>VMRM01000024.1:6335636-9328205 GCA_010277075.1 Poeciliopsis retropinna | reverse complement strand
ATATAGTTTTGTTCAATCTATCATTTAAAAATACAAAGTGCATTGCACAACTCCAAACCTAACATATTGCCACCCAGCTTGATTGACTGAAAAGTAGCTTAAAAGCTAATAAAAGCCCTAGAGGAGATGTAATGATTTGTAGCTCAGGTAGTCATGTACTCTACAAATATGACATTCATGAAAGAGTGAAAAGAAGCCATTATTTAAAGCAAAAAACCATTAGAAGTGCTTGACCAAAAGCCCTGTAGGTCACACAGCAAACATGGAATAAGATGCTCTGACTAGAAGAGACCTAAATTTATTTTTAAATCCTTTGTATGGCAAAAATCTAAAATTGCATGTCAACTTGAACATACCATTTATGTTCACAAACACTTTCTATTCTCTCCGCTTGAGTCTGATTTGTTTTGTAAAGAAAATAAAAATAGCTCAGTAAATAGGCATGCAAAGCTAATATTGAAATACTTCAAAAGACCTGTATCTTCAATTGAGCCAAATGATGACAGTTCAAAGAGATGACTTATGGAGGCTCAATACAATTGCACAACACACTTCTTGTATATTGGTTTGTAAAAATGTTGAAAATTGTGGAGACCTTTTCCTACTGCTTTACATATTGTCACTATTTTTGTGTTAGATTTTCATATAAAAGTCCCATAGATGCATGAAAAATTGTGTTTATAATGTAAAAAATGTATAAAATGTAAGAGGTATGAATAACTTTACACTTTATCGAAGTTTCTAATCACTTCCATATGTTTGCTTTTATTTATTTTCTTCTACCATTCTCAGAACCTTTGACCACAGCTGAAATCGCTTTTCTTTTCCATTTCGCAAATAAAAGAAAACATTGTATGTGGTCACTAAAATATGGTTCAATTACACCAAATTTTGTCAAACAGATGTCTCAACCCTGTTCTCGAGAGCTATAAGAACATTCACATTTAAAATGCAGATGTTGTGCAATCTGTACTTAGAATGTCATCAAAATATTTTGTAGCCACCAAAAACATTTGTAATTCATTGCAAATGGCTGACAAATCTTTGTAGGCAGGTTTCTAATGCCGACCAGAGCTTTATTCACTCTTGGCAATTCAGAAAGTTGCATCATCCAAAACCACATGATGATAATCCCTGACTCATTTGGTTCCTATTGCTTATGACCACTCACATTTCAAACAGTGGAACTGCATTTTACTAACATACATGGTGAAACATCTGAACTGCCGCGGTGACATTCTACAGCAGCATTAAAGAGCAAAAATCTCTCTCTCAGATGTGCTCCCAAATGAGCACATCTGTGTGTCTGTCTGAGTGATTGAGTGCTGTTTAACAGGCCTGACCTGAAAACCACATGCTGAACATCACAGGGGAGACGCATCACCTGCTGAAAGTTATATCTTGGCCTCAGGAGTGTACACAAGTACACCCAGGCAGATGCACGACATATAGACATGCACCTGCACATATGCTTTCATGAGAGCTGCTCACTTTGATTTTGCATGCTTAATTTCCAATAACTTGCCTCTTTTGATTTTACCTTCTTGTTTATTGCATAAGACATAATTTTACGTTTTCCTCCATTATAGTTTCATCTTGCATGCAACTCATAAAGTAAAGTCTGATGGTGGTGGATTTCCTCCCCAACAGAGATCTATCTATCTATCTATCTATCTATCTATCTATCTATCTATCTATCTATCTATCTATCTATCTATCTATCTATCTATCTATCTATCTATCTATCTATCTATCTATCTATCTATCTATCTATCTATCTATCTATCTATCTATCTATCTATCTATCTATCTATCTATCTATCTATCTATCTATTTGTGTTTATTTTTGTTCAAAATAATTGGAAGTCCACAAATGGTGTTATTAATGATGTCTGTGATTTTATTAGAACAAACCTTTTCAAAGTAAAACAATAATGCTGCAAATTATTTTGTACCACTATTCAAAGATAAGGAGAGTAAATCAGTTAGCTTAAAGGACGCCAAGTACCTACGCAGGGAGAAGGTGGGGGTTCGCATCACGATGCCACTTATAATTCTTCTATGATCACCTTGAAGCACTCTAAATCACACCTGAATTGAATTATGAAATGTCTAACTATTCTTACCCCATGTAAATACAATAAACATGCAACTTTCTAAAGAATGTCATTTTTTATTCACATCTTCAAATTCTGGTTGTTTTCATGCCCTTTAACACCTCACATTATGGAAGTGGCCATTAAGAATATATTTCCCATACACACTAACAGGCTCTATAACCTCTCATGCCTGGGAAATACTTGAAGGAACCAAAGGAAAAGGAAAGCAAGGAAACCAAAAAATAAATAGCCCCTTTGTGTTGTGGCTGCATAAACAGTCCAGCACATTAAAGATTACTGGAGCGGCCAAACTGATAAGACACTTCCTATTCACAGAGTGGAAGTGAGTATGCCTGAGCAAAGAATGAGAAAGAATAAAAAAGAGATGTACAGAGAAAGATATCAAGAGAAACAGCAATGGAACAAAAAAGGAAGAAAAACCATAGGAAAACCTGGAACCGAACCATAATCAAAACAAGAACAGCATAACCCATAAATTTTTTTGATAACACTTTTTCTTGCTTAGATATTAAATATTGGCTAGCTTACCCTGTTTAATATAACCGTCCAAACCCCAGACCAAGGCAGCCAAGCCAGCATGATCATTTCAAAATCCAAACACTGATTGCTATCTTCTATAAATACTGGTACAATTCTGAGAACAGTCCACATTTGTCTTGATCCCCAGGAACGTGACAATAGCTCTCAACAGAATTTCCTATTTCAAATAACATCCACAAAAAAAAAAGTAAACTGAGGTGACCCACATCTTCAATTTGTCCTTAACTGACAGAACAGGATATTGAATGCTCCAAAATTACACACTTAACAATAACAATACAGTTCTTGAAAAATAAAGATTTATTAAACTGTAGTACTGCCTGTAACATCATGTGTAAGCGTCTGTGTCTCTTCTGAGCAGCCTAATATTCCACTGACTGAAAAAAGAAATTTAACATTAGCTGCCATTATGCTGCAAATCACAACTCTTGCAGGGAGACTCTTGCTCAGAGACTCCTGGCCTGGTCACACTAAGAAAAAGGAAACCCTGAAAAACGTGTTGGAATGAGCACATGAAATCTTAGTCATACTGCAGTCTACTGAAAAAAAACACCCATAATGTCTGGCATAGGATTACATCAGAACCTAATGCCAAAATGTCTTCAAGCTAGCAGGGATAGCTGGTTGCAACAGCTAGATTGGGGGACCACATGATTTATGTGAGAATTATAAAAATTCAGCAGGCTGGCTATCACAACTACAGAGTTGATGTCAAGTATGCTATGTATTGGCAGAGCAGGCCAGTAAACTGATTTCCACAGACAACATTTGTGAAAGCAACCAAAACGAATGTAAAAAATAAAATAACTAACATTAGCTAACATTACACTGGGGGCTGGCTCTGATTCACTTATAGTTCAAATAGTTTGATCAGTAAATCAGAGCATTTTATGTGAATGCAGACCAACAAGCAGGGCTTCTTTAAATGTCTTGAGCATCAGTAATAACTCCCATTCTTGATTTCATTTCCCTTTGCTTCTCAAGGAACAAAACCAACCTGTAAAAACAGATTGTCTAAACAGTTCATGATGCAATAGTAAGACCTTGCTGGAAACAAGGTCTTGAGCTTTCATTTCTCACAGAAGTTCTCTTATTATACATGAGCTGCTGGAATTGTGATGAAAGGAAGGCAAGAAAATCTCCAGCAAGATAACGGACAGATTCTTAGAGTTCACCGTATGCAGCTGGATTGGATACCATGGTTACCCCACGGGGTTAGAGAAAGGACATACAAGAACTGAGTAAATCTGCTTGCAGTAGCTTCAGGAATTCAGTTAAGGTTTCACTCCCTTGTCTTTCTTAATGGCTTTTCTTTCTTCCTTTTATAAATCTTTTCCTCCTAAAATAGCTGCTGAATGAATAATTTAGACCTTAGACATAGAGCATTCTCTTAGACAACCTTTGAACCAGAGCTTTGTAATTGAGTTTTACTTTATACACAAGTATGAGTTCAGCTTTAAATTCATGTATAAATCAGGCTTTTGTATTAGATATAAATGTCAAGAAGATGGTGCGAGAGAAAGGACAAACTTAACAAAAAGATAAGAGCACAAGGGAGACATTTATGCTAGGGTTTGTTTACCTTTATAAGTGGAACAATATTAAATTGGTGAGACTAAACATAATGTAAACTTGTAGGTAAGATAGCAAAGATGTCCAAGGGGTCAAAGTAAACTTCTTGCTTTTCTTACCTCTAAGAAGCATGTTCCAGCTGAGGTGTTCTCCTTGATTGAAGCATTGTAGAAACTCTTGGGAAACACAGGCGTGTTATCATTAACGTCCTGTAGCACAATATCTACCTTCACTGTGGAAGACAGTGGCGGCCGACCACCATCCATTGCAATAACAGTTACACTGGGGGCTGGCTCTGATTCAAAGTCAAGAGCTGTTGCTGTGGTGATTATCCCCGTAATTGGATCAATTGAAAACCAATCAGAGCGAGAGTTTTTACCCTTTAGCAGGCTGTACCGCACATCTCCATTGGGACCCTGGTCCTTGTCCCTGGCCGTTACCTGAAGAACAAACGATCCTGGGTAGACCACCTCAGGAATGGTTTGTCTATAGGCCTGTTGGTCAAACAGTGGAGGGTTGTCATTGACATCTGTCACTTGGATGGTGAAAGATGACTCTGCTCTGAGGGGAGGTGTGCCTGAGTCTGTGGCCATCACCCTGAGGTCATAGGAATCTCGCTCCTCTCTGTCCAAGATCTGGTCCACATATATCAGGTAAATTATGCTGTCTTTGGTTGTTAGAGCAAATTTCCCATCACCCCCCTCCAGGGAGACATTGACATTAGCATACTCTCCATAGTCTGGATCAGTGACAGAAATCCGAGCTACATACTGGCCTGGTTGGGCTCCTTCTGAGATTCTTGGGGAGCCATCCTCACTGAGGAAAATGATGGTCATGGTAGGCTGGTTGTCATTGAAATCACGGACATGAATTGTCACAAATGCATTGGTGACCTGGGAAGATGTAAAAGCACGATCACAATTTTTCCTCACAATTGTTTTTTTTTGTTTGTTTGTTTGTTTTTATAGAATCAGTAAACATTTGCTGCATTGCTATACTCTACAGTTGCTTTGTTTTTGTCACAAAATTGCTACATAAATCAGCAAAAACACATTACTACTTTTTAGCATTTATATGTAAAACTGTCATCAATAATAATCGCCAATAAGCATCTGCATTTTTACCTACAATAAAAATTGTCCATTGTACCTAATGCTCAATGCAGTGAATAGCTGTAATGGAATTACCTCAGGCTGGCTAGCATTATCTTTGGCCTGGACCACCAGCTCATGGACTCTCTTCAGCTCAAAGTCCAGTGGTTTATTGAGAGTGATGACTCCTGACTTAAGATCAATGACAAAGTAACGGTCAGGATCACTCTGGCGACGGTTGATTTCATAAAGGACCAAACCATTATCACCTTCATCTTCATCAGTTGCAAACACCTGCAAGCACAAAGAAGGTGAAACATTAAAGCAGCCCTGTCCACCTAGTTTAAGTAAACAGCCAAGACACCAAAAAGACTTGAACTGACCTGTAAAATGCTACTCCCTTGTGGAAGACTTTCAGAGATGATTGCATGGTATCTGCTCTGATTAAAGACTGGTGCATGGTCATTGATGTCCGTCACTGTCACTTCTAGGGTCATAGATCCTATCCTTCTTGGTGAGCCTCCATCAAAGCCTTCTATCACCAGGGTGTACGATGAGCGCTTCTCCCTATCCAGAAGTCCATTGACCACCAAGTCTAGATAGAGAACCTTGTTCGCACCCCTCTTGGTCTCAAGTCTAAATGTTTGGCCAACATTGCCCTCGCGAATAGTATAGCCTTGGGTAGTCAGCTGATCCTTGTCAGCATCAGTGGCAGGATCCAGGGAAAATCTTGTCCCAACTGCTGTGTGTTCTGGGATTTTCAGAACACATTTCTTTTTGGGGAACACAGGTGCATGGTCATTGACATCATTAACAGTGATAGACACCTGAATAGTTGTGCCAGTCATTGTCACTGCAATGAAGCTATAGTGGTCTCTCTCCTCTCGATCCAAGCTGCGTGCAGTGGTAATGATGCCAGTGGTCTCATCAATGTGAAGGTCACTGCCGACTCCTGTGCCCTCATGGTCAGAGATGAAGTAAAGAGTCGCTGTTTCTCCAGGTGGTAGCCCTGCACTGATGTCACCAACAATGGTCCCTGCTGGTTGCCCTTCATCCAGCTGTAATTCTAGTGCTCCATAAACAAGTGTTGATTGAAATAGGATAATGAAAATATAAAAAAGGAGCTTCTGTTGGCCAATGTTTGAAAGCAGACAGGGTCTGCTGACCTGAGCCCTACATCTAGACCCTTTACTTGTTTTTGGCATGGCTGGCTTCTGTTATACCTGGAAAGAAAGAGAGGAGAAATGTATATAAGCACATGTTTTTAAGAAATGTTTGCACTTTAATTTATTTTCATTTCATTTTAAAACATCTTGGAAAATTTGCTGAGTTCTTTCAGCACAGAAAGAAATAAAAAATGTTCCATATTTCAAACCTCAGCATGGATTCTAAATCCTCGGTTGACAGTGCGCTAACACTTTTACAGTCCGGAACCAATATTAAAGATGTTTCCTTATGAATTTCAGCTTTTTTTCCTCATGAAGAGAACATATATAATGTTAGGAAAGAACTCTTCAGCAGGATCACTGAGGCTTTGAAAAAAGCATGAAAATGGAAATCTAACTCGGTCCAGGATCCACATAAGCTTCAACCACATTGAGAACAGAGCTATAAAGTATATTTATCTTGAGGATGGCCTTTTTTTTCTTGCTGGGTGAGAACATGGTGAAGTATCTACTACATCACACGATAATATCCAGAGGGATATTTAGGATGTTAATGAGGTTTTCCCAGACATTCCATTCAATACGTTAGAAATGTTAGCCTGTAGCAGCTTCAGTAATTGGAGAAAAACAACCATTTAAAATATAAAAATAACCACTTAATCACTGCATTTAAGTTAACCAATCCATAAAAGATGAGTACACCCATAAAAATAACATCCTTCATGTCTAAATGGCAGCTCTATCTCATTAGTCAAAATCTTTTATCAGAAACTACATGTAGAAGTGTGATTTTGGTTTTTGAGGCATGCCAGAGCCTTGGACGTGTCTTCCTGTTTGGCACATGGACAGATAGTTCACTACAATGCTTCAAAAACATCATTGAAAACTCACCTTAGACTCAGCTTTGCAGCAGTAAATAGTTAAAGCCACAATCTGGAGCTTCCAGCAAGTTAAAACAAACATCAATAATTATTTGCAAATGGCAGTGACCCGGCTTTGACACACATACAGTGTTTTTGCACACTATGATAAAATTAAGAAAAAAATACCCTCATAAGTGCTCTGGAAAGTCTACAGAAGTTTAAAGCAGCTCTCATTAGATGGATGCATAGTCTTACCCTTGATGAGGTCTACAAATATTTAGATTACCTTCTAAATTATGTTTACATATGCTACGCCTGTATTTATAGACTGAGATTTATCAAGCATGAAACTGCTTAAAACATCCTGCAACAGGGAGATCCATCAAGGTGTCAAATAATTCCTTCATAAAAACTGTGTGACCACAAAAGGGTGCAGCTTTAGAAATATTCTACATTGATCTGAACATCAATACTCTCTGGGAAGTGAAGGAGTCCTGCTTCTACCAGAAATATTTTACAAAAAAACTCTGCAGGAAAACAGCAGTAGCAGACTAAAATGGGAATTATAAGTGGTGGGTGTTGGCCCACATTGGCCAGCCATATTCACCCCAGATAATCACTCCCAAAGCGTGTGCATAATCCGGACAGTTAACTGTAGGAATGTCTTGCAGCATCAAAGCAAAAGCAAGGCTGGTACCAGTTGGAGTATTTGGTCATGCATTATTCTATTCTATTATAAATTGTTTTTTAGCACAATTACCGCAATTACCAACAGCATACACAATATCATAGCGCTCATTTCAAATCAACAGTTGTAGATATGCTAAGATATAAATAGAGAAGCACTGAGAAATCAACTGGCCATTTAAACTGATTTTACAGCTTGACCAACCAGTGGCCATCTGCTGAGTCACTTAAAAATACAATCTTTCATTCATCCATGAACACAACATATCTGGAGTCACTCAGGCTTTTCTGTGTGGTAGTTGTTGCTACGTTAGGAAGACTAAAGACAAAGTTAGTTGATTTTAGTATCAGAAAGATGCTTAAACTAATACCACAGGTAGAACAGAGAGGGAAGAATTTATGTATTTACAAGGCACCTGTATATCTGAGTACATCAGGGCCTATAGGCAGTTCATTCATGCTACAAGGGAGCTCATTTGGCAGTTCATTTAGTACCTAGGTAAGAAAAAAATATATTTTGCACATGCTGTTTACTTTTTAAAGATTTCAGAATGTTTTGCTCTATTTACTTTATAAGTGAAGTTTGGAATTAATCCGGAGCTGATTTCTAGAAGATTTCCAGGACAGCATCAGTTAAAGCAAAGGTGAAATACCTGATAGGTTTTTGAAAAGTACCTTATAAATTCAAAGAAAGTGACTAGTAAATCCCAATAAGTGACCTTGAAAGTTCAACAGTACCTGATAACTCCCAGGCAAGTATGAAAGAAGTTCCAAGAAAGCATCTAAAAAATCTTAGTAAAGTTCCAGGAAAGGACCAGTAAGTTTTAACACAGAACAGGATAAGTTCCAGATAAGTGTTACGTACTTCTAAGCTGTGGAAAAGATTCCAAGAAAGTTTCAGAAAAGTACTTGGTAAAATCTAGCAAAGTACCTCAGTTACAGTAAAGTACCAGTAACTTGAAAGAATGGCCACACAAACCACACAATAGAAAAATAAGAAGAATTATTTTTAAATTATTTAATAATAGTTCCTTAAAGAGAAGTCAGAATCATTTAAAATTAAATGATTAGATGGAGTGTAATTGAACCGCTCCAAATGTATGCATTTTTAGCTCCAACAGTTTCAGTCATCAGAGACAAAATTGGCATACAGTGGAATATTTTTCTGTGGTTTTTCAAAGCTAATAATGGCTCATTGTCTACCTGTAAAAAATAATCGTATTAATTTTACATGGATCCTAAAAGACTGAGCAAAAAAGAATACAAGACAACACTTTATATCTAATGAATCCTACCACTATCTTGCTAGTCTTCCTACCCAACCTCCTACAGTAGTTTATGTGGGCTTTGGGGAGGAAAGATTAATAAAGGCTATAGCTCCACTGGGACAGACAGAGGGACACTGATACTGACCCCTTCCAATGCAGTCAATGACCCTTACATCTGGTCCAGACGGCTGCTCTGGACAGTTGCTGCACTCCTACACAAGAACGGAGTGCAGAGCTTAGACTGTTCAGAACTCATGCGATTGCCTCACATGCTTGCTTGCTCGCTATGTGCAAAAGCAATGATGGCAACATTTGTATGCATACAGATGAGCATGTCCTAACTAAGAGTGGGAGGAAAAGAGAAGCTGAAAGAAGATCTGTGAAAGACACAATTAGGGGTGTGTTGATGAAGTCTTTCAAGTCCGCCGCTGACTGGGGAAACTCAGAGTCAGAGCTCAGGCCTTATGAGACCTAGCTCTGATGAAATTAACCCACAGCACTGAACAATCAGCCGAGTGGGAGGAAAAGCTAAAGAAAAGAACAAAGAAAACGGGATGCAGGACAAAACAGAAAAAGGAGTGATTACAGTTTGCTTTGGCCTGACAGCCTTATTGTCTTTAGGGACCACAGAGCTGTGCAAGGCAAACCTTTTCGTTGGGAAAAAAACAATCGAAAAGGGTATTTTCCAAAATGTGTTTGTGCACACACTTTTTTACCTCTTCAATTTCTCCCTTGTTGCTTCACATGAGTGTCAGTAAAAGGTTATATTTGCAAACATATCACATGACTGCAATTTGTCACTGTCAATGACCAGTCGGACAATGACATCATTCCCCCCTTTGACACGTGCTGTAATACACTTGTGTTTACTTTGGAAAACATGATCTGATGAGAAACAGAATGAACAAACGCTCGAAGCTCACACTGGTTTATACAGGGGAGTCAAAGTTTAGCACCTGATTTACTCCCTCTAGTGGTACTCTTTAATCTTTCTGCAACCTATAAAAGTTTACATCAATAATTTAAACTAAGGTGTGAAGAACTACATGACGCCTAAGTTTAAATTTGAATTTGTTGTGCATTGGGATTTTGTATGGCCATGACATCTGCATGCAAATTCGTGTGCGACCCCCCACCCTCAATAGGGCCAACCACTGAGGGCTCCATGCAGTCTCAGCCACATTATATCTGGCACTACTCCTCCATAATCTGCCTTCGCCACCGCGTGCAACCCTCAAAGCCTTAAATACATCCTCTACTCTAAAGTGCTGTTACTAAATATTAGCAAACCATACTGTTTTCACTACGCGACCATTTAAAAACACTGCCGTTTTTCCTGTCGTATCTCAGTAGTCAGGAACAGCTTCATCTCCCTTTTACCCCGAAATGTTCACTCCACCTCCTTTTTTTCCGCCAGTCCCCTCTAATTGATTTAACAGATTTTGCTGGGCACAGCACAGCTACCCCACAGCCAAGTTAAACTGGACGCAAAGTCACAAAGATGGCCTCTTCAGTTCCGATCTTTCTTTGCCCGGTTGCTTTGGTTTCAATAGTACAGCATGAATTCAGCTAGTTCCACAATTGCTCACAGGACTGGCTCTCCCTCTAAATATTCCAGTTCTTTAGAAGTTTTTGTTTTGACAAGCACAAATCAAACATAGAGGTATGGAGAAGTGAAAAACATAAAATGATGGAAAAACATGTTCTCGAGACCTAAAAAGCAGAAATTTGATTCAGAAGTTTACGTATTCGTACTTATTAAACATTTTAAGATTTTGCTAAATTGCATCTACAAACTAATTTTATTTCAAAAAAGTTGTATTTGACACAATGCAAATTATAGTACAACCATTTAGTAGAATTTTAAATAAATAAAAGTTTGATATATATTACACAAATTTGTATTTAGCCCACACTGGTCAATACTTTTACTAATAACTACTCATTGTCATCATATCTGCACATCTTAGCACCTTTGCCAACTTACAGTGTAATATTTTTACTTTATTCTTTGCTGCAGAATAACTCAAGCTCAGTTAGATTGGATAGATAATATTTATAAACAGCAACTTTTCATGTCTTGCCAAAATATTCTCAATTGGATTTATTTCTGAACTTTAACAGGAGTATTGCAAGATGTAATGGTTTGACCGAAACCATTTCATTAATACTCTGGTTGTATGCTTCAGGTCAGTGTTCTGCAGGAAGGTGAACTTCCACCATAGTCAAAAGTCTTTTGCAGCTTTACTAACAGGTTTTTAAATCTATCCACTTACTTTATTACCTCTTACCAGTTTTCCAGTTTCTGCTAAGTATAATAGTCCCCACAGAATGATGCCTCCCCCACCATTGTTTTCACATGGTCAAAATGTCTTCAGGGTATTGTACAGTGTTTTTCTTTTTCACACAAACACAGCATTTTAAATGTAAATCTAAATAATCAATTTTGGTCTATTCTAACCAAACAATTCTTCTTACAAATATCTTCATGGTGCACAGGGCTTCACAGGATAAATGCATTTTATACAGGTGAAGCCACATGTAATTGGTTCACCTCTAAATCCAGTAGGTTGCATTTGACTGTAGTTTATCAGAGTCAGACTAGAGGTGACAAAAGCTTTTTTTAAAAAGAAACAAAAAAAAAAACATAAACAATTAGAAAACCAAGTGTACTTTTCTTTTGGCTTTGTAATTATGTGCTACTTTGTGTCAGTTATCCCGATAAAATACATAAACATGTGTGTGACTTTAATGTGAGAAATATAAAAGAAGTCCAATGAGTATGAATGTTTCTGCTAAGTGCTGTAGATGTTAAGACATAAAAATTTCCCGATGTAGCCAAAGTACAATGTAAAGAGATCTGAGGTTCCTGTTTTAGTATCACTTAAAAGTGTAGCAAAAATCTGTTTCTTGACAAGTGTGTGACTGAATAACTGAAGATTTGTGATGCTGTGATGAAACCTGGTGCAGGGTGCTTAAAAGAAAGCTTTGCAATAAAACGGATGGAGGAAGGATTCTGGGGGGAGTACAAGGAGGTGCTACATGGTGGAGGGCTTTGCATCTCAGTTTTCACGTGGTTTGGGTTGTGTGTGTACTTAAGGGGTCGACAACCGTGACCCCATCACGTCCTTAGTTGCCTTTTCCTGGATATCTGGATATAGACATCTCATTTCCAACCTCAGCTGTCGCTCTGTACATGCGTATGTGTGCGTGTGTGAGTGTATGTAAGCATATTTCGCTCTACGTACATATACACACATTTCCTCTAATTACATTTCTACACCAAAGCTGCGTATCAGTTTCAATTTGTTTGCACAATTGGCTTAATTAAAACAGAATCACCCTCAATCTCTGTAGCTGCACACCACCGTCTGGGCAGCTAGACACTGGCTGAAATATACATGCATGCAGAGTACAAAACAGAATCAATATTAATGCAGGCCTGAGTTCAGAGACATGTCATACAACTCGTATACTATAGGCAGGGGAAGTACCTCAGCTGGGAATACAAAGTATCTGGGTCAAGGAGGCTGGATGAGTCTAAGAAGGTCTGTTTAAATTAATTACCGCTTTCTGGCTAGTTCTACCTCGAGCTCACGTGGTTAATGTAGTTCAGAGTGATCATTAATTTATTTACCCATTTACTCTGAGGGAAATGTGAAAGTTGACAGATTGTCCAAAGCAAATGTATTTCCTGTAAGTACTGTAAGATGCTTGCCATAGTACGTGGTACATTGTTGTGACAAAGTATTTGATTTCTCAAATATTTGTTCTGTTTTTTTAATTTTTTTGACACATATAAATGTTTCGGTTAACAAAATAACATTTTATTATCAGTCTAAAATAATCTCAGTTTCAAAATGAAGATTTGATCAGGGGAAATAGCTATCCACAGCCACCTGACCGTATGTGAAAATATAATTGCCTCCCATGTAAAGTCAATAAATAAGTGATTGTCCACATTTTTGGTTCTATTTCATTAGCCACAGTTAGATCTGACCTGACTTTTAGAGAAAATACATTATTAAATTTGAGTCTGTCTGTCAATATGAGGTAGACTAAAATATCTCAAGAAGCAACAACTTATACCCTGACAAATTTAAAAACAAGTGAACAAAATCACTGACAAATAAATTCTACCAAAGGCAGCTGCCATTTCAAAGGCTTTGGTGCCTGGTGATGTATGAATGTCTTTTGTAATAAGATATCACCACAACCTGTGACAATGAGTGTTATTTTTCTCACAGAGATTTCCAAAGAGGAATCCAAACACACAGTCACAAACCAAGTCTCCTGAGACAAAATGTCCCAGATTTTACCAGCCAGCCAGGCCAGAAGAAAAAAAAAAAGCAAAAACATGAGAAACAGATAAATATAAAACTACTGCACTGTTTACAAATGTAAAGGCTACACTGCAGTACACTTCAGGAAAACACAGGCAGAACTGTCTTGCTGCATCTTGTATTTCTGCTTATTTCAAAAGGTATCCAATATATAAAAGTATTCGGATAGAACAATATGTTCTCAGTTTTAAACATGGAAATATTTCTTTACAAAATATAAAACATCTGTTGCAGATGATGGGCTTGCATGCTCTTTCACTGCATAGTAGAATGGGCAAATAAAGTAAAGGCTCAGGGGTGAAAACAGCTAAAAAACAGAAGGTACGGTAGCAAAAACACAGCTGGTTGGACAAGCGAAACAGTTTATGGACAGTTTATATGCATCCCTCCACTAGAATACCTGAATCAAATTATTCAAATAATAGTCAAAGGTGTTGCAATTTGACTGTTCAGCAATAGTCAAATTGCTGAACTATTCAGCAATTCAGTCAAATTGCTGAATAGTTATTGACTATTCAGCAATTTGACTATTGCTGAACAGTCAAATTGCAACACCTTTGCAATTTGACTAGGTGTTTGATATTGCAAAGGTGTACGGAGGCCTGCTGATGAACCATTTGTTTGATTCAGGTGTGTTTATATAAATTCAAAGTTGAATCATCTGAAACAGCCAGTCTGTTTAAAAGGTTTAGTTTCTTTTTTCTCAAGTTACACAGTGATAGAAAACTAATGGAGAATCTAGAATAGTGTAAAAGGAATTGCAAAAGTGCTTAGTTGAATTATATGATTCCCTTTTATATTCTGCTCTTTATAGAATATCCCCGAGAGTATATTATTCTATTATTTGTCAGTTAATTGACTGGACTATCATGTGGCAAACATATCATTTGCTGTGTACTAAATATGCATCTTTACCTTTTTAGCACAAACTACACCTTTAAAAAAAAACATGCAATATCAACAAGTGGCTTTCCTTTGCTTTCCGCCCCAGGACTTTCCAAACAGCTGACTTCCTCACTTCCTATCCAAATAAAAGAAATGTGTAGGAGTGACCAACAGTGCTGCTTAACAAGACTGGGACTGCCAAGCATGGAGCGCTGCGGAAAAAATCGCTCCACATCTTTCTGTCATCTCGTTGAAACCGCTGTGAGCCACAGGAACAGTAAGACGGAAAAGTTTTGGTAAACTGTTTTTTTTTTTTTTTCGGTATACAGGTAATCCATCCATGTTTAGGTAATCTTCTAGTCTAGTGAGATGGAGGCATTGTGATACCCATACAACTAAATTATCTAATTTATTTATAAGCAATAATAACAATAAAGGAAATATTTATAATATAAACCATACCTTGGAGTACATTTATAGAGAAAGTTTATATGACAGAGAAACTGTAGTTTTTGAAGCATTACTTTTTACAAATTCCAAACAAGCATGTTTGGAATTATGATTCCAAACATCATTATCTGACTCTAAACAGGGATTTATTTTAACCTCTTGCTTTTTTTCCCACAGTAACAGACACAGATTCAAAGTGTTGTTAAACTTGGTCCTCCTGAGGGCACACAAATGCTGTCTCTCTCGCGCAGACATAAATAACGCACTTGTGAACCATCCGTGAAGCCGCAGAGAAAGTGAAAACACAGCTGGGGGTTCTTCACCTTCCTCTTAACCTTTAAGACCTAGTCAAAGTACTGCAGTGCTCCAGAGTGAGGGCTGCTTGAGTATATGTGTTACTTGCGTTTTTATCCACAAAACGTAAGTGGATGGTTATCACACACGATCCAGTGTGTGATAACAATAACTTAGAAAATACAGAAAGTAACCTGCTGAAAATAAAGGATGCCGTCAAGGTGAACCAGCAGCTGCTTTTGACCATCACTCACCTCCCCTCCCCATCAAAGCTCGCTTAATATCCCACAAGGGCAAAGCTGGTGAGTGGAACCATGTCAATGTCGATGTCAAATATTACTGAACCATGTTGAAGGTCAGACATATGTCCTTACAGGGTGTCAAGCAAATAGTTTTGAATTGTATCCTATGGAGGAAAGCATCAACTCTGTACTGTATCAGGGGGAAGGAAAAACTTTGACTGGAAGCAATTAAGCAATGTGGAAGACATTAAAATGTACAATCAACTACCTCATTAGTCAACTTGTTTCAGCTGAAAATTAAGCTGTATGGTTATATTAGTATTGTGGTATTTGTTGTAATTACTGTTTGTTTAAGAGTCTGTAGCACTAAAGCCCACAAATACTTATATACATCACCCAAACCTTTACCTAATTATTGTTCTTGGCTTTAAAATGTCTGTTTTCTTCGCAGATCAGGAATTTTGTCAGAGATGAATTCTTCCAAACACGGCTGTATAGCCATAAACTTTCTTCCTCCACATACAATGAGAAAATTACAACACGTAAACACAGTACACCATATGAATCATTAATTATCAAGCTAAAAGAGGAAAAGGTCAAAGACAAAACACACAGATGATAGCCACAACAATATCAGGAAGAGGGAAACAGTAGATCCAATGTCGTAGCTCCACCACACGTGGCAGAACAAACCTTTCCTAATCTGCTTCTGCATTCCATCTCATGAAATAATCAGTGACACAGCCAAGTAGCAAGCCAGCCATATTCGGATCAGATCAGATGTTATTGTTCCTGAAAATGCATAAATAATAATCAAAGAGATAAGATAATTTGTTGAGGAGTTTGCCAGCTGGCTAATTGTTGGGGGTGAAAGGAGGTGAGTATCGTCATAAGAAAAATCCTAAAAGCTTAATTTCTGTTTCTTCTTCTGCTTCGTGGGTGACAGTTCTGGGAAATCTATCAAGAACTGCAATTACTTAACTCTGGGTCAAAAACTGAGACAGTTACTTGGCTTACTAGATATTAAATTCTCCATCAACTCCTTATTTAGTGGCGCGCCGGCAGCTGTTCTCCAAGAAAATGCCTTTGTATCATATTACTTTATTTCACTTCTTGTGGCAAGTCTGGGGTTTGAGCCTGTCTGCTTTTGTTTAACACATCAGTTAATAATGACAAAATAAAAACATGATGAAAAGACACACAAATGTGGTTGACACTTTAAAAGAATGAATCATTTTTTGCTTGATGCAAAATATTATCAATAAACAAAAACTTTTGCAACTTTCCTTGTTTTGTATCCAACCAGTAGCCAAGTTCCTTAGCATATATAAAAATCTGCTTTACCTGAACTACACATTTCTCAGCACTGTGCAAGTGTTTGAAGTCATCAGAAGCTCAGATCATCTCACTAACGTCATTAAAAACACAGGAGGTGCTTCACAGGGAAGCTCTCTCCTCTTCCCTCTGAGCGGAGTCACCTTTTTTAGTATATCTAGCGACCAGATGGAAAGCAGAAACTTCATTTCATTCATTTTTGTTCAAACAGAGCCACCTTCATATCTATGTTTTCATGACAGTTGTAAGATTAGCACATAGCTCCATTCATAAAAGTGTGAAATTAAATGGCCACATGACTGCATTCATCTTGGACTCAGTCGGAAAGATTTAATAAAAAGATCTAAGCAGGAATATCTTACGGTAATTAAAGTGAACGGACACAGAGCTAGGATAATCAATAAACAGAAGATTAATTCACAGCAATTAAAACCCTTACCATATGAAAGATAAGTCAACTTTCACCACTCTCTTGAAGTTATATTAATATCCAAAGACATTAACAAAGAAAGGTTGACTCCTTTTCCATTTTTAAATGATATTTTTATATAATTGGAGTAAAGGTTTTATGACCCACTGCCAGTGTTTTAAAGAATCAATTTTGACAAATTAGGTCCAAGTTTTTTATGCTGTCTTAATGTAAAGAGACACCAATGGCAAAAATAACATCGGCATAATATTTTAGTAGACATCAGGTTTGCATAAATGTATCCAGTTCAGGCTTTTTAAACAATTTTAGATTTTTAAGTAGAAATGATCATATACATCATCTCTACTGCTTTGAGAACAGTGAACTAGTCCTTTAGTTTGGCTCCAAAAGAAAGACATTAAGCAAATACCATCTTCAGCATTGTTAGCCTGATACATTACTCTCAAGCCCTTGGTATACGTGAAGAGCACACTTTTGACTTTTTAACTTCTGTTGAGCGTCCCAGAAATAGGTGTAACAAGTACATGTAAAAAAAAAAACAAAAAAAAAAAAACATTTTTTGTTTTAAAGATTGGCAGCAGAGGAAAAGTCTGTAGTCGAAGTGAATATCCTGATATAACTGCATGGTTTGGCTTTGTAAGTGGGCATATTTAACCTATTTTTAGAATGATAAATTGATAAATTGTCTGAATTTTTTTTGTTTTTTTTCTAGCCTGTTATTCTAGTCTAGACCACTCAAAGTGCTTTCAACTACATCCACTTTTACCCAGCCAAACTCACAAACACTCACGCATATGCCAATACACAAATCAGTTGGTAAGTCAGGGTAAAGTGACCAGGGATGCATTGATATGTCACAAGAAGAAGCTGGAATCAAACACAACATTCCGATTTCAAGACAACTATTCAACCCACTGGGCCACAGTCACCCACTATGTTTATATACGCTCATGCATAGCTTACTAAAAACAAACTGTTCTGTGGTTTCCTCATATTTCCAATAAATCATCTGCCTATTCAAAGCACATTTTCCTCAAAACTTGATTTTGCCTACTATTACAACATTATCAAAATATAAAAAATATTTTTTTCCACTTCCGTTAAAATATACAGATTCACAACAGCCTTTCTTTCTCTCCATTAGCAGAATAACACTAGGCATGCAACTGATATCCAAGAACTTAACTGTGACAAAAGTGAAGTTTAATATAGGCTAAAATCTTGCTTTTTTAGAATGAACGGCTTATGACAACTACAGATTCCACCTGACCAGATGTCTTTGATTGGTCCATTGTGTGCCATATTTCAACTCAGCACATCGTTCAGTTTGAAGGATCCCTTCAGCCAGGACAAAGACGCTGAGTAATGAACAGCAGGTAGATCAGAAATGGGCCTCAGAACAAACAGAAATTGGACTGTACTGTCTCAGGGCTCCAGCTCCACTCTGCATCCAAGAGGAGAGTCCAGTAATTTCCTTTGCCTGGCTGGCTAAGGCATACTGTAATATCTTCTCCAGAGTCATGGAGAAATAAGTCTCAATACCATATGAAAGAGTCTATAGACAACATAAAACATTTTTAGAAACTCAAATATTTATTTTCAGATGTTGCAACCGTAATCACAAGTGTTAAATCAATGATTTAATTTCATTTGATTATTACAAAAACAACAAATACCCAGAGATAAAAGTTATAAAGTGAAATCTAAGAAAAAAAAGAAAAGATTCCTTATCAGCTGGGATCTCCTTTCAAACTCTTCTAGTAAAGCTATTAATAACTGTCTGGCTTTAGTGTGGCCAGATGATTCAGACACAAAGTGATTTTCCAGAAAACTAAACATCTCGGGGCTCGTTTCTCCTCACACAATGCTCTAAATCCACTAAGCACTGGTTCAGGGTCCACGTTTTGCATGATAAATTAGAATGGCATCAAAATCCCCCACAGTATATAGAGTTTATGCCTTGTGTTATGTCTAAAGTGGTGGGTGAGAGGTAAATAAAAAAAAAATTTAAAAAAAACCCAACACAGTCCTCAGGCTTCAGCATCAACCAGTCGGTGAAAGATGAAGGGTAAATATTTCCATTGGCTACTTGGGGAGCAAGGGAGGAGGAGAGACAATCTCTTTGTTTTGCCGTTTATCCTCATGTTTGCTTTCTGCTGGCTGTCACCTGCTAGATATTTGCCAGTGTAGAGCAAACCCTTTTGTAATATACAGCATAGTCTAATGGATAAGATACTAATATTTATTTTTGCTTTGTTTTAACTGAGATGTAGTTGCATTTGAAGGAATTCAATGATATGTGTTCAGAAGGGTTCACAGTTAAGAATATAATGGTGAGGTAATGTTAGGGTTGTGGTTACTGTGCAGGCGTATGTGTGATTGAGAAAGAAGGAGGGAAGTCTCTGAGTCACTTTCCGATATTTGTATACAGATGGTTATGCCCCAAGAGTAAACCTAAAGCCACAAAAGAACTACTCTGAAGTGCAACTAAACTAACGGTCCAAAACTGTGGGATTCTGTTATGAAAATGCTTTCTGTTTTCCCTCCTGTCTTCCTTTGTTACTCTTGTTGGCAACAATGTCATAGAGAGATAAGGCAGATTTTACCAGAGATGCACAGAGAAATCAGCTGGTGAGAGAAACTCTAACGTCAGATCTTTTGTCAGTAGGTGAATGCAACACAATTGTGTCGAGGTAGCAAAAATGCACTTTTTACTATGAAAGTTGTTACTCAGAGGAAAAGACTCCAAAATACCAATTCCAATATTAGTAACTATTTTAAATTTATGTCCAGAGGAATCTCAAATTGAGATATGCCTGTAGTTACTCCAGGCTGTAACAGAGCGAGAGAGAGCAAGACTTTCAGTATGTAACAGTTAATATAATGTTTCAGAGCACATTACTGTTTCTCAAGTGCATTGACCAATGTAATCCTGCTTATATGTTTTTTTTTCATTATCACCCAGCCCAATTGCTTTAAAGATTAGGATAAAACACTACTGCACTACACTTAGACAAAGCTCAGGACTGCTTAAGATGTCAAGCCTGTTTGACGATTCACAGCAAGTAGATAGTACCTTTTTATTGTTGTTCCAATATCATATTACAGCTCCTAAAATAATAAATGTCTGTCTGCAAAGTTTTGCAAAAACAGGGGTAAAAATAAAGGTCACTAAACGCTAATTTATGCATGTCTGGAGTTTACACAAGAGTTTTCATACATGACCGCTTTTATGCATTCATTTTACACATAGTTTCCTGTGAGTTGTGTATTGTAAGAAGTTGTTTTGTCTTTGTCATGATATAGAATGATAAAAACATTTCAAGCAAATACATATTTGTACGTTTTATGTGGGTTATGTGGTGGCCTAAACTGTATACAACACTAGTGGAATTTCAGTGTCAAAGTGGGTGGCAAATGTGCAATCTGCAATGTGTATTCCGATTCCAAGTAAACTCCCAAGGCAGCTTGAGAATGGCAAGAAAACATCAGCCAAACGTGACAAAAAGCGCAAACAGTAAAACTGAAAACTACAGAAATTCATGTGATCAATCTCTATTCCCTTTCATCTTCATCAAACCAACTTTACCTGTATATATCAGCAAGATTCAGACAAAAAATCATATTCATGTTTTTCATCAAATATAATCCAAAGAACAAATCAAGGCTGATGCCAAGTTGCAGCTATTATGGATGTGATGCAGCTCAAAGCTGTAATATTAAGTCATTCAACAGATGTTTCTGTCACAGAAGTGTGTGAGTTTCCAGCTTGGCCCTGCTGAAAATCAAGCTTGTGACCCCATCTGACTCTTTACTCACTCGTTCAGCAATGCAGAACCACAGAAAGTGCAAGACAAACATCAGACTGTTTATTCTGTTGATAAACTCTAAACGGACTTGACTCAAAACCGAAGGAACTGACCTCTCTGCCTTGACAAGCTGATACTGACACCATTAAAGACATTTATTTTCAAAATCCTTGTGAGATAGGTTTAATGTGGATGAGTAAAACCACCTTTAAAAAGGGGCCCAGGCGGACAGCTGAGTTACCAGACTTCAAAACCAACCCATAAAAATCACTCTACAATCCAATCTTGGCTGAAAATATTACTGATAATTAAACTCCAAAATGAGTCCACGGTGAAATAGTTGAGAAAACACACTTGGCTGTTCAAATCATGTTCATACAAAGAAAAGTCTGCTCCTCTAAGCTGCTGATAAGAGGAACCATAAGTTGTTTGTACAGAGGCCCTATACAGTCACTGCTGTACCAACTAGATATCCATATGGTTCATGTTAGAAACCGTCCTTCTTGCACACCCCATCGCTCCACAAAAAAAAAAAAAAAAAAAAAAAACTAAACTAAACTTGCTGTGGTTTTTATGCAGACCAGAGGCTGACATCGAGGCCAGCGGACTGCTGAGTTGGAGCGTGCAGGAGCTGTTGAAAAAGTATAGAGTAACAATGCGAAAAACTTCTGTATCCTTCAGTGCAGCAGAAAAGCAGAAGCTGTGGAATTAAGTGAAGCTGACATCAGATATGCCTAACTGTTGTGGTCAGGCACTCAAATGTAACCCTGGGTTCTCCATTTTTAGGTTTTGGGCATACAGACATCACTGGGCTGCTATAAATACATTTTTATGACAAAGAAAAAATGTTAAGTTGAGTCAGAATCATTTTTTTCAGAAAGCCTAACAAAGTCAAAGCTCTCTCAATGTCTTACTTTTACAGTCTATAAAGATGTAGTTTATCTGTGAGTCATTCGTTTTTAGTTCTTTCCTCTTGTGATTTGTGTATCTGATATGCACCAATCAGCCTTTTCTGTTGCCAGCATTCATACATTAGTAGTTTTCCTTTCAATCTGACCTGCTGATCACACATTTTCAAAAACACAAAAATATGATTAGTGACAAAAAGTGCACCATATGTGTTTTAAAACTTAAAACTGTGGAATTTCTTAGTTTTAATGCATTCAATGTGTAGGGACGAAAAAAAGAGCAACATTTTCTTTATTAAACCCATGGTTTACTGATCTGAAACATTCAAGTGAGAATTGGTCGATTCAGATTTATGGCTGAATGATTGGTGCATCCAGTATTCAATCAAGTTTTGACACACTTTGAGCAACTTTGTAATGTGTGGTCACTGAATCCTGCCAATGTTGGAGAAAAAGCAATCAACATAGTGGTAGCAAATATTTCCATATGGTCCAATAACCTTCTTTGGCATGCTAAAACTGTTTTTTTTCCATTGAGGTCTCAATAAAACAGGAATCATGCTCTTCAATTTGTTTTCTGCCTGAGGTCAATATTAAATGTTTCACTATGATCCACTGATCTTGAGTTGCTTTTATAGCCCCTCTACCACATTGTGGCTTTGCACAGCAGCCTGAACAGCTGCCAGGTCTGCATGTAAGGTGAAGATGCAGGATGAACCCCTATAAGGAAATATCTGACGCCCCCACCCACCCATCAAGAGTTTATTTCAATTCTAGCTCCCAACAGAAAAAAAATAACAGCAAATACAGAGTGAAGGTGAAAAAATAAGAGTCACTTACATTCATGGGACTCAATCCGGCTGTGGATGTGCGCTCTGGTTATAACCTGATTAGTATGCAAACGGGTTTCCAATCTCCCCCTCTGACGAGAGCCAATCTGCCCGGACAAAATCTTGAATGGAGAGAGCTTTTTGGGGTTGATTTGATAACATCCACACAAAGACGGCAAGTGTGCCAATTCCACAGACTGTCTAATCCGGCCAAACAGAACAGCAGGTTAGGCTACTCCACCGGTGAAAATTCTTTCTCTATCAGGTAAGCGCGTTTGGATCATTTGGGAAGCTGATCTGCCTCTTCTTGCTCTGCAGCAAAAGATTAAAAAAGGAGAGAGACAGAGATCCTCCTGCGCAGCTCAAGCCGGGATCTTACCGCCTGTCTTAAATGTTTTTATTTCACCCTTCTCTCCTTCTCTCAGCATCCAGACCCTCACAGCCGCTTAATGGAGCTGTGCACCTCTCTTGCTGAAAGCCGACTCCTCCGCCACAAGGCCCAGCCCCCTATACTCCTCTTCGTCCCCTCCTCCGACACATCCTCCCCTCGTTTACCGACCGCTAATTTATTCGAGTAGCCACACACACAAAAGGGGGGAACAGACGAGAGGGAGGCAAGAGGAAGGCTGTTGAATACAGTGGAGAGATGAGAGAGCAGACTTTGGTGCCCCCCAGCTCCATTCAGTGGAAGTAGTCTTTGTAGAGACAAAGGAGCGTGCCTGCACTTCTAAAGGAGCTCCAGCTCCCTATGCATTACTGGAAATAGTCGTCAACCTGTTTGTGTTACAGAATAATAAATTAGGCGTATACATAGTGGTTGCTTTACCCTTCTTTAACTAGTTTTCAGCATCGATCTACCAGCTTTGTAATTCAGGACAATTTCATATGTTCAGTCAGATTAGACAAAGAGCATCTGTGAATAGCAGTGTTCAAATCTAGCCAAAGATTGTTTATTCAGTTTTGGTCTGAAGTTTGATTAGGCCATTCTACGAGCATAAATATTCTGTGGTGCCCCAGACATTGAACTTCTGTCCCATCCAACCTCTGCACCATGCTGCTGCCCCCTCCATGTGATGTGCAGTGTTAGCTTTCCACCACCTTCTTTGTATGAAGGTCAGAAAGTTCAGTTTTGATCTCATCAGCCAAGAGCACCTTCTTCCTAACCTGCGACACTGAAATTGTTTGTGCCACACTGTAAATGAGCTGTATTTTATCCTTCTTTATAGTGTCTTTCTTCAGCCCTCGATGGGTAGATTTGCTTAGTGTATCTCTAAAGGTGCACTATTGACAGATTCTTCCACTGGAGCTTTAGATCTCTGATGTTCCTCCAGAGGCACCATTGGCCTCTGAGCTGGTTCTCAAATAAACACTCTCCTTGCAGTTTAGATGATCAGACATTATTTTATAGGTTTGTAGCTTTACCATACTCTTTCCATGTATTAAAAACTGAGAATGCCAATTTAAAATTAAGCCTACCTTAACCTTTATTTTCATCTTTTTGTTTTTATTGACCTGTGTGATGGTTTTTTCACTAATTTCTTCTAGTCAATCTTTGAAGAGTTTTTTGAACTATTATTTAATGAGATAAAAATACACATGTAGACTTTGTTTTCTAATTAGTTGACATCTGAAGTCACTTGGTTGCACTTCATTGAACACCTTTAGAGATAAAGAAGATATGACTGGATGCAATGGCACAGCACACTATTCAGATTTTTATTTGTGAAACAAATTGAAAATTAATTAGATATAGTTTTTTCTTTTCCTTCACAATTATGAGTTGCTTGGTGTACATAAAAATCCAGAAAAAATTACATTGACGTTTGTAATTACAATGTTGGTTGGTCGACTGGTCAATAGATCGACTGGTTGATTGTTTGGTGGATTGATTTTTATTTTTATTTTTTTTTATTCAGTCGTCAAATAATTTGTTAACCATACTTTAAAGCACTAGCAACAATTTAAACAACTTGACTGAAAAAGTACAAGCAAAAGCACAAGGCTTATATTTATACCTGTCTTACAATGTGACAGTGTAAACATTTTCAAGTGATGTGAATATTCCTGCAAGCCACCGTATTTAAAAACCCCTAGAACAGCTCAATCCAAATACCAGTACAGAGATCGTAATACCTTATATAGTTATAAGATTAAGAACCTGGAAGCAGAAACAGCAGATCAGCCAAAGCTGAGCTCTGAGCAGAGACACACTATTTAGACTACTATATTCAGTAGGATGGGAGTAATTCATCACCCAAGATTTTAGGTCAAGCCTCTAACTTCTTCACTGAGGCAGAACGCAGGAGAAGATGAGGAGGAGGGTGACACCATGTGCAGGATTTGAGCACTGGGCGTGGGTCTGAAGATGGCTGTTTGAGGTGCGGCATAAGGACAGCAGTCAATTTATTTCTTCTTTTTCTAGGAGAAGTTCCATCAGATGATATGTTGCAGGCAGTGTGGGGAAATTAAGCATTTAAATCTTTAACCACTGAGTGTTACAACACCGGCCATGACATGACAGCAAGACACTGTATATATTAACCACTTAACTATGTGTGAGGCCCAGTTTGTTCCCAGACCAAGATAAGTTGTTACCATTTGAGAAGGATATTTATATGCAAAAGAGAAAAGGGAAATTTATAAGTTGATGATGTTGAAAGGGATCTATTATGTAATTACATAATGTCTTTATACCTAAGCCAACTTAGTGGTTTGGATTCAGGTGCTAGAACTTAATAAATAAAAGAAAGGGTGGAGTTATAAATGTTCGTAATTACTGCTTTTGATGGAAGACTATTTCAAGTCTTTGGGTTGATTGCTATGTAATAAATTTGATTTTCCAGTTTATTGCTGACAAATGTAAATGTGACTCAAAAATCTTTATTAGGTTGATAAGAGAAGAAGTGCTGCTGGGTCACCTGAATATGGAGCTCTGAAAGTGAAAACATTTATCTAACAAATTCAAATTGTTGTGCTGTGGACTTATGTGGAGACAATTAGGAGGCTCTTCATACTTAAAAAAATTAAATGCATCTTTTTGGATGTGTAAATGTATGCATCTATAAATTTGCTCAGTGTCAGCTGCTGTGTGAACATTTGCCACAGAGACAGCGACACAGTTTTAACTGAGAACATATGGCTAAGGAGTGAAACTTTTGGGCTGGCTCCCTATGATGAAGGAGCCCAGTACAGGATTCATATCAGTGCCCCACACATCATATATCTAACCTCTTCCTGACTTTCTGTCATATAGAGAGACATATGCACACACATACACAAAGACATTTATGATAAACAATGATTTATTCTGGCTCCTGTTTAACCTCTGTTCATTAGTTCCTCCCTCTAATCTCAGTAATAGACAATCTGACCAGGACTACTCTGCATTGCATTAAAAAACACTTCTGATTTACATTTTTTGCTCTAAATAAGATTTGAATGTATTACAACTCTACCCATTTCATACAAACCTAACTAAAGTCATATAATAATTAAATAATGAAAAAGCAGTCCCCCAGAATAAGTAAAAATGTCCAGAACCAAGATTAGTGATGCTGGACATATCTCATATTTTGATAAGCATTTACACAAAGCAGAAATAAATGTGCCATGGTGGTTGAAGTAGGGCTAAAATCTGTGAGGACCTTTGGAAATGGATTGTTAGGTTCTAATGGAGGGTCCTGTCTACACTGGCTGAACTTCCTGGCTGACTTTCTCTGCTATGCAAACATTCTCTTACAGTTGACTGCAACTCTGTGAGGACTCTGACATGAACCAAAGCAATAAAATGGGAGAAAATGAAATGTTTGCCAGATCAGTGAACTGAAGGAAATGTTGAAGTGCATCATTATAAAAAGTAGATGAGAAATTCCTTTTGACAAAAGATTAAATTATTGTTTCTTAACAATAATGCAGCTACAATGATTGTCATATAATGCACACTGGTTGATTCTTAATAGTCTCAGTAAAGTTCAAAGGTGCTGAACAAGAAAGAACAGACCTTTTCTGTTTTTCTGCTACATCAAGTAGAAATTACAGTGCCATATCCCCTTAACTATTCCAAGTTTTGTCATGTTTTAGAAAACTAATACTTCATTTTACCCCAAACACATTTTTCCCACTCTGAAACATTGTTGTGGAGGTGTAATGCTGAGGGGAAATTTTTCTTTAACAGAGACAGAGAAGCTGATATGTAATAATTCTCCTGTGTGGACTCTTCACATTCACAAGACCCTCATAGTTTCCTTCCTTGTGACCAAGAATCTCATTAACAGTAAGATATTTGCCAATACATTGTCTGATTTATCTTTGCTATCCACTGCAAAGATTTTCCCTTCTTCTCCCACTGACATTTCCTGGAAGAAATAGTGACCAGTCAAGCTCAGAACCACAAATCCCTGTTCTTTTATAACATCTTAATTACCTACTCCATCCACTTCTGAAGAGTTTTTCTAAATGTGGGTCAGTAAGCTGCCAAAAACCATGACAGACTGATTGATGCAATTTAATTAAGTGTTCCATTTTTACTCAGAAATTGAAATTTCCTAGTTTGTTGTTGGAAAAAAAAATACTGCAGAAACTCCTAGAAGTTATGAGTGAGGAAATTGGAGATTTCTCAAAAATCTGAAATGGCTGCCATGCATTAAAAACCTACTCACAGGATCAGATGAAAATAGCTTTTTTTGCACTTCTACTGATATTTACCTCATTAAATTTTTTGCACAGTTATAACAATTCAATCTCATATATTGTGTTTAAAAGATATGCAATACTGTTGTTTTTTTTATCTTGCATTGCTTCCAGCAGTTAGTCTGGTCATTGAGCACATCAAATAGAAAATCTCACTGGAACAGATACGGAAGAGAATAAGAGCATGTTTATGTCTTTTTTTCTGAACTCACCATGAACTTGTCTCGCCTTCCAATGTGCTAATGAAAAAAAAGAGGATTTTAAATGGTTTGACTACATCACTTTCTAATATTATTGCTGTTTCTCCCAATGGTCCAATGTAACCCTGAGCCTATTTAGGTGTCGGCCCCTGCTATCTGATCCACCTTTTCCTGCGCAGCGGGATGAGATGAGGTCACAGCTTTGCTTTGTGACTCTGTGTCAAAAGAGGAAAAAGGGGGTGGTTTGGTTAGGCTTTCCTTTCCCATGACCAAAATATCACTGGAAAGCCTAAATGAGGTCTA
Organism: Poeciliopsis retropinna; assembly: GCA_010277075.1. NCBI lineage: Eukaryota > Metazoa > Chordata > Actinopteri > Cyprinodontiformes > Poeciliidae > Poeciliopsis > Poeciliopsis retropinna. The sequence continues at coordinate 9,300,180 of VMRM01000024.1, read as the reverse complement.
TTTCATTCAAACAGATTTTCTGTAACACTGTAAATCTGCTACCTGACTTTTACTACGGAGTAAAACCCTCCTTGTAATTATGTGACATTTAAAAACTATTTCTTGAACAGGCTTCTATTTTTATAGCTAAACTGATGACTCACAGCTGATTACAATTCATATCAATATTAGGATAGCACCCTTCTATAAATTTTACTTTCAAAATGAAGCAAATGGAATCCTTACTTCTTTTAGTTTCCTTCATTCCTTCCATTGCTTTTTTTTATCCATTAGCCAGACCTCTCCTTAAATATATGTAAACAAATCACAATGAACATTTGTGTTTCTACTTTACAAAATAGCCAGCAAGGATTAACTGTGCAGGAAACGCAAGTCTAGAAAAGTATGACGCAAGGCTAATCTATGCCATGCAATACCTTTGGCGAATTGGGCTACAATTTTTATTTCTCAAAATGCAGATTAAAAGCCAGACATGAAGAATCATTGAAATATACTAACAAAACCTCAGCTTTAATTTTAGGACTTGGAGCCAGATTTCCTGATATGTGTGGCCCCCTGTGGATTTTTTTTAACTCATTCAATGAATTTAAACATCATATTGTTTACATGGGTATTAACTTCTACAGCTTTTGAACCATTTCAGGAAAAGAGTCTGTGGATAAATAAAATAGAACATGTAGCTAAAGCCCCAATTTTGTTTTGTTCTGTAACTGTACTTGGCAATGTTTTGCACAGGGAATTGTGTCAAGAAAAATTATATCCAGTCATGACAGCTGTTCACCCCACAAAATCCTCTTTTCACTAATTCTATGCTAATTCTAAGCTTCATGTGCTGGTATGAATGACACAATCTCTATTATATGATTGAAGTTTTCAAGATGTAAGAAGTTGTCTGTCTCTGACTCAACTGTACTAACTTTTTGAAAACCCATGTCAGTGCATGGCCTGTTTCCATTTCTTCAAGCTTCATTTGAACAAGGCTTCGCTCCATCAGCCCAACATTTGCTGAGAATTTTATCCTCTGCATGAGCCTGTGAGAAAGGGGTGAACAGGGGCAAGAAGCAGTTTAGATTTTCTGCTGCAGCTGTTATTGCCCCTTGCACTTTTACATGCAGGACTGATAAAGGAGCAGTTCCTCTGACGAGTTTCCAGGTTTTGTACAATAAAGACAGATTACGCCACACAATCCATCTAACCGTTTCTTGTCTTTGTTGGTAAGTGTTGCCCTTGCACCTCATATACACCACTTTGAAAAATAAGCTTCAAAGAGGAACTAAAGGGTATTTTGTATGATAGACAAACACAAAGTGGAGTTTAAGTTTAAGTGGAGTTTTTCAAGTTTTCAACAAAAAAAAGACATAAAGAGTTTGCTGTGTCCTTATGTGTCTTTTCAGTCAATTTTACTGATTTTACTAAATTTACATCTAGAGTTTGTACCAGCTTTGCACAACTTGACACTAAAACTTTCGCCTCGTTTTGTTTTTCAAAGTAGTTTAAATTCAGCTGGATTAAAAAGAGAGCATCTATGAGCAGCAATTGTCAAGTTCTGACAGATTTTCAGTTGGAGTTAAGAGTAAATTCAAATCCAACTGATGGCCCATTCTTACATATCCTGTTAGGATCTAACCCTCCTCTTGTAGCTCTGGGTGTATGTTTGGGATTGTTGTCATCTTGGAAAGATCCACACCTAGTCTGAAGTGTTTTGCAGCCTCTAGCATGTTCTTCAGGTTGGTTCTCTATATTTATTTACATCCATTGAATCTTATCAGAAAAGAATCCCCACAGCATGATTTTGCCACCGTCTCTGTGATTTATTGTGGGGTTGCTGCTTTCATGTTGATTTGCAGTCTCCAAAGCTGTTGTGTTTCTCAGTGGGATGATGTCTTTAAAGTTATGTGTTATTCCAAGTACTGTTTGCCCCATACACAACATATAGCGTGAAGGCTAAGCCTTACAGTTTTGAAGTGACCAGAGAACATTTTTCTTAACTGCAAACAGAACATTTTTGGCTTTCTTTCAACAACGACCTTCTTCTAACAACTTTTGCTCAATGGCCAGCTTTGTGGAATGGATGACGAATAGTTGTTGTGTTAACAGATTGTCCCTCCTGAGCTGTGGATCACTGTAACTCCTCCAGATTTACGACTGGCCTCTTTGCTGCTTCTCTGATAAATGTTCTTTTTGTCCTCTGTCAGTTTAGGTGGATGGCCATGTCTTGGTAGGTTTGCAGTTGTGTCACCCTCTTTCCAATTTTGCATGATTGATTGAACAGTGCTCCAGGATATTCCCCAGGGATATTTTTTTTATAATCTGGCCCAGCTTTGAACTTCACCACAGATATATCCCTGATCTATTTGTAATGGTTCTATTTTGGCTTTTATTGGTGATAAATATGTTTATTTAAGCTGCATCAATTTAAAATAGTCAACATCTGTCTTTTAGATTTTGTATGAACTTTTGAAACTATCCTTTTTTTTTTGTCTGTTTTACATTAGAATTATGTTGTTATCTTGACTAAGACTTCCTGAAAGAAGAAACGCTGTATTGAAAAAGGAGCAACTTGGCTCAAAAAGTTTTTATTATGATGATGAGGATGGTAATTTGTTGCACTGGACTTTATTGACTGGTGTCAGAATAAAGAAAGCTAAATACAAATGAATGTCAATATTTTTTTTTCTTTTTTAATTGTTAAAAACTGAAAAAAATTATAATTTTACCTCAATGTTATGCACTATTTTGTGTCCCAATAAAAACATTAAGGTCTATAATTGTAACGAGACAACAATTTGAAATGATTAAATACATATGAATATTTTCAAGATTCTCTAAGCATTTTCTCTACACACCTAGTTCTATTCTAATCACTATTTAGCTTCCAGTCTTTGTTGGACTCAGATATTTGCAGATGTCGCCTTCCATGTTTGCACCCTTATTTCCCCCATGCTCTCTAATCTGTTTCTGCATGACACCTCTTTTCCTCCCTTTTCCTGCTGCTATTAGAATGTTTTATTGTTTCAAAGCAAATTCACAAAGCAGACAGACAGATTACCTCAGGACGCCCTCAATATGAGACCTAAAATTGTTTACACTAAGAGGAAACCTTTTTACTGTTGCCTAACAGATATGCCATAAAACCTTGGCAAGGATCAAAAGAGGGCGTAATGTATTGATACAATTGAAATTAAATGCATGTTTTCCACACACAAGCCTTTATTTTGTCATGGTAAAGCAGCTGTGTTGATCTTATTAATGTCACACTGTAAATTTATAGTGTGTGATAGCTGGATCACCATGGAGTCCAAACCGAGAGATTTTGTTCTGTTTTTACTCTTTACTCTAAACAAGCTGCAATGTCCCTGTTACAAATTTGTTTCTGAGGTATAAAAGCATCAGAGAACCAGCTACAGCTGCTGGAATACTTTCTCCTTAAGATTCTTTCACTGGTTCATTGCACAGCATGAATACCTGCTGAAAAGCTTTTCTGCCCAACATTGTGCTCCTCTTGTAACCGTCCAGCAAACAGGAAGAAGCTAATGCTGAGAACTTCCTATATTAGAGCCAACTCCTGTGCCCACAGCACAGAAGGATCCTACATGTGCATGCGTGTGTGCGTGTGCGTAGATGTGTCAGTGTGTGTAATGCTCGTCCATTCTGCTTCCTTCCCTTCAGCCTTTTTAGCCTGCGGATGCACGGCATCGTGGGAAAGCGTGCTTTGCACCTCTGCACACACTCGTTGAGGACAGATTTAAGGGGTGTTTTGTGCCAGATGTGTTGCAGTGACATTTTAATAACAATTACTGTTAATGTTCTGGATTTATTGTCAATGATGAAAAAGTCTGAGGTAGTGGAGAAAATAAGCATCATTAGAAAGAGGAGCTCAAAACTATTTTGTTACAATTTTTAATTTTTTTTAGCTTTTTACAGGAGCTGGCCTTTTATTGCATATAGAGAAAGTTATAGACTTGACTATTGTGAATGGTCTCCCCCTTCCCACACACAAAGCACACTCCCTTCCTCAATCTATTATTCTAAGTCTCCCTAAAACTAAATTTACTGCATTATTGGACAAAAGTTACAGTTTTGCCTATGTGTGTACGTGTGTTTTGGGACATTTGAACCTTGGCCAAGCCTGTGTATTCTGTCTCAGAGACTTCTGAGGAAGAGGAAGATGAGAAGGTCAAGTGCGGAGAGGAGATAAGTTGTCAGTCTTGATGGCCTTCTGGATCAGCTGCTTCCTGTTTACCTATGTGTGGAGAATGTTGTCCCATGACGATAACAAGGCGTTCACCTTTGAGTCCACCGGAACAGAAGCACATCCTGCAATGGACGTCACACTGTTCAGTGACTCAACGCATCTAATCCAAATGTAATTATGACTTTCCCACCACTCTGAGAGAAGCAACGCATCACACAGGATCACGGTGCAACAGAAATTACCACTTCAAATCTGCGTTAAATAGATTTCACAAACAGCCATGTTCATAGTCCAAACAATGAGTCTTTAAGGCAAGAAAGTCTAAGTTCGTAATATGTGTGTCAAATTTCAATCAAAGCTCTGATGAATATTTATTATGATTTTCTGCAGTCTCACAGCACAACAATTCTGAAGGGGAAGAAAGTTTTGTTCTTTTTTTTGTTTTTGTTTTTTTTTTACAAATAAGATTTAGCATGGCATGGGTTGAGAACCAGCTCCAAGACCACAGCTTCAAATAGTTTGGTACAAATAACAGTTTTCTGTCTACTACTAATTATTACACTTTGATGAAGAGTTTTTTCTAGTATGCTATTTTAGGTGTTACCTTATGATAGGGACAATGGAATATTCAGGAACTTGGTGCCTTCAAACTATCGAAGGTCAGGAAATCAAATCCACTTTGTGTCTCAAGAATAGTCCAGACAAATTTTAAAATCGACACTAACTCTTTCAGCAGTCAATTTTTGTTTTATAGTCATGGCAGAATGCAGAGACTTTTTGAGGTCGATCCTGGATTGGGAATTCTGTCCCTTCCAACTGTTTTATTGTCTGTCTCTTTGACCGATTTTTTTCTTTTTCTTCATTCGTTTCAAATTTTTTCCAGAAAATTTCTTCCTATAAGGGAGATAAAGTGCTGAGTTCACCATTAATGCCACACACACACACATATACGCATACACAGTACTGCTGAAGACATGTTTAAACTGGGGAGTATTTGTAACCAAGGTATGGAAAGCTAAGACAAAAATCACATTTGTTTATACATTTAAAAACAACAGGAGTTTTAAACAATTAAAAGTTATATCTTGGTTTTAGTATCTTCACCTGTGGTAACTGTTGAATTTTTTAAAAATTATTTGGATTGGGACCGAAACCACATATTTGGTTGTCTAAAATCTCTGCCAACCCAAACACAGAGAGCAGTTCAGATGTAGTGTGTGCCTGTTTAGCGCTCAATAAATCTCACACCCTGATCTTTATCTCCTCCAGACATGAGCTGGTCATAATCTGTGGTGGTTGTTTGTTTTTTCTGCATCTTCTCCCATTTCTCTCTCCCCACTCCAGTTCCAAGTTGCTCATTGTAGAAATGGCAGGACCTACATCTAAGTCCAAATGGACCAGCATAACTCTCACTCAATGTCCAATTGTCAATGGTGACCAAGTTAATCAAGCTCCGTCTTTGTGAAATGCTCTCATTGTTTCCTCAATACTTAGCTTGTGTCTTCTTAAAATTTATAACTACTCACTTGGGTCCTAAGCTCAAGTCATGATCATATTAGATCAACAATATTTACAGTATTTGGCTAATGCCCTCCTCAGCCCCCCTGACTTCACTGTTGGTCCTTTTTATATTTTTTACTTTAGCTTCTTTAGAAATTGCCGTATAATCACCGGAACCTCAGAATGGAATCCACCACTCGTCTTATTGGCCTTGTTGTCTGGACTCAAGTAAGACAAACCAAGTGTTGATTTAATAGTTTCTTATATGTTTGAAAAATCTTTGAATCTCCCTTGGCAGCCATTTGCCTAAACCAGGGGTGGGCAAACCTGGTCCTCGAGGGCTGGTGTCCTGCAACTCTTAGATGTCTCCCTGGTCCAACACACTTGAATCCAACAGCTGAATCACCTCCTAAGTGCAGTCAAGTTCCCCAGAATCCTGCTAATGACCTCATTATTTGACTCAGGTGTGTTGAAGTAGAGATGCATCCAAAAGTTGCAGGAGACTGGCACTCGAGGCCTGGAGTTGCCCACCCCTGGCCTAAACGCTTGCACATGCAAAGAGCCACCTATTTCCAGAAAAGCTCCTTGGAGCTGCTGTTTTCAGCTGAGTTTCAATCTCTCAGAGAATGACCTGCTCCCCCAACACTCTAATGATGCCAATATTATGGCCTTTAAATAATATTTAACAAATGGCAGAGCTTGCCCAAGGCAGCATTCATAAAAGAGTTGCCACTGCTTAACACAATTTTTTTTTTCCAAGTTTAAAACACAGAAAACCAGTAGATTTTATTTTTATTTCTCAAGAGAAAATTGTTTTAGAAAGATCTATTTTTGTGTTGTAGATGCCCATCACCACAATATGGGGAGAATTATCTTTAGGTCTTTTTTTATATCTCTGAACAGTATCTGATGCAACGCATATGCATCGTTTAAATTTAAATAATCAGTTTTGTGTTAAAGCATGTAGAGACGTTCCCTTTGGGCACTATCTGATCTGGGTTGCTTCTTCTCTCATCAAATGGTTTGTAAAAGACATGCACTCAGAGGAACTTACTTTTTTTAACATGTTTAAAAAAGTAAGTTCAGAGAAAAAAAAAAGATAAACAAGGTTAACTTTTGGCTCCACTCTCATAAGAACAAGAAACTGTTAAGAGATGATGTGGGTTTGTCAGAGTTTCCACTGACGGCAACTCTCTTCTTCTCAAAATTATCTCACTAAACTTAATTTGAAGGTAATTGGACTTGTCTCCTATTTTTAACTTTATTCAGTGTTGAAAGTAAAAGGAAAAGATAAAGGCTGAAGGGAGTCAACACTGATCTTTATGGCTCTACATAAATCCTTATTCAGCCTTAATAGTGATGTTCAAATAAAGGATTATATTTTGATATTTTACAAAGATGTGAAACAGTCCTGAGTAGTGTTTTGCCCAGTAAATTCATCCTGAGATTTTTTAAAGTCTCTCCAACCATAGCTTGGCAGTCTGTGAGAATAAGATATTTGCAATGCCTTCTCTGTCATCAAAACACCCGTCCTACATGACATATTTCTTCAATTATGCTTCATTTCACAGAGACAAAAAGAGCACTTCAGGTTCGAGCCAAGTCTTGAGCGTTTTCCACCAATAAGTACAGCTCTGATTCAAAACAGACGGAGAGAAACTTTGGATGCTTGTAAGACATTTGTTAAATGCGTACTGTAAACCAGTTTGACTGGTGAGGAAATCATTAATACTACATTTGCACAATTCTTGGTTCAGGTACGCAACTTGGAGTTGGCAGTAGTAAAAGGTGTTTTTGGAATGAGGCTTTGGACTTTTCAAAGGTCTCTGTATGAGCTACCAGCAATTAGCTTACACAAAGGAGGTATTTTCCTATTTACAGCCATAATTCTATGTTATTGCAATTGTTTATTGTTTCAGCGTGCATTCCCTCAACCGGACTAAACCACAGAAGCTAAGTTTTCCAAAGTGCAGAGTGTGGCCTAGATTTTGAAATTGTTTAAAATTGTAGTTTGTAAAACAGAAAAGCAAGTTCGTTTCTGCTTGGTTTTTATATAAATTAGTTTCAGATCTGTATTTTTAGATTTTTAAAATAACAAAATAAAGCCAGAGTACAAAAAATAAATATAAAAGTAACGAGGGAGCTGCAGTCTGATTACAAAGGTATTTTCACACCTTAAACTTTCTTAGATTTTGACATGCTGCATATTGCAACAACTGCACACTGCTTTGAACATCTTATGCAATGAAAGTGTATAATCTATTTCTGTAGTATTGTGCAGAGACACCTTTGCTGCAGTTCCAGCTGCAATACTTTATGATACATCTCTATCAGTTTGCAAATACAGATTTTTCCAAATGTTTGGCAAAATAGCTCAATTTCAGTCAGATTCAATGAAGAGCATCTGAACAGCAATTTTCCATGATAGTGACAGTTGAATATAAATCTAGGCAGGGTCATTCTAACACTTTGACCTAAATCTGTCTAAGTCTCTCATCTTTTGAACCCTCTTCCATGTTTTTTTTTTGTTTTTTGTTTTTTTTTATGATTGTTTTGTATTTAGCATGAGATTTTGTCTAGTAACCAAATCTTGCTTTAAATTACTCCACAAATTAACTGTGACCATGGCAGTTGACCATGCTGGACTGTAGTTAGGGGTATTAGAGGAAACTTGGCAAAATTACAACATAACTTGCATAAAAAAAGTTCAAGTGGTATCATCACTTTGCTAATGTCCAGTGGTAAAAGATGCCGTTGCTCACATTGATTGTCATGTTGTGTGTTGTTGATGGAACTTAATGCTGCAGGCTGAGACATCAAGAAGTGTTGAAGACTTAATGAAAGAAAGATGATAAAAAACAAACTTACAAAAATTGTAGAACCAAGGGTGCCAGAGAAGAACAAAAACCATAAATCCAAGAAAAAGGGAAAAGAAAACTAACCAAGCCAACAGGAGGAACCGGTGAGGAGAGAGAAGAAAAGGTGCAGAAGTACTAAAAGACTGAATGCTGGACCAACCTGGGCTAATTAGCTAACTGATTGCAGGTGTGAGGAAAGAGAGCAAAAGGCAGACAGACAGAGGGAGAGAGAGAGAAAGTGGCACAGTTAGAGTACACAGGGGACTAGGAAATGAAACTAACACTAAAGCAAAACTAAAGTTTATCACTCTAGTTTAGAGTAGCTAATAAACTAGAGTAACTAAGAATAACAAGATGCAAGAAATAAACATAATAAACTAGAATCACCTAGAAAGGTATGAACTAAAGAAAAACAGAAACAAGACTGATCTAATTAAAGTAAGAAAGTAACAGGGAATAATAATTAAACTCGAATCAAATTCAAAAACAATCTAAGATCCAACCAACTGACATAAAGGACTTTGTATTTTAAGAGGCTTTTAGATAAACAGAACTGGTGCAATGTGGCTATGCTGAGGTTTTCTTTTGTTTCAGATAATTCTTCATAAGAAAACAGACATGATGTACTTTTTGAGTGTTTTAGGGCATGCTTAACTATTTCTTATCTCACTCTGTGTAGTTTAGCTTTAGATATTAATGGTTACATTAAGAATGTATACCAACATTTTTGACTGCTAGGCAATATCTTTATTTTGTTATGTGCAGGTCATCCAAAGTGATCTGTAAACCTGATAGCCATGGAGTAAGCAATACTTACAACACAACTTTCATCTGGCAACTTTCTTTTATTGTTTGTGTTTTTGAATGCTGCCAGTCCTTTTTTTTCTGAAACTAATTGCTGTTTTTCTTTTTTCAGTTTCCATACAGTTCTGGCCTAATACTTTCCTCTGAAATATCTCCCCCGTGTTCACCCCAGACTTTTTCCTTTTGGTGAAGTGTGTCAAGGAGCTGGATGTAGGGATTTGGGAATATTGACATTGTGGTGAAGGGGGCTCACTTGTCACTCTTCCAGGCAACCACTGTTTAATTCTCAAATTTTCCATGCATTAGGCTAATAAGTAAGTGCTGCTCTGTTCAAACGCTCGCACTCAAATTCACTATGAGTAAGTTCCCCATCTTTCCCACCCTGATGTGTGCATGACTTGTTTGGGGACTGACTGGTCACTGTGTTTCCCATTATTCTCTGAACATACAGATAGACTTTGATGAAAAGGCAAGGTAGTGTGCTCGCAGCTGTGACCAGAAAATCTGCTGCTCAGCTTAGGATACCCACCGGCTGTCCACATCACAGAGACCACAGGTTTCTGAGCTCTGTAATCACAGCTCACGGGCCTATTTTAGTGCAATCTGACTATGGATTAGGCAGAAAATTGCGAGGGATAGCAAATGTTTCCATGGAGAGGCTGGAAGTTCCTTGTAAGAAATAATAAACAGATTCAGATCAGACATGAATGCCTGGGAACGGTGGCAGCCAGAGGAGTTTGTTGTCTGTGTCTGACAAATTAGTTTAAAAAGTAGAAAAAGGAGATTTTAAATAAAACATAATGTTGCAAATCTATTAAAAGTAATTTTTTATGTGTTTTTTCTTCTTTTGCAGATTTAATCACAACCACTTGAGCTTGTTTAACTTAAGTCTTCTTCCTCAAATGCTATTAATCAGTTGGGTGTAATGACAAGGCTGACATCACCGTAAATGTTTGTACTCTGTCAAGCTCACACATGTGTGTTGGAGGCCCAGAAAGTTGTTTTAAATCTTCCCAGAGCTGAATTAATGACAGAGGCTTGTGGTTGCAACTGTCACTAAAGTCAAGTCAACCCAATAATTATCCCCTTTAATGAATAAAAATATGGAAACTGTTCTGTCCTGAACACTCAATCATGTGTTGAAACCATGTGACTCCCATCAGCTAAAGAGTACTGAGAATAATCAGCTTCACATGTGAACAAATGGCAGAGAAGGATACAGGGCCACACATGGGCCATCATTCAGAGTATCAGGTAAATAAGCTGGTACAATCCACACACAGAGGGAAAAAAACAACTAAAACCTTAATGATTTCAAATACCAGTTGAAACTTCCATTACTGGGTTTTGCTTACCTTTTAAAAAGTATGTCTTACTGCCACACATCACATTACAATGTGTTACAAAGAGTCTATCTATTGTCTTACACTTTTTCACTATCAAGCCATGGCTTTTACAAGTCAATACTCTCCAGGTCTCCAGTTCTGGGCATTCTCAAGTCAGTCCCAAACCAAGAGGGACATACTAGCTGAAGTCTCCAATGTCTCATCCCAATGGGATATACCCACAAAACCTTTGCAGAGCGGTGTGGAGGAGGAAGGCTCAAATGCACATTTCCTCTCAGCTAACTCCTTTTGATGTGGAGGAGAAGCAACTCTACACTGAACTTACCCCAGAAGATGGAGCTCATCACCCTATCGGTAAACATGAAACAGGTCACTACCCAGGAAGCTGATTTCAGCTGCCTGAATCATCTTGGCTGACTCTGTTTGATATTTTCTCCAACCTCCTCAGGAGTCACTTCCAGGAGTTCAGTTACTATTGAGACATAGCACACTCAGTACTTACAGCATTTCATGTTGCTCACATTTTATGTTTCCGAATTTCTTCAAAATTCTACATGCATATAACTTCTTATGACAATGCAAATGTTTGTTTCTTTTTTTCTGCGTGCTTTGCAAATTTTTTCAAATTAGGAAACCAAGAATTACATTTATGTAAGTAAAAAGTGAAGCACAGTGAAAACTTTTTGGATGCATTTTATGCCTATAAAATATCCAAAAAAAAGGCACCACCTCAAACTTTATTGTGAGCCCATGTCGTGCAAGCTCGAAAATACCAACAGAACCACATTACGTGTAAAAAGCAAAGATTAGAAACCCTGAGTTTTGCAAACTAGTCACCCTCATTTTTATTACAACACATTAACATCCAGTTCATGACAACTATAAACTAGATTGCTAGTAAGTGGAAACCCTCATTAGTCCAACCCACTGTAGGAATATGGTGGAAGTGACAAGAATATGTAGCTCTATCTTTGGATATACAAGGCCCAGCAATCCCTACAAAATACCATGTGGGTTTCTTCATAAGCCTTCTTCAAATCCACAAAACCTTTGCGGACCAGACAACAATTCCACCAGAGGAAGGATCTGCTCAACTGTTTCATGGCCAGGACTGAATCCAAGGTTTCAGGATCGACTTGACCCTCATTTAGAAATCAGAGAAAATGTATTTCAACAATAACAAAAAAAAAACTACTTGCATTTATCTTTTTTTTCTCCCATTTTGTTCTGAAATAAAATGAATACATCCAGTGTGCTTATTTTCTCCCAGCTTTGCATGAAAACATGTCAGTAGTCTCATAATAGATTTTGAAAAAAACAGATCTCGTAAGCATATGAAGCCTGTATGCAGATGGTATGTAAATCATGCCAAAAAGAAAGAATCTGCCCTGGCTCCACCAGTGATACTGGTGTAAATTATAGAAGGAATAACATCACCGTGGAATGATTTATCCCAGCAGAAAATGGGTCAGCAGTAAGAGACAGTACATTAAGTTTCTCTCATGAGGTCATCCAGAGAGTTTGCTTTTGTTACTGATAAACTTCCAGAAAAAAATCTCAGCTGGATTCATAAAGAAGTGTCTTCTTTTCCATTGAATAAAATTCAAAGTTTATTTCAGCTCTTTAATTAATCTTTTGAAAGTAGATTAGAGTTTTGACACTGAAACTAACATTCACTGAAAACTAAATCCATATGGTTTCTTCAGATCTGATATTTCTCTCAGACTGGTCATAAAATTCAAAATAACATGTTGGTTTTGAACCTTCTCATAAGCCAGCGATGAGTGTTGGGGTTTCCCACACATTGCTTTGACTTTTAATCGGCACTAAAGCAGAGCAGCACACTCTCACCTGTTCTCCAAATTATTAATTTCCTGAACATCAGAGACTGTTAGCAACAAAGACGGGAAAAGAGTTTGAAAACAGGCAGCTTTGATAGTCAAGAGCTCATTGTGCTAAATGCTAAGGGCTCTGTGAGTGTGTGTGAGTTTCAAAGTAAATATGGGTGCCATGTGGGGGTTGAAGGTGTAAGAGAAAGCCTAGCAGGCTCCTCATTTGTAGACCATTAGATCCCACTGCTAAAGGCACATGGTACTTTGAAGAGTGTTCAGGCACCTCACACTGTGTTCCAGGTGTTCAGAATGACCATAAAAAGACACCAAACACAGGGCTTCTTGTTCACACTTATGAAGCAGTGCAATGGCAACTCAACTGTCAATGTGCACCCGTTCTAATTCTATATGAAACACTTTCCTGAGCCACAGGTTTCATTTATTGGGATTTATTCAGTGGTACTGATGACTGCAGTTTAATAAGGATGGCAATGAGCTGTGATTTTATGAGACCCTTCATTTGTTTTGTGGTTTGGCTCAGTCTTCTTTTGATTTTGCCCTTTTGTCACATTGCTGAACATGGCAGCATTGTTTTACTTTGAATAATGCAAAAAGGTTTCCTGTTCGTGTGGTGTCTCTCCAAAGGCATGTTTGGTAGCCTACATCTATTTATGCATTTTATTCCTAAGATTAATCCTTACACATTCAGCGGTAATAACTAAGCTCTAATAACTAACCTATATATCTTAAGATTAATTGAAACTGGGCTTTTTGTTTTCTTCAACATTAGACTCCTTTTTTGCTGCTCTTTTGCAAAGGTAAGATATGTAGGTGGAAAACTAATAGCTGTCAACAAATTTCTCCACCTTTTTCCAGAATTACAAATCAGCCCCTTGGCTGCTTTTCTTATTAATGCTCTGCCTAAACTGTCTGTCTAAGTGGATAGCCATATTTTGGCACATTTGTACTTGTGCCATGTGCTTTCTTTTTCTTAATTTTGGATTGAAACAGGGCTCTTGGAAATGTTAAAAGATTTGTATGTTGCTTTTTAACTTAATCCTCCTTTAAACATTTTTTACAAGATTATAATTGGCCTGTCTGTTTGTGTTTCTTGGTCTCCATGATGTTTGCTCATTAATGTTCTTTAATGCTAATTTAGTTTCTTCATGATTATGTGCTATTTTGTGTCTGACTATGACAAATTCTTTCACTCTACAAATAGGACTCCATGGACTTCTTTTAAAACTGTTTTGCCATTGTGTTATATAAAACACAAAACCAAAACATACCTTGTGTTATCATGCTTGCATGCATTCTTTTGTTTGCGTGTAAATGCTAATATAGATCATTTTGTTGTTGTTTTCTGGGACAGTTTCTTCTGCGCATCTATCTGTTGTGTGAGAGAAGCTGATTTTGCAGAGCAAATCTAACCCAGCCAAAAACGTTGATCAGTCCCAGGCAACAGAGATGTTTTAAAGTGATTTTATTTCCCAGGTGTTTTTCATTTCAATGACAACATCATCTTTAGTCTTGTCTTCTTCATTTTTCTGGACTCTGTACTTGGATGTAACTAATTTTTCTTGTAAGTAGAAACCCCTGCATCCCTATTTATTCCCTCTGAAATACATTTTTTAAACCTCAAATCTTTTGACCTCATTATGATGACAGGATAAATACATTTGTTTCACAATTTAGCATTTTTGGGTCATTTCAAATAGAAACACACTAGATAGGTCCAGCAAGGTATTTACAGTACCGCACAAAAGTGAGTATATGCCTCATTTTTGTTATTATGTCTGTTCTTGGTACAATAATAAAGACATTACACTTTGATATGATATAAAGTTGTCAATGTACAACTTATGTAGTAATGTAAATTTGCTATCACCTTAAAATACATCAACACATAGCCATTAATGTTTAAACCGCAGAGTAAAACCCCAAAGGGGAGAATGTCCAAGTGGTGCCCATTTAGCCATTTTCCTTCCCATGGTGCTGCAAGGTGTTATGTGTGATTCCTCACAGAACAGAACTCTCCACGTTCAACCAAAAAAGTTGAGAGCAGGAGCACAGAATCAAATCCAGAAATTATGTCTTGAAAGGAATAAATAAAAAAATAATGACACATTGTAAATTCTACATTTTTCACCCACACACTGTGTAAAATGGGATGCATTAAAAGCAATGCATATGTGTCCTGTTACAAATATGTGAGAAAAAACTACATGTCTTTCATTTATCATAGTCTGACCCTTGTATTGTGACTTGCTTTTATACGATATGTGCTAACATACAAGTCAAGATAGAAATCAATATGGCAACAGCTCCAGAGAGCAGAATGTCCTTTATACTACTGACCTCAAGCAGACCTCTATACCCATTGTATTTAACTGCTACTCTTTGCAGTAGACATGCGTGAGAAAGTGTTAGCTTTCTAAAATTCTCAAAGCACAGGGAGCAAATTACAAAATCTGTGTTTCAGTTTTGTCCCTGGACCTGGTATGTGTTGAATGACCATCTGGTACCTTTTTTTGTTTATTTGTTTTAACCTTCTCAAATGCAGAGAGGAATAGAAGACCTCATAATGACCTTTTTGCTGTTTAATACTGTTGCAGTCTGCTGCGCATGTCCTCTGCATTATTTTAAAGGTTATTTGTTTACACAAATCAGCTTTCCTTGAGATCTACTGTTTTTAATGTTTCAGATGCAACAGCTGAATCAAATGATTGAACTACTTATTCATTAAGCCATCAAGTTTGGCAAAGGTCTAGTGATGAGCCATTCATCTGATTTAGCTGTGTTGCTCTAGGATCACATCTAAAACCTGCAGGACAGTAGGTTTCCAGGACGACCAGGGTTGGAGACTTTTGGCTTAGTCAATGCCAAGTGACATAGTGAGAGGAAATATGTCCTTAATGTGTTGAATACAAATAATTTACTTTTTATGACTTGTTTGGCTAACATCTCATATTTCCGACTTAAGAATAATGTTTTCCTGTTCCTATCTGAGCAATGGGAATCATTACAGTATGCTTAAGTGGCCAGTTATAGCTAGGACACATATTTCTCTAACTCTGTTTTTACACGCATTCCGAAATGATTTAGAAGTTTGCTGGGAGTGGTAGTGGTCACTCACGCTCTAACTGAAAGGAAATATTTCATCAACACAATTGAAATTTTGGCCGTAAATCACACAAAACAATGGCGTGCCAGATTCTCTAGATCTGGTTCAGAGAGAAAAAAGCAGAAGATTTTTTTTGTTTAGAGATTGAGAACACTGATTATAGAACACTGTAACCATTGTGAAGACGATATGCAAAAAAACAAAACAAAACAGAAAATTCCAACATTTTCAGCTTTTTATTTTGTAGGGATGTGTAATGATAAGGAAATTAGAATATTTAGTATTGTACTGTTTCATATGAGTTTTAATCCAATATGTTGTGCTGTTTGCTTTAAATTTTATGCTGTTCTTACTGCACAGACACTCCCACCGTGGTCAAAGAAAGGGTTAACCACCACATCTCTTCTTATTTCATTACAAGATGTATCATAAAAATCAAATCTGATAGTAAGACAATGGAGTTCAGATCCTCTGAGTCATATAGGTTCAGTTTCTGAAACGGTAACATATGTTGCGTCCTGAAATGCAAGCTTTGTAAGCTGCTTCTTATTAAACTGATGCAGTTTAGGTAAATGGAGGAAACAACAACAGATTTTTGAGAAAAGATATTTATTCCAAAAATGTTTGATCTGTTGTATCTATTAAAATTTATAAGTTTAGTCCTAGTGTCTCTTTAGATTATCTAGTTATATCATGCCATTTGATCGGCTATTGCAATAAAATGTGCTGCTTAAAGCATCTGGTTTGAGGTTTGCTGCTTTTGACTGTGCCTGGAATCTAGTCTTGTTGGCAAAGTTTGGGCAATTTAAGGAATAAAAAAAGTAGAGTTTTTAGATATTTCTCAACTAAAACTGCAGTAGGTAACTTTTATAAACAAGATGATTTTCACATATTTGTTTAAACTGTCAATATTTCCTAACAGTATAATATGAGACAGAAAATCTGTGAAAAAAAATAAAAATCAAGCTTCTCTGCATTCTCCTGGTTCTTAAGCCATCAATAGAAATACACTTCTCGATCAGAAACAACCATGGAGAGCCAGAAGGAACATCTTGGAGCTGTCAATCACTTTTCTGTTGGTACATGCTGCTGCACCTTGCTCTCTCCTGTGCCACAGCTTCTCCTGTATTTGCTTTCAGGCTTTAATTGCTTATGTGTTCATGACTCAGGACCGGCACAGATTTAGATTTGACCAGTGGTTTTACTCTCAGTGAAATACCAGCTGACTCATGTTTAGTTTGGCAAAGTCATTGTAAAATGATTTCAATCAAACTATAGTGTTTCAGAACAAGTGACTCTGTGGGCACTGAAGAGGAACATGAATGCAGCTCATTATGGTAAACTGATGTGGCATCTACAACATAGATGAATGACGAGTGATGATGAAAGACATTTATCTTGATGGCAAAAAGTAGCAAAACATTAAGGCTGGTCAGGGTTGATAAACTGTCGACATAAAAGTAATAGTTTGTCAATATTTTAGTTGAAGATATTTTTAAGCTTAAAATTAGCTGATTTCAAAGCATGTATTACAATTTGAATTTGATTTGATTTACTAATGTAGAATCTTCCCAAAAAAAACTACTTATTTTTATGTTTCACAGTTTTAATCCAAACAAATACGTATTCTTTAGTAAAGTACTTCTAAAGATATATTCTATATATTCTATAGCCACGTAAATGATGATATGCATGTCTCGTTATGTTCAAATGCTTTATATCTAGCCAGATGCATCGTCGTGCTTGAAATGCACATGTTCATGCCTACTTAGCATATGTTGAATCACCAACAGCGCTGACATCAATCACCAACAGACACGAGAAAGATGTTATCACTGTTGCAGTAGACACAAATAATTCTGGAATAACAGCTGGCTTGAGATCAGGCTAAAACAGCCCACGGGACTCTGTGTCCCGAAACTTTCCATGTAGATGCCTGAATTACAAGGTCTCACACACTCCACAAGGTTTCTTCCCCATACAGATGACAGGCTCAGGCACATTTCTGCAAATTCTTTTCAGCTGCAAGTTTTCCTCTTTTACTGGGAAAGAAGGGAATAAAAGGGAGGATGCCCTTGGACTGCAAGGACAGTAAATTCAAAACTATGTTTTGTTACCCTTGTCATCTCAACTCTAGCGCATAAATTTGTTTTCAAGCTTTGTATACAGAAGCTAAAATGTCACATGCAAATAGAAAAGAAAAACAAATATTGGATGTAGAAAGATTAATGGAATAAGCTGTTTAGAAAGAGTTTCCCCTTTTTCATTTGTTTTTACCACTCAATTAAAATTAAGTGACACCAACATTTGGACTGGTGCCATGATTATTACTAAATATCTAATTGTTCAGCTATTTTCTTTTTGGGAGTTCTAGTTCAGACTAATTAGAAATTTCAGATTCACTGTTTTTTTTTTCTCCTATACTTTTTTGGCTGAATGTGATTGGTAACCAAAGTAATTGATTTGATTTCGGGAGCGATCAGAGGGTGTGAGGCTGTAACGTTGTCACCCTATTTTAATCATCTATTTTTTACTGTCTTCACTTGTGATGAGCATTGTCCTGGCAAAAACATCAGCAAAATGTTTTCCTTTTCCACAAGCTGTACCATGAGCCAAAAGCACGCGGTGTTCTTACTACTTCAAGTGTCCAGAGAAATTATCTCCAGGGTTGTGTGAGGCCTTGTAAGATGTTAATTTGCAAATATCTTTTACTGAATTTTGAGGTGAGCATATGATAAATCCTTTCCAGTCAGAATTTTCTGAAGATCATATTTGTGCAGGTGCCTTACCTCATGCTCTTAAAACTGAGGTTTTGGTTTGCATTTCTACCAAATTTATGAGCGGTTTTCTCAACATTTTCTGGGGTCTCAGACCATAATTTGGCCTCCTCCACTGTTTTCTGTTAAATTCATTCATTACGGGGGGATTCTTAGGACAATAAAGCTTCACACCAAATATTTGTAAAAGAAGCTAGTGACAGGTAAACTACAGGGGAGTGACTGACAAATACTCCCCTGTTGGGAGTGTTTGTCAACAGGGTTGAGAGAGAAGTGAAACTACAGAGGTGCACAGTGGAGCAGATTTTGGTAAATGATATTACAGGTATTACAGGTACCGGGAAACACTATGTGGAAACAGGACCTACACTAACTGAACAGTGCCCTTACCATTCTCAACAACTACTGTGGATCACAGATGTGTTTTTTTTGGAACAATCCTTTCTGGATCTTTCAGGATCTAAGCTGATCCACAGACAGACACTGCTTATGAACAGAATTGGTCCAGACTACAGCAAATATTTAGGCCTGCAAAGAGGACTGTAAGAGCTAACCTGCCCTCCATCTGAGACTTATGCAGGTCTAGGGTTGAGAAAAGGGCAGCTTACATCTCTGCACACCCCACACATCATGGAAACTGGTTAGATATGTACCATCAGGTGAAAAGGTGAAAAAATATAATAAAAAATACAACTTGTAAAAGTGTCATGTTGATGAAAAATAAAAATAAAATCTGAAGTGAAATGTTTCATTCACTTTTACTTTTTATTGTACCCTTGTATTAATAAAAGCAATATGGTCCAAGATCTTCAACAATTTTAATGGGACTTGTTAACTTTTTAAAGTTTTCATTTGCTTTGATTAGCATTTTAACATTTTTCTTATGTGATGGTTTGTTGTGTTTAATGCGTAAGTATTTTTGGAGCATTTAGTGTTTTTGGTGTGTCTGATGTTTGTTTTGCTGTTAGAAATCGTAAACCCGGCTTTCTTTACTGAGACATTGTCTCTCATGTTTGGTTCATGGCAGAATTCAGGAATACAAAAAAACCAACATCTGAAATAACTGTCTTCATTAAAACTTGGTATGCATGGATTACTTGACTCTGTTGGGCAGAAAGGCCTCTTCTAATTCAGACAGATGAAAACAAAACATTGATATTTCAGGGGTCACTGACAGAGTGGGGTTTCAAACTAAGGATTGTTGGTTTGTGGCTTTTAAAGTTGATACAGTGCTCAGGGAAATGCTCTTGACATGTTTCCTTTGAGCTGCAGGGGTGTCTTGTGTTGCAAATAAAACAAATTAACTTTTTACTGTTGTCTAAGTAACACTAGCTAAAATCAACAATGTCTAACTGTATTAGGAAATTATTGAGCCTCCTGCCGTCCCGAGTGATGTAATAGGATTGGGTTGAAGGGTTTGTGGTCTGGACTTTGTAGGAAAGTCACAAATATCATTAAAGTATTTGACACCTGAAAATGTCAACAGAGGGCTTCAAAGAGTGGCCAACACAAAATGTAGCTTCCAAAGTTTTACATTGCTAGTTACAGCTATGAGGCATGGACATGCATCAACATTTTTTGAAATGTTTAAGAAGAGCAAAAGACAGAGAAAAGATTTCGGGAGTGATTCATGGATTGTGGACAGCCACTGGAGTTTGCGCCTCCAGAGCCACCACACAAAGACTTGTCCCAGACATTTCTTGCGGTAAGTCACTCAGAAAACAGAAACGTTGAAAGTGGGAAAAGAATGTAACTTTTGCTTATTGGTCCAAAGCCATATTTATGATAAACGTAAGTTTTCCATTTAATCTTGAATTGCAGACATCACATTCTGGAGGAAATGTTGAGTGGGACAAAATCAAAGCTGCTTGAAACCCAGCATGAAATTTACACCCTCTGAGATTATTTCTGGAGCTATGTCATCTGCTGGTGTTGATAAACTGAGTTTTAATAAACTATACAAATAAACTTGACTTGACTTAGTAACCTTTAATGTCCTTGATTTTACAGTAAACTAACCTAACCTGATCTAAAATGATCATCCATATAGAGAATTTATGTTGCTAGTGGAAAGTAAGAGATACCAGGATCAAAACTGAGGGTGAGAATAAAGAACTGATATCTAAATGAATGAACTGCAGAAGGAAATATTAAAAACATCCAACTTGGCCAACAGTAACCAGGATCATAACGGATCATAGCAAAGAACAGCAATAGTTGTGTTAGACCAGATCAGATAAATACAGATGTTACTGTTCCTTTACAGATTTCCACATGTATGCTGGCTAAATGACTGCTGGCACAGTTAAACAAAGGGTTTTTACTAGCCTTGTGGTTTCTCTAATGTCAAGTTAAGCTGGAGAGGCTCTGATATGACCACAGATATATACCTCTTTTAGAACAGCTTGTGTGCTTCTTTAACGGCACAACCCAACCAAATGCAATCAGCTTGATCTTTCTTAAGACACACATTGCTGTTAATATGCCCAAAGAGACAATAAAACCTTTACAAAGAAAGAAAAAAGAGATGGATAGGGTTAATCAATTTGGAAACTAAAAGGTGAGACAAAAATATACATGGTGATAATAACAGGAAAATGTCATGGCTGAAATCCTGCACAAATAATCCTCATGTATTACACGCCTCTCCTTTCCATTCTTCTGTGATTATCAGGCTCTGATATCTCCCCCTGTCAGGAGCAGCAGGTTGATTAATCCAGTGTGCTGAAGCAGAACCAGGTAGCGTATTGATTGGCACAATGACCTTTTATCTGCCACGGTTCCACACATGTGGGGGGTTGCCTCTCTTAAAAGGCTTGGGCTCAGCAGCAGGAGACATTGTTAAAGACAGGAGTGCGGCTGTGAACAAATGACATTCATAGCTTTCAGACACTGTAGTCTCAGCATTGTGAACCACCCCCTTGAGAGTGTCTCCTCTAACCATTGCTAAGAT
Organism: Poeciliopsis retropinna; assembly: GCA_010277075.1. NCBI lineage: Eukaryota > Metazoa > Chordata > Actinopteri > Cyprinodontiformes > Poeciliidae > Poeciliopsis > Poeciliopsis retropinna. Next base: position 9,278,791 of record VMRM01000024.1, on the reverse strand, counting down.
GATCATCAATATAAATTGCTTTCTTTGAGGTAGCACCAACTCTTCTTTTGAAAACAAATGCATTTGTGTTGGTTGATAAAAAAAATAATGCTGGTAAATTGTTTGTATGTAAAATATATTCAAGACAATATAAAATGCTTGCAATTGTTACTGCACCACAACTTTACTCAAAAATGCAAGAATTTTGGTCTCATAATTCCTCCAATAGCTGTTCAAAGTGGGTGATGACAAAGGTGTTTAACCCATATTCTTAAGTTGCAGCACACAAGGCAGAAAATATCCTGGCTATAATAGATCTAGATTATTTTTTGTATCGCTGTGAAATTTTAAGGTGATATAACTGATATAACTGTTTACAGTTATATCTGTAAACAGGATATAACTAACATCTTGTCAGCAATACAAGAATAAGACTGCTGGCATGCATTGTCTTCTCTTACCATAAAGAGCAGATTCACATACTGTATAGTACTGGATCTAAACATGAGTCTTGAGAGGGACAATCATTTAAGGGCATGGTCAGAAGTAAGTAACACAGATTCCAAAAAAGCACTTTAAAGAACAAAAAAGGTCTTTCAATATGAATAAATAAAAAAATTAAATCAATACTTCACCATGGCACAATTATTAGCACTGCTTCCTCACAGCAAGAAGTGAAGCTCGAATATCAGCCAGGGGCCTTTTACCCTGTGCGAGTGTAAATTTTCTTACAGTCAAAAAACATGACCTTTAGGATAATTAGTCTCTCAGAAAATTGCCCTTATAAATAAAATGAGTGTGCTTGTCCTGCGTGGATTGGCAATCAGTCCTGGTTTACCACACCTTTCACTTAATGACTTCTGGAGATGTAGACAATGGACGAAGAAGGAAAATGTTGCTGCCAATAATCTCTGTTTCCCCTGTAAATAATTCTTGGATTGTGTGTAAATAATTGTCTTATAGAAACATGACAATAGTTTAAGGTTCATAAAGTAGTGCGTGTAGATACGAATATTTTTTAGATGAGAAATTTTGAGACATTAAAACATGTGCTTCACTCCTGGCCCATCCCATTAGCTAAACTTTTGGATTTTGAAATATTTTTGGTGATATGACAAGTAATTGAAACGTGGAAAGAGACAATGAGGATCTGCAGTTTGTGTGTCAGTATTGGAAGTTGAAGATCTACATTTTAAATCTTCGAAGAAGACAATCGATCCTTCTCTAGTGGAGACGGGGAAAGACAATGAGGATATGTGAAGTAGATAGCTATAAGTACCGGTGGGGGAATAAAGAAACAGACATTATTTGCAGTAAAGACAGGGAAACTACATCTGTAGAAGGAGTGGCAACCACATGAAGCCATGGGATCCAGATGGGAGAGGAAAGGGGTAGGCAAATAGGATTATCTCAATAATATAAATCGATAAATCAGAGAAGACAAAAAGCCTTGCAGTGCAGCTTATGGAAAAGATGAAAACCAAACGCAAAAAATGTGAAGACTGTTTAGCTCACAAAACTTGAGATCGATCCAGTTTAAAAAAACATGCGCCGGTTGTAAAACTAAACCATTCAAACAGGCACGAAAACACACAGGGAGCAAAGGTTGATCAGGGTAATATCATTATCTGTTAACAATAAACAAAAAAGGAGGGAGAGACAGAGAAAATGGCTGCCCTCCAACCACTGGTTTATTGTCCCTGGCCTTCACTCTATTCTGGGACTGTCTACGAGGCACAAAGCTGCACTTGTGGCATTGTTTCCACCTGATTCAAACCTCATGTTGAGCCTTTCACTAGCTACACAGTTTATGTGCCTGTTTTAATTTCCATTCTTTTTTAGATTCTCCAGTGCCACATTTAATCCTCAATATAGTCAATGGAGGGAGATCGTTAAATAGAATTGACTCTGGATTTTCAATCTCAGTTGAAAGAAATCGAAAATCCCTAGAAATCCTGGAAAAATTAACTTAATGCCATCTGATGATGGTATTAAGTTAATTTAATGCCATCATTAGATGGCAGTAAATATAAATATAAAAGCTGTTCCATTCAAAACTTGACTTCAGCCACTTAAATTTGGTGCAATAGGGTATTTAATTACGAATTATCTTCCTATGTAGAGAATCGAGATAAAGAGAGGGGTCTGTTACCCACTCTCTGGATCAACATCACAGAAAGGGCCAATGGTGATGTGATGTGGTGTGGTGCAGATGATTGCAGCGCTGATTCAGCTGTGTTTGGAAACCAAAAACCAAAGAGACCCTCATTCCCCCATCCTCCTCTTAAAACCATATTCCATCAACTTTCTCTTTAATCCCCATCGACCCCTTTGCACGCCACTGACACAAGCCACCCTGACTGTCTCCACCAGAGATCCCTACCCCTGGGAAAACCCATGAAAACGATCATCACCACTCACCACACCTCTGTCTCTGATTCAAGTTGAGACCATATGTTCGGTGCCTCAGAACGTCCCGTTGTTAACCTCAAGTGGTGAACTTCATTCAAACTCTGTTACCTTCTAATCACAATCTACTCGAATCTCAAAACCTGAGAATGGAAATCAAATAACTTCACATTACAATCAGACATCATTAAGCTTTCCATAACTGAAGCTAGAGCCAGAATATCCAACAGGAAATTGCACTCAAATTTATGGGGGATGTTTCACTTTTACAGTATTCACAGGACTGGCAGATCCGCCCCCCTCCTTTGTGGCACATGTTTTCAGATTGGTCTAGCTGTCCCACCTTTTAACAAATCTAAACAGTTAGATGTGGTTTGTTATTCATACATACAACTGCATTAAAAACTGTTAGCACGTCCAGTTTAAAGCCAAACTAAGTATTATCCCTGTGATACATCATGTGTGGCTAAAATCAGATTTTATGTGGCATCTCCAGTGTTGACTAATGTGAAGGAGTTGTATTGATTCAGACCACATCATTCATCTTTTGTGGTTCCCACAATAACCAACCCAAGCAGAAAACAAGTAGCTGTACAGCTTGAATACAACATTTATTTTGCTCATTTATCATCTATATAACACACATACTTTAATACTTACATTGTATCATGGAAGAAAAGCCTCACAAACGTTGAAGACCATGATAACATGCGACAAAGGGATTTTTCAAATGAGAAGCACTTTCACCAACTGAGCTAGTATTGCTATATGGGTGAACAAAGACTGACACCTAGTGGCTCATATAAAAACTCACCCAGAAAAAGCTAACTGAATGAGAATAAAAAGAACAAGATAAGCAAAGTCTATGTAAAACGTTTAATTAAATGCCTGAAAGTTTTACACAAAAAAAAGAATTCTAAAGTTCATTGATGGGTGTGGACATTTTGTATTTACAATATGGAGAGATTTTATTGAAATTGGGTTTTGATTGCATTATCAAATAAAATTCTTAAAGTTCAAAGTTGCATAGCAGGGCACAAGATCTAAACAGTAGCTTAACTGGCTTTATAATCTCATGTGCACAGTGTTGAGTATAGCATTTTTTAATATTTTTCTTTCAAGCAACTTTTTTGTAAACTTCCAAGAAAGTTGCTTATTGCCAATATCTTGTAAGCTTTCAATAAAGCTTGTAAGAAAACCTTCTTTAAAGCTCTTTTAAACAGCACTTTATTGTTGAACAGATTCAACTTCAAATGTGTCTTTCAACAGCTGAGATCCTACCAAAAAGAGAAAAACTGACACAAAATTGAAAAATAGTTTAGCTCCGATTGGTTCTTCTGGACATTTTTAAAGAGACAAACAACTTTTTCGTATGTTCATTTTATTAAGGCACCTTAACTAATACAAAGTGCATTTTGATACAAAAAAATAAATTTTATCAATGAAACTTTGATCCACAAAAAGCTGCATTAGAATGTCTACCTTTTGGTAATATTTAAAATCAAAGGTTCAGTCCTGTGGCATTGATTCTCTTCTTCTTGTGAACTTGGATTTGTCTCTGGAAACTTAACCTTATTTCTACAGATTTTATTCCATGTTGAAAAGATTACAAAGCACACAATACTAATATACCTGAAACTTCCACACCAGGAACTGAGCTACATTTTAGCTCCCTAAAAAAAAACATTTTGCTAGCTCCTATTGTCAGTTACTGGATCTTAATTAGTGGTGTTCTTTGTCACCGCTAATTAAGATGTAAAGTGCTCACCTAATGAGCAAGTTTTCTTAAGAAAAACATAAAAAGCATTCTCTGCCTCATTAAAATTTTCACTTCCCAATACATACTCATTTATCAACACAAATACATGTTTTAAAAATTCAAGGGTTTGTTTCCCTATTAATTCCATCTTCCCTAGTGTCATTTTTTTATATTACGTACTTTTATATTTTTCATAATTTTACACATAATAACAAAACAACAAAAAGACAAAGTAACACATAAAATAACTAATTGTGCAAATATTTTTGAAAAGAAACATACTTTTACATGTTTCACATAGAGCTCATGGATAAAGGTTCGAACCCCAGTGTATTACTCACTTTGTCCTTTGGCAGGACACTTCACCTGCCTTGCCTACTTGTGGTAGTCAGAGGTGGTGGGGCAGATTGAATGGCAGCTTCAATCAAATTGTTCCAGGGCAGCTGTACCTTGTAATAAAAAGCGCTTTGGAGTCCACTACATAAAGTACTACACAAGTACAGTTCATTTACATAATATACAATTTAAAAAACAGCAGAAATCAGTCAAACTACACTGTCTGGTTGAACACACCTTTTCTGGTTTAGATAAAACAATTAATAACACCATTTTTACCCAAGACTGTCAAATTAATACATTCTGCAACAAAGCATTTTGACATTAGTTAACAGGGAAGATTTTTGGAAACATTATTTTTTGTGCTCCGAGTACAGTACTTTCCAGACTATAGAATGCACCTCACTATAAGCCATACCCACAAAGTTTAAAAAAAACAAAAAACAAACTGGAAACATACCAGTCGCACCAGGCTGTAAGGCCCTGGTATCTCTGCTTACAAAAAATAAATAAAATAAAATAAAAAGGGATAAGTAAAAATAAGCCAACCGACAGTCTAAAATCAAATGACTGTAAGTATGTCAAAGATCAGGATCTGCACAGAGTAAAACATTTAGATAAATGGATAACAAATTATAACTGATGGCCATCTAAATTAATGTTTTGATTGTTTATTCTATGTTGCATGACTTTGTGTTTTTGTGTTTGTTATGATGTAAAGCACTTTGAAATGCCTTGCTGCTGAAATGTGCTACACAAATAAAATTTGATTGATTGATTGATCTTTGCCGCTCTCGGTTTTTCTTAATAAATCTGCTATTAAGGACGCAGCCCTGCGTCTCCAACGCCGAACCATGGATTCGTTCAGGCCGAGCTTACGTGCAGCTGCAATCGATCTGTACTACCAGATCGATAGCCTTCAACTTAAAAGCAACATCATATGAACTTCTTTGTGTGGTTTCCATGATGAGGGGACATGAGTTTAAAAACATTTCTCCATCGTGCCTGCTGCTAGAATGTGCTTGTGTAAATGAAAATCAGCGCTTTCTTCTTTGATTTCCAATTTTGACTTCTAATGAGTCACTTCATGCTCAAGATCCCCCTGGTGGTTGAAGAAAAATCCACAGAAAAGCCGCACCGGGCTATAAAGCCGCATGGTTCAAAGTGTAGAAAAAAAGTAGCGGCTTATAGTCTGAAAAATACGGTAGTTGTAAAAAGTCAATGAATGTGATCAAAGTTACTTCAAACTGTATAAAAATTAGGCAACTTTAGAACTTTGGTGAAAATTGTCCAAAAAAATAGCTAACGGTTAAAAGGTGTAAATTAAAAGGTGGAATTATTAAACAATTAATTACACCGTACATGATTTCATCAAAAGTTTTAAAAACATTCATAAATCTCAAATAACACAGCACACATATATTCCCCTGAAAAGCTCACTTTCTCCTTCTTAAGCATATTTTTGACATTAGATGTCATTTCTAATTCGATGGGATTTACCATGAAAAATAAAACTGATGCTGAGCAACAAAGTTCCTGCAAAAAGAAGAAGCACTGCATCAAAACCAATTTAACAACAAAAAATGTTACTTTCTTGTAGTATCATCCCAGAAAACTGAAGCTACTGACTTACTTAAAAGGTAAATACGTTAACAATGTCCAGCTGAGGTGTTAACAGAAGGAGCGCTTAGAAGAGGACTGGTGTCGTTCTCCTTCTCAGCCTGGCCATCCTCCTCAGAGGTTCCATCTTCTGACTTTATGGGTTCAGTGGTAACATCCACTCCAATAAAAGCCACTGCACTAAAATGTTCAGAAATGGGAACACATGTGGACAGGAAATAGACGTTATCAGTTCCAGCTAAAAAGGGAGACAACCTTATCTGTTGTGTCATGCATTTCCATTAATCGGCAACTCTTTTTTGGAAGTTTACAGACACATTGTCAATAAGGTAATTTTTAAACTAAAATGATTTTCAATTTCATGAAACAGTTCGCAATCTGTGTGCATATGTAGTTAGCAAGCAACAACAGAATATCTGGGTAGGGCTTTGTTATTTCAAAACTGATCACTGTGCAAAGAAAGAAGCATAGCATGTGATAGACATGTAGGCAGTAAGGGGGGGTTATGTTTCACGCAACAGCTCCCACATTAACTAAGCAGTATCACTTTGTCTTCGCAGTTTAACATCTGTCAGCAAAATATTGTTTTGCTGACAGTTATTCTAAGACAGAGAACTTCATTGTTCATGGCACTGCCTACAACCCTTTGAAAAGTATTTTATACCGCTTGGATTCTGTCTGACAGACAAACACAAAAAACTGAGTGGTTGTGAAGTGGAAGAAAGATGATTCAGCATTTCCCAATTCTTTTTACCAGTCTGAAGACTGTGGTGTACAAATACATTCAGGCTACCCAAGTCAGAAGAACTTTTTACTATTTACTGCTGGAAGGAGACAGGTTTCAGTCAGTCTCATGTAATCTTTGACTGGATTTCTGTGATTGTCCAATATTTATCTCTATCCTTTTTCCCATCAACTCACCAGCTTCCCTGGATCTGCTGAAGAACGAGATCCCCACAGCATGATGTTGGCACCAACATGTTTCACATGGGATAGAAAGATCAAGGTAATGTGCAATGTTAATTCTCCACCATAGTGTTCTGCATAAAGGCTTAATTTTGGTCTCGTTTTCTCCTTTTTCCACATTTTCGGTGTTTCCCCACATGACTTGTAGTAAACCTTAAAGGGAACATTGTATGGATTCCTTTGAAGAATAACTTTCTTTTTCCCACTTTGAATTGAAAGGTTTGTTGAATGCCCTAGTAATATTTTTCCTCTCAACTTCTCCCACCTGAGCTGTAGTATTATATGCAAATCAACACCTTCTGGTTTAAAAGTGATTTCACATCTTAGAAAGCTAAGCAAGTTGTCTGATATGGTTTTTAGTTCTTAGGACAATGCTTAGAAAGTTATACTTCAAATAAGGAACTGTGCCTTCCTACTTTTTGATTCTGAACATTTCTCTTTTCTACAGAAATGACATATATTTGACAATTATGACCCAGCAGAAAAGTGCTTTTGTAATCCATATCCTTCCTCAGACGCAAGCAGCCAATAACAAGTTGGAGCAAAAACTCTTAAGCATCATTGCTGAGATCATGCATTTCAGTGTTGTTGTTGGGTGAATCTTTGAGTATAGCTTTTTTCTAATAACAATCTGTGTTTGAACAAATCAGCCAGAGAAGAGACAACTTCTTTACCCAGGATTTGTCTCTGATGAAAACATTTTATAGGAAGGTGGTGAGCCACTGCAAGAAAAGAGCCACAAGGAGCCCTGTATGTAGGGGACACACAATAAATGTGGAACACATTACACTAAAAAATAACTTTTTGGCTTGTATAAAAATCTGTATGTGTGAACAAAAACTAATACTTCACATTACCAAGCTCATACCATCCCTGTGGTGAAACATGGGGGTGGTGACATCATAATGTGCCTTTTCTTCAGCAATGGTTTCTTAATACTTTAAATCATGTCCTCAATGAGTTAGGAACAATTTTGTATAGGGTTGTGTTTGTATAAACTTGTCAACTAAAAATGTTGCTCTTCTTTTTAGATTTGTTTTTCTGTTTGATTTTATGTCTTTTCATTTAGAAAATAAATAGCTGCCACATGTAAGAGTCAAACAAATGCCTGATAAGAAAGTTTACTGTTGTGGTGTAAAGACTAGAAAATTAACTTACGCAATTGCAGATAAAGGAATGACACAGAGTCCCGCAGCTAAGAGGAAGGCAAACCCAGGGTACCACTCCACCGTTGCAGCATAGATACTACTGAAGACTGCAGTTCCAATGTTGTTAAATAAACTCTCCAGAAACGAAAGATAAGCAAAAAGGGCTCCTGACAAAAAAAAACAAAAAAAATTGATTCAGTGAAGTGTAACAGAGACGACTAAAGTCAAAATGTTATGTTTCTTCAAGTTCTTTCACTTCTAGAGTAAGCAGAAACTTTAAGTGCTTCGTTTTCCAAGTGTATGCTGAAATGTTAAGGACAGGACACACACCAGTGGACTATGACTCTTTAAACACAGACATGCACCCATGGTGTGTGTCCAAAAGCACACTTGCCTTGTTCAGACTTGGAGACGATCTTTGATATTACCGAGCGGAGAACAGGGAAAGGCATTATGGACAGCAGCATGGGGATCCTTACTGCAATAAAAATAAAACAAACAAGAAAATTAAGTAAGAAATTTTATGAACACTTTTGTGTAACTGCAAACACACATAATCAGTGACAGAAATTAAGGTTTCAGAGCTATAACGAGTTTCAGCGTTCATGTCTTTCATAATAAACCCCCTGGCAGTACTATATCTAAAGCAAACAAACAGAGATAAGAAAATAAGCAAAGCAGAGATAAGATGTCATAATTACAAACACAATAAAGCATACAATTCAGTCTTCTAATAAAATATCCTGCAAACTCAGTAGCTTCTGAACACCTTACAGGCCAATAAACTTACTGTCAATCTGTAACAAGTGAGAATAGCCTGTAGTACTTTTTGGTAAGAATCTTTATTTTTTCAAGTGCTGTTTTATCTTGTTAAGTATTTAAAAGTTATTTTAGATAAATGTCATAACATGAAGCAGAAAACATAAATTACAAGGTCTGAAATGTGACAAGTAAGGTTGCTGGATTTTCTCTCTGCGTTCATGCAGTGAACAGAAAAGAAAATCATATATATATAATACTAGATTAAAAATATTATATTGCACTATTATATGGACAAGGCAGTAAGATATGGTTAAGATTTTTTTATTGGCCTCATAGACAAAAATTAAATTACATGTGCAGCTTAATAAATTTAAACATTATCAAAGAGTTTATTTCTGCAGCTTAATTGAAAAATGTAATTCATGTACTATCTACATTCCTCAGACAAAGATGCACAGTATATTTCAAGTGTTTATATCTGTCAATATCAAGGAGTAAGGCTTTCAGATAATGAATTCAGTTTCTTAGAATATTAGATTATGATAATTCAAACAAATAATGGAAATAATTTATAGAGCAAAGGATTTTTATTTGTATCCAGCCATCCTCCCTCCCTCCGTCTTCACCCATTTATCCTTGTAAGGTCACTAGAGTGTATAGTGAATCGTCATTTACTTGTGAATAGTTTTCTTCTGCACTTCCACATGCTTGGAAAAAGCCTTCTGACCTATCAGCTTCTTTACCAATTATCTTTTTGTTGTTTATGGTCTTTATTTTTAAGTGTCTAACTTTCTGGTGGACAAATGTCAAGTAGATAGTCTTGTTCATAATTCTGTCATCTATATTGTAACATTTTTGTATCAGAAATCGTTTGTATCAAATACACTCAAACATGAACTTTTTGTTTGTTATAAGCCATAATCATCACAATACAGATATAATAAATTTTAAAAATATATATTCGTATGAGTGTAGTGAATCTATTAAATAGATCCACATATTGAAATAAATTACATAATCTTTTTTATTAATATTCAAATTCTTGGGGTTGCATTTTTGTCTAGCTCGAGTAATGATTTCGCAAAGTTTAATAACTTTAATTACGACTCTGCAATTTAAACTCACCTAAAAACATCAGAACTGTGGTCTTTGCAAACGCCACCATGATCAATCCTGACAGCACAGACAGGATCCCCAATGCAACGATCAGCAGTTGTGGGACTCCACAGTACGTGAATGCCGACACTCCCAGGAAACTGGTCAGGAACACCGTGGTGGACAGTGCTGAGCCATACCCAATCAGAATCTCAGACCAGCACAGAGGCTCGTTTAGCTCGTATAGTGTCACCAAGGAGATGCCTCCAATGTAGGTGAAGGTGAAGCTGGTGAAGATGATCATCAGGAGGGCTAAGACTATTTTACACTTGTAGCTTGCTCTTGCAAAGATCTGGCAGAGCCCAAAGATCAACTGTCTCAACCCAGGTCGCCGGGAAGACCCGTCAATATCACTGCCATCAGCGGGAGTCTTTCTTACAGTCTCCTCCAGGATAAAAACTGCATAGGCTAGGATCAAACACTGGCACAGGGCTGAAGTTAAGAAAGGCCAGTTAAAGCCTGCAGCTCTCAGGAAGTAACCTGTAGATATCGCAGCCACTCCAGACAACAGTCCAATCATCATATCCACTCCAGCCATTCGCAGCGTCTTCTGCCGGTCGTCTTGGCACAAGTCCGCTATGTAGGCAAAACAGCCTCCCAGGAAAGTGCTTATACCACCAAACAGAGAACTAAGAAAGGAAGAGCCAATAAGAAGGTAGATATTGAGCTCAAAGAAGGACACAGTCAGGAAAGTGCTAGTATATATCAGTGTGCCGATCAGAGGCATAATGATGGTGATCTTGCGACCGCCCCGGTCGCTATAGGCCACCAGCACAAGCGTAACGATCAAAGATGGGATTGTGGAGAGGAGCTCCGAGTAAAGGGAGAAAAGAGATGCCTGCTTCTGCACCTCCTGGAAAAGAAGACAGAGAATTAGGTTAGAATAAAATCAATTACTGCTTACATGCATACACTGAATGTTCTAGTGTCACCTTATTACTCCAATCATCCCAGCTGGCTTTCCTGGGTCCTTCAAAACAACAATATTGCTATTTCTTGTTGTTGTTTTATTTTATGTAAAGAACTTGTTTTGTTTAGCCTAACCGGAAAGTACTCCAAAAATTTAATGATTAATTGATTGACACAGGGTTACAGCAATATTTACAAATAATTAGTGGGCCTATCTAATCTTGTAGCAAGTCTACAGTCACCTTTATCATAGACATGCTGCATACTGCTTTTTAAAATAGTAGTTACACCTAAAAAACATCTAAAAAGAGCAACGAGAGGGGTTCCTTTAGTTTTAAACGACTACAGTCAATGTTTTTGACATGCAGACATTTCTAAACGGATCAATTTGGCTTTCTTGTACACAAGGGTCTACTTTCAGCCAGATATCTGGTAGTTTGCAGAAACAGGTGGAGCAATGATCTTTAATGATCTTTATGCTAAAAAGACCTAGAAAAACAATGCGCTGACTCTTACACTTTATTTTGAGTTTTAGACCAAAACACAAAAATGTTAGAGGGTTTGAAATCTTTCAAAACTGTTGTCTAACACCTATAAAGCCAGTTATAAAGATGGCAGAGATTGTGAGAACAAGTGAGTTTTTTCTCGAGAAAAAGCAAGAGGAACAAAGCTCTACTGCTATGTAGATGCCAATGTGACAGCTGTGTTTTCAGATTATTCTTGTGTGAGTGTGTTTCACTTCCTACTTTTATTTTAAAATGTTTTGATAGCATGACTATACTGGTCCAAGAATGCATGCTTCTTTTAATCTGCTTAAAATCAAATTATTTTGGTACGTTGAACACTGCAAGCTGTTATTGGATTAGAAATGATTTGACATTATGTTGTTAGTTCAGGGTGTTAGAGTCAAGTTCAGAAGATTAAGATTGAGTCACATGTCTGCTTTGAATATCAATTAAATGTATTCACCAAATGAGCATTTTAAAATATTTCACAACAAAAATACTACTGTAATAAATAAACAATGTTGCTCAGGTGCAACAACAATATATCCTATAACTTTGAAATATTAAAACTATGAACTTCAACATAATTATGCAACTTCTCAAACCAGTTAATTGCAGTGTATGAAATTAAAAGGGGTATACAAATGCTCACCGCATTATCAGATTTTCATCTGTGAAAAATATAATAATAATGAAAAAACAAAAAACAAACTGGCCAAAACTTTGTGTGAAATGTGAAAATGTTCCAGGGATGAAAATACTTCAGCATAGCTCATATCCATTGGTCATTAAGGGTTGACCAGTTTTGATGGATTAATAAACATAACCACCAGCTAGAATTACAGAATAATATTGATTATTCTTGACATATAGTTTTCATGAAAATGTTAAAAGACGTCCGTACAAAGAGCTAGAGGAAATCATATTTGGGACTAATATTTATTTACATAAAAACACAACACATTATGAAAAGCTAAATATTAGATAATCAATAAACACATCCTCTCCCCTTATTCTCAGCTTTGTTTGGATAATGAGAAAATGAACTAAGATTATTTGAGATGACGCCAGGTTGCATCCTTCCATTAAGAACGAACCTTATGGAAGTCGGTCTGGTTGCTGCTGCTGTTACTTGGAGCACATCTGGAGGTGTTGTCTGAGACGGGATAGGGCGTGTTGGTCAGCTGCTGCCAGAGCCTCCTGTACACATACTGCTGGACCAGCGGGTAGATGAGAAAACTGCTAAAAGCATACAGAGCCACCACCGGCTCCACCAGGTAAAGGCGCTTCATGTTGAGGAGGAATAAAATAAAGTTTCTGAAAAACGCAGGATAAGAACATTACATATTTAGAGATGCATACACATAAACCAGGAGCTGAGACTGGTCTTTAAAAGTATTATTCATTTGTTTTCACAATCATATTCACACACAATAAAAAGACAGCATGCAAACTAAAGAGCAGATTTTAATCTTCAAGTGTATTTGCGTCAATGATATCACAAAAGGCATATGAAATTGAAATTACATGATTTAGAACTGTTTTTTTTACATACAGAGGAAACAGAAAAATCAGAATTTCTTCATTTTATAGGTGTTCTCAAATATTTTTAGGGTTTCTTTTTAATTCTTAAGTCACACGTCTTTTACTTTAACTTCCCATAAATCTATGTTTTCTTACATAGATGTTCAAGAAAACCTCTTTACAAGAAAATAGATGCTTTTTTTCTTTCTCTTTCATTAACTTTGTAGTTTTTCTTTGTTGAAAAAGTGGAAAAAAAACAAAGTGAAGGAAAAAAATATACAGCTCATCTTGTTCTAACTACAAGTGGGAGATTTTCCTTTCTTACTCCTTTCAGGTTTTGATTATAACAGAATGTCCATTGTTAGTTTAAGAAAGAAACTAACAATGAAAATTGTGACTGTTTTTTTTTTTGTTGTTGTTTTTTTGTTTGCTTTTTTTGAATGCTTCCAAATTTCCATTAAATCTATGGGTTCTTAAGCTCTATGGGTTCCACAACCTTATTTAAAAAATACAATTAATTTACTAAATTTAACAATCTTTACGTTTTGCATAAAGCCTCTAATGCAAGGTGCATAAGACGCTTCACGCATTTTGTGATGTCACCAAAAACATGGAAAACTTGTTTTTGTAGATTTTATCTGAATTATATATCAACTAAAGTGTAAAACATCTAAAAATGTACCCTCATGTCTTCTGTAGGTGAAAAACTGTAGAGCTTGATTGCTTCTACATAAAAGTCTGAGTGTAGCTTTAAAACATAACACTGATCCAAAGTTAGTCATCAAATAGCAAACCAATTTTCTCACTGATGCATTGGGTGACAGAAAAACCGCAATTTGCTGCTTTAAAACTGCCATCGTTCTGTTTGTCAACAGAACAAATTGACACAGCTTATACATGAATGTAACATAATATTTACTTTTGTCTGTTCATATTACTATCGTTATGCTATCATGTAAGAAATATATTATGATCTAACATTGTCTGCCATTTAGGAAGATAACACATAGTTTAATAACTATAAGATAGTTTAACATTAGCAGATGCAGCGGGTGAACGGGGCTAGTTCGATGACATACCTTTACGACATAGCAAAGCCTTATTGTATAGTATTAATTTTAATCATAATATTTTGCAGAGACAGTGCAGTATTAATACCTACCTTCTTAAATGGCCAATACTGTCATGTTATTGCTCGATATTCACTTCCAAACACTCTTGTGTTTACTAATAGGCTGGAGCTCTTGTTATATACGCCAGCTTGAAGGGTTATGAAAGCCGGCTGTCCCGCCTCTAGTCTAATCTGATTGGTAGAAAGAACTGCAAACCTTTTTTAATTGGATGTGAGTAACTGTCTATTATGTTTAAAGGCGGACGAGTTCATATTTTCAGTTTCTTTCTGCGTATTAATTATAGTTCACATGTGTGCGTGTACAGTTGTTATCAATAACGTTTACTGGGTTTTAAAGGCAAGTACTTCAAGTTTTGTTGCAATAAATGCACTTTAGAAGTTTTAGAAGTATTACGGTAACGTGAAGCAGGGCGTGCTTTACTTTACGTCCGAATGTACCACTCCGCCAACACACCGGGAAGGATTTTGTTGTGACAGCGGTGCAGCGACCCGGTGGGGAGACGGTAAGACGGACTATATAGTACATTTACTCTGTATAGTTTTATTAAACCAGATAGTTACTACAAAAAAACAACATTTAGAAATATATGCAAGCGTGTGTGTTTTACATGAGCGGGACTATAGATAAGAAATGCGCTAGTAGATGGTAGTTAATCGTTCCAGGTAGTGCCACCATCAAAATAATGAAACCTAGCGAATCATAGCCGTCTCTGTGAATTAATCTGGTTAAGTTGGCTAACCTTGCCAGCTAGCGTTAGGTGTGTGAAGGACAGCAAATACTTTCTTCACATACGAGTAATTCACCTGCTTCGTTTGATGGCTTTGCATTGCATAAAAATGTAGCATTGTGTGCTAGCTGGTAGGTTAGCGGTTGCTTCGTATGCTGCTGCTGCGTTTTGAAGTCGTGACTATCAGTCAGGGAAGATGATCTGCCACTTCCCCGGCCTTTAACTTTCACCATCTCCCTCTATCATTGTTACCCTGCAGCGAGTCTGTTAAAATAAATATTGGTTTCATCTCTGTCGGCCAGTGTCCTCACTGATTGCTCCCAATACGGGATGACTTTGCAGCCTAACTTTCCTTCTTGTTCCCGTAATTGTTTGGCAAGTTTCCCTTATTTGCAGTTTAAGGGAAACGTTTCGAAATACAATAAACTGTCACTGTGTTATTGTCTATAGGGTAGCCTTAGATTTTAAGAGACAAATGGTGGGTTTATCGATCCTTTCTGTAGCAAGCTGTGAACAACTAGAAGTTTTTGTTAAAATGGAGCTTTACCCATAACTTTCTACTTGCTGTCTTTGGTACAGTGGATAAACAAGATAATGGTATTGGGTAAAGCATGCGGTGTTGTGTTTTGGTTTTCTTCTGTTCTGACTTGCCATACTCTTGAGATGGAAGACTACTGTTCTGCTCACCCATGTGCAGTGGCCTTCATTGTCTCAATCTTTAAAAGATTTATTGTCCTATTCAGAATCGGAGTAAGAAAATGTGATGAGATTGGATGAGATTTGCTAAGATATTATTCAAATCTCCAACTTTAGGTTGTGCAGGCAGTATTATGGTCTTATCGGTTTCAAATGAGTTTGGTTATCTGATGTCCTTTAGCCTTGGATCACAGTGCCATGGTCCAGCTGAGCAGCGATTGGCACAACCTGGAACAAATCCACCAATGTTCTTAAATGTAAACATTAAACTGTGTCAAACAATTGATCATACACACAATCTTTCTCAGTGTTGTTCCTGACCTTGTCTGTTCCTTTATGGCTGTAGCCTAGCTACCTTCTGATGGCTGTTTTCTGCAGAATAACACACCCTGTCACACAGTTTAAATCATATAGTTCAAATCAGCTGGTTCTCTGAACATGACAATCTTTCCCAGATGCCAGATCTCAATCCAGTAGACCAACTTTAGAAAACATTGCAATGGAAGAATTGCATCACAGATGTGCAGCTGAAACATTGCTATAATGCCAGTGTGACACAAAATCTCTGCGTGTCTCTGACACTTTGCTGAATTAAGGCAAGTTTGAACCTCAAAGTGTGTCCAGGTTGGTGGTCGATATGCATGCTAGTGAGTATATTTGTGTATTTAGAGATGCACCATTCAACTGAACTGAGATCAAAATCAACCACTGAAAGACAGAAAAATGTTTTTTTTCTTCTTTTGATTAAATGCATCAAAAGTAAGAGCTTCCCATCCTCTTCAGTTTGTAAGTAAATTAATTAACATCATGATGAACTTTTTTAAATTAGTAAAAAAAAAAAAAAAATTAAGAAAGCTTAGGTGCATTAGATGTATAAATAATGATTTTTTTTTTTTTGTATTTTATTTTAGTATTTTCTGTTTTACCCTAAATAAAGATCCTACAGTTCAAGTTATTCAACAAAAATCTTTAAGTAAATGTATTTTTATGTCTCACGATCACTGATTCTTATTTCTTCCCTGTATTTCCAGGTAATAACTTAGGATTTTTTCATCTTGGATCAGCTATGGCCTTCAGCAAAGGATACCGCATTTACCACAAGCTGGATCCACCACCTTACAGTGTCATAGTGGAAACGAGGGCGAGGGAAGAATGCCTCATGTTTGAATCAGGAGCTGTTGCTGTTTTGTGTAAGCCATCTGTTTTTGATTAAGATATGATTGACACTATCTTTAGACTTCACTTGCAAGCAAAGGCATTTCAATGGAAGTATGACACAAGCAATTCATCCTAGAGCATCTGGCTTTGGAAATACTGTCAACTACAAAGAATATATTTGAATAGGCTCTAATGATGTTTTCATCTCACCCATTTTGTTTCTTTTAGCGGCGGCGGAAAAGGATGCCATTAAAAGTACTTATACCAGGATCTTTGATGCATATGGAATCCTTGGTGTTCTCCGGCTAAACCTGGGTAGGAAAACAAAAAAATGATTGTTCCTTAAATGGTTGCATGCAGCCATGATGCTTCTCTAGTTTGTGACACAGTTGCTCCTTAGTCATAAGCTGCTTTCTTCCGTCCTTCATACGACCTTGAAGACTGTTGTTATCACAACAAGGAACTAGCAGCGTGAAAGATTAAAGCTCAGTCTTCTTGATGACTGAGATTAGACTGGCTGCTGAATTCCTGTTAAGCAGTAATGGCATCAAAGTTCAGGAAACCATTTCTTGTACTTTTGATCCCTCAATTTTGCAGGAGACTCCATGCTCCACAGCCTCGTGGTTGTGACAGGATGCAGCTCTGTGGGGAAGGTGCAGGATTCAGAGGTCTTCAGGGTCACACAGACAGATTTTATATCGCTGAAGAATGATCCAGGTGATGAGGACCGGATTTCTGAAGTGCGCAAAGTCCTAAACTCAGGACACTTCTACTTTGCCTGGTCTGCTACTGGAATCAGCATGGATCTCAGTCTCAATGCGCATCGCAGGATCCTGGAAGATACTACAGATAACCGCTTCTTTTGGTAGAGATGTGAACATTCCCTCTGTTTGAAGTTTATAGAATAGCCTTTAGGCCTGCATTTGTTTGTTGTTGTTTTTTTCAAAGATTGTGATCCGTTTTTGCTTTTTTTTTAATTAGTCATCTTCCCTCTTTATTACCAAACAGGAACCAGTCTCTGCACTTGCACCTTAAACACTATGGAGTAAACTGTGATGACTGGCTGCTGAGGCTGATGTGTGGTGGTGTAGAGATCAGAACCATCTATGCTGGCCACAAACAGGCCAAGGCTTGCATCTTCTCTCGCCTCAGCTCGGAGCGAGCCGGCACGAGATTTAATGTGCGAGGAACAAACGATGACGGACAGGTGGCCAACTTTGTGGAGACTGAACAGGTTAGACATGGCTTCAGTTGACAAGTTTCTTCTTTTCTTAAGTTATCACACAGATAGAAGGCAAACATTTAACAATTTCAGTATGATTCAAATCTATTTTTGTCAGCAGTTTTCCTTTGTACCCTTTAGCTTATCTTAAAGAGTGTTTTTTCTATAAGCAACATAGTTATTGCTGCTATTCATTCCAGTTTCAAAACATTTTTAAAATGTATATTTAATTGTTTTCTAAGTGGTTTTAATCGTGTAATTACATTTATTCATAAAAAGTATAAGGATTTCTCTCCTTCTCTTTCCTTCAAAGGCCATCTTCCTAGATGATAAAGTATCATCATTCATCCAGATCCGAGGGTCCATTCCTCTTTTCTGGGAACAGCCAGGAATCCAGGTACTGATGGTATCAAATGCTGAAATAGTAATGTAAAATATGACATTTATCAAAGTTATAAAACATTTTTGATGGTTGAAGTTTTCTCCATTTTTTGAATACTTAAGTTATAGGTAGGACTCGGGATTGTTTGCTGTGGCAGTGTATGTTTGCTATGTTGATTGGTTAGTTGGTCTCTTCGTACCTCCTCTTTGCAACTTCATACCTTTCTTCTTCCACTTCATACGTTATCGTCATATGTTCATAGCAGTTATCTTAAATATTTGCATACCACTTTGTCATCCTTTGTAGTTGAATATTTTAATGCACTTTGAAGAGATAACATTATGTAATTTAATTTTGTTCATTTTTAAAAAAGCTTTTCTATACCATCTGATTTCTTCTGACCCCAGTGTGGGCCTCTTCACTCTTATAATATTTGATGCATTATAACACCCAGATCAATCCAATATAACTGAGTGAGACTCTGTGGGTTTAGATTATTAAATGAACCCATAAAACTAAATTTTCCTTATAGTTGAGTAATTATAGAACATAGAGAACTTCTTTAAATTATGGGCTGTTAAAGCTGAAACAATATCTCTTACAGGTAAGAATGGACTCAAAGCTTAATTTCATACCTAATGACATCCGCCATGAAGCAACCAAAACTAAAGCTTCATTTTATGGTGAAGGGAGCAAAATGAGAAGCACCAGTCTGTTATCACAACATAAAATGAAAATAAAACTCATCTTGTTTTCACAGTAGATTTTTTTTATACCAGTTTTAACCCCTTTTTGTTGCTTTATTCAGAAAAAGTCCATTAAGGGTGTTTTGTTGCACCTCAATGAGAATCGACACCCTAATGGACTGGATGAAAACCCCCACCTGGTATAACCTTTTCCTTTTGTTTTTTTTTCCTCCCATCTCTATTTATTTTAATTTTTGGGGTGGTGGGTGGGGGTTGGGAGCTCTGCTGCTATTGCTGCTGCTTTATTACTGCAGATAAGTTAATTCTCTGTGCATTGCCAGACTTCATCGGTGTAAAACAAAATGAGAAGTTGCATTATAAATTTTTTAGTCTACCCTGCACCTATCCAGGAAAAGCCATTTTGATTACTTCTGATATTCCCATTGTGTGCTCACAGCTGACGCAACATCACTTGAGTTTGCCTGCTGCTGTTCTGACATTGCACAGACTGGTAATTTAGATGTGGGGGAGATTAATGATAGTAATAGTGGTTGGTAAAGGGCTTTTTTCTGTTTTCCTCAGCTCCCAGACTTCTTGGGTCAGGTGAGAGAGCCTGTTCTGAAAACATCCCCTAACCACTTTGTTTGATTTACTCTAATATTCCCAAAGCAGCTGGATACATTTTAACCTCTAACAACAGTAATCTCCTAAAGACCTACATGACGCCAAGAGCATATTAGCCATCTATTCAGGCCAGTAGGCCTTTAGTTTTCTCAAAACACAGATTAGTGGGCTTGGGGTTGTTTTCAGACACAAGTGTAGTTCTCCTGCTTTGACGCACCTTTTTAGCTCTCAGTCCCCTTCTACCAGTTGTGGCTTGTAGACTCTCCTCTCGATGTTCTCAAATACTTCCTGAGCAGGCTGTGTTATGTTAGTTGCATTTAAAAGAGAAGTTTTTCTCCAAATAGGTGTACCCCTAGAATAATTTTTTTTTAAATGCAAATGAGCCTATATATAATTAGCACAAATGCAATACAAATAACACCTGCTGAGAGAGATAGTCAGTGGTAGAAATTGAAAGTCATTTATTGTTTTATTTACCCATTTTTGAAAAGAGCTATTTACAGGTGCATCTGCGTAAATTAGAACATTGTCAAAAAGTATATTTAAGCATTTATTTGAGTTTTGGATGGTACTGGCTTTTAGATTATGAAACTTGGATTTTAACCTAACAATGGTGGTTTAGTGAAATGCTCCTGTTGCTTGAATTATTGCATCAATAGTGTTAAAGACAATCAGCTTGTGGTGCTGCCAAGCACCTTTAAGAATGACCTTCAGCTCATCTACAATGTTAGATCTCATGCCTTTTATCTTACAATACTTCACAGATTCTTTATTGGGGTTTGGTTTGGTTCAGTTTTGGTGGTCAATCAGCCACAGTTTAGAAGTACTTGTGGTCTTTCTTATTTTTCTGGGGAAAAAAAATGTAAATGTTGCAGGTATACTTTTTCTACAACACTTTTTCCCTCCACTCAACGTTCTACTAATATGGAAGGATACTGTACTTTGTGAACAGTCAACAGCTTTAAAACCCCTTAACTGTCACCCCCAGGGCACTTACTGGTAAGTAAATGGGTTCATAAGGACTCCATTGTCCTCATGACAGTTAAAGGGACAGTTAAAGGGTGTTAACATTTTGCAGTTTGACATCTATGTAGAGGGTACCTGTCTGTGGGTAACTGTAAAGTCTTTCCCATGATTGTGTTGGGAAAGACTTTACATTTCCAGTTTTTGAAAATACTTTTTATGGAATATTCATTTTTTTAAGATCCTAAATAGTCATCCTATTTGCAATAATTCTACATACTATGGAATGAAAATTTTCAATTATTTTATAATTATCTGAGCTGCACCTGTATATATTCTCTGAAGCAAAATTACTCCTACTGTGAAAGATTCATATGTCCTTTGACTATAATAAAAATAAGATTATCTTTTTTTATTTAGATACCAAAAAGTTTTTAGATCATGTACAGATTTAATTCTTGAAAATGTTGATTTTATTGTTCTTGACCAGTTTACTACGGTGTTCTGGCACCCACTGACTGTGTTTTAGTCTAAGCTGTTCCACTGCAACCTGAGTAGTTTCAGATGTCATCTCAAGAAGTTATTAAAAATGCAGAGGTTGGACTTGCATGACTGAGGAGAAAGAAAAGAAGTCACAATGACCGCAGTACGGTTTACCCCAGTGTAGTTTATGTAGGCCCTGTCAAATACAGGTCTATACAAGCAAATCATAAAACATTAAAAACTTTCTCTAGCCATCACCCTACAAGCTGATCACAAACAGAAGCCAAGTGAAAGTAGGAAATGCTTTTCTGTTGGTAAATCTTTTTGAAAGGGAACATCAACGTGATAATGCGGAACAGATTCCTTGTTGCGGCCATAGTGCTAGATTTATTCACTTCTCACTAAGCCTGAGTGGGAGTAGTCATGCGTATCCAAGTTTACTTCCCTGATTCTGTGCCAAAGCTTGTATTAGATTTTTTGGTGGAACAACAGAGTTGAAATCTGGAGAAGAAAGGTGTTGGAGAGATGACGAGATTCCTCTGTTGCTCAGTGTCTTTGTCTGCGTGAACAAATTTCCTCCATTCTGTCACTGTGTTGCTCTTGTCCCACTCCATTCTCTCTCTGTTTTAAAATGAATCAAGGCCTCATCTGTCTATTTCAAGTGCACACATGTTTGTTTCACTTTCTCAGGTTTTCTGGGCATCCACACAATGTGTACTCTATCTTTTTTTGCGGTTTTTTTAGTATTAATTTTTACTTTACCAAAGTAGGACACTGTGGGTTGTGTCTTTGCAGGTGGGGTCCCATCGTGTCAAACTCTCCAGGGGATTTGAGGCAAATGCACCAGCTTTTGAAAGGTAATTAAAAGGTTTAGTGGATCTTTTATGAGTGGCTTCAGTTTCACTTCTTCTCTTCTGTTGTAGATTCCAGCTGATTGATAGCCTTCTGAAAATCTCTTTGTCACCTGGTTAAGAGTAGCAAAGGCTTGAAAACAGGAGAGGATTACAACTGAAACAGTAATATTGTTACTGGGAACACCAAGGACATAGCTCTTCATCAACAATGTCCTACCAAAAATACAGTATTTTTGATGTAACACGAACATTGTCAAACATCGTGGGAGATGCTTTTGATTCAGTCTAATATTTGTCCCTTTATATGCTACTCTGTCTTCAAGTGACAAAGTAACATTTGCATTTGGAAGAGTTCCATTTCTGAAATTGGACAGCTCAGTTGTTACGACATATCCCTCATTTTCTACTATCTTTTAGCTAATAGACATTTTTTCACGTTTCCAATCTTCAGTGTATATGTCAAAGATGTGGTTTCTGCAAATCTTTGCAGAAACCCTGTAGGGTTTTCTGTCACATTTTTTTAAATGTCCTTTAGTTGTGTATTAAATTAATACCCCCATTACTTTTCTAAATGTATTCTTTTTTCATACAATTAGTTGTTTTTTTTTGTTTTGAGACAAGTACTGACAACTATCATGCAATGTGTGTTGAACTTCAGGCAATGCTACAATAGATGCAGAGCAGGAGCCTATTGCTTAACGTTCAGCCTTCCTCACAAACAAATCTGTGGGTTTATTGTAGCTAAATAAATTGAAATAAAACCATTTTTGTTACCTTACCATTACTAGCTCCTTTAGAAGAGTGTGACATTAACTAACTTTGTCTTGAGAAACATATTTCAGTTGTTGGCTATAACTTTATATCAATAACAGTTCAGGTACATATTGTATTATAGTGCTGCATAAAAGGCAAAGTTAAGAAGCTTGCTAACACAAATAACTCTCATAACAGAGCCAGGAATGACCAAGTTAAATAAAAAAAAAACATAATTTAATCTAAGTAGCTCACTTTAAAAAAATAATTAAATTACGGAAGTTTTTTTGTTTTTATGTGGGTCTTTAAATTTGAAAGGAAATTTATTTTAAAAGTTTTCTAAATATTTGTAAATATAACCAATTGAAATGTGCAGAATCTCTAAAGACAGCTTCAGCTCTTCTTAAGTTAGTTCTCATCGGTTTTACCGAAGTTATATTATCATTTATCAATGTTGGATTTGAATCTATATACCTTCAAAGATTTTATCCAAATTAAAGAACATTTTGCTTTAAATATTATCTCTACATAAAAAAAACTCCTTTTCTGACTTTACATGAAAAGTCAGAAAAGGACTTCTTTTCCTTTCCAGTATACTTTAGAGATAAGATGGTGATAAATGCACTTATTGCTAGTACTGGATTTGTGACTGGGGTGTGAACCATGTTTTCCTGGTTTAAAATATGTACCACACCCAAACAGTACTGGACCCCTCCTTATCAATCCACAGCAGCCACTTTTGTAGCTGATCCTATATACATTCAATTCACGACAGCCTTTGGTTAGAAAGTTTGGAAGACAAATGTTGACCATTTTATTTTGCACCTATTTTGGTTTCTTTTGGATCGGCTTTCAGTATTGCTATCATGTTGAAAGAAATTTATTAAAAACAAACATTAAATCAAACCTCTTCTGCTTTTTGTACCCAATTTGTCTCCTTCTTGCAGTTGTCATAGTAGCCTGTTTCAAATTTATTCGTTTTATTATATGGTTAGATTTTTGCTGTGTTTTTCCACAACTTACTCGATTCTACAAAGGTAGCATATACATACTGCCATTAATTACAGATTAAGTAATGAGAAATACGGGCAACTTCCAATCTTCTGTTTTTGTGATACAGATGTTAACTAATTTTTCTTTCTGCTTCTTTTAATTTGTTTATTGCATAATTTTGGGTCACTCTACCACTTTAACACCTCAGTGATGCAGAATAGAGCTGGCTCCTTGACTAGCAAGTCACACACTGAAAAGTGTTAATGTCTTGATCTGGTAGCTCTTTGAACAGTTATAATTTTTGTAGTTTTAAATGTAATTATATTTACTGGTATTATTCAATGTTTTACTGTTGTCATGTTCAAACTAAAACCTTGCTATGGTGCATTTACTTAAAGGTAGTTATGATTAGTGTTATCAAACTTGTAACTACTTGTACTTAATAAATGCACTAAATGCCTGAATCTGTTTTGCAGACACTTCACTGCACTGAGAAGTTTGTATGGAAAGCAGGTGATCATCAACTTGCTAGGAAGCAAAGAAGGGGAACATATGCTCAGCAAAGCGTTTCAGGTGAGATGTCACTATCTTGTTGTTTTTACTACAAGACAGTACTAAAGGATTTCTATCTAATGCAGACAACAACACAGGATTTCAGTGAAACAGTTGAAGATGTGATGTAAGAGGCCTTATTACTGCACATTGCTTGTGTAAGCTTGCAAAATATTGAATTCTTCCTGCCTCTGCAGAGCCAGGATTTTGCTCAATACAGAGTGTGTCACTTCCTGCTGGGTTTTTGCCCAGTCAGTTAGCAAAGGGAAAAGTAAGTTTAAAAAAAACTTTTAAGATCTTCAGCATTTTCAAAATAAGAAGCAAATGTGACAGCATTACAAGCATGAAATGAGCTTGAGCCTTTTTATAAAACACATTGCTGTACAAGCTTTCCTGTGGATCAAAAAAACATAGTTTGCATAATGAATGGAAACTGCTGTATGTTTACAGGACACACAACTGCACATTATACATCTTTCGATTATATTTAAATATTAACAAATATCTTCCCTCTTTTCTCCCTCAGAGTCACCTGAAGGCTTCAGAACATGCCACAGCAGTGAGAATGGTTAACTTTGACTATCATCAAAATGTGCGAGGTGGCAAGACTGACAAACTCAGCAGTGTTCTGAAACCACAGCTGAGTAAATTCATAGACGAGTGTGGGTTCTTCTACTACTCTGGGGAAAAAGGCATTGTAAGGTAAGAAAGTTCTTTCTTATTGTACAGATTTGTATATCTCTTCCTTATCCATTCCTTACAGTTGAAGTACCAGTATAACAGGTATTTTTACAACAGCAATTGACATGCATACACATTCCCCACCTTGTTAGTTGTCTCTATGGTTTCTAATGTTCGTTTCCCTCTTTGGAGCTCTGAGTTTAAAAACCTCTTTGGAGCTCTGAGTTTAAAAAACCCTTCTTTTGAATCTCTGTGATCAGGGTTTCTTAAAGATTGCACAGCTTAGCTTTGCTTGTCACATCTGCTCTTTAAGATTACGTCCACCCTTTTTTTGGTATAATATCTATCTCCTCATGTCTCTTTGCCCAGTCACCTTTAACTATTTATTCTTTTGAATAATTTGGCTAAAATTGTTACAACAAATGTTATTTAATAGACAAAGACATCATCTTGTTGGAACATACTATTTGCTACTTAACCTTCTTTGGCAACACTGTTCCTTGACTCTACCCAGGTGTTTGTAGACCATCCATTAGAGGGCACCTTTGAGCTCATGGTCCATGGATGTCATTGCTGTGTTATCCAGCAGCTGAAACATTTGTTATCTAAATGATCAATAATCTCAATGGGCCTTCAGTAAAACTGTTAAAAACACACTTTTCAGAGCTTTCCAAAAGTACTTAAACGCTTTCTAGTCGTAGAACAAAGACAATGTTCAACTTCATTTGATAGAACAAAGTAAAGTGGTGCATATCTCTGAAGGAACATAAATCATATTTTCTTGACTTTTTGAATTTAATTTAGAATGGAAAATGTCAATTTTTCATTAGCCCTCTTTACTCTAGTGCAGCTTAGAAAACAATTGCCAACAGAAAGCACCTAATCAGCATATATACTTCACCTATGCTCAATTTAATCTTTGTATTGATACAGACATTCTGTAAGTACTTCAGGATTTTCCAGTTATGAAAGTGGGAAATTAAGTATCACAGGTTTGACTGGGAGGCATTTAATATGCCTCCCGACCCCTCCGTATAGATTTAATATAGAAGTTGAAATCTATAGCATTAGACATTTATTCTCTAATGACTTGCAAGTTCAAAGAAATGAAAGGAACTACAATATTGATAAGTCTGGTTCCATCAAATGTTAAATTATTGCAGTTTGCAGTTGTATAAATCAGGCTTTTTTTCAGGACTCAGGGAGGGACCATCAGGAGTAACTGCCTGGACTGTTTGGATAGAACCAACAGTGTTCAAGCCTTCTTTGCACTTGAGGTTTGTGTCCAGCTTGGTGTACATTAATGCCTAATGTTGAAAGATTTTATAGATTTGTCTTTTATTCAAATTCCCTTTGTCTCCTTCCATTCAGATGCTACCCAGACAGTTAGAGCAAATGGGTCTGACAGAGAAACCACAGCTGGTGGCCCGGTTCCAGGAGGTTTTCAGGACCATGTGGTCTGCTAATGGGGACTCCGTCAGTAAGATTTATGCAGGAACCGGGGCCCTGGATGGGAAGGCCAAGGTATGTAGTGAAACAATTTAATACTTGTGAATAACGAGAAGTTTTCAATTGTTTAGGTAGTTTATAATGCAGGTTAGCAACACCATGTTTTATGGAGTCCAAAGGTAATTCGCTTCCATAGATTCTGCTCCAATGTGTAATGTAGCATTACCACTCAAGTAGTTTTTGCAGGTTAATAACATGTGAGTGTAAATGATGTTATCCAGGATTTTAACACCATTTTAAAGATTCTGAAGAATCATTTAAAAAAAATATTGTACAATTTTCAAGTCTGAATACATCTGATAAATGCACACACATAAAAAGTAAAAAAAAAAAACATATCAATTTATCTTATTTTTTATCTTTTATATCCTCCTTGATCAGGGCTTTATGTTGAATCTATGACTCTTTACCCGGCTAAAGTTTATATTCCAAACAATGAATTGACTGTCTTGCCTGAGCACAATTAGGATATCAATGATTTCTTTATTGCTTTAAATATATTCAGCCATCACCTCTTAGACACTAATTCATAAACTGCAATTTTCTGTAAGAATGCAAGGAAATTATTGCATTATAACAGTTGCATAAATATTTAATCCTCTGTGTAGAAATTGTACTGTTCTTTTCTTTAATTATGTGCATTATGTCTTTTGGCTAACCTGTGGACCTCTCCACCTGTGTGGTAAGTTATTAGGATGGTTGATGTTTTTAAGCTATGGGTCTATTTCTGGTGTCTTGTGTATATCATTGTCTGATGGTTTCAAATAAATAAAAATGGAGTTTGGGATAGGTGACAAATCTTGTTTACTTCCCTTTGATTATCCTTCTGAAAATATATGCTCTCATTAAACTTTCCTGGAAAATCACTGTGAACAGAAATTCAAAAGTAAGAGAAACAAAGAGGGGAAAAACTACTTTATTTTCCTTGTAGCAATTATGCTTATACTTATTTATTCCATTAGAATGTAAAATCTTTCTCGGAATTTAGAGAAATCTGTCTAGATTCTCACCTAATGGTCATTAATGAAATCTCAAACTTCTCCAGAAGATAATTAAATCCACTACTATGAGCTTCAAATCTGACAGATCTCTCTAGAATGTCCCTCCTTGTCTTTTTTTTCCATCATGCAGTGGTGAAAATGTGAATTTTTAGCCAATACTTCTTGTGTGTTTCTTTCTAACTGGTTGATTGCTAAATATACATATATATATATATATTCTTGTCTTGCAGGCTGGAAAGCTCAAAGATGGCGCTCGCTCTGTGACACGGACCATCCAGAACAACTTCTTCGACAGCTCCAAGCAGGAGGCGATAGACATCTTGAGGCTGGGATCCACGCTTAACAGTGATTTAGCAGACAAAGCTCGAGCCTTGCTCACCACTTCCAGTCTTTACGGTAATTTTCTACAACATGATTTAAATATCTTATTATTTGGTGGAACATTTGTGGAAACAATAAGCTGCATTTTGCTTAAACTTTTCTAACATTAAAAAAACAACATTTTGAGCAGTGGTTTTATATCGACACAAAAACCAATGCAATGAAAGAATACAATGAAATTATTATCCCCTTCTTTTAACTTTTTCTTACATCACCCTCCACATTTGTTGGCTCATCTGGCTAGCTTAATAAAAAGCCTTCAAATAAATTTGTCTTGATTGCTGTTAAATAATTTCACTTGAGGACATTAATTCAGTGATGAAAAAATCTGGCATTGTCTCTGGTGCCACTTATTGGCGTCCCAGCTGTTAATGTTTTGAATGTCCTCTTTTGCCACTAGCACAACACTTAGTCATACCTTATAACAATTCAAATGGTTGGATTAGAGGCAGGGATTCTTAAAAATTCCTCTCTGCAAAATTCCTCTTTTTAAACTCAGTTGTTTTTCTGTACAGTGAGTAATTTCTGCCTTGTTTGGGTCATGTATTTTAAACCATTGTTGACCTGATTTTATTTTATTTTTTTATACCAACAAATTGTTACTAAGACGATGTTTAATGGTTGTGGAGACATAGGCCTCTCAGCAGCACGAAGGAAACCTTGTGAATTTTGAAAGGAGCCTTGACTCGGCTGATTTAATATTTACTGGCTATTATCTGTTGAAGAGATGCTAACCTATAACTTTCTTCCTTCTCTCCCATTTGCAAACAATCTTAGTCACTGAGCCTGTCTTACAATCAGGTATAGTAACTTATAGACTGCAAGCAACGGATAGATATGTTTTTCTGCCTTGTCATATAGATGTTTTGTCTTTTTTTTATTTTTATTTTTTTTATTGTTTTTTGCACGATTGGTTGTGGTTTATTCCACTGTCTGTTTTATTAGATAGTTACAGCAATGATTAAACTAAGATGGACTAAATTTTTTTTTTGCAGTGATGTTTCAGCATATGTTTTCAGTAGGTATTTACAGACAACTATAAACCACTACCAAGGTTTACATTGTGAATGTTATCAGTGAAGTGGTCACAGCTAAAGTCATTCTCCCATAACCTTTGTTTTCAAACATTGTAGTGAATTTCCTTTGTTGTTTTTTTAAATATGATCTCTTTTTTCATCAGTATTTTCCCCTTCTTTGTTTCATCTTCCACCCAAACCTCCTTTCTGACGCGCATGTTTCCATGTTTTGGCATCTAATCTGCACATTCTTTCCTTTGCAGCCTCTCCAAGAGTGTTGCTAGGAATGTGTCAGAGTCACCACAAATACACAAAGCCCAAGCAAATCCGGGTCTGTGTCGGCACCTGGAACGTCAACGGGGGCAAGCAGTTTCGCAGCATCGCATTTCGCAACCAGACACTGAACGACTGGCTGCTGGATGCTCCAAAAAAGGCAGGACATCCTGAGTTCCACGGTACGTTTCTATTAATTTGTCCACAGTCATTTCTTGGTAATGGCCCCTTGAGTATGTACCTATTTGTTTAGTTGAAGTAGGTGCTGTAAATATGCAAATGTTTTTATTAAATAAAGAAGTGTGTACACTAGGTATTAAATCAGAAAGTGGACATTGGTGATCCAGTAAGCAAATCAATCAATCCCTCCTTTTTAGTTTATAAGTTAGTACAGAAATGGTTAAGTTTAAGATAAATCTATGACTATTAGAAAGAGACAATTGATGAAATTGAAATAATTTGACAAAGATTACAACTGATCTGTTTTCAGTAAATGTCCATTGTGTTTAGCACAAACTTTATTTATAAGATCATTACCCTTTAACTGTTAGAGTTCAGCGAATGTGTTAAGCAAACACATTCACTGAACGACAAACATTTACTTTTGTTTCTTGACAGACAGCAAAGCCAATCCCATAGATATATTTGCCATCGGCTTTGAAGAAATGGTTGAACTGAATGCTGGGAACATTGTCAGTGCCAGGTATGTGTTTAAGATTCTGCCAATCCATATCTTACAATTAGTTAATAATGGACTCAATACATTTCAACTGTGTCTACAGCAGGTGGTTGCCAGGTATGTGTTTAAGATTCTGCCAATCCATATCTTACAATTAGTTAATAATGGACTCAATACATTTCAACTGTGTCTACAGCAGGTGGTTCTACTCTCTTATCAATTATTTGTAGAATCACCTTTTGCTGCAGTCTCAGCTACAAGCCTTTTGGGGTGTGACTGTAACAGCTCAGCAATTACGAACAATGTGATCTATCACATACCATCTCTTTAGAGTACAGCACATTTATTGTCTGAAATTGTAACATTACAAAATTTAAAAGTTCTACAAACACTTGGTGCTAAAACTGCTTATATGCTAAGTTTAAAAGGTACTAAACTCCTTGCAGAGCAATGTATACTTGCAAATTCAACTCAAGTCAGATATTTAAAAATCGAGGCTAAGGATTTTGTAAATTTCTACAAAGGTAACAGGAAAATGCAGTTGATTTTCTTGTTTTAATGTTGGTGCTCTTCATCTCTTCTTTGTCTCAGCACTACTAACCAAAAACTGTGGGCTGCTGAGCTCCAAAAAAACATTTCAAGGGACCACAAGTATGTGCTACTTGCTTCTGAGCAGCTGGTGGGAGTGTGCCTGTTTGTTTTCATTCGTCCTCAGCATGCACCCTTCATCAGGTAAAAATGGTGCAGATTCTGATCAGAAACACTTGGTGACTGTGACTGTAAGACAACTCTTATGAGTTTTTCATTCTTTATGTTACAGAGATGTTGCTGTAGATACAGTGAAAACCGGAATGGGCGGTGCCACCGGTAATAAGGGAGGTGTCGCCATCCGCCTGCTGTTCCACACCACCAGCATCTGCTTCGTCTGTTCCCACTTTGCTGCCGGCCAGTCTCAAGTTAAAGAGAGGAATGACGACTACAATGAGATCACTCGCAGACTCAGTTTTCCGATGGTAATGGCAGTTCTTGTCACAAATATTGTATTTTGATTCAACTGCTTTTGAGATAACATTTATCCTCTGCTACAGGGTCGTCTGCTGTATTCACACGATTACGTGTTCTGGTGCGGAGACTTTAACTACCGAATCAACCTGCCCAATGAGGAAGTGAAAGAGCTCATCAAGCAGCAGAACTGGGATGCTTTAACAGCTGGTGATCAGTTGTTGGAACAGAAGAACACAGGAATGGTATGATTTGTAAAACACATCTTCACTGCATTAGTATCATTTGTCACTATATTTTATTTTTATTTTCCCTTTTATTTTCTATGCAAGTTCTACACCGTATTGTAAGAGTTTAAAAGTGTTTATTTTTTCCCTCAAGCAAATTTTTTTAAATAACTTACCAGCTATTACAGCATAATCTTGGATTATGCAAACTGGTTCAGCAACATTATCTTCTTTAATAATCAATAATTACATCAATTATTCTGACGATCAGTCGGCCGAAAAGGGAAATGAACACATTTTGCAGATTTTTCATTCCAAAACCAAAGAGAAATACATTAAAATATGCAAAAATTAAACAATTCAATTTCATTTTTATATAAGAAAATGCTTAATTTATCTAAAAAAAACAATAACATTGCATTTCTTTACTGTACACTTGATCATTTGTAGCAAAGAATGAATCTACAACTACAAAAATATTTCTAGCCTTAGCCTGTGAAAATCTCAGTCCTTTCTCCTTGATTTAACATCTGTACAATGTTGAGCTGATCTGTTTATTGTTTGGATTAACAAATTAATAATTGGATAGCCAAATGTGCTTAATATGGGAATTTGAACCAGTTGACCTTTATACTATGCATCTTGAACATTTTAACACATTTTACATTTTATCTTAAATGAAAACTTGTAATTGTTTTGTAAAGTTTTGCCTTAATCACTGTCTGAGTATGTACTTCTTTCAGCAAATGGCCTTTTTTTTTTTACACTGTATATGCCAATTAACAATTAATCGATTACTGAATTCATTGACAGTTAAACCAATGTCAGCCCAAGTGCAAACCTTAATATATTTTTGCAGATCTTCCGAGGTTTCATTGAGGGAAACCTGGATTTTGCCCCCACCTACAAGTATGACCTCTTCTCAGAAGATTATGACACAAGCGAGAAGTGCCGCACACCAGCATGGACTGACCGCATTCTTTGGAAGAGGAGAAAGTGGAACTTTAACAGAACAGGTGACATGCGGGGCATCTTAAACCTAATTCTTGTAACCTTTTGACCAACAACAATGCAGTTATGCCTTACTGTTTTGTGCATTTATAAACAAATACGAAGACTTCTGAAGAATTGCATTTAGTCAATTGTTTTTTTGTTGTTTTTTTTTTTGTTTGTTTTGTTTGTTTTTTTTTACTCTGTGGTTGTTTTATAGCTGAGGAGATGAACGTTGTAGGTGCAGCCTCTACATCTGGAGATGCTGAGGATAATCCAGAGCAGAACTGGAGCCCTGGGACTTTAAAGTACTATGGCAGGGCTGAGCTCAAGACCTCAGATCACAGGTAACCATCATGATATCTCTGTAATCCAAGACGATTACTGAGAGTTTAATAATACCAGTAATGCATGTCTCTTCCATGTTTTGTGGTATTTCTCTTAAGGCCTGTGGTAGCAATAATGGATGTAGACATCCTGGAGGTGGACCCTGAGGAACGACATCAGGTCTACAAAGACGTTATTGCCCTGCAGGGGCCTCCAGATGGCACCATCTTGGTGTCCCTCTGTTCCTCAGGGCCTGATGACTATTTTAGTGATGAACTCATTGATGAACTGCTTGATAAGTTTGCTAATTTTGGAGAAGTCATCCTAATAAGGTGAGGCTAACATGCAAGCACAGAGATCCGGGTGTGTTCCACCTTCAGCCTCTTATTCTCGATTAATTGTGCAATTTGTCATGCAGGTTTGTTGAGGAGAAAATGTGGGTAACCTTCTTGGAAGGTTTTTCTGCTCTGGCTGCACTCTCTCTCAGTGGTTCCACTGTAAGTAGGCTCCTATTCTAATTTGTTAGAATGATATACTTTGGATAGTTTCATAGGAACCCCTCAGCTACTTTTTCTGCTCACCTTGCTGGTATGTATTGCAGGTCCTGGACAAGGTGATTGACATCCGCCTGAGGAGTCCAGGGTGGATCAAGAGTCTTGAGGAGGAAATGAGTGTGGAAAGGATCTGCGGCAGCATTCCCACTTCAGCTAGTTCAACCTTGCTTGCTGAAGACGTGGACGTGGGTGATGAAGATTATGATATGGAAGGTCAGGAGTTGTCAACAAATTGTATTTATCTATCTTAAGGTTTGTAGAAATGTTCTAACCATTCTTTCTTGTCTGCGGCTCCAGGTGATGTAGATGATGAGGTGGAAGACATTCTTCCCCA
The DNA here is from genome assembly GCA_010277075.1 of Poeciliopsis retropinna. Taxonomy (NCBI): domain Eukaryota; kingdom Metazoa; phylum Chordata; class Actinopteri; order Cyprinodontiformes; family Poeciliidae; genus Poeciliopsis; species Poeciliopsis retropinna. Next base: position 9,245,518 of record VMRM01000024.1, on the reverse strand, counting down.
GCACCTGCAGCCTGGAGTAGGCTCTTCTCTTGGTTCCTCACCTCTGCCGTCCCCACGTGGTAGTCCCTGTCCCTCTCCTACTCATGGAGAACCCGCTGCTCCCAATAGACCAAGTCGTGGACAACAACCCCCTCGACCATCACAAGGTAATGACATCACACAGCATAAATAAATTGGTCAACTACAGTTATGTCCCTCAAATCATCTGCACAGCTAGTAGTCTCCATAGGCTGGAATGTAAACTGTGATTTCACTGTGTTTGTAATAAGTGGAAGCAGATTTAAGCCCAACGTCACAGAGGAGAGAAACAGCAGGTAATTAAATGAGTGATAATGCAATCTGTGTTGGTTTCCACTTGTTTGTTTTAGAATAGTGTTTCCCTCTGAGGCACATTTTGGTGTGTGATGTTGATGTGTGCTGTGTACATTTTGCTTTGATCAAATCAAAATGTGAAACAATAAGGCAAAAAATGGACAGATTCCACAAGGTGTTTCTATAGGGTGTTTCAGGATTGCGTCATGTTTTATATGACATCTGCGTAAGACCCCTTTACCCTGGACTAGGATTGACCTATAATCTTTACTTTGGAGAACCAAACACCCTCAGTACTTTGATCAGCTCATCTGCAGCGTGAAAGGTTGTTTATTGTAATGTTGTTTTATTAACCTAAAGAATTGGCTTTTTCCTTTTACCTTACTTCTTCTACTCATTGTCCTCCTCTTATGTCCTCATAGGTAAATGCAATGCCAGGACTACTCTTTCAAAGTTATGAACATGGTTTGCATTTAAACTACTGTATGAAAACGTCACAATTTCTTCTGGTTTCAGCAGCCAGCTTGACTATGCAATTTGGAGCAGCGTGCGCTCCCCGCTAGGACTCCCGTTTGACATCTTTTCAGTGAACATAACGTTTCTTAGTGTTTTGTTCTTATGGAGTGTGGGTTGAGTTTGATACCAAAGGGGTCTTAAGAGAAGACCCCTTTGGAGTAGAGTTTTGTTTTTGTTGTTGTTGTAGAGCTTATAGTTGTGTGTGTTTTCACAGATAGGTTTCATGAAATTGTAAGAAATATGTAAAATAAACTGAGCAGTTACGGACATGAGTCTATGCCGTATTAAACTGCCACAATATATATAATACAACAAGCCTTTCTGCGCTTTTTCCTTCAAGGGCCTCCTGTAGACTTCCAGCCCGGTGCTCCCACAGGTCCAGGCCTGGAGCCCAAGCGGCCTCCTCCACCTCGGCCCAATGCTCCTCCAGCCAGACCAGCTCCACCTCAACGCCCACCACCACCTTCAGGTACCACCCCGTAATCCTTCTCTGTAATAGAATGACATGCAGTACTATTGCTTTTGTCAAGTTAGCTCAACTTAAGTGGGGACAACTAAATAAAATCCTGCTGTGGGAAAAAAAATCACAGAGGAGATAGTAACTTGTCACTTTTATCCCACTGCTTTGCCAAATCCGTGAAGGCGGCATGAGCCCTCAGCCTGTTAGAAAGGACTCTGGAGGTAAAGTTAAAGTTACCGGATGATGTCTTGACGTACTTCTATGGCTGATTTACTTTATGCTGGTGCTTGCTGTTTTCCATTAGAGCTATGCACAGCAGTCAGTAAATGTTGATTCAGTGTAATGTCCAAGACAAAAAAACTGGTCATAAATGATCAAATTGTCCCACTGTTTTTGAGAAGTAAAGAAGGTTTTGCATCTTTTGTCTGAATAGAGATAGAATGCTGATGTGACTGCATTAGCTTGGTATTTTAAACATCTGACTACTTCCCCCTTGTCATTTTTTTTTGTGTTCTTTAAAATATGGTGTAATTTGTTAGTAATATACTTGTGTGGTGTTTTTGTAAGTCCTAAAAACCTTCCTTTAGGGGAAAGATGATCATGTACTTTAGTTTTACATGGCAGTAAGTGAATTTGGGAATTAGGATATTGGTTTTACCTGAACACTGTAACTAATCTTTACTTTTATCTGTTGATATTTAGCATTTTTCTGTTCTACTTTGTTTTAAAGAAAAAACATTTGTTTTCCTCTCTAAGACAGTGGCAAATGTCCCAGCCCACTGCTCGGTAGGAGAGGCAGTGAAGGTAACGAGCCAGGAGTTTTTGAATGTTGCCTAACTCCTTCGGTCTTAGACCCAGTCATCAATGTCACTGAGGCTATTTTGACATTGATGGTTTGTGTTAACTTTCACTGTTTTATTGTAGGGGTGTAAATCAAAAATTTATCACAATACGATAATGTATCAATTTGTTTGGATGACAGTACAATGTTACTCAATAACACAAAGTCTGTCATGATATGATTTCAATAAGATGCAATATATGCCCATCTAACAGAGCCATTTCCTAATTAGTAACTTTTGAAAAAACAACTTAACATGATTTGATCACTTTATTTCTAAGTGATTTCAGGCATCAAGAATTTCAATTAAAAAAAGCAGTGTTCTTGATAAAAATAAATATTAAATAGATCACTTGTTCAGTATAGCCTCACATTTCTCACATTTAAGTGCATTTTTTCTTATTTAACCTAAATGCCCCTGATGACCTTTTAGTCTTAAAGAAAACAAACATAACACATAGCAACATTTTAAAAAGTCACTTTTGATATGGATGAAAGCAGATTTTAAACTTTCATTCAGTTTAGTGTCTCAAAATATTTGAGATCAATCTCAAATGCAGATTAATCACCCTGTATCATCTTAAAGATGATGATGTAGATTGATATTTCTATTTGCTTTGATGTAATTGGATCATTCGTCTAATCTTTTAATTGATGTATCAGTGTGGATTGATGTATGGTTTACACCCCTACTTTATTGTGGTTCATTTTAGTCTTGTTTGTAGGATTGAGATGTGATTAGTCTGTTACTAAATGCAAGAAATGTAAACCACCAAAGAAACAAAATCAATGAAAGAAGCCTGTCTTCTTTCCTTCAAGCACAATTCATTGTCATGTTTTTAATACTCAGCAATTGTGCAATGCAGATCCATTTTGAAGGTCTCTTTCACAATGACCTTTGGTGGTTTAGTCATTAGTCTTACCCACTATAGCATATGGTATGATATGGCCAAAAAGTAACATTTTATGAAGAACATTCTGATTGAAATCTGAAATAATATTATATACCATCAAATAATACAATACATATTCAAAATGAACATGAACTCATACGTTTCACATTTTTTGTTGAATTGCTGTGGAAAAGATGTACTATTTTAATTTATTAAAATCTATGTTTAGATGCATATTTTCCATAGAGACCAGTGTATGCGTATCTGAAGGGATAAAGCGGGTTTATCTTTGAGGTTGTTTTTTATGATGGGAAGTGGGAAAGTTCTCCTCAGACAGATTATTCAGCTTTTATCTTTTCAAGCTTCACTGCTTTGCTACAGTATTTCCATCACATGCTTCTTCTTTTTTTTTTTTTTTTTTTGAAGTGCTTTGAGCCATTTCTTTTTCTTCGGAACACCTGCTTCTGGTGACTAGCTAGCTGGTTTGTGTATAACTTTAGTGTAATTTGGTTTGCTTTGTGCTGCAAAGGACCAAAGAGCCCTGCTCTTCCTCGGCCAGATGCTCCTGCAGGTGAGTGCTGCTATGCATGACATAGCTGCATTAGCATGAATGTATTCATCGAGGATACAGGTTTATCTGGTGGTTATATAAGGGTGTCTGTGTTCCATGATCGTCTCTTTGTGTGACGTTTATTTGTACTTCTGATAATGTGGTGAGATTCTACCTTGCTCTCCCTGCTATAATCCTGTTTTGTATGCTTGTGTTCTGACACACAATGTGCTTGTCCTGAGGTGGAGGATAAAGTTTGGATGTCCACCCAATCGCCGACCTTGCCTGTCTGCACCTGAGACATTTGTATGGTGTTTGTGGTTAGCTGATTCCCTCTTGCATAGTAAGAGGTTGTGTGGTTGGCAGGGTTGACTTACGATTGGTGAGTCGACAGGACAGAAGAAGACATTTAAGTGGTGTGGGAAAATGTTTGAAGGCTTTAGGAGGGTCTCGGTAAGAGATTAGTGAAAGAAGAGGAGAATCCTTGCAGTGTGATGAGTTGTTGGGTTACAAAAAAAAAGGCCAGTGTGTCTGCCAGACCTCCTGGAGCTGTGGAAGGACTGAGCCATCTTTGATAACGAAGTCATCCGTAGAATAGCCTGTGCTGGGTAAACTGTTTTAAATTGTGATTTCTTATTGTTTTCATTTGATTAATCTTCATATCAAAGTAATAAAAAATCTTATTGCATTTGTTTTCCGTACAGATCTCTAAATTAGGACCAAAACTAAATATTATTGCTTGAAATGTGTGCTTAATTATTGTTTTGTCTGTCTTAATGTTCTCAGGTCGAGGTCAGGCAGGAGCTCCAGCACCTGGAGGAGCTTCCAGACCAGTGAGTTTTCGACCAGTATTTAGATCTAAAATATTCTTTTTTTTTTTTTATTGTCTGAATCATGTTAAGAAATTTATCATAAATTACAACTTCTGTTTCCACTATTGACTATTACATTGCTCTGCTTCTTCTTCAGCTTTGAAATAACTTTTTCAGCTCATCCACTCAGCTTGTAGCATTCACAGAACATTTACTCTCATCCAGTTTTCTATTGCTATGATTATCCTCTCAATTTTCATCTTACAGAATATTCCTCCTCGAGCTGGAGTGATCAGCATGCCCCCTCAGTCTCGCCCACAGCCTCCATCTCACCCGGGTGCACCCAGGCCCATTCCGGATGTGCATCCTGGGGCCCCTCGGCCTATCCCGGACACTCACCCCGGAGCCCCACGACCGGTGCCCAGTACACAAGTTAAACCACCAGACCTTCCCCTGGGTAAAGAAATGTTTTCATGGAGCTACAAATTCTGAAAAACTTATTTTAAGGTTATGTGTCCAACTAAAAGTTAACATAATCATCTCATATTCAAGGCCAAACATATTCCAGGCTGACACTCGATGGCACATTTTCTTGCCTTTGTATCTTCTGCTGTCAACATTTGAAGGAATAACTACATTAATGTTTTTTGTCATATATACACTAAGAAAACTAGTTTCTCTGTAGCAACATTTCTTAATAGGTTTTAAGTTGTGAATTTTAATTGGGGTCTGCCATAACAAAGCATGGCAATGCATGGAAGGCACCTATTACTCTACACCTCAAAATACTTGCCACTTCCTTTCAGCATTAGTGCAATTTGTACCGCTGCGTGCACCCCTACAAAATCCATGTGGCTGGATCTCGGCATGCAGGCTGTTACGTCTGTCAGCATTTTGAGTAATTAGGGCGTAATTAGTGACAAACAAGCCAAATTCAAATTAAAACAAATTTTAACTAGTACTGAGGAGGATAGAGATGTAGAAAACTACAGAGATGGTGGAACACTCAGCTCCTACAGAGGAGAGCAGATCCTCCTGTCAGAACTACAGAGACGCCACGTTGGCGGAACACTTGCTACAGACAAGTATAAATGTTTTATAATATATTTACCACAAATAACAAAAAACATTTTGTCTTTTTTGAAGAATTAACCAACTGCACAATTCTTGCTAAGTAGAACAATATAAATAGTATTTCAAAAGAGCAGAAGAAATGTTTTGTTGAGCAATAACAATATTTGTTGTTAATCTGTTGCTAAGAGTTGAGTTTGTTTTCTGGTAACCAAGTACCATGTAGTAAACATCTGATTTTTACTTTAGAAAATTCCCCAACTGTACAATTCTTGTTAAGTAATAACTATTGTAAAATAAGTAGTATTTCAAAATGACAAAACAAAACACATTTTCACTGTCCTGAAAAACTCACCAACTGCACAGTTCTTGTTAAGCAGGATAAGATGAGTAGTCTTTCAAAAGGAGCAGAAGAAATCTTATGTTTTTTGAACAATAACATTTGTTGTTAATGTGTTGCGAAGAGATGAGCTCGTTTTCTGGTAACCAAGTGCCACAAAGTAAACATCTGATTTTTACTTTTACCAACTGTAAACTTCTTGTCTAACCAGATAAGCAATATTTCAAAAGAGCTTATGTTTTATAAACAAGATTATTTGTTATTAATTTGGTGTTAAGAGATGAGCGTTTTATTCTGGTAATGAACTGCTACAAAGTGAATCAGATTTTTATTTTGTGTTGAAAGTCTGTTTTTTAATATTTGCACCACCGACAGAAAAAACTAAATCATTTTCACTTTTCTGCAAAATTCACAAACTTCACAATTCTTGTTATGTAGTAAGATTAGTAGTATTTGAAAAGAGCAGACAAAATCTTTTTTGAACAATAATATTTGTTGTTAACCTGTTGCAAAAAATGAGCACGTTTTATCATTTTTGTACTAACATTAGCACAAACATTGCTAATGTAGCCACAACCCACCTTAGCAATAAACCTTTCCCTAAATTAAGCTTTTTAATTTGTGAACCATGCGGCTTACAGCCCGGTGTGGCTTATACATTTCCAGTTTTTTAAAAAAAAACTTTGTGGGTGTGACATAGTGAGGTGTGCTCCATAGTCCGGAAAATACGGTAGATTTTTTTTTTTTTTTACAGATTATTTCTCATTTAAACTGTCGCAACACAGTTACAGTTTTAACAAATATGTAAAAAAAATCGCCTACTGAAGCTTTAAAGCTGCAGCAGATTACTTCAGGAAGAGAAAATCCACAAATTTCCATTCAGTATGTACGTTCAACCTTTTAAAATGTGGATATTTTGAGCTTTGTCTCTGTTTTACTTATTCACTCAGGTCCCCCACCATCAGGACCTCCCCCCACAACAAAAGTCCAGACGCAATCACCCATGCAGCCTCAGCCAGCTCCCCCATCTGCTCAGTCGCAGCTGCCACCACCAATGCAGCCCTCACTTCCTGCTCCTCTGCAACCACAACAAGCAGCGCCGCTTGCTGCATCTACCCCACCTGCTGCAGCCCCAGCTGCTGCAGCATCTCCTGGGCTTCAGCAGGGCCTATCCTCTCCTAAGCCTCCACCACGCTCCCGATCTTCTCATGCTTTGCCACCTGATGCTGCCAAGGCTGAGTCTGCCCCAGCTGCACAGGTTGGTGCAAGATTGAGTTAGTTTCAGCAACTGAACAATTACAATTATGTTACTAATCTGTTCTATAGATTTATAACCAAGTTAATAGATTGATGTATTTGAAATGAGCAGCAATAAGAATATACTTTTCTGCTTCTTTGACTTCTTTAGTTGAACTTAGTTATGTGTCTTTCTTCCTGCTTTTGTCTCTGATGCATTTGTCTCTTTCTCACAAGCTGGAGAAGCCATCAGGGTGAAAGGTACTTTATATCAAACCACCTTTTTGTCTCATCCTCCAAAACACAACAGTCCTCTGCTCTGTTATCACTCCTCATACATTACATGCAGGAATCCCTTTTGTTTTCATTGCAATTGATTTATTTATCCTTTGTAGTCTAAATGCGTCAGTCAACTGCCAGGGCTTATTGACCTTTCTGTTAGGCTCATAAAATTTGCTTTTGCTCTCACTTTTTTTTTTTTTTTTTTTTATGGAATAAAGATAGTTGCTGTTTCCCATCATTTGGTCCTTCATATGGTCTCACTCTGCTATTGAGGGATAGAGTGGACACATGTGTAATGACTGCATAAATTGTTTTAAGTTGTTGATTTGTTCAGAATCCATTCATATGTATTAAATTCAGAGACTGAATGTTAGTGGTGATACATCTATTGGTTATTATTTTTTAGTATGTTCATATTAAAGGTACCCTGTAAGGGAATGGCATTCTTTATAACATATAAGAAAAACAGATGTAGACATTTATAAAACTTGACAAATGAGTTTGTTCCATTAAACCAAATCAAATTTACCAAAAAAAAAAAGAAACATTCAAAGGGGTATCTTTAAGTTTTTGTCACCAACCTACAGTGCTGTGCAAAAGAATTCACAACCATTTAACTTTCTTTTCATTTTATTATCTTTCAAGTGACAAGTTTGTATTTTGAACAGTAGATCAACACAAAGTAGACATGCATAGCCTCTGGTCTACATGGCTGCTCTCCCTGTATGTTTAGTGTCAATCTCCTGAAAAGTAAACCACTACCTCAGTCTCAAGTTTGTTGCTGCTGCTCTTCCTATCTTTAAGCCTTATCCTGACACCTCTATGTTTAATGGAGAGTTTGGCATGTATCAGATATTACTTTTTTTTTTCTTCTCATATAGTATTTTTCATGTCAACCAAAAAGTTACATTTTGGTCTCTTCTGCAATGAGATTTATTTGGCTTTCATATTGCCACTCTAACACAAATGTAAGATTTGTGTTGTCAGCCTGTACAGATTATTCTAACTGAGCTGTGGATCTTTGCATTAGAGTTACCCCAAACCTCTTAGCTGCTTGTCTGCTTAACAGTTCTTTGTAACTAGCTATTGTGTTGTCATCTTTATATTCTGGATGATAAATTGAACAATGCTGTTTGTGCTCTTAAAATCTTGGATATCCCAAGATTTGACCCAACTATACTTTAAGAGGTTTTATACCTGACTTACTCAGTGTATGCTTTATTATAAATTATCTCAGGGACCATGCTGTTTCTTCACTAAGGTGGACTAAATCGTATATAGTTTGTTGCACTGGATTTCATCAGGCGTTCTCAGAGTAAAGATGAAAACAAAGTGTAATACAAAGGCACATCTCTCTTTCCCAACTTTTACTGGTTAAAACGTCTTGCATTCTTTTGTTATTATACTTTGCATCTGTCACGTAAAATCCCAATAAAATTCATGGAAATGTGGTTATAATAGGACACAAAATGTGAAAAAGTTCTTCTGCAGACCACTGTATGGTTCATTAGATTATAAGTTTGTATGCGAACACCTCAGTGATGTTAACATGTTTTTTTTTAACGTAATCTGTTTTTGCACCTAAAAAAGATTTTCTCTGCTCTGCCTTTGTTTAGACCAACGGACTAAATGGATTCCAAAGACAAGCACAATGGAACCCTGATCCCTTTGACTCTCTTACATCCAACATGGTCTCCTCTCCATCATCATCCTGGCACACCACCCAGTCCCTAAACAGAGGCTCCTCTCTGCGTTCTCCACCCTCTGTACATTCGTCCTCTACTCTCCCCTCGTCCATGTCCTTCCAGTCCTCCGCTTTGTCAGACCTCCAATCCCTGAGCTCATCCTCCTCATCCTCATTCTCCACCCCGTCACCGTCAGCCACCCTGCTGCTCCCGCCTCCTCCAGCCCCGTCTCGCAGCCGCTCCCAGGAGATCCTGCGTGCTTCCCCGAACCTTTTCCAGTCTGAGCCGCTCCCTGCCCGTCCCAGCAGCACCAATCCCTTCACAGGCCCCTTTGTCCAGCAGCCGCTGCCACATCGTTCCCTTACCCCAGACTTCAGCCTCCAGCATCCAACCCAAACGGCTGACTTTCAGAGAACTCTGTCTGCTCTTTCTCAACCTCTTGTCCCTACCCTTGCAGCCGCACCGTCCTCCCAGCACAGTCGGACCGTGTCTTTGTTCAGACCGTCATCCAGTCCCACTCCTACTCAAGCTTCTCTGCTTCCTCTTGATCCATCTCCTGCTCTCACTTTACCGCTGGCGCTATCCTCTTCCCTCCCTCCCGCTCTCACGCCTCAGAGCCATCTGCCGCTTCCCTCAAGAGGGAACCAACAGAAGCAGTGGGTCACTTTTGATGATGATTCGAAGTTTTCCACAACAACCAAAACACAACAGAACCCCATGTTCTCGTCCAGTTCCTTTGTGCCCCTGACTCAAACTCAGCCAACCCGCTCTGTGTTTGACTCCGAGCCTGAGTGGTTATCCACTCACATCCCAAACAGAACTGTAACTGGTAACCTGAACCCCCCACAGGGTCCCACCAACAATGGCTTTTTTCCTAGGTAGTCAGCTGTAGGAAAAAAAAAAAAAAGCAAAACAAAACATATTGCCACCCCTCAGATGTAAGAGTTTTATCCATATATGTATAGATCTATAATAGATGAGTAAATGTGTTTATGTAAAAAGAAGAGACAATATTTAAGAATTATAGACCAAACCCTACAGTTACAGGAAAGCGTTTATATCTCAAAGCAGTATCATGAGAAATATTTTGAGCCTGGCTGCGTGTTTTAACATTTAAGCTTCTCTGATATTAAAGGGGCAGTATTATGTAAAGTTGACTTTTTTGAGCTTTACATCATGTTATAATGCTATTTTCTCATCAAAAACATACCTGGGGTGTTGCTTTGATTCTTTCATGCATGTTTGAGAAATCTATTAATCTTTCATGGCAACCATTCAACTGTCCATGACGCTTGCTCTCACTCAACGTTGTCTTTTCCACGCTGCTCAGTCTTCAAGCCCAGCCTCCACTTCACAGAGCACCCCTCTCCCACACCTTTGCCACTCAGCTCCTTAAGACTAGCGGCAGCAGCAATTAGCAAACACCTGCCGGATCTGTGCATGTGCTGGCTTATTATATGAGCTATTTCTCAGTGAAAGACTGGTTAAAAAAAAGTTGTTAAAGACTTAATTGAGTTGTTTTGATGAAGGTGGAGTGTCTCTTCCTAAAGAGATTGAGGCCCAATTTCAGGCATTATATTAAGTCAAATTATGTTTGATAAATACAGCATTTCATAACAACTGAAGGTAGCATATTTACTTAATTGTGCTATAAAATGGCACTATGTGCCTGAAAAACACATAATGCTGCCCCTTTAACATTTTATTTACTCTTACTTGCTATGTATGTTTTAACTAACAGCAGCAAACACGTGCCTGTGTCTACAGTATGTTGTCCTATAAAGTATATCTATACACACAAGTTATCCGTTTACACACCTGTGCAATATCAAAGCAAACCTGTGTGGCTGCGCTGATGTTTCATATAAATATGTGTGGCTTTGCAGATGACTCTGTGGTTCCTATCCACCATTTTGACTAATCTGAGCTCTCAGAGCAACAGTTGGTCTCTCTCCTTCTGGTTGCAGGATGAGCACTGCAGGGTTCTGGGTCCTTCAGACTTAGTTGCTTTAATTTGTGAATGTAATTTCATTTGCACTGGATTTGTTGACTCCACAGTGTGGGGAAAAGGCAAGAGCACAAGCCATTGTGTCAGTTTAACTGGACTGTCGCAGGACTGATATTCTATAATGTCACAACATTCTCTTGAAAATTTGTCATTTAGTTTTCCGTTGGCATTCTTAATCTTTAAGCCGAGATGCATTAGAAAAAGTGTTGTTTAGCTCAGCGTCCAAACTTCTACATAACAAAATCTTGTATATATGTACTTATGATTTTAAAAATAACTTGCTGGGCGTGTGACTGTGTTTGCAAGGACCAAGCCAGAGGTTTTGCTTGATGATACGAATATGCACTGAGATACTGTATGCACTCTCCCAGTCATGCAGGTTCTAACAGAAGAGAGCATTTCAGTTTGATTCCTCTTTTTTTTTTTTAATCCAAGGCATCAATCTATACTATTAGAAACTATGACAATGTTGCGTGATAGTGTACTTGTATTTAAAGTACAATGACAACATTCTTGCAACAGACTGGCTACCTGTCCATGGTGTACCCCGCCTCCCATCTGTAACGTTTGCTGGAGATGGGCACCAGCACCCCTCCTGACCCCACTACGGACAAGCGTGTTAGAAAATGAATGGATGGGTGGATGACAACATTCTTTGGATCTTCAAGGGTTATAACCAGACAGCACTTTTTTGTTTACTTTGAGTCATTTATTATCATTTCTTGTACCAGCTACTCTAAATAATTATTGTTACCGTGGTGAGAAGTGATGTGCTGTGTTTGAGGTGCATATTGTCTGTTGTGTTTTTTGTTTGTTTGTTTGTTTGGATCTGAGCTTGTATAAAGATTGAAGAGTGGGAACCATCATATTTTGTTACAGACTCTAAGCCTAAAGCCAATATTCACTCACCTATGCCTGCAACTGTGTTTTTCCTTTAACCTGTCAGTTGCTGATTAAAGGCAATAATGTAAATTAAAGTAAGGGATTTTTTCTTTATCAGATAAAATCTCTCACATAGCACTTTCTCTTGGTCAGATGAGAACACTTCCAGCTGTCCATGGCTCAAATGGAATATATTTTAGTTATCCTGCCGTAAGCAGTCATTAATTATTATAATTAGTAGCAGTGGGACTCTCACATTGTTTGTGTGAGACAGCAGTTGCTATAAAATGATTTCAGAAGAAATATTTTAGGTCATCCATAGCATCCTATATTGGTCCATGTTTCCTAGAGAATGTGAATCCATACCTTAGCACTAAAATTTCCAAACAGATGCAAACATTTCTGAATTCAGCATAATTCATAACAGACAAAAGGGAAAAGCTCAATAGAGATAAACATCACTGTATTCTGCCAACCCTTCCTGTTAATTCTGAAAAGTCTTGTTCTCTATAGACTTTTGTTGATATTGCAAAAAAGGTTTCCTTTTTAACAGCTTCTTACATCTCTGTTTCCTTTGACTTTATTTTAAACACCTCACTTATTCTAAAACTCGCTATCTGGGAGTCTTCTTCACTTAGCAGCAGTATGCACACCGAAGAGTGTTGTTGTCAGTGCCACCTCTTGTGTTCTGTGTATTTTGCATTTACTGAAGGGAAAAAAATACTTTTTGCCCATCTGTGCTTTTTTGTTTCCAGAAAGCTGAAACATTTTTGGGTTCTGATCATCGGCCCATTTCTTGTTGCATTTCTTGTTACAAAGTTGCGCAAAGTATTTAATATTCCATATTTAATGTTTGAATATGACTGTTTCCAGCTGTTGAGAAGTTGTTTTATAGTCTTACAGAATTTAAATTCATTTTTAGGTGTGTTTCAGTATTCTGTCTTGTACTTCCTGATTCACTTATTAAATACTTGTTTGCCAGGCAATGATGAGAGGAAATGGGTGTGCTGAAGGATCAGTAAGGGGCAATATCCATCCTAACATGACACACCAAATATTGTCTAGACATGTAACATGTCCCCCTTTTCACATAGAAATTAAATAAATGGATAAATGTCTAAGAAGAATTTTTGAGAAAAAAATTATAAACTGAAGATCATGTCTGTTAGGTTTTGCTTCTATGCTTTTGTCACATGTAAATACGCAAAGTAAATCTCATTCTCTGTATTTAAAATCTATGTGTAAGCAAGAATATCAGGCACCAATAGCTTACACACCATCTCTGAAATATATCTGTTATCTCAATGTGTGCAGTAGATGCTGTATCAACGGTCGATCACTAGCCAGTGCTTTACATCATGTCACAATTCGGATTCAAGATTTCTTTTAGGTAACAAATTACTCCCTTTGTGAGGTCGATTTCCCTTTTTATGGTTATAATCCATAGTAAATAAGAGTCCGTGTTGTGAAACAAACATATTCTGTATGTATTAAAGTGAATACATGAAGCTGTAATTCATGTTAATATCCATTGTTCCATAGTTTACGTGCAAAGCAGATGGCACATTAATGTATGAAATAGTTTGTGTTGTATGTGTGCTCAAATAAATGTACATTGACAAGTATGTTTTGTTTTATTTTGTTTTTGGGGGTAAGGGAGCTGAACATTATTGATTCACAGCTCTACCTGTAAATCAATTTCAAGCTATCACTTACTAATGGGTTATCATTTTACTGTAGATTTGAAAAAAACAAAAATACATTTCATAATTTCTTGGAAATGAGGTGACAGACGTTCCTGCAAACTCTGTGATCTAATGGTGTATGAGGAAACCAGCTAAAACTAAGTCTTTGGCAGTGTTTCAAAATGAAAGACACACAATGCTTTTAATTAAAATGACTGTCACAGCCATCAAGTTATTAATGTTTCTCCGCTTTAATGCTGACTAACACAGCTAATGTGGCCAATGTTTCTCAATCACAAAAACTAATTATGGGATACACCTCTGGGCATAGAAGTTGGTACAGACAGACTTAAAAACATAAACAAAGCTTGTTTTCGCCACCCATGTGCTCTGGAAATGTTTTTTTTTTTTGTCTCTTTTTCATACTCTATGCCTTTGTTGCCATTGTGCCTTTGGCTGTTTAGTCTGCCTATTTATGGAAGAAGAACATAGGGCTTCAAGTGCACTGCAGCTCATAAAATGATGTCCCTATTTTCAACATAGAGCAGGAATATCAACTCTCCCTTGCCACCACATGCATGAAAGTAATGGGAGTCTTATATATTTTTAGTTTTTGCTTTTGTGTTATCCCTTTGTAATCTTGTCATGGGTAGCTGACCACATAAAAAACAAACTTGGTGATGAGAGTGATGTGCAATATTAATTTTGCATCACACAAAAAGTTTACATGTAGCACCTTCTATATCTTTACCATGTATTCTGCAAGGCTTGTAAACAGCAGTTCAAAGTCTCATAGGTTCTCCCACCTGGAATCCATGGCAATATGGAATTTTTAACTGTTCCAAAGGTGCCAAGCCATTCAGACTGGTCTTTTTGCAGTTGTAGCATAGTGTATACTTGTTTTTAGATGTTTAGATAGAGCAGAACTCCATGAGATGTTGAAAGTCTGGAATAATAGGTTCTCCCACCTGGAATCCATGGCAATATGGAATTTTTAACTGTTCCAAAGGTGCCAAGCCATTCAGACTGGTCTTTTTGCAGTTGTAGCATAGTGTATACTTGTTTTTAGATGTTTAGATAGAGCAGAACTCCATGAGATGTTGAAAGTCTGGAATAATGACAATCCTCTAAAGCCTTCAGAAGACAGCTATATTTATATGTGGACTCTATTGTATTGTAATTTATTTCAAATTATTGACATAAATAGAACTGAATACAAGTAAATAGCACACTTCAGTTTTTCTGTAAAAAGAAATATTCTTTCACGTCACAATAATTCTCTACAACGTGTTGGTAATCAATGTTCTCTTAAATTGGCCTGACGGTATGAATTTTTTTTAAAGATTGATAGCGTTTTTAAGAGATATTAAATTGATAAAATACAAAGGGACAAAGTCAGGTAAAGTACTAAATTCATCTTGAAGTAATGCTTTAGAATAATAACGCTCCTTACCGTTAGAGGGCAGTAAGTGTGACAATATTCTAGAAGCCGCAGTCCAGAACTCCATTAGAAGAAGTAACTCCACAATCGGAAATGGTAACAGCAGTTAATAACAAATTATAAGTTCACAATCAGCTGCAAAGAAGACCGACCTACTTCTCATTTTCTTTGCCAGGTAAGCTTTACTAGGCTCCAAAGCTGTGTATAATTTTTATTGTTAAACACTAAGAGCCACCCGTGGCTAACAGCTACGTCAACTGGCTAGCTGAGGTTACTCGTGCTGTTCTGGAAGCATCCGCGCTTCTCTGTTACCATGGTTACTCTGTTGCCCTCTAGACGACTTGGTTCTCGGCATCGGAACTAGCTGTAACTTTTTTCTTCTTTCGTCTATAACAGTCTCTGTTAGGAGGAGAGCTGGTAAAGGATGGTGCAGCTGCATGTGAAGCGCGGAGATGAGAGCCAGTTTCTGTTCAACACTACAACGGACGCTCCTCTGGAGTCGTTATTCCAGCAGATTACTGCTATTTACAACGGCAGGCTCAAAGTGGATAGGATATGTTCAGGTAAAACTCTTGTCTCCATTGCTGCCGTTGCTTTAAAGATCCATATTCTACTCATCCCTGCTACTGTGAAGTGTTAAAGCAGTCTTACAGTTGCTTTGGATTTTATGTAATATATCAACACAAAGTGAATTGTTTGATGGTTATCGAAATGTTTTTACAAATGGAAAACTGAAAAGTGTGGCATGCATTTTTATTCAGGATTATAATAAAATTGTTACTTAACTCCGAAATAAAATCCAGCACAATCAATTTGGTTGTATAATCATTTTCAGTATAAATCCAGCTGTTCTGCAAAGGTTTGATTGAGAACATTAGTGATCAAACAGCATCATGAAAGTAGAGAGATGTACACCTCAGGTGGAAGAAGTGTTTAAGAATATAGTCACACACCACACTTGAGATGACTATTTGTAGAAAAGGCTTGCAAATCGTATTTTATGTTTCCTTTCATCTGAAAGCGCTACACTCTTTGGGACATTGCTCTATATGTCAAATATAGAGCATTGCTCTATATGTCATATATAGAGCATTGCTCTATATGTCATATATAGAGCATTGCTCTATATGTCATATATAGAGCATTGCTCTATATGTCATATATAGAGCATTGCTCTATATGTCATATATAGAGCATTGCTCTATATGTCATATATAGAGCATTGCTCTATATGTCATATATAGAGCATTGCTCTATATGTCATATATAGAGCATTGCTCTATATGTCATATATAGAGCATTGCTCTATATGTCATATATAGAGCATTGCTCTATATGTCATATATAGAGCATTGCTCTATATGTCATATATAGAGCATTGCTCTATATGTCATATATAGAGCATTGCTCTATATGTCATATATAGAGCATTGCTCTATATGTCATATATAGAGCAATGTATATAGAATACGTCAGGATACAATTAAATTTGTGATTTTTCTATCTGGTATCAACATAGTTTTTTTTTTTTAATTATTATAATTCTTTGCTGTGTCTTGTCAGAGATCCCAGAGCTGGCCGATCATGGCATCACACTCCCACCCAACATGCAGGGACTGACAGATGAGCAAATTGTGGAACTAAAACTGAAGGATGAATGGGAAGAACGATGCATTCCAAGTGGAGGGACGATATTTAGGAAGGATGAGATTGGGAGGAGGAATGGACATGGTGAGAACTTATTTCTTTGGTGGAACCTTTGTAAAGAAAAAAGCAAACAAGTTTGCTGTTCCCAAGTAAACACAGCTATCCTTTTAGACATTAGAAACGATTTTGCTTAGTACTGAGTTGAGGCACGTCAAATGGCTTGATATTAGTAATTTACTCCACTTGAAATTGTTATATTCTTCAACTAAAAGTGGACTGACTTTTAAATATTCTTCTGCAAGTTTGGGTAAAAAGTAGTTTCGCAATCCTTTCTGTTTGCTAATATATATATATATTTTTTTTTTTTTTTTTTTTTTTTTTGCATTCCAGCCCCAAATGATAAAATGAAGGAAGTGTTGATGAGGACAGTTGAGGAGGCAAAATCACTCATCTCTAAAGTGAGTTTTACTGAAAAAACAGCATTTTTACCTCCTTGCTTTTGTCATCATTGGTCAAGCAATCACCTCTGTTGCTCTGATTTTACAGAAACAGGCTCAAGCTAATGTTTGTGTCACCATGGAAATGGTAAAGGAAGCGCTGGATCAACTAAGAGGTGCAGTGATGATTGTGTACCCTATGGGGCTGCCTCCTCATGACCCGATAAGAATGGAGTTTGATGATCAGGAAGATCTGTCAGGGACACAGGTTAGCCTGTTGATAGTGTTTTAATCAATGTTCGGTGCTTTGATAGAAGGAGTCTCTAATCAGTCTTCTTATACTGATTAGAGACTTCTTATACTTCTCCAGGAAATTCTTAGTATACATATTGTAGCCATCTGTACATTCGTTTGTTCGTGTATTCATCATCTGCTGAATATTCAGAGTGAACTTTTGCATTTAATATTTACAAATTGTGAAAGAAATACTGAAAACTAGACATTTTTAAATTTTGACATGAAGATTTAGTAGGATCCCGGGTTACTGACTTGACACATTTCGTTTTTAAGAACTGTACTCTGTCGAATGTAAAAGTTTGAGAGCTTGCTTTGGGAGCAATCTGCTACATTAAGTTTCAACTTGCTTTTTTTTTTTTGGACCCTCCATCCTTTCCATCTGCCCTTTCCATGTGTCGTTCCTCAGGCATCTCTGCAGGTGATCACAGAAGAAGAATGCCAGCTTTGGTGGGCTGGTAAAGAGATGCAGAGAGGTAAAAAACTTCAGGATTACATCGGAAGAAATGAAAAGACAAAGCTTGTGGTAAAACTCCAAAAGGTGAGAATCTATAATTTGTCAAGGGTAATATTTATTTATTAATAGTTTTTATCAAAGTGGCTTTCCACTTAACCAGTTACTTATTCGCTTTAGAAAGGACAGGGGGCGCCAGCGAGAGAGCCCTTGGTCACTGATGAACAGCAGAAACAGATGATGCTGCATTACTACAAAAGACAGGAAGAACTTAAGGTGAGGTTGGATAAAGTGAACCTTTATGCTCCATGGAATCATTCTGTATGAACAGCCTAACTTTGTTCTTATAATACTTCTAGAAACTGGACGAAGCAGACGATGATAGCTACCTGGACTCAGAGTGGTCGAACAGGCAGGCCCTCAAAAGACAATTTCAGGGCCTTACTAATATAAAATGGGGGCCAAGGTGACTCTGACAACTTGCACTCTAGATATTCCAGAGATTCAATTTCTGCCTTTCTTAATACAACTAGCCAAGACTGCCTAATAGCAACCTGGGGCAGATTTTCCTGTTTTTCTTACCTGAGCTCTATCAGAGATCATTTGTGTCTTTAAAACTTGACTTTGCTTGTTTTTGAAAAGGGTATGTACCCAGATGTCTTTACTGCATCATATAAAACAGACATGATTAACCCTAGTTAATATATCTGTAATAAAAATATTGGTATGTTGGTGAAAATACGAATAAAATAATTGTTTCCTATGTTTCCAGTGAAAATGTTTTGCAACAGAAAATTCTGTTTTTCTTAGAGTGCAGGGACAAGGATGCTACACCTTTCCTCTCTTTGTCTCACGGTAGTGGAACACATACTTCACTCGGTCATTGTGGCCCACAGGCAGGAAGTTGCGACACAGTCATCATTTCAGCAGTGCTGACCAGGGAACTGGGAGGGAGAACTGTGTGGGGTCGATTACAGAGCTGACTTATTCAAAAAGGAAACAAAACACCGAAAAGAGGCGGGTAGCATTGTAGGGTTCTAGAGAAATTCTGACTTTTGAATTTTCCACATCTGGAATTTGAGTGCTCAGTCTGCCCACTCATCCATTTGCTACTATCTATTGGTTTATCTTTCTTCCAGCCACAAATACATCAACTTTTATATGAATACTTTAAATACAGGCTATCTGAAAAAAATCTATCAGAAAAATCTGGAAATTTGGATACTTGTACTAAAATTAAATGGCAACTCGAGATTTAAATTTAGCATTTCAAAATGCATTTCATTATTATTCTGCTCAGATCTGGAAAGAAAAATTACCTCAGAAGATGCAGTGATGCTGTAAGTCATGCTGTTTTTAGTTTTTTTTTTAATAAACAGCTGCTTGATCGCTGTATTTTGGATGACATGCTATACTAACCTTTAGTTCATAACAGCACAGCAGCTGAAGGATGACGAATGGATAACAGCTTTAAAATTTTGTGATTTAATGTTTATTTTTTTTAACAATAAAAAAAAATACTTGCTGATAAAATACACAGCACTCAAGCTTCTTGCAGCATACACTTTACTGATCCCTCTGTTGCAGATTATTAGAATATTATGTAGCGAAGATGGCTTGTCAGATTTTTTTTCTCCATCTTGTGGTATAAAAATTTGCTTTTGAAAATGTGACGCATGAGGAATCTGAACAAATACCCACACGATTTATTCAGCAGGAGCTGCCGTTCAGATAGGAGTTCATCCAAATCTCCTGGATGATCATGTCTCTGCGTTCAATCCTTTCCGCCAGCTCAGCCGCCTCGCTTACATAAGTCACTTCCTCCCAGCCTTTTATCCCCTTCCTCTCTGCAGTCGAGAGCAAAGAGCTCTCAGTTTCTTCTTCGTCGTCGTCATCATCATCTTCTGCTTCATCCTCCTCATCATTCTGCTTAGAACAGCTGGGAGTCAGGCCATTTGACTTGGCTCCAAGTGTGTGATCTCTGAGCCGCCGCCTCCTGCAGGTCACTCGGACAGATAGAACCAGCAGTGTGAAGAGCAGGCCCACACACACGCTGGAGGTGAAAAGCAACGCTGCCATTTCTGGGTGATCTATGTGGGAAAAGATGAAAAGGAGCAGGTTTACTACACAGTCTGGAAAAGGCTGAAATTTGATTTCAGTCTTTAAGCACTGGACAGACAAATATTTTTAATTTTTACCTATTATGTTTGAACATGTCAATTTTTAGAACCTTTCATCTTATTTTCTTCCTGGTACTTGATATATTTCTAAACCCTTTTGTCCTTCCCTCCCTCACATGTCTGCTGCTATCCTTCCTTGTGTAGATCTGTTTAGTTTTAACTTCCTTTGTCATTTGTCTTCCCTTCCTCCTCTTCTTTGTTTTGTGGAATTTTTTTCTTACTTCTTAATTTTGTTTTGTTTTTCAGCTTGCCCATTGGGTATCATTTATAGGCTACCCAGTGTAGAAAATGTGGCATAAAAACAATGTTTGATAATGTATGTTTTAAAATGACTGAAAGTGTGAGAATTATGCTTATATAAAAATGTGTGGAAAACTTGGAAAAGAAAACGTTACCTTTGATAAAGGCGTAAGTCAGGAGAGAGTTGCTCATCATTGCTCCCAAACTATTTGGCCTATTTGACTCCAGATCTGCGGCAGGAGCTTTTGTAAATTTCACAAAAACAACTATGAGCAAGAGACTTTACAAACATAGAACAACAGCAAATAGATAAATGCTGGTACCTTTTTCTGTAGTAGGAAGTGAGGTGGAGCTCAATATGTCTGGGTCTGCCTCTTTAAGTAAAGACATTGGCACTATTTAAAAAAAAAAAAAAAAAAAAAGAAGAGTCTTTTTTTGCTGCTAACCAGTTGATATACAATGGCTTGTGACAGCATTCATACCATATTTGATTATTTTACCACATCACAACAAATACAAAAATATGAGCAATTTGATACAACCACAAACAGGCATTAACATCCACCCAAACTAATAGATGGAGCAAGGACAGCATTAATAAGAGAAGCAGCCAAGCAACTATTTGTCGGGCACAGCAAAGATGAGTGGAAAGAAGAAAACCATTGTTGAAAGAAACACACAAGGTTTCATTTTAGCAGGTCACCACAAGCTATGAAACAAACAACTAAGAAGGTCCTCTGGGCAGATGAGACAAAAAGTAACATTTTTGGACTGCATGTAAAACACTGTGTAAAACTCTGAATATCCATGCTGAAACATGATTCAGACATAAATCCCACTATGGAGCTGTGAGAAAACTTGAAAATGTATGTTTACAGCACCAAATAGGTATGAACACGTTTTTAAGAAACTGTGGTGGCGAAAATGCAAAGAAGTAGTTGCCTGAGTCTCCTGCTTCCAATCTGGGTGGAGAATTGAATCTTAAAATACTCAGCAGTCCTGTATTAATGCCTGTGCTGCATTGTTGTGCTATAAATAGAGCCAAAAATTACACTAGGAACTACTCATTGGGTTTCAAATTATGGTATATGAATGGTGTTAGTTGATGTCATCGCTGGCATTTCTGTCAATCACAGGAAGTAAACAAGCAAAAAACTTGGAAGTCTTGTTTCTCTATATTATAATTTTTTTTAGGGTGGAGTTAGAACAGAGCCACTGAAAGCTGGGATCTGAAGATGAGAACTCAAAGCAAGAAACAACAAATGCTCACTGAAAGAACTGCAGCATAATGAAAAACGTTGTGATAACATGACATCATGCAAACTGGTATTTTAATGCATCACAAGGCTTCTACGTCTATTATGTGAATGAGGAAGCAGGAGAGGTTCCTACCACATGAATAAAGCACGTTGAGGTACTTCCTGGTTCCTGGAAAGCAGGGGTCCCTGAAGGTCTGGTTGCCAACAGCAACAGTACACTTCTGTTTGCTGTAGCAGGATTTGGACACTACGTGCACAGCGTTGTGGTTCAGACACTCTGAAAGGAGCAGAAAAATTAGGAGAAACATGAGGAATATCACAGCAAGGACAGAACTTGGCAGAAGCATTCACATCCTGTATACTTTATCACGTCAGACATTATTTCACCCTGGAGGCAGAGGCTCAGGTGGTAGGACTTTGCCCTGTAACTGGTGGGTTGCTCGTTTGAACCTCCACTGTGTCCACTGTGTCCTTGAGCAAGACACTTTTCCTGCTTTGCCCGCTGAAGGTGGTCAGAGGGCCTACTGGGGCTAGTTGTATGGCAGCTATGCTTCTGTCAGTTTGCCCTGGGGCAGCTGTGGCTACAATGTAGCTTACCACCATCAGAGTATATAAATGGGTGAATGACTGATTGTAGTGTATGGCGCTTTGCAGTCCTCAGACTTGATAAGGAACAATACATGTGCAGGTCATTTAGTAAAGAAGAAAACCAGTTTTTCTTTTAATTTGTAAAAAGATGAACAAATCCAATTTTACTCCTCAATTTACTGCCACTTCAAAATTCTTCTTTGTGTTGGTCTATCACAAAATTGCAATAAAATACATTAATATTTATGCTGGCAGTGTTAAACAATGTGAAAAACTTAAAGAGCATGAATACTTTTGCAATGTACCGTAAGAGCAACTGAACATGCTCTTACGGTACGGTAAAATCAAACATGCGTATTTGATTTTTGCTCTTGGGCTGCAATAGCTGAATTATTGATTGCCTTCTGCAGGAGCTAGACTGCAGTTTAGCAAGAGTGCAACTGTGTTTTCATGGCTGATGTTATTTAACCCAGTCGAGCAAATAGTTAATTCCTTGTGTAAATATAGAGTTTGATAATATCTATAAATGGCTTTTATTGCGACACTTGGATTATTTAAAAACAAATTAAGCATACAGTGAGGTGTTACATTACAGCATGCAGACAGCTTGTCTTCTATCCTACAATTTGACTTGACATACCAGGAAAAGCACAGGTGTACTCCAGTAACGGAGAAGGAATGCAGCCACAACTGATGTCATGAGATACACCTGTTTCTACCTGCACTGTTTCTGCTTGTGATCTCTTTGCATTTTTAATAAACCCCACATTCCTCATAAATCCTTAGGGCTCTGAATTCTAAAAGGAAATATGCAACTCTTTTAGTCAACAGACAGAGCTGATATTTCCATAGAGAACAAAGAATCACTCCCCCCTTTGTCTCTCTTAGTCTGCCGTGGGCCATTTAGATAAGCGTCATGGGAAAAGAACAGTGCTCAAAATAAATACCAAAAAAAAAGAAATCAATGGTGGCTGCATTCCATTTAGCTGTGGTTGTTTCAGGGTTCCGTTTCCCTGTTTGTGTCAGAGTTAAATGAGGCAAGCTGATGCCACTAATCACAAACACTCACTGCGTGTTTTCACTTTATTACAGTGATGTTTCTCTATTAGTAGCTCACAGTGACTCACCAAATGGGGGTGGTCTTGGCGAGAGCGAGGGGCAGTTGTCAGTCTGACCCAGACCTCGGCCATAGACAGCTGCGTAGATGATCAACACATTGGGGGTCTTGCAGTGCAAGATCATGGTCTCTCCTTCACACACCACCTGTGTTTTGTGTTCAGCTGAGTGAGGGTCAAAGTAAGAATGTTAAAACTCATCCTCAGCTAAGTGTGTGAGGAAATTTAGAAGAGAAGAACTCACAGGGTTTGCACTTATAATTCACATGGAGGTACTTGTTCTTGCCAGGGCATGGGTCCTTCCCAAACAGCAGGTGACTGACTGGTAGTTGGCAGTCTCTGAGGTTCTGACACTCAGACAGGAGCTTCTGCAAAATAATCCCCCAGGCCAATGGTCACTAAGGCCCAGCACTGTTGATTTAATGATCTAGTCCACAGGGATGCATAAAAAGATTCTACACAACCTGAAAACCACATAGTTTGGTGAAGACCAAACTATCAAAATGTAACAGCTGGGTTTTACATTGATGAATGGCTCATATCATGCATGGATGTGCACCTGTAGAGCGGTTAAAGCTGAGCATCTGTGGTTGCGGGGTCCAGATGTGGGGTCCTCCGTGCACAGCCGGACCTCACCACTCCCATAGAAGGCCGACTGGATGGAGATGGTGGAGTGACGAGGACAGTGGAGTCTCAGTGGTGTCCCATCACAAGCGTGAGCAGAGTGGCTGGTGATGATCCTTGAAAGGTAGTCTGTTGCATGGAAAAAAGTAGAACATTTTTATCAACCGTACATCAGACATAATGCTTTACTGTTTGTAGATCCGACTGTTTGGACTCTTATTATTTCTGGGATGTGTCTTTTGTTGTGTCCACTAAGATTGCAAATATTATTCAACGTTTTCTTGAATGTAAAATATGGAAATTATCATTAATATAATTCCTTCATTCATTTCCTTTACATAACCAGATTTGTCCCACTGATATCCCTGATCTATTTTGCAAGAGAAGCCATGTCAAGTTCAGCTATTATTCTTTGAACTACAATTTACTTTTCACTCATTTTAGAAAGTGAAACTCTCTATGTAACAATATTTGTTACACAGAGTAAAATATTTCAAGCCTTTATGTCTTGTATTTTTAATAATTATGGTTTACAGATCAAGCCCCATAATTATTCATGAATTATATTACCAGAATGTCTTGCAAAGCTGAGTTTAATCTTACCAGGGCATGTTTACTGTCAAAAGGGCAGAATCAAGAAATCACTTCAACAGAACCTGTGTAACATGGAGTAGGATAATAGAACTTAAAAATGATGTATTACGCATCAATCTACAGAAATCCAAAAGTAGATACGAAGCAAAGTAACTGCCATCTCTCAGTCTGAAAAAGGGGTATCAAAACAATTTCTTCAGGACTTCAGCAAAAATAACAGCAAAATGATGTTTAATAGTTTTATCCCTTAACGACAACAACAAAAATAATCGTTTGGAAACGGCCTTTTGTATTTATTTAGGAGTAACATCATATTATTTTCTAGACAAAACATTTAAATCTTATTCCACAGTAAAACACCAAAAGAAGATAGAAACATGCCACATATTGGTGATCAGCCAAAGGATGGATCTGACTGCTAATACCACAAAAAGTATTTTTTGAGAGGGTATAATAATTTTCAACATGCCATTTTTTAAAAAGTTTGTTTTCTGTCATTAAAACCTTGTGACTGAATGAAAAGAATTAGCAATAATATAAATTATTTGGGAACTGAAAAAACAACAACAAAACCCCCCAAAAAACAAAACAAAAACACAATAGTGGGCCAAGAATGGTACCTTGTGAAATGCACCCCTTATAGTCTTGTAATACATGAATCACATTGGTTCTACTGACACAATTATTTGTTAATGTGAGCTGCACCCTCCCTCCTTGAATAGCTAAATTAATTTTTAAGTTTTGGACTCCTGATGTCTAATACTTATCTTGTGTTCTGTGGTATGCCATTTTTACATCATTTTATGCAAGTTATAGCCAATGGAAGACTTCAGAGATACTGGGTGACATTTTTTGTGAGAAAATAGTTTCTGTTGTAAGCTTTCCCCTCCTTTTATTGCATCACCATCATCATCGTCATCATCATCTTACTTGAAAAATCAGCCAGTCCGTTCATGCGTCTGGTCCACAGTAGTAAAGTCAGATAGAAGAGGCTGTGGCTCCAGTCCAGTCCGTGGAAAGGACGCGTCCAGCTCATGACTCGCATCTCCTGCCCCTCTTCTCATATTAATGAGGCTCGTTGAATTCAGACTTGTTGTACTTAATGAAAAACCCAAACAGGAAGGTGAGGGAGATCCCACAAGGCCGCGGCGTTCGGCTGCATCTCTTTAACTCCAATAAAGAAAGTTGGTCGCCCACAGAAAGTCATCCAGCTGTCCTACCTGAGAGCCAGAAAATACCTCCAGGCGCTGAGACGCAGATCTGCAGCTACAGTGTTTTTGTCGTAGAGAAGCAGCGGCTGTCTGGCTGCGGCGATGAACCACAGGGGAAATAGCAGCTGCGCAACAAGTTGCTCACAGGTGACGGACGAGGTGATCAATCCGATTCATGGCAACAATCGAGTCTTCCTGCGCGGATTTGTGAATGGATAGCACCATGTGGGAACTGGGAGCGATTTACAGTAACAGCTGAGTGGGAATCATGGAGTGGGAGTGGCACATAAAACTATTTTAAAGGGAACACGGGCAGCTCGCGCTAGTATGACGCATGATTTTTTTTTCTTTCTCCCTAAAGAAGGCACATAAATACTCCCTAGGTTTCCCTCTCTTTAACTTTCTTATTTTCCATCTGTTCCTGCAAATTTCAGGCACCATTTTTATTGTATCTGATACTTAAACACACACAGTCGCAGTTTGATATTTATGTTTGCTTCTAATTTGTACTGTACAAAAGTTTCAACAATTTCCAATTTCTTTATGCTTTGCTTCTTACAATAGTTTAAATGGTTTTCAATGATTTACTGGGTCTCTTAGTTGTACTTTGGACTTTCAAGCTCATTATCTGTGCATCTATATGACCACAATAACATTGTATAGTATGTCTGGTCTGCAACTGACTAATGTATTAAATGCATTCATAAAATATTTAGAAAAACATTTTTATTCTTTTTCCCAACCATTCACTACCTTGTGTTTGTTACATAAAATCTCACTAATATCATGCACTGTGTGATTGTAATGTGACAAAACAAATTACTTGATTGGATTAAAAGAAAAAACCCTGGATTTTATTTTTTACTCAGTGGGCTGATCAAAAGATGAGCACATAACCCACATTGAGAAAACTAATTTCCAAATTGTGCAGCTCATCCAGAACCCCTATTTGTCCCACTTTTTAACCACAAATGCATAAACATTAAATTTAATTTGATAAATATCAAATTTAACATCCAACAATTTATCCTGAAGTCTTTTTTTTCCCATATCTTTGACATGACTGTCTCAATCTTGTGAATATAAATACAAAACAAGAACCTACATCAAATCAAAAATTCAGAAAGCATAGCTTATGGCAATTTATTTAAATGAGAGAAGATATTTTGGTTGCTTAGAAGAACAGATGTAAACAAATGAGATGTGTTGCGTTCTTTCTCACACAAATTATGTCTAGGATTCTGTTTAACTTTGGCAAGTTAACTTCAGCAATAGAAGATATAACTGAGAAAAGTGTTTGATGAAGAGTCACCCAGGAGAAAAACACATTTTGGAGACAAATGTAACCTTTTTGAATAAATTGCCAGATTATGTTTCTTTATTTTACAAACTGTTGGTACTCTAACCACATGGTTCTTTTCATCCAAGCTGGGGGCCCCCAGTGGGAAAACTGCTTTCCAGTAAGCATCTGTGGCCCACTCCATGGTAACGGCTCAGTCTCCATGTCAGACTGCAGATCAGGTCCTTCAGCAGTCAAGCTGACAGAAACCGTTGAGGTGTCCAGGCTCTGCTCCACTCCAGAGGACGGAAACCGACAGGGCAGAGAAACAGTGAGGGGATATTTTACATGCAGACAGAAGAGGCTGATTCTTCTGTCTGCTTTTGCTTCAGGCACAAAATTCTCCACCGTTAATTCCATGTGACATTATCCCGCCAAAGCCAGTACCATTTTATTGTAAATCTCAAAGTTTTTTTTTTTTTTTTTTAAACCTTTAGACTTGTTGGTCAGACATTGAAGAAATTACATTAAAGCAAATGGATTTAAATGTAAAATACTGAGGTTTTGAGAATAAAATCCCAAGATGTATGGAAGAGGGAAACTTATTTGGATCCCAGAAGGGCTGAGAAGTAATATGCAGCTGGACAAAAATACATTTACAAAAACAAAACAAAAGAACTTGCATTTGATAAGGTTGTTCACACAGATTAAAACTTGTTTGGGTATAATCTGTGAGGACTATTTTTTACAACTCGAAGACCAACCTCTCAATTAGCTTACTGTGATCAGAGAGGAAAAGCAAAACATTTCATTAGTAAATAGTAAGGCGTGGAGAGAGACTAAACATCCAGGTACACATTAGCACTAGAGTATTATTTTATCATGAAATAAGAAAGCTAAAATTATATCAGCAAATTGTACCCATTTCTAGACACTGACAAGCATGCAAACAATGTTTTGTTGGTAAACATACAAGACAAAATAAGCTAGTTATATAGGTTTTACAATATAAAAATGTTCAAGGTATATGAACTAATAGGGATACTTTGTGAGCTTTTTATGAGTGTCCAAAATTTTTGAAATATTTAAGCTCTACTTAAATAAGGTTCCAAGGCAAAGGAGGAGAGAGAGCAAGAAATATCCTTTTAAGTGACCCAAAATTCCTCAAACCACTTTTCTTTTAACATTAATGATAAAGGCAGGTAAAGGTAAAAAGAAAGAAGAAAAAAAGAAGGTAAAAGGAAAGAAGAAGAAAAAAAAGATGAGTGCAAAAACTTTATTTTTAAAGAAAGGACTGTGCAACATGCAACTTCATTGTGAAAAATCCACCTTTATCTCAAGCTTGGAATCGAGTGCAGCCTGAAAAATTAATGAAAGAAACAGTAATTAAAATGACAAACGAGCAAAAAATGGCATCTTGTATGTTATAAAACCAAATATTTAAACACTCACAAGTTCTCTTTTTGCTTCTTCTATCTTCACTTGTGCAAGAGATGGGCTCTGAAGGTTTAAAATAAAAAAATAAATAAAAAAACACATTTCAACACACATTTCAAGATTAAATTCACAAACTTAATGCTTAAATAAATTAGACTGAACTAATTTTCTTTTTTCAGAGGACAAAACAGGAAACGTGATTTGATTGGAAAAGTAATGAAGTCTAGTCTAGTTTTCTAGTAATGAAAACTAGAAAACGAACGCACCGGGCTCAGGTCCATGTATGACCCCAGCTTCTTTTTCAGGGGGATTATTTCGTTTTGCAGTGCGCAGACTTCCTGCAGAGAGAAAAATAAGATGACATGTTTCAAACCATGAATGCAGACACAGTAAAGCTTCTATTCCCATGGCGATGAATGTGGTGAAAATGCTGAAATACCTCAGAAAGCTGCACAATGGCCTGGTGGGTGATAGACTTGTCCATGTTCCTGGATACAAGCTGAGCCTGCAGGATTAGCAGAGCAGAATAAAGTGACTAATAGAAGACCATGGCCTTCCTAACAAACTATTTTAACTATAACTCCTTTAATAAAACTATTAAAGTTTTAAACAAGAGGCAGAGGACATTGCAACTAGGTAAACAGAAATTAAACTGTTTGGTCATTTAGAGGGCAAAATAACACAGGTTTTTTTTTATTTTTTTATGAAGCTTCTTTCTAACGATGAGCAGTAGCTTCTTAGCTTGACGTATACATATCTGAAATTTTTTCTGAATCTAAATTTGGAGAAGTGAATCATATTTTGTCAAGAGTCAAGTTGATTCCCATCTGTGGATAATGCGGGTTGCTGTTTAAATCACAAAATGGCCTATAAATGATCCCACTTAGTACCTCAGCACCTATGTAATAATCCGAAATTATAGAGAGGAATATGCTGCAACATACCTCTGACCTCTGCTGTCTGATTCTGAGCTCTTGAGTCTTGGCCGTCACAAAGTCCATGTTGAGCAGCCTCTCCTCTGCTTTCTCACTCTCCATTGCTTGAGATTTGATAGTTTTGTCGATATCCCTGACAATGAAGACCGCCAATGTGTACATGTGTAAGCCCAACTTTCTAATCAAACTTAATTGACACACTTTTAACAGCTCGCTTCACGCCTTATTCTTACTCTTGTAGGTTTCTCCGCAGCACCAGAGTTGAACCGAGTCTTTTCTGGAGTGCCCTTAGTTCTCTTTCGAGTTTTCTGTTTGACTTCTCAACTTCCAGAAGATCACCGGTGAGGTTGTTGATTGCTGGCATGAAGCTACAAACAAACCAAAGTAAAACAACCATACAATCTGATCAATGAAATACAAGGCCACAGAAAATTACCTGGTCAGTGACGTGTCTTTCACTCTCAGCACCATAGCATTGTCCACTAAAGCAGACAAGTAGTTTGCAGTCGGCTTTGACAAGCTTGCACCAGACAAGCTGACACCATGCAGAAGAACATCCTCAAGGTGAGCAGCTAGGTTGGGGTGGGGGGTGGGATTAGTGAAATACAGTTTTTGAAAAACATTGAAAGCCAGACAAAAGAGTTCTTATGTGTTCATTATTTTGAAACTCCATGCATTTTCTAAACTCAGATTTCTATTTTCCCTCCATTTTAATAACAATTTGGACATCTGAGCACAAAATATTCACCTTAAATGCTTCAATAATAGCCTTTAGTGTCGTTTAGTGAACTGATATGGAGACAATTTGGAAATCTTTAAAAATAAAACCACACCTGAAGGTTAAGCCATAAAAAAATATTTACTTCAGTTTCTATTAGTTTCGACATGTGCAAAACATACCATTCGGCAAATCTAAAGACTTTAGATCAATTCAGCCATTCCAATCCAAATGTTTTATGCATCATCTGTTCTCCCTGCTGTATGCGCCTCACCGTCAGCCTGATACTCTGATGTTTTCTGCTTGTAGTCTTCTATGAGGAGAGCAGTATCACTGCAGCGGGCTTCACTGGACTGAGCCAGCTGATACAGTATGTCCACCGTCCTGGTGTTCACCTCAAACGGTGGCACTGGCTGATCCCCAAACACTACCCCCAACCAGCTGTTCACCTGTGGAAGAGACAGAAAAATAAGACAAATATCAGGAATGCGGCTGGGGCATTAATGTGTGTTTACGAGAGTCAAAGAGTTACCTTCCTCAGGTTTTCACACATGATTACAGAGAAAGCATGAAAAACGTAGACAGTCACAACAGAATTGTGAATTGTTTTGACGCTTTAACGATTCTCAATATATTCGCGCCCCTCTTCTTCTTCTTCTTCTATAGAGTTTCTGGCAGTTTACAAACTTTGTGCATTACCGCCATCAACTGGACGGAGATGAAATTCAGAAATTCATTTTCCTTATTTATCTTCCAAACTTAAAATAACTAAATTATATACACACTCATACACTCACACAAACATACAAACTAGATCCTCTCAACTAATTTTGTATCTTTTAAATATTTAATAAGTGCTTGAATTATATCATTTGATTGTTGCTTCCCCAATAAGTTATCCATATTTACTGAACTCCCAATCACCCTTTCCAATTCTTTCCTCTCTTTTATATATTTCCTACAATAAATCAACACATGTTCTACACCTTCTGTTTTCCCGCAATAAGAACAAACACCTGATGGCTATTTCCCTATTATTTTTAAACCACTATTTAAACTAGTGCCCAATCCTCGACCTATTAATCCATATTTCCTCTCCTATTCATTATAGTATTATTTTCCATGATAACCTCCCTCTGTATTTTATGTAAATTCCTTCCTCTTTTTTCTAAATTCCATCTCTCCTGCCATATGTTATTTATTTTATCTTTACTAATTACTTTAATTTCTGCTCTACTTTATATTCAATTTCTCTTGCCTTAACTGCTTCTTTAGCCAACTTATCTACTTTTTCATTATCTTCAATTCCTTTATGTGCTGGAACCCATGTGAATTGAATACCTAGTTTTTGTTGCTTTATACCATATATCAAATAACTAACTTCATTTAGAAGATCTTGACGGCTTTCAGATTTTCCACTTATAATACTGGTTAAACAAGACATTGAATCTGAGCAGATAACTGCCTTAGTAGGCTTCACCTCCAGCACCCGTTGCAGTGCCAAAATAATTGCCAACATTTCTGCTCAAAAAATTGATAGATTATCTATTGTTCTTTTTATAATAACTTTTTGTTTCGGAATATAAACTGCTATTCCTGTTTTACCATCTTACTCTTTTGAAGCATTTGTATATATTTGTTTAATATTTTCATACATTATTTCTAAATACTGCTGAATAATTTGATTCAAACCTCCACAGGACTGCTCTATTTTTTGGCTTATAAATGTACTATTGGCATTTCAAATAACCATGGGGCCATTTTAGATTTAATTACAGTTTTACAATATGCTATATTATTTATCCCAAACTGATCTGCGTAAATATTTCCTTCCCATCCAAAACTCCTTATGTTATGGCCATACTCCCAACATTCTCTGAATACTTGTTTAGTGGGATTATTTTCCTCATGCCCTTGTAAATTTAACCAATAATTTGCTGACAGTTTCATTTGCCTTAAAACCAGTGGCATTTCTCCAGTGATGATCTGAAGAGCAGGAATTGGAGATGTTCTAAAAGCCCCACAACATATCCTGAGCGCTTTAGCTTGGATTCTATCTAAATCTAATAAAGAATTTGCAGCTGATTTATAAACAATACATCCATAGTTCAACACAGAACAAATTACAAACATAATGTATTCTTTTCAAAGATGTGCTTGATGCCCCCCAATCATTCCCTGACAAACACCTCAAAATATTAATGCCTTTTTTACATTTATCAATAATCTTCTGTACAAGTATCTTAAATGAAAGTTTTACATCAAGCCATACACTAAGGTGTATGGTTACCCGCTTTAACTTTTGCCCATATAATCTAAGATCTACTGTAGGATTAATCCTTTTCTTTGAAAAACATATTACTTGTGTTTTCTCAACAGACAAATAAAATTCCCATTCATGCGACCATCTTTCAACTCTATTAATTGCTGATTGCATTCTGTTTTTTAAAATACTAATATTGCCTCCTCTCACCCATAATGCGCCATCATTTGCATATAAAGCTTTACTAATTCTAAAATCTATATTATCAAAAATATCATTAATCATTATATTAAAAAGCAATGGGCTATATACACTCCCTTGTGGAGTTCCATTTTGTATAACATATATATTTGAATAATTTACCCCAACTCTTACTTCTATTGTTCTATTCTTTAAAAAAATCCTTAATCCAATTAAACATTTTCCCTTTTATTCCCATTTTATCCATCTTAATTAATAAACCTTCCTTCCAAAGCATGTCATACACTTTTTCAATATCAAAAAAATGAAGCTAGGAGAATTTATTTATTTATCTGAGCCTTTCTTATATCATTTTCTAACACAATTGGATCAATCGTTGTCCGTCCACTCCTAAAACCACTCTGATAAGGAGATAAAATACCTATTTTTTTCTAATTCATACATTAATCTCTTAGTTATCATTCTCTATCAATTTGCATAAATTAAATGTAAGAGCTATAGGCCTATAAGTTTTTACCTCTACTTTATCCTTACATGGCTTTACTATTGGTACAACGACTGAATGTTTCCAACTGGAGAGCAATTCACTTTGTTCCCATATTTTATTGTACAACTTTAAAACTACTCCTTTAGCGGCATCTGATAACTGCTGAATCATCCTGTAGCATACGCCATCTTTACCTGGAGATGTATTCTTAACTCCAATCAAAGCTCTATTCATTTCAAACAATGTAAAATCTTTATATAAAACACCTCTATCTGTCTCTTTCCTATTTAAAATCTCTCTATTATCTTCAATCATTTCCAATCTCCATGATAATTCTTCATTTGATAAATTTTGAGAACTATGCACCTCCACAAAGGACCTAGCAAACATTTCTGCTTTTTCCTTGTTTGTTATTGCTTCACCCTGATTATCTTTAATTATAGGTAAAGAAAAATTCTGATTCCTCCCATTTTTCTAATCATTCCCCAGATCTCGTTTACTTTAACTTCTGTTCCAATTGTCCTACAAAAACCCCTCCAACAATTATTTTTAGATAATTTAACTATTCTCTTAACTTTAGACTGTGCTTTTTTGTATACTATTAAATTATCAAATGAGTGATTTAATTTTAACTTTCTAAATGCTTTATTCCTAACTTTAATAGCTTTTTCACATTCATTGTTCCACCAAGGAACTGTTTACTTTTCCTTTAATCCAGTAGATTTGCCAATGGTCTTTTCTGCAGATTCACATATTATATTTGTAACCATTGAATTTAATTCTTCAATATCATTGCTTAAATTTGGCATAATCTCAATAAGTTTATCACTTGCCATCTTATTATATATTGCCCAATTAGACTCTCTCATTCTCCATTTAGGATACCAATTTTCTTCAATTACTACCTTAAAACTATGCAACTTAAGCAGAATAGGATAATGATACTTCCAAGGGTATTATCATTACTTACTTCCCATTGGCTTATTCCTGCTATCTGATCTGACACTATAGTAAGATCAATTGCTGATTCTGCTCCATGTCCTACATCAAATCTAGTACCTCTTCCATCATTTAGACAAATTAGCTTATAATCATCCATAAATTCCTCAATTATGTACCCAATTTCATCAGTTCTTTTACTTCCCCGTAAGTTATTATGAACATTAAAATCTCCACATAAAAATATTTCTTCCATTTTCCTTCACATAAATACTATCAAGTCTTTCTCTACTTACCTTTTTACAAGAGTTATAAAAATTTATTATATTAAACTTTGATTTACTAATCCATACTTCAACCCCTATAACTTCTATTTCTTCATTTATATTCAAAACTTTATAACTAATACCATGCTGAACAAATATGGCAACACCTCCTTCTGCATCTGGATTTCTATCTTTACGTAATGCTACATATCCATTAAGAATAAAATCAAGTGATGGTTTTAAACAAGTTTCCTAAATACAGACTATATTTGGTTTAACATTCTGTCTTTCAATAAAATATTTAAACTCATTAGCAATTAAGCTTCTAGCATTCCACTGTAATATGGATAAAACCATCAAATTTCACCATTACTGGGTTGTTGACTTCACTTATCCCAGTTGTTAAAACTGCACTGATTGACTCTAAAGACAAGTCTTCCATCTCAATATATTTTTCTGCTGCTTTAATTATTATTTTAATTCACTCTGTTCTACTATCTGTCTGTGCTGAACAATTTATTACTTCCACAATAAATGCAACAAACTTCCTCTTCACGATCATTGTACTTCCTGAGGTTCTCTGGCTTTGCATTTGTTCTGTTATTTGAGATGGCGTTTGGGGCATAGAAATGGTTTTAGCATTAACATTTAAATTACTTACCTTTTTAACTGCATCTGCATAGGTAACTTTTTCCTTTACTCGTACATTTTGTACCTGCACTGCTCTTTTATGAGCTTCACATCATTTAAATGCAGCACTATGTTCCCCACCACAATTACAACACTTTAACTTAGTTCCTTCAGAACATTTTCCATATTCATGCTCCCCTTCACACTTGGCACACCTGGTTTTAGCTCTGCAAGCCGCAGCAATATGTCCAAACCTTTGACATTTGTAACACCTGGTTGATGGAGGGATGTATTGCCTTATTGTGTAACTAACATACCCAATCATTACTTTGTTGGGTAATCTATCCTCTTCTAGGACTAACATAACTGACTTACTAGGACTTTTAACTCCTTGTCTTGTAACAAATAAGTGTTTCACTTTAATCACCCAAGCTTCTTTTACATTACCTTTAATTAGTGATGGTGAGATGAAGCCTCATGAGGCATTGAACCACTTGAACCAACTGGTTCGAGAAAGGGTTCATTTCTTGAAGCTTCATGTGCACACGAAACCACCTACTGGCCAGGTGTATAATCACAGCCAGCTGTATCTTAACACGTGTGATGCATTGAATTTTTGTCTATTATGGCTCTTGGGAATGACTTCACAAAAGGTGTAGGACGAAATCATTTGTCTACATAAATTATGTATACACATATGTGTATAATAAAAATATTGTTTGAATGTATTCTCTGTGTGTAATTTTTCCCAAAATAGTAGTGTCATGTGATATGGCATGTTGTGTAATAATGTTTTTCTGTGACTCTAGAAAAATGGCATGGGCTTAATCAGGCAGAGGACAGTGAAAGTGCTTGTGGAACTAGGGAGGAGGTAGTGAATAGGCTAATGCTTGTGTAACTTGGATGATTTCATGCATTTCTATTAAGAAACAATCATTTCTGCACAGTTTTTGGTTTCAAACGATTTCTCTTTTTTGACACTACTTCTCCAGCCTTTGAAAAGACACGCTCACATGGCACAGATGATGCCGGGGTGCATAAATAAATAAGTGCAAGTTAGTCCTCACGCTCCTAAATCTCCTATCTATCTATCTCTCTCCTAAACTCTCCAAACACCAAACTAACGAAGCCTCGGCACATCACGTAACATCACTACCTTTAATCTCTTCCTCCGTCAGATCATTTGATACTCCAGAAATTACTCCCATTACTTTTTCTCTGTCCTGCCATATTTGTGGCAGGACAGATTGTATTTGATTGATTGTATTTCCCAATAATGTCTTGCATCTCATTAGTCCCTACACCTGATCTCTATCTCTGCATAACACCAATAGATTACCATCTCTTAACGTTTTGACTGCTTTCACCTCACCTACTACTTTATATATTGCCTCACTTATTTTTAAAGGATTCAAAGCACATGGGTTCTGGAATCTAAGAATCACTTTAATTTCATTTATTTTATCTTTCTCTCTTTTTTTCTTCATCAGAATCAAATCCTTTCCTTTTCTTATTTCCTCGGTTCACTGCCAGTCTCCTGTTTTTGCACTTCCTTTACAATAATCACTACTCGTGCTACAATTATCTGAATCATCTAATTCTTCACATTCATCCATCGCACTTCTTTGTTTAAAGTAATCTACAAATTAACTCCAAATTACACCTCCGTCACTTTAACTTTTATCAACAAACGCTTCCAAGAACCAACATTTGCCACCGACAAACTGTCGCCCTTCCACTACCGCCTGGCCCAGCGAGGACGTCACGCAACCTTCGCGCCCCTCGAATTAACTTCCTGGTTTTTAGCCAATGAGAAAACAGGAAAACTTTAATGCAAAGTTTAACGTAAAAAATATATATTTTTACACGAAAATGATAAACACCTTATGCGTAAGTATAATCAATTAGTTATTTATGTGTTTTTTAAATACAAAAAAAAAAAAATCCGTTTAACTTTTTGTTTCCTCTAAAATTTCAAAGGCTGTGGTGAAGTAAAGATATTCACCCCAGCGACCCGTTTCAGAAAACGTGATAAGTGAAAATCCTGAGTATCGCGGAGCCGAGTATGTTTATTTAGAATATCTGTTTTCTACTCTGAGCTTGTTAACTGAGCTTCCTAAAACGGGTGTAAATGATTTTGAAACGAAACAAGCGCCTACAAATGCAATTCCAAAACTATTTCATTCATTTTTTTTATTTGTAGTCATCTTGACAGTGTTTTTATTTGTCTGTCTTAATTTTCAAATTTTTAAAAATTTAATTATCATATAAAATTTTTATTTATATATGTGGATATTTTCAGTGTGCTTGTTTTTTTTCCAAATACTAAATGATTGTTAGTTTTTTATTTTGTCAGATTATGATTTTTGTTCTGTTGACATTAAACAGTTTTTAGCTTTGTGTTGCTTATTTTTTGTTTGATTGTTTCTGAGCTATTTCAAGAATATTTGCTTGCTGTGCTGTTGTTTGGTTCTTCTTATTGAGCAACTCATTTTACCCTCCTATCCATTATTCATTGAGTTCAGTTCTCCTCACCAATGACAAATTAAAATAGTGTTTCTGAGTAAAAATAGGACTACACTTACACAAGAATAGAATCACTAAAATATTTAGTTTTAGTGTTATTCATGTTTGATACATCATGGTATTTTGACCTTGTGAAAAAAAATGTAATCATCAGTAAACTTTATTAATATTAGAAGACTGGCATACTTATAGTTTTCTATTTTGGAACAACTGTAGGTCTACCGTGTTGTAAGTCTTTCTAGAACAAAACTCCAAAGGCAAAGTAGTAACAAAAATAATTTTATTTTCTTCTTTTTAGCAATTCTTTTATCACTTTTTTTTTTTTTTTTTTTTTTTTTTTAATGTTTAGATATTTTTGTTTGTTTAATCAGTCCATATAGTACGGAAATATATTTTCACTGAATCCACTATTTCAGGCAGAAAGACGAATGCGGAAGTATGCAGTAGTGAACATTTCGACTGCTTCCGGATATTTGAACCAACCGCCTAAGTTCAAAACACACTTCTGCCGTACGGGGTTTGCAGTAATGGCAACGAAAGAAAAGTCTATTGGACGTCTTCAAAAAAACAAAAACAAGACGTTTGAGGTATCTAGTATCAATTCTAGCGCAGTGGAAGAAAAACTCTTCGGCCGAGCGGATAAAGAAGTAGAGGAAGACGATGATGGGCCCGTGGTTTTTATCTGCGGGAAGTGCAGGCTGCCTGTTGGAGATTCAATGTCCTGGGATGGAAGTGAAGACGACCAGAACCAAATAAAACTAAAGCGTGAGTATGACCTCTTCCTTTTTGCATCCTTTCCCCATTATGTCTATCCATTGGTATGTGGATTTGTGTATCAACCAACTATCCGTTCTTCCCATCCATTCATCTATTAATCCATCCATCATCTTCCTTTCAATCTTTGCATGTTCTAGGATTAAAGCCTGTCCACTGCAGATATATCAGTCATAATTCAACAGTGAGCTTGTATTTATAATTTAAAAACGAATTGTAAATTTAAAAAAAAAATACAGTTCGGGGGTTTAAATATACTGATCTGGCCGCTGGCAGGCTTGTGTCTTGGCTCTGCAAAAGTATTATGTTACTTTATTCTCCAATTCAGACAAGCAAAGTGCTGTCTATTGAAACCCCCGCCCCAAAATATAATGCATCCACTGAAAAGTGTAAGATGCCACTCTAATAATTTGCTATTTTGTGATAATGTGATGGTTACTTGTTGTTGTTACCATTACAGGGGTCACCAACAACGTTATCATTGGAAAGGACACTCGCTTCTTTGAACTGAACAAACGATCAGTTTGGTAAGAAGAGCTACACTCTGTACTTTAGCAGTTACTAATGTAACCATTTTCTAGGTTTTTTTGTTTAAAACTCAACTTTAAGTAAAAAACAGAATTATCAGTATTACTATTATTAGCCTTATTTGCTCATTTTTAAAATTACTGTTATGTTGCAAACTCTGACATTTGACATTCTAATACTTAAAGCTGATACAATATAATTGTCTACTATTACAAGCTATTTATGGTATTACGGTTGGGTCGTGACTGGATAACAAAAATTGTTAACGCTTTACTATTTTTTTATTTTATGAACTGAAACTCAACAGCCTGGTTGTGGATCTCATCTGTCGCAGCTGCCACTCGGTGCTTGGCATGGTCTACACATCTACGCCCAGGAACCTGGACCACAAGAGGTCCACTTTCTGTCTCAGTGTAGCCAGCATCGACAGGTGCTTTCATTTCTAGTTCACCGTTAATGTCTGAAATTTAGCAGTGTTCTACACAGAGAGCCTGAAAAATCTAATACATTTAAACTGAACCAAATAAACATGAAAGTCTAATTCTGGTGCATAATTAGGTTATCATAAACTGTAGACTAATAAGTCTGATAATCTCAAACTATCTGAGGGATTTATTTTCCTCTCTATTGAAAGTTCTCTATTTACAAATAAATGAAGCAAGAAGATTTCTGTGTATTTCTCAAGAAAATAATTTATAAAGGATCAACACTAAGATGAACACTTGATTAAGTAAAAGTGGGAACTCGTAATTGCTGTAATCAAAAATTGTATTTATTAATAATTACACTGAGATTTACTTACTAACACAAATAAACACAATAAACAAACAAATCTAACGATTAACATTGATGGAAAACAAAATTTCTCCACTCCAGCTCCCATTGGTTAAGAAGGAAACTTTTATGACACAGGAATTAAATTATGTTTACAATGTGATTAAAATACACATGCTTTAATTGATTTTCATGTTCTCTTGTTTTTTTGAAGATTGCATAACAATAAAGGGCCATTAATACATTTAAATTCCAAACCAACCGAAAATTGTGGATTACTCATTAAACATTACTAAACAATCAACTTTGAGGTCTCTGAACAGAAAAAACATAAAAAAATATATTTATAAAATAAATCATGTCAAAATATATTTTTTTACATAATTTATTTTCTGTAAATTAATGGTCTTTTACAAAAGGTTGTATTTAATTTTTCAGTGGGGAAATTATGCTACTTTAACAATTTTAGCATCTTTACCAGTGTTGCCACAAATTGTAAAAACTGATAGTAAAATGAGGCTACATTGAGCCCAAAGACTATATAACCACTTAGTCTTGCTTTTCATTTTTGACTGATGAACACAAACGCTTTTTCAAATTATTACCAGATTTTAATTATGTTCTTCCATATTCTTGCTAGTTTATGCTAATAAATTATGCTGTGGTGTTTGATATTTTCTCTAAGATGGTTTTTAACCCACAGCCCTGTTTTCAGTTACCTCAAATGTGTGGCATTATTCACTTCTAATATGTTAATGTTGGTTGTGCAGCATTTATTAGACTAAGAACCCTCACATTAACACTCTGTTTAAATTTTAGGCAATAAAATCAGTTTTGTAAAATAACTTCATTGTTATTGATCATATGTCAATTTTACATTTTATTGAAGCCATGTGAATGATGTAAATGGGTAATGTATCCAGATAACTTAATACCCTGTGTGTTTTTCAGCTATGTGCTCGGCTCTGAAGGCCAGATGTTGGCAGCAGAGGGCCCCAAAGAGCAGTTGGTAACACTGGAGTACAGGCACAATGTTGAACAACAGTTGTCAGAGGTAAATTATTGCTTCTGCTTCTCTTTGTCTGCCTACCTTCATGTAGTACTATCAGGATGTAAAAATTGTGAAATTAGCACTCTGTCTTCCCTTAAAGCTTGTTGTCATGATTAACATCTATACATTTGTATTAGATTGCATTATTAGTTTTAAAATTATTGTGCTGTCTGATAAATTAAAAATAAGTATCTATCTGATATTGAAGTGAAAAATAGAAATCTCACCAACAGGTTAAAGCAGTTTTAGCTGGCGTCGTTAAGTGTGGAGTCGTATTCTTCTTCTGATGAAGCTTTCCAAATGCACAGGTTGTACTACAGCATAAGGATGACATCAGCTTTGTTCCGGTAAACCCATTCCCCCATAGTGGGCAGACTCCAATATCAGACATTACCTCATCTGCCAACCCATGTCACCTTCAAAAAACACCTTAATTTTTTTACCTCCCAAGTTATTTTCTTTGCAAAGTTCTGGATCTTTTCTTCATTTTAAGATTCTAAATCGCTCCTGTTTAAAGTTGTCTATTTATTTTAGCTCTAATGATCTTGTATGTTTTATTGTCCTGCTTGCATTTTATTTTCTTCCACACGTTCTTTGATTGTGTGTTGGTTTTCTGAATTAATTCAAATCACCCTTTGTTTAAGAAATTTCCTCCTAAAAAACAGCAGAAACATCAATTGTCCAGTAGGTGGTAATAGTGTGCAGGAGTACCTGCTCCTCCTCCCACACTCTAGCACTCTGAGCACAATAGCTGGCTAGTGTGTTGAAGAATCTTTGTTGAAGGGACACAGGTTTTTTGATGAAGTGTTTTTGTTGCTTTAACTCAATGAATGTCTGGCACAGTATTGTGCTTATCTCACCCCTTTGAACATACCATACTTGGCAGTCGGCTCGTTGTAAAGTGAGATTTTATCGTTTATGCACGTGAATTGAAAACAGGTCACGTTGCCCTAAAGACGAATGCATTTGTTGCATCAACAGATCATTAAATGTGTCTTTACGTGCACACAGAGACTGTAATTGAACAACATGCCAACTTTCTGTCTTTTACGTGAGAAATTTTCACTTTTAATTAGATTTTCTTTTTTGCGAAAACAAGAACATTGAGTCCTGAAGAGTTAATGTCACACACTGAAATCTTTGCCATACAAACAAATGGTGCATTTAGTACACTGTAATTAAATATGAAAGGTTAAAATCTAGATTAAATCTACAATTGAGCCTGTTGTTGACATGTCTATCTATATATGCTGGTGATTCTGACTGAGTGGAAAACGGTTGATTTATTTGAAGAGTTTTATTAATTAGTTGTTTTTATTATTATTAATTGTTGATACTTTAAAATATCTGCGGGACACATCAAAAATGTGTAGCATTATTTGGAATGTACAAATATAACCAAAACATTAAGAGGTTTTTTACTTTAGCTTTATGTAGTAAGCTTTCCACTCCAGGTGTCATATCATGGGGAGACAACCAAAAATTAATGCAAGAAAATGATTAATTTAGGTTTTTCAGTGCAGCTTTGACTACAGCTTTGTAAGTAATGTGTTTATTTCATCTTCGTTTTATGTAACAAATGATCTGTCAGTCCTTCACTCAAGTACAATTTAAGATTTTTTAGAATAAAATTGAAACTTAAAAGGAGCACTTGTTAGCTTTTTTTAAGCTAACAAGTGCTCCTTGTTAGCTTAAAAGTTAGAAAAATGAACCATTAACACTTTATTTTTATAGTGCCAGTTCATAATGCATCTTCTCAGTGAGAAATGGGCCTAATTCATACCCAGGTACATGATTTCCAATTTGGTCCAAATCAAAATGAATCTAATTCACTCCAACAAAATCCAATGAGATTGTCATGTGTTGTTTTGATAACTGAGTTTATCACCACCCATCAGAACTAGTTGTAGTTATGATGAAATACAGTCATAGTCAGTTAGTCATATGTTTCCAGTTAATTAAACAAGTTTTCCATTTAAGACTAATTGCATGCAGTCAGGAACTTTACAATAATTTCTCACCCTGCTCAAACATGTAGCAAGAATAGAGATGACTCAGACTGAGTAGCATAAGCAAAATTATATGAAGGAGATGAGCACTATAAGAGAAGCACTGACCCATGAATACTTTCTAATGAGTGGAAAATAGCAAGCATTTTAGTTTCCAGGATAATGTCAGCTCTGCCCTGTCAGTGGTTCTCTATACCAAAGAAGAGACACTGCTAAACAGAAACTGTCTGAGCCAGAAATACTTTGGACTGCTCCTTGCCCATTATATCTTAAATTACCAAAAAGTTGAACTCCCAATTTATTTTCTAAGTAAAGTATAGGTAAGTTCTTGAATCTTTAAACTAGTGTAAATATCAGCACATATTTGGTCTGATATTTGTTTCCTTTTCTGCTGTAGTTATTAGGTTCACACCATCTTTTCTGTCGACAATTAAATTAGTTTTTTGTCTGCTGTTCTCGCTGACCTGTTTCCCCACCCTTCTCCTACTCACCCATCCCCTCCTCTTCGGCCCTGGCACCTTTGTCTAATTATTTCTTCTCCTCCCTTCTCTCTGCTCTCTTCATTTCCCCACCTGTCCAGTTTCCCTCTTCGTTTGTTGCCCCGCTGTGACTACTTCCATCCTCCCTTTCTTAATTTGTTTCACCACCCTCTCTTTTGCTGTTCGTCCTGAGATTGCAAACGCCATAAAAGTCCATCTTTGTCCCGGTCCCGATGTTTCCAGATAAAAATG
Organism: Poeciliopsis retropinna; assembly: GCA_010277075.1. Taxonomy (NCBI): domain Eukaryota; kingdom Metazoa; phylum Chordata; class Actinopteri; order Cyprinodontiformes; family Poeciliidae; genus Poeciliopsis; species Poeciliopsis retropinna. Next base: position 9,202,313 of record VMRM01000024.1, on the reverse strand, counting down.
CTCGTTGTGTCCATGGCACAGCGGCTGGAAGAGATTGAAGCCGGCCTTAAAGAGGGATGCAATGAGGCTTGACGACGATGGACGTCAAGTCATCTGTGATGCTGTTTATTACCAGGTGTTGCAAATTACAGATTTTACAGTCTCAACTTGAGCACCTGTTTATGCGCAAATGCCTCCAGCTCTGAAGTTTAATATTAGCCGCTTTTTTTTGTTTCCAGGAGAACATTTTGTTCCAGTTACACCTTGTTCACATGAACGTAAAGCTGCGCACACATACTCACACCGTCTACTGGGCTTTGTCCTAAAAACCAGCGGTGAAACAAAGACTGCCTACTCTTGTAATCAATCATCTTGCCACCTCGGCTCCTTGCAGCTCGCAGCGTCTGCTCTGTGGGTCCGGTGCAGAATAAATGTGTGCCATGAGCAGAATGTTTATTTGTGCAGGATGTTATCAGCCGGGCTGCACACTCAGCACAATGAAGTATTGATCTGACTATTTGAGACCACACACTCTTCGTCTCCTCTTTGTTCTGCTTCTCGAGTGTGTAGCATTTTTAGGTTTGCAGATTTACCAAGGATGTATTGTTTGTCATTAAAGCAGAAAGTGATCATAATAAAATAATTTGTATCACACCTTTTTCATTTGTTGCATTGTCTCATTGTTGTTTTTAAGCTTCTTTGGTTGTGCAGCTGTTCTTGTGTAATAAAAGTTTTGCTAACTTCAAGTGACAAACCACACCATTTTGATTTCTTGAAAAAATCTTTTCAACTGCTTCCTCTTGTTTTGCCCTAGTGTTTGTAAAGGATCAGCGGGCTCATCCTGCTTTATTTCTCTTGGATTTAAGGGCTAAATGGCAAGTTTCTTCAGGGGTCGCTGGTGGCTAGGATGATTAATTTATTAATGCCTCTGTTTATTTACTGGCTGACCTCTAATGTGCATGGCAACACTTTCTCCCAGAGCAGGAAAGCGGCTCCACGCGCCCTCCCTCATCCACGAGGTTTCATCAGCCTCGCACAACAACAACAACAGCTAGAAACGGCCAACCAGCATGCTGTATCCAAGGGCAGGTTGCGATGGCAACTGAGAGCACGTGCTACGCTGGGTGTCTGTTGCCATCTCGTCACCACATCCGCTGCCGGAGGAGCAGCCAGCCAGCTCGCCGGCCAACACGCCTGTCAATAGGCGTTGCTGCTCCCCCTCCCTTTTTTTCTCCCTGTTCATGCACAAAACACATATGAAGAGGCAGGAGTCCTGAATGACCCCCACCCACCTAACACTAATCCTTGTGTGATGTCTTTCTCCTGCTTTGACTCCACCCTTGTCTCTTTCTTCTTCCCCTCCCTCCAGTTCTCCCCACCCTCAACTGTTGTGGGGTGTGGAGGTGGGTTGCAGAAATCAAAACAACAACAAACAAACCGCGTGGTGGTTGTTTTTCTTGTTTCTGGTGATGGTGTAAAGATGAGCCCAGGTATGCGTCCGCTGACTGCACTCCTGCTAGTCGGAATCTAGTCAGAAGTCCGAATGTGCTGCACCCCGCCCTTTAAAATAAAAAACAAGTCAATAAAAAAATCTTACATTTGTCCCATTTTTTTTAAAATTCAGAAAGTGAGTCTCAAAAAACCAGAGCTCATTTAGTTGTTTTATATATAGACATGGTGTTGCTGGATGCATTGCACAGTTGGGTGCAATTATTGCACTGGCTTCACCTTATTCACCCCCTGACATCTCAACCAATCACTGCCACCCAAACCAAGATAGAAACACACACATCGGTCAGTCAGTGCATTCACACACACTCTACATGCACACAGGGACAAAGGATGAATAATGCAGAGGTACCGTCTGAGTGAAAGTCACCTCCCCTATTTCCCTCCTTTTCACCTTCTCTAAGCAATAAGGAAGCAATGTTGCCATGGAGGCAATGAAGCCTTAGTGCGCTGGCAACCAATTACATCCCTTCCTGTGTGAAACAGCCGACCAATGGCCAACCCAGACTGGTGCTGCTGCTGCCACAGACAACGAGATCCGATTGGCTCTCTGCTGCTCTTTGATTGAATTTCAGATCTTGTTTTTGAGGGGAAAAAACATATGAAGGAGTGCCACCTGTGTGTTGCCAAGTTAGGATATGCTGAATTTTCATATACATTTATATTGTAGGCTGTGGAGAAATTTTTTTTATCAGCAAAAGAAATCTAAATCTAATGGTGTTTTGTGCTCTGGTGGAGAGTAATTGAGGGGTATATGTTTGGGGTTTGTCAGCATTGTTTATAATATCAAAAATGCCCATTTTTATCTCCCAGGTTGACAGTTTTATACTTAAATTTACCTCTGATAAAGTGCTGTGGCTCACGAGGCTCAGATTGATTTATGACCCGTTCCTGAGTTAACTGTTGGTTTGCCACGGCCAGTATAAACCATATAAATTCTGACTTCATTAAGTCAGATACACATTGGTTTTGCAAAAAAGTTGTGAACACTTTAAGTTTCTTCTGGTCAGATTTCCTATACTGTTTTGAAATGTATAGAATCTTTTTAATTTTTTGATGGATAAGTTACAAACAATTGCAAATAGATTTTGTGGAGTGAGCAAAAGAGTAGGGTGATGACAAGGGGTTGATTAAAATCTAGGAAAACCTCTGTTTTCTCAGTTCCTCTTATTCCTTTTCCCATTTTTGTTCATTTTACCAATATCCATCCATCCACCTATTTGTCAATCCCCCCATTTGTTTATCTATTCATCCATCCACCTATCTGTCTCTCCATATTTACTTCCATCTGTTTTTCTTTCATTTCTTCCCTTCCCCTAATTTTAGGTCTAGTTTAAAACATGTCTTAATGTAACCAATACATTATCTAAAAATAAAGCAGATATGCCAATATGAAGTATCAGGTTTTGAGGGAAACCATTTTAATTATATTTTACTAAAAGTTTGTTTATCGAAAGTGATTTTTACCCTTTGTATTTAAGAAAAACATATTCATATTACTGGCAATAACAGCTTCCAGTTATTGAACAGTTTTTTGTGGGTTTCCTTTTGCATTTTGATGGTTTCACCTTAAAGACCAACTTCAAATCTATGAATCTGGAAGGCTTGCAAGCCATTGCCCTAATGCTCTGCTCCCTCTACAGATTTTCAATCAGATCCATGTCAGGAATTTTGCTCGGCAACTCCAACATACTATTATTGCTTCCAGAAAGAACATTTAAAGAATACTTAATATTGAACTTAGCTGTTCTTATATTTTTATTTAAAATACAAGCCAGAAACTAATTATTAAGACATTTCTTTACACTTTAAAGATCTGTATTAAAAGATCCGTACTAAAAGAACAGAGAACCCGAGAAAAGTATGTTTTTTTTTTTTTTTTTTTTTTTTATAAAACCAATGTACTGGAAACTTTAACATATTTTAAAGTAAAATGCAGGTAAAGGGCAAATCTTTGGGAAAGATTTGACTTGAATCATCCCCTTTGTGTTTCCTTAACATGGCTTCTTGTTCAACATGTGTTTGCAGCTGAAATGATTAAGATGATCTGGTGTCATTAGTTGATTAGTTACAGTTCAGTTAAGTTCTTCACATGGTGCTTGGATTTCTCAAATTAATCAGAGAGGCAGTTATATCTTTAACCTTTGAGAAACTTAGCCCAGTTTTGTTATGTGCTTATTGAACAATGAATTCGTAAAGCCTGTGCATCAGCCTTCTTGTTTCATTAATCACCTTCATCAGTCAGTCTGACAGAATAACCCAAATCCCTTCTGAGTGCTCAAAGCCCCCTGCTTCATTAGAAAACATCTGCTTGTTTATTTCCTCCCACATATTTGTGTGCAGTTGTGTCTGCCAGGTAACCCACCATGCACTCACTCTCTCCTCTTCAACCTAAACCTGCATGCAAGAACACAGCACAGCCCCTTTTATGAAGACCCGGTGTGGTCATGTTTTCTCCGCCTGAGAGCATCCTCTGCTGCCGTTGCCGTGGAGCAGGTTAATGTTTTTCTCAGACACAAAGGCTCGTCCCATTGCCAGTGACACCCCGGTGTGCGCGTGGATGTGTGACGAGGGAGGAGGCAGAAAACAGGATTAGTGTCATCAGGATCTAAGCCTGAACAGATTGAGAGAAATAAAGTCCTGCTGGACAGTATTGGACAGTTTACACACACGTTAAAAAGGAACAACATCCTGTTATGTGACTGTGTTGTATTGCTTTGTGAATGGCACTGTCATTACTGTCTTTTTCTGGCAGAAGATGCTTCACATTAATGTGTTCAAAGTCTAAAGGTAAAATACAATGTAATTTTTTTTTCTAAGGAATCGTCTCAGGATTTTTTTTATGTGTACCTGTCTTTTTCACATCTTTGAGAAGTCAAAATGTCATTTCAAAAATTACGAACTTAGTGCTCACTCTCCTTAGTTTGCTGTTGGATTACTCTTACAACAAGACTTGTTCTTGGCAGATTATTTCAAAAATAATCTTTGCATAAAGGAAAATTATTTTTTCTTTATCTTATCAATGTGAATTAATAATTTCTGAGAATATATTTGGATTAGCAACTCACTGTTGAAGACATAATCTCTAATCTTTTCTTCATGTTTGTGTTTTCACTTAAGGAAATACTTAAAAAATTCTAAAAAATATATATTTTAATATTCACTTAACAACGATTCATGCCACTTTTGGTCATTTAAAATAAAAGTTGATCAATTATCTCATTTTATGATGAAAACAAGTAAAAAAAAATGTATTCAACTTAATTTTACATATGCATGTTCTTACCAGTTGAAAGGTGTACTAAGTTATTTTAGCAACTTCTGTCCAGACATTATTCACCATTTTGTAATCATTTAAATAATCAAACATGTTCTTTGTTCTTGCTGTATGAGAACAGCTGCATGTGCAAGCTGTCTTGACAGACACATATGTACATGTGACATATGCGTCACCCTTTTCAGGTTATTCCTAATTTGCATATTAGAAAGAGGAATGCATGATACAACCGCAAACATGTTTTGCACAACAGCTCGGTGTCCAAAAGTCTACATTTCATATGCTAGAGAACTGTTTATAGATTTTTACATGTGTATTTAGCTTTATTAAAATACATGTTTTAGAGACATTAAAAGAAGTACCACAACATTTATCACTGAATGTCCTCAAAAGGTTAATCATGGTAGTATTGAGTTTATTATGTGCACTACAGAGTGGTCTTATCACTACTGTTCTCCATTTATATGAATGGGTAATTACAACTATAAATTATTTAAGTATGTGAATGATATGGGGCTTCCCCTCCAACACCTCCCCCCTTTTGTTTTTTTACCTCTACCACTACAAAGCAGACAACAGAAAGAGATTACTTAGTACTAAAGGAATGGTGGTGAAAGTGCCTTTTAGAAATTAATGTCAATAGGACAAAACAAACTCATTACTTAAGATCATAAATAATTAATTTAGCCTAACAATCAAATAAGAGCTGGTTGAAGTAGAAAATATTTTCAAATATCTTGAAATATAAAATTGACAGCAAACTCACTTTAAAGGAAAATACTTGTATTTGTATCCTTAAGAAGTGCTCTTAGCACCTTTACTTGCTACACACATTTAGCAATTTTGCAACAAGGCAAATATTCTTGAAATTATGTAAAATGGTCAGGTAAAAAGCGTTTTATCCTTTAAATTGTGAAGAATCTGTGCTATATCTGCTGTTGCTCAAATAATTTCTAAATCATACTTATACGGTGACATTCCTGTAGCTGTGTAAGGGTGCAGTTCTTGGAGATCAGGATGATGGTGGAGTGTTTGAAGCAAAAACCTCACACAGCTCCAGGGACTTGTTAAAGATGGGATTTTGATTACCAATCAGATTGATTTATGGATATTAAAGTAAACTGAGATGATTGATAATTATTACAAACACAGCAGCTCAATCCTCCAGGACGCATTTTAAATTTATTCACAGTGATTTCAGGGGGATAAATTACACTTGGGGCTATAGCACCCAAGCCTACCGCAATACGCAATTAATCAATTAATCACGTTAGGTGAAAATGAGCTCAATAATTTTCATTCTGATGATGCATGTTTTTTGAAGGGAAAATTTCTTTAGAGACATCATGATTAATTTTATTTCCAGTTTCAGCTGTTTATATATTGCTTTTGGTTGTGTTTAACTTTTGATATTTAAAATGTCTTCCACTTCCAGTGGAAAGTGTTCTGTACAAAATTAAAGTTTAATGGTCTTTGAGATGTCAAACTTGCATTACTATGCCATAATCAACCAAATAGTCTCAAAACAACAATATTATTATTTATTACAATAATTACTGAGGAAATTTATCATCCAACAAGATCTGTTATCATGACAGACCTAAAAAAAAAACAGATTTCTTTCAGCTTTGTGCGCTGTAAAGATTTTATATTTGAATTAATTGGAATGTATTGCTGGAGGTGGACTGATATTGTTTTTAATGACACGTTTATAATATACTTTTCTAGATATAAAAAGTTGAAAAGAGATTAATAACCATTCATTTTCCAACTGTCTTAATAACATTAAATGTTTCCTATTTTTTGTCACTTGGGATCTCCAACATAGCTTTTTCCTAAATGCCAGAGTAATTAGTGCGAAGATCTTTTATTATTTCCTTGCTATTCAGAGGATTAAATAAGTACGATTATCTTTCTTTCTAAAAAATAATGATCATATCATAACCTTGATATGATCAAGATTATGTACTCAAATGCAATACATTTGAGTACACCTCAAATTTGGTGGATACATTTGAGTACACCTCAAATGTATTACTCTCTTGCGTCACTTGATATCAAGAAAATAATTGTGGACCTCCACGTGTCGGATTCACTTGAGTACAATCTCCAAATGTCTGAAAATCCCAGTTTTCAGACATTTAATGCAAGTATACACAGCTTAGTAATGTCCAGCCATCATTTCATTCAGAAAAATTCTGAATTATTTGTCCCAGAGAGGAATGTGTTTTGGTGTAAATTGTGTGCATGAACTCCAGAATAAAACCAAAGTATCCCATGAAGATGTTGTCTGAAACTGACAAGGGAGTGTTGTTGTCTACAGTGGACACTTTTTATTGGAAAGCATGTTGGTGGAAAATAAAGCTGTTTTTATAAACTTTTATTTAAGCCATACACTCACACAAAAAAACTATGTTCTTTGTTAACAGATGATTCCACACAGGTGTGACGAGACCATTACCGTGCTTCAGGTTCTCTGTCCATGTCCTGTGTTATCCTTCTTAAGCTGGTGTATTCATGCCCACAGGCTGCTTGTGACACCAGACCTCTGGGGGATTTTGGTCAACAGTCCGCCTGCCTGTGATAAACAAAGGGCTCTGGCTTTAATGCATTTTAGAGCCACTATTGTCCCTCCGCTTCTATCAGCTTAGCCACGCAGATTTAATCAGACATCCCTGTTTGTGTCGTCCTGTGAATGTGTTTGTCTCAGAGTGCTGGAGTTCCTCCCCCCAATCCTCCTCTTTGTCTCGACATGGCAGTGTCACCCAGTGATGTTTATTATTAGGAAGGGGGAGGGAGAGGTGGCTACAGCTGAGTAGATTAGCGTCTGTAGTGTGTGTGTGTGTGTGTATTGGTGTCGTTGAAAAGGGAGGAGGGTCATGGTATGTGAAGGTATCATTTGTAAAGGTCCTTCAGCTGTTGCTCTAGTGTTTCCCCCCCTTCTTTTTTTTTCATTATTGAGTTGTCTCGTGGGAAATGTGCATGACATGTTAGACAAATGGAACAATGTGTTTGGAAAGAAATATGGCTCCCTCCATAGCAGAGAAGCAAGGCCTCGTTAACTTTTCCTAAAATAAGAAAAAGAAATCACAAGCGTACAGTGTCTTGCTTGATTTCTTTTATACAACAATCTCCACATTCTTGGCCTATTTACAAAATGCTGTGACACATGGTGGTGGCAGTATCATACTGTTGCCTTGTTAGTCTTTAAGGCAAACCTCCAATAAAATAGTGAAGTCAATGTAATGTGACAGAATGTGAAAACTTTCACTGAGTTTGAATACTTTTGCGTGCAGTAAGTAATTTGTGATCCAATTCTCAAAGCTGTTGGACTGTGTTACATAAACATAAATTTCTTTTGGTTTTGAATTGAAAGAATGTTCATAATTTCAGGCCACACCTTATTACCTCAGACACACCACACAGTTCATTGGTGGAATTCAAAAGACCAGACAGACATGAAGTGTTCAGTGTAGATATTTAAAATACTTTATACAGCATAGAAATCTCTTGACACTCAAACCAATCCATTAAAAAAATCTTACAAAAGACCCCCGCATGTCTGTATCAATCTCAATTTCAAAAAGAAAAAGCAGTTACAAAGACAGAAATTCAAATGGTAACATTACAGTTCAATTCATGCAACTTTTCAGTATTTAATAACGAGGCAAAAAAATCCCTTGTGCCTGTGGAAGCCTTATCTATTTTTTTTTATGTAAAAAGGTTATTTCCATAAACATTTTTTAAAAATTCTTCCTATACTGAACTATTAACGTGAAGGGGACATGGGCATTTAAGACAACTATTTACAAAAAACAACTTTCACATCACGCTCAAAGAGCTCTTGGCAAAAACTCATCATTGAAGTTAAACACTTAAGACTATTGCACAAACTACAGCATTAAGACAAAGGGAGGTGAGTTACTTCTTTTGTGGTTGTTAGGTGACATGAGTAGCACTTGTTCCCACTTTAAATCCCTCAGTCTTTCAGTGAGGTGGTTAAGTTTAATAAGGCTTCTGATGCTCTATTTTATTTTACTGACTACAAACTGGCATGTTCAGCTGTGAAATGATACATAAGTATGACTTTCTCTGTTGATGAGTTTATACTTGTGTATAAAAAGATATGAAGTATAATTTATCACTGATGGGTAACGAGTTCATAAAAAAGTGAGCTTGTGATTCTACCGTTGGTCCCTATGTAGTTTTATTGTGTTAAATCTAAAGTCAGCCCTTAGACACATCCTACACAGACAGGTGTGTCAGATCTGACTGTCACTACAGTATGCAAAAATGCACGATTAATGCAGTGAGGTAAAAGATAGTCGGCACATTTATTTCCTACAGGTTTTGGTATTCAGTAATAGTGCAGTGAGCTTTTTTTCCCTCCCAGCAGTCAGGCTACAGTGTGAGCTGGCTGGAGGTCAGTGGCTATATTACAGAGTTTCTACAGAGACAACAACATTTAAACATGTAAAGTCAGGGTTAGGGTTAAGAGTTGGGTCCTGTTAGCTGGTGTGAATCAGTCTGCGGCTTGCTCTCAAACCAGATGAAGCAATATTACAAAACAAAGTTCTTCAAACTTTGTCTATATTACAGGGCTTTGTTTCTGTGTGCGTGTGTGTGTGTGTGTGAGTGTACGTGTGAGTCTGCGGATTAGTCGTCAAGGCCAGTATTACAAGATGTCCCAAGTTCACTGTGTGTCTTTGACACTGAGGATCCATTTCAAATCTCATCTTGACATTCTCAAGATGAGGTTTGTGTTATAACACAAGCATATCGTGCTATGTAATAACACAATACTCAAGAGGTAAAATGGTAAGTTTTCACCCTTTTCTTCCATGTTTTTTTTTTCCTCCATATTTTAATTAGGCATGGGCCAGTCACTAGATTCAATGAGTAGATTTGAATTTTTGCATCATATGTTTTTTCCTACTGCTCAAAGTCCTTTTAATTAGATGTTGGAGAAAGTGCCAGAGTGACTGAAATTTTCTGGTCGTTCCCTCCTCCTCAACTTGTTGCTGAACAATGATGGTCAGCTGAGTACAAGAAGGCCTCTACAGATGTCATTACTTACAGTAAGATGCAAATTTGTAGTTTGGAAGAATTTGCTGTTACAAAAAAAACAAAACAAAAAAAAAAAACGTCACAGAGTTACATAAAAAATAAAAAGGGTGTGCTACCTGTTATTAGCTCAACAACTGCTGTTTGACAACTGCAGTTGACAAGCAACTGTCACCCTGTATAATTAACACCTTGACTAGAATGCTGTGTCTTTACTGAAAGTTATTGTACAGCGAGAATCTCATACTGGCCCATGTCTAGTTTTCATATTGAAGTGAAAAGTGGCTCAGTTGGAATAAAAGGCCAGTTCACAGTTCAAAGGCCGCTCTGGAAGACCTCTCCAACTTTTACAAACTGTTGAGAGGGGCCCAAATGTTCCTTTCATTTTTTTTTTTCAAATCCCTCAGCAGAGGGTCTTCAGTGCACCTGAAGCACACATCAAAGTTTTCATTGGATAAGGAGGTGGAGAAACAACTTCCTCAATGAATTGTTCCGGTCGGAATGTAAAAGGCTGCAGTGGGACTTTCTTCTTGAGTCCTTTGGCCACAGAGGTAAGCTTGCTGCGATGTGTTGGGCTCTCAGGACCGCTGTTCGCGCTGTTGGATGGGGGGCTGAATGCCGAGTTGGGGTTAATTAGACTAAAGGCAGACTTCAGTGGCATAAATGCTGAGCCTCCTGGCGGACTTCCAACACTGCTAGAGGGGCTTCCACTTGTGTCGGAGGAACCACACCCATCCGATGACAAATTCTTCTTGGGCTGTGGGTTGGAAATCAGGACTGGGGGACTGGGAATGGTGGCCTTTTTCAAGTAAGAGGAGTCGGGCTGGAAGGCAGAGACGTGGCGTGGTGGTGACAGAGTCCCATTGGTCAGCTTGTACCAAGGTGTGGAAGGTGTGTCCTCAATTTGTTCGGCCTTCGAAAGGGAACCAAAAGAGTGCATGCCAATTGGTGATGGCGCTGGTGGAGCAGGGATGTTATGCTCTGGACTTGTGTTCACCGGCGGGAGGGTGGCCAAGCGCCTCCTCTGCTGTGGAGTGTTGGGGAAGAGGGGATGAATCTCGAGGTACTCCATGGATGATGATGCAACTGTGCCTGGAGGTGCCAGAGGTGACTTACGATGTCCTACAGCTAACGCTCTCAGAAGACCTGAACAAAGAAAAGGTGTACCTTTAGTTCCCATTGCTGGAACTTGTATAATCTTTTTTTCTGTAGTTACTGTAGAGACAGGTGAACAATAAAAATAATACACCTGGAGCAACACATGTTAGATTTATGACCTGCGTGTCTAGGTAGTATGTCATCTCATTTATGTCACAGCATGTACTGAGCCAACGTAATTAACAACCTGGCTCAGTTTTAACCTCATCAGTACTAGCCTATTTTGATTTCCGAGATCAAGAACACCCCTTTCATACTGTCGCACTTCCCAAAGTTAAGCTAGCTGTAAAAAGGAGCTTAATTTTTAGCTTTCCCCAGATGCTCACATTCCTCTTCACTTGTCACACTTTTGTTCCAAATATAATTCCAGTGCAGCTTTATACAAATTTACATACCTCAGTTCTACGCTGTCTCTCATTCATATTATGTCAGACATCAGAACAGTGTTTAGAGTAAAATAAAGTGCTTGTGCATTTGCAACACAAATGGCTGTAAGTTTGTCCAAGATGTTACTTTCAGGTAGATGGATAGATGGACAGGTGAGAGGATGGAGGAAGGGATGAAGGGTGGGTTGTATGGAGAGGTAATGGTTGTGTGAAACAGGCTGTTGTACATGAAGATGCATGCTCAGTCAACCTACCCTATGTAAAAAATAGAAATAAAATAATGCAATAAATATCTTATTCCTTTTTATGTGAATACAGTTTATTCATATGTTTTGCATTAAATAGTGCAAATCCTTACCTGTTTTGTGTTTCTTTTCTTTGTTCTGTCCTTTGCTAACAGCCAGATAGACGGGCGTCTGTTTTGGAGGGATGGTTAGTTTATCGACGTGCTTTCTCCACTCTGTTTGATAGTATTGTTGCTTCTCCAGCTTCTTTTTCTCCTGCATCTGCTTCTCCTACACACAGATATTGTGAAAAAAGATTCTCAGAACTGGCCATCCAGGTTTTTCAACTGTCTCAAAATAAAAATTTTTAAAAAAATGCACAGAGCAGCAGAGTTTAGATTATTTCCCTGTGTTTCAGATGTTAGCTACAATACACTCACTCGATACTCTTTGGAGAGCCTCTTCATTTTCTTGTTGAGAAGAAAGTAGACAGCCAGAATGTGGCAGGCACGGTTGGTGAGGACAGCGCTCAGCACTTCGCTGTGCTTGTATCCCATTTTCTCCGTCATATGAAGCAAAACTGTTTGATTTATTTCTTCAATGTGAATTCTTGAAACAAAGAGAAGCCAGATTAGTTTTATACTGTAGTACAATATATTTACTAAGTGTCTGCACAGTTACTATCTGAATGTGTAAACATTTTAAATGTGCAAGGCATTGCAAGCTCATGAAAACCCCACTCAATTTTTGCATTTAGTTTTATGGACTACAGTTTGCTTTATTGGGATTTTTTGTGATTAGCCAAAAAAGTAGAATATCTGCAAATTTGTTGAAAAAAGATTCTAGGAGCACATTCAACAGAGAAACAGCCAAAACGCCCATGCTAACTTTGGTAGAACTGCACAGATCCACAGTTCATGTGGGAGAATGTATAAGCAGAAAATCTATTAATTGTGCATTCCATAAATCTAACCTTAAGGAAAGTGAAAGAATGTCCTGACTTAGTTTACCATTAGGCAGGTGACATAGCGAACAGGTAGAGCAGGATGTTTTTCTCATAGAGTAAGCAAAATGTAACAATTTGGATTATATACAAATCACCTCATAGCAGAAAACAGTGAACACAACATGCTCACTGAAAAATTATAGTGACAGGATCATGCTGCAAGGAGGCTTTTCTTTATGAGGACAGGAAAGTTTGTCAGGGTTTGAAGATGTGTAGAGCTAAATTAAGAGCACTTTTACTGAATAAGAAGAACGTAGTGCACACAATTACAGTGTAAATAAAAACAGGAAAATAAAAATGGGTACCCAGTTCTGAAGAACTGCAAAAAATGTGACTTGCCGGCACTCCCAAAATATATGAAGGTTTTAATGTGGGAAAACACATTAAAACACATATTGCTCACAATAACCTTTGTATATTTTGGGGTGCTGATTATTCCAATTTTTTGCAGTTCTACAAAAGAATCTGTGCAAGATTGCTGCAGACTGGGGAAGGAAGTTAACCTTTCAGTAAAACCAGCTCATACAGCCAGAGCTGAAACAAATTTCTAATGTTCTTCATGTGTGAGAATGACCTCTACTTAAATCTAAATGAGAATTCTTGGAAAGACTTGAAATTTTGTGTAATGCTTTTCTTTCAGTCTGACTGAGCTTGAACTATGTCGCACAAAGAAAAGGGAAAAAAATGTCAGTCTCTACTTGCAGTTCTAGTTGCATGGAAAGTTAGTCCTACAAACTATTTAATACACAAATGTTTATTCACAATATGGTCTGATATGTGTTGGCTTATCATAACACATCTCTCCCCCTAAGAATCACACTGCAGTGGTTGTTATGTGACAGAATGTGAAAAGGCTTGCAAGGCACTGCGTCTGTGCATGTGTTTACCTGCTGCGATAAGGTGCCCCTGTGTTCCTATTGGCCAGCTGCAACCAGGAATCAGTCATCACTTGATGTATATTTGGACGCCTGTGAGGGTCTGGCTCAAGAAGCTTCTTCAGCAGACAGATGGCAGCTGAGAGGGGGGAAAAAAAAGAGTAAATCATACTGTGCTGTCAAAGGCTGCCTGTCCTAATCTGTGAAGATTCCTGAAAGTTAAACAGGTGTATGTATATATGTATAACAATCAGTTTGTCTTTACATGGAAGTCAAAACCAAAACCTTCCCTACTTGTTTTACACTCTCCTTATATTCAAATACAATGTCAGCACTAAATCGCCTCCTTCTTTTCACCTTGTTGCATTTCTCAGATTGAATTACCATGATAAGCAGTAGGTGGTTGAGTCAACCTTCATTTGAATATTAGCAGGCATCACTCCTGCGACACGTAAAGGGTGAAAAGCGTCATTGCTTCCAGTAGTTTTGTTTTGATACTCGTTCCTCCATTATTATCGGTATCCCCACCCTCTTCTACCTTTGAGAAATTCTTTTGAAAATTAACCACATAACTTGTGCTAGGAAATTCTTCGGAAATATTTTTTTTGCTGGCAACAGTGGGAGTGTGCAACTCCATCTAGCCAATGACATTTATGAGCTTCCAATGGTTTTGTTTTGATACTTGTTCCTCCAGTATTATCTGTACCACCACCCTCTTCTACCTTTGAGAAATTCTTTTGAAATGCAACCACATAACCTGTTGCTGCACCAGAAAATTCCTTGGAAATATTTTTTTCTGCTGGCAACAATGGGAGTGTGCAACTCCATCTAGCCAATGATAATTATGAGCCTTTTTTTTTTTTTCAAATATAGCACAGAGGGCCAATAAAAACAAGTTCAAGAAACCTAATTAACAAAAACAAATGTTTGTTTGACTACCAGGCCCCTACAATTGGAATTTAGAAAACGTCAGTTACCAGTCGATAGGGTAGGAGGTAGAGGGTTCATTTCTTTGTCCACCATCTTCTGGTGAAGAGCTCGAAGGCTAAAGGGCTCCACGGTGAAAGGGAGTGACCCGGTCAGCATTGCATACATATTGACACCACTGTAAAGCAAAATGTGCATATTTAAAACTTCAGGTTGCTGTAAACAACAATAAGTGAATTCATATTCTAAAAAATGAATGTGAACTTACATAGACCAAACATCCACCTTTGGGCCGTATTTCTTTCTGGACAGCAGCTCGGGAGCAGCGTAGGCTGGACTGCCGCACTGGGTACTGAAAGGGTCAGAGTATCCCAATATACCAGCGCAGTTACTGAGGCCAAAATCTAATAAGGAGAGGGTGGGAGAGTGTGGTAAGTGACATTCTTAGGCTTTTTTGTTGTTTATATATCTCAGCTATGCACAAACAGACAGAGCCAGATTAACGCCTCAGCGAAAGCTTATAAGCCTTTTAACAGGAGATTTAGCTGTTCTTAACCCTTTACCCTGTTAAGGCTCTGATTGCACTCAGGGTGAGAAAATTTACAGTGGCCATCCAGGCCTCAATAATAAATAGTTACATGATTACTATTAATTATTCAGTTGTTACTTTTATCCATTATAGAGTACAGACTGTGTTTTTGGAAAAAGGAAAATTTCCTAGTGCCTTACCTATGAGTTTTATGTTGTCCTGCTCATCCAACAGGAGATTTTCTATCTTCAAATCTCTGCAAGACAAAAAGGGAGAGAAGAGGTGTCACTGCCTGCTGTTTTTTTTTCTTTTTTTTTAAAGGATTTTTTTCGCAGTATATTGACAGGTAAGAAGGGTATGACAGAGTCACGTCGAGGACTAAGGCCTCTGTATTTGGGTTGTGCACTCTACCCACTGACGCACATCACACAGTCAGTTTTTATGAAAGATGACAGAAGTCATTGTTGTCTTACAAGCCACTAGAAAGATCAACATGATGCAATCTCTTGTGCAACTGGGAATTTACAAATTTGTACATCTTCTAAACATAATATATTAATAATGATGAACACTGTTTGGATTATTGCAAGACGTTTGAGTATCCTGTGCTTTTAGTTCTTAAATACCCTTGAATGACAACTCAACAAGTACAATAGGGGTTCTTGTGTATTCATGTGCATATGATAGACCTAAGCCACATGTTGAAAGCAATCTTTAGTACAAAAAAACAACACAATATTTTCAGACTTGGGAGAGCAGGCAGTTTTTGTGTCCTTTGTCATACCTGTGCACCACGCCAGCCCTGTGAAGGTGCTCGACGGCCAGCACCAGCTGCCGGATGTATTTCTGAGTTTCCCGCTCATCAAGGTGCTTCTTCTCATAAATGTGGTTCATGAGGTTCCCTCCAGGACACAGTTCCATCACCAGGTAGTAGCTGTTCTCCGTCTCCAGGATGTCCAACAGCTGTGCAATGTTTGGATGCCGAATCATTTCCTGGATTTGGCCTTCCCTCCGCAGGTTCTTGGTGACGTATGAGTCCTTCTTGGCCTTCCGCTTGTCAATTACCTTAACCGCCACCTGGGAAAAACAAGAGAAGAGGAAAGGGTAAGAGGATGAGGAGAGATTCTTCTTGAAGCCTTGACAGCTGCGGGTTGACTCTTAAACCTTGTGCCATATGTTGTAGTTAGCAAAAGCACACTCTTATATTAGTGTGTCTCTTAGGGTTAGATTTCAAGTAGCGTAACAGGTGATGACGCAACTTGATCTTTACTGCTGGGTACATAACTCGCCGCTGACCTCTCCCAAGCAGCTGCTTTTAGGGTGTGGAGTAATGCAAGGCCCTAAAGAGGGGAGGCATGTGAGAGGTAACAGAATTGTAATAAAGTAAAGGGAAAGCAAACATTATCTTATGTGCTGAGAAAGTGCCAAAACCAAATGGGCAGTAAAGTTACCCCCATTTGCTTTCCTGCTACCTTAATGCTAATCTCATTTGATAGGTTATGATGTAAGCTACACCAGTACTAAAAGGTGTTACTCTTTGCCTTTCATTTCTCCTCTTAGAATGTTTTAATGGAAGACTGCTTGAGTTACTGTTAAGAAATCCTTGAAGATGTCCTCATAAATGGCAAACGATGCATCCTCTGTTCAATGGCAGATCCTTGTGGATAATTGCATTCAATAAAAATATTTCATTCTCTGCCTGTGCTTCTCCTTGTGTCCTGTCTAGACTAAGTTCAAGAACATGGTTACCATACATTACAAATCATCTCAAGGAGAGTCCACAGACGTGGACCAGCATGGCAAGTGGAACAAATCACCATATCCATTAGCGACACTGTGCAACATTGTCCTCTCTTTTCTCCTGCCCTTTGGCTTATTTTTACAACCATCCTTCAGCTCATTTTTACGCTCTGATAATTGATTCTCCTCTGAAGAACCTTTTTACAGTTACTAATTAAACCTGGCTTGCAGAAGAAACTTTTTGCGCATATCATGTGCCGTCACTTGACAGTTAAAGATTGCCCATGTTTACACTTGCGGGAAATGTATGTGCCAGGTTAGGATCGGGGCTGTGTATTTACAGTAGTGCATATGAAAAGAGCGGGGTGTGTTATCAAGGGGGAAGGGAGCATGCTGCCGGGGGGGCTTTTGGGAGATTCAGTTGTTTATCAGGCACCCCTCAGACAGAAAGGAGGGGTTTTGCAGGGGGAATGTAGAGGGGAAAATGGGTTACATATATCAAAAACACACCCATGTGACCTCTCCTACCTCCCTGACCATGATGACCCAATCTTTTTCCTCTCTTCACTTTTATATTCTTATGCCTACATCTATATCATCTTTCAAGTGATGCTAAAAAAGGGAATCTGGAGGACCTGATGCATTTCTTTTGCCCCGGCATACCCTCTTGGTTGAACAAACTTGCTGCCCTGCCCTCCCACCCTCTCTAACAGCTCCTGTTGGGTGCCTTTATTCAAATGAAGAGCTGTGCCTGGTTGTGAGATTACCACTGTTTGCATCATCCTAAACAAAGAGAGTAAGGGGAAAAGGGGAGAGGAGAGGCGCCTTTTCTCTTCTGAGCAACAGAGCGAGCACCAACGGGTAAACAGGGGCTCAAGATAATTACATACATTTTCAACAATTTAACATTATGTTACGGTAGAGTCGCACAAACAGGTTTTACAGGTTGAAACATGCAGGACAGAGAGGAGGTGCTTGTTTTTCTTAGATACAAATTTTTTTCTGGCAGTTTTCCAAATAAAAAATCTGAAGAGATCGAGACAAAGGCAACAACTGGCCAATGGATGCCCATCTCAAACCCCTGCGTTTGCAGAATCCCAATGAGCCCTGCAGCCCATTTATCAACGAGGTCATTTCATATGCAAGTAGCAGCTTTGCTTCCTCATAGGCCAGGCAATTTTGTTCTCCGTCCCTATCACAGCCACGCGCGCCTGCAGTAGGTGAGATCACCAGCAGCAGCAGACAAAGCAGCGCACAAGTTGCCATCCAACGCCTCAGGAAAGCAGATGCTTTCCATTCCCCTGTTTGAGCCTTTCTCTCACACACAAACACGTAAGATAAATATTGTCGGTGGAGCTTCGGTACTGTGCATGCACTGCACCTCGACAGCTGGCGATGCAACATGAGCTCATTAACAAAGGGCGCTTATTGTAAGGAGAGCTAACCACTTTCTCTGAGGTACAACTGGTTAACTGAGCTGAGCAGTGGTACCACTGGGTTAACCCCTCTGACTACATAGTCTTCTGTAATTATTTATCTGCTAAATTTATTTCTGTAATATTATTTATTATTTGACCCTTTTAAATGCCCATATACCACCAACATACAACAACATAAGAAAGCCCTTTTGACTTCCAATTTGCCCAAAATGATATGAGACAGTGGTATCACTGTCCCATATGCTCCTGGTCACCCCTTTTAATATATATATATATATAAACTACACATCTAATGTGGGAGATATAATTTTTATCCACTACAATGCCTTACCTTTTCTCCCGTAAGACTGTGGAGACCTTCTCGAACTTTTGCGAAAGACCCTTCTCCCAGCTTCCTCCCGATCAGGTAGGTGCCGACACGCTTGGTGTGGTAAAAGTTCTTGAGGACGTCCGGGGCAGGACTGCCGAGAGAGCCCGAAAAGGTACTCTCATCATCGGCGCTGTCTGAGGTCTCGCCGTCGTGCGTCTTGTTGTCCGTTCCCATGTCGTGGTCCAAAACGGGCATCTTTGTTGCCTTGTCTCAGGAGGGAGAAAAAACTTCGCACTCGACTCTTACCCACCTTAAAAGCAGGTATCCTATTAAACGCTTAACGTCCGGTAAATTAGGAGTGTTGGATCTTGCGCCACCTGTTCACCCAAACGCATCCAGCCAGTGCGCTCAGCAGTTTCCGAGACAAATGAATCCGCTTAGATTATTATGACATAAGGGGCATTTAAAAAAGCCAATATCTGTCATGGAAAACTGACGCAACGTGTCTTATTAGCTACGCGAGAGTGTTTTCAGGTCGAGGATCTGAACCAGGCTTCTAAGCTGTGTGTGCATCTCCTCTCACACGAGCGTCTCCTGTATGGTCTGAGTGCCATGCAGCGTGTTTTTCAGTTTAAAGTGACTTTCCCGGTCCTGTAGATGGGCGTTCCCCTACCAAGTGTGCGGGTGAAAAAAGAAACACAGTGATGGAAGCGGGGGTACTTTTCTATCCAATCAGCGCAGGGTGGGTGGAGTGTGGGTACGGACAACGGGGGAACAACAAGTCTACCGGTACCACCGCCCCGCCGCTCCGCTGTGTGGACTCACATTGTACATGTGCAGGAACAAAGAATGAATTTGTAACCCTGATGAGTGACTTGTTACAGAATCAACATTTTAGCTCATAGGATTGGTAAAAAAAATAAAAAAATAAAAATATATATATATATATATATATATATATATATATATATATATATATATATATATATATATATATATATATATATATATATATATATATATATATATATATATATTATATATATATATACACTAACATGTATTTGGGTTGGCATCTTAGTAATTATAAGCATCTCTCTGTGCGTTAAGATTAAATATTATTTTTTATTATAATAAAAATTTAAGATTTTTGTTTTTCAAGGTAGTTATAATCAATATTAAGCTTGAATTAAATTTAGCCTATCTATTTTGGGTGTTTACTTGAGTTCAGCAGATCATGAAGCGACAAACAGAGAATAATTTCACCTTGTTTACTTATGAGGTTCACTGGCCTAATTAACATTTTTAATCATCCAAAGGAGAACAGGAAGGGGCCACTCATCATAAGCTTCGACCAATACATATACTTGAACTGTTCAAGTATTTGAACAGTTGTTTCAATGACATTTTTATTACATAAATAAATCTATTCACTTTAATTTCAAATGTTGTATTTAATGAGATTTTTTGTGTAGTTATGCTTTAATTTCGATCTTTAAATAGAATGGCTTTAGTGATGCTAAACCACATGCTGCTTTTTCAAGACTGCTGGACCATGCGTTCTTTAAAATTCACTCTAGACATAATAAAGAAATGAAGCTACAAGTACGACATCTTTTGGAGACTTTTTGCACTACAATAAAAGGCAGCGCAGACTTCTTGGTGAAATTGAATCAATATCCGTTTTGTAATTGTCTTGACACAAGAGCCTCAAGCATCTCATCGATTAGACCTGCATTAGCCTTTAAAACAAAGCATTTGATCTTTCCACAGGGTAAAATGTGTTCGAATTTTCTGCATGTCTTTTGTGTCTTGTGTTGCTTTTTAAACACCTTACTCTAAGATGACTATTAAATTGGTAGACCTACTTTCAAAAGCAGATGAAGGCAAATTTTATAAAAGAAACAATAAAAAATAGATGCTTCCTGAGTTGAGAGTTAGATGCTGATATTTACTGAATAAATCAAAATTCTTGTTGTAAAAGCCATACATCATTATTATTTAAATTGGATTTCTGGCTGCATGGGTAAAATATCCTTTTGGATTTTAAAAATAATTCTGTTTTTGAGTCACAGCTATGAGGAGCATCCAAAGAGAAAGACCTTGTTTTTGCAGGAACAGAGAATCATTTGCATTCAGATCTGTGGGGAACTGTGGCACTAGTGGTTCTGGAGCCATTTCTCCTACAGTTTGCTTTCACAGCAAATACTGCTCCTTGTAAAATTCATTATACATCTTGAACCTTTCCACATTTTGCATGTTGTAACTGCATACCTCAGTGTATTGAATTGGAATTTTATGTGATAAATCACGACAAAGTGATGCAAAATTGTGAAGTGAAACAAATAGTAAGCAGAGTTTTCAAGTATTTTCTAGAAAAAATAAAGGTGGCAAAAAATACATTCAATGCCTTTACTGGCTCTAAAATACAATCTAGTGTAATCTGCCATCCCAAAACAGCAGATTACAGTAATTACTTTTTTTTCACCCACCCTCAAATAGAGGTTGGTTCTCTTAAACACTCTACTAAAAGTTCTCAAGCAGATTTTCCACTTGAGTTGTGAATCTGTCCCATATTACTAAAGAGTGTTTATCTGGCAATTACTGGCTGTTTCTTAGATTATTGCTTTTCTTGCTTAGCCTGCCAAGTTTAGATGGACAACTGTATGATAATAGCTAAACACTTTATTCTAATGCACTATGAGTATAATTATTTTATGCTAAAAATGAGGCAATGTACTTGAAGTTTACTTTTTCTAAACTAAACCTTACATATGCCAGAGCAGTATAGTGAGGTGTTCTTGTCTTATCTAGTAAAGTATCTTGGTAAGTCTTAGACTAAGTACAACGTTTGCACTTATAATTTAATACTAAAACCTTTACTTGTATCATTTTTGGTATACTACCTTTCTTCTGTTCTTTCTTCTTTTTTTGCTGTTTTTTTCTTTCCTTCAATATACACCTTTACTTTGAAGTACTACCCATGTAATAAGTTTAATAAGTGTAATAAGTTAAGTTTTTTCAAGGTCACATAGTACATAGTAGCATTTTTAATCCTATCAAGTTATTTATTTTTTTTTTTTGGTGCCTAAAATGTGCAGTTTTCTTGAACCTATTTTCACAAAGAAGGACTTCCGTTCTCAGCTGGAGACACTATATTGTTTACATTATTTAAGCAAATGCATACTTTTTCCCCTACCATTTTTGACAAATAAAGACTTGCTCAGTTAACTTACAGTTAACAGCACATTAAGTAGAAGCACCCTGCCACCGCGTGGAGAAATCCAAGAACAACAGCACTGAATCCCATCATGCTTTGCTGTGCCCGCCGACCCAACGCGAGGCTAACTGGCGTTAGCTACCGGGGAGCGGACATGTTGTTCCGTCCTTTCCTGGAATAAACATCGTTTTGACCAGGATTTCGGGAGTTAAGGGAGAAGCCAGGTGCATCTGGCAATCATGGAGGCCGTGAACGCCTTTAACCAGGAGGTAAGCTGCACGTTGGGCTTGCTCAGAATCTGAAGTCACCGTGGCTGGTGGATGTGGTCACAGCAGTGCTGTGATGCTGTATAGCTAACCGAGCAGGTCGGAGCAGGGGGCCTGCTAGCCGTTGGACTTTCTTGGTGTTATTGTAATTGGGTTAATGTTAATGCTGCACTTCGTAAACTGGAGTGGTGTTACATTGAATAGTAGGATGGTTTACTCTAGTGTAATAAGAAGCCACTCAGCAATATCAGAAAACAGAGTAAACACTGGTACCAGAATCCTCCGTGATGCTAATGGGAGGAATTGGTCCCAAACACTCCTGCTGGTAAGAGTACGATTAGCAAACATACTCTCCAGTTAACACAGTGATACAAACGGACTGCAGGCCTATAGGGGTTTATTGTTGCTAATTTGGAATAATAAACATGCAAGGTGTTTCTTAAAGAGCAGACACGGTAAGTTTCTATGAGGCCTGTTCATGCTGTTGGAAGCCCAGTCAGAACCTGCAGTGTCTGTCACTCAGTAAGCTTTACATTTACACGGTTATTAAAGCTGGAGCCCATATACTTAATCGGTTTTTGAGGCTCAAATTGACATCCTGCAAGATAGTTAGCTTCGAAATTGTTGCCATTCCTGCGATCTTTACAATCTTTGCAGTATTCGTTGTCTCACTAGAAGCAAAAATCCAGCTGCAAGAATACTAGGGCATGGTTAAAGGGGCAAATCATAGACTTTATTTTGTCATGTGATGCTGAAAGTGTGGGTTTGTGTGTCAGATTTTATGCATCTCCTTCTCCATTAGATAAGTGGCTATTTTGCTTTCAGATGATGTCTGAGAATATCTATTCTTTTAGAGGCATTCATTATAAAAAGTAAATTGATCATGATGTTTTTACTCTAAAATCAGGATTTTATTACAGTTATGCTTTGCTACAGTTACTTTGGGATTCACACTGTATCACAGAAATGAGTAGAAGTACCACTGTTTGTGATGCCACAGTAATTAAACAAAAATGTATTACACTGTTTAATTCTGATTATTTAAACCAGAAAAATCAACATAAAATAATGACAAAATCACAGTTGGAGTCATTTTCTATACATAATAACATTTATTTACTCTTCTATTTTGATAGACATTTAGGCTGATTGGCTCTCCCTTAATTTCAACACCAGTACTGTTTTTTTTTTTAAATTTTATTTATTATTATTTATTTATTTTTTAAATCTCTGACTGTATTTCCAAGAAGACAAGTCAATCTTTCTTGAACACAAAGAAAAAGTATTGGTGCATTCTTTCAGCCAGCTGACTGGCAGTGCTTAGCAACAAGTGGGTTGATTTGTCTTTCTATAGCTGAGTTACACTCTAATCAGTAACCAAAACTTTTTAAAAACAGAATTAAGTGTATACGCATAACCCTGGTTGGCCACTGTAAACTGGCCAGTTTACAGTGGCCAGTTTTAGAGTTCCTCTCCTGCTTTGGATTTGATCTCTTTAAAGGTGAATCAAGTTAGTAGAAAAAGATGAAGATGGTGAGACAAGACATTATATACTGGGTGTTTATTTTGCAGACTGTGAATAGGGACAATTTAAAGATATGTTGAGATTTTAAAATGTTATATTTTCTAAATCCCCGAACTATTCAGCGGTGACATTCGAGATGTTCAAAGTACTGTTAATGAGTTGCTGCAGAAAAGGTTTGTGTCATTTCAGTTTTCTCAGGCTGCATGGAGTGCAGAATAATGCAGCACTGCCCCTCCCCCACATATTGCACATGGCAAGGCCTAAGGAAAACTTCTACATATTTCCCTTACTTACAAAACAGAGAAATATAAGTGTTTGAAAACTCTGGTTGTGAGAAACATGGACGGTTTTGGTGTGAAATCTAAAGTAGCACCATTGATGCCTCTCATTAAGCTGTTGCTGTTTCTTTATTATTATTATTTGGTTTTTCTATTTTATTTTATTTTTTAAGGATATATGATTGGGGGAATCCTAGATATTTTATCTCATTAATATTATATAGCGAGAAACTCGTTCAGGCTCTTGGCTAACTGTGTTATTACTCTATCAGTACAAATCTTAACCACTGAACTGATCAGATGGTTTCAGGCCCATGTAGCTCAGGATTGTTATGTTTTTTATTTGAGAGCCATGTTTAACAATACATTAAATTCAGAATATATTTTTCTGTTTCATTTTTAAAATTTCAAGCAGCACATGATAAAAAGAAAATATATTAGTCTCCGTTTACCGACAAAAACTGACAATCACCATATGAGATATAAAAAAATGTGCGTACTAATCAATAATGGCAACAGATAAGAGATTTTTGAGGAAACAAATTTCTGTTTTAGAAAGTTTAATTATATTTAGGTACACCACATTTGCTTGTAAAGTAATACATGTAATACATCCTTACTTTAGTGCATCATGTGAAAAACGGATGTACTTCAATAAACTTAGTATTTGACCTGAAATTCATTTATTTATTTATTTTTGCTCCATTTGGTGTTGTCCATTCTACTGTTTTATGATTTTCCATCTCATCTTTTCATTACCTTTTCCACTCTGCAGTTATTCTCCTTGATGGACTCCAAGCCTCCTATATCTCGAGCAAAGATGATCTCCATCACCAAATCAGCCATAAAAGCTATGAAAGTAAGTAACAGTTTTTCATGTGCTGTATATTTTTGTGTTCATGTTTCTGATTTTAAAAATAGGCTTGCATTTTCTTTTTGCCTGAATTAAGCTGAAAACACTAATCTTTTCCTTTTTTTCAGCTCTACAAACACGTGGTCCAGATTGTGGAAAAGTTTATCAAAAAGGTGAGCCTGGTTTTGTTTTAAATTGATTTGAAAAGCATTTCTTTTCCTCAACAATTATAAGTAATTTAAAGGTATTTCTCTCCTTGGTCTTGATTTCCTCCAGTGTAAGCCAGAGTATAAGGTTGCTGGCTTGTATGTGGTTGATTCCATTGTGAGGCAGTCCAGGCACCAGTTTGGACCAGACAAAGATGTGTTTGGTCCAAGGTTCACCAAAAATATCACAGGAACCTTCGAGAACCTATGTCTCTGTCCAATAGAGGACCGGGTAAGAATGGAAAAAATTTTCTGAAAGGCTGGAAAATTTCTGAAATTATGCTTCATTTCTTTTCTTTTCTTTTCTTTGTTTGTAGAGTAAGATTGTGCGGGTTTTGAACCTGTGGCAGAAGAACGGAGTGTTTAAGATCGAGGTTATTCAGCCGCTTTTGGATATGGCTGCAGGTTCTGGCAGTGGTGCTGCTTCCATCACCCACACAGAAGAGCCAGGTGAGTTATAATTTGAGTCCTTTTTAAATCCTACATTATAGAAACAGTTTTATCTAGAAAGTATTTTTCTGAATGTGCATTCTCACCTTTAAAAACATGTTTGTGCCACCTATAAACACTCCCATTGTCTCATCATTTAGGTTCACCGCCGTCTCCAGCCAAAGAGCCTGTTACCGGAGTAACAGCCAACTCCACCCCAACAGCCGCTCCTCCACTACACAACTCTGACGCCTTTGCTGCCGTAGCACAGCTCTTCCAGTCTTCACAGGGTCAGCAGGTGTGTTTACACCTATTGAAGCCTGGCATAGCTTCATTCATTCATCTTGTCATCATGGAAACTTCTGAATCTACTTTATATTTCTTAGCTCCAGCAGATGCTCCAGAACTTTCAGCAGCAGGCGGTTAAGCCTGAAACCAACACTCAGCCTCTTCTGCCGACCACTCAAATGCCGGTTCAAAGTGCGCCTACTGGCCTGGCTGCGGTTGCCACTCAGCCTCACCTCTCCTCGCCTCAGCCTCCTCCACCTGTCCACTCCACCCAACCGGTCCAGCAAAAGACGGCTTTTGACATGGTGACAGATATTTGCATTCCTCACTTCAAGTTTTCTCACCTCTACTGCCTTGAAAAATATTTGTATGCCTTGAACGTTTTCAGTTTTCCGCTAACTTAAATGTAATTTGCTGGGGTTTTATGTTATTGATAGTCACAAAGTAGTGGAGAATGCATGGCTTTTAATTTTTTCACAAATGAACAAATCAGCAACACTCTGAATGCACACTTTTCAGAATTTTTTTTTTAATCTTTTGAAAGCCATGCTTACAAAATAGATTTCAGAGTCCAGGGTTTGGACATTTTAAATTTTTTTGTAAAACCAAACAAAGAATATAATTTAGAATTTACAGCTTCATCTCCTGTCTTCCCTTCAGAAGTTGCTGGACCGTTTCGATTATGATGATGAACCAGAAGTTGGAGATGAAACTAAAAAGGATGAAGCCTCCTCACAGCCCCCTTTGTGAGTCCCCACCCTCATTCTGAGTGATACAGCCTCCACAAATAACATCAATAATAATGTAATAATGACACATTTTTCTTATCACAGTATGCAACAACCTCCAGCCTTTCCTCAGCACATGGAGCACTTTAATACACAGATGATGAATATCTCACAAGACATCACACAGCAGGTAGTAACATTGAACTTTCATTGTTCATTTTTATTTTATTTTTACACCAAATGTTTTAAGGTGTGATGTGAACATCAGTTAATGGAGATGGAAAACAGTTGCATTCTTTATCAAACAAGTGGCTTAAATGTTTTGATGTACTAAAATAAGTTACTGTACAGTAGGTCTGACTGATTTTACCTTTTGTTTAAGTTAAACACTCAAAAAGTATCTTGAGAATTTATTTAAATAGTCAAGTTCTGTCAGGAATATTTTATATATTTAATATGACGTGGTGTTACTACTCATCAATTTAATAGAAACCTTTTAAGAAGACAAAACTGAATAAAATCTGAACAAATCTAATTTGTTCAGGTATAGGTCTTCTGATATAAGATGCAATGATTGGTATTGGATATTAATTACAGATTTCTTCTATAGGTTTCGGTGCCTCCGAATGGCCAGCTGCAAGCTGGTGTTGTTCTGTCAGGACAAGGCTACCCTGTTACCATGCCAACGATGGGGCACTCTCTTCCAGGGCACCACATTCCAGGTTCAACTGGACTTCCAGGCTTCCCAGGGATATACCCTCCTCAAAACGCTGCCCAGCAACAACAGGTAGGTTTCCAGCCATCAGAGGTCATTAGTTATAGCAGGAGCAGAGGTAGAGTCATCCAGTTGCAGTGAAACACTTTTTCCTTAGATTTAAATAAAAGATAAAAATTATTACAGAGATAAGAAACAGTCTTCAGAATCTTATTTTAGCAATTAACATATAATTGCTAATTGCCATCTCTGTGTGTACTCTCTGTGTAGATGCTTAACTAGACTCGAAGGTTTATAAATGACTGCCAAAATATCCCATTTTTAAGTGTAAGCTTTAAAAGCCAGAAAATCAAAGTTACAGTTTCAGCAGGTACTTCTTGGTACCTGCTGAAAGTCTTTTATCTCTCTTGCAGCCTGAAGTGATGTTCTTCAAAATCATTGTTTTCTTTTTAAATAGATTTGAACAACTTTTAGTTTAGTTTCAGATTTATGTTTTTCTTCAAACTGAAAAACATAAATCTTATTCCTTGACTTTTAAAGTAAATTAATAAACCTTAAATGTTGATCAAGAATATAACTGGTTTGGTTATATTTGCAATATGTCACCTTCTGATTCATTAATTTTTTTCATCTTTTCATCAGGACTCCTCAGTGGATATGGACCATTCATCAATGAGAGATGGCCGGCATGGTCGAAGGTCCCACTCAGGCTCAAGGTAAAGTCTAAAACGGACGCTAAGTGTTTTTATGACAATCTGCCAAAAATAAATTTCCTGGTAATAAGTCTTCCTTTGACTACACAGATCTCCAAAGAGGAGAAGGTCTAGGTCCAGTTCCCGCTCCCGATGGTCCAGGCATAGGCGATCCCGCTCCAGAGATCGTCGCCACCACTCACCTCGCTCTCGCTCACAGGAGCGCCGGGAGAGAGAGAGAGAAAGAGAGCGACGGCAGAAAGGCCTTCCGCCGCCCAAGAGCGAGACTCTGAGCAGTGAGTCATCACCTACGGAGGATATTATGTATCACAGAATTGAAATTTGTACTTATTTGTCCTTTTTCCCTTCTACAATGAAAATAATTGTTGAAATATTTTAATTTTTGAAATATTGCAGCAATATTTTTGAAATATTGCTAAACTTCTTCCTTGTTGATGTATTTTTTCTCTTTAGTTTGTAGTACTACACTGTGGGTGGGTCAGCTGGACAAGAGAACTCAACAGCAAGACGTCGCCTCGTTGCTTGAAGAGTTTGGACAGATTGAATCTATAAATGTAAGTCGATTTGTTTGGATCAGATATATTTAATCTTAAAACAGTAATTTGTGTGTTTTATAATTCCAATGTTTTTAACTTAGTTACTTAATGGACACTAATCTAACAGGTTCTGCTTTGTATATATTTTAAGTTTATAGAAGATGTATTATTCAACCAGCAGCTGTAATCAGAAGGTTCTCTGCTTAATTTTGATTATTTGCCCAGAAAGAGCAAATAATCGGCTCATATGACATTTTTTACATAGAAAGACTTGGAAGGATCTACATCGAGGTTGCTGTTTGGCCCACAGGGATAAAAGCTACTATCAGAGAAGAAGCTTCATAATTTCAGGCTCATTTTGATTGGTCAGTGCATACAAACCAGTGACAGCCAGCAAAATAAAGCTGCATTTATTTTAACAATATTTTCTAACAACATCTTTGCTTAAATAAGCTTCTTGGCATTCAGATTTGTAATTTTTTTATTTTCCATTTCAACGTGTTTTTTTGTAACTTTATTTAAACAGGAAGGATCCCTGAAATTCACAATCTCACTTGGATGGACTGCAGCTGAGAAATCATTAAAATACAACAAGGGGTGAAACAATTCCTCGAGTGATTTGAGTACCGCGATTATTAAAAGTCCTCGAGGAAAAGTTCTCTGCCTCGAAGCTTCGTTAAATTATTTTTTATTATGTAGTTGGATCATTATTTGTGGTCAGCAGCGCTCTTACTTTCGTCTATGGGTTGTTGTGAAGTGCTAGCAGCATGCTGTTGAATTGTGTGGTAAGGCTTGTGGGAGAAATAAGGATTGTTGAATTTTGCGGTGCGATGGTTGGACTATGTCGTAGGGTCGGAATCTCGTTGTTGGAGAGAGGGAGAGAGAAAGAGAGATTTCTTTTCCAAAAAATAATAAAATCCTTTTTTAAAACAACCATCATTTATCAAAACAGTATTGAAATGCCAATATGCACTTTTAAGTCTTAAATTAATTATAAACACATTCCTTATGATCGTACAATAATCAGAAAAGCCCACTGGACACAAAGGACATGAACTAGATATTTGTAAATGATGCCCAAAACAATAAAACCTCTCTAATCTTATAATAAAAAAATCTTATAATTCTCTTTACAATGAGCCCAGGAATATTGCCTTATCTTTCCACTTTTAAATCGCCATACATCAGCTACATAAGTTTCAATAATATGTTTCAATATTCTCCTTGAATGTGTATGTGGCTCCAAATGATTCCTATCTAAATAATTTATTGTACAATTTAAATCACCTCCTAAAATTAAGTAATCTGTTGACACACAATTTAATACCGTATTTGCTAACTGAGCCGGAAAAGGGTAGAGTGCCTTCTCCGGGTCGGGGGGGATGTCCCGCCTCAAGTGGAGGAGTTCAAGTATCTCAGGATCTTGTTCACGAATGAGGGAAGAAGGAAGCGGGAGATCGACAGGCGGATTGGCGCAACGTCTGCCGTGAAGTGGGCACTGTACCGGTCCGTTGTGGTGAAGAGAGAGCTGAGCCAAACAGCGAAGCTCTTGATTTACCGGTCGATCTACTTTCCAGGAGAGACTCAAGAGTAGAGCCGCTGCTCTTTCATGTCGAGAGGAGACAGTTGAGGTGGCTCGGGCATCTGGTCAGGATGCCTCCTGGATGCCTCCCTGGTGAGGTGTTCTGGGCACGTCCCACTGGGAGGAGACCCTGGGGAAAAGCCAGGACATGCTGGAGGGACTATGTCTCCCGGCTGGCCTGGGAACGCGTTGGGATTCCCCCAGAGGAGCTGGAAGAAGTGGCTGGGGAGAGGGAAGTCTGGGCCTCCCTTCTTAAGCTGCTACCCCCGCGAACCGACCCCGGATAAGCGGAAGAAAATGGATGGATGGATGGATTTGCTAACTTTTCTAAGAAAATACAATGTTCACTTGAATTCACAGGAGCATATACATTCAATAAAATAACTTTATATTTTCATACTTAACAATAAACTTTAACAATCTTCCAGATACAACATCTTCAATTTCAATAGACACTGGAAGAAAATTTCTTGAGAAAAGAATAGCTACTCCTGCACTTAGTGAAGTTTCATGACTCAGAACAAGATTTCCATCCCATTCTTTCTTCCAATCAACCTCATTATTAACATTGCTATGAGTTTTTTGAGAAAAATCTATTATCGGTGCATTTAGATTTTAAAAGTTCAAAATACACAACCCTTTTTTCACATCCCTTGCACCATTAAGGTTCAAAGGTGAGATCCAAAGAAAAAATAAAACGTAGCGTCTTGTCAGCTGTTTTTTTTAAACTTTCATGTAACTCACTTAATTTTTGCAACCGTTTTCAAAGTCTATATACCTCAGTGTCCCTTAACCCATTAGAAATCCTTTGTCTCATTAATCATTTAACTGAGTTGACAAACAATTTTCTATTTGGGAAAAATCATCTATGATCACATCCCTTTTTCCTTTTGTCACTTCTAAAAACCATCTAATTTGTTCGAGACTGTAACCATTAGTATTCTGGCCATCAGGTATAGAGGAATGAGAAGATTCTCTATTGCTATCAGAATCAGATACAGCCTCTGAATCGCTTTCTTTCTCATTCTTTTTAGGTTTTACCCTTTTAGGTTCTTTAAATTTTCTTTTTGTGTTTGGTACTTTAAAAACACTTTCATCCGTGATCAGATTTCCTCCACTATGAAATAAGTTATCAACATCCATTTCTTCTTGTAATCCTTCTTGTGTAGTAGTCTGACTTGCTTTACTTTTTCAACAGAAGTAATGACATGCTCAATGTCACATTCTGAAACATTTGACTGCTTTTGTTCTTCTGTTGAAACTCCTTCCCCATTGTTAACTTCTTAGGCTCCTTCCCCACGGGCAGCCACCGGATCTCCTTCCCCAGCTGCATCCACTGTAGCTTCATTCACAGTATTCGCTGATGTCCCTGGCTCTGGATTTTTGTTAACGTGAACAGTCTCTTTTTGAACCTTTTCAGTGCAATTATGAACTGAATGGCCCTCCTGGTTATATCCAAAACACCTCATAGTTACCGTTGTTGCAAAAATAGTGTAATCAAAGCCGCCAACCTTAAATTTCATCACTATGCTCAGTTCCTCAATATCATTTTTGAAAATCATAAAAACTTGTCTTCTACAAGAAACGTCTCTCAACTTTGCTGATTTGCAACCCGACGGAAGCATTTTCATTGCCGACATGATCTGACCATGACGTGACAATTCCTTCAGCAACACATCATCGTTGATGAAAGGTGGCAAATTAGACAGGATGATCTTTTTAGCAGGGCTCTCATTGAAGGGAAAACAGTAGTTTGCGTATTTCTCAAAACAGTTTCCCTCTCAACTACGCTGTTCACCTTGTCAATCGAGTCCAAAAACATAACCACTGCATTGTTCATTCTGGACACTGCCTTCACACTTTCACACCCAATAAGTTCCCCAACAGCCAAACCATACTCCTCATCCAAAAAATCAACGCCAACTGTTATCTTAATACCATGTCGACGTGAAAGGCTCCTAAAGCCTGCAGCATTTTCCAGCCATCACACTGAGCTAAAAGCTTGGTGCAGCTGAAAAAGACACTATTAAAACACCAGTGAAAACAGAATGTGTTAAAGTGCATGCTTGTTGATGTTTGCATTATTGGGTACATTACCTTTATGCTGTTATCGTTAAGAAATATTGTTCCTTAGTTGTTGTTAAACAGTCCTTGCTCAGTTAATTGGTTTGTCGGACAGGAAAACCTGTTTCTCTTCTGGTTATTTACCATTTTTTGTTTTTCTCTGTCATTTTTCAGATGATTCCTCCAAGAGGCTGTGCTTACATTGTCATGATACACAGGCAAGATGCTTACAGAGCACTGCAGAAACTCAGTAGAGGATCATCAAAAGTTAACCAGAAAGCAATTAAGGTGGGTCTTATTTATTTTGTCTCTGGATATGCCATTGAGAAAAATTTCTGGAAAGAAATCCGAATTTAAATCGAATTATTTCCTACCAGATTGCTTGGGCTTTGAACAAGGGTATAAAGCCTGATTTTAAACAGTACTGGGATGTGGAGCTGGGTGTCACTTATGTACCCTGGTCTAAAGTCAGAGAGGACCAGTTAGAGGAGCTGAAGGAGGGAGGAATGCTGGATATGGATACCTTATCATCAGGTAAAAAAAAAACAACTAATGTGGGAGAAATGTTTATGTTCGAAATGACTGAACACATTTTCTCCCCAATATGTATTTTGAAACTTTACATGGTTAACTTTGTTAAAAAAAACTAAATTCACCATTACCATTTGCTAAATTTAGTCAGATTTATTACTTAGTAATTACTAACATGACTGTCTTTGCAGACTGGAGCAGCATGAGAAAGACCTTCGACCACCTTGAGGAACCCACACACAATGGCCGTTCTGAGCAACAGCAGCCTGAGGAGATACAAGTGTTACCGATGGCTGTTGCAGCTTCTCATCCTGTACAAGTAAAGAACACATAAGAATATTTATGGTGCCAGGCTTGAAACCATGGCCTTTGCCTAAGGCATGGCAACATTGCGTGATGCCACGATGCATCACGCAATGTTTTTCATTTGACAAAGTCCACGATGTGACCGTTTGCCTGCTTACAGCAGGAAACCCTATTGTTTTTACTCTGATTTTCCATTCTTCTTATTCTGTTTGTCCACTGAAAGTCATCCTGGACCCTACCCCCTGAAACTTACTACAATTTTTATTTTTATTTGATATCCGAGTTCAGTATCCACGACAGTATAAATATTTAGCTACATTCGCCTGTAGATGGCACTATGGTACAAAATCCATGTTTCAGTTTATAACTACAAAACCAGAAGTAAAATTGATGTGGGCAAAGTTTCTTAGAAAGATTCTCCAACAGATGTTTCACTGTGCAAAAATTGTGGATCTGGAATATTTTTCACCAGGGAAGCAAGAAAATTTCATTCACAAAACCAATCTCTTCCCCTACCATCAACTCTAAGCCAAATTAAACCTGTCACAATATATGCTGAGGAAGAAACAAAGAGAAAGTTATTGTGGCAAATGTATTTTTTTTGCCCAATTACGATGTAATAACTGATTAAATATCACTACACATGTCACTACAAAATTAAATTGTTCATAATTTTGAACCCGTAAAATCCACAATTTCCTTCAACTACAAACACAATATTTACAATGGCTAGGTAGTTTTCTTTTCCATGCGTTTTATGGTTAGTTGAAGTAGGGGCTCGTTTAAAAAATCTGAGAAATGCTTCATTTGGACAATGTTTTTATTTGAGTTCTGCCACGATGCATCACGCAATGTTTTTCATTTGACAAAGTCCACGATGTGTCACGTGAATGCTTTTCCATTCTTCTTCTTAGGTTTCTCTGCTGAAACTTGTATTTCAACCTACCCTCCTAAACTTTTTACAACTTTTATTTCGTATCTATGTTCACAATTCACACCGCTACTTGGATATAAATATTGAGCCACATTCACCTGTAGGTGCGCTATGGCAAGAAAAACGTGTTTCAGATTATAACTCCAAAACTAGAAGGCGCATTATTTTCAGGACTGTCCTGCATTTGAAACATTTTGGGACAGAAAACATCTTAAAAAATTGCCGTCTTGGTCAACACGCGCAGATGGGAAGCGCATTGGGGTTGGAACCTGCCGGGTTATAATATAACTTACAATGTAGTTGAAATTATTAGTTTTTTATATTTGAAATGTTTTTTTTTATTTTTATAATTTATGGTTCAATTGTAGTAAGAGACGCATATGTCAGTTACTATAGTCCTTCACAAAATGGGTTTTATTTTGCATAGTGTTACCTAAAGTTTACATGGCATTGGCCGAATTATCCGCTTATTCATTTTCACAGGTCCCTTCATTGCAGCAGCCAATGGTTGCTATGGGTTCCCTCCAACCTCCGGTCTTTCCTGGTCCCATTGGGATGCCTCCACCTGGCTTTGCTCCAGGCATTCCCCTTCCTCCTTTCATCAGACCTGGCTTTAACCCGTTGCAAATGCCCCCAGGTAGCTTTTTTACTCTTTGCAGTCGTTTTAGAAACTAGGATGCATGTCTTTCACTCTGGTCAGAGTGAATCTTCATGGGTTTCACTACTATATCTGCAGGTTTTCCTACCTCGGGTCCTATGCCCCTCGGTCCACTACCTCCTTCCAAAGGTGGAGTTGATGACCCCCCTCAAGACCCAGCAGGTCAGGGTGTCAAGAAAAATGATGAGGTCCTGGAGAGTCCAAATTTATTTAACCACCAAATGGGGCACATGGGTTAGTAATTTTGTTGCTCTTCGGTTAACTAAAGAAACAAAATAATGGGGTTTGAACTATTTAATAACTTAAACTTAGCAATCTTAACTACTTGTGGTTTTCCCAACAGGACCTCCAGGAGGTTTTCCAGGTGGACCTCTAACTAATTCTACTGGCGGTCACCCGGTTGGTCTTCTTGTAGGACATCCCGGTGGTCCTCCGGTTGGACATCTCGGCGGTCCTCCGGTCGGGCATCCCGGCGGTCCTCCGGTCGGGCATCCCGGCGGTCCCCCGGCCGGGCATCCCGGCGGTCCCCCGGCCGGGCATCCCGGAGGTCCGCCGGCCGGACATCCCGGCGGACCCCCGGCCGGAGGACATCCCGGCGGACCCCAAGTTGGACCTCCAGGTCCAGGTGGACACCCTGGAAACATCCAGTCCCCTCTTGGGGGTCTACTAGGTGCCCGACCTGGTATGATGCCACTCCAGCGACCCCAGGGTCCACCGCCATCACACATGCAACGTTTCCCTCCACCACAAGGGCAAAGACCACCTCATCCCAACGTGCCACCTGGCCCACCACAGTTGATACCCAGGGGGCCACATCCTCAAATGATACGCCACGAGCCGCCACAACCTAAAGGAGGATTTGGGATGCCCCCTCCACATAACATGAGAAGTCCCTTCCCTCGAGGACATGGCCCGCCCCCTCAAGGTCCTGCCCTGTTTACAAGACCGGGTGGTCCTAGAAGCTTCGAAGAGCAGGAGGAAATGGATGATAGACCGCTCAGGAGTGACAGGCCAGGATTCAGGGATCGAGAACAGGAGAGGGACAGAGACTGGGATCGAGACAGAGACAGAGACAGGGACAGAGGGTTTGGAGGGGGAAGGCGTTTTGGTGATGGAGGCAGAGGAGGGGGCAGTGACAAAATGGATGGGCGGGACAGGCTCGGAGGTTGGCAGGAAGATGTAGGGAATTCCCGTGGGGGCGGATGGGAGAGAGACAGAGATCGGGACAGAGATAGACGGGACTGGAGAGAGAGGCGAGGCAGCCTTGATAGAGACAGAGATCGAGGCCGCAGTGACGATGGGGAGAGGGATCGAGGCAAAGCGGAGGGCGGCGAAAGAAGCAGAGGAGAAGGAGGCAGTCGGGACAAAACCAGAGCGGCTGAAGTCAAAGCAGACAAACCGAGACGGTCGGAGCGACGAGAGAGGACGTCGCGGTGGGATAAAGACGATCGACTGGCCGAACTGGAAAACATGGACAAATTCCGAAGCTCTAACAGCACGGAGCAACCTGGTGGGACTCCTCTGGTTATGGTGGAAACCAGGAAAGAGCCAAATGGGGAAGCCACTAAAAAGAAGGAAGAGTCAGAACATTTACTTGCCGGGCCGATTCCAGCTGCTGAAAATGCCCAATCCTCAGAGTCTAAGGACCCGGCTCAAAATGAGTCCACAGCAACAAAAGAAGAAAAAGATGCAGCAGCATCATAGACCTTCAACATGTGACTGCTGTGAATGAGAGAAACGCCGAAAAAAGTTTTGTTCACTGTAATAGTCTCAGTTCTAACTAGTGACTGTTCGTCAGATGATCATTGACAGTTCCTGGGCGGTAGCACATCTCCCACCACGTTGTCAAGCAAATGAAACCAGATCTGTTGAAACATCGCATTACGTGTATAATGTGGCCCGGCATTTTGGTTTCATTTTGATCAATAGTTAGATACTTGTTTTTTATTACCGTAGTTTGTATACAGATGGGGGGAATTATTGTTGTCCCAATTTTATTCATACTTTCATGTCATCACCTAGAGAAAGGAGCTTCTCAACAACAAATTAGTTCTGTTATGGAGTAACTTTTAAAATCTGCAACACTGAAAACTATTGAAATGTACTGTAATGGTAGCTTCAATCTATTCTTATCACTGCTTATGACATTACCACCACCAAAAGACACAATCTAATGATTTTAAGAATTAACTAGCTCAAAGGATTTTATTTCTAAGGAAAAAATGTGCATTTGATGACAATACCACAAGAGTGTTTCTTTTATTTTGTTTTAAGGTAAAAACAAGGAAAATATATGACTAATCAGAGAAATACACATGTAGTGTTTAAAATTTTAAATTTTTACATATTCAAGAGTATAATTTAATGCTACAGTAATGAACAATGGCCATTATTCAGCTAGAATATTTCCATTAAAAATAGTTTCCAGATCTGGAACTATGAACAACAGCTATCAAAAAACATCAAAAAAAAGAGAAAAGTTTGATTTGTCAAAAAGACAACATTTTGTTAAAAATAGAGAACATTTGGATTTGTGAGAAATTTAAAACAAAGATGTTTTCTATCGATGTTAAAATAAGACTAAAAAAAATTGTTGAATTACCTCACCTTTCTTTTGCCTGCTTTACTTTTTTCTTTTTTATCAGCGCTATGATGTTTACTGTTGAGCAAATGGTGATTGTCAGATTTTTCCTCTTTCAGCAGTTTGTCAAATTCAAAAATATATTATTCAAAAAACTGAACCCAGTTTCTCAATTGAAAACACATCATATAACATTACAGATTTTTTATTTTGAAGCCCAGAATCGGCAATCTGATAATTTTACACTGAGTTGTGTAAAGCAGAAATGCTGAAAAATGAAGGCCGCTGCCTAGGAGACTGCTGTAAATATGCTTTTGTCACTGATGACTTTAAGGTTTAATGGTAATAGTTGTTAATATTCTGTGATTTGTGTATCTGAAACACATTTGAGACAAAAAGAACCACAGATACAGGTTGCTTTAATGTTTTTAACTCCTAGTGGTTTGAAAAATGACAGATGTTTCTATGGTTTCTTTTCAATATGAAAGACATGGACATGAAATCGTCAACATTTCAGCCATAGGAACTTGTTTTTAATAAACTATTTTTGTACCAAATGTTTTTTTTTGCTTCTTTTAACCTGTGCCTAACTCTTGATTATATATTTGTTTTTGTTCAGCTTTGTCAGATAAATGCTCAAGTGTGAAATATGTAACCTGTCTGTGCAAGTTTTTGGACTAAGCTTTGTGGTTAAAAAGAATAACATGATCCTTTATTAAAAGTGAGGTCTTATCATAAAAGGTTAATTGGCTGTTCAGCTCCTCTGATTTTTTTTCAGATTCTTTTAATAATTTGATTAAATTTATATATTTCACTATTTGAGAAAGTTTAAAACTTCCCTTCCAGAGTTATTTAAATTGCTCCATCTAGTATGGCATAATGAACTATTAGAGGGTTCTTTTAAGTTTCTTTTTGACAACTTATACATGCACTATACCTTGTGAAAGTATTAATAACTTCCATGTATTTTATCTTTTGACTGCTTCATTGTAATACATAAACATGCTTCAATTGAAACCATTACAATCCATTTAGGTTCATTTTGTTCAAAAGTGAACCTCTGCCTCTGTCTTAGGATATTTGCACTATCCATGTTTTTTCCCTTTCAGGATTGACCTGTATTTAGCCCTATCCATAACTATCAACTCTTACAGGTTCTCTTGTCTCCTGCTAAACAAAAACACCCCCACAAAATTATGGTTTGATCAGGGCGGTGATATTTATTTTTCTGTCACACGTCATTTGTGTGTAAGCAAAAAATGTTGATTTGACATATGAGCAGAGCACATTCTTTTACATTTTGGCTGTATCTGCTGTGGTTCAGTGGTTCCCAGCCCTGTCCTGTGGGCACACTCATCTGCATGTTTTAAATGTCTCCCTGGAGCACTCCTGACTTCAAATGAATGGCTCATTAACATTTAACTTTTGCGAACTAGACAGTCAAATGATTTGAATCGTTTGTGCAGGGGCCTTTGCAACTGCAAGGAAGTGGGTTTTTAGTACCAGGCTTGTGGAAAAAGCCTCTTAACACCAATTTAATGCCTTGAGATAATAGGGCGCTCTGTCTCTTTAAAACGCTCCTGTTCTTTCCTACACTTTGTCTTCAGCTCTTCATCACAACGCTTCTTACCAGTGTTTCACTGAGAAGCAGCTCATATGATATGGTTTGCAGATGTGCAGTTCCACCATGTTTTGTGTGATTGCTGCTGGTGCTAGTCTGAGGAACTGAGTGGGAGAGTTGCGGGGCAGGGGTGCTTCATAAGGCCGAAATTCGGTTTGGAGACTGCAGGAGCTGCATAGAAAATGCATCGTTCGGTGAGACCGAGCAATTTGAACACTTGAATGGCTGCCACAGATTAAACCATTTCTCAAACATGGATGAAAGAATCAAAACAACACTCCAAGAATGTTTTGAGGGAATAACATAACATGAAGTAAAGCTTTAAAAAGGTCGATTTCGCAATACTTACAAGTTTGTAGTTTGTTTATATTTGTTGACATTAACTTTTACAAATGTATATATTTGTTGACAAATGTATATATTTGTGACATGTTCATATCTGTATCACAGTGGTACCAACATAGGCGAAAATATATTTATTCTTTCTAGAAATATTTTTTACATACTTAAACCACATTCGTCAACCTGGCTACTGTAGACTTTTTTTCCCCATACAAGATTACGACCAATCAAAATATCCCTTCTCAATCTATTGGTTATCTGCAATATAAACCCGCCCATTACGTTAATTGACGCAGCGTTTATTCAGTTGGTTGTCTGCTCCTTGTGATAGTGAGTCTGGTGAGGCCTGATTGCTGCAAAGATGGTGTTCAAAGCCGTGTGTGTCCTAAAAGGAGCAGGGGAGACCACTGGGACGGTTCATTTTGAGCAGGAGGTAAATGTGCGACAAGATGTAATAATTAGAAATGTGTCAGCTTAAAAGTAAAAAGAAGAAATTTAACATTGTTTTATTTTTTGTT
Source organism: Poeciliopsis retropinna (assembly GCA_010277075.1). Lineage (NCBI taxonomy): Eukaryota > Metazoa > Chordata > Actinopteri > Cyprinodontiformes > Poeciliidae > Poeciliopsis > Poeciliopsis retropinna. The sequence goes on along the minus strand of VMRM01000024.1, from coordinate 9,162,996 downwards.
TGTTTTGTCGGGTGCTTTAGCTCTGTAATGCTAAGTAAGCTAACGTTCATTCACAGGTTAGCTAATGCTTAAGTTTTCAGGGAGACACGTCTTGCTTGTTGTCTTCCACCAAGTTCTATGCTCGACTTAAGTTTTTAATCAAATATCTAGGCATGTTTGTTGCAGATTCGCATAGTTTTCCAACACTTACGCGATGCAAATTAGCTTTCGAGTGTGTTCTGCGAAACAAACGTAAAATGCACTTGTCGGTATGCTATTTTGCACTCTTTTATATGTTATTTTGCACTCTTTTGTTTCATAGCAGCGCTTAATTACCCAGCTAATGTGGCTGAAATCAAAGGCTCTCGGATCATATAACCTTGGAACATTTTAGGGCTGGGAGTGGTAATTATTAACCGCGTAGACGCCTGTTGCGTAAGTTGGACATTAGCATACTCGCTCACTGCTAGTGGTGGTTTCTTAATCACGCCCAAGTCATTCGTAACGGTGGTTAACTAATATGCGTTGAGTTTTACGTAACCTCACTGAAAAGCTGCTGCGTGGGGCTCACAGCTGGGTGATATGAAAGTGTCCCGTTTGATTTTTCTGCCGAGTCATTCCCCCACTCCGTCATAGATCGAGTCTCCACTTCGTACCCGCTTTTTGTCCTCGCATAAATATGATTAAGGTTTGGATGCGCATTGTCAGTGTATTTTACACACGTGCAGCGATGCTGTGCATGACACAGCTCCACACTTTTACTTATAGTTTTCTTAATATTATCTAGGTACAGTAGTTATATTCCTTGGCCCACTGTACCTCTATTTGGCTATAAACTTGACTTGCAATATTGTGATTATTTGACTGGAGGCGTTGCAGAAAGGATCTTGTTGTAATCTGTTAACTTAAGTGTCACTTGAATGAAAGTCTTTTTATTGTGGTTCTGATCCAGATTTGAACTTTGCTCATTGTACCTTTTTTTAATGCATGTAGAACCCATTGGATCAGCTCAGGCTCATGAAAACATCTGATCAAATCAAAATATCTTTGAGGAATTTCTTATTAATATTCAAGTTGTTAAATGCATACTCTTTCCATAGAGTAGATTGCAGAACATTGATAATCTTAAGATTTGTCTTCACTATATGTCTGTGTATTAAATTGTCTTGAAGTGCAATGAGGCATTGTGCTATATAAATAAACTGAAGTGTAAACTGTGGATATAGATGCTGGAAAACTGTGTTTCAACCTCTTGAAAACATGTCTTGTAAATGTGTGTTTTCAAGACATTCAGTTAAATTTGCTTTGTGGGTAATTAATTATTGCTGCCTGCCTCTGACAGCTCTTTGGTGCTCTTTGTTGCTGTTTAATCCCTAGAATGAGTCGGCTCCTGTGAAGGTTACTGGAGAGATCAGTGGCCTCACACCTGGTGACCATGGTTTCCATGTCCATGTTTTTGGAGATAACACAAATGGTGAGAGGGTGTTTTTTTAAGTGCTGCTAAAATGTTTTAAAGGTGCTTTCCATTGGGGATCTAAAGGATTGAATATTGTATTTTCTAATTTCCAGGGTGCATCAGTGCAGGACCACACTACAATCCCTTTACAAAGAACCATGGTGGTCCTACTGATGTAGAACGGTAAGTTAATCACGGGGAAATGAGCTGAGACATGTTCAGTGAAATTTGCCTACCTGGTAATGGAATAGATATTGACAGTTTCTATACATGCTAAACAGGAGAAAAAAAAGTAGACCACTTGTTTTTGTTAATTGGATATCAATCTAATTTAAGTTGGTCAGGTCATTGATCTATTGAACAGCGAGAAACAAAAGTTGCTGCCTGCTGCTTTTCCAGCCTAAATAAAACTGAGGCTTTAAATAATGATGCTGTTATATGATTAACAATTGTATAAAAATACACACTTACACAAAGAGTTAATGCTTTATGCCACATTTGTTTTTCACCATGGCTATAAGGTGGTACTAAAACACTTGTACTTATTTTTATAACATACCTTGAATGATTACACAGGGCTAAGAACTGGAGTTTTACATTTTTCCAATTAGACACGTTGGAGACTTGGGGAATGTGACTGCTGGAGCTGACAATATAGCAAAGATTGACATCAAAGACTCTTTTATCAAGCTCTCAGGGCCCAACTCCATTATTGGCAGAACTATGGTGGTAAGTAATTTTCATCTATTTTTATGTTGACGCCTAGATTTTTTTTTTTTCCTTAAGTCACAAACTCTGTAAATCTGCTTATTCTGTTAGATCCATGAGAAGGCTGATGATCTTGGAAAAGGAGGGAATGAAGAAAGCCTTAAGACGGGTAATGCTGGCGGGCGCCTGGCCTGTGGAGTTATTGGCATCACCCAGTAAATCGAGTTCTCAAAATGAAGCACTGAAAATTTCCCCAAGACACTTAATGAGACCAACATAGCTACTAGGTGTAACCTTGTTCTTTTCAGAACTGTGTGGGCTTTTGACTTGTTTGGTAGTTTAGCCACTCTGCCCTATCTGTTCCTATTGAAAGTTGTCTGAATGGGGTCTGTCTGCCAAATAGCTTTGGCCCTGAAGAATTGATAACGCACAAGTCATTTATAAATGTATACTATTGCAAAATAAATATGTCTTCAGCTTCATGTTTGCAATCATGTTTTTCAGTATTTATACTTTATGATTGAAAAATTGATGTACTTGAGTTTTTTTTTTTTTCTGTCTCGTACAACTTGTTTTGCAGACCCTGCAAACAACTGCCCAACACATTTTGTTGCTGCTGTTATACTGTAGAATATTTCATTAGTAGTCAGTTAGTTTGGGTTCTGGCACAAGTGGATTTTATATTGTCATGTGGTCCTGGGTTCAAAATCAGTGACCACCTATACAGTTACTATTGCAGGGTATTTCTTTATGGGTAGGTTAATGGTGCAACAGCAATCCAGCAGTTTCACTTCATATTGTTCAGTGCTAAACTTTTAAGATCAACCATGTTTCTTAAATCCATTTCAGTATGGCATCAAAGTATACTGTAAATTCTGAATTGCACTCATTTGGGTGAGTTCACTTAATGTCAAAATTTAGTAAATGTCATTGCCTAATGTGTATGTTTTCCAGGACCAAAGAGCCATTTTATAGCACAATCATATAACTGTTACCTGCAGTCGTTATAAAAAAAATGCTGAATACATCTAATATAACTTAAAAGAAAGCTCTGAGGGATGTTGGCATGTGAAGTAACTTAATGCTCCAGAAATGAAACGACCTTCTTTATAGAGATGCAGTTTCATTCATTGTTCTCTATCCCCTAATGTCCTGAGTGTTGGACGGATTCTGACAGTTTAGCAAACAACATACGTTAAACTCGATTGTCCTCTAGAGGGCGTTGCTAAACCGAATTGAAACCACAGCTATCACTAATCTGATATTCAATATCCATTGAGTATATAGTCTTTTGATTTCCTTAATTATTTGTGATTTATAAAAAAATACATCCCAGCAGAGCAATTACTAGTAGATGCAGTTTTTTTTCTTTTGTAGCATTTTATTGTGACAGACCAACTTGTTATAATTAAAAAAATATCACTGTCACACATTTGATTTCATGCCAATCTTAGGCCATGGTGCCTTTTTGTGATGCACTGTAAAGTTTGAAAGTTCAGATTTATTTTTAAAATTGATCCTGTAAACTGAGCAACTGAGTCCCATTTTGATCAAATATGCAAGAAGACAGGCATCTGTGTACACAAACTTTATACCAATCACTTTTTTCAGATAGCTGGTGGATGGCCTCTGAAATCACCATCTCTGAACCATCTATTTTACGCATGAATGGAGACTGCCTGTAAATTGATATGGCTCTGTGATCTTCAAGAAAATTTGAAGATAATGGAATTGTTTAGGTTTTTCAGAAGAAAAACTGTGGGCACCAAAAACATCTTAAATAGATATACAATATATCCTCTTTTTACATTTAAGACTTATCTAGATCAGGTCATAAGCAAAATATCCACAGCACTTCTAATCTTAAAGAATGGAAACTTTTGCCTATGGTTCAATAATGGTTACAAAATGTTGCTTTTGGAGGAACGTAATGCTTGTCACTGAATAAGGGATTATTTTTGTGTGGTGTACCTGCAGTGATGGCGCCCTTAGTCAGGGATTTGAAACCAGGTCAAAACTAAGGGAAAATGGGTGTATTTGGGTTGACTGATGCAGCCAGTGAAGGAAAAAGATGGGCCGACTGCAAAAGCAGGTAAAAATAGCCTGGAAGTGAAGGTGATGAATAATAGAGATTATAAGTGTGTCTGACAGTGTGGTAAAGGGAGCATGACAGCAGTCAAACAAAACATAGCATAAAGGTGAGTTACAACAGAAATGTGCAAAAAAGAATATAATGAGTAATAGATGGGAACTCCAGGTTTCCATTGGTGGAAGAGTTTTGTCAAGTCTTAAATCTTCCAGATTTTGTTGAATCTTTTATTTTAAAATGCACATTTTAACTTTGGTATTTTATATATGCATTTTGTGAGAAAAATATTTAGCTGCTTCCTCATAGCTTAAATGAAAAGCGGTCTTTAGAAAACTGAAAATCCTGAGGTTGCCAATGTCTTAAAGCAAAATGTGTCAAGGAAATAGATGTAGGAATGTTTGGTTCATTGTTGCTGAGTTTTTAACTTGCCACTTGGTAAACATCGGCCATCTCATTTAAATCCAGCTGAAACAGTTTTTCTCCAACTACACAGAAATAAAAACTGTGTTCCATACCCACATTTAATTTCACAGTTCAAAGTGAAGATGTTGATCGTTTGTTACATAAACATAACTCAGAGGTCAACGTCATTCCTACATGTTACATCAGCAGATGACGGTGTCTCTTACCAGCATGCGTGTATTGTTTTTGTGTACTTATGCGGGGAAATGTCACAAGTTTATTTTTATATTCATAAGCATGCAACTTTGGGCTTCCAGTGCTGGGAAGAACCAGTGTGGTCACATTTCTGGAGACAACGTCATATTCTTCACACTCAGCTCTTTAGCTCTTTAAGCATTCTAGGACATTCTTTTCTTGAAAGACAAGCAGTGTTCTGAAATGAAAAAAGGCATCTTCCACGTTTCTTTAAAGTATCCAGGTTAACATTCAATGTATTCTTTAGACATATATTTTTCCTTGCTTACTCTTTGTATTTCACAGAACATCACAATAAAGTACATTAAAATTTGCATTTAAAATGTGTGTGGAAAAGTCTTTTCCTGTTTTGTTTTTTTTGCTGAGATGAAAGTTGACCTTCTTGTACAAGATCTACCTGTTTCTCTGTGGGAACACTGCAGAGAAAAGGATCCGTAGGTCAGAGGTGAGATGCCATAAATGGTACACATGCGATGGGACATGGTTGGTTGGTAGACTGACTAATTTGAAGGCTCCCTTTGACCTCACCTTTGACCTCCACAGCTGTGTCACATGAGATCTTTAAAGAGGAGTCTGTGAACACAAAGTGCTTTTAATTTTGACAGATAGTGTCTTTTCTCATGTCACTTTAGTGTATCTAACTTTTTAGTTATGAGCAAACTAAACAGCTTAACCACAGTATATAATGGTGAAATGAAAGGAAATTGATACAAGATTGTCCTTTTTTTTTTTTTTTACATACAATTAGCATAAGGTGATGAGGAGTAGAGATACATTTTTAATTGTAGAGAATGAGGATGAGGAACTGTGGAAATGTAGTTGTACAGACTACATTTCCAAGTCAAGTAGAACTTGACTTGTTCTACTTCCTTGTTCCAGTTCCTTCCAGGGAATGTAAGATGTGAAGTTACCTTGTTTCTGAACTCTTAGGTAGATTTCTGAATTTATAATTACTATGTGTTAAGCTAATTTAAATGAACCAAAACAAAATGTACTGAGGAAAAATGCCAATATTTATTCCGAGTGGTTGTTGTTTATTGAGAGAACAAGAACGTTTTTTTTAGTTATCCATGTAAGGAATGGATCTGGGCTTGTTGACTTACGTGCTGATCTATTGTAGTACCTAAGTCAGATAATGATTCCAAATGAGCGCTGATAAGATGTTATGGGACTGTTTGATGATCAAGCCAAAAATTTGAGAGACAATAATGGCTGGAACTTAATCACTTTCATATTGTAATCCTTTTTTTTTTTTTAGGAATATGGAAAGAAAAGCAAATCAACAACAACAAAATACTAGAATTTAACAAACATCTAAACAACAACAATGTAAGTTGGAAATTATTGGAATTCAGAAAAAAAGGAAAATCATGTATAAACCAGAGGTATTCACAGTGAAGTGTTGAAGCAGCTGGGAGGGATAGGAAGCAGGTCCTTTGAGTCTGAGTCCATGGTCCTTGACTGGAAAAAAGTGGACTTATTCCTCTGAGCAGAGAGTCTGTCTCTTTTTTTAAGCAGAAAAGTTTGTCAATGTGTCTTTCTTGTTTATGACTGATGATAGGATGGAATGGGAGAAAGACAGATAGATTAGGACTTCACAATGACCTTTTAAAGCTTATGATTTTTATGCAACTATTCCTTTATTTCTACTTTTCATACTTATTATCTCTAGATTCTTTGGACTGATTACAGTTGAAATGCTTACTGGCAGTGAAGATCCGTCAGATACAGACACATTTAAAAGTATGTTGGCGTGTTTCCATTTAAAACCTTTCATATGTGTGTGTAAAATGTCCTGCACAGGTGTTAAGTGTTCTGAGGTTCACAGACAAGTAAAAGCATCCAACGTTTGTTAAACCAAGTTGAACGATTTAACAAATAAAAGAAAAGAAGAAACCATGAGAGAAGAGGAAAGAATCTCTCCTCAAACAATCTTTTAAATAGAAGAGAAATTTTAGAATCCAGATTCACTCAAAAAATGATACAGCTACATCGTCACAAACCAGGCATGTTAAAAAGACATATAAGCATATGGATCCCTATGGTTTAACGTATCGATACTCACAGATGAAAAATCGATACCTTCCGAGGAGAGTAAAAAAATCGATAAATATCGTAGAATTAATGTAATTATACAGCCCTCTAGATTTGTATCTTTGTTACTGTTTGTGTTTCTTGATTTGTTTGGGTGCCTTTGTCTAAATAGTTGTTTTTGATAACTTCCAATCTTCCACTTTGAAATCATAGAGACTCAAATTTTCTTATTCTTTGTTCTTAATTTAAAAACTAGCATGAAGGCTTCTTTAACTGGCTAAAAATTTGTTTATAAGTTAAAGTTTGCCTTCAACTTATTACATAAATTACAATTATGAGAATGAGTTAAATAACTACACAGTTAACTTTTAAGTTTATAAGTAACCACTTGCATTTATAGATGATTTCATATACTGCCAAACACAGCAATTCAGCTGAAGTGATTCCAAAACTTTATAATGCACGTAATTGTAAATATTTACAGTAATTTTTATGTATTTGTTACAATTAAAATCTTTACTTACTATAAATACAACTTTTAATAATTTCTTATTTGTTTTATTTATTTTTGTTTTGGCCCAATTGGCCCTCGACACGCATCATTGTTGGCTGTCTCTATTTGTGGGATTTTCAATTAATGCAGCTATTTGAAAATGTTGACATTTTATCCCTGCCTCTAACCTAACACTCAATCTAAAGAAAGCCAGATGTGGTTTATAATGCTGAGTCTGTCTTATCACCGCATGCACAATTGCTACCACATTTTAGGTAAGATTGTTTTGCGTGGATGAAAACTTTTCTCGATGTGGTGCTATGTTTGTAAAGAACCTTTAAGAAAAGATTACTGCAAAGATTATTTCAAAATGTTCTATTTTAATATAAAGAAACATTAAAATACTTTTATATTTTTGTGCTATCAATTGTAATTTCATAAAACAAACCTGTGTAGATAGGACATCAAAATGTAATCTGACATGCTTCCTAATCTGCTTCTCAAGACTGATAGCATTTAACATTTCATGTATAAAAGTACAAAAGAGAGAAAAAGAAATATGTTTCCAAGCGGTATAATCTATTTGGTTATGATACTGACCTCAAAAGCCTTATGTGTTTCCTTAGACAAAAAAGTTAGGAAAACCAGAAGAGGTTAAAAATATTCACCTACACTTTTTACATTTTTGCATCAGACTGTTAATAAATCTCTGTCACCCATGATGAATTAAACATGACATCTGATTTTTTTTTTTTTAAATCAGTTTGGGTACTTTGGTTATTCTGTCAAATCAAGGCAGTTTTTTTCCAACATAAAATCATCAATATTGAATAGAAGGTCTTGTCTTCCTTTCCTCAATGTCAAATAGCCGGATGATTTATGGGCTGCATTCATTAGCTTGGCAGCAAATTTCATTCTGACTAAATCTCATCCTTCTCTGTCTCCTGTTGTCTAGCTCCTTCTGGCTGCTTGTAGTGCCTTTAATTGTCAGACCTTTGATAGCGAGCAGAGCAGAAAGCCACTAAGGTACTGATGTGTTAGCAGAGTCATACCAGTTCAGCTCAAAAAAGCAAAATTGTAAATTTATTTTTCTGTGTAAGTCATAATGGTGATTGGCTTTGCTGGTGCACTCAGAAAGCTTAATCACAAAACATGCAGATTTGTAGTGTTTTATATATATATGTATTTTACAGTACATTTCTTTTTGAGCCAACATTTGTTAAAATCTGTGTATATGTAAGATGTTACCGACTTCAGATAAAAACCTAATTTCAGTCTTTTGTGTGTGTATGTTTGTGGAGATTTTGTTTCTATGTAGCTCTCTCACTGGGTGGTAACAGTTAAACTCTTCCATTTGGTGGGATTACTTCTCTACTCATTCCTGTGGGAGACGCCGTCAGCCCGTCATCTTTAAGCAGAATGCCATGCCTTCTGATGCTTTAATCCCTTCTCTCCTCTCCTCCCCTCCTTTTCCCACACTCAACCTCTTAACCTCGTCTCCCCTTTCTCTCCTCCTTCCCTCCCTTCTCGCTGCGGCTGTCAACTTTCAGCTGAAGTGGCTGAAATCAGCACATGCAATGGAGGATGTGTGAAAAGCTTAAATGTTGCAGTTCGATGTTAAGACTCTGCTGCTCTTGGGCTTTTTGGGAGAAACTAACAGCTCCTTATGCAGTGCCGACATATTCATACCCCTTGAACTTTTTTACATCTTGTCACATAACAACCATAAACATCAGTTTTTTTTATGGGATTTGTTATGTGATATATCAACATAAATGAGTGTCTTATTTGTGAAACAGAGGTAAAAGGACGTACGTCTTAAAAATCTAAAAAGTGTGCATTTGGGTTAGTGCAGAGCTCTGGTACATCTAAATAAGATCCAGTGCAACCAATTTCCTTCATCTGAAACTGTGTTTGAGCTGTTTGGCCAAAGTGGAAAATGCAGTCTCACAGAAAAAAATAAAATAAAAAAATAACATCACCTTGAACATATCACTCCCATAGGAAAACATGGTGGTGGCAGTATTATGCTTTTAGGATGCTTCTCTTCAGCAGAAAGTCACCCAGAGTTTAAAGGAAAATGGATGGAGATAAATACACAACAATAATGGAAGAAGTTCACTTTCCAGAAGAAATTAACTACTCTAAAACAAACTTCCAGAGTTAGAATAAAAATGATATATCAAAACATATTATTGCGCAGATTGACCCATTCAAGGTCCAAGCCTAAATCCAAATATTAGTACAAAGACCTGAAAAACAGTGGGCAAAAAATACATGATGAAATTAAAACGTTTGGAAGTATTAATTTCCAAAAAGCTCAAAGAAGACTACCCCACACAATATGACAAAAATAATAGAATTTTGAGTATTCTTTCGTTAGATTTTGACCAATACTAACTTTAGCGCTTACTGCCTCTAGTTTTACTGCATCTAAAGCCAACAGCCTGAAGCACTGTCCTAATGGGACTAGATGACGTAGATTGGAGATGGCTGTGGGTCACAGAAGAAACAGAAAAATCAAGCAGACAAATAAAGGATCCAGTTCTGTCACTGCTGCTTGACCTAGAAACATGAAGTCTTTCTAAATTAGGAGTGGAATTTATCTATGTTTTGTGTTAAAAGACTATGGAAGAAAGTGAAATCAATGACTTAAAATTTCTACTGCTCAGAACCCACAAACATAATAAGTGTGGCGGCTCCAGCAGCCACACTTATTCACTGGTGTGTTTTTAATCCAATGATGTTCAACATACAACAGCAACTGCAGAGTTCTCTGCCAGAAGTAAGCCCTTTTGATTTAAGAGAAACACGGTATATATAAGAAATCCTCATTTTTTCTAAGCTGTCCTGATGCCCAAACTTGTCAATTTACAGAATAATTGCAAAAAGCTGAATGTTGAAAAATAATCTAGTATCTTTCACTGGCCAGTTGAATAAAATCCTTGCATCTCAAACCACAGCAACCTTATTGCCATGTGCTTGTGGAGAATATGGCTGTAATTTTCTGCAAGGAAGTTTTGAGTCTGCATATTTTCTGAAGATGAAAAACTTGTGCAGTTTAAAGGAAAAGAGATGGAGAACATAAAATCTTGACTGAATTTCATGTTCCTCCTCTTGGTTTGATATGTTTACAGAAATACAAAAGTAAAAAACAAATTAAACAATCAATTCTGTTTTTGTTAATATCACATGTAGGATCAGACCTTAAGGGCAACAGTTTTTTTGCAGCATGTGTGTCAGAATCCATTTACATTTGTGATAAACGATAAAATCTTCTTATGTCAGTGACATAAGAAGATGTCAATGACATAAGCCATTGACATAAGCTCTCAGTTATAGAAATGAGGCTTTATAAGTAGAATTGTGTGTGTGTTTGCAGCTCTGTGAACAGTAAAATAGGTCATCTAGGCGGTGCTCATGCGTTTGTGACAGGGTCGGGAGGTTATATGGTGTGTGCAGCTGTCTGCTTGCCGCTACATCCTTGTCCGTCTCCCTCTCTTCCTCTTCCTATGCCGTTCCCCTCTCACACAATCAAACACATTTTATTTCTTCAGCTGCCTTCCATTGTTCTCTGTCTTTAAAAATGGGATTTGGAGAATAAGAGAGCTGAGGTAGGCTCTCATGAAAACAAAAGAGACACGTGTGTGTGTTCCCACCCCTCCCTTAATGTTCAGGCAGCCCAGATTATCATTACTGAACACAACACCCTAATTATTGCTGCTCCCTCTTTACACTCAGACAGATTATGACTGAAGAGTGTTATAACATGCATTTACCCCTCTAAACTGGATGGCACCAGCATGCATGTTGCTTATATAGCAACATGCATACTAGCATCCTTGTAGGAATAGTTGTATAGTACTCATTATTAGTGTATAGTACTCATTATTTTAATGGGTCTTCAGGGAACAATTTCTAAATTTTAAGTTGTGCTATATGAATGATGGATTGTAATGTCACTGGGTTGTCTAACTGGCTAATCAAGTTGTCAATACGTGACTGATTAATCAATAATGATTAGTGTAACTGTGTAAACTGTCTACTCTTTAGTCAGTTAATTACATTATCAAGAAAATTAGGTGTTTACAACCAGCTGTGTTAGTTGGGCAATTTCAAACTTTGAAAAAAACAACATTTTAAAATTAGTAGTAATTCACCTAATCATAAATAAATATATATATATATATATATATATATATATATATATATATATATTTATTTATGATTAGGTGAATCATATATATATATATATATATATATATATATATATATATATATATATATATATATATATATATATATATATATATATATATATATTTATTTATTTATGTGTATAAAGAGCATAAAGAGTACTAAGGGTTTTGTTCGTACAGGTTAATCCTTTTTGTGTCTACTTGAGCGTGCACAGAGACGCTTACACTTTATCAATTACCTTAATTACACATCACACCAGACCTTGTGATGTATTTGTTACACCGGATAAATGGCCTAGTTTCTTGTTTTTCATAATGGAGGGCTGAGGTCTAACACCTGATGTCTGCTTAGTCCCACTTGGCAGATCACACACATGCGTTGTATCTGTGAATAAGAGTAGTTGTATTATTCACTATATCTATTCAATGTATTTTTCTGTCTATGTTTTTCTATACTCACAATAGGATTGTGTGCACATGCTAATGCAATGTGTGCACGCATAAAGACATTGTATGCTAATGGAAAATATAATTGTGCAAGACAGGTATTAGCTGATATGGCTGTGAGCACTGGACAGTGCAGCCACTTGCTAATGTGACTAAGAGAAAGGTAGCAGGCCAGAGGAAATGTATTATTGTACCTTGGCAGCCCATACATTATTCATCAGCTTGACTCGCATAGCTGCTGGTAATGATTTTATCAAATGGAGCATGATGTATGTTGTTTCCATAAAGGAAAATAGCATCCTGACTGTCAACCGTAGTATGCTCATGACTTTCGAAATAATATGTTCTGCATCCAACATGACAGAAAGCATAAAATGTTAAATTTATCTTATCTACCTAATTCCATTCCCACCCTTACGCAGATATTCTGTGATAAAGAATGATCAGGTTTGAAAGGTGGAGCCTAAGGTAACCTAAGGTCAGCTCAGGTGTGACGGAACTGCAAGAAAAAGAGAGAAAGAAAAAAACAAACCATCACAGACCTCAGCAAAAAATCCAAGTAGTGGGCAGGCTTTGATTTTTGTTTGCTGCATGCAGTTCTGACTGCTGACTACATCTGAGAAAAAACACTGAGCTTGGTTGGTTCATTTTGCAGAAGCAGCATTTCGTATTATAAAAAACAGAGTGAAATGAGCAAACAAAAAGTTACATAACATCCTCCTACTGAAGCTGTTGTTATTACCTTCTGTGTTTCTGTTTGTCCAATCACGCCTTTGCATCTGCCATAAACTACTTTCTCCCCACTCCTGTCTGTGATTACATTACAGGCCTATGATGCCTTGTTTAGATAGAAGAATAGGAACAAGATTATGTTGTTGTCTTGCTGACTTTGTTTCTTGTTACAACTCTGATTATAACACAGGCTGTGTTGTTAGATACTGTGCTTCTTCGATACTGTGCTTCTTAAACTGTGATATTTGCACCAAAGTGGTATTCTGAAGAAATTTTGCTATTTCTTTAAGGGCAAGGTGACCTTTCCAGGGTGTAGCCCACCTCTCACTCAACAACCTCCTGAAAAAAGGACTCTCCAAAGGAAATATATTAACTAAAAATAAAACATATTTATTATCTTTATTTTGACACAAGGAATCACATAAAAATGCTCAGTATGTTTACCATCTCTGTTGACAGCCAGATTTGGCTTTTCCACATATTCATAATAATAATTTATCAGCGTATGTGTTTATTTCAGCTAAACAGGTCTAGTGTTAATAGTGAGTCAGTGTTAGCTAAACAGAGCACTATTTTACATTTTACATAACCATCAAAGGAAATTATTCCATCACACATTTGATAAAGCTACAAGATTCTGTAAATTTATCAAAGTTAACATTGATAACAACCTTTGCCAAATACAGCAAAGAGTTTAAAGAAACATGTGACTCATTTTACTTGTTGGTGGTGATAAACAAAAAGCATAGAAAGAAAACAGAAATAAATCTTGCATTGTACTGTATGTCTTTCTTCTAATAAAGCAAACAGGTGTTTGTTGTTTTATGAAGATGTATGTTTCATTTATAGTTAACTATAACTGTTGACCATATCGACAGTTATAGTTAAATTTCACAATGGAAGGACATTTCTCCTAACATCTGCCAACTTTAGACTTACTCATTAGGCACCAGCACCCCCTGAAACCCCATTACAGATTAAACATGTAAGATAATGAATGGATGGATAGTTACACAATATTCATCAACATATCATGCAGCCCTAAAGATATTTATTTGTATGACATAAGACAACAAATGGAAAAAAAGCATTTTGTACTACTTCCTCTGCTTCGTGATGTGATATTTACTGAGTTGATGCTTCTTATAAAAAGAGTTCTTAGATAACAGAAGCAAAATCAAGGACAGAGACCGCAAGAGTGATTTGCAGAGAATGGGATCTGATGAGCCGACAGGTGCAACATATGTGCAAGAAAATATACAGTTCTGAGATGGGAAAAGGTAACCTGCTGTCTTTTTTTGTCCTGAACAAGGTGCTGAAATGTCATCAAGTGCCAGAAGGTGGAAAGCTGGAAATATGTTTGTGTCTGTTCACCAGAATACATGTGCTGTATAATAACAACATTGTGCTCATGACTGTCTCCCGCTTTCGTCCCCTGTGGAGGCAGTGTCAGGTTGCTTTTGTTGGGTGGATTTGTTACACTCCCTGCCCTTTTTCCTGACATGTTTGCCTCCATAAATGTTGAATACCAAAACATTTGTCAGCTTCTGTGGAGTAAAGCAGACATTTAAATCAGAGATTGTCAGCCTCTTATGTATGATGACAGTTCCAAAAGCCTAAAATTTTATGGAAGTAAATAACTAGAACAGAAACATATTTAGCTATTTTCTATCTTTGCCATGATTAATTATTTTAAAACTTGAAATTATATATGCTTTTATCACTTCTACAATTGTTTGTACAATTCAAGATTGCCAAGCTACAATGTTGCCCAAAGTTTTAAATTTGGTTTCATCATAAAGAATCCAATCTTGAAGCCTTCCTGCTTAGTCCTGATGTGGGGAATCCAGTAGATGGCAAATGTAGAACATAACCAGCACTTGTCAGAAATTCCTGCATCTCTTCCAGTGCTGCTGTCAGCCTCTTGTTTGCCTCCCTTGTCATTTCATCAGCTTTTGAGAAATGTCCAGGTTTGCAATGCCTCTGTTGTTCCACATTTCCTCCATTTATTGGTGAGCCCTATTGCTGTGTTATAGTTTGCACATTGAGCTGCAGATTATTATTTTTTAATTCATTTCAGTTTTGCAATGAGGTCCTGTACCTTTGCAATAAAAATGGCTTTTGCTAAATGAGCAAGATGTCAGAAAAAACCCTCTAAGCAAATCAGTTTAACTCAGGTTTTTCAGGTTCACTATAACTGGTGGTGGGTGTTAACCCTAAAAGACTGTATGCTGGATCAGCAGGTGCTCAAACAAAGCATCAGTTAAAGGATATTAATATTTGTGTAACCAGGTACTTTAGTAAATATATTTGCATTCACAGGATGAGTGTCAGAAAGTATGTGGAAAAAGTTTCTAAATTGTTATCAAATCTATTTTTTACACAAAAACTTGAGATATCTGTGGTCTGTATAAAGACACTTTGTAGAACCACTGTTTTGTTTTTTAAGGTATTGTCCTACCATCTTTTCCAACTTCACCTGAATATTTTACTTAATTATCCCTGCATAATACTTTAAGCTCATTCAAATTAGGTGAACAGCAATTTCAAGTTTTGCTAAAGATTCTTAGTGATATTTAAGTCTGTACTTTAGACCAATAGAACAGACAAACTTGCTTTAATCATGTGCCTAACAACAGATCCAGAGTAGTAACAATAAAGAAACAAACAGAAAGTAAAGAGTAAAAGCAGCTGCATCATACACATGACGGCACATTAATAAGCCTTTTTCAAAATGAAACATCTTTCTACTGATTCATTAATCATTTTTTATCATCTTTTAACCAAGACCATCTCTCTATTTCTAGTAATTTTTTGAAGTTACATAAGTAAAAACAGTTTCCACCCACTTACTATTCACACTGTGTTGATTGGATCATCTGTGTCCTGAAAAGAAGAAATAATCAGACTTACAATATTAGGCAGTGTTACTTGCTGGCAGATTGTTTCCTTGCATGCTATGGCTTGTCTGTTGTATAATTTTTGTCTTTGTTTGTGGCAGAGCTTGAGGCCAGAGAGGCAGTAATTAAACTGGGACATCTAAAGACTTAGAGGCACAAACCCAGCACCCATGCTGACAGTCAAATTGCCAAGCCAGGGGAGGTGACCAAGCGAGAGGGAGCAAGAACAGCCAGGAAAGGAGGAAGAAGATGTGAACTGTGTGAGAGCGTGAGTGAGAGAAGAGGGGAAACCAGTGAAAAGAGGGCGGGCCTAGACTCAGGCAGATCACACACACCCTCCTGCTCAGCCCACAGTCTGGTCTAGGCATGCAAGTGGCAGCATGTGGGAGAATGTGCTCCAGTGTGTGTAGAGTGAAACACTACGCCGGAGCCTGGGAGATGTCTGTCTGATGCAGGGATTTCCCTCTTTCTGTCCTGAACAGGACACATGCTGGCTGTGCTTTAGTAACCACAGGGAATTAAACGGGACGCTCACAGGAAACACGGGTAGCTTAAGTGAAGGTAAGGAGATACTTTGCCTATTTTGAAGATGTGCTGAGAGCTTTGAGAACTGAAACACATACAGAGAGAGTTGTGATGGGGTTTAAGGTAACTTGCTTCAGACTGTTTCTGTATAGAAATATGTATTAGATGTTGATATTTGAGGGGAAAAACATGAAAAGATGGAGCTATTTAAAAGAATCCATATGTGAATATGGGATTTTTTTTAAGAGTAGGTATATGCAGGAGTCCTGACGTGCAATACATTATCACATAAGCGAGAGTTTGTTAGTTTTAGTCATCTATATGTTGTTCTGTAAAAATCTGCCCTGAATATGGATTCAGATTACCATTTTGTATGGGGCATTGTGTGTTTTTCTGTGTGTTAAAGAAAGGACTTTATCAATCATTAATGCTCTCACTGGAGACCTTGTCTAGTTTCTTATACAAGCTTAGTTAGTGATAACAAAATACCTTAACAGGCTCTCTGGACTGGCAGCACCTAGCAATCCCGATATAAAGCTCAAAGGGCAAACACTGCTGAATTCCTTAACGGTGTCTCCACCTGATTGTTTGCCTCTTTTCGTTGGAGCTACTGATGTGAAATTACATCTGATAAAGAGCAATTTCTCCCAACTCCAGATTAGAAAGAATTATTTGCTGCTTACAGCGATTGTGGTCCATTAAATGGTTGTTAAAGAGTTTGCTTTACGTAATCCAAAATAGAGCGTTTTAAAACTTCTTTTCACATATTCATAGGTTCAGAATTCAAGTTTATAAAAGGGATAAATTAATGACAGATTTAGATGTAATGAATACTTCAGCCTACTTTGGGTTTGTATGGGAATGAAATTTTAACACTGGGAAGAGAAAAGATCAGAAAAGTGGACTGCTCTGTATGAGACTTATGAACTGTTCAATCTCTTGATGGGGAAGTTGTAACTCCTGAAAACTTTGCTCTCAGCAACAGCAAACATGGAGTGCAAAATATAGCAAAATTAAGATAAAACACACAGGGATACAGAGTCACAGCTTTGCTGAATTTATTAATTCACAAGAGAAGAAACTTATTGATTTTCTTTGCTCTTTCGAGAAAAACTCAACATTGCTAAACTGTAACACTTTTGGGAATAAGACTGAGATTAAAGGAGAAACCTTTCAGCTTTCCTTTCATTTAGAGACCTTGTGATCAGAGCTGGAATGTAAACTATTTACTCCCTGTTGTATTTTTGTGGTGCCTGGTTTAAAATAGTGTTAGCATGGTTATCCAGCAAATATTTAGGATTCAAGCATACCTTAATGCCATTCTAGGCACATATTTACATCAAATTCCCCATAACAATAGAGGGCATCCAGGTAAAATTTAGTATATATTTATATATATAAGAAACCTTAACTTTTAGTACTCTTCTTTCTTCAGTGTTATCTTTCCTTCCTGGTATTCACTGCTTCAGTTGCTTCAACAAGAAACTTGAATATTGGCAGGGTGTTTGGAGCAAGTGATCCGTGAAGGGATTTATAATGGCAGATAAAAACCAATTGGTGTGTGTGCGCGCGTGTGCGGGTGTGTGTGTGGGATATATTTTTACACCACTGACAAAGACTTTGTGAAAGCCAGAGGCAGTGAAAAGAGGGGGAAGCCTGTCTTATCTCTCCCACAGATACGTATCCAGGTTTTTGTTTGAATGTGTGTGAGTGTTTGTATTCTTGGTGTCTGTTAGGGGCAAATACCTGTGTGTGTAGGTGTGTGTGAGAAACCAAGTAACCATGTGCTGTGTGTACAGTAAGGTAATATAGTGTGGGTGTGAGCATGAATGGGATATTGTCAAGTCAGCCTTGTGGGTCTTTTTATGTCATATCTTCTATCGAACATTAGTCTTATGTTCAGCTAATCTTGTTATAGTTTCCAAAGTAAAAATATGAATTTTCTTAAATAAGTTTGTTAAAAGATTACAGTCAATTTCTTACCCGCTGTCTACACTGCATGTAGACTACATGTAAATGTGCTTTCATGTAGTCTAAGTCATATCAGCTAGAACCAAATGCTGAAGCTAACGGCTCCAAGATGTACTGAGACCTGAGGGGACTTTTATTGTCTTAAAATAACTCAAAACTGTAAAATGTTACATTCTCATTATGACTTCCACGCAGGAAGATCACCTTTGATATATCCTTTGCTATTCACATTTCTGGTTGCTACATTTCGAGTAAAAAAATAATTTAGAAATCATGCCAGCCAGGGCTAGTCCTAGGTTATATTGTTTATGTGTCAATGGGTACCGCCCAAGGAATGTTTCTTACAATCTTTAAGAGCCAATGGATCTTAAAGTTTTCTTATTCACTCAGAAATTTACAAAATTTATAAAAATTATCTGCATCATGGGTCACAATTTGTGATATTTTCAAAGAGTACATATTGGGATCAAGTTTGTATTGAGCAAAAACAGAGTCTGAGACAAAGTTTTCAGAAAATAACAAAACAATATAATTAAATTATAACTGAGTAATTTGACATTTTTAAAAATCAGAATACTAAACTGATACCAAATGGGCCAAATTTATAGGCAGAAAACAGTTTGTTTATACATTATGGAAGCAGAAAGGGGGCAAATTTGCAGTGTGCTGGGACAAACCATTGATGTTCTTTAGAGATTTTTCACCAAAAAAACTTCCTCTACCTCAGTCTGACTCCAATCTTAAAAATGTTTTAATCATCTCCACAATTCAATACAAATCAGAAATAAAGGACCCACAACTAAATACAAAATGGGACAACTGACTTATCAAAATGGTTTGCTTTTCCAAATTCAGTCCACTCCCTAACCATGATGAAAAACCAAATAAGGTTGGAAGAGCTTGCACTCAATGGAGGAAGCATTGTTTTCCTGAAATAGTAAGTTCAGGAAAAACTTACTGATAACATTCACATGTTATCATTAAACAGAAGTAAACAAATTCACACCGGCACTAACTGCCGGTTGTACTGTCCTTTGCTACAGATCCTTAAAGTAAGGAAGCTTGTTTATGCAGTGATCACATTATTTAATCTGTGATAAAGATTATTTAATCTTTATCACAGCTGACAACAACTTACAATGTTCTATCTCATTATTCACTTTAAGGCATAAACTACTTCTCACACTTTGTGGAAACTGCATAACATAACTACGATAACACAGAAGACATATTTTTATGCAGATGTGGCAGGCCTGATTAAGAGGTCGATGCAAAAACGATGATCTCTTCTTCCTCTGCCCCTTTCATTTTCTAAAAGTTGCCTCACTTATGCCTCATCCCTCTTCCTCAGTGGTGCATAATTTCTGCTGTCGAGCAAATATGAGGCTTATGGAGTCCCCAATGCATTAGGGCACTTTAAATGTTTGTGTTTGCCAATGTGCCTGCCTGACGTGTCTGCGTGTGAGTGTGTGCTCCTTTCTTTCACTCCCCCTGTTCTTTGCTGTTGTCACTGGGAGTTCAGTAGACAAATATTCCTGAAGTCTGTTTTGGGAAGACCATGACAGACCTGACAGCTGAGGGTGGAGGGAAACAGAAAATGTTTCTCTTTCTCTTTTCTGGTTTTATGAAGTGTGTCTGGGGGTGCTGGTTCTGTCATAGCATAGTGCAAAAATTGAGGGAATCTGTCTGCACTGTATACTCAGTAGTTCTCTGAAGGGCTATAAAAGGTGGAAGACAAACATTTATTTTTGTGTCTGTCATGGCATGTCTTCTCTCAGGAGGTTTAAGTAGTTCACAATCTAACTGTATGCAGGGGTCCTAGAAAATGTCATATTTTTGCTTTTTTTTCATCCAGTTTTTGTCACATCTTGGACATTTAAGTACAAAACATTAACACTAAACCTGTCTGATTATTGTGTTTTACTATTTCTAGCTTTCACAATTGCTTACAATTTTTTGTTGTGCAGTATAGAACCATTTTGTCTCTGTTTTGGAATCCGAACTATTGACTCTAATTGAAAATCTGTAACTCCTGAAGTTTTCAAGTATCCTGCATTGAAAGCAGATCCCTTAAATCACCGTTTCTGGGGTTTGATGTATTTTGTTTGTTAGCAAAAAAATTCTTAAAGATATCCATTTTAGTGGTTTGTTCAAAACTTTCGAACCAGTTTGAGAACCGCATGGGAACCCCGTGTCTTGTAACGTGTCACAAGAAAAATTGTTTTACTTTGTAGAAAACCTATGGAGTTCTAGTTTATGTCAGTTTAGGTGTGGGTTTCATTGGAAAACCGTGCAGGAAAGGACTTGCTACATTAGTCGTTGAGAACATTATAACGTGCTGACGTCCCAGTTTACATCTACTCTGTTTGCAATGTCACTCATCTGGTTGGACAAGAATGCTCTGGGTTGGGAGCTGGAAACTTTGACTTATACGCCTGATGAGGAAGAATAAAGGGGCTTAGGTCGGGCCACAAGTTAGAGGAGCAAGACTGGAGGCCTGTAATTTAGGAATGGGTCCATTTGAGGGGGATGGGTGTCTCGATACTGACATGAGCTGGCATCTGTCCTCGTTCATTTCCTTCCTTTTGTCTGTTCTTTCTCCTCTGCTGTGATGAATTGGGAGTTTTCTACTTCCTTCCTTCCATTGCTCCCACCCTGAGTCTCTCTCTTATGCTCTCTTTTTCTTTTCATCTGCCTGTGTCTGTCACTCCTTCATACTTGCTATCTTCCCCCTTTGGCGTAACAGCTTTGCCATCCTTGTCATGTTTGCGTATTATCTCTGATCAGTGTTGCATTTAAGCCCACACATCAGCTCTGGTGGTTGCCAGCTTATGTTTTTGAAATGTTGTATACAGAAGGATAGATATTTACATTTAAAGCGGAAATGAAGAAACTAGTACTAAAGATATGCAACACTAATGTTTTTTTTTTTACTGACTGAGCAACCTGCAGTGTTTACTAGAGATAAGGGATGCACATTGTATCATTTCTCTTTAGCAGGAAAAATATGTACATTGTGATCAAAATTGTCATTTATAAATTCATTAATTTTAAAGGATTGTTACTTTTGCAGTTAAAAAATAATTTTCCAGTAATAGTTTCATGAGGGCATCAAGAAATAATAATATACTCCAAAATATACTCTGGTAGCAACAGTATTCTTTTGGATAGTGGGTGAGGTTTACATTTAGAACAGTTTTTGTGTAATTTTTTTGCTAAACTTTTTTTTTTTTTACTAATTTTTGATCAACTCCAACTGCATGAGAGATACGGCATATTATGAAACCCACAAATGACTGGAATGAATGGGATGTGCTGTGGTGGTACAGGGGTTGAGCACGGCCCACGGGTGGAGGCCGTGGTCCTCAATGCGACCATCGCGGGTTCGATTCCTGTTTGCTGCATGTCTCCCCCTTCTCTCATTGTCCATTTTCCAGTCAGTTAACTGTCAAATGGGGGCCACTGGAGCCAAAAAAAAAAAAAAAAAAGACTGGAATAAACGATTTCTAAGTCTGTAACTTGCTTGTCACACGTGCAAAATTAATGACTCAATCCTTAGCAGTGATCATATTGGATTCTGAAATCAAATGAATCCTCAGCACTATATATGTAACATATCATCTAAAGGATGTACCATTTAATGATATGAACTGGGTAAAAGTTGGATCTGACAGAAAAAGGAAATATGCCTTGAGAAGAAATGTGTGAACAGAAAGGGAAGATGGTCTAACGGACAGAGAAAGAGAGTGGACGTGTGTGAGGTGTTGAGAAGGCTTTTAAAAGTGGAATTAGATTAGAGGTGTAAAGAGTGTCTTTTGAAGATTGTGTTTATGATTTGTTTTCACTGGGGAGAAATTGCACTCTTTGGAACTCTCTTTGATTTAGTCTGGCTTCAAACACTTACAATACTGACTTTTAGAGTCTTTTGGATCAACCGCTGTGTAATTAAGACAGGGGAAATCTGCAATTTAGACCTTGTCTGTCCTTTTCTCCTTCACTCTTACAGAAAGTATGCAGACTTGGCTGAAAATGTAGTGCTCATCACATTGTGTCATTTCACACTCCTTATTGACCTGGAAGTAATGCAGAGAGAAAAGGCTGTATGTGTATAAGTAACTGTGTGCAAAAATGCATGTGAATAAGCATGTGTGGTTGAAGGCTTACAGGCAAAACCGCATGCATTCTTTTGTTCTCTGGATTTTGTCTCTTTGGAGGTAAAAGAACTCCCATGTTGAGTGCTGTTTATGATTTCTATTAGACTGTGTGGCTTTGTTATTGTCCTGCAGTGCAGAAGCAATCATTGTGAATGTGTTTACGTGTACACAACTGCGGTCATGCAATCTTTGTCGTCCCAGCCTTCTCTTACGTGTCAAAGAGTCATGTGGATCTTACATGCAGGTCACTAATGTACTGAGAGGATAGGCTCTATTCACTGCAGCAACTTGAGGTCCAAATAATAACCCCCCGCTTGAGTCCACTCGAGAGATCAACTCCCAGGAAATGGACCCATTGACCTAGATCCAACCACTTCTACTAAGAAACTCAACATAAATGGCATATATTGACATCCTTGTCTGTAGTCTCCATAGGCAGCAATATGAGGACCCTTTTATGTTCACCTAATGATGGTTTAAATGGGTGTGTATGTCCCTTACAAAACCACCTGATTTCTTAAAATATATTTCACGTATTATTGCTTTAAATGCACACAGATTGTACAGTCATGTTCTTCCTTTTGTTTGATTTATTTCAGTAAAGATGTTCCACTTTTTAACAAAAAAAAAAACAAACAAAAAAAAAACATGGGTATCTTTATCATTTGATGAGTTAGAAGAATTTTTAAAATAAAAATCTGGTTGTATAACTAATATAAGTTATATAAGTTTTCTTGACTACTTTGCAATAAAGTGTCACTAATAACTGACCAGAAAATATTTAAACAACTAGTTAATACCTGAGCTTTCCACATCTTATCGACTAGTATGAGGCAGTTTTAGTGCTTTACATAGAGCTGCACGATGTGTCTTTTATAAACAATGCTTTTTTTCATATTTTTTAAAACTGTGACTGTATTGTTACAGAATAACATGATACTAAGATTTTTTTTTACAGATCATCTGCCTCATCTTAAACTGCACCACACAGTGTAAGTTATAATAAATATGTAAGAAAAACATATTGTTCATAAAAGTTACATAAAGCATCTTCAAAGTTGAGAATCTTGCTGAATAATAGATTTTGTGACAGTGTTTGATTCTGCAACATCAGCTTTATTGCTGCTTTTTATTTATAAAGTTTTAACAGCTCAACTAATAGGGTTCGTAACCATTATGAGTCCTTCATGAATCTTACTGTAAACTGGTTTTGTTTTCTGTCCAAAAAGGCAAGGTACTTTCAAGACATTAAACTTAATGTATGGTACATTGGTGTTGATAATCTAAGTGTATTTGTTTTACAGTCACAAACAACAATGGTTGTCATGTACTTCCTTTTGGTGCTTCTTTGCTGCTCAAAAAGCAAATAAAAGTAATTTTGTGCAAAAGCAATACAGCAAATAAATGTTGCCTGACAGAGTGAGTAATTCACTGATTGATGATAAGTTAAAATTCTCCAAAACTTCAGCCAGGATTTTTTTTTCAACATGTTATTTCATTCTGTTGTGAAGCTCTGCATGTGCACTGTGTGACATAATCATTCAGGTGGATTAATGTTTTTAAAACCTTTGAAGAACACCAGTTTCACAGTCTGGGCGTAGGTCATTCTCTGAATTTGTCACACCTTCACGAGTGAGGACATTTTTTGTTTTTCTGTGTGATGTAAAAATGAAGTGAGATAAGAAGGGTGGGTCTCTTCTGTGAAACAACCATGTGAAAAGTGATGCAAATTGTCCCTGAGTGAAACCAGTTTTATTTTACACTTTAAATATTGGAGCAGTTGTTTCTTTTCTCTGTAGCTATGGTGTTTTTTTGTTAGAAAGCCCAGAACATCTTGTATTGTCTAGTCATGTATTTGTGAGCGTAAAGCACAGAGAAACAGCTGATGGTTTATTTGTCACATTCTCGCTGAGAGGTTCTTTCTCCTCTCGCTCCCTGGGGGATATGGTCTTGTCTCTCTTTTCAGGGGGGCACTCTGTTTGCACTTGCTGTTGTTGACTCAGCTGCATGGATGCACTGAGAAAACTTCTCCTTTCCTTGTCCCACTCTTCCCCTCCCCCACTTCCCCTCCAGACCTGCTCTGTGCCCATTTCTCTGCTGTTAACATGTTTCACAACCTCACCAGCACCTTTTGTCAGGTTTAGTCACTAATGACTTATTTTATCTCTGTAACTTTTAATCTTTCATTTTCTCTTCCTTCCGCAAAGCCTCTCACTTGCCACTTGATAATTGGGGATTTTCATGCCTCAGTGGTAAGCTTAATTAAGAAAGTGCTGGTTTATGTATTATTTACTTCCCATTGCTTGACTTCAAGAGTGCCTTCAAAATAATACACTAATCATGTATTGCAGTATGAGTACATACTAAACTACTCATACATACTCATAATAAAAATTCATCAAACTATCTTTGGTCCACTGTGACTGCAAAAACCAGACAAAGTTGATATTCTTTTTATAGGACATTTTCAAAACCATAATTTATAAAAAATATTTTTGCTAGTTTTGTCAGAGTTTTATTTTGAGTTACTATTCATAGGTTTGAATCTGAATTAATGGAGAAGACTGATTTACATTAAAAGAGGTGTGATTATTTCAGTTTAGGCCACAGCTCTAATTGTTTTTCCACAAATAATAAGATAAATCACAATTATATCAGTAGAAAAGTGTAGCATTTCGTAAGAGTGATTGTACCAGCAGTAAAGCTGTAGCTCTTTTACTTGTGGAACTCCTTCCGATAACTTCATAAACAAGTCCAGACGTGATTTTTAATTACAGGCTCACGGCATGAATATTTTCTCACAATTCTCAAAAATGGAAATCCTGTTTCATTTAACAGGATTTGCATTTTGTAAATAGGTGCCTTGTAAATCGAAATTTACAAGGCACCTCTTGGACTCCTTCCGGGATATATTTGTACTGCAATTGCACTGAGAAATGTTGAGTCTTGCTTTTTGTTCCCATGATTTGCTGCTTCTTTTTGTTCATTTGTCCATTTAGCATAACTTAAACAACAGCCTCTGTGTGTATATTCCTCCCAACTATGACATGTTCAGAAGGTTGTAAACATTTTCAAATCCACCTTATTCCACTTAAGGTTCAGATAAAAGAGAGCTATTGATCTTCTTCACTTAGTTTTCCTCTTATCTGCTAAAAGTCAATGTGATTCCCCTGCCCTTTTGCCAGGCATTTACAGCAGGCATATCCTCACAGTTTCTTTTCATATATCTGCATCATTTAAAGTCATTGTAAACACTTCATTGATGTTGACCATAGCTAAAAACAAGTTTTCTTCTTTCAATAACAGCTTCCATGTTGACGACATTGACTCAGTAGAATTAATGTATGACATGTTCACTGATTGGACAGTGATCCGATTTGTTTTTGCTTGTTTTTGAACAAGCATTTGCTGATTAGAACTGATAATGTGCATTTTTCCTGATGTATTTTTGTTTATGAATTTGACAACTATTTGTATGTCATAAATATGTAAAATGTACAAGAACAGCCCTCCCTCAGGTTTGTCTTAGAAGTTTCTTCAGAGTTATCATCCTTAGTATATTTTTACTCTCCAGTCATATAAAGGTCACTATATGAACTTACTACAGTTTGCTTATATCTTCACTCTTGTTTCACTACTATATTTTTGTGACTCTACTGTTGTCAGTGGTTAGCCAGATCAATATTTTTGTCATCATATACCATTCCTTAGGGTAAACTTACCACCATCAGTACATGAGTGAAAATTTCATACACAAACATACAACACAGGCATTACAAACCTGAGCATTTCTCCCCTGATAGTCTTACAGCCGCTCTGTCTCTGACAACAAATCAGGCCTGTTCATATCTGCCCTACTTTGAACTGACACATCATCTATCTCTATCACCCCCTGAGGACCTATCAGCCCCACTCCACATCTTTACCTCTCATGTTTCCTTCCACCTCAGCACTCATCAGTCATCTATCTACCTGTGGCCCATCACTCGACTCCACCATCAACCCACTGAATTAGCAGCCTCTCGATCCCCTTTTAGCACCGTCCTCTGTTGATTTGACTCTCTTGTCTCTGTCATCCATTCCCCCAGTTTCAACCTCCCATCTCTGTCTACCTTTGGCTCAAACATGCTCATCCCTTGTACTCACCCACTCAGCTGCCCTGTTATTTCACTCCCCCATCGTTCACACAGGCCCGGCCTGAAATATTACCTGCCATTTTAGCTGCATCTATTCCCATCTGTATGTGTCAGCATTGGACTTCAAGGTGAAGTAAAATCTTATGCCTAATCACATGAATATGCCAAAACAACATAACTGCCTTATTATTATGAAGTTAGCTACTTTTTTTTTTTTTTTATCACCACAGCATGTTTGAATGGTTAGTACTTGGATCATTAACTTGAGGTGTTGGACATTAAATTAGCCTTCAGATTCCCTTGATGCCTGTTAAGTAGGATAGGTTACTATTGCAATATTTGAAAGCCTAAAAATGATCTAATTTAATCATATATAGAAGACTTTTGATCGTAATGCAAATAAAGTGTGACTTCTCTATGTGGTTAGATTAAATCATAAATTTCACATAAGCTTTCAAAAGTTAACAAGTACAAAAATGACTTTAAAGTATCTGGAAATAAATACATAAAAATAATAAAAATAATTATTAGGGATACACAATATGTTTCCCACTTCTATGTTTGCAATGGAAAATCACAACATGCATATTCAGTTGATTTTGATGCCTTATGGGGTGATTGTCTGTGCAATCAGTGCTTCATCAGGAATTGTTTGTTGATTGAGGACTGGTAGAAGCAGGAGAAGCTTTATTAATATTTAACAACAACAAATGGTATTTTTACATCTACAATTCTGCCTACTGATAGATTTCCAGTGGTGTAGTACAATAACACAGATCTGCAAAGATTTAGTTGAGACTGACATTCCTAGATCTTGACCTTGACCTTTTTGTGTGTAAGATCCTGGTGTTAAAATATGCATCTTCAGCATCTTCAGGGGTTTTCGGATCTTGGAATGCTCACAGGGACTTCTGGTAGTTTGTGCTCTGCTGCAGCTGTGACTGAGTTAAACATTAAAAGCTACATACATTCATTGACTCGCTCTGGCGTTTCACTCAATAAAAGGCTTGTGGAAGGAGCCGTCTTCCTTAAAATATGGTAATCCCAGACTGCAGCAAGCTGCAGAGAAACTCAGCTAGATTCTGAGGTAAGAAGCATACAACGTAAGCTGCTAGAGAGGCGAACGAGAGACTTTAATGAGGTTACTGACACTTGAGGAGCCAACTGGAATAAAATGACTGGCAGTTTAATTCAAATGCATCTCTTTTCACTTACTTTTTCCCGAGTTGGCACACTGACCCAAAATCTAAAATGAATTTTGTACTTTTTGCGTTGCAAATTATGTGCAGCATTACCAGCTATTTAATTCTGTGTTTAATCTTCAATTTTGACTTTTTTGGCAATACTTGTGTTTGTTCAAGAAACTCGTCATCACCATATCCCTGATTGGTGATGGCAAATAAAAGGGCCCAAAAAAATATGACAATCTTCTCATCTCAATCCACTTAGGTTTGTTGTTTTAAGGTTTTTGTTCAGAGAGAAAGCACTCTTGCGGGAAGTAAATAATGATTTATCTTTCACCAGTTTAAACAAATGGTTTGATTTAAGAAGCTGCTGAGACTTGTGCTGGAAGGCACATTGTATGTGTCTCTCCGTCAGTGTGTGTTGAAGCTAAGAGTGGGGGGTAGTGGCACGTGCCTTGTCAGATCCCAAAAGGATGAATAAGAAGCTAATCTCTGTCTTCCAGGGAATTCTGTGTCTCAGACAGTTTTCTCTCAGAGGATCTGTGGGAGTGCATTGGAGCGTTGTCTCCCATGTCTACAATGGGATGTTTTCGGAGCCCTGCCTGTGCACAAGATAAATGCATTTCCTCCACAAACATGAACAATGCACCCGCACACTCTACATAGGTATACACATAAAGGCAGGTCTCTGATTCTTTTTATTATTTCTTTCTTTATTTGGAGCACTGCTCTATATTTACACAGAGTTCTCATTATTTTTAAAAGAAAACTTGCATTATTCCAGGCTTGTGAGTGTGTACAGGTGACTTCAGGAAAATAAAGAAATAACATACTTTGATAAATAGAACATTTTGCCACATATCTGATTCTGCACTATACTAACTTAATCTAGTTTTCTCCATCTAAAAAGGTTCTGTAAAAAGAAGTCTAAAGACAGTGTGTGGGATATAAAATGTTAGGGCAAAAGTGTCAAGAAAAATATTACTTTTTTTCTGAATTATTTACATAGATTTTAACATGTTAAAAATGTTAATGCTATTAATTGCTCTTTTTTTAACATAAAATTTTTTAGCTGGCACATTTGTATTTGTTTATTTCTGGTATGCTTGTAAATCTGACACATAAGCGACATCCGCAAACCCACTAGGTGTTAATTGTTTCTTCAAAAAGCTACCTGATAGGACACTGGGAATGATGTTGTGCAACTTGTGCAAAAAGGAGTTGGCCTACCACAGAAGCTCTTCAAACCTAAAATACTATCTCAATGCAAAACAAGTCATAGCAAGCAAAGACATACCCAGCGCTAATGTCAGGGTCCACTGTTCATATCTCTAAAAAAGTTATTTATCAAAGAAGTTACATGAATAATCTGGTATTCCTGAAACACTTGAAAGCTGAATGACTATTATAGCACTTTGCACTAACGTGATATTTGAATAACCTGAATAACAGATTAAAAACAACAAATATCTTTGTTTTTTAGCTCAAATGTCTATTTGTCTTATAATTTAGCAGCAAAGAGGGTTTTCAATTGAGAATATTGCTTCTTTTGTCAATGTATAGTTTTTGATTAAAATGCAACTAATTATGGACCTCAGAACATAAGTTCAACTTTTGAGTGGTTTCCAAGCAAATGTTCTTTTTGCATGGAATATTATATTTTTTTCTTCTTTGCATTTCATTAAATAACACTGGGAGTCAAACATACTAATGTTGAACAGTTAATTAGTCAGGCAGGTAGCCAAACAACAGTTGGCTGCTTAGCTTGCCAAACGTAATTTGAATACTCTACCTCAGTAAAAATGGGATGAGGTTGTTCTTTAATTTCCACTATATGATTATTTAAATGTTTGCTGCAACCACAAATATTTCCAAACAGCCAGCTTTATCTTTCTATTAATTTTGGTTAAACATTAGTCTGATTATAACAAGTAAGAGCAGTAGGAAGGAACATTTGAGTGATTTGGATACCTTAACTTCAAACCTTTGTAATGTCTTGAAAGTACAAGCAAGCCAGTACACAGTTGGGAAAAACAACAACAAAAACAAATAGACTGTCTTTACTATGATAGCTAAAATTTTCCTCACAATGCTAAGAGCCAGAGTGAACATAACTGTTTTTGTTGTTGTATCTTTGGTAAAGACTATAATAAATTACTTGGCTATTTGTTATGGAAGTTGATAGAGTTATTAAAAGTGGATGAATTTTACATTTCAACTAAATTGAACTTTGTCCTCTGTGTTTGAAGGATTCTCTGAAGATTCCACAAATATTCCTTAAATGCAAAAAAAAAAAAACTGTCATCTTAATTTTATTTCTCTGATAAAACATTATATTTACATTTATATTTATTCACCACAACTATATTTATATTAACATAATATTTTGTTAACAAGTACACACAAGATTTTGTTGCAGTGTTGTGTAATAATAGAAAAAACAACTGTTTGATTACATTAGATGCGTCATAGTGCCATGACGGCCTCATAATAAAAACAACAACACAAGTTTTGTTTATTCTCATTGATGCACAGTTGTACAGTAGAAGATCCAAGCATACGCTGTTCTGCAGAGCTGAGATGTGTGTCATGTCAGGGTGGAGCTGGGAGAGACAGGTGGAGGGATGAAAAGACCGTCGGGGGGGAAGTTTAGGGTGTGCCTGCTCTGTGACTGTTCTGACAAGCTTTTGGCATTTTTCCAAAGAGTGAGTGTATGCGTGTGAGGTGGAGAACCTGCTCAGATTTCTCCCTGGATTGTGCAGGTGCTTATGTGCATGTTGCATTGCATTGCATCGCCGTACGTGTAACAGTCTGCTTGCCCGGGTGTCTGTGCTCAGGTGTGTGATAGATGTGAAAGCGTATAGGTGTTGATGAGTCTTTAATGAAACCATCATGTTGTGGCAATAAGAGCCTGACAGCTCCAGCACAGCAGTGCTTTCTGACACCTCCTGCCTGCTCTGTGCGATGCTCTGTTTCTTCTTTATTATTCTGTCTCTTTTTAACACTTGGTTACTAATAAAATCTGCGAGGAAAAGTCAAATATAAACTTTAAAATGAAACGAAACATGTAGTGTTAGAAGTGTTCTAACTTTTCTTTGTCTTCTCTCGATGTGTCAGTTTGCATACCCGTCCCAAAGTGAGCACGTCTGCATGATAATGATGCTGTGGCTGCTGTTGCGCAAGCTATTGTGCTGATGCACTCCCTCCATGTGTTAATATACTGCGAGAAATGAGAGGCTGAGAGAAAGAGAGCGAATAATTATCTTTCCCCTTTTGTCTCGGCTCCTTCAATTAAGCCTGAGGATAGGCAGACAGAGCACATGTCTACTTATCCACTTAAACCACAAAAACAATAGGACCCCCCCAGTTTTTCTCCTGTTATCTCTCCATCTTGTCTTGCACCACTTTCTCTTCTCACCTCACCATAATAAAATTCTATTTTCAGTGCTGAATCCCAATATTTCGTCCCTCTCTCATCGTCCTCCCTAGTGCGATTCGCCTAGAGCCTTGTTTCACCTACCCTTGTTACCCCCCCATCCCCCCTTCCACTTCCCATACCTTGCTTCGGGGCATAAGGAGAGGAGCAACGGAGAGACGAAACATTTTAGTTTGCACATAGCCAGAGAAAAGAAAACACTTTGATTTCCCCTGTGTGGGCTCCACTTCATTTATTTTTGCATTTCTTTGGCCTGTGTATGTTTTTTTTCTGCCTTCCCTTTACTAGATTGAAAACCAGATTTATCTGCATTTATAACAATGATTAAAAAAAACCATTTCACCATAACTAGCTCTCAAACTTAAATACACCCTTGCCACAATTTTATTTGATCAATGGTGTACTTTCAGCTGTAGCTGTTCAGCCGCTAAGCACGATCTGTCTTTGCATAAATCATTATCATCATTTAATTCGGTTATTTTCAGAGGGTGGGTGGACAGCATGTGGGCTGACTTCATCAGAGCAGATGAAACAGAAGAGAGATGAGAAACAAAGGGCAAAGTGAGAAGAAGAGGAGGAGAAATCTCAGGGTTGAAGTTGAGCTTATATAAGAACTTCTCAAGGGCGGGGTGAGAAGTACAGTGGTTAAGCTGAATCAGATAAATACACATCCAGTACCTTGCAAGCTGATCATACACTATTTTATTCCTTATAACCTCAATGTGTTTCCCTGAAACTGCATGAGATCAACACAAACTCATCTAATTGTCAAGTGGAAAGAAAATAAATTAATAGGTTTTGAATTTTATTTGACCAAAAAAATCATCTGAAAAGTGAGTCAACACTTTGTAGAGCCTGATTGTAACTGCAAGTGTTTTGAGGATATGTCTCTACCAATTTTGTGCATGTATTGACTGGCCTGTGAACAATAATTCAAAGTCTAGCCACATATTCTCAGTTTGATTCAAACTTCCACAAGTCCACTCTAACATATTAGTTAGATTAGTCTAAAATTAGGTAGATTTGGCGAGGATCAGTATTATTCAGTAAACGGCGTGTATGGGTGAACTCATTTCTATTCATCTAGGAGACAAAAGGGTATTTTCCCAAAATGTTTCATGTCTGTACATGCCTGCTTGGTTTGGGGTCGCAAGAGTGTGAGAGTAGATTTCAAAGAAATTCTAGATGTGTAAATGAACATGGCAGCTTTGAACAACTTTTTCACAAGAGGGTTTCTTGAAGATTCTTTATTTCTTAGTATTGAAAGTCAATTTTGCTTACCATCTTTTGTCTGAAGCTGAAATGCCTCTATCTGTTCTTGTTTTTTTTTCTTAGGGCAGAGTATTTCCAGCATTTGAGCCTGTTTAGACCATGTTGTCGATGGAAGATCAAATCCCAGTAATAATAGGAAGATGGTGATCCGGTTCCTGAAACACTGGTGAATACAAGTATCTTTTGTTGCTTCATAGATTTCACATTTTTATGAAGAAACTTGCATAAAAGATTTTCCAGCTCAAAAACAGAGAAAAAATATATTGTTTAACATTTTTAGTCTCCCTCTCTCTCTCTACAGCTAAGAGACGAATGGCATGGGTTTGACAATGTGTGATTCACAGAGTACAAACTGATCTGACAGCAGCTGATACAGCAACTACTTGAGCCTCAATAGCATTAAATAACAATAAGCCTTAAGCCTACCAAAGCACAAAGATTCTCCTACAATCAACAAAATATGCCCTAAAACCTGCTTGGTTCACTTGTTTTAAAATCTGTGAATTTTAGAGTTAGACTTTTTTTTCTATTACATGAATTAAAACAAAAACAAAATCAAGATTTTCCATACAAAAACAGTATAAGCAGTATCAAAAAATGTGAAAGCAACACATTTTTGGTTAATATTCTCCATCTTCTCTTTAGATCTCTGTCAGTTTTGGATTCTTCCTGTGCGTGCCATGGTAACCAAATCAACTGGTAGTATCTGATAACATATGGTTTAAAAAGCTGTAGGGGAATTTCCAGCTCATCTTTTTATGTACTTGATCTCCCGTCTTATTTGAATGACAGTTAAAGTATGCAAAGCACAGAAACAGCTCATGGTGTTTAAAGTTAAGTTATTAAGCAGGTCATGAAATTGTACTTGCCCTTGCTGAATGCTGTTTTTGTCACCATAAAGTTGTCCTTTTTTGTAGTGGACAACTATTATGGGTGTGTAATAAATGCTCTTTACAAGAAATTAAGAAAGTACTTGACATACCATACTACTACGTTTGTAAAATTAAAAAGAAATCAACATTTTCCTACCAAAGGTCTTATACTTTGCTATACTCAGTTTTGTTTGCTCAGTTTTTGAACATCAGAAGGATCCGAACACAGTTGTGTAGTGATGTCAATGGATTTGTTTAAAGCAAAAAATGTTAAATAGAGCAAGCACAGGCATATCTCTTGTTTGACTTTTCTTCCCGATAAAGGAGTTTAGATTATCACAGTAGCACATTATACACATGATAAAGAACTTGAAGATTATGTTTAAACTCTTGAATGTGTCTAATTTTATTTTTAAAGCCCAAAAATAAAATATTTATGGGCTTAAAATTGTGATTTTAAGCCCATTAAAATCACAGAGGTTAAAATGTTAAATAAACAGAGGCTTTAAAGCAAAATAGAGATTTAAAAAATAAAAAACACCCATGAGATGACTGATATACAAACATTTCTACTGGCAGTTTAAACTTCAGGCAAATGTCAGACTAAATAAATAGATCTCTGATTGTTTTTTAAAATAATACAGGGGATCAAACTCATGCAGTTGTGGCAATAACTGCTATGACAACACCAGCTTTGTTGTCACAGCCTGAAAGGCTTGATTCCAAGTTGTCAGCGTTTGGCAGAAAACAATGTTTTTATTATGAGAATGGAGAGAGTGAGAAACAAAAATGTTTAGTTTAAAGATTAGATAGATATACTGGTTCCTAATATTTAACAGCTTGCCATGTGCACACAAATATTTAGAAAATTTAGTTTGAATTCAAGAACACTTTGCTAATCCCAAAAGAAAAATTGTAGGAACTCGTATTTGTCTTCAAAAAGTTGTTGAGGCTTGTGATGGCTATGGACAGGAAGGAAGGAGCTCCTGTAGCAATCAGAATAAATAAAACAGAAATTTTATCATTTTGCTTGCTCTTGACAAGAGCATTCTGAAATATTTGTGAATGTTTAAAAAGGCTTTGCATGTTGTTCCAATCTATTTCAAATAATTTTTTTCTGTTTTATGGAAAGATAAAAAAATGTAATCACACAACTAGTCTTTTATTTCATTTAAGTAGCCATCCAAGCAAATGTTTTAAAACTTGCATAAATCTGAGAATCGTATACAGAAAAGTATCAATTAGCTACGACAGAGAGACTCATGTCAGAGTCCCCAACCAATCAAACTGCTACAAATGCCTTCCAGATGTAAAGTAGCATGAGCACAAAACAGAGGTTAAAATGTTAAGCCTCTGTTTAAGATCACTACATACATTTCAGAATGTTTTTCCAGTGTGTACCCTGACTGGACACAAGTCTCAAATCAAGTCAAGTCAATCTAACCATAAGATCTGAGCTGGCCTCCTACCTCTGTTTTCAAAACAAAACTGGAAGAGGTGTACTTAAATGTGGTTTTTTCCAAGGCTTTATTCAGGCTAAATCAGAAGAGAGTTAAGGCTTTGTCTTTTGGTGGTTTTCTCCTTTCTATCCAGTTAAATCATGGGAAACGTGGAGAGTCAGAACGGAGACAGCAGTGTGTACAGCAATGAAGCGGTACACCTTTCTCGTAAACAAACATCCCGCTCACTCCACCTCACCAACAAGAAGTCAGTCACTCGCCGGCAAAGGGTCTCTTCAATTGTGAAACAGGAGTACAGAAACTCAGAGACCTCCACTCGCTCTTCCAGCACACCAAGTATCCCACAGTCTTTAGCTGAGAGTGGACTGGAACTTTTCAATGGCACAGATGAGTTGGGAGAGTTTGCCATCAACCCTCACTGGACACAACGCATCTCAATGACAATGAGGCCGGACTCCTATCAACATGAGGATGAGCCCTTGGCCACGCCAACTCCTGAGACCTCAGAGGCAGACACTATTGCTCAGGATGACGCAGAGGATTCTATGGGGGAGGGAGATGTTCCTGGGGAAGAAAGATACCTCCAAAGAATGACTGAAGGTCCCAGAGATGGAGGAACTTTTAAAAAGAAGCGATCAAAGTCAGCAGACATGTGGAGAGAAGACAGCCTGGAGTTCTCTATGTCTGACCTGAGCCAGGAAAATCTTACCAGCACTGAAGACATAATCAACGGAGGAGAAGAAGAGGAGGAGCAGTTCACACGTCTCAGAGGGAGTGCAGGTAAGAACAACAAAAAAACCCCATGGACATTAAAGACTGCTTTTTGCATGTATTCTGTCACTGTCCAGTCCTGTGTCCTTGCACACTAATACCAAATGTTATGTTTTCATTTTCAACCTCTATGTTCTCATTTGTAGGTAATATTTTGTTAAATATGCATATATTTTACCAAAATTAATCATAAAAGTATTTCTTAAAATATGTAAGCAGAAGAGATTGATTGACTTAAGAATGCAGGCAATGAAAGGGGAAGGAGGTGAGAAAATCATAGGCACAGGCTGAGAGGAAAAAGGATTTGAGACACTGCTGATTAAAGGTCCGTTGCTATCCATCACTTGCAGCAGTTCAGTTAATCACAGGTTTGTTAGTTTTACTGGAGCTCTGCAGGAGCTCAAGCAGTCCAACGTGACATCAGGCAGTGACTGTTAACTTAACTGATGAAGGCTTAAAGGGCTCCCATAAGTGGTCAGATGGCTCAGCATAATGTACAGGCTTTGTGCATTCACACAAACACACCCATGCATACACACTTTGGCAATCATGATTCACAAGATACAAGCTTGCAATGCTGAAGTCAAATACAGGAATGAACCCTGAAAGTGCAGAACCTTGCAAAACAGTTCACACCCTCTGAACTTTTCACATTTTGTGTGATTGCAACAACCTTCTATGTGGCTTTTGGGACTTCATGTGACAACCTAACACAAAGTAGTGTTTAATTATGATGTGGAAAGAAAATTATACAGAATTTTCAGATAAGAAAATACAATTTTATCAAGTAAGCCATGTGTTTGGCTGTAACTCTTTCAATATGTTTCTCTTTAATAAAACCCAGTGCAATTGCCAAGTCTAATTAATAAGTAGTGTCTTAATCTGTGTATGTTAAAGATGAGCTAAATAAATCTATGTTTGGAGGTTTAATGAAAAACATGAATGAACAAATTACATTATGAAGGCCAAAGGACTCACCAGACAGGTCAAAAGCTTTTCTTACACAAGGTGAAACAGTAGTCTAACGACTTGTTTAAGACTTAATTCCTTTTAAGAAATGAAAACTCTTTAAATATCTCAACTTACCTATTAATTTCTTCTGAGAAATTAATAGGTTGACTTGACATGAGACTTACATGTCTTGACTTTCAACATGGTTTGGAACTTTAATACCATTTGTGGGACTTGGGTGGAAAGACTCTGTTATCCTTTTCCTTCTACCTCAAAAAGGTGCAATAATTTGCAATGGTCTGAAAAAGTAATCCCTGCCAAAATTTGTGGCTTTTTTAGAATATATATAAATAAGAAAAAAGTACAAGAGGTATGAACATTTTTGCAGCTGTCAGAAATTTGAATGCCCTTAAATCTCAACTTGTCCACTCACACATACGTAGTATACAAACCTGGAATAAACACCTGCTTATTTCATAGGCTCCACTGAAAGAGCTTCTTCCCTGGACCATCTGTGCAGCCAGCAGAGTCCAGGCCTCCGGGGTCAGAGGAATCGTTACATTAAAAACCATAGAGAAGTCAACAGCAATGGAGACACCGAAGCAGAGGATGCTTTAATGTCTCCACCTGAAGAGGACGGCAGCAGCTATGGAGCATTCACCCTCCCCTGTCGGCGATCTCACTGTCTGTCTGAGGGGTTGTCAGGGCTGGGGATCCCCTCCGCACCTTGCCCAGCCTTCCAGGGACGTCGTGCACATACTACTCAGGTTTGATCCTGTTTCTTAAGTCTCCTTTCCATTTTTTGTCTTTCTTTTAGTCAATTGACTTTGTGTATCAGTGTTTCTCAGGAAGTTCAGAGGGTCAGGACCACAGTCAGTTTAATACATCTTTGTGAAGACAACCAGACATTTCCTGCTGTTTTAATGTAAACATTCTGCATGTGTACTTTTTGTTTCTGGAGGAGTATCCTAATGCTTTTGCACATATATTTGACAGATAACCATCTAACTGAGTCATTTTTACAGAATTTTATTATCTGCAGCTGAACAAATCAAAGATTTAGAGATGTCATGGTATGTGCCTTTGATGCAAAAATAAGCCGTCAGGAGGGCAGTACTGAAATAGTTAACCATGCAATGTTAACCAGCTGATTTTCATAAACTAAAGTGGTTATTTTAAATTGTCTAACAAGACAGAGGGTTGTTGGTTATAAATAGAGCAAAACATCAGAAAAAAACAGACAGACTCCAGATTATCTGGAGTAAGATATGAGAATCTAATTGAAAATCAGATGTAATTTAAAAATGAAATCTATGGAATGTGACCGCTGATGCAGGATTTCTATGCATTGAAAACCTCCAGAGATGTGATGTAATCATGTATCTTGCAGTGTACACTGGTTATACTCAGAAAAGTAACATCTAAGCATTTATGCATGGTTTCAGCTGTCAGGTTGAGTTATGAAAACTTGAATTACGTATTCACCATCAAATTAGTTATTCAGGTCACTGAAAGTGCAGTTTTATTCAGTGGTTTGTATTTGGATGGTTCAAACGGACATGCATCTATACTCCCAAAGCAAATAAGTTCTGGGTTTGCCTTGTGTTTTTGTTGGACAGGACATCTCAGGTGCTATGGGAGATGGAAGTGAGTATGGCGACAGCGGCATTGATGGCGTTGCCACAGAGACGGACGCAGACGGCGAGCTGATCTCCCGGCGGTGTAAAGCCATGTCGGCCTCGTTCTCTCTCTACTCAGCTACAGAGAGCAGTGTCTTTAATGGGAGTGACAGTGGGAGCAGCAGTGCGGGCGGAGGAGACGGAAGAGCTGTTGAGGGATGCAGAGGAGGAGTGTATGAGAATTTCCGGAAGGAGTTAGAAAGTCAGGTCTGGGTTAGCTGGTTGCGTTTCTTTGTATTTACATGCCTTTTAATTAGTTTAATAATCTTGTTTTATTTCTAATGTCTTTGTCAATCATTCATCAGATGAATCAGGGCAGAGATTTCCCTGAGGAGGCCAGTTCGGCTGTAAGTGATGAGCAGAGCAGTGGTACTCTCAGCAGCGCCTACCCATCTGACACATTGACTGGCTGCGCACAAGGCACAGTCAGGAAAGCTGGAGCTTTAGCTGTGAAGAACTTCCTGGTTCACAAGAAAAACATGAAAGTGGAACTTGCAACGAAGCGCAAGTGGAAACAGTACTGGGTGTCTCTAAAAGGTACAATGTTATAGCCTTTTTTGGTTAAAATAGAAGAATGATTTGAACAAAAATTATGTCAAACAATGCTCCACTTCAACCTCAGTTCTTTTTATTACACAGTACAGTATAAAACCTAACCATATTACATTGCATATCATCTCACATAAAAGTATGACTCTGCATAAGCACTATGTCAACATCGTTAGACATTTTTTTTTTTTTTACTTTACCATGAACTTTGTTTTAAAGAGTATCAATGGGTTGTGGTTTAATTTTCTTAAAGCCTCCTATTTGAGCATCATCAGTTATTTTCAGACCTTTTCTGGCGTTCTCACAAGTGCTAAAGAAGTTAACTGTATCCCAAAGCAGCTCTAAAAAAATTCCCACTGGGCCTGTTTCTTTGGTTGTAACATTCACTTAAGTGTGTTCTGCTTCTTAAAGCCTTGTTTCTTTCTGCTTATGGTGAAAAACATTGTTATATGAAGAAAACCTTGCAGCCCTAACGTCAGACTTGAAAATGCATCTTAACATGACCCTGATTCATTTAATCTTCTACACTCTCTCTCCTGTTAGAATATAATCACATCAGACTAAACTCAGCCAATGCCCTTGTTTGTCACCCTTACTGTTTTCTCACTCACAGAGCTCTCTGTGACTGTGCATTAGCTCTGCTCAGCCTCATCACAATTTAATTTTATGGCAGGATCTGTGTCTAATCCAATCTGGTCCTTTTAAAATTCATAAGATACAGAATCTGCAGCTGCATTCCTGCCTGCATTCTCTGTTTATATCAATTTTCTAAAATAAGCAAATGTGGCTTATCTTCCTGACCTTGGGTTAAAAGTTCATATCAATAAGTAAACAGTACTTTGGTTAAAAGAAATTAAGTTTGTTTGTGGGCTTATCACAATGTTTTCCTTTTCTCCCTCCTTTTTTTTTCTTGTTCTTCAAGGCTGCAGCCTCTTCCTGTATGAATCAGATGGTCGCTCGGTAATTGACCATAACAATGTTGCTAAACATGCCTTATGGGTGGAGAACAGCATTGTGCAGGCCGTACCCGAACATCCCAAGAAAGACTATGTCTTCTGCCTTAGCAACTCAATGGGGGATGCGTTTTTATTCCAGGTGAGAAAATCCATTAAAAAGAACAACTTCCAAGTGACATTTTGCTTTCTAAGGGATTATCAATATAATTGTCCAGAGAAAACACGACAAATTTAAAAACCAGAGGGAGCACAAACGGATAGCCATGAAATATTAGACTTCCTCTGGCGATGTGTAGGCTATGTGCCTAACATTTAAATACGTGACCTTTAGCTATGTATGGAGAAATGACAGTCCTGTGTCCATGTGTTTGTTTTATGTCTGACATGTTTAAAGGCCACACTGTCACAATGTGACAGTGATCCACAGCAGTGACTATCGCAAATATTGAAATGTGTCTATTTATATTCATGAAATTTCCTCATATAGACAATAAGCAATTGGTGAAAGATTATTTAAATGGCGATAAGATTAAATTGATAACGTTTTCTGTTAAACCAATTTTGTAACTTGAACATTAATTCATATCGCTGTCTGTTACGTGCTTTAATACATTCTATAAATCTTTGTGAAAATGTTGAAGAAGTGTTTATACATAACATTTTAACAACAAGCCGAGAGGAAATGTAAGCACAAAAGAGCTGAGTGTCAATTTAAAAGTTAATGAAAAGTCATTTCTTATGTTTGCCTTAACTTTACCTGAGTTGGATAATTCAAAGGCCACTGAAAAGATAAATGGTCATTATAAAATTCTCCAGCTCACATTTTGCCTCTTAAAGTTGGCATTTATTTTGGTGATGTATGGTGAAATGTGTTGATGTGAAATTTCTGGAGGCATTGGCTTGTAGATTTAACAAAGTGGCACAGAAAAATAAGTCTGCACATAATTTGTCAAACGATCACGTGTAACAAAAACTGTTAGAAAAAAAGTTCTGTCTCTAAAAAGACTCTTTTGTTTCAGAAAAGGCAATTTTAAAATCATTTAATCACTTGGACAAACAATGTAAACCCAACTTTGATTTTGTTTTATTTCTTTGTTTTACCTTCATTAGTTTTATTTATTTATTTATTTTTTGCTCTAAAATGTGCCATCTGGCCTTTAAGCTATAAACCTATTATTACTACCATTTCTTAACAGACATCAGGCCAAACTGAACTGGAGAACTGGATCACGGCGATCCACTCTGCGTGTGCTACAGCTCTTGCCCGACAGCACCACAGGGAAGATACCGTAAGGCTGCTCCGAACTGAGATCCGCAAACTGGAGCAGAAGATTGACATGGACGAGAAAATGAAAAAGATGGGAGATATGCAGCTTTCCGCTGTCACTGATGCAAAGAAGAGGAAGACCATACTGGAGCAGGTGCAGAACAGAGAATTGTGATAATCTATAACGGAAATCTGCAGATCAATCGGATGCAAAGACTTATCTTATTTTCGAAAAGGCATTTCCTCCTTCTCTCTCAATACAGCAAAACTGGTACAACTTGTCCTGGTTCTACTGACTTTGCATACATACATGTTACATGAATGCTTGGGATATCATGTGTTTTAAAGGACCTTATTTTAATCTGTGAAAGCACATCTTTCAACTTTTAGTATCACACTGAGTGTGACACTAAATCACCTTCTCTGTAGAGTGTCAATCATAAAAAAATATTCTTTAGAAGCATGTACAACCACATATGTTTTATATATGTCCACATATATATAGGTGTCCACATATATATATATATATATATATATATATATATATATATATATATATATATATATATATATATATATATATATATATATATATCACACTGATATATCTGTCAGCTTCTGTGTTTAATAGATATATTTTTCATTTTCACTCAAATAAATCCTGTTCATT
The DNA here is from genome assembly GCA_010277075.1 of Poeciliopsis retropinna. NCBI lineage: Eukaryota > Metazoa > Chordata > Actinopteri > Cyprinodontiformes > Poeciliidae > Poeciliopsis > Poeciliopsis retropinna. Next base: position 9,121,449 of record VMRM01000024.1, on the reverse strand, counting down.
CCATGCAGGTGTGGAGGCATAGTTAAATTATACACAGAATCCTGTAATGTAGAACTGACTAAAATGACTTTCTGAGATTTTAGCTGGCTGAAAGGATGACGTTTTACATAAAACACAAACAAAAAAGGTTCTATTTAATGGAAGTGTTTTACTATCCTCCATAAAGCAATGTTAATAGTTAACCAGGGTAGTCAATTGCACCTGACTTGTTTTAAGGGTAACATTTGGAAAAGCTTGTATTTTATAACCAGTTTTATGAACGTAGTAATATAGTTGGGAATCTGTGTAAAATTAAAATGCATCCTAGATAGTGTTTGTATATCAAGCCAAACAAACAGACGATGGCAAAAACTAATGCAAATGAAGCCCTGCTAGTGTTGTGTTCATGTTCCACCTCCCACGGCCCACCCTGTGATGCTCTGCACATATCACTGCAGGTTGGCAACTGGTGGGGGCTGTGCTGGTGAGTAATACCTCGCTGCAGGGGCTTCAGCACTCCCACATAACTCCCCTCCTACAATGACCAAGTGACTATGTAACAACAGGCAAGCCTTCAGGCTTGTTCAAGGCTTTTTTAAAATTAGTTAGTGGTCAAATTTGAAATAAATTGGTATAATAATAGGGAGGTTTGCTTATGATGCATAATTACCTTTCTCAGACACATTCAGTTGTTTAAACTCCAAACTTTTCTGTTTGTTAGATTTTTTTGTGGGAGCAGAACTTGGAGAGGTTCCACATAGATCTCTTCCGCTGTCGTTGCTACCTGGCTAGCCTACAAGGCGGTGAACCTCCAAATCCCAAACGCCTCCTGGGTTTTGCTTCACGTCCCACCAAAATGGCCATGGGTCGCCTTGGCATCTTCTCTGTGTCTTCCTTCCATGCACTGGTAGGGCAAAACATTATCATACACACAAACACACACACACCCCGATATAATATCCATGTCTGGTGAACAATTTCCAGGTTTTTCCTCTTTCTTCTTCTAGCTGTTCGGAAATGTTCTTCCTTGATCAAATTAGAGCTCCTGAACATATTGCATGTGTCCTTACATGTTTAAGTAGGTATTTTGTTTGAGGCTTCAAACAGTCAACCCTCAATAACTTGGAGAGAGCGGGTGTGTTTGTGTTGCTGTAAATGTCTTGTCACATTTACCTACCTGAAACATGAAATTTCTGCTTCATTTATAAAGCAAATACGCTGGAACAACAGGTGTCTTCAGCTTTTTGTCTTGACATTTTAGCAAAAGTTAATAATTATTTTTGCAATTATTATAAAGATACAAAAACATATTTTGATTGTGTATATCAGGGGTCTACAACTCCAGTTCTCTTTGGTCAGCTCCTTGCAACTTTTAGATGTGTCTCTGTTTCAACACAGCTGAGTCAAATAATGAGATCATCAGCAGGACTCTGGAGAACTAGACTGCATACTTAAGAAGTGATTCAGCTATTTCATTCAGGTCTGTTGTGCAAGGGACACATCTAAAAACTGCAGGACATTGGCCCTTGAAGACTGGAATTGAAGAAAATTTATTTCATTGCACATTGGGACCTTGAATTTATCTATTGGCCAAATTGAAACCAGAACACAGCCTTTAATGTTAGAACCACAAACTTCAATGTATCTTGTAGAGATTTGGTGGAAGAGACAAACATGTACTGGTGCATAGTTGGTAGTGGAGGACAAAATGTATGTGGCTTTAATACATATAACAATCTGAAAAGTGTGCAATGGGCTTGTATTTGTTGAGATGTGAAATGTCTATTTTCTTTTTAACACTTAAATATTCTACTTTTGTAGAAAGCTGAACAGTTTTTTTCCATCCACTTGTTTGGTATTTTCCCTGGAGTGTAATGGAAGTTGAAAACAAATTTACTTTTCAGATTTTTATTTGCAAACATTTTTTTAAATCTATGTAAATGTAATGATGTTGATGTTTATTTGACTCACAATTTCGGAGCAGGCATAGGTGGTGCGTGAAGTTGAAAAATTCAGTGACAAAAAAAAAATAAACAAAAACTTATTATAAACAATGGAGATCACAGGAAGTAAAATCAGAAACAAACAGGGACTAGGTAGCACAAAGAATGGAAGAGTATAATGAGAGGAACCAGGAGAAATGTTTGGACATTGGAACAATGAGGGCTGAAACAGGCTGATTAACTAACAGGTTGCAGATGTGCGGGGAGAAAATAGAAGGTAGACTGAGGAGAGAAAAATAAAAAATGACATATTTTTTGTCTAACACAGACGAAAAACCAAGCACAAATAAATAGTAAAAATAATATAGCTATAATAGCTAAGGACAGACTGAACTAAAACAGAACAGAAATAAGGCCACTTTGATCAAGACAAAGAATAACTGAGGCAAACACAGACCACAAATAATAAAAACTACAAAACAACCTACGAACCTGAAAATAACCTTTCCCTCTCGTTGTGGAATTTTTAAAATCGTCCTTTCCAATAAACATAAAGATAAAATGAAATAATGTCTATGGTTGTTGACAGTTTTAAGTTATGACACAACCCAGGTCATTACCTCTGTGCTATGTTTGGTATTTGAACTTCTTCAAGAATTCCCAGAATGAACCACCATCTTAGAAGAGATGACCTACACCAGTGTCAGTAAAACCAAAAGGGAAAGGAGATTACATTTATCATTCTGACTTAATACAACATATTAAGGGTTTTAGTATACTCAACAGAATCTTTCCTAGACAGGATCTTAGATTATGTCTTTCTATTAAAATAATCTTAAAACGCCAACCAGACCAAGACTTTGTGTTTTAAGATCACCTGTGCTGTCTTTGTAATCAGCACCAAAGTTGTTTTGAAATCGGCATCAACATATTCAGACAATACCAGTGAATAAAATTGTATGTCCTTTGGACAATTGAAAGAGTTCACAATGTTAAATTAACATGAGGTGGCAAAAAGATACTCTAAAGATATTTGAAATTCTGCTACAATTATAACAATTCAGGCTTGATATGTTGATGAGTTTTTCAAAAGTTCATATGCAGTGTGGGAGAGTTAGTGATGTTTTATCTGAGGTTCTTTCACTTCCCACTAGCTAGATAAAAAATGTTTAAGGTATATGGGTCAAAGATGGAATTAGGAAGGGACAATCTGGAGGTACAGGGAGTATGAATTGAGGTGGACTGGCTGATAATCCTTACCCCTGGCTGTACCACTATTTGGTGCTCACTAGATAAAGATCAGATAAAGATTACCTTACCTAAAGATAAAAATTAATGTTGTTATAACCAACAGAGTAGAATATATTTCCAGGGTAGCATTACAGTGGGAAATTGTTTTTATGTTTGTTTTGTTGTTGTACTTCATTAGAGTTAAGTGACATACTTTGAAGCATTTCCTCAATAGGATGATGTTATCTGTTAGAGTTCAAACGAATCTTCTTAAAATCAGTTAAGGAATATGAAAAAGATAAAAAGATGCTGACACAGCTTTCAAATTTCTCAAAACTTAATCTGATTAGACAGCTGTAAAATGTGGTGGGAAAAAAATTCAATCTAAGAAGGCCAAGCTAGAAACTAAGATTCTCATGCCTCGCATGTGCATCATGCACATGCTTAGCTGGCATGTGCATGAACTACATAGAAGAATGATTCTGATACTGTCGTATGATGAAATTATGTTTCAAGTGGCATGCTCTGCTAAAATGTCTTGATAGGAAGAGATATGCAAAAATATATCTTTCTACATACACAAACATGCACAGCTACTGTATTTTTTTATTTTTTTTATCTATTTTTTGGGATTGGCGGATCAATATAAACTCTGTTAGTGAGGATCTATGCCTGAGGCACTTTCCCACAAACAGGCTTAACACTTTCTGCCCCCGTCTCTTTTTGGTTTACAGCCTGTACTCTCTCTTCCTTTAGCTAGTCTCCACTCTCCTCTTGCTCCTTTTCTTCTTTCATACAATTCTGCATGTTTCTCCTACCTCATGATATCTATTTGTCTCCCATATTACACATTAGATAAATAATTTCTCACTATAAAAAAAAAAAACCCAGATAATTCTTTTAAAAAAATGCATTTGTGTAAAAATATAACATAATCAGTAATTTATAGCTTTTCCTTTATTTCATTTTTTACTTTCATTCTTTTTTATGTTGAAACAATCTCTTTCATACAGCCTAACTAGGAAGGTTTGATCTATTAGCTTTAGCTGTGCGTGTCACAAGAGGTGATTAGACAGCACACTGACGCAGCTTACAATATGCACAGTGTGTACACACACGCTCATGATCTGGTGAAACATAGTGAGTCTGAGCTGTTCAGTGGTCAGGACTTGAGTGTGAATTAACCCAAAAATGCCAAGAGCTTTTTGTCTCTGTTCTTATAGTGGATCACTGAGCAGGACTAGAGTTATTTCTGATATTGCATTTCTGTTACAAAAAAAGCTTTTTATAACAGCTACGTTATACAGATCTTATTCCTTAATTGTAAATGCAATTATTGGTAGGGGTATTCTACCAATAATTCAGTATTATTTGTCTCAAATGTGAGTTCTATGATGACTAGATATTATAGATATTATTGATATTAAACCAAATCATGACTTGATGTGGGTGTGGCTGTATTTTAACGTTAATCTTCTAACATACAAAATTTTGAGTTTCAGATATACATTCTTGCGTCTATACTTTGATAGGTGTCAGCCCGAACTGAAGGCAGCATCAGGAAGCGAAACCAGGCTGTGCAGCGAACCTTCAGTAAACGGCGTAGCCGCTTCTCCTCCCTCTGGGGTCTGGACACTGCCTCCAGAAGAAAGACCAAAGGACATCCTTCAGCTCAACAGGTCTTAGTAGATTTTACCTTCTGATTGAAGAATACTTTAAAATTAATTTCTATCTCATTATCTTTATCAATAATAGTAAGAATAAATAGTTTTCTGAAGGCCTTAAAGTGAATGTGGTGGCTCTGTAAATATTTACAGTTCATGAAATCTCTATAGCTTTGTGTGCTATTGGACTCTAATCTATTTTTTTTCTTATAGGTGTTTCAAAATGGGACGGATCCTGTAAGAAAACCGTTGGAGCTCATGTTTGAAGACTCAGCCAGCGAGATATCTGTAAGAATAAATTTGGACATGTAAATTCTTCCCTAAACTAATCTAATCCAAAAAAGTTGAATTGGAAAACATTTTATTAAAAACACTGGGAATTGTTTTGTGAAGCAAACTAGTAAAATTCAGTGAAACTGAACAATGCTCACTGAAGTCTGATTAAAAAAACAGAACCTTTGAAAAATTATGAATACTTTTGAAAGGAGTAACGATGGTAAAACAGTTTTATTTCTAGAACAACTTAAGTTTATTTTATTTTGAGTTTAAAACATTGAGGACTTTCATGTACACCAAATTTGGGAAATTTTGGCATTTTGTTCTATGCAATAGCTGATTTTACAAGTAAAGAGCATCTAAACGACTCCTAATACACTGGGTGCATTTAAAGCTAGCTAACTCTAAATTAAAGAATTTAATAATTTTACAATGTTGTATAAAGTAGGTCACAACTTGTCTCGGTTTCTTTGTAGTTCTCCGCCATGCTGTAACTAAAGTGATATGAAAAAAGCCACATAAGAGAATGTTTACATCTATACAGTAATAATCTTCACAAGGCTAAGCACAAAGAAGCAGGTCTTGTTTTGCTGTGGGCTAATTACTCATCATTGTTTGCCTTTATTATACACTATGAGAAAGATCACTGGGGCATCTGATGGATCTTTGTGCTTGTACAATAGGATAAGGGCTTCTTAAGACCCCGAGGCCAGCAGCATAGTTTGATTTTCCACCTCCTTTCGTTTTGGTAGATGCTCTAGCTCTTTAAGTGATGCTTTATCTGGGGAGGCACAAAGTCCCTGCACCCTTTTGCACCAGTGAGCATTCATTTGAGGTCATTCACAAGTTATTGCTTTAACATTTATAGACATCCACTTCTCCCCCTCGACGTGGAGTAAGTGGACAAATTTGCATGCTTATGAAAGTTTAAAATTAGCAGTCTCCCTTCCCACACACTCAGATAATTCTGGAGCTTACAGAGCCTTGGAAAATTATCAGTGCATATTAAATGTTTTGAAATTTATAATATTCTTAATGGATTTATTTATCACAAAATAAATCCATCAAAAACATGACTAAAAATGAAAAAACATTCAAGTGGAGTGAATACTTTTGTAGGGCACTATACTTGTGGTGTATAAGATTTTTCTGCAGATTATTCTCCAGCTTCAGAAGAAGAATTGACAAATAACTTTTTTTTCTGTTGTTATCAACAATATTCCATTACGTTTGTAGTTTTATTAGATATCAAAACAAAAACCCACATCAGTCTTGACGGATATCCATCTCTTTATTCAGTTGCTCCAGGCAATTTCAACCAAATCAGAATCCCATTAACCATCCACTAGAGACATCTCTCTCTGCTGATCCCAGTGAGGGAAACCTGATCTGATATTTGCGGATCATTACCTCAAATTATGCAGACATTAGCTACCAAAGTGCCAGGCAGTTTCACACCATCTGTTCTCACCTGTGTTATTCTGTACTGACCACAATTTGTTGTGGTCAGTCAGTACAATTGAACATCCTCGCAAATATTTTAACAAAGAAATCATCGTAGATCTCATTTGGATGTTTCTGATTATTCATCACAGATAAGTAAATGTGTGTTTTTTTAACATGAACTAGGAAGGAAAGGGTCCAATTACTCAGAGGTTGTGCAAGGACAAGCATGCCAGCTCCATATTTCATGAGAAGCGATAAAAGTGTGGGAGAGGAAAAGACAGGCCTCTGTCTGAACCTCAGACAGAAGAAAAACTGGGGCAATAAACCACTCTTGCTGTGAGGGCCCCCTGCGGCAGAAGGAGAGATCAATTTCCTTCCACCCACGCCCCACCTCAGCTTGCAGGGGGTGACGGGAATGGGATGACCGTAAAGAAATGCACAAGAGGCAGCATGCCCCGACTTTTACTGATACACAGCAAGAGACCTCACATTACCAGTGAAGATTTTTCACCTCTGACAGGCTGGCCCCTATTATAAGACTATATTTATTCTGGGGAGACCAATTGTTAACATAAGAGGAAAGTAGATAGAGGAAGATTTTTAATATGCCTGCTGGAAGTCCTTCATCCCCCCAGCAGAGGAATCTTAGATAGCCAGATGGTGCTGAGCAGCCTGGGAGTTCAGGGAAGTTGGGGGAGGTACTGGTCACGGGCCCCCCAGCCTGTTTTCTGTCTGGGGAAAAAAAGTCTCTCTCTCTCTCTTTTTTTTTTTTTGTCTACATGTAGTTTTTTGCACACATCTTTGTGTAGTTTTGTCTTTCAAAACAAACCAAACATGCACATACATAAACATACTAATTATAGACTAAAGGATCCAATTTTGTTAACTGCTGGGAGATTATTTGGCAAGAACGACGGCAGCACAGAAGCGAGCTGGTGGAGAGCTGCACAGATCAGGGAAAGGGCACCAGAAGGAGAGGCACTGATCGATGGCAGGGTGGGTGGAATTGAAGAATTGAAGGAAAAATGTGGCTTCGGTTACTTGATAGGGAGAGCTAGGTTACAAACAACGTGAGGGTAAACAGGAGAGATAAAAGCAGAGAGGCCGACATGATGGCCAGATTGTTCACTGGGATCAAACTGATGGACCTACAGATTACAGAATGTAATCTTTGTACAGACTCATGTCATCATACATCTCAAGAAAAATCAAAAAGTTTTTCAAAAGAAGTGAATTAAATAAAAGCTTCAATTTATTACATGTTCACTTTGTCATTTAGAATTTTTTTTGTTTTAGTTTATTTAGGTATTACAATCAACATGGGTTTTTCCTATATGCATATGATGTTTTGTCTTACACTTGCCTTTACTCTTATGTTTTGTCAGATTTTGTTCTATGCAGTAGCTGATTATATTAGTAAAGTACATGTCTATGCTCCATTTTCAGAAAAAAACTGAAGACTCCATGAAAATTGTTCCTCAGCAAAGCATAGACAGTGACATTTGGGTTCCCGATTATCTGAAGCCCTCCTGGGTTTGTCTGCCAAACAATCAGCCAGTCCTGGCCATTGTTCAGCCTGGGGAGACAACAGTGGATGTCCTGAGCAGTGTCTGTAAGGTAGGCCACTGTTCAGGCTATTCTTATGGCTTAACAACTTTTACATGAGATCCAACAGTATGTGTTAGAGTGAGCACAGCCCTCTCTAAGTGTATGTAACAGCCCCTCCTGTTGCTGCTGTCAGCTGGCTGAAAGAAGGCTAGACTTTCTCCTGACTTACGAGGAAAATAAAATGGTTATTGGAGATAAAATATTTGTTTTGTATTTGAGAAGATTTTATTTTTGTTTGTTTTAAGAAACTACATTGTGTGTTAGTGTACTGTTTAGTGTTATTGTACATATTTCTGGCTCCTGCAGATGCACAAAATCTGCAAAAAGACTTTATAAGACCTAAAGTATCAAGATAATTTTCTGAATTCCGCGATGCTGTTGTAAATGTGTCAAATATGTGTTGATATGAAGATTAACGCTTCATATCAACAGGTTGGATATATATATATATATATATATATATATATATATATATATATATATATTTTTGTGCAGAAAACAGGACAGAAATCGTAATTGTCATTCTTGTAAACAGCGTCTTTTTGCATAAAAAAAAAAATATATATATATATTAAATAAATTTGCTATATGTTTTTACTCACAAATGATCAAAACACCTCTGTCTTCCATTGGAAGGTCAGCTTGACATGACATGACAAAACAATTAAACATCAAATATTTGAGCAATTGCACATATTTCTCTCCTGTCTCGGTACTTCCAGACCCATCAGATTGAGCCCTCTGGCCACTACCTGCGTGTCAAAGTGTGGGTCGACAACCAGTTGCTTTATTATGTTCCAAAATCTGAAGAGGACATATCTGATTTGGTAAGAGATTGTACTTTAAGGCACTGTGATTTGTGGAATCTGAATTAGGATGATGTAAAATTAGCCAAATTGTAATTTTATTGCAGATTTCATGTAATGTTGTGCTTCAAAGTATTGGGGCCCTACATAATTGTTCTGAAAACAACATAACTAACTGATAAAGCATGTTGAAAAAAAACATGTCAAAATGGTAAATATGCACCAAAAGATAATATTACAGATATACTGTAAGCAGAAGTGTTTTGGAGGATCTACTATTCATTTTTGACATTTTTTTTTAAACATAATATAGCATAAATGTAAATAGATGATTTATACCAATGATGAATCAAAACTAAGTTAAAGTATTTCAATTGTAGAAATTAAATAAGAAAGCTCAAATAAAACGATGCATAAAACAACACAAGATCAGATTTTTGTTTACAAGAGTTATTGTGAAACTCCAAATGAACACTCAAAGCTTTAAAGCAAGCATTAAGCTAAATTTCTCTGGTTGAATTTTAACAGGATCCTCAATTTTCCATAAGCTTCATTGCAGTCTTGTTAAACCCTTAAAGGTGAAGAGCATAATTGTAAAAAAAAAAGCTCTTTTACAATTATACTAACAACTATTTGTTGTTAGTTTTAGTTCTGACCTTAGAATATTTTAACAAAACAGTTCAAATAATCAGAGTTAGTGAAAACAACAAGCCAACTGTCAGAGTCAGTTTGCGTTATCAGTGGTTTCAGTTATTTTTTTTTATTACACTATGAGATGAATCAGCCACCCATCTGAACTTTAGATCCATTTCATTATAAATTAATTTTTGCTATTTTTGCCGCCAATATAGAGGCAAACCTGTGCATTTTTTATGACCCCCATTGCTGACTCGGTGTGCAATGCAGGCAAAATTCCCAAGACAGTACGGAGACATTTTGCAATGCCTTATAAATTATGCAACAATATTCAAAGTGTATTGCGAGATCTGCGAATAAAAACCCATTTGTATTTATGTGTGTCTCTGTTTGGAGTTATTCATATATTCAATCCCTATTGCTAGAATTAGGCCTCACCTTATTATTCAGCCAGAATAAACCCCCAAAATAAATTCTCTTTGTGATAATGTTTTGCAGGTGACATGTTGAACCCTCTCTCAAAGCACACTCTCTGTATAACTGAGTTTTTTCCTCAAGAGCCTTTTTATCTTCCTGCTTTGATCAGTGACTCGTTTCACCCTCTTTCATCCTCCGTCTGTGATATTACATTGTTATTTCTCCTCGGTGAAGGCTATTACACACAACAGACGTCTGTCCCTGCTGTTGCTTCATACACACAGCTGTGTCTCTGCTCTGAGGTCAAAACCCCATCCTACACTCACTCATTTTACAGTCTTAACCCATATTCTGACCCCACAACCTTCACATGCACTTGCTCTGCAGAATAATGCATGGAGCAGTTCATTCTTTATTAAGAATAATAGTCTGACCTTATCCATCTTACAGCGACAATATTTTTCCATTTTCTCCAATGAAATATGCATTTATTTGTATGTGTTGGCAGATCTACAAAGAAATTGAGATTTGCCCCAGAGCTACCAAGGTGATCTGTTTTGACAAAGCAGAGTCCAGCACCATTGGATACGGTACGGAGTTTGACACACTGAGAAGCTGTATCAAATTGATTCCTTAATGGGCTTTATTGAGTCTTGCTCTGATAATTAGCGAAAGCACGTTTAGTCATAAGTGGACCTAATTGGTTCATATTTACATCACTGCGGTGATCTTTTTTAAAAATATATTTATGAATGACAATCACACTCTTTAAAATACATTTCCCCAGGTTTCACTGTGGCAGTTACAGAAGAGGATGAAGTGCAGCGGCTTCCTGTCATTGAAGTGAAACCAGGAGGCCTGGCTTCAGCTAAAGGTAAATATATAGTTTTAATTTTCTTAAAGCAAATTTTCAGTATGGACTACCTTACTTTTAATGTCTGGTAGACATATGACCTCTCTTATTGGCGTAATTAGTTAACGTTTTTAAAAAAATATGTTGGTTGTTTGGCACGGACCTAGACCTTGAACGACAGTACTTTAATTTTCAATAGGGATAGTGCAGAAGTTGTGATGATGAAAGTGAAAGACAGTACAGATTATTTCAAACATGATATTGATCACAATATTGTCACTTTTCTAAAATCAAAATAGAGTATTAATTCATAGAGTTCCAAAATATATTGAATCAGAATATCACTGAGTAATCATGATATTGTAATAGTTTCCTTTATTGTAATACCTGATACTAAAGGGACCAAGATGCTAAGCTCACAGAGACAAATGGACATGTTATGATGTTGAAAAAAACAAGAATAGCAATAAATGTATAGGTTAAATATAACACATGTCATTATTATGTTAAAAGACAATATCATTAGTACATGTGTTCTTAATATAATGAAGCATGTATACTTTTATTGGTTTTTTAGACAACAGATATCAGCTATTTAGGTGAAAATACTAAAATAATAATAACCAATTTTAAAAATAAAAAGAGAAATGATCAAGAATCTTGAACAGCTTCAGTGAGCTTGTAGACATATTTCAGCAGTGATGAAACAGTAGATTAATAAAAGAAGAGCTTCTGTGCGCTCATCAAAAAGTCTAAAAAGACATGACTCATGTGCCCTACATTCTGTGTTTGTCTGGTGATTTATATATTTTTCCTCAGGGTGGGATGTGCCTAAACCTTTATCCATAAGATAATAAGATTGAAGGCTCTATTTTGTTTGTCTGCTTTGGGAAGGTGGCTCTCAAGATCAACCCTTCTGTCCCCCACTCACAGGTCCCTATCTTTTAAGCGAGGCAGAGAGACCTAATGGGTTAGAGAAACATGCAGCCGTTTCGTGGACACAGCACTAATGTATAAAAAATAACATGCTCCACTACCATGCCCCGAGGTCGAACCAAGGTTACTCATGTGTGAGATTGTGGCCTCCAGTGTATTAGCAATCAAAAAGCTGCTATCTTAGCAGGCTGCATACAGCCAGAGGACACAGCTGTACTGATTCTCCACCTCTACTGGGAGGGAAAAAGGTTGTATCAATCAGTGAGCTTAGTGTATCTTAGTGCAATGTTACACTGTTTACAAGGAAACCAAATGTATTGTTTTCTGTCAATGTAGCTATTGTTGCCACTACTGTCATATAAGCATACATGTAAACAATGTGGTGCAAAAGTATTCATACCTCTTGCTCTTGATTTTTTTTTTTTTTTAGATTTAGTCACATTATAGCCACAAACCTCAATACATTTTAATTGGGATTTTAACAGACAAAATAGTCCATAGCTTTTCATCTGGCACTATCTTATTGAAAATCTGTGTCAAGACTTTAAAATTGATGTTTGCTCTACATCTAAGCTTGAGTACTCAAGTGTGTATAGATGGAAATTTACAACAAAACACTTGTAAGGGTGATTGCTTTTTATTCCCGAATCACAAATAAGCATTACTTTGTGTCAATCTATCACATAAAGTCCAAAAAAAAAACACTGAAGTTTGCTGTTACCTTTGCAAGGTAACAGCAAACTTCAATACACAGCAAACGACAATACACAGGCAAAACACACACACACACTCCTACACCCACAGCAGTATAGAGCCAGAAGCGTTATTGTTGCTCCCTCTCCAATAATAACTGCTCTAACTGACAGATCAGATCCCAGACAACTAGGTCATGACTTATGGCTAGCTGTGCATCTCTTGTCTCCATCTATAGCTCTGTGTGTTTGCTTTCCTCTGCCATTTAATTTTGGATTTAAAGTGTCAGGAAATTTTGCACTAGTTATCATGAGTGCATCTGTTTCTGTTAACAGAATAAAAATCCATTTGTGTAACTGAATTCAGCATTAAAGGGCAAGTTAGATTGCTATTAGATCCCAGAGCAGCTGTCACAACTAATCAGGTTGATTGGTGAAACTGGCAGTTTAAGCGCTAATTCTCAATTAACAGTGCTGAGCACAGGTGGTCAGAGGGGGGGTTAGCGTCAAATTGGAGATGTGTTCCAGTGAAGTCAATGGGTTCCCTTTCATGTGTATAGTCTCATAGACAATGTATTTGATAACATAAGACGTCAGGGTTAGACAGGCTTTGTACACTCCCTTCTAAATCCATCTAGTCTTGTTACATCAGGACTTGCCGCAAGCAAGAAAGGAAGGAAGCAAGCAAGGGAGAATGCATTTTTAATGTATTGGAGAGCATTAGAGTCCCAACATGTCTGATTAGTCTCAAAGCTGCTGTTAGGAAGTATGGTACACATATTTTGTTTGTGGGGATTATTTGTACATATTAACACACAAAGTCACTCCCTTATTGGTTATAATCTCACAGATGAGACTAAATTATTTTTTTCACCAAAAACACCAACATTAAAACTTGTTTGATAAATTTACTACTTTCTAGAATAACTTGAATGGTCTTTGTCTTTTCTTTTTATTAGGTTTGAAAGCAGGCGATGAGATTCAGTTCCTCAATGGTAAACCTGCCTCCGCCCTCCAACTGGATGATTTGAGGGCAGCTTTTGGGAACCGCATGCTTACCCTGATTGTCAGCACTGTGCCTCAGCTGGACTCTAAGGTGCTGTGCTTCTGTCCTCCTCATCGCGCCGACGGAGAACAAGACCCAACCACAGACATCTTTTCGCAGAGTCAAGGTTAGACTTCCTCTTCTTGTTCAAAAAGAATACAACTGTGCACTCCATCAAAGCACCCTAACTTTGTATACGCAGAAAAGGAAAGTGCATCACTATCTGCAGGGTTTCCTAATTATACACAGGTGCTGTCTGATACCTAACCTGTAGGCAGCCGGCAGCCTTCCCCTGACCTGCTCTTTTTCTGTGTGCAAGGGCATCATTTGTATTCACTGGAAATAGGGGGCTTGTAATGCACAAGCTGACAAGCTGGCATTGTTTATACAGGGACTCAGAACTGTATGAATATTAATATAATTCCTTCAGCTGTGTGGAACTGTCATCACGGAGAATGTGCCATATGTTGAGGGTCAGATGGAGAGTAAAACACTTTTGAAGCCAGACGGAGGTCACTGATGATGTTGTGCTTGAAGAGGAGGTTGAACATGAAATCTTCAACATGAAGGAGACTTTAAATGAGAGATTTGTCCTGAACATGGACTGAATATCTAATCTGACTATAAAGCTGCATCAGTCGACACCCTTAGGGAGCGTTTTATTAGAAGTTCAATATAAAATCCACACAAAAGGATTTATAACTTAATACTAAATGACAATGCCTTGGAAAAGTGTTTGTCTACATTGAACTTTTTTATATTGTGTTGCATTCAAATTACAAATATCCTAGCATATTCTTTTGGTATTTTACCAACAGAAAGTACTGTACAATTATGAAATGGAAAGCAATTGACATATGAAATAAGAAAATGTTGATGTGCATTGTACATTCATCTTTTTTTCTCTACTACACCCAAATAAACCTTTTGCAACCAAATACATTCAGAAATAAGCTAATTAGTAACCATTTTTCTTTTTTCAAGAACATTAGTGAGCAAACAATATTTGAAGATAATTGATCAAAGCAGACAGGTCTGAGATATAATTGTGGTGAGGCTTAAAGCAAACTTATGGAATAAAATGTTATCCCAAGCTTTGAACATCCAAAATAAAACAAAAAACCTTTTACTAACTCTTTAAAAATGGAAAGAGGATTACAATGGGAAGCATATCAAATCATTGCTGTTTTTATGCCTGCAATCTATTCACATAACAAATATTAAATGCGCTGATCTCAAATTATGAACAATGGCAAGAAAAAAGTTATTGTTGAAAGAAAACCATAAGAAGTGCAGTTTAGGATAAACTTGTTTGTTAAAATAAAAGTTGAGCTAAGCAAAGACACAAAAACAATTGGAACTTGGAATACTTTTCAGATTTGTATTTGTGAGAACAATGTATACCATGTGTATTTGTTTTTCCTCTGACTTAAATATTCACTTTTTTTGTGGTGGTTGTACAAAGGAAGTTGTTGTGGTGCTTGATAATATTTTCTTTTCTAAAAAGAGACAACAAAATTGATTTATTGAGTCAGTATTGTTTGTGTATTTTGGCTTCAAAATACACAAACGCTAAACAAATATGCATTTTGCATTTGAAACTGTCTTTGTTGTCTTTGCAGAGAACATCCTGGATGAGGTGTCAGGTTTGACTGTGGAGAGTCCCGATGAGAGCATGGAAGAGGGACCTCTATTAACCCTGCAGAGCCCCAGAGATCACAATGATAGAACATTAATGGCAGCTGGACAGAAGGTAGGAAAAGGCATTTAAAGACATTAAGTGCAGTCAAATATGAATTATTAAAATTGGTCATTATCTTTTGAATATTTACCTATCAGAGGATAAAGCACACCTTATTTGATCAGGCCCAAATCAAATGATGGGTATGCTCCATTTGTCACATAATGGGGCAATTGTTGCAGTAGGAAGGGATACGTTGCTCACCATTTCACACTAATGCACCATATAATAGAGGTGTGTAGATGTCACAAGGAAATTATTGTCAGGGAATTTGCAGAATAAGTTCAGTGCTTGAATGCATATGAGGCCACAAAACTGTCTAGAAGTTAGGATTCAGTTTTGCTTCTTTGAGTTGTCAATGGTAAGTAAGTAATAAAGTCAGATCGCCCTGACAGTGTTAAAAGTATTCATCTCTGACAGGCAAACATTTATTCACTTCTACATGGGCCATGCCCTGACCTACTGTTAAGAAATGCACAAATTAAAATAGAAGTTAAGAAATGAATGTTACACATCTTATAGCTGTTAAGTTATGTTATCTTAAAGCTATTAATAACACAACTAGTAAATTGTGTTATTTACTAGTTGTCCTAAGTTTTTTTTTTTTCCGTCATAAACAAACCATAATGTTTGTTTGCCACAGCTTCTGACACAAATAATTGGAACAATATTTAACATCTCAAAAAAAGAACACACCAAAAAGTCAAGTAAAAACTGGTTCTGGCAACAAACATTGTGATAAAAATGGTGCACCAAGAAAAACACCGACCCTGAATGAATGAAACAAATGTCACTGCTGACCCATCATAATATGTCTTTATCTGATCCTAGTTAATGGCTTCACTGCATTTCATGTTTGATTTTATTTGCAAAGGTTCTGCTAAAATATTTCATGAGTTGTTGTTTTTTGTGTGTGTGTGAACCTGTCATTCAAAAAATGAGCAGATGTTCATCCAGTATAATGTTTGTGTGTGTGATATGTGGACAGAGACAGGTGAGGGAAAGAGTGAGACAGCAGCATCACTTTCTAATTAACAGTGTGTCTGGTCCGATTAACGTCAGTGATGTGATGTCTGGAAGAGACTGTGTGCCAGCCAGTCTCCCTTGGATACGGTTGTCACTTCCTTTACCACAGCCAAGTCTGATATTCTGAAACCACCTGAAACATTTTTTCTTTGTATCTGCATTTGATGTTGAATCTTTATGTTCGAGGAAAGGGGCAGCAGAAATGGTGCCGAGGTCCCTCCTTGATATGTGTCAGTGAGATTCAGTCAAGTGAGGACAGCATCAGCCTCATTCCAGGCCTGGCTATGTTGGACAGAAATGGTTCTGTGAGTCTGATTTGCCATTTTGACATTGAAAGCAAAGCACAGAACGCTTGGAAGAGTGGGTTGGGTTATATTTCATTTGGTGCACTTGATGTGAGAAAAAGCTGTGAAACTCCACAGCCGAGAACAGTTCCTGATTAAAAATATACACCTCTGCAGCCTTTAGTTTTTACACTTCCCATTTTTGCTGCAGCGTTTTGCTTGGTGCTTTTGCCAAGTTCTTGATCCAGAATTTTAAGTTTCGCACCACTTAGTCTTACCCTAAAAACAAATGATTTTCTTAATATATGTGCCTTTATTCTGTGTCAAAAAAGTTGATTTTTCAACTTTTAGGGCTTAGAAAATTAAATGATTTATAATTTAATAACCGGTTTCTGAAGTTTTAAATTCTTGTCTCAGGTTCCATTTAATCTGACTAAACTTTTGCTATTTTGCAAGACAAACTGGAAAAAGTAATTCTCTAGACATGTGGAAACTGACATACCCTGCTGGATTTGCAACTTTGTTTACAGGAAAAGGTGACTCTACCAAACTTTGACTCATCAGTGCTGACAACTAGTGATTGCCTCATTTTTTAGACATTTGCTGGTAAAGAAAAGTATCCCCACTGCATGATACTGTTACCACAGTGTTTCACTAGGCAGATGATAAATTCAGGATGAAGTGAATTTCTGCCATTTAAGAACTTTTACAATGTAGTTTTTTATTTGACCAGAACATCATTCTTACTTGGTAAACATTTTATATTTATATGCTCTAAGTTCCTGTTAGTTTGTCAGATAAAATCTGGAGAAAATATGCTATTATGGTTGTAATGTGAGAAAATGTAAAAAAGTAGCTTTGCTAGAAATTGTGCTTCTACATGGAGCTGAAGATAATAACAAGACGGAAAATACAATGTCGATAAAAGCAAAGGCTTGTTTAAAGTTGAAATATAAGGCGCTTCTAAAACCTTCACAGTGTTTTCTGTATTAAATGAGACATACCACAAAGAAAAAAAAAGATTTTGATATTTAGAGAAGAAAATCAGTTCCTCTCCAATCAGTGTGCCAGAAGAAGTATTACAGTCCTATTACAGAGCCCTGGCAGTCTGTGATCTCCATCTCACCTTCCCGTCTCTCACCTCCTGCTTCAGTCTCACATATGCTGTCTGATTCATGTCCTCATTTCCATCTGTTGCCTTTTTTAGACCCTCGTTTTTGTCTTTCATTTCCTCTGCATGTAGCTATTTGATTTACTGTCATATTTTGTTCCCATAATTGAAAACAATGTGACCGTGTCCCATTTCAGACATGACAGCAGCATTTTTTTCTTCCTTCCTCTGATCAGCCTGTCTCAGTGTTTGTTTTCCTTTGTTTTGAATGCCCTTTGTTTCTTCCAGTTTTCTCCTCTTCTTGGTTTCTGTTCCCCACTAACCCCCTGCTGTTCATTATCATAAACAATGTGAGGCTGCTGCTGGCGTTCAGACAGAACTTGCTCTCTTTAAGCCATCCAGCCGGCTGTTAGCCTTGACCTTACCCTCAGCACTTGGATGCTTTTGTTAACAAGGATGATCCAAATTTGCAACGCAGATATCCAGCAGACAACTAAACCAATAGATTTTTATCATTTTATTTGTATTGTCCTTTATTTCCCCCTCATGGTGCTTATGCTTTTGTTTCACTGTCTCTTTGGAAAAGCTGGGAAGTGCTGAGGATTGTGTCTTACCTCATTTCACCCGGTGCCTACGGTCACACAGTGGCAGACGACTGAAGGGAAAAAAAGTGGGACAATTTTAATTATCCCCACACTCTAATTACTTCACTCTCCGGTGTTTCACATCATTTAGTCGAGATAAATGAGTGTATGCTTAGCTGGAGGAAATGGAAATTTTCATTATTTTAGACAAAGCACACAGCTACCTTCCCTGTATGAATAACCAACTACTGAAAAAAAGCTCATTGCTTAAGAATCACAATGATGATAAAGATGTCTGTGATTGTTCAGGGGTCTCCACACTGCAGTCAGCCCCACTGCTGAGTCCCAGTTATAATTTACAATTATAACCAGGGACACATGAAACTGAAAATGGAATATTCAGTGTTTAGGGGAAAATTTTCATCAAGGTTTGTTTTGTTTTATGTTATTAATCAAAAATATGAGAACATATTAAGTTAAGTTTATTGTTTAATATTATACAACATCCAAATACATTTCAATAACTTTAGTGATACAGGTAAAATATGAATTTCGTATGTACAGATTTGTTGCATGTATTGAGATTTTTAATTGCCTTTAGATAATTTTTTTCTAGATGAGAAAAAGAAAATTATTAGAAGTAAAAGCTTCAAATAAATACAGAACTGTGTGCTTAATGAATCTATTAATTTTAACTTCAAGATGCACTTGAAACGTCATGCTGTTTATGTTATTTTTTTTTAACCAGCTTCATTGAACCAGGCAGAAATGTTACTGTACTCCCATTTTTTCCCAGTGGAGGGCGCAATGAGATCATTAATCAAGCCTGCGAGTGAATGTTACAGTATAAACATTAATTACATGAATATACTTTGTCAGTAATTTCTAACAATAGATTATAGATTTCATTTGCATGATACCCATTTTCCATTTTCTTCAAAAATTGGGACAAAAATACAAGTCACTATTTTTTAATAGTTCTACTAGGTAATACGGAGACTAGTTTGGTTTCACTTCTTCCATATGAATCAAATATCAGGAGGAAGTGTGCACCTTGCAAAACAACAACCTTAAAATCCACATTTATAGGTTTGTGAGAATGTGTGTCATTATGTTACTATACTTTAAGATTAACTGATTATATTCTTTCTCTTGCTTTTTTTTTTTCTTGTAGGGTTTTATGTATTTGCTTGCATTTTTCCCATGATTGCACATGAAACAGAACTCAGGACTCATCCCTCTGTGCTTTCCCCTCACTCCTCCTGTGTTTTCTCTGACAACGACAAGTACATGCTTGTTACCACAGTGGCAGGAAAAGACAAGTAGTCAAAAATTTGCTCTCAAATGTACACTGAGTTCTTCATGTCAAAAAGGGAAAAATAAGTGTGGGTAATTAAGAGTGAGGCCTCTAATTTGGTCACTGAAGTGTGAGTGTGATTCCTGCCAGGATTATAAACATGTGTTTGCAGTGTCAGCTGATGGGTGTAGGAACTGTTTTTTGCTGACTTGCTCCACCCCTTTGTGTTGCACATCCCTTCCTCTCTGTTCTGAATATGGGGAAAGTCAAGGATGCAGTACATTGAGTAATGGCACAACTTTTGTTGGATTTATCGTAAAAGAGGTAATTTTTGTTGTACTTCATTGACTTCTTGCTTGGCTTTTTTCAAATCGATTTTAGTATCAAAGGTTTTGGAGCATGTGGATAGCTCTATGACTTTAATGGGCATAAGCTGCTTGAAGCTAACATCTTTTAGAAAAAGTGCTTTAAGTTTTGATGTTCTTGAGTCATTGACAATGAATGATTATGTCATTCTTTAGTCTTCTAAAGGACAATTTGATTTAGATACCTACCCTTCAAATGTACAAACATCAACATGTTTTTAAGGCAGGGTTAGGGTGAAATATGTCTGTTTTACACAACACATGCTCTTTTTTCCTGTTAACTAATCTGAAAAGCTTTTTGACTTAAGCCAAGTAAATTTTCTTGGAAGCTAATGGTAAGGAAAAGGAAATATAATCTTTGGATTTTTTAAGTGGGACTGTGAAAGCTGTTATCATTAATAACAGTCTTACCTCTAGTATAAGACAGAATTTTCTCAGTGAGTTTGCAAAAAAGTGAAGAAATCCTCAGAGTGGTGGAAGACCAGTAGCTACTTGTATGAACCCTTGTTTTGGTTTTATCAAACATTGAAACAACTCAAACTAAAAATTATTCTAAAGTTATGCACAGAAAAGTAATCAACTTCAACAATGGTGCCTTCCTTATGTCATGTAATTCAGATTTTCTGAATTGACAATAGAAACAACAAGAACTCCCCATGAAGGAGTTATTGCCCAGGGAAAAGCTGAAGCTCACAGAGTAAACCTTAGATTAGAATCCAATATGACTGCATGTAAAAGTAAAAATAATAAGCACTTAATTAATTAGCACTTTGACAGCTTGTATCTCACTAAACCAGTGATCAACAGACAGTGCTGAAAACTTATACTTCTGAATTCCTTTACCATTTACTCTCATGTATTATATGGTTTTAGATTTACATAAAATACAAGGCTTGTATTAATAATAGCTAGTATCAAAACTTCACTTCTTTTCTCTTGGACTTTGATTGGTGCAAGTTCCTGCTTGAATATGTTAGTAGTTTAATACAACAGGTATGATTTTCTGATACTTTAATTTATCTAACAGCGTAGCTTGTTATGTTGTGCCCAGGAAAACAGTCCTTGGCTTTAGGAATGCTATCAAACTAAAATCAATTCTGACTTCCAACTCCAAAGTAAGTGCACCAATATCACATACATTAACACTAACAAATTGCAACCTTTGGTGACTGGTATGCTGAAAATATGAATTTAGCTCGAAACATGCACATAACAAGGCATTAATCTATGGCATGCTCTTCTGCCTTTTGCAAGTTGTGAGGCCAATACATCAGTGCTGCCAATGTAATTTTAGAGTAGTAACTTGATAGTTTTTTGGCTGAAAAAGCAACCAATGGTTATTTTCTTCAAATATAGCATTTCATCACGTGTTTATGAATACTTTCAGTTTAAATGGTTTTAAAAAGTTAAAATCAACTAAACTGGGATCAGAACAGCTGGTTAGCTGAAGATTTTATATAGTCTGATGTCAGTCTAGCACAAGAAAGTGAACTACTGAAAATTATTTTGTACAATCTCACTTTAGAAGATGAAAAAATATCCCTTAAAAGCTTCTTTATATTCCAAAATATAAAGGAACATGGTACAAGTCGGATTCTTACTTAACTGGTTTAGTGTTTGTATGCTAAATGATGTAATTTTTCTCATAGTGACAGACTTAAGCTTTGCGACAAAAAGTTGAAGTTTAAGGGTGCACTGATATTTCTCTCTCTCTGTCAGAGATGCAGAAAACTGATGTCTGTCTTTCACTCTTGGTGTGTTTGAATCTAAGCACATCTCACCTCCTAACTCTCCTCCCACAATCCTTCCCCCAGCTATTCTTCAAGAGGATGTGATGTTTGCTCCTTTTTTTTAACATTGCAATCTGCACCACTGGTTCTGCTGTTCTGAGTCACCTGGACAGAAGAGTAAGAGAAGCTGCGCGGACAGATGGGAATGGAGAGGAAGAGGAGAAACAGAGAGATGACAGTTGAGCCTGCGGAGTCAGTCGGGATTTAGACAGTGATTGGATGGACGCTGTAGGATAAGATGACATGAGAGCTCTGTTGTTCATTGCAGTCTGTGTAATGACCTATTTGTTCAGCTGCAGCAGCAATTGCACAGCAGACTGTTGAAAAGCCGACCTTTAAACCTCTTCCATCAGCTGGCTTTGTATTAGTAGTTTTAAAACAAAAAAGTGAATTCACTGCAGTGGGATGTTTTTTGGATGAGTTTTCTGGAACTGACCAGTGCAGGGGATTGAATGTTTTTTCAACTCAGAAATTACAGAGCAGGAATGAAGGGAACACCTGAAACCTTTTTGACCTGCCAGGATGTCGGCTTTCAGGAGGAGCAGAAAATCTAAACCCTCGACTGACTCCGTCTATGACGCGTTCCAGGTGGTGAGCATTGCAGTGCATGAAAGGTTGCGTGTTTGATGGCTTGTGATGTGGAGTTGAGCTCACATAGGTCAGTGATTAAGTAATGGTGTTGTGCCCATCCTGATGAGATTATTCTCAGGGTATGTTCCCTTTGGAACCTGCCATCCAAATCCATACATCCACCATACATTGTGTATGCTCACCTATCCCAGCAGCTTTAGGAGTTGGGAGCAACAATCTATCTTGGCTGCTTTTTTCATTCATTCATTTGTTTCCCAATAGGTTATTTGTCACCAGTTTGCCTGGCAGAAATTTATGAGATCTTGTTTATAAGTCACAGGAGTGTTTGGTTTGTCAGTAGAAGTATACATGAGAAAATGTCAGCATAGATCAGTGTTTTTTATTATTATTTTGCTCATTCTAAATATTACATTTCTAACACTTAAAAAATATAACGTTATAAGGGTACAACATAATAAATTATTAATTATATTGCTGTTGATTGTCCACACATAACATTTTTAGCCTTAATGTTTATTGGTTAATACATTTCTATTTAAGATCTTCTCAATTGAAATGGGCTTTAATGCTTTTGCTCCCTTAAAGCTGGTCACCGTGACATGAAAAAAGATTCAAAGCATCATGTTGCAAAGCTGCTTTGAATACCATGATGGAAAATTGTGTTGTCACTGCTGTAGCCTTACAGGAGACAAGCCGTGTTATCTGTCAAGACAGAACCTGTCTCAACTGTCTCCAATTAAGTCAGTCAAAAAACAACAAGAAGGGTGCTCATCAAAAAAACAACAAAAGTGCATGATGACAAACAAAATAGAAGCATTTTTATGGTATATATTTGCAGATTAGAAGCGCTAATTATAACAAACTAAGTGGATAGCCTCTGCATCTATGCGACTTCACATGGGCTCTTTAACATGTCTTCAGTTTATTTTATTTTTATTTTGGAAAGACAGCAGCAGTAGTAATGTGAAAAACATCTCTTTATTATGTACTTAAAATATACCAATATGAATAAATATGGGATTGAAAATGAATTAACTTGACTTTTTTAATGGCTTTGCCTCAAAATAAAGTCAATCAAGTTTTGTTTATAATGTGATGAGAAGAAGGTTACTTTTGCTTTTCTCCAACACACCTGAACCAAATGAATGGGTTGTTCCCAGACCTTTGCCAAACTTAGTCCCGTAGCGGTAATTTGATCATTTGATTCAGCTGAGTTGGAGTGGGTGCTAAATGTTGCAGGGGAGTAGCTCCGGAGGATTGGAGTAGGAGATTCCTAATTTAAAGTGAATCCGCTCAGTGAAGTTTAATTGAAATTTTACTCACAGATGTTTACTGTCAGGGTCTAGTAATTAAAATATGGACATATGTTCTTAATTTGTCTTTGTAGGATAAAGTCCTTCCAATAGCTATTGAGCAATGTAGTGAGATTAATAAATGCTTGTAGTAATCAAATTCTTAGGTTGAGGGATTCTAAAGTGTGAATAGATAGGAAAGGCAAAATTAGTATGTGGCCATTAAGCAGCTCTTGCCTTAATGTTTACTTGAAATAAGCCTGTGAAAGGAACATCTGTGGTCAGAACATCTTTCAGATACACCGCAAACATTCCTTAGGCTGCATTTTTGCTTATTAAAGAAATTCATGGCTAATAGTGGAGATGACACTGTTTAAATCTGGCATGTCTGCTCATGTATGGAATGTTTCTAGGATTGGAAGGGTGGCTCTTGGCAAGTTTTCGCAACCACTTCTTATGTGTCCTTTGAGTTATTTGCTAAATAACTCGTACACTTTGAACTTTTGCACATTAGCCATGATCTAATCAGTAGCTTGAGGTTTTATATGCTACATCAGTTCATGGTAGTACATACTTCAGAAATCAACAAGGATTAGTGACTTTTAAACCTTTTTAAATAATTACCTTTTATTTTATTCTGTACTTAATTCTCCAGCTGTTGTGCATGAAAACAGATGCCATTATGAAGACCAAGAAACAGAACAAACATAATGAATAATGTTGTGAAAAAATTTAGTGCAGGTTTCGTTCTAAAATCATCTCAAGCTTTGAACATGCATGGCACAACTTCGGACCTACCTAAGACATGGGTTTTCTTAAAAATGACAGTCAGAATAAGGAGAGCATTAATCAAAGAATCAAACAAAAAAGAATCCAATGCTAACTCCAGAGAAGCTGCAGTGAATGTGTTCACAAAACTTGTTTGCCTTGTTCTCCACAAATCAGATTTTTTTTGAAAGAGTGTCGGGAAGAAAGTCAATCTTAAACTCATTTTACATTTGGCTCAAATCAAAGCATGCAGTTGCATGTTAGGACACCGCACATCACCATGAGCACTAAATGCTGAGACTGAAATATGGTGGTGGCAGAATCATGCTGGATATGCATTTCCTTAGCCTGGAGAAGAAAGCTGCTTAGTTGTAAGTTGGAAAGGTTTATCAAAACAGATAAACAGAACCAAAGTCCAGAGCAAAAGCCAATTAGGACTCTATGGTAGGACTTTAAATTTTATCTTCACAGAACCTCTCCATCTAATCTGCCTGAGCTTAAGTGATTTTGCAAAGAACACAAAATTGTTTCCATATATGCAAAGTTGATCGAGACATAACCCACAGTGGATGTCAATGCAAACACATAAATGGCTCTACAAAGTATTGAATCAGAGGAGCTGAACACAAAAGTACTCCGAAGTAAAGAGGTGTCATACCACAAAATTATACCCCATCTATCACATCAAATCCTAATAAATTAAACTGAAGTGTATTGTTGTAAAAATAATGTGAATATTCACAAAAACCTTCCAAAGACATTTTAATTGTTCATAATCCAGTTTTACAAATAAGGTGAGGGAATTCTGACACTAGATAAATGGAATGTCTTGTTTCCCCATTTCCCAACACAGAGCACAGAGCAAGTCACTGCTTTCTGCCGCAGTCTCCATGATATGAATCCCCTGGAGTGCCCAATGTCATCCTCCTCCTCATCGTCTTCATCGTCCCTGTCACCGAGCCCTGTGTCAGCTTTGGCGCCTGCTGCTGGCACTGCCGCCCAGAGGCAGCTTTCCCATGCAGACAAACTGCGCAAGGTCATCAGTGAATTGGTGGAGACAGAGAAGACCTATGTCAAGGTGAGTTCTGTTTTAATTTAATTTTAAGTAGACTTTCTAAACCTGTCAGGCATTTCAAACGTGTCGGTTATATATTATAATTACCAACATACCAGTGGTGTATTGCATTAAGAACCGTTGGAGCTGACTCATTATCGTTGTCCACAATACTTGGCATTGAATCACAATTTGTGCTCAAAGACGGATCTTGTTTTTCATCTTTTTCAGGACCTGCGCTGTCTCATTGAGTGCTATTTGAAACCTTTACAGAAAGAGAGTTTCCTAACACAGGATGAGGTACTGTCATACTGCTTATTATTTATACAAAAAATAACAATACTCCACATTTACATTTAGAAACTATATGTGAATTCTCAGATCTATTATAGAATAATGCATGGAAGTGATTTAAACAAATAGTGTCATTATTTACTTTGTAGTTGGTAGCTTGTCTGTAGATAGAGGAAGTGAATATGTATGTAGACTCTGTAGTTAATGTGGAGGTAAAGGTAGAGCCTGGATATATTTATGGGTACACAAATCAGAATCAGAAGTATTGTTTTCGCAATGAACAAAAGTCGTTTTAGAATGTAATAATTTGTTGGATGTCATGAGGACAAACTGTTCTTGTGTAAAGATTACACAAGATAACAATTTGAGGTTTTGACATCCCTGTGTGAAAGTATTGAAGTTAAATTTCTGTGAAAGGATGTGAAGCAGGTCCTGTGCAAATTCAAAATCAGTCTACAACACTGTCGTTTTGTGTATATATATATTTATATATTTATATATATATATATATTTATTTATTTATTTATTTATTTTCTGGCATAGAGGGAGCTGTAAATATTAGTTGACAGCCATTAAGCTTCACTATGTACAACAGTACTAAGAGAATTCTCCTTCTTTCTTTGTAGCTGGATGTTTTATTTGGTAATCTTGAAGAGATGGTGGAATTCCAGTTGGAGTTTCTGCGAACGCTTGAAGATGGAATCAGACTGGTGCCTGATCTGGACAGATTGGAGAGAGTGGACCAGTTTAAGGTGAACAGTTTTTCTCTAAACCTCGGAATAAAATCATTTGGATATTTTTTTATGATTGGAAGATCAATGTCTAGTTATTTCTGCTGTTTCACATTGTTTCCCTTAAAAAATAAAACAAAAATTTCCATTGAATTATTTATGGTGTTATTGCAAAATTCTGCACTCAGAAGAAAATTCACTTTGGTTCATGGGTACTATCATGATGGGTTGAGCTAGTATGTTTGTAAAAAGATACTCGGGGCTTAAACACACATCCAAGACTTGAAAAAACATAAGTTGAGTCTTAGAGCTTCACATTTACTTGTCAGTGCAAACAAAACATTTAACAAACCCAGTCTCCGTGGATCTTTATTCAAAAAGATTCACTGTTTGGAATCTTAGGAAACATTTCTCATTTTAAGAAACAAGCTTTATTTGAAAAAAAGCCTCTCTAATTGATATAATAAGGATTTATTTTGACTAGATCATAGAATCCATCTGGCAAGCAGAAGTAGGCACAAGAAGAAAGTCTGGAATATGAATCATTTTTATCAATCCATTATGTTTTTTTCTCTCTACAGAAGGTGCTTTTCTCTTTGGGTGGGTCATTCCTTTATTATGCTGATCGGTTCAAGATCTATAGTGCATTTTGTGCCAGCCACACAAAGGTCCCGAAGGTCCTGGCTAAAGGTAAAAATGCAAATATTCATTCTTAGTGGCAAGAGCACAATCAATTTAAAGACTACAGTTCTTTAGATCTCCAGTCTTCACAAATCTGCTTATAAATCATATTGCAGAAACATATAAATTTGTAGTGACTTGTAACTCATAAACAGCATCTTCTGTTTTCAGCCAAAACTGACCCAGAGTTCAAAGCCTTCCTGGCTGAGAGAAATCCCAGACAGCAACATTCATCCACTCTGGAGTCTTACCTGATCAAACCCATCCAGAGAGTCCTGAAGTACCCACTCCTACTCAGGGAGCTCTACTCTCTCACGGACCCAGACAGTGAAGAACACTACCATCTGGATGGTAAAGCAGTGCTTTTATTTTATTTTTTTCCCCTCTACATCTGTTAGCACTATGAAATGGTTTCAACATTAGCTATGCCCTTCACTGTTTGGAGCAGTAATTGATTAAGACATTGCTAATGGACTGTTGTCTCATCCAGTCGCAATGAAGGCCATGAACAAAGTTGCGAGTCACATCAATGAGATGCAAAAGCTTCATGAGGAGTACGGAGCAGTTTTTGATCAGCTCATCAATGAGCAAACGGCGGATAACAAACAGGTAACTCACCCTAGATCACTGAACTGACATTTTATCAAATGTCAAAGCAGAGATAATGACTTTTTTTTTTTTTTACTTTTCAATAAAGGTGCTTGATCTCTCAATGGGTGACCTTCTGCTGCACTCAACAGTGGCGTGGATGAATGCTCCACCCATTTTTGGCAAAAGCAAAAAGGACCCAGAATTATCTGCTTTTGGTAAGAGTTAAATAGATGTTTTGGTCATACAGTCATTCTAAATTTACATTATATAACATTCTTTCCATGCCATATGAAAGAGGAGGAAAACCCTGTACTTAGTGCACAAGACAAAGTAAAAAACGAAACATACACAGAGTCACGCCTTTATTTCTTTCACCTTTTCTAGGTGAAAGAACATGTCAGCACTAAATTGCTGACATGTCATGTTCACCCAGCCTCAAAGTGCACAGATGTAATAAAAATATAAAAATTTCCCTTTTTCCTTGCAAAAAAGATACTTATGTTCTTTATTGCAAGGACATTTTTTTTTTTTTTGCAATATATATTAGATATGAAAACTTTAAAGACTTTCTTTACGAAATATTGGTGAGCAGAGGTGGCAGCTTTTAGCATTCAATATTGACATGATGGATTTTTCTGATCACATATCACTAAATATTGTAATTTTAATCTTTTAACCAAAGATATTCTTTAAAATCCTATAAGTTGAATTTTGACCAAAATAAAGCAGGTAATGAAATGTGCTTTGATTTATGTCATATCCTTTATCTCTCGCTTCCTGTCTTACAGTGTTCAAAACCGCTGTTGTTTTTGTCTACAAAAACTCATCCAAGCACCGGAAAAAAATTGTAAGTACACTTACAATTTTGAGCATTGGTTTTAATTTGAAGAAATTAGAAACTGATTATACTTTTATGATCAATTTCATCCCATTGTTTTAGGTAAATCGGTGTATTCCACTTGTTCTTAGAAGGCTACAGAGAGAAGATTTTAAATGAATCAATTTTTAAGAACTTGCAATTTTGCAATTACCTGAAAGCATTTTTAATAAGAAAAATGAAAGCTTTGTCTATACAGCTATAAATGCCATGTAAATGTAAAATATGCCTCAAAATTGTAAACACAAAAGGTGGCCTACTTTCACCAGTAACTAAAATATGATCAACTAATTAATTTTAAAATGATTTACAACTAAAAAAAATGACTTGGATCTTTTTTTTCAAATGTATAAAGTTATGCAAAATGTTGTGAATACACCGACATATCAAGAGTTTAATAATGGGCTTTAATATTTAGAAACTAACTGATGTTACATTTCTTTATACACTTTTCTTTTCAAGTCCACTTTAAAAGTTAAGGCAAACTAATCAGAACTCAAAACTGTGTCAACAGGAAAAAAAAAAAGTTAAAATAAGGGGTGGGGGGGAAACAGCTCAAATATTGCTTGGATATGCTATTTCCTTAAAGAACAAAGAGGAAATAAACTTGTCTGGCCAGTTTCACCCTCAGCACTTTTTTTTTTTTTAAATAAAAACCTTTACAATTACTATATTGACAAAAAGGGGGAAATGTTTGCTTAATATTTGCACATTATTCCAAGTTCTATTTTATATAAAGATAAAATACAGTATGGCAATAGAGGTTTTCAAGCAAAACCTATTTTGTCTTTTAGTTTTAATGTGGTGTTGGTTCACTGTGAAAGTGCAGACAGCCTATCAATGCAAAATTCAACAATAAAACTGGAGGCCATTAAAGCAAGATCAGTAGTGCTGAAGTTTGCTGGTGGGCCTGTTTGTTGGTACATTCTGAAATAAAATTGCTCTTAAGGTCTAACAACCATGAGTTGGCTTTGTGTTTATATAATCTGATTCTGATGCCTGACAGTAGCTGTTAAATTTCCTGTGTTTTTGGACTTTTATGCCGCCTGCTGTTATGTTGATGTACTGCAGTCATGTTTCACATGTGTTTTGTTTTTCAGGGGGGATCTCATCGTGCGACTGTGAGCGAAGACAGGGATCATTTCCGCTTCAGATACATGATTGCAACAGATTCCCTGCAAGTCCGGCCCGCTGCAAGTAGGTCTAACTTGTATTCCTAAAAAGCAACTTTTAACTTTTCTCGTGGCATACCAATAACAAATGATGACTGTTTTCAATAAAGTTTGTCTGTTATGAACTGCAGCCCACCCTGATCCAAAAAATTAAGTTGTCAGAACTGCAGGCTGGCTATTTTATCGTCTCCATTCACAAATTGATTGACTAGTTTATAAACTGCTCTGCAAAGCTGAGTCATCATCTTATAACAGAGTTCAGTCTTAGAATGTGGAAATTTGAGATTACCACAGCCTACTGAATCACACAGTCACTTTGCCTTAACTAAAACCTGATGAGCATTTACAAAGCATTTGACAAGTTTCATTGATGAAACCTATATAGTCATCCAAAAATGGATTTTCCTTAGCGATGTGCTGTTAAGGGGAAACAAAAAAGCTTTCAAAATGTAGATTTCTTGCCAGAAAACATTGCTACAACAAAAGAACCATTAACTAAGCATACACTTTCTTACGTTTTGTGTGAAGTTTGTGTTGGACAAATACACAAGCCTTTCTGATTTACAGGCTTATAGTTAAGTCATTTTATTGGTCATCCTAGTTTCTTTGTGGATAATACACTGCAATTTGGTTATCTTTTCCTCATGACTGTGCAGTGAGTTGTTTTAAGTGAATTGCCATACTTCTGCTTTTTAATTAATGCAATTTTTAACATGCCTATTCCAGAACAAAGTTCCAGTCCCACAAAAAGTAATGTTTTTATTCAAACTCATACAGCTAACAAGGTTTTTACAGTCCTATTCTGCATTTCACAGCATCTATAGAAAAAATCGAACCTCAATGAGCGACTCTTGAAATTATAAACCTGTGTCTTTTCAGGCTCTGAAGCCACAGCAGTATGTGAACTAGTCCACACAAGGTCTGAATCTGAAGGAAGACCAGAAAGAATCTTTCAGCTGTGCTGCAGGTATTTTTTAAAAGACAAAGAAAATGCTTTAAACACATTTATTGGAGGTGAATAAAAATAATTTCAAGTTCACGTATTTCTTGTATGATTCTAGTTCTCCAGAGAGCAAAAAGGACTTCTTGAAAGCAGTCCAGTCTATTCTTAGGGAGAAGCAACGGCGACATATTCTCAAGACAAAATCTATGCCACCCAACCAAAAGTATGTTCCGTTTGGTGGCAAACGCCTGAGCGCCCTCAAAGGTGCCCGGCCTGCCATGAACAGAGCAGGTAAGTTTGCATAAAATTCTTAATACAACCTTCAATACTTTACAGACGACATTATGTTTTTTTTCTCCCCCTTTTTTCTTTTTGTCTGCCTTTAGCATCTGCTCCATCACGAACTCTGAGTCGCCGAAGCCTCTTGAGGAACCACATTACTATTGATGCTGACCAGGTTTTCCATGGCACCAACAACAGCACTGATGTTCCTAACATCTCCCATCGGTCATCCTGCTCCCCTTCAAGCTCCCCTCCCTCCAAGCATGAACCTCATCCGTCTCACAAACATCAGGCAGAGGACACAGACCGTTGGGTGGAGGAGCAGTTCAACCTGAGGCGCTACGAAGACCAATGCGAAGACATTGACGATGGACAGGTAAAGGAAACGGACATCTTGAGTGACGATGACGAATACTGTAAATCTGTGCGAGCCCCTTCGGCCGAACCAGACTACCTGGAGGCAAGAGTAGGAGAACTGAGGTTGCACAGCAAAGAGGTCAACTTGAATAGAAAGATGGAGTCTAGCAGCGAGATGGAGCAGGGTGTGAAAGTGGATCGAGCAAAACAGAGGGATGATTCAGACTCCTTCACATCCTGCAGCCTGTCTGTCTCTTGTTCCTCAAAGCTCACTCCTTTGAAGCAGCAGTGTTCTGTGGAGGGAGCCACTAGCAAGAACCACAACATGATCTGGATACGACGGGACGACTTTAATAAAGGGTGCAACAGTGATGTATTTTGATGGGAGACAACAGAATGAAGACAAGAGCAAACAGAGGTGTCTTCCACTCAGTACATCATTCATTCCCCTTTAATTTTTTTTATTTCATGATATTTTATTGGGATTTTGTGATGAATGACCCCAAAAAAATTTCATAATTAAGGGGAAGCAAAAGGATTCATTATTTTCCTAATTACAATTTAAATTCCAAAAATTGAAAAGGTCATTTATATTCAGCCAATAAAATCAGTACTCTATAGATGTTAATGTAACTGATTCCATGTTTAGAAAATCTGAGATTTTTGGCATTTTTATTTAAGCCCTTTTACTAGGACAACCCTAGTTAAATCTCCAGTTCCAGCATCTCCCTCTATTTATCTCCATACCTGTCTCTGCAAAAGGGAAAAAAAAATCACCACAGCATGATTCTGCCATTACCATGATTTTCTGTGGAGATGTGTATTCAGGGTGATGTTTAGTGTTTTTTTTTAACCATTTTGTATGAAGGGAAAATCTGGCCAGAGTCTTCAGTGTGTTTGTTTTATATAAGAGGAATATTCTGTAGGCTTATGCCAAACCTTAAAAGAGCCTCTAAATTATGTATTAACCAAATAACTGAAAACACATTGTTGCACTGGATTTAATTAGAATTATCAGAGTAAAAGGACCTAAATAAAAATGCCAAACTCCTCAGATTTTCTTTTTCATTGAAAAGATAATTTTTCTTTCACTTCATAATTAAACTCTGCATTTTTTTCCTGTCACTGAAAATCCCAATGAAATATATGGAAGTGTGTGGTCATAGCTTATGATTATAAAACTGTTTAAAAATCTTTGCAAGTAGTTGTAAATCAGAATTCCAAGAAAATGTAGGGTGAATCAGGTACAAGCTTTAAGAGAAAGTGTATGCTAACCACTCTTTTTAACTCCACCCAGTTTGACAATCCTACCATCCTACAACATGCCCTGGTTCCTCTTGTGCCCCTCAGTTTCTAATTCAGAACTTCTGTCTGTAAAATTGCAACTGAGATCCCTCCTAGGCATTTCACAAACAGCTGGCATTTATCTGAAGATGAAAGCATTGCATGTGCAGATGAGGAGGCGTATGTCTTCATACACTGGAAAGCACATCGTATGTAGACACAGGCAGCTACTGTCTCATGACACACACTGCACAGAAGAGACATCCTCACTAAATTATGACTCATGGACCAAAACGTCTATTTTTCAACACAGTAATGTGGTTGTTATATATTTTTCTGACTCGAAAAGCTGTTTGCATTTACTACCAAACCAACCCTAACTCCCCAAAGGCTGTGTGTTCGTTCTCTTCAGGGGATTTTAGCTCAATGACTGCTGTATAAAAGATGGTGAGGTCCGACTAGCTTTATTGTGCTTTTTTTAAAAACTGTTTTAACTTAATATCAGCTGCACATCACTGTATAGTTGGAAGTAATAATAGTGCTGATCACCTGTTGTACAAAAAAGTTTTGATGCTCACTTTTTCTCCTATATACTTTTTAAAAATGGTTATGAATAGCAAACTTTTTCATGTTTATTTAACATTGCCTTTTTGGAAAACTTTACTGTAACTTAATGTTTACAACATATTTATCTGCTCAGTGTTACAAACTTTGTATTTGGTGACAGAAATAGACTTGACAAAACTCTCTCCTGTGCCCTTATCTATTTTGGTAGTTTTTTGGGTTTTTTTATTTCATTTGACCCTACACTGGATCTTGGAGTCCTTTCTAGTTTGATATCTTTAAAACCAACCACTCCAGTCCTGTTTACTTGAACATTATTAGTCCTGAGCTGCAACTTAATTATTCTCCTTCATCAGATCCAAGCAACTTTTTACATTTAACTTATGAACATCCTGTCACAGCATGCATCCACTTCACAATCTTGTGATGCTTCTCCATTCCACCAGGTGGTGCCATTTCATTATCACCACAGTAACGCGCTTCTTGTGAGACTTCTGTCCAGAACACAAGTACAAGCACTTAACACCGAACTGTGAACACAGAGGCTTAGCTACTCTGGTTCATAGGAATAAGGAAGTGGCTTATTTTAAACTTTATGTTCTTAATCTATTTACAAAGCCAATATCTCAGCTTACGGCTCACTGGTTCATCACATCCGGGAAAGACTTTCCAACTGTGAGGTACAATCACCAGGCCCTGGAGGCAAACTCTGTGAAAAGCCCTTTGACTCCCACCTTTGTACTTTTGAAACTGTTTGTACTTAAAACTGTGGATTTTTACGTGAAAATAAATTTTCTCATTAAACCTATTTGCTGCTTTGACTTTTTTCTCCATAGTGAGAAGAAAAGACTTTGTGTTCTTGATTTTCTGTTAACAGCTAATGAAAAATCATTATAGAATATTACATGAGCATAAGAACAATACAAAAGTGCATTCTGAAAAAGTATGTACCTTTAAAGGTATTTACAACTGCATTATAACACATTCTAAATTATTAAATAAGACAAATTGATTCCTTACAGAAAAATGTCATTGCAGGTTTTGCTGAAAAGTTTACCATTTTATGTTGCTTGTTCACAATAAAATCTATTCTAAAAACAGATTCCTCAAACATGCACTTGGTGACATTATTTAAAGCAAAAAGTACTGACTTTTTTTCTCTATTTGTATTTTTTTCTCTATTTGTGTTTTTTAATAAAATAATCAAGTCATCCCAAAGTGTTTACTGGTGTTCTCTTTACTGATTCTCATAACAGCTTGATTATTGTCTTTGTGATGTAATCAACCCAAGTCATACAAAAAATGTTTTGCTTTATTTTGAGGTCGTTTTCTGAATGGGATTGATTATTTGCAGTCACCAGATTGTATATTTAATCAAAATATTTTTGCCACTGTGCTTACAAAGCATTGAATAAAATAAACAGGCACTAGTTCTGGAAAGATATTTGTATTTAAATTATACAATAAACATTATTGTCTTTTTAATTGGCATAAAATATAATTTAGGTAAAAATTGCAGATGCAGACCCATTCAACGAATTTGAATGTTACTGAAAAACCCATGTATTTCAGGAACTTTATTGTTAAGTGAAACTGATTCATTTCACAGTGATGGAGGTTTGAAAGCTTTTATTTTTACAGATAATGAAAACATTTAAAATTAAAATATGTCACCAGATCTACTAAAAACATTTTTTGTAACAGAAATATGTGGTCAAATGTATTTTTAATCTTACATATGAGCCTCATCTGAATGCATATTCTAATTTATTGAATATGACTCTAAATTCTATACACAAACAATGGATAGCTACATGTGAATTAGCTCTAAATAAATGCATCCATATATCAATTTTCTCAACACATTTGTTCTGGCCAGGTTGCCAGGGGATATCTAAAGCAGTGTTTAGGTGAGAGAGGTTGAATGCCACTGACAGGTCACCAGTTCATCAGAGAATAACACAGACACCTGGGACAGACAGGCATTTACACTCAAACTCACTCCTTAGGGCAATTCAAAGAGTCCACTTAGCCCAACATGAATGTTGTGGGTCTGTGGGGGTAAATAAACATAAATATTAAAGAAATTAATATTCCAATAAAAGAATATACACTAAAATAAATATCAGGTAAATGTGGTGTTGCTGTTTCTCATATGGACACTGAATGTTTGTCACACACTGCTTGTCCTGTCCTCAAATTCATCTAAGATCCTAAATTTGAATATATCAAATCAGCTGTTTTTTGCCATTCAGGTCTCAAACCATGAACTTATTTAATATTGAGCTGGTTTTAAGAGATCCTAAAGAAAATCAAGATTGTATCAAAATCATTAGAATTCAACCTCTTTTGCAGCATTGTACATACATTCATGGTTTCTGTTCTCTCCCTTCTTTATGGCCACCCTTCACAAAACAATCTTTATAAAAATATTGAGATTACATAAAAAAAACCTCTGTCACATAGCAACTGAAGCAATAAGCAAAGGGGATGAAGAATCACTATAAAACTGGTTAACTTTCATGCACATAGATGAATCATGTAATTTCTAGAATAAATAATTCAAACCAATAATGGGCAGCTTCATTACCTGATTAGATTTGTTTCAATATCTAAACTAATGACTTGTTTTCAACTGAAAACATTCTGAGGGGATTCCAATTAGTATTCATATGGTCACTTTTTATAAGTAAATGAAATTTGCCTAAAGGCTGTTTTGCCAGAAGTTTCTGTCAAAGATTTCACAGACATACTAAAATGTCAAGTCTGACTTGATGAGAGTTTTATTTGTGTGCTGAGTGTTTGGCTTTTTCAAATGTCACAATATTGAAAAATACTAAAACAAAAGGTTTTCAGTTTAAAGGTAGTTAAATGTCATACCAACACAAATCAATAAAACGGAGAAAAATAGATTTTCCATTAACTTTTTAATCAGGGATTTTATTGTTTCTAAACAATGTGAAGCAATATAGTAGAAATAAAGTGGGCATTTTGTTCTCCTAGACAATAAACAAAGAAGGGTGAAACACTTCAGAGTCTGTAGAGAGAGAGGAAGATTATCTGACATTTGCCCTGCAACTTTAAGATTATTCGTCTCTCATCAGCACGGTTGCAAACAGAACTGATGCCAATCCTTCTGCTATTTAATCCAAAGGACTGCAGCCAAACTCCTCCACACAGGGATGGGTAAATCACGGTGAACCTTCAGAGTAAAAGCTGCTTATTTCAAGTTTTGTGGGTTAATTTTCCTTAGGGAATAATAATTTATTATATCAAGTTTACAAATAAATGAATGAGATTTTTACTCTAGAGTGTAACTCAGTAAAAGACGATGAATCTGAATTGTTCATACCATCACAGATTCTATATCCTAATTTTGAATAGGTTAAAATAAACGGAGACAAACTTAGCAGTAAAAGAAGTGAGTTCCTGCTTCCGTTTGTCTTATTTTGATGAATCGAACCGGACATTTAACTTCCTTGAGTTCACACATCCACTCTGGCGTTTCTTTTAAGCTGGCACCTCTTGGACGCGCACAGTCCGGTGGATTTGTTTTGTCACCCTTGCTGTTTGGTCTTTTTTTTTATTATTTTGAAAATGAGACTTTACATTTTAAAAGTCTTATTTGTGAAAGAAAGCGTCTCAATATAATTTTTTTTCACCGTACCTTCAGCTGTGAATGGAGTGATGGGCAGCGTATCGGTTTGGGAATAAAACTTGCCGTGCGTCGCCGTGACCCATCCGTGGAGTCCTCGGTCGGACAGAAACCCTTTTGGTCTGTCATGGTCCCAAAACTCCAAGAGAGTTTGCTTGGAAAACCATGGAGCACCGAAAGAGACTCTTCTGTTACATTGTCATCGCGGCAGAGCTTTGTTTGGCTTCAGCACAAGTTCTCAGAATTGGTAAGCGCAACACCTGTTTACGCACGGGACAGAATCAGAAACAAGATTACAAGTGTGTCCGAGTTTTCATATTTACTATGAGAAATAGTTTGTGATGCTGTTCAGTGTCTCTTTCCATCGTCAGTGAACTGAAACATCCTAGGTTTCAGATGTTTGTGTGCCTATAACCTGCGAGACTGAGTTTATTGTCCCTTGATGTCCACATAAATCAATGAAGTAGATTAATAGACGTGGAAGTATGAGGTGCACGAATAAATTTAAACCTCTAAAGGGTGCAGGTTTAAGGAAGCCTATCTTTTTTATACACATAGGCAAATATTTCGAAAGTGATTACAAGAGAGTCACACTGATGTGGTAAATAAAGTTGTTCTCCAATGGCATTTTTGGAATTGGTTAGTATGGCTAACCGTCTAGGGCTGCAGGGTCTTACTGTTCACTACTTATATTTTATTGCTTCAGTACACCTGTGATAATTCTCAATCCCACTGTCATCATAGCTGTAGCTAGATATAAAAAGAATCAACAAAAAGCCAAAACTGGAGAAACATTCTCTCTCTTGGTTGTACTAGTTAAAAGCCCATAAGCGGCTTCTTGTTCCATTTGTACAAAATCAACTTCCAAAAAGAAACTACTTTACATTTATAAAATGTAAATTCATAATCTCAATGTTGCAAAAAATCTCAATTGAGAAGTATGGATTAGGATCACGTTGACAAAAATGTAGCAGAAATTTTATTGCTTTTTTGAAGTTGGGGCTACCCATTTTCTGTGTTTATGGATGGTCAGAAGATTCTGTATTTTAGTTTGATCAAGTCATAACACTGTGAATTTGAGCAAAGCATAAGATAATTTTTACTATGAACACATAAATCAATACCAGTTTTGAACAGCTGAGGACATCTGGAAGAAAAGAAGTTGATACCATGTGATCTTGCTGTGCTAGATCTCTTTTTGGCATGACAGTGTTTGTGAATTTGTGGCAATGTCCAGCTGCACTTGCAGAGGATTTATGATGTGGGGTTTAGCTGTGGATCTCATATTAATATTCAGGGATGTTCTGGAGCAATCCGTTCAGCTTCAGCTATTCAGCTATTCAGCTATTCAGCTATTCAAATCAGATCCTTTGAACAACACAAGTCTAGAAGTTTTCAACTCCAACACATTTGCATAAAACAATCAGTATGTTTGTTTGCATATGAAGATTTGCAGAACTGCAGAGTTTCTCTTGACACATTGTTTTCAACAGAATTAGTTAGCAAAAGTTGTTGCATGCATACAGTACTGTACACACACAACAAAAACTACCTGCTATTTTGCTTTTTTTTTTTCTCAAGAAATTTGGGTGAGCTTTTAGGCTGACAGTTATTGCATTTTGCAATGCTTTGCAAATTTTGGTGCAGGATGTGTACAGAGTTTTATTTCAGTGTTGCCTGAATGAAGAGGTCATTCATTATACTGATAGCAATCCAGGCCTTATAAAATGAGAGCTACTGAATGCAACAAAATTGCTCAAATGCCCTTATTTATTTGCGTTTAATGCTCTGCAAGATGGGACATCACTTGTGATTTGCTGCAAGAGTTCAGAGAAAACAGCAAATTGAAGCCATTTCTGTTTTGAACAAGAGATGCACTAATAAACCGACCAGAGATTGAAATCAAGTAGTTTTCTTTTGAAAATGTCATTCTCAGTGATCCTCAGAGGAAGATAAAGCTAGTATAACAAGAAGTGTGGAATTGACAATGCATAATATCTGAACTGGATGTGTTACTATAGCATTATCCTCAAAATGACCATGGCAGACAACACAGTGCAGCAATAATGTTTAATGGAAACTGTATATGTCATCTATTTTACTCTTCACTTTTAAATCCTGCTGCCAGCTGGCCTCGCAAAATGTCCATCATCACTATCACTCCCACAAGGTGCAAGGTGATTTTTAAAAGATCGTTACTTTCACAATGATTTTTTTGACATATACAAAAAGCTTTATATTATATTAGTATATAATATTATGCAGTGGTTTTATTATATTGTAAAACCATTGCATTTGCAGTCTTATCCAGTAGCAATAGGAAAAAAGAGCTTTGAATTTTAACATGTGACACAGTGCTGACCAAATATGCATGCTATATTTTTGTCTCTCTAGGCAATGCAAAACAAGATTATTTGTAGAGCACAATTCAGACACAGCAGACGATAAAGAAAGAACAGAGATAACAAAGATCAACATTTCCTTTGATAAATGTTGATAATGAACATCCACTTAAGACCTGATTCAAATGAAAGACCAGAGGATATGAAAATAGTAAACAGTATTCCCCAGTCCGCTTGTTCACTGTAATTATCACATTTCTTTCCATTTAAGTCTCTCATTCTTTCTAATTGTTTTCTACATTTTGAGGAGTATTTTTGCTTTCTTTGTACACCAATATAAAAACCATTGTCTTTTTTTCTCATATATGTTTACTACTTCCCTGTTGCTACCTAAGGGTAGCAATCTGCCTTGCTTCTTCAGAGAGGCACTGATGTTAATAGTGTGGTTGCCAGATATCACCCAATATGCAAATGAATGTCTGGAACCACTTAATTTTGTGATTTCCATGCACACACACAGGCGTAGTAGCCTCAGGAGATAAGTGGATAAACGTACAATCAGTGATGAGGTTACATAGTAATGGGTAAGAAAATAGGACTTCTAACATTTAAATGTAATTCTTACGTATGTACTTAGAACCTGATCAATGTAAGTAATACATCATGGAGAACTTATATTTCTGGTCTCGCTGGCTGGTTTCTCTTTTAGTACAGAGCATGCAGTACATCAAAAGTATTGCGCAACAAATCCTTTTTGTTGTTTTTTATTTAACTGTCATACCAGCCCCTAAATAAAAATAGATGACAAAATAAATTATAAACTATTTCAAATTATTAATGTTAAGACATGGTTTAAAAATATGAGGCATAGAACAATCTGGAATTTTCAAATAGCATCTTTTTTTGTAATACCACAGGTACATAAATCATTGTTACAAATGAATGTTAAACTTTAAAACCAAAAGACAAATAAAAAATCAATAACTTCTAAGAAAAACAATCATGTACGATTTAGCCATTTTTCTGACACCTTTGTGCATCTTCACTGTGTATGAATTTTATGCAAATATATCCCCCCCTGCAAATCACATACACGTGCTAAAAGCTATTTTTTGAATCCTCCGGGTCCTCTGAAACTTTTAACATCCATTTGCAATGTATTTTATGCCAGATGGTTGTGTGCTCTTGTGGCAAATTATTTCTCATTATTTTGGAGTTGAATGAAAGCTTTTAGTACTCTGAGCTATATTAATTCATTTGTTGGGCATAAAAGTCCTCCCTTTTAGAGGTAACTGCAGCCGTTACAGACCACAGTACAGACAAAGCTGTTCCACAAGAAGGAGATGACAAATGAACTCATGTCATACCTAATTATCTGTCATTAAATACTGAAGTAGAAGATGGATGAGGTGAGGTTATGCGTGCTTACAAACAGAGACAAACATCTTCATCTTATATTGAATCGATCGATTGGCTCTGCCTTTTTTTGTTTGATGTGTTTTATTTTAACAGGAGGCAGACAAAACACCCATCCATCTTTCTGTACTGTACATATTTCTGTAAGCTTCTTCTTTAATTACTTTAGTGCTGTATGCTTACCAGTGACACTACAATTTACATGAATTTAGAAATGATTTCTTTGTATCATTAATTGATCACGCAAACCTCCATCCCCCATGATACGCCCACACTGCTGCCCCAACAAATAATGCAGGGAGACAAAAAGATTTCACTTTTAAATTTATTTTTTATTCTTTACCAAAGCAGAATTATAATTTTACAAAGTTGGGAAATTTTCTGGAGATATGCAATAAATCATCAAGACAACCCAAAGCCTATGGAAGTTTCTATGAGTAAAATATAGTTAAACCTGAATAGCCTACGCATTCTTCCACCTGTCTGATTTCTTCCACCCATCTGAAATTGAGTCATAAAGCTTCAGGATGGACACCTAGACATTCCTCTACATACTAATTCTCTCCTGG
This sequence comes from Poeciliopsis retropinna, assembly GCA_010277075.1. Taxonomy (NCBI): domain Eukaryota; kingdom Metazoa; phylum Chordata; class Actinopteri; order Cyprinodontiformes; family Poeciliidae; genus Poeciliopsis; species Poeciliopsis retropinna. The sequence goes on along the minus strand of VMRM01000024.1, from coordinate 9,080,257 downwards.
ACATTATGGAGATGTCAAGAAGTTCCCAGCCAAGAATATATATGTATACACATAGTCCCTTCAATGACTATTAGATACTTCCTAGATTTCCTTCTAATGGGGCGTGTGCAGAAAACCTATACATGTAGGCACCTAGGAAGCATCCTAATGATGTACATAATGGGATCCTTTGGTTGCAAAGTAGCTCCTCCTAACTCATCCCAGAAGACCAAGATCAAATTCAACTCAACTCAAAATTCACAGGATTTATATCAAAAACAATCTATGGACTTAAAGGAACAATAAAGTACCAGCAAGATTATTCTACTCTATATGCAAAAGTATTTTGCAGAAGTTTCAAACAGTGCTCAGAATACATTATTTTAATAAAATAAAATGAAATAATACACTGACCTAAAAAAATTCTACAATGAATTACAAACTAAATCATTGTCATCTATCAGTCCCCAAATGGTTGCCAATATATTTTTTACAGGCTTTGGGATTCTTGTGAACCACAATGAGAGCCATTGTCCACAACATGGACAAACTCCGGACAGGAATCAGCCTTCCCAGGTGTGGCTGGCATTCAAAAAATACTCTGATAACTCATCCAGGATGCTGCAAAAAAAAATTTAAATCCAGAACTATATTTGAAAGGCTGCAGGCCACACTTGGCTCAGGTTAGGTTATTATTCATGATCCTACAAGAAAGAAACTGTGCAAAAATAGCTCCATGGGAAAGTTTCAAGGTGAGAACCACTGATGACTGAAAAGAACAAAAGGCTCATTTCACTTTTGACAAAATATCTCTTGATTTTCAAAAAAGTGGCAAAGTGAAAGTGTTTGGAGGTTGAGTGTCTCATTAATTCTGACATACAGCGATCAGAGCTTCTAAAACGACCATCATGCTGACATTTAAGATGGGCATGGTGATTGTTGTGTGATGAGCTGGGGCTGCTGTCCTGCTGCAGGGCCTGATTCAGCTGTCATAATTAATGGAACCAACCAGAAAGAACTTGTTCTTGTTCTTGATTTAAGCTTTTGATCAGAAAATACTAAAGGGAAAGAAACTGGCCATTGGTTTGTGATCTTAAGCTCAAACACATTGTAGTCAAAGCCTGGGGTTCAACAATATTGAGGCATGACCTTAAATAGGCCCTTCCTGCTCGAAACCCTCCAGTGTAGCTGAATTAAAAGTATCCCTCAAAGAATGGTGGAACATCTTGCTCAGCAATGTAAAAGATTTACAACCAATTATTGTAAAAGCCTTTCTAATTCTTTTTAAGAATTTGCAAGTCAAGGTACTGTATGTCACTAGTTTGGTCTGCTTTCTCCACTGACCCCCTACACTTTTGCTTTTATGTGTGATACACATACAAGTACCTTGGCATGTTGTAAATTCCTGAAAATGAAAACTCTTTGTTGTCAAAATAATTAAGAGCTCTGTTTTCAAAGACAATGAAGGACAGTCATGGTCCTCATTGATCTTTGCTGTAGGAAGCAGTTTCTTCAAGCTGCAGCCATTGTCAGGGAAAGTCTCCTGTGATTTCACTGGTGGGTTTAAAGCTTTCTGAGTTTATTGAATAGTTATGAGAAGGGGCAGTCATTACCTTTTCTTCTGTGCTATTCATCATCAGGAGTTGGCGAAAGAGAGGAAACATTTAAAAGTTGAAAAAGACCTAATTAAACAGAACAAATTGCTAGAAATTAGATTCAATGAAGCCCTTCTTCCGCATTCTCAGGTAACTGCTCTAAAAAAATGTTAAAGACTGACAATTACTGATGTGCTCTGACTCATCTGACAAAGTCTGTTTTGAAACTGAACAATAAGCCGTTAGTCTTTTCATTTCTTCCCTTTAGCATGATAGGTGCAATTATGCTACCACCATTTCATGTGGCCTTTGAATCCTCGCTTCACATCTTTTGCACTAGGATGACAGGATGCTGATGAGGAGTTTGTAGGCGATTTCACAAGTCTGACTTAACAGGGTTGTTTCTTCAAAGTATGCTGACAGCCGCGCCATGCAACTGTAGCTGGATGTAGCCTTGGGTCCCCTTACTGTAAAAGCCAGAGAAGTGCGGCTTGCTTTTGCACTTTAGACCTTCTCTGGCTTAAAGTTATGTAGTGGATTCAGAAAAAAATGTGGATTCTGTGGACAAATATGATCAAAATTGAACTTTTTACTTAGACAAAAAAAATGGCAGAAGAAGTCCACCTTATTCTGGTTTAGGGCCTCTGATCCTAGTTATTCATTATTCTGGTTTAGGATCTCTGATCCTAAATTTAGAACCACTTGTACTTTGAAATAATTCATATCAAATCCTTTGCATGTGTTAAAAAAGACTCAAAGTCCAGAAATAAAACAACCCCCCCCTTCCTTTATCACTCCCCCACTCAGTTCCTTCAAACGAACTTCAACAATGCACTAAAATAGTTTTAGTAAAATGAAAAACCAGACAGTGTGCATTGTGTCATGCTGCAAATGTCTATAATATTTGAGAGCGTTGGGAATTTTTACACAACAGAGTTTAATTTATCATATCTGTGTCCAGGTGGCATTTTCGAGACCAGAGAAAGTGAGCTAGTGAGCATGGACGAGCTGGCCTTCAAGTTTGCTGTAAATAACATAAACCGCAATAAGACCTTGATGCCCAATGCTACTCTAACCTACGACATTCAGAGGATCAACGTCTTTGATGGCTTTGAGGCTTCTAGAAGAGGTATGCAATCATCTTTCGGTGACATGGAATCACCTTTTGCTGCATCTAAAATCCCAGTCTGAGTGAAGTGTGAGAACATAACAGCAGCATAGACCACCACCTGTTGTCGGTGGGACATACTGTACTTAAGACCCACAGATGATTTTCTTTCCTGGAGCTGTTGAGGAGCTGTGATTGTTTCAAATTTAAGATATCTTAAATTTTATTTGTGAATATGGAAGATCACTAACAATCAAAAACGTGGAAAAAAGGGGCATTAAATAAAGGTACATCTCCAAAAAATTTGAATATTATCATAAAAGCAATTTTTCTCAAGTCAGTTCATAAAAGAGAAGTTACATATTTCTTATTTCCTTACTCTGATACATTTCAAGCATTTATTTCCAATGAATATGATTAATAATTATGATGAATCCAGTTTATCTGAACAAAATGATTCAAAGTACTTCTTGTATTATTTTAAAGTCAGATATTTGAAACAAAATGAATCCTCATTTATGCTATACTTCCTCGCTGGAAATATTTCAGCATCGAGTTTACACCATAGTGCGAAGTGCCAGAGATGAGTGTTTGTGTGAAGATCTGCAAATACATGGCAAAGCCTCTTTTTAAAACAACTATTTTACCTTCAAATTTATTTTGATGTTTTTTTTCCCTCTCTTTTACCAGTGTGTGACCAGCTAGCTCTCGGGGTAGTGGCTGTGTTCGGACCCTCTCACAGCTCCTCAGTCAGTGCAGTGCAGTCCATCTGCAATGCTCTGGAAGTTCCTCACATACAGACTCGGTGGAAGCACCCCTCAGTGGACAACAAAGACACTTTTTTTATTAACTTATATCCTGAATATACAGCCATTGCCAGGGCCATCCTCGATGTGGTCACATTTTTTAAATGGAGGAAACTAACAGTGGTCTATGAAGACAGTACAGGTAAGGCCATTTGATCATGTTATCACACGACTTTTGTAACTGTTAATATCTATAAAACATCAGTCAGAAATTAACAAAGTTTTGCAAAATACTAAATATCTTTTACATAATGCTTCCTCAAGTTCAGCAGTTGGAAACAGCTTACCCCTATTTTTGTGTTATGTTGTGTTTGTTCACTCTTAAGCCATTGTAGAAGCCCTAAAACAAAAAAAAAAATCTGTCGTAATTAATTTTGATAATAGGAAATTCCTAGTTTTGCAGAAGTACTCTTCAAAATTTTTAGAAGAAACATTTGAGAGGAGGAAAAACATTAGAATGCTACAATTCTGTAATATAAATGGATCATATTTATAAGCAATTTAGTTCAATTCAATTTATGTACATTTCATTTAGAAACGTTCATTCCCTGGTTTTGTGTTCTGAAAAAAAATCTGATGCATACATCATGTAATGGGTCCATAGAGTCACTGAGCACTAGTTCAGCATTGTGTGTGGAAAATACAGATAATTACAAAGAACATAAGGGGCCAGACACAAATACTTTGTTCTGTCAAGAGCCCCAAGCCAAGTCGAAATTTCCAGAAAAAATACTAAATTTTAATTATTGTTATTTTAGGTCTGATGCGGATGCAGGAGTTGATTAAGGCTCCAGCTAAATTAAACTTGAAGATCAGGATACGGCAGCTCACCCCTGGCAACCAAGATGCTCGGCCGCTGCTGAAGGAACTGAAGAAAGACAGAGAGTTTTTTATTATCTTTGACTGTTCTTACCGGACCGCTTCAGAACTTCTAAAACAGGTCAGTGATACCACTTTTATTACTTTATGTCCCCTTGACATATTCCTTCCATTGACAATACTACAGTCAATACAATTTTTTTTAAACAGCATATTATAATAAAGTAATAAATCATGCGGAAGCTATTTAATGTATTCACTATCCCTCCCTTCATTTTATTTTTGAATGATAGCAATAAAGGATGTAAGTAACTTCTCATAGCATTTAAAAAAGATTTTATTTTATATTCCACAGACCTTTAACTGATTGGGCTGAACTATTTTACTCAATGCTTTAATTGATGAAAACTAATGAGGCAGAAAGTTTGATTTCTGCATTCATGTCGTATTCATTTCACTATTAATGTTTTTAAAGTTGAGTTTATTTTAAACTTACATAAAGTGTAAGAAAATCAAAGTGTTATAATTATTTAGTTATTTAATTATTTATTCACACTTTAATTCACCTATAATGAGATATTATAAGTGATGTTTTTATTATTATTTCCAGCTTTCATCTATGGGAATGATGACAGAATACTACCATTTTTTCTTCACAACTTTGGTGAGATGGTTAAAGATTGTTTTGGCTTTTGACTGAGAAATTTTGTTAATTCACTAGAGAGCAAAAATTACTATAGATCACTTTCGTTCTCTCCTTGCAGTGTTCTCAGATTTTCTTCGTTCCTCTGATTTTCATCTGCTCTTTACTCCGGCAGGACTTGTTCGCTTTGGACCTGGAGCCCTACCGTTACAGTGGGGTCAACATGACTGGTTTCAGACTACTTAACTTTGATGATCCGTGGGTAGCTTCGACCATTGACAAGTGGGCTTCGGACAGAGTACAGGCTCCCAAACAGGAGAGTGGTCTGATGGAAGGAGTCATGACAGTAAGTCTTGGCTCAAAGCCAGTGATGCCAGCTGATGATCTGACAATATGTAAACACAGTTGATCAAAAATTTTATTTTATCTTTTTTATTGATGAGTGATAAATCAAGCAGAACATTTTCTAATCTAAATACAGACATTTTCTGCTTCCTCTTGGATGCAGATCTAAAAATACATCAAGGATTTATGTCCATTAATTGTTTCAGCGTCTGAATAAATGTATCACACGTGATCAGGATTATGAAATCAAAATTACCCTTTAATTCACAATATTAATGGGGAAGAATTAAGATATCCTATTTAATGTTTTGTTCTGTATAAAGTAATGGCAATGATGACTTATTTTTAATTTTCTCTCAGGAAAATCTGTTGTATTGCAATTAAGCAACAAAAAATAACTTTTGTTGCTAACTGAATAAAAGATATATAAAAGAATATGTAGTCTTACTGTGGGGAAATTCACCTAATATAATATGTCACAAATGTTGATTGAAATTCTTTCAGTTAAATGCTTTTTGTGGCCATTGCCTGGTCTCTGACATTATTCGGAGGAAAGCTCGGCTCTTTCCTTAATGTAGAATTATTTCAGCCTTGAGATATATTAAAGGGTTTCTTGCATGCACTGCCTTTTTCAAGTCAATTTCTTAATTCTCAGGCTGTCCACAGGGCTTTATTGATATGTTTTGAGTCCAGCTCTGCTTCAGCTTTAAGTTTCTGACAGAAGGACTCACATTTTCTTAAGCATCCTCTGAAACACCATATGTTTTATGGAGGATTCTATAATGTGAGCTGGTCAGGATTTGCTTGAGGAAAACACTGCCAGGTCATTATGTTTCCAACTCCATTGCCAAAAACAGTTGTTTTCTCATTTAATAAGTATCTGCTAGATATATGGATATTCTAGAATATAAATAGTTTTACGGAATTTACCAAAACCTTCACAAAAATGACTTAAAGTCAATGATATGTATTTATGTAGTTTAAAAATTTGATGTCATAACAGAGCGCATAGAGCACTTGGGAAGTGAGACTTGAAAGACTTCTTCACAGTAAGTTTCTAAACCATTATAGGTGTGTACCTTTGCAACATTATCTTGCAAAACAGGAACCATCTCTATTAAAACTACACAAGTAGAATGACAACTGTAAACGTGGTCACAAACACATCTGATTGGGTTAAAGAAGTTACATAAGCATAAGAAGTTACATGGCAAAGTAAGCCAATTAGAAAAAAACAAAATCCACACTGCTTAGTGGTTCACTTTTTGTGCAGTTGCATCTAATTTTAATTTTACAAGATCTACAGGCTGTAGTCATTTAAAATTATGCTTCTGAATAATAAAAAAGTAAACGCATATATTTTCTGTATGTTCTCTATAGACTGATGCAGCCTTGATGTTTGATGCTGTGTACATGGTTGCTGTTGCATCTCAGCGGGCCACTCAAATGACTGTCAGCTCGCTGCAGTGCCACCGCCACAAACCCTGGCGCTTTGGACCTCGCTTTATGAACCTGTTCAAGGAGGTAAAAGTCAGAAAATGATCCACATTATGGAGCCAAGAATCCTGTGCTGCTTACTGCTTTCAGCTTTCAGCTTTATTCCCATACAGTTTTCAAGATTTGCAGTCTGTTTTCAAAGGACCGCCCGGGCACAAGATCATTTTTTACATTTATACTGCCAAAGCTTTAGAGTTGAATTGCAGACAAATTTAATATCAAGTGAGGTGATATATTTTGTTGGTCCCTTCCATATGAAAGCAGTCAATATGAAAATACATGCCTTTCATATACTAAGAGGTTGAGAACCTGTGGCCTATAGCCCAGCTGTCTGACTGAATGCCCTACAGACAGAAATGAAGCCTTTGATGCTCAAATAGTTTGATCTCTTTAAGTCTTAAATCCAGTTGAGGACTGATGCCTGCCTGGGAGGGAGAATGTTATCACTCCATCCCCTTGCTTGGATTTTCTTCTTAACGGTGTGCTTTTTTCTGTTTGAATTTTCTTCCTTAGCCTCTAGTTTTATTTACTGGTTTTTGAAACACTCATTCTCCTGTGCTATTCATTATTTAATAATAGACTGTCTGATTGCAAGAGCAGCTAGAATAATCCTTGACATCATGCTTCGTTAACGCTACAATAAGTAAGAGTTCTCTTTCCTTTGAATATTTTACTGCATAATGTTCAATGTGTTTTTGACTGAAGTTAATAACTTTTTTGATAACTTAATGATAAAAGACAGGCAGAATATCCTCAGAAAACCCCTTGAAATATGAATAATATCTTGTGGTTTAAATGGTAACAATTGCAGAGAGATATTTTTCTAAATTACCTTTTTGTATGCCTTTTGTATTAAAACTTTAAGTTAAAGTTAATAATGTATGAAAAGAAAGAATTCCAGGGACATAATGAAAATGCTGTAATTTGATTTATTCCTGTATTGAACCCTCAATTTAAATGCTGAATATATTGTACTTGAAGCAGCTCATAAAGTAAGGGTTAAAAAAAGGAAAGAAATACCACTCACTCAACATTCAGGAGAGCAAAGGGCAATAGGAAAGCAGAAAAATAGTTGTGTAATAATTGTAACTGCATATTCGGTAAATCGTCTTTTAATATATGTTAATTTTAATTCACTTTTTAAAATAAAATAAAGGCATTAAGTTAAAAAAATGAAGAATTTAAGTTTGTATTGATTTAGTCTTTCAGTAATGACTTCCTCTTATCACTGTTCCACAAAGGCCAGATGTGTGAAGTACAGTATTAATAAAACACTTGCTGTCACAAAGCTCTGCCTATTTCCACAAAGCTCTTTCTTGAAGCTGCAGTCCCCATCTTTTGCCTTACAGGGCCTTACAAGCTTTTGCCTTACAGGGTACCTCTCACTTCCCCCCGCAGCTCCTCTAGACTGGCAGCATGTAGCAAACACCTGGTTGAACTGAGTGTCTGCTGAGCTTAACAAACTAATTGATAAATGATCAAGTATGATCAATGACAAAAGATGTTCTCTCACATTAGTTAGGATTTTATTGATCAATGTATATCAGTACCCTACATGTAGAGAAATGATTTCTCGCTTCACATTTTTTGATTGTACCCACTCTGTGACTGTATCATTAAATGACTCATATGCAAGGCATATCTTATCTCTCTGCTTTAGCAACATCCTGTTACTTTTACATAGTGCAATGTCTGTGGGCTAAAAAAGGTGTGTGGAGCACATGGCAACTATTTATCTTGATTAGTGACAATGAACTTAGGTTCTGTCAAGTCCTGCAGCATTATTTTCCCTTTAATTCTCTCACATTGTGTCTAAATTAGGCAAATAAGCTTCTGAGGAGTTTGTAGGTTTAATAATTCCATAAAAACACATAACCAAATCTATTGATTCATTCATTCTATCGGGCCAGTCAACTGTAATGAAATGCGACCCATAATCAAATCAAGGAATATTCTATTTTTATATGTGACTTTGTGGCCATCTCATTCTGGGAATGAATTATCAGAGTATCTCATTCACTCTCCACACATTCAAAGAACTTAGACACTCTCTTGATGCTCTTTCTTTTTCTTTCTTTGTCTCTTTTTTTAGGCACAGTGGGATGGACTGACAGGGCACATTGTACTTAATAAGACAGATGGCCTAAGGAGAGACTTTGATTTGGACATTATCAGCCTCCAAGAAGACGGCACTGCCAGAGTGAGTACAGCCGCTAGAAGAGCAGGCTATTACACAAACATCGTGTCTATATTTGGTGGGTGACTGAAAGACATGTTTTTGACACCGTAAATTTGCAGAGACATGAGTAATATTAATGTTGTACCAACTGACTGTTTCTTTCCATGCTGTCTGTGGTTTATATTGCTTTCGTCACATTTTCTAAAGGGTGTTGTGGAGGGCACAAGTCGCCTCACAAAAAGGTGGATCAAGGTTTGTTATGTGCCCTGTTTGGTTGAAGCCTTTTGTTGTTTTTTTTCCCAGACCTTTCTGTGTTTTTCATTCCCTATGCCACCCACCTCTTCTGTTACCTGCCTTGTCAACTCTGTTACCCTTCAATGATTTTGTGTACAGCTATGCTATGTTTGACTTTTCAGCTTTTATGCGCTTTGGGTGCTGGTTCTGATTGATATGACAAGCATCAAAACTTTTTCTCAGTAACTTTAGAAGGAAGGACAGACAAAAGAAAATAGGAAAGTAGGAAAGAAAGAAAGCAAGAAGGAAAGTTAGATAAATCAAAATAAAATGCTGTAAATTTACCAACATCAAGTTTATCTAAATCCTCTTTCCTTTATTATACGCTAACATATAAATGGCCATTCAAAGCAAATCTGATGATAGTCTAAAGGGTGATCAAATTGAACTTGCAAAAACTCCTGCGGGGTTTTTGAGACTCTAGTTGTTTCAAGACTGTAGAAGTTTGTTGTTATAATTTCTAGCCAGCAGTTATCCTAATCCTTTGAGACCAAAAAATCTGTTTATGCTAAATAGAGTTACCTCTGTGAAGGATTTCAATTTAAAAATTCCAAAATATCTCATTGAGTTTGAAATGACCTCAAATACTCCTTTATAGTACTTGAACAGATGTTCAACCAGTCCATCCTCTTAGACAGCTTGTGCACAAAGTTCCCAACTCCATCTGTCTCAGTTGTCAGAAAGGCAGCTATATGGACAGTCATCAGCTGTCAAGTTCCAGAGGCCGTGATTTATGTTGCAGTTTAATTTTACTCTGCCCTTTTAACTTTTAACACTAATCCTTAGAGCCTCGTTACTATGTGGAATACAATCTCATAAAACACCTGACTTCATTGTAATAATAAGGAATTATCAGTTCATTGCAGTTGGGTTGATTTTTGGGCGCTAGTGTGCTAGACATACTTTGAAGAGGTGGAAAAGAATAAAAGTAAGAAATAAAGTAATTTTCTTCAAAGTTGTTGACTCCTCTGGAAATTTTATTTTATTTTTGCCTCCAGCCTCCTTTTTGGCTCGGCTTAGTATGCTCCTAATCTTTGGTAATGGTTTTCCAGTGTGATTTGGTTCTGAGTACGAATGAGCTTTAGGGTTCTTAGCATTTTTCTTAAAGCACACGAGGAAGGGAGAGTCAGTTTCTATAACAGTGTTTATTGGAAGCCACTCTGGTACACATGATAAATTTGCAATGCTATATACAGCAAACCCATGGCTCAGAGTTTTAAGGGAAAAGGGCACTGAATGACTGACAAAAAATACATTCCAGCTATTTGAATTGAATTGAATCAGATTTGTGAAATCATATGGAATGGATGAGTTTCTCTAGAACTTGCAGAAACATTAGTCCTTTAATCCTAGAAATGTCCTTCAGGTGACAAAAGGCCAATTTTGCAACTGTCTTTGTGTGGCTCTGAAGGCTCATGTTTGAGTCCATCACTACACCCAGATTTTGGTCCTGATCCCTAGTTTCTAGTTATAATAACTACTATATACTAGCAGCTATTACTATCTAGCACACTATCTAGTATCAAGCACATAGCTGCCCACATTGCTGTCTTTCGGAATGAGTTTTATCTAGAACACCACAAAGTGTTCTAGATACTACTATCTACAGTAGTCTGCTGACTCTATCATTCTTCTATAGATTCATAGATAATTACTAAAGGTTTTTTGTATATTTCAGCCCAGCCATACCCTAAAGTATGTGGTTTTAAAAGTTGTGGAAAAGTTGTACTTACATTCATTTAGTAATTGCATCAGTTACATATACCAATCTGTTCTTGTCTTCTGCAAAGTTCATAGTTTATGAAGTTGCACTCAGAATACTGTAGTAAAAATATATAGTGATTTCAGAAATAATACAGATTTTCATAGTTTTTATGACTTCATAGGTTAATGTAATCAGACAAATTCTATTAAAGAGTGAGGTGATTTTTTTTGGAAATGAAATTCCAGTACAAATCTTGAAGTTTTAAAAGACTGCGCTGTCTTTTAAGCTCAGTTTAATACAGTCAGAGGCACTGATACATTCACCGCTCATCATCCTCTTTGCAGTGATTGACAGCACAGGCCATTGTTCCAGAATAAAAACATTGTTTTGTTTAGAGAGTTTAACACCAGAAGAGAAAGGCTTGTCATTGCCAGTTCTTATTAACAGTGATGCATAATAAGTTAATGCGCTTAACTTTACTGCCTCACTGTCATGAGCTCCCATGACCCTTTGCTCTTAAACACTGAGAAGATTTGAGAGGTTGAAAATCCATCTGACAGATGCCTGTTTTAATCTGATAACTGTTGGGATTAAACTGCCTGGTGTGGGCAACCTCATTCACATGCGCTGGGATTGTGTGGAGAACAGATTCCTTATTGCCCTTTATTGCCTCTGAACCCATCTGACTCTACTGCCTGTGTTTCATTCATGCTGTCCCTGTCGGTGTCAGTCCCTTAATGTTACATTCAAACTGAGATTTGTATGTATGGTTTCAAAATATGAATTTAGGATGATATACATTTACAGTGTAAAAAGAAGCAAATATTGTTCACTTTGTTATTTCAATACAAAGGACGAATAAAAACAGTTTGGGGATTATCATATATGTTGAGTGTATACAACTTCTGATCTTCTCTGTATAGATGCATGTTTGTGCTAAAGAAATAAAAATATATGCTCTCATTTTTTGTTTTCAAAACTCATTGAATTTTTTTTTTCAAATAGATCACTAAAAGATCAGATGGTTTTATTTCAGAAGACAAGAATTTTATTTATTGGTTTACCTTTGGGGCGATGGGTGAACGTCTGAATGTAGGCCATTCACCAAGGCACTTGGAATTACTTCTCTATGTTAGTATCCTCTGTTGTCATGTACATGAAATTTTCTGCACTTTGATAAAAATCATTAGTGCTCAGCCAAGTAAAGGTAAATGTTTTAGGACAATGAATTAAGGAGAACGTTGAAAAGGAGGCAGAAGTGTTAGATCTCTTTAACTCAACTTTTTTTTTAATTTTTCACTTCACCGAGTTGGAAAATATGATTAATGTACAGTTCACTGAAGCAGCTTGCAGTTTCCTCTTTAGCCTTGAAAACAAAACAAATAAAATGTTTTTATTTTTTACCAATGAATGAGAAAATCAATTGGTTTATTCCCTTTAAAGATGCAGGTGTTAGTGATCACATAACACCCTTATTCAGGTTTTTATAGTTTATTCAACAAGTCTCTGCTAGATTTCTGTCTTTCTTGTTTGCTGAGTAGAGCAGGTGTCACATGTACCATGTTTCGATTAAAGCAGCAGATGTTATTTTTTGAGTCTGAAATCCTGTTTGTGGTTCCAGGTGGCTGTGTGGAACTCATACAGGGGGATGAAACTAATGGAGAAGCCCAACCGGGAAAAGAATCCCAATGTGACAGACTCTCTGGCTAACAGGACTCTGATTGTTACAACCATACAGGTGAGAAGATGGTTTAATAACAGAACATGACAGGAAGAAGAAGGATGATTTTAAAAAGATAGAGAGGATTATTTAATACTCGTCCAAATGTAGTTCCTGTTCGTGTTGCCAGTATCTTCAGACAAAAACTCAAGATGTAATTAATTTCATATAAATACTGCCATAAAGACTATTTGCAGAGTACGGTTTACTTTTTTTATTAAATTTTTTAAAGGAAAATCCTTATGTGATGATAAAAAAGTCTGAAAAGGAGCTGGTTGGAAACGACCGTTATGAGGGATACTGCATGGACCTTTTGAAGGAGCTCTCCAACATTTTGGGTTTTACATATGAAGTCCGGTTGGTGGGTGATGGAAAGTATGGAGCTCAGAATGATAAGGGAGAATGGAATGGGATGGTCCGGGAGCTAATCGACCATGTGAGTGAAAAGTAATTGTGACGTTCTTCATTACTAGTTTTTTATTCTCTTTAAAATGAATTTCTAAAATTTTTATTTTTTTAACAACAGGTCGCAGATCTTGCTGTGGCTCCTTTGACTATCACTTATGTTCGAGAAAAAGTGATTGACTTTTCCAAGCCCTTCATGACTTTAGGAATCAGTATCTTGTACCGGAAACCCAACGGTACTAATCCAGGGGTGTTCTCTTTCCTCAACCCTCTGTCCCCGGACATCTGGATGTATGTGCTATTAGCCTGTACTGGGGTCAGCTGTGTGCTCTTTGTGATTGCAAGGTAAACCTCTAAACTGCTACATGTGGCAATGATTGTTGTTGAAATCATGACTTGACAGATTTATGCATGTAAGATTAAGGTTGCAGCCATGACTGTTAGAATCTAAGCAATGTCAATGTTGTCAGTAGGTTTTGATGAAGGCCACAAGTTGGTTTCCCATTTTATCTTCAAATCATTTAACTGTCTGTAAAACATAACTAATGGCCTAACATATTGTGAATTGCTATGCGCTATTTCTCTTTCACAGTGTCACTCTGTCTTTCAGGTTTACACCATATGAGTGGTACAACCCACATGCCTGCAATCCATCCTCAACTTTGGTACAGAACAACTTCACATTGCTCAACAGTTTCTGGTTTGGCATTGGAGCGCTAATGCGACAAGGTTCAGATTTCCTGTTTCTGGTGTTTTTTAATCAGAAAATGTGTTGTGCTAAAGGGCAAGATATAAATTACAATTGTCATGTTTTAAGCATTGTGAGAGTTATGTTGGATAATTTGGATATTTTATTTATGTAGACAGGAGATGCAGCAATAGATGACTATCAATAAACAAAACAACTAGTGTAAGAAGGCTGCACTGATAGCTTGTCAGTGCATCAGATAATGTAATAATTATTTTTTGTTTAATTACGTGCATTGTTTCTTTTAGGTTTACAATATACAGTTTAACTTTCTTTATTTTTCTTGCAATGTCTCCAGGCTCTGAGGTGATGCCTAAGGCTTTGTCTACCCGTATAGTTGGGGGTATTTGGTGGTTTTTCACTTTAATTATCATATCCTCCTACACGGCCAATTTGGCAGCCTTCCTGACAGTTGAAAGAATGGATGCACCCATCGATTCTGCAGACGACCTCGCCAAACAAACAAGGATTGAATATGGGGCAGTGAGGGATGGATCCACAATGACATTCTTTAAGGCAAGTCTTGAGATTTTTTAAATAATAAATGCTAAATGTTTTTACTTAAGAATGAGAAATTCTTTTTTATTTTTTACATATTACATGTGAATGCTTCCATACTTGCTGTGAACTTGTATATTCAGGTGTAAATGTAGCATTAATCAACTTGATTTTATCTCTTGGAAAAATATTGCTCAGAGACTAATTAAGACTGGTCTTCTGCTCTTTGGAAAAAATGTAAAAATAAAGAACAGAGAGGTGACTCAAGCCTTGTGAGAACCTTAATAGTGTCTTTCGGTAGAGCTGTCACTAACTTGCGTCACAACATTTTCCTCTCCTCACATGCTGTGGCTCAGTAGGGTTGATTCATGCTGAGCTTTATCCTCCCAGATTGCAGCCAGTGATTATGGCTGCCTCTATGGGAAGAAGCTGACTGGGTGGATGGCTTCGACAAATTGAATCAGCTGGGGGAGATTTACCACACAGCTGTCCCATTTTCTCTGGCAGAGCAAGAAGAGACATCCACAATGAGCTATACACTTTGTAATTTTACAATTACTCACGTTTATGGCTGCACATCAAATCTACTTAATCACATGTGGCAAATATACTGCATGTGCAGCTAGAATAATTGATGGGCTTACTTAGATTTTCCCTCAAATCTGTTTCTTTCCAGCTCACATTTCTTTTTGATCTTTCAGAAATCCAAGATCTCCACCTATGAAAAGATGTGGGCTTTTATGAGCAGCAGGAAAACAGCTTTAGTAAAGAATAACAAGGAAGGCATCACCCGTGTGCTGACAACTGATTATGCCATGCTAATGGAATCCACTAGCATTGAGTACATCAGCCAAAGAAACTGCAACCTCACACAGATCGGAGGGCTCATAGACTCCAAGGGCTATGGAGTAGGAACACCTATCGGTAAGAGGAGTTAAGACATTTCATATTTGTTAGCACTCATCAGATTAAATAATACTCAAATCTGTGGGAAACTCCAAACTGTGAACATCTAACAGAGAATTAGAGTTATTTCAGGACCACTGCAGTTGCCAAGATAAACAAGAATAAGAAATGCATATTGGTCAGTTCAACAAAACAGCACCAACCACAACAACAGTCAGTGTTGGGAAAGTTTAACCTGTTAATATCTGCCAGCATCACACTGTGTTGCACTACTATAAACATTTTCATTTTGAGCCATTTTAAATAGCAAAAGTCAGCTAAAACAAGTGACATACTTCTGAGAAGCTGTTGGCTTCCTCCATCTCAGGACTTAATTAATTTCTAACAACACCACAGTAAAATGGCATCTTTCTATAATGGATCACCCATCTACAAACAATAACTGCATATGAAAAGATAATTATTATTAAGGAATAAGTCACCAAGAGGCAAGCCTGTTATTAACTGGTGAAACATTGTAATTGTTCATAGTGAAACAGATTTTACATCTTTGTTGTCTTTGTTGACAAAGAGAGTTTTGACTAATTACCAGTACATCTTTTATCCAGAGTTACCATGCTTCCTCTAATACTGCATATTTTAAAAACAAAATGCTTCCAGTGTGGGGAGAAAGTATTTTCCCACTTACACATTTAGATCAAGAATAATTTAAAAACTGTCACCTTTAGCTTTAATAAAATCTTAAGGTATACATATTGGCAAACTGAGTGCAAACACAAGAATGCTGTTTAACAAGACGGCAACATTATGATGTGGGGCCATTGCATAAAAGCCATGGAATAATGAAAAGGAAGGACTGCCTCTAAAATATTTTTTGACCTCAAACAAAGTAGATGGACTAAACTTTGACACAGCTGGGCAGCAATTCTAAACCCCAAACTGATTTAAAATGAATGAAGCAGGCTAACATTGGGCTTTTGCAATGACATAGTCAATGCCTCAATGTCTACTCTTGAACTTTTGTGGACTATAATCAAATTCCATTTTGTGCCATGAAACCATGCAATTTGAACCAACTTTGTCAAGAAGAGTGGCTATAACAGCAGCTATATCATAGATAGTTTAGAGAAAAGCAGCATAAATCCTAAAGGAGTTTAATTTGAAAAAGATAGGAAAATACCAAAAGCCAAAGCTGAAAGATCTATTCTGAGTTTTCCTTTTCTCAGTAATCGTTAGGAGGCATAAAGAAACAAGCCTTGCACAGTTTTACACACCTTCAAACTCAGCTTTCATTCATGTCAGCATGCCTAGTTGATGAGGCAGTTAATTGTTGTGGTGTTTGCTTCTCTCATGCTTGTCTCCCTGCTGTAAAAGTCCATGAGTGCTGAAAATAATGAGCACAGGATTAGATAAAACCTACAGCTTCGTAATTCAGGCAGAACTGAAAGCTGAAACCCAAACTTGATTTTGGAACTAATTTGGCCATACTTTAGCACAGGACTTCTAAGCAAATCAGGTCTTAATAATGCTTATCAAATAACAATTAGAAATATTGTTTTAATGTGATGCTGTAAAGTATGGCTAAGAGAATAAAAGTGTTGAATATAAAATGGTACACAATAATTTAATTGTCATTCTGTGAATATTGTATCCTCTTTTACAGGCTCCCCCTACAGGGACAAAATCACAATAGCCATCCTTCAGCTGCAGGAGGAAGGGAAGCTACACATGATGAAGGAGAAGTGGTGGAGGGGCAATGGCTGTCCAGAGGAGGACAACAAGGAAGCCAATGCTTTGGGTGTGGAGAACATTGGTGGGATCTTCATTGTTCTAGCTGCCGGTTTGGTGCTGTCTGTTTTTGTGGCAATTGGAGAGTTCATCTACAAGGCCAGAAGGAATGCAGACATTGAGGAGGTGAGTGAAGGACAACACAACTGTTCATCTAAAGAATTCAAGAGTGCAAAGTAACATTCAGATGTGAAAGAATGATAAAAATTTTACAGTAGACAATTTAAATAGTAAGGAATAAGAAATTGTATTTTCTTATACCTTTATTATTGATTATTTTTGGTGTTTTAAAATCTTTTAAAAAATTAGTTGCTCCTGCTGTGTGTGACATTTGTAAAAAAGAAAGAGGTTATCTGATTGTTCTTCACGATAAGGAAGGTTGGATGAATAAAAAAAATCCAATCTAAAAATGTCAGAACTAACCAATCACTTCTCTTCATTTGAATTAAAATCTTAGATACACTGTATGAGAAGATGTATAACTTTTTTTTTTCTTAATGTCTTGCAATAACAACATTTATTTCTATTTGCCAAATGCCACAGTAATTACAGTTAAACTTTTCTTTTTAGATATTTTAAAAAAATATATTTTTTCCTTTTAAACTGAATGATTTAAATTATAATTTAGTTGTCCTTTCACAAGCTTCACACATTCGTTAGATTTGATATGCTTGCACACATTTTTCCTGCTCAGCCCAATTATTTTATTATTTATGTGAAACCAAACAATGATGGAAAACATGTTTAATTCTTATCATACTATGATTATAATTACTTGGTTTCAACTCTACTTTGAAATGACTTAAGTAGCTGTATTTCACTTTTTTACTTTTTGTCACTGAACTCGCTTCATAATTTCAGCCTCATTTCTTTTTTTTTTTGTTTGTTTGGTTTGACTTTGTGTATTTCAGCTTATTTTTTTTATTATTTTGCTTTTATCTAAAAATCTCCACTGTCTTTTAAGTTTGTTTATCTTTTGCGTGCTTTCTCCTCCATCCATTTTTCTTTTCTTTTTTTTTTGCATCAGGCCTTTTGTTTCTTTTATGGGATGCAGTCCCGACAGTTCCAACGCCGTGGCTCCACTTCCTCCTCTGGCAGCTCTTTATCAAATGATCTGGAGAGCGGCAGGCTACTGGGGGATGACACAGACTAGCCATGACAGCTCATACACAACTCACACTCGGTGTAGACGATAGGTTTGTAAACCAGATGACCTTCTCTTTGTCCCGCATCATAATATCCCATTATGCCCTTACACTCACATGCAACCACATCTCTACTGATTTGTAATTGCTTTTAACTCTTTTACCCTCAACACACTAATTAATGACCCATTTTTGTTTTGTTTTGCGAAAAACCCTCATGTGAGCTTTACTCTTTAATGTGTTCAGCTTTCCTGAACTCCATCTATCCACCCGTCAACTCTGCCTACCTTTCTGGTCCCTGGTAAAAGAAAACTAACCCTCATCACAATGCTGTAACCACTGTATTTTATGGTGGGGATGATGTACTCAGGGTGATGTGCATTATTTGTCAAAAAGTAACATTTTAATCTTATCTGATCAAAGAATCTTCTTCCATATGTAAGCTGGACCCATTATGGGGACACATAAGAAGTCATTATCCTCCCTCCGTTTACTCAGTCTGATAGGTGCACAGCCATGTATTGGTAGGTTTTCACTTACACCATATTTGTTCTGATTTCGGAAGATGGACTGAACATTGCTTTGTGAGATGTCTTGTCTTGGGACATTCTTTTTCAAACTAACCCTGCTTTAAACATCAGTTTTTTTTTCCCTTTGTCTTTTTAATGTTGTTTGTTCACTAATGTTCTCAAGAAGGTCCTTAAGGTCTTCTTAGAATAGTGGCTTTATACTGAAATTAAATTACAAACAGGAGGACATTCTTTATTTATAACTCTTCGTCTGAAGGCAGCTAGTTGCACTGGATTGCACTTAGGCATGAATCAAAAAGGATTAAACATGCATACATGCCACAGTACTCTGACTTTTATTTGCAAAAATGTCTAAAATGCTTGCAATCTCTTTCTTCCACTTCTGAATTATGCATTACAATGTTTGTTATTTGTAACATAAACTCCAAATAAAACATGGAATTGCTGATTGCTATGTGACAAAATATAAAAAAAACACTCAAGGTGTATGAATACCTTTAGAAGGCACTCTGAGCTTTGGAGTTTTACTTAATATATTTTGTATTTTATCAGGTTCAACAACCTTTTTTTCTCTTAAAGTAAATAGCAAAACTAAACCTGATAGTGGATATAAGGTAAAATAAACTCTGCAAATAGAACTACTCATAAGCTACATTAGACATGAGACATTAATTTGCAGGTAATTTAATGACAGAATGGATTGCAGCTGATGAATAATAACACACTGGAAGAGTATCCGTGAACCTGAAAACTGTGTGTTAAATTTAATGGTTGCACAAGAACCCCAAAACATTATCTGAAGAATAATGTTTTATTCTAAACAACTTTAGAATAAAAGTTGAACTAAACTGGATTAAGAAAATCTACTATTCTTAAGAGTCTAAAACAAATATAATTCTAGAGAATAGTTACTGAAGAGACTAGAATACAAGTCGCTGGTATTCATGGAAAATCCCTAAAGATAGCCTGTTTGTTTGGGAAGCCTTTGGCAAAGCCTACGGATGAAAGAGGAAAATCTTCTGTCGGCCTTGAAGGTAAAGACAACAGATGATAAAAGAAACACTTTGTGCCATGAATGATGATGTTTCACACACCAGCCAAAGAAGAACAAAACATAAAGAAAAGCTACATAATTGAAGATAAATGTGTTTTTAATGGGATCTAATATTCTCCAGCTTCAAATAAGCCTGAGGCTTTCCACCCCTTTGATCGTTTCAAATTATTACGAGATCATTAACTGGCTAATTGATTTTGGTTTGTTGATTTAAAATGTTGCACAGCAGATGCATATTTTGTGATGAGAAAACAAAAATCATGAGTCATTTAACTTTCATGTAGAAAGATAAAAAGCAAAACTTGATCAAGTCTTTTTCTTTCTAATTGACATTGAGCTACAACTTTAGTCTTGATTTAAATGAATACAAGTTCATTACACATGTTACATATCAAACAATATTTATTATTACCATGGATTGTTGTTATTGAAAAATCAATTAACATTAAAAAACAATACAATATTGTCCTTTTCTTGGCAGTGTGTGTCTTTTAGTGCTGTAATGGAGGAGTTGGGTAGATCCCTGCAGTGTTACAAAGGTGTTCGGAGCAGGTCGCAACCTCAAAGTGCAACAAGGTCCCCTTGCATCTTCTGTCAACCAAAACGCTCTGCAAAAAGAGAGGGAGAAAGACGAGACTCCAGTGCTTGAGCCTTGGATCCAAAACTTGATGCAATTTACATCAGACTGAAGTCAACTTACTTTGTATCTTCTCTGAAATTTTTGTGAGACACAAATTAAAAAATATATATATTTATATTTCTTTCATTCCCTTTACTTTAGATTGATTGTCTGTGTGAAGCACTCTACTGTAGATGTAGTTTACAGTATCATAGTCCTGTAAAAACAACACGTGTCAAATATTAAAAATTAAATCTCTCTTATATGTTGTTCATAGTCCCTCATCTTTAACTGTTAACAGTTTGTAAAGTTAAATCTGCAAACTTTATAAAATATCCCTTGGTGTAAATGTGAAGCAGCTGTACTGATTTTCAAAATAAATACTTTTTTTGTTGTTTTTTTGCATTTTTGTTGAAATATGATTCTTTTTGTTGACAGTGATGTCTTTGCACACTACTTTGTTTATCTGCCAGTGCCCTCCAAAGTTCTTTACTGAGCCAAGCGCTACCACGGAAAGCAGATAACGACTTCTAAAGAAAGACGGGAACACACCTGCTGTTTTATATCCCGCTCCAACAAACATCACAGATATCCATTCAGAAACTCTCATACATGCACACAAAATGGAGCTCCACAATACTGTGAGATGGAGAGAGGGAATGGTAAAAAGAGAGTTTCAAATAAAAGAAATTCTCAGCATCTTAAAACACAAAAAAAAATCTGTTCACCTGAGAGTACTGTATCAATTTCCCCCCCCCCTCATTTGTCAAATTTGAAAGCCTGCGGAGACGTCTTTTCTCCCTGCAGTCACAGCAGGTCCTATTGAATGTATGACATCTGATGTGTTGAAAAGATGAACACACCAGTGAGGAAGACTATTTCAGTTTCAAGCTTGCTGTACATGTCAAATACTATACGATATTTTTTCTACATGCTGCACATTTCTGGTCCAGAAACAGTGTGTTCTCATGAAATCACAAATGACAAACTACGTTTCTCTTTTTGTGCGATACACAAAAAGCCGATAGAAATTTAACCCCCAAAAATAACAAATTGCCTATTTTCATGGGATCCAAAGGATCCGATGATGCTTTGCATGACCTTTTTCTCACCAAGTCATCGCTTAGCGTAACTTGGTGCTTCTTTTCTTTTAATCATGATTTTAAATATGAAAACAAAATCAAGCTAAAATTAAATATCTGTTGTTTCATTTTTGACCGTGAGAAAACAAAAACAAAAAATAGCCAGTATTTCCATTGGATATTTTTATTTTTGCTTTAATGAAAATCCATCTTTTTGTTATATTTTATTTATCTGGTTTAATTTGTGTCACTTATTTCTGAATACAAAATAGAATGGGACAAACACTTAATGGAGTGACATTGAAACTGGAATAAGTGCTTGTGTAAATAGTTTCTAATTCATTCAAATCAGACTTTTTACTTTGGCGTGCTTGTATGTAAACTGTTCTGTACACCTCCCAAAAGAATTGGACCATGCTTTACTTAATCTCGTCATGTAATGAGTTTTCTCTTTTTTTCCCCAATTTTTTTTTGTATTTAGATTAATTCAGGGATTGGGCTCAGTCCTGTGTAATAGCATTTGGTTGCCTCTAATCTCCTAACCCCATGAATCTTAATCAAAACCAAAGGCAGTTTTTCTTTTCTTTTTTTTTTTTATATATTCCTCTAATCCATCTTCAACAAGGCCAGGGATTACAATTCTGACCTTGGCATTCTGCTCTATGAAGCAAGAATCTCTGTCCATCTTTGTAGTGGGCATGTTACCTGACTGACATTATTGACATGTTTAAATTTTTTTACATGCTTTATCCCTGTGAGATTTGTGCCAGGAAAAATCTGACAGCATCTCTGGTCTTGAAACAAACACACACAAAAAATAGTTTCCTTGTTTCTGCTGTTCAGATGGAGAAACTTTAAATGGATGCTGACATTTACCTGTTTGTGGTCTTGATCCAAAAACAAGAGATTATTTATGCAGAAGTCTTGCAGTGATGAAGGGGAGATTTACAGAAAACACTCAGTTGAGAATGGTTCTTATGAGAAAAACCCTGCAACGTAAAATTTACATTCTTCTAAATTAATAGCTTTGTTTTATGAAATAAAATTCTATATTAAAATCTACAGAAGAGAAAAATCTAATTTCTATTATGGATGCTTCAGAGTTGTCAGGCTGAGTTTGTGTATCAGCGTGATGTTTTTAACTGTACAAACAACAACAGTGGAATTAAATTTCAACTATGAGTGCAGCATAAAAAATGGCAGATGTCTGTGTGTGTCCCATCCATCACAATGAAATGAAAACTCCCTGAGGCTGATAAGGCAGGTCTGTGTCAACAGCCTGTCAATGAAGACAAATGAGGAGGAGGAGGCTTTCAGAAGAATTGAGTATCTTTTATCTCCATCTGCTCCCCTCAATGGGTCTCACTCCCGTTTTCTGAGTGCTTGATGGCCTGGTTGTAAATAATTCAGGGTCGATGCTGCCATCTGCTGGAGGGCATTTCAAGTGGTCTTGTAGGTAAAAACAAAACAGCCCAATTCATAAGTACACAAAGTCAAAATCTCAAATGTTACATATCTTTAAAGAATTATTTCCAAGTGCCAGTCTAAAAAGTGTGGGTGGATTTTTATTTAGCCCATTATACTTCTAGAAATTTAAATCAAAACATTTTTGCAACTCGGTTTAAATGTAACCAAATTATTACGTAGAGTCCTCCTTTGTCTAATTTATTCTCAACATGAACATAACTTTAAATGCCTTTGAGATGTGTTTCCAGAAGATTCATCATCAGACTGCATCATTAAGACCAAGGGACAGCACAGACAATTCAGGGACCCAGAAAGACAGAAGCTTAGAGCCAGGACAGGTTATGACAAAATTCCCCATCAGTGATCGCATAGCACTCTACTTCATCCATCTGAAAGAAAACTTGCTGGATTTTTTTTTTAAGCAAAGAAAATTTCAGAAGACAACATGAAATTTGTATATTAGAAGCAGCAGTAGCAGCAAATGTATAGTTATTTTCTGTTATGAATTATGCATCATGTAAAGATTTTTATTTTACAATAAATCCTCTTCCAATACAGCAGGTAATTAACAGGTAATTAACAGATCAAAGAAAGATCACTACTGCTGACCTTCTGCAGTTTTAAAGTGGCTGAATGTTTCAGCGTTTTTCTTCATATGCTGAATGGACAACTGTCTTCATAATAATTGTGTTAATAAGGATTGCAGACCTTATTCAGCAAACATTTTAATTGTTAGCAGAATCTAGAGCTATATAAATGCAGCCATTTTTTTTTCTTATGCTTCCCAAAATTCTTTATTTCTTTTACTTCAGTCACTTTTCCAGGGAGCATAGAGCTGTGGAAATGATCACCTTACCCTCTATTCTGTGAAGTGAACACTCATCATGCTGAAGTATTATTTTATAAAATGCATTATTCATGAAAAAGTGACAGCAATGTCTGAGTTCCCTGGAGCACCAATGGCATTTACATCTTTATGATTCAAAGGCTGTGTCAGGTTTTTCTATTCAGTGCTCTGCACCTCACATACATGCAGTTGCTGTGGTATGATCCATCCTTTTATGATTCATCTGTGCTAATCACTGTCTTAATCTTGGTAAAGGCTTTTTCCTGGCACAGCTCCCACCCAGATTAAATGCTAACAATCTATTTCTGATTATGGAAGCAAGATTTACAAGACTTAGCAAAAGGTTCTTAACCATTCTTTCCATCAAAAGCTTTAGTATTATGCTGATTTAGTTGATCCAACTGCAAGTTGCAACACAAAAGTAACACACATCAGTTTCAACAATTTCATCCCTGACAAGAAATCTACAGACACTGCAGTGCAAAAAAACAAAACTCTTATGTGTTTGAGTAGTCAACTACATTCATTCATGGACAAGTTACTGTAAAAGATGCATTTTGCAGGATCAAATAACTGATAAAAAATTGTGACAGAAGCATTAAATTTAGTATAATAAGATAGGTATAATGTCTTCTTAAAGTATGTACCTTGACCCCTTCAATATTTCTGCATTTTGCCACATCAACACATATCAGTTTATTTTCCTTGGATTTTATTTCACCTCAATTGTGAAGTTGAATGAATTGTATGTTTTCCATTATTAAAAATAAATATATAAATAAATCTTAAGAATTTGGCATTATGGTTTATTCAGCACTCTTTTACTGGATGTCTCTACCAACTTTTTATTTTATTATTATTATTATTTATTTATTTATTTTTCGCTATTACAAATGGACCATCTTTCATATTAAACAGCTAAAATTGTTGCTAATTTTCCTTTGCAACGTATCTAAAACTCTGTAAAAAAAAAAAAAAGGGTAATAATAAAAAATGTGAAGGATCTTTCTGTTAAGACTTTTGACAGGTGTCTTTTCCTGTATTTTCTACTTCATGCATTGCATCTTGAGAACAAGAACCTTTGCAAAGCACAAGAACCGGTTTACTAGCACCCAGATACTGGAATGTTTAGCCTTTGCACTTGGGTTGAACTTAAAAGAAGGAGTAAACCCTTTTTGGCACTTTTGTGGCATGTAAAGTAAATCAGAACACTACTTTTCATTTATCAAATCCTTTGTTATAGTAGCTGAGCTTGTCTGACTCTGGGAGACTTGAGCTTAGCTAGTTTGCTATAGTAAACTTTTTTTGTGGTCTCACCTAAATGTTTTTTTTTTTTTAGTTTTCAAAAAGTATGACTAATATTGTTAGTTTTTTTTTTTTTTTCTTACATAAAAGGTGGTAGGGACTCAGTTTTCCTCTACAAGAACACATAAGAGATGCTTACTCTGAACAACTGCCTTAGTGCAATGCTATTGCAAAGGGACCATCCCAGTGGGATGACTGTGTCACTCAAAACAGAGTTGGAGCTGTGGGCATTTTTGCAGGCTAAAGTCATGTCATTTGAGACATTTAATTGGGTCTGAGCCGCCACAGGGGGACAGTGAACAGCATTCCCGCTCTGCATGCCTGAAAACTGAGTTTACTCCACTCCGCGTGGCTGCAGTCTGCGGATAACACATGCGTGCCGAGGCAAACTTAAGCTGTGGATGACATTAACAGCTGAGGCGAGCAAAGTGGACTTCTTTTCTTAAATCTTACTAATCACAAAATAATGAAGGGATTTTAGTAAAAGTACAAATTGAAGTAAGAAGACATTAGTTTTTCTATTTTTGCTGATCTGGATTTGCTCAGGAGGGTCAGGAGGGAAGACCCCAATCCTTCCCAATTGAGGATTTACTCGACTGCTTGGATTTTAACTTTTCAGTAGCTTACAGCATTTTCTGGCTTAGTTTGGATCTGCTTCAGGTAACGATACCTTTTCGGAACTGATTTTTGCTTCCATATGCAAATAACTTTTTACACCATGTCCATTGCAGTGTTGATGTGTAAAACTATACAAATTCTACTTGATGATAGAGTCATCATTAAGACATCTATTGTATTAGTGAAACTTTTAAGAGACAGCTTTTTTATAGAAGGTCGTTAGGGGAGAGTGGAGTGAGTTAAGCAGGGTTAAAGGAGGCAAATGCCCAGATATAAAAAGCCTGCACCTCCACTGAAAGGGGTCATGCAGCCCTCATCACCAGTCTGTCAAAGCTCTGTAATTATTTAATCCCTCTGCAACTTCAAATGCATAATGAAACTGGTTGTTGTGTGTGCTGTGTGTAGTTGGTGTATTTATAAGAGCCCACAGCGGTTTCATCATATGATTTATCAAACGGTCGGCATTGACTCTCATTGCAATTCAACACAACACCTGCTGAGTTCAGTATTTATTTTACCTTGCCAGTTGAAATAACAGGAATGCATATAGTTTAAATATAGTTTAATTGGAATTTAAAACATTTATGAATGTTTTTAATAAGAGAAATAAAAAAAAAGTTAGTGACACTTTTAAAATCAGAAAATATGAAGGCTCTAAGATGCAAATCATAAACAAAACCAAACAAAAAAAATACTACAATATAACAATGACTAATAAAGGTATAAAAAACAATATAGAATGACATCCTTTGGAATACATACTTTTTATTGTTTCTATGGTGTTTGCATTTCAGAGCTACTAGTAAAAAATTGTAAATACTCATAATAAAAGACAATTAAATAAAAAAAGAAAAAGGAAAAACTGTAGCGATGCATTAAAAATATATGCTGTTGACCAGTCAGACAACTGCCTCATTAGATACTAAAGCATATTTATTTT
This sequence comes from Poeciliopsis retropinna, assembly GCA_010277075.1. Taxonomy (NCBI): domain Eukaryota; kingdom Metazoa; phylum Chordata; class Actinopteri; order Cyprinodontiformes; family Poeciliidae; genus Poeciliopsis; species Poeciliopsis retropinna. The sequence goes on along the minus strand of VMRM01000024.1, from coordinate 9,053,615 downwards.
TTGATCAGTTAATTTGCTACAAGGTTGGTGTTGGATTTTCACTGTGAATGCTGTTACTAAGTAAAAAAAAAAAAAAAAAAAGGATTTTTGAGGTTTTCAATTGTGAACTAAGAAAAAGTTATCAATCTCCAACTGTTATATAAAAAGTTCTTAATGTGGAAGTGCTTAAATCAGAGGTGCCCAAAGTCGGTGCTCGAGGGCCGGCATCCTGCATGTTTTAGTTCTCTCCCAGGTTTAACACACCTGGATCAAATTATGTCTCGTTAGAAGGCCTAAGAAGAACATTGACATGCAGAAAAGTTTGTTGGTACTACCAGGGAGAGAAATGAAATGTGCAGGATGCCGGCCCTTGAGAACCGACTTTGGGCACCCCTGGCTTAAAGCATTTAGTCATCTCAGGTATAAGGAAAGAATCTACAAGTAACAATGTACTAATTCCAATCACAAAATCTTAGTGACATAAAAATTTCACCTCTGTCTTCATTTTATCTCTGTTTTAAAATTTTTTAACAGCAACTGCTGTCTCACTCATGTAGAGGTTCATTACAGCCTCTCATAAATAACAATGACCAGTTTCAGTAGCAAAAAAATCAACCACAAAATTCTGATCTGTCCATCTCTAAAATATTGCATCTTCCATATTGTACTTTGGATTGTTCTGACAGCTCTTCTTTTCTCTGTTGCCCCATGAAGGGATAAATGATCACCTCAACCAGAAGAGTGTCTCCTGATAAATCTGAAGTTAGAATAGCCTTCAGCCTCGATGACACATCAGGTAAACACACATGCGCATACAGTACATACTGTGAACACACACGTAGCCAAATCCCTTAATACAAAACTCCTTGCCTGCACCTGTGCTCCAGGATCTCAGAATTATTAGAAACAAGTTATTTTGAGGTTTTGAGCTGCTCTGATTGTTCAGCTTGTCATTTAACACCAGATCAAAACTACTTTTGGTTTGTTTCCACTATGTGTGGAACATGTGTATTACATTCTGCCAACCAAAACAGACCATGCCGAGTGTAGCTTAAGTAACTCCCACTCGCTTTAACTGCGGATTCATTCTTCCTGGCTATATCTGAGACAGGTGTTATCACTATTTCTGTATGACTACAGCATGTTAAAAACAAACGCATACCTTTGTGCATGTTAAAAACAATGCACAAATGCATTGTTTGTGCATTGTGCAAAAAACAAAACAAATATATGGACACCAAACTACTGTTTAATATTTTGGAAAAAGCACTTATGCCCCTTGAGGTTTTTCACTTTTTGTAATACTACAACCATACTATTGCTTATATTTGTTTTGTGGGATTTGGTGTGAGTGATAACACCAAAAGCTAGGACAGAAGTTGAAGGACATTTGCTTTTCCAAATTGTAAAAAACAGACAAAAACGGTCTGACATTTGTCTTCACTTCACCACAACAATATTTGGAAAAGACATCTTTAACTGCAATCATGGCTTCCAGTCTTTTTGGGTGTGCCTTTCTGACAACTTTGCACATGTAGAATCAGATATTTTTTGCCCTTTCACCTTTGTAAAATGACACAAGTTCAATCAGATGACATTTAGTGTTTGTGAGCAACAGATTTTACATTTTGTCAAAGCTTCACAATTGGTTTTAGATCTTATTAGATCTTATTATATATATTATATTATATTATTATATTATTTCTTTGTAGCTCTAGTTGCATGTAGGTTCTTGCAGTCTTGCTGAAAGGTGAAGTTGTGCTAAAGTCTTAAAAGGGTGGCATTAGGCCTACTTATTTTCCAGGTAAAAAGTGCAGTGTTACAAAACTATTAGGTAAGTGTGTTATCTTTAGTTGTTATGAAATGCTGTAAGTTTAAATGCATTAGGCCTTATGAATGATCTTGAAAAGGCCCATATAGTTTTCTAAATTGTTCTTTTTACTAGCACCTATGTACACTGATCAAAAAAATAAAGGGAACACTCAAATAACACATCCTAGATGGACAGTTTGATTTCACAGAAGTTTGATTTACTTTGAGTTATATTGTGTTGTTTAAGTGTTCCCTTTATTTTTTTGAGCAGTATATATTAAACCTAAAGAGCATGCCTTTAAACCTAGGTGCTGTCTGTCAGGATGTTTTACTGCAGTAGGGTCAGGCACTGGGACAGCAGCTGCAGCTTTGCAATGACAGAGTCAGGTTTCTCGTATAATACTAACAGTGTCTTGCTGCCTGATTCACCGTTCAGCTTTTAGAACACTGGCCTATATATATAAGCAGTTAACACTTCCAGTTCAACCCCACCCGTCCTTGATCCCCCCTTGTCTTTCTTTCTCTTAGGCAGCAATGTGAAGAGCTATACCAGGAACAGCCATCTCAAATTTGTGTCTGAGAGGTCATTTGCCAAGCTTGTTCACTGAATGCAGCTCTCTTAAGGCAATTGTGCATACACTGTCAAAGCTGCCTAGGCATAATCTTACCTGCAAATCATAACTGGATATTTTGGATCTTCTGAGATCATGTTATTGTCTCTTTGAACTCATGTTTCACAGCAGGAGATGAGCTGTGCTCCATCAGAGGATCAACATTTAGGCCCTCCGTGACTTCATTCCTGACATAGTTCAAACCCAACACTGTGTCAGTCCTAAGCATGAGAACCATATTTATTCCTCTTTATAATTGGCCCAAGGCTAAAGGCTTGCCCACTAATACTCCTGATTTTAGAAGGTTGCATCACTCCAGGATTCTCCTCATGTTCCACAACTCTTGGGAGGGTATGCATCACTACCGAAACAGTGCAGACAATCTGTCTGTTTCTGTATGGCTGAATCCCTGTTTGACTTTACATGTGGTCTGGATGATCTTCCTGTCCATTGCAGACACGTACAATGCTTGTTCAGTTGTATTCTTAACCTGCATGTCTTTCAGCCTGGCAGCTCATTACTGCTGCTCAGTCAGAGGACATGACTTATTTAGAAGTGCAGCATTGTGTTACAATGTTGTTGTGTTATACAAGAGAACCTATAGTGTTACATTTTCACAGAAAAGCATTGAGAACAAGTTAAACAATTCTGTGGCGCATGAAACAAATAATAGTTTTACTAAATACAGATGTTCGGCATTAAAACCTAAAACCATGACTTATTTTGATCAAATGTGTGCAGCAGAAGTTGCCTTAGTATTCTAAATATAAACACAATTTTTAAGACAACTGCAATATTTAGTTTTATTCCTGATTTAAACTTGATTAGTTAATGAAATTATAAAAATTAATGGTATGTAAATATACTTAATTTCTTCATTTGTTTAGATCACAATGATTCAGTTAGAGAGGCAGTTACTTCCAAAGTCGTATAAGTTTTTTCTTTTGTTTCTTTTTTGTCTTTTCTCAAGTACAAATTCAACACAAAGCATTCTAGAAAAAAAAGAAAAGCCTACAATTTCAGTTAATTATAGTTTTCCATAATCGCAAAAGGTTCCAACTGGTGCATAATTTGTCAAATGGCAAGTAGCGTGCTGCAGTCTAACTAAAAACAAAAGAAAGGAAGGGCATGCGAATCTTTCTCAAGCCACATATTGTTTATCCATCCGTCTTCTAACACCCTTGTCCCTAGCAGGGTTGAGAGGGGTGCTGGTGCCTAACTCCAGCTAACGTTATGGGCGAGAGGCAGGGTACAGCCTGGACAGGTCGCCAGTCTGTCACAGAGAACAGACAGGACAAACAACCATGCACACACACCTAAGGAGAATTTAGAGAGACAATTGAACCTGACAGTCATAGTTTTGGACTGTGGGGGGAAGCCAGAGTACCTGGAGAGAACCCACGCATGCACCAGGAGAACATGCAAACTCCATGCAGAGAGACCCCAGGCCAGGAATCGAACCCAGGACCTTCTTGCTGCAAGGAAACAGTGCTACCAACTGCACCACTGTGCAGCCCCACATATAGTTCAGTTAGATTTTAAAATTTTAATCAAAGTAGCCACTAGAGGGAGCTTTTGAACCACAGATGGTGGATCTCCTGTCACTATGAGCATGTCACAAGAAAAGCTTCAGAAGTCGACACATAATGATGTTTGATTAGTTGTGATTCCCAGTTTTTTAACAATAATTTCTAACATATTATGAATTCTATTTCTTCAGATATAAAAGATGTGGAAGATCTTTCACAGGCCTTCCCTGACCTTGAACAACGTTTACAGGTAAGTAGTTATGTACTGTCCGCTAATAAAAAGAAGAAAATGTCAAATGTTTGTTTTGTGGTACTTCTGCTGTTCCTTTAGCCATGAACAGATATTTTGCTTCTTATTCTATTGTCACATTTTAATGTGAAACTCTTTCAAAACAAGATATTTAGAAAAGACCAAAGTAAACCAATTTTTGATATATAAAAACATATGTCCTAATACATTTGAGATTATATATAGATTTATCCAGATTGAGTCTGTGCACAAATCTGTTCTTGTTCTGTAATTAAAAAAGTACTCATGTTCTCAATGTTTCTCTCAATAAATATGACTGATTTGTTCTGGTATTTTGTGATATCAAAAATTAATATTAAGGAGAGTATGTTAAACAATGTTACTGAAACATTTTACAAACATGAAAAGATAGAATAATACCAATATTAGTAGTGTAAATATAGCTAGTAATTCATCCTTAACCACCTTTATGAAAATACATAGTTGCAGAAATGTTCTAAAGGAATATTTAGAAGAAATGACTGATCAAGAAGGCTATATGGTGATGCAGTAGCAACAGTAGCTCTGTTGCTGTGCAGTGAGAAAGTCCTGGGTTGAAATCCCAGTCAAGGTTCTGTCTGCATCCTGTCACTATGCTTGTGTGAGTACTGTCCAGGCACTCTCTTTTTCACTTTTTCCCTCAGCCCAAAAACATGACTGTTAAGTAAATTAAATACTCCGAAATTGCCCTGGGGCATAAGTTTATGTGTGATTGTATTCATGTGTGCCTCTGTGTTCCCCTATGATTGATTTGTGACTTGGAACTGTCCAGGGACACAAGTTTTTAGCAGTTTTGGTCAATACAAAACAAATCTGTTTCTTTCATATTTCTTCCTCTGCCTCTCCAATGTATTGCAGCCTGTGTTACCTTGCATGTCCCTAAGAGAGAGTGTTCAGGTGTACAAAGAGCACTGCAGGATGGCCAGAGAATTCCATCATGTAAAACACGAGATCTCTGTCCTCGAGGAACGCAAGTAAGGCTTGATGATATGTACAAATTATTTCAATCTTTGAATGCACAAGGACGACTAATTACATGTGATGCAATTCTGAAAACAACTGGGCAAAAATACACATGGTTGAGTTTAATTTTTATATGGAGTTTCTCCTACACTGCTAGCACCAGGAGTCTGTAGCTAATGCGGCCCTCCTTACATGGAAACTGCTGTAGGATTCATAGTTCCCCAATTTGGGGGTTGCATTGAAATAACCCACTTCAGTATTCCTAAATAAAGAGATGCATGAAGACTGACCCTACATAAGGTAAGACATGATGAGTCATGTTGCTACTCTCACACTTCTTCGTTGTTGCTATTATCTACCAATACACAAATACTTTACATCTAACTAAAACAAGCAGCAGATATACAAAGACAAAATGACAAAATACTGTTTAAATAATGTAGCTACAACTATCTCAATACTAAACATACTTTAGACGTTTGCTCACAATCATTAAAATACATTTATTATGCAACACTGAGTCAGTTTTCTTACTTCTCATATTTTAAACACAAAGTTTTGCGAGAATGACAACAGGAATATTACTTCAACAAAATGACAGGATCTTTTCTTAAATGTTTTGCTATACTTAGTCTGTATGAAAGCAAAAAACACTTGGACTTTATCAGTTTTTAGTATTGTTTGTGTTACTTTGTGATTTAACATTTCAACAAAAGTAAAATAAGTCAAGGGAAACATGTTATATTATATTTTGTAAGATCTTCTCAAAAAAGTATTCAGTAATGTACAGGTTTATGTGAAAGTTTGAATGTGGTTTTGAAAAATGTCTTCTTCCTCTTTTCAACTGCTTTGTGTGACAAAAATAAATATTCACTCATATACCCCCACATGTGCACACACATGATTTCCTACTTACTTCCATATTCAGAAACTCACAAATACTTCAGAATGGAGCTTGTGGCCTTTTAATGAACACAAACAAAACACTGTAAAGACAAAACACTTCAATTCAGTTATAACCAAAGGTGCAATCTCTAATTCATGAGCCAGGTTACCACAGAAACCACATTTCTAAACAATGAATCTATTTGTGGTTGCCAAAGATGATCATCTGGTATGGCACCAACAGTCAAATTAGAATATTATTAATTAGTTCATTTATTTCAGTAACTGAGATGACTAAGTGAAAAAAGCACATTATATATACTATTTACTCAAAGACTCATGCTTTCAAGCCTTTTTTTTAGCTAATTAGGATGACTTTAAGTTTAGAGTTAATGAAAACGTGGTATTTAAGATTAGAATAATACATCAGACCAATAAAAAAAACTCTTGACAATGCCTCCCACTTTGACTGTAGAAATTCCACATAATTACGGCATTTACTGTATGCTTTCCCTGCTATTATTATAAAAACTAATCCTCTAACAAAACCAATCCTATTGACATTTTCAAAGCATTTCACTGAAACTATGTATGAGATTTCAAAGTGAATATCAGTAATGCACTCTTAAATAGGTATCAAACATTAAAAGCCAATAGCAAGATTTTTTTTTCTTTTACAAGATATATAAAGTGGTATATCCAAACAAGATTATTTTATTATTTAAATGTGAGCTGTAAGAGTTTAATGTCAGTATGAAATCTAATGTGGCAGGAACCAGAGAAACGATTCTTGACACCAGTGGTGACAAAACATATCAGGCTGGAAAAGTTCACAAACATTTGCATTTAGGAGTGTATGACTGAACTAAGGTTGAATAAATGGACTGAGGTCTTATATGCAGCAATGTATGCATCATTCCATCTTGTGGTAAAAGAACAAATGAGACAAAAAGTGAAGCTCCCAATTTAATGTCTCATCTATTGCCGTTCAATGACAAAAGAACAAGAAACCTTTCATAAATTACTAAAATAACCACTTTCCCCTGGAAAATTCACTCTGTTCTTACACATTTAAACAAGTCAGTAGAGATAGCTTAAGCAAATAATCATCAGGTCTTTGGGACACTTCCCTTTTTCAGGATTACTGTATGGATCCCACCTTTGTAGACTATGAACTAAAAACAAATGAGTGTTGCTGGAAATTGGGAGGTTTATGGGTCTACTGGCCTTTTACTCAAGAATAGACTTAGTCACACTCAGTGATTAATATAGGCTAAATACAGTGAAGGGTTTTCAAAGACGGCTCTCATTTTTGTTGCTGTGATAAACTAAAAAGGACATCTTGACTAACAAGTGAGGAAACTGCACAGCTTTGAAATCTTTTCAGACCTTTTTAATTAAAATACATGTTAAATTGTTTTAGGGTAAAAAGAAAATACTGTAATTCAAAGTTAAATTATTTTTGCATTTTTAACCAAAACAGTCTCAGCTAATTTTTGCTCCTGAGTGCTTTCAACTTGACAATTTTGATCCACAGTGCAAAAGGTTTGGACACCACTAGAGTAGAGAGTTCCAAGTCAAGACAAATGTTTGTTTTGAGAAATTAGGAATTTGAGATATGCTTTGAGATGGAAAAAGGGCCATCAACCATTATGTTGAATTAATTGGTATCACATTCCATTTGTATAAATCTATCAGATAAAGAACATATTCTATTCACAATATGGTATGATCCACAAAATGTTTCAATTTCTCAGAGATTAGCTTGAAAGTCCAGCATATTTAGGGAGAGTTGCCAGCTTTTTTCTACATCATAAAAAGAAAACTCTTTAAAGGTTTGGTTTTTTTTTCATTTCTTCAGGCGAACGTTGCTGGCGGAGTTAGTGGAAGATGAGAAGGTAGCTGTAGAGATCGCCCGTCTCGAGGAGGAGTTTCAGCGCTTAACAGAGGAGAATCACACATTGGTGACCCTCCACAGTGAGCGCAGGCAGCAGCTGGAGAGGCTTTGCCTCACCAATCGAACAAGGCAAGACTCCTCTTGACCTACGACTTACCAGAAACTGAGTCTACCAGACATTCACCTGACACCAGACCAGCGACCAGCAGATTGTTTTCATGTGCAGTCTTTGAATTGTCTAATTACACTGACAATACCTGTTTCTGTGGATAATCTGAGTCATTTATGTGAAACTCAGACTTGCGCTTGTCATCAAGTCTGATGACAAGCGCATCAGAACAATACGCTTGTAGTCAGCAATGACAGATTTTTAGGGTGCTGTTTTTTTGTTGTTTTTTTTTTTTTATTTGCTGAGCCATACTGGTCATAATAACAGAACAATGCATTGCAGAAGTATTTATATCATGTGAACTTTTCTACATTTAGTCACATTATAATTGCAAAATTCAATGTATTTTATTTAAACTTTAAGTGAGAGACCAACCTATTCGGCTTGCACTCAACCTAAGTCACTTTCATAGCCCTAAACAACATACATTTGGCTTCAGGTGTTACCTAATCAGTAATTCAGGTCTGCACTTTGACTAAGAACTTCTAAATAACCATGCTCTTATCTAAACATTTCCCTTTTTGCTTAGATTGTATGCTTACGTTTTTTTGCAGCATCTAGTATGATTTTTTTTTATTTTTTTTATTTTTATTTTTTTGCTCTGTTTTGAATTCCAAGAAAACCCATACAAAAGGAAGACGCTGCCAGCACCCTGTTTTACAGTGGACAGCGGACATGGTGTGTTGAGGTTGATTTGTATCTTAACCATACAGTGATTGATTGGCTGAACATCTATAAGGTCATCAAATGCACTGGATTTTTTGAGGTATTAGAATAAAAGGGGAAAAGCATAAAAAGTCATCCTTTTAATTTTTTGATTTCTAAAAAAAATGTTCAAACTGCATCAGTTTCCCTACTTTTAATAACTATGAGCTTCTTTGAGTTGGTCAGTCACATAAAATCCCAGTAAAATATATTGAATTTTGTTACTGTATATATATATATATATATATATATATATATAGTTAAAACTACTTATGCAGATTGAGTGACTGTGACCTGATTTTTGTAAACCAAATTCAGGTCTTGCGGAAAGTCAGATGCTTCATCTAAGGGAGCAAAATGGACCTTTTTGGCTATGGTCCAAAATGTTATCACAAATTTCATTGTTAAAAATTCTGTGAGGGAAATAAAATTACCAAACTCTTTGGAAGGAATTACAAGAATGAAAAATAATATATTAATATTATCTGCTGTCAGAGTTGTAAATTATCATTTACATTTTGTGATGAGTGGTGTAACAGTGTTATCCTGTAAATAGGAACGTAAACAACATTAACTGCTGTTTTTTTCCCTCTGATAATAAAAAGACATTTTATTGTAACAACAGCATCACTTCCTTAGTTTCATTTCTAAAATCATTCACTGTTGTGTCCTCTTTGTCAGCCTTACCAAGAAAAAGGAAGAAGATTTTTTATTTTTTTAATGACGAATGAGTTTATTCTGGAATTACACAACACTCAACTGATTGGCTAGTTTAACTGTCTCTGGCTTCCTTCTTCTTTTAAATCATGTGACACTTGCAACTTAATTTGGCAATGATGACCATAGAATGTTTTGTTGTAGCTACTTTGGGAGTTCACTATTGTAAAATGTCATCATACAACAGTTTTTCTTCAATACCTTAAGGTTCAGAGGACCTATTGAGTTTGAAGAAATTTGTTGACATGTATTGTACCATTTTGTAACCAGTCACTACTCTCATAAAGGACAAATATATGCATACACACACAACACAGACAATAATGCTCTTTATAGAAATATGTACCTTTAGTTTAAGAAAATCTTTGCAGTGTTATTTCCACTCACAAGTTACTTCTCCTTTTGCTCTTTGTCACGTTTAGATGACATAAAACAAAGGTAATCAAGATCAATACAAATAGCAGTTTTAAACCTGACCCTTTTGTTAAATCATGAATGAACTACAACTCAACAACAGATCTGGAAAACTGTTTAGTTTCACTAACCACACCCAAAGTTCCAAAATACAACTTGTCCGACAACATGAAGGAAAAAAGCAACACATGAAATTCATTCGTGTTCTTGTGTTTGTGTCATTGTGAAGCACTTTTTGATTTTAATATATGTGATACGTGCTATATGAATAAATTTTACTTACTAACTCAAAAGACAAACTGCTTTCTATTTCCAAGCAATTCACTCAAAGCTCCTCCTTGCAGCTGCAATCTCCAGCTGAGTTCCCAATTCACAGATCACCTCTCTCCCCCAGCGTTCCCCACACAGCTCCATCAAACTAGCACCAGCAATCTCCAGATGTTAACAAACATCTGATGAAACTCCACACCTGCTGTGCTTATCATACAACCTACTTCTCAGTCCAACACGGATGAGTGTTGGAATGAGTAGGTGCTTCTTAAAGAAACAGATGTCCAATTTCAAGGTGTCAAATTGCAAACTCAAATTCATTTTAAATACAACATAACATAACAGCCTCGCACCCTTTTCAATGTCTGCTGTTGCTGCCAAGGTTGGCACAACCGACTTATATTTGGAGGTAACTAGTTCTTCACATAGAATTTGATATGGATTACTTTCTTTCTTTAATTAATTCAAACTTGCATTTTTTTAATTTGCCCAGGTTATTTCATTCTAATATTACATTTAGTAAAATAGAACAGTTCTGTACTCTTTTTCACTTCACTGCATCACTTTAAGAAAGTCATTGTGTGTGTTGTTTTTCTGCAGGATATTTCTTATAATTCTTTGATATAAGTTACCTCATCTTCTTGAAATCCAGACTTTATTGCCTGCCTTTATCTTAAACTCCTTTATTGTGCTCAGGGTGGATTTCCAAAGAAAAGTTTGTTTACCAGACAGATCCAATGGGGTAAAAAGTGCTAGCTCATCCTTTATCAGGAGGAGCGCATGAGTCAGCTCTGCTTTGTTACACCCATGGTGGTTACAACACGTAGACACACGCACACAGACACACTCCCAGTGTTTCTCCCTTCCTCCCTCTCACAGACACACTCACAGGCCATATGACTGAGTCAAGCTCAGTTTTTAGTTTGTAGCTGAGCTGTGATAAGGTGTTCTAGGAAACAGACTGGTTAGTCGGCATTCCTATCTACCAAAATCCATGTCTATGAGGCTGCTGGAACTTTCTTTAGCACCTTAGGAGAGGTGAGCAAAGCCAGCTTTCTAAGGTAGGCACATTTTATTTTTCCTTTTCTATTAAGTGACTACATATCTATGTGTAAAATATGGTTTTAGCAGTGTGGGAGTGGTTAACCCCTTGTGCTTGTGTGTTTTGTATACACATAGATGTCTGTGATGGCTGGGCTTACCCCGCGGTCGTCTGTGTTTACATTCGAGTCCACAGTACATTCCTCCCAGGTGCTGCACCGCTTGAATGAGCAACGCTGCCGGGACATGTTGTGTGATGTGACGGTGCTGGTGCAAGGTCAGAGTTTTAGAGCCCACCGCTCTGTGCTTGCTTCCTGTAGCGAGTACTTCTTGCAAAAGATCTCTTCTCCCACTCAACACGGAACAGTGATCACTTTGCCAGAAGAGGTGAGAAGTCTGTTCAGGATGCCATGTTACAGAAGAAAAAGTTATACAAAAAACTCTTTTGCCTCAGAAACCACAAATCTGTTTGAAAATGAAATGAGAAACATAACTAAAACTCTTATTTCCTCAAGTGCCAGTCCCGGGGATTTTTCCCCCCCCGATGACTCATGAACAGCCAGCTTGTAAAATAGACAGTAACTAAACTAACCCTTACCAAAAAGACAACTTCACTTAACAAATGTAGTTATATTTTGAACATTACCACATCTTTTGTCTGTTGAATGGAATTAATGTGATAAAGAACATTGGTAAGCACATAAAAAATGTAAAAAAAATCAAACACTAAATTTTAAAAAGTAAATCATGTACATTTTTGGCACTGCAAATCAATACCAATTTCAGTGTATCATTTTAATCACAGAATGACTACTTTTTATTCTGCAAATTGTTTTTTTCCAATCAAGAAATATAACTGATGTAATCCGCCCCTGTACAGATATCAACTCAAGACAGCTTTTTCACTAAAATTCACAAAGAAGGCTGGATCAAAACGTTTCCAAAAAATTTTATAAATATGATAAAATGTATGTCTGGAGAATTAATTTCTTTGACTTTGTTTCTGTGTTAGTGTTTAAATATATCAGTATTTTTGAAGTGATGATCTTTAGAAATGAAGTTATTTCTACAAAGTCGTCTATTTAGAGTGTATTTATTGTTGTCTTTTTTTTTTTTTTTTTTTTACCATAATTCCTTATAAATTGGCCCCATTGGCTAATGAAGGAGGGGTCCCCTGACTTAGACAATGTCACAAAACTATTCCAATCTAATTCCACATACTGGGAAGAGGTCTAGGGAAACATTATCTTAATCTTTAATTCATTGTTACATATTTGTTGATTATTTATACAAATATTGATGATTATTTGCAGAGTAATTGAGGTAAAGTAATTTGCATCATGTGAAATGTTCTGCTGTTTCAAATTAAATGCTCACACTTTGACATCTTCTGTTCTTCATCTTTTCACTTTAAGCTGAGATAACTTCTGCTCCCCAGTTCAAGACACCCTAAAACGTCTCAAAAAGATTGTGATATAGACTGACTTGTCCCAGGACTTTGCTATTTCTTAATTCTTAGCCAATCTTTATTAGAGTTCATGGTATGTTTTGGTCGCTGTCGAGATTCAGGGTCTATTTTTGCTTTAGCTTTTTCTGTGGTTTTAACAGACAGTCACACACTTTTCTTTAGTTGTTGTAAATACACATTAGAATTCACTGTGGAACCTGTAATGGTGAGCTGTCCAGGTCCTGCTGACTCAAACTATCCCCAAGCCTTAATGCTTTCAGCTATGCTGTTGTTTATTTATGAAGAATATTTTTATGCCAAAAGTCCTCTGTCCTGATATCCAGATACTTTAGTTTTAGATTATCCTGTCCATAGAATATTGTTCCAGAAGGTTGGGTTTTTTCCTGCAACTTTAGAAAGGAGGAACTTGTTATACAGGTAAAACTGGGCTTGTGGGTAGTTGTGTAAATGTCTGACCAAATGCAAATGTCTAAGATTTAAACAATTCAGACCTTATCAAAAATACTTAGCTTAGCAATATCATCATGCATCTGATGTAATAAACTTATGTAGTAATAGCTATTTTAAGTGAAAATAAATATTTGTGTCCTAAACTATTCATCTTCTGAAATTACTTTTTTATTGCAGTTTATAGAAAAATGAAAGAAAAGTATTTTCTTGAGTTTTTATTGGTTACTTAGAGATGCTTAATTTAAAAGTGCAAGCATGTTTGGAACATGACTGCAGGAGGGGCTATACTGCATTCATTTTCATACCTGAAACACAGGTCGTGTTAAGTGTGCCCAATACAAGTAAATAACTATAAACATTTATATTAGATAGCTTATATTAAGTGTAAAAATATAAAAAGAATTAGCATTCATTTAAAACCCTGTGATATGTCGTCTTTTAAGACGCTTTACATCAGAAGGTTACTCTGACTGGAAAGGTTTCACATATTCTGTTCCCAGTGTGTTTTAGACAGGATTACCCTTCCATCTCCTTCCTGCTATTCTTGTGCAAATATCCTAAGCAAATAACTGTTCAATGCAAATGTGAACACATTATAAAAGTTCATAAAATTGCTTTTGCATAAATCCTTTTGATGTTTTTGAGACAGGCATGGTTTTAAGATAGTAGAAGTCCACTTTGGTTTTGCGCTGTCATGATAGCTATTAGGTGTAGTCTTCAATCAAATCTTACAAAACCAAGAGGCCAAGCAAATTATCTACTGCATGAAATATATATTAACTTTTTATGTGCTTGCCAATATTTTTTTCCTTTTACTTGGACATTGTTAAATCAAACAACAAGTGTGTGGACCTATCTTCACACAATGTCCCTGCATAACAATGACTTATATAGTATAAAGTAAAATGTAATAAAGATTTTACAAAGAAGTACATTACTTTGCGCTACTGTATTCTAAATGATGTTGTTAATGTGTCTTGCTTAATTTTTAACAGGTGACAGTGGCTGGCTTTGAACCATTGCTGCAATTTGCCTACACATCCAAACTCAACTTTGGAAAAGACAATGTTTTAGAAATACGAAGCTCAGCCTCGATCCTTGGGTTCAGGGACTTGGACGAGGCATGTTTTGATTTCCTCCTGCCAAAGTTCTTTGTGAGTCGCAACGGCTCTGCCCCCATTGTGCGAAAGACCTGTTGTCGGAAGGAATGCAAGAGGCGATTATCAAAAGAAAATAGTGCCACAGACTCTGACGATGTGTTGTTGGATGACAAAGAAGTAAAACCAGTCGCTGACTCATCACCAAAGTGGGATGTGACTTGGGACTGCAACAAGTCAGTGAGCAACAAAATAGGAAGTCAAAATAGCACGCACGGTTTGGGAGCTGGAGCTGAAGGCAAAAATGACCCAGTCATACAGGGTCCAAAGTATCGCAAGTTCCAGTTGGCTTGCGAGAAGGGAATGTTTTCCAGTGAGAAATGCTCCTTCAATTCAGTTATATCAGGGATCAGGAATGGCTGTGCTCTCTCCTGCCTGTCGTGCCCCAACAAAGTACATTGTGAAAAAGAAACCGTGGTTGATTTAACTGGAAATCCAAACTCCAAAATATGTGTAGAAAGCAAAGCTGAAGTAGAAGAAGTGTGGGAAACTGAAAAACACAATGTGAAAAGAGAGAACTGTGAAAATGAAGTTGTAGTTGATATTTCTAAGGAAGGTACAGTTGAAGAGAAAAAACAGTGTTGTAAGGTTCAGGAGAAGAACATTAGGACGCATGAAGAAAAGATGGAGTATTCATCTGAAATCATTTCTTCAGAGAAAACAAAAATAAAGACACTCTCACCAAAACCAAGCCCAATTCTCTGTGAGAGATCATCACTGCCCTTTTGCCCCTTAATGTGTGTGGGTGTGAACGCTACAATCACTCAGTCAATGGGGAAAGAAAAGTGTGTTGTCAGCAATACAGAAAGTAAAACATCAAGAGTCTCTGGCGCAATAATCTCATGCTCTTCCCAACAAAATGAGATTTCAGAAGACAAGGGAAAAAATCAAGACGATGTCAGTCAACAAGGAAGAAAAAGTGCACAAATGTCAAACATAGGAAGAGCAGGTATCATTCGAGAAAACTCCAGAGAAAAAAACACAATGAAGAAGGAAATGGCTGATCACCTCAGTGAGCAATTCAGGTTCAGTAAAGACACCTACCAGCAAAATTTCTTGGACTGCGAAGCAGGGTGTTCCACAGATGCTTGTGGAGAATGCGTGCAGGGCTCATCTCTACAATGGCCAAACCTCGGTTCCACCAAAAGTGGGTGCCCGTTTTATCAGGATTGTGACCAAATGAACTGCGCAATGTTTGAGAGTGAGGGGACAAATCAGTCGTTTGTAAACTCAGGGGACGATGGAGATTCTGAGACGGAAACAGAGGGAGACAGTGAGTTCTCCACCAGTGAGAGGGCGCTACAGGTGAGCTGTGAACAGTTTCACCGTCAAGCTTCAATGCATTTCATAGGATTTTATATTTTACACCAAGACAAAGTACTATACAAGTTTGAGTTGAAAACAAAGTTTTCTTTACCCAGCACTCCTACTGGGTGTGCTGCTGCCACTGAAATGTGTAACTTCAAGGATGATGTATGTTAAAATGTATTTAAAAAAGCATTTCCTCAGCATGTTTCTGCCACCACCATAATTAAGAATGGTGTGTTCAAAGCCTAATTAATACAAGTGCATATCATTCTCAAGCATACTTACCTTTTGAAACAAAAATGTAAAAAACATGTTTCAAATCTCTTTCATTTTACAATTATGCACTACTGTGTGCTGTTCAATTAATACATTTTCCATAAAATACTTAAAGGTTTTGGCTGTACCTTAAAAAAACCCATAGTCTACTTCATGTACAGTATGTTATTATATTTTCTAAGATAAGAGAGTCAGGTTCACTTTGTCAAAAACAAACAAGCATCTGCATTCATGTAAAGCAGATATGCAATGTTATCAAGTTAATTATTCACCCAGTAGACAAGATGTATGCGTGTGTGTGTTTGAGCAGGTTGTCTGGTTCAGAGTCCAATACAGCCAAAATTCACAGTGTAGCCTTTTTACTGAGCATCGAACTGAGGTTATTTCATAGCTTTCAGAAGTTTCTTAGGTTGCTTAGAAGATTGGGTGAGAAATATAGATAAGGCGTGTACAGATAAGGCTCAGTTATTCCCAGGGGTTATGTATTTAAATTCTTAACGCCAGATAAAGCTTCACAAGATTTATGCTGCTTAATGAATCTGATGGTGATATATTTTGTTGTGTATGCTTACCTCAGCAGATTTCTAGGAGTAATATTTACTGGCTTGGAAAAAATGCAGCAACACAAACTCAATTTTCCATTCTTGTTTTTACATGAGCATACAAGACATTAGCATCAAGGAGCATAAATGTCTTTCAAGACACACCTTTATCTGTGCATATGTTTTGTGCACAACCTTCATTTTCACTGGGTTTTCTCAGGTGCAGTTGCCATTCTCTGTGGATTGGATTGTGAATCTGAACCGAAATGACTTCCAGCATCTGCTGAAGCAGCAGGTTCTGACCCAAGAACAACTAGAGTTTGTCCATGATATTAGACGCCGTAGCAAAAACCGCCTTGCAGCTCAGCGTTGCCGCAAAAGAAAGCTGGACTGCATATATAATCTACAGTGTGAAATTAACAAATTGGTAAGGCAGTCTTTCTTTTGGAAAGATATGCATTTTTCATCAGATGTTTGTCAATCAGGTTGTGCTTTCTCTACATGTTGCTACAGAAGACAGAGAGGGAGAAACTGATCTTGGAGAGGAACCGGCTGACCCAGAGGAAAATGGAAACATGTCACACTGTAAAGGCTTTGTGCCGGAGGGTCTGCAGCGAAACAAGCCTACAACCAGACCAGCTGCAGGTGTTATCCAGTTCCACCTCTTCAGACTGCCCTCTGTCCTCATTGGTTCCTCAGATAGATGCGCTTCTGTCACAACACGGCTCATCACTTCATCCAAAAAATGCAACATCGCAGGAAGATACACAGATAAGCTGAAGCAAACTCACAGTGCCTCAGACTATAATGATCATTAAGCTGTACAAGATTATTTTGCATTCGCTAGGACATTATCATGCTCGGTGACCAAAGGACAGAAATGTCCAGAGATTGCAGAAAATGTAATTGCTGTGATCAGCAGATTCTTTACATTTCTTGCTTATTTTATTCTCTTTTTAACTCAAATATATTTGGGAGGGGTCACATTGAGTTATTTTATTTACATTCCCAAATCCACAATGTTATTTGTCACCAGTTTTTTACAGCATTACACAGTGTTTTACTCACTGCCCGGAGACCCACTCTGACACAAGTGCTTCAAAAAAAGTTATCTGTAAATTTCTGGATGCACGTGTTTTGTATTATTTTTCATTAAATTCTTTAAAATGCAGTTTGGTAATTATAAGCATGAAATCTAAATACTAAATCCAAATCTGGACTCAGTTGTTCTATACTGATTATAGATAGTTTGATTTTGATTCAGCACTCAGGGCATCATTCATGCAAGAACTGATACTGATATTGCAAAGTGTAGATTAATGATTTCTGGAAACTTTGTAAACCTAAAAATTAGCATTCATGTCTCTTCTTTGTGTGTTCATAAAGAAATAGTAGACATGTTTAGAATGTCTAGAAATGCCTAGAAAAAAATCCCACAAATCTTTAAATAAAAAACTATTTCAACCAAATGGAGAATATCACTATTATTGCTATTGACATTGTATTAACTTGATGCTTATTTTCCGAATTTTTTTTTATCTCTTTAAAAGTAATAAATATACAGATATTTTTCTTCAGTTGATGCAACTACTTAAGATTTCAGATAATGATGCAAATGTTTTTGATGTCAAGAAATATTGCTCTGTCTTTGGTATTTTTTACAAGTCTGGTGGAAACAATGGTAAATTCTGGGTTTGTGACACAGGTCCCAAAATATTCTCTTGCTCTGGAGGTTTGTTACGGGTAACAAAAATACGGGTTATTTTGCCTTCAAGTGATTTATGGGTTGAAGCAGTTCTTTACAAAGATTTAATGTTTTTCTCCTAATTATGCCAAAAGAGCAAAACAAATTGTTTATTTGTCCCCAAGCAACCTTTCTACAATTTCTTTTTATGATCAACTAGTGGGAATGGAGAACACTCCCCTTTTTTGTGCACACTATAAGAAATTGTTGCTGAATACTATGAGTAGCTAACAATGCTAAAGCTAAATAAATTAAAAATACTTTAATTTATTTGGTTCTAAATTAAAATGTTTTTATTGTTTTATTTTACTTGAGGATTGCAACCACCTTAAATTCATCCGTCTAATCTGTAGTATAGGCTTACTGACTTGAATGATCATTGTCCACCATACTGCCATAGTAGTGGAAGAACCACCACATGATCAGACCAAAATGCAGGCAAGAACCATTTACAAAACATTGCTTTGAAAATGGTCATGTACTGGATTACAAAGAACAATCTTGCAGTCATCATGCCAAGAAAAACTTTTAAAGATCCAGATAGCATTGAAAACTATTGTTAATCTTTGCACTAGCATATTTAGAAAAAATGTGGCTGTTTAGAAGTAAGTCATAAAGTAATAATAAATGACTGAGGATTTCTGCAAATTGCTGTGACTAATCCCAACGTCTATGCACTGGCCCAGTGTGCTATGTTTAGCTTTTCAACAGTTTGGCTCTCATTTTTCTTACAGTCATTGTGGTCTCTTTCCCTCGGTCAACCACAGTGACAAAGCTCTTGTAGGAACCACGAATCTGTCCTAGCTCGTTAAAAACCTAGCAACATAAATCTATCCTCGTTTAACTGTAAGATTTTTTTTTTTTTAAACTATTTAAAGAAAACACTTTAGTATCTTTCCAAAGTATGAGGCTTTACACCTGGCCAACATTTTGATTCATTAGGAGGTTTTAGTAGAAAAACCATCCCCATTTTTCTATGTAGTACTATAAATAACTTTAAAGAACACTTTGTATCCTTGTTCTGTTTTGAAGCACATCCTGCTATAGTTGAACGTTTGGCTTGTTACTTATTATCCTAAACACCATTATCTAAATCACTGACAAAGGTCAAGTTAACAAATTATACAGAACCTACTGACGATGTAGCACAAATAGTTTTATGTTAATTTCCTGATCCCTTTCTTGATTCCTTATCTGTGGCGTTTAGGTTAGCTATTACATTTATTGTAGTTGTATACTTCTCATCTACAGTTGCTTTTCATGTACTTAAGTAAGATTTTCTTGATACTTTCTTATGCTATTACATTTAAGATGAATTATGTTTTGAACCATCTGTGGTCCGCTTTGATTTACTTAATCATTATGTGCATGTTTTTATTTCAGCTATGTATATATTAAGATTTGTGGTGAATGCATATATTTTATAATACAAACTTGAACTCTTACACTACTTCTTAATCAGTGTGGTACTGACTGCCCTCTCATGGCTATACATCGTTACTAAAGTTTACTGTATTATGTTAACTGAACGGACCTCCAGCTCTTGTATTTCTGTGTCTCTCTTTTGTACCTTGGCATTCTCAGTTGAAATATGTAAAAAATATTTTTGATAAAATATTTAATGGTAATTTTGTTTATTTCCTTCATATATAAAATTCTTCTGTGCTTAGTGTAAGTGGTAAAGGTGATTATTTTATTTCTGGAGAGAGCTCATTTTTCAGTATTGACAAATTCATTGTGATTAAATTTGTCTCTTCAGCTACAATACATCTCTCATACCTTAAATATCATACCTTTGTCACACTATTGCACATTTTCTCTTGTGCTTTAATTGCCTATACAAGTATGCTGTGTTTCGTAAATAACTCTCCATCATTGTCTTTCTACAATGAGTTGAACACACTTTCTGAGGTGTATTTGAAAACACCTTGTTTATACCCGTGTAGAGTATGTTTTCTTTGTTAATATATGTTGGAAGACAAAAAAACACTATTTTAATCACTTTGTTTTTTGTTAATCACTTCCCCCTGTGCGTTTCTCTGTAGATTTATTTTATTAGCAGAAACATGTGAAAACATACACTGATACTCTCCACAAGACTACGAAACCTTTTGTTATTCAGAAAAACGCTGGTCCCTCTCACACATTGTGAGTGTAAGTGAAAGTGAGATCAGAAGGCCCAATTCTTCAAGCCGACTATGTGGGAACTGTGAATATGCTCTTCAATGAGTAGGAATAGTATTTCATGTACAAAACTTGTGACTAAGTTGAAAATCTGCTTTGTCTCCACTGACTTAACTTTATAAAATGATATCCAACAAAGTATTTTTTTATTTCAGTTTTTCTAAATTAAATATCTCTTAATCAGAATATGCTCCTCAACATGAAATCTAATCAGGACACACAATTCTGGTATATTTTAATCTTTTCTAGTAAAGTGACTAAAACCTGCAATTTCTTGCAATTGACAATAGATGGCTCTATATGAACAAATACTGGAAGTTAAAACAAGGTTAAAACAAGGAAGGACAACGCAAATAATCAGTACACACATCAATCCCACAATTTTGTTTGAGCTCTTTTAGCTAATATGAAGATAAAAGAAAACTGGGTTGATTGAATGTGGACATAATTCCAAAAGAAACTTTTAGAATCAAGAAGGTTTTTTTTTTTTTTTTTTTAATACAAGTAGTTGATTGAATTGCATGTATTTGCTGTGTTCAGGCTTGGTTAATCTGGAGACCTTCCTTTTACATTCTAATGAGACATTTCTGCTTCACAACATCTATTTCCAGCTCTGTTTTTTTCTGCTTCAATGAGCATTTGGTGTAAGTGGTTGCCTGGCAAATCGTGAGAACCACAGATACCAGAATATACTGGGTGCATAATCCCAACAAATACTGGCTAAATCTGTGCCACCTGTTGTCAAGGTAACAGGCCATATTTTTAGAATTTGATCCCAGTGCTAATTTAAAATAGATTTTAAAATTTTAATTTTATGGCTTCATTTAACTGTTATTGTTTATTTGTTTGTCTTTCTCCTGGGGGAAAAAAAGGCTTTATAAGATTCCCCTTGGGTTTCACATTGGCTCAGTACTAACTTTCCAAATAGACTGTGTGTTTGAACATGGCCTCGAAAACACATTAAGAGTTGGGCAGAATAGTTAAAAAGAAGAGAGAATGGAACGATGCTCCCATGTCAACAACAGCATGAGAAAACAGCTAATCTTATTCTGCCAAACATCGTGACCCTTAATTTTACATGACTTGAAAAATATGGAATTGCTATCTTTTCCTCTTTCCAGACCATTCATTGCATCCACAGGCCTCAATTACACATTCTAGAAGGAAAGCGTTAACTGGAGCCAAAAGCAGATGACCAAATCTAATCCCTCATGCTGAGAATAATCCAGTCATGTGTCCGATTAATGAGGGACCTGAGAGTCCTGGATCCTTCTGAAGAGAAGCATACAAACACACACATTTTTCAGCCTAAACTAATAAAACCTGGTAATTTTTTCACTGATCCTTAAAGTGATTTGCAATCCTCTACTTCAGTAAAAACAGTTTGTTCCAGGCTAAATACTATTAAAAGACAGTTTTTTTTAGAGAATGTATCTGATAAAGAGCAAACACATGGTATGTGTGAAACTGGTTTATTTTTCCATCTTGTTTAATAGCACAATAAATAAGTACAAACTCAAAAGTTGTGTTTCTTATGTCCTTTAAACTAAGAAACAAAAAGATTTTCTCAAAGTCCTGTGCTATATATAATATGCCACTATGCTGATATCACAGGAGGTCACATGATGTCACAGACCTTCATCCTGTTAAACTTCCCTGTGGAGGGGATTCCTTGAATCTGATATTCAAGGAATCCGACACTCCGAATTTGTGGAATTAGAATCATTTGTGGAATTATCCTAATTCCACAAAAAAGGATAGCAACTTAAAAATACTGCTGTATCTTACACTGACAATTAAAAAAACTCAACCTCAACCTTAAACCAACAGTTAGTAAAAAAAACTCACAAACTGTTTTCTCTCAGTTAGTGAGAGAAAACAAAACAATCTCCTTAAATAATCATTTTTGGTCATCTCTAACAGTTTAACTAGATCACAGTGTCACAAAATGTTTAAACAAGAATAAAAAATTAAACAGGGAGGATGAACATAATGTGAAACAGAGGTTAACTGCACTTAGCCACACGTTAAAGTGAAACACATAAGACAATGAAATGGGTTCAAGAAGACTCAAAATTAGCCCCCAAGTTTTCTCCAATTAGGCATTTATTTCAAATTTATCAGTATCACAATAAAAAGCAGCATAAAAAGTTTCATAAGGTAAAGTGGTGGTAAGGTGGTTTAGTCGTTAGACAACCAAGAAATTTATTTAACTAAAACTTCTTAGTAGTCATCTCTCAAATCAAATTGAGAGAGTAAAAAAACATACAACATACATCTTGAAAGAGAAAAATCAGTTTGGATAACACTAATTAAAAATAACATTTTTCCACTGGTTTTTGATAACTTATATTTGTTGATGAGATCCAAGTCTTGCTGCGACTCTAATCTTCAGCTTTGCCCACAGACTGTCGATCAGACTCAAGTCGTCAGAAGAAAAATGTTGTTAAACTAAACTAAAAAGTTTAAAGGTCTAAAACATTATGTCTAAAGCACTACAGAAATGGTTTAAAATCAACCCATTTTTGTGGGACGAGATTAAAAGAAGCACCCATAAGTAAGGAACCAGAACTCTGGGTCAACCAGAAAGATTATAAAACAGGAAGGATCAAAGATCACTCTTTCTGGATGCTGTAGGAGAAAACTAATATTATCCTTGTGACTTTGCTTAAAAACATCTATTTCTTAATTTAGCATTTTAATAAATAAACTCAAATTGCACACTTAAATTCTGTTAAATATCTCAGTATGTCACCTTACTACTGCAAATAAAGATGAATGTAGCTTAACACTTTTTACACATCTTAAAAGGCATGCCAGCAATTACTTGGTTTTTATTTTGGTCAGACATTGATTGATGTAGACTTAACTCCAGCTTAGAATCTAATGATTAGAAGTAAAAGGCAAATGTTGGCTTTGTGCAGAACACTCAGCTGAGTAGTAATAGCAGTACTCTGACAAGCAGAAATAACCTTTAAATTCAAAAAGGAAGACATGGGGAAAAAAAACAGTGAAACAACAACAAAGCCACTGAGTAGGAGAGAGGACATGCAGCGTCTTTATGTGTTCTTTAGTGTGTGTTTGTGTGCACGGCACAGCAAGACACAGCTCTACATAGATGGTAGAGCAAACCCCATAAAAAGATTCCTGTTACCATGGATACTGAGGTTTTGGTGGACGAATGGAAGTGTGTTCAGTTTACAACATTAAGATTAAAAACTTCATGTGTTTTGCAAACCTACCACACGCACATATTTTATTCAGCTCTGATAAAAAAAAAATGTTAATCATTATATCTGAAAAGTCACATCAATCTTTAACTGTTACAGCAGCCTTAACTCAAGGATGTTTTATCAGTTCACATTGGCACAGTCTAACCACATTGTTACTATAAATAACACTGAGTTCTTAGTTAAAGTCCAAACTTAAATAATTCTTACACGGTCTGTTGATGGATGTATTTTCAAACTCAACATGCACCTTAAAATATTCACAAAAGCACTCAGTAAATAACTTAAAATCATAATAAAAATATGTGCAGATGAACACACAGTTACCTTGTGTGCTTCACTCACAGTGGTGCACAGCCCTCTCTATGCCTTGTTAGAATAATGCTAAGGAAACCCACAGTCTCCAAGAGTACAACATCCAAAAGCTTTAAAAGCAAATAGACATGAGTTATTTTGACCAAAACACTGCAAATCCATCAATAAGTCCATGTTAATGTTGAATTCACTGCAACTATGCTTTGTTGGGTCAGTTAAATTGTTTTGACCATTAATGCAAGTAAGTTATGTGAGAAGAAAGCAGATAATCTTCATAAAAGGAATATACCTGTTACTTACTCTTGCATATGCTTACTGTAGTATTATTCAAATAGTTCAGACAGTGGTGTTACCAGAAATCTCCAGAAATGCATTTTAACCACAATTCAGAGGCACTCTAAAATAAGAGAGGTGTTAGCTTTGGTCACTAGACACAAATGTTCGACTTCATGGCACACAGACTTTGTACTACTCCATTTTGCACACTGTGTAGGATTTTCTTTAAAGTCCTGTCGTTTCTCTGTTCTCACATGTTCATTCATCCTTTCTTCCATTGCTTGATTATTTGAAGCATCCAGAGCAGCTCATCTGTCTGCTGGAGTCCATCTGCGGGGAGATGGTGTCTGGCACCACAGACTTTAGGATGTCATTCTCTGTGGCCATTATGTGCTTGACCAGGAAGTTTGCAGCGTCGCTTATATTGAGATTGTCCTAAAATGGAGTGATATGGCATGTTAAAAATTGACAGAACAGTAATGGAACTACTTTTTTTGTCATTACGTATACTGTACTAATTAATTTATTTGAAAGCCCAGTAAGACTTCACTGTACAGTACATAATAAAAATAAACTTTGTAATGTGTTCAATGTCTGTGATGGACTGGCTACCTGTCCATGATGTACCCAGCCTTTCACCCATTGACAGCTGGAGATAGGCACCAGCACGCATCCTGTCCCCAATGGGATTAGGGTGTAAGAAAATGGATGGATGGATGAATGTGTTGAATATTGTCTAGTAAAATAGTTTAATCAAGTAAACTAGTTTTCAGTGCTCAACAACAGCTAAAATCCCTCCAAAAATGTCACTGTTTTTGTTTTTTTAGAAAATCATGCCTAAACATTTTGATCACAATGATGGTAATGCAAACTGTGGCACCAAGTTTATAACAGAGAGATGTGAAAGTAGTTTTTATCAGTATACACCTTATGAAAACCCTCTATTAGTTTGAAACAAATTAATTTAAAATGTTGCTGCAATGCTGTGCATTTCTTTTGGGCGAACAGACTCATTATAGGAACTACACCCTTTGAGAATGTTGAGTCTTAGTGGCAAAAGAAAGATGGCACACTCCGACATGTCAGTGTCAACAGAGGATGTGAGAATCAGTACAACACTACTTGTATTTAAAGAAATGTGAAAGTACTGAAGTACATTTGGATTTCCCAAAATAAAACTGAAATTATTGAACAAAGATTTACCAAGCAAGTCAACATACACAACTTGGACTAAATTATATTAGGATAAGATCCATGTACATTTTAAGTATAACTAAGACGTTTCAATCCCTTATAATTTTACTGATCTAAAGAGAAAACATATTTATGTGCTACTTCAGTGAATCATTAGGTGAAGAAAATCCAAATTTTTGTTTCATCAGTTAAGGTCTGATAACTGTGTGAAATCTTAAGAACAAAGCAAGAAAATGCTTTTGAATCAAATAATTCAACTTTCAGCTGCACAGTGGTGCAGTTAAAAGCACTGCTGTCTTGTAGCAAGAATGTCTTGGGTTAAAGTCACACCCTGGGGTCTTTTTTGGGTGGAGTTTACATATATGGGTTCTCTACAGGCTCTCACTGCCTGATCCAACTTCCTGACTGACTGGTGCCCAAGCACACCAGTCAGTCCACTTCTGAATGGCTCTAAAGATAAAATAAACGTTTTGGAGTGGCTTAGTCAGCAGTCCTGCTGTAAATCTGACTAAGATGTTTTGGCGCGACACTAAACAGATTGTTCATGCTCAAAACCATCCAATGAATGCCAATAAACTGGTTCAACAAGGAAGAGGGGGTCATAGCATTGTAAAAGAATCATTGCTAATTATTGCAAATTGTTGACAGTGCAGTTGTTGCAGGTAAGGTTCCCAAAATCAGTTACTATGTTTAGGGGCAATCAGTTTTTATACAATCCCAGGCAGAGTTGGATAGTTATTCTCCTAATAAATTAAATCATTACCTGATAAATTTACTCCAAAACATGTAAATGTGACAAAAGTAAAATTAGAAGTCTCTAAAGAAACTTTTTCACATGCATTTTATTTTCAAACTAAGCTGACTTTTCCAATTCAAGCCTCACAATAATTAGGATGTGATATTTGATCAGGTTTGTGGCAGTTATTTGAAAGTTGTTTATTTCAATTAATTTTTAACAACCATACATTTCACCTTTCAAACAGCTTATATGAAATAATAAACTCAATGAAATAGCAACATCATTCAGACAATCGGTTAATACTGTCGTCATGAAGGTTACAGACAGAACAGCGAGAAAAAGATTTTTCTTCCAAAAAAAAAAAAAACAGTGTGTGCTTTGTGATATAATCTGCAATCTAATTCAATAGCACCAATTACCTGGATAAGGAATCTGGAATCAGGTCCTGTTTTACATTTCCACAATCTTCTTACTTGCAAGCCAGATTTAATCTTGTAACAATGACAAGATCCTGATCCTGTCTATTTTATTATGTTTCAAGCTTAGCATTTGTTGATAAGACACAGCTTTTCAGATCATTTGATGCATCGTATGAAGCCTTATGTGCAGCTTTAGAAAGAAATAAATCACATTGAAGCTTTTGGTTCTAATATCGGGAAAAAATTGTTCATAGACGAATGAATGTTTTTATAATGCACCACAGATTTGTAACAGGCTGATTGAATGGTTCACTGAAGATCACCAGGTAATAGCTTTTGCACTTACAAAGTTCAAGATGATTTCTCACATAGATTTATGCAAAAATATATATATTCTGTACATGTGGTTCATGCATGGATCATTATGTGAAACTAAACTTCCAAATTTGAGGGTGAGTTGAATTGGAGTTGGATCCATCCATTACAATAAATGCCAAGACCCACATACTGAAATAGAAAATCTTAAATATTTCCAAGTCTCACCTTTGCTGACGTCTCAAACCAACCAACAAAGCCGTGGTCTTTGCAGAACTGATCCATTTTGATGCCATTGTTGCTCAGTTCCCTGCCCTGATCACACTTATTAGCCAGCAGCACGGTAGCAATACTCTGTCCATTAGCCAACATTACTTTTGAATCCAGGTCTTCCTTCCACTTAATGACGGCCTCAAAGGTGGTTGGCCGTGTCACATCGAACACAATGAAGGCGCCCATTGCTTCGCGGTAGTATACCCGCGTCATGTTCCCAAATCGTTCCTGACCTGTGACGAGCACATGCACAGACAGAGTCATGCTTTAGGACTGCAGCATTCCAGAGCATCTCTATGATGAGACGTTTTCATTGTTTTTCTGAATTTTTCCCAGAAGTATATCTAAGGCAGCTGGCAACAAGACAGCAGTCAGCTGTTCCTGTATTCCAATGAAACAACACATTCCTGTAGCCTTACCATCACGTTGCAATTAAACTGTCAATGCAACTATTTGTTCCTGCTCAGAATAAACAATAACACTTGTATGTAGATAGTATATAACTTTATTATCAATATTTTCTGAAAGTATTGCCATGTGTAGATTCCCTTAGTTTCTACCTTATTAATGTGAATATTTAATCTGCAGCAAAGGTTTTCAGTTTGCTGATAACTGGAAACCTCCACAGAAATATAAAGAAGAGAGGAGTTAGTACTTTAAGCATTGCAAGATGGCAATTTGTTGCCATCACGAGCAGGAAGAAATGCAAATGTGACTGTCAGTGGAGGAACAACTTCCTCCTTTCATCCAATAAACTGTTTTACTCATAAGGGAATGCTGTCTGCAGTGGCATGACAGTAGTCTTAGACACACTCCCATCATACGAATCACTTGACACACAGTCATTTGATGATGCAAGGTTCTGCTTTGCATGACCTGAATACTACAAAACTGATTCTATAAAACATATCTATGTTGACTAAAAAAGGTTTGTCTCATGTATGCATACTGTTCTAAGAGTTAGAATAAAATGCCTTGAAATTTGCCAATTTTAATTTAAAATTAAAACCAAGTGTCATATTGAAGATGGAAGGTTAATCTCTAGCTCACTCTGAAGTGTTTTGGAGACTCTCACAGGTTTTCTCCTAAAACCGTCCTGTAGCTCCATCAATCTTTCCAACAACTTTGACCAGCTTCCCTGTTTCCTCTAATATGCACACAGTCTGGAGGATTAAAAAATATTCCTGAATGGAATGACTCTATTTCAGTGCTAACATGGTTATGAAGTCAGGTGAGATCAAAATGTTCAATCTTAGTCTCAGTTTGACGTAGCACTCCCTTTGTGAAATATGGCAAACTTTGGGACTTCTCATGGCTTTCCTCCAGAGCTCAAATGGACTTCTTGGCAGCTTTTCTCTATGACTGGCCTGTCTGTTAGATGGTTTGCAGTTGTGCCATCCTCTTTTGGTATTCTGATGGCGCATTAAACATCAGCGAGATATTCAAAGTGTACAAAATTGTTTTCCTTGCCTTGTCTGATGTGTTTCTTGGCCTTCATGATATTGTTTGTTCACTAATATTCTGTAACAAACCTCTCAGTTGCAATTGACTTTATTAACAGGGAACAGAGTAAAGGAGGTTGGAGACATAAAAAAATGCTATTCAGAATTTTATTTGTGAAATAAAATAAAAATGTTTCAAAATCTCTAAACAAACATTTTCCTTTCACTTTAAATTATGCATTGTGAATACTTTTTGAATGCACTGTAAATGTGACTTAAATTTAATTTGTAATGTAATTCATTTTCTACACATGTATGTTTGCCTGTGTGACTATGGGAGGATCTTTTGTTGTTTTATTTAGGCTAGAATGACATTCCTGTGACTTGCCTTTAAATCTCTCTCACATGGACCTGATCACATGATGTAACATCATACCTAAAAAATGATTAGGAAACAATGTGCTGGTCTACTTTACAGACAGCAGCTCCCTCATGACTGCGCATATTTAGGTTGTCTTTCATAACTTAACAAGACTGATCACTGCAAGTTTGAAGATAAGTGTTATCTACCCAAATTATCAGCTTCACTCCAGGAAATGAGATGGCATTTCTAAACAATTTCATGTTTCTAAGTTTCCCTATTCTTGCACATTTAAAATGACAAAAACCCTGCAGCCAGGCCATAAAAGGCGTGGAATACGCGTCCATCCTACTAGCTTTCTGCACATGCTCAACCTGCTGTCACTGCAGTACTTTTTTAACGCAAATATAATCGGCTTCATAAATTGTCCCACCTGCAATGTCCCACAGCTGAAGCCGGACAGTCTCAGAGTCCCAGTTCAAGACTTTCAAGGCGAAATCCACTCCGATCGTGGCCCTGTAGTTACTAGAGAAGGTCTGGTGAACGTAACGCCTGATTATGGAGCTCTTTCCGACTCCGAGGTCTCCGATGACCAGCACCTTGTACAGGTGCTCCTTCCGGAGACTCTGCATGCCGTTGGTTGCAGGGTGTGGTTCGTCATTCCACCTGTCTCACGGGGCGGCAGCTCCCAGGAACTTTGACACGGTTAAACTGCGTTTCGAGCCTCCGTCTCCCGGGTTAGGAACCGCCCTCCATGTCGCGAGTGTGTGATTGCTCAGGGGCCGTTCTTGGAAACTTGTGACCTGGCCTGACCACCCTGAAGAGAAGTGATGTGCACCCTGACAGCTGAAGGCGGGGTTTTCATTCGCTCAGTCGCAATATTTACTTTTTTCAGCTACTGGGTATGTTACTTCCTAATATTGTGACAGCGGCTTTGCCACGTTATCTATGTTTTAGCGCTGAATAAAACAATTTAATAAAAAAATTCAGCATAATTATTGTGAAAAAAAAGTTATATAAATAAAGTACAACATTCATTACAAAAGGAATCTCAATCTGAAGAAGAATTATTTAAACAGGATCTACTTCATATTTTATTTCTGAGGCAAGTGCAGTGGCGGCTCTTACATGAATGGCACCTCGGGCGGGATCCTCATGGTGCTATCCCCTTCTCATGCCCTTAATATTGACTTTAAAAGGATGGAAATATGTCTCCTTAAGTTTTAAAAAAATGCAGTACATGTCATATCTTGAAATTGGCTTTTGTCTCTTTAAGAAGGCACTTTTTCCAACAGACCTTCAGCCCGTCACTACAACAATGCCATGACGCTGTTTACAACAGTTCTTAGGAGCATAAGACTGAGAAGTATTTTGAATTGTAAGCTTTGCAGACATGCAATTCCAACAGGTGTTTGCTAATTACTGCTACCAGTCTGGTGGAGCTTAGCTGGAGACTGCAGCTGCAAGGAGCTTTGTACAATAGGTGGTACTTGGTGAGAGCAAGCACTTTAAGCTCTCTGAATGGCTGCTATGAGAGTTTCAAGTATTTCTCAAACATGCGTGAAGTAATCAGTTTCACTCATTTGTTGATAGAACAATATAAAAAGATATAAAGGTTTAAAAAGTCAATTTTACATGACACTGCCCCCATTCAAATGACAATTATATCAAAAACTTTGAGTCACAAAGTCAGTTTCATTTTTGGATTTGCTAATGCTGCAAAGTGCAGAATGTAAAAATGAGCACTGCATAAAAAAAATATGTTACTGGGCTGAGGGGGGCATACATACAACCATGGGCAAGCTCTGCATAAATATTTAGCTATAATGTGTTATTTAATGAAGGGCACCCTAGAAACCCCAATTACTATTATGCTTAATAGTTGTCACATGGCGAATTGACACAATTAAGTTCTTTTTTTGACCGTATACTTAAGTAACAAGGGCTAAAAATATGTAAAAAAAAAAAAAAGACTGCTTATGTTCCAGTTTGTTAATTAAAAATAGTTACTATGTGAAATAACTGGTTGCTTTCGGTACATTTAAAAAAAAAACTGCAGCCAGTAATGTCTGAATATAAAAAAATAAATCTGCATCCCTTTGATTGTCTTTTTAAATGAAATTGTACAAGAAGCTGAAAGTAACAGCAAAAAGAATGCAGCTAAATTTAGATGGATTCCTTTAATGCAGTAAAAGTCTGTCAGAAATTTATAAAAGCAAAATACAGACTATCTTCAATAAGTTACAAACACAAACTCACATTTTAGTCTGCAAAATGTACAAAGGTACATGCAAATATGGTAACTTTTCAGGAGTATACTTAGATTATGACTCAGTAAAAAATAAATAAATAAATACTGAATATAAATACATCATCGCCTATGTAAATATTAACAGAGATAAGGGACTGAAGCCAAACTTTAAATAAAGAAATAGATAAACACATAAAGTATAGCTGCAACATAAATATCAGTTTTGTCTCACAGGCTAAAAAGCTGTGAGTCTGTGAATACAAACATTCATTTAGAACTTCAAATGTTCAGAAAGAAACATAACAAAACAGAGTACTGAGTGAGCTGAAAGAACCAGGCAAAAGAAAAATTAATTCTGTGACCTATTTTAAAGAAACAAAACTCAATCCACAGCAGGAGACTGGCACAGCAAGGCGAGAAAAATCCAACACATTTTCAACACTGTTTGCTTGTCTCTTGCTAAAACTAAACCTTAAAACAATCAAGCTCACTACTTGTATAATGGCTTTGCTACTTAATCTAATAACCTTAAAATTCTAATTCCAAGATATTTAAAGTTAACGCATTTAAAGAGAGTGATCATGCAAAGTGGAAACATTTTGCACCAGCAACTTCACTAATCCAGCAGGAAAGAGTTGCAATCAGAAACAATTTATTTCAGATGCATCCTGAGATAAAAATAGTTTTGGTCCTCTTACAAATCCTACCTCATCATACATCCAGCTAAGTCATATTGAGATAGAACAACAGAAGAAACATCCAAGATGTCTTTAAGCTCTTTGTGGGTTACATTCCTGATGATTGTGTTCACTCAGACAGTAGCTTGTATTCCCTGGAGATGCAAATAGCTTCTTTCCACTCAGAAGAGGATTTGCGGAATGGAAGAGAATGCCCAAGAAAATGCAATATTTGCAGTTTTTGTATGTTCTTTCTTTAGGATTCACAATGGGGTTTTTTTGTCTATAAGGGTTGCCAATGAATTAGTGAGTGAGTAAAAAAAAAAGAAGTAATTTCTAATCTTAAACTTATTTTTTTCTGAGGTTTCGTCAGTAATAAAAACAAAACATCATTATATAGAAACTCATCAACAAGCTAAAAAAACAAATCATCCTTTCAGTGATCATAAATAGTTAAAGATATACAACTGAAATACAATTTAATACATGCACTGATTTAGATTGAGATCCATATGTAATTTTAAATTAACTTCATGAAAAAATTAAAAAAATACTTGAATAAAGAAAGATGTGATTTAAAAGCTTTTAAATAAAATAGTCTTCAGCTTAACATCCATGTTTTCTTTGGAGTTGGAAACATGTTTAGAAAAAAAAGCTGTAGAAAGTCTTTGAATGCTCATGGGTTTCAGCACATTAGGATTATCACTAAGTTCAGCTCAGATTTTTTTATTAGTTTATTTAGTACATTTTGTGTTATTTAATATTTGAAGTTTTGTGATGGTGTGGTTTCTGTCAAAAGTTTAGATATATACATCATTGTCATAAATGTCACATACATTTTTGGCTTTTATTCATGTCATTGAAGCTACTTGAGAAGCTTACTATTACTCTTTATCTGTTACAAAACCAGCCGTGACGTTTGCCTATGATAATTTTGTGAGAACACAAATTTGGCCAAAGTTAAAGCCATCTAACCCAAAAAGCCATTTTCTAATTAAAGAAAACTGGTCAGAATCTCTTGGAACAACACAAGAACTATCAAGATTCAAGAAGATTGTAAATTGCAAGATGCTGGAACATTAGTGTCACAGCCCACAATAGCAACTCGATGCATTATTGCTATTATTTGGGGGATGTAAGCATAATCTACTGTAAATATTCTGCATGTAATTTTGATCCAGTGTAAATGAAAATAATAACAATAACAAATTGAAACGTGGCCACTCATTTCTAGTTTTACAAAATTGGATGTTATCTTATTAAAACAATATGTCAGCTAATTAATTTGAACCAAAGAAATGGTTCAAATTAATTATTCAAATTCCCAAATAAGTGATGTTTGTGTAGATTACCAGTGATTTATAAATGTTTGACTGGAATTGCTTAAAAAATCTTTTTTCCTATATAAATCTAAGCAGTATTCTTTTCTCCATCCTAGCCCAACTGACATTTGAAGCATATTCAGTCCCAGCTGAAAACTTTACAAAAACCAACTGATTATCTACAATATCCACATGTAGAAAGGCATTGAAAGTTTGGTCCTGGCAAAAATGGCTGTCTTTACAGAGTTAAAAATACTCCGGATAAAAGATAAACACAGAGAGAAGAGAGGAGGTCTAAAGAGAGGAGGAGCTCTGGTAGTGTCTCAGCAGCAGCTGGTCACATTCAGCCTCAGAAGCCGGGGACAGCGAGGGAGGCGAGCTCTCGTCAGAGCTCAGGGAGAAATCCCTGAATGGGGACGGAGGTGTCAGAGCCATCAGCTCCTCCGGATTCTTTGCCCGTCTCCCACCCGTGCAAGTCCCAGCCAGTTGCTCGTAAATCTTAGGTCGATTGTCGCAGCAGTTGGAGGCGGCAGTCACTTCGGCATATGTGGTGACGGTAGAAGGTGTCTGTCTATTGAAGTACTGGGATGGACACGGGGAGTTATCTGAGGCAACGGGCGGAGCTGTGGTGGAAGGCGGGAGGGTGGGTCCTCCTGGCAGCATCATGGTGTTCAGCTCACTGATGTTGGCGGTGAAACGATTGACAACACAGCTGATCTGGTCCATGATGGTGGTACCCTGAGTTTGGCCAATTTCACCCACGCTGATGATGCTGATGTCCCCACCGTCTAGAATCGCAGCAATCTGACCGTTGTCCCCACCTCTCCGCCTGACCCCAGAAGAGAACTCAGGTGCATATGGTGGCAAAACCTGCACCTCCTCACCTCTCTCGTCAGAATGGTGACCTCTTGCTTTAGCTGCATGTGGACTAATGGTGGGCAGAGGTGACTGAGAGGGCGAGCAGGTAAAGGTCTGAGACAGCTGTGGCCCTTCGTACTGTTCTGTTACACTGTTTTCCCCAGTTGTGTCTCCTTCTTTAGAAAACGGCTTGATGATGGCAGTCTGATTCACCTCGACCGGGTCTTTTTTCTTAACATGGAACGACATCCTCTTCCACAAGTTTGGTCTGGAGCTCCGTTCAGTCTGTCCCCAAGATTTTCCATTGGAACTGCAAAAGAGACAGTTACATTTTAATCCTGCTAAAACATTTTGGTAGTAGCTCACATATACAATGCAGTAAAAAAGTATTCCTCCTAAAGACTTTTGGTCTTTTTGTTTTTTGGGATTTTTTTGTTACATTTAATGTTTAACTTAAAGAAGCTGACTAGAACCTGCTGTGTCTAATGTATTGCCACTGGCAAACTCCAAAGATGTGTTCTTACGGCTTTTCTAAGAATTGCTATATTTTTGCAACACTCATAAGGAGGCTAAATTTGTAGAAATCCAAAGATGTTTTATCTCTGAGTATCATATTAAAATGGACTGAATACACTTTTCTGTTTTTTATTTGTAAAATAAATTGAAAAGCCTGGATCTTCTTAGCTTCAGTGTTGTGTGCAGGTTTGAACTGGCCTAAATCACCAATAAAATACATTAAGGTTTGTCATTATAGCGTGACAAAATGTGAGAAAGTTCAACATGAAACTATAAATACTATAAATACACTATAAATAAATATATAACTTTCCTCCAAGTCATTTTACATAACCTTATCGGTTTCTTTATCACATTCTCCATTGCATATTTCTTCTGTCTTCTGCTGTGTGTGTAATATTAAATCTCCTTGCATGTTCGTTTATGTTCCTTAGAAAGAGAAATCCTCCAAGGATCCAGTTTTCCTCAGGGAGGACGTAACCCAAATGAGGTTGGCTTTTCTCAGCTTAGGGAGCTGTTTTTCTTAGCTTCATATGCAGCCTGTTGTAATTTGAGGTCTTCGGTGTAGAAAATGAAAACTTGAACAGCTTTGTAAATGTTCATATATAAATATTCATATGGTGTGTCACTATGTGAAAATTCAAGGCCAGCTAAAATTTTAGGTAAAAAAATCAATTAGATTTTGTAAATAAGATTGACAAATGTTTAAATGTTAAGGTCCGTTTCTTTTTTATGTTGGCAGTCTGTCTTCTCTGCTTTGTCTCTTCCCACCTGACTTTCACACATTTTGCAGCTTGGAACATTACATCAAGTCTCTGTTGAAGTGGTAGGACTGAGAACAGGACTTTTCACAGATTCTTTTTCCATGACAAGTAAATATGATGGGATTTTTTCTTCACAAGAGCATTTTCTGAAATTTTAGCACAGAGAGAGAGAATTCTGTGACCAACCAGGACTTTGGGAGGATATGACAAAAATCTATAATTCCTACAACAATGAGGGTCTCAAACAAGTTTTCTTTAACCAAAATAAATGTGTGCACAGCAGAATTTGAAGATGTGAAGTAAATCAACATTTTTTTAAAAGATTCTCTGGAAGGGAATTCCACATGCGAAGAAGAGTAATTTTCTCAAAGTTCGGCCAGATTTTAATGACAAATTTGGTGAAAACCATAAGAGATATGAAAACATCATCCTCACCATTGAGGAATCAACACATTTGTTTGCAATATACATGAAATGTATATGCAGGTGGAAATCAAGGCATCATAATAAGTGAGGTTTTTTTTATTTTTTGAAACTGTTCCAAATAATCTTGCCGTGAGAAATCCCAATACAACTGGATGTAGTAGCAAACATTGTGCCACATATTTTGGGATATGCAGTCAAGATGCTCTATTAAGTTCAAGCAGTAGTGTTTTTGATGTCAGCAATAGGGATGGGATTAGACAGGACTGGTGCAAGCACCAGATAAATTAAAATAACTTATTCATCTGTTGTGCCACAAACAAGTTTGTATTGCTTTATGCATATACAATCAATGATGAGTTGGCGCCATCTTGCTACTGAGAATAAGGAGAATGAGAGGTTTGCCTATGCTACCGCTAGTGTAACAACTGCTACTATTGAAAGTTGATAGACAAAAAATGTATTATTAAATTTGTGTAGTGGTCGAGAGTAATATTTGCCTCAGATGCAATGCATTTGATGCTTTTCCTTAAATGGCAAAACCATTCATTTCTAAGGCAGTCACCAAAAACAGAAACCTTTTAAAAGCCAAAACACCACACTTGTTGATCATGTCTATAGTCCATCTTCAACAGCATATTCTGGTCTTTAGCTACCTTATGTTGTCCTGTGTTGATCCGCCACGTCGAAACAGGTTGGCCATGCTGCTGGATGACTTGCCAGCCTTGGCAGCTTTCTTGGCATCGCCCACATGCATGCGAACAACGGTGGAAGTGGTGAACGCACTGCGTACATTCTTCTCAGGCTTGGCAAGCATGATGTACACCTGACAGTATAAAAACAGCAACATGTAACAATTAGAGTAGAAAAATAAATATAGAAGCATAGCTCTCAAAACATAAAATATTGTTTTTGTTCTTGTTTCTTACTTTAGGGACAAACATGCAGCAGAGAGCCACTGTGGCACTGAGACTCACGCTAAAGCACATAGTTATGATCTTGTAATTAGAGCCAAAGTAAATGGGTACAAAGGCCAGCCAGATAATACAAGTGGTGTACATGGTAAAGGCAATGTACTTGGCCTCGTTGAAATTAGCTGGCACATTGCGAGTCTGTAGGAGAAAAAGACAAATAGAAATTTAGAGCAGTGCAAGTTACAATACCTATTTTTTCACATGTTGTCATATTAAAACCACAAACTTGAATGAAAGTTTTTGTAATACATGATTTGGAAGTTAAAGGACACGTGGCCTTCTAGAGTCTTGAATGAGCTTGATTTTAAAAACTCAAAAGTCTGATACCTATTTTATAAAATAAAATGAATTTTTAACTAATCTGGAAAGAAACATGTGCAATATGAGTAAAGTGACAGACCAAAAGACCTGCAGCTGCATTTACAGGAAGGTACAATGCAATTATTACATTTTTTTTTAAAGCCATCCAAACTTCTCCTTTCATTGAACAGAGTACTTTGTAGTACTTTGTATCACTCTAAGATGATACAAACTACCCCATTTTTGCATTAACTGAGGTAACAATATTAAAAAGTTCTAAAAAAAAAAAAAGAAAGGAAAGCAAAAATTCTTATGCAAGGCACATTTGGATAAGGAAATGAAAATTGTGAAAACAGCCACCAAGCTGCATTGGAAGATCAATGAGGAACAAACTGATGTATTCCTGAAATACCTTGAAGGCATAAAAGGTGCAGCTGAGTATGAGCAGGCCGTTGTAGCCCAGTGGTGCCACCACTCCCAAAGTGGTCAAATTGCAGATCAAATGTACCTCACGGATGCTGGGGTAATCGTAGATCACCTAAGAAAACAAAGCAAAAATGTTTCTCTTTTTATTTGAATAAAGGTTAATTAATATCATCCAAGATTTGGACTCAGACATATATACATACCTCTGGTGGCTCTATGATAAGAAGTGCCACAATAATCCCCAGTTGCAGCAGTATGAGTAGGAAGGCAATGACCAATTGTGCGCAGGCGGACATAAAACGTGGTTTCTTGG
Organism: Poeciliopsis retropinna; assembly: GCA_010277075.1. Taxonomy (NCBI): domain Eukaryota; kingdom Metazoa; phylum Chordata; class Actinopteri; order Cyprinodontiformes; family Poeciliidae; genus Poeciliopsis; species Poeciliopsis retropinna. Next base: position 9,015,817 of record VMRM01000024.1, on the reverse strand, counting down.
TGCAGATCTTCTTCTTGCTCCCTGCCAGGATGCGTGCTATGCGGTTGGTCTGAATTAAAAATAGATCAAAATGAATATGGGTGTTTCAGTTAGACTGAACAAAGATAACACTTCTCACGGTGATTTGTGTGAATAATCATTTTCCTTGACCTGGAATATCAGCCTCAGCCCACGCTAAGATTTTTAATTTTTGTCTCACTTATAACTGGCAGTGTGCCAGCCTCTGAAGCTCAGCTATGATGTGTTTGTTGCTAAAACCATACATACATATGAACAAACAAAATATCACATTGTGGATGCATGCTCTACAGTTAATTTTTTAAATGCAAATAACAAAACCTTTTTGATATAAGTCTTTTATGTAAAATAGAGATATAAAAAAAAATAAACAGAGTCATATTTATCTTTCAAATACAGTACTTAAATTCAAATCAGCTTGATAAAAAAACTGTTGTGCATTTTATGGTGTTATGTAAAAATGTGACATCAGATTATGCAAATGAACAACAAGTAATAAAGCTGTATCTCGGTGTTTCATAGGAAGTGACAAAAATGAATGACTAACTTCATTTTGTAAATGAGAGTACCTTGGTAACTAAGGCTGAGTAGCTCATGGCAGGGGAGAGGCCAATCCCCAACCGCTGTAGGTAGCAGTAGACAATGTGTGGCTTGGCAATTAGGCTAAAGGTGCATAGGTAACCCAGGCATATTCCGGCAAGAATGATGTAACAAAGCTCCCGACTAGATGACTTCACCACAGGAGTGTCCCAAAACCTACATTCAAAAAAATAAAAAATTATAAGTTCACTGAACAAAGACAAACTTCATTTTTTTTTATCTGACAGATCAGCACAAAAGTGATAATAACTGCAATTAATCTACAAAGTGTGGCATGCAGTTTTCCAGCCCTCTTGGACCAAGACTTTGTGAAAAAGTAGATAGTCTTTTGGGGTTTGTCTCTACCAGTTGTACACATCTGGTAACTGATATTTTTTCAGATACGTCTTTGCAAAATAAGTTAGCTCAGTCAAACATAGATGGAAAGCATTTCAAAAGGTAATTTTTAAGTCATGCAACAGATTCTCATTTGGATTTAGATTTGTACTTTGACCAGGCCACTCCAACATAAATATATATTTATATCTAAATAATTTTATTATTACCACCATGAATTAAATACCTAATATATATGTGGATAATACAAATACTAAACAAGATCAAGACTGAACTGAAATTACACCAAGTTACACCAACTATTCACCAAGTTGTCCTCATTTTGACCATGCGATTTTGAATAAGAATATGCATTACATGTAAGAAATGTATCCACTTAATTACTTGATGAAGACAGAAGTAACAAAAAGTGTAGCCATGAGTCCCAGACAGGCAAAGACTACAGCTGCGATTGGCTCTGGATCTCCCCATCGCACATACTGGACCGGAATTGGTGCACAACCTGAAGAGAAGGATTCGAATATATGATGTATGTGAAATTATACAACAACTGTACAACAATAAACATATCATTAGTTGTCTGGATATGAAGTGCTAAAAAAGAGCTATGCTAAAAAATAGTGATCTAGAAGTGTAAACTCCAGATAAGAAAAGAGCAAAGCCATTGTACTGTTTTGAGTATGTAGCATTTGGCTGATTTGTACAGTGGTAAGTAATTCTGTGTTACTCACAATGTGCTTTGCATATAGTTAACTACAAGGGAGTCTTTGAGAATAAGATAGAAACATATGATGTGAAATCTTTAAGGAGGATCAACCCTCTGTTAACCAGATGTGGTAGATCTTCTTATGTCCTGTTTGAATATCTTGCGTGAGAGATAAAATGTTTACCAGTAAGGTCGTCTGTAGGCCAGGAGCCCAGGGTACAGGCTCGACAAGTGTACTCATCAAACACAAATTCGTTCTCCTTGCACGGAGTACAAGTCCAACAGCAGCTGACTTCTCCTTTACGGATCACCTGGAAACACATTCACACAGAGACAGACAGCTGAAAGAAAGGTGTAAAGGTCTCAAAGCTCCAGTGGGACTTTTCTGTAGCTAATCTTACACTTTGACTTTTCTGAAGGACAAGTAAATTAAAATGTGTTCGTCATGGGAAACAAAGAAGACAAAAGCGTGTACAATGTCATGGAGTTATATTCCATGTCATTTTTCAAGGCACTGTTCATTTATGGTAGCTAAAAAGCTTAATATTTTCTCCTCTGGCAAGCATGCTAAAATGCACACTGTCAGAGAGACAATAATACATTCTTGGCTCAAAAAGGAATGGGTGCAGTAACTGAAAAATAGATGTGTGAAAGATTGTATGAGATTCCTTTTTTATATAAGTCATCAGTCATCAGCAACACAAAGTTGTTGAAGAAAGACAATGAGGCCTGGTTGTTTGGATTTGACAGAAAAGAAGGAACTTGGGGAGAAGTTCAGACCAGGTTAGGATCATTTTGATGTTCAGTATTTATTTTCATTTAAGGTGCATTAGATACTAGAAACTGATTAATAAGAGATTAATGTTGGAAAACTGTGCAATGATAGAGGAGGAAAAAGGTTCCCCTCCACACAAATAGGATGAAGCTAAATAAAGCTGGATAGGAGTTGATTAAAATCCTGAACAATGGCATGAGCTGCATCTCTAGTAAGATATTTTATTATTGTCATGATTAGCAGTGAACATCTGGGATTTATTTAAATGTGGTGTGTGGGTTGTACTTCGCAGGTTTCCTCACAACAAGGGCTGTTATCTATAGTGGATATTATGCAGAGGTGTAAGTTAATATCCAACTGGGAACTTCAAACTCTTTTTGCTCAACACACGACTTGAAACATATGAGCCTTTGTTACACTCGGGTCCCATGTGTGAAGAAGCAGAGGCGGAATAGGGGACAGGAAAGATACAATGTTTTTAGAGGTATCCTTTAGAAAGTCTGGTGACAAAATGCAACGTAGTAATGTGCAAACCATGAAATTAATTCATTTTACAGCAACGACCTGCATATATGTTGCTAAGTATGTAAATGAAATAAAATACAGCAAAGTAAGGACTGTATAAAAATGGTACAAAACATTGGACACAAACTTTCTAAATTAGAGATAGAACTGGATAGTATTGGATAGCATGAGATGCAATATTTGTATTAACCCCAAAACTGATGCCATTCAGGCTGAGGCCACGAATCCAATGATCCAGATGCCTCTTTTGAGACAATTTTATTTACATTTTCAATAATAAAATCCAAGACTTGAGGACTTATGCTGCATACCCCTTCTCTCAGCACTCTGAATTTAGAATGAATATTAGTATTGACAGATATCTAAATTTAAGCATCCTAAAAATCTTGCATAGCATCTCTATTGTAAACTGAATGAATTGTCACTTCAAACTTAACTGAACTGAATTAAATTTGAAATCCCACCTTGATCTGAGCCTTTTGGCAGGGCTCAGAGCAGACTGATTGGATGATTTCACTGCTGTTGCTCCATATTTCCTCATCATTCATCTTCAGACCACCCTGATCCCAACTTCCCACATGGATGTAAGCGTACTGACCCACTCCGATCTGCTTGAAGTTCATATTTCATACCTGTAGCACACATCAGCCTACATTGTCAGTGTATAGTTTAACACTATGCATATCTTCTCCTTTCTTTGGTCTTCAACAGAGTCCTTACCTGCCAGGGGAGTCTCCATTCTGGTCAAAGTGAATAATCTCTCCAGATACACCAGTAAAGTTGGTTCTCATTAGGTAATCCAGCAACTTGCGACCATCTATGGGCCGCATGTCTTCACACAAACCCTTTGAAAAACAGAACAATTATGCAGTAAATGTTATTGCAATCAGAAGTGATGGAATCTGGATAAGCTCAATTTTGAGGCTCATACTTTATATCCTGGACAGAGAGTTTGCTGCATGGCATGCAGACCATAAGCCATTGAGTAAATGGCATTTATAACAAAACCCATTTTGTATCTTGGGCATACTGGTGTCGTAGAGATTCTCTCCCTGTGGCAAACAAAAATTAATATTACCAAAAGAACAACTTAATTGTATGATGTCATTGACAGATTAAAAGTGTTCAATGTGGGTGCAGGGAGCATATATATTTTAATACTAACAGCTGCAAGTGCGGTTGTACTTTGGGTTCTCCTGTGGATGCCCTCTCAGTCGACACTGGAAACGGTGCTGCCAGAATTCAGGAAACCAGGGGTTCCTCAGGTTGGAATCCGGCTTCAAGTTCAGGTAATAATCATCAAACCAGTTCACATGTGCTGACTTTAGCTTGATGGTGATCCCACCGGCAGCCTCCGTTTGATAGCCATCAGTGACATCATATCTGTCTGCCCAGCCATCACTAAAAAGAGAAAGTCCAACAAGGAGGTTAGAGTGAAAACTGGAAGTGGGCAGATTTATGTGATGTTTCTTATCAGACTTAACACCATTTCTACATTTGTTTGGCTTCAAACCAGCAATTTTAAATAGTGAGAAAAACGACTAAATGCATAGTTGTGCACACTTTTGCAGAAACCATTCTGTGCCACAGCAGTTTGAATATCTTGTTAACTGCTTATCATTTTTGCAACCCACTCCGTGGTTTGGCTGCTGAGACGGCACTGTCACCTCGGCAAAAGATGCAGAAAACTATTTACTTTCCATTGTAATTTGACACTTAATGACAGAGAAACAAAAGAGAACAGATACTGTATATTTAGCTGATAACAAATACAAATACAATGCCTGTATTTGTGTACACCGATTGTACATGTGCAAAAATCTTTAAGATTAATTTATCTTGCTGTACTTTGGCCTCATATCCATATTTTAAAACCCAACCTTTAATTTGAGAGCATTGTTTCAGTGGGGAAGAAGGTCAAATCTTAAATAAAACTTGTTGGCAGAATTGCTGGAACACCTAACCCCCCATTAACAATAAATTAAATACAGATTTATTTAATGTATTTATTATATGTTTGAATCTTAATGGTTTAATGATATCTAATACAGTAATACTATTAATACTAATACTATTATGTAAATTATTTAAACAATTATTTATTTTGTTTTGTACCTTTTAGCCCTCCATAGAAACACAGTCTTTACTTTAACTCTAAGGTATCCAAATAGCAATCACATACATTTCTGTGACAACCTGTCAGCTTTAAGTTTCAGTCAATCTTCTTTTTGACAAAAAGAGGATCAACACAACATGCCTTGATTTTTTTCACAAAGCTTTTCTTCCTTTTACATAATGTTGGAGGTGTTCTGTAATATATGGGTTTTATTAAGTTTGTTCTCATTTTTATAACTTCCCAACCTCTGCTTTTAACAGATAAACACTCAAGGACAGAGTGGTTCCTTGCTACTTCATCTATGCCACCCACAATAGTGATATAATATATGTTTACATCTGCTGGTGGTCATAATGTCATGGCTGACTGGTGCAAATGTCTTCTAACAAACTTAAAGAAAAAACTGAGAGAAGTAATTGTCTAGAAACTTACTTAACCAAGCTGGAGTTACACAACAGTGTGTGGGTGTTTTTATAATGCCTGATTCTGGTGAGGTAGGAGATCATTTCATAACACATCCTTAGAGAAGCGAGTACAGAAATGGTGCACTGGCATGAAAAAAGGCAGGAATAGATTTGAAAAGCATAGAGGGCTTTGACTCTGGATAGTTTGAATCACTGTTCAACAAGCGCTCTGAAACCCACACATCGACCTAGCAGGGCACCATGCTGCATATGGCGTGTTGCTATACCACCTACATGCCTGAAGACACATATATGTGTGCTATGCAGTGTGTGTACACAAACATCTTGCTCTGATTTTTCATACAATTTTTAGAACAGCCCTTTTTTTAACAATCCAACAGCAAGAAAGGTGTCATTTTTACACTTGAAACTGAACAAGAGGGGAGAAACATAGACTAAACATCAACGACTGTCTGATCTAAATGGACTAAACGTTCTCCTCCATGGCCTATAAGCAATCTCAGCTGCTGTGTTTCTGCATTTGTGGGTGGAAAACCAATGAAGGATCACATTGCATTAACAGTAATAGAAATTCCAAGTGGTTAACAGGAGCTCTTGTGTGAAAAAACTGTGTGCAGCAGCCAGAACCAAAGGTGGAGATTTGTCACTCAAGGCTACTTAAACTTACAGTGGTGCATCCTTGTGAAGTAGAAGGGAAGCATGATTTTTTTTAAAGTTTTAAAAAAATAAAAAGATTGACTTGCATTTTGTGTTCACCCTTTAATCAACCACCTAACAGCCAGTATTTAATGTTGGCCTATGTATCTCTACTAGTTCTGCCTTTCTAGGCACCTTTTGCTTTTTGTTTATTCTTCTTTGGAAAATAGCTCAATCCAATTAGATTTGATTGAAAATAGCTACTTACCATTTCTTCCAGTGATTCTCAAATAGATTTGGGTCTGGAATTTGACTAGGCTATTCTAACACACATATTTGCTTTGATTTAAACTAAGAATCTCTGGCAGTGTGTCTGGTCACTGTGCAGCTGGAAAGTGAATCTTTGTTCTTGTCTCTCTTTTTTTTTTGTTTTGGCTGACCAGCTTTTCTGTCCCTCCTGAAAAAAAAAAAAACTCTCAGCATGATCCTGCCATCACCATGTTTCATGATGAGAATGATATGTTCAATGTTAATTTTCCAGCACACAAGGTTTACTTGCAGTCCAAATAATTCTTTTTCGGTGCCACCTAACCAGAGAACTCTCTTCCATATGTTTGGCATGATCCAAGTATTTCTCTCCATTTATGGGACATAGGCATGCACACATGGCACAAAGGCACAAAACTGGAAACAAAATCTCCAGGCTCACATAAAAATCTAAATTTCTGCAGGTCACTAAACAAACCTGTAAAACAAAAAACACTAGTGATTACATGAAAAGAGCAAATTTTGGAAGGGACATGCATATCTCAAATAAATTTTTACAAGCAAAACATAATATAAGTAAAAGAAATCCTAACTATTTAATTGACATCAATAAAATAATTATACAATGGCAACACAGCTAAAGTATTTATGATGTGTCAGGTTATAGAAAGTCTAGAGAGTTGTGTTTTTACAATATGTAGTTCAAGGTTATTTTACATTTCCTGCTGTCAAATTTGAGCGACAGCCTACATATGTGGCTCCTAATGAGGAAAGGCATTTATAGAACACCAGGGACGAGAGCGAGCCAGAGAGCCAAACCTTAAAATAAAACACGTTATTCTCAGAGAGAGACTGGAACCTCTTGCTAGCTCCACCGCCTCTTCTTCACTTGTTTGCATCGCTAATGATTTTAAAGGCCTTTTTTTTTTCTTTAATGTTTTTTGCCCAATCTTTGGCTTATTTTCTTTTAAAATAATTTGCAAGCAGATGGTCGCACAATATGGTAAAAAAAGAAGGTCTATTATAGAAACGGAGAAAACAGGGCTTTCAACTTTGTATTTCTAAACACATGGAAAATTTTCATCAAAGTGAACAATTAATATTTAGGTGGCACTGATACTTTGAATACATAAAATTAGGATTATAAAAGACAACAGGCAAATTTGACACAATTGTGCACAGGAATATCTATACTTCTTGAAACTTTTTAAATATGCGCACACAACAGTTTTATACTTTAATGAGTTTCACATTTGATTTGAAAAACCAACACAAAGCAATGTATCTTTGTAGGGTAAAGGGAAAAAGAATTTGATTTTTCAGAATCAAATAAATGTCTAAAAAAGGGAATATTTCTTTCTATTCAACCTCTCTGAGTCAATACTTTAAAGAATTACCCACTGATGTAATTACAGTTGCAAGTATTTTAAGTTATGTCTCCACCAGATCTTCATTTCTTCAATTCTTCTATGTAAAATAGCTCAAACTCAGTATGATTGAATATAGAATGACTCTGAACAGCTTTTTCAAGTCATGCCACTGGTTCTCCATTTGATTTACTGGGTCATTCAAACACACAAAAAAGCATTGCTCTAAACTATCAATCTGTACTTCTAGCTATATGTTTAATGTCATTATCCTGCTGGAAGGTGAACGCTGCAGTCTCAAGCCTCAAACAGATTTTCATTTAGAATTACATTGCCATTAGCAGCATCAATATGACAAACTGTGATCAGTTTCCTTCTCGCTGATAGTGTAACGCTTCCTACATCACTATTCTGCTTGTTCTTTAAATCTTATCAGTGAGTATCTGCAACTTATCCAGAGATACCGTGTACCTTTTGTTGTTATATTTAACACTGAGATTACATTAATCACAGGTATACTTGATTTAACAATTTTCTGAAGGGTTTGGGGAACAAAGCTTTTCACTATTTTAGGTGCGAGCATTTTGTCATATACTTTTCTTTCTACTTCACATTCTTATACTAGTTTGTCCTGGCCTATTATACAAAGTACAGAAAATAAATTGAAATCAGTGCTTGTAATATTGCAAAATGAGTAAACATTCAAAAGATATGAATTTTTATTCACTGCTGAATACACTGTGAAAGAAAATATAATAGAATGTAAAAATACCTTTAAGTTTAAAGGTCACCATTAAACTGAAAGATGCAATGATGATGAGGATGAGAGGACAAAGATGGTTCCGCTATAAACAAATACATCGGGATGGATGACGCTGGACATCTGGAGAAAGTGGAAAGCAACAAGACTGTAAATGTAGAGGCACAAACTGTGCATGGCTACAACTTTTATTCCCTAGTATAGGCAAACAACACACATATCAACACACAGCGACAAGGCGTGCAGGCATAAATTGAAAATGATAGATTTCCCTGCTCACCTTCCCACCAGCAGCAGTTCCCCCACCAGGCGCTTTCGTCTCATGGCCATCAGAATGCCTCGGACTGTCATGCCCTCGCAGAAGCAGGCCACCACTCTGGCTTTGGGTAGATGGGCCATGAGTTTTTGCAGTAGTTTGTCAAAGTTCTGTTCCCCTGCATTACTGTATATTTTGTCAGAGTGGGCAATGCAGATCCCCTCTTTTGCTGCCATGTCTTTGAATGCCTCCATACCGCTCTCACCATAGTTACCTATGGATGGAAGCACATTATTGAAAACACACAGTCAGGTGTCTGTCATTCAATCTAACTAAATGAAATGAGAAAACTGAGACTTTTTCTGACCGAATAAAGTCATTTTCAGATATTTTTTTACAGGAATCTAGTCAAAAATCTGACTGATTTCTTCTCGGAACCATTTCTTCTGAAGGCTCACAAGTGTAATTGCAGTACAGGAAAACAAAGAAATACACTTGTGTAATGCCAACACAGCACTTGAACATGTGGTAAGTTTGCTCCTGTCATGGGAGATGCTGTCGAGTGATTGATTTCCCCATTATTGCTAAAAAGTGGGTCGCCTAGTTTCTGTGGCTGCGCAAGTGTATACCAAAAATTATTATTTACTGGGTCATAAACTTTGCCATTAGTTCACAGAAGCCCACTGCAGTGCTGCAAGCATGACTGACCTACATTTATTAAATAAATAAATAATTGAAGGAAATGGTCTGATGACTAATGTCCATTAAATAGATTTATAAGCCTGCCTAATTCTTATAGGGACATGGAAGGGCTGGTGTCTAACACCAACTGACAGTGGGTGAAAGGCGGCCTACACCCTGAAAAGGTTAGATTACTAATATGTCCAATAAGTTTTGAACATATCACAATAATTATAGCTTCAATTAAAATTTCCGCTCATCTTAAATTCCAGCGGATACAGAATCTAATGGATTAATAATTGTCATGCAATGGTGCCGTTCATCAGTGATGAAGGATTGTGGGCACCTGGTTCTCGGAGGTAAAGCAAAATGCACCGAGGTTGCACTCCGCTGTCCTAAGTTCGATTCCCAGCCCGGGACAGTTCCTGCATATCCTCCCTCTTTCTCTCTGCATTTCCTCCTATCAAGCTACTAAAAAATAAAAAAGGCCATTAGTGCCACAAAAGTCTTAAAAAAGAAATGAAAAACTGTTTTTGTTAAGTTGTTTAGATTCTTCCAGCTATATTTGGCTGTTTGAAAAATACCTAAAAAGGTTTATTAATTTTTGTGATAACATTGTCCTAAATTATAATTATTTTCATTTTGGAGGCAAAATTTACAACATCCATAGAAGGTCGCAGGAGTTTAGTTGTTGAGTGCTTTCTTGATCTGAAGAAGAGTCATTCAATATATTTTGTTTAAAGCAATGCAAGACTACATAGTACATGGATTGCTTTTAAAGCTATCTTTTTCTATATTTTGCCCAAAGCAAAAGCTATTCTCACATTCTGAACCAGGGTAGCACCATCTCCTTGTTTATGGTGGTTATTGAGAATAATCTTGTTTGATAACTTCAAGGTATTATCTCTTTTTTTTTTCTTTTCTTTTTTTTTTTTTGCAGATGATGCGGTTCTGTTAGTGTCTTTCAGATATGATATGCCCTTCAGTGGCACTGAAGCAGTTCACAGCTGAGCGTATAATCCCCTCAATGTTTAAGAGCATGATTCACCTAAAAGGTGAACCGTTCGCTCCTGGAAAAGGGAGATAAAGAGATAGACTGGAGTCTCTTTTTCAGCTTTACAGCTGTTACTATAATTTGTTGTGGAGAAGAAAGACCACAGCCAACAATCAAAGAATTCAGTTTAGTCTATGTTCCATCTCTCACCTGTGGTAACAAAATTTTTAATATGGACAAGATCCTGGATACAACTGCATAAAATAAACGTTTTCTGTAGGGTTACCGTGTAAACCCACTGCCTACGGGAAGCTGAAAGAAATAACGTAAGATTAATTGTTTTCCTTGGAGGAACAACTGCCAGCCTTAGTTCTCAAAGCGGAAAACAACATTTGAAATGTGACTTAACGGTTTTGAAAATTCTGTTCAACACCAGTCTGTTTGTTATATAAGAAAACAGAAAATACAGTTTAGATTCAGCAATTATTCAAGCGCATTAATAAACAGTGGTAAGAACACTGAAAGCTTAACAGCAAGTGTGGTAACACACTGAAGAAAAAAATCAAGAATTATACACTGGCAGCACATTTGTTTCCTAATAAATAGGATTAGTCACTCAAGGACCGAGTCTATGAAAATGAAGATAGCATTGTGTGTTTATTCCTCATGTGTTCTGCCAGGTTTAGAGGATGGCTTACAAATCTAAATAATAATAATTAAAAAAGAAAGATTGTGGGATGCCATGTGTCCTTTGGAGCATGGTTTCAAACACATGAATATTTTCACATTTGACTTTACTCACTTAAAAATTATTTTTTCTACCATAAATAAACCGTTTTCTGTCTAAATCTGACCATGTGAAACTGGTTCAGCTTCAAGCAAATCATACCCTGATTCATGTCATAGTTTTTCTCTGTTTGTTTCAATGAAAAATTACAAACTACTGAAACTACACCATCAAAACCTTTAGCCAGAACCTGTTTTTGGTGTTGCAGTGATGGATCTAGTAAACAGAAAATGCATCTTAGTATGGTAGAATATTCTGAAAACGTTGTCATTTAACAGTTCTATTTACAAAGTTGCTCCCAGATGATAAAAACCCAGAATGCAGTTTCCAAAAATTAGACTATTAAAAATATTAAAATATAAAAAGATGAATAAAAAAAATATTTTTATACAAAAATGAAATGCTATGATCAAATGTTTGGCTACACCTGTAACAGTGTCAAAAAGGCCAGTACCTTCTTCGTTGTTCATGGTATTATTTTTCAGCATGAACAGCAAACTCTTCTGACCTAAACCTGTAATCCATGAGATTTTGTCCAGAGGAAGATGAGCGAAAGCAAAGCTCTGCTCAGGGGTTCAGGAAACTAAGGTGGCTTTAATAGTGGCCTTGTTGTTTGTTGTATAGCTAGAGCTAGTCCGACAATGCAGACCAGTTAAAGGCCACTATTAAAGCCTCTTTAGCTTCCCAAACACCTCAGCAGAGCTAGTTGATCTCCTCCATGCCATGCTGCTTTAATGAAGTAAGTGATGCAAAAAGAGCTCAATTTTTTTATGACCTCATATAAAATTTAACAACATCTTGTGTTCTTACAAAAAAACATCACTTTATGTGTAGTAACTCAAATAAATGAACTTGTCAATATTTCTGATTTATTTAATGTAACTGCACAAAGGTTTCACTGGTTGGGTTAATCTACTGGAATTAATTTGCTTTCAATGGTCTTAAGATATTATGCTTGCTCACAGGCATAGAGTCTTACCCTCTGTGTGTATTGCAGACACATAGCTCCAGTTATACCTCTTGACAATGTCCACCATGGCTCTGGCTTGTTGCATATCTGATGGCACCACTCTCATAAAGTATTTATATAGACTCTGTTGGGAGAGATTTACATGTTCACAAGTCTGGTGACACACTTGTGTGTGTTTTCAAAGAATGGTCTGTACACTAATTTGTACGGACATAGCATCTGGCCTCTAGATTATAAAATTCAACAGGAACTTAACGTTTCTGGTTTGTTTTCCAACTTTACCTTGTCACTGAGATCCATGCTGGTGGCTGAGTATGCAATCTGTGGGATATTGAAGAGCTGCAGGAGATTCTGCACTTGAATAGCCACAGAGCTGGATCCTGGTCCGATGAGTCCCACGATGGGCTTCTTTCCCTGCAGGAGTATGCTCCCTGCTTCTGCTGTGCATCTGGCCTGGCTCTCCTCCTCATCGCTGGACACTAGTGTGTCCCGGATAAACTCAATGCTCTGCTCCAGAGCCACCGCTGAGTGCCAACACGAGTCCCTGGTGAACAAACATTGAGCTCAACATCACAATATTTTGGCAAAAAGATTAGAGGGAGAGATGATCTGATAGGGCTTCCTGAGTGAAACAAAGCCGACAGGAGGCGTTTCCATGGTCTGAATTAGTCAGTAAACATGTCATTTTAGTTAAGTTATTTTAAGCTCAGATTTTATTAAGCTTTGACCGGGAGATTTGTCCTAATTCAATAAAGTATGTTTGCGGCTGACTTCAGTCACTTCTCATCATTGTGAAGCAGAAGCATCTTGTTCTTTTCTTGGAATGCTCATTGATATTTTGGAAACAAAACTACAAATTGTAGCAAAATGACTGGAGAAGTTTATCATTTCAAAAAGGGTTTCTCCAGCTACTAAACCTGGATTTACTTCAAGGTCATGGTTTTCAAATTGTGTTATAAGAGTAATTAAAAATAAATAAATAAAAAGTAGTAGGAATGAATAAAAAGACATGTACATATAATATAGAATTCATAAGCTAAAGTAAAAAAGATTTGCTTATCCGGAAAAAATATAAACAGAAGGCTACTGATTATAGCTTCTATATCTTTGGGATATTCTCTGGAGAATATCCCAAAGAATATTCCAAAGAATTCAAATTTAAACTCAAGCAGATAATAAAGTGTCAAGAACAACTGGTGGTACTACTTCTTCACTGCAAACTTAAACAATAAAAAACAACAACAACAACATAGTCTTAACCATGGTTCTGTTTCAAGCTGAAAAACTAGATATTCTACATTTTGTGCTCAGTAATGAGCTTGCCAGTAATAACAACAAGAACAGGCTACTGTGGCTATTTTGGTCGTAGTTGAAACTCTCAAAGATTATTCCAAAAATATTTCTGTACCTGGTTTGAGGTACTTTACAACCAGGAAAAAGGCAACTGGTTACCTGGATTACCTTTTTGATCCTTAAAAATTTGAAGGATAATCGTTTGCTTCATTTTGTTAATTAAAAGTGGATTCCTTCTCACCCAGCCTTCTTTCATTTTTTTGTGCATTTTTATTCTATGAAGGGATCATTAGTTTGTATCCAGTTCCCAGAAGTCTCCATGGAAGATTATTCTTGCTTCCCTCTCACCTAAAATTGTTTTACTCTTATCTTCAGATAATTTACTTTTAAATTGATTGGTCTTTTTGTTTATTTCTTTTTGATCTCTTTCATAACTCCTTTCACATTTATAACCATTCCTTGCAAAGATATGTTAAAAGCCCTAAAATACATGGTTGTTATGGAAACTTGGTGACCCTAAGTTACTCTTTGCTGCAGTTTTCTAACACTGAGCCTTGGAGATATTTTTACCTTCCTTACCATATTCTTCACTGTTCATTGTGGCAAAATAAACATAAATCTTCACCCAGGTTCATTTGTCACAACTTTAATTATTTAAAAAAAAAGGTACCTATTTTTCTACCTGTTAACATGAGTGAGTTTAGTCAAGAAACTATTTTTATGTAGCTATTTTAAGTCATTATGGTTAAAACACATGTAACAAATTTAAGTAGCATGTTTTCCTATCTTTACTATTTCCAAGAGTAGTTAGGGGAAATGATTCCCATCATTTCTCCTAGAGAAACAATCTAATTGGAAAAAAAGAACAACAGACATTGAATTAAACATATTTAGAAATTGTTAGGGATACCAGATAATGTGGCACCAATTATTTTGAAAAAATGGAAAAATACAATACTGATCCTATACATTTTTTATCCTTACTAAAGTTACTCACAAGGCTGCATTTCTCAAACTTGTCTTTAATGATAAATGGTGGAATTATTATTTCAATGTTTTTTCCCCTTTTTATGTAACTCTTGCAGAGGTGTCAGTTTATGTATATTTAATGGTTAATTTCCATGTACGAGAGTGCAGACTGAGAAAGCTTATGTGGAAAAACGTTGAGTGGCTAAAACAATATTATTTAAATATGATATTTTTCCATTTTTCCCAGAGACATTAGAAACCGAATCACAATGAATGAATTTAAAATATTTAATTGTTAACAATAAATTTGTTTAGATTTTTTAATCGAACTGCCATAGCTGACTACCTACAGCATTTAACAACTCTTGAATAAAGATTTTATCTATTTTTCAAAACTGCTGGTTGTTTTAAATTTCAAAGTTGTCTGAATGACATTTAAATGTCAAAAGTGTAGTGCAAACCCTCATATATTACATTATCTTTGGTTATTGCTAACTTAAGTCATCAGCTTCATCCTAACTTATTTACATTTTTTTTTGTTGGTCTTTACTTATTACAAGTTGTACCTGAGTGCTTTTTTCTAACAGATTACTCTGAGTAGGTTAATTTTTGACTTGCTAAAAATAAGTGGAGCTACTGCTCCTGTTGCTGACCTTATCTCACAGCCCAAAGAAATATTGGGAAGGATATTGGGGTCTGCATTAATCCTGTCCAGAGTGTGCATCATGGCTTCCACTCTCTGGATCCCATACTGCTCACGCACTGCACCGCACTTTCGCTCATGCACCTAAACAAAGTAGACCAACAAGTGGATTGTTAACCTTCATCACACAGATACAGGATACACAAGGACATAAACTCACACAACAGGTACCTTGTCTGCAGGTGGTTGGTGGTGGACAGAGAACAGAGCTCCAATGATAATGTCCCCTGGGATATGCGCCAGCACCCTTCTCTCATTATTCTGGGCACTTGCCACAGCCTGCTCTTTCAAGCTCAGCCAGCTCAGATCAGTTGCAAGCAACAGAATGATTCCAAACAACCTCACACATAATGTTTTCATTGTCCATGTGCTATTCTTTAAACCTGCCTCCATCCTCTGCCCTCTCACATGAATCTCTTGTGTTTTGCATGGAGAGAGCAAAGCCACAGACAAGAGTTAGACTCCTCCTGAGGAAAAAGATGCACATAAGCTAGGTGTGGAAGAACTGAAGTCAGAACAAGATACCTTAACTTGACACTAAAATTTTAGACCTGAGCTAAAAACTAAACCAACACATACATTCTGCTTACCTTTTGCCATCCAGATTTCAGTCCATTTGAGATCGTTTCCATCACAGAGGAAAAGTAAAGAGCAGCCTGTGCAGCTTTTTTCCTCGAGCTGAGTGTAGTGCCTGGCTACGGCAAACTGCAAATAGCAGCAGATAATACAGCCCGTTATTGGAACATGCTTGACTTACTGACGCACAAGACAACCCCCCTCCTTCTCTCCCACTCCACTCCTCTCCTCACTCCTCCACTTCCCTCTCCTCCTCCATTCCCTCTACATCCAAAACAGTGTGGAGAGCTTCACCACCGATTGTTCGGATGGGAACTTATGGAAACAGAGAATATACACTGCAACCTCAAACTTCAGTGCACATTATTATTTTTATGAAATACTAAGTAAAAAAGGAAGACAATTGTAATATAAATAATAGTTTAAGCTCACCGACTTTGTCTGGGCCACCTAAACCATTACATTGTAGCAAGAGCTGTCCTCCTGCTAAAAGGTGAAACTCCTTAGTTTTAAGTTTTTTGCAGCTTTTGCAGGTAATACAGGACATATTAGCTTTAACTATCTAACAGCCTCATACTGTCAACACAGAACACCTACCCCTGTGGGAATAAAATTTGAAAAACAAGAAGACGTCATATCTCCAAAGTGGCTTTAAATGTTTTTGTGCCGTTTTATGCTTTAATTGTAAATCTTTCAAAATTAGTGATTAACCTTTGAAAATTTTAAGAGGTTATTACATTTATTTGGTGATGAGGTGGGAATTTGAAGGTTGTGATATTTGCTGAAGTGTAAGTCAGCACAGACTCATTGCAGTAATTGCTTCTTTTCCTCAGGAAATAATCAGATGACTTTCCCATTCTTCAAAGCCTCTAAATATTCTTTGATGATAATTCACCAACCGTCTCCTTCATGTTCTCAAATGTTTGTCTCAAACACAATGATAAAGAATCTCAATTTACCATGTTAACATGACTTCCGCCTGTCCTTTTGTCCTTTCATTCATTCATTCATTCATTCATTCATTCATTCATTCATTCATTCATTCATCCAGGATGTAGAAGGCTAAAGTACCAAGAGAGAACTCAGACACACTGGGAGAACATATAAACTCTGTGTAAAAAAAAACGTCTAGGTTCTTCTGCTGCAAGGTGACTGTGCTTACCACCCGGCCACCATGTAGTCATCAACAAGTCGCTATCAAGACTTTTGACTGTAAAATATTACAATTTTACAGTATGTTCCCTGCAGGGTTTCTCTGAGTTATGTAGTAAAATCAGGGGGAGGTTGCAGCATTGTATGGCAGACTCTTGAAGAAACCAGCTACTGAATATTAGGTTTCAAGTTATGTGAAACTAAAAAAAAATAAAATAAAGTATTATATTGTATAAAATAAAATATATTGTGCCATGTAGTCAAGTTGGTTTAATTATGTGTTCCATTTTCAGTCAGAAGCTCACATTTCCAAGTTTCAAACAATGAAATCAAAAGAACAGCCCACTGAAGTTTTGTTTTTGAGGGTATAGTCAGAAGTTTCTCACCAATCACAGTCTCAAAATCTAATATGCATTGCATGTGACTGTAATTGTATAAAAGAAAAAAACAAACAGATTTCCCCTTTTCTCTTATATGTCTATCTTTTATTTGTCTATACCCATTTATCCATAGTAGGTTGGTGCCTGTCTCCAGTGGTCATTGTGCAGGACGCAAGATATACTGTACTCAGTGTCTAAATAGATGCATGGCGCCTTCTAGAGGCAGGACACCGGTTTTCATCAACTACATTTGCCATTTTTGCAACACTTGCTGGCAGACCTATAAAGCTAAACAAATCTGAAGACAACAAGGTTTTGTTGAAATCGGCTGCAGTCTTGAGTGTTGAGAGTCATGTGAGAGAGGAGCAGTGATATAAAGATATTCAAGTTTGTTCTTGGAAGTCTTTATAAAGCAAAGCACTGCCCAGAGCAAGGTTTTGAGTCAGCTGCTTCTCAATGAGGACATAAGGGCTCTGCTGTGAGTTGTGAAATATTTTGCTGATTATCACCAGAGTCAGTAGATTTCTGAAGAATGTACAAATAGAAATATACGTGTTAGACTTTAGTGAACAGCTGAACAAAATTTCTTTCACACAGTTAAGGCCTCTTTACCTCAGACATACTTAAACTAAAATCCTTCATTAGGACAAGCATCCTCTGCTGTTGGAAAACAGGAAGTAAAAATGAGATTTTGAAACTCAAACACAAGTATTTTGTGTTTTTGAAACACAAAACATTTCTTTTGTTTCAAAAAGTATTATTGTTTTTTGGAACTAATTGCAAAAATGAATCGTTAGAGAACAAGAAGAGCACACAGAAATACCAGCAGTGCAGTATAGCCAAAGTGCTTAATAAAAAGAAACTATTCACTCATATGACAATCAAGACCATTCTGGAAATTATAGTGGTTCAGCAACGTATTTAAAAATGTATTTAGAACATTTCTCTATTTGTGTGTAATTCTTTTTACACAATCTAAAATAGGCTATAGCAAGATGAGAATGTTTAGCTATTTTCAGTCAAACCAGTTTAACTTACATCTGGTTAAACAATTATCTTTCAACTTGACGTTTTGTTTTGCTATTATGGTGTAAATCATTACTAAGTCAAGAAAATATCTGCCCTCCCACAACATGCAGTGAGGCCTTTGGAGATATGACAGGATATAGGGTGCTTAATCGCAGTCAGACCATGTATTGCTGTATTTTCCCTACCTTTTTCTTCTTTATATTTGTTTTTCATCAAATTCTTCCCACAACTGTGTTTATTTGCATCTTGTTGGCAGGAGAAATGCATGATGTGAAAAAAAAACACTGTATCATCAAGTTAATGAGTGTTTTTCCTTTAACATCTACTAGGGGAAGGATGCAGGCTGAAGAAATAAAAATATATACATGGCGCCCACTAGTGGTAAGATACTGGCCTTCACTGTCTGCATCCTCCCCTGTGTTTGCCACAGGGGAGGTAGTAGATGTGTTGTTATATCAAGATAAACAAATTCATGAACACTGATCTTTTTAACAATGGCTGCTGTCTTGAGTACTAAATGTCACTGTGAAGCGACACAATTCAGAGACTGAGATCTAGACAAAAGTCAGGGAGCAAAAACAATCTTTAATACATCTGCAGACAGAGAGCAAAAACACAGTGCATTAGTGGAGAATCATTCTGCTCTAACAAATTCAGAGTTGCATAGTTACTTTATTCACCTACCAGAGGCGGAGACTCAATCTTCTAAGACCAAACAAAAGAAACAAAGGAAAACACATGGAACAGTTCAACCTTGTATGCTCATTCACTATCATATCTACGGGACGCGAAAACTAAACATTCTATCTTCATACAGGGGAGGCTATGGGAAAAACAGCAAGTTCCCAGACAACCGGTCTGGGGAAGTTCAGCAACCCTGGGAAAACTTACTTCAGTAGACACATCTTATTTCATTAGTTTATACACCCTCTGCGACTGCACAAAAAACCTTTTAACTGTTATACAAAAAACATTACATTTATATGATGCATAAAGGAACATTTAATTCAAATAAAACATTTTGCCTTAAAAAAAAAACTCCTTCACATCACATGACACAGCATCAGTGATGTTAAGACATTTGAGTTTTTCTTCTTAAGAATCATCACAAAGCACAGAACTGCTCAGAGCAATTGTGTGTAAGTCAGCTGCTTCTCAGTGAGGACTTTGTTTCTGGTCTTTGCTGTGAATAGTCTTGTATCTATGATATGTGATGACAGAGTAAGTGGTTTCTGGAGAATGTAGAAAATGTCAAGGATTAGACTAAGGTTTTTTGTTCTTTTAGGGGGTTAAAAAACTTAAAATAAATTTGTGGATTTTTTAATTATTATTCTGTTCAGGCGAGGCACTGCCTGTGTTAGTTAATTGAAGCTGAAAAATGCATTAATTTAACATTAACATTAATGTTGAAATTAAATATGTATACAGAGTGAGGTTTAGGTGTCAGAATTTAAAACTGTGGTCCCACTACTGTCATAGAGAGTTTCACAGTAAAACCACAGCAAACACACTGATGTTCTGTGTGGCTATATATTGGGAGTTAGGTTCATGCCAACACAATCTGAAGCATAAAATTAGTAAGTATACCACCAAAAAGGGTGTTTAATATACAGTATATATAAAACTTCAATCTTGTGTCTAATGGAAATAAACCCCAGCGCACATTTTATTGATTCTGGAAATGTGGAGATGCATTTCAGGTTTTTATCAATAAAACATTTTGAAAAACACATTGTTTTCCTTCCAATTCAAAGCAATGCATTTATTTAGATCGCATAGAATTTCTCAACACAGAGACATTGAAGTTTGTGGTAACATGACTAAATAAGGGATAGGAATGGGACAAGGATATAGAATAAACATATTATATACATTTGCATTTATAGCAATGGCTAAATTGCAATTCTTGCCCTTAAAACAGACTTGTTACATACATACCACCACTGGAAAAAGGAAATTATTTAGCACGATTACAAATCTGAACTGTAAAAAAGGAGCAGCATTCAGTTTTTATGCTCCATAAACCTGTAAATGTCCAAAACCAAATGTGCTAAAACACTGAATTCCTTTAAACCCAGGCTAAAAACACACCTATTGAGAGTTGACTTATTATTTACTTATTATTAACTGAAACATTAATTTTCTATTTGATGTATACTTGATGCTTTTTCTTGATGATTTTGATGATGCAACATAGTGTTTGTTTGTTTAATTATTGTGTTATGTTTGTGTTATATAATGCACTTTGAACTGCCTTGTTACTATATAAATAAATTTACTTGAATTAAACTATGAAGATTACCCCAGTCCTTGGATGTGTAGGTTCTTCTCAGGCTGTTTGCACCACTCATGAGGTAAGCATGAGGGTATTATAGCATGTGACTGAGAGAGCAGTGGAGGGGGTAGTGGGATCTCAAAAACTTCTGAGAAAATTCCTCCCACTTTCCCACTGTGGCAGTTCTTGGTTCATGCCTCAGTGTCTGCTTTGCCTCTGAAAGGAAAAGGCTGCGATGTGGGAGTTAAAAGTTATTATTTTCCTCCTGTGTTTGGTGCCCACCTATCAGCAGTTCCCTCGCCTTTGTGTAACACAACAAGCCCTGCGGACCAAGGAGTGCTGTCCGGTGTGGGAGGGGGACAGCTCAGCTTGTGGAGCCAGGTCAGGTAGGGGCTCCTGTGAGGATGTGGAGATCTCAGAGCAGCCCGATGGACCACAGTACCCCTTCTCAGGACTGGACGATCGAGAGAAGTGGCCGTTGGTTTTCTACAACCGGACTTGTCAGTGTGTGGGGAACTTTATGGGCTTTAACTGCGGGGACTGCAAGTTTGGCTACTTTGGGGACAACTGCAACGAAAGAAGAGAGTCCCTTAGACGAAACATATTCCACCTGACCAGAGCTGAAAGAAACAGATTTATTTCTTACCTGAATCTCGCCAAGCAGACGATCAGTGGGGACTATGTTGTTGCAACAGGGACCTATAGGGAGATGGAGAATGGCTCCAACCCGATGTTTGCTAATGTTTCTGTGTATGATGTGTTTGTCTGGATGCATTACTATGTGTCTCGCAATGCACTGTTAGGTGGGCCAGGGAATGTCTGGAGAAATGTGGACTTTGGACACTGGGCTCCTGCATTTCCACCATGGCACCGTGTTTACTTGCTGCACTGGGAACATGAGATCAGAAAGCTGACAGGAGACATGACTTTCTCCATTCCGTACTGGGACTGGAGAGATGTACAGGACTGTGAGGTGTGCACTGATGAGCTGATGGGGGCCCAGAGCCCCCAGGACCCCAATCTTATCAGCCCAAGCTCTGTCTTCTCCTCTTGGAAGGTAAAATCAAGCATACTTTTTTCTTTTGTCTATTTATATAAAAATGTTTTTGAAAAAATAATTGTGATTGTCATATTTTTTGCTTTACATATATTTTTCCTAACAAATGAAACTTTCTATATATATATATATATATATATATATATACCAGGCAGATGCTGTGTGAAATAACATAATATTTTAAATAAACATGGCTTGATTTGTAAAATCCTGAAACAACTATGATTAATTTTGTTTTATAAGTCAGCATTAACAGACAAAAATGGAGTCCATTTTTACCTCTTTTGGTAAAAATGGACTCCAAGGCAAAGTAAACTAACCAAAATAAACACAAAGGCACATTTCAAAGATGCCGAAAAGTAGCACGACTATATTGGGAATAATCTGTGGACAGACAAGAAAAAGGGGAAAGAAAATTTGTAGAGTATTTGTACTATCTGTTGAATTACTGGGGAAATATTTTTTCACATAAAAAATAATTTTGTGAAAAAATTATTTTTTTCAAATAAGTTATATATTGTAAAATAATTAATAAAATGGTAAAACTTTTTTTTTCCATTAATACATAAATCTTAAAACTGCAACACCTTCTTTCAAAACTATGATTGAAATTTTCACACTGACCCAACCTTATTTTGTAATCCCAATCAACTGGTTTCTCTTTTTTTTTTTAAAGTTCAAAAGTATACTTACGGAAGAGCTTACGGAATGAACTCATAAGAAAATCTTCTAAAAAGGACATTTGCACAAAATAGAAACTCATATTTGTGTTTCAAATCCCCCTATTTAATCCTCAATTATGGATTAAGTCATGTTTAGTTCACGAGTAAGGGTTTGTGTTTATAATTTAACTTTCTGTACTCTGCAACAACAGGTGCTGTGCTCCCAAGCCGAGGAGTACAGTAACATGGGTGTTCTCTGCGATGCCAGAAATGAAGGCCCTCTCCGCCGTAACCCTGGAAACCATGATCAAAATATTGTGGAAAGATTACCAACTTCTGCAGATGTGGAGTTCACCCTCAGCCTTCCAAACTATGACACTGGAGCAATGGATCGCACCGCCAACATGAGCTTCAGGAATACCCTGGAAGGTCAGCCAGTCAAAGCCTGAGTGAAAACCAACAAACAATCTCACTTCTGCTGTTTATCTGACTGCTTCTATATCCTGCTGTCATACTTTTATATGTAGTGCAAGCTTGTCTTAAGGTTGCTCATCATTCTTAGCAGTAAGGGACATTTCTCCGCACTGGAAAAAAGAAAAAGGTTGATATTTTTATAGCTGTTTTACATCCAAGCAAAAGTAAATGTCCTACTGTTTTGAGAAATAGAAGAGCCAGGATAGTCCATTCTGGATAGAATAAGCAGATGATTCAAAACAGAGAAAGTTATTTATTTGAACCTTTAACCATCTATATTAAGCAAAAATGGTGTGGTGTAGCATTGCTGCTAAGATAGATAAAATCCTCCATCTCTTTTACCATATTTTCATTAAACCAAGGGATTTGACTTTATATTTGAGGGAGATACCCATGTGACCCATGTTTTATTGATATTGATTTAATACAAGGTGAGATGGATGAAGGTAAACAGAAAACCATTGAAGTTATTGCTCATGAAGTTTCTTAAGCAGCATGTTGAATCAGGTAGTGGACATTTGACTGACTTTGAGAAGTCAATAATAAAAATATAGAAGATGATGTGTTTTTATATATTTAAATTTAGATTTAAATAACTATAAAACATTGTAAAAACCTGTTGTTATTAGAATGTTCAAATACATAAAACTGCAAAAATTGCATACCTGTTTTACTAATGACTTGTATTACTAAATTAGACCATATTTATATGCTTATGTACTCAGTAAACGTGGCCATTTATTTAGGTAATGTTCACTGACACTAATGCAAAAGAGGAAGAAATGCTTTTGGATCATCACGCTCATATAAGAAGGCTATTGAGAGCCTAAGCTCCAACTCTGACTTTTTTTACTTACGCTTCAGCAAACATTTTCGGACTAATTCCATTTTAAGTTGTGACAGATAATGTGAGGGTTTCCCATGAGCTCATTCAAGTGAACATACTTGAAAGCAGTTAAATAGTGCATTGTTGCCAGACATTTTTTTCTAACTTCTAGAAGCTCTAAATGAATTGTTTTGACTTTTGGCAGCTAATTGAAGTTTTAAAATAAAACAACAGTGTGTCTACTCTAAGCAATATCAATTTCATGTATCTAGTGTGAAAGGTCACATGAACAGACCTCTTTACTTCCAGCATCTCAGAGCTTGAGATGCTGGACGTCAATGTCTGTCACAAACCTGAACAAAAGGAAGTCAGTAAAATACTTTAATAAACAAATATAAATAAGATATTTTGAACATATGTTCTTTCAAAGTGTCTTCTTCTGATATATAAAGAAAATTGTATAGCTTCAATCATATTTTGACGTAAGCATGGCAACAATTGTTGCACTAGCATAATAGATAGACATCACTATGCTATGTGTCAATGGTTTGCCTGTGTATTCTATATGTCTTGCTTTTCCCATACAGCTTAAATTACCAGTTGTTAGATCTTCTAGACCTGAAGGTACCGCAAAATGGTGTCTCCTACATCACTGTCATTCCCATAGTTGAACCCCTCTCTTCTCTGGCCTCTCCAAAAGGCGATCCTTTCCACAAAATGTGGCCTAAGCACTGAATGAAAACTACAAGATGGCGCCATGCTTGAACCTCGTTTAGAACAGAGCCAAGGTGTAGTTCTTGGTCTGGCCTAATTGGGAGAATTTACTCCCAGATGTACATTTGTTCTTACTAACATTTTCACCTAACATTTTCAGCAAATTTGGTCATTTGATGAAATGACCAAATGAGGTCAAATGTCACTTGGCACACTGAAACAATGACATTTGAAGGACGTGGAACTGAATCTCTATGTATCTAAAATATTTCTGAACACTATTGTAACCATTCTGTGTTATAATAGGTTATGCATGTCATGGTTTTTCTTATTTTTTCATATGTATAAACAAGCCAGATTTGTATAATTCAGACTATGCAGTTTTCCACCGGCAACAATTGTTTCAGAGTATAAAACCTACATTTTCACTAACATAACCAACGTAAAATGTAATAATTCATAAATATCACGTGTTAGTTAGGGAAGTCCAAGAATTGAAATCCATGCACTTGTTTTGCAGAAAAAAAATTGGGATTAAACAGGTTAATTTAGTTAACATAGTTTAACAGCTATTAAATATTGTAAATATTGTAAATATTAACAGCATTTACAATGCTTCTTTGTTTCATACCATTGGTAGTCAAAAGAAAATGGTGTCCCGGAGAAGAATCTGTTTAGTTTAGAGACATGCACCTGTTCAAAGCTTTGAAGCTGCCAAAACAGATAAAGAGTATGTTATGGTGAAACCAGTCCTTTATCAATGTAGGCTGAAATGATAAAGAACCCATTATTTTAACAGCAACAAAACAAGATAAATTACAGAAAATATTTCTTCATAGTGTTTCAAAACAACTACTTTAACTGTATATTCTGAGTGATGGTTAAGATTCTTTACCAAAGTTAAGAAGTAAATGTTAAAACAAAACAAAACAAAACAAAACACCATTTGATAATGATGCAACATGGAAGTTTGCAGTTTTCTAGTTTTCTTTGCTAGCTCTTGTCATCCATTTTATTCTTTCTGCAGGATTTGGGGACCCTCAGACTGGGTTGGGAAGCAGTTCTCATTTGGGTATGCATGCTGCCCTGCATGTGTTTATGAATGGATCTATGTCCTCTGTGCAGGGCTCTGCAAATGACCCCATATTTATGCTTCACCACGCTTTTGTTGACAGGTAAGAAATGCATCCGCACAGACCTGAAACTGAGGCCACCATACATATTTTTGCAGTTAATAGTGGTTCTACATTTTCTTATCTTTTAAAGTATCTATGAACAGTGGCTAAGGAGACACAAACCATCTCCATCTCAGTATCCGGAGTCTAATGCTCCCATAGGGCACAACGGTGATTACCTCATGCCTCCGTTTATACCCCTGCATAGAAACAAAGAGTACTTTATTTCCAGCAAAGACCTTGGATATGAGTACTCTTATTTGTTGGATGCCAGTAAGTTCCTCTCAGATTTTAATAAATTGTTTTTATTGAAGTCGATATTTTGTGTTATTTTATTCTGTCATGCCAGCTATTTGGATTTACAGTTAGTCCATATATATTGCAGAACTAGTTAGTTTTAGGAATTAGGAATTAGTTTACACATGTACAGTGCAATTCAAAAGTATTTACAATCCTCAAAATTATTATTTTTTACATTTTCTATATTTTCACACCAAAACTTCAAAGATTTTTTTTGGGAATATTTTTGAATAAATCTGCAGGACACATTGTTTAATTAAGAATTGGAGGGGCGTGCTGTGGTGGCGCAGGGGGTTAGCACGCCCCACGCTTGGAGACCTCAGTCCTCGACGCAGACGTTGCAGGCTCGACTCTCGGTCCCGGTGACCCTTGCCGCATGTCCTCTCCTCTCCCCTCTCCTCACCCTCCTTCCTGTCTGCCTACTGTCAAAAATACGAGCCACTAGCGCCGCAAAAACTCTTCGGAGAAAAAAATAAATAAATAAAAAAATTGGAAAGAAGGGAATACATGGTTTTCAAAGTTTAAAAAAAAAAAAAAAAACACCTTGGGTGTTTAAGATAAGAAATTATGTTGCCACTATGACTAATTTTTATGAGCCCAATTGATAAAAATAATGAAGAGAAAACTGAAGGAGCTACAGTTCAGGAAAAAAAAGTCTGTTCATCCTGTTAACAGTTCATTGCATGCATGCCACAAAACTGGCCTTTATGAAATATTGATAACAAAAAGAAAGCTAAATAAAGCAAGTCTTGTTGTAGTTTGCCACAAGCGATACAGCAGATGCAGGGAAGAAAGTGGCTCTGGTTGGACAATAAAAAAAAACTCACTGAATATTGCCTTTGGTATATTGTTTAAACTATTTATGGGTCATTAAAAGGGATTTATGGCCATATACTGTATAAAAGCACACTTTGCTGACTTTGCTCCACCATTCTTGCAGACCAAAGGCTTGCAGAATCCATGCGTCCCTACCTGGATGAGCTGCACGATGTGTGGCCCTGGCTGATCCTTGCAGCACTCTGTGGAGGAATTGTGACTGTGACCACAGCTATTGCAATCCTTCTCGCTAAACATCGATCCAAAGCCTGGCCTCGCAGGAAGATTTGGAAAAACTTCTTTGCCTTACCAGAAAAGCAGCCACTTATCTGGAACAATGAAACTGAAGCCTGCCACCATAGCTACCAAACAACTATGTAATTATTCATTGCTAATTATTCATCGGAATATTACCAATGTTTATCTAAATATATATGTTACATAGTTTAGAAAACTATGTAAAATAACAATGTTTACAACTCATTACATTTCAATAAATATTATCAAATTCTTCCAAAACATTATGGGATTCAGCACATGCTTTTAACATATGTTCTTGGAGTATCTTAATATGCCCTTTTCATGATTCCAGACATGTATTCTTTACCTTTATTATGATAATCTTGAAAACTAAGGCTGATTTACTTCATTAGTTGTGAACTTGAGCTTTTGGTCTCTTTTTGAATAAATTAGGAGAACCTTATGCTTACAATCCCTATTTATCATAACCTGAACTTATATGAGGAACTTTACAGATATAGCATAAAGTTACTCAATGGCATAACGTTATTCAAGGGCAAAAAATGTTGCCCTTGTTGGATGTACATCAATAAGCATATGGATTTATTGTAGTTAGCATAGTTTTCTTATCAAAGTAAAAAATGCACAAGGCAAAACTGTGAGCTAAATGAAATGCAACTTGAAAATGATAACACGTAACAAACGGGAAGAGAAAAAGTAAGCTCTGCTAATTGAACTGTAAAAGCCTGATTGCAGTAAAAGGGATTTACATAAAAAACTGCTTAATGTAAACCACAATTTAAAAAGAACAAAACAAGAAAACAGTGCCCCAGAGCAAAGAGTTACAGACTCTGGATGAAAGCACTCTTCAGCGATAAACATAATTCTGCATTAGACAAGGAGAGGATGCCAGAATGTTGGGTTGGTACAGATTGCCTCAAGAATAATAATCAATTCTCAGACTCTCTGATGGGTGCATGGGGTTACACACCAAGTAAGATAATATAAATAAATGACACTCATTGCTAATAGAATGAATGAACAGTTGTCAATAGAAGATATGGATTTTTATTTCATAGCATCACTGAATACTAGGTTTAATGTCAGTATTTTCGGTGATGATCAACTCTCATTCTCCAGAACAAGTGATTTAACTTTTAGAACTCTGACTGATGAGATGTAGAGTTGATGTTTTCCGTGTGCCCTGACTCCAACACTGCTGAATCACCCATTCAGTCTCTGGTCTAGTTCTGCAGAGGACTTGTAATGAACCATGCACTATTCTGCTGGAAGGAGCCCACTGGGTCATAAAGCAATGAACATGATGCACAGAAAAATTCAGCATGCAAAAGTAATTATAAAGTAGTTAAGTTAGTAGTTATAAAGTAGAAAATCTGTGCTTCCACGTTAACAAAAAATCTGTTAATGATTCATGTTTTGTCTGTGCTTAGTATGGTCTTTTGCTGCTGTAGCACATATATTTCGAGATTTATTTTTTTTAATTTCCCAAAAAGCAGAAAAAAGACCTAATTATCAAACATAAACCCAAAGTGAAGAGAGCTTGATGGCACATGACTGGTTGATTCTCCACCAAGTATACTTGGTTTAGGAAGTATACTAAGCACTTGATAAACTGGTAGCGATAGTAAATCCTGCTGCTGTGGTGAATATGTGATTCAGTAATAATAGTACAAGATACTGTGACAGTTCATTGGTCAGCTGGTTACCATGGAGACTGTATATGGATTGGAAACATTCTTGACCATGGAGCCACACTGATTTCACACTGCTTGTTAGCATCAAAAGATGTGATAGGTATTGCTTGCCTCTTAAAGTAGGAGTAGCATTATGTCTTTTCCAGACACATAGTACAATTTAACATTTTTCAACTTTTCTACTTTAGTACTGTACAGTAAGTCCTCAATACCTATTTTATAATTTTTAAAATTACAAGGTTTTGCCTTTTAACTTCATATTGCAATTTCATTTGTGTTTCCTATCCTATCACAATCACAATATAGTTGATAGAGAAAGATTAGAAAAAATCTATTGCAGCATACTCAAAGACTGTTTTTTCATAAACAAACACCAGCACTCAGCTTTGAATTTGCTGAACAAAACTTTATTTTTTTGCAGGGGGTGGAATAAACCTGTTTCCTAATGTACCTCTTATTATGGTCTCATTAAGCCAAATAAATGTCAAACATTCTAAACATAGACACATGCTGTCTAGTGTATAATTTCAATAATAGAGTATTTTGCTCAAAATACTTAGTATTCATTTGGCATAGTCAAATGTTACAGTACATTCTCATTAAAACCGCAGTGTGTTGTAGTCAGAAGAAATAGTCACTCAAAGCAAAAGTGTACAAAATAAATGCAGAATATAATGTAAAAAGACTAGAGCACACCTTTATTTCCACTGGAACAAAGGTAAAGCAAAACCTGAAGAACTAATATTTTTAATGGTGTTTATTAAAATATATTCCATTTTAAACACATATAGATACCTGGAGGATTCAAATTCAATAGAACATCTCTTCATCACGCAGACAGCCTAAATTTCTTAGGACATTAACAGAAAATAAAAAAATATTGAATAATTTATCTAATAATTGAAACCAAAGGATGGAATGCCAAAACATCACACAGCTGAAAGTGTGTAACTTCCAATTTCTCAATTATGAGACAATGTAAATGTACAGGTTGAATCATCTTTTACCCACCATTGTAGAGAGATGGTCACAACTGCAGTCAATTATGATTCAATATGAGCGACCCCGTCATCTTCGTCAGGTTGTTTTTAAAGATAACGTCAGTGCAAATACACAGGTGAGCTGTTACCTCACTTGATTAAAGTCTACATTTGTCCACTTAAAAATATTTTTAAGATATACTTAGCACTCAAGCTTCTAATAAACTCCAATATTTCAGAAAAAAGACAGAAGTAATTCTGATAATGAAGATAGATGAGGGAAAAAACTGCAGTGAATGTCAGAGAAATAAAAGAATGCTATAACTTAAAAGAGGCCATTCTTTAAAGAGGTAAATAAGTTAAAATATGCCTTTCCTGCCTTTGATTAAGCTAGATGGAAACATGTCATCATTCATCTTCGTCCTCATCCTCACTATCACCCTCTTCTTTCTTTTCGTCGTTCTCCTTGGGTGGGGGGATGGGAGGTGGCAGGTCCAGACGAGCCCAGGACATCGGCTCCGCCTTCTTCATGGCAACTTCTATCTTGGCCGCCATCATGTTTACCATGCTTTTGGTCACATCTATCACCTGGAAGGTGAGATAGAAAGAGCAACTTGTTCAACAGGAAGTAAAATGGTTTATGAACACACTTTTGTGTTTTTGTTGTTTTTTTTAGTAAGAGCCAAAAACTCCACTAAAGTAAGACTTTCTAAATCAAGAAGGATTACATTTGTGCACTTTAAGGATTTTCCAACATAAATGAGCATGTGCCCAGTAGCCCTTAGCAATGAAAGCAATGATGCAAGCTCAGAAAACATAGTCCAAGTGGAAACTAATAAACATTTCCATAGACAACTAATCAATTTAAATAAACTGTCTTCACCGACTGATGTCCCACTTTTATAGATATAATGAGCAGGGAAATTAATTCAAGAAAACTTGTTTTTAACTAATTAAAATGATAAATTTCTATGTAATATATTTCAAAAGATACCAGAAACACAAAATTCTCACCAGAGGGAAAACAGGCTTCAAAATTCTCACTAACTCATACACTCCATGCAAGCTTTGCATACCCTGATAAGATAATTATGTGTTTTGGTGTGTAACTTAATCTGGTAACAAATAACTTAACTACTTATCTAAATTTCAAGGAGCATACATATTACTAAGGTCATGAGTCAATGTAGAAAAGAAAAGTAGTACATACCTTTAATTTCTATGATGATATATTTTATGTATGCACCTACGGTTCTTTGGTTATGCATAGACTTTGTGAATAAGAACATATTCCAAGTAGCAGTGTGAAATGTTTTTTTTTAGAAAATGAGATGACACAAGATGACACCAGGTTCATCGGTTGCTTTAGGTCTCCCATGGTAACTGTACTTGAGGCTATGGTTGCCCTGTCCCCATGAAGCTGCTGACCCACCGAGGTTCCAAGCAATAGAAGTAGTTCCACTGGAGCAGACATATTGATCAGGACTGTCCTATTTAAACTATTATTGACATGGAATTTATTCATGTCAGTAAGGTATACCAAATTCTCACATAATGCCAATGTTAAAGCACAACCAGCACAAGTTATATAATTGGAACTGCTGACTGCACAGAAACAGTTTTTTTGGCACAATTGTAGGATTGTTGTTTTTACATTTACAGGAAGCATTTTATGCAATCATTATACAAATGAAATATGATGCACAAATGATTAACATTTTGATGAGGTGGTTTAGCGCATTCATTTTAATGAACAGAGTGGTTGTGAACAGACTATGAGCTGGCACCGTGTGAGAAGGCTGGCTACTTGGTGAGAAAATGATTTGCACACAAGCTGGATGTGCAGATGATGTTTGACCTTACACCATCACTACACTTCATTGTGTAAATGAGTAACTACCTGTTTGTTGCCTAAAGTGACAGGGTACTTTACCAACCCTTTGAGTACTATTGTGTTTAAAGTATATATGTCAATAAGAGAAGATGCAAACTTTTAAATGTGTCAACCCCAACTTGTCCCAGAACAACTGCATAATAATTTGAAATGATAGTTTGTATACCATCCAAGTGTTGTACAACATTAACAAATCAGTCTGTCTTGCACATAAAATATAACCATCAATTGCCTTTCCATTCTCATTTAGGATAATCTCAAACTTGCGGTGCATTAAAAAAATTTTTCCCCAAAAAATGTAGATGTGCAGAGTGAAGAATCACATGTGCATGGCATATTTGCATTCACATTTTTGCATATCTGAATGGAGGAGTTTGTTATCTAAACTTTAATGTACCCAATTCTGCATCATTTGAGATGTGCAATGAATTAAACTATAGTTTATGGCCTCAAACATCTGGGTTTGTTTACATTTACATTTGTCTCTCTAATTAGACTTAACTCCTCTGACTGTTAACATTAAAATCTTAAATATTTATTTTCAATATAAAACCCAGTTTTTGTCAATGTCTCCAGTGTACTGTCAAATCCTTAGAAAATGGTCCATGCACAGCACACATAGAACATAAATCATTAAAGGTTTATTTTACTGTGGTATTACTGTACTTACTCCCCACAAGCTGATATCCTGTTGAAATTCCTTCTCGCCATCAAATATAATGTGGATGTTGAGCTAGAAAAAAATATGAAATTGAATCTTAAATAAGTAAACTAAACTCTAAGGAGTTTAGGAAAGCACAGAAATAATCACAGTGTAGTCAGCCTCTCACCTTAGTGCTGTTGGCATCCACATAGCTTAGCTCAGGAACGGCATTTTTGGCATATATAGAAATGATGACCTGTGTCCCTGTCTGGTGCCAGTCAAACCGGCAGGGGACCACCTTCTTCCCCTACAAAGAGAATCCAGTTAAAGCACAGCACATCAGTCAACTTGTCCACCTCTGCTGCAAAGCAACGTCTTCATTGTAAAACCGCTTTCCAGAAACCACTAGATGGAGTTCCAGCCAAGGCTCCTCATAGACTTGCACCACAAAATGATCAATTGCTGTCAAGCTGGCACACATACCGCATCTTTTTTCCTCCATAGATGTGCTCCCTTTGTGCAGCCCTCCTGAGACAGGAAGGTGTTAAAGTCAGAGGTTTTCCTTTTACAGCAGCTCCAGTATTTCATCCTGGAGAAGCAGGAGAGAAATAATTATTCTTTTACAGTTGCCACAAGAGAATGGCAACTGATAAATGTCAATAAATAATGGTGTGGGGTGAATTTTACATTTTATAAGCGGTATATGCTTAACATTAGCATTTATACTAACCCTTCATGGAAGATGGGCACTCCAGAGTGGAACGAGCACACGTCTGAGTCACTTGAAGGTCCTTCAAAACTCTGATGTTAAAAACAAAAATGAGATTTAAAAACACATCTTTTTTTAAAATATTATTGATTATGTTTTATCCAGTCATAAAATCCCTTTTTGTTTTTGATTCAGTATTTATTTTGTTGATAAAAGTAGAGGTGCACCGATTCCTGGCCAATTGCAATCACTGATCTTTAAAAAGCCTGATCTACCGATTCCGATTTTGGCCGATACCAATTTTTTGTCTGAAATGCTGCAAATTATAGCATGAAAGTCATTGAGTTGGCAACAGTGAGGGGTCTTAACTGCAGATGTGCAGACATGACCTGGTGGGCGGGACTGTCAGTGAAACCTCTCTAACAGCAATAGAGGACACTGGTTGATTTTTTTACCTCTGCTGAGATCAGGGGATAAGATCGGCTTAACATGTATGTATCAGCCAATCACTGATCATCCAAAATTAAGGAAATCTGGGCTGATTCATTGGTGTACCCCTACAGAAAAGCATACGATGAAGAAGAACTTAGTCAATTCTGCTGCTGCTGATAGCATAAAAACTTTTGACTATTATGGCAATGAGCGATGTCGAGGGTTCCTACTCATCTTTTATGTCAAAATTAATTACTTTTCCATGTCAAAATTAATTACTTTTTCATGTCAAAATTAATTACTTTCCTACACTAAACTTTTCACAATTCTCAGTGCTTTTTAGTCAGTTTCAAAGGAGTATATACAAAAGTTTACTAGGAATTAATGGCAGTGAATTGGCTTTAAAGACAAATGCTGCAACAACAACAAATAGAGAGTGTAGGGATAGATGGATAAAGAAATGAATGTCTGCGTCGGTAAACACATAACTGGATAAACATTAATAAATGGATGAATTTTAGACATAAAAAACAAGAACACTCCTGTCAGCTCTACTAATTCAACAACATGTTTTCTGTTCAAAAGGCAACCAACTTCAAATAAGGCATGCACATATATTTTCTATAACTGGTTCATTTGTTATCATTCTCTGTGACTGTACTAGTATAATAGTACTATACTGTACTATTCTGCTGTTCGTGTTCTTGTAAATTTAACTGTGAAGCTTAACCTCTCATTTTATCGTACTATGTGTAGTAACAACGAGCTTTATTCTATTCTGTTCTTCACTGTGTAGGAACTCTGGAGGTCACAATAATAATTGTACACAAAACAAATAAAAACAGATGAAAGAAGACTAATTTAGATTCACATCAAACCCTCTTTCATTACAGCTTAGAAGCAAGAAGCCGATGAGAGTAGGTATACAAAATCAGTTCAAGTATAATTATGTAAATCAGACGAGCTACCAAACATGTCAATGTAAATTTTCCTCAAAATTCCTGTTCTGATCTTGGGGTTTCTGCTCTGACAGGTCTGATTAGCTTGAATGAAAAACTTTGCTTTCCATCCACCCTGCAGAAAATATGGAGCTTAAATTTCCCCAGAGTACGAACTTTTCTTA
Organism: Poeciliopsis retropinna; assembly: GCA_010277075.1. Taxonomy (NCBI): domain Eukaryota; kingdom Metazoa; phylum Chordata; class Actinopteri; order Cyprinodontiformes; family Poeciliidae; genus Poeciliopsis; species Poeciliopsis retropinna. The sequence goes on along the minus strand of VMRM01000024.1, from coordinate 8,981,461 downwards.
AGGCGGGTTAGACGGTGGTGTAATGTCAAACAATAAGATCAGATTCTGGTGATTTCTTTGCCATAATTACACATGAGCATGCATTTTTGTATGAGAGAAAATTGTGAGGGATTGCTGTAAAGTCAATGACAATTCTAGTCCAGGAGGATTGAATGCTGGAAGTCATTTCTTTCTAAACCACTTTGAATAATTAACAAAACTTACTGTTCTGTTTGATTTCATATGGGATCATTGCATGTGTGATTGAACTGAAATTATTATATTTTTTGTGAAATGGCTTTATATAAATAAACTGAACTGAGTTCACCATTTAACTGATTTCCCAAGATGAGCAGTGCTACAGTTAAAAGTGCCACAGTTTACTAAAAAACACCAAAGATTCACTTACTTTTGTACATCCTCCATTTTTACATGATGTTCCAATTTTGACCTCATCGCTATCTTCCTCTAGACAGTAAAACATCCAGAGAGAAGGAAAAAAAAGAGAGAGAGAAAAAAAAATCATGCCCATGACAAGATTTTAAAAAAATGTATCATCAGTTTTGATGTGCTGCCCTCTAACTGTCATCTTTAACTCGAATATCATGACGTGAATGACACAGATGATGGGAAATTCCCAGTGGTCATCCATTAAGTTCTACTTTTAACATGACCTTCACATCTGCTGTCACAAGCACTATTCAGATGATCTTGTAAGTACTGGCTGACGAAAATATATTCAGCAAAGATAAGAAAGAGGAGTAGACGGAAAAAGAAAATCAAAATCTGTTTCCCACCTTTTGTCTCCGATATATTTTCGGATACTTTCAGTTTCTCCAATGCCTGCTTTAGAGAGGAAGAAACTTTGTGCTGCAGTCTCACCATTGGCTCATCGGGACTGTAAGGAAAATAAATATCTCAGGAAAAAAAAAAAGGCTTTTATGAAGTTTAAACAATCATGATGGCACTATTAAATCAGAATTATTTCGCCAGTGTTCCCTTTTTAAATGCTGCTTCAAAGACAAAAAAACCTAGTCTCGCTGAGGTTTGAACAAGTAAAATTAACAATACAGAACAGTCTGCAGATCTAAAAGCATAAATATTCAGCACGATGTCCCAAAGCAACAATGAATGCAAAAAGCACATCTCTGCCCTGTTTTCCACTGTTCAAATATTAAATAACAAACACCCCAAATTTAAACTTTTACTAGGTGTATTTTTGTGTTTAGTTGGGATATGTATACTTCTCTTTCAAGAACTTAGGAAAAAAAGCTCTTGCAGAAACCGACCTTGGCCTGTGTATCGCCTCCTGGGGTTTCGGTGCAGAGATGATGTACTCATTAAACTTTGGTTTTTGGGCCTCCAACTCCTTTTTTTCTCCCGATGTTTTCACGTCTGGTTTCACAGGCTCAGGAGGCTTCTCTTTGTTGTGGGGTCCCTTTGTGCAGCCCTGTGAGAAGAAAGTCACTGTATTGAACTCATAAAAAGTGCTCCAAAACCAATGGGGCCAAGAAAAGAAGTCGGTAGTCAATATCTGCTCAACAACAAGACAACGGAGAGACAACTGGGAAAATGGATGAAATAAAACAGAAAACTTACAGCGATGCTGAGGAAGTCTGAGAAGTCAGTAGTTCTTCTCTTGCAGCAGGACCATCCCTGAAAAGAAGTTATCAAAACATTAAATTAGACCAGAATGTTTGAACAAAGTACAAGCAATCAGTGCACTTTCAGGTATAATACCTTCAAAGCATCGTGGAACACTGGGACTCCTGGGTGATGGGTACAGGCATCTGTGCAAACAAAATGCAATGTCGATTAAAGCTGTACAAAAATATGGGTATGAATTTATGCATAATTATGATCATGAACATCTTTTATGCAGGTGGTCAAATTCTATAATCTGCTATTCTGTAAGAAAATGTGATTATGTGTAGAGATGCACCAATTTGTATTTTGTATCTTACAGTATTGTATATTACAGTATTTATTTTTTACAAATACTAATTATAGCTGGTAATGTCTGTATAAAATGTTATCACCAATCGAAACGATATCTGATTTAAAGGAGTCTGACAGTAATGGCAAGTCAAGCTAAAAATTGATTCTGGTCAAACAATAACAATTTCTTGGTGCACCTCCAGCAGGGATTTTTAAATAACTGATTTTATAGATTATAATCAATAAAACATGCAGTTATTCAAAGACACTTGCGTCAAAACTGAGCTATTTGCATTTTCCCAAATTATGCCAATTCTTCTGGCAGCAGCAGTATGAGTAATGCTGAGGAATCATGCCACATGCCAGCTATGCTAACGCTACAGGTGATACTGATGTTTGAAAGCAACTTTAAAAGGTCAGTGAAGTTCCTATATCTGAACAACAAAGTAGTAAACCTCCTATAAAACATAAACTGACGCTGTCTGTTTAAATTTAAATTCACTGACACAGGCAGCCCAATGATGGTGCTGTATTGGTCTGAGCTCTCATGTTGAAATGTGCTTCAAAGGTGCAAAGTTGGAAACATTCCGCACCCTTATCACAAAACATTGTGTTTCAGTATGGTACGGATTAACATCAGAAAATATGAATTAGCTGATGGCTCTGTCTGCTATTAAAAAGTGAAGCAACAAAACAAACCTGTTGCAATTCTGTTTAGTTCATCAACAATCTGGATAAGACCGCATCTTGGGTTTTCTCAGAGCTGCATTCTAGACTCATGTCATATTATATTATGTCATGTGGAAAGTTTGTAAGACTTCAGCAAAGGATTAAACCTCACATTGTGCAAAAATAAAATAAAACATGAATTTTGCCAATACATCCCAAAGAAAATTCAGCTTATTTCATCCTGAAATAGGATTGGTGTGCTATATTTGAGATTTCCTAACAGCAAAATGTACCTTATGCTAGTGTGTACTCTAGTATGAAGAGCCCCCAACAACAAATCACTGTGCGGTAAATGAATAATAAAAGAAAAAAAAATCACATTGGTAGGGAGAACAGGTGATAAATCACTTTCCATGCAGTTCCGCCTCAGCAGTGCCTCTTCCGTGCTATTGCCATAGATACACCACTTAGATATCCCTAAAGGTAATTATAATATACTCTACTGTTATGATAAAGAGACATCCTATTAAAATGGAAATTAGACTTTGACTCTGGCTTCAAGTGTCTTAGCAGTACACAGTAGTGGATTGCTTGAAGACAAAAGAAGATGATTCTAAGGAAGTTGAAGAATTGGTGAGGGCTGTGATATGGGGGCTAAAGACAACATCCTTAGGAGTACAATAGCCTCTCAGTCTGTGTCCTCACATAAATAATAGCATAAAAAACAAACTTACCCTTATGATATTAAATAATGATGGGAAATTCAATCACATTTTCTCCTCAGCAGTTTTTGCATGTTTTTCAACTGAAGAAAGAAATAAATCATTCAAAGATCATGAGACCCCTCTAAATGTGTGAGAAAATAAGAAATCTAAAACATTTGGGGTGTTATAAACACTCCAAATTAGCACCATAATAAAAAAAATCTATAACTTTTTTTATTTCCAGGTCATAAGTTTAATAAAATTAAATAGACATTTCTCTTCAGTTTTATGCTGATGAAATCTGAACTGTCATCTCCCATATGATCTATTGTTACATTAAATACTTGTTGAATTAGAGGTGAATCTGTGCTGCAAACTCTTGAGTTAGTAGGAAGAGTGCTCTCAATTTTCACAGATTATAGTTTAACTGCAGGCAGCCAAAAGTGAAGATTTGAAATAAAACTTTCAGGTATAAGCCCGCTGGTTATATTTAAAGGGATTACAAAGCACAACTTATTTGTTAATTTAAAAGTTTTTGAGACCTTCTTTCCCCTGCCAGTTATGCCTCCTCGACAAGAGGGAAATAGGCTTCATAAAAAGTTGCGAAAAAAAAAAGAAGTCACCAATTACACGACAATTAGGTTTGACCTATTTATTTAAAAGATGCTGCAAAGTGAAAACAAAAAACATGTACACACTAATCAAGTCTTTCCTGGATAATGACAATTTCTGATTTTCTTTGAACTGCCACTTCAGTCCCCCCTCCCCCAAGAATTAACATATAAAAGAGACAAATTGTGTCGCCTTTTACCACAAAAGAAAAGTGTATGTTGTGGGGGTGAGGTGATGTGTTTATAAGCTGAGAAAGCTGAGAGTTCCTAGTTTAATTTTTTATTTTGATGTTTTTAATGAACAGGGAGTTGAAGAATTGGTGAGGGCTCTCTATGTGAGAGCCCATAGCACAACATGTTATTTCTCAAAATTTGAGCTGATTGATAATAAGACTAATATGTTTGTATTTGGAAGAAAAAACAACTACTAATAAGTAATATTGAAACAATCACATTACAAATATAACAAAAATTTATGTTTTTAAATAGTTTTCAAATAAAAGAAATAACTCCAGATAAAGGCTAACAGATGCCTTTATCTGCACTGCTTCTCAACAAATCCTGAGTTACAATTTTAGTTAGCATATATGATAACTACAGTGTTATACAGCAACATAGGTGACTTAACGTTCTTGAGAACTTTGGACTCAATGCAACTTTTAACATGAGGTACTTGTCCTGAGCACAGCACTCCCTGAAGCCATTAAATGGGACTCTACTCTGAGTAAATGAAAGTTGTAAAATGATAAACCTTTATTTCATTGTGTAGAAAAGAGTTGTAACATTTATCCAGGAAGGTAAATACTGGGTGACTACGGTGCTATTGTGATTATGTAAGCAAGGGAATAAAGTACCAGCATAATCGTAAACACATTCTGTCATTTTCTAAGATTTTACTATTGCAGAGTTAATTACAGATGAACAGAAGCTGAAAATCTTTACTATAATTTATATAATCCATAATTTTGGTTAGCTGATGTGCTTTAAACATAAACAGGATTGTTATCAAAGAGGAACACCAACCTCATAGCTACAGTTAAAAATATGTTTTATTAGAAAAGTCTATCGAACTCTTTCACTTGTTTTGATTTTATAAAGAAATATATGCTTTATGAAACCTTGACCAAAATTAAACAGATGTAAACAATTGACAAAGGGTAGGTTGCAAATACTAGGCAGTTAGTTACATCATCAATATGTTATGATCTATACATTATTAAAGAATTTATTTAATAAAAATAAATAAATGTGAACTAGTTCATATTAGGAGTAAATTTAGTCCACCATGTTTTTTGAACTATTAACATGAACTAATTCAGTTTTAGCAGGTTGAAACAAATTTAGACTAGTTACACACCAGACAAACACATTGCAGACTTCCTGAGTATTCTGTACTTAGAGTAGGTTTTATGGCTGCATTTTGTTGTTTTACTTGGATTTAGTCTATATTATTGTAAACTAAGATTTAAGTCAATGAAAAGAAATACACATTGACTGTGAATGAATAAAAAAATGCTACAGGTTTCTTGTAAAAATGTGTAAGAATTTAATCTAAGACAATTTCAGGGTTTACAGGTTTTTATGGAAACGGGGGTCTAATCTTACGTCTGACTTTTCACTTTTCATTAAAAACAAAAAAAACAAACAACAAACAAACAAACGTGTTTTTATAGTTTCTGGACCAAATCAGTGGGACTTCTGAGTTTTGATCATTTTGTTTTATGAATCCCTCAAAAGAATGCTGATCAAAGGCTGATGGGTTGTCTGATTTACACTGAAAAAAGGCTGTTTCTGGAGAGGTCAGAAGAACCTTTTTACTTTTAAACCCCACTAATGAGAGCTAACAGTGGTAACACACCACTATCGTTCTGGTTTTGATGAAATATACAAGCGATGCCTCGCGTGTAATAAAAGTGTAGGCTTACGGGTGTATGAAACTTTCAGCTCTGCATGCCTCACGTTGGTCGGTTAAGTACCTTGTTAACTTGCTTATAAACCTAACCAGCATCAAGGCTTATGCTAGCATTAAAGAACACAAAGCTTGTTTCGGGGAACGGTAGTCTGTAGTTGTAGTTGTAATGAAAGAAGTACCAACACCTAACATGAAGTTAGCTTACATGGGCCCAATAGGCCTGCTCGCTGTAGAAATTTCCAGATGATCAGAGGTTAGCTTGCTGATATTTTCTCAACCTCCGTGACACTGCTACCTTACTGAAAGCACGACTCACCGTCCTGGTTGTTCTCTGGATCAAACCGCTGTCCGCATCCCTTATTATAACACAAGACAGACATGGTGATGTTAGCAGCAAGTTTTAAACGGTGACCAAGACTTTTAACTTGGGAGTCTGTGTGAAAGATGCAGAAAGCTGTGCCGCTGCCGCCGCTGCTACCGCTTAGCTGCCTGTGTGCCGTTTCCCTGCTCTCATTTCCGGCTGTTGTCGGCTATACTCGGCAAAACTCGGAGACCGCCCTCCACCGAGCTCCATCCGGAGAGCGTGGTCCCACATCAGCGTCAACTGATGCTGGCCGCTTTGAAACTTGCGATACAGCTCTATGGCACCACAGTGGCCACGGACTCTAACCTTGTAGCAAACGATCTATGACTGCTATAAGGTCAATTTACCATTGCACACAGCCCTCTGGACCCCGGCGCCCATCAGCCAGGTGCATGCAACTAGGGCAATATTTGTTTAGTTTTATGAGGACGGCTGCATTCTCACAGTCAGCCTCCTGTTGGAAAAATTGGTTGCAAATGATTTTTGTTCTGTTGTCGCGCTCGTCTGTTTTTGCGCGTTTTGCATTGCTTTATTACTCTTTTTCAAATTTTAACAGTCAAGGAGCATGGAAACGGATTTACTTTCACTGACCACATCTGTTTCGTCAAAAGGTAGGACACTTTGCAATTTGTGATCACATCTACACCGAGTATCGCAACCGGAGCGGCATGCTGCCGCTTGAAACTGCCAAAAACTCATGGATTTTTGCACAAAGGCGATATTTGCTGAAGCCGCATCAGAATTGGAGACGATAAGTGTCCCCCCCCCCCAACATCTGCTGGGACAGTCTCTCAGTAGCGTTAAATTATGACTAGGTCTAAGCTGGTTTTGGATTTCATGTCATGTCAGTGCAACACAATTAGTCTGAGTCGTGTGTAATTGCTCTTTTCTCTTTTTAATAATAAACTAAAAAATGTATAGAATCTCAGCAGTATTTTAAAACACATGTTAAAATATCCATAAATGCAATCAAAACATATCCAATTGTTTTTCTTAGTTTTGGAATAAAGTGATATGAATGAATCTGTCAAAAAACGAATCTGTGACAATACTATCTGGCCAATTAAGTGTCTAAATATGGTGACTTTTGAAAAACGTTTCTTTGTAGTACTGCCTTGTCTTAAACTAATACTAAGACTAAAAATAAATTTTAAGCTTACAACAAATGTTTCTAAAAGCTTTATTTTTTGTTTTTTGGCAAAAAATAAAGCTTTTTTTGTCATAAAGCTTTATTTTCTGTTAACATGGAGGGTGGGCCTGGGTCAGTGATTCTCAGGGCATGATAATTCTTTCATCACAGTTTTTATTAAATAATTTTAAACAACAATAAATCATATAAAACTGCTCAGAGTAAAACAAAAATAAAGTGCCCTTTTTTTCTTCAGATTTATTTATTTATTTTATTTTTTTCACATTTAAGTTCCAGATTTTCAATAAAATATTAAAATGAACATGTCTCGACATGTAAACGCAAAAAGAAGGTTTTATAGAAACTTATTAGGGGCAAAAAAAGTATACAAACTAACCTGATAAATCAACAGATTCACACATTATGAATCCGTCTTAATCATGGAATTACTTCCCACATTTGTGATTCAATTTCAATGGCCACACCCTGCAGTTGTTACTGCCTGAACCCGCAAAATTAAGAAATCCCTTCAATTGTGTTGGTACCATAGGTTGTGTTTCACTTTTAGGACCTGGATGATTTGCTGTAATTGATGGAACAGCTCTCTAACGCAGACAGAGATTTTGAAGGAGGATAATGACTCAAAACACAGCAGCAACTCTGAATGCTTAAAAACACAAAAGGAACATTATGTAGTTTCCTTATCAAAATTGAAATTTGATTGCGATCCTGTGACATGACCTAAAACAAGCTGTTCATTCTTAAAATTTCTTTTTTGCCAAATTGTTTAAATTGTGACAGAATTTAAACAATTTGGCCAAAAAGAGTGGACCAAAATGCCACCACAGAGATAAAAGAGAGTCATTGCCAATTATTACAAACAGGTGAAAAAATGCTTTTCCACTTAGGACCTGGTTGAATTGAATAGCATTTATTTAACCTTGATAAAGAAAATTTTAGTTTAAAATACTGTGAATGTTTTGGTTATCTAATTATGACTGAGATTAAAATTAGTTTGATGATCTGAAATATTTACGTGTGATGAGAAAGCAAAAACAGAAGACAATGGACAATTACTTTCTTCCCAGCAATGTAGTGTCCATGTTTTCCCAAGATGAAATTATTTTCAGCTGACCATGTCTTTCTATAAAGCAAAGTAGAAGTTTAGTCAGCCTTTTCTCCACCAGTTTGGCCTGTGCGGCAACAAATGGGGGGTAAACAGGTCTGCATTACCTCTTAAAACAGCTAGAAAAATTAAAAATAAAACACTTTTACTGGCATGACATTGTAGGAATTTAAACCATAAGCATGATACTATGGGAAATGTTAACTGTTTCAGAAACAATGACATAGTAGTCTCAAGTATGGTAATAAATGTATTGCAGCCTTCTTAGCTGACACGGCAACATGTAGGGGAGGGGCAGTGCTGCACTACTCCTCAAGCAGTCAAACAAAACCTCTGGTGTTTGGCAGTTCTTCTAGCACCTCAGTAAAAACTTCATTTGACAACAATGAAAATTAGCATGATTAAACATATTATTTTAATACCATGGCATCTTCATACCAGAAACAAACCCATAACTTAACCTATGTTTTATATTTGTTGCCTAAAGAGATCCATTTTATCATTTTCAGAAGTCGGTGTCAAAATGCAAGCCACTGCGCTGTCATTAACACAGGAAAAATCTGTACTCCTGAAATGTCTTTGTAAGTTTTTATCCTATAATGATTTTTCAAATCTTTTGCGTAGACATGTCTTAAACATTTATCAACTAAATTCAGGTCTGTTCTTTGTCTTTTTTTTTTTTCATTAACAGGATGTCTCAGTGATGGAATATTGATGAAGCTTAATCTGTGGGGAAATATGCTTCCTCTGGCCACTTTTTTTATTTTCTTTTGTTTTGTTTTATACATATTCCTCTGTTTACCCAACATCCAAGCCCAGTTTTTATCCACACCTGGAGCAGGACAAGGCTTGTTGCTCTTCTCCCAGTCATCCTATAATGCTACAATCTTTGAGAACTCAGCAGTAAGAACCTATATCAGAAGTGAGGTGAAAATGGGCATCACTCTTGTGCCATCCTGGCCTTTAGACTTGAAATATTCAATTGAGTCTGGAGACACTGATGGCATCTTTCAAGCAGAGGAGTTTGTAATGGGAGATTTTTGTTTTTTACGTATAAGCACTAAAGGAGGCAATGGTGCCACACTGAATCGGGAGGTACAGGACAATTACACTCTGACAGTCAAGGCATCTGCCCATATTGGTCTGGAGGCCTTGGTCACTATATTTATCAAGGTCTTGGACACAAATGACCTCCGACCACTCTTTTCTCCAACCTTCTATTCATTTGTTGTTTCTGAAAGTGCACCCCTGGGCACCAGCATTGGACGGGTAACAGCCACAGATGCAGACATTGGCTCCAATGGGGAGTTTTACTACTTCTTCAAGAACAGAGTAGAGCTCTTTGCCGTTCATCCCACCAGTGGGGTCATAACCCTCACAGGTCGACCCAGGATAGACAAAAGAGAAAAATTTGAACTGGAGGTGCAGGTGATTGACAGAGGAATGAAACTCTATGGAAATAATGGTGTCAGCAGCACTGCTCGGTTAGTCTTAACTGTGGATAGGGTTAATGAATTTGCTCCTATTCTCAGCGCAATAGCAGTTGCTCCGTCTTTGATAGACAAGGACCTCATCTATGCCGTACTGACTGTGGAGGATAAAGATGAGGGGTTATCTGGGGACATAGAGTGGGTTTCTATTATTGAGGGAGACCCTTTTGAACAGTTTGTCATTGAGCGATTAGCTTTTGGGAACAAATATAGGGTTAAATCCTCAGAGTTGATCAACTGGGAAACATATCCCTATGGCTGCAACTTAACTTTCCAGGCCAAAGACAGAGGTATACCTCCAAAATTTTCCAATACCGAAGTTGTTCAGTTAGTGGTTACAAAGCAAGACCCAGTATTGGCAAACTTTGAGAAAGATGTTTATGTAGTCAAGGTGAGTGAAATAGCTCCCCCAGGCACTATTGTGGAGGTGGTGAAAATATCCCCAGCTCCTCTGAGTGTCAATTACAGTTTCAGGAGCCTCTCAGATCCAATGTACTTTGATATAAACCCTTTGACTGGGATTATTATTACCGTAAGGCAGCTGACAAAGATATTCCAGGATTTCATGGAGATGGAGGTAGTTGATAATGTCAGTCAACAGCAAGCGAGGGTTCAAATTACCATTGAAGATGCAAATGATAACTCTCCAGTGTTCAGCAAGCCATCCTATGATATTGCAATTAATGAGAGCTTACCTATTGGGACTGTTGTTCTTGTGGTGTCTGCTGTGGACAGTGATAAAGGAGAAAATGGATATGTAACTCACACAATCAACGGTGAGGAGTCTATTCCATTTAGTATAGACCAGGACACAGGGGAGCTGATGATCACAAGAGATCTGGACTTTGAGTCCTCAGAGGATATTTATATTTTTGCAGTGCGAGCTTCTGACTGGGGTTCGCCCTACAGAAGAGAAACAGAGGTTAATGTTACCATTCGTTTGGTAAATATTAATGATAATAAGCCTGCTTTTGAGAAGGTTTCTTGCAGAGGCATGATAAGCCGTGATTTTCCAGTGAACCAGACCATTGTTACTTTGTCGGCCATAGATATAGATGAAGTTGGAATGGTGAGGTACAAGATATTGTCTGGGAACGAGTTAGACAATTTTGAATTAAATCCTAACTCGGGGGCTTTGACACTGAAAAGATCGTTTGCATCAGACAGTTTAAAAAATTCTATATTTAACCTGAAAGTGGCTGCAACAGATGGTGAGATGTCCTCCGATCCGACATTCGTTAATATATCAGTGGTGAGAGGCAGGATGCCACCAAGTGGGTTCACCTGCAAAGAGACCAGGGTAGCTCAGTTTCTTGCAGAAAAAATGGTCTCCAAGGCATCTGCAATGGCTAAACCAAGATCTGATGAAAGATACATAGACCTTTTCTCGACAAACAAACAAGCGCCACAATTTGAAGCTCTGCCTACAAGCATTCTTGTGCAAGAGGATCTGAGTCCTGGCACCAGCGTTTTTCAGGTGCGGGCACGAGATGCTGACATTGGTTTTAACGGTCGTGTTCTTTTTTCTATTTATGATGGTAACAAAGAGAACAGCTTCAATATCAACATGGAGAGTGGCCTGATAACTGTTTTACAACCACTGGATCGTGAGCGACAGGATCGCTATTTTCTGAACATTACCATCTATGATCAGGGAATTCCTCAGATGTCCAACTGGAGAACTGCTTACAGTGATTATTGAGGATGCAAATGACAATAATCCTCAATTTTATCAAGACAGTTACTCTGCCATTGTTTCAGAAAACGCAGACCTCGGCATGGAAGTAATTGCAATTACTGCTTTTGACAGGGACATAGGCCAGAATGGTCAGTTCTCCTTTAGAATGCTCACCAGTGTCCCTCAGTTTGGTATTGACAGTGAAACCGGAAGTGTATTTGTTGCAAGTCAACTGGATAGAGAAGCACATCCTGTTTTCATATTGAAGGTTGAAGTGAGAGACAAGGCCGAAAGAGGCACCCGGAGGTCATCAGTAACTACTCTAAGCATAATAGTGGAGGACGTCAATGACTGCTCTCCAGCTTTCATCCCCAGCAGCTACATTACCCGGGTACCAGAGGATCTGCCCCCTGGAACTGTAATCACTTGGGTGCAGGCTCAGGACCCAGATGTTGGACCTGGTGGACAAGTCCGATATTCCTTAATCAGTGACTTCAATGGCACTTTCGAGGTAGGTCTTGTCTGAGTATGCATAATCTATAATGTTTTGTGCAGCAGAACGTCATTATTGACATACAAGATTTCACTATTTCCCATGTAATTAAATCTATTTTAAATCTATTTTCATTTGAGAATCTGAAAAATATACACTGCTCAAAAAAATAAAGGGAACACTCAAATAACACAATATAACTCCAAGTAAATCAAACTTCTGTGAAATCAAACTGTCCATCTAGGATGTTATTTGAGTGTTCCCTTTATTTTTTTGAGCAGTATATATATTTTTAAAAACCCCAATAATGTGAGCCCAAAATCAAGAGATATTTTAATAACAATTTCCGTAGCCCAGAAAACATGTCTTGAAATCTCACCACATTTTGGAACTGGTTCATATCTCTTTCAGTCTCAGAAAACCTATTTTGTATGCACAAAATAAAAAAATGTAGAACACATACCATAATAGGCATGCTAAAGTATAGTCTTTGCACAAATCTTGCACAAGTATAGTCTTGTGCAAAATTTTTCTAATATTTAAAAGGCAGTTGATGAGAAAATGACTGTACCCAATTAAATTCTCTGTGCAGATCAGTGCTGTGACCGGCATACTGAGGGTAAACAAGGAGCTGGACTTTGAGACAAAACAGTTCTTTAACTTAACTGTTGTGGCAGAAGACAGAGGAGTCTCAAGCCTTCGGAGTGTCACATTTGTGGAGATTGAGGTGCCTAAAAGAGTCACACATAATTGGCTTATGTCACTGATAGCAAACAAACAACATAAATCCACACACTTTCTTCCATCCGAATTAAAATCAACTATCAATTTTCTTCAGGTGGCGGACGTCAATGAAAATTTGTATGCCCCCTACTTCCTTGACTTTGCTGTGAAAGGTTCAGTAAAGGAGAACTCTCGCACAGGAACAAGTGTCCTGACAGTCATTGCTAAAGATGATGACAGGGGACGAGATGGCGTCTTGAGATACTCTATCCGTGGAGGCAGCGGACTGGGCACTTTTACCATCGACGAAGACACAGGTGTGACACTGGATCAATTTTGAAGCCTATTTATGTGAAGTGGAAATCCAATAATGTGCAGCACAATGCTTAGAATACAGATAACTAAATGAATTGCAAATGTGGAACCTTACCAGGTCATATGCCTGTAATGATGAGTTCCACATTTGTATGATTGTTGTTCCGTTTTGCATTTTTCATTACTTTTGTGCTTTTTTTTGTAAGTGACAAAACAGCCTAACCTTGTGACCTCAAGTTTCTTTTGAAAAAAAAAAAAACACAAGCAAAAAACAAAAAAAAAAACAACAAAAAAACATATTAGGGGTATAATGTTAGGACAGTGTGTTGTACAGCCATAGTGAGTGTATAGCTGTGACCTCACACAGGAGCTGTGTACTGGGAGATCATTACTGTAATGATGGCAGCATGGTAGCGACAGTCGCTTGGCCTCAGGCAGCACCATATAACTGATCTAGTGCTGTGCAGATAACAGTGATCAAGGGTGTCCTGCGCAGCAACCCACCATTTCTAAGTATTGAGAAATAAGTGTGACTTATTTAAGAGGCGTGACCCAGAATGAGAAGGTACTTGAAATACAGTAGGTGCAAGATACTGCAATAATTTTTCCATGAAGAATCGTTGCAGGATCTTGCCAGTACAGCATCTACTGTATGTCACTGGAGGTTTTAGACCTATTTTTCTGCATCTCTCTCCACGCTAGTGAAACATTTAAACTGAGTTTGTTCAGTTCTATTTAACTGTGGAGCGCTCTGGGAATGAATAAGACTTTTTATACATTTGCTAGTGTTTAATCTTGCTGTTGTCACAGCCAATGTTGTATAAAAAAATAGCTAAAGTGAGAATAATAAGCATTTGTAACTTTATTATTTAAAGCTGTCTGTCAGTCCTCTGCTTGCTAACATGCTCCTCTGAAATGTGCAAGAAGAAAACCTAAAACAGAAATGTTATGTATTAGATGTGACTTATTCAGTGCTTGGTATTTTTAATTTATGGTATCCATTTTAGCATGCTTTAAAGGCTCTTTCTTTTTCAAAACAAAAAAATATTGCTCTCTTCTTTTAACACTTTTATGGCACCTGTACAGGACTTGTATGTTTCAAAGTATTTGACAGTTCGTATTGGCAGACATCATAGAACTGATTAATGAAATTAATTAGCTTATGATTTATAAAGCTGCATATGCGGACCAAAAGATCGGCATAAGCAGTGGCAGTGGAGTGAGGAGTAAATGCAATACTAAATGAAAAAATAAGTATCTATTAATATTTCAGCTCTGAACTTTTGCATGCATTAAGTGGCACAAATAATGTTTTCTCTAGTGCCCTTTTCCCCTTACCTCATGTTGTACTACTGTACATATACTACACTGGAAGCTTGTATTGACATTTAACAGGGCTAATTATTATTGACTGTAGTTGAGAGTGAAACAGATGGAGAGAGAGAGTACTCTCAGTTAACTTTTCTAAAAACGACATGCAGTTTTTTTCAGGTTATCACTCTACCTATTAAGAAAAAAAGCTAGCCAAATCACACTAACACTCAATGCAGGTATGAGTTCTTCCTTTGTTAAATCAAGAACTAACTGTAATAAATTCACATGAAGGTCTGTTTACTGCACGTTGAATCCAGAAAGTACTTAAGCATAACCTGTCTGCCAGGACGAAGTAGGCAAATAAGCCTAAAAAAGCAACACATCATGAAAAATGCAAAGACAAATCCTTTTTCTGACTATATTTACATATGCAGACTCATATGTGTACTGTCTCGTTTGTGCTCACAAAGAAACAATGCTGGAATACGTGAAGAAGACCTTCTTGGAGTCATCATTCACTTTGGTGTTAAAACCTCAGTGAGGAACATCACAGACAGTGAGAACGTTTATTGAGTGCAGATTTTCCAGGGGAAATCAAACTGCTTGTTAGAGCAGAAACTAAAAGGAGAGAGGAGTGGAAGTGAAAGTGAAAAGAGGAAGGAAAAGGATGCAAGTGGGAGTCTGGAGTGCATAAAAAGTGTCAGAAGAAAATACAGCTTTCTTCCTTCCAGGTTCTTTTATGTCTTTTTTCTAATCTTGGAGTTATTTGTTATTTTTCTCTCCTAATATAATAAGCATAAAAAATACCAAAGCCATTTTGTGTCAAATGAAAAGGTTGAACAAGGACATGTATAATTTGATTCATCTCATTGTGCTGAAGAAGTCAGCTGTGGACAGCACTTCGGTCTGTCCTTCTGTGGTGCATTTTGCTGCCGTATTGAGTCCCTGATCTGGCTGCATGTGAATCTGGCTCTCACTGCCAAACTAAGTATATGAAGAAAAGGGGATTTAGACAGAGAGAGATAGAAAAAAATAAATGAAACAGAAAGAAAATTAGAAGGAATGAGGTCTTGTGTTTAGGTTCTTTTAATATATGTCTTATATCAGCCCTGCTCTTAGTTTCAAAACAGGGTCTTTGATGCATTATGTAGGGCATGATGCTTTCGTTGTCTGGAGTATTTTCCACTGATAAAGGCCTTCTATTCGTCTATTTGATATTTAGATGTTTCTTCCATGTCCATTAAGGCACTGATGAAAAAAACATGGGCACTTTATCAAAAGAAATGTAGGATCCTTTCTGGCTTGTATCCAAAGCTGGCTGAACTTTAAACAAAAATTTGTATTCCTGTCATTGGGCAGGGAGGACTAAAGCTTCCCAATTTCTCATTGGACATCTGTCAGGAGCTCCTCTATTAGTGCACTTTGCAAGCTCCATATTTGTCACAGTCAAGATAAAGTACTTGTTAAGTCACATGGAGACACATTTAAGAAGCATACATTTCACATTTATTAAAAATTAATGGGCTATACTTTCATGTTGCATGCAAAGCAGTTTCTCAAGAGAAAAATGATGACAATATTTTTTAATCAGTCTTGGCATTGATCATTTGCTAGCATTAATTAGATAGTTAGGTCACTAACATGTTTCTCATGCATGGGGATATAAATGAACCTGATGGATGGATGTAAAACCTTGGTGGGTTGTGGTGGGCACAACTTCTGGATTAGAGTATGTGGTGTGACCCTTCAATTTTTTTTGTCCACTCTTTCATGTGTGTTATTTATGGTGAGAATGGAGGCTGTCAAGTCCAATTCATATTGAATCTGGTGAATGGTGGCTGTCGGTTTTAAAGTTCAAAGAGCTTTTGAAAGAGCCGGCTCTGTTTTCCTTGTCTCTCTGTCGGGACTATTTGACAGCGATGAGATGTGTTTTGAAAAGGACATGGTCAAGGACGACAGGGCAAGCATGTGTCTCAGCAAACACTTTTGCGATGCATTGCATGTGTCTGGATTGGCTGCTTGGTCCTAATTTAATTGATGGTTTCCCCATTATTAACACTTGATTTATGTGAAAGTACATGAGGAGTTTGTGGCTGACTAGCAAAGTTAGAGAAGATATGTATAATAAATAATATATACATATATTTTATTGGAGATTGTAGGAGTTCAGGGTAAGTATTAGAAATGCACTGATGAGTCTTTTCTTGGATGATGATGACTACTAGCTTTGTTTGAGGGCTTACCTGCTGATTCCAGTTTTGGTCAGTTCTGTGTCATGATTTTATTTCATAGTGTTTGTAGTTTTGAATCCTTCATAAAACTAAGAAATTACAAGATCTTTTTGTTTTGTTTTGTTTTTAACTCAGAAATGGGTATCAAACTGTTGGTTGCTGAAACAAATATTTTGGGAGATTTTAGTTTTTATTCATTTACTGTATACAAAACAAAAATGTTGTATACATTTTGTAGGCTGCAGATCACAATCAGAGATAATTTACACTAAGTTGGCTGATTCAAATCTCTCGCTGATTTATTGGTGCATCTTTAGTATGTATGAAAAGGACTTTCTGCCATGATTATGCTTTTCAGCACATGATTTTACACTGTCACATTACATATAATCTTAACATATAATCTTAACAGTCACATATAATCTTAACAGTGTTATACATATAATATTAGGTAACATACCAACTGTTTTTGAACTGAGTAGTTAAATTTCGGCACATAATTGTGCAAAGACAGTAAAGATAGCAAATAATGACCAATCTTGCGGGGCAGATGGTATGTATGTCTGTATTAAGCAATTTGTAAATTAATATTTGAAACATAGTTTAATACAGAGTTCAAAACTTCAAGTTCTATGAACATTCAATAATTAAAGCCACAAGCAATTAAAAATAAACCTGGTGTTGAGATCTAAAAGTACTTCCAAGTTGGTCTGGAACACTTTGCTGCAACATGGTTTAAATATGAAAGATTAATTTGGCACATCAAGGCACTTTCAGCATCGCAAGGTTACAAAATGTTTTTAAATACTAATCAGTAGCTATTTATTTTAATCTATTCTAATAACTGTAATTAAATTTGTCTTTGCAAAGAGACTCTAATAAGCAACAGGTCTAGTAGCAATATTTGGGGTTTGATAACCATATAAGACCCAGCATAAATGATTACTTCTCATTTCTGAGCAGTAGTCAAAGACTGTAAATTTATCAAGTTTTATACTTCAGTGCTAATTTGTTTGGCAGTTGTGGATATGTAGTGTGATGCAATTCTAACATCCACATTTCCAGCATTTGGCAAATACTGCCAAATGCTGGAAATGCTGATTTAAAGTTGATTCACTTTAAATCAGCTCAGCTCATAAACAGATATATCATACTTTTAAAAAACATCTGTTTGACATGTTTTATGAAATTAAATGAGGGTTTACTGATAAAGCACATTACCAATATGCTTAACTTACAGAAAATACATCATTATTTCAGTAATGAGTCACACTGCTTAATTGTATGTGTAATTTGGCCTGGATATTTCAGAAATATTTCATCATTAATAAAAGGAATCATTTGAACCTACAAGACCATAAAAAACTCTATCATTGCAGTTTTATGTACTTTTTTGACAAATGTTTGTCAAAAAAAAACAGTTTTTTGGAAAATGTTTTTCTTACTCTAATGGCTGTGGGCAGGAAGGTTTAATGTAAAAAAAAATCCGCTTTTACCTTTTAAGTATCTACTACGTACAACATTCTGTGGTTCTGATTGTTGAATTCACTTAGCTTTATCTTGAATAAACTTTGTAGATAGTGTTACAACACTGCAAAGAAGGCACTGTAACATAGTGTAATTGTATTTGCTATGAGGAAGAGCTATTGCATTTTGTTGAAAAATAAAAATAATCCATGAACAGATTTGAACAAACTGAGCATTGTGTTTCACATGAATAAGTATAATGCAATCAGAATATTTATGTGAGAGATGATAAATTTGAGAATGGAAACAGTTTGGAGAGAGAGCAAGGCATATTTATAAACAAACATAATTTTTAAAGCCCATTTGCAAGGTTTAGAGAAAGATTAGCGAAACATCAGAGATCAAAAACAAGAAATCCTGTTCATATTTGGAAAATGCATGCCATGTATTTTGGAAGGAATAGTACAAAGCAAAAATGCACTAGGTTGTAGGTTTCCTCAAACGTCTTGAAGAAACGTCTTCTCAACCTTCCTCACCTGTACTGTTTTGTCTCATATAAACTTCAATAATTGGATTGTATTTCTTATCAGTGGTTTGTAGTTTGTACTACTGAATTTACTTGATTCCATTTGCAGTGATGTCAGTCCCACATGCTGTTGTACTATTACATGAATCAGTTTTTGGGCAAAATCATAAAGTTTTGCAAAAGAGAAAAATAAAAATAATAAATCCAGCTTGAGCAGGATTGAATGTGAGTAGCATGATGCAATCCAGAGGAGAGTCTAAGAGGTGTTAAATTTGAGTTTTCAGGCAAAGCAGTGCAAATTTGCAGGCAAGCAACAGTTTTTGGAATGTGTGATCAAAGTTTTTAATGGTGAACGATGTAACATCTGAGACTGCAAACAGAGTCATGCTAGTAATAGGTACTCTTGGGTTTTAGAGGGAAATCTTTCCCATACAACCAGAAGTTGCTTTTTCTGCGTAGTTTATTCAAATTTATTTAAATAAACTGGGATTTAAAATCTGGCATATATGTCATGCCAGCTGTGCTGGCATGACATATATGCCAGATTTTATATATACATATATGCCAGATTGCCATATATGTATGTATGCCAGAAAATCTGGCATACATATATGCCAGATTTTATATATGTCATGCCAGCTGTGCTGGCATGACATATATAAAATAAAAAAAAGGATTTTGTTAGGTCATAAAGGCATGAGTGTTTTTGTGTCATTTCTAAAAGTTTAGACAATATAGCATGACAGATTTATAGAAAGTAATAAAAGAGGCTTCTCTTTGTCATCTAGTTTGTGTGCGTGTGTGTGCCTGTGTTCTTTTTGTCCCTCAAGAGGTCACCAAAGCTGACAGCCACTCATCTTCCTTAAGGCCACTAAACACGCCTCAGTCAGGGTGTATGAGTGTCTGGGTGTTTTTTGTTTGGTGCAGGGCAGTTCAGAGTACGTTTAGCACTGAGCAAATAGCAGTGGGAGCAGTTTGGTCAGCTGTGATTAGCGGTAGAGAGGCTGAAGCATTGAAGGTGACTACAGAGGCGCTACTAATGCCTGTGAATGTCACTGAAGCCAGGACACAGAGTTAAGTTTAAATTTGTCTCTTTGCAACAGGAAACTTAGTATTCAAAGACTTTTCCCACGAGACCTTTTAAGGATGTATCCCTTTGATAATACCCAATCTACATTCCACCCACCTAAAAGACATATATTGGCATTGTCTAACCAAGTCACGGCTGCATTAATGTTTCTGTTTTCCTCAACAGGGGTGATTTATACTGCTGGTAACTTGGATTGTGAGACCAAAAACTCCTACTGGCTCACTGTGTATGCCACAGACAGAGGGGTTACGCCCATGTCAGCTTCAGTTGAAGTCTTCATTCAGGTAATGATAATTTGATGAAATTTTTTTTGTCTGTATATAGTGCATGCGAAATATTAAATATAGAGGTGTGACCATCCATTAACATTATAAGATGATTATACAAAGTTCAAGAGTAACAGACAAATTGAGATTTTAAAGGAAATTTTGCTTCTTTCTTGGCAAGAAGCATCACTTTTTAAACATCCTGGTATTTTAAATAGTTTAATATTTTAAACTGACTTCTCAGGGCCCTCGATAGAGAAACAGGCCCATAGAATCACATCACAGATTCCCCACAATAGGGCACAAGGTGCTTTCCACAAATTAGTCTTTTGATTCTCGCCAGATGTGTACCTGTGGTAATTGCTACAAAAAATCAAATAGTTGACTTAGAGCTTTTGATTGTATGTGGTATTAAGCAAGTATCTTTGTGTTCATTGCTAGAAAGGTTTTAGTGGTCTGTTGAAAGGTCAGGAGCTTTGTATGTCAGTGATTGTTATTCACAGCTTGTCAACATATAGCTGGGGGTTATGCTGTTTGTGGAATATTGTTGGGGAGCGCTATAGCTGAAGTGAGAGTAACATAGCAAAAACTCTCCATGTCTTACTATTTAAAGTATTGTACTAGGCAATCTCTCTTCTGAATGAACCACTGGACCATTCTTTGCATTTGTTTCACCTACAAAACAATCTGTTGTCTCAGAATTGGAATTCATCACTGTTAGAAGAACCCTCTCACATAAGATAGAAGCATATTTAAACGGCAGCCCTTTCTCACCTTGGGATATTTGAGTGTAGTGATCTGATTAGGTGCTTTACTCTTGGCCTTTCTATCACAGACAAAAATTGAGAAATGAATCAGGAGCAGGTGCTTCTCATTCAGTGGCTGAACTGTCTTTGCTCTCCGTGCCTCTCAGCAAACGCTCAATCAACTCGCTGTTTCCCATAAATATTACAGATCCATGCTGTTAGGAGGCAAATCAATTCACTGTGCTTCTAAAGTGTGACATCTATTACATTTTCTGGTAAATAAATTTCCATGTTGTGATTAATAACATATCAACACAGACCTGGGGTCCTTTGATTAGTAAGCACTCCTAAAATCTGCAAATACATTTTCTTCATGCGTTCATGCTGATTCAGAGGGTCATGTTTTATCAGCATTGTCAGTTCAGTTCCCAACACATCAATTTACAACTAAGATATAGAGAATGTAATCCAAACAACACTGCTTATACAAGTTCAATACCCAATCTTGGTCTTTTTCTCCTGCCTGTTTCTCCTAGTATTATAGTTTGCTATTGTTTCTCCACCAGGTTGAAGACGTCAATGACAATGCTCCGCTCACATCCGATCCTATCTACCACCCAGTCATCAAGGAGAACTCTCCAAAGGATGTGTCAGTCATTTGCATTCAAGCACAGGACCCTGACCTTACAGCAGCAACCACCCGTCTGAGTTACCGCATCTCTGCAGGGAACCCACAGAATTTCTTCTCTATTAACCCCAAAACAGGTAAGGTTCTCAGACATGCTACATTACTCAAGTATATTTGCAGTGTAACTTGATGATTTCTTCTAGGACTGCACTATTATTAGTAAACATTTCAATGGGACACTTTGCTTCTTGAACCTTCCCACAATATCTCCTCCAGTCTTCATGAGCTTTAGTTTGTCAGACACCAGGGGCAAGTAAAGTAGCCATAGATTGAACTCAAGTAAGAGTTACAGTGCTAGAATATATTTTATTCAATATGAGGTAAAAACGTGTAAAAAAGTATTAGGAGGCTACGTCAAGTACTGTGATACAGCACACCTGGAATAAATAATAAATAATAAATAAATAATAAATCCCAGTGGACATCATTGTGTAGGAAACAAAAAGAAAAAACAAAAATAAGATTCAAGAGCAGCACATATGTATGCACCATTTCCTTCCCTTAATCCACAGACATTTTGTCAGTGGTGTCAGGTCAAGGTGTCTTCATCTCATTAAGGCTAAGTACAAGTGTTTTTCTTATTTAAGGTAAATGCAGCTACCTTCATTAGTTTCTAAGGACACATGATGACCTTAGAAACTGTGTTGCCCACAGACTAAAAGGTTATAAAATGTGTGGAATGGGTCTGTCGCAAGTAGTTCAAATACTCATTCATATGAACCACCATTATGTTAAAAGGTACAAACAAAAAACTTCTGCTACAATTTTTGCTATTTTTGCTATAACCAGAACTATTTACCATTTATCGGTTTGCATTTATTTTGTCTGTTTTCTTTGTCATTATGCTCAGGGAACATTGTGCCCCAGCATCTCCTTGCTATACATTTGACACTTAAGCATATAGAAATTCTCTTATAGTGCATTGATACTGTATGTGTATCATTAGATAAATGACAAAATAGGAAGCAGTGGGACAATAGATTTAAGGTTCATTCGGATCTATCATACCTTCTTATTGAGCTTCAGGCTGCTGTAGCCTCCAGATAAAATGAGAAATGTGCTACAGCAGCCCAATTCTCTTCCACTTCCACACTTCCTTTTGTATTTTCTTAAATCTATTATCTTTAAGCCCAATAGACATTGCCCCTAACCAATGTAACTACAGGTGGTTTTATTTTTTATATGGTGCTGTAGTAGGCTTTGTTCAGTTCTGTTAAATCTGAAAGATGTTTTTGTAAAGTCTCGTGAGAAGAATCAGCTAAGTTCTGAAACATGGTTGGAACTTTGGTTTCTTGACTGCTTTTCAAACTTTTTATGTGACCTCACTGTTGAGATGATTTGTGCAAATTTTCTCTGACATCCGCACATTTCAGATTTCTCATACATATTTTAACAGGCTCACAAAAGATGATTTACACAGCAGCCTGTTAAAATGACATATCATGTCAGAGCACTGTGCCTGAACATCCTTTCCAACTTTTAATCTTCTGGGGAAAAAGATTGAATCACTGTCAAACATTGTTTTTACTCTACCTTTTATAATTTTGGTTTAAGATGATAAAAAAATAAACCATTTGTTCTTTTCAATGTAATCAAATTGTACAGAACTGTCACAATATTTGTGCAAAACACAAACTATATGAAGGAAACAGAGAATGATGTATATGTCACATGAATCTGTCAAATGTGAAGTTTAGGGAGGCCACACTGGATTCTAAGCAATGACTGACATGTACATTAAAGAATGATGCTTTATATAGTAATGTTTTATTCAAATCCCGTACCTCAACCCCCACCCAGTCTTGTGAGGTCTTTGTTGCTGCCCTAGATTACATTTTAAGTGATTCAACAAACAACCAAAGGCATTTATGAACCCTTTTTAACTCAAGCATAATTTGCACTCAGGGAACTGTCGATGTAATGATCAAAAACCAATGTCCTATATGCAACATGCAGCATGTCAATCTTCACGCTGATGTTAAAAATACAGAAGTTCCTAATGGTATGTGTATGCATGTCAAAGCTTTAAATCGAAGGTGGTGGCTCCATTTGTCATTCTCTACTACTGTTTGAAAATGCTTTTGTGCATTATGGCTGTATTATTGACATAATGTAGTGAAACAGACTGAACTGGGGTGAGAAGGCTAATATTGATCCTATTAAAGATATTCTGCCCCTCACTCTCTCATTAATATGTAACCTGGACCTAACACTAAGGCATTCTCTCACAGATCGCGTAGCTGTAATAATGAGTCTGTGGGTTTGTTGTGATGCATCCCTCTGATGCGATTAGTGTTAATGCAGGTGCAACAGCATATTGAATCAATTTGTTATTCGGCAGATTAGAATGCTCACCCAACAGCTGTATCTATGAATAATGTGTGTCTGTGTTTGTGTGGGAGGGAAAGAGACATAGTGTGACAATTGAATCAATTGATTAATTGTTACATCATTGTGTTAGAAAGGGAGGTTCAGCTGCAAACAGTCAAAAAGCATTATCTCACAACAACACACTGCCATATGAAAATAACATTGTTTTTGAGCTTGAGTACTTATCTGTGCTGTCTGTTGTGTCTCAGGGGAGCATTTAGCCATCTGAGCCCTGCTGTTTGTGTCTTTCAAACAACTCAATACTTTCTCAACTTGTCTGTTATTCATTACTTCACAAAAACATATTTATAATATTAATGGTATTTTAATACATTTCAATTAACATTCTAAGAAAGTGCTCAGATTAGTTTCAAGCAATATTTAATGCAAAAAGAAGATACCAGCTCCCATCAGGGTATGGAAATGGAGTCATTTGTTTCAAACTATTTTTCATTGTTAGCAAAAGGTGTTGTGGGATTCTTACTCATTTATATGTAAATAATAAAGAGGTTAGGGTTTCTTCTGTATTGATTTTAACATTTCTACTGAATAAATAATGACCTGACAGTTGGGTATGTTGGTCAGACATACCATTTCCAATTTGAGAGTATTCAAGCATTGTAATGTGACCAATGAAAGTGTGCAAGTTCAACAGTGTGCAGTAGTTACCCCCCTCTTTTCTGGTATCAGATTCTTGTAATGCTATAACCTTAGTAAAAAATACCTTAGTGTGACAGTACTAAAACAAATATTAAAAATATAACAGTATTACATGGTCTAATTTAATGTGTCCAAAGTCTGCCCCTAGGCCCTTTGCAAAACCTGTGAGAATTTTGTGTGGCAGTTTACAAAAAGTATAGTTTTGGCCCTCAATCAGATGGAAGTGATGCAGATAATTTTTTTTTTTTATTTTGTATTTTTTTCAGGGTGAGGGGGAAAAAACGGAGAGATTTTCAAACTTCAGTTTATGTCTTCTTGAATGGTAAAATATTACATCTACACAATTTTTTTTCACATAATTTTAATATTTGTAGACTTGAATTACAATGCATTAAAACTTCTGTTTTGGCCACTCCATGTTTGACCACCACAATTTACTCATCTGATTATTCAAAGACGTATTTTGAAACAGGAAAGAGTACTTTGTCAACTCAAATCATACTTTTTTATATAATGGACCAAAAGGAACAATTTTAGGATCTTCCAGCAAATGGTGTGTTAAAAAAAAGCAAAACAAAACAAAACAACAAAAGAAAAAACACTTAATGTAAATTGGATAGTTTTTCTGTGGAGATAAATAACTGCAATAACATGTTCTAAAAATGGATAAATGTATGGTGGGGGTTCTCTGACAAACCAGCAACATTAACACCAGTAATATTACAGTCAAGTTTTTGCTGTTGGCCTTCTATGTCCATTAAATGGTCCATTAAATGCCAAAAGATGAATGAGACTGTTCTCTTGGGTACATTTTGAGATAAATCTATAATTGCATGCAGCTTTAAGCTCCTTCCTCAGGATATTTTGGGTTTTGAGTACCAAGTGTGATTTGTGGGATTGGTACAAGGATTGCTTTGAAACTATGTAGCAAGAAATAAGGTCTTGTAAACAAAACACAAAGTTACTCAGTACGTAGATTACATTTTATGTCACTTTTCCTGGCAGACTGCTTTGAATGATACTGTGATTAAATATGATGTATCAAGTAATGCAGTACCTAAAAAATATAAATAAACACCAACTATTTTTAGCTTTTACAGTAATCTTTCAATAATGTTTGGAATTAGGTAGATTAAAAAAAATAATAAAACACACACATCTTACTGTTGAAGATACTATGCCTCTCAATTAAAGAAAGACCCAAGACAGCATGAATTCTGATGATTCAAAGCCACTTTGCACATTTTAACCTTTCAACATATGTGACCTTGAATTATTGGTTTCTTTGTCTAGATGTGACCTTTCAGTCTATGTTGAGGCAGGTCTCCTTTTGTTGCGGATATAAACTCCTTGTGAAGCAGTGGGGGAAAAAAGATGACTATAGTTAATACAGTGTCTGTAACTATATAATTTTAATCATGTGATCTCAAATGTATAATTCACGTTATTTTTAAAGAAGTAGGATAAGTCTGAATTACTTCTCCCTGTTTACAGTCTGAAACTTTCTTGGAGAGATTAATGAACAAACTCTAGCTGATTGATTTGCTTTCGTGAAGTGAATGCTCATAATGTTATGAAATAAACTCTTGACCTGTCTGTTGAACTTCCAAATTGTTTTGAAGAGTAAATCTTGGATGGAACAAAGAAATGCATTTCTGCTCACAAAATGTCATTTTGATAGCTTGAGACACTGCAACAATTCCCAAATTGCATTGAAGCTGAGGTTTGAATGAGAACAAAATGTGTAAATGTGCTGTGACAGTTTACAGTGCTGTCTGCTGAGCGCCGCCTGTGTGATTGACGGCGATACCTCTGGGGTGAAAAAAAACAACAGATATGTGTTGACACAGGGTGTCAGATGGAGCATTGCTTCTAAAAGCATATATGCTTGAAGAGTGTGATGATAGAGTTCTGGTGGTTGTGTGCCCTTTAGTCCCTGCCTCAGCTGGATATGATTGGTGTTAGATAAGGAAACTAGCACACAATTAGATAATTGACAGACAGGCTTCTAATTTTGATCTGGTGTCATGTACGGGAAGCGCATATATATTCATACTATTCATGAATCTGGTTTTTGAGGACAAATACACATTATTAGACATGGGACATGTATCTCATGCATTATGTTAGCAAGGATAAATATATAACTCAGTCCAAGATGAATAATTAAGATGCAACAGTAAAAGTTCTTCCAAAAATGGAACGCAGTGACTTTTAGCTTCAGAGTTTCAGCATATTTAAAAATGAAAACAGTCATTCCTTCTTAAACAGTCACAATGATGTTTTTGTAGCCCTTAATAGTAAACAATACCCTCTTTGTAGTGCTATGTTTTTTTTTTTTTTTTTTATGTAACTCTTCATAGAAAATACAAGAAAGCACAAGCGACCCATAGTTTTAAGATTGCTCTGAACTTTAATCTGTATATTAATATGAGGCTGTTCATTGAACCATCACCCTACTTTTTTCCTCATATGTTTAATTAGAATAGAGTGTAGCTTAACTTCAGATATGCTGTGAGCTGTAGATCATTGATTTTCATCAGAGTTGTTAACTCGCCCTGTATTCTGCTGAACAAGCCCCTCCTCCCCTTCTGCTACCCCCCACCTCCCCACCTATAGCTTGTGACCGCTGCTCTAGATTTACTCCTAATTTACTTAATTGAAGTTAGCCTGCATAGCAAGCCCAAGGTGACACTGTGATATGTGCAAGCACAGAAATGTGTGAGTGTATATGTGAAGCTGATTTTAGAGTATTCACTGGCTGTTGATTGCACTGTGTTTAAAATGCCCCAAGTAGTCCCATTTCATTTTAACGCTTCATTACACAGAAACAAAAATACCATCACCATTAAGATGCATTGAGTTGAATCATTCAGCAGAAACATTCTTAAAAAATAATTATAAATTTGTTTTGTGTAAATTATATTATATTTTCAACAGACAGCCAGACAGACCTGTCTGATTCTTCTCCACCCTGACATTTGGTTTGTTGGTCAGCAGCTGTCTGCCTGTCTGGAAGTCCCATGGGATCTTGGCTCTGATGATCTCAGGCCCTTTTATTTGTGTCCCAGCAGATTTTGAGGAAACATAACTTGTACTTAGCACAGATGTTACATAAAACTGTGTCATTCAGTGGATTTGACCCCAGTTAGCCTTTTGGTCCTCTGTGTGTGATTTCTTAACTTCATTATTCTTAGTGTTTAAACTTACAGTAGCATGATATGGATGCTTTATTTTTGGTGGAGAATGACTGCTTTTGTAGCGGTAAGACAGTTTTGTAATTTATAGAGTGGGGAAAAAAACATCTCTAAAAATAGGCCAGTCAAAAACGATTTGTCAAAAAGTTTGTATTTCCTAATCTTTACTGCATTCACTCTTTTGTGAAACCATTTAGCTATCTGGATAATCCGCTTCAATACTTCCTTTTATCTGCTGCTTAAATTGCCCTGGTGGCTTGTTGGCTAACCAAGTGACCCTCAGCTGCACGCTGCTGTGAAACATGTCCCAAATGTGAATGCCTTTGCCAGAGCTGCAGGCTATAATTTTGTAGAGCTTGTATGAAGTGCAATAATAAAGCAAAGCCAATTTCAAAGATCTGTTTACTTAAATTTTACAATGTGAATTTATATATTTTTATTTTTTATTTTTTTACCAGACATTTGGGAGACAGCTTAACAGCATGCTGTAATAGAAAACTTGATCTGTTTTTAAGTTGCTTTTATCATTTTCAGGACTGATTACAACCACTTCGAGGAAACTGGACCGAGAACATCAGGCAGAGCACTTTTTAGAGGTATAGTAAGAACCCAACAGTATCCATAGCTTATTGTATTATTATTTATCCTGCACTGCCACCTGCCATAGGCTGCTATTAACAAAGACAGGATGGAGGACAACCTTGGCAGATCCTAAAGGCTCCATAAAATGTGATGAATGACTGTGGTTTTGGACCCTAGGTTTTAGATTTTTTAAATGTAATCACTCACCATTGGTTATCTTCTCCACTCCAGGATGGAAGCAGAGAGGAGAGCAAGTCGTTCTGTTCAGCATTTTGATAAGTGCAGACACTGGGCATACAGATAGCTCTGTGATTACCATTTCTGTTGCAGCTGCTGCTCTGCATGCAGATGAACCTGATAATCAGAGATTCTTGACATTAGAGACATGAGCAAACTTGTTTTTCCTCCGACTTTTCTTACAAGTCATCAAATGTTAATGAATCTACAAGCACTTTGCCCTTGTTGGAAATGGAATAAAATAACCTGCAGCTGACCCACAATTATGTTGCTTGGTGGCATTGTTATGTGTTCTGTGTGGTGTGCCACCTGAATTGTCTAGACACTTCTTTCTTTGATTGCCTTGTGTACTAATTTGAAATCTAGTTTATGATGGTGCACTACAAGGTAGAACCAGCAAAAGCATTTTCAAACAGGCTTTATTTAGAAGACACATATCATCATTTTAGGTGTCCAATTTCCACTGAAGTTTTTACTAATATTGGTACCCTGAAAAAACCTTCTTAGCATATTAACAAACCATGAAGTCATTGTAATTCCTTTTTGAATTCCATAGTCAGTACATATTACATGTATTACAAATAATACATGAGTAAATAAGCTAACAAAATGTTAGTCTCTCCATACAATATGTTATTTGGCCCAGAAAAGCCACTTTAAGCTGATGCTACTCGTGTACTGGTTGGAGCGGGAGTTGAAACATTCGGATGACATTTTTAGTCAAAGATTTTCTCCTTTTTCTGACTCAGACAAAGAAAAATATGAAATTCAGTTACAGCTGACTATTGTGGGTAAACATGTAGGGGCAATATCAGGAGAGACTGGTTATAAATGTTTTAACAACTTAATCTGCAAACACCATCTGATGTTTTGTACTGATAGAAGACACATAAAAAGGAACAACAGCCATAAAAATATATATTCATACATATTTTTTTACTCAATATACCTCTTGCACATAAACAAAACCACTGTTAACTTTTTTTTCAACTATCTTTTAGAGCCAATGAATAAACTATGTTTGCCCTGAACTTCACCCAAAACTCCAACTGTTTTATCACACAAGGGCAAAACATGTTTTCAGCAAAAAGACTACTTCCAGTTGTTTTCCTACTTCCACAGATCTTACATTTTCATCTCAGATTACCTATATGACAAGCGTATTCTTTTTTTCCATGAATGGAGACAACATTCCTATTCAGCAAGGTGTTTTTTGTCCAGAAAGCAAGAAAAACATCAGCATTGTGTTAACAGAATCAGACGGTGACAAGCTTCCAGATGAAAGGTTAATCAATGCTATCATCCATAGTGCATGCCTGATTTTGAAAGCCTTAGCATAAAGTGCTACATTGTTTCAGAAAAGTGCATTTTAAAACATGTAGCCTACTGTATGTTGCAGATGGATGTAATTTATTTTCCATATATTCAATATTTTTAGTGTTTTTTAGTGTTTTATCAGACAACAGTGACATGCAATGAAAGCATTCAAATGAGTTTGTACATTTGACCTCCAATTTCAGTAGAAGTGCTGGTCCATCTGTGCTGTTCACTGTTTTCCACTCCAACTCATGCTGCCTGCCTGTAATTAATAGTCTTGTGAGCAGTCAGGCTGGCAACAATGATTTTCACTCTTATCTGATCCAATTGATCAGCGATCAGACCTCTGGCTCAGCTTCAGGCAGATCAATAATACAAAGAGATTTCCCGGGATCTCTGCCCCACGTGGCCCTGCACTCACACAGGACAAGCAATATTTAAGATGTCAATAAATGCATGCACTTGCAAAGAAAATCCCTCACAAATGACAAAGCATGTTCTCATTATATCATATCTCTCTCTTTGCATGTGTGCTGTTAATGTAGGTCACCATAATCGACGGCCCAGTGACGACCCGCCAATCCACTGTTTGGGTCATAGTCCACATCGAGGATGAAAATGACAACTCGCCCACCTTCCCTGAGGTCACTTACCGCATCAGCTTGCCTGAACGGGACCGTAACAAACGGGGTGAACCTGTTTATCGGGTCTTTGCCTATGACCGTGACTTGGGCGCAAACGGCAACATCACATATAGCCTTATTGATGGGAATGAGGACGAAAAGTTCAGCATTGACCCAAGGACTGGTATGGTGTCCTCAAAGAAGATGGTCATAGCAGGCAGCTATGACATCCTCACTGTGAGTGCTTTATAATAACTATAAAACACAGCAGTTAGCAGCGCAGCTGACAAAACTATAAATCATACACCTAAATGGCAGGCCACAAAGATCCTTAGTTGAGATAAAGTTGGAAGCTATTTTAAGCACAAAGTTGCTCCCATTCCTTGATTTACATTTTTTTATTTCATTTTTCTTTCTTGAACAACCTGGCAAAGTTAGAAGAAGAAAATGCATTTTCCATTTTTTAAACTGGCACAAGTCCAGGTATTTTGAATTTTCCACAATCAATAAACTCAGCAGTAGCACCATAAGATGTACAATACAATTGCCTTCATCACATCTTGTTTTTCTTTCCACAAAATTGTGCTCTTGTTTTGGTCCCTTTTCAAACTTTCCTCATCTCAAACACAAGGTCAAATTACAGCGGCTGTGGCGGTTGTCTGGGGACGCCTATTTTTATTTTTATTTTTTTACAACTGATTAATTGATTACACACAGCCCCACTGTGCCATATATTGTTGCACTTCTTTTGTTTCGCTGCATGAGAGCTCATATCTCAGTTGATTAGGTAGCCTTTGTCATTAACATGGACAGCAACACCCAGATTTTCTCTCCTTGAAATCTCAGCGAGCATCCTATAAAATTTACAAGCATGTGGGCATATAGGCTCTTCCATTAGATCGAATGATTTATTTTTTTTAGCTATTTTACCTTAAGTTGTGAAATGTGAAGTGAGCTATTTAAAGACTTACTGGCCCATTTATCATTTTAGGCTGTAGTTTATAGTTTATTTAGCCTGATTATATGCATATAGTACTAATCCTAGATTTTGCAGCTATAAGGCTATTTATGAAATTGTGTGCGCTTGTCTCTCTTTTTCATATCTTTTTTTTCTTAGATAAAAGCTGAGGACAGTGGTATTCCATCATTGTGGTCTACTGTCAAACTCCATGTTGAATGGATTCGCAAACCTGTCCCTTCGCCTATGCCCCTGCTCTTCACCCAGAGGTCCTATAATTTCTCAATTGCAGAGACATCTGCAGTTGCTCAGCCGGTGGGACTGGTGGCTATCAGCCAGTCAACGACACCTGTCTGGTTTAGTATTGTTGGTAAGCATATTAATATGAATTGCAAAAAATATCATGATACAAGACTAGAAAAAGGTCAAATAGTGAAAAGTTATTCTACAGAGTGACGTTTTGTTATCATACTTAATCGAAGTGCTGCACAGAACATATTTTTGTCATTTATAAAATATATATAAATCCACATACAGGACCAAAACTATGTTAAGCTTCTTTGAAGGGTGTCAGTAAAATGCAAGCAATTTCCAAAGCTCTCACATGCTTATACAAATTTTAGTTGAGTCCAGTTTTTCAGTTAAAATAACTAAACATCATCAAGAACACTTATTCATTGAATCTAAAAACAAACCATATGTCACATGGAGCCAGAATTTAACATTGTAATTGTCAGTGTTCAGATGTGGGAATAAATGAAGAGCTAATATGTTGTTGATTTATAATGCCTCTTAAGTTCAAGTAGATTGGTTAGTTTATTGTTAAATCATATCTTCTCCCTTTTTCTGAGACTTTTTTAGAGATAATTGATTGATAATTGTCTCTTCTAAGACAGAGAAATGTGCACATTTTTGTTTTTCTCTCATTACTAGCGGAATTACTTTGCAAGTTAGCATTTTTTACCTAACATCATAATTTAAATTCTTTTTCTTCTAAATTTATTTGCATCCCCATATCTACTAACACAATTATTTTAAAAAATGTAGGATCTTAACTCTGCAACACCGCATGTAGATGATTCAGGGCTTTCAAAACAAAAGTAAAATTTGACTTCATAAATATTGATTGTTTTGTGTTTGTATTTTCTTTCTGTTTAGGCGGCCGGCTTGCCAGAGAAATGTTCTACATTCCACAGAATGAATGTGGACGAAACTGTTCTCTTGACACA
The DNA here is from genome assembly GCA_010277075.1 of Poeciliopsis retropinna. NCBI lineage: Eukaryota > Metazoa > Chordata > Actinopteri > Cyprinodontiformes > Poeciliidae > Poeciliopsis > Poeciliopsis retropinna. Next base: position 8,948,829 of record VMRM01000024.1, on the reverse strand, counting down.
GGTCTGGTCTAAATTAATTTTGCTCTGTATCTCTTGCCTAAATGCCTCAGGTGTTGAGGAGTTCAAAGATTCAGGAAGTGTAGCACACAACATGAGGACTTTGTTTAGCTGAAGGCAATGTTGATTGATCTAAGTTTGAGAAAGGATTCTCATTCTCGAACTGCACCAGTTTGTTTTCTCTGACCAGGCAGGCGAGGTTTATTTCATTAGTTCAGCTGAAATGCTCCTGCTTCACTGAATAAATGTGGCTGTGTTGTGATACAGTGTGCTTCTAACTCTAATGTTTCTCACCTCATGACAATTCTCCAGATCAAAGTGTATTTTTGACAAATTACTTACAAGCACACCAAATAATGTTTTATCGACTGTAATATAAGTCACAGGCATACATGGTTACCTTTCTAATGGATAATGACAAATATATAAAATATTAACATACTGTATGAACCAACAGAAAATCTTAATTCAAGTTTTAGGCAAATTGAAACTGTTCGGTTATTTTATCATATTAAACTGTACAGAATCTCTGTAGATTTACTGACCCTAACATTACAAATGCGAAGTATGGCTGGTCTGCATTTAATTCAGCTTTATTCGATAGATTTTGGTGAATTGATAGGCTATATACAGCAGTGATCTCTCAGTTCATGATGGTCAGGTGATCATTAAAAATAATAATTAAAAAAAATCATATGTATGCATAGTGAGTAGGCACTCAATATACGCCCTTCATTTAAGAACATTATGTTTCACAAGATATGCTTGACTAGTTTAGATAAAGTTTTGTTAGCGATGGATGACTTTAAGTGAGTAGCTATTTTGTTGAAGCCTTTTCCTGAATTATGAAAATCAACACATGTGCGAGTTACATGAATGGCCTATTCTCTTATTGTTTTTTTTCTATAGTTACTTTTTTTTAAACTTTTATAGTTACACTTGTGATATTTTTATAGCCCAGAGAAGTCATGGATTACTAATTAAAAGTTCATAAACACTACATTTTTCATTGTTAAATCAATGTACTCAGATGAATGGTTGGACTTTTCTTGAACTGAGAAAGGGCTGTTGAAATAAAAAAAAAGAAAAAAAAAGAAAATCTTAACATCATGGCTTTTTCTTACCAGAAAGGCCAATAAATGTGGAGCTTGTGTTAGTGATTTTGACCCTTTCATTCTGTTCTGACAGCGATCAGTGCTATTGTTCAAAGAGTTCATGGTTTGTAACAAAAGTGTGAAACACAAATTAAACAAAACAAAACTTCTGTGCTTATCAAAGTTCCAGCTCAGACGTTGTGACACGGTATGTTTGTATAGATCATTTCCAAAAACTGTGAGGCAGAATTAGACTCGGAAGAAACCTGTTGGGGATTATAAGCTTTTGTTTTTCAAAGTGCTGTGAAATTGATCCCCTGTCATGTAAGATTGACCAACCCACCTCCCAGGAAAAAAAAATTAAATAATGTGTGAGTTTTAGTGGTTTGCTCCCACTCAACACGCATCAGAGCTTCAGTGAAAAATGTCCAATCAGTATTCATATGCTGAGGGGAGCTCAAGCTCCAAGATGTCTCAAGAGAGAAGCTTGGATGAGATGAAGGATGGCACTGAATACCTAACACATATCAGTCCTGTGACTCACTTTAATCAAACATTAAGCCTCTAAACTGTACACTCACCGCCTGTGGAAAAGACCCGGCCGTGGGTTTCTGATCTTTGTGATGGGTTGTGTTTTGGAGTGATAAGACACATGTTTGTATGGCTGTTAACAGCTCTCAAGCTGCCAAGTGGGTTCAGCACTACATCACATTGCATTTCGGTTCATTTTATTTCACAGACCCTCCAGCAGCAGATGAAGGCATCTGGCCAAGACAATTACACAGTAATACCTTAGAGCACCTTAGTTTAGCACTCAAACAGAATGCAAAAATGACTCATGCCCTGTGTGTGTATCTGTTTATATAATATCAGGGAGCTTTGACATGCAGTTTGACCTTCAAGTTGGAGTGGGGACCCTTGTTGTGGCCAAGCCATTGGATGCAGAAATTCAGTCAGTGTACAACATGACAGTACAGGTGACAGATGGGACCAACTTTGCCACAACACAGGTATGCTTTGCACTAAGTTGCACTTCCTGGAGAATCACATCAAACACATGTCAGTCCAGCACTAAATGTTTTTAGTGTTCAAAGTGTTCTTAACCCCTTCTGTCAAGATTTTTGTTTTATAAGCACTTCTAGAGGAAATATTTCTTGTTATCAAATAAGCTTTTTTACATAATTTTACTTCACAACCACAAATTTCAATGTATTTTTCTTTAATTTTCTATGATATATTACTACCAAGTAGCACATAATTGCAAATGTAAAAGTAAAAAACACATAATTTTCTATGTTTTTAGAAAAAAAAAAAAACTTTTGCATGTAATTGAATTTAGACACAGCTGCTCTGTGTCAATGCTTTGCAGATTATTTGCAGAATTATTTTGTTTTTGCAATAAAGATCTTGCTCAGACACATTTTGTTTGGACAATTGTAACATAAAAATGGTTTGATCAAAAAGCATTTAGCTCTTTCTGAATATTTAGTGCTGCTGTAGTTAATCTAAACTGCAAGTCTTTTTCAGTCCCTAACAGTTTTTTTTTTTTTTTCATTATTCATCTCCATCCACCTTACCACCAACTGTGACCATAATCCCCTGTCCCTAGAAAACCACCTCCACAATATGAGGCTGTCCCCACTATGCTTCACAGAGAACATGATGTATTAACGGTGATGTTCAATGCTTTGCATTAGGCCAAAAAGTTACATACTGGTTTCATCTGAAAAGAGCAGGATTCTCTTCATGCTCAATGTGTCCTTTAAATCTCTTGTGGCAAACTGCAAACAGGAATCCTCATGGCTTTCTTTTAACAAGAGTTTTTTTCTTGATGCTCTTCTATAAAAGCCAGATTTCTGAAATAGACGACTAATAGTTGTCCTGTTGAAAAGTTCGCTCCCCAAACTTGTAGATCTCTGCAGCTATTTCATGGTTACCATAGGTTCCTTGACTGCTTTTCTGACTAATTATATCCTGGATGGCCATGTGTTGGTAGGTATGCAGCTGGGCTAGCTGCATTGGGGAACAGTTAGAACGATGGATGCAACTGTGCTCCAATAAAATGTTCAAGACTTGAAATATTGTTTTTTCACATTAACCTACTTTGTTATCTTCCAGAACTTTATCCCTGATCCGTCTGGTGTGTTCTGTAGCATTCATTATTTGTTACTAATATTCTCTAACAAACCTCCCATGCCTTCACAGAACAGTTGTATAAGTACAGAGATAAATCAGATGACACCTGAAGGCATTTGGTTGAATATTCAGGGGTTTCCAAGTGAAGAGGACTGAATATCAACGCATGTCAAGTTTTTAGATTTTAATATAAAGGTTTTTAAACTTCTCGACAATTATACTCTATTTTGTGTTGGTCTGTTATAGAATCCCAGTCAAATACATAAATTGTGATTGTCACGTGGCTAAATGTAGGAAGGTTCAAGGGGTATGTATACTCTTGCAAGGCACTCCATGTCTCTTTGTATTATACACTGCCAGTGCTTTTGTTTTTGTGACTGGCATACTGGGTCTTTGTTATAAAGGAAATAACTGATGGCACCTTGGTGGATTCTGGGTCACATTACATTATGTTTAAGAAATAGTGTACCCAATCCTATACCCCAAAAATACAGCACAAATTCTTTCCTTGCAAATAGTAGATCTTATTTCAATAGGTTCTCCTGTCAGTAAATGAGAAGGTTATATGGGAAAAAAAATTCTATTCTAAAACCCATCAGCAGAATAAATTCAATAAATCAAACACACATTCCCAATTTCCACTCAACTTGCTGACTTTGCCAGTTCCCTTTCTCTGCCTCTTTGTTACCCAGGTATTCATACGAGTACAGGACAGCAACGACAACCCTCCAGTCTTTTCACAGCCGGCATATGATGTCAGTGTTTCTGAGGATGCACCATCTGACTTTGAGCTACTTCGACTCAGAGCGTCAGACATGGACGAACGGGCCCGTTTGAGCTTTTCCATCTACGGGAGTGTTGACCCCGCGAGTATGAGACTGTTCAGGGTCAATCCTGGAACAGGGGTAGTTTACACTGTGGACAGACTGGACTATGAGGCCAGAACTCAGCACATCCTCACTATTATGGTAAGAATATATACAGCTGTATGAATACTTCGCACTCTGGAGAGCACCCATTTACTGTTACGACGTGCTTGTCAGAGTTCCTGAGGAATCTTTATGACCTCTTTTATGCACAAAAAACTCTCGTCTATAAAAATCATCATATTTGCTTTCTGCAACCATTGTTTTTAAATTTTCCAAGACATTCTCATTGTACTTGAAGTCAAATAACTATTATATTCATTTACTCCAGGGTCACTGAAACCAAGCTGGCAGCATTATATTTCATTTTGTGAGTTCCTTATCCTTACTGAATCCAACTTTCTCTCCAAAAGGTTTCCAGTGCCAGAAAAAGTTAATCTGTCCCAGAACTTCACTCAACAACTATCATGCCTTACTGTAGGCTTGCTGTTCCCTTCAAAATCTGCTTCCTTCTTCCCAATACATAGACCTGCAAGCTTTTAATTTCAATGCTTTACGAAACAGTATCAAAATCTTTAATTGAAGCTTACAATTTGCTTGTGGTTTTGGGTTTTGTTTTATATACAGTATATTTTGGAGTTCAGGCATTGAGCCCTTTGACTGTGCCTTCTTTTGGAACTATGCTTCCATTTGTATCTCCCCTGGAGAAATCCAAATCTTTGGATTTCATTGGACCAGATAAATATCAGAGTCCACCAAAGGCATTTGTTATTTGCATCTGAGAATTACAAATGTTTTAAGAATTCTATTCTGGGAATCAAATAATTTTGAGACTGCAATTACAGTAGGACTTACTGTTGACCTGGGATATACTCTTTGTAGTTCTTTGTTGTGTAACTGAAAACGTCTGAAAAAGTTTGAAATTTTGCCAGTAAACTTAATTTTCAGTAGGGGTTAAATTGTTTTTGAAACAACTTTAGACCCCAGGCTTCTGCAGTCCACCTGGTTTGGATGAAATTGCGCTTCGTTTTACAAGTCTGATAGCTTTGAAAAAACATTTTGTTTGTGTATTGCCTCCCACAGCTCTTTCCATATTTATTTCTCTTTTCTCCTGTTCCAGGTTAAGGATCAGGAGTTTCCATTTAATCGTGACCTAGCTCGCATCCTTGTAGCAGTGGAGGACACTAACGATAATGTCCCATACTTCACAAGTACCGTATATGATGCTATAGCCTATGAGACTTTTCCTGTTGGTACTTCTGTGGTGCAGGTGACAGCACTAGACAAAGACAATGGAATTAATGGTCAAATCACATACACAATTGAAGCAGGTATGTTTTAACATTGTTTCTTCTGTCTCTTCTGTTTTTATTGTATTTGAATTAATATGCATTTGTAATTAGATTTTTGTTGTCATTATTACTCATTAATAAAGTCTGCAATCTTCAATCTTCTATATACAGGCAACACAGGGGGTGTGTTTACCATAAATAATACCACAGGCCTTATCTTCATTGCAAAGGACCTGGATCTCACCTCTCTGGGCTTCTACAGCCTCACTGTGCGGGCAATAGACAACGGCTTTCCTCCATTAATGGCCACTGCTTCGGTCCGCATTTCCCTGATGCTCTCCGACTTCTCCAAACCTCAATTCTCTCAAAAGGAGTATCAGGCCGAGGTAAATGGAGAACAATGGGTTCACAGGTGAATAGGCTGCAGGGGGGAGGAGGAGAAGATTAAATAAAGATTGGGCTCGAATTGGTCGGCAAGCATGGGTAGTAAATTATTTTATTGATATGGGGGATATAAATACCTAAATAAACCAATGCACATAAGTCAGTAAGGTGTTTAAAATGTGTCACTGATGTCTGTTTCTGCAGATAATGGAGAATAGCAAATTAGGAACATACGTGACCACTCTCAGTGCCCTCAGCCGCTCACCGCTCATTTATGACATCGTCAGGGGCAATGAGGAGCGCTGCTTCTTTGTTAACCACCATACTGGAGTAATTACTACCCGCAAACTGCTTGACTTTGAGGTTTGTTACTGTTTGTATGTATTTGAGGTTTTTTCTTTTCCTAAAGAAATTCTAGGAAAAGTTTAACATTGCATCACAGTAAATAGTAACATCCAAATTAAGAGTCTTTTAACAAAAATACTCTGACAACAATAAAATACGCTTTCAGACAGTTTCTGTCTTGCAAAGAATATCTTTTCCCTTAACCCTAGACATTTGTTTTTCTTTTATGGATGTTATTGTCTTCCATATTGCTATAATATGTTTTTATATGGCAAAAACTAACACTAATGGCTAGAGATGTCCAGAGTCACAAAGTTATTTAAGTGTAAAAAACTTAATTAGGGATAGACTTCAGATTGGTTAAGAATGAAAGTGTGGCCTCAAGAATGAGATCAGGATTGAGAGCATCTAAGCGCAAATAAACAATAAAGCAAAAGGAGGGGGTAACTTTTAAGGGAACTAATTAGAAATGTTAGACAGAACAAAACTCAAGAATAAACTAAGAAAATAAATAGATAGGAATTATTAACAAAGGAGACTGAACAGAATATGGCAAGTAGATCATGATAGGAATGATCATAAAGAAACAATATAAATATACAGAAAGGGGAAAACAAGAATAAAGTATGAAAATAGATTTGAAGGACAAATTAATGTGACAAACTATTGAACATGAATAACCCACAAGAAATAATCGATCACAATCAAACCAAAGGCCAAAACCCCTAACACTCAAGAAATGACACTGTGCTGTTTTAATGTTGTTGTACTGCAGCAAATAACATCCTACTTTCTGATGGTGCGTGCCTTGAGTATGGCAGGAGTGGAGGCCAGCACCAGTGTCATCATCCAAGTGGTGGATGTCAACGATAACCAACCTGAATTTCAGAAAATAAGGTATTAAAGCTGGTTGAAATGGGCAAAATGAGCTTTTGTTAGAATAACACTATTTCCCAGAGAGAAATACCAGAGAGATTTAAGAAGGGCATTCTTCCTTCCGATCCTTTTTTCTTTTATCGCTTGGCAGGTATATAGGCACTGTTAGTGAAGCTGCTCCAGTCAACAGTGTTGTCCTGGGAGAGGATGGTAACCCCTTGGTTATCCAGGCCACTGATAAGGATCGTAATCATAATTCCCTTTTAGTGTTCCAGATAATAGAAGAGACTGCTCGTATGTTTTTCAGTGTGGACTCTGGGACAGGATCAATTCGGTAGGTGGAAAAGCTGTGTAGAAGTAAGACCAGTTAGCTCACTATTGATATAATTTAACAATTTCTTATAGATTGTGTTGTGAAATTACAGAACCATTGCCAGTTTGGACTACGAAACCTATCCAGAGTTCAATTTTCGGGTTCATGTTCAAGACAGTGGTCAACCACCTAAGAGTGCTGACAGTCCCGCAGAGGTGATTATAAAGGCAAGTACTGCATATTCCATATGACTCTACCATTGTTACCTAAAAGTACAATTCCTTTTATTTTCTTCAGATGTTAAAGTAGATGTCACTTTCCTCCACATACACCTTGTCTTAGGTGATCAACATGAATGACTCACCCCCAAAGTTTTCTCAGGACACTTACGAGACAGTCCTTCTACTGCCAACATATGTGGGAGTTGAAGTCTTCCGGGTTGAGGCTTTAGACCCTGATATGACTGGTGACAAAGAAAAATCTCTCACACCCAAGTTAGCCTATTCCGTGGTGGATAACAGTGTGGAATACTTCACCGTTCAGCGCAGCACTGGAGTTGTGACTATCACTAATCCTAACCTCAGCAAAGACCGTTATCGCTTCAGTGTGAAGGTAAACCATAAGTTAGTTTGTCTTGGCTCATACAGCAACAATTTTCTCAGAGAAGAGTGAAAACTTGATCAACTGGCAAAGTCTTAGAATTTACATGAACTCATTTCATATCTGCATTGAATCCCACTGTTACAGAATTGACTCAGGTTTTGTAGAAAAGGCCAGATATAAGTATTGTTTAGTCTCATGCTGTACTCTGGACTCTGGAGAAATTGTACCTCTGTATGCAAAATGTTTATAGTTACTTACACAGCAGTAGAGCTATAGTGAATTTGTGATTTATTTGGGGGAGTGGATTACTGTGTCTGGATCATTGAACTTACAGCCTAAGATGTTCATGTGACCATAAAAGTAGGAAGCAGCTTTTTAAGGGGGGTTTTCTAAAACACAAGAATCTAATGCATTCTCATCAAATGCGCATTAAAATGTTTACTTTTTTTATTGTTAGCTATTTATGAAATTCTGTTTTGTGAAACAAAAACACTGTTGTGTGTTTAAGGTCTGGGACGGGCGTTTTTCCAGCATGGCGTCCATCACCGTGCTTGTGAGAGAAGCTGTTGACAGCGGCCTGCTCTTCACCCGGCCCATATATTCAGCCTCCATTCCAGAGAACAAACCTGACATCACATTAGTGACTGTTGTAAATACAGTGGGTCATCACCTCAACGAGCCACTGAAATACACTCTGCTAAACCCTGGAGGACGGTTCACAATACGGCCTACATGTGGAGTGGTGCTTACCACTGGTGTTCCTTTTGACCGTGAGGAAATGGGAAGTTACGAGCTTGTGGTGGAAGTCAGCAGAGAAGATGAGATTCTAAGGGTGGCGAGGGTGACTGTACAAGTACAGGTGGGTGTTAAATGACTGGAAATGCGCACGCGTGGGTGTGGGCGTGTGTCAAAAGATGACGTTAATGAGAGAAAGATCATAAATTGCTTTGGTCAGTTGTGAGATTATGAATCTATTGATGAAAAAGCATTCACAATTCAAATCTGTGCTTCTTCTAGAGTGCTTTAAAGCACAAGTGATGATCAAAGGGTCTTTTTGGGTTTAAGTTGAACTCATCTTGACACAAGCTATCAGTGAGTGTTTTGGGGCTCTTGAGAAGAAACACTGCTGGAAACAGAAGTGTTGTGTTTGATTTGCAACAAAAGACAGAACCAGAACACCATCACAGAAGAAAATAATGTGTAATTATTTTATCGTAGTAATTGTTTTATCTTGATTATGCTGTTTTTATATCTGTTTATGACAAATATAATCACTTTAATTTGAACGTTTTTTTTCCTTAATTTGTACATTTTCTTTTCGTATGTCAAGTTAGCCTTCCATTAAATTTGTTTACTTCCCTCTATGATTCACATGATTCAGCCTGTGCACCCATGGACACTGTTCAACATCTACTCAGTGACTCAGTCTACAGTTTGTTACTGGGTCTGTGTTGAAATCTTATCTAGATCTGAAGTTCTTTAAATTTTGTTCACATGGCTTCTTTTGCCTTGCGGCTTATGTTAGATCTCTTGTACAGTTGGTGCTCTGAAAAAACGGCTTGATCTTTGCTGTAAAATACTGCCTTGAACCTGTAAGAAATATTGAAAATAGAAGCTAAAGAACATGCTTGATTTTAGCTATAGAGCCTTACAAAAGTATTCACACCCACATTTTGCTATGGTACAGCCATGAATATTGATGTATGTTATTTGAGTTTTGTATTATAAATCGACTTAGACTTAGACTTGTACTTTATTGATCCCTTGGGAAGACTCCCTCAGGAAATTGAAGTTACCAGTAGCTTACAGAAAATAGTAGCACACAGTGAACAGAGTACTAAAAACACAAATTAAATACAAACTTTAACAGTTGCGCAAATTGATTTTTGTGATGCTGTTTGTGCAAACATGTTCTCTAATCTGTGCCTTTATTAGCTACTAAGCCACACCCTCTAAGCGTTTTGTAGATACTTGCATTTGTAGTGAAATTATTTGCACAAATTATACTTCAGTTACTAGGTGAAAACAGTTGATTGCATTGGATTGTATTTAGGCATATGAGAGTAGAAAAAGTTTAGTTCAATCTTTACCGCAGTTTTTGTTTGTATAATTTAATAGCCTTGTATCATTTACTTTCCATAACTGTGGAGTTATGCACTGCCGTATATAAAATATTGTAAAATATTGGTAGTTCAAATGTGACAAATAGTGAAAATCTTCAAAGGACGTAAAAACATGGACAAGTCCACCAAGTCACTATTAGCTATTAGGTTCCTAAGGTTTATAGTTTGATGGTTGTTCTACTGGCACAGAGTATTACGATAGTAAGGTAACATTCACCACCAACTCAGTGTTGTAAAACATTTTTAGCTCACTGAGGTTTGAGAACTTTTTTGCACAGCTCTCTCAAGGCGAGTCTGGACTTTGAACCAAGCCATCTTAGCTCACTTCTGTTCTAACCATTCTGTTTTAATTTTGCTTCTGTTCCTTCTTGTGGTCACATTTTATGAGAGGATATGTGTAGGCATATGCCCTCACAGTTAACTCTAGAATACTTTCGTTTAGATTGGAATGTATGGGAAAAACAATTACTAGAAAGTGACCAATTACTGTTGCTGCCCAGATTGTTACCATGCGTATGATCTGATACTTTGAGTTGGGTTATTGTCAACCATAATTTTGTCTCATTTGATGCCAGTATAGTTTGCTAGAAGTTGTAGTATAGTACATTACCTTTCAAATCAAAGTTACAGAATAAAATTAAAATATCTACAACTGTCCCTCAGTGGATGAATACAGGTCTTACACTACCATATTTATTTTCACAGAAAATGGGTTTTCTCTTGACAGTCCTTTCAAACAAGTCATGCATGTCTTTTTTCTAATTGTGCTGTCATGAACACCTTCTGACATCTTCAGTCCTGCTTAGTATGAGATGTCTTTTTGGGGGAATTTTTCTTTTTAAATTTTTGCTTTACACAGTTAGTCCTTGAAGTAAATTTGCAGAAATGTTCACTTGTATCTTGTGTATGTTTCCTTTTTGAATAATATTTCTCACTAGGGTAGGGTTAGGGTTAGGGTTCTATTCAACAAATTGAATAGATTTGTTATTGTTTGTTTGCAAATTATTAAGCACATTGCAACCCTTCCCAGATTTTTGGACGACAGCAGTTGTTTCCTAAAGCACTTTGCTACCATCTTTTTTTGTTGGCATTCAAATAAGATAACTATTCTCTATATGGAGATTTAAACACTGTAATTATCAGGTAGTGACGTGCAATGATTTAGGATAATTGTGTCACTTCTGTACTACCTAAATCCGATGGTAAGATTTAGGTAAGAAATATCCTACTTAAATAAGGGTGAACTAGGCTAAAAAATAACAGTAAGAGGATGCCCTTATTTCTCAAGACTATTATGTTCCATGAAAGTACGTTATTTTTATGATTTCATTTGTTTTTGATATAGGTGGAAGATCTAAATGACAACGCTCCAGAGTTTGTGAACCTCCCCTACTATGCTGCAGTGCAGGTGGAAGCAGAGCCAGGATCAGCCATCTTCATGGTCTCTGCTGTTGATCGAGACTTTGATCTGAACGGAGAAGTGACTTACAGCCTGAAGACGCAGCACAGAGACTTTGAGGTTGCTGAAAATTACAGTGGCTTCAGTTTTAAATTTGATGCAATTTTTATGACAAGAAAATTAACATGATTATATTTTTACTTTATCCAGATGAATCCGGTAACAGGAGAGCTGGTCTTAAAACGAGCTTTTGAAGCTGACCTATCAAATGCAGAGTACAGATTGATTATCATTGCGACTGATGGTGGATTCCCTCGACTGTCCAGCGAAGTGGAGCTGCCTGTTACAGTCGTAAACAAAGCCATGCCAGTGTTTGACAAGCCGTTCTATGGTGTAACAGTCAGAGAAGATGTAGAAGTTTCCACCTCTGTTCTGGGCATCAATGCAAGCAGTCCAGAGGGCCAGGACATCATCTTCACCATATCAGATGGAGACCCTTCCTTTCAGTTTGACATAGGCTTTGATACAGGAATTATCAGTGTGAGATATCCATTAGACTACGAGACCATGCAGTACTACCGCCTAACAGTGAAAGCTACCGATACCTTGACAGGAGCAAAGTCTGAGGTGGATGTAGACATTGTTGTACTAGATGTGAATGACAACCCCCCACTTTTTCAGAACACGTCTTACTCTGCTATGCTATCTGAGAACTCCATGATTGGAACATCTGTTCTACAGGTGGGTGGCTATATTTGTAAGTATTTGTTATACTTAGAAGTATAATAAATGGATGGATGATGCGGAGAAAAAGTATCAATATTGTTTTATAAATCAATGTAAACATTTTTGAGGAAGAGTTCAACTGATGCTGTAATCATTCATTCACAAAAAAAGTAACAGGCCATAATTTTTACTACATTCTTGTTGCTTCCTGCAGGCAAAATTGCATCTCCATCTCTGCTGGACTTTTGTTGTTTCTTTGTTCTTAGACTAAAATGACTAATTAAACTTGGAGATTGGACTGTTTGAGTACTGTATTTGGATCACGTTGAAGCATTATTACATCAACCCAGTGATTCGATTATTCAGGAATTCATGTCTTGGCATAAGCCACCTACTCCTCCCTGTTAGCACTTTGGTTGCAATAAAAACAAAAGTACATGTAAGGAAGGTTGTGTTAAGAATGAATGAACAGAGTTCAGTTTTAGTGTCTAACACAGTAATCTTCAAACAGCAGTGTCTGGGTGAATTATTTAGAGAACAGATACCTTACCCTGTCTATTGCCTACTGAAAAAAAACAACAACAAAAAACACATTCCTTGAACATTCCCCATACAGATAATTCTTGTTTTGAGCAAAACCTGTTGTCACTTTTGATGCATTCATGGATCACCAACGATGATTTCAAACAATTTCAAGATCAAGCAGGATCATCTCAAGCTCATTTCTTGGTGCAGTGTTGTATTTAGACTGACATTTGAAAATGAGTAATTGACCTCAACAATAGCGGCTGTTAATTTATTTTCTTGTAGAGCATCTTTGTGGCAATTAAGCCACATTATTATTACAAGCTAGAATCATTTTCGTCATTCACATTATGAATGTGGCTCTTTCATATTTGCTAGGTTGATGGCCTTGAACAAACAGTATGAAAATTGCTGATTATTCTGGTTCAGAAACTGACACTGTTGCTTAATTTCTCAACTATTCTCCTGCTTCCCTTTTTAAATGTTATTTCAGCGCATAGATTTTTATATATTTTTTTCATTTGAAAGCAGAGAGACATTGCTTTAGTTCATATTTCTTATTCTGAGAAGCAACTCACATAAAACCAATATAGATAGCCAAAAGGTATGTATGCCGGTATAGCTGTGATTTGTGCTGCCAGGCTCTGTCTTAAACTTTCACTACTACTATCTTCTTTTTTTTTTCTTTCTGGTATTTTTTACACTCTCAGTCCTGAATAATGCATAAGGCATTCCAAAATGTTCTGTTCCTTCCCCTTCAGGTCTTTGCACCAGACCAGGACTCAGAGAAGAACGCCGTAGTGACTTACCAGATCCTGTCTGACATCTACAACAGCACCGACCACTTCCAAATTGACAGCAGCAGGGGATTGATATTCACGTCACGCATGCTTGACTATGAGCTCATACAGCGCCACAACTTCATTGTCAGGGCGACAGACAGTGGAGATCCTGCCCTTAGCACTGATGTTAGTGTCACCGTGTTTGTAACTGACACAAACGACAACCCCCCTAATTTCAGCCAAGCGGTGTACGAGGCTTTTGTCAGTGACCTGGCACCCAGAGGGCACTTTGTGACTTGCCTTCAAGCATCAGATGCTGACATCTGTGATGCTCAGAGGCTGAGGTGAGAGCTAATGTTTTAGATAGCTATACTTTTTTAAAACTCTTTTTATTGTAGGATTCTAATATTTGAATGTATAGTGTTCAATATGTAAAATATAGATATACTTGAATTCTTTTTCTCAATGTGCAATCAAGCCATTCAGAAACATTGTTTTAAAATTAAATGAACATTATTAATAGTTTTTAAGCATTTTCTTGAAGCAGCAGAATTTCTTTTTTCAGCTTTTTCAACCATAACCCTTAATAATGTCAGAATCCGACTGCAAGATTATACTTTTATAATATATATATATTTTTTTTTTCCCGTAGGTATAGTATTCTCTCAGGGAATGAGAAAATGACTTTCATGATGGAGCCAGATACAGGGGTGCTTCGTCTGTCTAACAAGAGGAGACAAGGCATGAAACTCTTCTATCAACTCAATGTGTCTGTGTCAGATGGAGTCTTCACCAACACTGCTCAGGTGAACCCACTTCTCAGCAGCTTACAATCTGGTCCTGTCAGTTTATTTGCCCTCTTTCAAAATCTCTCCAAGCAATAATAGCGCAAGCTGAGTGACCTTTGTTAGCGATGTCTCAGTTGGAAATTATGGTGAACATCTGCCACAACTAACTGGGATAAGTGTGGGGCTGCTGCAGGAGGTTAATGCTGTGTCACATCCAATTTACTGTGACGTTGAGTCTCTACCTGAAAAACATCCATGAATTTGTCACTTTGTGGCAATCACAAGTGGGATTTATTTTAACTGTAACATTTTATATGTGTTTAACAGTAACTTCTCATCCGATTTGTATTATGACATTTAAGCCAAATAAAGGAAAAGAATATTGAAAAGAGATATGCAGGTTCTCCGTTATTGAAGGGGTATTTTGGGAATGTTACTTTTTGGTCTATTGTTCCTTCTTTCATACTTCTTTGTATTCTTCCTTATTTTCAATACTCATGACCTCCTTCTCTTTCTACTGCTTGTACTTCTTCCTTGTCTCTTTCCCTCCTTTCATCTGTTCTTCCATCCTGGTATCCTACCTTTTATTTTTTGCTGTCCTAATTCCTTCCTTGCGTCCCATCTCCTCCCTCATGTTTTTCCTTTTTCTTGCGTCCTTTCTTCATTGCCTCCTTGTGTTTTTTTCTTTCTGCTATTTGTCTCCTTCCTCTGCTCCACCTCCTATGTATCTTTTCTTCAGTTTCCTGATCAGTTTCTTTCTTCTTTTCTTCCTTTCCCATAATATTTTTCTTCATTCTCTTTTTTCTACCTTACTCTTGTTTTTCCTTCTTTCAGTTTTTACCAGAAATTCATAGTAAACTTTAGTGTTTCATATTTTAAAGTAAACATAAAGTACTAAGAACTCCAGAATGCTGAGTATAGAAAAGTATGGAATTTTACATGAAAAGTATTTTGCGAGTCTGAATCAGTGGTTTGCTCGTTTATACGTTTATCTGATTATGTTTGACAAACCACCCAGTTGTCCTTATTGTGATGACATCCACAAAATGTCAGCAGACAATGATCGAGAGGATGACTGAGTGACTGCAGTTATGATTTGCAGGTAATTGTACGTGTCCTGGGAGCCAATCTGTACAGCCCAGTATTCAGTCAAAGGTTTTACCTGGCTGAGGTTCTTGAAAATTCGCCTCCAGGAACCAAAGTCATCCAAGTAATTACGATTTTTTTCAATCTCTCTGACTTGTAATTAATTGTAATATTTAAAGGGAGCACAATTTGATTGAATTTGTAATTGGACTCCAGGTTTCAGCAATGGATGAGGATTCTGGGCTGAATGGTCAGATAACCTACTCGTTCATCAATGACCTGGGGAAAATCAAGTTTGGCATCGATGCAGACGGGGTCATATCCACTCTTCAGAGATTAGACAGAGAAAATCCTGTGAACAAAGACATGGTGCTAACAGTAATGGCCTTGGATGGAGGAGGTATTCATGTCTGTGCCTTTTATATGTTTTTTTTAATTTTTTTTAATCTGTTTTTTTTTTTTTTTTTATCAGGAGTTGCTCAAAAGCTATACAGATCACAATTCTCAATTTTTGTATTTTTGCAGTTTAGGTTCTTTCATATTCAAACTGATCAGAGTTATGGTCAGTGGAAATGCAATTATTTCAAAGCTCCAGAAAATGCAGGCATTTAATTGAATCTATGTATGATTGGTATATTTTTAGGATTATTCATCTCCATAATTAATTAAAAATACTGCAATACAGAAATATACTCCTACACAAAATTTCTACTTTTAAAATGAAAGTAGAAAATAATGAAATGTTAGTGTGTGGGTACAAAAGAACTTTACAAATTTTCTGAGGACTAAACTGAGCCGGAGTCAAATCTCTTAAGTGTCAAAACAAACAACACACTTTTGCTTCATGGACTGGGAATGTGACAATTATGTGTTTTCTCTTTAACAGGTCGTGCATCATTTTGTACCGTGCGAGTGGTCCTGGCAGATGAAAATGACAACGCTCCACAGTTCAGAGCCACGGAGTACCGCATGAGCATTAAAGCTAATGTTGCTAAAGGTTCTCTGGTTACACAGATTCAGGCCACTGACCCTGATGCTGGCTCTAATGGGAGGATAACTTACTCCCTTTACAGTGAGGCTCGTCTGTCACTCGTTGATGTGCTGGAGGTCAGTTCATTTTGGTCATAGTATAGATAACTGTCCTTCATGAGAAAGACGCAAACCTCATAATTGCACAACATGTGGAAAAGCGTAACCTGATTTTTAGTGATGGGATATTGTCAGTTGATACCTCCCCCTACTTATTTTATAGGATTAAGCTCCATCTGTTTGATGTCGACTACATATTTGTTCCATTCAATCAAGATAATGTTGCACTGGGGTTAATTTTCCAGGCAGTTAGTGAAACACAATTATTTAAAATTTATAAAGCGAACATCTGCTCTGAAGACAGATGTAATGTTAATCATGGATTAATTTTCTGGAATTCTTTAGAAAAAAAAAAATGGATGCACAGTGCTATGCACAAGTGTCAAACCGCTTGAACTGTTTCAAGCACAAATATTTGTATTTTATTGGGATTTTATGTGTTTATATCAACAATTGTAGTGGACATTTGCGAAGAAGGAAAACAAGATATAGTTTTCAAAATTTTAACAAATTAAATCCTAAAAGCTTGGTATACAGTGCAATTCAACACACCCTTCTACATTCAGAGAGGGAAGTTGATGAGAAATTGGCTTTAAGATGAATGAAGCTAAATACAGGACAAAACTGGACAAAAACATATTAGAGGCCTAGGCTGTAATATGACAGCATGTTGTTTTGACACTATGTCAGAACATGGTCACAACTTCATGACACGTGGTATATGAATGTCAAAACATTTGTGTAGGTCCATAGATTTTAAAGTATTAGAATGGAGCACCCAAACTCTACACCTGAATCCTATGTAAAAGCCATGGTAGGTGTTCATCCCAAAATCTGTGGGTTATCAGCTCAATTTCCACTCTGCTCACTTAGGTTGTTGTGGCCTTGGGCAAGACACTGCATCCGCTTTGTCTGCTCGTGGTGGTCAGGTGGTGCCGGTGCATGTCAGTGTGCCCCAGAGCAGCTGTGGCTACACTCCAGTAGCTTTCTACCAACAGTGCATGAATGACTGAATGTAGTGTGAAGCGCTTTGGGGTCCCCGGGACTTGATAAAGCGCTGTATAAGTGCAAACCATTTACCATTTTACTGTTCCCAGATGCTACTCATCCAGTCCAGCTAAGCTTGAATAATTTTGGAAAATAGAAGGAGCAACATAATTATTCTAGTGTGTGCTGGTCAAGGCACACACTAGAAAAGTTGCAGCTATAATTTCAGTAAAAGGTGGATATACCTCAAACCTCCAGAGCTTTAGATGCAAAAACATCAGAGCTCTGATCAAAAATTACAATGTAGTAGTAGACATATTCCATTGATTGTATAGCTTTTAAAAACAAACAAAATTCTGTTGCTTTTAAAGTTTTAAAGTGGGTCTTGTGGTTGCACAGGTGGAGCCAGACAGTGGTTGGATGATGACTAAAAGTGCTGTTGATCACCTTCAAGGAACTGTCCTGTCCTTCTTCGTCAAAGCCACAGACTGCGGTGCTGTTCCCAAACACTCCCTGGTGTCAGCCTTTATTCAAGTCGTCCCCCCAGATTCATTCATCCCCTCGTTCAGCCAGCCTCAGTATTCCTTTACCATCCCTGAGGATACTGCAGTAGGAACAGTGCTGGGCTCTGTTTACACAGGCCCTGGCCAGACGGGGTTCTTCACTGCAGTCCCTGGGGAGACAATCGACAGCAACCAGGGGGCAACCTTCCTAGTGGAGAAAGAGACGGGTCTCATCCGGCTGCTGAAGCCATTGGACTATGAGGAAGTCAGCAACTTCAGGTTTAAGGTTGCAGCAACTGCAAGAAAAGACTTGATCGAGACCATGTCAAACGTGGACTTGGAAGTGAAGGTCTGTGATGAAACCCAGAAAGGAGCCTTTTGGTTTTGTTTACTTTTTGCAGTCTAAAGGGGAAAAAAAATCAAGCTATCTGTTTGTAATTTTTATTTATTAGCTCTATCACTATCACATTTTCTTGAAAATCCTGAGCAATTCTATTAATATGAAGTGGTTACAAGGAATTAAGCTGCAGACAACGAGGCTATTTTTCTCTTTGTAGTAGTATATTTTTGTGAATAAATTACATTATTCATGGATCAGTTACAGACATTTTGTCATTCTACAGATTCTAGATGTAAATGACAACAAGCCAGAGTTTGAAACCAGTACATATGTAGCCACAGTGATGGAAGGTATGCCTTCAGGGACAAGAGTAATTCAAGTCCGTGCTCTTGATCCAGACTGGGGCTCTAATGGACAGGTATGTGAAAAACAAGTTCAACTTTCGTGAAGACATCTGTATCATTTAAAAAATGTTGCACTTACTTGCACATAGTACTGTGTGTATCTTCTTTAAATTGCAGGTGACATACAGCCTTGGGCTACTGCTCACCTACAACCCGGACCTAACAAAGGACACTTTGTCCCTCACCGGCCCAATCACCACCGGTTCTGTTTTTGCCATTGATAGCAAAACAGGCTGGATCACCACAATAACTCAAATGGACCATGAGGCTTGCTCAAGTTACAGCTTTGAAGTAGTGGCCTCTGATTTGGCTGAGTCACAGCCTCTCTCCTCCACCACAGTGGTGACCATCACCGTGTCGGACGTCAATGACAATCCGCCGAGGTTCGAGAGGGAGTTCTACAGAGGTGCCGTGAAGGAGAGTGATCCACTCGGTGAGGTTGTGGCTGTCCTGAAAACCAAAGACCGAGATGGTACTGACCAAAACCGCCTTGTCAGCTTTTACATCACAGGTGATGAAAAGGAAGTCATGAATGTTTGTTCGGCTTAACTTAATTATTTCCTCATTCACTGAAATAATGTTTTTCACATTGCTTATTCTTGCATTTAATTAAAAAAGTATTCAATGAGAAAAATGTAGAAAATACTTTGAGAAAAAAAATGAGAAAAATAATTTGTATGTAATCATATTAAGTTATGTTAGATTATATCATATTAAATAGTGATTAAGCTAATTTGATCATAAAATGCCATTGAAATTTTCATAATCTATGGCTACAATTCTACTTTGATATTGTGGTTGATGGTTGCACTAAAAAGGAATCCCTATAATTTGACTGTGTGAATGTTTTTAATCAGTTGGTCATGGTTTTTAAAAATTTCAATTCACTATCACGTCTGTCTTTACTTTTCAGTGGGTTTCAAATCTTATGTATGTTTCCAGGGGGAAATCAGAGAGGAGTGTTTGGCCTTACTCTTGTGCAAGGGGAGTGGAAGGTTTATGTCAGTGGTCTGCTGGATCGTGAGCAACAGGACTGGTACTTGCTCAATATCACAGCCAGTGATGGCCTCTTTGTCGCTCATACTGCAGTGGAGGTAACGGTAATGGATGCCAATGACAACAGTCCCATCTGCAACCAGGTTAGAGATGGGGAAATATGTAGGTGTGCAATATATTAATGTGATAAGCAAGTAAATATACCTGTGACCAACACTGGCTCAGATACGTTACATTTTCTTATCTGTAAAGGTGTCTGATACTGTCTATTTGATTGTTGCTACATAATACAGCTGCTGTGTTAAATTTGGTTGAATGTTTCTTAACACAGTGTCTAAAGTCTGTTATCTATCCATTTAACTGTCCATCCTTGTAATCATTATTATTATTATTATTATTATTATTTTTGTTTGTTTTGTTGGTTTTTTTTTGACAATTTTATATTTAGGTTAAATCTAATCAGGAAACACTTGGCAACAAAAGATTGAGAATTGAGGTTTGGACATGGAGAACCTTTATTGTAATGCATTAATCATCAAATAATAAATAATCCAAATTACATGTAAAACAATCTTTTCTATAGTATACCATACTTTTATTTCTAAATTAGTTTGAAGTTGCAGATTCATTACCAATGAATCATCTTTTGGCTAATTTTAATGTAGGCTTGGCTGAGTAAATCATAGTGTTAAATTATGTTAGAATTAGCATATTCATAACTTGGTATGAAAGTTAAAGGGGTGCTTTAACAGAAAATGTGTTTAAAACATGTGTTTTGTTTAACTGTGCATTAAAGTACCATCTAATTCCACAAAAAGGAATGTTTGGATTGTTTTCAAGCAAACAGTATCTTTCAGTATCTTGCAACTTTTAACCTATTTTCATTTTGTACTTTTAATAGTATATCAGCATAAAAATTCATGACTAAAACATGAATAATAAATGACAGTGAATAATAAACTTAAAATATTAAATCACATAAATAATAACCATTTCTTTTAAACCTTTTGTACTAACTTGATAACCCTAAATCCAACAACATACTGTTATACTGTTTTAAAGGCTGAAATTTGTGAAAGAAATCATCACAAAGTATCATGATAAATGTGCTGAGAATGTTTTGGGAGCATTTCATTCTGTTTATTAATATTCAACAGTACTTCAGCTTGAGAAAATTAGCAGAAGAATTATTAACAGTCATTAAGAATTTCCTTTGAATTCCTCCCCATCTCCCGCTTCTCTTTTGGTAGTCTTTCTGTTCTTTTGTTAGGCAAGTGTATGTGCATACAAAGCATTTAGTCTGTCATTAAAAAATTAAAAAATTAAAATATTTAAGATCAGACTGTGTCTTATGAGCATGCTGTTTATACATATTAATCAAATTTGTATGTTTTTTTTCTTGTAAATGTAAAAGAAACCAGTAATTTTATTAGAAGGAGAATGTCATTCATGACATCATCCATGACTGCATTTATGCACATTTGGTTACCAAACTTTTTAACATGCATTATTCATTACCATTTACTTGGTTAATGTAAGTCTCAGTTCAGAGTGCTTGTTTGCAGTTTGCAGTTGTTATGCAGCTCTACTCTGAAGTTAGCAATCTTCTAATACAGCTGAAGTCAACCTTTGGGAAGGCCAGTCCATAAAATAATGCTACCCTGGTTTATTCTTATTAAAAGCAGCTGTAATATACTTTTAGTTTGAGGAAAAGGAGAAAACTTTACCTCAAACCAATGTTGCTGTCTCATGTAAGACAACAATATTAGATGTCACACTTGATTCTTGTTTTAAAACATTATTTCAGTTGTGTGTTGCAGAATTGTTCCACCCTACAGAAACACTGAATCTATCATTAAAAGCCCTAAATTAATATGTGCTACATGACGACTATTTAAACTTTCTACTGCAGCGTATGTGACAGACAATAATGTTATCCCATTAGAGAGAATGACACTATCGCCTAATCAATTTTGAAGGTACTGTTGATGAGATGATCAACTAATCAACTTTGAGATATTGCAAAGGATAGCTAAGTGAAAAGAAAAAGGGAGGCGAGTTACACACTATACAGTATATAAATGTTTGCCTGTGTATGAGGACACTTAGTTCTTTTCTAGGGGCAATTATTGGCTGGAATCCATGCTGGGCCAGGAAAGGGTGCTTAACTGTGTTGACCTTGATCTAACAGCAGGGATAATGGAGGCAAAGTAGAAACAGTCACATGTGGTTTTTTTGTTTGTTTGTTTCGGGTTTTTTTGTTAGAGGCACCTATGTTGTTTTACATGTGGTCATCTGCTCTCGTATGGTGGTATATATATGTTCTTTTTTTTGTACTTCCTAGGCAGTGTATGGGGCCTCTTTTCCTGAGGACATTCCCATTAACAAGGGCATTCTGACGGTTGGTGCAACAGATGCTGACTCAGGCTCAAGTGCTGAGATCCAGTATTCACTATTTGGCATTGGAGTGGAAGATTTCTATATGGATGCCAACACTGGTACATTCTATTTTTTATCATTTCCTTTTTTCATGGCAAAAGCAACAAATACTCCCAAAGCTAAGTAGCTAAAGCTCTGACATATTTCTTTCATGTTTCAAGGTGAATTGCGAACCGCCACCATAATAGACAGAGAAACAACACCCTCCTACAAACTCATTGCTCAGGCTACTGACGGGGGAGGGTTGTTCTGCCGATCTGACATTTCTCTAAAAGTGTTGGACGTGAATGACAATGCTCCCTCATTTTTGACAACTCATTACCTGGCGAGTGTGTATGAGAATGCCTCCCCCAAGGCTTTGCTTACTCGCCTGCAAGCCAGTGACCCTGATGAAGGTAAACTAACTAGAAGTTTTCCTTCAGTCATATAATAAATGCAGAATAAATCCACAGAATGCTTGTGATGAGACTGTTTGTTAAAAGGGTATATGTTGTATTAAGCATTGTCAGTGCTGTGCTGTGAAGACATATCCATTTTGTCACCTTATAACCTGAAAGTTGAATGTATTTGTTGGATGTTAAATTATAGACTGACACAAAGTAATGAATTATTGTGAGATGGTATATGAAGAATACATATTTAAAGCAAGAATTCTCACAAGTTAAAATGTGAAAAGGTTTACTTTGATACCGATAAGTAAATTCTGTGTGATCAGCTTCTTTCAGAAATTGCTTAGTGAACAGAATTGAGCTAAGCATTATTTAACCTCAGTCTAAAAGCAGCAGTTCTTTCAAGGCCTCAGAGGAATGTAAGAAAATACTAGTGAACAAACTGAATCAGTAAGGGCAAGCAAAACATCAACCAGATCAGGCATAAAGGCAAGGAGAAGTTAAAAGCAGGGTTAGAAAACAATATCCTGACCCATAAACATCTCGGAGATCCCTGTTTGTTTTATCATCTGAAAATGGAAAAACAAATATTGCACGACTGTGAACCTACCAGGATATATATTATATAACTAAACTTTCAGGCTGGGCAAGGGAAGCATTAATGAAGCAGAGTGAGCTTGGTAGCACTGGATGAGCTGCAGAAATCCACAGCTCAGGTAGGAGAAGGATTTGTTACAAGACAACAAACAGCCTGTGACAGCAAAACAGTTGCAAAAGCTACACTATTATTGACAGAGTCCTGTAAATAATAATAATACTTGGTTTGCTCCAAGTCATTTTTAGCATCCACATAAATGACAGAATTCTGATGTGGTCAACCACTCATTTTTAACCTAAATGCAAAGTTCTGTGTCTGGGAGGACACTAACCCTACACAGAACCATGAACACACGTCTCCAATAAAAATGATAGTGGCAGAAATATGCTATGAAAATACAACTGAACTATCATTTCGAACTAAAATTGAACTATTTTGGAAAGTAGATGAACCAATTTCAGTCTCTAGCCTTGCAAAAATAAGAAATGCAAAATGATATTCTGCAGTTATTGCAGCAAATGTCTTACTTCAAAGTGTTGCCAAAGAAATCTTAACGGTCCCTACATTTTATTGATTTGTAAAATTTTAAAAGCTTGCATAATTATCCTACCGTTTCACAATTATGCACTAATTGATTTTGGACCATCCATTGGTTATACTAAGACTAAATCTGTCCATGGTTTATACATATTTTTGCAATACACTGTAACTGACTGTTTGTACCATCCAGGTCTGAACCGTACAGTGATATATTCTCTGGTGAATTCATTTGATGGGATATTTTCCATTGATCCGGTTACTGGAATAGTGATCCTGGAGAAATTCCTGGACAGAGAGAGTCGAGACTCGTATCGTATTCGTGTTCAGGCTACCGATCGGGTTGGGCAACAGGGGTCACTATCCTCAGAGGTTAGTAACAGATTACTCAGTGGTTGAATTTGAGTATGAATTTGTAACATCATGAATCAATTGGGCTTTTTAAAAAAAAAAAAAAAATTAAATACACTCTTCTAATATTACAAAGAGACAAAAGACTTTGTCTCAACTATTTTATCATGTTTATCATGATAAACATGATAAAAATTTCAAACTATTTTATCATGTTTATGATAAACATGATAAAATAGTTTGAAGCCTGACACAAAAAGCTAACTGCTTGGAAAACAGCTAACTGATAGACCAGCTATTTCAATCAAAAAAGCTTAATTTACCCATGTCCGTTCAGCTGATTATCAGTTTGTGATAGCAATATCTTAAATATTAAAAACAAATAACATCTAAGTGATTTTGGACTTTCTTGTTACTTCATTACCATATAGTAGTAAATAAGAAACCCATCTCCGCTTTACAATTTACTCTGTAAATCCAACCCAAGAGTTACAAATGGTACATATGATGCAAAATAGATGTTGCCTGGTCTTAAACAGCATATTGTTACATAGAATAATTTTATTTTGCTATAACTGTGTTATAAAATTGTTTATTATGTACGTAATAAATTATTTTAATAAATATATGGTAGTTGTGAGGGAAAAACATTCATTCAAAAGCTTAATTAATTAAAAATAATACTATTTAATTAATAAATTAATTAATTTTGTGGCTGTCATGTCTGAGTGTACAATCTTATCAAAATTGTCTGAATGATCACCACTGTATCTGTCTGTAGTACAGTTTAGATTAGTGACATCAGAGATTTTAGAATGTAAGCACTAGGTTGTGATGTGATTCTGTATCTCTGTTCATATGCGTGAAGAAATTAATGCTTGCATGTGCCAGCTAGTGAAGCCATTTTGTTTACTAGAGAGATTAGTTTAATAACAGGGTAGATTTTAATTAAGATAAAATATCATTACAGTTTTCAGTGGCCGGGACAGAAAAGATGAGGAAGGTGACATTAACAATGTCAGACAGAAAGCAGGGAAACTGGAACAGTGTTGCACTTCCACAGAGCGGGTTTGTCTTTCTGAGGTCCTCTTGAGCTTTTAAAATGGGTCCCACACACAAACTGAAAATATAAACTGAAATATATTATTGCCAGAAATATTAAAATTTATTTAATTAACACTCTCTGTAATGTAAGGTGTAAGATCTAGATAATAAAGATAAACATGAATTTTAAAAAGAAATTAAGTTTGTAAATTTGAAGAAATCACTCGTTTAATAACTTAATATATGTTAAGCATTATTACATGTTTGGATGGTTAGTACTACCAACAAATTTATTGATAAATATTTACTCGAGACAATTATTGAGAGGATTCCGATGCAATGCCATTCATCTTGGAAGAAATAAGGGGGAAAAAAATAGGAAGACAGTCTAACAAAGAAGGAAAGAAAAATTAATTTACTGTTATTTATTTATCAGTTGTACTGCTAAAGTCATAATAATTCTGCAGGTTTCTTTTATGAAAAGATTAATACTTTAAAAGTAAATAATACCAAACAAAGACCTCTTAATTTCCCATCTAGAACCAAAAAACTGAGAAAAACTTTAAAAAACACATAAATTACACATCAACAGTGACTCAGCAAGTCACTAGATCCAGCTTTGTTATTGTGAGATCTCACAATTGCTTGTACTTTTTTTAATGTTTCAAATGATTCATGATTAAAATGGTTTAAGTGATCTGTAGATTTTTAATTTTAACTGCAGCATATTATGTTTCCCAATTTTTGCTATTTGTCACTCAGGTTGATTTGACAATCTTGGTCCTGGATGTGAATGACAATGCTCCAGTTTTCCAGAGGAGAGATTATGCCGTTACTGTCCCTGAGGATGTCGCCGTGGGAACCGAGGTTCTGCGCATTTTGGCAACAAGCGCTGACATTGGACCCAATGCCGAGATCACTTACAGCATCAGATCAGGCAATGAGTTGGGAAAGTTCAACATAAACAGAAAACTGGGTGAGCAGATGTGGCTTGTTGTACAATATGTTAAATTATTTGAATGAATAAAATCCTATTTTAATAAGCATTACATTGTTAGATTATATAAAGTCTTATTTTAACGTTTTTGTTTAATTAACACCAATTAGCATATTTTTAGGCTCAATTACAGTGGCTGATGACTTGGACTTTGAGGTGTGCAAGGACTACTACATCACTGTTGAGGCTTGGGACAATGGGGACCCTCCTCTTAGCACTGCTACGATGATTGTCATTGAACTCATGGATGTCAACGACAATGCTCCAATGTTCGATCAGGATATCTATAATGTTCTGATCAGTGAGGATGCATCCATAGGACAGACCGTTACAAGGGTATTTCTTAGTCTTTATTTGTTTTTGTCACTCACTTGTCTCCCTATTTTGTCCTTTTACTAATCTCTGTCTTCACCAACATGTTGTGAAGGTGTTGGCAGAAGATCTGGACAGCCAAGTGAATGGACGAATTACCTACTCAATTCTGAAAGGTGATCGGACCAATCACTTCTGGATTGATCCTGTGACTGGGCTGCTTAAAGTTAATAAGAGACTTGACAGAGAACTAGTAAGGGTTTTTCTTAATATGCAGCACCTTTGACGTTCCGTACCATCCTTAGTCACAATTGTACTAAACTAAATTGTCAGCTTATTATGATGTTTTTAGTGAGAGTAAAGCTTTAAATTACTTTAAGGCTTTTTACAAATCCCTTTCATGGTTGTCAATGAATATGAAGTTTACAGCATTTTGTGTCAAGTTTAATTTTTAGATTAGTAAGCACAGGATTGCAAAAATAATCATCTAATGAAGTCTGTTATCTTCATGTTTATCCTCTAGGTATCCAGGTACACTTTATCTGTACAAGCATTTGACAGTGGCTCTCCTGCCATGTCCTCCACTGTCGCCGTTAACATCGACATCTCTGATGTTAACGACAACCCTCCGGTCTTTACTCCTCCCAACTCCACAGCCATTATACAGGTAATCCTGTGTGTGAGTGTGTGTGTGCCCTCTGTGTAGGTCTTTGGTGTTTTGACATTCAAACTCATCACTGTACTTTCAGCTCAACCAGGCTGCTGGCACCCCCCTTCTAACACTGTCAGTAAGTGATAAAGACTCCCCTAGAAACGGTGCCCCCTTTGTTTTTCGCATAGTGGCAGGAAATGAAGGTAGTTTCTTCCGTTTGGACCAGACTGGATCTCTAAAGTCAAACCGTGTCTTGGGTCCTGAAGCACCCAGAGAATTCATACTTGAAATTCAGGTAATGGCTGGATGTGCTGTTTGTCACTCACTATTTTGTGGGGTTTTTGAAAAACAAATTACCTGGATATCCAAGAATAACTTAGAACCCTTTAAACATAATCTTAGAATTTTCTATTAATGAAATGGTTGAAACTAAATACTTGCAATTTTTTAATACATTGTATGTAAATATGTGATTTCATTTGTAGACTGAATCAGGTTTCGGTGGTTAATCTGGTTAATTTGATAATGTTACCAGCTACCTCTAACGTTAGAAACCTAACAGTATTCTACCTTAAGTAGTTTCTATACATGTCTGTACATACTTTGTTAATTTATTCCTCATCTAAAGTCCTCTTTTGATGCCATAGGCAAGTGACTCGGGTAAACCGAGTCTTACTTCTTCTTCCTGGGTTTTTCTGAGAGTCATCGGTAACAGTCAGTACAAGCCCATTGTCTCCCCTCTGGAGATCTACATCGTCATGTCAACGGATACTTTTCCGGGTGGCCCGATCGGCCGAATCTATGCCACAGACCGTGACCCCAATGATGTTCTGTCTTTCACCCACAAGCCTCATCCAAAGAGCATGTTTAAGATCAACAGACAAGATGGGAGTGTTGTTGCTCTGCCAGGCTTGGAACCTGGGAGGTACATGCAAATTACAGAAACTTAAAATTCATACGACCAAAAGTTTGCTCTGGAAAATCTTCCTGAGTGAAAATCCATTACATGTTCTTGTCTTCTTTCAGATACCAGATGAACGCAACAATCAGTGATGGGCGATTTGCTGTCATAGCTGATGTGTCAGTCCAGGTTGAACAGGTGACTGATGTTTTGCTGCGTAGCGCTCTGACCTTGCGTTTCAGCTCCATCTCGTGGGAGGAATTACTTGGACGGTACCTGAATCAGATTAAAGTAACTTTACGAGCTATAGCCGGCTGGAAATGGTTACCAGGGCAGCAGGATCCTCTTCACATACTTGGTGTGCAGCCAGTTACAGGAACATCTAATATCGATTTGGTTCTGGCAGTGGAGAGACCTGAGACGTTAGGCACTGGACGGATAGAGGGGTTTTACTCCCAGCAGGAGTTGGCAGCAAAGCTGGAGGAAGCAGGAGCACGCGGTGAGATGCGAGGTGCCCTTGCTGGAGCAGCTTTAATCAGCGGCACCTGTTCTGGGAAGCTGGATTGTGGAGACATGGAGTGTAAAAACACGCTGGTGATGGAGGGTGGCTTGCCTGTTACCTACAACACAGAAAGGATCACCCTGGTGCTGCCCAGGTTTGGACGCACAGAGAGTTGCACTTGCTCAGGTGAACATTTCACGTTTTCCAAAAACTTTATTCTTACAAATGGTCAACACTTCTAATTTAACTTCCTTAAGACTTTTTTGTGATGATGGAAATGTGCACTGACTGGCAACTTTATTAGGGACACCTTCCAAGTACCAGATTGGGCTCTCATTTTCCTTTATAATTCCCTTAATTCTTTATGAAATAAAATGAACAGTTTGTCTGAAACACTCTTTAGAGATTTTGGTCCATATTGATGTAATATCAAAATGCTGTTGCTGTATATTTGTCACCTCCAAATCCCCTATGCAAAGTTTACATTTCACCACATTCACAAGGTGCTCTATATGGATCTGCTTATTGGATTACAGTAAATACGTTAACGCATTGAAAATGCAGTTTGAGATATGAACTTTGTCACATGACCCATTGTGTGCCAAAAAAATACATCGTTACATCTCCATTACCGTGTTTCCTCCAAATTGTGGCCATCTTCTCTGGGTGACATTAACCTTAGTCAATATTAAGTGATCCAATGGCTCTCACTCTGTTATGGTCTGATTTTGGTGAACCTGTGTGAATTGTTGAATCAGTTTCCTGTAGTTAGCTGCCAGAAGTGCTAACCGATGCCCTCCTGTCTTTTGCTGTAGTGGCCCATCTGCTTTGAAGTTTTATGTAATGTGCATGCAGAGATAATATTCTGCATACTTTTTTTTTTTTTTTTTTTACTTTTTTTGGGTTACTTACACTACACACTTGAACAAAGTTGTTAGTACCCTTCAACAATTTGTAAAAAATAAAAAAATATTTTTATGTAACAATACACACAATTGTATTATTACAGACAAAGGTAACAATACATAAATGGGTGCAGGAGATTGTGACCTTTAGACATTGCTTCTGAATTGTGGGTCAACAAGAGTCTTTTTTAAGATCAAGCCAACGAAACAGACACAGAACATAACTGAGCCTCCTCCATGTTTCAGAGAAAAGACAGTTTTCTTTTCTTGGTATGCAACATTTTTGTGTGTAAGAATATAGATGTGATGTGCCTTGACATAAAACTATGCTTTGCTTTCCTCCTTGATTATCTCCCGTGAAGTCCACTATGACTCAAACAATGCAACCTTCTTCAGAGGTTCTGGGATTTTTGGTCATTCAGTTTACCCTTCCCTTCAATCTGTCATCAATTTTCTTCCTGTGGTCACAGCCAAGGAAATTGGCTACGGTCCTGCAGACCTTAAACCTACAAATAATATCTGCAGCTGTAGTCACAGGAATATCACAGTGCTTGGAGTTGGTCTTATTTTCTTTAACTTTAGCATGTTTAACTATAATTTTCTTTTTAACGTTCTGTTTTAATATTGGGCAACTCACTCCTTGGCTTCCTGCGGTGCATGTTTAGTGTGGTACACACCATGTTACCAAACAGAACAGTGACCAAGCAGACTGACTAATTACGGACTTGAAGACACCTATCATTGACAACATGTACCTATGGTCAAATTATTTTACACTTTTTAGCAGGACCATCATTTTTGTCCAGGCTTGTTTAGTTTTATATATATTTTTTTTATGTTGAACCACATTTCAAAAACAATGTCTGATTTTCACTGATCCATTTTCAATATGTTTTATTCATTATTACTTATAGGTTTAAGTTATTGCAGTAACCATTGTGGACTTTTAGGTAATTAACAGATGGGTACTAACAATTTTGTCCATGTGTGTCCTTTTTTCTGTCTATCCTCTGAAACCCTCTCCAATTCTCTCACTTCTGACACCAACAATGATTTTTCCTTCATATGCGTGCTGCTATCTGGAGAGTTTATTTTTTGTTTTCAGACCATTTTCTGAAAAAGTGACAAATTGGTTGTGTGTGAAAATCTTATTAGGTCAGCAATTTCTCTAATACTCAAACCAATCCCACAGGCGCAAACAAACATTTCACTTTCAAACTCAATTTTAATTTATTTTATTTTATTCCCCCCTCTGATGCTCGGCTTGAACTCTAGCAAGTTCATCTTCAGCCCATCGAAATGTCCAATGTCCTCATGCAACGAGTTGCTGTAATTTAACAATCTGAGGCACTATTTCCATTAAAAAGCAATCGAGCTGGCATACTTAATAAATAGATTGGGGAGTGTAATACTTTGCACATTTAATTTTATTGTGGTCATGTATATTTTACTGTGTAGTGTGTTTGGTTTGTTTCCTGCTGTTGCAACAGATACATTTCCCAAGTTGGTATTATAAACTTACATCTATTCTATTCTATTCTATTCTATTGAATGTGTTAGTTTTTACTGAGTCAGGGAATACTCAGGGCATGAATTTGTTTTGCAGACTTGAAGGTAGTGTTTTTTAATCACTATAAATTCTGAGGATTTATTGTCTTGCATGGATGGTTGATAAAATGAGAGTGTAACAGTGCTCTGTTCTGTTATTTATGCGTCCATCCTGTTTTGCAAACAGGAGGGACGTGCCCAACCCCTGTAGAACTTTGTGAAGGTCAGACCTGTCCAGACGATATGCGGTGTGTTCTTTCTGGTCCAACAGCACCATCTGTCTGCCAGTGTCAGCCTGAGCGATTGGATGAGTGTGCAGGTATGATTTCATTATTTTCGCTTGCTGGGCCACTTTGTTCAGCTTTTCTCAATTGGACTGTAAAGGATATATGAATGCACAAATGTTTATTTAGCTCTAATTGAAACTTGTTTCTCCTGGTATAACTGGGTAGGTCAGACCTCTCTGAGTTTTTCTGGAAATAGCTACATCAAGTACAGAGTGACAGAGAGGGTCCAGAGCGGAGAGATGAGGCTTGGCCTCAGGGTTAGAACACTTCAAACAAGAGGAGTCATTATGTTCACTCGTGTTAACCCTTGCACTATGTTAAAGGTAAGTTTAGAAACTCACCGCACTTATGCAGTTGTTTTGTTCCCCTGGATGCTTTTCTTCTTAATTTCTGCAGATTAAACTGTTTTGTAATGAAAACGGTAAAATAGAAATGTTTTGTTACCAGATTGAAGGGGGTCGACTGTGGTTCCAGTTGGACTGCGACAACACCCTTGGGGTCATGGGCATCTCAGACAGACCAATAAATGATGGTCTGTGGCACTCAGTTGCCTTAGAGCTGACTAGAAACTACACCCTTCTTTCACTGGACGACAGTTACGTGGAACGTCGCAGAGCGGCACGGGCCCCAGTTCGTCTCTGGCCACTCGCTCCTGATTCCTCGTTTTTCTTTGGGGCACAAGTGAGGCTGCTGAACAGGCCAGGTGAGAGAAATATCTTTGGACTTGAGGAAAGCCTGGGAGGAGGCCCAGAATTTGGAGAGCGTTCAGTGAGGGGCCCGGCGAGAGCCCAGGACGGCTTCCAAGGTTGCTTGGGGTCACTGATGCTGAACGGTAACGAGCTGCCACTCCAAAATAAGAGGAGCCGTTACACCGAGATAGCCGGGCTGAGTGAGGTCAAGCTGGGCTGTGTTCTTTATCCAGATCCATGCATCAGCCAGCCATGCCTCAATGGAGCCATCTGCAGCAGCCTGCCATTTGGAGGTCTGTATGCGTGCAGATGACCACAACTCAAACTCAAACTCAAACTGTTAAATTTATTTTTACTAAAAGAACATTTAAATGTTACCAACTAGATGCATCTGAAGCATTATTTTTCATTAATTCAGTTTCAGTTTTTTTCTAGTTTACTTATTTACTGTACATGCAGAACTATATTTTTTAAGTATTATTTTTAAGTGTTATTATTTATTTATTTATTTTATTGTTGCTATGTTTGGCAGGAAATGATATGAACATGAAACGATTTTTTAAATGCAAAAATTAAATGTTTAAACATTCACAAGTGTTCATCACTGGATCATTGAAGCTCTGTCTTTAGAGTCATATATCTAGGGATATTAATAGAAAAAGTTGCACAGGCTTTGGGGATAGAGCAACCTCATATCTCTTTGTGTCTAAAGAATCTCTGTAATATGAGTTTCATTTATTTAAATGAACTAATGGTTTAGTAGAACTGAAAAAACATTTGTTTTATAGTGATTGTAATTATATTACAATTATAATCATTATAATTTTAGGTTTAAGTCCAAATAACATAATCAATTGCACCATATGTCTACAGTAAATCATTCTTTCTTGTACTTCAAAATCGTTGTTGTAATGAAATGATTCTGTATGAATCTCCTTTGTCAGCATGATTTTTTAAATATTGTATTAAAGAAACAAATCCAATCTTTATCCAACAGGTTTCATGTGCAGTTGCAGCAGTGGATTCACTGGGGGGCGCTGTGAAGTTGAACTAACATCCTGCATGCCAAACCCATGCCAGAATGGTGGAGAGTGCAAAGCTGTTGGCAATGCATTCCTCTGTGGCTGTCCGAGAGGACTCAGGGGACTTATGTAAGATTTTAAAAAAAGCATTAAGTACACACACACGCAAACCTCTACACGCATCTACACAATAGACTAAATAGTACACTGTAGAAGATGTGTTAATGAATAGTGTGCCCCACTTACAAACTGTTTACATACTCTCAGAGTGGTGATTTAGTTATTTGTAACACAATAAAACATCAGCAGCTACTCTCTCTTTTAAGCATAAAATGTCATGTGCTATGCTCCCACCACCCAAAACACGCACACATTCACCTACTACCCGCAGTGTTGCTGTACTTGCTGTTATGAGAGACAAATTGGTGGTTCTAATTTAATTCAGGATAATTCTTGGTTGAAAAGCCTGTAATCAGTCTGTAGCCGCCTTCCTAATTACTGCTCAGTAATTGTCTTTGAAATAACCTCTATTTACGTGGCTATTCAATGGAGCCACCACTAGGGAGCAGTTTTCATCAAAAGAAGAGTTGGTTGCTTTGACGGAGAAGCTCTTCTGATAAAGATGAAATGAAGTTTATGTGTTTAAATTGTTAATTTTTCATGTTGCAATAATCATACAGCAAACAACTTTGATGAAAATTGAAAACTGCATTTCGGATATGGTCAAAATTAAAACAAGGATTCTTAAACAAGGATATTATCATCCCCTGTAATATTTGGATGAATTTCCCCAAGCAAGTTGTACCTTGGCCCAATACTTTTTACAGGCTTCAACCTTCATATCCTTAGAGCTCTTTTAACATGGTTTGTTTCCTGCTTTGGGTATAGTAAACAAATCCTCAATAGAATTTAAGTTAAGGCTTTGAGATTTTATTCCAGAAACCCAAATTATTGAACTTTACTTATTCCGAACCAGTTTTGACATGTGTTTAGGATCATCGCACAAACTGCATGGAATAACAAAGCAGGAGAATAACTTCCTAGTGCTTCAGTTTAACCCCAAATCACCAGCTCAGATGGTTGAAACATAACCACTATTGGTTACTTTTTCAGGTTATTGATTTAAAACCCATATAGAGATATGTCATGCAAAATATATTATTTTGTAATAAATTAAATTAATTCACAACAAATTAAAAAAGCAAGACTAGTACATTCCACATAAACATCCAAGTTATACAGTAAAAATTAAAATATTTATATATGACTCAACTGGCAGTCTGAATTTTTCTGTTTTTAATTAGGCCATAAAGTATTCATTATTCAAAATATTTATGAGAGGATTTCACTGACCAGCAGATCTAAGCGTTGAGGAGTAAAACTTTATATACTTAATGACTCCCTGCACTTTTATCATTAGAAAAAAAAACTTTGGATAGTTTCACAATAAGGCTTCTTCTGAAATGCTTTTTTTTTCTTCAGAGAAAAAAAAACTCTTGCAAAGCGTTTTGAAAAATCCTATCAAGGAAAAGAAATAATTGAAAAGCAAAAAGTTGTATTTTCTTTCCCCTTCACAGCAGGAGACCGTGTTTGATATAAAAAACTAAGATGAACACATATTCATGCAGAGGTTGAAACTACGCATGCAATTTTTCTGGGGGGCATTTTCTATGTTCGCATAGAAAATGCCCCTCACATAGAACAGGCATTGTTCTATGTGAACATGTCTGTTTGATTTAAAACCTTATACAATTAGACAATGGGAAATTAATAGGGATAACCTCTTGTTTAGACAGTAGTCTGGAAAAATATCGAAGATTGTGGAATTTCATGTAAGTTCCTCACAGGGATGGTTTTTTTTTTTTTTTTAAATGTTATCTATTCACCCAGCCATATGTTCCATATCCATATTTACATTAAATTTGTAACTATTTTTATCTACACTTTCAAATTGAGAAAATATGGCAAATTTACAAATATTTTTTAGCACACTGTCAAACTTTAATTTTGTGTTCTTCTCTTTTAGTTTTAGTGAATAAAAAAAGTCCTCTTCAGCACATCCCATGAATGGTAATATACTTGTCTCTTGCCCATCAGATGTGACGTGGATGTAAATGAGTGTGACCAGGACAACTGTGGAAACGGAGGAGAGTGTGTCAACACGTTCGGTTCATTCTA
This sequence comes from Poeciliopsis retropinna, assembly GCA_010277075.1. Classification (NCBI taxonomy): domain Eukaryota; kingdom Metazoa; phylum Chordata; class Actinopteri; order Cyprinodontiformes; family Poeciliidae; genus Poeciliopsis; species Poeciliopsis retropinna. The sequence goes on along the minus strand of VMRM01000024.1, from coordinate 8,913,824 downwards.
CTGCAACTGCTCAGATGGATACGAGGACCAGTTTTGCAATGATCAGGTCCCTGAGGATGACACAGAGGTAGAGATTTAACTGTGCACAAAATTGGATTAAAAGAGCAATAAATCCTGGAGTAATTCATCTAATTATACTTGGGAGAAACAGTGAAACTGCTAGGAGTTTTGAGAGATACAGCCACCTGGAGGGATTTGTATCCTTGTCTCCATAATGAAGGAGTTAAATTGTGGTAATGGGTGAATCACAGCTTTTATTTGAAGTTTGTCATGCTTATGACTCTTATTATGCATTACACTATGTTTCTTCTAGTGCAATTTCCAGATGCTTTCAAGTTGTCTACATTGAAATGAAGTGTTTGACTGATTCTAAAATGAGTTCAGTTCATCAGTTTTTTTTTCCTATGTATATATATATATATATAGCAATATGACATTTGCATATGATTTTTAAAAACACATTTTACAGCAATAACATGAGTGATCCAAGTGTCCAAGTGAGGTTTTATGCACGTGCAGTACCTTGCAACAACATTCATATCCTTAAAACCTTTTTACATTTTGATACATTTCAACCACACAGCATAATTGTATTTATTAATATAAATAGAGCTGTTCTAAAAACACCTCAAAGCTTTGTTGGAGAATATGTTTGAAGCAAAAAAACCAATATAAAAACCAATGAAGCCCACCAGATGGGAAAGTGTGAATGAGTTCAAAGAGTTCAGCTGAGCCTTTTCTGCTTAATCACTATATTGGAAAGTCTGTTAAATTTTTATTTATTATTATTTTTTTTCATTTCAGAGAAACAATTATTGTGCTTTGCCTTTAAAGCAGGTAATGGCTATGGAAATCTTCATTTAAAGTGTCCTTCAAAGATCTGCTTCTCATCACAAGATTGTGACAAGATACTATTGTACTTGTTAAATTGTTTTTATGTTGACAAACAACAACAGACAGTTGTGGGACCTTGTAAGCACAGGTGTGATCCTTCTTAATTATTGATAATTGATTTAATTTAGAAGACTCCTGTCCAACATCCCAAGGACTAGTAATATAATTAGGATGAGTCAAAACTGAGATGTAGGTGTCATCAAGGATTCTCAATATTAAATTATGTGGATGAATTGCTTATATCTTTTCATAACAGCGATATAAAACATCTCAAATATTAAGTTTGCTATTTTTTCCGTGAAGTTTCATTTATTAAAAAGTAAATGGAAACATGTCTTTCTGACATTTTAAATATTTCTGAAATCACCATGTACCAATACTGCATATTTGAAGTTGCAAATAGTTCAGAATGTGCTTTTAATATTTGCGAGAAAGCTATAAGAAGCAAGGATATAACCTTTCACAAGCAATATGCAGTAAATGTCTGGACTTAGCAAAATCTTCTGTCTTTAATATATTGCTTAAGGAAAAAAACTCATTTTTAACTGAAATGTCCACATTACCTATTCTGTTAAATGAAAAAGGAGCATTGATCATTTTCTTTTGCTTGCAATGCTGTAAATGGTGTTTCTGTCATTTTCTGCCAGACTAACTAAATCTGTTACCTGCATTATCTACTTTCATTTAACATGAATAAAATGCATTTTTGTTTTCAATCTTAATGGGAAATTTTCCAAATTATAATAATGATAAGAAGGTCTGATTTTGGTAGTTCCTTTTTCATACATTGAGTTAATTTAATCTACTCACTATCCTAAAAGTTAATATATAGGAGGAAATCTGGACTTCACCTCCATTTCATATTACCCTCATATGACTGCTTGACCTCAGTCAAAAGCAAAACCTCCATACTTCACAGACTGAAGGGGAAATAAAGTTATTTTTACTTTTACTCTAGTTAAGTTTAATCATCTCAGCGGTTGCTGGATTGTTGGATGTATTTGATCATTTTATAACCAGAAGTGGATCCTTCTCTTGGTCTTTCTCTACTTCCAGCAGGCAGTGATGGTGTATGTTTTCTTACACTTTGAATAAGAGATGCTGAGTCCATGTTTTAGTGATTTTTTTTTCTTCTTCTTCCTTTCAATGTTTTGCAGGCTGAGCCGCTGTCTTATGTTGGACCGGGGGAGATAATAGGCATTGGAGTGCTTGCCTTTGTCATCATTTTTCTCCTCATACTCTTCGTTGCCTTCAGGAAGAAAATCAAATTCCGGAAAGACTCCGACCCGGGTTCGGGAACCATGGCTGCTTCGGGCATCTCAGCTGTTTCCTCAGAAGCTAGCTACATGCTACACAAGACTAGAATAGGGGTTGAGGGGATTGAGTTCAAAGCTGTGCGTGTGCCAGGCTCACCGGCTACCACGGCAACCTATGGTGAGGTAGGAGGCTGCAGCGGAGGTCCTCCTCAGGTCATGGTGCGTCCTACTGCCCACTCTATCCTCCCGGGAACCGAGAGGACCACTTCCAGTGAAAGCAGTCAGGTGTCTAAGTGAACCTCATTCATTTCTATATCACTGATCCTCAAATCCAGGCCTTGAGGTCTTGTGTCCTGCAACTTTTAGATGCATCTCTGCTTCAGCAAACCTGACTTAAATAATGAACTCATCAGCAGGATTCTGGAGAACTTGAGTGCATACTTCGGAAATGATTCAGGTGTGTTAGACCTAGAACACACCTAGAACAAAAGTTTCAGTGCACCAAACCTCAAGGCCTGGAGTTGGTACCTATTACAGTATATCCAAGCTTGAAGTTTATCGATATCAATAATTAGCTTCAAATCTCATAAAGTATAGTGTCATCTGTATAAAGACACACTTCAGTTGTAGAAATATTCTTCCTTGTGAATTATTCTCATAAGAGTATATGCCTAGCTTTAAAGAACTTTTTAATGTGTGCCAGACTATTTTTATTTTAAAGAATAAAAATAGTTAGTTTTTAAAATAATGTACCTGTTTTACTCTTAGCAAAAGAGGTACATTTGTTTTGCTAAGAGTAGCTCTGTCAGTTTATCAGGTTTAGGCAGGAATTACATTTTCATATGGGTTTGGATAATTTATTTAAAGAAATAAAAATTATAATTTCAAAACCTACCTGTTAATTACTCATATTAACTTTGTCAAATTAAACATTAAACATTGTTTGATGATCCAAAACATTTATGTCTAAAAGAAAAAAAAAAGAACAGAACAAATCTGCAGGGATATTTTTTTACAGCACTGCATTTAGTTTCTAAATCAAGTTAAATAATCTTAAATGTCTATGTGCTGTAAACTTTAAGAAACAGCCAGTAATTACTAACAAGGGATATTTATTAGCTATTTAATTGCAGAGAAAAAAATTATGCATTGCAGATTTAAAAATGCACAACATTTATAGGCATGCTGATCAAAACGTGTGAGTATAAATGGTTACTTAATACTTTCTGCATAATTTTTGGTGTTAGTAAGCAAAAGCAGAGTTAATTTTACTCTAATAGAGTCACATTCTGTTTATTAGTAGTTAAAATCCAGCGTTAAAACAAAGTGTTTCCTCATCACATCTAGAGGTGTTAAAATGGAATCAGTTTCTCTGGACTTAACTGAACTTCCACAGCGGCTATAAAACTAAAGGAGTTCATTCACTGACTCCGGCCCCAGAATCACAGGTTCCCACCGAAGCGAAGTGACGGAAGCCAGGTCATTTCAGGACAATTTACTTTCCATGTGTCTGAGTTGTTCACTGCGCTTGGTAAGTATTTTTTTCTGAGATGGTTTATAACTATTATTTTTAGTTGAGATAAAGCTGTATGATAGCCATCACGTTAGCCACACGGCTCAGTGTTAGCATATTTAGCTTAGCATGCCGAATGTTTGCGGAGTACAGGTGTTGAAAAAAATAGAGCCGCTGAACATTCAAATTCTTGGCTAACGAACAAATCCGTAATGATCTGGAGTATGTTTTTTCATGACGTTGAACGTTTATATGAATATTGGTCAGATTTATCAACCTTTCTGATATATATTTTTTCCTTTGAAAACTGTAAAATAAATTTTTATGTTGAAAGCATTATTCCTGCTATTGTGTCTTCTTATATACATTTTGCGGCATGTTTTAATCGTCTTATTGCCTTTTACTATATATTAGTACCAGTATGGTTGCGGATGAATCGCCAGTCGTCAGCATCAACCTCCCCCTCCCAAACCCTCTTTCTTGAATTCTTCGAAAATTCAAGCTCCAAAAATGATTCTGTAAGTGTTAATATCTCTGAAACTCCACATTTCTGTAATTCAAGCTTGTTGTTAAGAGTTGTGGTAAAAATATATTCTTTCGTTTCAGTTGTCAGTGTTAACTTTTTTGTTTGTTATGATCCAGAGACCAACACTGGCTATCGTACTCGGAGACTGAAGACTGTCCAGTGCAGTAGAGGAGCCCGGTGATGTCCCCGGGCAACCCTAAGACAATCTGCGTTAGTGAATGGACAGCTCTTTGGGGGAGTGCAGAGAGGCCCAGTCTCTTATCAACAGAAACATAAACTGGAAGAAGTGATGGATCTGAATATCAGATCGGTCTGTTATGTACTGTAATAATATCTTCTTTTAATCTAAAAGAAGATTCACTCCATCATATTACATGAACTGCTTGCCTTACTTTCTCCACCTTGTACTTTGAACAATTTCATGCATATTGTATGGAAGAAAAAATTATTAAGCATACTGCATTTTGTATTGCACAGCTGATATGTCAGACCTTTTGATAAGCAATATGTGAATGAAAGCGACATGTGAAACATGCACATTATTCCATATTGTAATGTGTTTTGTGATTATGGTGCATTTGAAATAAATGCATTTGAGAAAATCATTGCCTCTTTAGAAAATGTTTATTTTCCAAAGAATTTTTAAAAGTTCAAAACAATACAATACCTATTTAATATTAATTGCAAATAACTCTTAGGAAGTAAAAAAAAAAACTTTGTGAGAGTTAATATTAAGATCTAACGCTGAATTAGTGTTAGTAAGTGTTAAATGATTAACTGCAGCAGATTTGATATTTGACACTTAGAGTTAAGATACCAACTCTCCAAAAAGAGTTAAATTTATGTGGACCCATATAGACACTTTAAAAGTGTTGAAATCAAATCTGACAGAGTTAATTTGGGCCTGTTGGATTTGCTGTGTGTGTCTCCGCAGATGAGCAGCTTCCTCTCAGATGTGTCTAATGTCCGAGGTATGGCAAATAGGAGAGGAATTGCAGTGTGTAGCGTGGCACCCAATCTCCCCTCAGCATCAGCCTGCCGCCCAGAGCATAGTCCAGCCCACAAAGTCTCATGGGAGGGCAAGGAAACCAGAGAGAAAGTCCTGGACAGGCACAGAGACGAGAGGGAGGAGGAATGGGGGCAGAGGGCTTTTGAGCTGGAGAGAACCCAGAGGGATAACAGTCCGCAGGGTAAGGCTGTGGTATCCTGCACACACAGATGAACGCACTCACGTAAACACACGCAATCTGATCTCCAAAGGTAAAAGAGTACACAAGCCGTGAACTCATTGTGCTACCAGCACACCACCATCTTCACTGCAAGAGTTTATTTCACAGTGATGTGTGCCTTTTGATCACAAACATCAAAGAAAACGGCCCTGAGTAGGCAAGAGTGCTTAAAACGTCATATTTTTATGTTATGTTCCTTTCATTTCACTTTTCTGTTGACTCTCCTTGGAGCAATAAATACTAATTTAACCCTCAGTCCCACTCCTCAAATTGGCAATTATGTCATCTTGGATCTGCCTAACTTCTCTTACATCTCTTGGACTTATGTATGAATGGTCAGAGTAATCAGGCAGAACTGATACCTTATGTTTCTGCCCTACATTTCTTTATAAAAGTAAAGTCCTGAATTAGTCATTGAAATTGGTCTCCATGAAACAATCCAAACCTTTCTCTCTGATGAAATTTTTTTCTTTTCTTTTTTGCATCAACGCTTCAAGGGCTCTGTCTCAGCTCAGATGTCTAGAAAGTGAAGGGAAGCAGTGAGACATTGTCAGATAGTTCCATTTTAGAGTGATATTTAGCTGTCGACCCTGTCAACAAGACTGCAGTTCGGTTTGTTCTCTGTCAATAAAATTATCAGGTTGCATTTCAGAGCAAAAGTGGATGTCAGATATTTTCAATTCGTAGTCTGAGCTGCGGTTTGAATAATACAGCTTCCAGCTGGAACTTCCTGCTCATTAATCATTGATTTCATCCTGTGAGAATAGGAAATAAGTTGTTTTATTTGTTTATTCCCCCTGCTGCGTGTATGCAGGGAAAATAAAGACTAGCATGCACAATCTACAAACACAGGAGGGACTATTAATTAAAATGTGATTGTGATAAATAGAAAACTAATAGCCAGATTACTGCACTAATGACTAATCTGAAGTGTTGCCTTTATAATATATTGAAGACTGTTTAGTTATTTGTTTGTTTACACCACAGAAACTATGAATATAAGTAAAGTTGTTGAATCTGGCATAATTCAATAATAAACACATGTACATCTTTATATATTAGAATAGCATCCGAATTAATCAATTTCAGTAATTTCATTCAAAGTGTGAAAGTCATGTATTGCAAAAAATAATTGGGCACAGAGTGATATATTTTAAGTTTTTATTTTCTTTCTGTTTATGAATATGGCTTAGAGTAAAATATAGCTCCTCAATCATGTTTTTATTGCATATGACCAAAAAAAAGGACTTCTTTTAAAAACAGAAATGTTGGTTTGCTCAAAAGTATCTCCACGTTCTATGTAATATATGCAGCAGATAATTTGCCATTGCTCCTGTTGCATGATTTACTTGCAGCCTGGAGCATGGAGGCACCCAGCCTATGGCTCTGCTGAGATGTTAAAGAAGCCCAGGTTGCATTAATAGCAGTCTTTGGTTATCTAAATTGTTGGGTCTTCTTATCAATTTTTGAACAATTGTCAAAGGTGTTTTAATCACAAATATGTGCTGACCATCCAGCACAGTGAAACAGTGGTCATCAATGCAAGTACTGGTACTTTTGGGAGTGTTGTCAAGTCCAGTTGGAAAATAAAATGAGCAAATCCAAAGCGTTTGTCAACAGAGGGAAGCATGGAATGATATAATCTCCCCCAATTTCTTGAATGGTTTCTCCTCCAAAAATTTTCTCAAGTCTACAGTTACTTGTTTTAATTGTGCTCATTTCTACATCACAGTTTTTTATTCCACCTAATTTCCCATTCTGGTTGCAATACTTTGACCAGCCAAGTTCTTGTGGAGTCAGTGAATGTTTGCCAGACAACTATCAAATCTGCAGCCTTCCCCACGAAGATGTAGGTCATATCATTGTATTTCAGAATTAAAAATAGATATTTTTCCCATGTGTAATTTTTTTGGATTCTATAAGAAACTGAATTTTGGGTTTCTTTAGCAAAATAATAATTAAAAAAAAACCCCAAAAAACATTGTTTGAAATATATTATCCAGCGTGTGTTTAATGAATAGTATATAAACGTTTGACTTTTTAAACTGGATGACTGAAATAAATGAACTACTGAACAGTTCTCTATTTTACTGAGCTGCACCTATTATAAGAAAACATCCATGTTTGTGATGTTATACACGTTCCGCATCATGAATAAATACAATAGAATAATTAGATATTTGGTTAGCAAATTGAGGTCCTATATTGCTATGGTTTAGTAGCCAAAAACAGAAATTCTCATAAAATTAATTCTTTCACCAATTATATAAGGGATTATAGAAAGCAATTTCTGAAAAATGCATTTCTTGTTGGAAAGAACTCAGAAGCAAAACTCTTGGGGCTTAGTATTGGTCTTCTGTTTGGCTTAGGGTTAGTGATAAGTATTTTCATTTCAAATATTATTAACAAAGGGGTGAACAATAATGGATAAATTTAAAAGTAGACAAGTTGCAAATCTTTAACAAATTAATCATCATATTGTTTAATTGATTGCAGGTAAGATAAATGTCAAATCTTAAGACACTCGATAAACACATAAAAATTATATATATATATATATATATATATATATATATATATATATATATATATATATATATATATATATACACCTCCAACGAATAAGGCAAGTCCTGAGAAGCCAGCTCAATGGCAAGAACAAGATCCAGGCAATAAACAGCTACGCCTTACCAGTGATCAGATACCCTGCAGGAATAATTAGCTGGCCAACGGAGGAGATACAGGCCACAGATGTTAAGACACGGAAATTACTAACAATGCATGGAGGGTTCCACCCCAAATCCAGCACCCTGAGACTGTACACGAGCCGCAAGGAAGGAGGCAGAGGACTAGTGAGTGTGAGAACCACTGTCCAGGACGAAACATCCAAGATCCATAGATACATCAGGGACAAAGCCTCAACAGACAATCTGCTCAGTGAATGTCTCAGACAATGGGGAACAGAAGTTGAGGTGCTGGAGGTACCATCATGGGAGGACAAACCCCTACATGGGATGTACCACCGACAAATAACTGAAGTGGCTGATATCAGAAAGTCCTACCAATGGCTGGAAAAAGCTGGACTCAAGGACAGCACAGAGGCCCTCATCCTGGCCGTCCAGGAACAGGCCCTAAACACCAAGCAATAGAGGCCCAGATCTACCACACCAGACAAGACCCAAGGTGTAGGTTGTGCAAGGTGGCCCCTGAGACAGTCCAGCACATAACAACAGGGTGCAAGATACTGGCAGGGAAAGAGTACATGGAACGACATAACCAAGTGGCAGGCATAGTGTACAGAAACATCTGTGCAGAATATGGACAGGAAGCCCCGAGATCAAAGTGGGGAACACCCCCAAAGGTGGTGGAGAATGGCCGAGCTAAGATCCTGTGGGACTTCCAGATCCAGACAGACAAAATGGTAAGGTCGAACCAACCGGACATTGTCGTAGTGGATAAACAACAGAGGAAAGCCGTTGTGGTGGATGTAGCAATACCGAGTGACTGCAACATCAGGAAAAAGGAGCACGAGAAACTGGAGAAATACCAGGGCCTCAGGGAGGAACTGGAGAGGGCCTGGAGGGTGAAGACCACAGTGGTGCCTGTGGTCATCGGGGCCCTCGGGGCAGTCACCCCCAAACTGGAGCAGTGGCTACAACAGATCCCAGGAACAACATCAGACATCTCAGTCCAGAAATGTGCAGTTCTAGGCACAGCAAAGATACTGCGCAGAACCCTCAAGCTCCCAGGCCTCTGGTAGAGGACCCGAGCTCAGAGGATAAGAACCACCCGCGGTGGGTGAGAAGGGAATTTTTTTTTTTTTTTTTATAAATTAGGTAAAATGATTACTTTTTTATCTTACCCAAATGCAGGCAGACCACAGGTAGACATAAAGTGAGAGGTTTCAACACAATAAAATAAGCTTACAATACTGGAGAGAAGTGAACAGGACATGGAACCAGAGCTATAAAGAATCCGGCAAGGAATAAACAAAATCTGGGAGACTAAATATTGAGACACATATGGAAAATAACAAAGGAACAAGATGAACTGTCAGAGTAAATCAAGTATTGGTGTGACAGAAGAAAAGTACAAAACTGAGGGAGAACGACTAAACAACACAAAGGGAAGCCAAGACTCAAAAGGAACTTCAAAAAGTAGGACAAAAAGATCTAAGATAAATAAATCCAAATACACAGAAAACAAAACAGAAACTAAGCACATCAATTAAACTAATATGCCAATAAATTCCTAAAAATTATGAACAAATAAAAATTAACTGCCTATGGCAAACTGAAATAACAAGGCAATGATTAAAGCACATACAAGTACCAAAACTCAAGCACAACGTGGTCATGCCGCTCGAGCTTTAATGGGACTTTAAAGAGTTCAAATAAAGAGGGGATGTTCAAGGAGTGTATTAGTGGGTGGAATAATAATAAAGAAAAACCTGTACTTTTAGCTGCATACATTAGCAAAACACAACTTAATCACTGGAGCACTAATGAAAAAAAAATGTAAAAGGATGAGGTTGAGAGTTTACCTTTTTGCTAAGGCTATTTATTTGTAGAATCCTCTTCTCTTAATCGGACTCAGAACAGACGCATCTGCAGTGGCTGCTTTATTTCTTATGAGTGATGTTGCTGCATTACTGCACACATTCCCAAAGGAACATTACCAACTCCATATGAATATATAGCATGGTTCTAGAAAGCTGAAGGTGATGCCCAGGCAGCATTCTGCATCTGATGCCTGAGAGTAGAAAAGCCAAACCCTGTATGGATAATAACAAAATGACAGTCTTTAATCATTTTAATAAGACTGCTGAGTGATACAACTGATAGAAACAATTCCTTGCAGAAAGATGTTCTTGGGCTCCAACCCCAGCCTGAGTTTAAAAGTTTTCCCCTTTTCTTGTCCTATCAAATTATTTACTTGTTTGTGTTGGAATATTGTAAAATACTGTAGAAAAGCATTTCATTTTATGGTTAAAAGATAACATTTGGAAAAGTTTAAGAGTTATAAATACTTTTGCAAAACACTTAAACATTCTAGCTCTAGCATATGTTAAAATGTTGTGTGATTCATTCAGAAAGTCAATCACTTGTCTCTTTACTTTTCTTTATTTCTCCTCATATCCCTGAATTAAGTGTTACTAATTTAGAAAATGAAAAGTTTGAAAATAGTCCACCTTAATTACACACAGGCATAGTTTCAACTTTTTATTTCTACATCATTTTGTTTAGCAAACAAAATCCATTTTTTGGCCCTTGATTTTTACTTAATTTGCCTTTTCCATCCTTTTCACATTTGGGACAATTATGTGAAACCAGGCATTATATTGCTGTGAGATTAGAGCACCTGGAGGAGCAATGTACCTGTCTTTGCCCGGTTCAACAGACTGTGTTGCAGACACATGCCAACTCACTGTGACACCCAAGTACCTGCTGTGCCCTTTTGACACTTGTCTGACAAACAATCACTCAGAAGCAAGCGGGTGCTTTGAAAGGATACAGCCTTCCAAATAACTGCAAAGAAAAGCGGTGTCAGGGAGCATTCTGATTTGTAAGCATCCATTTATTTGAAATGCACCTCTGTTGACATGCAAGTCAAAGGTAACTAAAGAAATCTGGAGGATTTCTCCACATAAAATTTAAGTTGACTCTTCTGCCCACATAAAATGTCAGGTTTACATCTTGAAGTTGAGAGCTTTGGTTTCTGCTTTGCAGAAAGCCCAAATACCTAAGGGTTTTAAAAAGTATTTTTCTCAATACCAATGCATCACCACATCCTTTAGTTGATAAACTTTTTAAGGAATCAGTTTTCCTTTGGGATATTTTCAGTCTTGCTCAGAAGAGAAACAGATGAACCAATATACCAAAATCCAGCATAATATTCTTGATTTTGCAGACAGGGGTAAAAAGAGCACACAAAATAAAACTTCATTTCAGAAGTTGTTCGCTCAGCAAATGACTTACAGATAGAGAAGACTGCAGCTGAAATTAAATAGTTTATCAAAACTGATTCAGAAGTGAATAAGTGATCGGCACAGGCTGTTTTCTTTCAAACCAGGTACAACTGCATAGAAATCTGATTTTAAGTTATGTTTGAAAAAAAAGGTTTTTCTTTTTGACAGTAAGTAGACAGTAGTGTTCATTGTAGCATCCTTTCTATCCAGAATGGTCTTCCTTCATGTAATTTAACTCAATTTGTAACAGTCAGTTTGAGATTATGATAATTTTCATGCACTTCATGAATTAATCTCCTGTGAAATAACCCCAGTTTCTTCTCAGTGTATCTGTTTAGCTTTCTTTCTTTTTCTCCCTCTGAATTGGTCTTCATTTTTTAAAAGTAATCAGCCTTTCATCTATTTGTGGGATTTTAAAATAATTTGAGTTTAAGTTTGGCTGCACATCAAAAATTACATCTGCACTTTACACTTTTTAGTGTGGTAAAAGAATGGTTTCTTAAATTTAAAAAGCTCTTTTCCCTATTTCAGTTACGCAGCACAGTACATTTTAAAACAATGTAATTTACTTGTTTCACTAAAGCTTGCAAGATTCAAACGTGTTTTATACAATTTAATAATGTAGTTGAAAGTTAAAACGGGTATCATCAATGTACTTTGAAACAAAATGAAAATCACATAAATCATGTAAAATAAAAATAAAATGAAGTTACAGATTTATTTGTAATTCATATGTTTCAGAGCTAGTAGAGGAGGACGTGGCATGTCTCTCAGACTCCACCTCTGATGAGCGCTCCCTCAGTTCCTACACCTCTGAGTCCATTGATGACAATGGTAGGAATGAATGACTAAAACCACTTTACAATTTACTGGGCTTGTTACGAGGACATTATGTGAAATCAACAATTTTGAGCTTTATACCTTGTTACAATGTCATTCCTGCATTAAAAACATTCTTGGAGTGTTTTTATTTTTTCATTGAAGTTTGAGGAATCCTTGAATCTCCTGCGATAACCATTCAACATTTGCCACTGCTGTGTCCAGATGAGTCTCCATCTGCCAGTCAGGGTCCTTGTTTGTTTGTTTTGGGAATTTTCTTGGGATTAAATGACCTCCGGGATCTGCCTTCCTCCATCTGTGACATTACAAGCTGAACAATGAAGAAGTATAGGCAAAGTTTCACCACTCTCTGTATACAATACTGTGAACAAGTATTTGTTCTTTTTCATATTTCTTGTTGGTCTTTCAGATCACATAACACATTTTAATATCAGACAGAGAGAAGCTGAGTTTGTAAAATGCAATCTACAAAAAAAAAAAAGAAAGAAAAAAAAAGTTAAAAAAAGTTACTCAAAATTACTCCAAGAGCACAATGACAACTCAATCCGGATATTATCAAAAAGAAACTTAGAACAGCATCTAAAGCACGGTAGTCCTCACATTCTGTCATATTTAAGTGAGATGAGATGAAGACATTGTAGTATTTCATGTATAAATAAATATATATATATATATATAATATATATATATATATATATATATATATATATATCACATGTATAAAATGTGTTTGCAAGAATAACATGTCCCCTCTATGTGTTTTCAACATGTGTGTCCACAGCCAATTGCATTCTTATATATTACAGTGATACATAATGAAAAATGCTCTGACGTTTCTTTTTCTCTATTTTTCTCTTTGTGTTTTCCTTCTAGCATCCATAGTCACAGTCATACGTCTAGTCAATGATGCTGTTGATGATATTGAAAGTGAAGGTATGAAAGAACATCTTCTGTTAACTCCTCTTTCTCTTTTGTGTCTGTCTTCTGTTTCCAAACTCTTTGTTCAGTGGCACAGCAAAAAGATACAGTGTGCTGAAAGCAGCCCAGGCTGTGCCTTGAATCCCTGTTCTTATTAAGAATAAAACATCCTGCTTAGATTTTCAATATTTTTGTCAGTTTCTGACACCGCGTCGCTCTCTACTTCAATTTTCCCTCTTTGGTTCCTGTGTTGTTTGTCTCTGGCTTTCTCTGACTTTGGCTTTCTCTCTCCCTTTGAAGTGTCAAACATGGACAAAGAACAGCAGTGGAACAGCCCGGGTGAGTGAGACGCAAAGCAGTTGAAAAACATCTTATTAAAAACCCCATCCCTCTGACTTCCCTTACTGAGCTCTTATCCTGAGCCTGACCTATTGTATACTTTGCATTGTGTTCTATTAAAGTGTTCAATGCGCCCAATTCTCTAGAGATCATCAAGATTTTTTTTAAGCCAATATATTGATATATTTTGTGGTTCATACTTTAAGTGTTAAAGCATTTCCACAAGCTGTCTTCTGATTGGTGGTTCTAGTGCATTTCTATAAATTAGAGCATCATAATACATTTCCAGAGAGTGATGTAAAATGTTTATTTTGTTTTGTAGATTTTACAAACAGGAACCAATTAGGGACCCATAGAAAAAAGAGCAGCATGCTAAATAAAATAAATGGGAAATATAATTTTTAAGGGTTGCTATTCAGGTTTACAGAAATGTTAGAATTCTGAAGACATTTCCTATGTTTTACACTACACTCAATAGTTGGTTGGCCCTCCTTTTATGATCATATTGTTCATAAATGCTACATATTGAATATTTAAATGTGCCTTCACAATCATCCCAAATTTTATTCTGCATTTTTTTTCTACAATATGTTTTTCTTCTACTTAACCTTCCACTAATATGTTTGGGCATAGCACTCTGAACAGAGATTTTTGTTTCTCACCCTCCTTAATTTAACAGTCTTCATCATGATTGTCTTTTCTTTAAAAAAAATTGCATTATAAATACTGTTTTTCTCTTGATTTTAGGTTCAATTGTTTGACCCATACCTTTTGAATATTAAAAAAATGATGGATAAATTCCTGCCACATCTGCACCATCAATGCTTTTTGTTCCATCTGACTACAAAAACGAAAAGCGCCAAGCTTCTAACATGACTTCCCTCTCATTTCACCAAAACAGCTCAGCTCATTGTGACATGTACAGTACATGGGATTTCTTGGCATTTCTTGTGTTCTCTGAAGTGGAGGAGTTGGCAGCGCATTTTTACTGTGGGTGGGTGGGATTGGGTTTTGCTCTGGTGCATCCCACAGATGTTCAAGCAGATTTGGGGCCGAGTAACCACCTTGGACTATTTATTGTTTTACTCAAGCTTCTGTTGGCCATTTTTCCAGTGCTGAGGGGTTGTACTGTCTGTCTAGAAAAGCTGCCACACATTGGGAGCACAATTTCTAAAGCATTATTCGAAACAACATTGTATAGATTCTATCTGGAACAGAAAATAGTACTGCTTTAAAACTGTGTGCTTTCAACAGTTTTTTAAAAATGTGGACCAAAATAAAAGCATGGGGTCACATTTTTCCATGAGGCAAGCTATTTTACTGTTAATTATCTGTTTAAGCAAAGCAAAGCTTTCACCGCAGCCTTTCAGACAGTCTCAGAGGATTTTAAGGGCACTTTGAGCCAAGTTTCACATCTGCACAAAACAGCAGTGAAAAAGGCTGCTCTAATACTTTCGCTCTCACACTAAATAGGGCACCAGCCACAGTTTGACCTCTGACTTTTCTCTCCTGATGAATAAATGCATTGCTTTGCTATTACAAAGAATACCCAGTTAGGCACCTACAGAATAAGATCAGTGTGTCCCTTCCTGCTACTGTGCTGCAGTCTCACAGTTAATATTAACTGGCTCATAGTTACAGAATTTGTTTGTTCTCAGTTTCCCTAACTTTCCTAGGCCTAAGACGCATTTTATGTCTGATTCTGTGAAAAGCTGCATTTATCTCCAAACATCACCAGCTTACTGAAGTAGTATAAAGCCTACACATGAAATAATACTACACATGTAAAATGCATGGCTGAATTGTTTTTAATGCTGCATATGTGCACATACTTAATTACACACATAATGCAAGATTAATTCCCTTGTAGACCTTAAAGCACTTGGTCAGTAAAAACCAAAAAGGAGTTTTGTGTTTGTTTGTTTTTTTTTGTTTGTTTTTTTTTTTTTTTATGAAAAGCTTACTCAACAAAAAATCAGTATTCAGCTTCTGTGGAATAAAATAGAAAAGTAGAATTAATTCTACATCTAAACTAGATGGTTACAGAGGCTAATTATTCCAGAAAGAGCTAAGCAACCAAGCTGTATTTGAAAGAGGCGAGACAGATGGAAAACGGGGATATTGAACAGATAATTAGTTTTAATTAACAAGCATTGAATCAGACGAAAACATGCTAGAAACGATTGAATAATACAACTAAAAGTATGGTAATCGGAGCCTAAATTAGTAAAGATTTATCCTCAAAAATGGGCCAACAGTCTTTATGGTTAAAACAAATCCTCTTTTTACTAGTGTCATCTTGTCTCTGCAGATTATGTGCGAAACATAGAGCAGATTCATACAAGAAATTTTGTATATAATTTCTTGGCCAGAGTTAGGAAAAGCCCCATAAATGTTCTGAAGAGCAACACAAACGAGCCACATTCAGAGTCATCTTGTCTTACTGCCGCAGCTCATGGAGTCGCCCATTTTATATTAATTCCATTATACATGTTTACAAATATTAATGAAATAAATACTTAAAATTAATATGGGTTGGTATAAATGTTAAGACATTAAAGATGTCTTAACATTTTTAATGTTTTTTTACTCCATGCACTAAATAACTTACTATTGTTGCTAAAATTATGATTATGTAAACATTTAAGACTGAAATGGGATCTTTGTCCATTTATTGTGCCAAAATAGCTTTCTGCATAACTGCCCACTTCTATCATTGCATTATAGATAATATGTGCACATATACATCATGTGCTGTTCATTTTCTTTGTTTGTGTTTATGTTCATGTACTGTACATTTATTAGTAATTTCTTCCTGTTAACATGCATTGCTTCAATATTCTTCCCCAAGTCTTTTTTCTGTATTCAGAGTTTGCTTTTGGACTGTATCGTCCAAGTTTTTCTGTCCGATGAGATGTTTGTTTTGTTTCCATTTCACCGATAGCAAGGCACCACCTGCAGAACAAGGATAAGATTTGTGTAGAGTTCATCAAAGAGTACACTGTGGATTGTAAGAGCATGTATTTATTTATTTATTCCCTCCTTTATTTAAAAAAAAAATATTCCAACCAGAGACCTAGATATTTCAGCAGCAATAGCATGCTGAGAAAGCAAATCCCAATTTTTTGTGGTTTGTTGGCATGGAAGTCTAATAAATATCTCTTGTCCATGTGTGTCTTGCATTGCACCCCAGGAGCTGGCATTCTCCAGGACACTAATGAAGTGTACGCTTTATCCCACACAGAGACTGACCCCTCTGGCTCCTCTCACTTCATCAATATGATACCTTTTCACTCACAGCTCATTAGCCAAACCATGAATTATGCAGCCTGCATGCTGTAGTTTGTAGGAAGTTGTGATTTACTACGTTTTCTCAGAATAATTCATTTCAATGAAGAACACATATAAAAATGTTGTATTTTGTTGCATTCATAAATGTGCAATAATAATTAGTCCAAAATGAGGTAAACACATTGGAAATTATTTTTACCAAGCCTCATAACTGGCTTGCAAATTTTCAAATGGTTTATACTGGTTAAGAAAATGATTTATACCGCTCTTCTTTTAAGCTCTTTAATACACAATATTGAAGAACATAAAAGAGAGCAATAATAATTACTGGCATATGTTGTGCCTTACAAACATATTTATCCCCATTTGAAAATTGTAGTAAAAATCACAAACTTATCAAGACACAGGAAATGAAAAACCTATAAATACAAATCCCAAGTCTTGGCCTCTTCTATGGGGGTAAGGTGCAGTGCGCAAGAAGTGCTAAGTAGTATATATATATATGTATATTTCAGTTTAAATATAAAATGAATCTTTTTGTGAATCACTTATAAAGGTGGAAACTGGCAGAAAGTGCAGTGAATGTTCAATATTTAACAGATTTCAGACAATGAATTTGTAAGACAAAATTAAATAAAATAACTACCATTATAGATATAACTTTGATAAACAAAAGCTAAAATAGTTGCTCAAATAGACATATTGGGTAGTATACAGAAAACAATTGCTTTGAATTGATTGAGCAACTGATATCTTGACTGTTTTATTCATGTGTCCCTCTAGACTCTAGGTCTGCAGAAAAAGCTATGGCGCACGGAATTTGGCCCCTGGGCCTTGAGTTTGACATGTGGTTCAGATCAAAGGATGGATAGAATTACCTAGTCGAAATCCAGACCAAAAAATCCATTTCAGATCTTTTCTGCAAAAAATAAAAATGTAAATTAGTCCTTCACTTTTCAAATTTGGATTTGTAAAGCATTTTAAAAAACATGTATACATTTTCTTATGACTATGACTATACTTTAATGGATGTATATCACATAAAATCCTGATAAGATACAATAAAAGTCGTTTTAAAGAGACAAACTAAAAAAAAAAAAAAAATGTTCATGATGTATAAATGCTTTTTCTATGGCACAGTAGTTTGGTGCTTGGCTCGCCTCAGTCAACTTCCTGTAGTTACGATTATGAAATGGTTTTGAAAGTGCAGCTATGTTTTACTGATGTGAAACCCATTAAAACGATCATATCATTCCTCCTCACACTATCCAAAAGACAGTAAAAGCGGTTGTTTTTAATACTAAGGACTTCATGCCTAAAGCAGTTTAGCATCATTAGTTTTCATGCAGTGGGGCCTCGGGCTCATAACACAGCATGTGAGCTTATATATTTCAGCTCCTCATTAAAATAATATTTCTTGTCCGTAAAACACTTTCAAACCACCTAAAGAGTTGCTCTCTGTCTTTTCTTTTTCAGCATACCGGTGGGAGACTTCCTTCCAGAGTTTGAGCTGGCTGTCACCGTCACGGCTACATCCGCCAGAGGTGGGATACCATTACAACCTCAGTGACGCCCAGCAGAACATCAGACGTGGAGGCAGCACACGCTCCCTCCAGCTTGACTCCAGAATGATGAGCTGCAGCAGTGACAGAGGCCATGAGTGGGGCCAGGAGAACAAGAGGAGGACCTTCCAGTGGGAGAGGAATCAGTCTGGCGAGTGGGAAAGAAGACAAACTGTGCACAGAGATGAAAAGAGGAGACACGAAGGGGAAGGGAAAAAGATGGAGATGAGAAGCAGGGATGTGGCGGCGCACCACAGAGAACATCTGCAGCTGCATGGCCGTGACAGTATTGAAGACAACTCTTCGCCTATTTACGAGGAGTACAGAGAGGCCTGCCATGATCCAGAGCCAAGTGACGACTCAGAGAGTCTCTATGACACTCTACCGCCAACACGGCGAGCGTACGAGGGATACCCGTCGAGCCCACCGGGCCTCAACCTGCACCCAGCTCAACTCATGCCCCCTTTGAGGGCCTGGGATCTACAGGAGGAGGAATGGAGGCGATCACAGGAGGAACAGGAAGGACTCGGCTCTGCCGGTCTGAGCGGTTCTGGAGATGAGCTAGAAAGACTTCTGAATCTGGTGTCACTCAGAGCCAGGAGAGCCACTCGGACGAATAGAAATTCTACGGGATCTGAACCAACAGGAAGCTGGGAGGGGTGTAAATGAACCACTAACCAGACTGTTTACAGAATGTTTAAAGCATTTATTAATCCTTTATGAACAGCAGAGAGGCAGTGATTCTCTCTGACTTTACTTTGTATTTATAGTACAACACCTCTGCTGCAGCATCTAAATATAATTGTACAGGGATATTTAAAAAAAAAGATACACATGCGTCTGTTATGCTTATCCTGGTGTAAACAAGCACTAATCCACCACCAATCCCCTGGATCTTCGATAAGCTGCAGGAATCAGAGGAAATTCATGTGTTCTCTCAACGCCTTCACCTGTGCCACGTGAGAATCGTCCACGATTGGCGGCGAATCAAAGCCGTTACATTTATTATTTAGAGCCACTGAAGCACTGCATTCATCTGTTTCTCTGTTGTTGTTTGGGGTGGGGGGGGGGGTGATACCAACATACGTCTATGTGTTGTTATGTGCTTCGTACATTGTATTTTTCCAAACATGAAAGCACACGCACACAATCACTGTGTGAACTCAGCCTCACATTTCTTAGAGCTTTTATTATTTTCACTGGCACATGCTTGGGGTTGTTTGGGTGAGATCTTTTCACCCACGTCCTACTACACACAGCCTGAGCTGAGCTATTAAGATTACCAATGCTGATACCTGGGGGATTTTTCCTTAATCATTTAATTATTCTATGAATATTTATTTGATAACTACTCATTTGTGAGAACCTCTTTCGTGAACACACATCATGGATGTTATTGTGTATTTTAAATTTTTGCCAACAGTTGTGTTTTTCTTTTTTTTTCCCTTGCTTTAAATTTATGCGTGAAAAGCCCTTTTAACATGTCTGATTTTGTAATTAGTATAAAGTGATTTGAAAAAGCTTTCAGGCTCTTTGAAATTTTTAACCTTTTGTCTTGTTCTGTGTATTTTCATGGGATTTGTGTAATTGACAAACCAGGTAGTGTATAATTTTGAAGTAAAAGAAAAAATAATTGTTTTATTTTTTCTTTTTGTATAGAAATATCTAGCAACTAAATAAAATTCAGGGTAATACATTTTCTTTAAAAGTCACCTATTTTATTAATTTGAGTCCACATATGTTCTAATACTAGTTCTAATTCTAATTTTGGTATAAATATGTCATGATATATTTATATATTTATAGGTGGTGAGGAAGACTCTGGGACCAGGTTGAAATTAAGAAATTATGATTTTAATGAAGTCAGCAATACCACGTCCAAAAATCCAGGCAGCACAGAAATGAGCAGAAGGCTAAAGCTCATCTATTGGTAGCAACTGGTTGACACGACTAATAACTGACAGCAGACAGGGCAAGATGAGTAAGACTGCTTGACACACTAGACAGATTAGACAAAGAATACGACAAGGTGTGATTAAATACACAGAGTAATCAGGGAAACGAGACACAGCTGGGAACAATCAAGGGATAGAAAGGACAACACAGACTAAATTAACTGAAAATGACACAGAAACCTAAATCAACAGAAAAACCCAAATCCTCACAAAATAAAGTTGTTCAGTGAAGGCCTTGGTTGTTTATGAAATTACTTTTATGGACAAACAAGATTATGAAGGCCAATGTTTATTCTAACATTTGAAAAAAGTTTAAGAGTATAGCAGAACATTTTCACATATAAAGCATATTAATGTCTTACAGTGGTCTAGTCAAAGTACAGAGCTGAATAAAATGTATAAAGTCTGAGCTATTTTACAAAGAATGACGACTCAAAAAACTATTCTCAAGATGTGCAAAACATACTTGGAAACATACCTCAAAAAACATGCAGGCCTTATTTCAGTGATGAAGCAAAAAACATTTCATTCTTTAATTTCTACAATTATTTGAAAACCACATTTTTTCTTTCATTTCATAAATGCACTACTTTGTGACAGGTTTTCTTTACATTGAATCCCAATAAAAAAACACATTGAAATTTGTGATTGTAAAGTGATGAAATATGAAACATTTACATGTATACAAATACTTTAGCTATGTACAGTATAATTTGTGTGCATTCCTCAGACAGACTAAAGGAAAGAAGCCCACTCTTTGTACTCATGTTAACAGGAGAAATGGATTCTAAGGTATTTTGTGTTGAAAGGCTCAGAAAATATGTGGAAATGTAGAATCACTCAAACCAGGATATGCACATGGCTGGCGCTCTGATAGTACAGGAGAAATGTTATTGTGTTTTCTGTTCATGCACAACAAAGGGAAAGCAAATGGGAATAAATTAACTCCAAGTTGAACTCCACATGAATTAGGAGTTGGAGAATTTTGGGGCAAACTGGATAAAGCATTCCAGAGTCAAGTGCAACTGTGAACAGGAAACAAGCCTGATTAAATATCTTCTTTATAACCATAAAGAACGTGAAATCCTTCTTTAACTGATGCTGATGATACAAAGAACATGTCCAGATAGACAGGATTAGAAAAAAGAAAACATTTACATGTCACTAAGGGATATAAACACGACATGCAAGGTGAAGGGTGTAAATGCAAATCATCCACATTTGACAGCATGTAATGAAATTCAAGGGCAGACTATTTTGCTGAATTGATTTGCTGAAAGAATGCAGAGAATTTCAAATTGAGAGGTACTCTCCCCAAGGACTCTGTGAAAGTGCTCCGACATCAGCCACTAATGGCCACGTGTCCCGTGGCCCGTCTTAACGCGGTCATTATCAGTCTCGGTGTCAGCGAAGGCAGCCGTGTCTCAGTGTGAGGCCTATCAATCCAGCCATGCATTCCAGTTACTCATTCTTATTCCGCTCTGCCCTGTCAGAGGGCTTCTGAAGCGTGTCCCCGCTTCGCACGAGGCAACGGGCTGGGAAACATCCCAGACAGGTCAGACTAACACGTGGACAAACACATTCACACCTGTGGGCACTTTACAGTTTCCAGTTCACCTGGTCTGAATGTCTGTAGACTGTGGAAGAAAATGCCCCAGCCTACACCCGTAACCCCCTCAACCTCCCAGCAGGAGGCCTGATGTTAAAACCCAGAAAATTCAACAAGGAATAGCAACTTCTGATGGCTGAAATAAACCTTCTATGTCACAGCTGACTCATCTTGTAAACTTCTTTTAATGGCAAATGGGTTTTAAATTATTTCAGGTCACTGATGAAGCACATTATTATGTAGTGTATTGTACACCATCAGGACTTGAACATGCGCCAATCAAGCAGATTTGTACTTCAGCAGAAAGAAAAAAAGGTTATTTGTCCTCAGGGTGAAAATGTGCTTTGTGTTCATGAGCAGTTTTGCTTAATTATTTCTCAAAGAGGACTACGACAGACCCATAATTCCAATAAATATTAGTCTTATCATACTTCTTATATGTTTTTCTTTTATCACCTCACCAGAATCTAGCAGATTTGCTTAGCAAAGCTTAAGCTTGTTTAATGTCCTGAGATTGCATAGAAGTGTCGGGACATTTCCTGGAATGTATGCACCGTGAAATCAGTCAAGCAAACAAAAAATCTTTTTTGAGAAGACCTGAGGTTATTTATAAAGCTGCTATAATTGTATCACATATATAGATTGTTGGTATTGAATGTCTGCACAGAATTCTGCAATTCTGTGCAGATTGCAAAATAATCTTTGTTGCATTATGTTGTTTTTGTTTTCCTCTGAAACGGATTTGTTTGCTGACTTGAATAAATGAATCCAGTTTATTGTGTAGTATTCCTCATGGCAGCAAATTTATTCCCAAAATGACCCAGTTCAATGATTGACTCATGCATCTATGATTAGAATTGTTAAACGGTATACAGATTTTTATTTATTTATTTATTTTTAATCAAATTGACAATGGGTTTTATATTTATATAAAGAAGTATTGTATATTTGCAAAAATCATTATTTTATTGAGCAATTACATAAGGAAGAGCTTCATACACATTGGGTCAAAGGCTCCAACCTGCCTAGAACAGAACATATAAATGAACAAACACATGAAACAGAAAGAAGCTACCTGGAAGTTGGCTTTTAACATCCTTGAAGCTTTAAAAATTGTCGTAATCAGCCTAATAATCTGTGAAAAACTCATGTGAAAGATACATTTCTTACTTCATGATTGAATTAGCAGTTGCATAAATTAAGCAATTATTTATAGTCCTGGTAGATTTGAATTTTTAAATATTTCTACTCAAGCAAGATGTTTGTTTCTGATAAACGAGACGAACGAGACAGACATCTTTCACAAGATCAGGAAACAATGTTATGGCTATGAAACAAAGGCATGTTAAAAGAATATTTATTCTCCATCCATCCACTGTCTACACCCACTTATCCTTCATTTTCAGGGGACTGATGCCCATCACTAGGGACAACCAGGCAAACAAAGCCAAACCCAGCACCTTCTTGCTACAAGTAAATCATGTAACTAACTTCACCATTGTTAAGCCCAGATTACTTCCCAATGCTAGGTAATAACCATTAAAAGTGACCTCAAGTCATATTTACTAAATGTGATAAACAAAACCTAAAATTTAACAGACTATTGTCTCTCAGAAGAAAAAAAATGGAGTTCAAAGTTCTATTTCAATCGAAAAAGCGATGAGATGAAAGAAAAAAAGTTTCGTCGAACTTCTTTGACCCGACAGCATTTACTGCTAGAGCAATCAATCTCAGATTGTGCCTTATTCAGTCAGACGTGGCTGTTGAACTCCCTGCAAACCCAGAGAAAGCGCCCATCTCCCTTGGCTGTAAGGGAACAATCAGGTTTCTGCTCCAATATCATAGTTATGGACTGCCTTCACAACATTTGGGAAACACAGTATTTGCCCCTGCAATTTATCAGTAACAGCAACTTCTGCCATAACTTGGATGATTGATGTATAATCTGAATGGGAAAAAACAGTTGAAAGTTCACAAAGGCTACAAGCTCCTTTCATTGTGGCTAAATCATAGAATCCAGCAAGAATAGCCAAAGTGGGCAGTGGAGGAAAATAGTGTTTGACAAAATTAAGAGTTTAAGAGAATTGTTACTACAATCTACAGAAAGTTAATTTGGATTTGATTCAAGGCAGAAATCTTTAGATGATCTTGTTTTGCCTTTAACATTGCCATCAGCAAGTGATTAAAAAAATTATAATGGGTCTGATATGATAACTGACTTATTTTTTAATTTCCTAGCCATTATTCTATACATGTTTTGACTCATTTCGCTTCTCTTTGTAAAGCGGCCCTGTTAGTTTTGTTGCATTGTTGATATCATCCATTATTGATATTTTTGTGATCTTGCAGTTATTTTTTATTTGTTTGTTTCTGCAACAAATTTTTCAAACTTTTAGTTTTATATATATATATATATATATATATATATATATATATATATATATATATATATATATATATATATATATATATATATATATATATATATATAATATATAAATATATATATATATAAGTATATATAATATAATATATAATTTTAAAGTATAAGAGCACACACACACACATATATATATATATATATATATATATATATATATATATATATATATATATATATATATATGTGTGTGTGGGGTGTGTGTGTGTGTGTGTGTGTGTGCTCTTATACTTTAAAATTGGTTTAGTTTGCTGTTGCTGCTTCTCTAAAAAGGATTTTCTTTAATACATATCATGCAAATTCTCCACTTGCTTAAATAAACTCCAGATATTTTTATCTGCTTACCTTATGATGATTCATCCAGGAATAGACCACACCTGACTGGGAAATAGATTTTAGAAATTTAATGTATTTGTACAATAGTGCATTACATAGAGAATAACATAGAGGATGGTCACACTGCTGCATATTGAGCTGTTTATTTTTAACTAACAAGGACATAAATTAATTTTTTTTTTTTGTGGTTATTGTTTACTCCAGCTCTTCTTTCTAGTTTGTGTATACACTTTGCTTTTATTGTCATCCAACCCATCTTGGGTTATCACTACAATGTTGAATATTTTCTAGACAAGTACTTCCTCAGTAGACAGATCTTTGCCTGTCACATATTTCTTTTCTGTTTAGCTATTTTATTTGTCATTCCATCCATATTATTATCTATAATAGGTGATTTTATTATGTCACAAAATATTAAACATGTTCGGGGCTATAAGAAATTTGGGATTGGGGTTGAAATTTATATGCCAGTAAAAACAACACCCTAAGGCATACCGCCAGAACTATGGAATGTCATAGATTAAAGCATATTTACCTATCAGATCCAATCAGAATTCCAGACCTAAATCCTGAGTGAGAATATATGAAAAAATCTGAAATTATATTCACAGACTCTCTCAATTTT
This sequence comes from Poeciliopsis retropinna, assembly GCA_010277075.1. Lineage (NCBI taxonomy): Eukaryota > Metazoa > Chordata > Actinopteri > Cyprinodontiformes > Poeciliidae > Poeciliopsis > Poeciliopsis retropinna. Next base: position 8,888,523 of record VMRM01000024.1, on the reverse strand, counting down.
GTATAAATGAGCTCAGCACTACTTTCTGTACGTCTACCTCATACAATCACATCAGTGTATATTGTATTTTAGTTTGTGGTTCTTATGTGAATGTTGCCTGCTTTGTTCTTGCTTTCAGTTTTCCCTCTCAGCAGAATCAGATGAAGCACAAAAGGCTAAAACGGGTGCAAAGAGGAGTTCAAGGGAGTCGGTTCTCTGTTCTCCTCAGCCTGGTAAAAATGACTCCACCAACGGGTAAAATGTTCATAAAACTAGATGAAACTTGTCTCTGTTAAGTCATTAATGAAAGCTTTACACCTTAATTTGTAATAATAAGCTCATCTTACAATCTAATGCAATTACGAAACCTTAATTTATATTAGGTAATGCGTCATTGAGGGTTTTATTTTATTAGTTATACTAATCAATTTACGTTTTGGTAATGTGATGTGTGTTTTTGTAGTCAATGCTACATTGAAGTGATAGTCACTTTTTAAGCCCAGTACAGCAAGGAATGCAGGCTGGACACACTATAGAGACCTCCTTTTTCAGTGAGACGGAAGTCCATTGCACTACCATTTTGAGAAACATTAGAATCTGAGCACTTTTGTCAAATCTTCATTGTGGTAAGGTCATGTAAGTTTTTCTTAAATAGATAAAAGACTATCATCATGTATGGCTGGTTAGCTCTGCTGGTGCTAATAACGTTAAGGTCATGGGTTCAATCCCCATAGTGGCCAATTGAAACATAAATTCTTTCAGAAAATCAACACTTCAAAATAGCAGAAGGCTTTACATTAAACCATTATGCATAGGAATTGATGAACAACATATAAGGCCTGAAACATGGCTGCTGAGTGGTCCCCATCTCAGCTTATTTTAACATTTGACAGAATGAAAAACTGGGGGTATCCAGCCAATGCAGTCCTTCAGAGATGTTCCAAAGGAAAGCCCTGGGACAAATTCTGTTTTATTAAAAGTTAGTTTGACCCTAGAGCGACAGAGAACAACTATTTTCATTAAAAGACATATGAGATATATGGCTGAAAGCAGCCAACACAACATGTTTCCACATATTTCTGTGCCCTGTGGTGTACTAGCTAATAGAACAGACACTGAATGATGGTCAAGACCAAATGTTAAAGGTGTCTATAGTCTATATAGGACTATAGACTCCCACATACTAGAACATACGGACGATTGATATTTTTGATTCATTCATTTTGTCAAATTCCTTTATTTCCCATAATCTGAATGGAACTTGTAAATTTTATGAGCTAGTTGGGTGCCTAGCCCTGTTTTTCTCCACCAGGGCAGCCAATCCACACCTGTTAGTCCAGCACAACTTGGGAGTGTGGTTGCTGTGTGCTGTTGCGACTGGTTGGGCTAAATCAACCTTGTCAGGTTGGTGTTGCATACAAAACAGTTGTAAAAATTTACCTTCCCGTGGTCCAGCAGAGAGTCCACATTGAGCCCCTGTTGAAATCAAGTAGACCTCTGTGGAGGTACGCCTGGATATGTGGAGGCCTTAAACTTGTGCTCACCTAACTGGTGGGATTAGCAACTTGCCTTTCCCTTTATATTTATTTAGAACATTCACCAAACTCATGAATGTCGTAGTCTGTTGATGTTTGCATTTCTCACTTGTTACTGTTCCTGATTGTTTCTTTGTGTTTTGGTTCAGCTCCCTCTTTGTTTACTCTGAGTTTTATGTTTCCTTTCATTTCCCTGATCATTGCTCAGCATTCCCCTGACAAGGCTTTCTCGTTTGAATGAACTGCAACACCAAAACCTATGACAAGAAATTTATTTACTCATTTTATGCTTTTATTGCACTTGCCACTTGCAGAAGTTTGTTTTTTCTCCAAATGTAAGCTAGCTGTCTGCTTTCCCCAAAGGCAGCCATTGTTGTTTGAATGATGGTATTGAATTTATCCTCTGGTAGAAAATTGTTCTTATTGAATTAAGAAAAGGTTTTATGCTTTTTAGGTGGTCTCATTTTGGAACATATTTAGCTGTTTCAGTTTACATGTTTGGAGGAGTGATGAGACTCATTGCCTGTGTGTGGAGGTTCACATTATAATTTTAATGCAGCTTACTTAAGACTCCAGAATGAACAGTCAATGGCCTTGAAGTGACCTCAACATGTAGAAGTCGTGTGACCTCAAATGAAACACACACAGTACACATGTCAGAGTGTGTTAACATTCTGACATCGTGCATTCTGAACATCAAAAATTCTCACATGCTCAATGAACAGTGTCTGCACACTTCTTTTGCTTCTCAGTTTTATATTGCTCCTTACAACCTCCTCTTCTGAAAAATTGGCATGCTTGACATCATTCATAGATGTATAGGTCAGATGAAATGCAGCAACAATAAAATCAACCCCTCCTTTTAAACAAGACACGATAACATAGTCGTAGTCATAATTAATATCATCAGATATCAAAGCCCAGAGGAAAGGACTTGGTAATGGCACTTTTTCCGAAGTCATTAGCAAGCGGCTACACATCTCAGCTGTGAAAATCCAGTGAGGCAGACCTGAAGCTCAGGAAGAGAACAACCTATCTCATCACATGAGACCTTGGAGTAGTTTTGAAAGATTGAACAATATTAGAACTATCAGATTTGAAATGACAGGGGTGGTTTCAAATTTATTATTGTAAAAAGCCTTTCTAGCAGAAGTGACGTTAGATGTGAAAAGACAGGATTGATTTATATCTTGCTGGATTGCTGAATGTGTGCCAGTTTTTCTCAACTGCCTCTGTTTGGCATCATTCAGCATGTCATGTTTAGTTTTTAGTTTGACCCAAATGGAGCTAGAACTGGAGGAAGAAAGGTGAAGTTAAAAGTTATTTAAATGATTAAAGAAATTAAGGTACTGAAGTCATCACAAAGGGAACAGTCAGCAGTAACAGACTGTATAATGAAAGAAATGCAGGACTTTAAGTACTGAGTTTTATGTTTCCTTTCATTTCCCTGATCATTGCTCAGCATTCCCCTTGCATTTTCCAGGCAAGGAAAATGCAAAGAAACCAGATAAACCAAGGAAATGCTCCAGCTGTAACATGAAAAAAATCAAGAAACCAAGGAAAGAGACTACCGTAATTAGTACAATAGGGAGCAACAGTAAGACTCAAAGGGAAACATAAACCAAGAGGTAAAACTAATACAGATTTAAAATAAATAAATTCAAATTCACAAAGAACAAAAACACAAGTAAAAACTAAGAAACTAAACACAATGGAATGAACTACATTTATGTTGCTTGTGTTGCAGTTGTCCACAACATTCAAACTTTGCACAGCAGATGCGAAACAACTAGATAAACAACAATAACAAAAAAGAACAAATGTAAAACTAAACTGGATCCTAAGGACAGTGACTTTATATTTAGATGACCTCACCCCAACCTAGACTTTTCACCTTAGTATTTGAGCCGCAACAAAAGTCACCACCAACCACTGTATGCAAACTTACTGGCTCTTAAGGTTTGAAGATCTAACACAAAAAAACGGTTTAATTTGGGGGCACAGATTAGGACACTCACCTGACACCAGCAACAAACAATAAACCACAAATTATTCAAGTACTTTGCAGCACATGACTACTAAGAAATACTGTCGAGAAATTAACATTGATATTGTAGCTTTTAAAGTCTAGCAAGCAATTTGTAGTGTTTTTCAGCAACTTCTCTCTAAAAGGTCCTGTTTGCATAACATCTTTTTCTTTGTCTTACTCTTTTTTTGTCCTATGTATTTTACTTGTACTGATGTTTTTATCTTAAGCCTTTTTAGGATGCATCCCTTCCAGCAAAAACTTGCATAACATCTTCGCCTCAAGCATTTTGTGTGACGCAGTCAGAACTAACAATAACACTATAAACTGTACTCATGAGGTAGAAACAGTCCTGCTATTTTGTCAGCAATTTATTAATTCATATTTAGTTCTTTTTTAAATAAGAACTAATTGCATAATGCACCAATAACTTGGTGCATTATGCAATTAGTTCTTATTTACATGCACCAATAACTTGCGCTGTCTCTTGTGTTTGATGATTGTCCTGCCTGTTTATTGTGTTCTAAGTATGCTGACTGTTTTGGTGACAGACACAGGGTCAAACCAAAGGAAAATACATGTGTGGAAAAAGAGAGGTGGCACAATAAGCAAAGTCACTGTTGTGTTTATTCATCATGCTACTGATGAAATTGATCAGGAGCTGCCAGTCAATGCCATGCTGAGTTTTTATTTGTCCATCTGGCATTTACACCACACAATCAACTAAGCCAAATAAAAGCTTTGTTTAAACCCCTTCTACTTTTTTTCCCCCCCAGCTTCATTTTTCCTGCTTGGATTCTCTCAGTGTCTTTTCTCCAGATCTGGTTGGACACAGCAGGGTAGAAGAGGCATGAACGGAGGGATGAAAGAATGTTACATAAAGTAGGAGGGGATTGAAGGATATATCACGTAAGAAAGGCAACAGTAGAGTGGAGAACAGGGAAAAGTGCGAGAGATTACCATTCCCCTAGTTCTTGCTCATTGAGGAGTAGCTGTGTGGGTGATTTTAAATCCGTGCTGTTCTCAGTAACACCAGGATTACAAACTCAGCCAGACCTAATCTATGTGCCTAACATCTGCCTCTGATGACTAAAACACATAACCAGAAACATGTACATATTTCTCACACATGCTCAAAAAGAAGCACACAAATTACCTTTATGTGCAACCAGGCTCCTTCAATAGAGACTTTGATCAAAGATGCAACATACCTGAACTGCAAAAATAAAGGTAAAGCATTATTGAATGTACAGTAGGCAAAACAGCTATCTAACGTATCAATGTTTTTATTGGTAAAAATATGTTTAACATGCAAAATTACATGGAATTCACAGCAGATAACAATAATCCTAACATGCAAGGAAATCAAGACAAATGGGTTCACAAGTAAGGTTATTGGCATTCATTTAGAATGACACAAGATCAACTTATTGCTTATAGAAAAATATTACAAGGGCAGCAGAAAAGTCTTTATTAATGAGGACAACTTCAAGATACCTGTGAGGAGAAACCATTGCTCAAGTGTATTTTTGGCTCAGTTTCAACAAGGCCAAGGAGCGAACAGAATGAGAAGTTGTGTAAAATGATATTGATTTTCTGCACTGTTTTAGAAATGTATCCTGCCATGGTTTTAGCAGGATAGAAATGGTATGTTGGCCATGCTTCTGAATATTACACAATTAAAGTAAGAGCAAAAGAATGTATAAGATAGTTTTATAACTACTAAAGATGTCTTGGCAATCCTCCCCACATTTTTGTTTACAGAGCACACAAATTCCGGTAAACATCATCAAGCTGGCAAATTATATTGGTCATGGGCAAACCTTTGTGATTGGATGAAATCAGATCCAGTCATTTAAACTCCATCAAAGTCCATGCCTTATGTGAATAATCATTTGCTCCTAAGAAAAGTGTGAATATGTAAAAGAAATTGTAAAACTTTGCCACTTGTTGTATGACTATGTGTTGCAACAGCATGGTTATAAACATTTAGCTTTTTCCCATCTTGAGACACTTCTTGTGCAATAAGTTGGAGGCTTGCACAGTGAGTGTGGATAGAGGCCATGGCACTACATTCATGACTTATGTTAATATTAACTAACACTGATAGGAGCAGGACTTCTTTTGAAATGCTATCAAATTTAACATATTTTTTTCGTTTTCTATGCAATTCTATTCCTTTCTTTCAATACTTGTTCCCTATGGACAAATTTGGTTTGGTTACTTTGTAAGCGTGGGTTGCTTGGGTTGCTACCAACATCAGGTGTGTATTTAATGTCAATAAGCTACTTGAAAATGTATTTACTGAGAAAAAATTGACATGTCCAATACTTAGTATTTTTTTCCTGCTGTACATGTTAGAGGATGTAAGGTCACATCCAAACTCTGCCTTCAACCACAAAGCTGTGCACTGGCCCAATCCCTTCACAACCCTCCCCTTGCTGTTTGGAGAGATTATCACTAAGGCAATCCGCTGGCATATGCCTGCAAAATTGCAATGTGAGAAACAGCAAAGTTAACCGTGCACTTCATGTCCCCTGTTGTATTTTCTTACAAGACGAAAGCTGATAAATACTGTTGGATTAGGCATGTCAAATGTACAAAACATTAGAAATCAGTCATTGCTTCAAACATGCATACATTTATTTGATTCATTGTTTATTTATATGTATTTTATACCAATGCATAATTTCTGCAAGTCAAACAAAACCAGGGAAATAAACGCTGAATTCCATTTCCCTGCACTTCTTTATTCTACCCTCATTAGGTCTTGGCTTGAGCTCTTATGTGCTGATTTGACAACGTCCTTGTACTAACAGTACTTCATTTCAATGCTTTGCCAATTTGGTCCAAAGCTGTAAACAAAGGCTTCCTTAAACAGAGGTGAGACAGAATGATAGATCAACATGCTCCAGAGAAATCTGGCAGCATCATGGGCCCCAGTGCTCAGCTCGTTATCTCCTTTGGCTGCAAGAAATGGGTACACTGTCACCCTTGAGATTGCTGAGATCTGATTTTATTAAGAAGAAGGCCTGCTTTATGTTGTGCTTTGATCATCAGGGCTTTTTATACTCGCCAGCAGAATGCGCATCAAGATATGCTGAAGTTGCTGTGATTTTTATTAGGCTCTTGTTGGACTGAGGAAGCCTAAAAGGCCTTTTGTAGAAACCTTTTCAGTCCAAGTGATGAGTCAGATGTTAAAATAACCTTAGCACACTTGAAGTGTGTGAAAAAAAAACTGTCTTAGAGTTCCACAGCCTTAGAGAAAAAATTATATAAATTGTGCAATCACACTTGCATTCTTTATATTTGTTGAGCATCATGCAAACCTAAAACAGCCTTCACTAGGTTTTATCTATTTGCCATGTTCTGTGTTGTGACTTCAAAATGGTAATCTAATGACATCAATTCAAAATCCAGATTACATCAAAATCTCTTTATGTGTTCTTTGGATCAAGACCCAATTCCACCAAATTCCCTGCAATATTTTTGTTCTGTGCAAATGTGATGAACTGACTTACAACCCATCTAAATGAGAGTCTTAATATTTCATTTAAAAATGGTCACACCATACAAAATCAACTATGCAGTTTGGTTTATGTATGATTACTATGGTGATCACTGTGCTATTAATTTTGGGCCTTTAAGGATGTTGTGTCATTTTTTTCATTGTGAAATTATCATACAACAAAAAATATATTGTTAACAAGTATTAATTTATTGTTTTTGTCTACAGAGGTTAAAAATCAAACATACAAACTCAAACATAAACATAGATCCTCACTGACAGTTGTTGAAATTGGCAAATTGAACTTTGATCAGATTATTTTGTTTTAGTTATCTCCGACCTTCAGGTGTAGTGCTAGCTTCATATGTGATGATTCCTGTTGGCAAGATTTGTCAAATTAATTTGGAATGGTTGGTTTAGGAACCTGAAATTTGCTACTCCCCGGAAGAACACGATCAAGAGTCCTTCTGGAGAATAATTTTAGGGTCAGACAAGGCAAAGGATGAACTGGTTGGTTGCAGTGCCCAGAAGTACATTTGGACTGCTCTACAGCATATGTGGCTCTACAACCTAAGAACACTGCACCATCTATCAAGGATGGTGGCATGCTATGTGTCTGTTTACAACCTTTGAAACTGGGCCATTATGCATTGTGCATTTGAGGAGACATGGTGTCGTCTCAAATCAAAATCTAGATATATGGACAAAGTCAGGTGCAACAACAGAAAAACTATTCCAAATATAGATGAAAATGTATTTTGGAGTGGATAACAGACTAATATTAAGCTTCTGAAATAGTCTAAACTTCAACCCTGCTGTTCTCAAAACCTAGATGTGTGACAGTTAACATATTGGTCTTAATGAATTCTCTCAATTTTACAAAAATTGAAACAAATGTCAGAATTTTATCATTGCTCTACAACTTGCTAGGGACATTTAACCATAGAATAGTGGTAATGCTATGTATGGACAATATTCTTGTACGTCAGAATTACAGACATGGTTCAACATGCCACAGTATTCTTAAAAAATAATAAAAGTTTCTAATCTCTATTTTGGCCTAGCTGGTTTCCCTTCCTTGTCTTGAAATTCCCCTCCCCAGACATTGTTTTGGCTGCAACATCTGGCAGATCCAACAAATCTCTATGTGGAACAATGACTCGAAACAAAGAAACACTGTGACATCAATATTAATAAGCCATATTTTCCTGTAGGTCACCACACACAGAATGTATCCATATGGAGCAGCTGTGTTCCAGTTTTTTTTTTTTCTTTGGAGAGGATGGTGTCGATACACAGTTTTTGTCCTAATGTTACTATATTCCTTCTTTTTTTTACAATGTGTGATTTTACTGTTATATAATAAGTCAGTGCTGTTATTGTAAGAATTCATTCCATCGGGAAAACAAACACGCACACGCACCGGGCATGCACACACACACACACACAAAAAAAACCTACTATGGATTGCGAAACTACTCACACGCTGGGATTTCTTACATTACAACCACAATAACCAATGTATTTTATCAAGATTTTTATGACAGACCAACACAATGTATTGCACATGTAATATGACAAGAAAAGGATATATGGTTTCAGTATCAGAACATATTGCCTAAAGTCAAAACTACCTTACACTGCAATTACAGTTGAAAGACCTTTGGGGAAATTGCTCCTAGCTTCATGGGTGTAGAGACTGAAATGTTTGCTCATTTCTCTTTGTGAGAAATGAGCAATTTCTCAGCTCTCAGCTCAATCTCATTCTGACTGAGATTGAGCTCAGTCAGACTTTGTGTAGTTGTCTCTGTTCAAATTCACAATTCGCTTTAAGCTTTGGTCTTCATAATGCCATTTGTTGATTGAGGTTATAAATCAATGCTCTGACGCCTTTCTATGTTGCATGACTTTGTGTTTTTGTGTTTATTATGTAAAGCACTTTGAAATGCCTTGCTGCTGAAATGTGCTATACAAATAAAATTTGATTTGATTTGATTTACAGAGTAACTGCATTAATACAGATTGAACTACATGCAACTGTCCAGGGAGTACCTTGCCACTCGTTATGGACAGATTAAACTTTCCTAAATTGGAATGTGCTCACTCTGACTTCCACAGACAAGATTGCCCTGAATTTTAATTTGGGGTATCAAACTAAATGAAAACTTTTAAATGCTCCCTTCTTTAGATTTTATAAGAAGAATAAAGATATATGTATCAAGTTCCTTCCACTTCAAAATTATGCACTACCCTAATACAATCCAACTTTGCACTTATGGCAAGACAATATATTTAACTTTATTGGAAATTAATACTTTTGCAAAGTAATGTAGTTATATAGATCCAGACATCTGTGAGGCCGGCAGAGTATTGTCAGGGAAATGGAGTTTCAATTAGCAAACTTTTGTTTCTTTTACCTTCTCCCATGGCATTAATTTTTTTAAATTTATTTTTTCCTTAGATGTGCAGTATTTTTATGAGCTTTATTGCGTTTTCATATAAAATGCATCTACATGGAAGAACAGGCTGCTCCGACTGACCTCGCAACAGGGAGAGATGTCTGTCTCCTGGCCATCACATCAGACCCTGCTGAACCCATCAGTTTTTTTTATAGGCTGTCTCTAATCTCCGCTTGCTGACTTTTAAGGGCATCCAGCTGCAGACCAGCAGCAAGGGGTTAAATATGGGAGTGATGGCACTGGCCCCAATGTGTCACAACTGACACAGATAATTGATAACTTATGAATCCAGAGAGCCTGACTGCACTGTTGCCCCCAGTCTCCCACCCTTTTCAGTCACCCATGTTAAGCATGAATGGGATTAAACTGCCACCTCCACTTGCTGTGACTCTGCTGCTCACAAATACTCCAGAGTCCAGAAACGTGCGCGCACTGTTCCAGCATTCATCCGATCGATAAATTACACAGTTGTGTTTACAACTCATATAATCTATATACCTCCATGTGATTTGGCGTTTCTGTAATTTATTTTACGTCTAAAATTAGATTTTGAGAAACATACACAGCGGCAACATGTCTGATTTAATCTTTTTCACTTTCAAAATGTCTTCCCCGTTCACCCCGGTGGAAAAAGAAAAAAAAGAAAAAGAAAAGATTACGCGAAGTCACAGCGTGATCATTGGATTTCCCGAACCGACCCGACTCTGTCTGCTTGCAGTCGGAGCACCTCCGAGCAATTGTGCCGAAATCAAAGGCAGATTCTGGGAGGTCACGCCGGGATAGAATTGGAATAAAATACAGCGGGGCAAAAATGGAAAATATTTTTGTTTGCACGCAGAGTAGGGGATGAAGGAGAAAGAGAGAGAGAGGGACACACACACACACACACCGAAAGAGGCGAGTCTTCGCTCCATCCTCACTCTGTGGATGTCTCCACATCATCATCATCATCATCATCATCATCATCATCAGTGTCTCACCGGGGGCTGCTACTGTGTGATATTTCGCTACGTTCAGCTTCAGTTGCATCGTTTAAGCTGTATTGTCCTGTACATGGACAGGACGTCACAAATCGCTAAAGAAGATAAACTAAGCTGCACGTTGAACACAGAAATATACCCTGCCATTTGACCGCTTACAAGGAAATCGCTCGCTTTTCCATTTTTATTTCCAATTTTTAAATTTGTTTGTCAGCACACGTAGACGGAGATTTACAAATGCCAACCAGGAAATCAGGTAAGGCGTCACATTAAGAGTTCAGAAACAAGAGCCGGGCTCTTAGAAAATTATTTTCTGAAAGAGAAATATTTCACATTCCTTTCTCCCGGCAGGAGGTGTGGCACCGTGGCCGTGTGTCGTTTGTTGTGGGACGTGGAGCGGTCACTTTGCTTCTGAAGATGTGAGGGAAAAAAGGAAACCAAGAGTCCGTGCATCTTCATACGTCACACGTGATCACCACAGCAACTAATTGTCGCCTTTAAGTAGCGGACTTTACCTGCGCTCTCGTGGAACTTGGGGAAGGGTGCGCTCCATGTTTCGTCTTGGACACACCGGTACCGACGGTGCCGGCGGGACGTTGAAATAATAATAAAAATACACTTATAAAGAGAAAGAGAGAGAAAAAAAAAACATTTTAGCGGGGGACTTGAGGCGGGCAGCTTCGCGCGGTGGACCGAGTGATGCCGGACACGTTGATGCTTCTGAAGAACCGGACAGAGCCACGGCTGGGGCAGCTGGAGCGCAGCCTGCCCGCAGAGGGCACCGCTCGCCCTGCCTGGGTCATTGCTATCCTGGCCAGTGTCTTGATCTTCACTACGGTGGTTGATGTGCTAGGAAACTTGCTGGTCATCATCTCTGTGTTCAGGAACCGCAAGCTGAGGAATGCAGGTGAGGTGTTTTTGTTGTTGTTGTTGTTCTTCTTCTTCTTCTTCTTCTTATTCCAGACCATTCAACAGAGGTCACAGAAAGATGATCTGTATGATGAGTCAACACAGCTACAATAATTTTAGAGAAATTGTCTTTCAGCCTCTAAAACTTTTACATAAAGGGCCAACAGACGGTATCCACAACCTTTCACTTCTAAAATATATTTAGGTTTTGTTTTCTTTTAAAAGTCTACACAAAATAGCTAAAATTGCCAAGGGAAAACGTCTTAGATTTTTCTTTTTAAATGTATGATAATATAAACCCTGATACATAGCAGATACTCATACATTCACCTGTTTTTGCTATCCGACTCAAAATTGAGCTCCGGTTTCTCCGACTTCCACCAATCATCCTTGAGATGCTTCTGCAACTTGAACGCAATCCACCGGTGGCAAATTCAGTTGACTGAACATGATTTGGATTGGAAAACAAGGTTTCACGGTTGACGGAGCACATCAAAGAAGCAACCAAGCAATGAAGTTAAATGTATGTCTCTAGACCAGGGACCTGTTTGTTTCAGGGCGCAAATCTGGATAAGTATGTAAAAATACTTTTTCACAACTTAGCCAAAATCACCCTGGTATCCACTGCTTAGAAATGAAAAAAGTTTGGAATCACAAGGACTCTATTTGGAGTTTTGCTATATGTCTGAACTGGGGTTCATTGGTTAGTTAGGTGAGCGCTAGGGCAGAGCCATAGTATTGGTGGAGATAGAAGCATCATTTTACATTTGCAGTTAGAATTTGATTGTTCAACATTAATACCCATTGTTTCAGTTTTAAATAAAATTGTGCACTGTAATAAACATTGTATTAATGCATACAGCATTATTGTTCCATTGCTATGTAGTTGACAGATTATCTTTAGATTTATTCCCTAATTATAAATATGAGAGACAAATGTCACTACGTAAACATTAACTTCACGTTATGTGACTATTTAGTAATTAAATATTCTGATATTTAAATAATATTACTCAGTTGTAAAATTTGTGCTATCATTAGTTGCTCAATCTCCACATCTAATTACAAGCAAATTTTTCTTGATCATTAAATTTCAACACTTTTTATAACGACATAAGAACTAATGGGACTACTATCTTATTGTTGCTATCTACTTAACTAAGGTATAATAGAAAGTGCTGATATTTTTCATACCAACAAGGAGATTATACTAAACTAAAATCCTATGCAGCCTGATTGGCTAGTGTGTCAGTCCTTAAGTCTGTAAATGCCAGCATGCACAGACGCCTTTAACCTCCAGGAGTTGATAACATTATCCAAACCTCCAAAGGATTCCTATTTTCCTGACAGGCACATGAACTGGGCACATGGCGCTGATGTAGTAGAATTCACACTACATTACGAGTTGCTGTATTGAGCCTACTACAAACTTCAGCTTCCCCTGCATTCCTTTTTCTTCATATGCACTATTTTATGATTAACCTCTGTGCACCTGGGCAACAATAAAACACAATTCATTCTTGGAAAAGCTAAATATAATAGTGGATATGCACATTTTTGCAAATGTGTTGACAGCAATTTTAGATTATTTGATTGCTCATTAATAATCAAATTTCTCTCACACACTGTTTGATATTGCCTCTGCTCCTAATATAAATAATAATAAAATTATTGGACAACCACTTACGTTTATAATAAAATAGTAATAAGAGTAAAAATATTTTCTTGCTGAACAGCTCTAAGCCACATAACTGTTTTCCTGTAACACTGAAAATCTACAAAGTCCAATTAAATCCTTCTGATCAAAATACATTAAAATGTCTAACTCAATATTTGACAGCAAATAAGGAACATATTGCTATTACTGTATGTGTGAAATTATTAAATTGTACATTTGTTTCTTATTCAGATGCACTTTATTCTGGTATTATTATTTATATTAGAGACAACATCTCACAATGTGCGAAAGAGATTCGAGTCTGCTGCATACTTCTGGAGTTAATCAAGGTTTAGCTTTTTTTGTTTTCTCTTGAATTTTTAGAAAAGATCCTGTTAGGTTCTGTAAGAAATAAGTTCCACACTGGAGAGTGTCATCAGTTTGACTTGCGGGTGACAGAATTGTTTTAGTTTTTATAAAATTGTTCAATTCTGGTCACAAGAAAATATTTGAGTCTGTCTCTACATAATGGCCTTAATAAACTGACATTTGTACTTGACTTCATGCAGCTATACAACATCACAAAGCTTGGAAAGTGCAACTGTGAGTGCATATCAGCTTAAGGAAAAAAATAGGCTTTAGTAAATATATGCATTTCCCTTATTAGTGGAATCTTTGCATTTCAGACTGTTTTATTAAGTCTTGCATAATTATAATGGGTTACAGCCTAATAATGTTCTGTCGCAACTATTTCAGCCAAAGTAGCAGATGTTAAATAAAGATGCCAGGTACAAAGGTGAGACCTAAAACTTGTCAACACCAATATTTACTGAAACACAATGTGCTGACTGACCAGATTTTGGTATGTCGAGCAACAATTAAGGGTTCCTGTGATATGCATGTATTTGCATATTCTACAAATCAGCAACTATTTTATACCAAGCAGGATGCAACAGGAACTCTTGCTTCGCCTCATGCATGTCAAAGCAGGTACAACCTTTTATTTGAAGATGTAATAAATTTTGTCTTTGTATTTGCTCACATGAGAGAACATTTTGTTTGAGCTTGTTTTCCTTCAGTCAGATGAGCACAACCATCACTGGAGTATTTCAATGTAACCCTGACTCCCACATTGAGCTCTAAAGCATGCATAAAAAAAATCTCCAGTCTCAGTATGCTAGATGGAATTTATAGCTCTGAATTACCTTGACAAAAGAGGTTTCAGTATTTGAAGCTTTGTGAAAAATTAAAAAAAAATCACGTGTCAAAAGCTCACTTAGCTGTTAGATGGGATTTGATTTGAGAAGCTTGACCAACAGAGCCTCTGTTTTTTCCTCCTGTGTTTTCAAACTTTTTTGTCCTCTTCAATCGAGTGCTGTAACCAATTAAACATCAACTGCAGTGTGCATATCTCACACAGACCTTTAAGAGGAAGCGCTCCTGGCTTTGCATGTTTGAAGAAGAACGCAGGATCCTGTTGTGGCTTCTGCTGAATTAGAACAACTACAATGCCAATGGGCAACACATTTTGCTGCCTTGGACATATTGTACTCGGTTTAATCTCTCCTTCCTGGAAGTCTTGCTTCTGTTTAATTGCACGACTTCACTTCAATTTCCCTTTATTTTCCTGCCTTAAAAAAGCTCCTGTTTCACTTTTTCTTCATATTCCCTTAAGTGAGAGCATAACTGAAATAAATGTGCTTGAGTTTTAAGCTCTGACAGTACATTTCTGCCTTAAAGCTGATCTCTCTCATCCCAAACAGTCCACTCAGCAGTTCTGTAACTGAACCCACAGAAGTCATAGGATGAGATGACTGCTGTGGACTAAAACAACCCACTTAAACAAATATAATGGGGAAGCACCTGACGAGAATGCATTAAGAGTCACAGTTAGATCTGAGGCTGCTGTGTGATTACGCACCACTGAGCTAGAGAAGCAAGCCTACCGTACAGTGCAGCATTATAACAGACACAAGGCTGGCGATTGACGAGTGGCCTTGCTGCTCTCTCACCTACCCGCTCTGATTGTACATACAGCCCCTATAGTAAATAGTATAATACTGACTGATTGTCAAGACGTCTGTGTATACTATAAACATTGGAACAAATATTGCCTTTGAAATGTGTTATTTGAAACAAAATCCACTCAAAAGAACTTTAAACATAAACATTTCTGTGTTTGTGCAAAAAGGTACAGTGTAGATAGGGTTATCTGCAAATGTTTTTTTTTTTTTTTTTTTTTTTTTGGAATTGCACTTTGTTGTACAAATTTGTGAATGAACATGTGAAAAGCTGAGTGTACGCTTGTGTTGGACACGGTCTTTTGTCCCCAGAGATTTGTCTTTGAAGATGCTTGGGTGTTGCAAACCTCAAAGAGAGTTAGACTTTGCTGAACCATTCTTCAAAGAGACTGTATTTACATCATGCACACACCTACCTCTCTTTTCTTCTTTCTCCCCCTTCATTCTTCATTGCTACTTTCTCATCCTGTGCAAACATAATGCTTGAAGTATTTCTTATTTAACACCGTGGTGTAAAAAAGTCCCTCCACTCATATATTCCCTTGCTTACTTTCCATCTTCTGTGCCTCTGTCCATGGTGCTGAAACCTTAAGCACCAGTCTTTCCATCAGTCTCTGTGGTGCTGAAACACTCAAAATCTCTTCTTTCATGTAATTGTCTGTTTGTATACTTGTGTAGATCTGATCAGCAAATAAGTACTAATATTAATATTTCGGGATAATTTGAAAGTCATACACTTGCGCTAAAATAAAAGCTTTGAAAACAGTAAGGCAGCAGAAATTTCCAAAATTCTTAGGCAGAGTCAAAACTACTTTTTGTTTTCCATTCACAAACCATAATGTGGCATTAAATTGAGTCAGGATTCAAGTACATTTCAACCATCTGAGCCCAGTTGGCTCATGGAAAACTCCTTAAATGAGTGTCTGAATTGACTACAGGCGCACAAAACAAGACATGCTGTGACTAGGGAGGCCATTTGGTAAATCATGTCATGTACTGTTAGCTTTTCTTGAGGTAGCCCTGCACAAAAAAGTAGATGAATAATTATTTGGCACAAGGATCTTCTGTGTTGCTGTGACTCTAAAGAATTGCAAAGGATGTGGCATAGAGTCAACAACTACATACCGAGTCCAAGAAAATAAAAACACCGGTGCGAAAACTGGGCACAGAAAGACCTTGTGTCTTTTATGGCAGCTCTATGTTAAGTGAAATACCAAAAATATTTGGATAGGATTATCTGGCATATTCAGCATAATCCTGGCCCACATAACTGAATTGCAGTGAATGTTCAGTGATGATATGAATGTAATGACTCTTAAGTGTTAGGGATTTACATTTATGGAGCTCTGTGTGTAACTAAAAAGTGAATGAAAAAACTTCACAGACATATGAGAAGTGGCTGTTTTTGATATAGACACTGTGGCACAAGGACTCTAAAAAGAAAAAAAAAAGAGAAAAAAGTTGTTGTAGTTTCCATTATTACCATATTATTCAATGGGAATGTTACACTGTGATATTATGTTGTAAGCACTGCAAGAAAATATGGCCATACACTATTGCTTTTGATGATAAATTAAATGGATATTCCTCTCTCTTTCTTTTATAGGGTATCTGGAGTGATAATTAAAACCCCTTTTGTTTAAAATATCAAACATAAACGATTTACAATGGTTAGACCTGATCTGTATGATTTTTTAAATAACACTGAACATATCTTGAAAAGCCCAACTCTTTATGTAAAACATAAAATTGGGCCTTTTTTTCCAATGGAACCAACTGAGATTGAGAAAAGAGTGAAAAACAAAGAAATAAAAATCAGTCAAATGTGATATGAATTTCATAACTCTTTAAAGCATGTGATCACACTTTAAAGAGTGTCCTCACTCTTTAAAACAGTTTTGCTTCTAAAGTGTTTTAATCTACATGGAATAATAAAGGTGTAGAAGTCTGGGCTTGCCCAGAGTACCAGTCATGTAACAAATGCAATGCCCTAGAGGTTTGTTAGGATGATCCCTACAACCATGTAAGAATTTTTAAAGGGAGATAATAAAAAGTGCTATTTCAAATGTCCTTTGAGCATTGTCTTTGATTTTTTTATTAGAAGAGAACAAACCCTTACCTCGAAAAAAATGACTAGAATAAAATATTTCTTAAGGAATGACAGAACCATTGCTATTGGGAGAAAGACTTGTATCACTCATGCCCAGGAGGACTAAATGTGTCTTTAAGAATAAAACTGGACATAGGAAAAAAATAAAATAAGAAAATGATAATAAAATAAATTCTGGAAACTGATATAGCATGCAGCACAGGGGAGTATTTCTTTGAGCTGTGTCAATCTGTTCCAGTAACTCTCTTCCTTTTTCTTTAATATAAAATATCCTCTCACATTTGAGTCAATCCAACAGTTAACAACTCCTATAAAATGTTATATATGTACCTGCTGAATCCTGTTTGTGAGCTTTGACATAAAGTAAAGTAGCTGCACAGTTGAGTTTGAAAAGTAGTTTGCAACCTCAAGCAGGAATGTTAGTAAGAAACACTTCTGCTGCTTCAACAGCATATAGAGTACTCCATCCTTATGTTTTGGGGATTTTGGATGCCCAGACAAGTTTGAACTGCCAAAAGTGCCATTGTGAATTTGGCATACAGCATATTTATAAAGAGAAAGGGAGAGCCAGTTTCTCTGTCGCACTCTTCGTACCATTTCAGTCTTCATCTGAAGCGCTCTGTTTCAGCCAGCAAGCCTCTGGGTTATCTCTTGCTACTCTTAATTTCACCATTGCTCTGTCCCAGCTGTGCATCAGTTGGCTGTTTCTACACTGATAAAACATGACAAAGTGTTTAAATTATAAACACAGCAGATAAAAAAGTAAGAGAGGGAGGAAAAGAGAGCGTATGCACAAGTGCGTGGCAGGATACTGCTTTAGAGAAGTAACTCATTCAAAAAGTGAAATGTGATGATTTGAAGAGAGTTCACATTTGGCTAAAGTTACATTTTCTCTACAAGTATGTTTGATGTCTCTGAAATGTTTTGTGGTTTAACAGTTGGAAAATATGTGTGCGCATTCCCTTGATTGACAGAGGAATTATTAAAAAACTTTGACAGCGAGACGATTTGTGTAGAGTTTGTAATGGACAGCCTCGTCTTTTCAGTTTATTGGACAGTTCCTAAGTCTGTACTCCACGACTTTAAATTTTAGGCATTCAGCCGACAGCATTAATCCAGAGCGTCTCTGTAGGAATAAGCATGGGGGATTTCTGTGTCTTGCTCAAAGACATTTTGACAGGACATACAGCTGTTGGCAGACTATATCGAGCTACCCCTCTGAATACTAACACCAGCCCCTGCCCCTGTCTTTACAGATAATTGTTACTAGATGTACGTTAACTGTCAGTCACATCAATGGGCTATTAGTGGCTATTCCACATAGTGATTTAAAGTGAATTAGGGCTGACACATCTACACTACAGACAAAGAAGAAAGAAAAAAAAAACTCTTGCTGTTGCACATTCATGAGCGATTTGTGTAATAAACGCCAGAGAGAATTAGGTCCGGCTGACCTCTATCCACCTATTGTATAATTTTCGCAGTAGAACTTTTGACTTGACAAACTGTTCTTCCATTTGACTTTTACCTTAATAATAAATTGCTTATTCTGAGTTTGATGTTTAATTTATGATCCAGAAATGTTTCTTTGTATCAAATACATATTTCAAAGTGACAGGCAGGTTTCAGCACCTTATAAGTGTGTTAATATATGTTGAACTATTTCACATTTTGTCGCATTATAACTGCAAAGTTGAATGTGTTTAGCTGGGATTTTTCATGATAGACCAAAGCAAATTAATACATAAAAAAGCTGAAGAAAAGGGATGCATGGTTTTAACTAGCTTTTTCAAAGACAAAGATGTGTGACATGCATTTGTATTCAATCCATGTGAGTAAAGATTTACTTGCTATTACATCAAAGCATTGCCACCTGCATGTCTCCACCACCCTTGTACAAGCAGCAGTTTTTCCCCATTCTTCTTTGCAAAATAGCTCAAGCTCAGTCAGATTGGATGGAGACTGTCTGTGAAAATTGATTTTCAAGTCTTGCCATATATTCATAATAGGACTGATGCCTGGACATTGAATGGAACATTTTAGCACATGCATGTACTATTTATTTGTAGCTCTTATTTCATGTTTATCTTTGTTGTCCTGCTGGAAGACGAACTTTTGTCTTAGATATCAAGTTTTTTATGACTTCTAACAAATTTTCCTGTTAGAAGGTATTTGATGCCTCAGAAATTTGACAAACATCCATGTCATTTATGAGGAAAACCATTTGCACAGCATGATTCTGCCACAAGGGTTCACTGAGTGAATAGGGTGTATTAAGGTAAAGATTCACACATTACCTTTACTGAACAGCTGTATTTATACAGAATTAATTTACATATAGATGGACTCAGTTTTTTTATAATGGATTTCTTAAAGCAAGTAATTGCACTGGACTCAGACTACCAGGGTAACTTTAACATTAACGCTACTTTCAGCTTCTTATCACTTCCTCTCTAAGTGACTTTCTTCCTACTTCTCCATAAAGGCCAGATTTGTGGCGTGCACACAGTTGTTCTGTTATGGTTGAACTCTGGTTTCTAATTAGGTGACATGTAAAAGTACACTGCAACAGATGGCTGTTAAAATTACAGCATGAAAATACAGTAAGGTGGCAGGTTTTTGAAAATACAGCTCTTTACTGTGATATGCGTATGGAAAGTACATGGGACTTGAATGGACCGCTGGATCACATGCAGAAATTTACAGCTGTACTGTAAATTTTTAATGTACAGTTGCATTGTGGGATATTTACCGGCTGGAGGCGAGCTTTCATGGGCTAGAGGGAGGGCCGGCAATGACTTTCACCGGGTAAGTACTTTTTAAAAAACATTATGTTAGAGTTTTGTGTTTGTGTACGAAAATATATTATATGTGGTTATATTGCGCTACTCTCACTTGTTTGCTAAAGCTAACTTTGGTTAGAGTCAGAGAAATGCATCTGTCTATTAAAATGTCTCTGTGTACCTGAGTATTAAGTAAAATTAAAACTAACATCACTGAACATTGTTATTTTTCAGGAAACAGCATCAAGGGCAAAGCGGGTCCAGCAGCGCCTTTTAGCACCTAGAGTATTTTTTCATAGGTGAGAACTATTTCAGTAAGGCCTTTACAAAACATATGTGGTAGTTCACAGGCATCTCATAAAAAATGTAATGTGTACTTAAAAAAACAAAAGAGTAGTTCTCCCATCTGTTTTTAGGCGATTCATAGGCCTCAACCCAGAAAATGGAACAAAAGCTGCAAACGGAAAAGTGACATCAAAACCAACAGACAACTTATGCAAAGCACTAGGAAAACAGTGAACCCGCGTGTCTCCATTCTTCGCCTTCATGGACTAACAGTGGAACTTTTAAAATGGTAAAATGACACATTTACACACAATCAGTTCTCTTACTTGTCTGTCTTTTTCTCTACCTGTCTTTTTGTATCCATCCGGTCCACTTCTAATAGAAAGACAGGAGGACAGCTACAATGAAGGAAGGTCAGAGAGAGTGTCTGTCCACTAAATCTTTCCTTTCCATCCAGTCTCTCTTTAACTGACATGAATGCAGTTAAATGTGTTTGTCTCGTGTATTAAAACATGTTTTTCTTTCTTTATCTCTAGCAACCCTTTGATGATTTCTGGAGAAGTTCAGGACTGGAACCAACTCAGAACTCATCCATGTTGGTTTTGTTTGGCTGTTTATCAAGTCTTAAATTTGCCCAAATGTTTAAGATGTACTGTTGGTGTTCCAATAAAGTTTTGAAAAATATGTAACTTCAATATTTGACATTGCTGGACCCCTTCCTTCTGTCAAAGTAAGAAAACGACAGACATTTAGAATTTTGACTGCAAGTTTTATATGAAAACTTTTATGACTTTGACATGCAGTTTGCTTGAAAAGTTTGATGTTTGGGCACTTTTGTTTTAGTGAAGATCATTTAACTCATTGTATTCAGTGTAATATTACCATGAGGGTAAATGTATCAGTTATGGTTTTAGATCAGAGTATTTTTCACTTTGGTTGTGATACTTTGACTTCTATGTAACAAGCAAATATTGCTGCTGCAAAATACTATATTTTGTTTTGCTTCAGTTTGTCAAATGTAAATTGAGAATAAAATAAAGTGATTTTAAAATATACATGTATATTTTTTTGATTAGAAGAATAAAACATTTACTGAAAGTTTGGTAAATTAAGTTGCAAGTTCACATTTAAACTTTTAAAAGCTTAAAAATGTAAATGTGAACTGCAGAGTTTTATGAAACTATGCAGTTTCATAGTTTCATGAAACTGCATGAATGTATGCAGTTTCATGAACGACTGTAAAATGACAAGTTTTTGTTATTCTTCTACAGGGTTACTGTAATTTTATTGTTAAAAATGTGATAAAATCACAGTAACCATGCTATATAATTACTGTACTGATTAGTGTTACTGTATGGTTACAGTTACTGTATGGTTACAGTAACACTGTATGGTTACAGTAACACTAACCATACAGTAACTGTATGGTTACAGTAACACTAATCAAATTACAGTAATATAGTAATACAAATTACAGTAGAATGCAATAAAATAAAGGCGTTGTAAGGATGCAGTAAAACTGTGATAAAATTGCAGTGCACCTGCAATAAAATTACAGTAAAACTGTAAAAGAATTACAGTAAGGTAACAGTAATGTTACTGGAATTTCTTTACCGTAAAAATTACAGTAACTGGTTGGCAATCCTGCTGCCTGTAAGTTACTGTAAATTCTACAGTGACTTTTTTTAGATAGAGAGAGATCCTAAACCTATCAAGTTCTTATTTGTAATTATTTTAATAAAGCATACATTACACTTTGCAATTATGCACTACTTTGTGTTGGTCTATCACATGATCCCCCCCAAATAAATTAGAAGTTGTAACATGACAAGGTTAAGTCCTTATGAATATTTTTTGCAAGGCTAACTAAGAATTTCATCTTCCGACCTTGATAAACTTTATTTGTTCCACTTTTCAGACAGGAATGATTGTTAATATTCTGTTATTTATTTAAAAAATGTTATAATTACCTCAGTTTCCACCATGACCCAGTAGTAGTTTCCACTAATATTTATGCTCCAGACCAAGGCCTTTTTTTCCCCATCTGGGTGCTCTTATGTTTGATTTTAATTAATTAAAAATCAAAACAGGAAGTAGGCACACTTAACTGTCAGATCATGTCAGATCAGTCAGACTCCCTTTAATTCTGAGGAGATTTTTTTCAGCTTCCTGCTGAACAGTTAAC
Organism: Poeciliopsis retropinna; assembly: GCA_010277075.1. Lineage (NCBI taxonomy): Eukaryota > Metazoa > Chordata > Actinopteri > Cyprinodontiformes > Poeciliidae > Poeciliopsis > Poeciliopsis retropinna. The sequence continues at coordinate 8,866,086 of VMRM01000024.1, read as the reverse complement.
TTCTCCAAATCAGAAGGTAGATTCATAACATCCAACCCAATGCCACTGCTGAAACCTTTATTTTATGTTCATATTAGGAGAGGCAAAAGAAAACCAGGCACAGTCAGAGAATTTGCAGAGCAGATGAAGTGAGAACAGAGGAATACTAAGCTGTAGCTCAGAAAGAAGAAGGGGGAAGAGATTAGATGCAAGGGCTCTGTTGCTAGTTTGATTCGAATTAATCCATTTACTTTATATTGAGTAATCTGGACTCACATGTGAAAATTGTATTTGACATACCATTATACATCCCAATGTGACAAATATTAGGCACTCAGTCTGGTTTCATCATGTCACTTCATGTAGGATCCATAGGGGAGCTGAGTTACCACTGATCTATAATGCATGGGGGAAGAGTATCTCTGGGTTTTGGGGGGGATTTTCCTAGTGTGTTCGGCTTCACTATATAATTCTTTTATTATCTGGCATTACTGTATTTTTTCTCTTCCTTTCTTTTTTGTCTCAGGGAGTATTTAGGCTGAAGTGAAGGTTGAACATGACTGCTGGTGATGTTTTCAGCAGCATTAAGTGCTCTGGGAGCTGACTTCTGCCTGAGCTGTGTGCCCAGGCACTGTCCTGTATCTTCTGGGTGAAGCATGACTTCTGTAATTCCCTTGAACACAGACAGCTGGGAAAAGGGAATCAGGGATGAGACCGGCTAGAATGCAGGAAGAACAACAATGGGATGATGAAAGAGGTAAAAAGAAGAAGGGATTATTTGGAAACAGCTAAACAGGGGATGAAATACAGAATGACAGTGCAAGATTCAGAAAAGAGGGGGCACATGACTACTCTAAAAAAGTGGTAGAGTGTAGGAACTACTGTCATGTGTCATCAGAATCACCCAGTTGTTATCAGTGCTTTGGTGCTGAGATGGGAGATGATTCAGTAGCACAAGTTCACAGATGTGCCGCACACACACACACACAGCAGCTGACAGAACCATTTCTGTTAATCTCAATAACCATGGAAATGATAGATTGACCCATTTAATCTGCAAAGCAAGTGATCAGAAATTTTATTCCCCCGTCTTTCTTATCACATCCTACGACGTCTGCCATATCTGCCCGTATCCATAATGCATACACTGTGATAATTTGAAGTGTGTTATGTAACAGCTTCTGAAAACCTTCCGGCAGCAGTGGGTGAAGAGGTGGAAGGAAGCGAGGGATTTGCTGCAGGAGAAGGAGGAGAAAGAGAATGAAAGAAGAAAGAGGGAGGTGAAATGGAGAAGATGTTAGAAATCAAGGGCAATGTAGGATGAGAAAATTAGTCTGGAATAAGGAAGAGAGGAAGTTAGGTGTTTCAAGGATGCACACAACTGTATCCTTGCAAATGAATCCATAGACAAAACTGTCACCCAGGATGTTTGTTTTTGGGGAACAGAGACAAAATGTGAGTGTACAGAAGAGGTGTGGGGAGCGGGGTGCGTGCGTGTGTGTGTGAGAAAGAGTGAGAGGACAGAATAATGTTTTCATTGTCTTGGTCTGTTACAATTTAGGTAAAAGTCTAGACCAATTTCTTTCAAACTGAAACAGAACACTGGTCTTGACCACAGACTCATCTCTCTGAGTGGTTGTCTCATTTTTTTTCATTTATTAATACAAATTGATGACTTCAGATTGAAGTCTGAATGTTTTAGGGCACATCAGGGTGCTTGGACTCAAATACCTCACTATATGATAACTTGCAATAAAATCTGTCTGCCTGTCTCTACGCCATTTCTAGTCTGTATATTAAATTGCACAGAGGTTATGTTCACACAGCTGTTCCATAAAGGCCTATCATAAAGACCAACATAGGAGACTGTTTAAGCAGCTTTACTTTAAAAAGAATATGGCAATGTGTGAACATCTCATCATTGCTGTTTAATCTATCATCTGAAGGTGTAACAAGTATGGCACACCTGCAAACTTGCCAAGACATGATGGTTCATGTAAAATGACAGGCCATGGATGTCAAGGAAGGTATAAATTAGTTTTTCCTCCATAAAAATTGGTCATTAATAAAAAATTATATGGAGAAAAGTGAACTTTCTGGTGAACATACAAACTGAAAATTCCATGTCTATTGCAATTCATGGCGGTGGAAGCATCATGCTGTGGGGATGTTTTTATTAAATAGGTAGGCTAAGCGGAGGCAGGTAAGTGTTGATGTCAACATTGATGTAGCTAAATGCTGTGAAAAAGCGTATTTATAGTTTACTGAGGCTACAAACAAGTTACAGTAAGACTGCAATTGAAGTTTACCTTTCAGCAAAACAATTCTGGGTTGCCAGAATTGGCAACCCAGAATTATGATGGAAGGCTTATACATGCTTTGAAAGGGTTTAGTCAAAGTTCAAATTTAAATCTAATTGAGGATCTGTGTCAAGGACTGAAAGATACTCATCACATTTTTGACAAGATATTTGTATTTTTGCAAGGCCCCGCAATTCTTGTCAGATTATTAAAATAACATAGCTCTATTTTCTAGGAACAAAAAGCTTCACAATGTTCTATCAGCAAACCAACTGAGGTTATGCCAGGCTAAGCTACATCCTAGTGCAATGTAAGTCATTGAAACCTGTTAGTATTAATGGGAGCATCCTTAGCCTCAAAGAAAATTAAAAATGGAACAGGTTTTATTCAACCAGCTTTCCATTTGTGGACCCTGAAGTCATGTTAAATACATTGCAGAAGCACATCTCATTAAAGTTGGCATAATCAGTCTCTTCCAAGAAAAAAATGAATAAAAAATATGTTTGAAAAGAAATCTAAATAGTTCTTAGATTTATCTCGAACACCTTGAACTTAAAACTTGCTTCAAAGTTACTGTTTGCAATTCCTGTACTGTCCTGTTTTAATACTGCAGTTGAAGTTGTTCAAGGTTTCACATGCAAAATCTGAATTACATTATTTCATGCATGGATTTATTCCCCTAATTTCCACATTTTGAAAAAGTTATTTAGCCTCTTTTTATTTTTTTAACTTCTAACAATTTTGCAGGTGAATGGGTTCAGAATATGAATGAACCCAGTGAAATTTGTCCTGAAAGCATTAGTTGGTTTAGAAATGTGCTTGCTGAGGCTCATCAAACTGCTCTCAGGGCATATTCATTGCACTAGGACACATTAGGATTACAATTAATTAAGCAGAAGGGATATTTTTGAAATGACAAAAAATAAAAAATAAAGTCGGTCCTCTTCCTCTGAGGGTTACACATCCTTCAGTTCTTGTTAATCCGTTTCATAACTCGTGATCGGAGCATATTTTTGGATCCCTAGTGGAACAGGCAGCTGTAACTCTTAGTGCCTAAATTAGGGTCAACTAAAATTCCTACGCTTTTTTATTTTGATCAAGCACAGAATGCCCAGATAAATTAAATGCATTCAAATGCTATGGTCAGTCAGATTGAAGTAATTCTGCAAGTGTGTGAGGAGATGTAGGCAATATTAATCTGAATTTTTATTTTCTCTGTATTCACAGTTAAAATGATGAGTTAAGACAGCTTTCTGATTTAATCATCTGCTTTGCTTTTCAGTTCAGCATGCACTTCAAAGGTCAATCTCCTAGCACTGACCAGGCTTAATGTTTTATTGCTGTCCACAGTGGAGATGCCAGTAAGCTCAAGTATCCAAACATTTTGAACCTAACCTACATTTATTGAAAAGAGTCAAAGTTTACGATACAAAAGAGTTTATGCATAGCACTGCTGTTAATTTTTAGCATACTTCCTAGCAAGATGTTAAACTCCAAAAGATAGCTGGGACAACAGAATGAGGTGAATCAATGGCAGTTTTGATGCGAAAGGAGTAGAGGAGAAAATCAGCTCTCTTGCGGTGCATCATAAATGTTGGGGTTTGGATGCTGGGGGCGGGGGTGGGAGTGTGGTGTGAGGTAAGGTTTTTGCTTGCCTGGGGCAAAACATCCATGGAGTGCATTTTGAATTTGAACTGCCCTGACTTGAGTTCATCTACATGCTCTAACAAAAGCTTTGCAAAAGGTGACGGCATGCTCAGAAACGTGCGTCTTCACTCTCATCCTGTGACGAGCACAAACAGTTCTTTGTATGTTATTTGTTGAGGAAGATGTTCAATAGATTTCATCTGGCTTTGAGAGGGAGCTTGAGCTGGATTAAAAGCTTTGCAAAAGAAGAACAGTTGGCAGCAATATCTCTGTTATCCTAACATCTGAAAACCTGACCAATAATGGATTTTTTACTTGCCTCATCAAATACTTAATAAGTAGAGAGGAACCTTCACTTGAGGTCAACCATATAAACATATAAATAGAAAACATAGCTAATGTAATTTGTCGTCATATAGAAAATCAGTACAACCCTGTCTTTCGATATAAACATTTACATGTTTATTCATTTTTTATATGAATAAAATATATATGAACAGGTGAAAAATGTACTTAGATTTACTTAGTAAACACCAAACCCAAATTATCCAGTTTTACTCATTGTGGTGAAAATATCTTTTGAGTCGAATAAGTTCATTTTCCTTGAATGCTGTTTTCTTTACATCAAACATGTCTTCAGTTCTTGCCTCCAAATATTTTAGATTTTAGACAAATCTCTCTAAAGAACCTTGTTCCAGAAGTCCTGATCTATGTCTATGTTCACTTTGGCAAACCTCAATGTGTTCTTACTTTTCCTAGTGTGCTGAGGTTCTTCCTTTCACCCCTCCCATGAAAACTAAATATACTTGAACTTAGTCGGATGGTCAGGCCTGGACATGTGGCCAGTTTGCTTTAAATATCCTCCACTAGAAGATTATTTTCTATGCGGAGGAATGTCTTTTTGATACAACTCCAATTCCCTTACCAGACTCATGAGCCGCTACAATCCTCTTTCTGAAGGTCTCAGGCAGCTGTTTCAAACTCCCAATTCATAAATCAGGAGGACAGCAAGCTAAATGTTGATGATTTAAACAGAAAAAAACTCCCTCAAAATGTTGAGTAATTATAATCTCATTGTTGCTGAGATTTTGGCTTTGATACTTTTAGTCAAAATAAATGAGGATATGTCCTGAATTTTATGAAGCAATGCTAGTGCTAACATTTATAGTAAATATCCATTAGAAAATAATTTGAGATTTCATGGGGTGTCCTTTTTTCATACGACTTTTTGTTATTGGGATCTTGATGCTTTGTGGAGTGTGATTTCTATCATTTTTTAAAGTCTGATCACAATTTTCCCATTATGAAACACACAGAGGAATTGTTTTGGACAGTATTATATGGGTAGCATTGTTAGAGCTCATTATTGAATCAATATTTATCTTTTTCCAGCAACTAATGCAAGAATCTACCAAAATGCTTGTAAAAAAAAATTAAATGAAGAAGGCCTTTGTTGTTTTCTGAAGGTTTTTATGGATATTGGGCTAATTAGGTATGGCAAAGGCAGCCGCTCCATTCGCCAATGTCTTTGTATCCTTGGGCAAGATGCTTCACCCACCTTGACTGCTGGTGGTGGTCAGAAGGGCCAGTGGTGCGATATAGCAGGCTTGCTTCATCAGACTGCCCCAGGGCAGCTGTGGCTACACAGCATACCATCATCAGTGTGTGTGTGAATGTGTTCATGAATGGAAATTGTCGTTGCTGGTCCTGAAAAGGGTTCTACAAGTATCATGTTATTTAACTTCATTATTGTAACAAATGGATGTGGTTTGATCAAAACCATTCCATTGTATCTCTGGTTGTATGTGTAGAGGAGCAGTCCTACTGCAAGGTCTCTCCTGTCTCAAATCTTGTGTGACCTCTAGCAGGTTTTCTTCCAGGATGGGCTGGCATTTCTTATTTGTACTTAATCTTTTGTTCTAAAATTAATTTACCATATGTTATGTTAAATTTTCTTGTTTTGGTTGGGATATATAAGCAAATCTGACACTTACATAAGGATCTCAGTTCTTCTGCAATAAAAAAAAGGCTTCTTGGTAAAAGCCAAAAGCCTTGCACTGAAAAAAAAAAGAAACTAGATGAATATGTGTCAGTGCTCACACACCTCTGCCTTTCCTATCCTTTTCGCATGTCAGATCCTCTTATCTGAAAACCTGACCTGCCCTCAAGCATTTTAGATTTTCATCATAAGTTACCACTGTGATAGATCCCGCCAAAGCGGGAAGCTACTAAAAGATCCAGAACTGAACGTTACAACATACAAGCCACTGAAAAACAACGGATTGATCTGGAAGCAAAACAAAAATACAAACATGAAACTGAGCAACAAAGCTATTAATTATGACAAAAGTAAATATACATCTAATTGTTATTGGAACATGTCTCATGGAAGTCCAAACTAGCTTAATGCAAAGCAATAATTTGTAAGTCAATCGTTTGTGGTTTAGATTATATGAACCTCCAAGCAAAGGTGAGAAAATCTTAATTTCTTTCCTTGAAACATCCCACTCCAACTCAGCAGACTGCTGTTCTGTTTGAAAACACATCAATTACAACAACAAAGAAACTGCTCCCACTAGTCACACACTTCTCTATTTGGAGCTCTGCTACATGTTTCCAAGAAAGAAAGTTTAATTAAAGAACACAGAAAAACAAATTTGTACTTGGAAATTGAAATACTATGGACTGTATCAATAGTCCTAAGTATTTTGTAATGTGTAAATTCATGTTGACGCAATCTTAGGGTGAAACTGAAGAAAAGACATAAGTAGAATGATACATCTGTAAATGTATCTTTTGTTCATTGAATTTTTTAAGTTATCAATATGATAATGGATCTCTCAGCTGATTCCAACGAAACATGTACGGTGAAGATTGTAGTCGCAGTTTGACAAAAGGTGAACAATACCAAGGCAGTTTCAGTAACCGGGGATTCAAGAATAACATTTAAAATTTAAAACTGCAGTTGGTCCGTTTAATGTTCAAATAGAGAACGTATGATGAGTAAGAACAAGAGTCAATTGAATATTTTATTTCTGTAATCTGATGATATTTTGGAGAGAAGGCGAGGGCTTACTTGTATCATTTGGGCATTCTCCACAATTTTATGCCAAAGACACTCATTATCATTTTGCAAGTGACTGTTATGAGAAATAGGAGCTTCTCTTAAAATGTAAGCCAGTTTTCGTTGTAAAATATTATTAGATCTCGTGCTAAAAATTCTCTTACCCATCTGGTTTTTTATATGTGTTCAGGTCCAGGTTTCTGTGAATGGTAAATATTCTTTGCAACATATAAAACAATTTTAAAATACTGATTTCTAGTTTTTATGAAATTTTTGATTCCTTATACTGATATTCGTTGATTATGAGAGCTATAATTTTACAGAAATCAAAGTACTTTTTTTCTAGCCTCTTAATACATTTAAGTTAAATAAACGGCAAATAATTTAAATCATTTTGTCTTTCAAACCTCTTTTCCAAAAGCAAAATGAGATGAGATTTGAAAAACATCCATTGCTGTTACATATCCCACAAGTCTTTTTGGATGAGTACGTTGTGTAGGCTGCCAATCCAGAGCTGTGTTCCACTCCTTTGATCATAACGATGAATGCACACACAGTGTCATTTTACCGATTAGTTGTAGAATGCGTTGATAAAATGTTTTACAAATTATATTCCTTCGCCTAACAATTCTAATAAATAATGTTGTGCTGAATTTGAAAAGTCCAAACATTTTTCTTGTATCTTTTATTTAGTGCATGTACATGTCCATGGCTGTATAATGCATTATAATATGAAGAATGTCAGGAATAAGACTTGAATTCTTACAGTCAAAGTTCCATTCCATTGTTTTTTTTTATTTTTTTACTTACACAAAACTGTTACACACATGCAGTGGTACACAGCAAAAGCATGATAGATTCCATAGGTGCAATATATCATTATTTGACTGGAGGGCAGCATGTTTAACTCAAAGGGAAATTGACTTAAACTGCGATAGCTTGGGATTTATGACTAATAGTTTTCACATTATATTTCCTGGCTTTGTAGTACAGACACAAAATCTCTTTCGTATGGTTCTATTCATCATTTTTGACAAAGTGCTAGCTGCTACTGTTTTTACATTTCAGTGATGCATGATAGTATGAAAATATCACCCTATGTTTGTATGCATTGTGACAAACAAAATAATTGAATGGAACTTTGCAGATAAGTTTGGACTCACCCCCTAAAGCAGATGAGCTACCCATCCATTTTCTAAGCTCACTTTGTCCTGTTTGGGGTCAGAGTGGGCTGCTTCCTATCTGAGCTCCGATTTGGGAGTGAGCCAGGGTCCATTCTTGCAATGTCAACAGTCCATCACAAGGCCAGTACAGAGTACCAGGCAAACAACCGTGTACGCTTACCCCTAAAATCAAATAGAATAGCCAATTAACCCAACACATACATTCCTTCCTTCTTGCTACGTAATTAGAAAAAGCATCACAACTAAACGTTAAACCAGCAATCTTCTCATAGTGGGTTAAACATTTTAATCAGTACACTTCTATCTTTGACAGCAGCTTCAAATACAAAACTATTTCCCTTAATTTCCATTTGTTTTTTTATAATGCCCTTTTGTTTCTACTTTTAAAAAAATGTCATGCATTGCACTAAAGTGTAATGTCTTTGCTTGATGATATTTGAACAAAGAAGGACATATGTGGACATAATTAGCAGACTACTATAGCACTGATTTAGTAATAGGAAAAAAATGCTTATCAAAAACATTACACACTGATTAAACATCCATATGAACTGCTACACAATGATTGAGGAGAACACTTGAAGAAAATGTAAACCTTTCATATTTTCCAGCTTGTTTCCATGCATTAGTCAAACCAGTGACATGTTTGTAATGTCCACAGTCACAGTTAGCCCAGGGCATAACTGCACAAATGATTGCTTGTGGTTTCACAGCAGCAACATGGCAACACAGAGCATAAAAAGGACAAAGAGAATTTGTTCTTCACCTATTTTGCCAGAAATGTTCTTGAAATGCAAATCTATTTTATTTTAACATGTTTTGTTCCACTATCTCTTGTTCTTTTCTCTCTGTAATGGAAGACATTGTAATCTCACATAAATAAATTTGCAATTACAATTTCCAGATTCATGTTTCACACAGGAGTACAAAACCTCAACATATAACACAGAGACATTTACCTTCAGATACTGGACCACTATTGACATCTTTTTAAGGCCATTTCAAATCTGCCAGTCATTGTCCCTACTTTGATAAAATTCAGCATATACAAAGCTGTCCAAAGTAAAGTTTGTTTAGCTCATTTAATCAAGCAGCTTTTCAACCAGAGGCCACCAATGACTTTGTGTGATTACTTTTTTCTTTTCCCTTCTCAGTTACAAGTAAGATAAAGGGAAAAACTTTCTTTTCTCCGTTTTTTTTTTTTCACTAATTTTGTTGAGTAAAAAAAGACATTTACCCTCAGATATCACTGAGGGTAAACGTCCACTATATAGGACAACTTTTGGTAGAGAATGTACGAATGGACATTACATGACTGGTTTTATAGTTTTTAAAGTCTTTATGTTTTAATGCACATTTTTTAAACATTCTACAAATATACAAAGTCTACAATAATAGCTGCATTTCTCATAAGAAAACCAAACCCCACTTTTACTTTCTTAAATATTCCAGTTTGAGGTTTATTATATTTTGGATAAATTCAAGTAGTGTAGCAGGTGATTAAAGAAAATAATACTCAAATTGAATAACTTTATTATTATATTATTATTATTATTATTATTGTTTTGCTGATCCAGTCACTATAATCCCTACATGTAAAAGGTGTACTGAATAATGGTTTAATTTGTTAAACCAGATATTGGTAGTACTTATTTATAACCCATGGCTAGAAAGTCTGTGACAAGTTGGAATTTAAGGCAGCAAATTTTCTTGAAAAATATAGATGGACTTTGTGATGCACAACTCATCAGCTATCTGTGTACCCTTGACAAAAAAAATATTTTGCACAAACAAAAACATTTATTTCAAGTATAGTGTTGAATAAAAGAGATATATTTATTTTTTAAAGAAAAGTTTAAGGATTTTATTGATAAAATCTTTCAAATAAGTTTTTTCTTCATATCTTCCTCTCTTTACATCCTCTCTTCTACTCTTTAGTTTTATATTGCCTTTTGTGCTATCTAATAACTTCTGAACAATGATTGCCAGGCTTCTTTTACCATAGTGAAAACTTTATGTGTTTTAAGAGTCAAATGAGATTTTTCAAGAACAAAAAAACTCAAATTTAAAAAATGGAAGGGCACAACTGATAATTATGCTCTTTATGACTTTTTAACATTCAGCAAATTTGAAGAGGGCTTAATTTCTTGGAACCATCTAGGAAAACTGTTTGGCTGTATTTATGCTGAATCTGAATCCAGACAGACAAAATGGTAAGGTCGAACCAACCGGACATCGTAGTGGATAAACAACAGAGGAAAGCCGTTGTGGTGGATGTAGCAATACCGAGTGACTGCAACATCAGGAAAAAGGAGCACGAGAAACTGGAGAAATACCAGGGCCTCAGGGAGGAACTGGAGAGGGCCTGGAAGGTGAAGACCACAGTGGTGCCTGTGGTCATCAGGGCTCTCGGGGCAGTCACCCCCAAACTGGAGCAGTGGCTACAACAAATCCCAGGAACAACATCAGACATCTCAGTCCAGAAATGTGCAGCTCTAGGCACAGCAAAGATACTGCGCAGAACCCTCAAGCTCCCAGGCCTCTGGTAGAGGACCCGAGCTCAGAGGATAAGAACCACCCGCGGTGGGTGAGAAGGGATATATATATATATATATGCTTATATATATTTTCAATATATATATTTATATATATATATATATATATTTTTTTTTTTCAATATATATTTTCAAGTATAGTATATATATATATATATAAAATATAAGATGATGATTACTTTGCATAAGCATGACAGTTTTAGCTAACAAAGATCTCATCCACATTGTGCAGCAGAACCATTATCTTTCCATGTTTTAGACCAAGCATGAAGTAAATTTGACTAACTCATGTAAATTAGCCACTCTACTAGCCTTGATTATGCATGCACTTTAAGCACACTACCACCATCATCTGGATGACTTTATTACATTTATACAAGATAGTTATCATGTTTGTAAAATATAATTATTATATTATAATGTGATAGAGTTCAAAACCTATTTTCTTCCTCGACAGCAATACACTTCTGCAGATTGAGGCCTCATCTGCTGTAAAGTAAAATCTGTTCCAGTCTGTTGTCATAAACAAATAAAAGATTTCGGTTCAGGTACATAGCTACGTTCCAACCCTCATCTATGCTTGAGATATGGATCACGACCAAAAGAATAAAATTTTGGTCACAAGCAGCTGATGGGAGCTTCCTCCGTAAGGTAGCGGCTCACAGCTTTGTGATATATTGATGCAATCCACCAACCAGGCAAGGGCATGAATCCCATTTCATTATTGGGGGGGGACCATAAATTTCTTAAGAGCAAATTTGGGGGGGGGGGTGATACGAGGTTCCTTTGAAATGTAATGTTTTTAAACCATATTCAAGCTGCAGGAACAAAAATGACTGGTAATGCACATCAAACATGTTTTATTCTCAGTACGAAGCCTGCAGAGAAGTAAAACTAAAATTCAATATAGGATCCAATGCATCCTACATTGGGAAAGGCATGTCTGGATTTCTCTCCTGGACTACTCTCTCTGAGTCCGAAATGACTGAATGAACAAATGAATGAAGTACAATTTGGCCTTTGTACATCTCACAGGCCTGCAATAGAGTAATTTTTAAGAAGCTGTGCACAAGCGTTTAGTTCATGTTAAATTAGGGACACGCAAGTCTGATAAATCCACTATGTGTGGATCTTCAGCAGAGTTTTTACAGAACAATCAAATGCAGATGCAGGACTCTTTTTGAGTTCCCATATTAACATTACATAGGACGTACCATTAAATACCCATTAATCATTAACTACATCGTAAAGCCAGCTGCTTATCTCATCTACGTGCTGAACTCCAAAGACCCGCTTAAATTTTTTATTTCTTCACGCAGAGGTCTGTCATTGAGGTAAGAGCAGTTAGGAGATGTTACGGGAGGCTTCAACTTCCCATCTAACCTCTGCAAATCAGTGTGCATGGCTGGTGAGCTGGATGAACTTGAACAAATCAGTCACCAAGTCTTTGAAACTTCTGATACTTCTCCAGTGTTTCCCAGATCAATGAGACATTTTAACTTCAATAAAGTCTCTTAAAGTGCTGGGTTTTCTCAGATGTGTTCTGATCTTGCAAACAGATCTCTCACCTGCGTTAGTTTCATTATCACTTTCCATCTCTCTAATCATTTTCAATTTAGGTTAAAGATTATGCCCTTGGCAGCACGTCCTACCAACAATCTCTTTTCCAACTATAATAATTGATTTTCCTTTGCAAACCTTTCCTACTCTTTGGATGAAACAAAAAATACACTTTCAGCCGCAGTCATAGTGAACACAATCTTGGTAAAAAAATTAAATCTAAATGACAGACTTAATAGAATAACTACATTTGATATGTTTTAAATTTTTTAGCACTGGAGAAAAACTTGTTGAAAAAACAAATCATTTGATTGTCTATCATTCTTGATTAGTCATTCATTTCTACTCTGATTTCTTATCTGATACATGTTTTTTCTCCTAGGTTGGATTGATGATTCTTCCTGGCACGTATTGCCTTTGTACTTCCAGTTCTATTATGTAAGATTCTGTCTGTAAGCTGGCCACTGTCTTATTGAGCCAATTTTCTATAATTTATGCCACCTTTGACAAATTATGAGGAACTCATTAGCTTTGAATGATTTTGGAAGATTTTATATGGATCCTGTCTGGATAGCTGCCTTGACATATCGGTTTTTCAAAACATCTTCAAAAGTCACTCAATACAAAGTGTAGCACACAGTAGTCCAGAAGAGGTAATTCTGTTTTCTTACCTATGAATAGTTCACATTACGGAGCAAGCGACTGTGACTTGCAATACATTTTGTCAGAATTTTAATGTAGTTGACCAACACAAATTAATAAAAAATTGTGAAATGGAGTAAAAAAATAATAAATGTGTGTCCATTTCTATTTAGACCCATTGTCTCTATTAGCTTTGCACATCGAGAGCATTTTCTGTCCAGTCTTCTTTAAATAGGACAAGCTCAATCAGACTGGACTGAACATCTGTTAATGTATTAGCCTGGAGTTTTTCCCTGCCATCCTAACGCATTGATTAACTTTGATCTAAATAATGCCATTGTAAAGCTGTAATTTTAGCTTCCTGTCAACTGTCATCAGCTTTTCTGTCCACACACCATGATGTGGCCACCACCATCTTTCATAATTTAGACCGTGTTAGCTTTCACCATACAATGTTTGGCTTAATGGCCAAATGTTTCATTTTGGCTGCCATGATCCATGTGTGTTAATCTTTTGGTTTATCACCTTGTATATGTATTTTTTATTATTCTGAGATGTTGACTTTTATTAATGATATTTCTTTGGGTTTTTTTGTGTGTCTTTTAATTTCTTATGTTCTACTATTTTTGCATTTGTTCTTACCTTATTGCTTTACAGCACTTTTTAAGGTGATTTATTAATATAATTGATTGATTGATTTTCATTATGTATCATGTTTTAGTTTTTCTGCTTCGTGTCATGCTAGCCCCCTCTGTGTTTATTTCACTGTTTATATAATTTTTACTCATCTCCTCTTTGCATGTTTTCTCCAAGCTATTCTACATTCCACTAATTACTCACACCTTGTTCTCATGTCATTTATTCATCTTTCCAGCAGTTACCTGTGCCTTTCTGTTTCAGTATCTCTTTGCCAGATTCTCCATTTCAAGTACCTGTCATCCTCAATGTTTTCCTGCACTCCTGTTGCTTCTGTTTCTAAGCTGTTTTTTCCTCAGTTCTTCTGAAAAATTTAATAAGCAGGCAGCTGCTTATTTACTAATTAGGTGACTTCTCGGGGCAATTGATTGCACTGGATTTTAGTTCAGGGTTCTGAACATATATATATATATATATATATATATATATATATATTGCACTTCTTATGCAGTACATTGAAGTCTATGGTTGTAATGTAAAAATTTAAGCAATGCTACGCACTGTTAAAAACATACAAAATAAAAGTACATTTTTTTGTCTATGTCATGATGACACAGTTCAAATGATTTGATCAGAGGTACCGATCAAGTCATTTAGATTATTTGCCTTTATTTCCTATATGATTGCATAAAATGTTATTTAAGAAGACATAGTAAAACATGGGAAGACTGATGCTGCATATGTTTGTGAAATTTGGGTTCTCTGCTTCTAATAACACAAAAAATATTAATTTAAAAGCAAACTTAATTAAATGGAACTCCATGTTGGATGCACAGTCTGCATGGCAGAACACAGCCATGATGCAGAAAAACACTTCACAAGACAGATCCTGAGGGTTTTGGCTCTCTGTGCACAGAATAAAACCACTGGCTGTAAATCCTTGACTCACCTCTTCACCTGACAAGCTTTTTATCATTCCATTCCACCACAGTGGATCATAACTCCACTGAGGTTTTCCATATGCCGACTTTCTCAGACAGAGCAAGGCTCGTCTTAACCAAACTCCGACAAATCCCAAAGCCTGTGCTTATGCGAGAAACAGCCACATGCACTGACAAGCCTCTAATTATGCAATAGCCAGACAGTATGCGGACGGCCAATCCCTCATCATTGTGACATCAGATGGTGGAGCAATTCAGCCAAACTGCTGTGACAAAAAGAAATTTTGATTTATTAAAGGTACAGATGAACCGGAGTGTTAAACTGATGGATTTTACTTCACATTCAGAATTTTTCTCTGATCTTAGTCCAACTCTACTTGCCCTCATGTATATGGTAATTGAGCCACATTTCAAGTCATCACATGATACACAACCATCTGTCACCTCAATGCTTTACAAAAATGTTTTACACCACACCTACCAGCAATGTGGGTGTTTTTTTGTTTTTTTTTTATTATTTAGCTTTGCCTTTATGTTCCAAAATAAAATTTGTTTCCCTATCGCTCATTGCATCTAATTATGTAAATTGCAGGAGCCACCTAAAACTGCTCTAACATTTGGTTCACTTCACATTAACTGTTTAAATCTGCACTCCTATATATCACAGCTGTTTTCTCAGTGACATCGTGATGTAGATTGGATACATATTGTTAATAATAAGTGAGGCAAACTCTCAAGCTCAGGAATAAGCTCATTTTTAATGGAACTGCTACTTAGTGTAGAATGTAGAGAATTATCCCGGAACACTGCAGTCTAATGCCAAGAAGGTGTTGTTTCCCCATCACACACATAATATGTTAGATAATTGATTGTATGTGCAGTTATGTGGTAGATGCACGATATGCACACTTCTGAGTAAATTGACCCATCTGCTCATATGCCCACACAGATGCACAACATTCCTTGAGCTGGCACAGCTCATAAACTGGCACTTAGCTGAAAGTAGGATCAGAAAGACAAAACATAAATTGGAAGCAGCGCATGGGGATGCTCACACAAAAGAGAGAAAGGTTAACGTCTGCATGACCGTTTAGCTGAAGCATGTCACAAGAACCCGTAGATGTGCAAATAGCATTATACAAATTAAGTAGAATATCACTGAAAATGTATTTTATCCAGCAATTCAGTTCAAAATGTAAAACTCATATGCAATGATAAACTATTTCACACATACTGGTGAAAGCCAGGCTTTTTTTTTCTCTACTTTTGATGAAAATGCTCTCAATACTTGGTTTGTCTTTAGTTTGGATGAATTACTTCCTCAATGCCACATGGCATGTGCTTAAGGACACACAGAATATTTTAACAAGAGCCTTCAGCTTCTCTACATTGTTGATTCTGGTGTCTTCAATCTTCCCCATGGCAATGACTTTTGGATTCTGTATGGGATTTATTTCAGGAGAGTTTGCTGTAAAGCACAATGATAGTGCGGCCTTTAAAGTAGACATTGCCAAATCCTGCTGAATAATTAAATCAGAATCTGCATAAAGATTGTCTGTAGAAGAAAGCATGAAGTGCTTAACAAAGAAAAACTGTGGAGCAACAAAATTAGATGACATGGCTTCAAAAGTCATTACTGACTGTAAAAACCTCCCACTGGACAGCAGGTAATGTTCTCACCACTATTCTTCCAGGTTCTAGAAGTTAGATTTTCAAATAAAATTTTCCTTTGAGTTGAAAAGGACAATTAAGTGACTCTCTAGTCATTTTTCTCCTTAGCCATTGTAAGACACCTTGGTGTTGTTGAGGAGAGGATTAAACCAAGAAATGCAGCAGTTGTAACATATTTTCTGAATATGCCTATGTGGTGGCATATGGTGTTTAAATCTTTGGAAGTTTTCATCTGCATCATAGTGACAAACACATAAAAAAATAAACACATGAAATTAACTTTCTTCTATGTGTAATTAACTTTTTCTGAAACTTTTTAACAACGTGATCTGAAATGAAACAAATGCACTTTTCTTATTATTCCAATTTACTGAGTTGTAGCTGTATTAAAGAAACTAGGTTAAATACAGGAAAGTATGTTTATATTTTTAGCAGGTTCTTGTTCTATAAGTGTTGGAAATACTGTGTCTTATCACAAATCTATAATATAATATGATAGCAATGTTTTTTTTCTGGTTTGCTGTTTTTCCTTCAAGAATATCAGAGCTACATACATTGTGTGGTTTCATTGCACTTCTTTCCCCCACATCGTCTTTCTGTCTATATGCCTGACTGACCATAATTTAAGTTGCTCCCTCATTATAGAGGTGATTTTCTCAGCAGAGAAAACTGGTTCAAATTTTTGCCTGAAACATAGGTTGCGTTGCGAGGCAGTAAATTGCCTTTCCGTTAATCAGCATGCAGCAAGCGTTGGGTTTTCACAGCAGTGTGTTTTGTAACCTTTTAAGGTGTGCAAGAGCAACAGCACAATGATACAAATGCACATCAAGGTGTTATTTTCTAAGGGTAAGAACTGCATTAAAAACAATTTTCACTATAGAAGCGGCAATAATAGGAAGATTTGATCTACTTTAGTCCTGTGCAGGGGGATTTCTGGGGTCTGTGTGTGTCTGTGTTTACATATTATTAGGGAATTATCTATTCTCCCACAGTAAAAACTTGTACTTATTTCATCATCTTGCATTACTGGCATTACATTTTAATGCCTTTGCTGTCCATAGTAATAATATGTAACTTATATTTGTGTAAATGCGTAATTGACAATTACGCATTTACACACCAAATTAGTCATCAGACGTTATGAAGAGAACTGTCTGAGGCAATCAAAAAGACCTGAAGGAGGCAGCTAAAAACAGTGCTCCTGTAGAAGGCTGGGTTCAAAGCAGCAGTCGACCAGCTCCTACACACTCTCCTCCAGTGAGTCTTACTCTGACTCAGTAGAACTTCCAGTAACATAACAGCGGTTGAAGAACACTTGGTGACCTCCAGGGGCACCCAGAGTTCTGCAGAAATGTAATACAGGTGACAGACCCCCACCTAAAGTTAGCAGAGGTTCCTATTCTTAACATTGTTTTCTGATTTTTAAGTTAAAGATAAGAAGACAGAGGTGTCCGTATTTTTGACTCCCTTTGTAAAATACCTTGAAATAAACTCCTCTTTTAGCATAGTAAATAATCTCTTACACTGAAATGTGCAGAACAAAGAAACCTGACTTTTTATTCATAATTTACGCATGAAGCTGATTTCTACCAAATCAAATGTTCCATAATTATTGAGACCCGTGATAATTTTTAAAACATAAAAGACATAGTTAATCTGAACTTTTAATTACTGATCCATGATTTTTTATAGAGGTATAAATACAATTATTGATTAAAGAATTTAATCTGCTGTGATTAATCACGATTAATTATCTTGTAATAAAAAAATTTGAGCTCCTACATGTAGAAGCGCACAAGAAAGTTGAACATTTTTCAGCTTTTGTTGCTGTCCTGCAAAATTGTCCTCTTTCGTTGTCTTTCATCACTACCCATGTGTCAAGCCTATAACGCGCTTCTGTGAACTAGGTAACTCTTCACGGGAGACAGGTTTTCAGGTCAATATAGGCAGTTTGATAAATCTGCATTATGTAATATTAACACATTTGACAGCCCTAAAAAACTAAATATTGCAGTAAGAAGATCAAATCTGATGGTTTATTAAGTTGCAGACATGATGTTATTAAAGTTCAACCAAGTAAATTTAACCACTTTAGTTAAAAATGTGCCTGATTAGATTAGATTATTAAAGTGTTGTGAAGATAAAATAACAACAACAACAAAAAAAATTGTGTATATAGGAAGAGGTTCTGTTTAAAAAAAGGAAACAAGCTCTGTTAGAACTTTGTTAGAACATTGCTAAAATATTGGAATTTTAACCAAATAATATATATGTTTTACAATATTAGTGTATTCACTTTTGAAGTTTTCTGCCTTAAGGCAAAAACAAAAATGTACCTTCTTGTAGGTGATTGACATCTCATTTGAAAGCATGTTTCTATGATGTGTTTCAGGTGGTAGTATCAATTACTAATTCCCAGGTAAATTAACTTGGTCAAATTCAAAGAATGTGATTTCCTTCACATTTTTTAATTAAAATGTAACCTCAGGGATGTTTGTACCAATTAACTCAAGCCAGGTTGACATTAGACAGGAAGAACTGGAGGGTTAGACAAATGTGTGTGTCAGAACTAATGCTTGGGAATAGAAAATGTGGTGAGTAATGGATAAAATACGCACCGGGACTCATGCACTATAGGGTATATTTGCCCTTGCTGCTTCAGAGGCCCTGACAATATATTTGCCTGAGGTGATAAATGCTATTCACTTACAGAAGACATATACTGAACTCTGCAGACATGTTCAAATTTTCTTTGCTCCTCCTATAAATCCCTTTTCATATGTCAAGATGGCAATAAAGCGCAATTTTATGGTAATTTCTGTCACATACGGTAGTTGAAAGAAGAAACTCAACTCAGGTCCATTTCAGTAGAAAAACATGCCCTAACCACAATCTCATGGTCCAAGGATGTGTGAGTTTTGCTCTTTTCAAAGAAATACACTCCCTGGCCACTTTATTAGGTATACTTGTTTACAAAAATATGAGGCAACGAATCACATTGATGCCACTTGGCATCAAGTTGTGCTGAAGACAACTTGCTGAAGTTCAAACCAAGCATTACATTGACAAAAACAAAAGGGATAAAGAGACTTTGAATGTGGCAAGGTTGTTGGTGCCACACAGGATTGGATTGAATATTTCAAAAACTGCAGATCTACTGGAATTTCCATATAAATCTTCTACTGGATATATAGAGAACAGTCTTAAAAAGAGAAAATATTCAGTGAGTGGCACTTATGTGCACAAAAATACTTTCAGAGGTCAGGGAAGAACAAGCAGACTCACTTAGGATAACAGAAGGAGAGCAGTACCTCAACTAACACTTCATTAGAGATAAGGTAGATGTAATAACAAGGTTCACCCAACATAGTGAACCTTGAAGTAGATTTGCTACAGCAGCAGAAGACCACACCATCTGCCACTCCTATTAGGATAGCAGATAGGACCATTAGGTAGAGTCAGAGTTTGGCATGAAAAACCTGAAAGCATGGATCCAACATGTCTTCTATTAATGGTCTGGCAGGCTTTAGGCCTCTTAGTGTCAACAAAGACTCTTTTAAATGCCACAGCATAACTGGATATCTTACTTTAGCAGGAGGAGGTGCCTTGTCTGGTTTCTTGAATTTGACACTGAGTTCTCTGTACCCCAGCAGCCTTCACAGTTACCACATCTCAGTCCAATAGGACACATGTGGAATGTGATGACAACTTTAGTCTTTATCATTAATGTGGAGTCAACAAATCTACATGACATCATGACACTATGGACTAAAACCTTTGATGAATTGAATCTAGGCCTAACTGACACTACTCTGAAGGCAAAAAGGAAGGGTGCATTTAACCTCTGTGGGGCAAAAAGTGTGTTAAAGGTGTGGAGAAAAAAAAGTTTTTTAGAGATAAACAGTGAGTTGTGATGTTTAAAACTTAGCATCCTCAGTTGAGAATATAAAGTGCAGTTAGAGTGAACTGCCAGAAAGAAAAAACAGGTGAAGGAGACTGAAAGTCGTCTGATTGAGACTGATATGTATGCTCAGGCAGTGGGCTGGCTGTGGAAGGAGAAAGCTGCTCACATGGACAGACCTGCACTGCACAAAGGATGATGTATAACACTGATGACAAGATTGTTTATTGCCTTGTCTACAACACTGTAAAAAAGAGAATATTACCTTTTCATCTTGTATTTGTTCTCATCAGCCTCCTCTTGGTCTCTTCCTTAAAGGCTAACAATGCAATTCTCTGGGGACCTTTAATCTCTTTTTATGTTTTGCCATCTTCCTAAGTTTACTTTTCTTTGTGACAAGTATGTTCATTAAAATCTATAGATAGTTAGATGCTGTCTCTTTTGCTCTTTTTGTCTTATGCTTCAAAGAACTTTACATAAATAACAGAAATTGCTAAATGTGAAAGTGTTATTAGATAATAATGCTGTTGAATGTATAGGTCATGTGTTGTGGGAGTTATGTTGTTTATCCTTCTTAATTGAGACTGGCTTAACACTTTTAACCTTTACAATTTTCAAATGTAAAGCCATATTTTAGCATTGCCTGAGAACTTTCTCCCTGTCCACTTCACTCCCTCTGAAACCTGCTGCCTATTTTTGCCTCCTCTCCTTCCCCTAAAAACAAATATAAATGCAAACAAGGCTAATCTGACTAGCATGTCCTCCCACAGGAAAGACATGATAAAAAGCTAATGAGAGGAAAATCATTGCAATCAGTTCTCATGGGGAAAGGCTTGCAGGAATGTAGGGAGAATTCACAAAACTACATTTTTGTTCAAATATTGTTCATTATAGTACTTATTCATGCATTACTTATGTCAAAACGGATTATGTTTCAGTCAACGGTACCATATGAAATCAAGTACACATGAATAACTATGTGAAGAGCTGTTCAAATTCTGCATCAGGAACATCCAATCTATCCATTTGACATAAAAAGAAAAACAAGTAGCAGTGCAAAAAATATGGGTTCTACAATACTGTGTAAACTGTTACAGCAGATTAAATGCATTATGCATTTTTTTCATCTTTTAAAACATATCACCAGTTTCTTTTCTTAATTTAAACCTTATCCAAATCTAGATCCAATTGCTCAACATTTGAAACAACATTTGCACTTTTAATTAGGATGATCACTGAATATTTATCAGTGATAAGTGATAAGTATTAATTTATCACTGAATATAAGTGAATATTAACTTGTTAAGTGAATATTTGCTTAGATGGGTCACTAGGTAAGATGTGACATCTACATGTATGTGTGTAAAGAAGTGATTTTTTCAGCAATGATGGAGAGGTTTAGGCAGTTTCAGATTGTCCAGATAAAGTGAATTGTTTCAATGACGTCTATAATTCTTTTTTACGTAATTCTTTTTAGTTGTGTTCATGCTTATTTTATTGATGATATCACAAATGGAACATTGAGAATCAATGTTTCTTAAAGTAGCCAGCCAAAATGACAGAAATCACTGCAAAGTATACAGACTGAATGCAACCTCAACATCTACAGTAAATCTTTGAGAAAAATTGTATTGTATGTGTTACAACTTTTAATTTTCTTTGGAACTGATAGTATTTTTGAACTCAAGTGAACTTAATTGAATATGGTAATGTCCCATTTTTAAGAGGCAGGGCTCCAAAGGCTTTTTCCTCTGTTAAAGATATGCATTTTACAAACATTTATTTCCTTGAAAAACAATAGGAAATAAGGTCAGTTTCAATTTGTTATACTATTTAAATATTTTTGTTTTAGGTTTTCTGGTTTTATGATTAACACTTATGGGTTCATAAACAGTTTAATTCAACTCAAATGGTCTTACGCAACAGTAGTTTCAAAATAAATGAAAATAAACAACAAACTACTTTCATGGTCAACTAAGGACTCTAGATCTGAAATAGAAATAAAATATGTAAAATTTAAAAAGGTCAAACTGAGGGCCTAGACTCAAAGTACAAAAAGGGGGAAAAAAAATTTAAAAAATCTTTTTCACATCAAAGTAATGCACAGGTGGCATGGGACAAATAAAAGGTAGGCATTTTGTCAGAAAAAGTCACTGAATATTTTTCTCCTGCAGCCATGGCAACAGCATCTATGGAAAAACGAAATGTTCACTCAGTCTTTTCTGATATACAACCTTTGGTATATGCAGAGCCGGAGATATAAAAAACACATTCTTTATTTTGTATGTGTACTTTTAATGTGCCTCATACATTTCTTCCCCAGGTATATAAGGGCTACTGTATCTTCACTTTTCTATATTTTAACTTTACTTTTCAAACAAGAGCAGCAAAAAATGTGAAGAATCACAACTGTAATGATGATTCTTTTAGAAGTCTTAGAGACTAAGAAATAGAGACACCAGGCTTTGATTGAGGAACTGTTTGATGGAGCTCAGGTTGAACAAACAGCCAGAGTCCTGCAGCTGTTCTAGTTTCAGTTGCTTTATCCTGCAAATATGGATTTTTCAAAAATTTTTTGTATTAAATAATACTATACAGAGTCAATAACTGTCCGCTAAAGTATTCCAAGAATTTAAGTCCCAAGAATTTTATCAGGGTAGTATAACTTACATGTTACATTCATCTATGTCTAATAAATACCAGTCCGACTGCTAAGAGATCTGCAGTGTCTTCATGTAAAAAGTAAACAAAGCTGTAAGAAAGGATATGATTGAATAAATTGCATATTTCTTCATAGCCTTCATACCATGCACCATGCATCATTACTGTGCGGGTTGTTATCCACTTCACATCTGTAAGCATGTGAAGTGCTTACAGAAGTGAAATAGCGCAAGAAACCCATAAGAGTGCAACGTTTTTATAATTAGCATGCCACTATACAGTACACTGGTTGTGTATCATAATTTTAAAGATAACTTAGAGAAATTTTGGTTTTTTTTTTCCTTCTTATTTTCTATTTTGAAAAGTTGTGTAACATTTATTCAACATGAGAATTATATGTACTATTTTCATAATATTGCTCACAAACTTTATGTGACAATATTAACTAATATGTAGTTTCTACATATTTTCTAATTCTAAAGATTATCCTAATAAATTTCCACAATGCTTTTCAAATCCTTTTTTAAACAATTCAAGCAATAACCACTACTATGGAAATGAAAATGAAAAAGTAATTAAATAAGAAGGTCAAATTTGGAAACCTTGGAATAAATAAAATATTTCTGCTTCAAGCAGTAAAATTAACTTAAAGCAGTATTTTCTCACTTTTTATGTTTACCACTTCACATATCTGTATGCGGGGAATTTCAACTTCATTTTGAAAAGTGGCTTTTTCTTAATTCATTTGCAGATGTTAGCCACACATGCCCACAAGCACAAAACTTGTGTAATGAACTTTAATCTTTCCAATCCAAAAGGTAATTTATACTTTATCACATTTCAAAGACTATTACACACACCTACAAGCATTCAATTTCTATTTAAATGCACTGTAAAAGGCAAGAAGAGTCCTATCAGACTTAATTAAAGCAGTCTTGGCAAATCTACCACAAATCCAGACATATGCTTTTATCAACAGACAGGTTTCCTTATCAGCATAGATTTGTGGGCAGCAGCAGGTACATTTATGCAATCAGACAAGCCTGTAGTTAGAACTGGTAATTGTGCTAAAGGATTCTTCACTGATAGTGAGATTCCACAGTGAATAGAGTGCTTTCAATATAAAATCACCATTTCATTCTATGCAAGTATTTTCCCCTTATCTTACACATATAAAGCAGGGTTTGGGCATCAGATTGTTGCATTGATCAGAATGCCAGATTAGCTCAGTATGATGCAATAAATTCTTGAAAATGCAAATATCTAAATTCAAGTCCACTTGTGTCTTTATTCTTGACAAAGTTTAAACATAACAAACTTTAGCATTTAGACTATGATTTATAGAATTCCCCTAAGATATCTAGGAAAATGTTTGCTTTGAAACTTTGAGTCTCAGAGGTGAAAAGCTGTTCCCATAAGGATAACTCCTGATGTCTAAATTGCACTGAAAAGTTATTAAAGTTCATCAGATTGGCTATCCATCTGGCAGAGGCAGTCAAACTTTTTTTCAAAATCTCCTGATATTTTAAAGTGTTCTTTATGCCGTGGACTCCAAATGGGTCCCCAGGGCCTTTTGGAAAAGAAACAGGCCTGCAGAATCACAGATCCTCCTTCTTGCAGAGGGCACAAGATGCATGCATCAAAGCCACCTCTAGTGTTTGTTGTCAAGGCTCAGTGGTTCCTGTTAAGGTCTCAGCAGCATTTAAAATATTCTACACCATTTTGTTTTTACCTCTCAAGTGTCAGGTCTTATGCTAGATAAACACACGAGAGCAAACTGGAATTTAGGATGAATTGCTAGATGTATCTAGCAACAGCGCTGATTGCCTCCAAACCTTTGTAACCTAGAAAAAATTGTTTAAGTTCATAGAATTTAAGTCAAATGGGTTCAATGTGTGTATAACACACTGGTTAAAAGCCCATTTTTATACTAAACTATTAAACTAACAACCTATGAATCCGTATCTTATGAAATAGTTAATTGATTTTTAAGGCATAAATATTTAACCACTTTTAAACAATGCTTCAAGATGCTGTACAATTTTACATTTAAAAAAATGGAAGGTGCATTTCTTTGCCATTGATAGCATTGTGCAGGTGGTGCTGAAGTGGTGCCTCCTTTTAAGGATTTACAGAGCATTGTGACATTCCTAGGATGGCAGTCACACACCGAAGGCACATGTGCACATTCTGTAATTATAATAACAAACGTGTAACAGCATGGTGGTACTACAGCAAGGCTAAAAATACATTTTTTGTGTACTTCATGCTCTTTTGACATGGTTGGGTGATTATACCAGACACTAACAGCTCTTGTAGTCCCTCAGAGGGTTTTTCTGAGAACGTGACACACCAGAGAACCCCGTTCTCCAGCATCATTAATGTGGTCTGAGGCTTGGGAATATCAGTTGCACTTCTGTGGAGCTATGGCTGCCCAGCAAATGAGCTTTTCATGAACTGGCAGGTGAAACGCAAGGTGAGCTCTGTTACATCTGGTAGTTATTTGTTGCTGCTGCCAAAATAATAAGCCTGAAATACTGCATCAAATAATGGATTGTACCTTTTGGGAGAGCCAACAGCTCTCAGCTGTAGTGGCACTGATACTTTGCAACTAAACAAAATGCAAAAAAGTGAATGAGTGAAATGGTTAATGTTTTTAGGTATACATTCAATAAGCGGTGAAGGTGACAATATCTGATATAGGTGATCTAATATCTAATATAGAAGAGGTAAGACAAAACACAGCAACATTAGTTTTAATTGGAATTGGGTAAATAGCTGGACCTGAAATACCTAATACCTAATAGATCTAATATTGGCTAAAAGAAAATAGTTTTAAAACAGTATATACCATACTGTGAGCGTTGATTGTTTTACCGAAGTATGCATGGGTTTTCTACAAGAACTCCAACTCCCTTCTTCAGTCTTAATAGAGATGCTAGTCCAATTAATGGCTTAAAATGGCTTAAGTATCTCTAAAACATGTCCTAGAAGTATAGTTTCTTAACAAAACAAACATATCACTAAATTACATATCACTCTACCCTTTACCATGGTACAGCTGAAAGATAACATATTATATTGTAGCTAAACAAAAACGAGCAAAATAAAAATATTTTACCATAACCGTTTACACATCCATAACCACACATTAAAGCATGTTATTACATAACTATCACTACATTGCTTCTATCTTTAAAGTAATGGCCCAGTTAGTATTAATTGTATAATTATATTGTTTATGAAAATCCCATAGTATAAAATAGTCACATTCATTGCAAAATAATAGTATCAATGCTACAAATCTACTAAACAAGCTTATTTAAAAAGTAATGGTTGGGATGTCTCTTTTTTGAACAACAAACCAAAAACAAAATCCCATATTGATAACATGACAGAATGCCATTTACCAAAGATTAATCATTACAGCATTAATACTTCTTAAAAAAATGTTGGGTTTTTTTTTAGATATAGTTGCATGTGCAGCTATGGAAGTGTGAGGAACAGTAAAGAGGCAGTTTCCTTATATTTCAGGTTTATTTCTAACATAACCTTTAAAGATATTGGATGTGAGCCATTGATAGAGTCCTTTTTTGTTTGATCAGGTTGTTTTTCTTGTCCCTGTGTGCTGCCATAATATGTCCCTCCCCAACAAACAAAAGGAAGAGGACACACACACACAGATAGATGGAGCTACCAACATTGGCGGTGAGGTGACACAAGAACGAATGCTACATCACTAGTGTGCACAACTTTATTATCATGATGTCATAAATGGATGTCATATGGCTACTGATAACCTGTTTCCCATAAATAAGCAACACAAACAGAGTAAATTTAAGTCTGGGGAATATGTAGATATTTTGGTAATCGTATTAGGCTTATATTAATAAAAACACTTTTTGACTTTTTGTGTGATACACAAACCGGATTCTGTGAACAAGTTCTTTTTGGATTAGGCTTGGAAAAAAAGGACTGCATGCCCCAGGTGTTTTGCCCACATGCTTTTCCCTCCACTCTGTCAAAACACTGACTCTGCCTGTCCTGATAAAACTTTGTCTAGGGCGAGGTAATCTGTTGTGGGGCGCAAGCTACAAACCTTTTGTAATCTCAACCTCCTCTGCCAACAATCACGGCAGGCTGAATGTCCTGAGATAGGCCTGCTGAAAATCACTTCCCATGCAACCATCTAGTATTTGCTCTGTTTTGACAGTGCAGGGTATAAGACAAAGCAGTGCGAATCGGTTTGAACCATGGTTGTATGTGCTTATCTTTAACAGCCAGAAACAATGATGAAAGTCTGCAGGTCTGCCACCTGATAAAATCTGACCAGCAGTGCGATTTTTTAGATGCACTGAGGCAAAGTAAAGAAAGATTTGAACATTTGGAGAGAAAATTGTGTATTTTTATAATCTGGGAGCATAAAACAAGACTTTTCTGTATGTTTTGGGAGCTAACCTCATCACTTTACATTTTCCTCCCCAGGTAATGTGTTCGTGGTTAGTCTGGCATTTGCTGACCTTGTGGTAGCCTTCTACCCCTATCCCCTGGTCCTTTATGCTCTCTTCCATGACGGCTGGGCGCTTGGAAACACTCAGTGCATGGTAGGACCACATCAGTCATCTCTTCATTTTATTAAAAGACAACAACTTTAAAGAATATTGTCGATGAAGATCGACAAAAACATAACATTATTTCTATTATTTCAGGTCAGCGGTTTCCTTATGGGGCTGAGTGTCATTGGCTCCATCTTCAACATCACTGGGATTGCAGTGAACAGATACTGCTATATCTGTCACTCCTTCTCCTACAGCCGACTGTACAGCTACCGCAACACGTTGCTGTTTGTTGCCTTAATTTGGGTGCTCACTATCGTGGCCATTGTCCCAAATTTCTTTGTTGGTTCTCTGCGCTATGACCCACGGGTCTACTCCTGCACCTTTGCCCAGAATGTCAGCAGTTCCTACACGGTGGCGGTGGTAGTGGTTCACTTTCTGGTTCCCATTGCTGTTGTTACCTTTTGTTATCTTCGCATTTGGATTCTAGTGATTCAGGTAAGTCCCAAAACCTTTTTTTTTTTCTTTCAAATTCAAAATGTGAGAGAATATGTATGTTTCACATTTTGCAACGTTTAATTAAAAGACACATTCATTGAAGTGTCATCTTTTAGCTTCCAAAATACACAAAAATGTACAATATCTGATCAATAAGATTCCACTAGGACTGTGGAATCTTACAGTCCTAGTGGAAGTCCAAAAGTCCAAACTGACTGATATGGCTACATCATCTTTCAAAATTTACAATACATACATTACAACTGGAAGGAGTACTGACACTTGGTTTTCAGACTGGAATACTTAAAATCATAGTGTGCAAGTGTATTCATACCCCTGGGACATTTTTTTTTTTTTTTAAATCAGATTTTTCTGCAATGCAGTTTGGACTATTCTGTGCTATTGTTCTGATGTTCTGAATAATATTCTAAGATTGGAATATAGTTTACAGAGCAGCTGTACATAGGAAACTGCACACAGATAGATATTTACTGATTAGGTGACATTTGAAGGCTACATGGCTATTTTTAGGAGCATCAGAGTTACATGACTAAATATCGTCAAATTTTACACCATGATTTTTATCTATTTTGAAAAAGGTTTATCATGTCCTTCTGCTTCTCAATTACACACTACTTTCTTTTGGTCTGCCACATAAAATCCTACTAAAGTACATCAAAGTTTGTGGTTTATCAGTTTTTAAAATGGAAAAAAAAA
Organism: Poeciliopsis retropinna; assembly: GCA_010277075.1. Taxonomy (NCBI): domain Eukaryota; kingdom Metazoa; phylum Chordata; class Actinopteri; order Cyprinodontiformes; family Poeciliidae; genus Poeciliopsis; species Poeciliopsis retropinna. Next base: position 8,837,574 of record VMRM01000024.1, on the reverse strand, counting down.
TAACTGTAAAACATTTAAAAGTTATAACTTATAACATTTCCAATGCCAGTAAATTTGTCCACAATATGTTATATAATCTTATGTATTTTTGAGTAAATGTGTTTTCTAGGCATGTCTTTTTATATGTGATCTATATCTTGTAGTCTAATTTATTCTTTTATAATATCCAGGTACGACGCAAAGTAAAGACTGACGACAGCCCTCGCCTCAGACCAAGCGACTTGCGGAATTTTATCACCATGTTTGTTGTATTTGTCCTGTTTGCAATCTGCTGGGCCCCACTCAACTTGATAGGATTGGCAGTGGCTATAGATCCAACTCGCGTGGGTCCCCACATCCCCGAGTGGCTTTTTGTTGTAAGCTACTTCATGGCCTACTTCAACAGCTGCCTGAATGCCATCATCTATGGTTTACTCAACAGGAATTTCAGGAACGAGTACAAACGCATCGTCACCTCTGTCTGGGTGACGCGGCTGTTTGTGACGGAGACGTCGAGAGCTGCCACGGACGGCAGGAGCATGAGGAGCAAGCAATCACCGCCCCCGCCGCTCAACAATAATGAGTCAGTCAGAGACCGTGCAAACCAAGAATGAACCTTTGATACTTGAGGGTTTCAAATCATAATTCCTGTTTTTATGTGATATCAAGGCAGTTGTGCAGCTAAAGAGTAACAAGAAACTACTGAAACTGGAAACTGTGGCTTTGTTTCCTAATTCACAGCAGAGATTTGAACACTCACAAACACACAAAGCTTATGAAAGTCTCTGAAGTGCTTTTAGAATCAGCTCATCTTTTAAAGAGATGATAACGTGTGTTTGGTTGGAGTCATTCACATCCAGAAAGAAAAAAGCCCAGCATTGCAGTTTCATTATGTAATTATTACTCTTGACAGACTGATTGGTACTATATGATTACAATGAAAATGTGATATCCTTTAACTTCTGCTACTGTAGACATGTTTCACAAAACTGGGTAAACACATTTTTTTTAGTAACTTCAAACGCCTCAAATAATTAAACTCGCCTCACCTGGAAGCTTTAGAAGGAGCTTTTCATAACAGAGACAGGAGAATGACAGATAGTAAAGTCTGTCATTTTATTATGAGGGTTTTCCATGTTATGTGGCTAGATGTACTCTCTCAACCTAAATGCTGCAGTAGCGTACCTTATACTGCCTAGTTTGATCGTTTTTGCACTAAAATAACAAGAAAAAGAACTTAGTAAAAACAACTTAGTAAATGAATTGAGGAGATTAATTAAGGTTTGTTTGACAAGTTAAATCTATCATCAAGTCACTTCATAGGAGTTTTTAATTAATTTCATTTTTTATATCTTTTGCGTGTGATGTGGCATGTGGAGGAAACCTTACTCTTGTTGCTGTTCCAGCCTACAAACCCATAGTTATCAGCTATTGTAATCTGATCTATAGCTTTAGCAGAAAACGATATACAATAAGAAGTATAATTTTGTAAAACATAATTCATATCATAATTTGGTTAATTAACATAAGCATGTGACTTTATTGTATTTTTTTATTAACTTATTAGTTTATAAAATTAAGTAACACACTGCCTGGCCACCACAAAAAAAAGGTCACACACTATAATATTTTGTTGGACTGACTTTAGCTTTGATTACAGCAATGAGCTTCTGCACTATCTCAAGCTGTATTTTCATCCAGTGTTGTATTAATTTTTCATCAAGAGCTTGCACTGATGATGGTTGAGTCTGACGATTGTGCAAAGCCTTCTCCAGCACATCCCAAATATTCTTAAAGGCGTTAGGGCCTGAAGTCTGGTGGCAAATCCATGTGTGAAAATTTCTCATGCTCCCTGAATTCTACTGTTTTTTTTCTGCAAATTGATTTCACCAAACGCCGATCATGATCATTCCGAATTTTTTTCCGGCCACATTTCTTCCTCACAGACAACGGGTTCCCATTATCGTTCCAATGGACCCTTAACCAAATTTTAGTAGTTTCTGAAATCTCATTGGCTGTTTTCTCTGCTTGATGCGTGCCAATGATTTGACCCTTCTCCAACAGACCACGGGATGTGTTTGTCCAAATGGGTGGTTAAGAAATGAGAAGCAACTGATTGCACTGGTTCGAGTTAAATAACTTGTTGTCAGCTGAACCATGATCGCCCATGCTATAATTATTCAATAGAAGGCTTGTACCTATTTGGTTAAATCCAGGTGGCAAAGTTTTTTTTGGCCAGACATAGTAATATACCTGTTTAAAGAGGTTAATTAGCTAACTGAGGCTAAAGTAACATTTAAATACCTACAAATAAAGCAGAATTCTATTGCTAAAACGACTACTTAATTCAGTAAATGATTACATCTAAGGTTATAATGCATGGGCAGGTTAGTGAGCTTTGCGACACTATTGGTTCTCATGAAGGCAGTTGATGGTCTTCTTGGCTTCTCTGTTGTCTTCCTCATTATTTTTACCCATTCCAGGGAAGTAGGGCAGAGATTAAACTTTTTTTTTGTTTTTTTTTGTTTTGTTTTCAGGTTGGTTGTAGCTTTTAAGTAATGCTCAATTAGGACTAAAAGTCCCAAGAAAATATCACTAAACCCCTGCACCATCAATAGAGATCAGGATGGATCAGTGCTTTCCTGGTATTTATGCCAGATTGTGACAAAAACAACATAGTATCCGAATGTTGAGACTAAAATAGAGACCCAACAAAATATTAAATTGTCTTACAATATGTTAATTTTAAAGGGTAGTGCATCTGCTTAGACTGTTGACTCAGTTTCCAATTCTTAACAAACAGTTGAATCTGGTAGGGCCTGCTGCTGTTGTGGCCCATCAATTTCAAGCTTCAGCATATTCAGAGCCAATATGCCTCCTTTCCTATTCCTTCTATAATTCCACACAACACTTACTGAATGCTTTGGTTCTTTCTTTTTTTTTTAAATCATTTTGTTTGAGCATTAGGGATGGTTGTGTGTGAAAATCTCAATAAATCAAAAGTCTTTTAAATAGTTAAAACAGTCCAACAAGCATGGCACATGGCACATTTCAGGACACTTACATCCCTTTTGTCCTCAATCTAATGCTCAGTTTAAAATTCAGTAAGCTGCCCAAACCATGTTTAGATTCCTAAATGCATTGAGTTAATGTCATGTGATTGGCTGATTCTCTATCTCTCTTAACAAGCAATTTATTAAACAAGTGTATCTGATAAATTGACTGTCTCAGCTTTAACTTTCAGTCCCAAACAAGGGGCTATGGCTCTGGTAGATCCCTGCTTTTCTTAGTAGCACTTGCAGAAGATTCCATGTTGGATGGATGAAAGCCACTGGCAAGGACAAGACCTTATTTTCCTCCAGTTTCCCAATGCCATAGTTGTAGTTTTGACAGTTGTAGTTTATTTAAAGTAACAAATACCAATTTTACTGCCTCCATATTTATAAATAAGTTAAAAGACATTCCTTAACACTGCAGTCATTTTTGGCATTTTGCATTTGGAAAGTCAAACAGAAGGACAGAGACTTATCATTAAAGAGCTCTGTGCACTGATGTCAATCACCAACTAAATCTAAATGCAATAACTATCTTTCAATTTCACCAAAAAGCCCAGTGCAGCTGCATGGGCATGATTCTTTATGCACACCAACACATCACTATGCAACTCAAATGCAGTGTTTGTCACAGTTCAAGGGATTCACGGCGGTCGGTGTGAACTGATAACAGAGTCCATCAGCTTAGGACAGCTGTATTTCCAGATGTCACAGCAAATCACAGATTTATTATGAAAAAGATATGAATGATGTTGCCGGTTTTCAGTCTGTGTCATATGAAAAAGAGGTCAAGATTTGTCCTGGTGTAGTAGGTTAGTATATATTCTGTACAAAAACAATCAGCTGTTCTTAGCTAAATATATATTGGTTTCATACAGTGTATTGGTTTCCTCTGCATTCTACATCATATGCTGCACAATATGTAGAAGTCTCTTGCAGTTTGAGTTCTTACTCTTAATTCTAATACTTATATGCAAAACATTAGGCTTTCATTTTTAAGATCTTTTTTCTTTTCTTTTTTTTAACAAACAAAACCAAACTATATTACCAGGGATATAGTATTTCAATCCTTTCACTGTGTATTTAACACAAAGAAATATGATCAGCTGTTTAAAGAAAAGTGTAAGGAGTTGGTCTCTTTGTACTATTAAATTTGACCAGCTGATATTTATCATCTCTATCAAACAACATGGATTGTGGAGAACATACAGCTCATATCTGTATTCCCATCTCAGGGTGCCTATTGATATTTTGTTGTTATACACACTTGTCCAAACATTCGCAGTTGATCAGCTGCAATATAAGGGAGTTTGAAGACATTTAAAAGGAATATTTTGTAAATTAGTGTCAGTGTGGTTTTTAATTGTTGTATATTGTTATCGGAGATGTATTTAAAATGTGCTTTTTAAAAAAAAAAAAAAATTATATATATATATATATATATATATATATATATATATATATATATATATATATATATATATATATATATATATATATAATGCTTAGTAATCCCTACGCAGTTAAATGTATGTTCTTGAATATCACTTAACCTCTCCTCCCATTATACTGCATTTGCTAAGTGCATCTAAAACATATCTTGTAAATTGGGCCCATTCATCGCATTTGTACAATGTAAATTGATTTATATAGAAACAAAATATATATCTCTTAAAATGGAAAGTTTGAAAAGTAAGGATTTGCAAAGTAAGTGTGTAAAACATGTTCTTGTGTTATTTTACTTTGTTAATTGCTTTTGAGAACTTCTTACATGCTCTTAAACAGGGTTTAAAAAAAAAAAAAGTGCAAGCCATAGGTCAGAATGTTACTTTGATATATGTAGAGCTCACAGCCAGTGTTGTAGTACTCAAGACCGGTCTTGGCCTTGAGGCCATTTTATGATGGTCTCGGTCTCGGACTCGACCGCATTTGGTCTTAGTCTTGGACGCGAGGACTCGGGATCTTATTTTCAGACCAGTCAAGACCGCAACTGTGAAAATATCACTAAACTTACTTCATACTGTCCAGTTTATTTGTTAACATGTTTGTTTTCACTGGATGCAAAACACATTGATTGAAATCCAAGCAATAACGTAACTTACCAATTACGTGTTTCTGTTACTCCACCTCCACCCTCTCCCCACCTTTCACACCCACTCGCAGGGGGTGCTTATGATCCCAAACATTGTGACTCCACAACTGCAGAGTATATTTATTACACAACTACACCTCACTGCGTCACACTGAGAGCCGTTCTTTGTTCTTGTAATGCTCTGCATACACTGCAGTAGCTGTCATTATTTTATTTTATATACATTATTTTATTTTATATACATTATATAATTATAATGTATTATAATTATATACATTAATATTTATTTAATGAGCAAATAAATAAAACACAAGAATTTGTCATTCATACAGACATTACAGTGGCCGCTGTAATGTCTGCCATCATGGCAGACATTACAGCATTGTCCTGCCTGGCTTCATGCAGGGAGACAGGGTGAGAAGAGTCATGGTAAGCACTTTGTGCTTGGTTACTTCTTGCTTGTTGCTCTTTGGTCAGTGTTCATAGTTGAGCGTTGTTTATCATCAGGACAAACGATAATGGTGCAGACAGTGGTGATTTCTGACATAAATGAAAATGACATGAACAAAGGGTTTGTTCTGCTTTTAATATTGGTTAAATTTATTTCAGCTCTAAGTATTTAATATCTAGGAGTCTTTATGGGAATGTGAATCTTTCAGATCAATTTGATAAGCAATTTTGATCATATTTCACATTTTATTGTGTCATGTAGTATGGGGCCCTGGTCTTAGTCTTGACTCGGACTCAACTACCCTCGGTCTTGGTCTTGACTTGGTCTCTGACCCTAAAAGTCTTGGTCTTGTCTTAGTCTCGGGTTAGGTGGTCTTGACTACAACACTGCTCACAGCGTTAGTGAAGCAGAAAAGATGTGAATCAATTGTAGTTTGGATGAAAACAATGACTTTTGTGATACACAAATGGCTAAAAACTATTTGTTGGAAAATATTGCTCTGTTGAAAAGTTGGGAGTAGATCGACATCAGCAGTTACATCAGAGGTAAGAAAAAAATAATAATTGAAAAGGTGATTTTGCTACTTTACAATGACACACTAAAGTAGCTACAGAATGTTTTAGATGCACTTTGAGGGAGCTAAGAGATCAATCTAAACCAAAGAAATGTGTATAGATAACGGAAATAAGATGTACATACTCTACGTCATGACGTTATGGGGAGAAATCTGAAAAAAAAAAATACACATTTCCCCCCTGATGTCTGTTTTTTTTTTTTTTTTTTTTTAAGAATACTGCCTTACAATTGATAAAATTGTGTCAAAGTTAAAAATATGATGGCAAGTGCCATAGTTCCTTGTATGTACCAATTTCGCAAGCCTGGTTTTCCTCCACGTTGCTTTTTTGTGACACCCTCAAGACAATTGTCTTTTAAATGCTTTTTTTCTCTGCAGTCTCGTGCAGACACTTATATGCTGAACTTACAGGCATGAGATGCAATTAATGAACCAGAGGAACAACTATTACCTTTTTTCTCTTCTGTATTTTCTATCTGTGCCCTTTGATAGAATGATGTATTTGTTTTTATGTTCCTTTAAAGTGCGTCTTATATCAGGACGCTTACTGTACTGGATTAATTTATATAATCTCAACAAATGGTTTGCCAGCTCCAATGTTGTTTGGCTAGTTGTCACTGAGATGCTGTATCTCACCACATGTAGTAAAGAACAAGCTTTTATCAGCTTTTGTTTAAAATACATTTTTCTCTGCTGCAAGTTCATATAGATGATTACATTCCAAAAAGTTAAATGATGCGTCTTTTGTTGATACGCTGCCTTGTAAGTGACTTTTGTGATACACAAATGGCTATAAACCATTTGTTGGAAAATATTGGAAATCTGTACCATTTTACTTTTTTCACATCGTGTCACATTACAACCTTAAACTCCAACTTATTTTTTGTGGGAAAATTGACATTGTTCAAATTGAAACAATAGAAGTCCCATTTGCAGTTTGGCATAAGCCACAAAGGGACACTGGTCAGAAGAAACCAAAGCTGAGCCTCTAGACCAGTGGTTTTAAACTGCATTCCTCAAGGACCAGAATCCTGCAACTTTCAGATGTGTCTGTTGGCCTCCACACTTGAATTAAATGGTGAAACTGCCTTGTTAGCATGCAGTCAAGCTCTACAGAGCTCTGCTAATGGACTTATATTGGAGTCAGGTGTGCTGAAGCAGAGAGCCATCTAAAAGTTGCAGGATAACAACCCTTGAGAAATGCAATATGAGTCCACTGTTCTGAACCTACATGCAAAATCCAATTTGTGGTGGAAAATTAACACTGCACTTCTCCCTGAGCAACACTATGCCCATTAGAGAGCATGGTTGGCAGCATCATGCTATTATTCTTTTCTTCATCAGGTACAGGGAAGCTGATCAGAGTTTATTGGAGGATGGATGGAGCTAAGTATATGGCATTGCTGAAATACAGCTTGTTAGGGACTGAGAAGGACTTGAGATTGGGGCAGTTTCACCTTTCAATAGGACAATAACTCTAAAGACAGTTTCAATTAAATGGTTTTAATCAAATACTCAAATGCAAGAATGACCCAGTCAAAGTCCTCGCATCAATGTACAGTATTGCAAAAGCTGTTCAAAGACTTGAAAACTGATGCACACGTGTACTTTCTATCAAATCTAAGTGAGCTTGAGAAATTTTGCAAATATCTATGGACAAAACCCTTTAAACCTCTGGATGTACAAAGACAATAGACACTTACCCCAAAACGCTTGCATGTGTAATTACAGTAAATGGCTATTTTCCAAATGATTGATGGGAAAAAATATGCAAGCTACAATTTTCAGATTTTTGTTTCTAAGAAGTATTTTTCTTCCACGTCACAATAAGGTGATACTTTTAGTTAATTTGTCATTTATAATCTCATTGAAATATATGGGAATCTGTGGTTCTAATTTGACAAAGTGTATAAAAGCATAAGGCTATGTATACTTTCGCAAGGTACTGCATGACGAGTCTTGAATTGAGCTGGTTGCACTACAAGTACTATGCTTGGTCCCAATTTCATAAAAAATAATTACTCCCCTGTATTTAATTAGAGATCTGCATTTTTTTTAAAGCCAGTGAAATGCTGCAGCAAAATGTTGTGTTTGGTAACAACTGATATGTTTGTACTGTAACTGTCACAAAATTTAAGCATTTGACTTGCTGATTAAAGTATCAAACTCAGTTTAGTTTTTGTATTAAGTGAACTGAAAAAAACTTTTTTTATTATTATTATTTATTTACTTTGGAAGGTTGTAAATGCTTCTCTGCCTCCAAAAAGATTAATGGTAATTCTTCAATTTGCGACTACTTATACACGTCTTGAATACTTACTAAATTCTGCATTTAATTAGAATTGAAGCAAGCTTTTACTAGATGCTGCATGCAGTACAAATACATTGTTCTGCTCTCCTAAAAAGGTTGGACTTTTTTTACCTGTATCGCTTACCAGAATCAACAGATATTCTAACAGAAGTAATCAGAATTTCAGACAACCAGGACATTGCACGATCCCATACAGTTAGAGTGCTTTGCAAAGTATTACATCTCTCAATCTTTCTCACATTTCTTCAGTTAAAAAATTCCAGCTGGCTTTTATCATTGTTAAAGTGTAAGGAAAATTATATATGTTATGTTCATTTTCACAAATAAAACAAGGCTAAGCAACAGGCTTGCATTTGTATACATGTTCTATTTAGTAGAGCTACCATTTCACTGCAGTTAGACCTGCAAGTCTTTTAGGATGTGTCTCTACCAGCTTGATACATTTGGGGCTATGGTTTTCGCCCATTCATCTTTTTCAAAATGGCTCAAACTAATCCAGTTTGCAGAAGAGAGTCTGAGCAGCCATTTTCCAGATTGGCCAAAGATTATCATAAATATAATCTATTCCCAATACTCAGATTAAATTACATACATTCAGGTAGTTTGCTGTGCTGGGTTTTATTTAGGGCATGAGATTAAACATGAGGTTAACTCAAATCCTTTCTAATGAGGTGAGAATACAACATATCCTTTTACCTTCACCTCAGAATTATGTACTAGTTTGTGTTGGTCTATCATAAAATTATCAAAAAATACACTGGAGTGCAAGTCATTGTATGTACTAGGCACCAAGCCATGTACTCTGTTTCAAAGAGGAGATATTTAAGCACTGGAACCTCTGCACTTTATTGATTGCATGGCTTGACAAAACTGAATATGTCACATACCTGGCAAATGATTAACATCTCAGTTGAGAATCATTGCTTTTTATGTCCTTTATCTTAATAATGAAAGGACATTGTTGCGTGTGTGCTTGAGAGAGACAGAGCGTGTTTGTGTGGGGGTGTCATTAAAGGATTATTTAACAGCATGACAACACCAGCTGACTAGGGAAAACAGCGGAGGGTGCAACACTGATCAAATTATTTGCAACGTACCTTTGCAAAGATGAAAATAAAATGATAAGCCTTGGAAGCATAATTGAATTCTCGGCTGTCAGAGGAGTGACATGAATAGTGAAGTGTTGAAATGTGCCGTACCTCCTGTAGTGTTTCCAAACAAGACGCTAATACATGGTACACTCTTCAGCCCTGCAACCCTATTAATGAAAGCTAAACTCAAACATCGGCAAAGCACAAGCTCTTCCCTGCTGATGAATATTAACACTCACTGGCTCCCTAATTCTCTGCAGCACATAGCATACAGGTAGCATTTTTTAATGAAAACTTCTAGGCATGCACTGCTTGAAATGTTTGCCAAGATGTCTTGTTCGTACCAACCTGATGCTGTTATGGAACATCCATCCATAAGATGTGGTATCTTTAAGCCCAGTATGTAACTAATTAAATGTGGCAACCTGACCTTTATGTCACAAATGGCTTTTATGAGTAATGATTTACAAAAGGTCTTTTTACAACCAAAATAAAGAAAAAAGTTGAAATGTTGGAAACTATTGACTGAATTTGCATTTCCAGCATTTAGTCACCTGACTTTCTGTGTCGTGATGCATTTCTTTTGTTTCAGAGGCTGTGTGAATACGTATGCTTGTTTGGTGTTATATGTGGCCGTTGGCCGCCGACAAGAATTCTCTAACAAGGCCAGGATGATGCCAGGAGGAGGGTCTGAGTAACCAAAGGGAAAACACTGGAATGTAATGGAATTTAACATTTTAACATTTGAGAGTCAGTGGTCAGAATGACTCTCATTAAATGAACTATGTGTGTGTGTGTGAGAGAGAGAGTGTAAAGATATTCATTGTATGTACAGTTTTCCTGAAAAACAGTGTTATGAAAAAATAAAATTGGTACATCATACTTTGTTGGGTTTTATTGGTCAAGCGTTTAGCACATCTTCATAGTTATATACTTTAGTTTTCACAATGCATAATAAGCATTCATACAATTTGTGTCATATAATGTAGTTGGTGAGGACGTAATGGTATGACAATAGTGGAAAAAGGATTTTAAAAAGACCTTTAAAACAAAATATTAGAGAAAACTAGATGTGGAACACATGTGAAGTTAACTGTACAGAAGATCCATTGAGAAACAATGAAAGACAAATAGATGAAATACTGAGCTAATGTAGAATAGCTTTGGCATAATGATAGCAGAAAGTCAGAGGGAGGAATAGACCAACATTGATTACTATTTACAGCTGCAAGTCTTTTGAACTGCAGAGCTGCAGATATTTCATTCTTGAGAATGAAGTTTTTGCCTGTTCTGATTTGCAAAGTAGCTGAAACTCAGTGTCTATAGAGATTCACTTTCAAGTCTTGGTCTGAACATTGACAGGTCCATTCATGCACATGAATATGTTTTTTTCTAAACCATTTCATTCTATCGTGGACTGATTGTCAAAGTCAGTCCTCGAAGGCCGGCATCCTGCATGTTTTAGTTCTCTCCCTAGAGATAGTAACAACCTCCTCAGCAAGTCAACGTTCTCCTCAGGCCTTCTAATGAGTCATCATTCGATGCAGGTGTGCTAAACCAGGGAGAGAACTAAAACATTCAGGATGCCAGCCCCCGAGGACCGACTTTGGGCACCGCTGGTATAAGGCCTGCTGGACAGGGGACCTCTACATCAGTCTTAAATCTTTTGCAGCATGTAACAGGCTTTCTCTAGTAACAAAATCCCCTGTTTGCTGCCAGACTTTTAACATGTAAGAATGATGGTTCAAGCACTGTTCTATGAGATATTTCAGGCTTAAGAACTTATAGCCTAGATCTGATATAAATTGGTGTTCAACTTTTTATATCAGGTAATTTGTTCTCTACTGTTATCTAGCAAACCAGTAATACTTCACAGGTGTAAAACAATTCACACAGATGGACTTTATTTACCAATAGGGTGCTGTAATTAGCTTAATGAACAGAGATCACAAAGTGACATTAATCAAAAATTTAAATGTGCACACAATTTTGAAAAAAGTTGGTTACACTAGATTTAATTTTAAATTTTTAGTGTATAAGTCCCAAACACAAATGTGCACCACACTTTCCAGACTTCAACTTGTAGACAAAAAGTAAAAAGTCTGTAACATGCTTCTTTACCTTACAGTTAAGAGCTAATTAGTGCTAGGTTATCAAACAAAATCAGTTTTAAATACATAAATAAATTGTAGTTTTGCAGTGGTAATGTGATTTCTTTTTAAAACAAAGGTTTGGCAGGTTTGAATATTTTTGCTAAGTACTGTACATATATTACTGCTTTTATGGATAAAGTATAACTTTTCACTGTGATCTACAACCCCACAATCCAAACACTGACTGATGATAGTTAAATCTCTGAATGAGCTGAAAAGCTTCAGCCAGCAGGTGCATACATTAAGCCCCACAGTGCCTTCAGACGCAGCTGCTTTGCTTTAGGAAGCGCACATCTGGCTTTTCATACATATGGGACGAAATATGTGAACAGTTTGATTAGGGATGCATGTTTGTCTGGAAAATGTAATTGGGAAGTGAGATGTAAAATCATGTGCAATGCACTTCAGACAGGATAAAATACTCACATATGAATTAGACTGTTTTTTAAATAAACCTCTATGTTTCATAATCAACACTATGTTGTAAAAATGATTTAGCACTAGATATAAACAATCAGACTGCTCTTTTTTTAGTGTTGGGAGTGAGAAGCAACAGAGCTGTAAGAACATGTGGAAGTAACGTCAGATTAGATTTTATACAGAGGGAAGGACAGTGACAAGTGGCTGGAGGTGATCCAGCACCAGGGAGCCAATAATTATGATTAAGAATAGTGGGAGTAGTTAAGAGAAGTTGCCCCTTGATTATAATGAATAATTGCAGGGTCTCATCCACATAATCAAATTCACTGCACAGATCACCATTCCAATCAGCCTCCTTGAAGGTATGAGATAGCCACACGGTGCTTAACGTTCAGCTCTCTCTCTTTATGACTTTCTGCACATGACATAGTAATTTTTGGGAAGTTTGCATATGGGCTGCATGCTTCCAGGATGTGCCCTTTTCATTAAAAGGCAGCCCCTGAAACCGTTGGCTTACCATGGATTAAAGAGTCATCTGATGTTCAAGTGATTAATGGGAAAGTTTCGTAATTGGGTTCTACTTATTCACTCTTCCACAAAAAAACTTTGCCCTTTTGGCACTGTCGAATAGAAAGTTTAATAGATCAGAAAAGAGTTTCCTTCCCAGATCTGCTTTGAAGATCTGTGATGAGCCAACAATTTTGCCAATAAAGACTTCTAATGGAGGCTAATGGATGGATTAACGAAGTACTAGTACATAGCACTTTGTTAATCCGACTGAACAATAATAAATTACAAATTTTTGGTTAGTGAGTTGACAGCTGATTAAAGCTTTCAAAAGCAATAAGTTGAAAATAAGATTTCACATGACGATATATATATATATATATATATATATATATATATATATATATATATATATATATATAAAATCCCTTCTCACCCACCGTGGGTGGTTCTTATCCTCTGAGCTCGGGTCCTCTACCAGAGGCCTGGGAGCTTGAGGGTTCTGCGCAGTATCTTTGCTGTGCCTAGAACTGCACATTTCTGGACTGAGATGTCTGATGTTGTTCCTGGGATCTGTTGTAGCCACTGCTCCAGTTTGGGGGTGACTGCCCCGAGGGCCCCGATGACCACAGGCACCACTGTGGTCTTCACCTTCCAGGCCCTCTCCAGTTCCTCCCTGAGGCCCTGGTATTTCTCCAGTTTCTCGTGCTCCTTTTTCCTGATGTTGCAGTCACTCGGTATTGCTACATCCACCACAACGGCTTTCCTCTGTTGTTTATCCACTACGACAATGTCCGGTTGGTTCGACCTTACCATTTTGTCTGTCTGGATCTGGAAATCCCACAGGATCTTAGCTCAGCCATTCTCCACCACCTTTGGGGGTGTTCCCCACTTTGATCTCGGGGCTTCCAGTCCATATTCTGCACAGATGTTTCTGTACACTATGCCTGCCACTTGGTTATGTCGTTCATGTACTCTTTCCCTGCCAGTATCTTGCACCCTGTTGTTATGTGCTGGACTGTCTCAGGGGCCTCCTTGCATAACCTACACCTTGGGTCTTGTCTGGTGTGGTAGATCTGGGCCTCTATTGCTCTGGTGTTTATGGCCTGTTCCTGGGCGGCCAGGATGAGGGCCTCTGTGCTGTCCTTGAGTCCAGCTTTTTCCAGCCATTGGTAGGACTTTCTGATATCAGCCACTTCAGTTATTTGCCGGTGGTACATCCCATGTAGGGGTTTGTCCTCCCATGATGGTACCTCCAGTACCTCAACTTCTGTTCCCCATTGTCTGACATTCACTGAGCACATTGTCTGTTGAGGCTTTGTCCCTGATGTATCTATGGATCTTGGATGTTTCGTCCTGGACAGTGGTTCTCACACTCACTAGTCCTCTGCCTCCTTCCTTGCGGCTCGTGTACAGTCTCAGGGTGCTGGATTTGGGGTGGAACCCTCCATGCATTGTTAGTAATTTTCGTGTCTTAACATCTGTGGCCTGTATCTCCTCCTTTGGCCAGCTAATTATTCCTGCAGGGCATCTGATTACTGGCAAGGCGTAGCTGTTTATTGCCTGGATCTTGTTCTTGCCATTGAGCTGGCTTCTCAGGACTTGCCTTATTCGTTGGAGATATTTGGCTGTGGCTGTTTTCCTTGTGACCTCATCAAGGTTGCCATTTGCTTGTGGTATTCCCAGGTACTTGCAACTGTCCTCTATGTCTGCTATTGTTCCTTCTGGGAGTGAGACCCCTTCCGTGCGAATGACCTTCCCTCTCTTTGCGACCATCCGACCACACTTCTCTAGTCCGAATGACATCCCAATGTCTGTGCTGTAGATCCTGGTGGTGTGGATCAGTGAGTCGATGTCTCGCTCACTTTTGGCGTACAGCTTGATAATCATCCATGTAGAGGAGGTGACTGACGTTGGCTCCATTCTTGAGTCGGTATCCGTAGCCAGTCTTGTTGATGATTTGGCTGAGGGGGTTCAGGCCTATGCAGAACAGCAGCGGGGACAGAGCATCTCCTTGGTATATGCCACATTTGATGGACACTTGTGCAAGTGGTTTGCAGTTGGCTTCAAGGGTGGTTTTCCACAGCCCCATCGAGTTAGCAATGAAGGCTCTCAGGGTCCTGTTGATGTTGTACATCTCTAAGCATTCAATGATCCAAGTGTGTGACATTGAGTCATAGGCTTTCTTGTAATCTATCCAAGCCGTGCACAGGTTGGTGTGTTGGGTTTTGCAGTCTCGGGCAACTGTGTGGTCTACAAGGAGTTGGTGTTTGGCCCCTCTGCTATTTACGCTAATGCCCTTCTGTGCCGTGCTCATGTACTTATCCATGTGTTTGCTTAACTTAGCCGGTTTGATGCCTGACATGAGCTTCCAGGTTGTGGAGAGACAGGTTATTAGTCGGTAGTTGGATGGGACTGAGCCCTTTGATGGGTCCTTCTGGATCAGGATTGTGCGCCCTTCAGTTAACCATTCAGGGTGAGTCCCATTTTGTAGCAGCTGGTTCATTTGGGCTGCCAGTTGCTCATGGAGGGCAGTGAGCTTCTTTAGCCAGTAGGCATGGATCATGTCAGGCCCTGGTGCTGTCCAGTTTTTCATACCTGAGACTCTTTCTTGGACATCTGCCACAGTGATGGTTACCGGGGCTTGCTCAGGGAGGTTGCTATGGTCGTCTCGTAGAGAGATCAGCCACTGTGCATTGCTGTTGTGGGATCTGCTCTGTTGTTATTACCCTGCCATTGAGAGTACACTTTAGCTGGTTGGGTGGAGAAGAGCCGGTTTATCCTTCTGGCTAAATATATATATATATATATATATATATATGTATATATATATATATATATATATAATATATATATATATATATATATATATATAATATATATATATGTATACATATATATATAATACTATATAATATATATATATATACACATATATATATATGTATACATATATATATATACATATATATATATATATACATATATATATGTATATATGTTATATGTATATATATATATATATATATATATATATATATATATATATATATATATATATATATATATAATTTTGACAGCCATGATACATTATATAGTTTTAGGGGAAAATACGCTCAAGTTCAGTGAGTAAACACGTGCTCTCAACTCGTGTGCCCTTTTGTACTCATGGACCCCTTCACATTTAAGACAGGAGCAGTGTGCCTGTTATGCAGGTCTCAGTGGGCCTCTGGAAAGGAAAGGGATCAAAGGACTTTTGGATTTATTTTCAGTAATTTTACAATTTATATGTAAGCTGCATCAGAAAGGAGCTCTGCATGGGTCTTTTATAAAATTCAACCCTAACAATAGCGGCTTAAATTGTGTTTTTACCTGTCTTTGTGTAGCCTTGACACATTCGCCATCAACTTGCAAAACAACTGATGTAGAAATAGTGATAACTGAAATTGTTATTCTTGGATTGTAAATTCTCATCTCTCTTCCCCATATCCCTTACTTTACAACATCTGACTGTACATTCATGGTTTATGCTTCCATGTGATTTTTGTGTACGCTCTCAACCATTTATTTTGAATTAGGTGATAAAATCCATGAATGTGGCTGAACATGTGTTTCAGTTTTATTTTAAAGTAGTTTTCAGAGTTTGGGGAGTAGTTAAGAGAAGTTACCCCTTGATCATAATGAATAATTGCAGGGACTCATCCACATAATCAAATTCACTGTGCAGATCACCATTCCGATCAGCCTCCTCGAAGGCATGAGATAGTCACACAGTGACTCCCTTGTCAAAAATTTAACAAGGAAGGTAGAAAAATCTGACAGTAAAATAAAACAATTCAAAATATGATTTAAGTCTCTAATATGGTTTACATTGCAGATCTTAAGACTGAGTCTTTGGCAAGGATTTATATGTTGTTGAGGATTGGTGTAGATATATGAAATTGTAATCCTTTCTAAAGCTTACACAAAGACTACTTACTGTAAATGTACAATCATCCTTTGTTTTCTTTTTTCAGTTGTATCCTGGGATTACAGAAACACAAAAATTCTAAATGTGTTTTTTAAAATAAGCCAAATCAAAAAGGTGTTTGGGACCAACTCTACAAACAAACTAAACCATTAGAACATAAAACTGAACTGTGTGAAATAATACAAAAACACTGAAAGTACATCGTAATCTCTACAAAACCCTCAACTAACTTACAAGAATGTAGATTTTTCTCAATTCTAATGGAAATAGAAGGAGAAAGAGTTTTTTTTCTGTTTGTCTAACAAAGACTATCAGTTCCTTTATCAGTTCAAGACCTAAGCTGTGTCTAACTAAACAGACACATTCTTGGCTGTTTTGATTGGAAATGTGAGTTGACCTGGGAAAACAAGGAAAAAGAAATGTGTTGCATGTGATGTTTGCCTGTAGTCAAGAAAATTGTATTTTTGAATCATGAAAAATTAGTCTTGAACCATAAAGATTTGATTGGTGCACACAGATATTTTTCATACTTTCTTGGCAACTAAAGCAACTCCACAGACCAAATAATCTAGTCAATGTGATGATACAACCAATTACCTGGATTTTGGAGATGGTTCATTTAGTATTGGAAGGTCATAGCAATTGTCTATCCTTGCCGGTGTTGGCTGTAGAGAAAACCAGTAAACAAATCAGGAAATTGAAGGAAGTTTGCTCTGGGCTCTAAAACTGTGTTCACTTTGTGGAAATTTAATCTGTTTCACACAAAGAAACTGTCATAAAGGAAAGTCTCTTGTCACAAACAAATCAATAAAAAGAGGTATGGCCTTTTTTCCACAACAAAAGCCTAGAATTATGCTTAACTTTTTTTTTCTTCTTTCAAATATCTCTATACGATAATCCTTGACAACTGACCAGAGTTAGAATATTTTCTAGGAGTAAATTTTATTCAATATAAAAATCCATCTAACCCTGTAGACTTTGGGCTGCTCTGTCCAGATTACAGCTTGTGTCCATCTGCCAGTCAGCCTCTATGTGATTTCTGGCAAAAATAACATCAAAAACAGTTACTACTGCACTTTACAGTCTTTCCATTACTATTTGTTGTAACTGCAAAAAATAAAAATGGAAAAAGTGTGGCAGCAGTTGCCTGCTCTTCGCAGAAGACCATGGGAGCCTGAAGACAGCTGATAACTGCTGAGCCCTCCACTATGGCCCTGTGGTTGTCATGAGAACAGACACCGGGCCCTGCTCTGTCAGCATCAGCTGCCCAAAACAAACAGAAACTTGGCTGTATAGCAGCCAACTTGTCATGCTCCTCTGAGACTGGCTGAGTGTTTAGCAGCAGTGATTAGGTATTTCACCTCATATCGCATTTTAAGTCTGTCATTTTAAAACTCAAAGTAGGCAGATTCAGGTTCTCTCTAATACCATAATGTTGTTCTATGATAGATCTTGGCCTGCTAATAAAAAAGTTCGTTAGCTTGTCCCAAATCCCCTTTGTGTCATTACACTTCAAATTTAATGCCGTGTTCGAATCACGAGTCAAGAAATAAATTCTTATAATCAAACAAAATTTAAAATATGATTAGTGTGGTTCCCTTGTGCTAAAAGTCTACATAAATTAAGAAATTAATTGTTGAGCGTTGAGTATGAATTTAAGAGCCTCATGGCCTGAGGTGCACAAAGTGCTCTGAATTCAGGAGGTACAGAAGCAAGGTAGATATTATTTCGAACTACTATGAGGGCTCTCAGCAAACAATTCATTTATAAGATATCACCAGTGTTCCCAGGACATGTACCAAATTATGTTCTCAGCCAGTAATATCACCTGCTGCAGAACCAACCTGTCTTGGCTGTGCACCACCTTGTCTTTATGAGACCAACTACAACAATCTCTCCACTGACAAGCTAGAGCAGCTTTTTGTCCATAGGACTGTATTATTTGTTTCTGTTCTTTACTGTTTCATTGCTAAATCAATTTGCATTAACTTGTTGCTATCAATAATTTTATATGCACCAACATCTGTGTGCACTGTGGATTCCTCTGAAATTTGTTTAAAAATATCAGTGAAAAAACAGCACCACAAAGACTGATCTGTTCATGGGACAAAGACAATTGAAGAAATCCTTAAATTGTTTTGTTCGTTTACATAGAGAAAATTGAATTTTGTTCTTGGGTTGATATGCATATTTCACATTCATCTTTGGGATACAGAACCCGTTTTCTTCTTGAGTGGTATGAGAGGTGGACATTCCCATTTTGTTTGTAATTGTGTATATTTCTTTGTACGGATGGACAAAGAACCTTCAGGCATATGGAAATTCCACCCAATGATGAACCAGACTTGTCTAAGTCCACAATCCTCTTCTTGATATGTTGGCTGATTTCTTTCAATTTGCTCATGATGTTACATGAGGAAGAAGTGTTTGAGGTGTGCTTTGATTACATCAACATTGTGTGGTTTTAAACTTATATTCATAATTAAATAGCAATACAAACCAAAATTATATTTTTAATCTTTTTTCACAGATTCATTTCTCCAACAGTAAATTTCACAGAAGAACATTTAGACCCAGCAAACTGGTGTAATTTAGCTGGAAGTGAAAACAATTATGCTGGTATTGCAGATACTGTAATGGTCGATAAATTAAATGACACATTATGCACTGTGATTCACACTGAAAAAGCAAGAATACTTAATTTTAAAGAGCAAAACTAATAATGCAAACTGTATCTAGGAAATTAGAAACATCAATAATAACCACAGTGTTGTTAACTATACGTTATCAACAAGCTGCAGTTAAATTTGCGTTCAATATATTCCCACAGAGAAGTAAAACTAGGGAAGCTATTCTTCAAACTGGCTTTCACAGCATGTACTGCGTAATGTTTATTGTAGAGTTGTTTCCAGAACAGTTTGACTACTTTACAAAGATGAAGATGAAGATAAAAAGAAATCTATATAAAGTATGAAATGTGCACATTATTTAACCCGTGGCATAAAAACTGTTTTAATAGAGCAGCTATTAAAACTGTTTTTAATAGTTTTAATAGCTGCTCTATTCACCAGTGAAGTGAAGACTGAAAAGATAATGTAACTTCTACTTTTGTGGCGATATTATGGTCTTTATCCCAACTTCTTAGTAAAGCTTTTGACTAATAAATGGCAACCTTCTTGTTGGTTACACATAGGAAAATATTTAAATATGACAAAATTAAACCTGAAGCTGTTAGAGCTGTTATACTTTGGCATATCTAGTTGGCCCATTTGCTAAATACCCAATGACACATGTGTCACTTATGATGTTTTCCTATTGTGTGTTTTGTGATAGAGTTTGTAAAATCCATAGTATACTACTGGAACAATATCAGACATCTGGAAAAACTTAATCCAGGGTGTTTTCTTGTTATAGTCTTAGATAATTAGCTAACCCATGGCATTGAAACAATGGAAGCAGTGAACTGTCACTTTCACTGATGTTAAGGCCTAAAATTATCTATACCAAAATTATGTAAAATTTAAAAACACTAAGAGATTCACATCCCAAAATTTAAATATATATTCACTGAAAAGTTACTCGGACGCAGTTGGTAGAACTGTTGCCTTGCCATGCAGAAAGACTGTTGTCTTTCTACACGGAGTTTGCATGTTCTCCCTGTGCATGCGTGGGTTCTCTCCAGGTACTGCGGTTTCCTCCCACGGTCCAAAAACATGACTGTCAGGTTAATTGGTCTTTTTAAATTCTCCCTTGGTGTGAGTGTGTGTGTGCATGGTTGTTTGTTTGTCCTGTTTGTCTCTGTGTTGCCCTGTGACAGACTGGCGACCTGTCCAGGGTGTACCCTGCCTCTCACCCGAAACATAGCTGGAGATAGGTACCAGCACCTCCTGAACCCTCGAGGGACAAAGGTGAACAGACAATGGATGGATGGATGAAAAGTTACTCAGTTGGCAGCAAATGTATTGACACTAACAAGAAATTTCTTGAAATTATGTAATCCATTTTACAGTTGATACCTCGTGTAATACATATTTCATCCATTTCTTGCAAAACTATAAAACAGTCTTGGCATCAGTACAGTCAGCACATGGGTGCTTTTAGAGTGAATAATTAAGATTTTTCCCCTCATTCAATTTGCATTGAACATGCAAAAAGTTGAGATTTTTTTCCAGACAGATTTGATTTCAAATTTAATCCAAATAATTACACAAAATCAAAATGATCTACAACTGGTGTGCAGGTTATGATTAATGAATCTGCAATTTGTATTCTTTAATTGATACATTTCCTTTGATTTCTAAGGCATGTTTTGAATTTAACCTGAATGAATAAGTATTCATTTGCTGAAAAGTCTCTGGTGCTGATTGATAGGAAGTCTCAGCTCCACTGCTCTAAATCTGCTCAGCAGAAGCAGTCCAGGAGGTATCTCAGTGTCCTGACTGGAAGGATTAAAGACAACACTGAACAGTAATCTGCGATCTGTTCATTACAGCTCCTCTGATAAAATGGAAATTTGGATAGGGGTTATCCAAGTTGAACAGAAGGGGCCATTTGCTGAAAACTGAGGAAGTAGTCAGATAGTCTGAGCACAATGAGAAATCAAAAACAGCTTCATCAACATATTGTAGGTTAATTTGCCTGCAGTTATGCAGCACATCATAAGCCTCATCCTTCGCCACTTTCAAGTATATCTGTAAGACATACTGTATTTTCTATTCATTTATGTCTCAATGAGCTTTGCAAGTCTTCATAACATTTTCTTGGGAATTTGATGCCACTACAAATAAAAATCAGAAAAAAAAGTGTGGACAGTTGTGGATAATAGTGTTTATGGGAGAATGACTAGATGAAACCCATCATTACAAGAAAGACAAACTGTTTAAAGTTTGACATGTGCTGTAGATGAGACCAAAGCTGTCCTTCTTGGTTCAATGAGCATGTGTTTCAGAAAAATTGTCCTCTATAGATCATCTTGACTAACCTGAGTCACTTGGCAATATTTTTGCAAAGACAACCTAAGACAATCTTGACATGTACAACCAACATTAATGGACAATGAGATTATTTTGCACTGTATAACAAAAATTGTGCAATTTGCAATTTGCATTTGCTCTCTAGCAATTGGTGCCAGAGAGATTAACTGAATTTTAAATTCCTTCAGCATCTATTCTACTTTTCTATGCACTTCTCTACATTTGAGTCCTATGACTGCATGTGATTCTTGATTGTACTTGTAGTCACTTCTCCACATCCATGTAAGCCTCCTCTTCCTTGCCTCAGCAGAGGACCCCTGGCCAGGACAGGTAGTATGTGCATCACAGGGCAACTGAGACACACACTGGACAATCAACCCTGCGCACACACACTAAGCACAATTTAGAGAGACCAATAACAGCCAGGTTTTTGGACTGCTAAGGATGCCAGTCTAGTCAGAGAGCTCCATACAGAAAGACCCAGGTTGGGATTCAAGGCCAGGACCTTCTTACTGCCAGACAACAGTACTACCAGCTGTATCACTGTGCAGCCCTCGTCACTTCCTGTTTTAATCTAAACATAAATTTGTCTATTTGCATAAAAAATGAAAATTTGATTCACTGTGTTTTTTTATATAGTTTTTTTGTATAGCAGAATGCTACACATGCTACTTCTTTTCTCCCAGACGTAGTTTTTCATGTAGCTCGGAACATCAACTTTGGTTTTATCTGACTAGAGCACCATCATCTACATGTTTCTGTGCCCTTGACATAACTTGGGTCAAACTACAAATAAGATGTCTTGTATGAGCTAATAACCTTAACCTGGAACTCTTTTCTTTTCTATTTTGTTGTTGTTTTGAAACCCTTAGCATTCCTGTATTGTTTAAACAACAGTTTTTCTTTAAAGGATTTATGCAAAAATAAACATCTTAGTGTGAATTTATGTTTTCTGCAATTACATGGGACAAATTATACATATTACATGCAGCCAGAGATTTGTTAAAACTGCTTCTTCTACTGTAAGACATTTTCTGAAAAAAATACAGCATGGTACCAAAGTGATAAACATAAAATAAAAGTTTGGTGGAGTTTTGCTAAAGCATCCATTAACAGTTTATCACAGCAGGAGTACAAAGTAAAATTGATGAGCTGTCACTAGTGTATAAGAAGATACAATAAGCTTTTTGTAGAATGAAACATGAATGGTTGTGTTTGTTCAGCAGAACCACAAACAATAAAACACATTCAGGTTTTGGGATAACAAAGCTCCCTGAAGACAGAGTGGTAACAGTCCCTAAAGACTTGGCAAGTTATGTGGAGGGTGTTTTTTTTAAACAAAACATAAGGAGACAAAAAAATATTACTGAGGAAATGTTGCACTGGATTTCAATGTCTTTTTCTGTCACTCCTTTGATCACAGAACTGCTTAGAATGCGTCATCAGATTGATATCAAATTGATTGTTCCTCTACTTATTATTGGTTAAACTGTGTTTATTTAAGATTTAGCGCACCCTTCTGCTGCCTGTTGGCTATGTTCTCCAGCCAAGGAGTAAATAAATGGGTTACTTTTCTGAGTTATTTAATCAACCGCTAAACCCCAAATTTCAAGTCCTTCCTCATAGGAGAGCCAATGACATGAACAGGCACAACTAATTTCCAAACTTGTTAATTGCTTATTGCTAAACCTACTATTTCTGCCAGACCTCACAAGTGAAAAAGACCTTCAGTGTCACTGCTGAAGTGGAACGGCATGGGTTTGCTACCTGCTATATAGCAAAGATAAACTCATTTTCTATGGGGAGCTGAAAGCAGGGCACAGATTTATCAAAAACAAATTCACTCAAGATATTATTGCATGCAACAATCAAGACTTGGAGAAATTGAGTTTTGGTTGGGTTAAAACTCAATTTAAGGTTTGCTTGTTTGAGATTCAAATGTCAGATAACTGCATTTATTTGACTATAGAAGTTGATATAACCTGTTAAAGATATGCACCTTTTGGCCACTCAAACAGCTTTTTAATCAAAGGTGAGATGGAGACATAGATGGAAAGCTAAGAACGAGAAGTGAAAACATGTAATTTGTCTTTGTCACTTCTGATAAAATGAACTGCAAATCAAGTCCACAAATGCCATTAGTGGTATCCTTCCCCTGTGTCCTTTACCTTCACTTACTAATGTCTGCAAGGTATGGGATACAAAATTGGCATGTACTACACACTGTATGCCTTTTTAAAATACAGTGTCTTGTAAAAGTATTGATACAACCTGAACATTTATCACATGTTGTCACACAACCTATCATCTATTTTAATGAGACTGTGCTACCATGACCCCATTAAATCAATGCTGTGAACATTTCCCTGCAAGTGTCTTGATGTTTGTCTTTTACACCTACACCCATTAAAAGTTTCAGATGCTTTCCTATTTTTTCCATTCAAAATAGCTGTGGTTAAATCAGATTAAATGGTGGGTTTTAGTGAAAATCGCTTTCCAAGTCTTAAAACAGAGTGAATTTTCTTAAAGATTCTTTTGTTTTTAGACATTCTAAAATAGTGTCCTATTACAAACAAATCTTTAAGACTGTATGATGACTTTTATTGATATTGATTTTGAATTGGATTTAACAATGGACAGATACAAATCTCAGAAATGTTCTTCAGTCATTAGCCGGTTTGAACAAATTATTGATCAGATTCTTATTCTCTTAGAAAAAATATTTCTAAGTGTTTGGTTTCAAAGCAAATCTTACCTGAACGTTTTATAAGCCATTTTCTGACAATAAAGCCATATCAGACTTGGATTTTTAAAATGCACCACCTACTCATGAATACTTTCCCATGACTTACAATTTGAAAGGCAGTTAACCAGATTCACTGAAAAAATTAAAAATGTTCTTCCTCTTCCTGTGCTGCCTTTGCAAGGCTTGATTAAACCCAGCTGGGAGTTTTTGCATAATCTTGCTGGCACACAGATAAACAAAGAGGACTAGATGTGTACCTGCTTCTCATCTCTGCTTTAGTGTATTATGTTAATCAGGGAGCATTTGAGCATGCCTCTCCATAGAGCTGGGAACGTAACACAGCCTGTTAGTGTTTCTTCATATGTATACACACACTCAACGTTGCACAGTGTAGAAGCTAAAGTGAAACTCAGATCTTCATCTTTTTCTGTATTTTTTTTACAAAAACCTCCACATATTCCAAATTGTGTACATATCACTTTTACGATCTACATAACTGTTATGGATATTTTTTTGTGTGTGTATTCTACTCTGTTGGTTTAAGTCAGTGTTTCTCAATTCCGGTCCTCGCGCCCCACTGCCCTACATGTTTTAGGTGTTTCCCTTATGCCACACACCTGGATTGAATATATGGGTGATTAACAGGCTTCTGTAGCACTCATGCAATTATTTGAATCAGCTGTTCGAATAGAGGTACATCTAAAACATGCAGAGCAAGGGGGCCTGAGGACTGGAATTGAGAAGCGCTGTAAGTGAACAATTTATCAGACAGTAAACCTGTGTCAAGCTTTACCCTAAGCATGCTTCTGGCAACAGAGAGATAAAGATATTCTTAAAATTATTTATTTTCTTTTTCCACAAGGGTTTTGATTTTTTTTTTTCTCCTCTTTATAGGTAACAATTAAAATTGAACTTCTTTCAACTTGGATTTTATTCATGTTTATGAAATCCATTTATTGGTGTTTGAAGTTCAGTCCATAAAATATGCATTATTGTGAGCAAGATGAAGAAATGTGAAAACCTTGTTCTGAAAGCACAGTGAGGATCTATCCAGTCAGTCAGCAGTCATCAACATCCTGAAGACATTGCCAGCTCTCATCTTGAGTCATAGTCACTTCATATACAGTGTTATCAAAAAGTTATTGTCCCTTTTCCAGATTTCTTTGGTTTTTACTTTTTTGCTATCTTTGACTTTGGCTAACAGGGGGCTCTCCAATAATCAGTGGTCAGAAAAGCAGATTGGTCGTTTGTCTATCACAGATGTTTCAAGTTATCAAACAAATATTAAAAGAATGAAACATAAAGGTGGTTTTCACATGATAAAGAACCAATCCATAGTGCTATTTTATATAATAATCAAGTAACCATGTTACCTTCAGCTTAAAAAAAAACGCTCTTAAAACATGACTTAAAAGAAAATTGAGTTTATAATTTAACACCGTTTTCAAACGAAGTTTGTGTGATAAGCTTAGCAGAATCACAGTTAAAGCAAGTGCTTGTTATTGCTGATGCTTCTAGAGGAACTCAATGGGGAATAACAAAGTAGAGTTGCTCTATGAGGCAGATGCTAGACTTGAAAAGAGGAGGTTGCGCAGAAAAGGCAGCACTTCATGAAAGCAAGCGTTTAGACAACGCAAAATGTTACGAGAATTTTGTGTGGCTTGTGTACCATGTTTTGGTCTATCACATGAAGTTCCAATAAAATAAATTTAAGATTGTAATAATGTAAAAATAAATAAATAAATTAGGATGCATTAATAGTTAAGCAGTTTACATGGCAAACATTAGAGAATGTATATAAAAGCGTTGAACCGCGTTTTTACATTTCTTTTTTAAATTCAGGTTTTCTCCACTTCCTTGATGTAACTGTATATTTTTCAGCTAAGTACAAAAACCTTCCCAATTTAATTTACAATAGAAGGCCTCACTCTAGTAACAAGTTGCATTCAAGTCACCTTCTACTTAAAGTAAATTTTTAGAAAATTAATAACATGCAAACATTGCTCTGCTTCACCTCATTTGAATTTCTTTCACGATTTCTGTCTTGTTTGGCTCAGTGTGGAGTAGCATCATAGGTTGAAATCAACACTCCAGATTGCTCCAGGTCAGCCTGAGGTGTTTCAAATGTCTGATGCAGTATATTTTTTTTTAGTGTTTAGAAAAAATCTTTTTCGTTTTGGGTGAGAGTGATACACTGAATCAATCAGAGAAATGCACATTTGTCTTTAGATATTTTATTTAGAAAATCAGAGTAAATATCAGCATTTGAGAAAAGAAAAGCAAGAGAGAAGAAGGAAGAAAAAGTGAAACTCAACACATACAATTCTCTTTTTATATCTTATCATGTACACGGTGCCTTCCACCCATCTCTCTCCTGTAGAGAGTTTCTCTCAGTTTCTCCCATCTCTGGTTAATTGGTACCTCTGTCCCTAAATCAAACCTAGTTCAAAGGAGTTTCAGTTAGAAAGCGAAGAAAGAAAGCGAGTTTACATCTTCACTGTAAACTCCTTTATCAGTTCCATAAGTAAAATACTTGCTCAGAAACCTTCGTTATCAGTTCATCCTTCCCAGTAAATAAGCAAAAGTTTTATTTTCCAAGACAATAGTTACAGACCTGAAATTCCATCTAACACTGGGTCCTTGAGAGTTTCAGAGCTGTGAATCTTTTTTGATAACACAAAGAATTTCTATATCACCATCATAGGGGACCTTGTACCTTGTAAAACTTTTATAAAGAAAATAGCATTTTTGGTTTCTCTTTAGTATTTCTGAACAGAGGCTGGTAACACTTAAAATAACATGTAAATAATAGATTAATGTAAAGGGTGTCTGAAAAATATATGTTAGTATTCTCCAATTTCCAACACAAAGGAGGTTGCTAACCGGTGGGTACATTCAATCCATCATGGCTTAAAGAGCAAGAGCAGTGCTGGTGCTACAATTTTTGAAGATTCTGAGAAAGCTTTGTATTAAAAACAGAGTAATATCTTTGGTAATTATCTTTTAAAAACACAGTTGTTTCCCATAATAGAGTGGCACCCTGCCGAACAAAACTGTTGGTGGTTGCACATCAACTGGATTTTTTAATCCCACAGAGGAGTCAAAAAGTAAAAAGCGAATTGGGGTTTTGCTTAGTGTGTTTATGCCCGAGGTTGGCTTGTTGTGTAAGAATAAAGATGACATATCTGGAAGTGATTAAAAATGCTAATGTGGAAACCCACCTTGTGCGTATCTGCTGCTATGTGTCCTAGTAATTGCAACAATAATGGAGGCTATTTATGCTTTTTTTTCCCCCTACATCTGTCTTTTTTCCAAATGCCAGCTTGATTAAACTCGACATGTAAGATAAACAGGTAATTACTGAGAGGACAGATCAGACAGTGCCACATAAAGCACAAGCTACAAATGTTTTGGAAATTCTTTAAAGATTTCAATCCATGCTCAGTATTTTTTGTTTGTTTGTTTTATTTATTTTGAATTTTTATATTGTAATTGTTAACATTATTTCTACTTTCTTGTATGAAACAGGTACTACCTGGAATTCCATAACTGCAAAGTCAAATATAATTATGTTTCAATTGAATGTTACTAAACTCGAAAGTTTACTGACACAGTCTGTTCACTAAAAACACATTCTACTGACTCATGATTTACTCTAAATCCATTTATCACTTGACTGACACATACAGTAGCTGCACAATCATCAATCAAGGCTACAAAGTAATGGATTATTTTTAAAGCCATATATATATATGACTGTCAAATATATACCTTTGTTCCTCAGCTGATAAGAGCTACACATTGTTGACATTAAAAAACAAAAAATCAAAGCCTTTCTTAGGCTGAAAAGTTAACTTCGGATGAAACCCAGTAATAGTGGGAGAACAGAAACAGATGGTCTCTCAACAGGCAGTCATTTAGTAAGACAATATTCAAAGTAAGTATTTTAAAATGGTCAGTTTGTTATACTTGCTTTAGATATTGCTTTAGGTTTTACCATCTTAAATGGTAACTTTAGTTTAAGTCACAGTTCTGTGATCAGGAATAGTGCCTAGATCAAGATATTGCAGGGTGTCTATAAAAAAAGAGGATTCAGTATGGAGTTGGTGAGAAGCATACTAAACAGACCCAAAAAGCACAGAGTTTGGTCACACTGGGGGGCACAGAGAGACCATGCAGTGCTGGTGCCCTTCCTGTCCAAATACACATGAAAATAAAGGCATTTAATTTCAAAGTACTTTGTATCAAAACATGCACAGAAAATGGGTCAGTTTATTCTTTTCTTTCAGGAATGGAATTTAAAGAAAATGAAACATCGTGTTTAAAGCCTTGATTGTTTTTTTTTTGCTTTCAAGCTTTCGTTGCAGGTGAAGTAATTCTCTTCCCTTCAAACTTCTGTTCAGATAATACATTTCACATTTTTCACCAGGAGGAAGTGTGGGCTTTTAAATTATTTAATAATACTAATTAGCAGTGTAACTAATGGATAATCCGATTGTCAGCTTGAAAAACAATTAACTCAGTTTAAATTTTCCAGTTTATTAAATTTGTCAATGTACAAAACCCTTGTTTAACTAGTCCCAGTGGAAAACAGATGACCCACTTTTTTTATATATACAACTGCATGGAAGCAATTTAAGTTGATGTTTTTTCATAACTTTAAATTCCTTCCACCACCTGATTTTCTCACCTTTGCTCTCTGCCTTGCTTCACATCATCCACACATTGTCCTGCAACTTCATTCTATGTTGAATTGGACATTAATCGTCTGCTTCAGAAAATGGGCTGCCACTGTGCCGACTGCTGACCCTGTAATTTTCCATCTGTTCAGGACCAATCAAAAGCATGCTTTCACTCCTCAGTTTTCACCATCGTCACTGACTACTGAACTGATCGACAGAGCTGCTCTCTATTTACCCCTGAGTTGCTGCACGGCCCAATCACTTTTGGTTTCTGTAACTCCTGCTGGAAAAGCAGGGCATCTAATTTAGCAGGGCACATTTTTAATTTAGTTTTGGGTTATTTTTCGGCAACCTGAATAAACAGCTCATTTCACTTTCACTTGGCACCAGCAGCTCTCTAGCCAATGTCATATCTGTTTTTTCTGGCTTGTGCAAGCAAGCAGTAGAGGTTCAATCAATCACTATCTGTTTTCCTGTTCCTCTTGATTCTTATTAAAACCTCCCAAAACAGGAATATGAATAGGCTTATACAGAAAGCAGAAGCTATCAATTTAAATTTTGTGATTTTAGAACATCATTTTAAAAGTGAATACATTATAATTGGAATTATGATCTGCTAAATTGAAACAACCACCACTGAAAATCAATTTAAGCATAATCATCTGCATGCCACTGTCCACTGTCTCAGAAAATCAACAGATTTTGCACTTTTGCATTAGTGTTCTATGTGCTATGAATTTGTCTTGTAGGTTTTTTTGTTTGTTTGTTTGTTTTTGTTGTTTTCTGTGTGTGTTTTTTACTTTTACCTCAACATCTCTCTTCATTCCCTGTTGTTTTTCAATGCAGACTCTCACATGGCTCTGGTTCCTTTATCTCTCCATCTCCTCCTCTGCCTTGGCACTTCCTTCCATCTCCACCTGCGAACACAGTAACCTCCTACTGTAATACCTTTCAAATAGTTTATGAACAATAATTTAAATTCATATTTTTCTAAAACAAAATGTGTTTCTGTTAAATAATGGTGGCTACCACAATTTTTATATTCTTGCTGAGCTCTTTTTGCACAGATGATTAGAGACTTGATAAGCTGGGGATCTTTTCTTTTTTGAAGCTGGTGTGTATATAAGTATATAGTGGGGGTGCATACTTCACAATGCTATGAACTACCCTCCCTGCATTCCTTTGGCAAGCCTCAATAAACAACAAGGAAGGAATCGCAGCCCATAGCCACTAGTGCTCGTGCCAAGTAGAGCCATGAGTGTTGAAGTGGCCAAAGCTACAAGCACCACCTCCTGTCTTATACAAAATTCATCAACATTTGCCTCTCTCTACTACCCCAGGACTATTTTGCAACCTTGCTCAGTGTTACTGTGGAGAGAAAGTTGTTTGTGTTCTCGAACACCACCACATGTTCGATAAAACACAGGGTTTCCTTTGTTACAAGAGACACGGAAGGTTTGTGGACCTGAATTCCACTCTTGTATCTCAGAGATAAAAAAAACAGGGAGAAACTCTTGAATGTAAAGGACATAGCAAACAGAAAACACACTATGTGTTGCAACAGTGACAAGACTGACCTAAAATTTAAAATGCCTGATAGACTTGGTCAGGGATGTATCTCATTGACAGCATAACTTTAATATCGGTGGTTAACATAACTCAAAGAAATTCACTGTGATGCAATCAGTGAGCTGAGCTGTAAAGCACAGTGACCTCTGTTTTTCTGCAGGTGCTGGTCTGGAAAGTGTCGAAGTCTGTCACATAAACTCACCACACATATACAGCTGTGTTCAAGAGCAACAATGTCCACGTAAATGTCAGAAATGCTTAAAATCTTTATAAAGGATTTTATTTCCATATGCACATCCTGATTAGAACTCAGTACATCTATTCGAAAGCATTACATGAAAAACAGCTGGCAAGATTGTTTAATCAACAGAAATTGAAGAACACTGAACACCTGTTCAAAGCAACATTAAGGTCTGTATTTGCAGAGATACAGTAACAATGGAGACTAAAAAATGTTCCTATATTTGGCTTGCCTCTGAGTCTGTAAATAATATTTAACATGTTTCTAAAAACTGCTCAACATCAGTGTTGTATGGACCCGACCTACCTGTGAATAGTGAATAGGTTCACTAGTCTAGCAAAATTAAATATTCCACTAATCCTATCAATTTTCCAACATATTTGGTTTTCACTGCATACATTTTGACACAAATTAAGATTTGGAAATTTGCCTTTTCATTTATTTTTATGTTTTCTCCCAGATATTTCTGACTTTGGTTTCAATTTGAATACCTTTGAGAATATTTTTTTGATCTTCATATGTTTTATCTTCTCCGATCAGTGCCTATTTAAAGCTAACTGACTAAAATTCTAGGCATTATTTAAAAATAAATTTTAGTCAGAATTTCAGGAAGAATGCACTACAATTAACATAAACATCTGATGTGTTTGCCCTTAAATACTTGTCACTTGTGTGACAACAGTGTTTTCACAGAATGAGTGGTCTCTCTTACTGCAATCTGCACTGCTATTGTTTTGAACATGATCCTTCAAATTAATCATTAACATCAGTAGAATATTCAGAAAGTTTGCCAATTCCAATTATGTTTTACTCTACAATAACAAGTAAGTTATTTGTGATGCAGAAAAACAGTAATAGTGATTGTGAGGTTGGACTGCTATTATTTTGAACACTGCTGATTCTTTCTGTGAGAACTGCTTCACATTAGTATTGCATGGAGTCAACAAAGTGATTGTCTTTGTGTGACTGCACTAGAATCAGTTGCATGTTTTGTATTCAAATCTTTCTTGTTATCTTTGTACTCTGTTGTTGAGTTTTACATTTCAAAGTGGTTTTCTGCCTCTTGACTTTGTGGTTTTATGATGAAATAATGCTGCTCCTCACTTAATTGCTCCTCAAACAGAGAGAGACAATTCTCCACTGGACTAAAATACATAATTGCCACTCAAACCTCAAAATATGTAATATATATATATATATATACACGAGCCGCAAGGAAGGAGGCAGAGGACTAGTGAGTGTGAGAACCACTGTCCATCAGGGACAAAGCCTCATCAGACAATCTGCTCAGTGAATGTCTCAGACAATGGGGAACAGAAGTTGAGGTGCTGGAGGTACCATCATGGAAAGACAAACCCCTACATGGGATGTACCACCGGCAAATAACTGAAGTGGCTGATATCAGAAAGTCCTACCAATGGCTGGAAAAAGCTGGACTCAAGGACAGCACAGAGGCCCTCATCCTGGCAGCCCAGGAACAGGCCATAAACACCAGAGCAATAGAGGCCCAGATCTACCACACCAGACAAGACCCAAGGTGTAGGTTGTGCAAGGAGGCCCCTGAGACAGTCCAGCACATAACAACAGGGTGCAAGATACTGGCAGGGAAAGAGTACATGGAACGACATAACCAAGTGGCAGGCATAGTGTACAGAAACATCTGTGCAGAATATGGACTGGAAGCCCCGAGATCAAAGTGGAGAACACCCCAAAGGTGGTGGAGAATGGCCGAGCTAAGATCCTGTGGGACTTCCAGATCCAGACAGACAAAATGGTAAGGTCGAACCAACCGGACATTGTCGTAGTGGATAAACAACAGAGGAAAGCCGTTGTGGTGGATGTAGCAATACAGAGTGACTGCAACATCAGGAAAAAGGAGCACGAGAAACTGGAGAAATACCAGGGCCTGGAAGGTGAAGACCACAGTGGTGCCTGTGGTCATCGGGGCTCTCGGGGCAGTCACCCCCAAACTGGAGCAGTGGCTACAACAGATCCCAGGAACAACATCAGACATCTCAGTCCAGAAATGTGCAGTTCTAGGCACAGCAAAGATACTGTGCAGAACCCTCAAGCTCCCAGGCCTCTGGTAGAGGACCCGAGCTCAGAGGATAAGAACCACCCGCGGTGGGTGAGAAGGGAATTTTATTTATATGTGTGTGGTTTTTTTTTTTTTTTACAATTTTGAACTCAAGTACAAAACATCTTTCTGTCTATTGTTGTTCAGATAAATGCTTGCATCATTTATGGAGGTCAACATGTAGATAAAAATAGCAAACCGAATCTGTCCCTCTATCTTTTTAAATGAAAACACATATCTACATACACCAATAAAAAATACACACACATACTTTCTCACCGGCTCACTTTCTCAACACTAAGAAAGCACTTAGTGTTGAGAAATAGAAACATGGCTAATCTAATCAAAGAAAAGGAACACAGAAATTAACAAAAATCAAAACCAACTCAAACAACCCTAAAACTTGACATTCTCCTAAATTTGCAGTTAGTCTTGGACTGTTTATCAACATGCCTTATATGGGTCCAAACGTCTTCCGTTTACCACTGATGGAGGACACTGTATTTATTAAAAGAGATTACTTTGCCACAATTTCGAATAAGTCTGTAGCATAAAAATTTGGAAAATGTGAAGCATTGTGAATTCTTTTCAGATGCACTGTAAAAGTGTTCCATCACACATACCCAGTAAATACACTGCTCAAAAAAATAAAGGGAACACTCAAATAACATCCTAGGTGGACAGTTTGATTTCACAGAAGTTTGATTTACTTGGAGTTATATTGTGTTAAGTGTTCCCTTTATTTTTTTTGAGCAGTATATTAATATATGGTCTATGATGAGGCAGTTTTTACTCATTCTTTAAGACACACTAGTCTTCAACGTACCTGAGTATTTATCTACAGCAATACACTATCTGAAATCCAACTGTGTTATACAAGCACTCCAGAACTGGTAAAAGAGGAAGGGAGGAGAAAAGTACGCCTTTTTAAACTTGCATCCAAAATTGTTTCCTCTGAACATGGCAGCCCTGAGGAGATCATATTTTCCATTTTTAACATGCATACATATATTTCTTGTGCTGAGACAAAATGGCAATCTGATTGAGATGGATTTAGCTTCAAACCAAATAAATGCTTAAGTAGACAAGAGCCCTCTGGGACCTGAACTGTATGACAATAAGCATAACGTAGAGGGATTAAATTAAAAGTACAGTGTATATCCTGTCCAAGCTGTAGCGCTTTCTAAAAAGACGGATCTCCCCACGCAGAGACTCACAATTGAAAAAAAATGTCATGTCTAAGACTAACCATGTAATCTTTAAAGCACAACCTTGTGCCAAAAATGTGGTTTGTTTTGTCGTTTAGATAGACACAATCATCATAGTCTTTCATGTAATTTTTATCAATAAGGCAGACACAATATGTTTTGTACTCAAAATTGCTCAGATATGCTAGGGGAAAAAGAAAAACAAAAGGATATAATGAAATCATGCAGTCCGTGGACATGAACCTAACTTACTTTGACAATGTTTTTTTAAGCCGTCTCAAAAGGCATTTACAAACCTCAGAGCAAAATCAAAACAAGCTTCTTATCCTTGCAGGTGGTAGGATGATCTAAGGGTGTTTTGTTCATTGTTATGCTCATTTTTTATTTCTCAGTGCTTGTTAAAAATACATTTTTTTAAATTAAAAAGTCTTATTTATCTCAATTATGACATTTAACCGGTTTTAAATAAACCAGTGATTCATAATAACATGAAATAATGAAGACTGCATTATGAATTTAATGTGAATATGCTGTTTTCTGTTTAATGTGAGTTGTATACTTAATTATATAAGGTCTTTCCAAAATAATTATATATATAAAAAATTCTATTTCAAGTTATGTGAAGAGTTTTCAGACTCTTACCAGAAACCAGAATTGTAGTCCACAGCTTGCTATCAAATGTCAGAGGCAATTTCTGAATTAATAACGTTTCAAACTTTGGACTGACTTGATGAACCAAATCTAGTTAAAATTTTATCAAAAAACTCTTTATTAGCACCTCCCATTAGTCCAATCTTATGAAAAGTCCCTGAAAGGCCGTTTCTGCATTCTGTTGTGCACATTCACAACTTGCTTAAGCGAGCAGGTTTTTCTGTTTCTTCCAGTTGTCACACCAATAACCTGTCCTGATGGAATCCAAAGAGTGATCTATCTAAACATCAAAACCCTTGGCAAGGCAGATCAACCGGTTGCCTCCTCCTTACCTAGCAGTTAATTCAGACAGCTGTGAAAGCCAATTTCAACTAAGTGAGGACAGAGAGCTAATTTCAGGTTCACTTGCTTGCCAAAGTTCTGCAGCTTCTGTGAGACTTAAAAGAGCCAAACTAAACCTAAAGTTCAGGTGTTCTATTTTCTCTTTTGAAGCTGTTCTGATGATGTGAAAGTGGATAAGTCAAAGTGGTTCTTATGGCTGAAATTCCTCTCTCAGATTAGTGACCCTTTTATTGAAGTTTGGTATTAGAGTCAGAATTAGAACTAAACCATTTCCTTCTCGGTTTAAAAATTTGAGGCAATTCTTTGATTTAAATCCTATCAATTAGGGCTCTCAGATACATCAGCAGTTCCAGAATCATATGTGACTCTTAAAATTGCTCTTAAAAACTGTGACTCAAAATTATATGTGACAAATTACAATTTTGTGGAACAGATGAAAGACGTGTAAACAACACACAATTGTGGTTGAAAATTTAATAGATCTCTACAAAACAATTTCTACAGGTGTCTAATAGAGTTTGAACTGTGATTTTGGTTAATCTGTAAACAAGCTTCATATTCAGTGTATGTCCTGGCATACTCTTCTATGAATGTTGAGTGATTACAAAACCAGAACAACAAAGTTTTTAAGTATGAAATTATAAAAAAGCTATTTTAATAGGCTTTAAACTATTTTTAATGAAAAGTATTAAAGTTCCCACAATAATGGTAAAAAAAAAAGAAAAAGTTATTAGACTCTTGCTCATCTATGTCTATAAATAATGAATTATTTGTTAAAAATGTTATATTTTTGCAAAGATTTGGTATTATAGGTTCTAAAATCTTTAAATAGTTGTAAAATCAAGGTTATTTGACCATGGCAAAAACTAATTATATAAGTACTTATCAAACATGGATAAGCATGAAATATGTTTATGGAGATTTATTCTGCATAAAAATTAGACCTCACGGATAAGTAAGGACATCATAATTCATTTTACCTCATGTCTTCCCTCCAATGGAAAATTCATCCTGGAGCTTGTGTGGATTTCATATATTCTATAAAATTAATAGACAACCTAGTCATATTTTTAAAGTCCCCTGTAGAGGCTTTCTGCGTGTTTTAGCTTTTTCAATTAATCAAGTTTCCCTTTTGCCTTAAAGGACAAACATTTTTAGGTGTTTTCAGCATGCCAACCAGATTATATTTGCAAATTGATGCTATTGAACCGTGAAAAGAGCTTTAATCTGTGGAAATTCCCTCCCTTTGTGATTTTTATTGAAAAAAACATTGGTGTTGTTTAAGAGGCATTAATGCATTAGATGTTTTGTCTGGAAACCAAAAACAAACATGGAACCATTATAAACACAAGAGGGTGAAGGTAAAGAATTTAGTATAAAGCACTCTCTGTTCTATTTGCTGGATTTATGGTGGAATGTTTTAGGGCTCATTTTTATATTGTTTTAGGGCTCATTTTATAAGGTCATTGTGAAATAAAAAAAAAAAAGTAGTCTATATAATTCATATGTAAATCCTGGCAACATTTCACACAAATAAGATGACAGGATGAGGCCATGACTGATGAGCAGAAGAGCACTCGAACTGCATTCCCTATTACATTTTGGTGCATGCTGAATCAGAAATACACACTTGCATAGAAACTGCTTTATGATGGACTCTAAGAAGCAGCACTTCTCATTTACCATCACTGGAACTGAAAGTATTTCACTTTTTGAAGGTACTGGACATCAACTAACTGTGAATTTAAAAAAATACTTAGAATGCAAAATGTCTTATTTTATCAGATACAATCTGGACAAAGCATAACACAGTACAACCTGTGAAATTATCGAATTTAAAGAAAGCTCTAACCCTATAAAATGAAGCCCAAAAACATAAATTGTTTAGCCATGATTTTGGATTTACCTTATAAAATATGATGTACAGTCCATATCTTTCAGTCTACAAAAGCCTCTATTTTAAAGATACCAAAAACAAAGGAGATTTTTAAATTGTTTGGTTTTTGAGCATTGAGAGAAATAAATAAAGCCTCAAGTTTGATGGAGGCAGGTGTGAAGTTAAATATAAGTTAAACAGTGGATATCATCACAGATCAAATTTTTTGAAGTTCAACAAGTTCTAGTAAGAATGTGTGTTCCTAATACAACACTAGCTACAAAATTTCACCTTATGAAGAGCAATGCACTTTGGGAGTTGGTATCAGTTTTTGAACCCATATTAACTGCTTCTAACACTAATTCTGAAGTGTGCCTGAATACTAGACTCCAGCTTTGAATAGTTTTATCAAAAGTGTAATACTTCTGAATTGCTGGCTCAAAAGAAAATAGCTGGCTGCCATGTCATGGATCATGGCACAGACTATTTGTGGCTGCTAAGGTTTATTTGCTAGAAAATAACAGCGGCATATATTCTGACATGTGTTTGGTCCCGCTGATTTGTATTGCCCTTCAGTGTTATTTTTTAGCCGTTCATACTCAGTCAAGAAAAGGGTTCTGACAACTAACTGCGACCCTGCTGATCTTCTTGGTTACTGAGAGCCCCTCATGCTGTGTGCCAATGTCAGAAATGAATGGACGAAATGCAAGTGTAAGCAGTAAGTAGTGTATAAAACTGCTGTCACTTTTCAATTCATAGTGGCGTACTGAAAAATTCACGTATACATAAATTAGATAGATTTTGTTTAGCATCAAATACAATCACTCATACAATATCAATCCATAAGTTTATTCACTCAACAAAACACATTATATAACCAATGACCATAAACACTGTCTTGCAACAAGTATTCGACATGAGCGAAAAGGAGCAGGAAGAGGAGAAACCTTATAAAAACCTGCCTCTTTCTCAAATACTGTCATGCCTTTGACATATTTGTGTCACTTCTGATAGCCTCTGTTATGAATAGTGTCTGTTCATTGGGATCAAGGGTAGGGGTCCTGCTCACTAGAACAGGGTAGATTAGTTAGTTCAGAACATCTATTTATTTTTTTTAATGCATATATTCAAGGATCAGCAAGGACCTGATGATGACATGTCCGTACAGGTACATACCTGTATGGTACCTGTATGTTTGGATCAACAAATTATCCAAACTAAATATAGTTTGGATAATAATTACTTGATTATCCAAACTAATAAGAAAGTACAGTGGGTCATGGCTCAGTTTCAATTTCAGATTTATGCATTCCGTATTCTGCTGTTCTTTTGTAGGGTCATTGCCACGAAATATGCGGCTCACTTCAATTATTTGGTAAATTGGATTTTTCCGTGAAAACCTGACTTGCAGTGTAAACAAATTAAAGGCTTAAATATAGTTTAAGCCTTTAGCATCGGTCACCTATGCCACTGTGTCTCCCGGCTTATTTGGAAGAAAAAGAAGCTACAAAAAAGTGTCACCATGTTAGAAATCAAATAACACGTTGATTAGTAATGTCTTTCTACTTATCTGTGCCTCATCTCCTCTTAATTGACTACTTTATAAGCCAATCTTTGTAAACAGTCCTGACTGTGTTACCGTTTACAGATTTTTGTGCTGATATACACACAATATTTAGGCTTTGTTACAATTTCTTTGTTGCCTGCAGGTGAACAAGCACTTACTGCTGTAAACAATTAAACCTGTTGTCCAAGTAAAGAACATTAGTGAAAGAGAAGAGGGCTCTTCCATTTTTTTATATTGGCTGTACAATTTCTCAGCTATAAGCCCGACTGCGCAATCATCCACCTCCCAATGCATCTCCATATGTGTTCTCACTTGGTCATAGTTTTCACACATCAAGAAATGTAATTGTTATATTCATCGACAACTGAGGAAACTGCACATGAAGCCTTCTCTGAAGGCAAAGGAGACTTTTAACTTGTGTTGTGTTTTCTCTAAATCATTGCTTAAAAATTTTATTTACTTTATACACACAATTAGGATTTTCCCCAAAATAATCTCTGGCTGTTTTTAAAATTAATGTTTTTCACCAAAAAGGTTACACACATAGTGATAACTGGATATCAGGAAAAGAGATATTTGTTTTTGAGTGCATAACCTATTTTACAGAGGAATTTGATGATCCACCTGAAGAATCTCTCAGATAGGAGAGTAAGTTATGCTGAATTGTAAATTAAATGTGTGCAATGCTGTTGGGTTTGTTTTGTTTTTTGTTCTAAATTTTTAAATTACATATAGTGGTCAAAAATATCTCTATGATTAACAAAACTAAAAAAACATATTCGAGAGTAAGAATGTTCCTTCTTGCTACGTAGTTGTCTTTGCATAAAGTCATGCCTAGCTGTCACACAGTAGCACCTTAATCCCAGATTACGCTGTGAAGCAAGATTACTTGGTGATTAATATTTGAAGCTCTACATCATTACGTTTGTATCCATCAGAGTTTAACTGTCAGGTTGCCAGCTGAAAGATGTGGCTCACAAAATGAAAAGCGGTTTGTGCATTTTGCCTTCTCTTAAGCGTAAATCATTTTCCTCATGTTTTTTAGTTGCCCGAATAATATTTTTGATAGATAAAAAAAAAAAAAAAAAAAACTTTAGCTTTGTGAAGCTTTCCAGACAAAATAACGTATTAGACCTAATTTGCTCATTAATCATGGGCAGAGACGACATAAAGATGGAGGGGATAAAATTGAAACATCAGGGGTCCACCCTAATTTTGAGATAAATTATAGTCCTGGAAGTAGGATGTCTTTTTTCACCATGTTATCAAAGTTGGTTCTCCATTTTTCATTTTGTACTCTGTTCATCAAGAGTTTTTGAAATCACAGAGATCGTGTCATTTTGATCACATTTATTTAGAACTATATTTCCTATCATATATGTGTCTTGAGGATTTTTTATAATCATCAGTGTGTACTGACTACTAGTTAAGTTGTTGCTTAAAAAAGCAGGGCTTGCACAGTAGACAGATACACTCACATAGAGAAAACTGCTTACTTACAACAATAGAAAGCTTTAGAGTCCATCTAAGGCTTAAATCAGATCGAATAATATATAAAATAAGCAAACAAAATAACACAAATTTAGTAATCTTCCTGGAATAATTTCAGAAAGATTAAGATTAACCCATTAACCCCAGGCCATCAACCCATGGAAAGCATATAGACCTCTGATCCTGAGAACTGAAAGACAGTGCAGACCACCTGGCTGGAGATTTTACAAAGATTTTTTGCTTGTCTTCAGGAAGAAGGGTGACAAAATGTTTGCATAAATGGAGATTGAGTGGACAGGGTTTCAAGACTTTTGCTTTTTAGGAGTCAGGGAGGATTTAGAAACGTGCTGTACACATATTGCAGACGTGGTGAAGAAGGCCTGCAGGTGCCCGTTCGTTGCTGTACGGTGAAGAGTGTCATCACTTACTGTCTTTGTGCACGGATTCCCAGCTGCACAGTGCATAAAAAAGAGCCCCACAGGGTCATTTAGGTCGTCTGGCAGATAATCGGACATACAGGGTTAAGTGTTAAGCCTCTGTTTAGAGTCTGAATCAGTTACTGCACATTCTTAATAGGACTGCTACAATTTGTCTCACAATAAGTGTCATATTATTGCATTAGATTTTATTAGCTGTAGTAGTAAAAGTAGGTTGTAAGCATGCAAACAGCCTGTAACAAAGCAAATGCTGTAATCATGAACAAAATGCATCTCTTGGCTGTGAACACCTAGTATGCACAGTTAATTGAAATTAATGATCAATAGTTCTACTTCAAATATTTTTGAAAAGCCAATTTTCTTCAGCTCACTTGTTTCCTTTTCATCATAATCTATTTCCACTTTAATCAGCTCCACTTCATCTCTCAAAACTGTTAAATAATTAAAAAGACTGGAGTATTTGCAATGTTTTGCAATTTCCTGTTTACTAGTTACTTGAAGGTTGAGGTTGTGCATAATATGAAAAAATCTGCAAGAATATCCCAATTATGGCAGATCTGGGCTTGTTGTCTGGTATTAAACGTAGTGTGCATCCACAAAAACATCTTCACAGTTTGCTATTACCAATACAATCATTTCTGAACTTAATGAATTTTGAATATTTCTATTGTGTTTTGCATCTAAGCTGAACTCAGAGCAAAGAGATTCTACATGGCAACAAAGCAGTGAGATAACCCTTTTCTTTTTTAAAATCAAATAAAAAATTACCTTTGAGTTCTGCCAAAACTGAAGGCCATCACTTAGAAATACATAAATTCAAAAATCTCTTAATTTATCCTCTATTCATCCTTTTTATCACTGACTTTATCACGCAAGCTCTCATTTTCTTGAAGCACCTCTGCACTTCACAGCGCAGCAGAGCAGAGAAAGGATGCAAGCAGTGTAAATTAGGGTGCTCCTGAACTGCTGCGGTCCGCCTGCGAAGTGCACAGCGGAGCACAGCAGAAATGGATGAAGTGTAAATTGGGGGTGTCACTACCTCCACTCTAAGCTATTTGTATTGACAAATAGGATGTTACTAATTATTCAGGGACACAATCCACAAATTCTGTTTTCTGCAGCACAAACCACAAATGTATTTCCCTTGCAAATGGTGCACAATTTAACTACCCTCTGAACCACAGCTGTCCAATAAAATATATAAAAAAAAACACCAGTTTATTTTAGAGGTGTCTTATTAAATTGTCATTCTGAAAATAGAAAGTTGTGTGTCTATTAATATACACTGCTCAAAAAAATAAAGGGAACACTCAAATAACACATCCTAGATGGACAGTTTGATTTCACAGAAGTTTGATTTACTTGGAGTTATATTGTGTTGTTTAAGTGTTCCCTTTATTCTTTTGAGCAGTATATTATGAATTACATTTAGATTGTAACTGGTGAGGGTCATTTGAAGAGTGGAACAAATATGACAAAACCACAGAAATTTGAAAAAATATTTTCACTTTTTTACAACCCAAATTCCAATGAAGTTGGGACGTTTTGTAAATCACAAAGAAATGGATAGTACAATGTTTTGCAAGTCCTTTTCAATTGAATTCACTACAAATGAAAAATTATATATTGTGTAACCACAATTGTTTGCACATATAATCTTCATTGGTGACATTCATTAAATTATCTGCAATCTTTCTTTCTGTAAAAAAAATCTTAAAAATAAAGCTTTTTAAAGCTGTATTTGTTTGTTGTTGGTTTTTTTTTAACAAATACAGCAGAGCAATTGCCTAGTAATTATTCTCTTGAAAAGAGTCAGAATAACCACAAAAACTAACCATAATCAATTTGTTCCTTTTCCATCTCTACGCCACATTAAAATGCAGCCAATCCAAGTGAATAAAGCCCTAGTAGAAATTTGATTTTTTTTTTAAATAATAAAAATATGAAAAATAACAGAATTGCTAAAGTCAATGCAAAATTTGCTAAAGAGAAAAGTTTTTAGTTTGCTTCTTAACTTTTAAACATTCTCAGCTTCCCTTTGGTTTCCTGAAAGGCTATTCCAAAGGTGAAGGTATAATAAGAAAGTGATGGAAACGAAGAGTTTGATTTTTAACTTTAGGTACTAACTGAAAACCTTTCCCAAAAGACTTAGGAATTCTGGAGGGCGTATAAAGTGAAGCTTTTAAGGTAAAAGTGTCAGATAAATAAGTCAGACTAAATCTACCAAAACTTTTAAAAAGAAACATACGAACTTTAAAATCAATTCTAAAACTCCCAAGTAACCAATGCTGAGAATTTAAGCCCCTTTTCTGGTCCTTATTACAATTCTTGCAGTTGAAGTTTGCAGGGCCCGCTTATTAAAAAACAGAAAGCAGAGCATTGCATTGATCAATATGGCATGCTGTACTAGTCTCTGAAGCAATATAAGAGAGAAACTGTTCTTCTGATGAGAGAACATGTTTTTTTTGTATCATTTGAAAGCTATCCAAGTAAGTAATGTACTAGGACTAATGTATGTCAGATTGTCAAATTTAACAACTATATCTTTTAGATGAGGGCTGCACAGTGGCGCAGTTGGTAGCACTGTTGCCTTGCAGCAAGAAGGTCATGGGTTCAATTCCTGGCCCGGGGTCTTTCTGCTCGGAGTTTGCATGTTCTCCCTGTGCATGCATGGGTTCTCTCTGGGTTCTCTGGCTTCCTCCCACAGTCCAAAAACATGACTGTCAGGTTAATTGGTCTTTCTAAATTCTCCCTTGGTGTGTGTGTGCATGGTTGTTTGTTTGTCTCTGTGTTGCCCTGCGACAGACTGGCGACCTGTCCAGGGTGTACCCCGCCTCTCGCCTGGAACGCAGCTGGAGATAGCTTAGATGATCTGAAGTTTTCATTGCCAGTGTTCAAACTTATGCTGTGCATTTTCCTCTACGCAGGTTTATCTAAAAATTCAATCTCATCTTGATTGAGCTGAAGAAATTTCCATGACTTGATTTCTAAAATATTGTTAAACAGTATGTCACAAAAACACATCTTTAAGTGTTTTTAAGTGCACTGAATTTTATTTAGGGTTAACAGAGTAAGAGAGTTTTGCTGCAATTACAAAGTTTATGTTCAAAATAACTAAGAACCATAGTTTTCCTTTCTACTTAATGCATTACTAAGTGTTGATCTGTCACATAAAATCCCAGTAAAATGTATTAAAGTTTCTACTTTTATGAAAAGTGGAAGAGGTATGACTGCTCTTTCAAGGACTTGTGTACTAAAACTTTTTGTAACACGAGCAAAAACAGCCTCTTGCTCCTTTTCTGCTCTCTGCAAGTTTGTACTTCTCGCATCAGTCATTAAGTCTTCTGCTCCTCTATATGGAATATTGTACATTTCCCATACACCTGACACTTAGAAGATACATGTGCTGCCTCTGCAGCTTCAATGTAAGCTTTCTACAGAGATCTAATAGCATAATAGATGACAATCCTGCAGCT
The DNA here is from genome assembly GCA_010277075.1 of Poeciliopsis retropinna. NCBI lineage: Eukaryota > Metazoa > Chordata > Actinopteri > Cyprinodontiformes > Poeciliidae > Poeciliopsis > Poeciliopsis retropinna. The sequence goes on along the minus strand of VMRM01000024.1, from coordinate 8,793,637 downwards.
TTTGCGAACAGCCCCGATGTTCCCATTAACATTCAAGCATTTCAGAGATTTTGAGAATAAAAACTGCAGTGAACACATATAAAGGAGAGGGGAAAATGTATGTCAGGTAATTAAAAGTGGCTAGTCTCGAAAATGTCACTCTTGTCACTGTTAATAAAAAAAGTTATGTAATTAAGATGCCTAATTAAATCCCATCATCATCTCAATGCAGAGTACAACCTTTAAAACATTTTTCAATTCAACCACAGAGTCTACTATAATTAAAATGAATGACACCTGGATCAAATTTATTATAGTCTGCCATGCTGCTCTCACCATAAAGAGGAAGATGAATGAAGATGTTGGGTGGATCAAATGAAGCAAGAGGTGTATGAAATGGACAATATAAAAGCTTTTGTTTATGTGTCTTTCTGGCCCTTTTGCATTTGATCAAACACATCATGGTGCAATATTCTATCATACTATTAATTAAAAATGTGTAGCAAGCAGTAAATGTTTATAAAGCTTACCAACAATGTGGTTTTGTTTTAAGCTTCTTGGCTAAAACGTGTTGCATAACATCAAGATGAGTGCATAAAAGTGGGGAGAGAAGGGAAAGGAATCTCCCTCAGGTGGTAACAGAAGAAATTTTTTTTGAAAAGCAAAAGAGCAGAGAGAAGCATCTTGCTACTGAGAATGATGGAGAAGCCATTTTCCAGTCACAGGGGTCAGAAAAGGCAGGGTAGTATAACTCACCATTTGAGCATGACTGAACATGACACTGTACACCGACTAACACGTGCTTAGGGCACAGGTTTCTGCAAGACTTACAATGTCATAAACAGGCTTCATATTTTCAGGGGAAATAAGCCTCCTGGCTGTGCATCAATTTTCTACAAACAAGATAACAGCTGTGTGTAGTGGGCCTAAGCAATTTTTTATGATTTTACATTTTTTTCTAAATTAGTGTCAGAAATGTTTAAAATTAATCTAAATTACTGATTATTTTCCTTTTTATCAGGTAGTACATATTTGATATGAAAAAAGCAGTGTTGGTGTAAAATGATAACCTAAATAAATGATTCTAACATATGTCAACGGTACCCACTAATAAATGTAATCAGAAATGACACCTCTCATTAATCACATTAGTTCCTATTTACTACAGATTAACTAAGCTAAAACAATCATACAAACATTATTCAAATACAAACAATAAACACCAACAACATTAATTCTTCTCTGCAACTACAATTAAAACAGCTTTTTAGTAGTTGTACTTTTTTATTTCAGGCAAATAAAAAAGTAACAGAATCAGTTAAAAATAGTTATTAATGATGAAATCTGGTTACGTCAGCCTTGTATATGGTTAGTGATTGAATAAGTAGTTACAAAAACAAAAATACTGTGCAATTGCTTTGACACAGCTAGCAGCTTCTCATTAAGAAGTCATACCCAGAAATCTACTACTTCAGATAGTCAGTAAGAAGAATGGATTTTGTTAATTTTCTAAGCAACATTATTTACGTTCAAAATTAATATTGAATTATACCTAATCCTTCCACTGAATAGAGACCGCATTCACATTCAAGGTCTAAAACATTTAAGGTTATGGCTGACTGATTATTTTAAAGCTTTTCAAATTTCTACCGTTATGGAATATGAATATTCATATTTAAAAAATTATCATTCATTGAACGACATTCAGACTACAGTGTCTGACCACACAGAAAGTCCTTTCAAAAGTTTCTGGAAAACAATAAGGTCAAAGGTCAAAAGACACTGAGTTTGAAAAATAATCTAATCTATGGATTCCAGGTGCATAAGCAAACAAACCGGCCAGGTCTCAAACAACATGTAAATGTGGAATATATGCATGTGGTAATATGTTTAATTTGGAGAATATGTGTTGGTCAGAGCCTTATAAAATGGACACTTTCCAGAAATCAGGGGGACTTCCCTATGATCGGACCAAGGTTTCCTCGAGATTCAGTTGTGCTGACTTCGGCTACAGCATCTTGAAGACATGGACAGAATAAGATAAAGTTTAATTTGAGCATATATTTGATGTGTCTGGGTATGAAGTACATACAAATATTAATAAAATGTTGTTTTGCTGGACATAAAATTCCAATAATCAAATTTCTTGTGACTTGCAGAAAAGTAGCTAAAGGTGGTGCCAGGTTTGATCAGAATGTTCCCAAACTGTACACATGTGCTAATGTTGCTAGAAAAAGAAAACATCCTGAAATCTTATGTTTTTCTAAGTGTTGATTAGTCATTGTTTGTACGTCAATAAAAACAAAACCATAATGCTTGGTTGCTTCTTTTTCAGCTACAATAAATATGTGCATCTTTATCGAGTGGAAACATTCACAGTTTTTATGTAGTCAAAGTGTGAAGATGCATTTTTACACCTCATACTTTAGCTTAAATCAGTTGTCAGTGTTTAGCGGGTCAGCATTGCAGAAAGTGTTGACCATAACTTAAAGTAAGAGATTCTCACCATCAGCCTATAGATTATGTTATTCTAAAAATTCTGCCATAAGTGCTGAATAATTATATGCCCTTTTTGCAGTCTCAGAAATTCCTCAGAAATAGCGTATGTCAGATGTCAGGGTTTTCTTGGAAAATTCTTCTTAGACACTTCTGGATGTGTACAGTAATTGGTAGCCGTCACATCTTAGCAGGCAGTGTATTCCTGAAGGAATCTCAAAATGACACGATCTCCTCAAATGCCAGCCAGAATTTGTGTCTTCATGTATTTATGACTGCAAAGAGAAATATCACCTATGAAGGAAAGACATGCTGAGCATATGTACTTTTTATGTTCACAATTAAAAAAAACTAAGTACTTGCAAACAAATGCATGAAAGCAGTATAGGTGTGATCATAATGCTTGAGAAGTGAAACACACCAAGCTGCAAGAGAGTTTAAACACAAACGTTAACAGCAATACAAATAGTCAAAACAGGAATAACAAAGAAAAGGATCTGAAAGAAACAGATCGACAGTCATCACCAGTTCATTAAGACTTATTTTTTGTAGCACACACAAAGCCCAGAGTTTTATCAAGAGGGACAGCTCTATCATCCTCTTATGGGAGAGCAGCATAGAGTGCATTTGGAAGCTCCGCAACAGCAAGCTGCTGTCACGCTACGACTTGTCACATGATGCTTTGAGGGATTATGAAACCAAAACACAAATGCACGTTAAAGATTCTCAGCAGAGCATGAAAGTTGGTACAGGAGACGTTTTTGTGGATGCACACTAAGGCTCTGGGTCACACTGAATATGCATGTATGGAGGTATCAAATTTGCTCCTTGAAATGGGTTTTGCATATTTATCAACTTTGTTTTGCTCAATCTATTAACATAAAACCCATTCAGGTTGCAAATGCTTTACAAGAAATGCAAGTAATACAATTTTACTGGAAATGCACGTTGGAGAAAGGACAGGAGTTTTGGACTTTCATTTTGAAGACACGCCTTTGTGTTCTCAACATTTATGAGAGCAGAATTACTTTTAAAAGGGTCTTTTTGTCTGGGAATACAATTATGCCATTGTTTTGTTGCCTAGAATCAAACACGGTACTACTTAGAATGCTAGATCAATCTTTGGGCGTGCGTGCAAGAGCTTCATTCTTTTCTTTTTTGTGCTTTTTTCCACCTGGATGCACATCTTACCTAAGCTTGCCTGTCAGAATAGATTTCTTGATGCTCCAGATGACTTCTCTCGCACTTAAGTAATGAAACGGCAATTTAAAAAATCCATGAAAATAAATCCTGTAACAGGAAAAGCAACTATCACATTATATTTTGAGTATTGTTATATTTCTGAAGTTTGTTTCCAAATTTTTTATTTTTAAAAACATATATAGTATACATTGTCTTAACATATCAGTAAATCACAGAGGCTATGCTTATTCCTGTACTTTGTTGTCTGTGGTAATTGTTTAATATGTATTGAATTATAAGAATAATTTCTCATAATTTGGCATGAAGGAGAAAAGGGTTTATATTTGCAATAGCTACAAAGTGAAACAAACACAAGGTCCTTTTGAATTTAATGTTCAGAATATAACAATTTTCTCAGAAAATCACTTGCTCTCAGGATATAACAAAATGCACCTCTGTTTTGAGTCATGGTTTAACATAATCCCCACCCTCTTGTTAACTGTTATTAACTGTTGGAGAAACAGTTTAGAATTATTGAGTGAGATTGGATCAAAAAGTAACAGGGAGCTAATATCTTACAATAGTACACATTTATTATACACCTTCATCAGCTGGTCCTAGAGGTTGAAGCTAATGGCTACATGGAGTCAAAGCAGTCTTTTATTGCCTGTAAACACTTTCGATCTAAAAAACGCCAAATGTTTTGCAGATGTTTTTTTATGAACCTTTAAACCGTTCTTATTATTAACATAGCAAATTATCGGAGGAGGCAGTGATTTTCTTTTTACTCCATATTTCATGGAGTAAAATATGCTGAGAAGAGAAATTGTAAAGCATTTCTGGTCAGAATGCCTGCCAAATTTAAATATTTTTAAAGGTGCATAAGGTTCTGTTTACATAAACCACCGTGATGGTATATATAGGAGTTAATCCATTTTAAGCCTGCTAAAATCCTCTTTAGCTTTAGCCTCTTGGACCAAATAATCTGGATTTATACAGTATAAAGACTCTAACACAGAAATAGGTAAGATATTGAGTGAAATAAGTCTTACCTCAAAATCCCGGAATGATGTGTGGGACCCAACTTTTGTGTTGTTCTGGGATTCTGCCTGCCTCCTGCATGCATTCCAATCTAAGTCAATGACAACTAAACCTTCACATGACAGTAGTATCAAGAATGGTAATAAGAATTTGAAACATTACAAAAACAAAATGGCAAAGTGGGAAACGGACTAAACTTATGTAGCGCTTTTCCAGTCATATTGACCAGCCAAAGCAGTTTACACTAGAGCCGCATTTACACTCACAAATATACACGCAAATGTACACACCAATACACACATCAGTGTATAAATGTGACTGGTAATTGAGACCAACTTCCAAATCAGTACTATATAGATACCAACTTTAAAATCAAACCTCAAATAGAAAGATGGGGACTCTATTTTGCATTTTGTAATCACACTGCCCTATTGTCCATATGTTGCACTGGCTTGAAGCCTACAGTTCAAATAGGTCAGCCAGCTCACCAGCTGGATAGCAGGAAGCAGATACTGTGACCAGGTTCGTTCTCAGTGTGTGAATATTGGAACTGCTGTTGCTGCTGTGCTGTACAAGCTAAGTGACTGGCTGTTTGCCTAAAACAAGGACAGAGGCAGTTGCATAAGAATAGGGGGGGAAAGGAATAGAATGGAAATGTCCTTTATTGACACACAATTGGGGAATTTCTGTTCACCAGCAGCAAAGTGACATGTCATCAAAGTAAGTAGAGTCACACCGATATAAAAAACATTTGCAATATATAAAAAGAATAAAGAACAAAATATTTTACAGTCTTCAATGTGTAATTTAAAAATAATAATAAAATAGTGCATTCTGGTGCACTTTGAATGTGCAAGTGAGTAGGTAAAGGATGAGATTTGAGGAGCAAAACCAGATGCCAATTAAATCCAAACAAGTATGAAAAGATTTTGTATCTCTGTAACTGGGGAGTCAAGCAATGGAAAGTACTGAATATGGAATGAAAAACAATGTGCAAACATCAAACAGTTAAAAAATACATGCTATATTACTCATAATTTCAACTGATTTAGAGGATTAACACAAATTTGTATTATAATAAGTATCTTCCTTTATTATTTGTCACTACTGTTATTATTAGTAGACTATTGTGGTTATTTTCCTGTCATTATTATTATCATTATTATTTTTGTTATTTTATTTTTTATTATATGACTTAGATTGTGTAATTATGTAATACTTAGACAAGGAGTTAGTAATTCTAGTGCTGTATGTTCAGTTGCTATTGACAGCTGTCATTATTAGGGCTGAAATGATTCCTCGAATGATTCGAGTACCTCGATTAATTAAAATTCCTCGAGGAAAATTTATGTGCCTTGAAGATTTGTTAAATTATGTTTTATTACGTAGCACACCGTGTTCTGCCCAGATCATTATTTGTGGTGGACAGTGCTCTTACTTCCACCCATGAGTTGTTGTGAAGTGCGAGCAGCATGGTGCTGAATTGTGCGGCGTTTTGTCAGGGTATGTGGGACAAATAAGAATTGTTGAACTTTGCAGTGCGATGGCTGGACTATGACAGGTTTTTTGCCATCAGAATGGAGTTGTGACGGTTCTGAAGCAAACGGTGGGGATAAGAAAGAGAGAAAAAAAGAGAGACCGGAGACAGAGAGAACCAATTCCTTGGATAATCGTAAAAATATTCTATATAGTACTCAATTACTAAAATTTTCTTTTACAACAACCCTAGTCATTATTACTATTATTTTTATGGGTCCGTACATTTTCTTGTCCTGTTATGAGAGTCAGTTTGTATTAATTTTGTGTTTATGCAATATAACTTATTTGTTGGTTCGTTAGCACAATAAATTGAACAGGCATAGGAATGCCACATGTTTTTAATTACAAATTTCTGATAATTACTGAATCAGTAAGTGATATGTATCATTAAATTGAGAGAAAGGTAAGGATTAAATAAGTGTTTACTTCTTCTTACTCATTTTCAAACAAAAAAGTGGTAATTATATTGTTCTAGATTATTTTGTACGTTTTCTTTTGTTCTGAACCATTGTAGTCTGAAACCTGACTGCAACTAGTAGTTGGTTCAAGAAATAACTAGTAACTTTTTTAAAAAAAAAAACCTGTTTGAAATAAATAAAAATAATTGTCAAATATGCAAACATCCTTTATGTCCAATTTGCCGTTTCTCCTGATTTAAAAAAAAAAGATAAATCACATCCTTCTATTTTCCTTAACAGTATTTTCAAGGTGTGCATATGTAAGGCTATATAACCTTCAACCTACTTTCTTTGCTGTATTCTCAAACTGATGTCGAAACAAGTAAGAGCAGCAATTTACAGCAACTGGACCATAAAAGTACTATTACTGAGACTGTACAGAAGGCACATTACCAGTTCTTGATCATTTCTAAAAACAAATTAAAAACAGCTCAACAACACCTAAACAGTACATATATATCTTTATTTTCAACCTTTTCTTTTTGGCTTTGTTCTACTCTAAAGCTCATGAGAGTTTTTAAGAAGTATAAAAAAATGTATGTAGTCCAAGATGCAACAAAATGTTGCGGAGAATTGATGAAGCTAAGTTTGGAGCATTGTCTTTGGGCATCAGTGCACAACACTACGTGAACTCAAAGCAAACATAATGATAGCAGAGGATCCAGTTCTAATTTCAGTTAATTAAGATAAGATTTATAGTGTTATCCAGTGAAAAGGAGGAAGTCAATAGACCTATTGCTTAAGTGCAGTGCCTTGGAGAATGAATTTTATTTCCTTTATTTAACCAGGTAAACCCGTTGAGATCTGGATCTCATTTTCAAGAGGGACCTGGGCAAAGAAATTAACAAACCTCAGCCTGATGTAGGAATTTGGAAATGCTCAGCCATGGTCCCAGTCTGCATGGAATTCTGCCTGTGGCAAATAACATCTTGTGACAAAAGATTTTTTGAAAATATGTCTCCCAACTACTATCACCTGCATACTTTATATACTATATATAAAGGGACTCATATTGAAAGGTTGTGCAAGTCCAACTTTTCTCCACATAATGAGTCCATGTTTTATTAGGGATTGCCTAGTCCACAGTAATGCAGCTGGGAAAAAATGAAAGCACTCAGATGGTATTTGCAACAAAAATGTTTTCTCTGTTAAACCATATTGCCATAATAACTGATAGGGAAATAAAAGTTTTCTGTCTTGAGAAATTTCTGAGAAACAACACATTGTGGGTTTGGCTCTTGCTGCTGCTCAACTAATTGGCCATAGATGTGGCACCAGCTGTGTTGTGTCCTGTTCTTCAGCTTTGGTTTAGGCAAAGGGGATAAATCCACCCTCTTAAAATCCTGCTTACTTCCAGGGAGCTCACTGACATTCCACACATGGATAATATTAACTCCCAAAGCTCCTTTTGTTTCAAAAAAATTGTTTAATTTTTTTGTTTGTTTTGTTTTGATTTGATTTTAATACCTCTAAATTAACAGAGACTTATAAGACATATGATAAATTATGGTGATAAAATCACAGTAAATATTATATCAAAAATAATTTCAGGATTTGAAAAGAAAAAAAGGTAATTCAATAGATCTACCTGCATTATCACATCACAATCATATTGTCTATCTTGTTTTTACAAACTAGATAGACAAACCATTAATAGCAGTTAAGAAGAGAATAATGTAATTAGAATCTGTATGAATAAACTTTAAAAATAGCTCTGCTTATTTTATTATTTACAATGAATAAACAGCAGTTGTGTAATATGAAAAAAATAGTGAAACTTTCTACAAAGAGGGCATTGGTAGCAAATTCTATATGAATGATGGTGGTGACAGAAGAAAAAGCAACTCCAATGTTTCTTTAAATATCATCTTGGCCCTGAAGTGGGTAGTTTACTGCACTGCCAGAGATCATATTTTATCCCATTTTTTCCTGATCTTTTGTGAATCAGTGCAGCGTTCCTCTCTGAGCTATAATCTATGTTCTTTGTGAAAAGCTTGTTAAAGGGGCAGTAAGTGAATCAATATCTGAACAGAAATTGAAATACAATCACCACCATCCTAAAAATAATGGCCTAAGTCAATTTTTGCGAAAAGATTTTTTAGGCACAAAAATTGGGCCATTATTGTAGGAAGGTGAAAATATGAATACCTTTTCACATATGTAGTCATGTGTTATTTCTCTTCAGGCCCACATTCAAGTTCAAGTATTCACTGTGATAAATGCTTCATATCAAAATCCAGCAATTCTGTCAAGAAAGGAAAAACGTATTCAACATCTATATAAATAAAATTAAGAGAATAGATGGTTAAAATGTTGCAACTTTATAAAAAGACAAATGCATGGATTTCACAAAATACCGTGAGCATACTTACTGAGTTTAGCACGTTTGCCTCCAGATTGAGGGTTCACTAGATCTGAGCTATAAATGATTCAATAAATCCAATACAGAGGCACAGAAATTACAAATTTACTTTTCTTTTAATGATAAATAGGAAATATTGTTTTCACTGTTCAAATTAAAAATTGGCATTTTATGCAATTGTGTAAAACGCCAGCATATTTTAAATCAGTCATTAAATGCCCTAGCAATGCTGTTTTACGCATTTCTATTTCATCCCTTGTTATTACTTTCAGACATTTTTTAAGTGTTTTCACTGTAAAAAGTGTTTTTAACAATTAACAATCAACGTTGATCTTTGAGGATCCTAATTATAGCAGTTATCAAGTGTCAAGCAAAGATCTTTTTGTCAAAGGAAGGCGAAGAGGAAAACAATTATAACTAATTGCTAAAAACATGGACATGCAATTACTTCCAAGCAGAATAATGAGTCATATCTCAATGTGACTCTGTAAGGTAATGCCAGCACGGCAGCACCTTATGCCACTTCAAACACTGCTGCCCAGTTGGCAACTCTGCTTACTTCTGTAAGTTGGAAAGGACTGTATAAACTGTGAAGTAATTGGTCAGCACTTTTTGTGCAGCAAGGATAAATAAGTAACCTTCATCTCTGACTTGAATTTTTTATCTCATCATTTGTTATCAAGTAAAAGTGTGAAACAAAGCAGGAAAAAATATGCAGAATCAAAAGTGTTTTGACACTTTGAACTTTTTTGAATGATGAAAACCATTTGAGTTTTATGTTGAAGACATAAACACACAAATGAGCACATCAATGTGAAGTGGAAGCAGAGGAATATGTGATTTTGAAAGTTGTCTATTAATAAAAATAGCAACCTGAAATGAATTCATGTTCAGACCACCTGATCTAATATTTTGTGGAATCACAAAATATTATTTCAGATATAGCTGTAAGCATTTTTTTTTGTTTTGTTTTGGGTTTTTTTCTTTTTTTTCTCCAAGGAGTTTTTAGTGGCGCTGGTGGCTCGCATTTGTTTTTTGGCGGGGGTGAGTGCACCACAGCACGCCCCAGCTGTAAGCATTTTGAAGTAAATCTCCATTAACTTTTTCTGTACATCTGTGCAGTTAATGCTTTTTTTTTTTTTTTTTTTTTTTAATAGGCCAAGATCATTCTGACTGAAGTTAAAGTATCTATAAACATTATTTATCAAGTTTTGCCAGTTTACCCAATGAAAATAAGGTCTTTGTTTTAACTGGGCTTTTTTAATACATGCATATATGTTGGTTTATACCTTCCACCAGAGGGTGGAGCAGGAGCAGAGTGCAGAATTTAACAGCAGGAGAGTTGCTGTGAGATGGAAGCTCGGAAGTTTAAAAACGGCAGCGCCAAGGAATAGCTGCATCTTGAAGGCTGTACTCTGTCCACCTAACTGTTCGCACAGTTAAATGGTAACCTTGTGATCCATTAAGGTAAAACTCCAAGTATGTTTTTGATGACTGAATAACATTATAACATGATGTAAAGATCAAAAACGTTTGATCATTTGATTCTTTAATTGCTCTTCCAATCAACTCTAACTACTTTCTCTGTCCTTACAGAAGAAAAGTTGCCCTACAGCATTATGCTGCCAGCCTCATGCTTCTAGAGAAAATTTATATTGTTTCCCTCTTTTCAATTACTTGCTAATAACAGTTGACCAGAAATATGCAAAAATCGGTTAACATTTGGAGGAAGGGTTTGATTTCTGTAATGCCACATGATATATTGGGAAGAACTTTATTTTTTTTATATGCCAAGTATTGCAAATATAAATATAACACACTGCTTTACCATTTACTTTATATATATTTTTGGGATGCCTCTCGCATTTCCTATGAGACGCAAACTCTCATTGGAATTGAAAATGTTTTCAATTTATCAAGGGTATGAATATTTCTTGGCTTGCATTTACCTTACAGATTTGGGTTAATAACACCTTAAAACCCAGGGAAGTTTAAAAAGCCCTGTCTGCCCTGAAGTTTGGTGTTTTTGAGGAGTCACCAACTTTCTGCATTAACTTTTCCCTTAAAGGCACCAGATCAGTTACTTGTGCCAGATATGCTTGGGAGGAATCATGGTCCCTTATTTGTTTAACATTGTATGTCTGTAATAACATTTTGATGCACAGTATCTCCAACAGTTTTTAAATGCATAGTAGAGTTGGTAGTAGAGTTAGGAACACTAACTCGACTATCAACTTGTCTTCAATTGAAAAGGAAAGAAAAATTACAATGAGTTTCCAAACACAGCTGCCCAGAAGATATTTTCAACTTGATTTTTGGTTTTAATGGGTCACTGGCTTTACATTACAGATCTATATCAATTCCAGATGCTGGTGGTCAATTTATAAAGCTTGACACAGGACACTTAATTAAAAAAGTCTTCTGAATCTAAATCAAGCTCAGCTTGAGGAAACATGAAGCAAATGGCAGTCCTGGGGCTTTCTAAATTGCTTTTTAGTAACCAGTAGCTATGTTTATGTTGAATCTGCTAAAATAAGTTGCAATTAATTATTTCTCCCCTTTAATGAAGTTAGTTAATGTACTTTTTTTCTATAAAGTTCACATGAAAGTCAAAATAACATTTTATCCTGTCAGAATGAAGGCATTCCAGAGGAGAGGATGCACCTCTCAAACAGAGAAAGCATCCTTTTTTAAAAAAACAACCTTGGTGCTGGTAAGGTGAATTCAGAGGACCCAGAGTATTTGATTTGTTGTGAATGTAAGAAAACTGCAGTGGATGTGTCAACATTAGCATATGCCATTTTTTATTGATATTTGACATATAATTTAGCCATCACTAATTAATATTCAATTTTTTCTGGTATTCTATTTCATTTCTAAAACATGTTTTCAAAACTGGTAGCTATTTAAATCAGTTTAGGCAGGCTACCAGAAAACCTAAAACGTTTGCTAGATTGAAGGACTTGATAAAAGTCATTCTGTACATTTATTAATACACCGTTTTGATAAAAATGGGTGACAGAACCAGTTTTAATAGCACATTTATACTTCTCAGAGTATTTGTGGTTTATCATAAGATTTCAAGCACATTTGACCCTCGTCAATCGGTGTCAATTAAAGCAGGGACAGGATGGAAAAGAAAATATACCAGGTGGAGGAAGGGAGTTGCACGAAGCATCAGGCTTTTTAGACAATTCTGTACATTTAACAGAGTCTGAATTGCTAATCTGTTGGATTAGTTCTGCCTCATTGCACGAAAAAGGATTCCCAGGAGTTCTGTGTTCAAGCGAGAAGCTGGGAGAAATGAGAAGAATGAGTCAGTAAAGCATCAGTAAAGAAATTCCAGTATCCTAGTTTGTGTTTTGTTTAAGGCGCTTTCACATAAGAAGAAAAGTGTTGTGTAACAATAAGACAACCTCTATTGACTAGACTACAAAAAAGCTAATTTAATAGATCTTTGTGGTACCAGTGCAGTGTAAATGAAAGAGTTAAAAAAAAAAGAAAAGATAATCACACTCACTAGAGTGTCTCGATAACAATAGTAGGATTTAAAATTAAAATGTTATGCTTTTCACAAAGAGAAAATCCAAAATGAAGTTTTTGTTTTAGTGGCTTTGTCATCTCAAAAGACAATTTAATGTATATGCACAGAGAAACTCCTCTTCACAGCTGGAGGGAAGTGGATGGATGCCATTTCTTTTGTTGTTCAGTGAAGCAATGAGGTGGGAAAAAAATCCTTTTACCATTCAAAATTATAGATATCTGTCACATTCACAGTCTTGTACCCTCTGTTTCAAAGCGATATCTTACTCATATCACAGGCACAATTGAGCATCATCAGCTTTCAGATGGCATTTTAAAAAGCCATCTGAAACAAACAATCTCTGCTCTAAAAAACAAAACAGCATAATTTTGTAGTTCTGCTTTTTCCTTATATTTTTCTGTTGGAAAAAGAAGAGAGTTAGTATACAAAGATAAAACTACAGACAAGTAAATCCAGTAATTTTAGGCTTTAAGAGATCTACTCAAATAAGTCTCTGTTGTGCAAATTAATTTTGTTGTGTTGTTTTATTCTTTAGTTACTTCACTCCATTAAATTTTGTGATTACTTTATGCTGCTGTTAGAAACTCAGATTTTGGATTTAAAATTTTGGGGCTTTTGTTAGAATCTGTTTACTTGTTCTACAAGTAAACATTCTTGTGGGACAAGGGGAGTAAACAGAATGTTAAACATAAACCGCTATTTGATATTTTCAGAAATTACTTATGATCATCAGTTGCATTAACTTGACACTTGGTTGTTTTCTTTTTGTTTGTTTTTTTAATGGTTTACAGAAAAATTTGAAGGCTGTGTGTCAGCACAGACCTTATCAACTTTACTCACAGTACATCACAGAGGTAACTCAATTTGTTGTTAATCGCAGGCTCTGTAATTAATTAACAGAAATCAATGTCATTTTAATCTAAAGTCATATATAGACCAAATAAGTAACATCTTCAATTCCAAAAATGATTTTGCTGCTAAATTATTAAGACTTATTATATTATTAATTATTATTATGTAGTCTTATTATTAAGATTAATAACTTAAACAACACAGTTTTGTGTTGTTTAATCTGTTATTAGGATATTCAATCATCACATAGGTGCATAGTGATATTAAAGACAAACTATTGTCTGATATAATAACTAGTCTAATAATAGCTTTTATTTTTGAAAAATACTTCTTTAGAGATGTGGGCCGTGGACACTGACATTAGTGCTGGAGGTGTATGTGCTTACTGCAGTGTTTTGCATTGATACAGTATAATAGGACTGAATAGCTTCAGTGATAGGCCAACAGTAGTCTTTTCCAGAGTATCATCAGATCATCAGATTGTTTTTTTGAAGCAATAATTAACACCCAGTGGACAAAGAAGTGATTTTGTCATCCATCACTGTTATTTGTGGATATTGCTTGTGCATCAGATTTTCAAACAAATGAGAAAAGTGCAGATACCTTAGTATTTAAAAGAAAATGCAACAAACTGCGTTAACATTTTTACTGATAAAATAAACTAAAACAACAAAAAAGATTATCATGAGAGCATCTGAACATCATTTTAGACCTGAACACTGAACTCAATGCATCTAGCTATGCAGGAGCTAACATAGGGGTTGGAGAAAAATGGAGGCTTTGGAATGGGTCTGGCCAAAACAAGACCAGGCCTCTATTTTCAGTCACTAAGTGACTAGTGGCCTTATTAAAAACAGCCCCTTGTTCTATGTGTTGCTTCAGAGAGTCTTGAATCAGATTTGGAGGCAGGGACTCTGTTCAAGTTTTACATTTTACTCAGTCACTAACATTTGTCCAACAGAAATGAAGTCTTGTACAACAACCATCATCCACTATGAAGAGAGAAGTGCCGATCCGAAAGAGGCGGCCAACCCAGACTGACCGGCTTCTTTCCCTTCCTCTGCTGCTGTTACCGGCACCAGATCTAGAGGAATCTGAGCTAGTACCAAGTGGTGCACAGGCAGATGAATCCTGTGCAACCAATATCTGTGGATCACAGAGGAAGCAAATAGATACAATGTTACTCTGGCAAGAGCTGGTTGGTTCTGACACACAATTTCAATCAGAGAAAAACAAATAAATAAATAATACAATTACAATACAAATTCAATCAACAACATCCAGAGTTTCCACAAAGAAATAAAATAAAACAAAATGCACAAATAAAATAACAGCAAATCAAACAAAAATTAAGAAAATCTCATCTTAAATTTAACATACCCAAACTGAACAAAACATTCCCTCTACAACACACAGTAAACACCATTTGTCAGTTACAACTGTTTTCTTAGTGATTAACGTTTGGCAGTTATAGCCGTTGCAGCGGTTACAAAGGAGATCAAGCCTACCACAAATAAATACGCTTTTATGCGAAATAAAAATACTGCAACACTGCCATTGCTAAAAATACAGAAAGAGTGCAATTATAAAACAGCACAGAAAATTAACATCATTCAGAATTTCTGCTTTTCACTGATTTGACCCAATAAAAATTCCAGCGGAGAAATCCAAGCCAATGGGGGGAAAGCAGACTTAGCTGTGAAGCAGGCTTATAATCAAGCGTTATTGCATGGGAAAGCAATGTCCAGATGGTGAATTTTACTAAATAAGTTTAGACTTTGCATGGAGTTTGGTGTACATGGTCTTTAAGAAAAAATGTCTGTTTAAGTTAATACCTTGTCAGATTTCTTGGATTATCTACATTGCAGTAAAGGGTTTGCTTGTGCTTGCCAGGACAATCAAAGTATTAATAAATTGCTGCCAGAAGCAGTTCAAGTCATCACATCAGATGAACCTACAGCAACATTGTTAGATCCACACAATAGGCACCTGTAGAATGTGAACTCTTATCGAACAACATATTCTAAAGCTAATTAAAATTACTTACAAATATCTTTGTACTCCTAGAAACACAGGCTGCACTATGCAATTTTCAGTGATATTAATAAAAAAATTGCAATTTTCAACGTTGTTTACTATGTTGTCCACTGTTTGTGAAAACACTACAAACAATCCTGATGCGCACATCAAATATTCAAACACTTGTTTGAATATTTGCTACTACCACCCATAGCAGACAGAAATTAGATTGTTTCATTTTTGTTGATTTAATATATCAGCAGTTCTTGGACTTATTTTCAATAGTAAAAAAGTAATCAAATCTATCTTGGGAGAGGTCTATGTTTATTTCACTGGAATTATTATTATTGGTGTCTGAACCAATAATAACAAAACTAGGAGTCATTCAATTGCTTTTATTTGATTAAAAGTATCGTGATTCACACAGGTAATCTGACAGACAGAACCATAAACAGAACAGCTGCAATAAAACAGGAGACATCTCCAATAAAACAGGAGAATTGACAATTACTCCTACTATGGTCATGATTATTAATATGATTATTAGGTTAGGTTAAAATAAATCAGGAAGCATAGCCAACCAAAACAAGGAATGTTTTAGTTTGGCCCACTTCTGGCCCAAATGTTTAATTGTTTAATTTTATGAGATGTCTCCAGGATATTTTCATGGAACGTGAAACAGTTGTTTACAGGTTTGTGTATTTAGTCTTTTATCTCGATTTTGTTGTTGGTTTTATGCTGCTGTCTTAGCTAAGTCACACTCAGAAAAGTTATTTTAATTTTAATTAGGTTTTTTTTCTGATTAAATAAATAAAGGATATACAACACTTCAAACTAGGAGAACCTTGAAAATAACCATCATCTGCCATAACTGTCTTTAACAATTTATTTTATAAATAGAACAATGTTAAGCCAATTACAGTAGGTGGCTCTCATTCAACAATTGAAACATTTGAATAAATTTGATTGAAAATGTATTAAAATTTACTTGAACTTGTAAAGATGACATTCGTGAGTTTGTTAGAGTTCATATTTTTCAAATATATATTTTTAGAAATGTAACTTTTAAGTTACAAAAGAATGCATATTTAACATATTCATCAACTCTTATTTAGTTTCTAAGTAGCTTTTTTATGGGGCTGGCTGTCACTGAGTCATGTTTGTGAATGAGTAAACAAGCAATTTAGTCTTACATTTCTGATAGAGCTATTCCACAACATGCTGTATTCACCACAATGAACACCTTATTCTGTGGCCCATTGTGTACAGATCTGACAAGTTCCAAAACTTCTTTTTTATTGCACATAATGTCTTTCTGAAATTGTCTTTCCCTTCCTCACTCCTTCTCCAAAGTCCTAAAAATTTCACACTCCCAGAAAGTTTAACATTGCTTAGACTTTCCGGTCGCTTTGTCATTGCTGTACTTATTATCTTTCTCTGTCTGTTCGTCTTTGTAAAGAAAGAGTGAACTTTTTGACACATGTTGGGAAAATTGTAGATCACACAAAAGACCCCTTTAGGGATGTGTAAAAGGGGTGAAAGCAATCACTGTAAATGTGAGAAATTCACAGAAAGTTGCTGTCTCCCTCTAAACTAAGAGCCAACATAAAGAACCCAAAATATTGTATCTCAGTATGGCGGTCTGTTCTCAGCCCTCCATACAATACCTGCCTTCTATTGAAGCACAAGCTTTGATTATCTTATTCTACAGTACAGTTGTCCAACATACTGGCTCAGCATGTGATGACTGTGGAGTGAGGCCTGAGCAGAGATTTCAGATTGACATTAGTGGTTTGACTCAGGTTACTTTTTACAAAATAATTTCTAGAAGGATTATTGTATTATGTTGGGTCTCACAGATGGGGTCAGGAGTGCACTGCTATTTTTCAAACACCAGGAAGGAATTAAACAATTTTATTAAAATTAATTATTCTGAAGCACAAAATGCATATTTAAGGATCACAAAACATATTTTTGCAGCATTGTTTTTAGTTGTGTTTGGAATTAAAGCTTACATTATTTTAAATAATTTTTATGTCCAAAATTGGGCAAATGCAACCAAGAACACAGCTACATGTTGCCAAAAATACACAATGCTACATTTCGAATTCAGAAGTTGGGAAGCAGCTATGTATTATGCTATGATAGCAAAAGCACCTGTTATGACAGCAAAAGCACCTTCAAGTTCATAAAGCAAAGATCTATTTGGAAATGTATCCTGTAGGAGGAAGAAGTCAGAAAAAAGGTTTTCTAAAAGCAGAAGTTTAGAGAGCTAACAATCTGACACACTACAGGGAAAATAAACAGTGTTTTGTGATGAGTACAGTCTGCCTGTAATTCACCCAAGTGAAAAATGACAACTTGGGGCAAAGACTGTAATTCAAAGCAAACCAATCCTGGCAGTATCTATGTAGATGATGCTGCTCAGTTTCTGCTCCAGTTCTGACCAGCATTTTTGCACACATTATCATAGTAATTAACAATTCTCTTTTATCCAACAAATGTGTCACCAAAACATCCTGCATTTGATTCCTAGGTTGTGCAAGTCTCATGATACTTTCAAGGTTTTATTGTACTATGTCACTGTATATCAATAATGAGCTGTCTATGGAAAATGGCTGTAATGCCAGTCAAAGTCCACTACATGTGTATTGACAGTTTTCTCACATTTCATTTAAATAGCCTTTAAAGCGATTGCTACAAAGTCAAATATTTTCCTCTTTATCTGGCTCAGCCACAAAAAATGTATAGATAAGACTAACCGTAAATTTTAAATACCAATCTATGAACACCTTATTAGCATATCAAGAGATCAGGTAATACCTAAACTATGACCCCAAATCCACAATTACTTTTTGAATATACTTGAATAATTAGGACAGTATTTAATTTCCGTTTCTGGGTAAACAAAGTATTTTGGGATTGAATTATGACTACAAAATAGTCAACAAAGGAGATGAAATGGCAACAATGGGTACAAAATGGAGGAACAAAATGGAAATATTACATGGGGAAGGACCAAGTTGATCTTCTGCAATGTGTCTGTCAATTTTGAACAGCAGTTGCCTAGGTCACAAGTCTCTGCTTTACTTATTTTTTTGATCTGGGTATGAAAAACTTGATGAACACTGGTTCAGCAGGATAAAAAGCCTTCAACTTGACTTACACAATGAAAAAATTGTCTGAGTCATACTTACATTTCTTTACATTTTTAAAGTGCCAAGTTGTTAATGGAAATGGAAATTTATACATCAGTAATTCTTTTAAAAGTTGCTTCATACTTTGAACCATCAAACAATCTCTTAAAATTTCTAATAGTAGTAAAAGTATGTAATATAAGTCATCACCTTGTACTTTCAATCAGAAAGGGCGTCACACACATAAAAATATTGCATAATATGTCATGTATTCAAACAACTCTGAGGATCACGCAGTAAACATACACCTTGTTAGCTGCTCCTCGTCTTTCATTAGGAAATGCAATGACAGGTTTCATCTGACAGCTTGACAGATGCATTCTGAATTTAAATCAAACACTGGGAAAGCAAACTACTTCCTGAACATGTTTGTCAGTTGCCCAGCAACCTAAAGACATCTTGGGAGACAGATAGGGCTCTTTTGCTCACTCTGTGCCATACCTCTACAACCTGCATGCCTGTGCTGACTGTCATGGGAAAGTATCTTCTCTCAGAGAAAAAGATGTGATCCATGGGACGTGTATAAAGTGCTCACTTATTAGAGTTTGAATCTATAGCATATAGATTCAAACTATATTTCATACTTTTGAAAAGTATGCCTATTCAAAGGTATAGGCATACTTTTACTAACTAGGCTTTTCAAGATCTGTTGGAGCAATGATAACAAAACAGATCTGGAAACAGATCTCTCTCCTATGACCAGTTCATGCAGTTTTTGTAAAACACATTTTCCTTGAGCAGTTCAGTGAGTATCCTAAGAAACAGCACAATCAGAATACTGTAGTACAATGTAGGTAAGTGAGCATTGTAAAACATGTAGCTTACTTCATTTTGCATAAAGGTTGCATAAGCTCTGAGGTGAGAAAAGTTGACGGTGATTAGGTAATTGTTGTTTTGGAATTTATGAAGTTGATGGTACTATCGATGATGGTGGACAGGTAGGTTAGTAATAGCAACACCACTATAGCACAGAATTTTTTTTTTAAATAACTCAAACACTTGGATCATGGCAAGAGTAGAGATGATTACAGAAGCCAAGCTTGGACAATCTGGTAATCACCTTCACGCCCTGATGAAAACTTTACTTGACCATAATTAGCACTCTTATTTTGAAGTCAGAAAGGAACAAATTATTTTTTGTTGATCTATATGAAGAAGTCAACTAATAAAAAATGCTAATAAGGTGACTGAAATCAATGGGTTGGAGAAACATTGAAGAACCCTCAACCACTTTTGAATTGTTAACCTGAAAGCATTTTGGCTACCCAGTAAAAAAAAAAAAAAAAAGAAAAGAAAACGCAGCAAAACAGTAACAGACAAGATTCAAATACAATTTGTAATCATGCCAAAAATGTGGTATGGATTCTTTAAAACAGAGTTTAGATTTTTTAAACCTTCACTCCATCTCTGAAAAAGAAAGTGAATCATTTTACAGTGATTATACATTCCCTAAATCAGTATTTTGAGATTCTGAACATGATTTTGAGTTTTTCCAACAGTATTTTTTTTTCTTTTCTTGAGCATCATCTCATCACTTTAGCTGGATGCATTATCACACCTTTACTAATTACAATGGCATTAACAAAAAATAAATAAAAAAAATACATGAACAAAAAATAAGACAAAATAGCAAAGCTGATCATTCCTGGTGGTAAGTTTCATTTAATTATTTTTTACCAGAATTACAGAGAAACAAGTAAAACTTTGTTTTGTAGTAGATCTTAAAGGTGAACTGTCATCCATAAAACAGTGAACTCAGCATACCTGCCTACAACAGAAAAGGGTCTGTAGTATTTAAAAGTGAAGTGACAAGAAAAAGAAAAGTAAAGGGAAATTTTAGACAGCTGAATCTACAAAGATTCAACTCTGTACAACAATGTTAGATTTCTATGACTTCAAACATGAAACAAATACTCAGATGAAAACAGTTAAGTTAGTCTGCCTGAGAAATCAGAAAAAGTCAGTTGAAATGTACTAAAACACTCATAACTGAATGTACCTGTCCTTGTCCCATTAACCAATTCCACAAATATAATTAAAAACCTTAATTCCAGTAATTTCACAATCTCAAATTAATGGTTTGTGATTAACTTTTAGAGTCAGGAGTCCATCCACTCACAAACAATTATGTATCCAATGACCACATAGTGATGTTCATTGAACATTTACTATTGTTCTGTTTACTATTTACTATTACATTTACTATTCTTCTGTGAAATGACCTTGTCAGACTTCTTCCAACACTATGTTGCATTGGTAGACAAAATGAAACAGGGCAATATAATGCACAACTTGCAATTTTTTCCTTGAGGGTGTACGTATTTACACTGTTTATCTGCATCTACAAAAAAGATGCCTAACTGTGTTTTCAGTTAGGCACTGTATTTTTTTTGTTTTGTTTTTTTCTGGAAAATGGCTAAGAGGCAGAACAACAGACAAGGTTAAGTAATGAATTCCAATACTGAGTTTTTTATAAGTCTGCAACTTGTGCATGAAAACATTTTCACCACAACAGTCTGGGAAAACAGTTTGCTTGTTTGTATTTGTATGTAGCTCTGGGTCATTGGTTTACAGATTAATAACAGAGCTAAGCATAGTTAAAAAGTGAATGTTAAATATCATAACCCTGTTACAATTTAATATGGCATAGTGAATCACTTTTACATTGTTGTATTCTAATGTGTTGATTTGTAAAAACAACTCCAGCAAAAAACGTGCTTTTTATTTTATTTCCCTTCCAATCTTGTAAAGCACATTGAATTCCCTTGTTGCTGAAAACATGCTAGACAAACCAAGTTACCTCTGTAAATGTAGAGAATAAATGTTTCTGTTAGGATCATCAAGGTTGGACAGAGCCCCTGGCAAAAAATATACAATCACTAATTTAGAAGGGGGCTTAGTCAATTAAAATAATAAAACAGAGGGGGAAAAAAAAAAAAAAAAAAAAAAGAATCACCAGAGTACAACACAATGATTTGGAACTCACCTCATGGCTAATTCTTTAAAACTTATTTTTATTATTTAAAAAAAAATACTTCTTTAAATCTAATCATCTCAAGAATACTTTCCTGGAGATTTACCACCCTCATCCACTTGTTTAAATCTAACGCTTGCACAATATTGCCTGGCTGCCATACTGATATTCATCCAAGATATAAGACAGTTACCTCCAAATGTACCTGCAAATCTCTTAGTTACAGGAACCCAAGACTTTTAAGACTTTTTTCTCTGCTTTTTTTGTGCAGGTATTCAAACTGTCTACTATAAATCCTTATAATTTCCTTACCTTTTGGGTGTGTCCTTTTGCTTTACTTTGGGGTCACTAAAGTAAAACTTAAACATAGTAGAAATTCCACACTGAACATGTAAGCTGTAAGCTGAACATTAGGACAGGTTTGCTCCATCAAGCAAAGCTGACCTGTCAACTGCTACGTGTTGGAATAGGGTTGAATAATATTGTTTTTTGTTTAATTAAATCAAGAAGTCAGAAAAGCCTGAGACCCAATATATAGATATGATGATTTTTGATTGTTAGTTGTATGCACAGTCATTTGTTTGACATTGCATTTCTCAGTGTCCTTTGGTAGATGCAATGTAAAACAAATGACTGAACATCCTCAGTGACTAGCTGTTCCGTCATTTTTGTCAGGGTTTGTGTTATAAAATCGGAGGAGTTCATGTATCTTGGTAGCTTGATCACAAGTGATGGTGATGCACCCACACTGCGGGACGCGAGTATGTTTGTAGCAGCACCAAATCCGTCAGAATAAGCCATGGACAATGTGTGAACACATTATGCAGCTTACATACCCCCTTGAGGTCAGACGATGTGCAAATATACACCAAATTTTTTCACACACACCTAAATACCTTTTCTCAGGGTTGGCAGTCTGTGTGCTCATGTAAAATGCTTCTCAAAGTCTAATTTGCAGTGGCTCTCAGGGATACTTGGGAGCCCTAGAGACTTCCAGAGCCTGCATGAATTCAGTGTTGAACAATTACCTGCAAATGTGCAGAGGATGGTCTGAGTATCCTCTTACTTTCACAGCACATAAAAAAAGCAAGGAATAAGGCTAAAACAAAAAGGACTCATTAGCCTGTCATTATGCAATAAATTGTGAGAATAATCTCCATATTACTTTGTTTGTTATGAGAAATGAAATGAGATTTTTCAGATACTAAGCCAGCTGATACAAAGCTGTGTATCTTATCAGGATTTCTCCTGGACAACTGAATGAAGCAGTCTGAGTAATATTACCTCCTGCCAGAAATTTTTGAGAATGCAACGACTCCCAGTGGAAGTGACATTGCCCTTATCTAATGGAGCAGAGCAACAAGGTCTTCCTCTAAACCCTGGCAGAATACTGATAGAAATCTATTAGATGACACTCGCTCTTCTTAGCCCTAATATACAGTAAGTGATAAAGGTCAGACACATTATATGACTTCAAAATGATCAATCATGTGAATGCAGTGTTTGGTCGGAAGCGACTCATTGTAATGAATAAAAGTGATTGGTGTGTGAAGAAAGACAATCTCATAAAAGTTAATGCTCATCTTTTTGACTCATCTAGATAAAATACAAAATTATGTTGAAAATTATTAATGTTCTCATTGCAAAATCAGAATGAAAACAGGTTGACCTTTCTTGTCATTTGTGACCTGCATTTTGCATGTTTTCACATGAATATTGATGATTTACTTTTGGTTATGAAGTCTTTGAGGTTGGAAGGCCTATATGCCATCTCACTAATGTTTAGTGCAACATCTTTTGAGTGTCATACGTTGCACAGAAAATACACTGAAGTAAGATTTTTTTGTTTCATTGTGTTGTTGGGTTTGTTCTGAGTTTGCTCAGTATGCGGTAGGATATTCACAAGGTGATTTTAAGGATGTAGTTTTATTTTTGTTTGAGCCTATCTTGCATTACAAATAACTGCTCAAGTTGTTTTTTCAGGCATCCTAACAGAACAAAAATACTTAATGTACGTCACAACATACGTGGCACAACATTGGCTGTCTGAAGAGCGAGTAAGCATTTAGGTTCATAAAATAGAACCCTCTGGTGGTGACAGTTATAATTGTGGTACAAAAAAGAGCAGGTAACATTATTACAGAGACTCAAAGGGAAAATAATACTCAAGCCAAGACAATATTGCACTTCAACACAAGGGAAATGAGCATGTTTGAAGGAATGGAGTTCAGTAAATAAACAAAATTAATTAATCCTTCTGTCTTGTTTGGTTTGTGATTTCCCTTGGTACCATTCTCAAATGTTTTCAAATCTATGATTTGCATATTTTTACTTAGCCCTGCTGACAAACAACAAGTAACATTAAACACTGCAAAGATTTAGAGCAACAAAAAAGTTATGCTGTGTATGAGAAGTTTCGACCGCAAGGTTTCCGTGCAACATGCTTCGTGTTTGTGTGGCTTCCTGTTAACATAGGGCATCCTGTTCACAGTCTCACAGTTTGCCATAACCTGCTCTTCAACCTCAGATGATGATGAACCATTTCTATCTTTGCTAAATACCTCTATGGATTCAAAGTGATTGACTGTAATCATGAGTACAAACATGGCTGGATGTGTACTGGGGATAGCCTACTCTCTTCTGCTCCTTGCTTCTTTTCTCCAAGGTAATCCAGTGCACTTGCACATGTGCTCTAGTTAATATACCAGCATCGGTAAGATGTTAAACATTTGATTTAAAACGTCTGTTGATGTCTGGAGTCACAAGTTACCTCACTAACAATGTGCTTTATTTGTCTACCTCATAGTGCCCAGCAGCCTATGTTGCTTTAAAATGCAATAGATTTTTGTCTCCTCACTTTTCTTTTTCTTTTTACTTTCAATGTTATATGATCTACTTGACAGGAGCCAGGAATGCTGAGCTGTATTTTCATGAAACAATGGAAGCTGAGGTGGGTCAGAACATTGCCTTACCTTGCTTTGTGAAAGATGCTGCTGATCACATGATTGTCAGAATTAAATGGATGAAAAGTAATGGAATAAACCTTGCTGTGTATGACCTCAATTATGGACCTCACCCTTTTTGGCCTAATGTGACCATCCAAGCGAAGAAAAATTATGCAAACAAGTTAATTGGTTCATATCTACACCTTCCTTGGGTGAACAAATGGGACAGTGGAATCTATATCTGTGAGATCTCGACATTTCGTTTAGGTTCTTTTACGAATAAAACAAAGTTAACAGTGAAAGGTAAGCCTGTTTCATTATTTGTGAAAAAAAAAAAAAAAAAAAAGCAAAATGCTTGGATCTCAGGAAATGTAAATTGCTATTTCTGTATAAAAAGTTATTGTTTCCCAGACACTTTAACAGTTTTTTGAATCTATAACTATGTTAGTGTAGGACAGATCACATTGTCAGTTTTTGTGTGGGCTTGGACTGAAGCAACAAATGGTTTTATGGCTTTTGCTTCATTCTTGATTTGTACAAATTTCATATTAATCTAAAATTTTCTCCCCAGATGAGCTCAAACTATTGTGCAATACTGATAAACTTGTTGAGCTTCACATTGGAGACAACGCTACAGTTAAATGCACAGTCAACTCTAAAGCAAAGTACATGTGGACCAAGGTAAGTGAAACGTATAGATACAAAAAAAGAACAAAACAAAAAAAATGTGATGCCTTTACGTTACCCTGAATGGAAAGTAATCCATAATCCCTTCTTGGCTGTTCTTGTCTGAATTTCCACTGCAGAGCAGTGTATAAAAATTAGGTACACATTTGTTGTCAAAACCTTAAATGGTTGCTGAGCAAATTATGCAACAGGTTATTAGCTCACACCACAGAGTGAGTGACATAGCTGAGGTCAACCACCTTGCTTGAATGACTTTGAGAGGTTGAGTGGCTAAAGCCTTTGGGTTTAGCCACTCAAACCCAAAGGATTTAGCATTCTGGGTTAATTGAACACCAACTGGGTTGGTGTTCAGTGAAATTATCAAACACTCATTTCAAACATATTTTCGATTAATCTTGATAACTTGCCTACCGTGATACATATTGTTATTGATTTTTTGTCCAGCCCTATGTGTTGCTTTGTATAATGTACTGTGTAAAATTATCTGGTATGAAGTGTAAATGCAAAACTACTGTTTCATAGCAGGAATTTTATGTTCTAAGCTATCTATTTCTGGCATAGAACAACAAATTTGTATCAGACAATGAATCCCTGGAACTCTGGGAGGTGACAGAAGCCCATGCAGGAACTTACAACCTGACAGTCAGCACAGGAGACAAAAGTCTGCATAAAGATTTTATTATCTCTGTGCTGACTACAACCACCATTTTAAGGACAGGTGAGCCTCCCCATTTCTTTGCTTCTCCCTGCCTCTTTGTGTTATACTCAATTTTGTCAGATCCTCAGCACTGGATTAACAATCTGACTCTGGGGCGAAAAGACTGAATGTCTTAATAAGTTGTACTGGATCAGAAAGCTGATACTTGAACTATTATTATGCTGTAGCTTACTCATTTTTTAAATTTTAATTAGCTGAAAAGGATGATAGAGATTCAAAGGATTTAAAGCTGTCATCCAGGTCACGAGGAAGTAATTGTGAATAGATTGAGAAATATTGATTTAAAAAAAAAAAACAAACAAAAAAAAAAAAACAGAACCCAACGGTTTTTTCAGTCAATCAGTTGTTTAAAGAGATATGCATGAAAATGAAAATGAGTTCATGTGATACAGAAATTACTGGATTTAATTAATTCCCGAATCCATCTGTGTCTTTTAACGATACAATTTTACAACTACTGTGAGTTGGCTGTGGTCAAGTGAAAAAAAATAATGTCTAGATGTCATTCCATATGCATGTTTCATAAATAACTAGAGGAAAACCATCTAGATGTCAATGGTTCTTTCCTCTCCTTCAACTTCATGTTCAAACCACAGAAATAAACAGTGAAACACGGAGTGATGCGAGAGCACAGTCTATTGGTCAGAGTAGAGAAGTACAGCAAGAAGCAGCTAAAACAAACTGAATGGTGCTTCAAAGGAGACTGTTATACCAAACTGCTCAGTTTTCCAACTAAGCACCGCAACAGATAAACATCGATCATGCGATTATGGGTTACGTTAAGTTTAGTTTGTTAGAAGATTTTAGCGCAACCTTAAAAAGTCTCACCAAGTGTGAAATTATTCATAGTCTGGATTTTTTTGCATTTTCTTTAACGCATGGACTTTTGAAACAAAAGATGTTAGGACGTGACCTTCAGCGGACCCCCACAGATAATAATTATGTTGCTTCTGGACAAAGCAAATTTTCATTGTTAAACATAGTATTCACTCTTACAGAAATATTTACCCTTCAAAATGTGTTTTGATTTGCTCTGACTAAATTTGTTTTGGCAATAAAGGATAGTTTTGTATCCAATTACTGAACTAAGAGGATCAGCATCTATCTTATTCCTTAAATGGCAAATCCTTTTGTCTTTCCAATCTTAAAAAGTGGCTGCAAGAACAAGAACTTTCTCTATGTTGTAGTGTATTTATACCTTGGGAAAGTGATAATTCACAAATTAATATCAAATGTTCCTTGACTCTGATCAACCTGACAAAACCCTAATAGCAAAAAGCTATTTTTAACGTGAATTGTTTGGAAGTTAATTGTATCTTTGGTGATTCTGTTAATAACTAAGCCATCTTTTTAAAAAAAGTATTTGAGAAAAGCTTTTTTTATTTGGAAGGTTTATTTTTATGAGGAAGTTCACCTGTTAGAATCAAGTGACTGACTTTGCAACAATCCCTTCTCCTGAAAGACCATTTGACCACAATGGACATTTGATTTCATTAAAATGGTGACTTTGTAGCAATATCCCTACTTGGGTTTTTCAGGGTACTCCAGTTTTCTCTTACAGAAAAAAAAACAAAAAAAAACAACCGTGTAAGGTTAAGTGGCCTAGTCAATTGCATTTCTATATAAATCAGTGTGTTGGTGTGCATGGTTGCTTGCCCTCTTGTCCGTTGATTGCCTGTGATGGACACCATCCAAATGTAATGTGGGATGGATGGATTGATTTGTTTGTTTGTATGTATGTATTATTTTTTTGCACATGGTTCATAGCTTATTACTGCAGTTCCAAAATCTATGTCATGTGACAAACAGAACCTAATTTATCTTAGCCATTGATTTTTATTTTTATTCCTTGTTTTCCAACTTTCAGGTCCAACAGAGTCAACTGAGCACCCAACTGATTCATTGCACACCAGCGCTGCAATATCATTAGCCACCACACTTTCAACAGACACACAAAGGACCACTCAACCAAACTCCAGCACTGTTAGAGTCCCTGCTTCAGGGCATGTAACCCCTCCAGCAACTTTAACATCTGTCAGTGCCCCATCGTCCCCTGACATCCAAACCATCACCCATCTCCTACTCAACTCCAGCATGTTGAATAATGACGTGACAGAGCTCACATCAACACAGAGAATCTCTAGTGATGTCACGAAGAACGAATCCAGATTTAGCAGGCAGTCCACAGAGAACATTTTCTCAATGAGCACCACTGAGTCCGGGATAGCAGGAAGCATAAGAAGTACTGGAAAAACTTCAACTGTCCTTATTACCAGTACAAAGACAGGTAATACTCAATAAATCTTGTTTATTTAACATTAATACTAAAAAGCAGTCATTTATTATTATTATTTTAATGTAAGTCTGCAGCTGGTAGCTACATTTTTTTTCTATTTGAGACAAGCTATTGTTTTTAAAAAGTTTGAATTCTTCTTTTTGCCTTTGGAGACATTGATTTGCTGTTATCCAGGCCAGGTTAAAAGGTCAGAAGGTCAACCATAAAATCTGAAAAATAAGAACAAGACATGCAAAAGCATGTCAAATGGTCTTGAAGCAAAAGCAGATGCACAAAAAAACTCCAAAAAGCCACAAATTCCTCAAACATGGGATCTTTATAGACTCTAACTTTCTTAGCCTGAGGTTCGATTACTTGTCAGGTGAAAAACCCATTAGACAGACCATCCAAAATTAATGCATAATCGAGGGAGGGGATTACAAGTAACACGTTTCAGCTTCAAGGCTAAAGGTTTTGTAATATAGTGTTACAAAAGTTACAAGAGTGGAATCTGGAGATTATCAATTTTTATGATCAAGATTTATGTAAGGAATTTCTCTGTAGCTGCCTGTATCCTCCAAATAACCAATTCTTATTTATGCAATCTGTTCCTTAGACACCGAACGGAGTCATATCCTGTTGGTGTTCATCATCGTTCTGTTACTGCTATTGATTCTCGTGGTTGTAATTCTTTACAGGAAACAACTCATAAAAAAGAGGTAAAACTAAAATGTTTTTCTTTCGCCAGTTCCCTGCAGTCAAACTGATTTAGCAGACACGAAAAATGCTAACATTTTTCGTTATATATTTTCATATTTTGAACTGCAACTCGTGCATATTAATGTCCACTAATGCTGGCAATCAATATTTTTGCTCTCACACTCCTCCTGCAGGATGGACCTACCGCCCCCATTCAAACCTCCCCCACCTCCTGTCAAGTACACTGCTGCAAGACGAAGCGAGACGCAGCTTTACCCCACTTCGAGGTGCAACTCTTTATCAGCCCCTACGAGACCAATCTTTGTATGATAAACAAATGTTAACTTGTTTTGTATAACAACAATATCTGTTGTACTTGTTGTGGTCAGCTGAAAGGAGTTTTATGCAGATAGAAAATATTTGTGCTTGTTGTATGTGCCAGAATTTTTTTCATTAGAGCAGGACAGTGCATCTTTATGAGATCACACGCAGACTCCACCCTCTACCCACATTTATTGGCACTGCCAATTTGGCACCTTTTGGAAGCATGTGTAAAGAGTCTTAAAATAAATTACTCTTGATTGCTATTGAATAATCTTAGTTAAAAAGATCTAGTTCAAAATGAATGAATAAATAAAGAAGTATATCTCTTGCTATAATTCCCACTGGTGATGAGATAGCTAATATCCTTATGCATTTCTGCCATGTTTTTAAATCAGCCTTTTTTTATTTATAAATATAAAAAAGAATGTAATTTATGTTTTCCTGTCGGTCAAAGGCTGACAGATTATTTTAATCTTGTAGCTGGAATTGCTTGTAAATCTAGGGTATGAAACTGCAGCAATAGGCATAAAAGAGTAATACTTTCAACAACCATTATGTTGCAATCATCAGTGGTTCAAATTCAATATTTATAAAAGATTTGATTCTACGATTATATTCTATAACTGCCCAATGTTGTAAAAAAGCAGCAAACCAAATAAATGCAAGGAACTAAGAGTTTTTGTTACATGTTGCCTACTCAGATATAGCAGTTCTATAAGCTGGTGGATATGTTTAGTGCACAATTACTACAAATTCATACAATTTATCGAGTTTATCAGCCAAAATATTTGCTGTTCTCTTAACGAGCACTTCAGCCTTTTGAAAACAGATGTAGTTCACACCACATCCACTAGATGGGGTAAAAATACACATTCCTTAATGGGAGATACAACCTCCACCATCAATGGGACAGATATTCACCGTGATCATAGTGGTGTCAAGATGATTAAATAATTTTTTTTTTTTTTTTTTAAGATACAAAAGTTGTTTTTATTGTGCGTGTGTATGAAACTGTTCTTTGCACACACATATATATATAGTGCTGTTTTAGTGTTTTCTGCTAAATGTATCAAATGCAGTAAGTTCACAAAAGTTGTAAATAAAAAGATTTTTGACTCTGATTGAGACATTGTAATGGCTTATTTCATGCCTGTAAATTATAGAAAAACACTGTGTTTTCTTCTGGAAGCTTCGTTTCAGAGTGTGTTTTCTATTTGTTTCCTGCATCCTCTAATGACCGCCCACTGACATCTGTTTAACTGTATATAACCAATGAATTAGGATTTCCTGCCCTGAGGCCCATTGAAGCTCTTCTGATGTAGTTTTATATAGCCAGAAGTCCAATGTTAATGCCACTTGTAAAGCTGGGCTAAACTCCACAAACCACAGTAAGTTAACATATTCACCACATAGTCCCAAAGACAAGGCATAAATTCTCACTTTTTAGGCTAAATATTCAGCAAGTGATAAAGGTTAGACATGTGCAGCGTCAGTCAGAAGTTTAAATACATGCATCACTGGCATGGAGGCCATCTTAAGTGGGCTTAAATTTTCTTCCTTTCAAAACAAGAAATGATTGGCATCTCATTCATCCACCTTGTGTGGATCTATGTCAGCAAAACGGCCCCATCCATCATGTTTGACTGTTGATAGTGTTTGTGAAAGCTATTGTATTGACTGTAAACTTTTCTCCAGAAGGCATTTTGCTTATGCATATGTACAGTTATAAATTTCTGAAAGGAGGGGGGAAAGCAATATTGTTCTTGTTTAATAGATCAATTACAAACCCTGAAGAATGTAATAAATTATGTCAAGGACCAACAGAAGCTAGTCGGTATGGTTTCAAGGTGAGTTTTGTTGTACTAAGCTTGTTTGCAGTTAGTATAGAGACAAAAGTGATCTTTAAAATAAAGTTTATATACACATATTAGACATCACAACTTCAGGTCTTTGTGTTACAGTTGAACCAGGAAGATAAGATTTCTTGTTCAATATGCTTTTGTCTACACTTTTGGTGCCTCTGTGGATCAACTTTACATTCATGCCTCAGCCTCGCTTAGCATTCGGAATTAACTTACCCTTCTTTTAGGGCTTCTGTAAGGGAATTAACTTACCCTTCTTTAAGGGCAAGTTAATTCCAAAGTTTTGTTAAAACTTCATGAGGATGACTAAAAACTTGTGCAGTCTCAGCAAATATTTGTAATCATGTGACAGAGCCCTAGTAGCTACAGCATCTTAACAGGAAGACTTTTTGAGACTTCCTATTAAGATATATCATCTTGTTAATTTTCACAGACCCACTCTATAATCTCAGCTGAGAGTGAACCTAAATCTCTCTGAGTTCAGCATGATTGACTAACTTAAAGATGGCTGGAAGTGTACCAGAGATAGCCTTCTCTCTTCTGCTCCTTGTCTCTTCTATCCAATGTAATTTTGTGTTCATATGATGTTACATTCAAGGTTAGAATGTTTATAAGTGTTAGCTGATTTCTAGTATAAATAGCAGCCTAATTAAAATACTTTTAAATACTTTTATCTGTCTGCATTCTTTTGCTCGGACACCTATATTGTCAGCTTTAAAGTGCAGTAAATTTTCGTCCCCTTGCTTTTTTTTTACTTTCAACATTATCTGATCTACTTGACAGGGTTCAAGAATGCTGAGCTGTTTTTTTATGAAACAATGGAAGCTGAGGTAGGTCAGAATATTACCTTACCTTGCTTTGTGAAAGATGCTGCTGATCACAAGATTGTCAGTATTAAATGGATGAAAATTGAAAGAACAAGTTACTACGAGGTGTTAACTGCGATTATGGAACTCATCAGTTTTGGCCTAACGAGACCATCCAAGAGAAAAGAAGTGATGCAAACTAGTTAATTGGTTCATATTTATACCTTCTTGGGTAAAATGTTCGTTTTTGGTGGCACATCTGTAAATGTGTACATGTAAATGTTACCATAGCGACCAGAGTCAGAGAGCGTAAGGGCAGTGTTCGAGAGGAGCTGAGAGGAGTAGAGCTTGTGAGTTTTAGGTCTGGTTCACACAGCACGATTTAAGGATGGTCTGCCGATTTTCCAAACCTATGTGACCACAGCACTGATAAAAGTACAAAACAGGTTCGATTGGTTGTGTGTCCAGCCATACGGCAGGAGCAATGCTTCACACACGAACCGATTCCAGAAGAAAATCCAGTAAAACCCCCAACATGCCATACATAAATTCACAATAATCAAACACGACTACGTAGAAGCAATAGTGACAGTTTGTGGACTCATTTTAAGCGATAAGAGACATAACAAAAAGAAAAGGCGTTTGATAAAAGGCAGTGGGAGCAGCCACTCTATTTGCTGCACTATGATTTGGGGGTGAGTTATGTTTTTTCATAGTTAACATTTTTAACTGAGTAAACACAACCACATATAATAAACATATATAAAAATTACCTCCACATATAGTAATAAACATTTCCACATATCACCTCCGATGTCCATCAGACTCTCAGTTACCATGTCAGCTGTTTGGGATTCCCCTCCATGCTTACGTCACGGCGCTTTCTGATTGGCTACCTGTCACATTCAGCAGGCTGCCATCTCACTCCCAGTCAGGGAAAACCCCACAGGCTGCAATAATCAGGCCAAGACAATGTTGAATATGCCCAATTTTAGATCGGGCATATTCAACAGACCACCACATAACACGCCACACACAGCAGGATGTTGTAAGATTGTCGTAAACAGAAAATCGTGGCAAAAAAAAAAAAAAAAAGCCTTTAGCGGGAACACCAACATGCAGAAGCATTATCTGACAGTTCCTCTTCTTTGTATTAGTCTCAAAAGTTGACTCCTAAAAGCCTTCACTAATATGCAATTGTACAGACAGGACAAGTCTTTCATTTAACATTGTTTTAAGTTTTGTATGTCCCTGCTATTTAAATAAATGAACAAAATAAACCCCAGTGAATAATGTGTTGATGAATTATGGTGTTTATGTACTTTGTTTGAGAATAACGTCTGTGGTTGTTGTGGAATAAGTAGAAAAGTTATTTTATATATGGATTTTACATGACATTTATCAACACATTAATATTACTTTCAGTAAGAAGGTTATCATTAGCTGGAATGTCATGATTTCTTGGTTTACAATAACAACATACAAGTTTGATCATTTCAAAAACAAGAATTAGGTGTGCCAGCGTGAATAGTTGTGGAATTTTGTATGCACTTATGGTTAACTTCAAAACACACATACAACACTACTGTAATATGTAGTTAAACATCTAGTAGAGGATAAACCGTGTCCTGTTCAGCAATTATCCTTCTTTTGTGGTATAATTAGTAGTGCTTATTGAAATTGGTTGGTTTCTTGCTGTAAACCAGGCTTTAAAATAATGACTCCATGGGTTTGATTAAGGTTGGAAGGACTCAGACATCAGGCTTCAGGTGGTCACTTGATGTTGCTTTATCTTACCACTGCTGGTGGAAATGCATTATGCAGATAATGATTGGAGAGAAGATTTTTTTTTGTTTGTTTTGTTTTCTATAAGAAAAAAAAAATCTAAACTCTGTGGAAAAATAACACCTAGGTTTTTCAAGCTAGTAAAACTGAACTTACAATAAAATATATAAAGATCCATGGTTGTGGAGTTTTAGCATACTCTGCCTCCTGAGGCCCAAACTGCATAATCCTCACAAAGAAGCTTCTACCCCTGATTGTTTTACTGGAAGCTTCTCCTACAAGAAAAGTTGATTGATTGGAAATACAGAACACTTTGGGGTAGAGAAGCTAAAAACGGTAGACCAGACAGAATAACAGATTAATGAAGAAACCAAAAAAGAAGCAACAAGGAGGAGAGATTGAGCAAACTTTTTCCAGCCTCCATTCAGATTTTTTATTTTCTTTATATTTGTTGAGTGTATTGGCAACTCTCTAGATTCATGTTACATTTACCAGCAATTATAGTCTCAGAATCTTGAACTTTAAATTACTATAATTTTAAATGTTGGCCTTTTGGCCCGACTTGGTCAAAACTTAAAATCTTTAGAGTTTATCAGATATGCAGCTATAAATGATAAACTCTTCTGATCCTTCTTTCTGTCAATATGATAACCTAAAAAATTACTGAGCTACCCTGGAGAGCAACATGATGGTGTTGATGCCTTCAGGACATGGTCTCAAAATTTTAAAATACAATCAGTAGGTCCATCTAAAAGTTACTTCAAAACAAAGATTGATGCAGTCCAGACTGTGATGGTGGGGTAGCTGTCTCCATTTTGTTTAGCAAAATATTCTGACCAGTTAATTGCTCTAGAGTTAGCTGAATTGCATAATACACACATAGTGGTATGTAATTCATACTACTATAATTCATTACAGAATAGATATGTAATTATAATTATATATCTATTCTGATATTTGTTTTTTTTTTAAGATTATTAAATAATTTTGAACTTTGCTTCCTTGGTTTGACCATTTATGTTTGATTATAATTTTACCATAAACGTATTGAGAACCATTTTACTGAATAACTATTGTAATTGCAAATATTTGTCAACAAATTTCCCATTTATGCATTTTTTATATTTGTCCTTTTTTGCTCAGAAAATCATTTTAGCCACTGAAAGATGTTTTTCTACTTCATATTTGTCAGTGACATTGACATTGCATTCCTGGTCCCCACTTATGGAACTTATGAATGAGAATTTTCAGCCTGAAAGCCCAGTGAGATTCTTTGATGTAGCTGTTTTTGTTGCCAATAGATGAGGATCCAAAAATCAAAGACCACTGTTGTCCACAGCTACCACAAATTGACACTTCTGTCGACAAAGCAGGGCTAAAACCACAAACCACAATGAACGTAAAGGCTAGCAAACATATTCACCACAAACTATCAAACCTCGTATACTTATTTCCTTCTTTTGCAATTCATTTTTGTCATTTAAAATTAAAATTTAATTAAAATTAAATGTACTCTACATAAATTCCACTCCCAACTCTTGCAACCTCACCCAAATGTCACAAAATACTAACACAGCCTTGTGTACATTCATACACACTGTTTCCTATTTAGTTTTACAGAGAAAAAATTCACAACAACAGTTTTTTTTTCTGATTTTCCGACCACACTTGCAAAACCACATGCTATTCTGCATGCAAGATATAAATTCGAGACACACCATCTGCGCTGCTATGCAGTTTTACAATAGTAAAGTGATATTGTACTGTAGAAAAAGAAATTTGGGCGAGTGCTGATAGTTGCATCCTCAACGTGAAAATGCAAATGTAATGAATAATCAAAGTAAAGAAAATAGGTTTTGCTGACTAAAAAGCTGGTCTTCACATCAACAACAACTATCTGCTTTGGAAACCTAACTTTAATGTCCTTCTTCATCTGATATTTTAGTTCATATCACCTAAACTAAGATTTTAGTTTAGGTGATATGATGAAATTATATTGTTACTCCCCAAAATGGCAGTGAGGCAATGTGCTTCAAAATGAGGTTACATTTGTTTCCTGTTTGTAACTGAAAAGCAGCAAGTTTTCACAGCACAGTGAAAGCAGAGAGGGAGCAGAGGCGGGGTAAAAATAGACAGTGTAGTATACCTCACCGACGGAGCGCAGTGATGCCCCATAGAATGAGGAAAACTGTGACAACAAGACAACCGGCTTAGTTAAGGACAATGGCAGAAACGCCAGGTAAGAACACTTGTTTTAAATTTGTACAACACAAAGACACAATACTTTTTATAATATACACATAATTCAAGGAAATCTTACCGTCAATGTGAATGCCGCAAAGGCCAGATCACAAATTGAGCAAATGTAAAAAACGTGTCAAGAGAAAAGAAAAGAAAATAGTGGCAATGAAACATCTGTTTCTTACACAGGAATATGTAAAAAAGTCAAAATAAAAATAAGATTTAAAAAAAAAAGAATCCTAATTTGTTTTCTTGTTTTTTTGTGTGTAAGATAAAGGAACACAAAAAAAACGGGTACAGAAATAACTATTGTTCAGCACTGCATTATTTCTTTCAGTGGCTAAAATGAAGAATGACAATTGTTTTTCAATTTGTCATGAAGAATCTTAGACTGCAATTGTCAGTTGTAGGGTGTTTGTCTCAAGCTTAAAAGTATGTTTTCAATATAATACTTCAAAAAGATGGAAAGAAAATGTAAATTTACAAATATTTCAGTCTTCATTTCAACACAGATTAAAGTTTTTTTTTTCTTTTTTTGTCATGCCATGTTTGCTGTTTAGCATACATAGCCCTGGCGGTGGTATCTCTGGCTTTGCTAATCTCTGTGTGTGTAAATATCATCTTCTGCTTAAGACAAAGAAAAAATTCATGTAAAGGTAAATTAAAGGTTTCCTTTCCCACATATTTTTGTGATTTTTCTGTTTAAAATATATTATAATTGTTGCCTTTTTGTTTACTCAGAACCACATAACTGCTGCCATCCACATAGTTCGGAAGAAGAAACGTATGTTTATTTTCATTTCGTTTTGGAATTAGACTTAATTGTGCAAAATACAATTCAATTCAAAATTTCTATTTAAAACAAAGTGTAAAACTCGTCTTTTCACGTCTCATTGCAGCCTATCACAAATTGAAGGGCAATATTTTGGTAACGTCAGACATCAAGAGCAGCAGGAAAATCCCCACAATCATCATGAGCGACAGGAAAATCCAATCTATGGCAACATCACCACAGAAAGACGTGGTAAGCACATATCTGCTTTCTGATACCTATTAAAAAAGGGAAAATATGTGAATGTGTTTATCATTGTATGACTCAACAGAGAAGAAAAAAGAATGGTTTAAAAAAAAAAAAAGCTGCAAACGGGTCTCCTGTTTTTGAACAAAATTTGCCTTCTTTTTCACATTCATTATTTCAAACATTTTGCACTCCAAAATCAGAAAGAAGTTGCACCTTGAATTCCTTTTCTGAGATGTACATCCAGTGAATAGGGTCTGTTAGTACAGTATGGACACAGTTGGACAACAGGAAACAATACTAAAAACACTGGAATTGGTATCTGAATTATTCCAATTTTGGCAGTAGATTTCTATATTTAAGGAATTAGATGCAATTCTGACGATAATATCTTGCTTAAATTGTAAAATATTAGGGCTGGTAAGATATAAATTGGATTATTCTATGTTGAACAGAGATTCCTTTGAAACACAAATTGGAATTTAGAATTCCAAATTGTGGAATTCTTTTTTACAAAACTCTTATCAGTTTTCTAAAAAAAATTTATATATATATATATATATATATATATTATATATATATATATGTACAGTCAAGTAATTGACAAATGTGTGTACGGCAGGTTCTTCAGAGGTTTTCTACGAGACGATGTCCATGCAGCGCACTAGAGATTGTCTTAAGGTAATTATAGTTTAAGAAATCAGTTTCTTTTTTTTATAATTCAGAAGTCATCAATTTCAGTTATATAACATAATCTTAATACGCTATGAAGAGTCAGAAATATAAAGCCATTTGGCTTTAATCTTCCAGTTTCATTTTGTTTTTTTAGGGGCATAATTTTCATTTTTGAAGTCATTTTCAATTTGTTGGGGCTTTGTTAATTCAAGTGAGCAGCATTAGCACACAGCTGACACTGCTTTGACTGAAATGTTGCTTTTGCTACAGATGCGCTTTCATGAAAAAAGTGACTTTAACTTGCCTCATCAGTTTCTTCTACTCAAAGGAGCCTCAAGGTGACCGATGGCTCTGTATCTTTGTAGTTTCTTCACCAGTGGCATTTTGCTGAGACATGATGAATATTTTATTCTGTTCTGCTAACAATTTAAGCCAGCATTTAAATTATGTTGAAGTTCACCTTAGTGGTGATCTTTGCTTTACTGAGAAAACAAAATATGACTTAATTTGCCCTCAGGGGAAATGAAATCATTGCTTCAGAAACTATAAACATAAATGTACTGTTAACTAACGTTTTCAGTGTGAAAGTTTTCTTCTTATACTGCATTAGGTCAACTGTTACAATAGTCCCAATGAAGGCTTACCTTAATGTCATGTTGTAATTCAAAATTGTACATTTTGAATTACGGGCCTTCCACATTCTTCGGCACTATAAAAAAACCTAATAAATAAATCTTATTGCGGAAGCATAATCTCACAATCATCTACAATAAAAAATCTGTAAATGTAAGTACATTTCAAATTATTTATTTAAATAAGTATTTCTTATATCAAATTACCAGTACCAGTTTTTACAAAATAAGAAAACAATAAATAAATTTATTTAAATGTCAAAATGGTATAAATTGGACAAGATACTCAGCTCCATTTCTCTGAGCCACTAGTTAACATTGGGTGAAAAAAAACAAAAAACCAAGAGAACATGCTATTCAGGCAAGTAAGTGTTGAGCTTCATAAATCAAGAAATGGTTACAAGAAAGCTGCTACTCATTTAAACTTCCTCAGAAAATTAAAAACAAATAAAACTGTGACAAAATAAAAACATGCAGCATATGCTGTGAGAAAAGTGTATTACTGTTATAAAATATTTTTTTATATTTCTAACACATCTTCACCAAGGCTCCTAATAGGGTGAGGGCTTTGTTTATGATTGATTCTGCTCATTAATTTTGTAATAATGATACAGCTGATTTGCATGCATTTCACTCAGAAATGCCCTTTGAAATAAATCACATTTGATTATTATTTTCAAGAGCTTTACAGTTGCAATTAAACACTACCAAATCTGGTCGAGGCAAATTATGTGAAAAACAGTGCTCTGCAGATGAGACCAAAATTAAACTGTTTGTAAAATGTCTGAAGGAAACCTAACCCTGCACATTAAACACTCTCCCTGCTGTGAACCTTGGGGGTGGCAGCCACGCTGTGAGAATGCTTTTTTATAGCAGAAACTTGAAAGCTGGTTGTATATTTGTCCTTCTGTTCACACAAGAATAAATGCACTATTGCATTATATTTGTTGTACATGTCATGCAGATCAATTGAGTCCATGCTGACAGATTGTTTCAGAACGGAAGGCAGCTAGCATCTCTGACACACATTGTGGTCAGTGGAACTGCAAACCAGTGAACACTGTTGAGAAGAAATTGTTCTAAAAATAAACTAGACAAGCTTTACAAAAATAGAAGTGTGTCTGAAGCAAAAAGGAGAAAGAAAATGTCTCACATTTTCATCTGTTCTCTCTAAAACCAGCCTCCAGACTCTGATCTGAATTACGCCTCGCTAGATCTGAAGATTGCAAAGAATCGCAAGAAAAACAGACACATGCAAGGCCAGGCACAAGGACGCCACAAGAAACACGATCTGCTGGCAGACCTCCCGACGTCTCCCTTGAACGCCTTCTTAGAGGTGGACACGGAAGTGGACGCTCACCTGCCATCCAGAGACACCAGTGTCATGGTCTCACACAGCAGCATCTATCTCAACAGCCAACAGATAGCCAAGGAGGCAGAGGAGATGGAAAGAGAGAGAGACATCGACATGGATAATGTGGGATGGGATGGCTTACGAGAGAGCGAGGAAGGACGGAGAAGAGATTGGAATGAAGATCAAGATAATTGTGATGATCACAATGGGAATATATGTATAGAGCTTTCAGAGGTAGAAAATACTCAGAGCTGCTCAGATCAAGTCACTGAGAGCTTTAGCCATGATTGTGACTAATTATATATTTAAGAATTATATTACTTATCTGAAACTTTTCAACTTGTATTCTAGAAAAATGTGAAACTATTTTCATATTTTCAGTGCAAAAAAATGTAACTATCATCTTCAGTTTTCGCTACGCTTCGCAGAGTTGAGCAATTTCCTCCTTGACACAGACATTTTACCTCTTAAAGTCTCCATATTGAGCAATAGGAACATAACTATGCTTCTCTGTAATAAACTACTTTAAAAAAGAAAGAGGAAATTCTGCATGACATTTAGAGGTCAAGAACCATGTGGAAAGTGTAGATTGTTGTGAAACGCAGGGAAAAGATTGAATCATCACAGGACACAGAGGAACTTTCACTCCTTTGATGTCTCTTATTCGTCCATCAGCAGATGTCTCATAAAAAAGTATGAAGGCAGAAAAAAAAGCATTTCTGTTTTCCATGGTGTGGGCGATTGTAGTTTGAATAACTGCACTTTCCTGTTCCACGGGCAAACCAACTTTTAAATTACTATAAAAAATTAAGCTAACAGTATAGAAATTGGAAGCAAACAAATAACGATGACAATAATAAATAGCAGTTTGCTTTCTTTATCTTCCCCATGGGGAGAATTGTCACACTGTTTAAACTGCAAATGTCACCCACAGTGGATTTTCCATGTAAAAAGCTATTATAAAGGTCATTATGTTTACAGTCTGTTCTAATGCTCCAGCTGTTTAAATGAATGTCTTCCTCTCTGTAATCCCCAATTTGCAGAGTAATTTACTGCCCTGGTGTCCACTGACAGCATAAGCTCGAAGGTGAACTCAGCACTCACAGGCCTTTAAGTACAATGTCTGTTGACAGTTTTTCAAAGGATAAGAGCCTATTTCACACTTATAAATTATGTCATCCCTAAGTATTATGGATAGACAGAAAGCTACAAAGAAAAACAATCACAAGTAAAAGTCCCCTTTTCATAACAGTCACCCTTTTGCATGGAAAATTTTGATTCAATATCTTGTAAAGGGATGCACATCCTCTGAACTCCAAGATATTTTGTTCCAACAAAACTGAAAATTTAAATTAATTTCTTATTCAAGATTGATTTTATATGATAAAAATAAACCTGCACAAACTAGCCCACAATTGTGAATAGGAAGCAAACGTATTCATGATTTTCAAAATTATAAGCAAAAAAACTCAAAAATATGTCCAGCATTTGAATTCACAATTCTTTACTTTATACACTTTAACAAAATGTAAGTCAACCGACTGCTTTCAAAACCAATAAATATAATTTCTTACATGTAAAATCAATCGAAAAATTAGTGTACGTGTTTTGTTTCTCACAGGTTTGTGAGAATATTACCAAGAACCACAGCGCACAGGTCCGAGATATACTAGTAATTAGAGAGAAAAGTATGTTACAACTGCAAACCTACTGGCACATGTCGATCTACCTAAACTGACAGGTCTTGCAAAAATTATTATGAATCCAAGAAACCTCCAAGAGATTTAAGAGCTTTCATATTTTAAAACTGTCATTTTTTTGTTCAGCTAATAATTAAGTTTTATTGTGTGTTAGCCTATCACATAAAATTACTAAAACAGTTTGTGGATATGTAACAGTGCAAAATGTTAAAGTTGAAGAGCTGTAAATACTTTTCCAATTCTCTGTAAATTCAACTACTAAGAAGTGTCTGATGAGCAACGTATGAAGGCCTACATATACTACTAGAAAAAAGACTGTCGCCATTGCTATGAATTCCGTCAAAGTTTCAGTCGTTATATGACATTGCTCCTCGGAAACCCTAAGGCACAGGATTAATCCAAGCTTCCTTTGGTTGAGCTACAGATTTAAAGTTTCTTGTGACAGCAGATGATTGCACGATGAAAGGTGACAGGAAAATCCTTTCAAGTCATTTCCTCTTTTTACAAAAAACAAAAGTATGTGTCAGGAAGGTGAGCCACTGACACTTGACAGTGACGGCTTAATGTGCACAGATGCTCCTCTCTGACGAGACTTGAAACAGTGATTTATTATAATGAACAGCAGCAGCAAATGTCAGAATTACATTTTTATTCCACTGTGTTGTACAAATTG
Source organism: Poeciliopsis retropinna (assembly GCA_010277075.1). NCBI lineage: Eukaryota > Metazoa > Chordata > Actinopteri > Cyprinodontiformes > Poeciliidae > Poeciliopsis > Poeciliopsis retropinna. Next base: position 8,751,600 of record VMRM01000024.1, on the reverse strand, counting down.
AGAAATAAATGTTTCTTCATTCTTTATAGGAAGGATATCCAATCAAGTTTTCAAAAAATGTAATTATTTGTCCAAGATAAAAGATTGTCTTTGGTAAGTTTAATATTGTAATATTGTTTAATAATACTGAGTGATTTTCAAAAGATTTTAAGTTATTAATTGTACATAATTTTGTCATGTTGCTACTGATCAAAAGACCAGTTAAAAAATTATGCCACTTTTTTCAGCCAGTCTGATGATTTCTAGCGATAAAACACCACTGCACTGTAATATTAATTTACTGCTTGGGCCTCTGTGTCATTGAATTGTTTCTTTTTTAAATTATTCTGATAAATTTTTGCATGGGAGCAAAAATGACTGAATAATGCTTTACAAAAAAGTTCTCAGTTGATCGTAAATTTAGATACCATCCAATTTTTATTGGTGCTTTAATCCTTTGGTTGTTTCTTAATGTATGTAGCAGCAGCAAGGTTACATATGGATGACTAGTCATGACTGAGGGCCAATAGCATATCTTTAAAACTGCTGCCTTTTTAATAAATGAGAAGACATTTAATCAATTTCATTTACAGACATGTTATGCAAACAGAACCCAAATTCATTGTGACTATATGCCAGATTTATATCCTATGCTCTATAGACTAAGTGTGCTTGTCAGTAACACACACCTTCAAATGCTGATCAAAGAATCAAAGTGCCCAATATGCAGCCTTTGGAAGGATTTTTATGAAACAGCAGTCCACAATTCAGGAATAGCTCACATTTATCTCACCGGACTGATTATGGTGATATACAATTATAGTGAAATGTTCCAATTATCAAAAAAAAAAAAAAGATGCAGCCAAATTAAAATAGTCTTAAAGTGGAAGACTTAAAGAGGGGGTAATATGTATTTTCCAAGCACATGTAATTTTGTACCACAATCAAATAATTATTTTACATTCAGGTGATATTAAAAGTCTGTATATTTATCAAAAGCAACTTCATGGAAATCGACATTAAAACCCAAGTCTTTTGCGAGCCAGTAAGAATGAGGGGCACAAAGTATCATTGAATGTGAGTGTGAAAGCTGTGTAAGACGCATTTTGCACTGATACAACGGTTGAGTAATGACTTAAATAATACTGGCTTGTGAAAATTTTCCTCGAGGAAAATGCTTAAAAACAAGAACCTTGGAAAGGGGTTCTTAAATGTAAACACCCAGTTTCTGCACCACATGTTTTCCTATTCATCTTTGATTTGACAAAAAACCGGGATGTTTACTACCTTAGCAGTGGTTGTTGATGTCGGTGACAGTTTCATTCAACTGGTCATGAGAGCTGCTACAGGCCTTGATGCATTTCTTTAATTACTCCAAATTTTCCCCGCCATGCTCGCGTATTAGCATTTTCTCGTAAATTTCCGGTATTATAGTAAATATGTCGCCAAACCGTTCTCATGGTACAAACGCATGGTTCCCAATTGTGAACTCCGATTGGTCAGTTGCTGACAAACCCCCATAGAATGATTGGCAGTTGGTAATTGCTTGTTGCCGCTAAGTTGGGGCTGTATAGTTTGATTTAATGAGTCCATATCAGTGATAATTTTTGAGCAAAGGGGCCTCGACATTTACTTCTGTTATTCTTACAGCTGGAAACATTGGAGAATTGTGATTTCTCCTTAAAGCGATTGAAGCAGTAGGAAGTCTGCTGAATTTTATTTTCCTGTCCAGATGATTTTTTTAAATATGTAATGCTGTATCTTTATCTAAAACAAATATTTATGAAATAAATATTAATTAATACTAATTTATTCTATCAGTAGAAATTTAGCTTAAGCAACTTTTAATTAGGGCACTACCAGTAAGTTTTCAAACTACTAGCCAGGTGCAGGGACACTGGTAATTCAAAAGATGTGTCATTTATAGGTTTAATGAAGAAAAAAATTCAATAAGGGAATTAATGAATTACCTGATAAAGCTGATTAACTCATTAATACAGCGCTCACCTTTAATTGAAATTAAATCATCCGCTAAAGATGATTTAAAGTGGTACTGTATTGATAAGTATAAACATAAGACAAATAAAATAAGATAGGCTGACAAGGAAAACTACTAAAAGCACGTTTTAGTTTAATGTCTTATTAAAGTTTTTCAAATACCGATTACACGAGTAGTGATACATGAAGACATTATGGATATACGTAAAAAGGGATAAAAGTTTTCGAAAAACCATAGACTGGACTGGTTTTGCTGTAACACCAATCTTTTTTATTTTTTTTTTTTTTTCATTTGTTCAAACAGCCGCAGAGTGAAACCTCTTCACAAGCAGAGGCGATCTTTGCTCCAAACATGGCCGCTCGCATGTGAATGTCATGCCACTAAAAGCCTTAGTGTGAATGAGTTCATTTCATGTGTAATTGGTTAGAGTGAATGTTTAAACGTAAATCTAATCTTACGGATTTTTTACTGTATCCATTAAAGTTAGTCACGCATTGGTAAGTCTAGAATTTCCTCGGATCCGGAGATCTAGAGACCAGCTTACTTAACACATTAGCAAGCCAGTGGCTCGCCACCCCATTAATTGAGATGGATCCTGACCAGCAGCTGAGAAACGTAAGTGGATTTTCCTGTCGCCGATGTGTAAATAGAGAAGTGGACGGTGATTCTGAATGACTGCATTTCTTCCAGCTGCGGGATTTCCTCTTGGTTTACAACCGCATGACTGAAATCTGCTTCCAGCGCTGCACAAGTAACTTCAACTACAGGAACCTCACAATGGACGAGGTACTGGGAGCAGACATAATCATAACCCCGTTATCTAAATACACTGACACATGTTATGTTTGTAACATGTATCATCTTGTTATAAACGTAGAGTTGATGTATATTTATGTATAATACTTATATTATAGATGACGTGGTTCATAGATAATCAGACATAGAGAACATATCCGTATTGTAATATTTTGTTCTGATTAACATTCCTACTATCTGTCTCTCAAGGAGCGTTGTGTGGACAACTGTGCTGGAAAGCTGATTCGCACAAACCACCGCTTGATGGGCACGTATGTGCAGCTGATGCCTCAGATGGTGCAGCGAAGGGTGGAGGAGATGGAGAGCAAGGCTGCAGAGAATGCAAAGGCAGCCGAGGCTGCAGCTACACCTGGAGCCATTGGGACCGGAGCCGAAGCCGCACCATCAATTCAGACATCTATAAGTTCATCCCCACCTACTCAGATAACCTCATCAGTGACTGAAGTAGCACCAGAAGTCCATGACTCAGCCTTGAAACCAGCAGCACTAGAAATTCCAGCTAATACACTAGCCACAGGAATAGGTTTATCAGCTAGCACACCCCTTACACCCAGGACTGATGGTGTAAATGTCTCAGAGCTTAAAGAAACTGGATTAGGATTTCCTCAGCCTGCTGTATCTGGAATCCAGAATGACTTTGGCAGCCCTAAAGCGTCACCATGACCAGAAAATCGACCAAAGGCAGATCCTACAGAGTCTAAATCATGAGGCCTGACAGGCCAAGAGAGTCATCAATCAAAGTCTTACCGGTCAAACTGAAATCTCTGTCCTCAACATCCAGGCAAAAAAATCTTTGAAATGACGAGGATCCCAACAGTTGTTGATTATTTTGACAGAGTTCTATTGTTTTTTTTTATTATCTTTTAATGTTTTAGATTTGTCTTGTGGCTTCACATTCACGTGTCATCTTTTTTTTTATTTTTTATTTTTATTTTAGATTAATAAATAATTAAAGGATTGATGATGTTTACGTAAATGTATAGCTCAGGGTTTTTTTTTGGGGTTTTTTTTAAGTTGTTTTCTGATTAAAATCTAAAATCTATATGGTTATGTGCTTTACAGCTGAGGTCCCCAACCCAGGTCCTCAGACCCCACTGTCCTGCATGTTTTAGGCATTTCTCTGCTTCTTTACACCTGGCTTAAATAAATGGTTGATTAACGGGCTTCTGCAGCATCTGGAGCTATGCAAATGAGTTAATACCACCATTTGAACAATTGGGGAAATATCTAAAACATGCAGGACAGTGGACCTCCGAGTTGGGGGGCCCTCTGCTTTACAGATGGAAACTAAAAGAACTAAGAAGGACCATTGCAGTGGTGAAGTAAGGGAAAACAGACATGTTATGATGGGCCAGTTATTAATCGGAAGTATCTATAATCAAATGGTCATTTAGCCTATATTTAAATTAGCAGTGTTTCAGTATCTGGGGATTTTCTGGAAGCTTATTTTGATGGTTAAGGCCAAGTACACCCTAAAAATGAAATATGTCATTCTTAGGCATTTCAGACGTAGTGATGTATATATTTTTTTGAATAAAAATTCCAACTCAAGTAGCTTCTTTTACTTAAAATGTTCTTACAAGTTCTGTTCAGGTTCACATTAAATTTAATTCAGCTTATTTATATAGGACCAATTCACAACATGTCATTTCAGTTCAGTCAAATACAAACACTAGTTGATCCTATTTACAAGACAGTGCAATAGGTTTAGTTCATTATTAAAATTAGCTTAAAAAGGTTTCTATTGAAGAAAATCATTTACATTTAATCAAGTTATAGATTTGCAGCATTCACTCAAATGAGCATGTGGTGACAGCAGAATCCTTCATACAGAGGATGCATGTTGCAATGGTGAAGAGGAAGAACTACCCTTTTATTAAGAAACAAGCTCTGGCAGAACCTGGCTCAGTGCAAGCAAACATCTCCCAACAATTGGGAGAAGACAGCAGATACACAAAAAAGAAACAAAAACTAAGGTAGGAGTACCTTCTATGCAAATAAAAAGTAAAAAGTTAGTAGGAAGTGCTCCACCTCCTACTTCCATTTTCCATATGAAATGGTACAAACATGATTATATAAAAAATAAATAAAAATAAAATATAGCTACGGTGCTATAAAGTTTGAATTATTTCAGAAACCCACCTTGGTCTCTTTTTCTGTTGAACTAGCCATTAGCTGTAGATTTCAAGATAAGTTAATGTGGATTTAGAGTTCATACCCATGCCCAAAAATAGTTACTTCTGTTTGCTGTTTATTATGTCTGAGCGCTTGGTCAATTTGGTCAATTTAAAACTGGTGAAAGGTAATGAGACAATGTTGGTGCACTATGATGTGCCTAAAAACAGTGCAAGTTATAAAAGAAATAGTTAAAATCCTAATTTTTCATGTAGCACATTATGAAATAAAGATTGTTATATATCAACATTTCAGGTTTTCAGTTCTATCCGACATGAGAAACTTAAACAATCTGAATTACATCTGAAGGCTATCCGGCTGGATGTTCTGACAAAGCTTCAGGTCTGACTGTTGTGATTGTGAAACGAGGTCATGACCTTGGTCACATCTGCCTCCTCACATAGTTTCCTTTGTGTTGCAATCAAGATGATCTCACATAGCAATATCTACTACTCTCATCTGTTACACGCTATGTCTACTGAGGCTTTGATAAACTGAGCTTTTCAACAACGGCAAAATTCAACAAGAAGTTGACAGGACTAGCTAAAATATAATTAGTGATGCTTATAATTCTGTGGTCAACATCAGACAGTCAGTTGCATTCTAAAAAGCTTGAACAATTATCTCATCAATGGATATAATGGGACAGAAATGGATAAAATAAAAGGCAACATCATGGTTCTTGGCAGCCTACTCAAGGGAGGAGTTATTGTGGTTAATGACATTCCTACTAGTTCATGTAAGAATATTTCACATTAAATTTGTTGTGGTTAGTGCAATAAAGAACCAAGTTCACAACATCTATGTTTATGTCAGTGTTGCACCTTCAGGAAGGGTTTTCTAAGACATGAAACCAAATATATTATACCTTTGACTACTTTCTTATATAACTTAATAGTGACATTTAGAATATATTTCTAAATGTAATAAAAAAAATCTATGTGAACATTGACCTAAAAAAGTATACAATTAAGATACTACTATGAAGTTGCAATTTGGCTAAACTCATAATGATCAGCCCACATTTTTGGTAGTTTTCTTCCTTGGTCATTACATGTCTATCACTGACCACGACCTTTACTATCTCTGATACTGGTTAGGTGGACATTAAAGTGATTTAGAGTACACCCAATGAGTTGAATATGTTATAAAATCACACCATAACTCTTATAAATATAATATCCTGCTACATATTGCAGTGCTCTTGAGTCTGCTGTATTGCAGAGTCTGATGATTACAATTCTACTTCCCGAATAAAAGTAGAGTTGTAATCATCTCTACTTTTACTCTACTCGAGAAACCCAATGAAATATTTAAATAAACTACAGCTTTTCATTGTCAAGTACCATCTTGTTATTATGTGATTATTTCCTGCTGATTTCTACCTTTTATGCCATTGTTATTTGCATTACATAATTACAATTTTCTGTTTACCAGTGTCAAACTGTTTTCTTGACAGACAAAAAGGTGTGTAATCCGTTTTGTCCCATTGTAGCCATTCAACAACAGGTGATGACATATCGATATGTATCAAGGTCAACACCTTTTTGAGTCTATGCCACAAAAAATAAAGGCAATGACAGAGACAAAAATATGTTGACTCTATCAAGATATACCTTCTAAAGTGACCAGTGATTGTTTGTGGATCATACTGCAGATGATACTTTAAAAAAAAAAAAAAAAAAAAAAACCCTCGTGTATTTTAAAGGTTTTATTTCTCCTAAATTTTTTTATTTGGCCCAAATTCAGCCGCATCTATGCATTGCCTCCTGCAGGGGGCGTCGCTGTGTCTTTGTCCCAGGATGTGGCTGCCAGGGGGAGATCTGGAGCCCACATCAACTCGGAAAGCGGGGCGTGGACTCAGAGCGACCAGTGCAGAGGAGACGGTGGTGGTTCTGGGGAGGGGGGAAAAAAACAAGGAAAAACGAGCTCCTCAAGATCCCAACTGGTAAGACTTTCGACACTTCCTCTCAATTTACGCAGTAATGCTTCATATTTTGTTTATGCTGAAAGTTTGGTGGTGGGTTTAATTCGTTATAAAACAACAAGGGGTTGTGATTCAGAGGGGCCAGCCCATCCGAGCCAACGTAGAAAGAAAAAGCAAGGAGGAAATGTTGGAAAGTCCAACTATTTGTTGACTTCACAAAACAATTATTTCTTACTCTTTCAAGTGAAGATACTAGTTCATGGTTGGCTTAAAATATAGGAATTCCGGAATTTATGGCTATGAGATTGATATGATTGAACTGCAAGTTCGGCTCAAACGATTTTCTTCTCTATTTACTTTAAAAAAAACTTGTTGCTTTTCTCGAGGAGAAAAGTGCGCCTAAGGAATTCTCAAACCATTTTACAGACTCTATGTCCCTGCTTCTTAAAGAGACTAAGAGAACAAACAGCCACTCTACAACACAAGCATGGATGACATCTTCACACAGTGTCGAGAGGGGAACTCAGTGGCTGTCCGTCTGTGGCTGGACAACACAGAGAATGACCTCAACTTAGGGTAGGTTCCTATGTCAATTCCTAATGTTTGCATAGTGCGGGATTTCTGGTCCATCTGGATGCTGGAATTCATCTGTGAAGTTAGTGCAATGACAGGTAAACACATGTCTTGCAAAAAGTGGTGGTCTTTTCATAGGATGGGCAAGTATGTGCCTGTGAGCATGCACATACTTGCATATTTTGTTGTTAAAAATATACACATATTGGGAAATAATATAACAGTATGTGTGGATATTAATAGGAATTAATAGGGATATTACTGCTGTATTACACAATTTGCTTTGATGATTTTTTTTAACTGATAATGTTGCTAAACGCAACCCATCTGCACAAACAAAACTTTAACTTTCTGATGAAAGCTGAACAATATGAGAAAAATCATAAAATTTGTGATAACATCAGCTATGATATTTCCACATTTTCCTCATTTAATGTTTTTTATCTGTCAGCAAGGTCATTCTTTCTCCCTTTTTGAACTTCAGCATCTCTGGCACCTCCATCTATGTTAAATGCAGTGTAACTAAATCCTTCTCGCTGAAAATATTGCTGATAGACAAAGTGTGAGTTTATAACACCTGGAATAGGCAAGTCCAGAAACACCAGGATTTTGTTGTAGCTAACTACTTTTAGCAATACAAAATAATAATAATTTTATTATGATTTTAGTCATTAAAACTACGTGAACGTGCTCCCCATGTTATTTTTTTCCCCACAGACCTATTTTCCCCGCCTGTTTGAAAAGTATAAACCAACAACTGCTGATAAATGGCTTTTTTATTAACCACTTTTGCTGCCTTTTTGTAACCGTGGAGACATTGGATATTAAAATTGTGATTGTTCAGAGAGCTTCGACTTGCATTGCTGCTTAGATTTTATGAAGAGTTGAATGGCTGAGAAGTTTCTTTCGCTTACTAAGGGGGAATCTAAAATCCTTGTTTATGGCCCCAACAGATTGCTTGTGTTCATAAATTGTTATCATAGCCCTGTTTATGGGGGTATATATTGGCAATTCTAATTTGTTGAATAATATAGTACATAAAACAGTGCATATTAGTACAATTGTAGAAATCAAAAGTCCCAACTTTTTTATTCTGAATTGTGCAATTCTAAAACTCTTGCTTCTTTTCAAATTCTCTTCATCAGAAGGAGTAAGAAAACTTCTTAAATAAAGACCCTGGTTATCTCATTCTTGGACCCAGCCATATATGTACAGTTTGCTGAGCTGCTGGCCAACCACGCAACAGCCAAGTCCATTTCCTCTTCTTAGCTCCATACAGGGCCAAGCCCATCGCTGACAGAACTTCTTAGGCAGCTCCCCTACAGTCACACATAAACAAATGAATAAGCAGTCATTATGATGAAGGCCTTCTTTGGCTGTTACTCCAAGGAAGCTCAACTATGTGGCGCGGCCGCCTCTGTCCCGCTCAGAGAACCCAAACCGTTGAATAAAGGCTTTATGTGTTTTTGGAATAATAAGTTGGAACTGAAAGAGGTGCCTAAGAGCAGCCGGTGAAGCATTAAATAACCATTCTGCCTCTAGAACCGAGTGACACAGGAAAACACATGAAAAAAAGGCAGACTTAGAAGGAATGCGTAGCTCAGAGTATTTTCCACTCTGTCATTCTTGCATTTTTTTTCCCTTGTTACTTTTTTTAGCCCACAGGGTAGTTTAGTCTATGAATTGTCTGTCCATAGTGCTGCTCCATCAGAGCTGACAGAGAATTAGCCTCTCTGCTCTTTCGCTTCAGTGTGAGCTGCTATTTCGTAAAGACCTCCTCGAAGTTTATTGTTAAACTAACAGCAGAGTTTGTGGCTTCGCTGGTTTTCCTGTGTCACTCGGTTCGCAGGGCATTATGAGAAACCCCAGCAGCCAGGAGACTTTGGGTTAGTCAGTGTAATGAGCTGACCTGTTGGGCCCACACTGGAGATGACAGCCTGGCTCCTCGCAGACTGGAAGTGGTCATGTATACACCGTGACTGTGTGCGTCCTCGCACATGTTAGCAGGCATTCCAGCCTGTGTAGAAGTATTTATCACCAGACCAATCATCAGATGGGAAGAGGCTGCAGGCACAGAGAGGAAGCATGTGCTTAAATCTAAATAAAGATTACTAGGAGGTGGGTGCGTGAACCTGTGCCAAAGAGCAAACCTCAAAGAGAGTGTTTTGTTAGCAGGACGGTCCATAAAATATACTCTACCTTTTCATTTTAGCCATATGAAGGATGTTATAACTATTAAAAATATACTACTCAAAAATAAAGGGAACACTCAAATAACACAATATAACTCCAAGTAAATCAAACTTCTGTGAAATCAAACTGTCCGTCTAGGATGTGTTATTTGAGTGTTCCCTTTAAATAAAGGGAACACTTAAACAACACAATATAACTCCAAGTAAATCAAACTTCTGTGAAATCAAACTGTCCGTCTAGGATGTGTTATTTGAGTGTTCCCTTTATTTAAAGGGAACACTTAACACAATATAACTCCAAGTAAATCAAACTTCTGTGAAATCAAACTGTCCATCTAGGATGTGTTATTTGAGTGTTCCCTTTAAATAAAGGGAACACTTAAACAACACAATATAACTCCAAGTAAATCAAACTTCTGTGAAATCAAACTGTCCGTCTAGGATGTGTTATTTGAGTGTTCCCTTTAAATAAAGGGAACACTTAAACAACACAATATAACTCCAAGTAAATCAAACTTCTGTGAAATCAAACTGTCCGTCTAGGATGTGTTATTTGAGTGTTCCCTTTATTTAAAGGGAACACTTAACACAATATAACTCCAAGTAAATCAAACTTCTGTGAAATCAAACTGTCCATCTAGGATGTGTTATTTGAGTGTTCCCTTTATTTTTTTGAGCAGTGTATATTCAGGAAGGCTTTTATACTTAATTTCCCTGGCACCATTTATATATAATTATTGCCAAAAGAATCTGTCTGACAACTTGAAGTAGGCAACATGTAATTCCTTGTTCTTACACAGTCATCAATGTTATTATGGTTTTATTAAAATGTGTTTACTACAGACTGACGGCTGAATGTAATTTACTCAGCATCAAGTCAGCAGTAAAAATATATTTATAAAAAATACTTCTTTTGTCTATTAATTAGTTTTAAATAAATTTAAACCACAATTATGTTATTATTTGTCACCTGAAATACTGCGTTTAAAACATAAGTTCCCATCTGAAAAGCTCAAAAAAGATTAAATTACAATTTTGCAGTGGTCCAGTCAAAGTCTTGACTTAAATCTCATTGAGATGCTGTGGCATGACTTTACGCTGTCTGTTCATGCTGGGAAATCCTGCGATATGTCTGAATTAAAACAGTTTTGCAGAGTGGCCAAAAATTCACCACAGCGATGTGAAAGTCTCACTGACAGTTATTACCAATGCTTGATGGCCAGTGTTACTCCTAAGGATGCCATTAGGAGTTATTAGGTTTAGGAAGCAAATACTATTTGCCTATAACCTTACCTATAACCTTTTTCATATAGGGTCAGGTTAATGTAAATATTTTGTCGCAGTATTTTTACAGCAGTGACATTTGAAGAAATACATATCAAAATCTTAGGAAGAGCTTAGATATATATGTCTTTTTTGGATGTAAATCTGTGCTTTTAAGGACTGATTCTGGTTGGTATGTGAGGTATCTTGGTTTCAGTTTGTTCCACAACAAATGCAGCATATTTCAATTAAGATGAGAGCAAATGACAAGCTCAGCTTAGAAGCATGTCTTTTTTTTTTACCTAAAAAGAAAAACAACACTTTTTTGTTCTGTTTTTGGGCCACTTGCTAATACAGTTCAATCACATTTGAGAGAACAGTATTTCTCGTTTTCCATGCATCAGAACTCACAATGCTACTTCTGTTTTCTTCCACATCATTAGTAAATATTTAATGTGAACATGCCACCACATTGCCTTTGCTTTGGGAGACGTCTTGTCAAAAGAATTACCTTTTTGAAGCTTTCTTTGTACTCGTCTGCTTTTTTCTGCTAGATGTTGATCTGTTTAAGTTCTGCCAGAGTATTGCTCTGCTTTTGAAAAGGAGACAGTCAAATTTAGTTCTATTATTTTTAAAGTTATTACATTGTTTACACTTGTGAGGTGAGGTGAACCTTGATGAATTTTTCATTTCATTATGGTAGACTGGAATGATCATATGTCTGTCTGAAAGTGTTATTTTCCCTCTTGCAAAAGTTCAGAACTTCCTATCTCTTTATTTGAGAAAGCATTAACCTTTCATATACCTAATTTATTTTTAAAAATTAGTTGTGTCTTCTGCAGCTTATAATTTATTTGGAAATGTTATTCCCTGAATGGAGACTCTACATACTGCAGTTAAGCTTTTCACTTGCGTCTCTTTCTATTTGGATGTTTTGATAACCAGAAAAATGTAAAGATGCGACATCCTGGCTCTGTTTCCTCTTACAATTTTCATTTGTCTTGTGTGTTAGAGACGACCATGGCTTCAGCCCCCTCCACTGGGCATGCAGGGAAGGGAGGAGCGGGGTTGTTGACATGCTCATCATGAGAGGGGCTCGAATTAATGTGATGAACCGTGGAGATGACACACCTTTACATCTGGCTGCAAGCCACGGACACAGGGATATTGTGGCAAAGGTTCGCTTTCTTGGACAGCTTATATGCTGATATGCTCTCTCTCTCTTCATGTGTTTTTGTTGCTCTGTTTTATGATGACAGCTGATTCAGTGCAAAGCGGACCCCAATACAGTCAACGAGCATGGGAACACCCCGCTGCACTACGCCTGCTTCTGGGGCCACGATGAAGTTGCAGAGGTGCATCACTGTACACCAACACACACTTTTCACATCCCTTTTTGGATTCCATCTGTTGGTGAAAAACCGCCCTCTTCTGGGCAGAAACTGCTACTGCAGAAAGACCTGCTTCCTCTATCAGTACATGCTTAATTTTGTTATAATTCTAGGGTTGTATCTTTTTTTAGGACTTGGTAACCCATGGTGCGCAGGTGTGTATATGTAACAGGTATGGGCAGACACCTATGGATAAGGCCAAGCCTCACCTAAAACAGCTACTGCAAGGTCAGAATTTTTTATTTGTAGACTTTTAAACATTGCAGTAGATTTTTACTAGGATAAAGAAACTTTCATCAATCAATCAAATTTTATTTGCATAGCACATTTCAGCAGCAAGGCATTTCAAAGTGCTTTACATCATAACAAACACAAAAACAAAGGCAAATTAAGAACATTACTCTTATATTTTAAATGTTTTATTTTTAGAAAAGGCAGAGAAAATGGGCCAGAACATGGCCAAAATCCCATACAAGGAAACGTTCTGGAAGGGTACAATGAGAACGCGACCCCGTGAGTAGGATTTCTCTAATAAAATAAGATCAAAATATGTTACGAAATTAGGATTTATGCGTTTTTATTCTTGTTTTTTATCTCACAGGTAATGGCACCCTCAATAAGCAAGCCGGTATTGATTTTAAGCAGCTCTCGCTCCTGGCAAAGATCAATGAGAACCAGTCCGGAGAGGTCAGCTGCTTTTACTGCTGATTGACAGTATTTATTTATTTTTTAGCTCCTCCGGCTGATCACTGGAGTGTGTGCTCTTCTTTTAGTTGTGGCAGGGCCGGTGGCAAGGGGATGAAATTGTGGTGAAGGTGCTGCATGTGAGAGACTGGACCACCAGGAAGAGCAGAGACTTTAACGAGGAGCATCCCAAACTAAGGTTATTTATCGTACAACTAGACTGTTGGTATTTTTTATCAGATAAATTTATGGTCACAAGTTTACACACACCATCCATTCATTTTCAATTAATTTAGAAATTTTAATTATTTGCTTGAACAGTCGCAAACAACAAAAACAAAACAACTTCAGTCATTTTTGAATTGGTTGCACAAGTCTGAATTTATTGTGGGTTTTCTCTATTTCACATATGGCCAGAATTATACATACAGATTCAAATATATAGCAGGGAAACTACACACCTGGGTTTGTTCACCCTTCTTGGCAGAATTGGTAAGTGTTTATTTTAAACTAAAACTACAAAAAAGTTAAGAAGTTATATGGTCAAATGAGACAAAGTTTCAAAGTAGTTTTGATTGAGAGTGAAGATAATGGTTTCAAACCTAAGAATGCTTCTCCAACTGTCAAACACAATGGTTGTAATATGACGCTGTGGTGCTGTTTCATTGAATGGAATAAGAAAGAAGGAAGACTTCATCAAATTCTTAAATATCACCTGAAATCAATACTTAGATTATCAAAACCTCAGCATAGTTGGATGTTCTAGTTGGACAATCACCCCAAACACACATCGAGATTGATTTTGGAATGGATAAAGCAGGATGACATTAAACCTTTGGAAACTGTAAGGACTAGGCATAAAATGAAGATATGTGACACTACATGACATTTAACCAGTTTGGATAAATAATAAAGCTTGTGTACAAAAATCTAGTTTCCAAAAACAATTGAACTTGCCTGTTTTGTACTTATTCCACTTTGTAAGAACAAAATCAGTAACAGAAGAAAATTAATTTGATATTTATGTAAATCTATGAAAGGAAAAGTATGCATACAAAATGTGGAGGGTGTGAACATTTGAACTCACAATCATGTCTATGTGAAAACAATATTATTTGGAGTCAGTGGTTGACGTTCTCTCCAGTTCGGTTGCAGAATGTTTGTGCAACAAAAAAAGATTTGTTTGACACAAAGATGTGTGTCAAACACACATCTTTGACACTTTCTTTGACCTCACTAATTGTGACGGGTTTTTTTTTTTGTTTGTTTTTTTTTTCCATTGGATGCATGGATTTGTTATCATGACATTGAAATAAAAATTAAACTTTAGTATGCTGACACTAAACCACTCTGACTCAGCTAGCCCAACCCCAAAGCACGTCTATAAACCATATTCTTGGTTGTTTGTGCAGCTTGCATGCATCTGAGAGCAAAGAATACTGCATTCAATTAGCAATGCATAACATAAAACACATATTTTACTTTTTTACCATCCGGACTGCGTTTAATTAGTGTTTCCCATCTTTGAGACTCATTAGGCTGTAAGAAAAAAAAAAAAAAAACAGAACAAAAATGAAAGAAGTCTTTAAACTAACCAAGTCAAAGAAACCCCATTGGAGAGACTGAGTAGCACAGCTGTGTTCTTACTTTAATGTGAGCTTCAGTTATTTTGCTTTCTTTTGAAAACTTATGTTTAAATAAAAGTACTTTGGCTTAACTTGGGTAGATTTTGCAAAAATGAAAGAGTTTCTTCTAATGAAGTGTAAAACTTAACTTAAAAGGACTCCAGATCATACAAGTGTATTGTTAAATATATTTTTTACAGTTTTGTTCTTATTTCCTTGAGTGAAGTATAATTTTATGTTAACACAGCAGAGTTGAGTTTTAGCTGTTTGTTTCTGTTTTTCCATTATAGAATCTTTTCTCATCCAAATATTCTGCCTGTCCTTGGGGCATGTCAGTCCCCTCCCTCTCCTCATCCGATCATTATCGCCCACTACATGCCATATGGATCTCTGTACACCATCCTCCATCAGGGCACAAGTAAGTAATTTGTTTTGGCGTGCAAGTACAAAAAAGAAAATTTGCTGTCTTCATTTTGTCAGGTTATAAAACCTCTGCTTAGAATAGCTGTAACTCACTGCGCAACAGTCCAAACCAAAATATTTTCTAACATTTGCATATAAAAAATATTAATTTCTTCAAGGTATTATATGTTTTTAGTAAACATAAACATATAAAAGCGAAACAAGATTATTCAAAAAGTGAAACTAGACAGTCATGTGGAGACGGTCATTGACAGTATCCACAAGAAGGGTAAGCCACAAAAAGTCACTGCTAATGAAGCTGTCTGCTCACAGGGTGCTTCGTTCATGCACATTTAAAGAAAGTTGAGTGGAAGGCAAATCTGTGGTAGAAAAAAGTACACAAACAACAGTGATAACTCTACATTCCAATCGGGGTGAGCGCTTCAAGAGCCAGCACACACAAATATTCTGGTTACAGGTTATTCCTCATCTGGGGTACCAACAGGTATACAATTATATATATAGTTAGATATATTATAGATGGTAGTCACAACACCATCACTGCACCTGACCCACATGAACACAACCACATCCCCAACACGCATCCCCAGACCAGCACAAGCCTAACTTCCACAAATATAGGGCACATGAGCATGATGCACTTGCCACACAGAAACAGTGTACCTAATCAACACAAGGCCCAACATGCACAATGCCACACACACACTTACATGCCGGCATAGCCTATTTTATTTTAGAAATAATACAGACAAGAAAGAAAAGCCTACCCACTGGAGGAGGACGATGGAAATTCCCAGTAAAACAACATTTGTTTCATTTCCACAGTTTTTTGGTTTTTTTTTTTTTTTTTTGCAAACTCTAAGTCTAGTTTTGGCTAGACTTAACTGTTTAAAAATCTGCTTACTCATTTTTTTGCTAGCTTCACTTACATTGCAGTTACATTGAGCTTACAGTTACATTGAGCTTACAGAAAGAGCACCAAAGTACCAAATAAACAAAAGTAAACTAACCAAAAAAATTCTGGTAAAAGGGGGAAATAATAAAAATAACAATT
Source organism: Poeciliopsis retropinna (assembly GCA_010277075.1). Taxonomy (NCBI): domain Eukaryota; kingdom Metazoa; phylum Chordata; class Actinopteri; order Cyprinodontiformes; family Poeciliidae; genus Poeciliopsis; species Poeciliopsis retropinna. Next base: position 8,735,499 of record VMRM01000024.1, on the reverse strand, counting down.
TATACATTTTTTTATACTCAAAGGAAAGCTCAAGGTACTCACAGTACAACTGCAGACGCTACATGTCAATTTGGGATTCTGTATCAAACATACCAATATAACCCTATTTGCATACACATTACTGACATCCATAATATTTGAATGTAAATTTTATTGTTAGTTACTTAGTTTTTTGTTTTACATTTTGTCCCTTCCTTGTCTTCAACAGCTCTGGTGGTTGACCAAAGCCAAGCGGTCAAGTTTGCCCTGGATATCGCGAGTGGGATGGCGTTCCTCCACACCTTAGAGCCGATGGTTTCACGGCTTTACCTCAATAGTAAGCATATCATGGTAAGGCACCTCTGGTATGTCACGCTACACAATCATTGCTACTTCAGGTTAGAATGTTTGAAAAGCCTTAAAACCAGTTAACAACTGGCCACAGGCTTATTGGCTCTTGAGCAATTAAAATAAATGTTTTTCAAGTTGAAAAGAGTGCTAATGAACTTTTAAACAATAATTTTTCTTGGTAAAAATATGACATGACCTCAAAAACAGTCAACAGCTGATTTCCTACTGCATCTCTGGTGTTCATCTAAATAAGTCAGGAAATGGTTTACAGAAAGACTACGCACTTAAACTTACTTATATCCTCAGTCACAACGTTAATCAGCAACAACTGAAACTGAAATACAAGACTATTATATTTATTTTGTAAAGAACAGAGTGGGAGGTGAGAAAAAATTAAATATCCAAAACTTTCTATTGGACAACTGAAATAAAAAAGGGGCATTTTGGGATCAGCAGCTGTGCATAAAAAGCATTATTGTAGCCACTTGTACACATTAAATGCTCTAATTTAATGTGCACAAAATTACTCATTAAATTAGTAATTTAAATTAGTGGTAGGCACAGTGTATAAGCAAACAGGGGAAATCCTTGTGTTGTTTGACACGTTTATGTATGATGAGTCTTTACCCATTGTGTTTAATTTACAGATTGATGAAGATATGACAGCCAGAATAAGCATGGCAGACGCTAAATTCTCCTTTCAGTGTCCTGGGCGCATGTACTCACCAGCTTGGATGGCCCCTGAAGGTATTTTCTCCTCCCATTGGATCTTCCCAGACCTGTCTCCTTCCTTTTCCATTAATTTTTCTCATATTCTCCTTCTTACCGGATTCAGCATTGCAAAAAAAGCCAGAAGACATCAACAGAAGATCTGCTGACATGTGGAGCTTTGCAGTGTTACTATGGGAGCTGGTTACCAGAGAGGTTCCCTTTGCTGATCTCTCAAACATGGAGATAGGGATGAAGGTAGCAACACACCAAATGCTCAAACTATATTTTTCAGAGTGCATTGCAAAATTATTCACATCCTCTGAAATATTAATTTTTTTACCTCACAGGAACAACAAACTTCCTTTATACAAACACAAACTAGAGCATAATTGTGAAGTTTAAAAAAGGATACACTGCCTTTGAAATATTATTTTATCTGTAGAAAGTGTTCAGTGTTGCAGCAGTTGTATTGGGCGTGTCTGAATCAATATTGGCTTCTTACTGAATTGCCCTTTATTTAGCTTCAGCCAACTTCCAATAAACTCTGACTGTTATTGCTGAAGAAAAACATCCAACACCTTGCTTCTGCCGCTCTGAGTTTGGTTCTGGGGATCGTTCTGCCACACAGTGTAACAAGATGTTAAAAATTTTGTAACGCAAGTGTAAGTGTAAGTGTGAAATATTTTTGCAATGCACTGTACATGACACTTACATTGGCACATGATTTTCCTCCCACTGCTCAGATTGCTCTGGAGGGACTCCGGCCAACCATTCCACCAGGCATCTCTCCTCACATCTGCAAGTTGATGAGGCTCTGCATGAACGAAGACCCAGCCAAAAGACCGAAGTTTGACATGATTGTTCCCATTTTGGAAAAGATGCAAGACAAGTGAATGTCTTAGAGTCAATGTATCCAAGACTTTTGTTTTGTTTATTACCCAACCACTCTTTAGCTTCACTCCAGTCATGTATCTGCTACGCCACTGTAAATAAAGCCACAGACCACTGCAGCTGCACGTATTTTAAACATGTACTGCTTGTTTTGTGCAAGTTAATTTGAAGTTTATGTGTTACTTTGCCTGTGTTGTTCTTATATAATCACTCAAATGTTCTTATTGGAATGTTGAAAATTGTATCTGCAGTGTGAATTACATTTAAGTGATTCACAAGACAGAAGCTGATCCAAAGAAATGTGTATAGAATTATAGCTTTTTATACACGCCTGCTATAGCAGATGAAATAAAACTTTATATTTATGACAAAGACTTCTAATGTATTATCTTTCCTTTGTGAAGCACTTAGCACATAAATCATCTGCTGTAAATTTTGCAGTGGCCTTTTGTTGTCAGATTTCATTACATTTGAGGAAATTATTATTTGGACCATGGTGTAATTGGCAAATTTAGCAAAGGAAAACACCCATCTATATTGTTCTCTTAAATAGATTATATGCAGTTTTTCTGGTCTTTTATAGTCATTTACCTTACTGATGGACCTTTTTAAATTTTGGAACATTAAAACAGACTATTTTTTGTAAAATATATATATAATTTAAACATAAAACAACATCAAGAATAAAATGAATGAAAATACTGCATTTAAAAATTTTATTTGTGCATGTCTAATTTACCTAATAAACATTGCTATAGAAGTAATGTGATTGGAATACTTATTCACCTTCATGTTTCATAATGGTTATATTGAGTACATATTGCAGTTGCATAGTAGTGTTTCTCAACTCTTATTCTGATTCCTATGGCTTACTGTCATTCATGTTTTAAATATGCCTCTGCTGCAGCAACCCGGATTCGAATGAGTGCATTATTTTCTCAGAATGCCATCAAGTGAAGAATGTTTATCACCCATTATTTAAGCTGAGTGTATGACAGCAGGACATTGCCTTAAACACGAAGAACAGTGAGGGCTAAGCACCAGGATTGAGATACATTGAATTATCTTTAGATGACCTGGACAATGTTTGAATATAGGGGAGGTGAAACATGTAATGAGAGTTCTGATGAGTAGTGCAAATAAAACTAAACTTAAACATTTTCTTAATAGCACAAAAGGTAGAACCCTTCTTTGTTTGAGATGTTGAAATCAATTTAATTGATGAGTGTCAAAAGCAAACAAGCTTCATATGTCTGGAATGTTCTTTTGAAATGGTAGGAACAATTCATTATTGATCTGCAAGATATGCAATAACATGGTTTCACAATGTTAAAACGCCAAGTAAAGGAATTCCGCATATCTTCCATGTCGTAACACTTTACTGGGACCAAAGCTGTTATTCTTATCTAAAATGTAGGTAACGATAGGTGTGTGGTTTGATACGGGATCCCACATTTGTGCAGTTTTCTGATTTGCAGTTTGGTGTTGCGAGAGAATTAGAACAGATTAGAATAACTGCATATATTTTGCAAAAAAAATAAATAAAAAAAAAAAAATAAATAATATATATAATATATATATAATATATATATATATATATATATATATATATATATATATATATATATATATATATATATAATCAAAATCAAATCAAATCAAGTTTTATTTGTATAGCACATTTCAGCAGCAAGGCATTTCAAAGTGCTTTACATCATAACAAACATAAAAACACAAAGTCATGTACCATAGAATAAACAATCAAAACATTAATTTAGACGGCCGTCAAATTTATAACTTGTTATCCATTTATCTAAATGTTTTTGCTTTGTGCGGATCCTGATCTTTGACATACTTCCAGTCGTTTGATTTTATACTGTCTATTGGCTAATTTTTACTTATCAACAAAGAATTTCCTATCAATGTGAGGATTCTCCCTTATGGGATATCCTCATTAAAAGAGGGGCTCTAGAAACACCTCTCTTGTAGAATTTAGTTGAAACAAATGGGCCTCTAATCCTCTGGGACTTTAGTTGCTGTTTGACAAGGACTCCAACCTTGGACTTTAGCTGAGAAATATCAGCTGGGCCTCTAACCCTTTGGGACTTTAGTCAAGTTGTTTTGACAAGGATTCCAACCTGGACTTTATATACATATATATATAGCTTGAGGGTTCTGCGCAGTATCTTTGCTGTGCCTAGAACTGCACATTTCTGGACTGAGATGTCTGATGTTGTTCCTGGGATCTGTTGTAGCCACTGCTCCAGTTTGGGGGTGACTGCCCCGAGGGCCCTGATGACCACAGGCACCACTGTGGTCTTCACCTTCCAGGCCCTCTCCAGTGCCTCCCTGAGGCCCTGGTATTTCTCCAGTTTCTTGTGCTCCTTTTTCCTGATGTTGCAGTCACTCTGTATTGCTACATCCACCACAATGGCTTTCCTCTGTTGTTTATCCACTACGACAATGTCCGGTTGGTTCGACCTTACCATTTTGTCTGTGTGGATCTGGAAGGTCCAGACAGACAAATATATATATATATATACATATATATATATATATATATATATATCCAGTTCCTCCAGGGCCTCAGGGAGGAACTGGAGAGGGCTTGGAAGGTGAAGACCACAGTGGTGCCTGTGGTCATCAGGGCCCTCGGGGCAGTCACCCCCAAACTGGAGCAGTGGCTACAACAGATCCCAGGAACAACATCAGACATCTCAGTCCAGAAATGTGCAGTTCTAGGCACAGCAAAGATACTGCGCAGAACCCTCAAGCTCCCAGTCCTCTGGTAGAGGACCCGAGCTCAGAGGATAAGAACCACCCACGGTGGGTGAGAAAGGAGGGAGTTCAGTAGCATTATTATACATAATATTTTCCCCTACTGTTTGATAAATTAGGAAGAGAAGGAAAAACAAATGACACGTGATCTATCAGCTGACGACGTGACGGTCACGTGACAGTGGGCAGCCACAACCGGGAGGACACACACAGTTGCGCATCTGAACAAGCAGAGCTGCTTCCAGCTGAGCATGTCAAAAAGACTTGTGGGACCTGGTTTGAGTTGACTTCTCCGGGGAAGTGGAACTGGAACTTGGAGTCGCTTTTGTTCACCACACTTGGAACTCCCTGGAGAAGATAGCAGTACTTTTACTCTTTTTAGAGGTACAGTATGAGCAGTAGCGTTAGCTGTTAGCTGGCGTGATGGTTTATCGGTTCACGTTTTCTGTTTGCGGTTGTGAATGACTCAGATTTCTTTAGCAAGTCAGACTGGTGTCATTTCCTTAAAGCAGCAAGGCTTACCTTCTGCATTTGCTTCTTTCAGCACAGACACGCTGCCGTCAGAACAATGAGGCTCCCTAAACTGCGCCCCTTCCTAGGTCTGATGACCTGTACTTTGCTCCTTATGTCGCCGCTGTTTGGGTCCTGTCATCCAGCTCAGCATCCAGCTCAGACCAGGACCGTGTTGGTGGAGCAGTTCGAAACCCACGGACTCGGCTTCCCCTGGAGAAACCTCACCTGTCCCGTTTGCAAAGCGATCTTCACCATTCTTGACATCGCACTTCTGGTAAACCTTCTGCCTCTTACTCAAAGTAGAGTAGAAAATCTATATCTGTTATCGTGACACTGAACACTGCAAACAAGTTGCTTTTCTTGCAACACAAACAGAACACCCGAGTTTGAAAAGAGGAACAAAATTTCAATAATACATCTGGCACAACCTAATATTTGCAACATGTTGGGTTACAATATTATTTATTCTTTAAATTGTGGTAAAATGTAATATATTTAACTTTAACTAGGTGAAATCTTTTCTTATTGGCAGACTGCTACAGATGGCAACAGACCCACAGAATCAATCAATCAATCAAATTTTATTTGTATAGCACATTTCAGCAGCAAGGCATTTCAAAGTGCTTTACATCATAACAAACACAAAAACACAAAGTCATCAAAAGGGGGGTTCTTGCCTTTGCATCCACAAAAAGTTTACTAGTTACACTCCTAGTGTATTATATGGAGCAAAAAAATATGCTTGAAGGAAGTTAAAACCTCTTTAAACTGATAACTACCCAGCAAAGATTGTGGTAACTGAACCAATGCAACTTTCTGTGTTCTATTTAGCAAGGAAAGTCTTTGTTAACTTATGGTATTTAGTTAATCATATTTATGTGAATAAATGGTTCATTAAAAAATCATATTTGAATTCTAATTAAATACATTCTGCTGCTTGTGTCTGAGCTGGTTCCTGTTTCCGCTTCATCCCTGTTAACACTTTTGCTTGTTTAAACAACTGGTAATCACTGTCATTTCCAAAGCTTTTCATTTGTATCTAAATAGGTTCTGATCCCTATTTAGAAAATGATAGAACCCCAAAATAACTAAGAGTGATCGCCTATAGCAATTGAAGTCGTAGCTAAATGTTACGGAAGCAGGATATCAATAGCGTACATAAGAAACCTTTAAATCTTCAGTTCTCAAAATGGATAAGAAATGTGCCACTGATGGGAACAAACTGATGCATGGTCAGTTTGAAACACTTACATACCCCCTGCAACTGTGAGAAGATCAATTAGTACCTGTATTGTCATAGTTGTCATTGATATAAACATACTGTTTAAGTTTCCACTTATTTGATCTTTGGTGCTATTTATTAAGTGTACAAATCACATGTAAGAGATTACATAATCACACAATATACATTTATGCCCAGATATTAATCCACACACACAACAACTCGCATAAAACAAGTTCACCAAGATTACAAAACAACTTTCACTACAGTGATTTGTACACTCTAAATAACTTCCCAATAAACTCTTGCTCCTTGCGAAACAGTTTCTTATTTTTAGATTGAGTTACAAGAATTGTTCAAATTCCACCATTAAACATCAATGTAACATTCCAGATAGATGTAGAAAAACATTTTTGCTTTATTATATATTTTGTTTTACCTTTTTAGGCTGTCCTAAACATAAATTGCTGTCACTTAGCTTTTGTTCTCTGCTTATACAGTTTTTCTCATTTCCTTCAATAACAAGGAACTTCTAAATATATATTTTGGGTTACTTTAGTTTACCAGTAAAGATGTAAGACATGCATTAGAATTTGTGATTATTAGCCCAAACCACAGAATTTCCTAAATGCAATATAGATTTGAATAAACTCATTTAAGCTTGACTTATTTTTCAGGAAGAATTTCACATGCAACGTTCTGCTTTAATAGTCTTTTTCTGCTTTATTGCTTCTATTAGAGCAGTACAAACGAAGAGCGAGTGGCACATGCAGTCAGCGAGGCATGCATCCGTTTGCATCTGGCTGATGAGCAGGTGTGCCGCAACATAACTGAGCTGTTCAGGGATGACTTCATCAGGGCCTTGCAGCAGTCTGTGCTGTCACCCACCGAAGCATGTGCGGTATTGGTAGGGCCTTCGTGTGGCACATTTGACATTTACGCACCATGGAACATCACTTTGCCAAAGGTTCCCAAGCCTCCTGTTACGCCGCCCTCACCTCCTAAACCTGGCTCTCCACAGAGTAGGGTGCTGTTTCTCACAGATATACACTGGGACAAGGTGAGTGTGTGCAGAATTTAAAAAGTCTAAGTATGATTGGTTTCAATCTTTTTGTGGTCAGTAAAGAGTTCCAGTATCAGTGAAAAATATCGTACAGTTTGGCAAAGAAAAGTTTTGAGACACGTCTGCAGTTTACTTTTAAAATCTCTTTGCTGACAGGAATATGAAACTGGCAGTGCTGCTGACTGCAAGGAGCCTCTCTGCTGTCGCGCAGACGCAGGTGTTCCTAAATGGAAGCGGAGAGTGGCTGGTTACTGGGGAACCTACAGCAAGTGTGACCTACCTCTACGCACGGTGGAGAACCTCCTGGAAAATGCTGCTAAAGCCGGACCTTGGGACTGGGTGTACTGGACTGGAGACATACCAGCACACAACGTCTGGTCTCAGACCAGAAACCAGCAGCTGACAGAGCTCACAGTCATCTCCAAACTCATCCTCAAGTAAATATTGCTCAGAGTTCACACAGCTTTTGCTGTGTGTAGTTTCACTGCCAGACATAACTGTGTGTCTGTGTAAACTACATTCCTCTTCTCCTTCCTATAACTACTAGTGTTGCTTTGAATTGAATCCAGTGACTCCTGCAGTTTCTATAAATTAGCATGTTCCAAACTCTTGGCTTAAAAGTATTAGTCTCAGATTGCTGCATAGCAAAACCTTGTACAAACATATCATGATAATAATCCCAGAGTCCTGTTCAGACACCACAAAAGATATTGGGATGAAATTCTGCCCTTGCAAGAATAATAGCTATGATTTTAGCAATAGAATTGTGCCCAGTTATTCTTGTTCGGCGTACAAGCATTCCCCTGACGTATGAGGAAATGTGCAACATTAAAAGATGTGTCATAAATTAAACCCCCAAAACCTGACAGTCTACATTCTGCATCGCTTGTTGTTTTTAATTGTGCCTCATGATAAAAAAAAAAGCTGAAAAACAGTCCTGCTGAAATACACTGCCTGGCCAAAAAAAAAAAGTCGCCACCAAAAAATGGTCACACTCTAATATTTTGTTGGACCGCCTTTAGCTTTGATTACAGCCCGCATTCGCTTTGGCATTGTTTCAATAAGCTTCTGCAGTGTCATAAGATTTATTTCCATCCAGTGTTGTATTAATTTTTCACCAAGAACTTGTATTGATGATGGGAGAGTCTGACCACTGCGCAAAGCCTTCTCCAGCACATCCCAAAGATTCTCAATGGGGTTAAGGTCTGGACTCTGTGGTGGCCAATCCATGTGTGAAAAAGATGTCTCATGCTCCCTGAACCACTCTTTCACAGTTTGAGCCTGATGAATCCTGGCATTGTCATCTTGGAATATGCCCGTTCCATTTGGGAAGAAAAAATCCATTGATGGAATAACCTGGTCATTCAGTATATTCAGGTAGTCAGCTGACCTCATTCTTTGGGCACACAATGCTGCTAAACCTGACCAACTGTCAACTGTCAGTTGACCAACTGACCAACTGCAGCAACCCCAGATCATAGCACTGCCCCCACAGGCTTGTACAGTAGGCACTACGCATGATGGGTGCATCACTCTGGAACAGGGTAAATCTGGACTCATCAGACCACATGACCCTCTTCCATTCCTCCAGAGTCCAATCTTTATGCTCCCTAGCAAACTGAAGCCTTTTTTTCTGGTTAGCCTTACTGATTAGAGGTTTTCTTACGGCTACACAGCCGTTCAATCCCAACCTCTTGAGTTCCCTTCGCATTGTGCGTGTGGAAATGCTTTTGCGTTCACAATTAAACATACTCCTGAGTTCTGCTGTTGTTTTTCTTCAATTTGATTTGACCAAACGTTTACGTAATCGCCGATCACGATCATTCAGGATTTTTTTCTGACCACATTTCTTCCTGATTCCCACCATCCTTCCAGTTTTTTATGATGCGTTGGACAGTTCTTAACCCAATTCTAGTAGTTTCTGCAATCTCCTTAGATGTTTTCTCTGCTTGATGCATGCCAACGATTTGACCCTTCTTAAACAGACTAACGTCTTTTCCACGACCACAGGATGTGTCTTTTGCCATGGTTGTTTAAGAAATGAGGAGTTACTCATTGCATCAGCTGGGGTTAAATAACTTGTTGCCAGCTGAAAGATAATCGCCTATGCAGTAATTATCCAATAGGAGGCTTGTACCTATTTGCTTAGTTAAATCCAGGTGGCGACTTTTATTTTGGCCAGGCAGTGTAGTTTAGTCAAAAAAAGAGTTTGGGTGGAGGATGACAAAGGCATCCCCCACACAAACTCGTGATTTTAAATTTGTTGGCATAATTTGGAGTTATTTAGAGATGGGTTAAAATTGAAATGTTTAATGTGAGAAAATTCAGCCAGCTTAAAGTGCTTACCGCACTTCCTCCATAAAACTTCATGCAACGGTTCAAGATACGTCAACTATTTTCGTCACACCAGAGCCAATTTGTGAGGTTAATTTCCACCTGGATAATCTGTTGTACTTTGGTAGATGAAGTCCAAATGAATGATGGTAAAGAATGGCCACAAAAAGCTACTTTTTTGTTGAAGAAGCTTCAGAAATGTTGCTTTAAATTTACAGAGACAAATTCTTTAGTTTATGAACTTGTTACTTAAACGCAGTTACAAATTGCTGTGGTCACAGCCTCCTGATCTGAACTCATAATATCCTCTTCTACCCAGGTACCTGGGAGCCAATGTGACTGTTTACCCTGCAGTTGGAAACCATGAGAGTACACCAGTGAACAGCTTCCCGCCACCGTTCATCCATGGCAACCGATCCTCTGCCTGGCTCTATGATAAAATGGCAGAGGAATGGGCGCAGTGGTTGCCAGAGCAGGCGTTGAAGACTTTAAGGTTTATGATAGTTTGTTTACTTTTAGTCATGATTTTTATTGTATTTAGAATGTCTGTTTGATAGTATATAGATAAAACTTCACAACAGATTAAATAATCTAGCTTTTTTTTGTTTGTTTGGGGGTTTTTTTTAACAAAGAGCAACACTGTTTGGCGTAGTATTTTCTCTGTGTCTGAATGGCACATCTGACGACATGAAGAGCAGAAGTGGTGACAGCCCTCAGCATGCTGCTCCTTATATACATGCTAGTATGAGTCTGAATTAAACCCTCCTGTGTTGCTAATAGATATGGAGGGTACTACACACTAGAGATTCAGCCTGGACTGAGGGTGGTATCCCTCAACATGAACTTCTGCGCACGAGAAAACTTCTGGCTGATGGTGAACTCCACTGACCCTGCTAACCAGCTGCAGTGGCTGGTTCAAGTTCTGCAGGCCAGTGAGGACAGAGGAGAGAAGGTTGGTTTTGTCACTTGGTGTTAAAATATAAAGTGTGAAGTGAGTGTGGTTGAAGCTTAGCCCCCCCCCCTTTCCCACTGCCCCTCCTTCCAGTCAGCAGCATTCTGTCCTGGTCATGCAGGATGTCCGTGTTATGTTAATTGCATCTAATTACATGTACTGTATGGTAATAAATGTTTTAATAACCAGTACCGTCAGCTTATTTGCTGCTTGTGTTTAGGTGCATATCATTGGTCATATTCCACCTGGCCTGTGTCTTGGTAGCTGGAGCTGGAACTACTATCACATCGTCAACAGGTAGCTGCTGTTATTTCTATTTTCAGTGAAATATATAGTGGTGAAAAAACAGATGTTAAACCTTGGGTTTGGAGTGGTCTACCTTTATATTGCTGAAAGAGGACATTGAAGTTCAACAGAATTTTTTTTTTAAATGTCAGTGATATATTGCAGATTTCTAATACCAGGGGGCAATGATAATAAAATTACTACAAGCATCTGTTTCCACTTCCTCTGTTTTTACATTGCAAGACTGATATCGTGCTGTAGTTTTGAATCTGAGTGACTATTAGAGGCTCCAGAGTTTTGCTGTTTTAACAAAAATGTCTTGTTTTCAGATATGAAAGTACAATTACTGGGCAGTTTTTTGGGCATACCCATCTGGATGAGTTTCAAATGTTTTACGACGAGGAATCCATGACCCGGCCTTTAGGAGTGGCTTTTATTGCCCCCAGTGCCACCACTTATGTCAATCTTAATCCAGGTGAGTCGATGAACCAGCTGAGTAACCTAACATTATCATGAGGTGTGTTTCACTAAATCAGAGTCCCTGAATAAAGTTTTCTCCAGAAAACAGCCATGATAGATATTATTGTAGATCTCAATCTAGTGTTTTTTAGTAGGAATATTTAATGGAGCACATTTTAACTGATAACATTAGAATTTTTTTCAGATTTATGTTGATACACATTTTTTTTTTAAACACAAAAGTGTGTTAGAGGAAGTTTCCAATTAATTTGTTACAGCCTCCTCCATTCCATAAAGTGTGGAGTGACTTTTTATTATTTAGCAGCACTACTACTATAACAGAATGAGTTTTATTGCTGAAAATTCCAGCTGCTGTTTTTATAGTCAGGCACACCAAGCTTAGCAGCAGAATAAGATGTCAGTATGTGTATTGCTGTAATAGGATTTACTGTTAGAATCAACAAGTGTAATTTCCATAAGTATCTCTGTTTAATGCACAACCGTGGGCACACAAGAATCAAGGGTAAAATCAGAAGCCAGGGACATTGAGATGTGTTTTCTATGATAGAATTTGCTATGCTGAGAGCTACTTTAAGCCCAGAGGGTGGTTTTGTTTTTCACACAAAAATAAAAATATTTTATTTTGTTGTGATTCTGTGGTGCTTTAAGAAAATATTAAACTTCACCTCATTTTCAGGTTACCGCATCTATTATGTCGATGGAAATTACAAAAACAGCTCTCGGCTTGTGCTTGACCATGAAACCTACATCCTCAACCTCACAGAGGCAAATCACGACCCAAAGTCACCAGACAATCCAGAGCAGAATCCCAAATGGAACCTCCTGTACCGGGCCACTGAAGCTTACGGTCTTTCCAGTTTGTTCCCGTCTGATTACAACACACTGCTGCGAACCTTTATCAACGACGATCGCACCTTCCAGAAGTTCTGGTACCTCAGACATAAAGGACATGTGTCAGAGTCCTGCAGAGAGGCATGCAAAACCACAATGCTCTGCTTTTTGCGAAGTGGACGCTCTGACGAACTGGACGAGTGTGACCATCTCAATGGTTTTGCAGGAAACTTGGCTCAGGCTGCAAGAAAAAGTCTTTGTTGACCTTAGGTTATATTTTTTGACTAAATCAGGAGTGGATAGCAATATGACCAAATATGAGCCAAAACAGGTGTTGCAAAATGATCAATAACAATTGCACACATTTTAAAAGTTAAGCTAACATTCCATTTTGGAAATCCTGTAAGAGTGCTGTTTTCAATCAGCCCCTTAACCGAGTTGAAAAAGTTTTTAGTTCGATATTGTTAAGGAGGATGTCTGGGATTTATTGAATATTCAGATGCACCTATTATGCAAAGTCTGCATAATAACACCCTGAAACATTTTTTGTTACTTGAAATGGACAAAGCAGTTAGATTACTGTTCTGCAATCATCGTTTTGGCTGTTCAAATGAAGTGGGTTCCTTTATGAGGGAATGGGTAAACATGCTAATTTGCTGCTGTACAGCTGCTTGAATTCTCTTTTACATTTCCCCCTATTTGCCTTCTCAGAGTGTGAGATGCAGCTGAGAAAGCCTGCATACAAACTGAGGATGGGACATTGTAGCAGTATTAGCATTACCTAAGATTTAAGGGTGGTAAAAAGGCTTTTAAGTCTGACACTGGCAAATACAGATTACATTTATTTTATAATTTTTACTCATGTTTCGAAGCCATCCATAATTTTATTTTGTTTCCTTAGCTTGCACTTTATTTGATTTGAAAAAATTCTAATGAATCAATGGTAGGAAATGTATTCTTCTCAAAACTTGCTTGATGTGAGAATATGTAGCAATTATGATACAATTTTAAAAAAACAAGCCAAAACATGCTTGTCTGCAAAAATAAATATTTGGTCTACAGTTTGCTTTGTGTTGATAATACAAGTTTATACCTCCATATTTGCTTCAATGGGTCATAAACATGAAGATCAAGTTTTAGGGGCTTACTTTTAAATATTTAGCAAAAGTACAAACCAGCAGTTTGTATTTTCTGTGTCTTCACCGAAATTAAAAGAATGCCCTTGAACACACTGAAATTCTCATTAGCTCATTCATGATTTGGTCAACAGTTCTCTACAATAAAAATGTTCTGGTTGATTTTGGAATTAACACTATAGATCAACACCAGCAGATGGCATTGCCTCCTATATGATCATTGATAGTAGAAACAAGTTACTTGAATTTTGTGCCTGTCCACTTGAGTCTGAAAGTTTGATTTCCAAATTTGATGCAGATCTTGTTTTTAATAAAAATTGATTGCTAAAACTTTGAGCCACGCTCAAATCCTTTATTCATCAAGAACTATTGTGAAAACATCTGATTCAAGAGGATGTTAAAAGGCATCTGGTAGATGTAGCCCCTGTTATAGATTATGTTTATGCAAAGTGGTTCCTAAACACAAAGCTTCACTTAACTGTAATGAATTGGTTATTAATGACTGTAAGTGACTACTTCAGTCACTTACTCTCCACGGACAAAAGGAGGAAAAAAACAACTTGCTCTGAAGTTTCAGCATATCCACTCGTCTGACAGCTTCAACCATGTTTTTTCTAAGAGACTTTGGTGTGTCTGAGTGCTGCACACAATGCGAGCTTTGATGCTAGGGCGTTTAAATGTGTATGGTTGATTTCTAAATGCATATATTTAGCTCTGTTAATATGTAGAGCCAGCCACTTTCTCAGAAGCAGGCCTTCAATAAAAGCAAACTGATTACTTCAACTTTAACTTTGTTATAGCCAAAGACTGAATACAAACAAAGGTTACATACAAATGTTTTCCTGATGCCTACATGAAAAACAAGTGTCCAAATAAGTTGCAGGAAAGAGTTTGATTCACTAGAGATTTGGATCACTTGTTTAATCATCAGTGTTCCAACATTTCATAGTTAAGTGCCATACATACATCAGAGCAATACCTTTGTTATTTTAATCACAGGTGCATCCAGCTCTAATCAGAATAATAATCTAAATGGAAGATGTGGGCATTTGGAAGATTATAGCAAACACTTTAGTGTTGAATGCATTAACTTCACAGCTTTCTCCAAAATTACATATTTTTGTTTCCCTTTTCTTTCTAAAGTTACTTCAGTCAGAATCTGAGAAGAACATGGTGACACCAAAGTCCTCTTTGTATATGTTCCAGGTTTTAGGTTTATGTGGGTTATCAAGCTCTTCTCTGGACAAAAACAGCCTAAATAGAAAAAAAAAAAAAGGTCAGAAGTTGCTAAGGTCTGAGAAGAATGTAAAGGCTTTAGAAATATTATTGCCCAAGCTAAAGAAACTTACTTGTTTTCTGTTATAAAAGACGTATTAAACCAAAAGTAGAACGGAACATCTTCATATCCTTTCGGAAGAGACTGGTGAAAGAAAAAAAAAAAAAAAAAAAAAAAACCACAACAGTCAGGATAAACACCAACTTTTAACATTTGTATGTTAAAGTTCTAAAAGACTCACCACACTTGATTCAAACATAACCTTCACGTCGCCTTCAACCAGAGGCCCATTGTGCAGGCTGATTACTGCAGCATTGCTGCCTGCATCAGGAAACACCTGAAAAACAACCAAGAGTAAATAAAGTTACACAACTGTTAAATGATGATGATGCAAACCAAATGAGTCTAATGAAGCCCACCTTGCAGTTCTCCTGTGTGCTGCAAACGCACTGAAAGACCAGTTCTTTCCTCATTATTATTTTCACTCTCAGATCAGTGCCATCCCCTTTACCCACACCTGGGCAGGAACAAGACAACATGCGTGTACTAGAAATCCTGTGCTGTTTAAGCAGTTGATCTGAGTGGACTTAGGTTTGCTGGGTTACCTGCTATGGAGTGAATCCGGATGCTTTTAATCCTCAGGCTTCTAGATGGAGGCAAATTTCGGTTGTACTTGGTCTTCATGATCTCATAATACCCGACATAGCGGCTCTGCGGTGCAGACAGAACAAATACTTAAGCAACTATGGCTTGATTGGGAAGAAAAACAAAACATATGTCACACTCTGCTCTGAGCACAAAATACATTTAAAACCTTATTTTCAGTATTTTTATTCTATTTAACCTAGATAAGTCGGGCTTGGAGAATTCTGCTGCTTGCCTCAATCTTTAAAAATGTCTTGTCATAACTGAATAACTTTTTTGTAATGCAACAACGAATTGTGGTGGACTCTGTGATAACAAAACTAAAAATATTGTTTTCTAATATGCTGCTGGTGGGCTGAAGATCATTGCTATTTATTTATTTTAAGTTTGTCCCCATTACTAATTTGACATGCTCAACATAAACAAAGCCCGCCAGATTTTCCTGCCATTTTGTAATTTTAAGTCATAATTTTTAAATGGTGAAAACATGCAACCTGGCAGCTTATAAATGTCTTATTTTACTTATGAAAAAAAAGTTTTGCAAATAATTCTAAATTTATAAAAAATAAATTGAAAAAAAATGTAATGTGTTGTGAGCACCAAATTAGGAAGAAAAGTAATCCTGAAACAATCAAATATGGGAAATGTATATTCATCTGTTGTTCCTTACATCCAACACAAGGAGGTGTTATTCAGGCATGAAACAAAAAGGCCAGATTTCAGTAAAACCATTTAAACTAAGTTCAATTTAAATAAATGCACCAGATAAACATTCCTTGCTTTTCTCACCTGCGAGGGAGTCTCCACCCCCTGAAACTTGGAGCTCCGACTCTTGTCTGTCCTCCTCTCACCAAAATACTCCAGACTGTCCTGGTGCACAAACACACACAGACAATAGGAAGTGTCTCTGTATTTAAAATATTCACCTCATTCATTAACCCTGCTTTGAACAATTCAGAAACTAACCTGTGCACTCTCAAATTGGTCACTGTCAATGAGCCATGTGCACACCATGGTTCCAGTGCGTCCTGTGGGACAGCAGTATAATAAATGGTTGGCATAAAGACACTCAGACACAGCTAACTCCAAGATAGTCAAACAAGTAGGATTCATTTTTCACCTTTCCCTCCTTTGCAGTGAATAGCAATAATATTTTTGGGATCAGCAGCCATCCAATTCCTGACACTTTCTGTGTATGTCAGCATGTCTCTGGTGAATTTCAATAGCAAGAAACCATGATAAACTACCAGGCTGTTAAACATAAAATAGTCTATACATTCCTAACAAAGGTACCATGAGTGTGCGAACACTTACAAGATGAGATCAATATAAAAGATAACCTACAACACAAATATCAAACTGAAAATTACTTACGTTAAGGTGGGCACATTGTGGTCATCGATAAAAATCCGTTCAACTCTGTAGTGGAAGAACTTGGGGTCGTACCCTTTTTCACCTGAAAACAAAAAGTATCACTTGACATGGTTGACATAGTTCATAAAGAAGAAATGCAGAATGAGATGAGTGCACAGTCCAACTCACTGCAAAGATTGTAAACTTTGTAGTGCCCTCCGTGTTTAGTGTCTAGGAACCTCGCAACGTCCTACAGAAACATTTTTTTATGGTGAGCATAAACTGTGACTAAGGACTTATTTACTGTATTTCAATAGTTTTGTTCATGGTCATTTTACTTACACGGATTGGGTTCCTGTAAAAGGCCTGTTTCCCAGAGGAGGGGAAAGACATAGCAATGACACGATCTAAAGAGGTGTACAAAAAGTATTTCACCTGAAAGTTTCTTCCAAAGTTCACATGAATAAATTAACACAACCCATGGTAACCTGCATGTTTTTCTAACATATTTGGACATATAGATATTTACATTCATCTTAGTAAAACTGAAACATTCAAATATATAGGCTAGATACTAAAAGAAGTGTCTAAAATGTCCCTTTTTGGACCTACAGCTGGCTCTCGCCATATTTAATATGAAAGGGCATATTGATGCGTCACAAAAAGACACCACAGGTTTAATTGTTAAGGGGAGCGTACAAAGTCAAAACATTAAAAGTCGAAGGAAAAAACAAAAAAAAAAAAAAAAAGACAGGAATAGTTTGCCAGAGAGAACCTGTGCAGAAATTAGGGAACTAATGTTCAAAGAATGCACATCTTTTTCAAGTTTAGATTTCTCAATAACTAACTCTGTGGATATGTGCATCGCCCAGATGTAACTCTGGAGTTAGTGCAAGCACATTTCAACACCAATTAGCCTCTTTGGTGACATCTAGAAGGCAATTGTAGGTTTGGTGAGGACATTCTTTTGTCTTTCTGGTTTATTTTGCTGTCAGTGGTTAAACTGAGTGGTTTCCTGTTGTTCCTAGTTAGACTGAAGTTTCTGAGAATTCTACTGGCCCCTGAATGCCTTACGGTTAACAAGGTTTGTTTTTGTGCAATAAGTTTGGTTTTCTTTCCATATGTATAAAAAGGATGGTTAGACATCAGCAATTAACTAAATATTTAATGGGATGTAAATATTTCCCAATAAAAAAAAAAAAGAAAAAAAGCATGCAACATATGTTTAATACATATTTCTGAAACAGAAATTCTCTTTTGTCACTATGTCACTCATACCTGTGACATAGGTAAGATCAAGATCAAATCCATCCCTCTGATAACGTCTCTTGTTCTCCGATACCTGAATGAAAATAATATTGTCTGAAGGCTAAATACAACAGTTATCAACACAGAGTCAGTACGTAAATATGTCATTCATTTCTTTTCTGGCTTTCAGAAAACATACCATCCTCCTAGTGACCTTCTCCAGCTCTTTCTTCTGAGATGCCAGTCTGAAAATCCTCACCAAGATGATTATTCTCAAGAAGCGCAAGAATGTCAGAGCCCTGTCAAAGAAGGGTTAAAAACAATATGAAATATTTTTCTCACATTGACAAATGGCAAGCTTCTTTTGTCCTGCGTCCTTATACAATTAAAAATGCTTTCCAGGAAGATAAAAACAATGGAAACAAAATCACATCACATCCAAAACGTTTAACCATCTTAAAAGCAGTAAAATGCTAATCTTGCATCTTTAGAACATGAAACACTGACTTCCACTTGTTTGTAATACGGACAAATTGACAAAAAGATTATAAAGCTTTCAATGCAATTTTTAGGAGTTTCTCTTTTTTACAATATTTTAGGTGCAAAACAGCTAAAAATGCTTCATAGTAATTAGCTAAGGATTGATAACACCCACCTGGGAATAAGACTGGGCCCTGAAAGGTCAGTGAAAGTATAGACCATGGTGACAATCAGCGTGCTGACGACAACACACGCATCTATAATGTTCAACTTCGAGCTGAAGTAAACTTTGAAGCTAAAAGAGAGCCAAAAGAGATTAATAGTCAACAAAAAAAGCATAAGCTTTACATTTGGTTGTTTGTTAATAAAATGGACTGGATTTACTGAGTGACTCTGCACTGGTATTCCAAAGAATCAGCCCTAGACATGCCACACATTTCCTGTATAGCTTCCTCTTCACAATTTCCTGCTCAACAGCTAAACACACTGTTCTGCTGACACAGGAGCTTGGGAAAGCTTGCATCACTCTTGAATATTCTCTGTTCCCACTTTCATAGGAAAGCACTTTAATGATGAAAGTTTTTATGAAATCATTCATATAGAGAAGTTAGTAACAAGTAACTGATTCTAATCATGAGTCCTTACTATGAGTACGTCATAGTAAGGACATAGTAAGACAAAGGTTAATTCTAATGCTTTTCTTCTCACCCTTCCACATAGACACGCAGGAGAACATCACCAAGAAAGAAGAAGGAGATGGTGAGTGACACAACTTCCATAATATTAGAAGTTGTATCATTGTGCAGCGCGAAGTCCACAATGACAAGAACAATGTCCACAATAATCAGGATCATTCCAAATACACTGAAAAAAAACATAATTAGGGAAAGATTAGCACTTCATTCAACAAGAATGCAGGAAAACATTCATTACAATTCACCTCAAAATAACTCACCGAAACCCAAAGGACATAACAAATGGAGTGATTATTTTCCGAATCTTCCTATAAAACAGGGAGTGGGAAGGGGGGGAGCAGGATTTTCATCAAATGTAATTCTGTGCAAATCTGACTGCTAATTTTCAGAATGCTGCAAATTACTTACTGGCACATTGTGCCTGACTCCAAACTCTCCTCCTTTCCATCATCAATCTCTACTTTAGCGTCTTCCATCTTCGTAATGTTTCTGACAAACAGAAAGAAAAAAAAAAAAGAATAAATAAAGTCTGAAAAAGTCTAAAGTTGAAAGTCAGAGCTACCATATAATCAAGAAATTTTACATCACATGTATCAACAAACTTTTTGAACATGCAGATTTCGTTTTATATTAAGAATTGGCACCTCCCCATACTTTTAATAATACCAATACCTACTTTACAGACCATGTCATTGTTATGCCTGATTGGTGAAAACAAATCTTGGTAGTACAGTATAAAGATTCAAATAAAAGGTAGAAAAATGACTGCAATTCCACAATAGTACAACATCATTGATACAGCAAAATAAAGAGTTAAATAAGCTAAAAGTAAAGAAAAAAAAAAAAAAAAAGAGAAAGTATGTTGTAACTTGCAAAATATAAATAATTTACTTATTAAATTGGTGTCAACAGCTAATACTGAATCAACTACTAGCATGCACTTAACTCCCAAATCAGGACTTATTCAGGTTCTGCTAAAACCACAAAACCAAGCAACCCCCCCGGATTTATCTGGCAATCAAAAAAACTCTGCAAAATATAACTAATGAATGGTCATACATCTGAGTCGCCAAAAGAGACTTGCCAGTCCCATATCAAAATGGCCTTCAAGCCATGGCTAAATGGCCATGATATAAACCAAACATTAGCATTATAAGAGCAGCAGCATCAATGTTAAAAATCAAAAAAGAGAAATCTTAGTATTTATCTGGAGCAGCTATTGCTGCTGGTTAGCATTATGCTAACCAGAGCAATACGACCATAAATCCTACGTCGATAACTTATCAGAAAAAATAAAAAATAAAAAAATAAAAAATCAGTGTTATAACTTTTATAAAGATATGCCTTCTACATATTTATTTAAACTGTCACTTGTCATGATTACGTTGTGTGACAAGTAATGGGTGAAAATATAGATCTCCGCCTCCTCCTTCCCTGAGCTACTTATTAATGCCCTGAACCATTTATTGAAGAAATGCGCCTATTCGACCAAAAACAACCAATCAGACCCAAGAGGAATAAAACTGTCATTGAACGTCACGTACTCGCTCAAAAATTTGCAGGAAAACCGTTTACCCGCTGTCATCGGTGGCTATGCTAACTAGCTTGAGGATTCATAACAGGATTTGATGAATCGAAAAGCTGTATGTAAAATATGTAAAAAATATAAAAGTTACTGCAGACTTAGGCCAATGTATTTTTTAAATCATGTTGAAAGGTCAGTTTTAGATACCCCCAACTCCGACATCAAGGAGGGCAGCGCCCCCTTTCGACCAGCCGCGACTGCTTGACTGGTTATTTAAAAAAAAAAAAAAAAAAAGACTAATAAATGTTCAATATTTATGAGATACAAAAATATGAATAGATATGAAAAGGTCTACACCATAATCCTCATAATTAGCATAATAAAACCCATCATTTTGGGTTAAGAATACGAGTCGCTTTCCGATTTTGTTATTGCACCTGTCAGTTAATCACAATCACACCTTGTGCTTTTTCTTTAAATCAGAAAAAGAAAAAGCAGAACCCACCAAGAACATACAAAAGAAATTATGTTCTCTTACCCATTTACTTCTGTATCTGGTCCTGGGTCGAAGTAGACGGACATGATGAATGTGTTTCTGGAGTTGTGTGGACCTGGGAGTTTCTGATTTGGGCTGAAGACGAGTCAAACCGCATTCAATTCGGTTTCTGCAACGCAGTTACAGCAGCTCCTTTCTGCTCTAAAACAAAACAAATATATGCATCGCATTCATTTACGTCGCATCTATGTATTTATCCACTGATGCTTAAGACGGTAAGTGTGGTCCTTTTTATGCCAAAACAAATAAGTCGTGCTAAAATGAAAGACACGCAAAATTGAAATTAAAATCTCTAGCCATCATTTGTTTAGCACCCAACCTTTGACTTTAAATGTCAACACTTAAACAGCAGATTAAACCCTTAAAAACAAGCTGCACTGCTTGCTTGCTTACCGTTAGGAGAGTCATCTGTGAAATTATACGACAGTTCGTCTTGTGACTTCTTGTGAGCACAAAGAAAGACAGTTCAAAGGTTAACGGGGCAGATTCTTTTTTTTTTTTTTTTTTTTTTTTTTTTTATCCACTATCCCTCATAATTTTTTGCAAGCCTTGTAGTTTCTGACTTCCTGGACTTCACTAGAAAAAAAGAAAGTTCAGCCCCTTTGTCTGTTATGAGTCCCTCCCTATCCCTCTCTGCTTACTTTTTCTTTAAAAATAGACTGAACTTGACCATAAATCAACCGAACAAAGCTATTTACACCACCTGAAACATCAAAAAGTAGGTCAACAAATAGACCACAATCCTCTCGCTTCTCCCTGCTCTCTGGCACATCTGGTTCTAATTAAGTGCATTCCCAAACACACAGAGTTTTTTCAGGGCCACATTTTCAGTATTCCTCGTTTTCTTCAACTGAATGCAATATACTTGAGTAGTTTTTGCAAAGAAAAACAAAACAAAACAGCGTGCATTAAAACTGAAACTTAAACACTCTTGCTGTGCTATTTTTCCAAATATTTTTGTATTACTAGAAATACTTTTTTGTACTCTAAACAAAATAAAAAGATCAGGCTACCATTCCTCGGCTTTAAGAGGACATTTACTTGCAGGTAAAATGACTGACCACTGAATTAAACTCGAAGGAGTGTGGCAGTAGAGAGCACTCTGATAAGAAGTTCTGTCACAGAATTCATATTATTTAGGGAAAAAATGGCTTTTCAATACATGTGCACTACAGTGTGTGTGTGCTTTTAACCTTTAGATCTTCACACAAGTAAACAACAATGAGAATAACACCCGTAGTTTGTGATTTTAGAAACTCCAATGGGTTACATACATTTTGTTTGTGTATTTCCAATGACTTTCTTATGTTTTTTATGGTAATGTTAATGTTCCTTATACGTGCAGAATTTTAAATGACACTGTTCTAAGACTGAATTGTTTTGTGCTATTACACCCCTTTCCAAAATGTAACAATCATGACTGTATTTTAATTTGATGCCTGCTTGATGTTAAAAGAAACTCCCTTCCTAGAACAGCATGTGAAGAATTTCCAGTACTTCATGTCCAATAGGACATGGTGAATTCTTGGATTAGGCATGACTTAGAACCACTGCCATTTTTGAGAAAAAAAAAAAAAAATCAAGCTGGTCCAAGTTCAGCATTTGTCTGGAATGTTCAGGTCTGATTTACCTAATGTGTTCCATGCAGAACCAGCCCAGCCTATAAATAAGACTGACCTGTTTTAGAGATGAAAGAACATATGGTATGGAGAAAACAAAAGGGAAGTGTTGTGAAATGAAGGTAGGCTTGAAGCAGTTTTGTTTCATAAAAAGTGTTTGAATGTCTTAGACGTGGTCAATAATTTGTAATTTTTTTTCAGACAACTATTACTGGAAGAATGGTAATGGTGAATACCATAGCAGTGTTGCTACTGTATCTGATCTGCTCAACTATAGCAGCTCCTGGGCAGCTTTTTGTAAGTACTTCACATAATTTTTCAGAAGGGATTTACCTCCTCTTCTGACCGCAAACAATATTATGAATCAACAACAGAACAGACAAAGGTCTGCATTTTGAAAACATTTGTAATTTCTAACTGTAAAATTTCCTACTTCAGGAAACTGATCCATGCGGGCCAGAGTCTGCAGCTCTCAAGACTAACATAAGGAAACTAGAGAATAAATTGCTGATCACAACTTGGATGACCGAGCATCTCCAAATGTATAGATACTTCAGACCACTTGTGTTTGCTGAATCCGACAGCAAACCTCAGACTGACCTGGCACCCGATGTAAACCAAAACAACACCTTGGACAACAAAATGATTAAACCAATTCCTCCAGCTGGAAATTTGATTGTCCATGACAAAGGTAAGAAAGAAATTAATATCACTTATCACAAAATTTTACTAGAGCTTATAAAATATATATATATATATATTTAACTAAATTTACTTAATTTTTCTTTTAATAAATTTGTTACTTTCTTTATTATTATAAATAATAATTATTACTGTTATTAATAATCACTTGTTTTGCACTTGTACTTGTTTTCTTTCCTATGTTACAATGTTTTATAAAATTAATATTTTTTATTATTGTTTTTATCTATTCATTTTCATCATTACATTAAAATCTTTTCAATCTTGTATTCCTAGACTGCTCCGAACTTTATGATAGGTTGAGATCACCAAGCGGCTTTTACCGCATCAGACCCAAGTTAAACCAGGAGCCGTTTTTAGTCTACTGTGATATGGAGGATGGAGGAGGATGGACAGTGTTTCAGAGGCGTCGACATGGAAAAGTTGACTTTAACAGGTACTATTTACCTTACCAGATAAATAGCTGATATTCTTGAGTTGCAAAAGAAGAAAACCTTTACAGGCAGCAGAGCTGTCGGAAGTAAAATATCAATTCAACCTTCTTTTAGAGACTGGGTGGACTACAGAGATGGTTTTGGAGAATTCAAACTGTGGAATGATGAGTTTTGGTTGGGGAATGAGCACATGAATGCTCTACTGTCAGAAGGTTAGAAACAATGATAATTATGTTATTGACCCAGTGATTCTCATTGTTTTACACTTCTATTGAGACACCAGCTTTTGTGATGTAAAAAGAAAATTAAACTGTATAAAGAATATAAAGAAAACATCTTTCACATGATATATATTTTTACTATTCAACTGACACACAAATTTCTTCAGGGAGAAATACAAAAAAAAAGAGAAGCTGCAATGACCTAGTTGCATAAGTGTGCACACAAGTATTTTAAAGATTAAATTAGAGGTTTAAGTCTTGCAAAGTGGGTATGTAAATTAGTTAAATAAGGTATAATGTATATAAACCTTGGTAAGTATTGTTCTTCTTTAGCAGTCATGAGTGGTAGGCCATAAGCCACTTTAGCTATGTGCTTCTTTGAGGCAAAATTGTGACAGCATTAAGCTAGGGGTCAAAAGTGTGCACCTCCATGCTGCCAGGTTATTGTAGCTTTCTTATTTTAGTTTTCTTTTTTCCCCCTTAAAAGATAATTTTTCAAGTGAATTATACACACTACCTGCACATTTTAGTGTGAACATTTTTTTAAATATCTTTTTTTTTTTAAATCACACAAACTTTGAGGTATGGCAGGGTTATGTACACTTTTGAGATCCACTGTATTCCCGTAAATGCTTAATGTATAAAAAAATTTTAATTTCCCTGTTTTGTTATCCTGCAGATAAAAACCTGGTGAAGATTGATCTCATGGACTGGGATGGAAAGAGAAGTTTTGCATTTTATGAAAACTTCAGGATCACAGATGAAGCTGTAATCACAAAAGAATTATGTAACTATACTTTCTGGAGAAACACTATAAACTGAGAGCAATATAACTAAGCCTTTTTCAAATTCTCCCTCCAGGATAAGTATCGTCTCCAGTACGGGCAGTACAGTGGAAAAGCTGGTGATGCTCTGACTGGTGGTGGAGGAATGGTGGAGCAGTGGTCTTCCTGCGTTAGTGGGATGCAGTTCAGTACTGGAGATCAGGTCAGCCATCTGCAGTCTTTGTTTTAGGGTTTCAAGTGCTACTGATCGTATTTTTCATGGTGCACACATCCCTTTGATGATAATTGTTATTTTCAGGATAATGACCGCTTCCTTCAGGGAAACTGTGCCAAAGAGAATCAGGCTGGTTGGTGGTTCAACAGGTATTTTCTTCAGTTTCTATTCACATAAAAAGATATATATCTTGCACTGTTCATTTAAGATTGTAAACTGCCTTCTATCTGCAGGTGTCATGCAGCCAACCTAAATGGCAAGTTTTATCGGAGGGGGCAATACAAGGCTGAGTATGACAATGGTGTGGTGTGGGGTACTTGGAAAGGCCTCTGGTACTCTCTTAGACACACCACTATGAAGGTGCGCCCCTTGGTTTTTTTGGACATTGCAGGAAGTGGTGCAGGGGACATTTAAAAATCATAGACTTCTGTCTAAAATTTAAAAAAAGTTTGTTTTTTTAAAGTTTTTGTATTTTAATTACTTCCTTTGCTTCAACTTCAAATAATAGCTAAAATCAACAAAACATAATTTTATATATTTTTTCCAGTGAGCATTTCTGAGAATGTAAAATTGCCAGATTTTTCAGATGTTTCACCAGTGTTCCTACTCTTTTAAAAGAGTTCATGCCCCTCAACCTTTTTCACATTTTATGTTAAAACCCCATACTTCATGTATTTCAATGTGATTTTATGTGATGACGACACTAATTATAAAATACTTAGGAAATTGAAGAAAAGGATATGTGGTTCTCAAAAATGTATGAATTTGAAAATGTATTTGTCTTCAGCCCTCTTAATCCCAATCAAAGGCACTGTCTCAGTTATTGAACACAATTGCAGTTTAATACTGCACATGTACTACTATACAAATTAGAATACAAAATCCCTGCCTGAACAACAGAACACACCCCAATTGTTACTGTAATAAGTATTGAGACTTCACAGCATTGCTGAAACTGTAGATTTACAGTTGATATAAACCTTTTTTTTTATTGCATCTTGAAATCTATCACCAATGTAGCTGATGTTTAACCTTGCAGAAGGGTCAACGTGTTCATTACACCATGAAAATATTAAAAGTAATGCATTATAAATGTCAAAGAGTTAGTTGTTCTATTTGTTCTTTTAACATATAAAAATTGTTAACAAAATATTGTAAAAATAACTGACTTTCTACTGCTTCTCCTGTACAAAATCTGGGGATAGATCCAAGTCCAGCATCCTTTGTTCCGCCTCACTTAGTCTATAGGGGGAGCCACCGCTGCTGCTCTGGTCTCTAGACATTGGCAAAGAGTTGCACCAATCTTTCCTTCGATCAGTTGATGAGACGTTAAAGCTGGAACTGCGCTGGCGTCCCTTGGCTCCAGAGCAGGACTGAGCCTCTTTCAGTTTCCGGGCCAGGATGTTCCTTTGGATAGGTGATGGGCCACGGCGGTTCCAGTTCTGCTCAGCCCGCTCAGCTCGATCTACACCCAGCTGTTTCACCTCATGAGACCAAGGATGTGTAAGGGATGGACCGCCAATCCCTGAGACCAACTCTCCACCTCTGCCTTCAGGGTCGGCAAGCCTCTTTCTTTCACCTCTGCCACTAAAGTCTTTAGCATTTTTCTCAGATATTGGAATATTGTTAGTGTTTGTTCCAGTGTGCTTGACTTCACTATTATGTGCTGTCCCCATCCAAACCTTCCTCTGCTCATTACTCTGAGGTTTGGTAGTACTCCAATCTGAGACTCTGTGCTCTGGAATGGGGTAAGATGGGTGAGGCTGTCTCTCCCATCGTCCTTTGGTCCAAGAACTTCCTTCTGGAAGAGTCCGCGATCCCACCTGAAAAGGACAATGTGGAATCACATCTTTATTGATCTTGAGTCAATATATTTTAGAGTATATAAACTGGATAAAAATTGAGGTAAAAAGTAATAAAAATGGGTGGATGACCTGGGTCATGCTCCTTTCTCTAAACTGCGTGGACTGAGCTGAAGAAGTCAAAAGCAGTTTGGTGTCACTAAAACTGGAGGTTCGTATGAAGTTTGGATTCTTGTGGAAACTATTTGCCGATGCTTCATTTCCTTCTCCCCTAATACAGGGGATCTTGCTCCTCTCTACCATCTCCACCCAGTCAGCTGTGCGGTCACGCCATTTGGAGCTCCTTCCAGAGACAGGAGGAGGACCCAAAACTATCTCCACCCTTGGACTCAGTCTGTCTGATGTGACCCCCAATGTCCCAGATAAGGGAGTCGATGTACAAAAATGGCTGTGGTTGATATTGTCCTGCATACCCAAGGGAAGGGCAGAACAAGCAAACTCAGTAGGTGAAGGAATTGGTGAGGTGGTGGGTGAAGCGCAGGTCTCTACCACAGTATCATGGACAGGGCTTGAAGAGACATGGTACAGCTGTGTGGCCTCTTTTAACCCTTGTTTCTTCATCTCTTTCAGCTGCTGCTGGGCCAAACGATAGCTACAAAGAATGTGGTATCTTGTTTACTAAAGCTAGATAGGACAAACATAATTAAACACTGATAAAAAATATTGGTAGAAAAAATATGTAAACATACCCAAATATTGGTGGTAGCACCTTCTGACCTGTGGGGGACAGTCTTTCTGGATCCTGTGAAAGTGATTTCAGTGCCTGTGGTGAGAGAGGCTGCGCTCCGAGTGAGGGTCTTTCTTTTTGGGGAACGACTGCCCCCGATGGGCAATGACCATCAGAGAGGCTGGGCCTTTGGAGGCTATGGCCACAGATGGAGGCCTCATCTGAAAGTTTGCGCCCACCAGGGGAATGAATGGAGCCTCTGTGGACTGAGCTACACTGAGGGGTTTGGCAAAGCTTTCTCCACACAGTCACCACAACTGTTGCCATAATCACTGCCAAGCAGAGGGAAATACCCAACACCACAATCATGTTTCCACCAAGCGGGGAAGCTCTCACAAGTACAGAGGAAAGAGATGGAGATGGAGAAGATAACACTAAAGGGTAAAAGGAGAATAACATAATATTTAAATTAGTTACAAGGATATAATCTAATATATTAAATTCAGCTCTATAACCACTCTGGACTCCAGGACAGCGGTTACCAAAGTTGGGGTCAGGACACATAAAAATGCTTTTTATTAAATTGCTACAGTAGTAAAAAAAAAATAAGAAAAATAAAAGATAAAAATATGTTTGCTTCTTGCCCCCTTCTTTTCCACATGAAAACCATTCTATGCTAATTTACTCAAGTCACTGCATTTCATGTTTTTGTGAAAAGTATTTTCATAAATTATTGAGATAACTAATTAAAAATGTCTAAACCTTACAGGCAATATAATTTAATTTTGTATTATAGCTGAGAAATCTTATTTTATTTTGCTCTATTTTCAGTTTGATTCCAGTTTTGGTAACTCTAATAAAATATAGGAGATATAACCTGAATGTAACTAAAATAGCTCCAGGCAATTTTCTGCCAATAGGATATTATAGAAAACATAGGAACCACAGCTTTAGAGAATACATATTTGTGTAAAAAAAAATTATTTAACAGCACTTACTATCACAGTCTTCCAGGGAGCATAGAGATTGTTCTTTCATCATGCCAGTGCACTGCGTGCCTCTCACACCAGAGGGCAGCAAACACTCTCGAATTCTTTCCCTCACTGCCTCTCCACAAGTCGCACTGCAAACACTCCATGGGTGCCAGGGTCCCCAAGATTCTGCAAAGCAAAATTAAACACACATATAGTGTAATTATGGTATTATACCTCTTGACCTCCTCCGCCTTTTGTCATGTTGCAAACACAATCCTTAATGTATGTTATTTGGATTTTATGTG
This sequence comes from Poeciliopsis retropinna, assembly GCA_010277075.1. Lineage (NCBI taxonomy): Eukaryota > Metazoa > Chordata > Actinopteri > Cyprinodontiformes > Poeciliidae > Poeciliopsis > Poeciliopsis retropinna. The sequence goes on along the minus strand of VMRM01000024.1, from coordinate 8,706,412 downwards.
CTCGACCAACACAAATTAAGTCAATATTTTTTTTCAAAACCACCTTTCCATCTAAATCTAACCATACTTTGTTTGTCCTACGTCTCTATCAGATTTCACCATCATAAGATTAATTTGCATTTTCTTTTTGTTTTTTACTTATCTTACAATCAGTCAAACTGGATGGAAAGCATCTATTTTTAAAGCTTGTCACAAATTCAGAATCAAATCTAATTCTGGACTAGATTTGATTCTTTTATTGTAGTTTTATTGTATTGTATTTTATTGTAGTTTCGGGGCATGGCTCAATAGGAAAGGTGAACCACTGCCCTGCATTGAGCCATAGAAAACTCTAGCAGCTCTTCTTCTTTGATTGCCTTGTATTTAGGTCCCATAAACTCTAACCAGTTTCTCAGTCCATGCTGGTGAAAAAACCTCCACACAGTATACTGCATCATAATACTCTTTCAGCTCATTCACATTTACATTTAAGGTGATTACAAAGTTTTAGAATGGTACCTTAGTTTTATGTGCTGAGCTAAATATTTGCTAAATATATATTTGCCTTCCACTGACACTGTAGATCTATAAAAAAAAAACAACACATTTTGTTACTTATATTTCATACGGCAACAAAACGAATCAACTAAATCTCACCTGCTCTTCTGTAAACCACCAGACATGTCTGTGCTGGACTAGGGGATTGACTGAAGTTGAAAACAAAACGGAAGCAATACTTATTTCTTCCTGGGTAAAAAACAGAGCAGTTGAATTCACTCTTATTCTCCCCTTCTGTAAGCCAATTAGATGCAAGCACAGAAGAAGATTGTTCCTCTGGTCTAAACTCCATCGATAGGGAAGTTAAGTCACCCCCCTTTGCGAGGCCTGCATTATATAGCAGTATTTTCCCACTGACATGAGTGCAAGGTGGGGAAATCATCTTAACAGTCATTGTGCCCATGCATCCACTTTTATAAGCATTGGCATTTTCCACCAGTAGTTTGTAGGAGAAAATACGGGACAGATAGAGAGGAGCAAAATCCTTCACTTCTTGTACTGTGTGAGGGGATCGCAGAGCCACTCTTAAGAAGTCTCTCTCAGTGAATGGGAAAGCACAGGGCAGCTGAACACTCTGCGAACGAAGTGGCTTGATCGGTTTCCGTGTTTGAGCTGGAACTTTGTCAATGGTACTTCGTCCGATCTGGTTGTACTCCATATAACTCACTTCTAAGAAAGGGCAGAGTCAGTGCCTCTGGAGCAAGCCTGAAAGTTTTCGTTAGTGGATAACACAACCTGCGAATAACCAACAAAAGAGAGGTATGCAAATTATTGGGGGTTTGTTGACTGTACAACAGTAAAAAGGCAAAAAATTGCTTGATGCACTAAATTTCTGTTGTTTTACCTGAAAATATTCAGAGTGGTTTCCTGCTTTCTCCACAGAAATATGAAAAGTGGGCCACTGTACTTGCAGTTCAGAGCTCCACCAGGAGGCTGAACTTTCTGTGCTACTGACATCTGTTCTGTTAGGATGAAAAACAGTGGTGATACTTGTCTGCCTCAGCAGGAACCGGAAAGTTCCTGCATGCAGGAAGCAGGAACAATCAAACTCCTCCCTACCAACCAGTTGGTTGCTGGGGAGGGTCCGGGAAAGAATTGAAATATTGGTTTCCATGTTGACTAGAGAGAGGCTCATGTTGGTGAAGGTGTTGTTATTTGATTTTGTGCTAAAGTCCACAAATACACTCCCATTGCTTAGGGCCTCATGGAAAGAGGGCCAAATACTGAGCCCTGCAAAAGCTGAAAAAGAAAAAAAGAGCAAAGAAAAATATATTTAGAATTATTATCTATACCTCTGCATTGTTGGTAAAAAAAAACTTTTAATTTTATTTATTCTAAAAGATTCTGTAAGATTCAACCAGACAAGCCAAAGTCTTCTCCTGAAAAATGTGACCATCAGAAGAGAAAAAGAATTAACCAGTTGGTCACAACAGCAAGAAATATGTTTGAAGGAGTCAATAGCTGCAAAGTACACTAGAAGCATCATTCTGAAGTTTGTTAGAGGTCATGCATTGATGATTGCCTACAAAGAGCAAGGGCAAGAGCAAGATAAGGGAAAATTTGGATTATGCCATAAACTTTTACATCTACAAATAAATGCAAATAGCAAACCTATAACCAATCAATTCAAGCTAGCAAATGTTAGAAAGTTTCATAAAAAATAAATAAATGGAACTTTAAAATTTTTGCAGCCTTTTTAGGGCATGTAAAATTTTAAGATAGACATTCCATTACTTTTTGATTATTTAATGACAGTATGTCCCTCATTGTTTCACTACCTGCATTCTCACATAGTGGCATTCTATGAAATACAGATGGAGCAGGCAGAATCTGCATCTTCTTTGCAGTGCATCAATTTATCATCACAAACTTTTTTGTTAAGTTCAACTTATTTTTTTCACTTTATTAAAAGACAGACTTAGGGACTGAACATTTGTACGATGGTGTTTAGAAGTCATGTATATTTTGCATTTTAGACAAAAAAAACACTGCATTTTCAAATACACACTATAATTAAGATGAAAGTCTTTGCAACACTCACCATATCCTATGAGCACAAGAAGGAAAGGCAGCAGCAAGACAGCCTGTGGCATTCCGATATCTGTTTCTCTTCTTACTTCCACACCACATGACCGTCTCACTCAACCATCGTTCACATCTATAAATCAAAAATGTAATTGTTTTTTTAAATAAACACAACCATTCACAAAGGCTCCAATCTCAAATGGACAAAGAAATTGAAAAACGGTTTTCTTTCTACTGAGCTATGGAAAACAGGAAGCTCATAGTATGAAACAACAAACACCAGTTTTCTGGTTCTTTAGGTTGGTCCTCCTCTTCCTTTTAAACTCGCAATGGGAATAAGGAGTTGTCGTCATAACCTAGCTTAAGTTCCTTTGGAGGGCTTTGTTCAAAACTAAGAGCAAAGTTCTATTTTTGGGTCACTGCACACATTTTTGATTGGTGCTCTCTATTGCTGAAATAAAGTAATTTATCTCAGGCACAGGTGGTGATTTTAAGATCAAGTCAAAAATATAGGTCATATAGTTGGAAGCACAGATTGAAAGGAAAGAAAGCAGGTATATATCAAAACTGATATTGTCATCGCAATATTTATCAATATTATCTCCATTACATGGTGCAGCTCTAAATGATGGTATTATAGAATGTATTATTTGTATAATAGAAGTAAGAAAAAAAAATGTTTTAGCAGAATTCAATGGGGCACATTAACTATGTAACGAATTATGTGGAACTATATTAAAAAATGCTAAATCTATATTTTTGCTAGTCTTTGAGATCCAAGATTTTTATCACCGCAAAACTTTAGCATTAGGATTAAAAATATTGTAAATGCCATATAAGATCATAGTACTATGACATCTGTACAGTTAGTTCAGATTCCTTTACTGATATCCTTAGGTCAACTTTTTAATCAATTAAAAGAGCAGGTGGAGTCTGTTCAGACAATGGACAGTAAACTCTCAGGCAAAAATGCTGCTAAAAGGATTAAACAGATAAACACATATAAAAATAAATTTACAAATAAAAGTATAAAATAATAGCTGTAAGTGCACTTTTACTGCACGTGATTACACGTGCAATTACCTAACTTGGGTGTTGTGAGAAAAACAAAAGCACTGACTAAAAGATATAAAAGAGGATTACGTCCAATACTACAATATTAAAGTTTTTTGTTTTTTTTCAAAACAGGTGTCGTTGTTCTTATGGAAACAGAATAAAAGGTACAACATTAATAAAAAAAATATTTAGCCGACACACATTGAATTCCAGGAGCTTTTTTAGTCAGACTGCAATACAATATGCAGCCTTATTTCTTTTAAACACACGACTATCGCTTATTCATAAATGTAAGTTATACTATTACGCGTGAGCTGTTGTAAACATAGTAGCTACTTAGTGCTCGAAAATAGGTAATAATGTTGTACTTACGTGTCTTGTTTGCGAAAGCCTACACATAATTATGTTCCAATTTCTTACGTACAGCAGGAACTGCGGTGAAATAATGTTCCCTTTCAGCCTGATAAAACGTTTCACCGACAACCAGCGATACTGAAGCCCGAGAGTGTTTGAGTTGAAGAGCGCGAGCCATCTACCCGTAGCCACTCGACAGTTAGCAGACCGCATTCGTTTGATCTTCCCCCGGATTTTATTTCCATTAATAATAAAACAAATTACTGTCCTTAACTTCAGTCCAGCCATACTTGAAATGCAATGTTAATAACCGATCATTACTGGATAAAGAGGCTATAGTGCCACAATCCAACTTGTTTAAATAAATTATTATAGGATAAGTGCCATGAAATTAAAATAAATAAATGAACAAATGTATTCACAGGTCAGTTTATAAATAATTACACTTAGATATTTCTCAAAATGTGAAAACGTTGTGTAGTTATTTCATCATCTAACAATTTCATAGTTTCAATCAATACATGAAATAGTTTAAACTACTGTGGCTCATTAGATACTAATCTTACCTTCAGTCCAAACATCTGTAATTATACCAAGAACAGCTCTGCCAGTTATCTACTAGATCATCTTTATGGGCTAAAGGTGTTGTGTAGTTTGTCACCAGAGAAATAGAGCAATTAATAAAGTAAAATGGCCAAACTTTGTCAGAGGAAGCGTAATTTCTCAATCTATTCACCAACTATACTAAAAAGACTTCTAACAATGTCACAAAGCTATGACAACTACAACTGGCATAGAGCTGAAACTAGCAGACTAACTAAAAAAGCTGTCCCCCTGCTTATCAAATATGTCACTTATTTGACTACATATACAATTGTTATATACAATGCTTTAAAAAAAAATCATGCATTTATTTATTTGTTTTTTTCACAAAAGTGAATCAACAACTTGAGAGATGATTGATTTAAAACCTCATGACAAAATTGAGCCCTGGAGATGAAAAAAATCCAAATATATCTGAATGTATCTAGAGTCAATGGCCTATTAAAATTTGCCTAACCTTCACACTCCACAACATGCACAGAATTCATTGATTTGAAAGTTGTTCTCATCGTTTTGCCTTCCTCTAAAATAAAACTAGAATAGCTCACTATTCCACAGAAAAACAGGAAACCCCCTGTTCAAGAAAACAATGGCCAATACTAAAAAATATTCAAGGCACGTGTAGCACATAAGTGGTCAAAGTAGCAAAACATTTCATTAAAAGAGTTTTATTCTGTCAGATTCTGCATATGCATTTTGACAAGTAATAAATAGTAAGAAAATTACCAAGGTATGTTACCGTACCTTTATTACATTTGTCATATCACAGAATAGTTCTATCAGTTCACCTTGCACTGATAAAGCAGAACAAGCAATATCTTAAAATTTAAACAAATTTGTATTGACCTACTTGCCTCAAGCCAGATTTCCTGAAGGAATTGAGCTCAACTATTATCAATAAGTGAACCACATGGCAAGCTAATCTAATCAGTTTCACCAACCTTCATTTTTCCTTCAGTGACAGCGGGGGGAAAAAAAACAGGAAGCTTCTCTGGGGATGAAACAGTTTACTGATCAGCTCAGTTCACAGCAGGGACAAAGAGTGATCTGATTCTAAGTTTCAAAAGCTCCACACAGATAAAAAAAAAAAAAGATATGGCCATTGACTGGTATTATTAAATGCTCCTATTTTACAAATGTATTAGTTTCTCTGCAGTAAGTTGATGTAGGACATATTGTAAAATGGCAGTTTCCACTGCTAGATAATAAAATGCTTTGATTTATGTTTAGTCACAAGTCTGTTTAGTTACAAGTCATAAAGGGTAAATACAGAAATATCTCGACGGAGGTAATTTCGAACTGACCCGTTTTCTAGGAAACGAGCCAAATTGGAAGGAAATCTTGTAGAAGTTTTATTAAATTATGACCTGTAATGAAAATGATGGAACATAAGTAACTTCTTCTGATAGACAAGACTGAAAGACAAAATATCAAAGACAAAGTCAAGTGACATGGTTCGTTGAAATGCTGCACATCCAGACATGCTTGCACATTGCTCAACAAATAGGACAATAGCAAAAGTTTCCAACCATTTATTATAAAAATGTGTGGTTTACTTTGGAACAATGGATCAAGATACTAGAGGCTACAAGAGTTTCATAACAGTGTGCTAGCTTCAAATAAGCCTGCAGGTAAATGACAAAGACAAGAAAGTGGAAAACATACATCAAATAAACAGAACACATTAAGTACTTCTGTAAAATAATGTAGAATATTTTCCTTATATACAGTATTTAGAGGTCATTTAGAAAAATGATAATTAAGACAAGAACTTTGCCTCACAGATTAGGTAATCTTAAAAAAAAAAAGAACAGCAAGAGGACCCACACTAACAGCCAAGTGTCATCACCAGACAAACTTCATCATGTATAGTTTTTTTATGTTCATCCTGTATTCTTAACATTTATTTAAATAGATCAAAAACAGTTTGGGTAAAATCTTAAACCCTCAACAGAGTCATCCCTACAAAGATGGCCCATCTTCTCGGCAAGCAGCAACCTGAGAATGAAAAGCAAACAGAACACATATAAAGAAGAGCAAATGTGCAAAACTGAGGGAAAAAAATTAAAAAGACTATCAACTGTCAAACAAGACATAGATGATGATTATTTTATGTTAGCTTACCGCTCCTTAGACAGAAGAACAGAAAGACCCAAGAGCTTTGCAAACTCCTCTGCTGTCAGGGAGCCTTTTTCTGTCACCTGCAATTAAATCACAATGACAAATAGTAAGGGTAAATACCTCAAATATTTAGCAGATAGTGGAACAAGCTAGGGTATGATGTTCGCAAAGGTTGAAACTTACATTGTCCAAAGCTGAGGCTATCATTTCCTCTTCACTGTGAGACTGCAGCTGGACCACCATCACACCGCTGTCAAACACACGCAGCCTACAGACAAGACAAAAAAAAAAAAAAAAAACTGAAGCAAAGAAATTGGTCGGGCATTGAGAGCAAAGCTAAAACAAACAGACATCAATACATAAAAAATATACACATAAAATATGCAAGAAAGGCACTGTTTATTAATCAATGCAACTGGATGTGGGAAAACGTGGACCATCTTATAACTAGTTGAAAAGAAGTGATTGATCAGAACTGATATACAGAATTTAGGGATCTGACCTAAAGGTATAAAACATGGCAACAACTGAAACAAGAACAACAAAAAGTAGTTAATGAGACACAAATATCTTTTGGTTTTATTTCAGGACATCAGATTAAAAGAGGCTTTCAACATACAGATTCCACACTCCGACTTAAGAAGATAACAATTTTGAAACCCATGTTTTATCTTCCTTAACATCACCAGTCCTCTGTCAAATCCCAGCAATATGCATAGAAGTTTGTGGTTGCAGCACAATTTTTTTTTAAAAGGTCCATGATCACTTTATTGAAATGCAAAGTTTAAGTTCACAAGGACCAGTTACCCAAAACCAATATGGGAAAACTTGGCTTTTGTTACTTCAAAAAAAAAAAAAAAGAAACACAGGAAGTAACAGGAAATGACAGCTGCGGAAGCCTGGACAGACTTTTTCACAACAGGAAGCCAGGCAGGAAGAGCCTGGTCAGCTTCGTGCTATGCCAAACACTTAACCTGCTCAGCATCTAAAGGAATGTAACGCACACAGATAATTCAAACAATGCAATACAAACAAGTCAAACTCACCTCAAGGGTAGTTTCAAGTTCTCAAACATTTTGCAGGCGTTTAGCAAATCTTCAGGAGATAAAAGCTGGGGGAAAAAGGAAAAAAAAACAAAAAACATAAGCATAGATGTTGGGGGTATAACTGTACAAATTACCAACTTATGTCACATGAAGCATCAGCTGACACGATCAACATGTGAACATCACCTCCATCCCCCTGGCACGGTTGATGAGACAATACACCTCTGTGAGAGCCATCATACCGCCACGCTCCTGAGATGGCAGCATAGAGAGAGTATGAAATTTATGCAAGAGTCGCAAGAATAAAACCTGAATTTGTTTTATTCCTGTGTAGGTAGCAGACAGATGTGACACTCACCTCTAGAGGAGCCTGCAGCATGTCTCCCAGTTGCTTAGCTAGCTGCATATGATAATGAGTACCAGATCCATGTGTTTCCCTTGTAACAGGGTTAGCAATGCCCATGCTCAAGAGGTAAGACTTAAAGCGAATTGTCTATAAAAAGAAACATAAAAACAGATTCAAAAAATGTTGCTTTGAGAATCAATGAGTTAATACTAAGCAAAACGGTATCCGATTCATACTTAAGTAAATTTGAAGAACGAAGGCAAAAACTTACATTTTTAAGAGTGTTACTGTATCTGATGTTGTTGCTGGTATTCTTACCTCATCTTCTGTTATGTCTCCCTGTTTGTCTTTAATCTTGCTTGCAATAGATCTGGACAACTCCACCATCTCTTTGGCCTGCCAGTACGAGGGTCATTTAGAATATCACACTGGAGTTTGATGTTGATCAAGAATATGCAGTCTTTTCATTTGTGACTGAAAATATGCACATCAAAAGTATTCCTACCCCTTTAACTTCTTCAAAATGTGTCATCTAACCAAATATGTATTTTATTGGGACATAACAGGATTGTAACCAACAAAAGGAGTGTTTATCTGTATAGAGAAAGAAAAATGATACATGCTAATGTGCATACTCATGCATTTAGCCCCTTTTAATCTAATACCTCTTAATAAAATACACGGCAACAACTGCTTTCAGAGGTGATCTAATTAGTATAATATGCTGGACATGTCAGGGTTGTGGAGCTAAAAAAGAAGGTTTTGGAAAGCAGTCATATGATGCCCCTTTTCCAGTTTTCTACAAGCTACATAGGGAACATAAACATATGGAAGAAGGTACTGTGGTCAGATGATATCTTCAGGCAAGATTACATCCTGGGAAAAACTGACAATAAATGTAACTCTGAACACATCATTCACATGGTGAAATATGATAATAGTATGGTAAATTTAGCTAAATAGCCCAGATATTTTACAGAAAAAAAGTCCCCTAAAAATAGCTACTCACTCTCTAAATGTGCAAAACTGATAAAGACATACTCAAAACAGACTTGCTCCTATCATTGCCTCAAAAGACGCTTCTACAAACTATTTACTCAGGATGGCTGAAATCAAATGCATGGAACATTTTCATTTATAAAAATTGTCACAATTGTTTTTGTTCAATAAAATCCTAATAAAATACATTGACAGTTGTGAAATTCAAGGGGTATGATTACTTTTGCAAGGTACTTGCAGATAACTTCCATTATATATTTGCAGGAAAACACAATAAAAGCTTCCTTTACCTTCACCATAAGCTTACTGAGGTCCTCAAAGGCCTAAACACAAATATGAAAAGTTGTTGAAGCTTCAGATGTTTAGAAGATTTAATAATAAAATACAAATATTTTACAGAACACTCTATTCATGACAAAAAGACAGTTAAAATGCAACTTTCATGTTAGCTTTTAAATTGCTATTCCTCCATATCACTGCCTTTAGTAGCTTTGATATTTTATGAGATGTCAAGATTTTATTTCTGTCTTCTGAGATATTTCCACAAATCAGCTGAAAATACAGAATCTCAATATTGTCACTCCTTTGCTTTTTTTTCTTTTTTGTTTTCAGAGATTACCTCAGAAATGTTCTTGTCTGTTTCTTTCCTCTTCTCCTCTATCTTCCTTTCAATGCCAACAATTCCCACTGCACGTGTCCTTCCTGACTACATGACAACAAAGGGAAAGAAAAACTCACAGTCAAACAGTAAATTCAATAGCTGATCACTATAATCAAAGGACAAAGAAACATAACAGCAGAGAAAACTCCCTGTATTTAAAAATGTCAAGGGAAAATGGTGGATTTTATTTAACTTTACTGGAAAATGACTAATCTAACTATGTTTTTAAAAAAAACTATGTTTAATTAGCTCAACTAACATAAAACCATTTTTAAAAAGACTGCCACCCAGTGGATAACAATTAAACTTGTCACAAATATCTATTTGAATCTTTAAAGCCATAAATTTGCAGCAGGACGATCCTACAGCTCTTATCTTGCAGTCTGGAACAGGGTTGTGATTAAGATAAATTGAGAAGGATGTTGTTTGTTCAGAATCTAACCTGAGGACCAGTTCCTGTTGAGATGGGTTGTGAAACTGGCATATTCTCCCACCTTTTCTGGGTAATCTCTTCTGTCAGTCTCCTGTAAAACTGCAATTAAATGGCACAGCGTCAGTTCCAGTCAGGTAATCAAGAGTAGAAAATCAAGAAGAGAGTGCAAAGATTAAAAAAGAATGAGCTCTGAAAACTATGTGCATGTGGGAATACCTCAATCTGTCCATGTTCTTTAAAAGACAGCTTGATGAAAGAGTACTTGCTGTTCTGGTATGGACCAGGCTCCTTGTTGCCAGGTGATGGATGCAGGTGGATTACTATTTTTGCACTTTAAGGCAAAAATAAAACAATTAGTCATTGCTTTTGTGAATAGATTTAAGTTGTGTGACACTACCAGAACAGGAAATATTACTTATGATTAGTGATAATCCTTTTTATCACTATCTTTAATCTTTTTTTTTTTTCATAATGACGTTTTCCCCACCACTCCTCAAGAGTCTCTCAGTCATTAAATTAGGGTTAGGGATAGGGCCAAAAGTATTATTATACCTTACTATAAAACTACAGTTTTGACAATGGGAACAGTTGTTACATTCAGGTAATTGAAACGAGCTAACTAACTATCCAACTTCTGTGTACCTCTTTCCTATTCCTGCAGCCTGTTCCTCAAAGAAAATAATCTGAGACAGGGGCATGGCCATGCAGCAGTCCTGACAAATGGAAAAAAGAAATGCACAAGTCATTAGAGAAATCATAGAAAAGTACTTAACTACAATGGAACAATAGGACAACAATAGGACAATACCTAAAACGTTAAAGCAAGAACAAAAACTAGCAATATCAATAAATTATTTTAATTTAGGGTGAATGTCGACCAAAGTTTTGGTTTCATGTTGGAAGTTACATGGCAACAATCATAAGTTAGTGTTTACAATAAAAGGAGTCTACCATAAGTAATAGCACTACAACTGCACATCTCGTATCCGCAGACAATGCTGCATGTGTACACTGTTATTTTATGGCTCATCGTTGAGTCAAAGATCTATTTAAGACGAGAATGAATAAGTTTTGCTTTATTTGTATTTAAAATTTTCTTACGTGATTCTTTCCGTCTCTCCAGATCAACCGATGTGTACTCAACAAGGCGACTCCAACATCCAATTTTGCCTGGTAGTAATAATACAAGAAGTAATTTTTCATTATGGAAATGATCTTAACATGTTTCGAGTATGAACAGCTTTATAGAAGGTTTTTTCAAAGCTTGTATGTATAATGAACAGTGCCTGGACTCACTGCAATCTCATTTACAGAATGTCTTACTTAATTTTGCGAATAAAAAAACAGCTAATAAATAATAAATCTTTACCTTATCATCACCGTCATACAGTCTGACACCTCTCTGCTGTATCACTAAAGTTTCGTTTATTTCTAAAAGCCCATTTGACCACGAAAACCGGTCCATTTTTTTTTCTCTTCTAAGAAGGAAAAGACCAAAAACAATATATTTCTCCGTTGCAAACACCCGTTCTGTATTTACTTCCTGTAAGCTGTTTAAAAGTCGCCTGCATAGAATCACTAATATAGAATTAAGTGTAAAATATAAATGTTGCAGAATCCATGTTAAATATCTATAAATTACATTATGGGGTGTGTTTTTCTCTTATTAATTGTTAACTACTGTTTTTTAAAAAATCTACATCAAATGTTTACGATCAGGTCCCTCACGGGTGTTCTTTCGTTGTTGACGTCCTAGCGCCAGCTGTCAGCAGCACCAGCTAGCTGAACTTGTGCCGTTTCTTGCACACTTCATTCAGATTTTAGCGATTTTTATAAATGTGTTTGCAACGGTTGAAATTTTATTCCGAGCCTGTTTGAACCAAACTTGGCTGTACGATCGGTCGCATATTTGTTTGTGTATTTTTTATTGTATCTTTTTGTCGCATCGTCGTCTCAATTTGAATAACTGTAGCACGCTAGCTTGTTGTTAGCTACAGCCACATTTGGCTCTACTCTGCAGACATTATCTCCTATTTGAAAGTCATTGTTTACTGTCCAAGTTACTTAAGGAGTATTTTAACCATGCAATTATTAAATATTTTACTGCACTCGTATAATGTCTTAAAGCTTGGTTTTTAGTAAAAAATGAGTTTATGTTACAAGTCGAGGAACATAAAAGAGATTTTAACCTAATCGTATCCGAATGCCTTTTATTTTATCTGACCTCGCTTGTATTTTAAATATTATATTGACCGTTGTAGTTGTATCGTAATCAATAACAAATAATCAAACATGGATAAGAAATCTTTTGACATCGTCTTGGATGAGATAAGAAAGGTATTAAATGTATGTATGATTTGTAATTGTTATTACTTTTCAACAATATTGTTTACGGTCTACGTTCTTTCAGTGTGTCCTTACGGACCAGCGAATCAGAGCCATAGAGCAGGTTCATGGATATTTCTCCAGTGAGCAGGTAGGGTACCCCCAAGACTCCATCTTTTTGAGTATGCCATGGTTGCTTACTATCATACACTTTGTGTTTTATTTTACTGGCAGGCTGATCTTAATAGGGTGAATATAATACAGTTATTTAAAGATTTCAGAGGTTTGTCAAGGAACAAACAGCATCAAGAAACAGATTAAACCGCATAGAGGAAAGAATTGTGGAAAAGTTTAAAGCAGAATTTAAATGGCTTAAACAATATCTTAAGCTTTGAACATCTCATTGGACAAGTTAATACATAATCTGATTGCAAACTTACCAAGAAATGGCCATCTACCTAAGCTTACAGGCCCCAGCACAGTTCATCTCCATTATGGAAGAGTAGCAAAACGATAGACAGTCTAACTCCAGTTTCAACCTTGACACATGCAATGTAGGAGAGAGTAAACACGTGGAAGAATGTGCTCTGGTCAGATAAAACCAGAAAAACTTTCTGGCCTCAAGAATCTAGTCAGAGAAATTGGGAAGGTAGATGTGGCTAAATACATGACATCTGTAGAAAAAGGTCTGTTGGAGACCATGGCAGATGCTAAATTATATGTATATGTTAGAATGACAGATTTGAATCCAACTGAGAATCTGTGGTAACCCTTGGACATTGCTGCATCCAATCTGACTGAGCATGAGCTATTTTTGCAAAGAATGGGCAAAAAGTTGCGTTGATGTGAAAATATGGTACAGGAATGCCCTAATATCATATCATGCAGCTATGATAATAGTTAAAGCTGGTTCTAAAAAGGATTGATCCATTGACCCAGGGAGGGATAAATATGTAACACTCCAACCATTTCAGACATTTATTTGTTAGAAAGCTTGAAAACTATTTCACAATTTCCTTCTGTGTAACAGAATCCATTTAGGTTGTAGTGTTAACAAAATGTGCTAAAGTTCCTGTGGTATGAATACTTTGCAAAGCATTATATTTCATACAAACTTTATACAGAACGTTTTATATTTTTTGTGTTTTGTTGTTACAGAGCTCTCTTTAACTTTATTAGTTCTAATACGGTACTTAATGTGTGCAGGTGATGGAAATCCTGAAGTACTTCTCATGGGCAGAACCGCAGATCAAAGCAGTTAAAGCACTGCAGCATGTGAGTAGGAACACTTTTGACTAAATCAGGCTGTACCACTCATTTTCACTAATTAGGCTCACATCCCGCATTGTCTCAGTGCTCCCTGTACTATAGCAATCTCTGATCACCAGGATAGCAAGGTATGTCTTAAAAACTCTTTACAAAATGGAGGTCTAATATTGTATCTGTTCCTCTTTCTGTCGTCTTTAGAAAATGGTTGCAATCCCTACAACCAAAGTTGCAAACATTCTGAACTGCTTCACCTTCTCCAAGGACAGACTTGTTGTCCTGGAATTAATAGCTTTGTGAGTACAGTTTAAAATGCCATTTAATGTGGTCAAATGTTGTTTGTAAATTGGTGTGATTTTTCAGTTGATTGATGTAGGCATGTCTGTTTCCATACAGAAATATTTTGGATGCTCAGAATTATCGACCGGTGGAGGATCTGTTCCGCATACACGCATCTGAGAAGAAGCGTGCTCGCAGGATTTAGAGCAGGTGAATACAAAGAAAAATAAAAAACAAAACAGTTTACACTTTATCAAGAATTACTTGTTTTAAGAAAAAAAGTGGCTACTGCTTTGAGAGCTAGATGAGTTAAGTAATCTATCATTTTAAAAGTATAAAATACATTTTTTTAATCAAAAACGCATGTCCTTGTCTTGTTAGGTTTGTAAGGTTGGTTGCAAGGCTCCTGTAGCCATGATCTCATCCTGTGGAATGATTCCGGGAAATCCATACCCCAAAGGAAGGCCCAGCTTGGTCACTGGCACTTTTCCTGTGAGTATAAACAATATTTAATAACTGACTTACTAAAATATAATTTATATGAAATGTCTGTATTTATATTAAACTTTAGTGACAACAGTTCTCCTACAATCTTTTCCATGCACTGTATAGTCTTGTTTTGTTTTTCCCCACATATGGAGATTGTTATAAAATGCCATTGATATGAAACATGCTTGCTGATTAAATTTTTTGATTGGATAAATTGTACATTAAAAAGAAGAGGTAAACTCGTTTGTCTGAGGTTGAATGTTTATGTTTTTCTTAAGAATGATTGCTTTGAAATGACAGATTTTGCTTCTAACCTCAGGGAATCCTTCCAATTAAAAAAGACAGTGAGAAAAAAGAAGATGGCTCCAATAGTATGGAGGGGAAAGGAATTGCTTCCAGGATTATAGGACCTTTTAAACCTGTAAGTCCAGAACTGATAATGAGATGTATTTATGTGTCAACACATTTTCTAATGCGGTGAAATCTGATTGCGCAACAAGTGTTCATGTTCAAATACTACGTTGCCTGAGCTAACGATTGATGAGAGCCCTAAAAAGACACCTTTTTATTGTTTTGACTGGAAGTCTGTATGATGTAAGATTTGTTGAGACTGATATGGACCTGTGACAATATGGCGAAAGGAATTTGTGTTACTTTTTTCAATTTTGTTTAGTTTTTTTTTTTTAAATAAATAGCTTCTATTTTCAGGGTATCAAAAAGTATGCTGTAACTTTCAATCTGTCACATTGCATTCACAAAATTCTATGTATTTTGCTGGGTATTTTAAGACACATATCAACACAAGGTTGTGAATAATTGTGAAGTAGTATGTGTGTAAAGTAGTAGTGATAGGACACTGGGTTTTTAGACTTGTTTGTTTTTTTTTTGTTGTTGTTTTTTTTTACAAATAAAAAAATGTGGGCATTTGTATTGAACAAACATAAAAAACTCCAACCCATTAAAATAAACTGTTTTGCAACACCTAATACGCTACATTATTTACCAATTTGGTAACTTCTTAAGGTTGCCACAATTTCAAACCAGTATCTCAATAAAGTACATCATGTAGAACAAGTTTTGGATTGTATTATAGGCTTTTATAAGTGTTTACATTTTTTGTTTTTTGTTTTTAGTTTCCCTCAACTTACAACCCTCATCGTCCTGTTCCTTACCCTATCCCACCCTGCCGGCCTCATGCCACCATCGCACCAAGTAAGAAACAACAAAGCAAAGCACAAGTCTCTTCAGTGTAACCTACTTTAGAATTACTTTGAACATCATGCTGCCTACCCGTAATTTAAAAACAAAATGCAGTCACAGGGTGTGTTTTCTGACTGTTACTCTTGTATTAATCCTGGTCCATTTGGAAGCTTATTCTGTAAGTTTGTGTCACACTTGTAATGCAGACAACTTTAATATCTGCAACTGCTACTTAGGTGCGTACAACAACGCAGGCCTTGTTTCTGTGGGAGGGGTCATAACAGCCAACGTGCCCCCTCCCCCCTACCACTCTTCTCACAAAATAGCAGGTATGATTCCTTTAAGGCAAGTTGTGCCTAGACTCTTTCTGAAGCTTGCAGCTTACCTTGCTGGCATGCTGCTCACCTGTGCTTCTTCAGTTTATGAGGTAGCTGATTTCAGTTTAACTTTGGTTGGAGCGCATTGATTGACCAGAAAAATACTACAAATTGCAACAAGTTCCAACTACAGTTTCCTATTATTATGACATTGTTCTTATCTATATATTGTGGATAAATACTAGGGATGGGCAGTAATATTTTATACTAGATAGCATTCTAAAGCATTTATGGCTATAACAGAAATAATAAAAGTGATAAAGATATATGATTATATATAGTATTATGAAAAATATATTTAAAAAACCCACTGTAGTTTTTAACTATATTTGTAATTCTAAACTGTTTAGATGGTAAAAATATAATTAACACTCCTATTTTTTTTGCAGACATATTAAACATATTACCTGCCATCCCAAGACTTCATTGTAAGATTATTGAAGTGCTTTGGAACTAAGCTTATTTAAGATTGTTTAGATGTAAAAAAAAAAAAAAACCTTTACCACATTGTTAAATAGGAAGCCCAACTTCCAACATTGCTGTTTCATAATTTCAGAAATATATTCATGTAATTAAATGTCCCAAAACATCCATGAGTCTGAGTCAGAATTTTTGAGTAGGAAATGTATGATTCCTGTAAGCAAATGGATTTATTTTGAATTGTCTTTAATTATGTGTACTGCAACATTAGTTATGTTAGGTTTTGAAAGCACCATTAAGGAAATATCAAGGCTCACACACACAAACACAAAAGAGGAAGCATTTTGGCAACAGTGCTTCATTTTCAGATTCTGTACCTTGCAGAATAACAGGTATTTCTGTTATCTGGCCAGAGTATACATTTTTTTCTTGTGAGAATAGGTTTGGGATTCTAAAGACAAAAATATATTTAAAGATTTAAACTTGAACCTTTAGTATTTTACTCTATAGTAGTATCCTTTCTGTTTCCATTTAACATTCATTGCTTGGGGTAGTCTTTTTTCAATTGCAACATTATTTTTTATAATGGAACTACAGCTGGGTTTCCAAAACAGTTGGCCTGTTTTGTAAGATGCAAAAGGAAAAGATTTGAGATCCTTTATTTCAATAAAATTACATTTTTGATGTCATCAAGTAATGATGGTAAAGGATAATGATAAATAAAAGAAACAAGTTTTTCTTTTTTTGACTGCTGAAGTTTGTAATTTTGTACTTTTCTTTGTTTCATAATCAAAAGTTAACAACTGATGATCAATCAGTTTAGCTAAACAAGTGAGGGTGGACATGTACTGTTGGTGATTTTCAAGATCCCACCTCTCACTTAATGACATCTAAAATAGACTGCCCATTTCATGCATAGGAGTAGTGGGAGATTTGAATAGTTCAGTGATGACTTTGCTTTTATTTCGATTTTACAAGACATTCCAACTTTGTTGAAAATACAGCTGTACATTCTCCAAGCCCTTTGGGGACATCTCTTGCTACCAAATTTTTCTAATTTGGTTTAACTGAAGCATTTAAGGTTGAAACCATAGATGAGAAGAGTTATTAGCTGTGATAAAAATTAATTTAAGCACAAACCAACCTGAAATCATGATGTAGACATTTCCCCAAAGGTAAGATGGAGATGCCTTTTAAAACTATTATTTCAAATACCCATAAAAAGCTGCATGTAGGAATGCTTCTTTGCTATTCCTCCTTGCTTTTTCTCTTCTTTTATACACATTATGCAAATGGTTTGGCTTATTTTAATCTTAATTAAATATATCACAAAATAACTGACAGTAGTTATTTTTCAGATATCTTAATTATATATTGAATATATTTTTTGACAACCTCTTTGTTATTTTCAGGTTACACCAAACCTGGGAATCCACAGAACACCACACCTGGAGTCAACAGTGGGCCACTTTTCATTCCTCATGGGTCCACTCCTACCCCTGGCCCACCCCAGGCTTCACCTTCTCAGCCACCTCCCCCAACCACCCCAATTACACCAGTTTTTCCTGGGATGGTACCTTCCCACAACTTGAATACCCCCTCTCCTTCCCCAGCTCCATCTCCATCTGTAATCAAAGCTGGACCGCATACCCCCAGTGGTCAGGTCACACCTACGCCTTCGTCTGTCATTAAAGCCCACACCCCCTCAGGGACTCCTTGTGGAACTCCTGTCCCAAGTAATGGGGGTTTTTCCTCTTCCCCCTTCCATTGCCTTTCTCGACCAGGGACTCCTGCTGCCTCCCGTAGTGGCCAAGACTCCCAGTCGCAATCAAATTCCATTGGTTCAGCTCAGCAGAGGGCCTATTCCCAGTCTACGGACCAGCAGTCAGGGCCCAGCTTCTCCGGCATGCACCCACAAGGAGGTAACCCATCTGGTTCGGTGATCCGAAGTTATACCCCTTCCCCACTCACTCCTGGATCTTCTACTCCAGTTATCCCAAACTGTTCCACCCCAGGACCCAGTCCAAAACCCTCTCCTGCCCACCCAGGCCAGGCTCAAGCTCAGGGTGTTGTGGCTGGAACTCTGAACAGACACTCTGGGGGAAGCAACAGTGGCAGTAACAGCCCCGTACCCTCAGCCTTTAAGGGCACGTCTCGTTCTGGTACGCCGTCGGTTAGCCCACTGGTGACACCTAGTTCGGCACAGGCTGTCCTTGCACGTTCTTTGGGTCTGACCCATCCTTCAGGTTCTCCTCAAGTGTCTCTCCCTACTCAGGTTGCTATCACTAGCCTCCAAGCAATGTCTGCTAGCCCCGCTGCAACTCATTATCCAGGTCTGTCCCCTTTTCCGGCGCTGTCTTCTTCTCTTCCCTCTGCCACCATTCCTACATCAGTGCCTACAGTTCCTCCCTCCACCAATCATTCACCGTCTTCTGTCTACCAGGGCTTAGCCCCTGGCGCTGCCCCCTCTGCAGCCTCACCTTTTGCTCTAGGCCTCAACTCTGCCCCCTCTATATTCCCAGGCCTTTCTCCTGGGCCTAACCCCACAAGCTTTCCTGGACTGGCTGTATCAGGTGGGGGTGGCACCAGGAGCCCTGTGTTGCCTTCATTTATGGGACTATCAGGAGCCACTCCATCCTCAGTTGCATCTGTGGCCCCGCTGCAGGCAGCCGCAGTTGGCGTTCCCTCTTCATCACCAGTGTTACCAGGGTTTGCATCTGCTTTCAGCTCCAATTTCCAGCCAGGGTATGTGAACTTGATTTTTGCTTTCATGTTCACACCACAATATTTTGGGTTGTTAAAGGTATACCAAGGTTTTAACAAAATAAAATTTAAATTTACAGTTTTACTGCTAGTCTGCTGACTGAAATAAGGCTCACACACTTGTTACATACAGTGCTTAGAGGACAAATTCCTTACTGGAGCAGATTCAAAGTACTCATATATATTTTAAAGATTTTAAATTTTACGTCATACATTTTTTGTATTTTTATTGAGATGATCTAACAATTGCTGGAGTAAGCAGAATATTCTTTTAACCTTATATTTTAAGCAAAGGTATAGGCATTATAATTACAGGTAAATTGTAGTCCGAGAGGAAAGGTAAACATTATGAGTATTGTGTCCCAGCCAACAGGGTAAAGATTGATTGCGTAGCAGTCCAATGATGCAATCATCATGCATGATGATTGCATGCTTCTGGGCTTAAAATATTGCAGGTGTTCTCTGTAAAATAAAATATTTAAAAGTTGCTTCATAAAATATTTAAAAGTTGCTTCATATTTCAACCTTTCTAAGATGGAGTGCCCTGAAATGACGTTAGGGTGCGTTGTGTTTACATCACGTTAATCATCACAAAAAATACATTATTTAACTCAAAGTTCTCATAAAAATGATTTTCATTTAACAACAGTAGCAATGAATACTTAAAAAAACACTTGGATCACATTATATCTTGTTGTTTGTGTAAGAACAATAAAACATTAAAACCCTATTATTTTTAATCAAACTGCGATAATCTCTTACTGGCCTACACTAAATTAGAACATGTCCATTATGCCATATGAGTGTAATAATCTTATTCAGTTTGCCAGGTAATATGCTATTTAGTTCATTTAGTTTAAACAAACATAAAGTCCAGAGTCCATACTTTGAATGGCTATTATATTTGCTTTTTCATCCATAATTTTCTAGTAATGACACAGCACAATAAACAGTGGGTAGAATTACCACACAGTGAGTGAAAAAATGTGACACTGATTTCCACTTGCTTGTAAAGTCAAAATGCACGGGTATCATAAATTCTGCCTATCAATTTTCCACCACCGTTGTGCATGACGAACCTAATGCTTCCCCTATTCTGTGCAAACTCCTCTTGTGCTTTTACTTTAGGAACATTGTCTATGTTCTTTGCCAGCTCGGCAGAATAATGACTGTCAGTTATTTTTAATCTTGGAGGCAGAAGCACCTGCTCTTTCACGTGCTGAAAGAGCAGGTGTTCTCTCAGGAGAGAGTGAATAGAATTAATATGGAAAAAAAAAATTAAAACAAAAACAAATGTACTACCATTGTCAGTATTCAAAAATACGACATTATCCCATCATACAAAAATATTATGGTTATGTTGTAATTTATGATCTAATAATTTTGGGAAAAGATAGGTTTACGTCATGTTAATAATAATATTCCCTAATCAGAAACATACCTGGAGTGTTTACTTCAAATTTTTCATGCATGTTTGAGAAATTTTTAAACCTCCCTTGGTATCCATTCGTGTTTGTAAAATCCCTGGGGGAACCAAGCACTTTTCCCATTTGCCTTCTTCACTCATCTCCTTCAAACTAGCAGCAGCAAATGACAAACACCTAGTGGAACTTTGCTGTGATTATTGCATTAACTTTTTGTCCAGTGCCCCAATGAACATTAGTAAATGCTTGATAGAGGAATATAAATGTGGTGATGTTCTGGATGCTGAATTTCAGAAAGAGCAGGAATTTTTTAAGGAGACAGAGGCCGAATTCCAAGGCAATTGCAAAGTCAAATTTCTTTTTAGTCATATTTGATGTATTTATAGCTACTTGTTTGTGCTATAAAAATATGCTATGTGACTGGAAAACTCTTTACTCTTTGAACACAGCAGAAACTTTTAGTGACACGATGCAATGCAGATTGAGGGGTGTTTCTCTGAAGCGGAGAATTAATGTCGGTAGCCTGGTTATGTTTTTTTCCTTCGTGTCAAATGGTAAATATAGCTATGCAATACCGGTAAACAGCCATAACAACATTAGGTATTGATCTGCCCTAAATTTTCATATTGCACATTTATGAATTACACACAGGTGGAGTTTGTGTATAATTATATTAAACTATGTTTATGTGATAGAAAATAAAACATGGTTAAAAAAAAAACTTTAACACCCTATAATAGAGTTCAGCTATACCACTTCTGAGGAAATTGCAAGCTTTTCCCATCAAGCACTCATGAAGTATTTATGCATTCCAGTTTGAGTGGCGCACTCCAGGCTCCTGGAGGTAGTGGATTCCCTGGCTTGCTCTCCTTCCCTCCAGTACCAGGCTTCCCTCCTTCTGCCTCCGCTGCTGCTCTCAGTGGCCTTCATAACCCATCGATGCCGTCTGCTCTACTTCAGGCATGTTTCATAAAAACAGTATGCTGTGGTCAAAAGTATTTGACTTTCATTTTAATAGACTATTATAAAAACTCAGCTACTTTCTTGTGTTTCAGGCTCATCCTACATCTGCACTAGAAAACTTTCCTCCTCAACCCAACTACCATCCTGGTCCTGGAAACCCCTTCCCTCTCCAACCAGGACTACATCCCCAGTTGGGCTGGCAGTGAAACATGCAGTTCAACACATTCAAATGTTGACCTTGAACCTGATGCTTTGCTCCTCCCTGTCCTCTTAGGAGGTAATGTGTCACTGGCCTTGAACCCTCAGGACTACAAAACAGCACTGTTGCATTTCTGTGTGTGTTACAGAAGGAGCGTCTAAATTGAAGAAACACTAGTCTGGATATGTATGGCATATTTGTACTAACTAGGAGTTGTAAATATCAGCAATGAAGTTGTGAGGTTTAACACATAGATTGTGACTAGTTGAAACAATAGCTTTGACTTGCCTGTTTTTAATAATTATTATGAACATTTATTACAGAATTATGCAAAATATAACAAATGTAAATTTCTGGCTATAATTATCGTGATGAACTGGTTTATATGATTCAGCAGGAAAGCGAATGGACATAAATTCTGTCGTTTACCTGTTATTACAATGTGAACTTACCACTGACCTGCAGCTTATGAAATTAATTTTTAGGGGAATATTTATGATGTTTGTGCAGTTTTGGTCAGTGTAAGGTCCAAGGTAATTTTGATCTGGAAAGAATGTGTTTGTGTGATATGAAATATCTCAGCCCTGAAAAGTCAGGAAGAGATATGAAATAACATTTGCAACTAAGTATTGAAATGCTTCAGCTGTGGACAGTTTCTGAACACACTCATAGGAATCCAGCATGAAATGAGCCAAGAGATCTGCACAAGTGGAAGAAAAGGATGCCATTTTTTTTTTAAACATCCAAATAGACACCAGTATATATAAAATTCTATAAAAGGCCTTGTGACCATTAAAAAGTAGCAGACTTTCTGTAATGGAACTTGTAATGAGTACACAGATGTGCTGAAAAAATCTCCTCCCAGTTGACCTGATTAGAGCAGAGAGATTTGGGTCCTGTGTGATGATTTTTATTTTATAAGTTTGCTACTTTTTCACTCTTCAACAGATTCAGTCTTGTAAATATTTTCTGTTGTGTGAAGAGTGGGACTGTTTCATCTTAAAAATTGATTTTTGGCAGCTTTGGTCAAGTTTTGGACTTTTGATGTATATATCTGAGTATTTTACTGTCATTCACTTTTTTTTACAAACTTATTCTGACTATTCCTGTACTGTAACAGAAATATTTGACCAGATATACAGCTACATCACATAATGTAGAATACCAATAAAATGCTAATGTATCTCAATAATTCAATTAAATTTGATTGGATTGAATTAAATGATTTTCAAATAAATGACATTTACTTTCAAATGAAGAAAGGATTAGCTCTTTAGCTTTGGCAGGATGCTGTCATCATTGTCCCTGGTTCAGCAGTGGGTGACCTTAAATGTGCCAGTTGTAGCCCATGTATTGAGTGTATCTGTCTGTGTGTCGCAGCTGTTGAAGCACTTAACCAAACCCAACTTTGTATGAATATCTCCTGAACATTTATGTGAGTTTTGATTCACAACCATCTCAAGGCTTGCAGCTGAGTTTCACTTTTTGATTTGATTAAATCATTTTACTTTATGATCATCAGATCATTTATTGAGATGAAGATGAACAGTGATATTTATGTTCCTCACACACCTGAAACACAAGGCTGATTGATGTGTTTATGAATTGTTCATGCCATTTTTTTTTTAAATAAAAAGAACAAATTATGTTTATTGACTTTGCCATGCACATACGCAATGATGAAGTAGATAGATCTCTATATATAGATAGATAGATATAGCTAGCTATCTATATATAGCTAGATAGCTATATATATCTAGCTATATATATAGATCTATCTATATATATAGCTAGATATATTATCTAGCTAGATATATATCTAGCTAGATATATATATATATATAGATAGATAGATATATCTATCTATCTATATCTATATATATATATATATAGATATATCTAGCTATATATATATAGATATCTAGATATATAGATAGATATATATATAGATATATCTAGCTATATATATAGTATATGCGAAGATGCAGATCATATACCTAGCCTATAGAGTAGCTATATAGTATAGTATACTCCGACTATCTAGCGATATATAATAGATATATCTAGCGATATATATAGTTGCCCTGCGACAGGACTGAGACAGACCAGAATAACACAGGGTGTACCTCACCTGCTGTAGAAAAGCTACTGGAGCGCATAGCATGGAGATAGGCACCAGTAACTCCCGACCCCATTAGGGAGAAGGGTGAAAAGAAAATGGATGTGTGTAGGTTGTGCAAGGAGGACCCTGAGACAGTCCAGCACATAACAGCAGGGTGCAAGATGCTGGTAGGAAAAGCGTACATGGAACGACATAACCAAGTGGCAGGCATAGTGTACAGAAACATCTGTGCAGAATATGGACTGGAAGCCCCGAGATCAAAGTGGAGAACACCCCCAAAGATGGTGGAGAATGGCCGAGCTAAGATCCTGTGGGACTTCCAGATCCAGACAGACAAAATGGTAAGGTTGAACAAACCGGACATTGTCGTAGTGGATAAACAACAGAGGAAAGCCGTTGTGGTGGATGTAGCAATACAGAGTGACTGCAACATCAGGAAAAAGGAGCACAAGAAACTGGAGAAATACCAGGGTCTCAGGGAGGAACTAGAGAGGGCCTGTAGGGTGAAGACCACAGTGGTGCCTGTGGTCATCGGGGCCCTCGGGGCAGTCACCCCCAAACTGGAGCAGTGGCTGCAACAGATCACAGGAACAACATCAGACATCTCAGTCCAGAAATGTGCAGTTCTAGGCACAGCAAAGATACTGCGCAGAACCCTCAAGCTCCCAGGCCTCTGGTAGAGGACCCGAGCTCAGAGGATAAGAACCACCCGCGGTAGGTGAGAAGGGAATTATTATTTATTTTTTATTTTTATAAAAAATATAGCGGAACAACAAAAGTAAACTTAAAAATTCTAAGTCATTGAAAGTTGCCACTATCATCCATTCCCATATAAAGTTTAATTTCACAGCGCAATTCCAGTCAACTTTTATAATAATTAACATCAGTACTATTGCTCAATACAGGTGACCAGTAACCTGTATCAGTCAGGTGCCGATTCGTCACGAAGATTGACGGTCGTAATAGTCCTTTAGTGCTTTTTCCATTCATCTCTATTTTCCACTCCTTTTTTTCCACTGTCTCACCTTTTCCAAACAAATTAAAGATTGTAAACGCTGAACATTTTCTCCCATGGATATATATACTGCTCAAAAAAATAAAGGGAACACTTAAAAACACAATATAACTCCAAGTAAATCAAACTTCTGTGAAATCAAACTGTTCATCTAGGATGTGTTATTTGAGTGTTCCCTTTATTTTTGTGAGGAGTGTATATGCATACATTTTTCTCAAAAGCTTCATAGAATTAGAATTTTCATCTGAAATTGTGTTATTGTCATTTCATAAATATTTTTAATTGATAACTATGACATTTTTATGAATTTTTTTAAATGACAGATTTTATGTACAGTATAGACACAAAAAACTAGGGCAATACAGAGAACATGGACACAACTATGTCCATTCAACTTACAAGTCAAGGCTGTATCTGTAGTTAACATTTACCAGAATTTTTATTAATGTGTTGTCACTATGTTTGTTTTTGATAGAGTTGATTATGCTTATACCTTTGTGCATATAAAAAAGGTTTTAGTGAACTAAACTAAACTTAAACTAAAAAACTATGAACAGTTTAGAAAAGGAAAACGTTAATAGGGAAAGGAAAATATGATGTATTTCAGATCCTCTTTCTCTGTCAGCAGTTATGTTTCTTTGAAATTCTCTATATTATAGTTGTGAAGAGGATCTAAAATATGTAATATTTTCTTTTCCCTATTAATGTTTACCTTTTCTGAATAGTTCAAATTTGTTTTAGAAATATTTTCAGAAAAATGTAAAATATTTTTATAAATGTTCAAATATATTTTTTATAAAAATAAATGTTTTATAAATGTTGGAATATATTTGAGCATAATCAGCTTTATCCAAAATATACAGTTTATTTTGACTCCATTATCTCCTGGGAAGTTGTTGAAAATAGTGGAAGTTACAATTTAAATGGTTTCCCCTCTCACCCCTCGCAAGATATATTATTTTACAACAAAATTATATTTTTTACCTGGGTGAAGTTTTATGATTCCACTCTGTTGATGATCAGCTCAGTCAAAGCCACGCCTCCACATTAAGGAACATAATATTGCTGTGTTGCAGCTTTAAAAGGCTGGATCACTTCCTCTTGGTTAGAAGCACTTTTACAACCCTTTCAGCATATTTCAAGGGATTCACTCAACTCTGAGAAGCATATGGAAATGGAGAACCAAATGGAAAGCCAGAAGAGAAGAGGAGTGAGCAGAGATAATCTAATATGTAAGCCAAATATTATTATGTTTTTGTTTCAAATGCATGCTTAAGCATGACTTGACAGTCTGTGCCATGTAGTATTGATGTTATCAGTACTTACAAGTGTTACACGACAGTTTTTCACTGTTAAATTATGACATTAGAAGTTCGATATACAGCATGAATAGATAAGAACACACCTGTACTGATAAAAAGCAGCAACACACCCAGAGGAGAGCAGACCTCCATCAGCATAGAGACAGAAATCACATGTCATAAAGATAAACAGTCACTGAATCATGTGACTGAGAATTATTTGCTTCTTTAGCTTCTCTAGCTTTTTCTGCACTGTATTAAGTCAAGCAAAAAGAAACCCTGTTTTTCAGAGCTTTGACCCGCAAGTATGTACATTTTCTACCATTTGTTTTTTTTTTAGATAAGTACTTCTTTCCATAAAATACAATGGAGCGATTGTCTACAAAGTATTTAAAAATGCACAAAACGCTGATCTATACAACTGGAACTGATTACAATATGATCCTGTTTTCTTTCCTTTTTGATTATGTGAAAGCAGTTTATGCTAAAAAAAGGGTTTGCTGCGCTTGTTGACATTCACAAATACAGCATGTGTTGCAAGTCAACATTTCATTTTAGACTCTTGTAGCTTTTTTGTGTTTGCTTCGAAAGATCTTGAGAGCCCAGAAAGAAATAACTGTCACTTAGATTTTTTTTAATAAAGTGCGGCTGGGAAATTTTCTTAGGCTGAACAACAGGAAGCTTTTTCTGTTTGTTCAACTGATTTCCTGTGAGCTGCTATAATGTGGTTTTAGTTTAAATGGGCGCTCACATTTATAGCAAAAACCTCAAAAGATAAAACTTTCCATCAATACGTGATTGTGTTTTCCCTGATTACAACAAACATAAAAGGAAATATCCTCAGGGCTTCTCGCCTGGAAATGCACTTATTCCAACTAAGTTGGAAGGAGCATCAGCAGTTGGAAGCAGTTATTACTTTCCTTTCTCTACAAAGCTTTACTCCAGAGATCATGTTGCATAAGTCAACATTTTCATAATTGATCTTTGCACATATGTTTTGTTTCGGGGTGCTCTGTCATGATCTTAATAATAATATAAAGTAAACCTTCAACGCACCTTTTTAACTGTCGGTGATATTTAAAGTCAAAAGTAAACAAAAGTTACATGTTGTGAAATGAAGCATTAACTTTTCTTTGGTGTACAGTCCAAACAAAAATGTAATGCTTTAATGTTTAATGCTAAAGTTCAACTTCTAACATTACTTTTGTATATTGGCAGTAGTCCAGTGATTCTCTTGAAGTAGGCATTTTCCAGGTGGGACTTGATGTAGCAGGAGCACCCTATGTATAGAGGCTATGAATCCTCAACACAGTCGTCCAGGGTTTGAAGACTAACCTTCAGACTCAAGATGCATTTCTTAAGCTCCTTATCTTTATCTGTTTCATATCTAATTACTACAAATGCAGCATACTTGTGCCACAAAACAAAAAAACTGAACAAATAACCAGGCGTTTCTTTACAATCAAGAAATGTGTCAAATCATTTTCTGTTTCTTAACACATTTTATAGACTTTGTTTTCTCTTTCACTAGCTGAAGGGCCAGTTGGATCTCTGGGATGTTGTGGCTGGGTGCTGGTCATTCTCTCAGGTTTTTTTGTTTTTTTGACCTTCCCAATAACAATCTGGGCTTGCTTTAAGGTGAGTGAGTGGACCACCAGAAATCACCAATTTTGTTTAGTGCAAACAAGAACATAAAACTGATTGTGGCCAATACTGCAGATTGTTCAGGAGTACGAGCGGGCCGTCATCTTCAGGCTTGGTCGCATTATGGACCGGAAGGCAAAAGGACCAGGTCTAGTAATCATGTCTATTCTACTTTTGCCCTATTTTTTTTTAGCTTTAGCAAAATGCTCATACCTGCCCCTTTTTCTGTATATCGACAGGAATTTTCTTCATTTTGCCATGCACCGATTCTATTGTGAAAGTGGATCTGAGAACTGTGTCATTTGACATCCCACCACAAGAGGCAAGAGGCACACAACACACTTTCAGAGGAATTTCATGTAAAAGTCAGTTTAATATCATGTCTATAATGTGTATTCTTGCTCTAGATTCTCACTAAGGATTCGGTCACTGTGAGTGTGGACGGTGTTGTGTACTTCAGAGTAAGTGACCCCATCGCCTCTGTGGCCAACGTGACTAACGCTGACTTCTCCACTCGGCTGCTGGCACAAACCACCCTCAGAAATGTTCTTGGCACCAAGAACCTCGCAGAGGTCTTGTCTGATCGGGAGGGCATCGCCCACAGCATGCAGGTATAGGAGCTGAAAGAGCTCTTAAGTACTGTCTTTGACTTTTGTTCTCTCCTTCCTGATTCATACATGAAGAATGTGTTTGCCTAAGGCCTGGAAAGTTATGAAGGGTTACTATTATTGTATATGTATATGGAACAAGTTTTGGAACCCGAATACTTCACAGCAGGGGTGCAGTTAGGATTTTTAGACTTGGGGGGACTAATCAGTCAGACTTTTCAGATGCGGCTAGATTAAACTAAATTAATGTTTAAATCAATCAAAATCAAATAAAGGTTTCAGAAACCACAAATTGTGTTAGGATTTGGGGCTTATTGGGTTTTAGATATTCTGCAAGTAGTGTAAAATAATCAAGTCCAGGTTTGAGAAAGAGTCTGAGTTTTTTAGTTTTTTAGCTAGAGCAGATTAAAGATGCTCGTAACAAATTTGGAGGAATCATCCGTTATTCTTCTGCGTTCACCATAAACAAATCAAACAAACCAATACAAATCAGTTTGGTGTTCTCAACCCATACGTAGTTCCTTATATTTTCTGTTTTAAAATAAAATGAGAGAATAGGGATCTATTTTTATTTATTTATGTTTATTTATTTATTCGTTTAAAAGCTGACTTAGAAAAACGACAACACCAAAGAATAAAAAAGAGCACAATTTTTCAAATGTTTTATTGTAATTTGTTTATGGTTACATAAAATGGAATCTTTGTACTTTGTTAGTGCAACAGTTGCAGTGATACTGTGTGTCCTCTTGACTTACTGCTCAGAGCAAAGCACTGCTGTCAGCTGTCTTCATCTGCTCAGTGTCACATAAAAAACTGTTTTATTTGGAGACTTTTTCCCAAGAAGTAGAATTTTCCCACTAAACAGCTTATCCCTTTTATTCCACACTGAGTCCCCCTGAGAACGAGTCAAGTATGCCCTTCTCTGTGGGAATTTATGCAGAGTAAAGCTATTTTTATCACTAGTAACACTTATGTTTTTGTAGTACACTGTGTGCCATAAAAACACTGGTCTCTTAATACAAGCTGGAATGAAAATTTATGAAATTAACTGACTATTAAGCGTCAATTTTACCAGTAATGTAAATTCAGGCGTTGTACGGAAAGGGCCGGATAGATTTGGACTAGGTCACTATGAATCTTAGGGTTTGGGGAGTCATGTCCTCCCCATATCCTGGGCCATCTGAGCCCATGCTATATAGGCAAAATAGATTTTCTTTTTGCCTGCTGAAAATAACTGAATATTATTAAAAATAATATTCTATTATGTTCAATAAAGACGTTTTTTGTTGATGTTCATTTATTTCAGTTACGTAGTTAACAATGTGAAACACACAATACACATTATTATATTTACAAGCCTTTATTTCTATTAAATAGTATGATTTTCTGATTACAGCTAATGAAAACTTGGCATTTAAGATTAGAATATTATATCAGACCAATAAAAAACATTTGGGATTAATTAAAAGTCTGCTTTTAATTAAGGTAATTATTTTCAAAGGGTACTTTTAAACGTGTGAAAGATTTTTTGTTAAATATAATGCTGCCTTTTGTTTTCTTCAAAGAAACAACACATAATATTAGTTTCAAATATGAGGTAATGATCTTCTTTCTCTATTTTCCAGTCAAGTCTGGATGAAGCCACAGACAACTGGGGCATCAAGGTGGAACGTGTGGAGATCAAAGATGTGAAACTGCCTCATCAGTTGCAGAGAGCCATGGCTGCCGAAGCTGAAGCAGCTCGAGAGGCCAGGGCAAAGGTCAGGACACTGAACATGATAAAACAGAAAAATAAAAATAGACAAGTGCATCACATAAAACCTGATCATTTGGTTGGTTGTGTTATTGCTTTATTTTAATATCTGTCTCTTGCTACAGGTGATTGCAGCTGAAGGTGAAATGAATGCCTCCCGGGCCCTGAAGGAGGCGTCCCTTGTTATTGCAGAGTCTCCATCAGCCCTGCAGCTCCGCTATCTGCAGACTCTCAATACCATTGCAGCGGAGAAGAACTCCACCATCATCTTCCCACTGCCTATGGATGTCATGTCTCACTTCATGCGCAAGTGAGGCTGCTGAAGCTACCATTTGGAGTAAGTGGAAGGAGTTGGGCTGCAATTATTGCAAATGCTAGAGAGTAAAACTGCCAGAATTCACTGCCAATCCTTCATGGCTTAGTCATTGTTAGCTTTGATCAAACAGAGTCTTTCTTATGAATGCGATATAAATAGAAAATGGAATGTCAATGTAATGTCGTTTCTAATTTTGTGACTGTAATGATGTTATACAAGTAACTTAATGTTTTAATAAAGGTGTTTGTTTCATTGTGTCGAAAAACTCCAAAGGTTTCTCTTGTATCTTAATTCTGGAAACTCCCAAATAAAATGCTAATGTGAAGTTACAAAGAAATTAAATGTGTTTTTGAAAAGTCATGTTTTGGTTTCATAAACTCATAATGACACAAGGTCAAACTAAAACTCTTGGCTTTTTCAAAATTTTTAAGATAAAAATCTGAAACGCATGTTGTGCATTTGTATTCAGGCACTCTGGCACAAAGCTTCTGTGCCAATAATTCAATCTGGATGGACTCACACAGAGAAAGATAGCAGTTAGAAGATTTAATGGTACAAAGTTCTTTGGCGCTCGAACCCAGTAGAAGACTTCTGAGCTGAGGATCACCAAGGGCAGGTGGTCGGCTCGGCGAAGCTCAGGCAGTCTTCTCCCCCCGTTTCGAATCCCGGTGATGGAGCACGTCGTGTGAAGGAATGCAGAGGGAGCCTTAAACGTGACCGCTGGGACGAAGGAGGAGATGGGGAGGTGGCGGGCCGAAGCACGGCTGACGAGCAGGAAGACCGAAGGCAACGCGTCCTTTTGAAGGAATCCGTACGCGGTGATTGGCTGGAGCGGGCAGTGCGTCAGACCTGATTGGCACGGCGAGGGCGTGGAGGATGATGATGCGGATCAGCTGTGTTCTGTCTCCCAGCTTGAATTTTCGCCTAGGCTTCATTTGTGTTCAGAAGTCACCTAAGCAGTAAACAATCATGTGTATAATTTTATTTCAGTATGTCAGTGACTCTAAAGTTTAATGAAGAAATAAAAAACACAAACAATCTCCTTCAAGGGACAGTATGTGTTTTCATATGGTGCCATTTTATACCATAGTAAAATTACCAAGTTACCTTCAGGTATTCTGAAGTTGAGCAGAAATAGCAAGAAGGTGGGAGAGACAAAAAACAAAGGACAATCTGAAAAAAAAACTTAAAAAAAACAAACTGTTATGGGCTATAAACCGCTTCAGAGAGAGGCAGAGGTTAATCTTCCAGGATGATAACAAATCATAAACATACAACAGCTTAGAATCAAACATATTGATGTTTGATTCTAGAAACATGCTTCTTTGACTGGGCCACAGGGACCCGGTTAAAGTTCATACCAAAATCTCTTGTGAGAATCTATGGTGAGACTGAGAAATTGCCGTTTGATGGATTGTCCATCAATCCTGACTCACTTCCCTAATGCAAATGTACAACGCATCCTTCATATTTTGATATAGCTAAAATGTAAAAGGTGTGCG
This sequence comes from Poeciliopsis retropinna, assembly GCA_010277075.1. Classification (NCBI taxonomy): domain Eukaryota; kingdom Metazoa; phylum Chordata; class Actinopteri; order Cyprinodontiformes; family Poeciliidae; genus Poeciliopsis; species Poeciliopsis retropinna. The sequence continues at coordinate 8,674,265 of VMRM01000024.1, read as the reverse complement.
GTCCATATATGACTAACGAAATCCTTTCCTTTCACGATTATTCACTAAATTTTTATAATATATAAACTAAATTCCATCAGAATACATTATATTTGCAACTATAATATTAAGGTACTCTACATCTATTCTCATTTATGTAGTGCCATATCAGAGAATCTCCTCTTGTAATTTGATATTATAAGGAATATAATTTGCAATTGGATAAAGATTTTTGAATAACACAAGTCATTCTGAAAACTCATTCTGAAAAGATAACACAAACACTGTTAACTTTTCTTTAACACTTTAATATTGTCCTGTCCCGTAAATGACAAACAAAGGCATCAACATACTGTGTTCACATTACATTGATGAATGATGTTATTCCTTCTCTTGTATGTCTCCCCACGCTACAGTTACAACCTAACCATGGACAATGCAGAGGTCAAAGAAGAGAAAAGGAGAACAAGGACAGCAAAGGCTGAGAAAACATGCTTCTATTTCTGACTGTGCACTAAGACACACAACTCATGTTGTAAATGTATTTACATTCAAACATACAATCAGCACCAAAAAGCTCGTCTCAGGATCAAAATCCATAGGAGCTAAAGTTTTAAAGATCACCTCTATAAATTTTAGTAATTGAGTTGAAGGTTGACAAGCCACATTTGCTACAGTAGCATTTAGAAACCAACAAGAGTGTTAAAAACATTGCCAAATGTATTAAATTATCCACGCTGTTCTGTGAGTAGTTTTGACCAAATGCTACATATTCAATAGCTGCTACAAAATGATCACAAAAGAGGTCCTTCTTTAGTAAACAAAATGGCATGAAAGAGTTTTACAAAATGCAATCATTACAATTTTGACATTCAGAGAAAAGTGAGACACAAATGTCCACGGGACACATTGCAGGGTCTTTACAATACCAGTTTAGGGTTTAGAAACTGTGGTCCATGCAAAAAACTTATTTTGAAATTCAGAACTGTATGCTGCCATTTGTAAACAATCGTTTTGTTGCATCTTTGTAGAATGTAGTTTTTGCACCTGAGGTGAACCTTTAGGAGGAATCTTTTAGTGGTGTAAGTGAGGAAAAATAATCCCAAACAATCTGAAAACACAGTTTTTCACTGGTATTTTTTGTCCTCATTCTTTTTCTGTTTTTTTTTTTTTTTTTTTTTTTTTTTCTTTTATAATTGAGCAGACATTCTTAAAATCATCAGTGTAGAAAAAAAGAAATAAAAGAATTATGACCGTTTCAATACATTTCTCAAACACTGCATTTGACATTCTTTTGCTAGGAGCATTCAACCCTGTGTCCACATCATACAAAAAGTTGAAATGTAATGAAAAGAGTTCTTTTCAAGACCATCAAAAAGTGCTGGTAAAGAAGTTACAGACCAACATCTCCTATAGCTTTTTTTTCACTCCTGGTAAAGATGTACAAAAAGCATTATAATAAATATTTATTTTATTGCTGCAGCAATCCATCATTTAAATTAGAGGAGTAAGAAGATTAATTTAACCATATTTCTAAAATACTTCTCAAAATCCAGAAGCATTTTTTTTATTAGAACAATAATAATTGAATTCAGCCGTAGTGATAAACTTTTAATGGGTAATCCATGACACAAGGGCCAGTTTCTGCTTGTAATTCTTCAGCATGGGAAAGACGAGAGAAAATGCATTAAAGTTAGGCTGAAGTATAGCTTTACCTTCCAAATAAATGTCCAAAACTTTCTGTCAGAAAAACAATTAAGAAAAAGAAACAATATATATTTTAAAGGCTTTAGCACACATCTCTACTGGATAATTGTCACTGAAAGCCTGGTCCAATAACGTTTAAATGAAGCTCACCTGCTGAGGTGGAAACATTCAAATCAAGTGTGCTGGTAAATATCTTTTTACATTTTCTTTGCAGAGTAAGTATTCAAGAGAGTTTTTTGAGGACCAGCACCAGATCTCCAAATTAAAACCCCATTCAACCCGACTATTTCAATTCCCAAATGTCAGTTTGCCAATAAATATGACTATAATAACGACTAATCCAAATGCATGTTCCTCTTGGTAGTAAAACTGTTGACACTGGAGTGGGCAAATCTAGGCCTCGAGGGCCCGTCTCCTGCAACTTTTAGATGTATCTCTACTCTACACCTGAGTCAAATAATGAGGTCCTTAGCAGGACTCTGGAGAACCTGACTGAACTTAGGAGGTGATTCACCTATTGGATTCAAGTGTGTTGGACCAGGGAGACATCTAAGAGTTGCAGGATACCGGCCCTCGAGGACCAGGATTGCCCACTCCTGCATCTATCTATATACAATGGGTAAAGTTTGAACTGTTTCAATTTTGTGGATAAAGACCTGTAGCTTACAGTATATTTTTTTAAGCCAGGCAAAAAACCATGACTCTGAGGGTAATTTACTATGAGAAGCAGATAAAACACACCACCTGAAATAGTGAAAAGGTTAAATTTTCTTTTTACCTTTACTCTTCATATAGGTATAGTTGGCATGTGCCCTGCCGTTTTGTAAAATAATTTTGGGGGAAATCTTTTAAAATTGTTTTTACAGGGCAGCTGTACAACAGAAAGAAAGAAAATCTTATAAATTGCAACTCAGATTTGCCTGAATGAGCTAGGATGCTGCGGTTTCCATCAGTAAATGAATTACCGATTGTAAATTGAAGTATATTACAAAAACGGTGATGAAGAGGTACCACAAATACAGGTTTTACAAGTTCTACACTAATTAAGCACATCACAAAGGTAAACAATTTTTTTTCTGTTTTACCAACATAATTTAGAGGCATTTTACACAAGACAGTCCCCTTGAAATTTAATCTAGAATTTTCTGCATCCATGGACAAATCCAATAATTTATGCCCCGTTTGTTCTAAACATGTCCTCTGTTCACTCAATTAAATAAAACACTATGCATTCATGCACCACAGATACCGAGAATCCATGCCCCTTGAACTCTTTGTCAAACCACAGCAACAAACTTTAGTGCATCTTATTAGGATTTTTGTGATAGACCAAACACAAAGTTGGGCGAAATGAAACAAAACTGATCTTTTCAACATCATCTCAACAACCTTTTCAGCTTCTTAAATGCAAAGCACACCTCACCGAATACTGTTTTGTTGATCATATCAAAATGGAAAAAGTAAGAACAAGGACTTTAAACATTGGGGGTGGAATGATGTAGATCAAAGTGTATAATCATGTGCTAGAATGGTTCAATCAAAGTCCAGACCTAAATCCATATGAGTTTCTGGTGAGACTTGAAAGTTGGTATTCACCATTGCATCCTTGCTCAGTTTGAGCTATCATGCAATTTTATTAAAAAATAATAAAATGGATCAATTACCGTACTTGCAATGGATACGAGTAAATCTGGCTACTTGGTGTTGGTCTATAACATAAAATCCTTATAAAAGACTTTTGGGGTTTTGATGTCATAAAATGTGAAAATATTTAGGGGATGTGAATACTTATTCATATTCAAACCAGTGTAATGTACAATATAGTTGGGCTCTCCAAATTATCTGCTCTATTGGGGTCATATATCTGTATTCCACTTCTGTCCCATGACAAATAATTTTAAACTTACAAACTCACACATATTTTCTAAACATTTCAGCATCAATAAATAGATCACAGCAATAATTATTTTTACGTTAAAACCGGAAGACTTTCACAGTACATGCTTGCTTAATTAGCAAAAGGCGTAATAAATAAATCAGTTAAACATTGCACTATAAAGTAATAGATAAATGATTAAAACAATAAATGCTGTGCGAGGTTTCCCTTAGTTCTGAGCGCTCCGTTATCTGTTATGTTGTGTTCTGATTGCTGTTGTGGAGACACAACAGACTGCACATTCTCACAGAGGTACATAGAAAACAGCAAACACAGATTTTGAAAGTTGACCTGAGGGACCTGAAGTAAAGAGGAGCTTGTCTTGTAAAGGAAGACCTGGCAAGGCTGTAAAAAATACACAAAGTTCTCAGTATTTTGCAGGTACCGTGGCTCCTAGGAGGTTAAACTATCAACACTGAGCTAATTAGAAACACTCAAATAGAACTCAAGGAGGCAATTTGCTTCGATTTACAAACCAATTCTTGAACCGAAGTCCTTTATAAATAAAACATTGGTCACTCTCTGCTGGCGAGGTGGTAAGACCAAGTTTAAGGCGCTTTGTTTATTCCAGATGAAAGGAGAGAACTGACTCTCCTTCCACATCTTATTCTAATGGAGAACAGCTTATTTTACTGAGGATACATGTGTGCGTGTGTGTGTGCGTGTGTGTGAATGCGTTTTTGCCACACCAAAGTATCATATTCTCATGAACTGAATGCGTAATTTTCATGTCTACATTTGCACTATGCAGGACACATGCAGGGGAGGTTTATCTATCAACAACACCTGTTCTAATATCTAACAATATTTACAGTGTGCAATTAAAAACACATGAACACACATAGAACAGTCAGGAGCTCTGACTGGAAAATTCAGTGGTAGCCAGCATTTTTTTGTGTTTGTATATCTAACTTATAGACTCTGCATCACAAACACCACCATCAAAGTGGTTCACAGTGTCTGTACAGTATTATGGTAACTGGTAGTTACTTTTTTGTAACACCATACATGCCTACAAAGAAAAGATTTGGAGTACTGAAGAAAAAATGGGGGATGTGTGAGCTTTGGAAGCTGCTTTTAATTCTGTAAAGAGGTGTTTGAGTTACTGCAACCTGACGACGCCCTGTGAGTGGGCGTGTTCGGGCCTGAGGAGTAGTTGTGATTGAAAGCTGCCCTGTGAGTGGGCGTGGCCGGTCCGGGAGAGAGGTTTTGATTGACGGCAGCTCTGTGCGATGGGGAGCAGTACTGAGCTTGCCTGGGACAGCCGGGACAATGGGTGGGTGAGTCGCACCCTGCTATTGGCGAGGAGGAGAATAGTGGGGAGGAGGGGACAGGGGAGGTGGAGAAGGAAGAGCGGTGGAGTGGGGATGAGGCTGGGGACATGAGGGGGCTGGTCTGGAGAAGCCACAGCAGCTCCTCGTTGTTGCGGCTCAGGCGCTTCTTCTCAGTGCTCTCCTTCTCCACAGACTCGTGCAGGTTGGCGTTCTCCTCTGTCAGTTGCCTGTATGGGGAAGGATAAATAATTGCATGAAATAGGAAATACAATGTAATCTAAGAACTAACCCAATGAAACCAAAAAACACAAAAACCAACCCCTTAAAACAAATGGATGGTCATGGACTTCTTGTATATTGCCATGTTAGCTTGGTTTGTCATGGTTCCAACATTTAAGTCACCAAAATTATATTGGAAATTGGACTTTTAGTGCTTGCTTATACCAATTTAATCTTAACATGAATGCTGAAAGTGAGTCTATTTTAACACCAGTGTTAGTGAGCCATACTGAGCCTGGATCAGAAGTCAAACTTATTCTACTCACGGTAACTTTCAGGGTTTCACAAGAATAGTTTCGATATCACTTCAAATAACAGACTCAATTCAATTAAAAATATTGTTGTGTTACTATCAGCAGGTCCTGAACTACAAGATCTGGTAAAATCTCCAGAAGCCGCTGAACCAACATACACTACCATAAAGTTGTATAAGACAGAGGTTCTTCTGCCCAATTTAGTAAATATCTGTAAATGAGATTCACAATGCTTTCCAGATGTCTTACCTAGACGTAGCAAGGTTCATCTCAATACGAGCCTTCATATCTTCGTTCTGCTGCTGCAGAACCTGGATCTTCTCTTCGAGAAACACGTTCTTTTGAGCCTGCTCAAATTCAGAATGCAACAGAGATGCAACCTTTAATTAACCAAACACTCAACATCATTGAAATCCAGAAAGCTTTGCATCTGTCATTTGCATGCAAAGGTTGATTGATTGTGCCTTTAGAAGGCCTATTTGAGCCTACCACTTTCTCCAAGTCTGAGATCTTCTTCTCCTGCTGGTGAATTTGCTGATTTTTCATCTCAACAACCTCTTTCAAACTCTTCAAATCTTTCTCAATGTGCTGGTATGGAGCTAAAGCATCCTATTAAAAACAACAAAAATAATAATAGTAACAATACTAAGGCAATGCAGATGTATGGCTATTGTGTATTTCAACTCCCTTTACATAATTGTTCAGATATTGTCTCTATTTGCTTTTGGTATTACTGAGTGATTGATGGACTTTATATTTTATTTGTACCAAGGGGTTGGGTTGCATTGAAAGTACTTTCCCACCATCTAGTGGCCAAAGAGTGAATTATATCTAAGCTAAGCTTTATTTGATTTTCTAATAAATAATAAGTTGGGTTTGCTAAATTAAAATAAAAAAATACTATGTAAGCAATTTTAGCATCTGCAAAAATATCTATTAATTTCAGTGAATATAAGAGTTTAAACACTGCTGTTAAAGCCACAAAATACAGTTTTGTGGGTTTAACATGACAAAAAGTTGAAGATATGCTTTTCAAAAGCGCTATGTCATTTTTATTTATCTTTGAAGTATTTATAAAGAAGCCAAACTGAATTGGACTCATTTTAGAGATGTCCTTGAGGAGTGTTTTCCTAAACAGAACTTGAGGTTCTGTTTAGGAAAACTTAGATTTATACTCACAATGATTTGTTCATCCGTACTCCTTCTCAAAGCTTCCTCGAAGCGTTTGGCCTTGTCCTTTAGACTCTGGTTTTGAAATGTGAGCATATCTACTTGATCCTAATCAAAGACACACAGCAGAAGCTGAACATCATACATCCACACTGCCAAGCAGGAATAAGGAATCCATAAATCTTCTAGAGCTATAATACCTGTAAAGATAGCCTGAGCTTCTCAAAATCTTCCTCTAGGAGGAGCTTCTGTTGCTCATGAGCTTTTCTCAAGTCTGCACACAAACACAGCAACAGAAGTCAGTTTTAGCAGTTTATGCATCACAGTTTTTTTTTTTTATTTCACATCTAAAAACATACCTCTCATGGTACGAGCATGCTCCTCATGCAGTGTTGCCATGGTGATATTATGCATGTCTCTAAGCTCCTGCATCGCTGCCTGGTGGTTAACTGTCACCTCCTCCATCTAACACATCCACAAACATATATAAATATATATACAATACAAGAAATTTGACAGTTCACATTGGACATGAAAGACTGGATCCCATCCCCTGATTCCTCTGTCACCTGCTCCTGCTGCTGAGTCGTCAACTCTTCCATCTCCAACCGATGCTCTGCCTTCAGATGCTCCACCTCAGCAGCGTGACACTTCCTGAGGCCTTCTTCCACCGCAGCCAGCTCTGCCTCCTGCTGCACTTGGAGCTCCTGCAGCTCGCGCTCAAACGCCACCTCCAGCGCTGTTTTGTCCTGCTGGAGTCTCTCCCAGCGCATCGAGTGGGAGGCTGCACATCAAGCAGATTAAAAAAGGGAATGAAAATGTTCAACTTTTACCTTTGATTTTGAGTAGCTAAAACGTATTCAAGCCTTTATGGAGAAATGTAAGAATTCTGATATCTGTAGAAAGACAAATAAATAAATGAATAAATAAATTTGTTTTGGCTTATATGCTAATCAGGACTTAGAGTTATTTTGATATTTTTACTCTCGATGGATATTCAGTCACTGAGTCTGATAAATTTAGACTCAGTGACTGAATGTTGTGTCACTGATAAATTTATGAGAGCCAAAGATGTATTTTAAATGTCTAGGGAAAGAAACAAAAAAAAAATATTGCATTTCTAATAATTAAGTGAATTATTGCTTGATATCTGTGAAAGTAATTGGGAATTATACAACAAAGCAAGAGAAATGTCTACATCAATATTCAGTCATATCTATTCTCACTTACTCATTTCCTCTCTAGCTTTCTTCAACTCCAGGGACAATTCACTTTGACCTTCCTCAGCAGTTTTGCTCTGAAAATTACAGAAAAAACAACTATATATTTTTGACATTGTGAAAAATCTAAAAATAATTATCAGTATAAAGTTTGCATTGTTTATAGCAGTAACAAGAATGTGTAAGAGTATACAACAGGTCACAATAAGCTTACATGTTGACTTCATAATCAATCAATCAAATTTTATTTGTATAGCACATTTCAGGAGCAAGGCATTTCAAACTGCTTTACATCATAACAAACACAAAAACACAAAGTCATGCAACATAGAATAAACAATCAAAACATTACATTAAGTCATTAAAATTTTAATTCATTATGTTTTAAATCCAACTCTAAACAGGTGGGTTTTTAGTCGAGATTTAAAGGAACTCAGTGTTTCAGCTGTTTTACAGTTTTCTGGAAGTTCGTTCCAAATTTTTGGTGCATAGATGCTGAATGCTGCTTCTCCTCATTTGGTTCTGGTTCTGGGGATGTAGAGCAGACCAGAACCAGAAGACCTGAGAGGTCTGGCAGGTTGATACAACAACAGCAGATCTTTTACATATTGTGGTGCTAAACCGTTCAGTGACTTGTAAACTAACAGCATAAGAAACACTGAGACTAAGTTGCAAACATTAAATACGTATTCATGTGACTTGACTATTTTCACATTTTGTCAAAGATCAACAAAAGGCAAAATAAACAGAAAGATAGGATACACACTTTTCCAAAAATTCTTGTAAATTAAGATATAAAATGAGTTTAGAATAAATATACTAGTTTATCATTTAATCTGAGTATAAATGCAGCAGTTCTGTAAAGTCCTCAGGGTGAATGACACAGTCACAAACCAAGAATTGATTATTCATCCAATTTGAATAAGGCTTTTTTTTAAGCTGGGTCATAGAATATGGTGAGAGTTGATGAGAAGAGTGTGGAGCTAAATCCTGGAAGAACCTCTTTCAGAGGCCGCAACAGACTAAGGGAGAGAGGGGTCAACCTCTTTCAGAATACAGCTAGAGCTACAACAAAATAGATTTTGTCATTTGTTAAAATGAGACCAATCAAAATGCAAATCTGTGAATTGCATTTTGAATACTCATTTAAAAATGAGTATTCACAAACACCTTCCATCCAGTCTGACCGAGTCCATACATACAATAGATTTTTTCCATTTTTATCAATGAAAAATTTGAAAATCATGTATCATTTTGCTTCGGCTCTGCCTATATTTGCTTTTTTTTTCCTGACTACTACACTGCAAGTCCATTCATCCTTGTCCTTACAGGGTTCAATGTCACTTTCAATTAATTTTGTTTTTTGGAAGGGTGCGTTTGCCCTGCAAGGGGGAGTGTACGTGACCTGCATGAGCAGCACAGCAAAAACACATCAGTTTAAATGATGCATATATCATTTACAACAGTTGCTCTGTGCAGTTTCAATCAGCAGGGGGTGCTCAAACCATCTCTACTACCCACCACTTGTCTTTTGCATTTCTGTGCTGTGTGCTGATCGAATGCAGCGCTCAGACAATGACTATAAAGAATCCAGACAGATACAGACACGATCACTGCTTTCCTGTCTCAGCGCTTTAAACACATCATCAGGCAGGGTGAAACCAGTTCGGACACACTAACGTAGAGCCCGTCTTCACACAGTCACTCTAACTCATCATCCTGAATCTCACCTCATGGTGGGAAATTATCCATCTGTCCTTATTCATGTTCACAGTTTGCACATGCATTGCACATGTGTTTACTACAATCGAGGGTCAGAGAAAAATGGTAGGAGGAAACATCATGTGGAAAGTGTATGGAGGAGAATAGATGAATTCTACTGATAATCAAAAGTTGTGTCACAGGAAATCAGAAGGAAAGATAAATATCACAACATTGATCATCAGTTCCACAGAGGATTATTTGGCTGCTTTATGACATGTGAAGTCATAGTTAATTGGGAATAGTGCCACTGTTGCGGAACAGGGAGGCACAAGGTCATACTTTCATTATAGAATTTCATTTTGACTACCTTGAGGCAATAATGCTGAGTGGTGATGATAAAGGCATCAAGACCTAGAGAAGTTCTCTGCAGCTCATCCCTCAGAGTCTTTAGCTGCCTCTCCTGATGGTTGCAGTACCTTTGTAACCTATGAACCTGAGTGACAAAAAAACAAAAAAAAACCTCAAAACAAACAAGTGTAGATAAATGCAATAGAAGAAAGCAAACTTTAAGTAGTTAGGCTGACTCTCATTACTGACCTCCTCCATTTGTTCCATTTTTTCCTTCTCATCTGCTTGCTTTTCTTGTTCTTTCTGCTGAGCCTCTTCTTTCTCTTTCTGCAGGTTCTCCTGGTGTTCCTGCTGAGGCCTCAGGGGAGCCACTCGCCGAGGTGACCCTGAAGGAGTGGAACCCCGCACTGCCGCTGCAGGTCGCTGCCCGGGCTGGACTTTAGAGTGAAGAAAAGCAAGCAGATGCTATAAATGGGTTGAAATCCAGTTTATTTTGTATAACACATTTCAGCAACAATGCAGTTCAGAGGCAGTTATGTGTTTCACAAGGGGGGAAAACGTAATATAAAGCTTTCTTTAGCTGAATTTTTTTTTTTTTAAAGTGTTTTACATGTGTTTTCAGTCCCTAAATTAAGACAGAAGTTACCTAAACAAAAAGAGTACAACTATTTTGGGACTCAACATGCAGCCCAGGATAGAAATCAGTTCAAAGTGTATCAAAGTCTGAATGTACTCCAGATATAAATCAAAATCAAGAATCTGTGGCCAGACTTCAGAATCGATGATCTTAGAAAGATTTTATTCAATATGACTAAACTTCTGCTTTTTACTGAAGAACAATCAGTTACAACTTCAATTTCCAGTCATACAAAAGACATTCTGCTGCAATTATAGCAAAAGGTAGTTCCATTGACCACAGACTATAAATACACACCAGACTTTCCAGACTTTCATTCATAAAATGTGAATCATGTATGATTTTTCTTTTATTTTACAGTTATTCACTGTAGGTCAACCTAAAACTTATGATTGCAATTCCACAAAATGTGAAAAAGTTGAAAGGGTGTGAAAATGTTTGCAAAACACAGGATATATCTTCATGATCTAATTTTTAATTCTCCAATGAAACTGACAGCTGTTAAATTAGGAGAGATCTGACCTGACCCTCTACTAATGATGGGCTTCATGAGATAAATGATTGGAACTTAATGAAATCTTTTCTGAAAACGAAGCTTTGTCCCTAATCTGATGTCCCCGCCTCTAATTTTATGATAAATGGGACTAATATCTGCTTTGCACAAGAATTAATCCACAGAGAGTGTCACTGTCAACATCTAGGGTTTTATAATAACTTGTGTGAGTATTTGCTTGTTAACTATCAATCTAAGTAAAGGTTTCATCCACTATTGATGAGAGTAATTTGAAAGCTGGGCAAACATGCTCACCTCGTCCTTTTTCCTAATAGGAAGACAACGACTATGGTACAGCTGAGATTCAGACAAGTCCATTAACCTTGTGTGTTCTACCTTGTCAATGGTTGTGAACAAAGGTGCACATCATCTTTTAGTTTTGAAATGTCAATGTTTTAAAACAGTTATTGTAATTTTTAAATCCCTCCTATAAACCAAAGAACTATCCCGCAAATGTCTGCACCTCTGCATCCCCAGCCTGAGCCAGATCATTCGGACCTACTGAAGCATGAGGGAGCGGTTTCCATGACAACGTGAGGCAGAGATTGGGGTGCAGGGTCCCAGGTAATGGGAAAGAATTGGTTGGAGAAAGGTGGGGTGGGGCGGGGGATAAAATAAGAGAAAGAGCAGTGAGATAAAAGAGAGAAAAGAGTTGCAAGGCAATATTGAGTAGGAGGGGGTGGGGACAAGGAGCTGAATCACTGTAATAATTACATAAATACATTTCTAAAGCCCATTTAGATGAGTGAGAAAGAAAGCTGATAAGAAAAGTACATCTTTTTTTTGTTTCCTGAAAGAGGAAGTGAATAAGGCTGAGAAAAAGGCTTTGCTTTTCAAAAACCATACCTTTTAGCAGATCTTGGAGCATTTAGCCACATGATTATTCCCTGTTGTGCGTGCCTATCTAAATTATTTCCACCCTACTTTTCCTGACAAGCGCACATGTGCACACATACCTGCAGACATGTGTAGTTTCCATCTGAAAGGTTACAGAGAGGATACTGAATACTAAATGAGTGTGATGCAGATGGGAGCAGGGAGAACGGATTTGGAATATTAACACGAGCAACAATGATGAAAACTTGAGGAAAGATCTTGCTGACAGCAGAGATTAGATTTTTTTTTTGGTTGGGGTGCTGTTAAAATATTGAAAAGACTGCAAACAGTATGTAATTATAAATTTATTACAACCTGGATTTTCACAGTTTTCACTGGAAATATCACTGAATAATGAAGCTATATCAAAAATGCAAATTTCATTGGGCAGAAGGAAACTCTTTGTCTGACTATATAGGTAAAGGTAAAATTAGGTGAAGTGCAAGGAGGAAAGTAAGGACCTGTAATGCTGCAGTGGAAATATTAAACAGAAGAAAAAAACAAAGCCTGGGGAGACTTTTTTATAAGGAGACATTTGGATGTTTGCTGCAATCCCATGACAAATTTATTTATTTATTTTTTCACCACTGCAGAACTGGAAGAAGGAAAAGCTCTGCTTTTTATGGACTAAATCAAATCATAGACAGAGCTGTGTGCTCAGCTCAGCATGATATACTTGGAATAACCACACATCATCCACGCTGCAATTTGATGTGGTTAAATTTCATAGTTTAAAATATTTCAAGAGTCTGATCTGGAGTAAAGAAGTAAAGAACCACATGGAGCTGAGATGTAGTTTTGGGATGGAAACATGAGGATCAAACTAACAATGTATTAAAGAACCAGACAAAGACAAAGGTATTTGCATTTATGTTTACTGTAAAAGTAGAAGTAATAATATAGTTACCAGGATATCTGACGAAATTAAAATATCATCAATACCCTAAATCACTTCAGTAATTCTATTCAAAAGGAGAAAAATATACATATTATTAAAATTATACAGACTGATTTCATACAGTCAGATGATCAGTTTTGTTTATGTTTTCGTGTTTATATTTTTATGAAATTAAAATTTTCATAAAAAGGAAAATTTGTATGGACAGTATTTTCCATAAAAACAACAACTAAAAAACAAAATAACAACAACAAAAAAACCTGGAGCACAATAACAACAAGGTATTTTTCATAAAAATACTGTCCTAGACAGTATTTTTATACTGGACAGTATTTTCAAAGTAGTTTTTACAACCTTTGTTGAACCTTTTAATTTAGAAGTCAAATGCTGGTCCCTTTTATTCTGAATCTTTCAGTAATAGAAATCATGAGTGATAGCAGAGAAAATTCTTATTTTCAGTTTTACAGGCGCAGTCTGCAAGTTTTTACTCTCAAAGTCCAAAACAAATTGCTTATTACAATAAACAGTCCATAGGAGTGAATTGATGCATTTTTGCTTTTTTTTTTTCATGCAGTCCTGAAATGAAAATGTGATGGATATACAAAACAGGCTTTAGTGAGTACTCAACCAAAGAACTTACCTGGGGACTGGAGTTTCGGGGGAACCACTGCCAACCTTTTTGGCGAAGAAGGAAGAGAACGTGTGACCTCTGAACTCCGCTGAAACTCCTTTCTGCCAACTGTCAAAACACAAGTTTGATAGATCAGAGGGTGGTTTCATCCTTAGAAAATTATACAAAATTAAAAAATCCATAAGGGGAAGCATCTGGCAAAAGTATTCATTTTTTATTGGGGCATGTTTAGCTGCATATTATATGTATATAGGTATGTGTGCTTGAGTCACAATCATCAAACTTGCTCTTTACTTTTTCTCAGTCTTTTTCTACTCTTCCCTTTCATCTCCTTCTATCCCCAATGCTGTGTGCTATAAATATCTTTCAGTACCATCTGTCAAACATGAACAGGGCATTCAAGGGTATACATAAACATTACCTTCATGTTCCTTGTAACATTTCACACTTTCTAAGCCAAAATAGGTTCCAAATAGGGATTTCTAATCTTTTTTCTATTTTGTGTTTGCACATTTGCTTGTATGCTACATTACACCTTTTACACAGCTGGAGGTGTGTGAGGAGGAAAGCAAGCAGCGGGTTGTACAAAATGACGTTAGATGTGTTGCTGTGTGAAGCTAAAACGGTAACAGGAGGAAAGTGAGAAGAAAGAAAGTTTCAAGAGGTTTGTAGAGAGTCTGTCATGAGGCAAAGAGGAGAGGGAAAAGAGAAGCTTTGAAAAGAAACTAATTAGACCTGTAATGGGAGAGAAGCCTCTGATCCTGAGCAAATCCCCATATAACCCTGGAGAGATACTTTGGGCCTCTAGAGAGATCATTTATGGGTTCACTGTATGTGTGTTCACTCCTCATGCTCTTCTGCTGTCATTCAAATGTTGCTCTCGGAGTGGCTAATAATTTTGGTGCACATATCACAGATCAATTCATATTTCTGTAATAGTTTGAGTTTGTATTAAAAAAACATCAGTGTCCCAAGTGAGCGAAAGATTTACAACTCTCCTTATGGGAGCAGAGCCATTTGACGTATATGCAAGTATATGACAAGCCTTATTAAAAAAAGTTTAAACTGATGCTAATTATTTTTAAATTGAAATATTTATTAAAATTCTAGCCTTAGAATTAATTTCATAGGGTAATACTTCAGAGTTATGAAAAACAAGCCACAGACATGTGGGTCTGGCTGGATTACAGCATCCATCATGCTTTCACTCTACAAGCCTGACATTTTGTGGTTTTCAAAAGACTCTTTGGTATCCCAAATCAATGAGGATAAAAGCTTTTGGTGGCAGCTGCATACCAGCTAAAAACTCAAACTGTTTTATCTTGTGTACTGGTGAATTTGATGCAACATATTTACTTAGGACATTTCTTAAAGTCAAAAGAAACGTAATTAATGGAAAAGAATAAAGTAGAGAATAATAAATCAATTCTTGAATAAATAAAGGTCATAAAACAAGATTCCAGGCTTTCGACATATACAACTGTACTAAGTCAGGACAGCTAAAAACATATGCATGTTGTGCTTTTTAGGTTTTTATTTGCCAATATTTTGTATTATTCATTCAACTATACAGTTATGCATTACTTTATGTCCATTTATATCACATAACTACTCATCTCACCCCAACCCTGAAATTTCTGGAAAAAAAAAACAAACAAAACAAAAACTTCTAAAGGGCTTGAATAGATTTGCAAGGCACTGCAATAGACTGGTGAATATTTAAGATGTCCAAGAAAAACATCACCACTATCAATGTAACAAAACAAAGCAGAAAAGTAGAGTTAATGTGAACAACAGTTTCAAGCTAGACATTCAAGGAATAAGAGTCCTGCATAACTCTATCAAATCTGAATTTTACCAAACTACACAGATAATAATAGATTATAATGCTCACATTAAAAAGTGTTGTCTGTAGTTGCAGTTTGACTGGGGGGGAGTGAGAGAAAGTTCAGCAACTAAAAATGTGTTATTAGCCCTCCATAACTCACGTTACTCAAACAAGATCACATAAAACATACATAAATTTAGCATTCATTGTTCAATAATATCCTATAAAGATTAAAAACAATACATTTCACATGTTATTCTATATGGTATGTGGTGTCAACTCTACGAGTGAAAATCGTAGAGTTGACACCATCACAGCCATGTGAAAAGCATCACAGCCATGTCTGTTGTTGGTGTTACTGGTGCTAACAAAGTCAGGTGTGATCCTGCATGAATCTCACATTTTTATTTCAGCTTGAAAAGCTAAACTAGCTCATTGGTGCAAAGCAAGCAAACAGAAGTTTGAAAATGTTATATTACCCTTTCTAACAGCACTGCAGCATTCAGCTATCAGTTTCTGACTCTTTTGGGGATAAAACTGCTCATATAAGTGTTGTTGTAAGAGCTGTTTACAACAACACTTAAAAATGAAAAGAAAAAAGAAAAAAGAAAAACTCACCTGAGCCTTTAATTAACTATTTGGGAAGACTAGTTGTTTTTTCTTTATGATCTTCTACTGACCTCCAGGTGAGCTTCTTGGGTGGGGTGGCAGGTAGCGTCGTGGTAACGCTGGAGTGGAGGGGGGCTGGAGGCTGCTGCTGCGACATGGCGGATCCCTCTGTTGATCTGTTGATGGCGGGCTCGTTGTCACTCTGTGGAGCGGAGGCTCCTCACTCACACTCAGACCTGGAACAAATTAAATACGATAGTACTTCTCTGAGGTTTAATTTTCAATCAAATGCTTAATCTCAAATGAGTTGTTTCTCAAAACCCATCTATCCCAACCTTTCATGAATACAATCTTTTTCCTTGCATGGCTGTATGACCCTGGTGTTACATCTAAATTTGGACTCACTGGACTGAGAAATGGTCTGTTACTTGAAGGTCTTGCTGCTGCCCTCAATCTTCCTTTTCTAACCATTTGTTCTTCAGATGCACACACACACACGCATGCACCCACGCACACTTTCTTTCACACAAATTGAGACACAGCAACACATAATACTGATGATTGCTTGTTCCAGTCTTTAGCACTATCTTGTCAACTATGTACCTTTAACCAGCTATAGCACATCATTTCCCAAGTTCATTTCTGCAAAATTGATCAATAATAGCACAGCAGAGCGAGCCAAATAATGACTGGTTTAATTTAAGGCTGCTGCAAAGAACCTTTAAGATTATGATTTAGTCAAGTAGAACAACTTGCTTCTCTCTGTGCCACCAGAAGACTGAAGGTTTGTCTCATGTTATGCCAAAACCCCCTCAGGTTTCAGGGATTAGAATAGCTCACTGCAGGGTGCCTCATGTTTTCAGAGCAGTTACGCAAGAGAACATCATTTCAATCTTCCCATCAACAGAGATAAAAACCTGTACAGAAACATTTACAAAGTAAGATATAATTCCAAACAAACAATTAAGAACTTCATCATTATTTTAACACTAGCTTCATTGTGCTACTTTCTAAAATCTAAAGAGTGAAAATGATCTCACAACAGAGCCCTCTGCCCATGCATCACTTCACTACTTGACTCTAGATACGTCTGCATAATTGACTTGAATTTTTTTTGTGGCTTAAGATTATGTATTGTGAATTGCTGCCATATGCTATAAATAAACTGAATTGAACTGAATTACATTTATTAATCAACATTTTCTCCAAACAATCATCCTGCATATATAACCATAACAAATACAATTTAACCAAAAAACAAATTATGTGACGAAAATTAGATTTGTTCAAGCAATACAAGGATCACCATTATAAAACCTATCTTGGTGACAGTGGTTTAGACAAAAATGCTTATGTGAACATCATGGTATTGTGCAGAATAAGTCCCCTTTAAGTTAACTTCACTAAATAACTGCACTTTCTGTCATGCATTTATTATTTTAAAAATAGGTTAACAAAGCCTTCAATTTTTGTCCTCATTAATATTATGGTTTAGCACCCATAATCTGGTTGGTGCACTAAACCAAGGTCTTGCTCTAAAATAATGGTCATTGGGTGAGGGGCCGGGTACAACCTGCATTAGTTGCTATTCCATCATATGGGAATTCAGAAATATTAATGACTACTAAAGTAAATATTTGATCAAAAGACAGTTGACTGATGCTCTCAAAGGTCTTGCAAACATAGAAATAGCAGAGCAATGCCATAATAAGATTGATGCCTTGGATAAAATAAATTATTTATGATAAAACAGTGATTGACAAAGTACACCATATGACAAATGATAAGAAGAGGAAGGGAGAAATTTAAATAAGGAGAAAGCTGATCAAGTAAGAAGACTGGCAAAAGAGCAATGAAAAAAAAAAGAATGACAGAGGAAGAGAATGAAGACCCAGGCCTTTTCTGAAAGTGCTTGAGAAATCTTATGCATATTTAACAGAAATTATGAGGTAGGGAGCATTTTTTACACCGCAGCAGGGGGCCATTTTCTAAGAGAAATTTCTTGCACATTCCAGCAAGACTAAATTAATGCTGATTTTTTGTTTGTTTTGTTTTTGTCAAAGTAGATGAATAGATAAAAAAGCAAGAAGAAGCTATCCAACCCCACATACAGCCTCACAGTTTGCCTGTTGTGAAAAATACAATTCTGATTTTTTAAAGGGATAAGAAATGGCTCTAAAGACTTTTCATTGGACTTAAAATCTCATTTATTTTTGATGAACTCAGCTTAGTTGGAGCCTTCCCCATCAGCAGACTCAAATGCTGTCCTAAAGGAACTGATCCATTCCATCTCAGCTGAATTTACAGAAAGCTGCCTTCTCCAGGTGCTCACACAAAAACATTAAATGTTGACAGGGAATAAAGGTGCACAGCTGGCACTGCTGACTTGCCAAAGAAAAAAAAATCCTAGTCATCAATGCATTCTCCATCTGGAAGTAACTAAACATTTCATGCCATAGTATGACCACAAAATTAACTGGTGAAACTGATGTACACTTTGGTTTGTTTATAATGATTTAGTTTATCTTTACTCTGGAACATAAATCATATCTGAAGTTCTTCAGTGAAATAATCTCAACAAGTGTCTTTGATATTCTCAAATAGTTTAAATCAGAATAACAGTTTCACAGCACTAAGTGATAAAATTACAAAATATCAGCTTTGTTGTACAATGTAAATGAAAACAACTTCAACATTTGCATGCTTCCAGGAATTGACAGTTTTGATTGCCTTTAAATACAGGATTTAACATCTAATAATCTTTGTAAATATATTTAAATCATACCTCATCAGTTTTCTTTTAATTAAGCTACATGTTCCCTCTGAAAGATGCACACTACAGTCAGTTTAGTGAGTGTAATTAAATATGAAGAGTAAATCCATCAGAGACTGATGTTTGTTCTTCCTGTCAACTGCTGGTTCCTCTCCTCTGTATGTAGGAAATGTTTGTCACTCTTCCACCGTAATTCAGAATATCCTATTAAAGCTACAGCTCTGCCTGGAAGATCTTTCAGATCTCCACTCTGTTTACACTAAGTACACATTATGATCTCAAGAAAAAAAAATTAAGTTTGTCTGACAAGTAAAGGAATGTTTTTCACAATGTAGAAAAACCTTTTTCATGTGGTAAGTATCCCTGCATCTGTTTCTAATGTTGCTACATGATATTAGTTTCACATGTCAAACACATGTGGAATAATGTTTCCTATATGAACAATTTTCTATGGATTGCATATTATATCATTTCCACATGTAAAATATGTTGCAGGGTTATCTCATGATTTTTAGACCCTGCTTGGTATTAATTCAATACGTGGTAGATCATACATATGTTTCATCTGTCACTATGATGTAATTAAAATATTTTAAATGGATTTCAGTCGTTTTCTTATTAATTTGTTGCTATATGTAATTTAAACATGTAAAAGCATTTCACACACCTTTTCACAGGTTTCCATAAAACAGATTTTCCACCTTCATGTGGGTTTTTTAATCAGTTGTGCTATTTTGAGCTTTTATACAAACTGATTTTATTTAAGGAGCTGTGACTTTAAGTGCAGAATTTTTTCACTTGAATCTACTCTGAAAAATAAAGGGGTTGTATGGCAAATGACTGTAATTGTCAGCAGAAAAACCATCATAAATGATTTTAATTATAGTGCCTTTTAAGATTCTTCTGCTTTGTAAATAAGATTTGTATACAATTTAAGATGTAAGCAAGTGAACCAAAACACATACAAAATCAGGTCTTGTAGCATTTTAAAATGTAAATTAGAGAACACTTGAACAGCACACAATGGTCCTGTAACGTATAGACAGGGCAGAGAAGGACCTATGGAGATGACCATCTGTTAGCTGCACTGGATTCAAAAACCGGCAAGAGCCAGATTCCGCAGAAATGTTCATTTACACACCTCCAAGACGTGATTTACAGACAGATTTGAAAGATTTATTTTTCTAGTTTTGGTTTACTACCAGCCTGACACACAAAAATCATTTCATTGAGGCAACAATCTCATACAAAAGAGCTGAGCACATCCAGGGTGCATTTGTATTTGTATGGCGCTCACTCTTTCCTCACTCAGTATAGATCAGGTCAATTTTCCACTGCAGTTTAGTAGATAGTATACATTTGTGCCTGCTATTTACAGACTTTGTCACACACTCACTCACGCAGAGTAAGTAGAACTGTGGTAAATAAAGGGAAAAAAGCACTGTCACTAAAGCTCAAGGCAGAGCTATAAAACCTGCATTTTATCATAGAAAAAGATCAAAACATAGCCAGCAAATGTTGAAGATAATACAAAAGTGTTAGGAAAAGAAATCCCTAGCATAGCTTATGTTTAATATTTGACTGCCACAGGCTGCACTACAGGGCCATGTAAACCAGCACTATAAATTGAGTCAAATGAAGAAGAAGAAGAAGAAGAAGAAGAAAAAAACCACTGTACACTTTAAAAAGTTATGTGAATGCTAAAAATAAAAAAAATTAAAACAATTTTATGTAAAAGAATGTGGCATTTCTCAATTTTCTATACTTATGATGCCATATGACAAGAGATGGTTTTAAAAAGTACACAGAATAAAATCGTCAACATATACTAAAAATCAATAAACAAAAATGTTTGCAAAAAATCTTAAAAACTTATTACACACATAATCATATCAGTATTTAATAACACTTTATGTTTACCCATAGCACATAATGCACAAAACACTAAACTTTAGCTGTTATTGATCCACTAGTTCTTTTCCAGCGTGAAATGGTTCAGTCATGAAGTCAAGTTAACGGTGAGCTGGATGAAATGCATTTTGAAGCTGTCAGTTAATGAATAAGCTCGGTGAGACTATCTTCCCTGTCACTGCTCTGACACTTTAAGAAGCTTCAGCCATGTTAGTTTTATTCTCCTTATCCACAGAATAGCATCCATATCTAATTGGCCCATCCAATTTGCTGCTCTCTGGGTGAGAACGTCTGTGCATGTGTGCATGCGTGCTTGTGTGTGTGTGCATGCACCACAGAAACCATCTGTTCGCAGTGAGCTGGCATGAGTCTCAGACCAGATCTAAGCCTTGTGTGGCATCTGGGGTTTGACATCCTCTCCATCTACACTCATGCTTCTCTTTCCGCTCATTTTCCCCCTCCATCCCATTTTCCCATTCTCTATGCTTGCTGCTCATTTTGACTCATTGGATTAGTGTTTATAGCCACATCACTCTTCACCTTCTTCCTTCTGCTCCCTAGATTCATTTTGATTTCTTGTGTTATTAGATTATTCTTTTCTTTAAAAAAAAAAAGTACAGATAAGAGTGGTAGCACTCTATTTTAGGATTTGAGTTTTCAGTCACAGGCTTCATCAGCCTCCTTCTGCTGCATACACATCTCAGCGCTTTATGTTGTCTGGAGTGGATAACCTGAACCCTGATGCTCTTTCTCTAATACAACAACAAAGACAACCATGCAACAACTGAGGAGGCCTGAGTGACAATTCTAATGCCTGGATTTTGTTAATGGTGTATTGATTTCATGTAGAGAAACCTAAAGCTCCCAAGATGCTCAGCGACTCCGCTCTTATTTACAAGCCTCTTATATGCTAACAGTTGATAAGAATCAACTAAGGTAATCACTGAAGCTTCGGATCAAAATGACCTTGTTTACATTTGTTTGTGTGAAAAATATTTCTAAATATATTGTCACGTTGCCTTTCCAATGTGTTCGTATCCCTTAACATTTTTATACTTTGTTATATTACAGAACAAACCACCATATATTTTGGTAGTATTTTGAATGATAAATGCAAAGTAAGCTTCAAAGTCGAAAGAAAACAATACAACGATCCACGGATCTGATGCGAGAATCTGTTAACAGAACGACTTTCAATTGGTGACGTCCCAGTTATAATTTTTGCATTAAAGTTAAAAGGAGAAAAGCCACTGGTAAAAGCCACTTTTACCAGTGGCTTTCACATGGGTTGTGATCAACCTATGTGATCAAAAAACATATTGTGAACTTCCTAATATAATGGATTAAATACATTTTTGCCAAAAATCTTGTTTTGTTTTAGCCTGAAACATCTTTTCGAAAGAGATGTTTATTTATTTATGTTCCCTAAAATCACATTAGCCAAAAATTACTTAGGCCATTATTTTAAGAA
Source organism: Poeciliopsis retropinna (assembly GCA_010277075.1). Classification (NCBI taxonomy): domain Eukaryota; kingdom Metazoa; phylum Chordata; class Actinopteri; order Cyprinodontiformes; family Poeciliidae; genus Poeciliopsis; species Poeciliopsis retropinna. The sequence goes on along the minus strand of VMRM01000024.1, from coordinate 8,652,207 downwards.
GCTGATTGTATGGAAAAAGGGGAAGATTACACCAAAATGGATGTTTTTGGCCAAAGCGCAAAATACAATATGTGACAAAACGCTTACATCACCCACAGCACACCATCCTAACAGCATTATAGAGCTTTTTTTTCAGTAGATGCTGGTCACAATAAATGGGAAGATGAATGGAGCTAAATATAGATCAGTCCTGGATCAAAAACAGATGGAGGGTGCTTGAGACTGGGCATATGCTCACCTTCCACTTGGATACAAACCTGAAACCTACATCCAGAGCTACAGATCAGAACAAACATATACTCATGAGTTATAATATAATTGGGAAAGGCGAAACTTTACAATTGATGTTTCACATACAAGAAAAATGTCCAAAGATTAAAATCTTATGATGTGCAGTGGTAATAGAAAGATTGCACCGAGAGACTTGCAGCTATAACTTCAGCAATATATGTTTCTGCAAAATATTAATTCAGGGGAAAAAAAGTCTGAAAGCTCCACACTATTCAGAAGTTCATTTGTAAAGATTTTAAAACAATTTATTATGATCCTTCTGCTTCCCAATTATATGCTACGCTATGTTCGTCTTTCATAAATTCCAATAAAACGCCTCAAAGTTTTCACGTGTCAAAAAAAAAAACACTTAGCAAGATGTTGTACTCATGAATACAAATAATTTTTCTTCTGATTTTTATTATTTTGTGTAGACTAACTAGTCTATCACAGCTGGAAAATGCACATCCTCATCCACTGTTTAGAGCAGTCTGGTGCTCAAGTGTTTTACTTTTCTGACCTCCTTTACTGAAGAGCCAAAAATCCCCTCGTTATTTTGCCTATATCCTTAATGATTTATTTGGTCTGCATCCTCCAGAGAACTACATTTCCACGTTTAGCTTGGGAATCAATGGGGAAAAGGAGCAACCGAGCACAGGCTTTACTCTTACTGCACAAACGAGAAGTGCATAGCTTCACCAACTCCCATGATATCCATGAATGAAGAGTGTGTAAAACCTCAGCTGTCAGCATGGATGTGCGTTGATTCAAGATGAAATATAGTGACATGGAGGAAAAAACACCCAAGATATAACAAGCCTACATTCTTTAGAGAAAAAAATAAATTCATACCAATTTCATCAAGTGTTCAAAATCAACAATAGTTGAATGTTACTTTAGGTTTCAGTCGAATACTGCTTAGGTTTCAGCAATCAAACTCTCAATGACGACGTGTAAAACCTTTGAATCCAGGTCCAAAAAATTGAGAAGCTACTATGATCATAAAACTGTCCCCAGTATAAAAACATGAAAAAGACATAAGATGCCCATTTGTATTATGCAGAAACATTGAAAGAATGAGTCTGGCTCATTTTAAACCTAAATAGAGGAAGGAGTTCAAACACCTCAGAAACAAAGGTCATGTAAAACACATAATCAAAATCAAAAGCAAATCCTCCCACATTTTCATCAAAGGCCCCCAGTATTTTACCTCTCATGACTGTCATCCTTGATCTTCTTTTATCTCCTCCCAAGCTTTGGTAGTTCATTGCAAATTAGAGAGACTGGTGCAGATGCGGCTTTTGAGATCTTCTGAATATATATTCTTATGTTCAAAAGTTTACACGTGCAATAATAAACAATACTGTTGTCCAAATGCAGAAATAACCAACTAAACATGAATACTTCCTTCTAGACAATGTCAAAGAAAATTTGAGTCTATCTCTCAAATTAAACAAATAGTACAAATGCCCATGTGGAGAGAAAGAAACATGGTTAAATGAGTACAGCTTTAAGTGCAATGATGTCGTGAGAAACTCAGATCAAGACCAACTGAAACTGAAGGGGAAAATCTAAAGAAATCTTAAGCATTCCCTTAGCACACAAATCCGTGTGTATCATGTTCATTATTTTTGAAATGATTGTGCTTTTGTCTCTATGTGAAACTCCTAGCTCAACAAAGAAGCTTTCTTGTAGAAAAGAAACTCTTACTTCTTCTGAAGAAGATCACCATGCTGATTTAAGTGAATGTGTAAGAGGATGAACTATTTTTTCTTTTTTTTTTTTTTTTTTTTAATTAGAGAAAAAAAGTCATGAAAATAATATGCTTGAAAGGGAGGAAGTGAGGAAAGGGGGGATGACATAACAAGGGGCCTGATGTGTGTGAGCTGAGAACGCAGGCGCTTACGTCAACTGTAACTGGGAGAAGAGGAGCAAGCCTTCTTATGTAGGTCACATTAAATAGACAAGCTGCTATCTCAAAACTCAGCCAAGTAACTGAGCAGCCCTGAAATCACAACTGGAAAAACTCAGAGTTTCACTACATGAATTGAAAAAATTTACACAGTTTATCCAGCAGCAAGTTTGATATATTCTTATCATTCTGATTGCTCACAGACTCTGTAGCACAGACCTAGTTTGGAGCTTTCTGAATTACGATAATCTTTAAGTTACTGCTACTGTTTTCATTTGAAACAGTTTGTGTAATACTTTAATCTGGAACGTGCAGCATCCAATCTAAGATCGTATGACTCACCACAATGCAAGACCAAAGCAAGATGTTAGTGACAATATTCTGAAATGTGGCTTTCAATGGCTTAAATTAGTTATTTTTTTTATAAATAATTTTTTAAACATGGTTGTGTCAGAATCGTGATGTGGGCGGTTCTGAAAGCTTGATAGCAACTGTAGAACATAAAGCATACTGCGTGTTTATAGATTATAAACATTCAAAGATGCTATTTATATTATTTGACTCAACATAAGTTATTTGCAAGGAGTTTACAAATGAGTTATAGATTACAAAGAAGATTGTCAAGATGAACAAGTCTGGGAGATATGTATTACCAAAAGATTTGTAACGAAAGGTGGTAAAAGGTATTGATTTAGGGTAATGGGATAGAGATTCATGGCACATATTTAAGATTTGAATTTTATGCCACTTCAGAACTATGTGTTACTTTGTATTGGTCTAAAATGAGGTGAAAATAAAAGGATTTTCGATAAAGCATTGTAAATTGAAGCAACAAAAAATGTGATTAAAATAGAGCTAATGTTTTTGATTAAGATGTTCATAGAAAAAAAATAATGTATGGTTTCACAAATGCAAATTTCACACTTGGTAAAAAAATAGTATCATTATTTTTGTTTAGAGGGAACTCACGGTGTGCTGTCCTGCAGGGATCACTCTGCACGCTGTCAGCAGAGTGGGCTGAGGACGCTGAGGAGACGCTGGAACTCCTGACGAAACCAAAGGCTGCCAGGCGGCTTGCCGGGAGACGGTTGGAGGAGAAACCTGGAGCCCGCAACCCAGACTGACTGACTTTGGGAAGCAGAGATCTGGAGGCTGTGGACAGGGGTTGGGACGCTTGTGTGGAAGCAGGAGGAGCCACAGGATGGCTGAAAACCTGGTCATCTAGTGATGAAACAGCAATTTGACATTGAATTGTTTATCAATCTTTATAAAGACTGCATTATTCAAGAGGCAAGATGTCAATAAATATGGCAGTTGTTTCATTTTATTCAGAAAACAAGGTGCTGGATCACTCATCATGAGTTGTCAACAAAGCTCTCTCAGTAGGGAGCATGAAGTTTACTTTGTGGTGACTCTGGTTGTTCCAGCAAGCAAACATAATAACTGTACAATTAAACTGCAAATAGCTGTTTGGCTATTAGCCTGTTAGCCTGTGCTAACAGACGGGACTAATGTCCAAAATGTTTTCTAAAGCAATTATAATAGGTATTCAATTCAACACTGACAAAATAGCATAGGGGAATTTTTTTTTTCTGATACATTGCTTTAAAAAAGCAAACTAATTGGAAGTTCATGTAATAAACCTACACAAAGTAAAGCATAATTGTGATGTGAACAGACATTAGGACGCTTTTTGATGTTTTTATACAAATACAAAACTGAAGGGGGTGATGTGCCTTTAGTTTCCCTCAAACAAGATTTTATAACCGCCCCTTTAGCTGTAATTCTCATGAAGCAAGATCGCCTAATAGGGAAGCAGCGTAAATATCACAAAAACTTCACAAACAAACACACTAATAAGGTGAAGGTAGTGAAGGTCACAGCATTCCTAGAGACATTTGGTGAGACATTTTGCCTAATCAGCCAACATTAAGGCAAAAATATTTTTATATGAGTTATATATCAGGTCCATGAAGTGATTTGTGGAAGCCAAGGATCAGATGAGTGCTAAATCTCTTTTGTATAAAGTGTTTCATATGAATCTGTAAAGGAACTTTGAGGGGGGGAATTCTTTTATTCTTTTATTTGTTATATTTTCAATATTTGTTATATCAAAAGCAGAAAAGTAATGGTTTTCTGCTTTTTGTTGGGTGTTAATGTTCACTTTTGGCACAATATTAAAGTTGAATCATAATGGGTTTTTTTTGTTGTTGTTGTTTTTATTGTATAAATATTGTCAGCAGTCCTACTGCTCTAATCTGTCCCACTCAGACATCTCCTGCCTGCAAAATTTGTGGAGGATGCAGCAATAATCTGTGGCACCATTTCTTCCATAGTACAAGTTACTGTCAAAAAGCAGCATAATTCTCTCACAGCAAAATAAAAGTTATGATGTGCAGACATTAACAATTTAGGCTTCGTATAGAGACACACAGCATTCAGTGGTCAAATCTCAAGACTTTGGATAAAAACCCCATTGTGGCTTCCATGGTCTGCAAAAACAAGGTCAAGATCCTGCACAGAAGAAGAGCATTATCCCCTGCTGGCTACAGAGATAAGGTACACAACCCTCCTTTCCTTTCCATTTGGCACAGCTGTGTGCTTCAGAGGAGCCCAGAGGATAACTATTACATCAGAAGAAAAAACATGTTTCACAGGGAGAAACAGATGCCTGATGTTAGAGAAAGGAAAAAGTGGAATGGGAACAAAATGGAAAAGTCCACCCCCTCCAGCATCATTTGAGATGCAACTCATACTTATCACATATTTCTTCCACCACTAATATCCGTGTGCCAGGAAGCCTACTTATGAGTTTGGAGCTTCTTCCTCTTGAGTGAGAATGTCAGAATCATTAAGAATAAATGTGATGATTTGCATCCTGGCCTTCCCACCCCCCACTCCTTATCCTATTTATCACCTCTGAGAGACCAGGAGGAGAAATTAAAATTAGTATAACAAACATCCACTTATCCCTGATTTAAATAGCTTATTTTGTTTAATTTTTTAATTTTGGATCTATGTTCTATTTCTGTTCCTAAAAGAGAATTCCTTCTACAATTCAATTCAAACTTAAAAATGCAGAATATGTCATAAATCTTTTGAATAAAGCCAAAGTGTGCTACGGTCTTTGAGTGAAACAAGGCCATTCTCACTTTGGATAAATTATGTAAATAAGGCCAGGAAAAATCAATAGGACATGCAGCTGGCACAAGCACTAATGATTTTAATCACAGTCCAAAGTGAGAGGTGACAGTGTGTATAGATTTCCACCTCCAGGCTTTAAGCTGCATGTTATTAAATGTAATACTTGTTTGCAGTCTAATCCCAGCAGCCCTACTGAAAGGAAGCATGGAGAAGCATGCGTAAGGGAATCCACTTGCAATAATGGTTCATTGCATTTCACTGTCTTACCTTATAAGTGGACTTTCCTCATTATCATAACAATACAGATTTTAAACTATGCACTTCAACCATGTGCCACAACTGTCACAAACTATATAATTGCTATAATTAATAGGAGTCAGACATTTTCATTTACAAAATACTGAAAAAGTCATAATTGAAATTAGTGCATAAGAATAAAAGGAAACTAACCTGAGTCCAGAGAATGGATGGCTGAAGGGAACTATGTGGAAAACGATACATGCTTTTTCAATTTTTTCATAGATACAAAATCTGAATTATATGTATTTGGATTCTGCCCTTCTTTTCCATCTGACTTAGATTGAGTTATTTTGAACATCAGAATGACTAAAGTGATTCAAACTGCAGGTGTTTGAAGATGGTTGTGACACACCACAAAGTAATAGCAGCAAAAATCAATTCTAAAATAAAAGCATTGATTCAGGGGAGCTGAATGTAAATACATGTCACACATTTCAGATTTCAACTGGGAGTACGAATTGACAATCATTTACAATTTTTCTTCCACTTTACAACTATGCAATCTTTAAATGGGTGTGTAACATCAAATCCCAGTAAACTAATTTAAATTTGTGGTTCTAATGTGACAAAATGTCGAAAGAGTATTAATACTTTTGCCAGACACTGTACTCAAAGCAGACAAATGTTCTGTGTCAACATTTAATCTGGTGTTTATCAAATCTAGTGCGCATAAGCTAAGAAAAGTTCCAGTGAACAAACAGTCCATGCAGACTGATATGCCTCAGATATACATTAGTAAGAAATATGATAAACTATGCTGATCAATTTTTCACTTTATGTCTAAGTTAACACTAAGGGAAAAAGCAAATGAAATTCATCATGTAAGTACAGAATGAAGGACCCTTCCAGAAGAATGAGAAAATGCCATACTTCAATATTTTATTGACAGATGAGCTGAAGTAGAAATCTGATTTCAGCAGTCAGAGGTGCTATCTGTATCACTGAAATCAGAAATTCGCTGAGGAGAAGATGTGAGTGGCTTATAATTTATTTATTATTTTTAAATTTCAGTTTGTACATTGCTGCCTTCTGGTGCAGAATGCGTCCCCTCCTACAGCCATCCAATCAGGACTGCCAAAATTAATCTCAGAGAGAATGCATTTTAATGAACCACCTTGATCTCAAGCCAGGCTGAGGGATGCACAGGTCCCACAGCCGCTAGCTGTTGCATGGCAGCAGGAAGACCAGGCTGTACTCTAGTTAATCAAAACATAGGCTGATGAAGTCATTTTCAGTTGCCGTTCCAGAGGTGAACGTGTTGAATATCCTACCTGTGTTATCTTGGCTTTTCTGGCTGATCGCTGGGCTAACGGTTTGGATTGGCTGGCTGAAGACCGACCCCGACCTCTGTCCTTGACTGGGTCCACGGGTCTTTACGGAACCCGCAGTTGTCCTGGTGACGGCTCCAAGACCCAAACGGAGGCCTCTGCCTGAACGAATGAGACTTCCATTTCCCCCGGCCTGTGTAACTGTCCTGCCCTGCAATGCATCTTCAGATGAGATGCCTTTTAAACTGTTGGATCGCCCCACCTAAAAATCAGAATCACTACATTTATTGAAAGGATTGAAATGACAGATTCATTACATTTCCTGACTTCCGCAGCATGTATTGTAAAAAAATTGCCTTTCATATGCAGAAAAAAACTGCTTGTTTTCCCTTCTTATGTTTGGAAATAAATTTATGGGGACAAACCTTTTAGACACACATTGCACTGAGAGTTATACCTCTTCGATGTTTGTGCCAGATAAAGCTATTTAACGCAAATTAATAAAAATGGTAATGTTAAGGCGATAACAATCAGTGCTTGGACTTTGAAAAAGATGCAGAGGATCTAATATCAACTACGTGTCAGCAATACATGCATAGTAAATAAAATTTGCCAAATATGCTCATTTGGCAAATTTGGCACATAACGTTTTTTTTTTTTATTATTTGATGGCAGAAGGTAGCATAGAAAAGAATAGAAAAAAAATCTTTATTGTCTGCTGGGGAAAAACTGCCTTTGGCTCACCAGTACTCAAGACAAACTGTTAAGAAAATAAAAATGATCAGACAAATACAAAAGCAAACAAAAAGACATGTTGATTAAAAATGTATTTAAAATGTATTAGCTGCTATTAAACATCATTTTCAGAAAGTTTCATTAACTTCACATTTCTGTATTAAAAAAGTTCTTTTTTTTATTGGGCTGATGTAATATTCTAATCTTAAATGTGTTTTTATTAACTATTGAAAAAAAAAATCCTCATAAAATTAACAACAATAAAGGCTTGAAAACACCAGTCTGACTTTTTCTTAAATCTTCCAATTTATTCCATATTTAGTTACTGTGGACAAATCACTGCATCGAATCGAGAATAGATACTTGAAGATCAATCTCAGTGCAAAGATATAGAGTAGATTGCCTATATCTAACTCACCTCAGATGATGTCCCATAGTAGTTCTCCACCCTGCTGCTCAGTTTCGGAGATGCATTGTGGCTGTGCGCATGTGCTGGGGGAACTGTGTTTGTGTTTCCAGGAGTCCTAATGCTCCTGTTTTGCAGCCCTGGTGGGAAACTGTTCACCTGCATCTCTTGGCGATATTTATCGTAGAGTGGGTTGGAGGCACTAAGTACAGTTCCTCGGGTTTCAGCGTCAGGGTTTCTGCGCAGGTCTTTAGATGGATCCTTAAAGGCCACTGGTGGTTGGCTGTTAGTGTAATTTGAGAGTCTGGATGGCAGAGATGAGACCTGATAAGGTCCATCAGCAGCCTGGAGTTTAAACTGAGGATTCTTTCGAACAGACGTTATGATCTTGGGGCGGATTCCTTTAGGTTTAAGTTTAGGTGATAGAGTATTCTCTTTGGGGTTAGAGTTAGAGGAGCTCTGCTGGATGTTAAGAGGCGCTTTTGGGATTCCACTTGTGCTTATGTTTGCTTTCACTGGAGCTCTCAAACAACTGTTGCCATAGCCCTGAGCTGAGGTTGGTACAGCTGGGTTGCATCCTGATGGGATGTGCCTTGAAGCTCCAGAGACATTCCTGGAAATGAGGTACATAGAGGGCTGCCTGCGTGGTGAGCCCTGTGGTGTCCTGAGAGGGGATTGAGGTGGGGTAGATGACCTGGATTCAACTCCAGTCCTGTTGGGACTGGAGCAGTTCCTTCGATAAGTGAGGTGAGCCTGAGGTTTGTTTTCCAGAGTGGGTGTGTTGGAGGGACCAGATAGATGTTGTGCAGTTGTAGTTATCTGTTTTTCCATGGGTGGAACCTCCCTATGGGATGCCTGGTTAGTCTGTCTTAGCTGGGAGACAACACTCATGTTGTAAAGGTGGGAGAAGTCTGATGGTTCCCTTAAAGCAGATTTTGTAAACTTTCTGCTTGACCTGCTGCTGTGTGACTCTGGTGATACATTGTTGGAGGAATGTAGCACTGTTACTGTTTGCTGAGTTTTAGGCTCTGGCAAGTTCCTGTCTCTCATCATCTCTGTCTGGCAGAGGGGTCTGACGAGCTGTTGGCGTCGAGGCGGCAGCACCCTCTCCTCAAATCCAGTCCTTCTCCTTTGGCCCAATGCTCCATCAGACGACCTTCCATTTCTATGATGACTCCTTTCCTCCAGTCTCTGTTCCTGGCCATAGTATTGTTGACAGTCGTATCTCTCTTGAGGACGGAATGGTGGGGAGTTCTGATTGGTGTCTAGGGAAGCTGCCCTTCTGCTGGTCTGGGCTGAGGTAGTACAGTTGGTGTTGGGAAAAAGGTTTGTCTTGGGGTTGGGTAGGGAAATAAGAGATGCTTCACCGCTGGAATCCAGAGCACTAGATAGACTTCCACCAAGAGCAACAGCTGACAGACTGGAAACAAACACATTTGTCTCAGACTTGGATTCTTTCAGACCCCCTGTCCGTCTATCCCTGCCTGTTCTGGTGTCTCTTTTCTCTACTGAGCCTGTCACATATGTATCCAGCTCTTCAGTACTGTGACAGGCAATGCGTTTCTCTTTACTCATCTGTATTCTGCTCTCTTCCCTGTTGTGGCTGTAGTTTCGCCTGACACCGGTTGAAGCAGAACTGGCCGTTGAACTTGAGGATATGGACATGGGACCCTCATCCTTACCATCTCTCGTGCTTTCTCCATCATCTTCCTCTTCGTTATGCCCCTCCTGACTTTGGTTTCCTAAGAAAGTGTGGATTTCAAATTCTCTGAGCTCAGGATCCATACATTGCTGCTCTGATCCCCAGATTACAATTTTGTCTGGAGAGTCACTTTGACGAACCAGTGGAGGAATAGAGCTTGTGTTGTACTCTGTAACCTCAACCAGACCCCGTCCTTCTTGGTCATTGGTTGAAGTTATTTGATTGGCGTTATCATCTCCTGATGGGGTGAAATGGGTTTTATTTCCAATCTTCTCTCCTCTATCAACACTGACCCTCAATCCATGAAAATTAGTTGGAATGCTCATCTTTGACTTTTTTATTAAGCACGTTGAGGGGTTGAGGCCATTTACAGAGTTTTAAGAGTTACTTTAATTTTTGCTCTTCCTGATTAGGGTCAGTGTTTTTAGAGTCATTTGGCAGAATTATCCAGGAGTTGGTTATCATCTCAGGAAGTCTCTCTCTTTCTTTAAGGTTGCCACACAACTTGGATTTAGATTGAGTTATTTAAGTTGATGTTAATGGGTTTAAGTGAAGATAGAAGTCTGATAAATCTGGAAGAAGAAACACAAAGGAAATGATAAGAAAGAGCAAATAAGTTCATAAAATTCAACCACTTCTGATAAAATCATCACATTTTGTCCCTACAGAGTTCCAGAAAGAGTTTTTGACCCCAGTGTATTTTTAGAATTGCAGCTGTTAGTTTGCCCACAGTCCTATTTTCTTTATATTTGTAAGTTATATCTTTAGAGGGTTCTTTGACACAAAACCTCTCTACCCAAAGGAATGTGGGGAGTCATCAACCAATATGTCCATAAATGTATAAAGAAATAAAATCAAAACTTCACCATTAACACAGTTTTTGTCAAAAATTATTACTTCACTGCAACACTTCTATTTGATATGGCAACTACAGAGTTGATCAACAGTAATACTAGTTAAATTCAATCATACTTGAAAAGCGTGGAAAAGGTTTCTACCAGGCTAATTTAAACTGTATCATTTATACAATTTACATTAAATCAAATCTTGATGCAAGCGTAATGGGCGTTGCAAAGAAATGGTGTGCAAAAAAGGATTTAAGCACTTCAAACAGTGTATAAAATACACAGTAGCACAATACATTCAAGGAGAAATGATGTTTAAATATACATGTACCCATTAAAACTATAAACCCAAAGAAAGATCTTTTTTATCTAGATAATTTATAAATATTTTATATTAGTAAAATCTATATTTTGTTGTGGGGTTGGCGACTTATGATAGCTTCTAAAGAAAATGGCAGCAAAGGTAACCTCTTTGGAAAGATGCAATGAAGGTTAGCACATCAGACAGATGTTAATGCCTTTGCATGACACAACATCTTCAAAACAAATTGCCTTATCCACGCTATGAACACAGTGGAAATCAAATACTATGTATATATTGTGTGAATCAGAAGTGGCACCAGGAGGTCTATTTTTTGCACCACAAATTGCGTAGAGTAATGGAAAATGACAAAATGTTATGCCTACAGAGCAACATCTCTTTCATACAGAGTCTTCTTCTCCCTTGAGCTGAGTAATCTTGCATACAATATACAAAGACGGTGCAAAAAAAGTAAGCAAAAATACAGCAGCGCTGGGAAAGCCATTTAGTTTCAATCTTTACATGAGTTATAGCATGTTATGCCTTTTAATGTGTAATTTTTTATGAGCAGTGGGGCTGTGGGAGCAGAAAGAGCCATGTGAGTTGATTATGAGCACAGTGTCTGTGCTTGAATTTAATGAAAGGATTCAGTATGCAATGGGTGACTTCGGAAGGATGTGTTTTCTGTATCATCCAATTTAGATTTTTCCAAAGGAGTGAGAAGGTTCTGGCGCAACAATAATGCCCACATTGTGGGTTTGTTTGGTTGTTTTTTGTTGCAGGCAGTTGATAATAGCTTACATTCAGATACACAATTACTGGCCACATACAATTTTCTTTTAACACGGTCCGCATCTGTGTAATTGTATTGTCTTCTTTAACAATTCCACTGAAACAAATATGGTGAAAGCATTTTTTAGTGCAGGATAAATTATCTGTGTACTGAAATGCAAACAAAAGAAAAACTAACGCATACAGAATAAATTTGACACTTTTATGCTATTCCAATTTAATGTATGATTATTAAAACGCAGCCTGCTGATGGATCCAGATTGTGCAATATATTGTTTTACATCTTTATCAAATAGTATGAAACATATTGAACCTATTAGTTTATGTTGGCTTTTTTTCCTCCATCAACTGTCTTTGACGCACATAATGCGTCTTCCTTCACTTTCCATTCTGTTTGCATCATTTCAGAAATTCAAGTTGAGCCCTCACCTAATTATTTTTTCAGCAGAGGTGTCTGTTCTCATTAGCAGGTCCTTTTTTCATGTATCTGATAGGAGGGATTTTAGCAAACTCACTGCTAAGATGGCAGCTCACTCTGCCTGTGGCTTATTTGTGATTTTTTTCCAAATACACAAGAAAGGAAAGCATCAAACAGAATATGTTTTCCTGATGGTCAGTTGGGTTTGTGAATTTGGTACTGAGCTAAGAAAGATCTATTTGAAAAAGATAAGAAAAAGTGCAAGTTCTTTTATTATATGGAAAGATTGTAGTTAAATATTTATTAACTTCTCTGTAGTTTTCTGTTTTGCTTCAAAAAGAGAAAGAAACCTAATTTGCGTTACATACAAATAACAACAACAGGCAATTTGCCCACTGTCTGTCCCACTTTGCTCCTGTATATGTTGCTCACTATCAAATAATTAGCTGGTTACCAAACACACATGGAAAACTCAAAGTGGTAGGGAAAGGAGGAGGAGGCTGAATTCTCCGAGAGGACATGGTGCCAGATTGATTACAGTGCTGATGTAGCGCCGAAGCGTGTGCTGATGACAGCAATCTGAGGGAGGCTGAGTGCTTTGCTCAGTCACAGCTCCGGTACCTCAATAAACTGCATTTCAACAAACAACCAGGCTGATAAAACGCCAATTTGGTACAAAACAGAAGAGTATGGAGAATTGATTAACAAGTCTGACAATTTGAATAAAAATATTTATTTCAGTGCAATACATTAAATGAAAAATGTGAGAAAAATAAAAACACTTGGCTCTCTTTCTTTGTTTTGACATAAAGAATACAGTTTATTAGGCAACGCGGTCATATGTGCTAACTGGGAGCCAATATGTTATTTCCTTTCAGTATAAACAGGGATGGGATCAAATTTTGCAGAACGAAGCCCATGTCATGCATGATGAAAGCATGACCCAGGAAGAACTGGTACTTTGATGTTAATCAAGTTCTGTTCCAGATTTTGGAACAGAACTTTTTGTGACCCCTTATGTGATTTTAAACCAAACCAATTAAGTCGCTCATGACACGAACAAGATCTCAACATAATGTGAGCTGAAAATCTAAAAGAACCGAGAAAAGACTCATCTTAATTTGACTATCAGGATTCAGTCTGAGTGGGTGAGAGACTGAGACATAATCTGACGTGGGAGGGATAAGACTTGCACATCGGTGAAAGAAGAATGTTGCTGAATATTTCTAATTAGGCGGACGGTGGGGAATGTGTAATGAGAGTCACTATATGAGCTTTATGGCCCCGTTTATGACGTGACTTACCGACTCAAACCCAAGAGAGGAGAGCATAGTCATTATTGGAAATCCCTGACCACAAATAAGGCTCATTAGTAATGAATTGCTCACACTGATGAACCTGGGAACCTGTACTTCCGCTTTAATAAAATTCTTCTCTCCAGACAGACATAAGTGAATCTCAAGACATAAGCACTGACAGAGAGTATAGGAGACTACCAAAGCATTTTTTTTTTTTTAAACTACTGGCAAAATGATGGTGTCATCAAATACAGTTTGAAGGAACAGGACATTAATGATTAGTTAATGAGGTTTTTTTTTTCTTTTTAACCACAGACAAATCTCCTAACTGACTGAATTTTTTTAATTTTTTAAAATTAATTTTTTATGATGTAATGGAGATGTTCCAGAGTGCCTTGTAAAAGTATTCACATCCCATGAATGGTTTATATATATTTTGTCTGGTTACTATCACTAAATCCAGTAACTTTAAGGGTATAGAGCAACATAACTGTGTTCATAACTGTGAATTGAAAGGATGTGTTTTTTTTTTTCCTTTTTTACAAATTAACCTCTTGAATTTGTCATTTAATTTTAAGAAAATTAAGTGCAACTTCTTAATCCCTTTAATCTCAGTTTAAGTACAGCTGTTCACTGAAGGAGCACTGCAGCCAAGTCAAAGAAAAAGCTATGGAGAAATTTAAAGCAGGGTTAGGTTAGAAAACAATCTAACCAAAGTTAGCCAAAGTGGTGGCAACATTATGCTGTGGAAATGCTTTTCTTAAGAATTTATTTAATGCCAGTATAAACATGACTTACTTCATGTCTGTCAATCCCAAAATCCCAACAAAATATAAGTCTGATGCTGTCAACTTACAAAATATGAAAAAGATCAAGTGGTATGAATACTTGCATGAGACAGTAAAAAGATGCTCAAGTGATTTGACATGTTTTAAGTCATTTCTTTCTTTCCTTTGCACAGAGGTTGTTCTGAGAAAAACAGTCTACAGTTAAGAAAAGGATAATCAAATCCAAGTGGCAAACTTTTGTATTGTTTTATCTAAAAGTCCAAAAATTCTTTGAATTGAGTGTTGCACTCACTTTCTTATTTTGTTATTTTGCAGCATTTGTTTCCATTTTCAGACACACACACACACACACACAACCACTGAGACAATACAAAGCCAATCGAATGCTCAGGCACACACTCGTGCCCGACATGCATTTCCCAGGCATCTTTGTTGTTCGTCCAGCAGCACAAACGGCTTTCAGGAAAGCCATTTGTCTTTGGCACTTTGCTTTACTCTACTCCTCCCCCCACTGGCTAGCAGACAGTTTTTATAGCTCTGTGGTCCCCAAGGGGGACACCAGCAACACTCTCACACATGTATTCCCCTTCCCATCTCTTTCATCCACACTTGTGTTGAGATGTGAATTCCAGCACTTAAAATAGAAACAAACGAGACGGCACAGAACAATGACGTCTGTTTGTGTGTATCACCATAAATCATGACTCCTGAATATTTATACATGACATAATCTGATTTAGCACCTGGTTTGCATTAAAACTGGCTCCCCAGAAAGGTAGAACTTGCGTCAATGCACTTAATGCTTTATTTTTTACATAGAGGTAATAAATCTAATACTTTGCTGCTCAGCACATTAAAACAGACATAAACAAAAACAGAACATTCCATGTAAGTCATCCAACAGGTAACAGCTCAAACAATTCTCAGACAATCCTTTCCTGCTCCTCCTATATCTGTCTGCAGCACAATACGGGCAGAAATAGCAGTGGAATTAGCTAAATGTTTCATTATCACAGTGCACAATAGACACCCCGTCTGCAGAATCTCACAAGATGATTCACTGCGTGTTGCTGAGCGTTAAGTCAAGGGATAACTCATGGGATTTACCATCACATACAAAAAAGAAGCAAAGCAGCGCAGGAAACGACATATAAATAGTCTTGCAGCTTTAGTCTTTATTGTTTTGAACTGGTTTTCCTTTTCTGCATAAAAAACAACAAATGTTCCACTTTGCTTCTGTAGTCTATGGTTCACACCATATTCAGACAAGCTTTGTCCTTACAGTGATCTGTTTTATGCCTCTCTTATGAGATTTTTTAAGTTTCTGCCTTGCTGGTCCAGCCAATCAAATTGTTCATCTTATTAATGAAGTGTTTATAAGGGCAGGGTGAGGAAATCAATCCCATTTCCATCGACCTAAGGTGCCACATCAGCAGACTGCAGCTTTGCTACCTGTCTCTCTCCACTCCCGCATTGTTGGGGGGACAGTAACAGGATTTATTGAGAATCTTGGGTCAGAGTGGGTGGTCATAGTTAAGTGAATAAGGGGGATATGGAAATCAGATAATCTCCAATAAAAGCTGATTTACCTCTTTATCGTGTGCAGGCATACCGTGTTTGCTACCTGCTCTGAAACTGACAGAAACTCATAAAATGCCACTAATGGGATTCATCAGATGAGTCAGAAATGGCCAAATGCAATCACACATGGAAACATTTTTATGCTTTGTCTCTTTGCTGCTCTCACAACCAAGAGATTACTGCAGTAAAAACTGCAACAAGCTCTGAAGTATTCTAAAAAAGCTACAAGAAAATCAACATGCATCATTTTCTGAATTTGTTTCTATGCAGAAGAAGAAGAAAAAGGACATTTTAGTAACTCCGTTATACAGCCACACATAGCTCAGTATGTAGCTACAATGCAACTTTCTCTCATTTTATTATGTATTCAATGTATTTTTCTGAACTTGTATGTAACCCAAAGTAGAACATAATTGTGTAAGTGGAAGAAAAATTTTTGATTGCCCTTTGGGATAAATAAGTATTTTTGAATCTATTTTTTTTTATCGCAAACATCTTCAATTAATCTTTTTTGTCATGAAATTCAAGCAGCTTTTTTTCTTTCATTGTTGACATTTTCATTGTTTTAAAATTTAAGAAAAGAGAAGTTCTACTTCTGACTTCTTTTTTTCTAATTTTACATCATAAGCATTTTATAGAAGAAGAACCTTTGTCTTTTGCAGCATCTATAATCTTGTGTTTAGCTTGTCTTCTGGTCTTCTGCTCTTCTGAAGAAGAGCATCTCAACAGTATGATACTGCCATCATCATTTCTCATCATAGGATTAGTGTGCATGGTGCAATATTTGTATTTTTTATGCACACATCACTGAATTCGTTCAAAAAACAATTATATTACACTATTTTTAAAGTAAAAGAGTCTTTTTGTGAATAAATTCCTTTATGGACATGGCTGAATGTGTAAAAATGTGTAAAAATTCAAGGCATGAGAATACTCCTACACACTGCATCCTTGTATCCAGATTTGATGAAAAAAAAAGAAAAAGCAAAAAGCTGTCACTCGCAAGTACAGGTTTATGGCAAACAGGTAATGGTAATGATTGTGCTATGTACTTCATATTTTTTTCATTCTTGCCTTTGGCAATCACCAGGAATTAATTTTCACTTCATAAGGCAGGTTTTTCTTCTTCACTGTCTTATTTTGCTGTGCTGTGCACCTTGCAAGGTGATGAAATACAGACAGAGCCAAAAGAGTAGAGAATATTAAATTGGGGTTTAAGTTATTAAGATGGGACAAACTGAGGTTGGTCAAGCGACCGACATTGGTGTGAACGAGCAGATTCGCCCCATTTGTCATAAAATGGTGAAAAAGGAGATTGTGAGAGAGCAGTCAAAACACAGACTAACATCCATCGCACCGGTGGCAGCTTGAAGGAGGCGTGAAATGAGGCTGCCTGTCCACACCGGTAGCTGGTGGCTCTGCATTATTATTAACAAAGCCCCTCCACCCTCTATCCTAATGCCTGTCGCAGAGTGAGAAATGTTAACTCTTGCTTGCCTGAAACTGTATGGGACAAAGAGAGGAAAAAATGTGCAATACATTCAAGCCGTGAAGAGTACAAATAAAGAGAAGCATCCTTTGTTGGACTCTGAGGAGGCTGCAGACATTCAGAGCCAGACATTAAGATGGAAGGGTAAGAGGCTGAGTCACCTTTGTTTATTTTAAGAAAATACAGTCTGAATGATGAAGCACAGAGGAAGTACGATTGATGGGAACTAGAGGGGGTGAGAGAGGATTCTAGATAGCACTGCTATGTGTAAATGTGAAATGTGTTGTAATGTGCAAACCCTTGATGTGTGGGGGAGGGAAGATGGTGAGAAGTGAGTAAAAAAAATGGCAAAACGAGGGTTCAGGAAGGACAGAGGAAAAGAATATATTAAGAAAAGAAATGACTATTTTCATGCTGGAGGAAAAGTGCTTAACAGAGCTATGAACTCCTTTGGGGTTGGGGGCGACATCTCACATGCACAACTGTTCTGACGAACAGTTTTATTTTTAGCAACACGGACAAGGCTGAAAAACAGAAGTGGATAGATGCAGAATATGAAGAGGGCTCTTTAAATATTGATCATGTGGATTTCTGTCATCTTGCTGATTTGTGAAACGGGTTTTCAAGGAGCTCTGCACATAAAAATAATTGTTCAAGTAAAGGCTCCAGCTTACTTGCTCTTGTTACCCAAATGAGCTGACTCTGTGCCCTTGAACTGACTGCTGACATTCTGTAAAAGGTTGCACTCAAGTGAAACAATGGCTTTCATGCTGACTCTCCACAGCATAGGGACGTGCATGTGCGTATGTGAGGAGGCGTGTCGCTCCCCCGCTCACCCCTCATGTCTTGGCCATGACTGCAGGGGAGGAGCCATGGCAGATCGCTGCCACCTTCCAGACAAAAGCAGCGTGAATTTGAAAACGCAGATTTGAGAGTGTGTGCTTACTCACATGCAAACATAACATGATTTACATACATACCGACAAAAGTGGGCTAGGAGGTGGCTGCAGCAATACAGTTGTCAAACTAACTGGAGTCTCTCTATGTTTTTTTCTAAATTGTTAAGATTCTTCTATTCAAAATGTAACTACTGTAACTAGAGGTGCATCAATCAATGTTTCAGAGTTCAGAGTTGTTGGGTTTTTTTTGTTCACGTGTATTTTAAACAATATTTGGTGTGTTCAGAGACAGCAAATATTCAACAAGCTCAAGCCAGTGGGATTATTTGGTATTATTGTTGTTATTTATGGAAAAAAAAGTACTTTATGTATGCAACAAATCTTCAACAGCTAGAAGATTCTCTTTTAAGATAAGGACTGCTGATGTTATGTAGTTAGTTTTACTTTAACTGTATATAATTAATCTTTTCCCCCCTTTTTGTTTGTTTGTTCTCTTTTTGTGCTGTAATCCTTTGGCGACAAAGCAACAGCAAAAAACAGATTGAGTCAAAATCAGTATTGGTCAAAAAAAAAGATTGATTGGTGCATATTTAATTCAAGTAAACTTTATAGGATGCACAAAGAGTCACACTGACACACTTTCTGTGTTTCTTCTCAGTTTTCACAACAGAACTGTTTCCCGTCCTCCTTCTTCTTGTTTGCCCTTTAGAATATCCTTGAAGGTTGCACTAGTGTGCAACACTCCTGGGCTTTTCGACAAGCGTTCTTACCCGCAGAAACACACACATGCATGTATATGACATCTGAAACAGATGGCTTCTGTAAAACACACACTCAAAGACACACACGTTCGCAGCAGTGCGCGCTGTGTTCTTACTGAATTGATCGCAGCTGAGATATAGCTGAGGTCAGACATGTTATATCAATCATGCAAACGTCAGCATCCAGAAAGGCATGATAGCAGAGAGTTGAAAGGTCACTCACGGGCAGCGTCGTGTCAGCCTACGCGCTAACATGACAGGAAGAGTTTGCTGAGGTTTAACAAAATGAACTGGATGATCCATAAATGTGGAAAGCTTGTGATACTGGAATCAATAAACACTATGAAGTGTACTTATCAGACACATTTTAGTAAAAGGTTCTTAGTTTAACAAATACCACCTGGCTTTAATCAATGCAAAATCCTAAAGATGCCAATACAAAAACTGGGGTGAAGTTGGTCTCAAATTGCTCTCTACAATCTCAAGGACAACATTATTATCAGAAACAAATCAACTATTAACAAGCATCATTAAGCTGCGATACATATTTACTTAACCTTTGTTTGATGCTTCACTTCACACCTGAGGTTTTTACGGCCTCCAAGCAACATGATGGAGAAACTGAAAGCAGTTTTACAAAAGTGTCAGAAAATTCAACAACCACAGCTTGAAATTTTCCTGGCACAAAGAAAAAGGTATCAGACAGGAAGGTGAGGTCTTAATTAATGCCCTCCCAACAGAGCTGGATCAAGGTTGTATGAGGCCCTGGGCAGAATTTTGTTCACCTTCATGGAAACCCAGAACAGTTCAACCGATCTCCCTTTTGTATTGCCCTTGCTTTCTTTGTTTTCTTTGTTTTGTACATGCTCCAGCATAATATACAGAGAAAATGTTTTCCTGGCCCAAAGAGTTTTAAATTTCAATAATTTCCAAATAGATTTAGTATAGAGGTGGGGGTCAATCTGATCCAGAATTGATACACTAAACAGATGTTTATTGTCAGATAAATATGGAGGATATTTATCTGATGATTGTTTAAGATTCATTTTAAATAAAGGGGCAGAACTTGTTACAGAAAAACAATCTCAGCTGCTGCTATAGAGTGAGCACTCTGATGCTCAGCATTATCTTTTTTAGAGTTATTGTAATGTTGAATTGACAAAAATATAATATGAATATATATGGGTTTGTGCAAACATTTAGATCAATATAAACTGGGAGAAAACACATCTTTTACGTTACAAAATAAAGGACTTGGAAAATTTGAGCTCCCTGTTAGGCTATGTTCACACTGCAGCCTGAAGTGACCCAAATTAATTTTTTGCCCTTGTGCAACTTGTATCTGATCTTTTAATGAGAGTCTGAACAGCACAAGTCCAATTTTTACAAATGTGAACCATTTGCTTTTATATTTCATATGTGTCTGATCTTTTCAAAGTATGACCTGCGTTTATGTGGAAGAAAGCAGGAAGAAAAATGTGGATTAAGTTGTTCATGTGCTGGCTCCAGTTGGACAACAACTTTAAAATTTTAATTTATTGTCCACTATTAGCAGACATGTTTGCTTCTGCAAACATTCAGCACAGTCTACATGTGATATTACTGCTTCCTTTACGGCGCATGCTGCACACTTTTAGGTTGTTTGCAGTTCACACAGAACATCATATGCAAGTCGAATATATTTGGAAATGCGAACAACCATGCAAAAATGTTTCAGATTTCACAAAAAAATCTGAATTGAGCATTAAGGCTTGCAATGTCAAGGTAGCCTTAGAAAACTTTGACACATAAGAAAATTTGTAATGCAGAAAAGATTGCTCTTAGCTATGTACACCAACTGTACTATTTGCAAATAAGTGTTGCTAAAAATCAAATGTTACTGGCTTATTTGATTAAAACAGAAAACTATTATGTTAATGGGTTGCTTTGTGTGACTTCTTTCAATGTTTTTTTTTTTGCCATTAACACAGTCACAGCGCACATAAAGGCATTCAAGAATTGTTCTGAGACTCATGATACAATCATCAGACTTATAGATATTATTGCAAATAAAGGTATGAGCACAAAGTCCAGCAGTATAACTGATATATTCTTGAGCGTGTCAGTGCTTTTCTATTAAATTTATGATTATGAATATTTGCAGATTTTGAGAACCAGAACACCAAGTCCTGAATCAGATCATCTGCAGATTAATGTATTTTGCCACATGTACAGTTGAACCCAATTTCTTTCACCCCCCGACAAGCAACGGTTGCAAAATTCACTTATACTCAGAGCCGAAGCTTTTAAAATGAAAAATTTTAACATGGAAGTCATCGCACTCTATCCAGACAAATAAGGTTGGAGCAATCTCTACTGTAAATTAAGAAGGTAATTAAATAATCCTGTCATCGAGCCATAACCCAAAACTACATGAATATCAGGATGTTTTTTTGATCCTACACATGAAAATGAGGTAAAAATTAATATAATCTGTTTTTATATGGACAACTCATCAGCACTCCTGCTGAAATCCATACAAATTTAATGCAAGTGGCTATTACCTCCCTGTACAGTGGGTGATAGCTCTAGTCTACAAGTCAAGCCTGTAATTTATACAAGATCATAAGCAACACACAGTCACTGATATCTCAACTGCTCCATTCATCTCATCAACCTGCATGACCTCACTTTTTCCTCCAATCCCGCCTGTATTATTTAACACTCATTAAAGAGCAGTCTCTTTTATACAAACGGGCTGAATGTTTTTTTTTCTCTCATTTCTTTTTTAATAAACAAAATAATGACTTTAGTATTTAGCTGCGAACGGATCGGTTCGGTAGAAGAAAAAAAAAAACAACAAGCAAATACATGTGCGACACATCTTAAAACCGCAACTGACACATCTTAAAACCGCAACTGGCCTCTGCAAAAAAAAAACATGTCCCGTATGTTTTCAGTGTCGCCACTTACTTGCAGGGTTTTCTGGTGCTGATTCACGGAGGAGACTGGCGGAAAACACAGGAGCTGCTATTGGAAACAAAGCCGCGTGGCTCTGCTGCTTCCTCTGCTCTCGCTCAGGTTTAGGATGACATTTACGGTGCAGGAGGAAAGAGGTATGGTGCAGACAGGAGGAAAAGAGGAGGCGAAGGAGGGAGGGATCTGGTGGAGGAGTGGTGCTGATGCTGCAGCCCACAGCAGGTGCGTTTATACGCACATGCTCTCGTTTCATTTTCTTTATTCACTTCCGCCCTCTGCTGGTTCTTTACTGCAATATCCCTCGGTGTTCTGAATGAGATGAAATGATGTGCCTTGCAATGCATACAAACCCATTTATATTCATGGGTTTGAATGTATTGCAAATTTAAATTGTATTAAACATTTAATATTTGCATTTTTGCTGTGACACAGATTCTAAATTAAGCAGATGTTAAATTCATAGCTCAAGTGGGAGAATCTGTCTTAAGGTCAGCTATTACTGAACAAATCTGGTTTTATAAAAAAAAAAAAAAAAAAAAAAAGGCAAAAATTTAAAAAAAGAATATTGTAAGAAATTTAGTAGATATCCAAATCAAAGTTTCCCACAAGTGATGCCGAGGAATCAGTGAATACAAAGGACCAGGTGATCTTGAAAAATTGAATGTTCTGACCTACATGTCAATTATGCACAAAATATACTAATATTTGACAAAAAATATATAAATTAAAAAATCAAGTGAGAAAGTGAGCCACGCACAATATTCTTTTATTGAAAGTTGGAGCTGTAGAGATACGATATTTGAAGCTGGAAAGTGTCCATGTATGAGTGAGCTAGGAATTAGCCTGCTTTTTACTGTTTGTCCCATCTTTACAGAAAACTGTTTTAAATGACAAGAAGAAGAAATAATAAGAAAGCTGTGATTCTGTGCATCAGTGCAGTAAACTGAACTACAGCCACACTGAATCACAGTAAAGAAAGCAACCCATCTGTAAAATAAGAAGGAAATAAGCAAGAACTGCTCACTGTCACATCATATACTCCCTTTCTTGCATGGATACTACATTTTGAAATGTTGCTGTGTTCAAATGACCTTTGAAGCAACAATGAGGTGTCTCACTCCCAGTGAAAGGTTGTGCCTACCAGGAGTAGCTGTATTGTGGAGCATTTGTGACTCTGAGTAATTATGCTGATGAAAGAAAAAAGACAAATGGCAGCAACTTTTTCTATTTATACCAAGGATACAAAGTTTTATTTGCAGAGCTCTGCTTATTAAAGGAATAAAATCAGTTTAAGAGAATATAGAAGGTATAGAATTCACACATTAAGCAACTGCTCTTTTTCTTAAAAAAAGAAAATTTTTAGCAATAAATAACTTTATACTAGAAATATACACATCTTATGTACACGATTTTGATTGTACACATCTAATAATTGACTGCCATCTTGTTTTCAAGAAGCGATATCAAAAGTCTGTATACAAGGGCTGATATCCTGTATGTTTTAGTGTTTTTTTTTGTTTTTTTTCATTGGTTCTTCACACCCTAAGTGGTTCATTAGGTCTCTGCAGAACTTTGACATGTTGAGAAGGTAGTTTGAATAAGTTGTATTGGAGGAAAAACTCCTGTAAAACTGGAAGGGCACCAGCCCTTGATGACTGAAGCTGCACACCAATGTTTTAAAGAATTATCCAAAACTATATTAATTGACAAGGTACGTGACATTTATTTTAATAAAAGCCTGGGAAATAATTGTAAAAGTGTGCCAATCACAATAACACATTTCTTTGTCTTTATTTCATATATATTTTATTGCACTTTATCAAAAACCTGAACAGAAAAAAAGCAAATAGCAAAGGTTTTAAAGTGGGTTGTAACAGTAGTATGCATATTTGCGAATGGCAAAGACATTTAGCATACAAGTAAAACCCATACTGGAAAATGTTTGAGAGAAAAGTTAATTAACAAAGGCTGTAAATGCCAAGCTACAGCCGCCAATGGTGTAAAAATTATACCAGTACCTTTTCTGACTTCACCTTACAATCATATTACTTCAAGTGAATATGAAGTTTGAATTTTGATTCATGCCCACATAAAAGTCAATAACATAGCAATTTGTTATTGAAAACAACAGCAATTCAAATTCAAAAGAGTTCCTACACGTTTTTAGACCAGAACACTTCTCAGAGGTTTAAAGGAACTAACCTTCCTACAAATATCCAAGTATCGGTGTGCTGCGAGAAACTTTTCCAGTTTCATCCCGTTATTAGGGTGGCAACAGATTGCATGGGTAAAATTTATCAAGGAAAATGGCCCTGAACCTTTGTGATGGAGTTTATAGTAGAGGGAAGGATATTGAATATTTTTGAATTACTGGGTTTTCTCAGCTTTTTGTGATAGTCATTGCTGTTTCATTTAATATTTTCTATATAGTGTATTTGCAAATACATTTTGAATAAGATGCACAGAAGAGACAATTCAAACAAAACATAGAGACATTTTATAGTCTTAAATCCAATTCTATAACATTGTGTGATCCAATGCATAAATTAAAACCATAACATCACCCATGCAAAGCGTATTGTTAATCATTTCTTTTTATTTTATAAACAATAGACATGCTGCTGCTACATTGTTTTGGAACATGTTCACCAGTTTAAATTGTTGCACTTCAGTTGATTTAGCAATTGTTTCCAATGTGAAGTAAGTGCAATTTTATTTTAGAGTTTAATTGTAAGAATTGGCCATAATGGTAGGGAATGTGGAAGTCTATGAAGTTAATCGAAAACCTGTAATAGCTGTACCTTTACTCAGAGTTTGGTGAAACTTAAGTAAAGGTATAGAGCGAAGACTCTTTGAAATTATGGTCAAGAAAGATTTATTGCAAAAAATAAATCTATACTTGAAAGGGACTTTTTTACCCTTTCTCCCAAACACATTCAGTCACATTCAACAAGCAGTGCGATGAGCAGAAATCAGAGGAGCCATCCCTTAATGAGTTGAATATAATTAATATGAATAGAACAATATTCAAATCGGACACTATTACAGTCTGAAGAATCAGTGTAACAAAATTAAAAGTTTTAAAGGTTTGGAGTAACATAATTATTTTTTACAGGTAAAATGTAGACAGGAAATGTGGACTCTTTTCAATCAATTTCAGGAAAAAACAGAGGACAATGGCTGGTCAACTTGAAATAAATGTTATAAAAAAATTCCCTTTCTGCTGAAATAACATCCCAAAATATTTTTTTTTTACTATGTTCCTATGAACATTTTTTAGGTAAGTAAATAACTTTAAATCATTGTTTCCCCCAAAGGTTACATCACTAAAGATCCACTGACCAGTTTCAAACAAAGCACACTCTGGTAACATATTTTATAAAGTACTGAGATGGTTGTATGTTCTTCAGATTTATGTAGACATTATGTTTTAATATATATAAAAAATCAATCTATTTTTAGAAAATATTCTGGCAGCACAACATTAATTGTTGTAGTAATTTAACCCTTTAACACTCCAACTCAACATGTACAGGAACTTAACATGGAAGTACCCTACCTCTCAACTTCCATTAAACAATAATATCTCTAATGAAAGCCCTTCTTCCACAGACAGCCAGGCAGTAATGAACACCTGAATCATGAGGCCAGGCAAAATACTGATTCCACTGAGTGTTTCAGTTAGATTTTCTGCAAGGCATTCATCACCACTTGGCTGTAATGTGATCAGGACCTACATGGGAGTGTCACAGTTTACATTTTTGTGCCATAGCTTTCCCCCAAAAGAGGAGGTGAAGAAGTGGACTGTCAAAAACCCTTCTACAATGACAGCCTGGTGTAAGGGCAGGTGGACATGGAGCTGTGTATTATAGTCCCTTCTAAAACCCCCTGTTGTTTTCTTCCCTGACATCAAGGCCATCATTGAGAAACGCTTCTTTCTCTATTGACATGGCTTCCAATTCATGATCAAGATTAAAACCATTCATCTCTGTTACAAGAGGTATGCGAGCGGAGGTCGCCTCAGAGCTGTGACGAATGCCATAGCAGAAGTAGATGACTAAACCTGCAAAGAAGGAAAAAGACAAAATTTTGCTTGTATCATACACACTCATGATGAAAAATCTGGAAAGTTTTAACTAGGCTGTAGATAGAGTATGTTTTGATGTAAATGACATGTGATCAAGTCTTCCTAGTTTGAGTTTTGCAATCCCTCTTGGTAGATATTTTTATTAAGGTAATGTTAAAGAAATGACTTTTAACATCTGTAATTGTGATATCACAACAAAGTTTGTGCGAACAAAGTTCCAATCAGCTTTGCAAAGAAAAGAATTTTCTAATGTTCAACATAAAAATAATGTATAATAATGGAAGATGAATGAGTACCTATAGCCATCCAGATGGAAAACCTGACCCATGTTCCTCTGTCCAGTTGCATCATCAGGTAGACATTGACAAACATGCTTATGACTGGAATGAAAGGCACCAGGGGAACCTGGGAAACAGGACTGTATTACCACAAACGAACACCCTGGAAAATGTGTGTATTTATTTGAAAACGTTAAAAACAAATACAGTCCAGAAAAAAGAATGTTTTGGAGATATTTTAAAATACTTCTTTAACCACCCTCCCAAAGACAGCATAATATATAAAAAATAAATTGTCACTGCAATATCACTTTAATCAGTGTTACTATTGCCTGTTAGGATATTTTAATTATTGCTCCAAAAGTAGATATGAGGATGTTTAGAAGACCATGTATTTGCATCCATTTTTTGACTTACAAAGACACACATGCATGAAAAATAAGTTTTTGTGTTTTTTTGAAAACAAGGTCTCTACATGATGTTCTTTGTTTTCCTGTTTTACCCATTTTTCATTGTATGTATGAAAAATTTACTCTTGATGAAATTAAAAAAAAGAAGACATATCACATTCTACAGAAATTTCTAAGGTTGATTACAAATGCAGTATATCTCTTTGGTAAAAAACTATTTCAGAAGTAAGGATTAAGCTTTAGGCCACTGAATAAATGTACTCAAATTAAATTCAAGATTTTTCTGCTATGTTATCTTCAACTAAAATAAACAAGGAATTCATTTTAAGCTTTTGCACATTTTTTTGTCCATCATAGCCAAAAATTAGCAGGATGGAGATGGATGTTGAATTGAAGTAGCATGCCATAATACTGAAAAGGTCTTCAAGCCTAACCTTGAAGGAGAGTATTGTTTTACTCTCAGGCTGTCTCCAGATTATGAAAACCACAACGAGACACAGCATGAAGATCACACTCAGGACTACCATGTTCCATGAGGCGAGGCCTCCCTGCACGGCCAATATACTGAAGGCCAGGATCAACATTCCTGCAGAAGCACGTATGAGAGAGTTTGTAAATTCAGACAGACATTATTTAATTTTAGACTTAGTAGATCTACTTAATGCACATAAAACCAGCTGATTTTATGTTACATAAAGACTTCTGTGTTTATCCCATGAATTCAAATACAAAACTGGCTCCTGAGAAGGTAGAAAAGGTATTTACTTTTTTTCAGCTAAATGTGACTAGTAAATGACAGATCTTGCTGCTTTTCTAAAGAGGCCACTTCATAAATAATTCATAATTTCCTAAAATAATTAATTGGCTGAGTAATAACAAAATTGATCTTTTGTTCTTGTCATGAAAAACAGGCACTTAAGACTAATTATTTTTCTGCTTTATCTTGCATGAAAACATACCTATGACAGAGGTACAGATGTTAACAATGAAGCCTGACAGTGCGGACGGCTCGGGGTTGTTTGGAAACAGAAGAGTCTGAAAACTGAATCTCTCTTCCACACCATGAAGAATGCCCATACTGGGCACACTGATCCCATCACTGGAGTCTGCCTCATCATGGATATTGGCTATCTGGTACGCTGGGCTGTGGATTTCTGGCTGGTATCTGGAAAAAAAGACCCACACATTAGGACATTTCTCAATTAGATTAATGGAAAATATAAACACCACATATTCACTGCTGTTGTTCCAATCGTAACAATGTAAGCAAATGTAAAGCACCAGTGACACTAAAGTGTCAATTAAAATGGGAGCTGTAGCCAAGTTACTTCAGTTTGTGACAGTTCAACTACAGAGTATGAAACATATATAATAGTAAAAAATAAATCACAGCCTGGTCCCATAGATTTAGCCAATTTCATTTGAATGCTTCGAAACGCTGGAGCGCACATAACATAACATATTCACAGAGAACACAACACTTTGATTGGTTAAAAATCCAATCAAAATTGAAAAAATTATAAATAAAACTGCATATTTGGATAAAACATTTCTATTCTGAAATTTACAAAAATAAAAGCCAGGAAATTTAAATTTAGAATTAAAAAATTTGAGTACACAGATTCGGTTCTATAATGTCCAAATGTTAATGAAGTAAATGCTGAAACACATTTACTCCAAATCCCACTAATTTGGTTATTAATGTCATAAATGACCTCCAACGTATATGTGTTTTTTAATTTTAAGAATAAACAATTTTGCAACTCCATCAGTATTTTTTTTCTTGTAACACAAAGAAAAGAAAAATAGAGTTGTGTGAGATTGAAACTCCAATTTTACATGTGTTCTGTTTTGTTCCGATGAGACTTTTATGATCCATTAAGAGGCAACTAAGTAATTTTTTCTTTGGTTTCCACCTAGAATTTTTATATAAAACAGTCCAAACTGACCTTAGCACCAGCACACAGGCGGCCACTAACGTATAGGCCAACAGCGTTCCTATTGACATGAGGTCCACCAGGTCCTTCAGGTCAAACAGAAACGCCATGATTGCTAAAAATGATTAAAAAAAGCAACAAAGGGCTCCTGTAAGAATGGTGCAAGCTTGAAGATATATATTTTTTAAATAGCAAAATTGAAAAAGTACTCAAATATTGTAACATTCATGGACATCAAATCTAATAAACATCCATTATGTTGTTATTTCTTTCATAATCTAATTCTGACTGAAGTATTTCTGTGCATACATGTCTCAGAAATTATTTATATACGATCTATTATGGAAGTGTTTCAACATAATGCACAGGATAACAGTTAAATTAACTTTCGTGATCAAGTTAAGATCATTATGTTAAAGTCTTTGGTTAAATTTATTTCCAAATAATCTAAACCAAACAAATCTGTTTCTGCCCTGACAAACTTGATGACAGTGTTATGTTATGTTGATTTAAAAAATGTATAAATAAGTTGATGACACCGTCATCAATATGACATAACATAACAGTTTTATTCACAACCTGTCAAATAAAGTGTTGCCAAAGGTTGTTTTTTTTTCACTGACAATATGGCTAAAAAATTGTTATAATTGTTAGATAATCTATAGATTATAGAATCATTAGAAGAAGAGCATCATGGTGGTAATGTACTGAAATGTTGCACTGTGAATGTCACATTTTTTTAACTTTTAAATTCTTCCTTAGTTTATTTTTTAAATTATATTTATTCCATAGATGCTATTGCTAACTGCTCTCGGTAAACTTAATCATCTAAACTTTGCTCTCTTTTAGATCTTTTGTTCATATTTCCCCTGTCGTTCCGTTGCCGTTTTCATAACTCTGACTCTCTCTTTTCTTCCTGGTTTGCATTTCCTACTCCTCTTACCAGACATGACCCCAGCCGCAACGGTGGAGTTTATGGGGGCCTTCCTTTCGCTGACATGGGCCAAAAAGGAGAAGAGAAGGCCATCTCGTGCCATGGCAAAGATGATACGGGGTAGAGGGAACATGGAACCCAAAAGACTGGGGTAGAGTGAGGAGGAAAACATATGATTTGGGAGATAGTTGTTGGTAAGTGGAGGGAAATATAGGGAAATAAAAGAAAATGCCAGTTTGAAAGAAAAATGCCAGGAATGTATGGATTGGAAATGTGAAGCAGAAAAATGCGCAACATGGTAGCAGGTTGGAGTCAGTATAGCGCAAGGGGACATGATGCGCTTGTCAAAAGTTCTTTGAATGATGCAATGAAATCATACAAGGCTCCACATGCTATTACTCTTCATTGCAAAATGTTTTTATGTATTTGACACATGCAGCTTTGCTTGGTGGATTTGTTTTTACAAGATGCAGGTTCAAAATATAACAGTTTCAAAACTGAAAGATAGTGGAATATAATCTGTGATAGATTGATTATCACAGATAATCAGTCTGTTATGATAGGAGGAATGACACAGTTAGACTATAATAAGTTACACCAGTGGCCGTTCTTGCTTGAATAGCACCCAAGGCAAGAAAAGCTTGCCCATAAGGAGACCATACTTTTTTTAACAAAGCTCCATAGATTGCAAAAACACGATTTTGTTAATTTTCAAGGTTTGTGTATCTCAGTGTAGTATCAAGGTTCTGTAGGGGTTTATCTACCTATCAACGTCCCATCCCCCAGTCCATCTTTTAATGTCTCCCTGTGCATTTGTCAATTTTGTTTCTATCAAGCTCCACCACTAAGCAAGACCTTTCAAGAGAAGGAAACAGAATCCTGACTATAAAACAGTTAACAAGACCCTTCAATGATCAGGGAACTGATTTCTGCCAGGTGTTAACATTTCCAGCTGACCATCTGGAACATTAAACCCAGCACAACTCAGTCCTTAAGCATGGAAAGAGGCTACAGGATGCAAAATTAAATACATGCATGTTAGTGTCTCACCTGCCCCTGTGCCAGAGGCAAAGGTTGCAGTTAGTGGGGTTTTGGTGCGAGGACTGATCTCAGCCATGAACTTGAAAAGCAGCCCATCGTCAGCCATCGACCACAAAACGCGAGGCATAGGAAACATTGCACCCAGCAGGCTGCCATGGGGGCGAGACCAGGATATATAGTATCCACACTTCACTTACATCCAAGAGAATGATATAAGACATACATGAACAGAGACAACAACTCAAACATTGAAGAAACACAGAACAGTGTGAATGTAGCAGAATAAGAAACAACATACATACAGTACTGTCAAAAAGTTCTGAGACCTCTTACTTTTTAATGTTGTGCTCCCAAAGTGCCAGACTTTCATGTTATTTGCCTTTGATCCCCAATATATTTGATATTTATAGATTCCACAGTAACTGAGCATGGTACAAGAAGAAAGTTATCTTTTCTAAGAAATCAGCTACCGCTATTTTAGTCAGTCTTACAATTTGTTTTATGTGTTAGTTACATATTTATGCATTACTGTTTATAGATCAATAGAAAAAAAGGTGGAATAAAACAGCTTTTTATCAATTTATTTATTTACCTATAAATAAATAAATAATAATAAATAAAATGACAAAATTTACAGCAACTTGCTTGACACCACTCTAAAATATTGCAAAAATGTCTGACTCTTCAAAAGAGGGAGGAAATAACTGAGGTTGCTCAAAATTTTTAACAGCAGTGTAATATCGTGTGTTCTGAGTATCAATGCAGACACATGCAGAAAAATGTTAAATACACAGTCATTTAATAAAAAAAAAAAAACCTTAAGTGAAATTATGCAACACAATTCATTGTAAGAATATAAATGATATATGTCATTCATACTAATCATATAAAAATAATTAACAATGGAAACTTAACATAAGAAAAACTGCTATTTAATAAGTTGTCACATAATCAGACACTTATACTTATGTTACAAATTATTGGTCAGTGGAGCTTTTATTTTTAGATAAGGAGTCAAATTCCGTTTAAAGCTAAATATACCGACAGCACACATATAAACACACATAAGCGTGTTTATGTATGCCTGCACATGCACGTCTGCATGTTTCTCTGTAGCCTTTATCAGATGTGAGCATGGGTGTTCAGAAGACTGTATTCTTTACACAATGGCTTATCAGCACTTAGTCTGACATGACTGGGTCTAGAAACGTTTACAAGATCTGCTTTAGAAAAATTCAAGATGAGGCATCCAATAATCCTGTGAAAATTATTTTCTTTATAACAAATTGAAAATAGCAGTTGAATGAGTTGTTTTCATATTAATAATACATTGAAAGATCCAATCTTACATTGACATGTTAACTCTCCAGGTAGATTGTAGATATTTACTTTAGGACATATCTGGAGAGAATTATCTAAAGTGCATATTTGAAAAAGACTCAAGTGAAAACATGCCACAGACATATGAAAAGGTTTATAATATGTGAAGTTCTTACCTGGTGGACAGAGCACAAAGAGAGCCTACAGCTACAGCATATTTGGCTCCTCCCCAGCCTACATATTTAAAAGCTACAGGCAGAGGGCTGTTGCTGTCCAGAAGATAGTATGGCATCATGAGGGTGAGGGCAGCAGAAACACCAAAGTAAGCAACGAAACAAATCAACAGCGAGGACACAATCCCAATAGGAATGGCTCTTTGGGGGTTCTTCACCTCCTCGCCTGAAGTTTGCAAAAATAATAAACACAGTTCAGTTTATCTTCAAATTCTGTGTTGGCCACTATTACTGGCCTAGAGAAAGAAATTGTTTAGGAAATGCAAAAAGCAGACAAGCAAACAAACAAACAAACAAACAAAAAAAACGATTGCTATATATATACATATATATGATGATACATCAGCTTCATCTTGACCATAGTGAAATGAGTTTTGCCAAGACAGAAAGGGCTTGGAAATGGCAAAATTTGTGTTTGTAAAATGATATATTTATGTCACCTTCAAACATTCTGAACAACACCAACATACTTTCATGAAATAAACAGTATATTTAGAAATAAAATTCTCAAATTTGCAACTCAGAGTAGTTGAGCCTGAAACCCCTCCAACAGCTGTTGCGCCACTGTTGGTAAGATATTTTTGTATTGGCAGGAGTCCAGTGCATGTGGAAAACTGTAAAACAGATGTATTTCAGACATTCTGAAAGCAAGTGTTTGTAAAAACTAAACAAGCAGGTTATATTCACTAAGGGATTATCATATTAAAACCTCAGTTAAAGGAAATTTGCGCAAAGACTCAGTTTAATGTTTTGGAGTGAGACTGGATGACAAATGAGAGATTGAGAGACTGAGATGTAAAGTATGTGCCACAAAATGCATCACTACTGATTTAGGGATTTTCATCATATGAGCCAAAAAACTTTGGGAAAAAATAACTATTATGTCAGAGAGCATGTAAGCTAGTGTAAACCTTCCTTTCACCCCAACATAGAAGCCTTGGGTCCATTACAGCAATCCACAAACATAATGCAGAAACATAAAGATCTATTCACATATGTAAATTTGAAGCATTTAGGAAAAGTCTGGACAACATCTTCTTAAGCTGAATCTCCCCCCTTTTTGCATCACCGCCTTTGGCATCCTGTCATGTACAAGAAGTGTGCCAAATGCATTAAAAGTGCAGCTTCTCTCTCTCCCTGACTACTCTTATGTAATGCTAGCAACTAATAGTGTTCCAACTGCAGATTCTGTTTCATGCCTTATACCCCAACTCCAGCCTATAAATTAAACCCTGTAAGAAAGTGAAATGGAAATAAGAGAAATGCTTAGATGGAAGTAGATCTATTTCAGAAAGTTAATTGAGAGAAAATATATTCTGATTTGAAAGAAAGTTCTCACCAACATGTCACAGTAGACTTTAAGGATAATATGCAAAGACTTTGAAGTTATGACTTGAAGGAAAGACTTTGTTTGGTGACATGAAGGTATTTCTTATGCATCATTTCTCCAAGAAACCCCATTTTAATTACTCTATTTAAATCACAATCTCTAAAAGGATAATATAGCATAATGTAAAGTAAACAATTTTAAAGTAAACTGATGTCACTGATTTTCTGCTGCTAACCTCTTGGTGCCAGATCCCACAGCACTGCTTTAGGTATCTCCTGGGCTCCAAATCTATAGGCTAGGGATCTTTTGGAGGCAAATGTGGAATTAACTCACAATTACACAGGTGATCATAATGTTCTGTCTGATCTGTGTAATTTGTTCATCAAATATTCACAGAAAAACACTTTAAGACACATTTTAAAAAGGAAAGATCACAAAAAGCAGAGAAAGTACTTTCAAAGTGTTCAATCTATTACTGACCTGTGGTTGCAATGCAGTCAAAGCCTACAAAGGCATAAAAACATGTAGCAGCTCCTGAAAGTACTCCTGTGAAGCCAAATGGCATAAAGCCACCCTGTCCTATTCTCTCCTTGGATGGCAGGATGTAAGTCAAACTGCATAGAAAAAGCACAAAAATATACATATTTTTAAGGATAAAATCTCTAAACCATGTTGGATACATAAAGGTAGTTTGTAGTCATATTCTTACTTTTGGCTTGAACTATTTGTATGATTGACATGTAGGACCTCCTCTGGATCAACCTGCCAGTTCTTCAAAGTGCCTTTGACCAGCCCAGAGATCACCATGAATAATAAGACTAAAACATTGACACAGGTAAACACCTTATTCACCATCGCTGACTCCTTCACTCCAAATGCCAAAAGACCTTGCAAATGAAAACAAAAAGAAAATTAAATGGAGAAACAAATGTGAAATGTATATATACGTTTCAATATAAATTTCAATTTATATAGACATTTGCTTGTCAACCAATCAAATGACAAAAACTCAATACATGTAGCCAATTAGAAGTGGCTAAAGTTTAGCAAGTCAACTTTAGCAAGATTATTTGCTAAAGTTGAATCTGAACATCTGAAAGGGAAAGAAAAGGGATTAAAGTTTCTTTGAAATTGGCAACTTTCAAAGCAACTTTTGATTGTTATCAAAAGGAGCTGAGCATTTTAAAAACAACTAATTTACTGGAGTTATCATCTTGCAGGTTTATACAAAATAATCTAGACATAATTCAGATCATGCAGTTGTGTGGACTAAAGTGTGTGGAGTGCAAATTGAATAGGAAGACTGTTTAGAGATGAAAGAAAGGTCACAGTTGCTCTAAAAAGCACTTGTTACAACTAAAGAATGCTGGATATCTTCACTGAATGCACAACACAGCTAATATTTAAACAAGTAGTCTATAGCAGCAGAAATCCTAATCAGTGGCCACTCCTGTCAGCGAAAACAGGAAGCTGAGACTATGATATACACAGGCTCCCCATTATTGGACTGATTAAAAAACATTATCTGGTTTGGTAAATCTCAAAATGATCTCAAATCTCACATCAACTCAAACTGGTTTCTAAAACAATTCAATGAGTACACTGGACTCTATGGGTGAAGTATTTGCATCTTAGATGAGCAGCTGACAAATCTGCAGCAGCAGTGTGATGTTATGTTATTATGAAACCAAAACGTACATGTTAATCCAATGAAAACATTATGCAGCAATGTGGTTGTCCAGCCTTACACAATCAAAAGCTACATAATAACGTAGTCTGTAAGTGTTGAGACAAAAGAAGATGCAGACAGAGCGATGTTCCTACCTGTAAGAGTAAATATGATGAAAACTGCAAACATGTCAGGGTATTCTGCCAGCACACCTGGTGCATTCATAGACATGTGTTCTCTGCAGAACTCCTCAATGCTTTTCCCTACTAACTCGTCAAAAGTGGCACTCCATGCACGGGCAACACTCGAGGTACCTGGAGCACAAAAAGTTCAGTCTTCGTTCTCAAATCAGTTGTTCTTCTTTAACAAACCTGTTTAATCCCAACTATTTTCCTGCAAAATAAGTGCATGCATTTCAATCCTTGGACCTCCCTGACACATGATATTTCTGAATTATTACATTTTATGTTGGTTATGCTAGTGAAAATGTAGGTTTCATACTCTGCAACAATTGTTATCATAGTCTAAATTACACAAATGTGGCCTATTTGTACATATAAGAAAATAAGAAAAAT
The DNA here is from genome assembly GCA_010277075.1 of Poeciliopsis retropinna. Taxonomy (NCBI): domain Eukaryota; kingdom Metazoa; phylum Chordata; class Actinopteri; order Cyprinodontiformes; family Poeciliidae; genus Poeciliopsis; species Poeciliopsis retropinna. The sequence goes on along the minus strand of VMRM01000024.1, from coordinate 8,616,526 downwards.
CATTCTGCATAACCTATTATAGCAAAGATTGGTTACAAGAGTGTTCAGAAATATTTTAGATACATAAAGATTCAATGCCACATCCTGCAGATGTCATCGTCTCAATGTGCTGGGTGACCTTTGACCTCATTTGGTCATTTACCCAAAGTCAGGTGAAAATGTTAGTATAAACAAATCTGCATCCGGGAGGAAATTCTCCTTGTTCTACCAGAGCAAGAACTGCACCTTGGCTCTGTTCTAAATTAGTTTCAGATGTGGCGTCATCTTTTAATTTTCATTCAGTGCATAGGCCACATTTTGTGGAAAGGATCGCCTTTTGAGGGGTGAAATAGGGGAGGATTTCAACTATGGGATGTAGAAGATATCATTTTGAGGTTCTTTCAAGTCTAGAAGATTTCAAATATCTGATAGTCTTAAGCTGTGTGGGAACAGCAAGGCATATAGAATAAACAGCAAAGCTATGGACACATAGCATAGTCCTGTCTATTTATTATCCTAGCGGCAACAACTGTTGCCATCATTACGTTCGATATCAATAGAAGACACTTGAAAGAACATGTGTTCAAAATATTTTATTTATATTTGTTTATTTCAATATTTTACTGACTTCCTCTTGTACAGGTTTGCGACTCCAGCATTACAGGGAGGAAGTAAAGAGGTCTGGTAATATGACCTTTCACACTAGATACATGAAATTGATATTGCTTAGAGTAAATTCCCTATTATTTTATTTTAAAACTTCAAGTGGCTACCAAAAGTCAAAACAATTGTTCTAGAGCTTCCAGAAATTAGAAAAAATGTCTAGCAACAATTGTTGCCAGTGGGATTAAATAAAATGACCTAAAATATCTTGTGACCTAACCCTAAAAAGACACTCATTGTAGAAATTATACTGATTTACCAATAATGTAAGAGAGAATGAGATTCCATCCAGTAATGAAAGCCCAGAGTTCTCCGACTGTCACATATGAGTAAAGATAAGCAGAGCCTGTCTTCGGGACACGAGCTCCAAACTCAGCATAGCAAAGACCTGCCAACACTGAGGCTGAAGCAGCTATCAAGAAAGACAGGACGATAGCAGGACCTAGAAAGATATGATATAATCAAAAATCTGGAACTCTGCTCTCTAAAAACTAAAACTTTTACATCAGGTAAGTTAATCAACAAGACTGATTAACTTACCTGAATTGTCTCGTGCAACAGCACCAGCAAGCACATAAACACCAGCACCCAACGTGCTTCCCACACCCAGGGCTACCAGATCGAAGGTGTTGAGACATCGAGACAGACGGGAGTCCTCGGAATTCGAGTTCACCACCTTCACCCTTAGCAACTGCTTTCCAAAATGCAGAAGTTTCTCCAGCACCATGGTTTGCAGACTGGCCTCAGGAGGGGAAAGTACTTGAGAGGTCACAGGGGGAAAATGGGCAGGCTGCACACACCCTAAGGGGGAACAGAGGATAAAAGATTATGTTCTGATTGGAGTACATCTGAATGGATCTGTAGGAAATGCACTGTAAATCCTGCCAGTAAATGAAGTTGTTGAAGTTGTTGAAGTATTACAGATTTGACAAAAAACTCAACAAAACTCTGCTGGGAGGACAATGTGGTTTTGTGGGAGGTTATATAATGTAAATCCACTACGTATGGCTGTAAAGCAAGGAAACAGTTAGTGGAACAGAGTGATGTCTTTGGGAAAACCTTGCTATTGGATATATTGCTGAGTTGTGTTATGTAAACACAACTCACAAAGGATAGGGGAATGCTCCTTAGTATAGTTTTCAACAGACAAACCTCTGCATTACATGACCAGGTGTCATACCTCTACATCCATAAAAGTTACCTATGGACCATCAACCCTATTAATAATAAGATTCTATACTTGCTTTTATTAAATGGGGGAAACTTAAAAAATAAAATAAAATAAATAAATAAAGTAAAAAATGGAACACATAAAAATATTGGTTCAATGTGGACAATGTCAATGTCAAGCAATGCAGGCTAAGGTCCAACAGTCTGGTGAACAGACTGGTACTTCTCACAGTGAAAATGGAGTAGAGTGAGTGACGTGCAATGACGCTGTGACACTGTGACTCATGTCAACATAATGGTACCTTGTCAGGACACTCTGACATGTTGACATAAATCCAGAAAGGTTACCATGTACACAATGTACCCTTTCTTTAGTCCTTCCTGGAAACATTCAAGCTCAATAGTCCCAAATGCTAACTTTTATCATTCATAAAGCCTGAGGGGTCATTCCACCCCTCAGGCTGAGCTTACCCATAATCATATTGCCCACATCAGACCCAACCAATGATTGCAAAGCCATTTTAGAGGTCATTAACATTAGTACTTTCAGATTGTAGATGTGTTTTGCAGATCATTGATGCTCACATGGTGTTATAGTTAATAAACTGTGCTGAAACCAGCCAGGAAATAGGCTGGATGCTCATGAGAAATGTTTAGTAATCTAAAAAGAAGGCAGATTCTCTTCCATTAGGCAAATGAATCCCTACACAGTCTCAAAATCAGCAACAGTTGACTGGTTGATTTGGAAAATAAACTTTTTAAGGATTGTGTAGTGTAGAAACTCTAACCCAGCAAGTTACACTGCATAATTGTGAACCTTAAACATTTACTAAATACAGCTTGCATTTAAATGTTTCTGCAGAAAACAAAGAAAGTTGTAAAGCGTGTACTGAGACAACGTACATAGGCACATTCACAAACACAACTACGTCAAAGTAACTTATATGAACAAAGTGACCCCACGCGGACTTGAGTACACAAGTTATTCAATTGCTTAGGTTTTTGTCAGTGCAAATGACAAGGCAAAAATATGATGTATTAGACAGAGGGAATCATAACCCATCAAAACAATCTTTGGTGTGTGGGGCAAATGAAAAAGGCAAAAGATAATCACTTGGTATGGATTATGGTAAAAATCGAAAGCAAAGATTTGAATTTACTGGAAAGCAGTGACAGCTTAATTTTAAATGTTGATCTATATGGTAGATTTTAAATTAATGATGACAGGTGTGGAACTTGAAAGCATATTTGCTAACTTTTCTTTCAACTGCTGTCAGAAGCACAAGCCATTAGATGGGTAGGATTCTAAAATAGAATATGGAAGAATCACATGGCTTGGCTATTCCAAGCAGCCTGAAGTTGAGCACGAGCATGCACGGTCAAAAAGTTGCAGTCACACTATCAACTTTTCTACACTTGGCAGAAAAGTGTTACAATACATAACTCTTACACACAAACTTAAATTCCATGCCCACCTACTCTGAATAATAAAATGCTTACGTTTGCGGAGAATGCTCATAAATATTACAATTTCCAAGAGCAGGAATTACTGTGACAACTACAATCTTGCTTTGTGATGCATGGCCTCTTGTCCTACAGCACGCACACAGATGCATTCACCGAACCTACTGTGTGTATCAAAAAATTCTTTGACAACTAACTCAGATGTCAGAAAAGTGGAAGCAATGCCCATCAGGGGGAGGGAGTAGTTGGTCAGAAGAAGGGGTGTGATCCATAGGAACCAATTAAAATTCACCCTGCATTTAGCACAGTTCCACACTGCAAAATGCTATGTCATGGCTAAAATCATTTCCAATGCTACTTAAAAAGAGCTGCTTGAGAGATGGAATTTCAATTTAAAAAATGATTAAGAGTTTATATTTTTATGTCATTTATGAAACTGGAATAATGTTGGTAATCATAACTGGTCTAAAACAGTAATTTAATGTCAGTGATTAAAAAACCTCTTTATTTTACACTCTATGTAAATATCCGGTTCCAACTCTGGGTCCTGCTCTAGTGTTACACTTAAAGGTCACGTCTTTCAGTCTTGCTCAAGAGATAAAATAACTGACCTAAAATGAAGGTGGGTAGCTATGTTTTTCCATTTCCCTTTCAGTTTGCCATATTTGTGTATTCAACAATGCATATCAGCCATTCACGCCAGAAAGGCTGGGAGGACAGACAATGTCATTAGTTGCACCACCTCCATTGATGAAATCTATGAGCAATGCAGGACCAATGACACTCATCAAGAGTATCCACAATGATGGGGTTTTGCCTCAGCAGTACCCATACAGTATATTCTTGAAATATCTTTGCTAAGTAAAAACATGCCATTACCCCACAGGCCATTCAATTTGCTGACTGCCAAGTTTTAAACATACAACAGAATTTTTTATAGTCAGAAGAAAAAAGAACGGACAAGATTCCTTTGTCTGTTTAGATTAAAAACCACACTGTTTCAGAGAAATAATCGTATGTTTTTAGGAAACAAAAGCTTAACTTTTACCACTATTCACTTCATCAACAGATATAGCAGAAACAGACAGAATGGTACTGCATTCAACAAAAGGTAGTATCACTGAGAAAAGTGGATACATATTTGTTGTGAGAGGAGACAGCGTCATTGACACACGAATGTTGTGAGTTGGCATATTTTTAGATAATATATGTACAACACAAACAAAGACCGCAGAGGACGTCTTGGTTCACTGAAAGTAAAGTTCTTAATTGGAATTTCTATCTTTTTACCTTGCAGTGACTCAACAAAACAAATACACAACATACGCCGGTGACACAACATCCAGTTTACGCTGGTATTAACAAGCTCACACTGGACCAATGCAGCAGAGATGACATATGAAGCTCTGAATTTTACTGAACCTGGAAAGCTTCCGCAGACTCACACTGAAGCTCCCTGCAGAAGTGTGGTCTGCAACTTTGCCCACTACTGACCTACTTTGGGACCTGCTAAAGTTAGACTGAGTGAAGCTGATCTTAACTGTTGCTTTTGGGACCTGAAAGGTCAGAACTCACCCAACCATTCTTTAAAAGGATGCACTTTTCTCAAATACACTATGTGGTCAATTTCTCCTGTCTTCCATCAGAAAATTGCCATACAACAGTCCATTGCTGCTATCTGAGACATATACAGAGCACCAGTTTCTAGAATAAAAACAATTTATGTCTGATGACTTAGACTTTATGTAAAATATATAAGTAATTTGACATGACATTGTACTTCTATTCCATATTGCATATTTACATAGGACAAGCCAATATGATGTTTAAAAATATAGCTAATATAAACTTATTTAGTCAGGAAGGTGGATTTTAAAGATTTGTGGAAATTTGTGATAGAAAAACCTGATTAAATTGAAACAAAATAAAAATAATTGGTTCAATTTAAGTTTGTTTGTAAGTTTGGCTTAAAAGCTAAACAAACGTGTATTTCTTTATGCATTTACTTGATTGTGACAGACCAAATCCATGCTTTGCAATGTCTACTCTGACAGACCACATGTTGCTCTCACTCTGCAGAGCGCATTCATAGCCCACCCCCGTTCAGATCATCTGGGTTCAGACCTCTCCCCACACCAGCACTCGGATCAGTTTTAAGAAATCCAACACAGTAGGAGCCCTATTTAAATCTCATAATTCCTATAATGTAAACCTCACGCCGCCTCTACTGTAGCTCCCCGTAGTCTCCAAATAATATAGGTATTCTGTTTGTGGAAAATGCAACAGTAAGTGTGAATGCAAGCCGTGTTTGAGGAATTAGTACATTATGTAACTACGTGGAAGTCCCTCTGTCGTCGAACATCAGAAAAAAAAAAGTTAAAATCTGAAATAAAACTAAAGACACAAGCATGTGCTTTAAGAGTACTGTCAGCTCTAGAAAAAAAAATAAGAATACTTTAACCTGTATGAAAACATTTTAAATCTTTAAGTTAAGCGCACAACTTAAAAATCATCAAACAGGGAATACAAGTAGATTTATTTACACTTTAGTAGTGCCAAATCCCCGTCAGCCTGCAAGGAACAGCTCCAACATACGCGTTTCCAGAAGTCAGTAGATTCAACAAAAAGTTCTGCGACAAGCTCTTCCAAGTGTTAAAAATCTCCGTAAAGGCGGTTAGGAACTTTATGATGTTTAGGTAGTACTTGCTCTGCAACAGCGTGTTCACATGGAGGAGGGGATTCATGGAGCTCCGCCCGTTCATTCGCATTCATATTGAGCAATTACACTACTCAGTATAGCTTGCTGTTGTGATTTTGAGCAACTCCTGCAATGTTTTTTTTTTACTTCGGAGAAATACATAAAAACACGCTTCAAAAAGTGTGTAAAAGAGCACATTTTCACTGAAATTAGAATATTAGTGAAAAATGCCTTTCAGGTCAAAAATGAAACTCAGATTTAGGTTCATTACAGATACATTTTGAGTTGTTTATTTTGATATAAATATTACATAAAATATCTTTTCAACACAAATGTTGTGGCTTACAGTCCAGCAAAGACTGCTGACCTAACAGTCAATGGAACGTTGAGTGGAAGAAAAAAGTGTAGTAGAAGCACCAGTATTGACAGCAGGAATAAGATAAATCTACAGAAGAGAAACAAAGCTGATTCAAGTATTTGTGCCAAATTCAAGTTATGTTGACAAAATCTGTGCTTCAAGACCCATCCCACACTGACATATTACATACACGGCTACTGCTGACACATTTCTTGTATTATGCCACTTCGGTACCACACAACACCAGAACCATCTTACAAACAGTGCAGCCCGTTTGCTAAGGGGCAAACAGGCTGGACTGGTCAGAGATCCGAAGCAATCTAGCAGACAAAAATAATTAAATAAATAAATATGTCAATGTTCTCTAAGTTTAAATATATCTAATGGAAGAAATGGGGTAAAATACACTATATTGGCAACAACACAAGCAAAAATTAAAAAGATCTAACCAAAGTAATTATAAAGGAAGTTATGGGTGAAAAACATGACTGATGAATGGAACAACACTTGGCTAAAAGGTGCAAAAAGGCGTAGAAAGTCTAGAAAGCAGTTGTGGACTATCAGTACTTAGAAAGCGTTCTTTTTGCTATATGCAAATATCAAAAAGCAAAATCACTGCACCAGAATCCATTGCAGAAGAAAAATTACATTGAAGCTGTTTTAAAGTTTGCTGCAGACCATTTAGAAAGGCCAGTATAACAGTAGGGAAATGTCTGATCCAGTGAGGCTAACGCTGAAATTACGATAATGAAATGAAAAATGATATTCTTGAAAAAATCTAAAGATGTAACAGGTGTGGATTTCCAAGTACGACAGTAGTCCAAAAAAACCCATATCTTTACAGATTTTACAGAAAGGTAAACTGCTAGAACGACCAGACTGTTTCTATAAACTTGGAAGTTTGTGGAGAAAAGTAAAGATCAGTCGTACACAAAAATCACTACAAATATATCATGAAGAGTTTGCGTGAAAGAAGAGGTCACAATCAAACCTGACCAATTTATTACTAATTTCTTAAAACAGATGTTTTGAAGTAATTACAAGAAAGTTTCTCTACAAAATGTGTCATACTTAGTCAAATTATTTTCCTAGTCATTTTAGGAGTAATTTGCTTCATTAGATGTTGAAAACTCACAAAAATCTCTAGAACAAAACTTTAACTTTACATTCAAAAACCCTGCATGTGTCTTTCAGCTTTGATCAAAAATATGAAAAGCCAGAATAGATGACCGGAAGAGGTTGGCTATAATAGCTGAAATGAACAGCTCAGACGTAGTAACTCAGACGTTTTGAATTCCTGGTATACGTTTTGGTGCTGTTGTATATTTTTCCCTTTAGGGCAAGAAGACAACAATCATTTACAACCTATATTTTATTCACAGGCAAAAACACAATGAAAATATAACTTACAAACTACCAGAGCATTTTGGATGTGATGGTACTTATGGTTTAGATTGGAGTCAAAAAAAAAAAAAAAAAAAAAAGTTAGAGCACGAGTAACTTTGCTTTTCAACACAATCAGAAGAAATGGGTCCATAGAGTAAATGTTGGCAGTCAAAAACTCAAATGGTGGAGTTAAGACTTCAGAGATAGAATATTTTCAAAATTGTACTCAAGACGACACATTTTTACTCCTAATAAATTATGGGTTTTAAATTTGTTTTCAAAGTATACTTTCTGAGTTTGCAAGACAGAATTACATTTCAGCTTCGTGCCCATGGGCGTTCAAGAACACTATACATTATTTACAATATTTACAAAAAGAGTCCTCTAATCCTGTAAGTGTAACAAGTGCTGAGTTTAAATTCATGTATGCAAATACACATTTTTCTAGATTCCCCCGTCATTGGCGTTAAATGTTCAGAGCAGCAAAAATGTAAAGGAAAAATAGTATCTGGTTGTTTTCTGTTATTTCACTTCCATGAGCTGTTTAATGTCTTTAACGCCGTGCTCTTCTGCCACGGCGATGATGTGGTCCAGGGCGTTCACGCGTCCCAACATCCTCACCACTTCCCTTACTTGCTCCCTGATGGTAGACATGGGTTGTAAGAAATACATTATAACAACATGTAAATCATTTAACATTTTAACAAGGTAGAAACTATTCCAAATGAGACAAACCGTCTTCAGTATTATTTAGAGCTACTTACTTAGTGGTGCGTCGCTCGGTATCAGATGCCCCCACACTGCTGCGGTGCAGTGTGTTGGCCAGATGTGTGAGGTAGCGACACAGAGGCTCCAACTGGGGCAAGGTATGCTGGCCTTTCAGCCCAGAGAACCACTGGGCTGGCAAACACTCCACCACCTGAGAACAGCAAATCATAGCGCAGCAAATTATGTCACCAATTTAAAAATAAAAACTAACTTGTCAAGAGCGATTCAAATGCAACAAAAATATTTAAAAAACAATCAAATTTAAAATAAAAAATGCATTTGTGCATTTTTGACTGCAATGCCTATCACGTTGTATCAATTAAGCTAAGAAAGAAACACACTTTAAACTTTAAACTAGCAGAAAAAGGATATTCCTTATACAAATTATTTTCTTTATGTCTTTAGAACAATATTTATAGAAGAGACTTGTACACCTACAAGTTGAAACAATAACTAATTCTACTTATTTAATAAAGTTAGTAACATCAAATCTAATTTATTGAAAAGCACCTTAAAAACAGTCAACTTAATAAAAGTTTAGGCTATTTCACATTCACAGAATTTAGATTTTGCTAATGCATATTTATACAACAATGAAAAAACTCCACAACAGCTTCTCCCCTTCACATAATTGGAGACAGAAGACAGACAGAGAAAGATAAGTTCCAAACTTTTTTTTAATTTTCCATCTGAATTTCTCACCTTCTGGCACTTCTGCACATTCTCCTCTCCGATATCTGTGCTCTGCAGCGCGGACAAGATGTATCTGTTAAGAGTGCTGTCCAAAGCCAGATCCTTCAGACAGGAATAGGATAAGATGCCATCCCACTGAATGATGTTGCCCAGCAGCTATGCAAAGAGAGCAAAAAAGTAAAACATTTTCCCAATGTTGTTCAGAAAAAGTTCTGATTTTCTAAATGAAATCAATCAATCAAGTTTATCTGTATAGCACATTTCAGCAACATGGTAGTTCAAAGTGTTTTAAACCGTGAAAGCGTCAAGAAAAAAAAACATCATAAACACATATAATTAGCAGCTGTGAAAACCAACAGACATTACATTTGGTCAAATCAACAATACACATCAAATATGTTGGTCAATATTCAATTTACTATGGTTGAAAAGCAACTCAATTGATCAATGAAAGTCCAAGTTACTCTGCCATACAGTCCTACCGTCATTTGTTTTTGATAATTTTTCTTTAGACCAAAAAAATGATGTCTGGACAATTTTTGTATTTTTTAGATAAAGTGCTTTTCAATACTAAAAATTTCTTTATGCTTAGTCAGACAAAAAATTATAAAATTACATTTCCTAATCACCCAGACCACAACTAATGAGTGAGTTAGTTTGTCTTAATCTGATTTAAGAAAATAAAAACAGCATAAAAATGCCAATAAATGCAGATACCTTCACACAGGACCAGAACTGTCGCTGGTAGAACAAGTATGCACCACTGTTCTTATTGTCCATCACACTGCATAACAGAAAACAGAGTTGCTTATGATAATTAGATCACCAAGAATTAAAATTAAGCTTCAAATTCTAACATTTCTCTAACATACTTTTTAGGGTAAAGTGGAAGGAAGACATCCTCATCCAGAGTCCGTCTGGTCCGTAAGACTATTGTTTTCAAAAGCTCCTAGCAGACAAAGGTAAGTTAGTTAGAATAATTTACTAAGCACATGTAGCTTAAATATTTTACATGGCTGAAATAATTTGCATGAATACATAAAAGCATGCTTTACCTGTGTGTACTGGTTGTCTCCATGCAGCACTGTTGGATAACCTTCAGCAAGTCTGTGAATGAAGCTCACCAGCCTTGTTGTCTGACTGCTTGACAGCGGGTCCCACACTTGCTCTGCCAGTACTGCCACAAACAACATGACACATGTTGTACTCGTTTGGCCTAGGCAAATTATTTTTAGTATCCCTTGCTGCAGCACAGGATTCACTACCTGATAGTTTGGAGAGAAGAACCTTCTCTACGATAGCAGGCAGCAAGCCGATATCCCCGTCGTCTTTTTCAAGCGTTCTGTGCTCCTCAAATCCATAAAACAGAAGCGACTCAAACCATAGCATGTACTCGAAGTTTGCACACGGCTCCTACATGAAAATAAAAGAAATTAAAACACAGCTCAGAATTATGGACTCGATTTTCAATCAAAAAGTTAGAATGAACAAATGCTTCTTTACCTCGAGAGGGTTCCACGTGATGAGCTGCAGACGAACTAAAGGGTTAAAGAGCTTGGGTAAACAGAGGCCGATGTAAGCGTCTCTGTAGCAGTCCGGGTATTCCCTTCTCCAGACCTCAAAACGGGATTTGATGCAGTCAAGAGAATGAAAGTCCTCCACCACATCCTCAAATACCTTTTTACTTTCTGCCTTGATGCGATCTGGATGGGACAAATTGTGAGGATTGTTCATTGCTCAAGCTTTTTGTTGGCATTTCAATATTCTCTTAAATAATTGGTATTTTTCACAGTTTTGCAGAAATTACCTCTCTCCATGTTGAAGCTGGTGATATCTGTAGAGGTTTCTTCATCATCAGAGGACAGGCCTTCTTTATGCTCAGCCCTTTTTCCATTCTGCTCTCTGGCTTGTCGCCGACGAGTTCTGGATCCACACACACAGAAGTAAAAAACTTTAAGAGAAGTACCATAGTGACCAATACTGCAACTTGAAATAAGTCAGTTTGACCTCTCAAGTATTTTAAAAACAATTTAACCTTCCTAAATAGATTTTCCATAATTTACACTTATATTTTCAAAAGTAAAAAAAAAAAAAAGCTTGCTCTAATATGTCTTCAGTTACAGGATATTTGTAACATTAAATATTGCAAACTCATAGTTTTACAAAAGGAAAAAATGTGTCTACAACATTCCTGAGCAAAATTTGGACGGGGCAGAACTCATCCAAATTTTCTTTTACAGTGAATGGTTTGCTCTAACTGATCAAATACTATATTCCCCCCCCCAAAATTCTGAAAGTCACAAAGTTGTTGTTTAACGTTTCAGAAGGTAGCTAGAATTTAAATTACTAAGCGAGAATTATGCATTAAATTTATTTTCCCTGTGGCTTATTTTTTTTTATTTTCGCAATCGAATTTTCATTCTACCTTATGCTTGAAAGAGTATAGGAGAAAAAAAAAGAAGGGAAAAGCAAATTACTGATTATTAGTCTGATTCTTCCTCAACATAACCCTCTGAAAAATCACCCCTTCTGGTGGGTCTGGGGAATATTGGAATCTGAGGTTTTTAAAGTTGAAAGAATGAAGTCGTCCTACCTTCTTGCTTCTCTTTCAGCTATCCTCCTCTGCCGACTGTTCTCTTGGTATGCAGCACGGTCTCGACCAAATGAGTCCAGACTGGGCGCCATGACTGCTTTATCTGAAATAAAACAGGGTGGATGTTAAAGCCAGAACTGAATACTGACAAAAACCCTTGAACTTTTTGCTATTTTGGGATCTAATCATAACAACATAAGCAAAATGTGTAGAGAATAAAAATGTTAATGCATGATAAAAGTATTAGTCTAAAAATATGTAAACTTTCCAATTCTTTCAGGATACGCTCAATCTGTCAAAAACTTTGTGTAACATTTCTTAAAACTTACCGTGCTGTAACTGCAGACATGTTACAGTAAATTATGTTAACCTGTTAGTCAGAAACCAATGTTGTTTGACATCTTTATTTTGTTGCTCATTACTTGAGGCAAGTTAAAACATCCAGCTGCAAAAGTCAGCAACTCAGAAAGGTCTTTTCCCATTATCATACATGCTCAATCACACAAATTAACAATCACTTCACTTTAACCATATTCCCAAGAATACTGCAACGTGTGCAGAATGGAGCAGGAATGTGAAAACACACACACACACACAAGCATACATTCAGATTTAAGGGAAACTAACGAGGCCATTTCAAATAAATCATAAAAACCTTCAAGATGGACTGACTTGAAAGGCTTGCAAACTCCGACGATTCATCTTTAATATCATCCTGTCTTCTCTGGACAAGCCGTGCAGCCCGTTGCCTTAGTAACTGGTGCATGGCAGCCTCCAGCTCCAGGACAGCAGGCACCTGAAAGATATGATGCTTTCTGTGACCGCTGACCCAGCAAAGGTGGGACTCCGAGTCAGTGGGGCTTCTTTGGTCGGACAACTTAAAAGACACATGATGGACAAAACACTGCTGGGGAAAAAAAAAATCCTTGGAGCCAAAAAAAACAACAACAAAAAAAACCCTCAATTATTCTTAATGCTGACTCCATCAAGTTAACCTTGAATGTTGTAGACTGAAGTTGAGACAAGAGTGAAATGCAGAAGATACAGAAAGCATACCATTCCATTACAAACATTATATACTAAAGAGAAGAACAGAACATGGTTTCAGATCCACTCATCAAAATCTTCTGTGCACTATGAGCTGAAATCTGGTGCTGCAAGATCCAAGATTAAATTATTCTGTCTGCACATGCATGTTGCTGTAAATATATTAGAGATGCACCAATCAGAAAGCTGTGGCAGATTTTTGTTCTCTATTTTTTGTAAATCATGCTGATCTACAATTTGGCCAATTTTGACATCTCCCTCAGCCTTCATACCATGAGCAGCTATTAATATTTTATATTATGGGCTGAGACAACATCATGGCGTGTTAGAGAGCAGTTGCTGAAAAACACGCTTTTCTGTCCTTATTTAAGAAAGGACTAAGTTGAAATGATACATTTTCTTTAGCATCTTAAATTAGCCATTAAAGTAATTGGTGTTACTAAAGATGCAGTTATTATTTGAATTTCCTAGAAAATATTGACTTCTAGCTTAAGATTCTCAAAAGGTCGCCAAACTTACTAAATCATGTACATTTAAAAATAGCAAAAAAGTTAATATCTCAAAAGGTTAAAACTGAGCAGTTTTGCTGTACTCCTTTGAGGCTTGCTGTTGTCTGCTGAAAATGTCACTCTTTTGGAACCTGAATAAATCAGATTTGTTTTGAAGAGTAGTAGAAGACATTCATTTTAAATGGATTCTTACACCTTTGGACATCCTCTGACAATTTTGAAAACCTCACATGCTTTGAACCAACTTCGCTCAGTACCAAGATCCAAAATGAAGAGAGTTGCTGTCAATGCACCTGGCTCTTAAGTACATGTACGTGATGCAATAAATGACTGGAAAAAGGTTTGTGAGTTTCTAACTGGACAGTCCCGGGTCAGGGACAGGTAAGCTGGAAACCATATAAATCCGGTCAACAGACAATTTCTCTGTGCATCTCTAAAATTTACAAAGATTTATCTTGAATGCATGAGATATTTTCATTTTATTATACAAATCTGTACTCATCTTCTTGGTTCCTGAAATGACTTTCCCCAATTCACTACATTCTATTGTATAAGAAAAATACTTTTTTTCCATGCTGCATGTGGATTATGATTCAATTTATTTTTAAGACTGCAACTGTTTAAAATTCACATAAAAGTTCCCAGATTACAGACACAAAACAGCAAGCAGCTTATCAAACTGCAGATAAATTCTCCCTTACCTTTTCACTGAAACACTCAAGCAAGTCTCCAACATACCCTCGCATTTCTTGCAAGAATTTATATCGATCTGCATTATCATTGGATGAACCCTCAAGCTGCTGGATGGTGCTCTCAGAGGCCTCTAGTTCATCTCTGATCTGTTCGTAGCGTTTGATGTTCGCGTTGTGGCCTGCATGCATTTGGGTAAGCCTAAAGACACATGAAATACAGGGGAAAAGAAGAGCTAAGGGTGAGTGAGACAGGGAGAGAGAGACAGTCAAAAAGAGACCAATCTAAACTCATAGTGGAGACATATTTTGCCTCGTGGCCATTTCACATGTAGACAGCTTTGCTGGGTCATCAGGATCAAGGCACATTGAGAGGGCAGCAGGTGAGGTGAGCACTGATATTAGACGTTGTGGCAAACTACTGCAGAACCTACCTATCCTGCAGGCGCTTCTTTACCAGATCAATGGACACGGGAGTTAGATCACAAATAGGGGCCCCATAGCGAACAGAACCATTGTCAGAGAGGCTGGGTATCTTTCCAGGCTGTGGAGCCACTGAACTGTAGGTGAAAGGCATACTGTAGGAGGAGCCGTAGGGCTGAGTCTCATAGCTGTTTTGGTAGTAGGCTGTGCTGTCCTCTGGCTGACTGCTTTGAACCTGATCAACAAAAATAAAACATAAGCTTGATTAATATCACTGCTAAATTAAAAAACAACAGATAAAAAAAAAACATTGCAATGGTTCATACACACTGTTCATGCAAATATATTTTTCTAGAAGTAAATTAGATCGAAGTTCTCAGTTCACTTTTGGGTGATTTTTAAAGCACAAACACAAATGTTCAAACACAATTATTTCTATTGAGGTCAGGCTTTAAAAACAAAAACAGTAAAAACCAAGAAGGAAGCTTACAAGAAACATTTGGACAATTTTACTATCAAAAATGTCCAAAACTAGAAGTTTTGTCTTATAATCATATCTTCCTCAGATCAGAAATCTGATTTCAAAATAAGTATCTAACAAAGAAACAGACAAATTTTGTTACTCTAATTGAGAATCATTTCACCTGTTAGTGGAGCAGGCTAAATAGCTAAAAAAATTAAGATAACCTCTTACCACTGCAACTCAAAATTTCAAAAACGATGCACATAACTTCAAAACCCCAACATGAAGTCAGAATATTTCACTGCATGTGAGAGATGCTGCTCACCTGGGGAATGCTGATTCCTTTCCTTATCTGTTCTTGCTCCCAGCGGCTTACTTCCTCATCTTGACCTGTATCCAGTGCTTCGTCATCACTACCCTCAATACCTGTGCACATTTGGCGAGGACATCTGTCTCAGCTAATAGCAATAATATGGGTAAATGTATTTGCAAAATTTAACACTTCATGGCAGTACCTATCTCTTCAGCTATCTTCTGCCTCTGACTTTTGTTCTTGACACCACTAAAGCGGATCCTCTTCTCGTCTTCATCTTCATCATCGCTGCAGTCCCTGTCTTCTTGCGTCATACGTTTCTTAGAAGGCTCGGCCTCCACCAGAGGAGCTTCCCCTCCGAGCTCTCTCGCTAGCTGCCGACGCTTCCTAGCAGCGTGGATGAATGCTGCATCAGGGATTTCTCCTGAGGTAGAATCAAGTAGTTGTGAGCACTTACGCACTTCTACATGCGAATATGAAAACATTTTTCAGGCTCTAAAGATATATATATATATTTTTTTTTTTTTTTACAACTCATTAAATTATTAGCTCCAAGGTTAGTGAGGGACTTAACTTAAAAAATATGACAGCTAACTCCATGTGAACCAGCTAAACTAAAGAGTGCAGACCAAACTCTGGAAAGATTTTTGAAGAGAAGGTTTTAAAATAGGAAGACTACCTGGCTTCAGGCTTGTGAGGGATGACAGTGTGTTGAATGATGATCCCACATTCCTGCCCCTGGACAATTGACCCCCTTGGGCTTTTGCTTCTTCATCCTGTTCCTCTCCACTCTCCACTTCCATCTCTTCCTCTCCTTGTTCACTGCTGCCTCTGCTGATAGCCTCCTCTTTCACAGTAAACACAGGCTGAGGGGGAGCGTCTGGGGAAATAAATGCATCAAATGGTAATCTTAAAGGAAAAGCATGTTTTGACTGCATCATATTTATTAATACAGCAAATTTGTATAAATTCCAACTTGCATTTGAACAATCTGGGAAAGCAGAAACAATCTAGAACAGGGGTACACAAGTTCAGTCCTTGAGAGTCATACAATCTTTAGATCCAGTCCTTCTCCATTACACTAAAATCGAATAGCTGAATTTCATCTTCATTCTATTCCATTTCCATATATATTTGTATAGTCCCTTTAATAACTTTTGAAATATTAGTTTGCATTCTTCAAACTGGTCACAGAAATTGTAATACAGATGTTTTATTACGATTACTCGTGCTAGCCTTAGCCTTGATTCTTGCCATATCTGACACGGTCCTACCATACTGACGCGCATTAATTTTTATGCGGGCGGATATGATCTCATGATGTTGTTGCAAATTAATAACAGTGGATCTCACCTGATTTAGTTTCCTGTTTGACATTTCCCGATTTCTGCAAATCTTCTTTGTATTCCTTCTTCAGCTGCTTGACTATCTTCTTGCTGTGATTGGGTTTCTTCACGCGGAACACCTCGGATCCCTCTGTTAACGTAACCAGACAGGCAAGGTTGAGACCAGTTTACAGCAAGAAAATTAATTAAAAAACGTGACTGCACAATCTAGTTTTGTGTTGTAGCTATATGGAAAAAGGTTTAAAATCGCTTCTGTGGCTAAAGTTGAGTGGTTAGCTATTTTAGCACTGTTACCTTCGTCATCGTCAAAACTCAGCAAACTGGCTTTAGTCGGAGGAACTACCACTGGAACTTCTTTGCACTTCTTTTCCTTCTTCACGGGTCTCATGATGTTCAGGTTTGACAAAAAGCCGTTACTGAAACAGTTCTCCTCGCTGCTTGGAGCCCCACTGGTCTCAATGAACGGGATTTCAACCACAGGCCCGAAAGAGGTGGGCGCAAAAGACTGCGGCTGGCTCTCCTCCTGCTCATCCTCGTCGGAGTCATTCCTCCGCCGCAAGTTAGCTCGTTTCGCCCTTTTAAACATTATGTTAATCCCTTAAGAGAAAAAGCGCGTAACGCAACAGCCGAACAATACAAACAAAGCTTATAAAACAGATATATCAGATGCACACTGCATGGCGGCCATTTTCTGTCTGGGTGCTTGCTCGTTTTTTCTTCGTTGACAGTAAAAGTGGAACACAGCTGATCTTAGAGAGATACTGCCATCAAGCGGGCACAATTGTAATAGGCGCTTGATACAGACGCCCAACAAAAACCATGTTTCGATGTTTATTTTACTTTGTGGAAAACCAACAAAAATAAATCAAAAGTATGACACAAGCAAATTTATGTAGCAGAACACATCGAGGTATAGTAAATTATACATTAGAAGACCATATTGCTCTGTTCATTGAATTTTTCAGATCACACAGAGAAACAGTGTCAATTATTAGGCTTAAAACAGAGAAACAGTAAACTTTGCCTTTCAAATTCAAATATCTTCATAAAAACTCCATTAAAATTATTTTAAAATTATTTTACTTCATCTACATATAACTGCTAGGCACATGTTCTTATTAATGAACATGTTCTGTGTTCTGAGACTTTCATCTAGATGTTTATTTAGTTTATTTATTTTGAATGGCATTTTATAACAATATTCGTATAATTCATTCAAAGGTGTAAATTATTCTGCACTTGCAAGTGCTTTGAGACTTTAGGAAACTGTTAAACCTTGTTGCGTAATCTCATAGATGGTCCAGGTTTTATGGAAATCAAAAATTTGTTCAAACAAACAAATTACTGTGACTTGTAAATAAGTGAATAGGTGTAGAAGCATTTTCAGATAAGCTGCCCATGAGTGTTCAGCTGCCAGATGGATTGCAACTTCTTAAAATTGTCTTCAGAGTCTTTTTAATTAAACGTTTTCGCCATCCATATCAAATGGCATTCATTAAAGCTACTGCCCTGAGAAACCAACAAGGGCAAAAATCTGAAGTGAAAGTTAATAATAATATATATATATATATATATATATATATATAGCATATATATATATATATATATATATATATATATATATTATATATATAATATATATATATATATATATGCATATATATGTTAATATATTTTGGTCCTCTAGGACAGATTATTAATGGGTTGACACAGGGCTTAGTGGTGTTGATGCCTCAATAGTGAAAATAACTTCATAAATTAAAGCACCATCAAAGACATAGCTGGAGTAAAATTTTTATTAATTAACAAGAAGATGACCTTTTAGCCTTAATGATGATGATTGGTGATAAATAGCTTTCAATTAAAAATAGCATTTGCATTTTAATACCTCAGAGACCTTCTTATTCTCTAAATTTATTCAAAGTGAAAATGTTTTTATTTTATTTTATTTCCTTTATTTAACCAGGTAAACCCCATTGAGATCTGGATCTCGTTTTCAAGAGGGACCTGGGCAGAAGTCTGGATTACACAATAACCTGGTTACAAAATAAAAAGGGATGTTGAACATAACCAGCACATTAAGCACATTAGCAGTCATTTAAGAAGAAGAGGTCCACTGTCAAAAATGATTCCTGCCCACACTCACACTAAAGACTAATTTCAAGAAACCTATTAAGCAGACATGCATATTTTTGGACTATGGGAGAAATCCAAAACCATGCACATATGCACAAGGCAAAGATGTAAGTCCTTGCAGAAAGATTGCAGACCAGGTTTTGAAACCAGGCTCCTTTTGCTGTAATGTAATACTGTTAATAACTGTATAACTGCATAGCTAAAATCTAGCTTGAACTAACCACTTAGCTGGTCAAAGGCTAATGTCATCCCAAGTTAAATTGTTTTTCCCTGTATTGTGAGGTAAGTCATAAGTACTATCAGGTACATAATTTCTCATTTTATCTTGCGGGAGAGGTTTAGTAAAGTCTGACCCAGTTGTTGTAGAGTTCAAATAGCTGATTTGTGTCTGATCTCAAACCCAACAAAGTGGGTTGCAATTTTTTATCCAACATTCAGTCACAGAGGCATGTGTTACCCAGTAATTTTTAAAATGTGCTTTTAATTAAATTAGGTGTGGTTGAACTATACTTTTGAGACTTTTTGAAAAGTATAATGTAATGTGCTTACACCAATATCGTGTGTCTGAAACAGTTTGAAACAAAAGATGATGAAAGAAATGCAACTAAAATATTTCACTATCCAATAACTTGCATACTTGGAAAAGTAGCACCAGTTTTGATGTATTCTATAGCTTTCAACTCTTGATTCTGACAGTCTGGTACCTTCAACAGTGCCTTGGCCTTGAAAAAAACAAACAAACAAGCAAAAAAGCCATATGTGTGACGTTCTTTTGTATTTTAAACAAAACGTGCAGTTAATCTAAAAACCACTTGGAGGCGTTGCACCCCTTTGCAAGCAGAAAAAAAAAAGTTTAATTTGTGGCCAAGGTATGTTCATAGTTCACTAAGGTACACTGAGGTATAAATGCTAATGAAATACAATGACATTTCCTGATCCAGTGAATCTGAATCAAGCCAAAATGAATACAGATGACATCAATATTGTCTTCTCAAATGTTCATCACACTGTTCTCCTTGTTTTTAACAAGAGACTGTAGCTTTGTATCAGATGAGTATTTGCATATGAAGAAATACATTTCAAGTTTTGTTAGTTATATATCACACACCGCTTACCTGCTCCTGAGAGCATGGGGAAACATGATCAAAGAAAGAAAGAGCCTGCCTGTCTTCTTTAAGGAGTGACAGGAATCATGTTAAATTGCTCCCACTGGATGCAGTCATTGTAAAAGCAAAGCTATAGGAGCTGCACTTTCATTTGCAGCAACAGAACAAGCATCAGGGTTGAATAACTGTAATTATTAAATACCCTCTTGGTGACACAGGGTAACAAAGATTATAAAAAGAGAAGAAAATAGATGTTCTAATGGAAATACAAAAGGATCACAACCTTCACCTTTTACACTGGGTCTCAATTAATGCAAGCCTTTGAACATTAGTTTAAACAAAATGAAGGCATAATTGAACACTTTTCATTATGACAGCTGTGTGTATGTTAGCTTTTCATTTTCTGATGGAGTCAACTATTTTGCATGTAGGTATTGACTCCCACTCACTGCGGCTATTACTGTGCTTTTGAAACCAACGAACAACGCAGCATCACAAACGCAAGGGCAAACCTGCAGAAATGCTGGGTGACTAATTATGCTTCTATCTAAAAAGGATCAAGATTCACTCAGGTAATTTTGGTTTAAGCTCTCTAAATCCCTTTTGCTTGCACAATGCATTATTTCTCCTTCTGTAGGAGAGAAATAATAAGGACACATGCCATATAGGCTTGGCCATTTTATGACATATTCATTACAATACGAACTCAAGTAATGCTTGGAAGTTTTTGGCAATTGTTCAGGCAGGGGGCAGGTAGATAAAGGGGCAGGGAGCCAGTGTAAGGACTTTGGAACTGGGGTGATGTGCTCTGTTTTCCTAGTTTTAGTGACAATGTGAGCTGCTGCTGATTGACTTTTTGGGGAGACCTGTGAAGACACTGTTGTAGTAATCAATTCAACTAAAGACAAAGAAATGGATGAGTTTCTCGAGATCTTGCTTTTTTTCCAGGATTAAAGGATTAATCCTTTAATCCTGGAAATTTACTTCAGATGATAGAAGGCTGACTTTGTAATTGTCTTTATGTGTCTCTGGACGTTCTGGTGTGTGTGCATCACAACACCCAGACTGTAGGAATAGTTAGTGATTTCTAGCTACAAAGGCTAAAGTTGTGTGTTGAATCTCATTCCTCTTTTGGCCTGTTTCTGTTCAGCTAAACAAAGTTATGGCATAAATAAACAAATAAATAAATAATCATGGCAACTCTTTTCCTAAATGTATTAATCAACTTACAAAATTAAGTGCAAGTTGCAAAAAATGTCTCAGAACAGAAAGAATCAAATATGGCCAATGGACTCAAAGACAAGTGAGCCTCAAATTTAAGATTCTGCTCAAAGTTTCATAAAATGTTGGGCTTGCTGGGCGTGCTTCATCTCTTCCACAAGCTGTGGATCTTTACAATTCCCCCAGAGTTATCTTGCGGTGCTTCTCTTGTTAATGCTCTCATTGCAGTCTGTCTGCTTAGTCAGACAACATTTCAATAAGTTTGTAACTTTGCCATGTTCTTTCCATTGTCAGATGATAAATCAATTGTCCTATGTGAAAAGCAACTCTCCAGGTGTGTTAACATTACAATATAATATAATGCTCAAAATAGTTGATTTTACATAATATTAATTGAGCCTATATTTGAATAGGTGTTGATTGATAAATGCGGTTTTTATTTCTTGAGACAATTACAATGTTTTGTTGTATTTTCATTTTTCAAGAACAGATCAATGCATCATAACAAGTAAGCTTGTCATGATAACAAATTTTGCTGGGCAATAAATAGTTCCAGAAGTTATCATGATAAACAAAAATATTGTTTATTGCGATCACATCCACTAAAACTAAATTTTAGTGGATATTTTACCGATCCAAGAAATAAACAAAATAACAGAAACAACAAATGAAATTAATAATGAAGTCACCATAAACAAATTTGTCCTTCAAGAAAAAGGATTAGTTCAGAGCACTGCACCAGACCGAAACCGTTTTACATCCAGACCTTGGTAGAAATAGAGAGAGACACAAAAAAACGTCAATTCATGCAAATGAAAATGATTGAATTTGTTTTAATTTAACATGTTACTAATTGAAATATCTGGCTACAGCAGCAGAAAACCTCACTGTTTGCAACTCATGTCAACTAAAAAAATGATGTAATATTTACAAGGATTTTTCTAGATGATATCGGATTGGGAAAACATTGCATGGTTAGATGAGTCTTGATTTCAGCTGTAATATTCAGGTGGTGGTTCTGGGTTTGGCATGAACAACATTAAAAGTGTATACTAAGTGTGTTGATGATGGGTAGAATTATACTAATATGGAAGATATCTCCTTAGCAAGTTTTTTGAAATAGGGGTCCATTAAATCCAAGCAAAGCATAGCTAATATACTGGTGTATGAATGTGTTTCCACATGTTTCCTTTCATGTGCTTTTTATTTTATTTCTTTTTAACAACTCTTAAGGTACCAAGAAAGTCTCCAGACGTTTTAATATTTATGCAGAAACATCAAAAACTCTACAGGCTACCCACAAAACTCAACTGTAACTGATTTGTTTGTTTGAACACAAGCTGTTAGATCACAAAGGAACCCAAGGGCTCAGACAAAGAAACACAGCATGCTACAGAGTGCACATGCTAACTCCAGTGCTATTTGTAGAGGTGTTTTGATCATCAAATAGTATATATTATTTTCTCATGCTGCTTGATGCATTTTGCGTACATTTGACAGATGTTCTTATTTGAATGTGGCAGTGGGAGTATTTGCATATTTCTTCTTGGCCTTCCTTGGCTGCTCTTGTCACAGAGCAGAGCTTACTGTGTCTGACAGTGTGAGTTGATTACGGCAGAGTTTGTCTTAAACGCTAACCAGCTATCATGAATACGCAGTGACCTCCAAGTGCCTCCTTCATGCATTAGAATAAAGTTGATATTATGCATTTTATGCCTCTTTGCCATGCTCTTCCACCATCCTCTTTAGCTGTCACCCTTTCTTACTAACTTTATCCATTTCCTAAGCAATACAGTTGGGTTTTTTTGTGCTGCTCCATAAAACTGCAGATAGAAGTTATAAGCATAAACTTTAAAAAGAAGTATGAGGGGAAAAGTTCTGTGAAACTGCTGTGTAAGTGACACTACCATTCCTGTTCTCAAACCCTCCTCCTCTTAATTTTTTTCTTACGCATCACTTAAGATAACATCACAATGTGATCACACGGTGACTATCAGGACTTTTGCTCACAATCATGTTGGCCTGATTCCATTCACACATTCTAACTCCTTCAGAGTTTCATTGTATCTGCATTTGTGTTTGATCTAATAGAACTTTTTCTTTCCAGCAGCTTTTCTCCACCCTGCATCAAATTTCTGCTTAGGTTTTAAGAAAAACAACGCATCCTAATTTGTAACCTTTGACAAGGGAGAAGCAGCAGCCTCCTTACAAGACTCCGCAATGAGAAGTCCCCCCACAGCACCTGTGAGGGATGCAGACTGAGACTTAAAGTGGAAAAACAGTCTGGAGGAGATAAGGTACCTGATTAAAGTGAACACAGGGAGGAAATGATGATGTTTAAACTCACTTTGAAGCCTCAAACTGGTAAATAAATGATGTGCTCAAGAAGACTCAAGAAACGGCTGTGGTTTGTACACCTGCGGCTCAATGCTTAAATATTCATTTCCTGTCAAAGTCACACACTCACACACATTTTAGGAATGTGTATGTAGCTTCTAAGAGTGAGTTTAAATTTTACAAAGTCAATATTGAATTAAAAAAAGCTATGTGCACACAAGCTGCAGGTGAGAAATGAATAAAAGGAATAAAATGTGGGGTATATTTTACCTTCTAATTAACAATTCCACACATCTTTAAAATTCCCTCATCAGTGGACAGCATGCAGCAAAAGAAGCAAAAGCCCTCTGAGCTTTTTATCAGCTCTCTTGCATTTCTTTCATCAGTGCCATACCAGTAATGGCCCTGAGATTAGTGCCGGATGTCTTACCTAAACTTCTCATTTGGCAGGAAAGGAGGGTGAGAAGAATCTTTTTATTTATTTACTCATTTCAAAAACGATTGCAGCTGAAAGAAAGACTAGGCAAAATACATTTCCTTTGATTGCTGTAAGCTGAATATTTGTGGTGAAAATTGTAGAATAACTTGAAGTCAATTGCAGCAAACATGCAGAAATGTAAGAAATGAGCAAAATGCATATAGAAAATCTGTAAAATCCCACCCTAAGGCCATTTGAAATCGCTGCACAACATTGCTTCCAAACCTATACTGTAAGGTCACTATGGAACCCTCTAGGAGACATGGGGAAAAGAAAATATTTTGCGCTACCTCACAATACTTTTCGTTACTTCGCAATATGCTTACTGCAATATTTGTTGGTATATTTTGTATACTGTTAGAAATGTCAAATTAAAATTTCAACTGCATACACATTTAAAGAGCCTCAGTCTTTATTCTTAAGTCTTTGGTACAAAAAACCGATTAAAAATTGATTTATTCACTGCAGGTCTGTTTGTGTAACTTTATAAGGTTTAAAAAAAGAAAGTTAAAGCTAGCTGAAATACTAATGACAGCATGTAGGCTATCACTAGCAAGTTGACCTACAGTAAAATGCCCCATACAATGTGAAAAAAATGGCACAACCCAGGCCTTGATCAGGCGTTATTTTATCCATATTACCAATATGTAACAAAATGGCATAGTTTTTACCCTAGAAGTTTTTAGAGTGTAGATTTGAATTCATTTTCTTTCCACTGACATGCAAATGTACCAATCCACCACAAATCATCCAAAAACAAGAGTGGTCCCTTTCCATGTATTTTAAAACAACTATTTTACTAGTTTGTTGTCTCAGTCTTTCTTTATACTTCACTCTGCTAATTGATAATTGTGTCAGACTGCTCATTAGACCATCTCCTTTAAAACTGCTTGACTTTGCATTTACGCCCTTTCCTTCTCATGTCTTCATTTCATGTCTCCTTCATCTATTTGGCTCCATCCTGAGCCTTCTCTCTCCCTAGTCAGCATATGTTTCAGAAAGTCCTTCAGGGCTTTCTTTCTGTCAGCCTGAGTACAGATATTTCAGCACCTTGATTTCAGCGTAATTACATAAGGATAACTGATGACTCTCATTGAATGCATTTCTTTCTTCCTTCCTGTCAGCCCCATCAGGAAAAGGACCTGAGGCATAGCAATCACTCACTATCTCTCCTTTGCAGACGGGCACCAGAATCTTTACAAAGTTTACGAGTAAAGACAAAAGGAGATGTTTTTTTTTTCTTTTCTTGATTGCATAGTTATTATACAAGAATAACTCTCCCTAAATGCATTCCACTCTCTTTCTGTCAAACTAAAAGGAAAAAGACCTGGGGCACAGCAATCACTCGCTTCTGCTCTGCACCAGAGGGAGGTGCAACTATTTAAAAATTGTACAGATATTAGATATTTTTTTTCAGCATTTAAGTTTCATAATCATGACAGGGACTTTGGCCTAGTATAAATGCTATTTTTGAGAACCCCACTTTGTAATAGTCACACAGATGTATAGATACCCACCAGGGAATTACCAAGGGCAACGGTTTTACAATGCTTGACAGTGAACAGTTCCTCAGGGACATCTCTGAATTACTCACTGGTTCTTTAATAAACAGATACAAAGAGAAACCCCATTTACACCTGACCACAATTTTCTTAACAAAATCTCCTTTGTTTAGAGGTTTTGTTTTAAAAACAAAGTTCCAAACAGAAAAAAAACTGCCAGATTATTTGTTTGCACAAATTAATCTGAGCTTTGTTAAAAATTAAAAACCAAAAGTATTAGTACCCATCCTAAGTTTGCTGTGTACATATTACACACAGGTTTCTAAAAAACAGCTTAATTTCTGAGATTTTTTAGCCTATTCTGTTGTGTGTGAGAATGTTTTTCTGAATGTAAACATTGCATTTAATTTGGAAATCAAGATCCCACAATCTGGAGGAAGTGTGGTGAGGCACAGAATCCAAGTTGCTTGAGGTCCACAGTGATAATTTGGGGTGCCAAGTTATTTACTGACAGTGGTCTCCTGCGTGAGTGTGTTATCATTCAGAACATTTTACAGCGCTTTATGCTTTCCTTTGCTTACAAGCTTTATGGAACTTTTGATTTTATTTTACAGCAGGAAATAGGACATGTCAACTCTGCTATTCGTACCAATTCCTAGCTTAACAATCAAGTTATCACTGTGTTGGCCTATCAGTAAACCGTTCTTACTTATACTCCATAGAAAATCTTTAACTGTCTTCAAGAAAATAATATAGAAACTTAGCAATAATCCAAATAAACTGAAGGTCTCCATTATATTAACATGTTCTTCAATACGTCAGCAGTCCAGAGACTAATTACATTCATGTTACACAATGCATAATCAAATTTTACAACAAACAAGCAACATGATAAATTAATATACTGTATGAGGCATACTTTTCAGTAGACCAAAATATTTGCACAAAAAAATCTATTGGTGCCTTGTATCATTTTGGGTAAGATAAGATGTAAGCTAGAAATAAAAATAATTTTAAAACAAATGTAACAATATCTGGGTAATTAATACATTTCAAATATTAGTTTAAGTATACATTCTCATTTTCTAATTTATTAAGATGCTTAGCTCTGCTGTTCACACTTCATAACAGAGATCTTTTGCAAGAGATATTTTCAAAGCAGTGAATAAATTGCAGAAAATGGAGGAGAGTACCCAGGAGTTACAAGTTTGAAAACACACCACGGAAATTGCTGTTTTCATGTAGCATCACCTCAAGAATAGTGGAGAAGGTGTCCTGATGACTGTTTTTGTGTCAATATCAAGACCACATTCATCTAAATCTAGGCCGACTGTTGATGGCAAGTGGAAGGCAGTGGATAAGAGTACAAAGCACAAATTCTAGCCAGTATGCACACTTGTATACAACAGTATTGAATTGCTCTCACAATTTCTTATCTTTCAGACATTTTCTGTTCTCCTTTATAATGTGTTTAAACAATTACAAAATATATGGGACATGTGCAAAAACCATTTTTTAGAAAGCTGGAGTGGAATGTTCAAGATATTTTAGGCCCATGGTGGTCATAAAAGAGTCCTTTAGGAACAAAGAATGAATTCAGAAAACAAACACTGACACTTTGTAATTGCTCTTCTTAGGCACACATCTAAGCTCAGCATGTGCAGAAACCCACAGCTGCACCAACAGAGGGCCTCGCACCAGGGCCTTGATTTAATCATTGCCCAGCGAGGGGAGAGGCCAAGCAGGCAACAAAGCTGCCCTCCAGCCTTCTATCCTCCTGTCATCAATGCACCCAATAGGTTGACCCAGGAGAGGCCAATCCCTCATCCTCCACCCTCCACCTGGGGTGTTTGAAGATGAGAGGAACTGTGTGTAGAGGGAAGGGAGGACCAGGAGGAGGAGAGGCAGATGAAACCGAGGTTGTTTTCTTTGAACTGCTAATCACTGCGTTTAAAGTTGACCCCGCTTCCTGTCCCTCTTTCAGTGTTAAGCTCATTAAAATACACACCCTGACAAAAGATTTGGGTGTGAGTTCAGCTCGAACCTTTACAGAATGCTTTCTCAATTCCCACTAAATACTGAAATCTTAACTAAAGACAGCAAGAAGTTTGTAGAATAATTAAATTAAAAATACTGAACACAGTTGCTGTTTTAATGTAGTTTTCTTAGTCTTGTTTATAATTTTAAAATAGACATCACAAGGTTATTTTGGAGTTAAACTACTATGAGCAGATATAATATTTATTCTCTAGTCCCACCTTGAAGGGCTCCAGAAATAAATCAACTTAATCTGAACTAATTAAGATATATTGGTCATTAATATGATAAATAAAGACCATAACTTGGAGCAACTATGTCATTGGCTTTACCAAAAGATTGTTCTCTGAATTATTTCTAAAAATCTACATTTTTAGGTCTCTGGTAAACAGCTCATTACAATAGCAACACAAATACACATGAAACAAAGCTGCATGCACAAACTCACTCATAAGGATATTTGGATTCAGTCCTACAATTACTCTGAACAATTTTACAGTAAATAATCTCTGTAAAGTATGTCTTTATTTGATGTATATGAACCTTCTTGTTCTAATATTGGTGGTACATTGAAACACTAATTTAAGCACTAATTTTAGGTGACAAAGGAACATTAGAAACTAAATTATGTAGACTCAGTATAAATGGAAGGTCCAAACAGAGCCACTTTGGTATGGACCTACTCAGAGTTACATGCGCATGCTAAGTGTGAATTGTGCTCAGTCTCTGCTGGATCCAATTTGGAAGTGTTTGCATTGAAAACAGTGAGACACAACAAGCCCAAGGAGACTCACATTGATGGTTGGCTGTGGAGGGAGAGCATGATAAGGCACAGCAAAGATGGAAAGTTGAGTAGCAAGGGATCAATCAATCATCGCTCCTGTTGGTTTATATTGACTCAGAGGTCCCACTGGGCTACCACGGTCAATGTGCTTTCAGGCATTTTGTGTGGGTCGATGACGGAGCATGCCTGACTTACCTCTCACCTTTTGTGTGCGTGTGAATCAGTGTAATAAATTAGATGGGGTTTTTTCAGGTGCACTGAAAGGTTTTCATAGATTCCCCCATTACAAAAAAGCAGCCATTAGTTATCTTAAGGTGAATATGTGTTTGGAAATTACAGCCTCTAAAAATTTTATATTGATGGTACAATAAGATGTACATAAACCCATGGTTTCAGTTCTTTTAGAATACTTCTAATTTACAACACCTTGCAAAAATATTAATTTTCCACATTTTCTATAATTCACAGTCCTGAATGTGTCTTGTTGGCATTCTGTATAGCAGAACAACATAACACATAATTATTGGCTATTTTATTTATATTTGTTACATAAAATCTAATTCATCACCATAAATGGACATTGAGGTGGTGAAATAACATTTAAAAATAGTAAAGATGGTTTTTGAAAGGCTACATATATGTGTTGATAAAACACAAAAAAGCTCAGGTAACAGAGAAGCTATGCTATGTAATAACGATAACAATCAAATTTAGATGCTGTACAGAGTGTGAAGAATCTGTTTAAAGAGAGTAGAACAAATTTCAGTCAGAAGTTTAGTAGAATTTTAGTCCGACGGCTGACCATTAAGAACAGAAGAATTCGATTTTCTTGCACTATTACCATAACCCTCTCTGACTAATCTTTAAAAAGTATTCAAACTACTAAGTTGGCAAATGCTGTGAAATGGCCCCTGGTCCTCCAAGTGTCTTTTGTAATTCAGAAATTCTTCATGACATCTCCTGAGATTGTTGTGGCAGACACTGACTCTACATTAAGTAAACCCGTACTGTTATTTTTCAACTTGCCATGTTATCTGACAATATTTTTTTTAAATTTTTTTAAAAATCAAACACAAGCCACAACAAGGTATAAGATATATATTGTAAGTGAGCTTCGGATACACACAAGACACAAGAAGAGACGGTAAAGAAGTATGGGAGAACATGGGCTCACAAAGTGAGTTAAAAAAGAAAAATGAGAGTACACAAAAAAATAGCAATTTGTAGAGAAATGGCAAAAAGTTTGGAAGATTGACACGAAGACAGGGAGAAATTAAGATAGGGTGGCACTAAAAGAAAGCTGTTTTGATGATTGTCTGCTTGGAAGAACATTTTCTTGTGTTTTCTGATTTACGAAGCTTAGTCTTTCCTGTAAATACTATATTTGGGTTAATTCTTCCAACCCCCCTTCGTAAATGAAAAACAATCTGTGAATGTGAAAAATCTAACTATGCTTTGTTGCAGGATAGTAACAAGATATTGTATTTTGTTTATCTGGACAGGAATGGATGTGCACATATGTAAATAAGCTTAAACATACTGTTGAAATGAAAATCTGCATGATTTTACCAAAACATTTTGCAAGAGCTTTTTTTTTTTTTTTTAACAAACTGCAGGGTCATCAATCATGTGGGTGCTATGAAGGCTTGACGGCACGGGTATACACTGACAGGATCTGAGTGATGGATGATTGACAGCTGATGATTACCTGAGCTGAGGGTTGGTTAGTGTCTCCTGGGTGAACCTCGCTGAAGCTCTGCCTTGAGTCAGGTGGACCAGGAAGAAAATAAATTTACAGAAAATAAACTGGGATCAACCGTGTATGTAAATTTTGAAAAGATTACAACAATGTTTCTTTATATAATTATTTGTGAAATTCTCACACTCCTGGTTTATGTTGAGGACTAATAGCCTATGTATATGCAGCAGCTGCTCTACCTCAACACCACACACCACCCCGCTCTGGTGGGGAACCAGAACTCTATCTGGTTCTAGTACAGGCAATGAAAGAGACCAATATGTTTTCAGAAAGCTGCTGAATGGTGCCCTTTGAAGATTAATGAGAATAACCATTGCTGACCTTTAAGATTGTGACAACCACTGTGTCTTTGTGTACCTTTTATAGACACATTCTAATTTGTATCCCATATTGGAGATTTAAAACTGTCAACAGGTATTGCTTGTTATGGACTGGCATGAGTTCCTTTTTTGGTATGTAGCACTCCCAATGTGTAAGAATGCCTCCATATTTGCTACAACCGTATTCAGTTGTAGCAAATATGAGAAAATGGAGAAATGGAGAAAACTAGACATATTTTATCTACAAAGAGTACATAAAAGCATTTTTTTTTTTACAAATGATTGTACACATATTTGTAATCCTGAGCTATGTGACTTTACTAGCATGCTCAATACACTCTAAAAACAGTTTTTGCCTCTGTTGAAGTCTTAGTGAATCTGAGGTCCATTCCAGTCCTTATGGACCAGTGTCTTTCATGTTTTCGGTGTTTCTCTTCTACCACACACCTGACTTAAATGATTATTAAGCGTCTGCACCACTAAATGGCATGCAGAGGAGATCATGTATTCATTTGCATCAGGTGTTTGTGAACAGAGACATCGAAAATATGCAGGTCAGTCGTCCTTAAGGATTGTAAATGATGTCTGCTCTATGGCTTTTAGATCAGCTCACATTGGCTGATCGATTAAGCACAGATATGGCCATGGCCATTAAAGCAGGTACTGCCCTGGTACATTTAGTAGTTAGGTTGAAATTAGCAACTCCATAAACCTTGTAAGCAGAGGGAACATAGTGTTCTAAAATTTCCTGATAGGTGATTTAGCTGACTTTAGACTTATTAAAACAAATTGGAACCCCAAGCAACTCAGATTTTGTACCTGCTGACTCTTCCCTTCTACTCTAGGTCCTTGATTTCCAAATGGAATGCAATTTTACTTTTAAGAAAGGATTTTGATCTACTGAGCAGTCAGCCAGTTCTCTTTTTTTCCTTAGCTCAGGTAAGTTGCTTCTGACATTGTCCCTAGAGTTCCTGGAGTTCAGGAGTGGATTAATATCTGAAATTTTACAGTTGTAGCCAATGTCCTGAATTTATCTGTGTGACTTCTGAACCACTCCACCTCCTGTGAATATCCCTGAACTTTTGAAGAGGCTTTTCTTCACAATCCTTTCAACAGACTGCAGGTATCCTTGTTTTGTGTGCACCTTATCCACCACAGCTTTCCCTTCCACTATGCTGTCCATTAAAACACATGAATACATTAGTTGGTGAACAGCCAGGATATTATTTTACCAATCTTTTGTGGAATTATCCTCCTTTTTGGGGACATTCGTGACTGACTGCTAAGCAACTGTCAAGTCAGCAGTTTTCCCTTATGCCATAATATTACTGTATTTTACAAAAAAATATTTGTATTACTCGTGTAATATTTTGACATTCTTTTGTTGTTGAAACTTTCCATTATCAACAAAAATAAAAGAAATGAAAGCTTTAAATGTATGTATAATGTAATATTTACAAGTTTCACTTTTTGACCAAAAAATAATTTCACATTTTAATTTACTAAGCTACATCTCCATCTATTCATTTGGGGTGGTTCTTGCTTGATCACAGGGAGTGACTTAGTAAATGACTGAATGTAGTGTGTGAATGTAGTGTGTAGCACTACACACTACAATGTAGTGTGTAGTGCGTTACAATACTTGTATTGTGTCATAAGGCGCAATACAAGTACGGATCATTTATCATTCCTGGAGAGAATCCACACAGGCAGGGGGGAAACATGTAAACTCCAGGTAGAAAGACATCAGGCCAGAATTCAAACCACAGATGTTCTCTGTGCAAGGCATGGGCTAACAACTGTGCCAACATGCAGATCTAAAAAGCAACTGTATTAATTTTGTTGGGGAATTTTATCAAAAATGGAATTAGCTTTATAGTTGCATACTCATATCTATCATAAAGGTACTTTTCAAAACCTGCAAGAGGGTTAAGCAAATTGAGGGCCAGAGAGTCAGGGTTTTCATACACTTCACATGCCATCCTTCTTATCTACTCTTAGACAAATTATTTAACCGCAGACACATTAGGTACATTTATCTTTAAGAGCATGAGTTCCTTCTCTTGTTTTTCATTGTGCTGCAGCATAGGACTAAATTAACAATCTTTTTATACAACTCACTTTCTGAGTTGCCGAATCAGATAGGTCAGCCTACCCTGTAGCCTGTGATTAATGGTGGAGTGCTTTTTCTGGGCGACTACCAAAACAGAAAAGAAGAGCTGAGGTTATTGGGTAAAATGTTGCTGAAATAAGAACAAGATTAAACAACAAAGAGAGGAAAACATTGGTTTTAAGAGTATGTTAAAGCTCTCAATGACAACAAGCACTGATAAATAGTGGTTTGTTGCCGTATACCATTTGTGTCAATGTGATAAATTTAAAGCGTTTTTTTGTATGTTTGCTTACAAACATACAAAAATGACAGAATTAACAAAAATGCTCAAGTATCGGTAAATAAAAAGTTGGCAATTGCGGTATTAATTTATGAGTATTCATTTAATTATTCAAAAGAACTCTCAAACATCAACTTCCCCACTTAATAGAGCTTATGTGTGGGAGACATGCACGGATGACATGCATGTACCCCCCAAAAAATCTCAGCATATTGGCAGTCACACACACACACTTATTTGGACCCACACAATTCCTTTTGCCTCACAAAAACATGTCCTAACTCAACTTATCTTGCAACTCATCCATAATCAAATATGACACTCCTTGCCTCTTCCTCCCCTCTATCACCCTTGCTCCCTTCTCACGCACCCTCCTCTTGCTCTCAAATCCCAAAATACCAGTCTGCTGAACAGCAGTCTCCCTATAAGCCCCAGGCCAATTAGAGTGGTGTAGCAGCATTGTTATGTGCCTGTCATGGTGGGTTTCTCCTCCCCACTCTCTGTTTGTGGCAACACAAACTGCTGCTGGGCCACAGGCAGCTTAGAGCCGGAAAGGAAATGGAGGGAGTGAAGACAGGAGGAAGAGAAAAGGAGAGGAAAACGTCATACTGTTTAAGAAGAGGTGACTTCTAAAAATGCAATTCTGGAAGAGTTTTTGAATAATACTATAAATTCTATTGCTTGAAGTTATTCTTCATTAGTACATACACAATAAGAAAGCATAAGCTAGATAAGAGAAGATTTAAAATACAGATCATTTTGTTTTTCTCTTAATCATCCTCCCACTATACACAGCTGATTACAATCAAAATTCTTGGGTGGAGGTGTTTGATAAATTTGAAGCCCACACTTTGTTCTGCAAAAACATTAGCTGATTTTCGTACAATTACACAAAAATAAAGTGTTAAAGCAATCTTATTTGAACTAAAATAAAAGTAGAGGAAAACGGTGCATAAAAAGTGATGTGACACAATTTCTTCTGACTACATTTAAACACAGCGGTAGAGTACGCCCGAGTCCAAAAACATCACTGTTAGTTTAACTGGTCTCTCTAAATTCTCCTTAGGGCTAAGTGTGTGCATGGCTACTTGTCCTGTCTGTCGCTATGTTGCCCTGCAATGTACTGGCAACCCGAACAGGGTGAACCCTGCCTCTCGTCTGTTGACAGAGCGCCAGAGGGGTGCTCCAGACCCCATGAGATGGATGATATGTATATGTTGTAAATACTGATCTGTGGATTATGAATAAGTTGACGATGCTGAGGAACTTCAGACTTTGACACCTGATAGACTAGACTTGAAGGAAAAAAATCTAGCAAAATGTCACACCCTGAAAGTTCAAAAATAAATGTTTTTGAATAGAAACCCTGTTTTAAAATATTAATGTAATCAGTTTTATACTATCGGGTTAATTGATGACTCTAAATTCTGTGCTGTGGCCAATATGTTTGGTAAGAGATATGTGTCAGCCCCGACAAAATTTGTACATGTCACCCTGAAACCACCACTGAAACTGTAGATACTGTATTTAGCAATATGGCTCTCAAGTAATTGAGATATTTAAAATTGGTATAATGGTAAATGTAACATCAACATTCTGCTTCCTGATTCAACATGTACGTTTTAGTTTTATTCTGGTCAGATTCACAATTGCCTGAGGCTGTTGCGGCTGTCACTGGATAGGGATGGGGTTCACACAGGCTCCCAGATTATCTCAAGGAAAAAACACAAAAAATGGCTCATTATAATTAAACTATTGCTACCCTATGTAAGTGGCAATTTTTTAAAGCATAAATCCGTGTAAAAAGAGATACATACCAAGTCTCTACAATATATTTCTGGGTGAAAAAACCCTTTATTTAAAGGGTTTTTTCACTGGGTTTTTTCACCCAGTGGTCTCTGCTGAACTTTGATTTGTCAAGGACATTTATGGTGGGTAAATTTTTCAGTTTACTTTAACTACATTTTAATGTTGATACAGAGTGAGAGAATACTGTGAGTGTGTTAAGCTCACTTTGTTGGCAAGGTGAGTGGATTAAGTTTTTGAAAGTTGTTTTTATACTCACACCCACAGAGTAAGTATAAATGGATTATACAATGATAAAACTAGCTGAAATTAATCAATGCTGTTGTTTCGGAGATTTTGGGTAAATAAATAAATAAATAAATATATATATATATATATATATATATATATATGCATTAAAGCATCACCTGTGCTTTAATGCATCATAAAAGCACAGGTGATGTGAAATCCTCTTTGCTAAGTCTGTTTGAGTTTTTATTTTCTAAATCATCCATTTTTTCCTTTTCTTCCCCCAATAGATAGAGAAAAATGTCTTGTGAGTGCAGCACAAGTCTGAGCTGCCACTCAAAGCAAACAATTACAAGAAATGATTTTTTCAAGCAGACAGTTGCAGCAGGGTGCCTTTTATTAGCCATACTTCTTACAATTACGGCTTTCTGTTTTTCGTATTTTAATGTATGCTGTCACACGAAGATGATGTTTGCATTGAACATTTATGATTATAGGGTACAGAGCATTTTTCAATCTCATTTTTTAAGGAGAAATTTGTTTGTAACTCTATTTATTATTCACTGTACACATTGTGCAAAATGTAAAAAAAATCCTAAAAAAGGTCAAATAACAAAATAAAGCTTGAATATTTATGTTTAGCTAACATGAAAATAATGCTAACTTATGCAAATTTTGTTAACTTTGGATTTACCTCAATGTTATATTATGTTAGCACTGTATATATTATTAGCTGCAAAGCTGCAAAGGTACTTGAGGAAAAACAATTGAACTATACAATCTGTTTGAATTAATATTTATGCCAGGAATGGTTCATTTTTATAATCAACAAAAGATTTTATTGGCATTATATCAATTAAATACTAATTGATCGTTTATCTTTGGTAATGAGCTTCAAGTCTTTCAGATTGTAAAGCTTCCTCATTATTACTCAAATCTTCAGCTCCCTTCATAGATTCTCTCTCAGGCTACGTTTACACAAGACTGCTGCCTGGAAACTGTCAATATTTTCAGACGTTGATTGGGGAAAAGTTCCATGTTTAGATCACACCACCAAGACAATGCAGTTGCTTTGGCTGTACCACAATATGGCGCTGTGATTTTAGCATGCTGTCGAACGTGCATGCTCTTTTTACTCTTAGCTTCTACCTCAGTAGCTTCCACCTCATGGTAAACAGTAACCAATCTCTGTCTTCCATGAATGAAGTTCTTATATAACACATATATTCCTTATCAAAGATTCTGCTACTTAACCTTGCAATCTGCCAATGCTATCTGCCATTCTTTTTGTTATCTGCCCACAGATGCGTAAAATATACCCTGCATTCTGTGTAGAGTACTCCACACCTCTGTGGGGGGTATTACAGAAAAGTTTCAATCTAAGAACCTGGTTTTAAAATGTGCAAGTTTCAGAGTCTCCAGTCACTGATGCTGTGTAAATGAGCGGCTGGATTGTAACAGAAATGCTTCTTTTTAACTGAAGAGTGGCTCCATGTAAATGGGGTCTCAGATGCAATTTGGAACTCTGGAATCATCAGCTACTCCAAAACAATAATAGCAAAAGAGCCACTTTTCTACTACTTCTTCCACAGCATAGTAGACAATATAAACCACAAACTGTTGATTTGTTTTTGCTGAAACCCTGTTTTTTATTTCCCAACTTAAAATTAACACTTTTTTTTTTTTCTCAGCTGTCTTAATACACTTAGCTTGCTCAACATACTCAACAACTGCTGAGCTGTAAGGTTTCAGCACTCAAGTAACTTATGGTGAAACTTATGGTTCTTGTTCTAAGATAAGCAAACATTTTCCAATGTTAATTTCAAATTTGATTTTATAGTAACATGCCAGCAAATTTGGAAATGTTTTCCAAGTATAAAATCTTCTACATATGCTTGAGATGTCGAAATATTCCCATAGGAAAAAACATGCTTTTCACGTGACACATTTGCTATAATTATTTTCTTCTCTGTTTTCAGCTGTACGGACATTAGACCACATGTTTTACCATGTAAATACATCTCTCCACACACAATCAGAAGGGGAAATGTGAACTTCGTGAATTGTTTTTCACAAGTTGCAGTCATTTAATACAGTCAATGTTATCCTGTTGAAGAAAATGAAATATTACACAAGTTTTTTTCTTCTGAGACAAGTTGAGTGCCATTTTTTTACTTTCATTTGAACATCAGATAATTTCCTCTAATATCCTCATTATGCCTTTTACATGTCTTAATTGACATCTAGTCAAATTCTTTTTTTTTTTTTTTTTTTTACCAGGAGCCTTGTAGTAGAGAGGCACTTGCCTTAGTTTAAATGCCAGTGTGTCTTTGATGTCACAGCAGTGCATTACAACCCTCTATTTCACCACCTCCGCTTATGTGAAGGGCCCATTAATGGTTCCATGGGAGGAGGACTCAGATTGGATTCAGTTCCTGTTGTCAGTTGCAATAAGGGGGAAAAAAATATGTTTACTGTCAGCTTCTAGTACAATAGAGATAGATAGAACTGTTTCATTGCATTACTTTTCCTTTTAGAAAAGTACACAAATCAGTTCTGATCTGTTGTCCAATAACGAGTGTAGAATTAGCTATCACTCTAATTATTTTATTTGTCTTCCTTTCTGCTTAGCTGATTTTTATTACTTAATGAAATGCATCTGTTTTATTACTGATTTCAGGAAGATATTTTTTAAATACAGATGTGAGTGCACAGGGACCAATACTATAGTGGAGTTGCTCTTGACAGTTTTGTTTTACGCCTTATTCAACAAGACTAATGTGCTATAGAGAGATATTACATTGCAGCTCAGTCTATGACTGTATGGGAGTTCTACCACATAGACTAAAAGGAGGGACAGTTAACGTCCTTTAAAGCAAAGTAGGAAAATACCTATGAATAGTGTGAAGCCTCATTACTTGAGTAAATGGGTAAATGCCCCATAGCCTGTACCACCCACAGTATGCCAGATGCAAGAGCAAATTGGTCTCTAGAGATTTGTATACATGCCTATGTGAATACCTGTGTGCATTTGTGTGTTGTACAGTATGAAAGTGGGAGAAAAATATGATTGAAGAGGACAAATATGCCAGAAATAACCTGATTAAATTCAGAAAATAAACAAAACACTGTTGAGTGTATGTCTTCCTTGTACCAAGTTATCTATTAAAGTTTATTTGTTTAGGTAAATAAAACCACACAGGGAAACAGATATGAGACAATATAATTTCTATTTAAGCAAAAGTAAAATGCAGAGGCATTGTGTAAAAAGGAAAGCTTGCAGGACCACCTAGTAGTAATTGTGTCCTCAGAAACAGATTGGTCTGAGTGACACAAAAAGCTTTTGATACACGTGCGTCTGGAAAAATCGCAGGCTTACGTGATACAAATTAAGAAATAATAAGATTAAAAAAAAAGTATAAATGTAAAACAAACCCGCTCCAGAACATGATTTTAAATGTCAAGATTTAAAGCACCATTTAAAGATAATATATTTTTTTCCACAAATTTGTAATTTTCAAGTAACAAGAGATATTTCTTCCTTATTTTTATGATTTTAAGGAATTAGGCACCCTCTCACTATTTGACATCTGTATGTAATTTTACAAACGCATAATAACATACAATGCACCAAGAAAGTATTCACTTTTTCCACATTTTATATTATTGTTTGTTTTGAATTAATATCTTTCCTCAAAATTCTACACACAAATACTCCAAGGCAATATTATGGAAAAACTTTTGAGTGTCTTGTAAATGTATCAAAAATAGAAAACCAAGAAATCACATAAAAAAGACACAAGCAAAGTGGACTCAGATACATCAGTTCTGTCAGAAAGAATTGGGGTAAACTGGGTTCTTATGTTTCTTTTGAAGTAAAGGTTTCTTCCTTGCTTAGCGGCTCTTCAGCCCATGTCAGTACAATACTTGTTTCACTATGGATGAAGATACTTTACTACCAAGTTCTTACAGCATCTATTTTAGGTTGTTGGGTATTGTTCTGTGGTCATGGTCAACATTTTTTAATTTAAAAAACATTCCAAAACTATTTCTAAAAAATGTTTTCACCAAGTTTTCTGGTATTTAGCAATAAACAATTTGGTAATTCCAACTAAGCCAAAACAAGATAAGTTTGATGTGATTTACATTCAGATAGTAAGTAAAAATTATGTCTTTTTTATGCAAAACATGCTATCTGATTTCAACTGTAGGTAACATTCTTCAGAATTTGCTCTACATCCAGGTATCATTTCATATGTATAAATGGTTTCAGCAGGCGCACACACACCTGACCTCAAATGAGACCCAGATATTCATTCACTGAACTGTTTTACCTTTGTAAATACATTTTCTCTGTCTGTGTGATTGGATTCAAACTTACTTTCAAAAGTTTAAATATGGATGCCACTTTTTGTAAAAATTTGGATTTTGTTAACCTAACACTTTTGTTTTAAAACTTTCTGCAAAACTGCAAAAGCAGTTTGGGGAAGTCTGCCTGACAGCTTGGGAAACTCAGCATTGCTACATTAATGCAGCAACATTGGGTTTGTCACATTTCCAGTAAGTTGGTCTCACAAACCTTCTGCTCACACTGAAGTCACTGGAGTCAAAAATGACATTTTTCTGTTATTCATTCAAAACAAATGAAAAATGGGATTCCTTATTTAAAAGTGGCAATAAATATTTTCTAAAGTTGAATTAATACTCCCAGGAAGTATTCTGCACCAAATTAAAAGATTTAATGCTCAGGGGAACAATTTAATTTTAATGCTCATAACATAGCAAGCCATAAGATTTGATCTACAATCAACACAAAATTTTGCGCCAGTAGAATATCAAAGTTGGATTGTCACACAAAACCATCACATCTGATTCTTACAGACCAAAGCTGTAGATATGCAATTACTGTGAAATACTTTCATTTAACACAGAAGAATACACAAGAAAAAAACTGTCAGCTACTATTATATAAGTATAAGCATAAGACAACAAGTAAGCTATAAATCTTCTGTTCCGCTTATGTGTCACTATAATACTATTACAAGGAAGTCTTCAAAGAGAAAACATTTGTCAGAACTGCTATGTGAACCATTGGGTGTACCCTGCCTCTTGAGCCTCTTTTTTTTTCTAACTTGAGATTACAAAGGATTTTATTTGCTACTTTTCTTTGGGTCACTCCTGATTCTATAAAATAACTGATTCACTAAAAGAAATAGGAATATATAACTCTACTCGAAATACACCAGGACAAGGACATTGACTGTGGAAACTGATGTGGACAGTATGTTCAATGGACATTATATGAACTGAATTGAACTCAATTGAAGGAAACTGAGAGTTGAATGTTTTATTTATTGTGTCAATGTGTTTTGGGTGGGGGAATAAAAAGTGTGTTCACTGATGTCCCTCATTAAAGTCATTAACTATTCAGATTAAATTCTTACAGTACACTGCATTCTTTACAAAAAATGCTTTGGGTGTGTTTTATTGTGGTTATAGGTTTGTTTTCTTTTTAATCTTGTACAGTTGCCATTGCCAAACTTCCCACGGACCTAACAGAAGTGATCCTAATTGTGTAGACTTTAGTCGTTTCAATAAATCATATCAGTAGATATTTAGGCATTCTGGAATACTCAATTCACGAAGCTTTACAGGTACATGAAGGTAGCTGGGTAAAACAGGGAAGTAACAGGAGGATCAAGCAAGGAGTGAGAGCAGGAACTGAGTTGACATACTGAGTGTTTTTATCCTAAAGTTTATAAAGAAGTGAAACATTCCACCAGCTTTTACAAACTAGAGCTGTGTATTAAAACAGCGACATTGGCCACTGATTTAAAATGACGCCTTTCACACTGTTTTCTATCTTTCCATGTTTGCTGGGATATTGGAAAACTTGTGTAACATGAGTCCAAATTAATGGGATTTTGTTGAGGATCAAATCCTGCCAAATCTGTGAAGAATATGTCAGTTTGATGTGTTCATTAGTTGTAGTGGAAAAATTTACACATGTAATGGAAATGTCATTTATAATTTCCTGCAACTTCACATTCATAGATTGTTTGTCTGGAATTATTTCACAGGTGACACTTTTACTCACAATCTTAAATTCATTTTACATGCATTTGACTATTTGTACAAGTTTGGATTTTGTGCTCTGCAACTTCTCACATCGTCATCCACAAATCTTCTAATCTCGAATATAAGTTTGAATGTTTTGAAACATATTTACCTTCAAGACATACCATCTCTATATGGTATGTCTTAAATACTGACAGGACACACATTGCTTAAACTGTCTTTTGAACTGCTGCTGCTGCTAAGAGCCACTTTAGGACTGTAGGAAGCAGCTATAAACGCTGTCTTTTAAAACGATCTGTTTTAAATGAAGCTGTTTAAGTTGGCTCTCTACCTGTGGAAAGTCATGCTTGTTGATTTTTTTCTGGCCTCTATTAAAACCTATCTCTAGCAAGAATTCCACTCTAGAGTTGGTTTGCGCAAATACTAATCATTATTCTATATATATATCTTCAAATAGACCATAATATTTTAAATACCTTTTAAATAATAATAGAAATATAAGCATTGCAAAATTGTATGTTATCACATAGGAATGTCTGCCATTCACAAGCAGTATATCTGCCATTTCTATAGTTCACAACACCTCAAGTTCCTGGGGTCTTTTTGTCTGTCACTTCTATTGGTTATATGTTTGTCTGTTTTTTATTTATTTATTTTATTTATTGCAAAGAGAAAAATGTGTGGAAAAATCATGCAAAAATGTTCACAGGTTAGTGTTCCATTATTGTTGACCATAACTGTATTAAAAAGTACACTCAATAAAAGAATGGGGGAGACACTAAAAGTTGCACGTCTAAAAGTAAAAGGCAACTTCAGTATTGTCAGTATTTCAAAGAAACCTATTTCACTCACAGTTACTCAGCTATATTAAAAAGCATTAGTCACACACAGAAACACAAAAATAAATATTCCCCAAATGAACTTCAGACATAAAAAGACTTGCACACTCTGAGTTGTCCATAAAGCTAATGGAGTCTTTTGCTCCCTGGAGAGTATGTGACAAGTTGAATCAGCTTGAGGAGTTGAAGACTTGTTAGTCCCTCTGGTATTTGCGTCCATGTAGAAACATCAAAATCAACACCATTGTAGAACAGACTTAAGCCAAACGAGTGGCTATAATTCTCTGGCTAAGCACTTATATCACTGATTCTAAAAATTATGTGATAAGTCAAAATGTATAAATAAAATAAAACAAATAATTTATTCTTGCACACTAATCAAATATGCATGTGATTAGTTCAAATTGAGCTTGTCATTTCAAATTAGCAGTGTGAAATTTATGTTTTGAAAAAAAAGTACTTTTTATGTTTTATCATATTATATTATTCCATATCAAAAACACTCAGTCCTGCTGTTAAAGTCTGAAGTCAGATAAAACAAATAAAAATGTTAATAAATAATAAATCTGAAAGCAAATATTTGAAAAGTTTTGCTTTTTATAAATATGCAGTAAATATGCAGTGAACCAGCTGTTACCAAAGATTACTCACTGGTCCCTTTTGTTGCTCATTCTTTTCTGATTTTACTGCTCTCTATGCCTAAAGGTAAACATGCCATTATTTGCAATCCTAAAGGACTTAACTGGCATGTTTCAGCTGGTGTGTGCATTAAACAAACAGACAAACAACATTTAAAAAATATGCTTCATTTAGCAGAAGCCCACATTTTGAGTCAGTCCTCTGTTCACTGCCGACTGACAAAGAGAAAATAAGGGAAAAAACTTTTAACAGAAACCCCAAAGCAACGTATTAAGTTCCTGCCAACATTTTGTTTTCTAAATAAGATTAGTCACTAACCTTTACATGGCACTGTAAGTAAATAATCCTATTTTTTTGTTTTAGAGAGTTATAAATAACATAAAATAACTTCACTATGTTAAGGACTGGTGTGAACTCAAAAGGCTTTTTGATGCAGTTTGCCAGTTGACAAGCTATGCCCAATTTGTCAGGCCACACGGGAGACATCCTAACCAACAAAAATTCCCACACATCCTACTTGTAATTAGCACCAGGAGGCTGACATGCCCATTTTTCTCCCAGCTGGCTGCTCGTATTTGTGGCAAATTCAATATGACATGAATGCGGTATTAACATCGGTGGGGAGATGTCAGCAAAGAGTCCCGCGGCATATTCCTCCAACTCTATACAGTTTGGCTCTTAATGAGATTTTTCGATGTAATATCCTTCAGAATATTGACAGACCTCTATCAATAATTTTACCCACATATTTAATTCTTCCATATTTTGGGTAAAAATACACAAAATCTTAAGAAAACTTTTTAGTGTATATCCTATTCGAGAGGTGTATCTGAATAAATTATAGTGTCAAAAGATTAATTTACTTCAGGAATTCAGTCAAAAATAGTAATACTCATATAATTTAAAGATTCTTTCCATCCAGTTAGATATCTCAAGGATGTATTTCTGTGAATTTCACACTCTGTTTCTCAGAAAAGTTTATTATTACATAAGATCACAATACAGATTTAGTTTTGAGAAAACACACAATAGAAGCAGATGGTAAGACTCGCTGTCTGTCAAAACATCATGCTGAACTACGAGCAACTTGGATTCTTTCGCTCTTCTAATAGACACAGGAAACTTGATTTTCAAATAGAATGCCAAATTAATTTTTATTTGAAAAGAGGAATTTGGACCAGTCCTCTTTTAGTCCATCTTGGACAAGATACTTCTGATGCTGTCTCTGTTTTAAGAGTGGCTTAATTTTAGAGAATGCTGTTGAAACACCTATTACAGGTTTTTCCAAGGATTTGGGTCATTTTACACAATCTGAATGACACTAGCTGAAAATAAAAAGAGTGTTGCCATTTCAACCCCCAATCGAACCGCATTTACTGGATTATCAGGTGTGAAAATACCCTAAAATGACAAGAGGTCCTAAAATAGCTC
Organism: Poeciliopsis retropinna; assembly: GCA_010277075.1. Lineage (NCBI taxonomy): Eukaryota > Metazoa > Chordata > Actinopteri > Cyprinodontiformes > Poeciliidae > Poeciliopsis > Poeciliopsis retropinna. Next base: position 8,572,870 of record VMRM01000024.1, on the reverse strand, counting down.
ATTCTGAAAGGAGTTCAAAATAATCAAAACTAAGCTGGTGAAATCTCATTATTTGAGAATGATTTTGTGGGGAAAAACATGGAATTGACATGTTTTCTATTGCTCACATCCTTGCTCATGGAAGGAAGCAGAAGGTTTTCATCATGCAAGGTGTGTTCAGGTTAATAAATTTAACACAATAATCACAACAGGGTGTCATGTGGAAAGCATAGAATATTTTAAGAGTTTATGAGGCATTGGATATAATCTTGTAAAGTTTATTAAAAGGGCAAATGTTTGAAAAATTTCAATCAAAATGCAGAAGCAAAGTCATGGCAGCATGACTCTGCCAATGTCTGAAGAACTCTTGAGTGTTTATAAGTGTTTTGCCAGGTGATTTAACAGGAGCAGCTGAGCTTCCAAGGTATGGGGGCTTTTCTTTCCTTCTTTTTTTCTTCCTTTCTTTCTTTCTCTCTTTCTTTTTTCTTTCCTTCTTTCTTTCTTCTTTTTCTTCCTTCTTTCTTTCTTTGCTGTACTTGTTCACTTAAACCTGCGCGCACACATATTCACAAGCATGCTTTACTACCTAGTTGTCCTTGCTGTGCCTCATAAAGACAGACTAAGGAGGCCAGGATGGTTTCAGGCAGTAAAAGGGGGGGACTATGAAATAGCATTATACGTGAAGACACAACAGATGGCTACTGCTGCTACGTCTTCACTAAATATGACACCAGAAAGGACAATGTGAAAAGGAGTACTACTTTCTGCATATACGTCCTACTGAATGAGGACACAAGATCTTGTTATAGACAAGGTTGCATATTTAAAGCTGTACTCAACAGATGCTTATTGTGCTGTAAGTGAAAAAAAGGATAACATTAAAAAAAATAAGATGATCAGCCCCAGTAGGGGGCAGAATTAGTCCAGAAACAGACTGATTAAGGGGTAGAAGGTAGAAAAATATATCTGGCTATATAACAAGATGTTTTTAACTAAGACAGAAATGTCACATGGTATATTGCATCACACTGTCAGAATATGACATTTGGTTGATATGAAGGCAGCTTGTGTATCTTTTATCTTTATGGCAACTTAGTTTGTATTTCCTTTATTTGCTTAAAAAAGCATTTAAAACATACATTTTCTCTAGTGAAGAGTTTGGAAGTCGTGGGGGCATATGCTGTCTGCGTTGTTCAATGGATCACTGGGCTAATTGTTACTCTAGAGAGTTGTGCCAAATTAAAAAAAAAAAAAAAAAGAAAAAAGAGGGAGTAATAGAGAAGAGAAAGCAGGTGTTTCAGAAGTCTAGGGATAAATGAAATGACACAAGAAACTTGTTTCAACAAACTATTATTAGAGAATTAACCCAGTCAACTCTGTTGGACAAATAATGGTTGTTGAGACAATGAAAGTACCTTAATGGCTGTGTCTGTTTTCAAGTGGTAGTACCCTGCCAGCCACATCTTAATGACATGGAAGGATGACAGTACTTAATCCCCTTAAGCCAGAATTTTAGAGTGAGATTTTTAATGCAACATAAATAATGTTTTTTTTTTTTTTTTTAGTTTTTTTAGACTGTAAATTAAAGGAAATGTTAATAAAGGTACAAATATGCAGTTTTCATAGAAATATTTCCTATGGTTTAATGTGGTAGTTTGTAGCAAGTAAATCAGAATTTAGTGCAACGTGTAATCTTGTTTTTTAATCAGCACTTAATAATTTTACCTCCCCAAAACTGTTGGAGAATTAACCTGGTTTTCTCAGCATTTACTTCTTCCGTGGTGTGGATGTTTGTAAATGTAGGTACAAAAAAAGTTACATTTGTTTTATTACAAAAAACATAAAAAATCTGTGACCTAACTCAACGGTTATTGGGTTTCTTGTGCACTGGCGATTGCCTTCATATAAAATTCTGCTTGATTCTAATCTCCCTTCAGGGCTCTGTCTGGGTTTTCTCCCATTGAATTGGATTTCTCCAGTTGAGTTTCAACTGGGTCAATCAGCGAACAGATGGAGTTGTGAATGACTGATGTAATTTTCTGCACTGTTTTAGAATTACAGTCTGTCTATGCTTGTGATTGGGCAATGAACAACGCCAATCAGCTTATCTTGGCCACGCTTTCAAATGTTGATATCCAAGCCTTGGCCAGTTGCCTAAAGAGATACACAAGGGAGAATGAAGCCAGAAGGATAAACCGGCTCTTCTCCACCCAACCAGCTAAAGTGTACTCTCAATGGCAGGGTAATAACAACAGAGCAGACCCACCAAGGCTGGAGACTGAACAATACTGGAAAGGCATATGGGAAAGGGAGGCGTCCCACAAAAGCAATGCACAGTGGCTGATCTCTCTACGAGACGACCATAGCAACCTCCCTGAGCAAGCCCCAGTAACCATCACTGTGGCAGATGTCCAAGAAAGAGTCTCAGGTATGAAAAACTGGACAGCACCAGGGCCTGACATGATCCATGCCTACTGGCTAAAGAAGCTCACTGCCCTCCATGAGCGACTGACAGCCCAAATGAACCAGCTGCTACAAAATGGGACTCACCCTGAATGGTTAACTGAAGGGCATACAATCCTGATACAGAAGGACCCATCAAAGGGCTCAGTCCCACCCAACTACCGACCAATAACATGTCTCTCCACAACCTGGAAGCTCATGTCAGGCATCATAGCGGCTAAGATAAGCAGACACATGGATAAATACATGAGCACGGCACAGAAGGGCATTGACGTAAATAGCAGAGGGGCCAAACACCTACTCCTTGTAGACCACACAGTTGCCTGAGACTGCAAAACCTGACACACCAACCTGTGCACGGCTTGGATAGATTACAAGAAAGCCTATGACTCAATGCCACACACTTGGATCATTGAATGCTTAGAGATGTACAACATCAACAGGACCCTGAGAGCCTTCATTGCTAACTCGATGGGGCTGTGGAAAACCACCCTTGAAGCCAACTGCAAACCACTTGCACAAGTGTCCATCAAATGTGGCATATACCAAGGACATGCTCTGTCCCCGCTGCTGTTCTGCATAGGCCTGAACCCCCTCAGCCAAATCATCAACAAGACTGGCTACGGATACCGACTAAAGAATGGAGCCAACATCAGTCACCTCCTCTACATGGATGACATCAAGCTGTACGCCAAGAGTGAGCGAGACATCGACTCACTGATCCACACCACCAGGATCTACAGCACAGACATTGGGATGTCATTCGGACTAGAGAAGTGTGGTCGGATGGTCACAAAGAGAGGGAAGGTCATTCGCACGGAAGGGGTCTCACTCCCAGAAGGAACAATAGCAGACATAGAGGACAGTTACAAGTACCTGGGAATAACACAAGCAAAAGGCAACCTTGATGAGGTCACAAGGAAAAGAGCCACAGCCAAATACCTCCAACGAATAAGGCAAGTCCTGAGAAGCCAGCTCAATGGCAAGAACAAGATCCAGGCAATAAACAGCTACGCCTTACCAGTAATCAGATACCCTGCAGGAATAATTAGCTGGCCAAAGGAGGAGATACAGGCCACAGATGTTAAGACATGAAAATTACTAACAATGCATGGAGTGTTCCACCCCAAATCCAGCACCCTGAGACTGTACACGAGCCGCAAGGAAGGAGGCAGAGGACTAGTGAGTGTGAGAACTACTGTCCAGGACGAAACATCCAAGATCCATAGATACATCAGGGACAAAGCCTCTACAGACAATCTGCTCAGTGAATGTCTCAGACAATGGGGAACAGAAGTTGAGGTGCTGGAGGTACCATCATGGGAGGACAAACGCCTACATGGGATGTACCACCGACAAATAACTGAAGTGGCTGATATCAGAAAGTCCTACCAAAGGCTGGAAAAAGTTGGACTCAAGGACAGCAGAGAGGCCCTCATCCTGGCCGCCCAGGAACAGGCCCTAAACACCAGAGCAATAGAGGCTCAGATCTGCCACACCAGACAAGACCCAAGGTGTGCGTTGTGCAAAGAGGCCCCTGAGACAGTCCATCTCAACAGCAGGTTGCAAGATGTTGGCAGAGAAAGCATACATGGAACGACATAACCAAGTGGCGGGCATAGTGTACAGAAACATCTGTGCAAAATATGGATTGGAAGCCCCTAGATCAAAATGGGCAACACCCCACAGTTGGTGGAGAATGACCGAGCTAAGATCCTGTGGGATTTCCAGATCCAGACAGACAAACTGCTAATGGCAAACCAACCGGACATTGTGGTAGTGGATAAACAACAGAGGAAAGCAGTTTTGGTAGAAAACTACCAAAACTAGCAAGTAGTTTTTAAGGGTAAGGAGAAATCTGTATTTTTCCTGTTTTTCCTTTACACCATGTTTCCTGCATGGATGGTGTTTTGTAGCAAATATGGTTGCTACATCCTGGTTTTGAGACCAATATATTTTCTTTCAACAAAACAATATGTTTTGTGAATACTGAGAGTTTTCTAGATGATGTTTAAACATAGATTTGCTTTTCTGATCTTAACTTAATGACTCAAAGTCCTTTTTTTGACAGAAATTTGTTTTAAAAATGCCTGTTTGCTTGAACAGAAATGAAAATGCTATGATCTCATTCTTTTAGATTTGTTTAATGTAATAATTTAAGCTTTACGCACATATTTTGCTTCTTTTTTTCTTTAATTTGGGACAAAACAAAAAAAGTACACAAGGAATATTTTAGTACTAAAATTTCTTGAAACTGATTACTATTTTTTTCAGACATTACAAGTGATGCCATGATTACACAGAGAATGTGTTCTAAGATACAGTTCACAGGAGACGCATGTCTAACTGAAAGGTAAGACTTCAGTTTTTATGTGTGAATTACCTTACATTCCTTATTAATTTATATATTGCTTTAAAAGCACCAGAGTAAATCTTTATTTTCTTAACTTCATTGTGCCATGTTTCCCCAAGCTATTTCAGTCTTAAATTTTTGATTTGGCCACTAGCTGTTTCTTTGTCTCTTCACTTGTCTCTTATTTTCAGTACAGTGTGTTCTTAAGGTCATTTTTGGGGGGATTTAAGATTTTTATCTCTGGCAGGCTATTGCAAAAACACTATTTGTTCCCAGTTTTTTTTTTAGCAACGTCAATAAAAAATTCACAAAAATAACAGAGTTTGACAGACAGCTGAGTGTTATGGTGCTACAAGCCAACACTTTGTGTGCATGGTGTATGCTTTATCCCTTAAATTAGGTGCTTAGAAAATTAGAAACAAATAATATAGCTTAAATGAGTGACAAAGAAATCTCCTCAGTCAAAGAAAATTGAAATATTTTCAAAAGGCCTGGAAAACTAAAACAACCTTGAAAAATATGAGAATATCAGGTTCCTTTGAAGCAAAACTGTGACTTGGCTCTGCAATAAATAGCTAAAAGTATATAGACTGAAATTTACTGTGATATTTGTGGGCTAATGCTGAGTGCAGAATTTTTATAATTTCTTTATCCATTGTTGATTTCATAACTACTAATTCTCTGACGTCAAGTTACAGTGATCTCAGTGATCTATTAACACTTACGGTCAATTACTACCTCTTTTGCTACATCATTTACATCTCTGTACAGTAAAACTGCAGAAAATGTTTTGAGATAAAAGGTAAGTTAATTTAATGTGAAATGTGTAAAATTTGTTGCATGAAAACATTTATCAGAGGTAAATTATGGAAAATCCTTTCTTTTTTTTGATTGCAGGGATTAGGCCATTGGTGTGAGACAAGGTCAAAAGTCACATGCAAACATTCATATTCATTTAATATTTATGTTATGTTTTTCAACCCTTGGTTTAGGGTTTCAAGGCCATAGTTGTGAGATTTTCCCCTTCATTTATGTCCCTTTTGTATTTAAATGTCTTCTAACTCTGCTAACCAATTAAGAAAGCTAAAAATATATTTAACATGCACACAAACAGATATGTGCAGTGCAGATCCAACACAACTTTCAAAGTAATGTGTACTCTTTGGAGGTTGATTCGCTACGACAAGTCTTGTGTCATTTGCTGTTAGGATGTGTCACATCAGTAGTCTGGAAAATGGAGGTTGAAAATGGATTGATGTGGTGAGATGGTGAAAAGGTCAGCATGTTAGAAAGGGATATTTATTTGACCATATAACTTGGATCATATTTATCAAAGGATGAAACTAAGATTTGATCTTTACTTATTAATATCACTATTGCAGCTGGCTTAACTAATATAATAATTTATAGTTATTCAAACAAAACCTTTATACAGTATAATATGAAGAAAAAGCAAAGCATGTATTGAATAGGAAATCTATTACCTGTCTTATGAGGAATGGTTTGTATGAAGATTGCATGTTTAAATTTCAGCTGGGTCCTTACTGTGTGGTGTTTGCATGATCTCCCTCTGCAGGTGCTCTGCTCTTACTCCACCGTCTTCCCATTGTTCAGTTGGCATCCATGTTTCGTAAAATTCAGGCATTTTGAAATTTCCATTTTAAATAAATTGTTGCAAGAAATCTTTGCTAGACCAGACTCCATCTATGTGTGGGGAGACATCAGAAGTTTACATAGACTCATAAAGAGTGCAGACTTGGGGATTTTATTTATTGATTTGAAAAGTTCTTGTCACGTTTTTCTGACACCTGGTATGTTTTTATTTGTGAAAGCTGTTGGCATGCGTACACTTCACAAGGTCTCATCCCTTTTACTTCTTCATGCGTAATCCCAAGTAACAGGTGTTTTTCAAAACATCAGCATTCGTGTGTCATGTCACTACAACACAGCATCTTAAGAACTACTGGGTATTTTTTTCATGCAATGACTACTATGAAAGGCTCAGTCTGGGAGCCTTTCACTGGCTTATTTTTTTGGTTATCTATAAAGTTCAAAAAATGTACAGCTGACCTGAAAACAGTTATTCTGAAGATGAAGATGACCAAATGTTGGATATTTATGAAAAGAAATGCATTCACAAGAAAATCTATTCATTCTAGAATATTTAAATGTAAATATTTTGAGCAAAACATTTTTTTTCATGATCAGTAATCATATCAGAACTTGCTCTCTGTGATTTGTGGAAAGGAAATCCAATTTCAAACCAACTCTGAAGATCTAAGCTTCATATAAACAGATTAATTCCAATTAATAGTTTATACCACCTGCTACTTTGAAAATGAAAAATATAAGTAAATATGAAAAATATAAGTAAGTTCACACTTACTTATTGTAAGTGTGAACCTGTGAGAGAGTGTTATTAAAAAAAATAGTACCCTATCAAACCATTTTTTTAGTTCACTATTCAACCTCTTTTACTTTTTGTTGCAAAGCCGTAAATCCCAAAAGATAAAAATCTAGGTAAGTGAGTATGATGACAGCTTTACTGCCTTGGGAATAAAGTGTCTTCAAGTTCCTTGTTTTCGAAACCTTTTTGATTTTAGTAAAAAAAAAAAAAAATCAGCATGGGAAGGATGTGATACTGACCTACAAGACAAACACTTATATGGTTGCCCCAAAGCCATATAAGTGTGGAGTGAGTTTTGCCCTCACTCCACACATATACTTACACAGACTACACGCTGACTTCACAGAGCAGTTTCTGCCTGTTGGGATTCAATTAGTGAAACTTAAATCATATTGAGATGAAAACAGCACAGCCTAATGGGCTTAGCTTTACATATGTCCTCCTCTTCCCTATTATATTTCATTAATAACAAGTTGACTTGAGAAAGAGGGGCTTTGGTTGGTTTAAGCATAAGAGGAATGAAAGCACAGAGCAGAAAATAGTACCACAAACCTACTGAACAGCAATATTTAAGAAAATAAAAAAAACATATTACATATAAAAACATAACCCAGTACTTAAAGTCTCAAATTTACAATATCACATTGTTTTCTTGGGGTGATGTGTTTTCTTCCTACTAAATTGAAGATAGCAAAAGTCCATACACATTGAAACATCATATGCACAATTGCACTCATTTAAAAATTTCCAGTTATTTTGTTGATTCATATTTAAATTATTTTCATTTCCAAATGATGGTGGCTGAGATTAGGTACTTAGGCCTCCAGGTTATAATAAACAAGTTTTGTGGAGGAAAACTTTTGCCTCAAACGTAGCTGTGATTGGCTTGTAAAGTACCCTTGGTGTCCCCTCAGATGTTAGGGCCAATTGTCTGTCAGGGACATCTGGACGGTTGGTGCGCATCTGTCACTCTTGTCTTTTTGATGCACAACGCACCATTTGGTTCTGTCAGACCCCTGTCAATGTTTTTCAGCTCACTTTACTTGTTGAGCAGTTGTCAGGTCAGTCAGTAGAAAAAAAAAAATCTCATTGGCCAGTTGGTTTATTGAATAAACCCTGTTCCATATGAAAGTCTGTCACATTTCTTGTCTATAATATAACTGTTTGTTGTTAAGAGGTGTTATGTGGATCTAAATGCGGGTAAAAGTACATGACCCAATCTAAGAAGAATATTTTGCTTGTGATGCATCCCCATTTTTTACATTGCATGTGTTTAAAATTCATAGTGTGCACCTAAGTCAAGATTGGTCTTACTTTTGACCTGATGCCAACCTGTTAATTTTTTTTATATATATTGCTCATGCTATTGTCGTGAGATTTTGGATTTTGATGGCATCAAGCAGATGGCATCTCATGACTGTTTTGATGTTGATGTGGTGGATGAATCCATGCTTTGGTACCACACTGCAGTTTTGAAATCAGGGAACATTTCTCCAATTGAAGTGATTCGAAGTTAGAAAGATTCTCTGAACTAGTGTTTCTCTGATCTTGAAAGCCCTGTCTTCAGTGTGAGGAAAGGTAGCATGTGTTCTTTCAGAACCAGTTCAGCTGCACCGCTCTGTGATTTATAATGGTCACAAAAGCACTCCAAATTTTCCTGTCCATAACTTCTCAACATGCCATCAACACTTAGTATTGAGTATAATCTCCAGATCAGAGATGTTGGTCTGGTGGATGTATTTATTTTACTTATTTTGATTGATTGATTCATCTACTCCTGCAATGTAAGGAGAAAATGTCTGGGTCTGTACCAAATGATCAGGTGTTTGAATTGTAATACGTTAAAATGTCAGACTCTTTCTTCACTGTTTTAGAAAAATCTGTCAAAGGCAGAAAACATTTGATAAAGGAGGACAGGTGAAAATCAGATTATCAGCCTTTGACTCAGGACTTGCTAACCCAGCTTTCTGGAACGGGGCCCTAGTGTATAGCAACAATTTTATTTCAAAATAAAAACTAACCTTGTTCACAAACAGCCATTGGATGCTATTAATGACAACTGTGTGATGTTCTTTTTGTGTTTTCAGGCACTTAGCGTGTGTACAAGCATAGCAGGAGAGCCACGTCATCACTGACATTTTTTGACAACAGTTTGGTGTGTAAGAACTTCACAGCATTATTCTTCTTTAGTAGCTGCATATGCCACTCATCAGTCAGCAGACCAACAATGATTTAAAATAGGATGATATCACATTAGTGTGCTATTATCACAACATATCTGCAATATCCATTGAGCTGAACAAAGTCTTTCTTTGTTGCAGTACTCTAGAGAAGGTGTCTCTTAAATTTACGTCTTTCTGTATCTATGTTAGTGAAAGACAAGTACAAAGATGAAGGCATAAAAGGATGAGAGGTTCATAACAACATTACTACTTATCTCCCTCATCTTGCTGTTTCCGCTCTGTTATCTCTTTCAACTTCTCTCAATTTCCCCAGTTACTTTGTAATGAATCTGTCCCACAGCAGAGTTCTCAGCCCAAGCAATCATTAGATGGAGGAAGGATAGAGTGAGCAACAGAATCGCAGGAAAAAAAAAAAAATTAATGTTAAGGGTAAAAAAAATAAAGAGAACTGAAAACAGGGGAGGAAACAGAGACATGACAATTGGAAGGAATTTAGAAGATGCCCCCAAGTGCGTAAGATGCAATGACAAATTTAACACCTAGTTATATAGATATGTTAAACAGGGCATTGCACAAGTTTATGGCTATGAGCTGGCCTGCCTATGAATCATATTGTTTAGATGTTTGTTTATATATTTTTATAGAATTTTTTTGTTTTGCAATGACAGCTTATTTATTATACTTTTTCACATAGTAAATTGATAAAGTTATTTTCATGGTAAAATAATAATAAAATAATTCAATTTATTTGGCATTGGTAATATGCTTTAGTTAGCACAAAAAACACCAATCCTGCTATAATTAAGAATAAATACAAAAATGAATAAATTATTCATTAAAAATAATGACAGAGCCTAAAAGCAGTTTGGCAAATTTCTATGCCATTAAATACAAGAAGATAATGAAAAGAACAATTTACTACTACTAACGTTTTGGGTTTTCTGTCAGCACAACACAGATGGAAATGTAAAAACACAGTGGTCAGTCGTTTTTTTCAGTGTCACCACCTTTGCTTTTCCTCTTGGCCAAGGCCTTATCAGTCGAAAGTAGGTGCAGAGCCAGAGACTTGATTTTGCATGCTTGGTATGAAAGTATCTATCTGTAAGATATGCATGCTATGAAGTGAAATGCAAATAAAGACATTTTCAAAAGCAAACAAAAATCTGAAAAGTGTGGGATAAATTTGTATGTACCTCCTTAAACTACTTTGCCACTTCACAAGTCACTGCAAACAACTGCTCTCAAGTTTCCAGAATAGCAACTTATAGTTCACTTTTATATAATTAAGCTGAAAAACAACAATTTTGTGTGGTTCTTGGAAGTATAGATACATATTAAAGGGACTTTAACTGTTTCAATGAGCTATTGGGAGGATTGGGGTTTAAATGACTAAGACAAAAATCACTAGACATCCTTGATCATTCAGGGTAAATACAAAAAAAAATACCCTTTATTGGGCTCAGAAAGGATTCATAGATATAAATTACCCTCTAGTCTCTCACAGTAGTTATGTTCTAACAACAAACATTAAAAGGTAAGCTGTTATAAAGAATAAAATGGGTAACAACTTTGAATTAGTATGAATGATGTGCTCTCATTGCTTTTAAGCTGTTTTTATTGCCATCGTGACCAGTCAGCTTTCTTTTCACTCTTATTATATGAAATGGTAGCAAATCCATCAAATGAAATAATCATTTAGCCTTGCTAACTAAGCATTGGATCATGTACGTTCTGGCTTTGCTGGTGGAAACTTCTCAGTAACTTTGGCCGATGGGGGCATTACCATCACTGTTTGTCTCTGTGCTGATGTAGGTATCAACACAATGGCTCGGGAGGAGATTTTAATCTAAAAAGAACCTGGCCCTATTGAACAGTGCATTCCAGAGACTCTCCGAAGATATCGGAGTGCTAAAATCTATAATAGTTTGATATATCTGCTAGTTCTCTAGCTGTGTGTGGTGGCATTTTTCCAGCACTCTTATTTTTCCCCCTATTTTCTGAGGAAAAATTGAGTTTGTTGTTAGGGAAGGCATTAGACAAGGTAGGTAACTGGACACAGTAGTGCCAACAAGAGTCCTGAAAACCTGTTGTGTGATGTGTGGCTTTTTTCCCCCATTATCACTTGGCAGAAAAGCTCCAAATACTCTTCTAGAATTACTCATTTATAATCTAAAACTGGTGAAAATGAAATGTAAAACATTATTTTTTCTGTTGATAGATGAGCTTTGCGGTGTTTATTGTTGTTGTGTACACTTGTCTCTCTTCCCATAGGTTTTTTCTAAAATTTATGTCCACAGATTGAAATGGTTAAAGAAACAGTTGAACTGTTTCAGTTTTCCTCTACCAGAATTGAATATAAAATGTCCTGGTACCTAAAACAAGTAATTATCAAGTTTTTTTATGGTTTTTAGTGAAGAAACAAGCCCACAATTTTTACATGCACCTCAGAAATCTGCAGCCAGAATAAAAACAAGAACTATGTTGTAGCATTAACGTAATAATTAATCATTATACATGCCATTTATCAGGTATCTGTTCTACTTCTATTCTACCAACATTATTAGGACATCTATTGAGTGATTCTGTTAGACAAAACTATTTATCATTGAGAATTTTTACCACCCCCAAACATACGTTTTTCAAAAAACTCTTTAGAGTCAGATTTTGCTACTGCTGTGAAAGATGGTCTTCTAAAGGCTTTTATCTATCAGGGGTAATGTATGCAGTAAGTGTGAAAGGAACTGTTTTATTGCAGAAGGTCAGTAAAACCTATAACAGGGTTATATCCTCGTTATATCAACAGGGATATAACCTGCTTTTCCTGCTGGTGCTGACCAGGGTGTTTGGCATATCCACCCTGTGATAGACTGATTATACTGTTTGGACTCTGCAAACTTGGCATGCTGCCTCTCCACACGTTTTCTGTCCGAGTCTACCAATAGCAACACCTGGTGGTTCAGATATAACTCTCTTTAATGCATACGTATATTATCAAGTTTTCTCTTAGTGTTTTTGTTCATAAAACTATATATTTGATCCCTTTGGTTATTGTTTAATTGTTCTACCATTTTATACGGTAATTGTCTTATAAATCCAATAGTCTTTTTACCTTCTTTGTCTTAAGTGTTCAGGTTCTTTTCACTACTGTCCACAAATCTGTATTGAATTAGATTTATGTATGTTTGCACGCTACCATACAATATGAAAATCAGACATGGCAGAATAAAAGGCTGTTTAGTTTTGTTTTTTAAAAAAGGAGAAAAGCATACACGTGGAAATGGAAGCTTTGTGAGCAGTTGTATGTGATTAAGGCCTCCCTAATTGCGCTCTAAAAATAGTGCTTATTTTGCTGAGAACTCCTTTTCATTGTTATTGCTGAAGAAGCCAGTTGTGCCTCAAGGTGTTTGATTGCCTTTTTTCAGCTTGCCATTAAAGATAATAAAACAAGCAATTTTTTTTTTACAGAGACTATATTTAAGGCAACTCCATACTGTTACAATTTTAACAAAGCTGTAAATAATAAAGCAGTTAGAGCTTATCAAACACAAGCCTCAATTTGAAGAACTCTAAAACATTACACATGTAATATTACACATTCTTTGACAAAACAGTGGCTGCATTTACTATAATTCAAGCTAAAAAAACCCCAGCAAAATGCATAATTTATTCTTTTATTATTGCATATAAAATGAATAAATTATGTTACAACATAGTAGTGATCTATGTTGAACAGAGAATCTGTAAACATTAATAAATGGTGCAGTGCTCCTGGACAAGCTTGACTGATATCAGTTTCAGCAGATTAAATCAGCCTTGTAAGCAAACATACTAAGATTTTGGTCTCGTGGCCTTCATCAAAGCATAAAAAGAAAAAAGGAGGTCACGTAATTTATAAACAGGAATTTACCGGTCATTGACCAGTATGTCCTCCTGGGTAATTATTACTGAAATGTTATGCTTTGGGCTTTGACCACCATGATACTGAGGAGGAACATTCTTTGTGCACTCACTTAGCAAAGAGGTGTCAACCCCCTATGAAGGCACTGTAGTGAAATGCATCTGTGCTCAGACTTTCAACCGATGCTTCATATGCAATGCCATGCAAAGAATCGGTCCTCATTCTTCCATATAAAACAAATCCAACAGCCTAGTGCAAAAATGTCTAATAAGCAGAATTTCTTTTTGAAAGTTCTGAGGTCCTATTGTTGAAGTTACCACAATAGTGTTAATAAGAGTTTAATAATTCAAATGTGATTAAAACTGGTTGATAAGTCAAAAGAGACATATCAACCTTAATTTTTTCATGCACGACTGACAAGGAGACATGAGATATGGATATGGATATATAAAGTATTGTGAATGTAATTAGTAATATGTAACGTGTCCTACGTGTTCAAAACAATATTTCATAATCAATATTGACTGAATTCCTTCCCTGTCTGTCTGTTTTACTAAATTTATAAAGTTTTTAAAAGATAGAAGTTGTCACTTATTGATTTTTACTGATATTTTTAATCAACAGTCAAAATTGCTTTTACACAACTGCTACATACAAAACAAACAAAACAATCTATTATTGTGTAAATGTTTATCTGAATTTTAGGCAAGATAGAAGATGAATACATTGTCTATTCACCCATGCATAATTAGTGCTTGCTTTGTATTGTACAATTTCTGCTGTTTTCTGAAAGACCTGAGGGCACTGCCAATTACAAGCATAGGTATATGTTGCCTCGGGGTAATTTTTCAGTGTCTAATCTGACAGAAAATCCTAGTAAAATGTGATAAACTACATAAGATGCATTGATAAAATGTATTCTAAAATAAAAGTACCATGGTTTGAAAAAAAAAAAAAAAACAAAGTTTCCCTCAAAGAACATCCATCCATTGTCTATATCCACTTATCCCTGCAGGCTCACTGGAGAACTAATGACTGACTCAAACTGTTATCTGGCAAGAGGTGGGTTGGAATTCAACCCAAAATTACTTTATTTTTCCCAAAGGGAACATAAATGTTGTATCTCATATCATTCATCCAAAATATTTAAAAAAGTCCCTCTGGGTAGGAAGGAAGAATCTCCAGGAGCAGTCAGTCTTGCAACAAATCTGAAGAGTCCTCTGACTGAAGACTGTTGCTTTATGACAGTTTCATGACTGTCATGACATGGTAAAAGCTCAATTTCCAGGCACCTGAGACAATATTCTACAGCAACATGTCAGTTGTTGCCAAACACAGCTAATCCACCACATTTGCTTTTGCTGCTCCTCTTTAAATCTGTCTGATCATTTGGTTAGAAAGCTCAGCACAGATGTAAGAGATCATTCTGAGTACCCAAAACTTCAGCCAGAGTGTAGTTTAAGAGATTTATTAAAAAGTTCTAAGATGAAGAACAAGAAACTGCTGGAGAGACTCTGAGGTCAAATGGTAAAGGAGACTGATTAGTGGCTCCTGAGAATCTAGTGACAAACGGAAAACTCAGAAGTTAAGTCACTAACTATTTCAGAGACTAGGCAAGGGTTGGAATAATAAGCAACAGCATTTGGTTCTTAGATCAAGTAGATAAGAGTACGGCATCACAACAAGCAATGTCTTGTCTGAAGTAAACTCAGAGCTTGATGATGATGTCAGAGCTGGCAAAGCCTTGCATGGAAAGGACAGCTTTAATATCAGCGTTGGACCTCATTAAGATGAGACGTAGATCCTGTGTCAAACACAGGAAGGCAGTCTCATGCAGACACATCTGTGAGCTTGGCATAGAACACCACCACATTAACAAGGTCAGTGTCCAGAAAACAGAAGTTAATGAGGTATTCGACAAGACAAGAAAGAAAAATCCAGAAACAGGTAACTAAGTTGTGGTCAGGCAGGCTGGCCACAACTGAGTTACTCAACAACAGTGAATAAAAGGAAAGACAGACAAGCCAGAATAGCAGAAAGAGAGATGTTGGTGTCGGGCATATGATCTTTGCCCATTGTGATCACTGGAAGAAATGGTTTGAATTTCTTCCTCTCTTTGCACTTTAGTCCTGCTATACATCCATGATGGCGCCTTTTCAACTCATCTGAAAATGTAAGTTAAATTTCAGATATTATTTGAGCTTTTGAGATTTCAATCAGTTGCTCCCAGTTGTAAAAACAATACCTTGATGCCCTGGTTATGCATCATTGCAAGCAAAAAGTTAGCAGAAAGGTCACCAATCCATTACAGGGCAACACAGAGACAATGGCCATGAACACACTCATACCTAAGGACAATTTTGGGAGACCAATCAAACAAGCAGTCATGTATTTTCACTGCTTGTCAAAACCAAAGTACTTGGAAACAACTTACTCATGCATATAAAAACATATGCTGAAAGATCCCAGGCCTGGATTCAAAGTGGGGCTGAAATGATTCCTCAAATGATTTGAGTTCTTCAATTATTAAAATTCCTCAAGAAAAATTTACCTGCCTCGAAGCTTCATTAATTTATGTTGTATGATTTAATGCACAGTGTACCGGGCGGAACATTATTTGCTTTGTGTGGAACTCTGACTTCCGCCTCTAAGTTGTTGATGAATGCTAAGTGTTAGCAACATGACCAATTTTTAAGTTTGGCCCATGGGGATTGATTGATTGATTGATTGATTGATTGATTGATTGATTGATTGATTGATTGATTGATTGATTGATTGATTGATTGATTGATCCTTTGATCCTTAAAATGACTGGCGCAATGCATGGAGTACACAAGCCTTTCTCCTCTGGGAACTGCTGGTTGAAATCAAACAATGGGAAGAGCCCTGCAGGAGTATTTATACAGGTGAGCAGATAGACTGAACACCGCAGGCGAGTAGTTTATGCTTGTAGTATAAGTGTCGTTTTACGGACAAACCGCACAATAAATTTCATATCATCATGGTTTCAACAAATGGGTGGCGGAAATCATCGTGGCAGTACATGGCTGGTAGATGAGTTTCTGAGTGTGACTAAAGAAGATGTTGTAAATATCCATTGTTGCTTCCCCCTCATTCTTACTTTCATCCCCTGGTCTATTGGTTCCCGGACTTCAGTTTGTCTGTCACTTGGTCTATTTTCTTTATTCTCAAACCCAAAGTTTGACAGGAATGGGACAAGGTGAGAATTCATCTATTAAACTCACTGAATATGAATATATAAACTAAAAGCTGGATCAGAGACAGTTTTCATAAGCGTATTTGTGAGCCTGCCTCTTCATTATTAAATTGAATAGAATTTCAGATCTTTGTATAACTTTTCTTCAGGTTAACTTAGAAAATGAGCTATTATTGTTACAGGTTAGTTTTCTAAACTACTGAAAAGTAACTGTTGGGGATCCCCAAAAATGAAAAATTGGACTGACATTGATAATCAATAGTATCACTGGTGTTATGCCAGATTTACCAATATTTTATTATGATAATTTTTTTTTTTACCCAATTACTCAATTAATCGTAAGAATAATCGATAGATTACTCAATTACTAAAATATTTGTTTACAACAGCCCTAATTCAAACCCAGGACTGCCTTGCTGCAGGGTAATTGTGCTGCATTGTACAACCCACAACCCATCCCTAGCGAACTGTGCTTTGAACTTCCTTGATGCAAAGAAATGTGGATTTTCTCTCTCCATGAAGAAAATTATAAATACATAGTGTTCTCATTGCATTATTGCCAGCTTTCAGGATTTTTCATCAGGCTGTGTATGAGAGACCACATAATAAGGAATTATAGTGGATTCTTTTACAAGCCTAAAACCTTTAATCAATGCCAATTGAAAGTGAAAGAGTTTCCATTTCATGACGCACCAAATGGTTTCTATTTTCATTTGTCTTTTTCTCTCACAGCCAACTATTCTTGAATTTGGCATTCATAATTAACACTTTGAAACAGACAGTGAAAGAAAAAATAGTGCAGCGCTGTATATATAAAAAATCATTATGAAAGTAAAAGATTCTAAATGGATGATGGTAAATAAAAATGGACAAAAATGGAAATCATAAATGAGCGAGTAGACCGGCAAAGATCAGGAGACAAAGCTAGAAGGTTCACATACTAAATATAGCAGCTAGTGGGATATTAAGCTGCAGTATGACTCAAATGTGTCAGGGAAATATAATGACAGGATCCAAGGAGCATATGTGAGGAAACCAACAAATGGAGAGGAAGGAAATAGAGAAGCAACAAACACACGAGCGAGGTGTCTGCCCTCCCTTGTCGGGTGAGGAGACTAGTGTAAATGAGATCGACTCATTTCCCACACAGACACAAGCACCCACTCCCATCTGTCTTTGACAAACGTGCCCTCGTGCACGCACAAACACATTTACACACACACGTGTGCACTTACGCACAGACCAGCAACCAGAGATGAAAGGAATCAATACATTACAGCAGACATCTGAAGAGTCCGATCCACTCCCTGGAGGATCATCTGTAATTAGTCCAGACAAACAACCAAAGGACAACAACAATAACAAAGCCTCTGTGCGCAACAAATGCAGCAATTAATAAATCAGAACTGGAATAGCAAATTAAATCTATGAACAAATATCGACAAGGCTTTGAACACATTTCCATTATCCGCAGGCTATTGTGGTCTGTAGTTTTCAGGGACCATGTTTGCACAAGCATTTGTATATCTAAATGAGTTACTATTTCTTTTACATGTTACCAGTCAGGCTAGTTTTTGGAGTGTGATGTTAATTTGAGACTGCTAGTTTTCTAGCTTATTAGATGATGAATAATTTAAGATTTAGATTTTTACTTAATGGGCCTGAAAAACAAGTTGACCTTAAAATTCTTGAACATAGGATTAAACTCACTAGAGCTGTTGTTAACGACTTTTGTGTACATAACAGTAAATGTACTATATTTCAGCACATTTAGACTAATAAAGATTAGGTAAATCATTCTGAGACATAACTCCAACATTCCAGACATAACATGACTCCACAAATAAACCCTACTTTAGTTCTGAATGATGCTGTTGAGTTTTATTACATGGCAAACCAGATTAGAACTTTATTTTTGCACTTGTAAGGAAAATGTCTAAGTGCACTTACAACCTACTAGAATAACATAACTGACTTACATATGTTTACCTAACATTTAGAAGAACCTGTTTTACCACATAAATATTCACATTGCATTTGCATAAGCTACATGCAAGACTGACAGGATTTTATTCCTAAAGGAAAAATAGTTCAGTTTACTCACTGGATGCGGATTATATTTTGTGTCTGTTGATTTGGAATGAGGTTACATAAGAACAGTAGTTAGCAATACATTATAAGCTTAGCTGTCTTGTGGAAGGTTCTTTTTTATCTATATGCCTCTACATTTTTGCTTCAAACTTGTTTCAGGTTGGCTTAGTTTTGTACACCCTTTATAACAGTTTTTATCCTCTTCTTTGTTTGTGTGTATCTGAGTCACTAACCAAATAAACTATAGGTTCAGCTCACAGCAGGTCCTCTCATGTACAATGAGACAGGTGAGGGGCAGCTGGCAGATGAAGAAACGTGAATCAATCAATCCTTAAATTCTAATTCAAGGATTTAGAATTCTAATTGAGGCAAAGTTGTAGAGGTTCACGACAACTGTTTTCAGTCTTAAAGGGATTAATAAATCATAAAAACTCATTAAACGGCGAATAATATACTCTATCAAGACAGTAGAACAGAATTTGTTTTACAAAAATGCTATTAAATGCTCTAAAGACCAAGCAGTAGCCACTTCTGTCTTGGCTTTATACGTAACTCCACATTGTAAATTATGATACTTTTCCAGTAGTCTCCACTACTGTAAAACAAAACAGGTGTTTCCGTAAGAAAATATGTATTACTTGCTTGAAGCCATAGTACCAGCAGAGGTGCAACTATGTATATTATGAACTATATGCAGACACATTGAAGTGCAAATCTTCTGGGATGTGTGACTGATATGAGCAGAGCAGGGCAGAGCTGTGTGCATTCAGTGAGCTGTGCTTGTTACAGTCTTAACTTTTACACCTTATTTTCTTGCCACAGCATTGTGCATGTGCATTTTCATTTATTTTCCTTTATGCTGTGTATTGTAAGCTAATTAAAAATGTGCCACAGAAGCCTGACCAACCACGCACCACATAACTTTGGGTTAAACCAGCCCAGATTTCAGGTCAGGCTCTGGTGATACATCTCATCTCTACTTCAGAACAACCATGTTATTGTATTTTTTATTTTATTTTATTTTTTTACATCCAGCTAAATTTGAGTGATAGTATCTCTTAAAACTGGTCCTTAAGGCACACTGCTCTGTATTTTGTGTCAATTCCCTGTTTCAGCACACCTGATTTCAATGGATGTCTAATTAATAGGCTTTAACTGAATTCCAATTATCTGAATCAGGTTTGTTAAAACAGAGATGCATCTAAAACATGCAGGCCAGTGTCTTGAAGGCCAGGGTTGGAAAACACCCTGAACCCTAACTGAAGGCGTTTTTCAACAACTTCAGTTCAACACTGGCAGGCTGAGGAGAGAGAAAAAGAGGAAGTACACTGGGGACTGGGAAATGAATCTAACACAAGACATAGTAAAAGTAATAAAAACTTTAGTAAGTAAGAAAATGACTAAACACAAAAAATAAACATAATAAGAATCTCTAAGAAGGGACACAAAAAATAACAAAACGTAAATTAAACTCAAACAACCCAAGATCCTGACATAGCTAGTGTGATGGGGATTAGATAGTATGATGGAAAGGAGATTTTTTTTTACATAGTTTTGTTGCAGAATCTATGATCTAAATGAAAAACTAAAGAGGAACATAGTGGGATAAGCATTCTATTTAAACGTAATGAAGACATTACCATCAAATTGTTTGAACAGCAAAAACACAAGCTACTTTCTTTTCCCATAGCTGATATATAAACTTGCCAAGCATAGAAAACGTAAAGCTGGACAAGAGATAGCTGTTCCACAGCTTTACAACCTTAGCTGTGTACCAAATATATTTTGCAGTATGAAACAATATAGTAGTTGTAGATCACTGCTTGTTATGAGAAAGATCTGCTGCAGTGGAAGAACAGTTCAAAGATCTAAAACAGTGCCTCAGTGAGTGTCCAATTGGGAATCTCTTAAGATGAACTTGTTTGACCCAGTGACTAATTTTCTGATTTTTTAAGTCCTTTTAAAATATAGACACAGTGTGCATTTAATAACAAACTGTAAACTATGAATTTAATGTGTGGGGAAGAGATCTTTCATGGTTGTCTCATTAGTCTACTTCTATATGTGTCAATGTGGACTTCTTCAAATAAATTACAAGAAAAACATAAAAAGGAGCTTGGCTTCTAGCCAGATCTGTGTGTGAAAAAAAAAAAAAAATGTAGGAACATTTTGAGAGCTAAAAGAGATGCTGAGCTCTGTGTATGCAAGAACCTTAAATAACATGACCTGCTTTGAATTACTGACCTTCAAGAGAGCAATCTTTCGCAACCTGTTACTCATCAGAACACAAATCCATAAATTAACATCACAGCAATAAGTTAGACTTACAAACTTTGTAAGTCTAATCTTTGAAAAAATTGTGGATTTAAATTTATCTGGGACATTTTCATACATGCATATTTCTTTTTTTTTTTTTTTGTTAAGTTTATTTTGGTTATTTGGTAGTGTTCTCTTAAACCTTAAATGGGTTTTAAAGTGAACAGGTTTAATTGAATTAATTGTCTGAGATAACCTTTTAAAAGTATTAACTTTTCATGAAGGACATGGACAGAGTTTAATATCTTGTTTTCTGTCTGCAGAGGCTTCTCTACTTGAATAGGTACACAAATGCTCAAATGCAATGTTTGACCTTTTGTTTTAATTCACTCTATATCAGAAACAGAAAGGCAAATCACAAAGAATAACTAAAGCAATTTTAGTGATCCGGAAATATTACTTTGACACAATCCACTCTGATGGTCTTATAAACTTTCTCATTACAGCTTTTAAAGCCTGTTTGATTCATCTCATCATGTTGATAGTGAATACAAGCAATGCATTTGGGGACAAGAGGTGAGCTGTGAAATCACTGATCCCTTTAACCTTTCCTATCTCTATTAAATGATTTTTTATCAAAGGAAAATTCCATTTGCCTGTCCATTTAAACAGGAACAGGTTGAGGGAAATGAACACAGACAGGGCTGTTTACTCATTGTTTCTGTGTGCAACAACATTTTATCATAAATTCACTCCTAATTTCACTCTTTTTGTTTCACTGTCTGGTTTAATTCTGCATATTCTTCACTTTACCTTCTAAATTTTTCCATTTCTCCCATCAGCTGCCTGTTCTGCCTTTTCTCAAGAACTTTTTTTAAGAACTCACTTCCAACACTAAGTACTCAAAATAAGAAAAAAAAAAAAAAACTTTTTTTTCAACATATCCAATAATATTCTACCTTAGAGAATGTTCACTTTAATTATGACCTGAATTCTTTTTTTCTTTTTATTTTATTTTAGTGCTATATAAAATGTTTGGAATTGTTCATTGGGTTGTAAATTTGATTCATCTTTATGTGTGTTTAAAATTTCTCTTTGCAGTTCAGCAGGTTTGCATGAGTTAGAACAGTTTTAAAGGTAAGACTCACAGCATATCAAATTATGAGAATTCTATCTTCCAAATATCACTTTATTCTAAGACGTTTATGGGAAGTGTTTTATTCATTTATCAAATCTTTTGGTTTATAAAAGAAGATGTTACCTAATAAGGGTAGAGAGTAAATATTCGGCTTTACCAATTATCTAGATTTTTAAAAAAAAAAAAAAAAAAAAAAATGTACTTGGTGATACTGAGCTGTCCAGTTAGTTGAGCTGCTGCAGTTGTGGACTACTGAGTGACGTACCTTGACATAAATACTCACATTCATAATGTGGAATTGTTAGTTTTGTGTTTGACATGATGGTTATTCTTCATAAGTGTAGTTTTATTGGAGTGTTTATTTTTTTTTGTCATCATGTCTTTTGATTGAGAAATTAAACTCAAATCACAGGTCTCCCTTGGTTGGATTTTGTGTAACCAAGTTGTATTTTAATTCGGACTGTATCTGCTAAATTTAACTCTCTGTGTTTTAATTTAACTATGACAATGGACTTCAAATACAAAAACTAAAATAAATGAAATGCTTGGTTTTATGAACTGAATAAAAAATAATCTTCTCTAACTCTGTTTGTTTTTCCTTTTATTATCACTTTTTTCCAAGGGCATTTTCTCAGGATTAACAGCAAATGTGTTTACAGTTAGATTAGGTATACTGTCACATTTATTTTCTGTGATTTAGTGGCTTAACCTGTGAGTGCACACGTCTGCTCATAATGGGATGTTGTGTGTGTTTGTTCTTGGAAGAGGGTTAAGATGGTTTGATGGCAGCAGAGCAGAGTGCAGACCAGCCAGCGTAAACAGTTCTTCAGTGGCAACTCTAAATGAGAACTATTTTGTTATTGTCATGTTCACTGGTCTTGCAAAATTACTAAACAACAAATTAAGTACTTGAGTTTTTTTGTCTGCAAGAAGGGGGGAATGAGAGAGGTATTGCAGATGAACTTCAAACCTTTCAGATGTTGAAAGCTAAGCAACTTGATTAAAGGATAACTGCGGTAACTCTGAGTTAATTGTCAATTTAAGAGCTGCCAAAATTATTGTTTAAGACATAATTAAAATTCTCTTGTATTATGTGTGTGGCTGTGTGCGTGAATGTGTCTTGGTCTATGTCCATTAGATTTCTTTGTCAAAACATTTGTCAGTTTCAAATGAGTGTGTTTGTCTGTCACCTCTGTTCTCAGCTGGTTTTCTGTCCCTTTTTTGCCAGATCCATTTGCTCTGCCATGGCAACAGCTACCAGTGTGCGTTTTACCTGGATCAGACTGTTCTTCTTAATGATCGCCATAAACAACAGAACAGTGCCCGAGAGGTTAGACAAAGTAATTGCTGCATGTGTTTTTCTAATTGTAAATTGAAGCAGGTGATTTTTTTAACCACACAAAAATAATGAAAAGAGAAAAGGAAAGGAGAGTTAGAGATAAAAAAAAAATGGGGCGAGAGAAAAGTGATTCCACTTTGAAATCCATCTCTCAAATGATAGATTCCCTACTGGGAGCCTCAGGCTTCGTCCTTATTTCAGCTTCTTTTGTGTGTGTGTGTCTCAGGTAGAAAGTCAGTGGTTTTAGTCCAGCTATCAGCCCCGGGTGTCAGGCCAGTCTGCTATCAACCGCCATACAAACAGAGTGCCTACATTCAACCCCTACTGTCAGAAGCCCCCTCAGGACAGTGCATGAACTTCTGAGCATCCTATCTAAGAGTCAAAAAAATGAAAGCAAAGCTGTCACAGTGGATTTTAAAAGCTACATTTTTCAATGTAGTCTGAAATCAAAACATTTCAGACTACATTGTCTGAAATGAACAGAAATAGTACTCATCTCTATATTACCTAGTTGCTTAGCACAAAATTTAGTATATATTTTTTAAGAACACATCCAAATATTCTTCATATTACCCATGGTATTAGAATATAACCTCATGCTTAGTGATCTAAACCCCCAGTTTTTCTTTGTTTGCATGTTTAATGTCCACAGAAAAAACGCTTTAATGTGCTTGATACTTCCAGTACCTTTATGGCAACTGCTACTGGAATTGCTGGGAGGTTTTCTCAGAAAGACATTGAGTAGGCGGGCAGTTATCTGAGCAGAGTCAGATTAGCTTTGTTTCCTATTTAATCAATCAATCAGGTTTGTTTGTAACACACAAACAAACAGCAGCATGACAGTTCAAAGTGCTTTACAAAACAAAAAACTAAAAAAAACCCCAGAAACTTGCAAATCCTTGAGGAAAACAGAACGCACAATAAAATCAACAATTGCACAATCATTATATTTTGATGTGTGCCATCAAAAAAATCACACACATCAAATATGTTGGTCAATGTTTAATTTGATTTGTGGTGCATAGAAGCTGAATACTGCTTCTCCATGTCTGGTTCTGGTTCTGGTTCTGGGAAAGCAAAGCAGAGCAGACCAGAACCAGAAGGCCTGAGAGGTCTGGAAGGTTGATGTTTATTTTTAATGTATGTTGGTGCTACATATAACTCATCATGTTGCACTCTGAAGAAGGGTTTTACATTATGACCAGTCTGATGATTGGCCATCTTGTTGGCATTATCATAGTAATTTCTTCCTTCAATAAGAAATAGCAAAGTGCCACCTCCCTTTCAACTGTTTATGTAAATTGAGTTTTTTGATAATCTTAAAAAGAAAAAAATATATATGCATGATTATGATCTATTTTAACTAGGGCTGCCTATGTCAATGTATTAATGCATGCAATTAATTTGAACATTTTAGCTCAATATTACACAGATGAATTGAACTACCTATTTTGACGTAGAAGCCTCTCTCCCACTCAGGGTTACCTAGTTCACAGCAGTGCATTTATGGTCTTGACCCCTGGGCAGAAATGAACAACGGTAAAAGGTTAAAGTTTTCCACGACAGCAGCGCTGACAATTTCTCAACTTTCGTGTGTTGCATAGCTTTCCTGCATATGCACATCTATGTGTGTATATCAAAATTTCACATTAACTACACTAGTCACCTCATCACAATGGAAATTAATGGAGACATTTAATTTATAAATTAAATGACATCCTTGACAATGACAATGACATCCTTTAAACCTTCTTGAAGATAAAAACCTGAAAACTTCAGACATGTTTGGTTTTAGACAATAAAATATATATTTTTTGAGAATGTGCATACAGTAGTTTTTCTTTTATATATTGGTTCCAAGACGATGGAACCTCAACCACTAGAATGCAAGATGAGAGTTTGTACTGGAAATCCTGCCAGCATAAGCACAAGCTGGTCCAGTAGTCAAATTCAAAGCTGCTCAGAGAAGATCGCCATTTTACTTTTTCACCTTTTTCTGTACTTCTGAGCACCTCTTACTGTGGCAAACTATGTTGTTTTCTTGTGAGAAAAAGATTATAGTTTGTACTTTCCCTCTTCTTGTACTTTGCCAATGTGTCTGACTCCTTGTATCACTCGTGACATTCTCGTCAAATCGCTACATAGTTCTGACCAAAATAGACCACATGTCTATCTTGGTTGGACAGTCAGAGTTGCAGTTGTACGAAGTCGTTTGCTGTCTGCAAACCTCCAACTTTAACATGTTCTGTTTGCTGCGCACATAATTTCTTTCAGATTGGATGTCAAATCAGTGTCTTGGCCTTAATAAGTAAGGTTCATCAACATGCACAGAAAACTTCATGAACTAATAATACAATCATTATGAGCGTTGTACAAAAAAGAATGTAAAAATGTGTCACTTTTAATTATATACCAGTTTCCTGTGCATGTAAGCCTTTCTATTTTTTACCTTCAAGGCAAATATGTTTTAAAGTAATAGGGATTGCACACTTACCGTCACAATGCTCTCCACATTTACCCAGATGAAATCATAGCAATTAAACTGATACACTTTTGTCCTGTCAGGGTACTGGAAGAATTGTTTTTCAGCCACATTTAATTTCCACTGGGACCCCAAAGGGCTTATTGCTGACACATGGTATTCAATGTTTTTTTTTTTTTTTTTTTTTTTTTTATCTTTTTTTGAAAAATTGAATAACACTTGGATTGTAAAAGTGCTCTATTCTTAACTTGAACCTGAACTAAATGTACGTCTCTATTCAAAAACGTATTTTGTCAGCTATATGGAGGAAAGGTTTTTTGGAATCCAACACACTTGTGCCACTAGCATATTCCCTCACTCTTCCACAAACTTTGTGTATCTTCACATATTATGGTTCTCTCACTGCTGTCTCTCCAGGCAATTTTTTTTTTAACTGGTGTCCTCCATCTAACCTTACGAGAAACTTGACTGCACTATGCATAACTCCTGCTTCAAACCATGTTCCTTCCCTGCTCTGTTGCAGTGTTTTATGCTTGATTCGGCCCTCCCAATTCTCTCTTCCACTCCATATCTGATCAAAAACTATCCTTTGTCTTTCATGTACTGCTCCTGCCTGATGGTACCCAAAAAATTGTCCATATTCAATGCAGTGTGAAGACAAGGTGAACCCTTATTGATCTTGTATAAAGCACAAAAAGGTCAGAGTCAATGCACAAGCAAATATGAGAAGGATCGTTTTAAGATGATTTGAGTGAAACAGAAACCTGTGTTGCAAAATAGAGGTCTTCATGTTTTGCAGCTGATGCAGATTTTTATATATGTCTCACTTGGTTTATAAGTAATCTCACCAGGCTAAAAGCACAGCTCCATATTGTGCAAACCAAATTACTATGGTCAGATTGAGGTGAGACACAAAAGTATTTTTTTTTCTTCCAAGCAAAAAAAGAAAAGGATAATTTATTTATTATACTTTCCATTTACATTATTTACTCAATAAATTTTAATTCCTTTGCACTAACTAAGGGTTTTATGGAGGTATCATTTGCCAGGCCCAATTAAGGAGGCAAGTTGGAGTAGTGATATTAAAGACATAAAATAATTAACATTTTTTAAACTCTATCGTCACATTATTTTTCTGTGCTATTGTGTCTGATACAGGTACACGGACATAGCCAATTATGCAATATCATTTAGTGACTAATGTCTATGGCAGGGTTAGCTAATACATGTTATAAATGCACATTTGAGTCCAAAATATCCATTGCAGATTACAAGTGTCCTCCAACTGGAAATAATACTAACATTTAAAGTGGCTCAGCAGGTATCATGACTTGATATAGAATCTGTGGAAAAATTATGGTGAGGCCTCCCAAAGTTCTCAAAGACTGTTGGAGCTCAACGCTAAACATGAACTGTCAAAATATCAGTAGAAACAAGCAAAATATTTGTTAGTAATTATTAGAAAGGTTTGAGGGGAAATAAAGACTATTTCTACTGATCATAAAGACGACTTGCCAATGAGAAGTTCACTGTAACCATAGTATTGAAAATGTTTTTGTTAATTACTTAATATAAATCCACCTTCAATATATTTGCAATATTGCTGCACAGAAATTGGAATTCAGTTTTAAGGACTAGTTTCAAGTAACAGGAACTTCACATTCACGCTGTAGTAGATCTTCTCACTAATATTTACAAACCGCTCTTGACGTATTGTCTTTGTATTGTTTATCTGCCTCAATTTAAAACCTTTGTTGCCAACAGTACACTGCCCTGTTTTCAAAGTTAAAAAAAAGTTTAAGCAGAGGGGCTAGCATTTTAACTATCTCCTCTATGTGTAGAAAATAACTGAAAACCCCTGGTTTCGATTCTCACTAGACAAGATTTTGGCATTAAATATGATTTTGTCTAGATCAATTCATTGTGGCTGCTGCAAGTTTGAGCTTTTTGTCTCTCCGAAAGAAGTACCTTAACTGTAATCTCAAGACTTTTCAACCTTGAGAATCTCTCTCCATCTTCCATGTCTTTTGAAAAAGAGCATTTTTTATTTTGTTTTATTTAGGGCATTAAGCTCCCACCATCATGTTTCACCATAGCTATGTATTCAGAGTTTGTTTGCACCACAAATGCATATGATTTCCATAAAGGCCAGGTTTATAGCGTCCCAGGTAAGTATATATTCTGTCAGCAGATCCTCTAACCCAGTGGTTCCCAAAGATTCTCTGGGGACAATAAAATCCCCCCCAACTGGGAACACCACCGTTCAACCAGACATAAACCTGAACACATATTTTATTTTCAAACTCCACTGAAGTTTATTTCACACTTCAGGTTGCAACAAAACACACTACAAACCATCTTTACAGTGTTTTTTTTTTTTTTTTTTAATTCATCCATACCGCTTCCCGTGCCCCCATGCAATGGCACAGCGCCCTCCATAGGGCCCTCCTTTGGGAACCACTGCTCTAACCTGATTTCTGTAGCCCATCCAGAGTTGCTGCTCCTCTCATGAGTGCTCTCTTTGACTGGCCTGTCAGTTAAAGCGGATGACAATTTCTTGATTCAGTCCAATAGTGCGCCATTTTCTTAAGTTTTTGAATTATGGATTGAGCAGTGATATTCAAAACCCTGGATATCGATTTTTAAACATGTCCATCCTTTTATGCCTGACCTGTTTACTATGTCTGAGTCATCAATTTTCTAGATTAGTCATTTTTAATTTCTTATGTCTGATTCACTCTCTGCAGGAATAGCAAGAGACAGTCTGAATTCTACATGTCAATGGCCAACAACATAACATCCATAAGAAAAATAAAAGTTCCTTCTTATTTTTCAGATATTTCAAAGGAAAAGTTTCACATTTGTTTCAGACTCTCATAATGTATGACTCAACATTTTGTAAAGCAAAGTAGACTAAGGTCAGTTTTTTTTTTTAACCATTATGAAAAAAAAAATAGAACAGCCTTGATAAAAAAGTACAAATTACCATGCACAACATAGCGAAAATTTATGTTTGATTTGTTTATCTGTCTCAGAGCTTCTGAAGACGTCTTTCATACTTCGAGCAATTTTATGATGTTTGAACAACGTCATCAGTCAGTCTGGAGAGAATTGAGCAATAATGTAAAATGTAGATGGACTCAAAATAATTTAAATCAGAGCTGAAGGTTGCTTTATGGAACATATAAAGTAAAACAAGGTCTGAGGAAAAATGTTGTGGTAAGAATGAAAAACGTCACGAAATTTGCAACAACTAAACCGGAGAAAGCATAAACGACAGACCAATGGCTGTTCTGAGTAGTGAACATTTCAGTGGCAGATGCTAAATGGGGTTCTTATTGTCAACCTTGCAGTCTCATTGGCCAAATCAGATTACATAGGTAGTTTGTCATATTAATAAACCACAATAACCAATGAAAAAACAACAACTCAGTTGATTACCTGATGCAGGGGTAGTTGGAAGTTGCACCAAAAGGTTAGAAAGTGCTGAAAGTTTGAATAGAAAGTGTGCTGACAGGAGGATTATTTTATTTATTTATTTTTTGTTTTATTAAGCTTAAACAGAGAACATAACTAATCAATTACTGTGCTTTGCCACATTTGTTTACACCTCCAGCAAATGAACGAGATTGCTTCAAGGTGCAGGTTCCCAGATGAATAGTTTGATCCAATCTTCAAGGCCATAAAGTAATCATTTCTGTTTTTCATACAAACACAAATACAAAGTTGGATTTGTTGTCTGCTTACAGTGCAATTGCAATTTATTTATTTTTTTCAGTCTTGTTAAGCTGAAATGGAGAAAGAAAATGCTCAGCTGCTGTCTACAATGTTTTTTCATGCCCAACAAACCAGAAACACTGGTTCACACATACTCCTATGTGTAAATTCCCAGATGAATATTTTTATTTCTACTCAGTGCCTATGTTGTCCAACCAACAACTTTGAATCTAGCTAGACTGTCAACATGTTTGTAGGACTTATCTCCATACTTTCTGTTCAATGTTTTATTTATTTCTGTCCTAAAAATGTGAAGTTGACACACAGGATTTGAGAAAAAAATACAAGTGGAAAAGGCCAAGCATTCACCTAATGTTGCCATTGATGGGAAGCATACTGATAGGAAACATAAAAAACAATTGCTTTCTGCGAAAAGCTAGCAACAGAGAGCAGTACAGCCAAAATGTTGCAAGGATTTCTTGCACATAGTAGGAAGAATTAAACGAATATGCATGCTGTTGTCTGGACATATGAGGGGGTGCACCTGTACTTGTATGAGCCTCAGCAGCAATGAGCTGACCCATTTTTGACAAACCAGGTGATCTTGAGATTGACATTTTGTGTCTTTAAAGACATTGATGATGCATTAAAACTAAGACATATGGGAGACTTTGCTCAGATACATTTGTAAAAAAGAAAAAATGGCAGGTTTGATCTAAAATGAATGACTCTGTAGATTTGAACCGTAGTTCCAGGAGAGTTTTTTGTAGGTTCAGAAAAATTACATATTTGTGTAAATTTCCAAGATTCTTGTTAAAAGTATGGCTTGGGGCTGATGTTTTTAATTGATTCTAGTGCGCACTGGGGAAGAATTAGGCTACATCCACCAAATACTGGACTGCATCCCTGTTGGGGATTGATTATGATCAGTCATAGCGAATATGATACAAATTGTCCGAAATATGTGGAATTTACAGCCAGACTTATGACAACACTATGTGCGCTGCTACCCCTCCTGGCTCTGTAGCAGCGCCGGGAGGCTGCTTTGCAGCAGCCTCCCGGCGCTAAGACCAAAACTTAGTTGGTCTTAGTTGAAAGCAACTAAGACCTACTTGTTAAATCTTATCTGGCATAGTTTCATGTTGGAGAGCATTAGAGATGGATCTTTTCTTGAAAAAAAAAAAAGACTTCCTGTTCCCGCAGGGTGAGGCTTGGAAGTCAAAACCTGTAAAGTGGGTGTAACTTAAGTTCTGTAACTTAAAAAAAAAAGTTACATATGTTGACAGAAATTGAGGGGTAGGAGGAAAACATTGGTGATTTTTGTGGATTTTCTCATTGAAGAACAGGGTTGTGCAATTAAGTATAAGTGTAGAGTCAGTGAATCTAGAGGTTCCAGAAACTTGTTGAACTGCTAAAACAATGTTTTGTAGTGATCTTCATTGAAACAGAGCAAATCAGAATAGTGGTGCAATTTTGTTTTAGTTATGATAAGAAGACTATTGTAACCCAGGTGTAACTACCTTTCCCTCATTTCCCATTTTTTTCACTCTTTAGGCTTTCTATCAAATCTCGCGATAATTTTAATATAGTGACAGGGATTCTCGCGAGATTGCGACACAGCCAATCGCTGTTGAGTATCAGGGTTACATGTACCACCGCGGCCTATCTGCGAGAGAGCGGGGAAGTATGAAAGATTATGACGCGTTGGGAAGTGCAGAGCTGCAGGTCAGTTAAGCATTTTGTAATTCTTTTTCTTTAAT
This sequence comes from Poeciliopsis retropinna, assembly GCA_010277075.1. Classification (NCBI taxonomy): domain Eukaryota; kingdom Metazoa; phylum Chordata; class Actinopteri; order Cyprinodontiformes; family Poeciliidae; genus Poeciliopsis; species Poeciliopsis retropinna. The sequence continues at coordinate 8,541,587 of VMRM01000024.1, read as the reverse complement.
TCTGTCCGATGCTCACATAAATATGTTGAACAATAGAAGCCACCTACTGTGAGCCGAGATGAGATGAAAAACCGGTTGTGAGATATAAACTGAGGAATTGGTGAGTGTTTCTGTTTGTAACTTAGCGTTAGCCCATTCATATCACTGTTTGTGTAGCTGCTAAATTGCTAACTACGTAAACCCAGACGGCCATAGTAGCCTTGAATAATTATTTTGTGAACAAAAGGTGCTTTAAATATTTATTGAGCACTGGTTTAGATTAGGTTTTTTACATTTTATGTCAACTAATTTATATGGTGGATATTTATTGGATTTTTCATGGATGTAATTTATATATGAACTTTATATTTATTGAATATGCAAGTGTTTCTTGCAATACAACTTTTTGAGATAAGGGTTTTTTTCTATAAACCTGAAGTTATGTTCTTCAGCAGAAAAGCATTGACAATGCACTTAAATAAATAAATATATATATAATAATTTAATATGTTTAAATTATAAACTATTAGATTTGAAGCTTTGATTTAAGCTTCAAATCAAAGCTTACTTAACTGCAGATATTCAAGGAATTTTCTTTCAGTTATACTCTTGCAACCATTAACAAAGACAAATCACAATCAGTTGGGTCGACAAATGAGATTTCATTCTTTTTATTTATTTGATGGGAACAGCACACATCAAATTTTAAAACAACTTGGAACATTCTGGCTTTTGATATTTTTCAAAACATTTAATAATTTACTTAATTCCTTCAGGCAGGCCCAAATTCTTGACCCCCATGAGAGATGTTAAGCTGTTGCTGCAACTTCCGATGATGCAACAGGATGGTTTTACCCTCAGGTACTGAAAGTCTTGAGGGAACAACCTGATGAGCTCAATAAATGCAATGGTTTTACAAATGCCTTGAGCATCAGCTAGTTTGTGTCAGTCATGGAAGAAGAACCAGTTTGCCAAGATAAACCTTAGTTAAGCAAAAAGAAAAGACTTAAATCAGGGAAACTGTTATTTCCTTCTGTGGTAGTCAGTCAAATACTGGTTTCATACTGACGACTTCAAGTATGTTGATATGACACCATACAGATTAAAAGCATTATGTGATACAATAAAATGTACAAAGTCATTGAGAAGAATTTTTACAAAAATTTCAAAATAAAAGCCTTGACATTTTTTACATTAGGTAATTTCTCTCTTGGGTATTATGTGACTTTTTTTTTAACAAAACCACTGATACACTTTGGAAATTTTTAATGAAAATTTCAAAATAAAAGCCTTGACAGTTTTTACATCAGACAATTGCTCTTTGGGGCATTTTATAATTAACCCAATCACTGTTACTAATGGGATTTGTTTGGACACTTAAAATGAAGTTTACTGAAAATTTCAAAATAAAAGCCTTAAGATCCCTCTCTGGCTAATGCACTGCCATGGGCGGTCCAGTAATATTAGCGTGCATTATCTAATGCACTGCAGTCTTGCTGTGCAAGACAGTGCATTTCACTGCCCCCCACTAGTGCACTGCAGCAGGCAGTGAAATAAGATTATCCTGCATTTTCTTTGTCTCAGATTAGGGCTCTGCCTTGCGCAGCATGGTAGTGATGCCCCACATGCTACTGAAAGTATTCATGCTAACATTAGCATTTTGGCTAATTTTAGCTTATACACTCATTTTAACATACTGATTGCTGTAAGTCAATTTTAGTGAACATTCCTGTGATTTTCCACACGATAGTTTGTAAATTTTTTGCCAAGCTTAGCATTAATGCTAATTTTTAGCATCAGAACGCTGGGTCCAAACCAACGGGTACACTTTGGCAGGCCCCGGTTAAATTTCTTCAGGAATTTTCTAGTTTGCTTTTTATTGTTGTCTCCTTGGAACTTTGTCATAGAATAGTAATTATTTTTAATCCACACAGTATGTGTGTTGTTTAGAATAATTTTTTAAAAATTTCCAGAACCCTCTCACAGCTAAGTAAAATCTATTCACATACAGTTTGAAATACGTAAAATAAATGCAAAGCAGCATGCATAAGAAACTGGCATATGTGATTTATTAGTTCATAAAATCAATGGTGCAGTTCAGTGCTTGATCTACTGAAGATTTGTGTATCCCACAGGACCTCATGCGGTCAAACTATATTGCATGGATAGAAATGCTTTCTTAATAGCTGTTACCTCGTCATAAGGAGAACTTGTGCCTGATATTGCTACATGCCGTTTCCGTCTGATCCTTTTCTCAAATCTTTTTCCGCTTTCTTAAAAACACTTTATATCTTGACTGAGATTTCATGTTTATCTTTTTACATCGTAGGGGACAAAGGCAAAAAATGTTGGACAGGAAAAAGAAAAAACGGAATAGAAAAGTAAAATAGGAATTTGTGATCAAGATTTTTTTAACATTCTTTCATTGTATTCTCAAGTATTTCTTTGCAGTTCCATTAAGGATATTGTTACATTTAATTTTCACTCAGGTAGGTGGTGAGCAGCTGTCCCTAACCCCCTCGACATTCACCCAGGGTGAGTGCTGTAGAGGATGTTCTTGCTGGAAGATAAGAAAAGAAGAAGAATTTATGCTCATCCATGAGGGAGGCAAAATTCCTTGGAGCCGTGGTGCTTGTGAGCTCACAGCTGTATATTAGCTGCTCTGCTTAGGTGAAGTCTCCTGACACTCTCACACTCACCCACAGAATGATCTTCTCAAACTAACACCTTCACATTTCTCCTATTAATTACTAACCTGTGAGCCTTATTTATTTCTGAGTTTTTCTTTATTGTCTAATCTCCTTGCCAAACCAATTTGCACACAAATGCAGCACTTAGTTTGTTGAAAAAATAGTCTGCCTTCGATGTAGATGCAAATTATTTAGCACTCGCCTGTCTTTGTATTGCATGCGTGCGTGTGATTGTGTGTGTGTGTGTGTGCTATTGTGTATTCGTTTGAACATTATATAAGATTATTCTGTGTATTCACATCCAATTACACAAAGAGATAATCTCTGGATCACAGACCCTCACTACCAGAGCAAACCTTCCAAGTAATTTTTTTCTGTTCTGTTCCTCACTCTTACACCTTCATTTCTCTAACTCCCCATCCCTCAGTTGGATTTTTTTTCTTTCATCCTTTCTCTATTCACACCTTCTTTCTCTCTGGGTACACCTGTGCCTCTGAGCATCTTCCTTTTTGCAAATAGTAAATATGATTTGCATGCTCACCAACACAATGCCCTGTGCTAATTTGTAGGGAAAGTGAAACTGGCGGTTGTGAAAACACAGGGCCATCTGCAACAGAGAACTCACTGCAGAGGACTTGCATCAGGCTGCCTTGTGCTCCGAACACTGTGCTACTCTGTGCATTTGGGTGCATTCATGTTTCCAAAGTGCCTCAGGCTGAAGGATTCCCATATTGACAGGTCTACTGCTGGCTCGTCGGGTGTTATCAAACCAGTTCAAGTTCCTCGCTTTCATCTAGCCATATAAAGGGTCTTTGCTTGATCACAGAAAGGAATGTGCTCTTGCTGTGGTGTTAAGAACAGAATGTAGCTCAACATCTAAGACAAATGCAATTGAATTAAAAAAAAAGCAGTTAATGTAACAGCTTGGTTAAAGCTATAATTAGAGAAAATAGATGAAAGTGTGAAGACTGACATTATAATAAGTCAGCATTAACACTGAAAAAAACATGTATAAGGTGAAAAAACACAAAAAACCCAGAGCATAGTCTTCACTTTATCTTCATGAAGTGCCATCTACCGTAGTTGCAGCAGATTTATCGTCCAGTTTTTATTTTTTAGTTTATTTGTTTGTTTGGCTGACTAGAAAATGTAACCCCAGATTCTCTTTATAACTGCTTTCACAGTCACCTTTGCCAAAAATAAAAGTGAATTTATCAGGACGTTATCAAGATTTCACATCAAAAGGCTCCTCAGCAGAGAGTAAATTGGGAAAGCTGCCAGTTTATTCTCCCTGGAACAGCCTGATTTATTTAGCGCATAAAGTTTTAGAACCTTTTGTTCTGACTTTAGGAGAAAGCTTTAATTTTAACACTCCGTCCTAAAGAATTTATAAAACCTTGGTGAAATTTTAATCTGTGTTAAACCTAATTTTTGTCTGTTTATGTGGACCAGATAAAATGAACAAATGAGACAATAACTTTCTATCTAATCATGACTGTGTGAATATTGGTGTGTGTGGTGGCGATTTAAAAGGATAGCAACGTTCATTCAGCAGAATTTACTGCTTATAAAATAACTATTAAACACCTGAATGGAACATAAAGGGCTGATAGCATTGCTGGATACCTGTGGAAAAAAAAAATCTGGTGCAACCAGAGATTTATCAGACATTCCTCTGAATCCGACAAAGGCACAGCTTTGACTACCAGTCGCACTGGTCAATCAGAAATAGGATGGAGGTCGGACTTTGGCCAAACTTTAATTCAGAATCAGCAGTCTCAGCAGTCAGTCTGTCTGTCATTGAGTGTCAATGCTTCCCTTTCTAAGAATGGGCACAGAGCGTGGAATGCAAGTTAAAGAAGCCAGGTGGAGACACTAAAGATGTTAAGGGAACGAGCGGCGGAAAAAGTAAAAAGGTTTTGCCACAGCTCATTCAGCACACCTCACATTTGCTTTAATGCAATTGCAATCAATTCTGATTACTTCTATGTATTGATAAGATACTCAACAGAACCTCAGAAAGTAAGCATGAATCACTGACTTCTTCTTGAACGATAAACTAATAGATCATTCTTCATTGCTTCATCTTTTGCTACTAGGTAAAGTACTTAAAAAGAATAATGTGTATCATTTAGAAATTGTTTATGCTACAATTGCTATCATTTGGTCATTTCACTAACTACATTGGTTATTATTACTAAAAGGCTTAAATATTAAAAATCTAACACCCAACAGATTTGTTTTTGTCAAGTATTTCTGGAAGATCGTGGACCAAATCATACACTATTTAAGATTTTTCTCCCATCTTTTATGGAATAATCATTAATTATTTTCTGACTTCAGCCATGAAACTTTATTTTTTAATGCCCTGAAGCAGAAGATAACCTCTCAGAATGGACACCTAAGCTGTGTGGAAAAGTGATTTTGTCCTCATCCTGTGTGGATACAAAGGTGTGACAAAAGCGGAAGCTTTTTTACCACAACAAAATCCAACGCAACAGAATGAGCAGAGCTGCGTGAAATCCAATCAAAAGTAGTAGCAGCTGGCATCTTGTTGTCTGTGAAAGTCGCAGAACTCTGTCGGATCTGGAAGTGATCTCTCAGCACCAGAACTTTACTGGTGAGAAATCAAATGTGAAATGCTCTTTTAATTTAGAAAAGATTTAATGTTTATTATCACAGGTGAATGTTGTTTTAAAATCTGTGACTCAGACAAAAAAATAACTTTTCTTTTCAGGCTACTTTTTTTAAAAAAATATCTAGCTTTAGTTTCTTGCAGAAATGGTAGCATTTTATGTAATGCAGTGCAACAATAAAAAGTGCTTGATATAATAACAAGGAGGATGTATTTCAGATCACTTAAGTATTATTATTTCTTCATATTTATAAAAAGAAATATAAAGATCATGGTGCCAATGACTCTTTTTAATTATTAGAATTACTAGCTTTCACAAGGATCTTTTACATTAATTGGATTAAAAGACACGCTGACATATAAACCACATTATTCATAATTAGCTAAACATATTCTTGTCCTTTTATACTTCAGTTGGCTTGAATGCTCTATGTATAAATAAGCAGAAGAAATTGTGTTTTATGCTTACCCTAACCTAACTTGCTTTGATTAATGACAGCAAATCATAATAGGCACACACATGATAAATGTTGACCTAAACTTGATCAGCTTATTAACTTTTCATGGCTCAACAAATAAAGCTTGTTTCTTTACACAAAACAATAAAGAAAAGAAGCACTGAACTCATAAAGTAACAATACACAGTGTAACATGTAAAGATAATCAAGAATAGCAATAGTACTAAGTATTCCAGTGATGAAAATGGCTCTGTCTGATCTTAATGACCTGCCTCGTCCAAGGTCACAGGCTCCCACTCACTTCTTTCTCCAACAACCTTAGGACCAGAAATCAATTATTTATGCTTCTAAAATGAGTCTTACAATTTTTACTTGTCTCCTGATAGCGTTTGTTCATGTGAGTCAAGAAGCGTAATACAACCATGACAGTTATGTTGCAATGGCTTTTCAACGAAGACACTGGAAGCTTAATCACTATTTCGAATGTATATACTTTTGTGTTGAGTTAGGTCAGCACAAACAACTGTAACAATTCCTCAGTAAATGCAGAGCTCCTGAGCATCTTTGCATATGGAGATCTTTAAAGTCCCCCAAACTTAAAGATGAAAAAACTGAATAATACTGATTTAAATGAAAATGAAAACAGCCGAAAATATTGGCAAATTTAAATGTTGACATTTGGCAAATATCAGCCGAGTCACAGGAAGAAAAAGAAAAATACAGAGAGATAACCAAAGTAAGGTATTTCCAAGTAGTATATCAGTAAAGGGTTTCAATTGAAAAAAGACAGGTAAAGACGCAGATAAGTGAGAGCGGAACAGCGAGTTCTGGTAAGAGGTTAAGCACACACACTTATACCTGCAGTTAAAGCCTTCACCCTGCCATAATATCCCCGGCCTTGCCCTCAGTGCTCATGGATGCCAAGAAATCCGATTTGCCAACTTTGGGAAGCTGTGTGTGACAGCCAATTACTGGGGAGAGGACTCCCAGTGGACTCACCTACTCACCTTGCAGCCCAAACATCTGCCCGTCAGAGAGTCAGGGGAGATAGGCAGACTGAGCAGCAGAAACAGAATGGCTGGCTGGGAATGCCAGAATGGTCAGAAACTAATTCAAACACTGGACATTTGACTGTTGCCTGTCAGGTTTTTGAAGTGCAATCATCAAATGTAATTGTTACTGTCACTTTACAAGAAAAAGGTGAAAATACCTTAGATAATGAATTAAGTCTATTTTTTTATGGAGGTAAAAGGTTTGATTAGCAGTTCTTGCACTGAGCAAGGAACATACACAAATGTTTGCATTTCTTTCCTTCTACATCTACATTCTTTGAAAATATGCATATTAATGACAGAAAAATGGTGGTGTTTCTTTAGTCTGGAGCTCTGAAACCAAATTTATGAAAAATGTGAGACGTGCAGAAACTGTTGACTGTTAAATCCATTTACTGAAGCTTAAGCTTAACCCTAAAAGCTAAGTTATTTACTTGTATCTCATCGTACTGACTTATTTGATTAAATTTAGTCATTTTGAATTTTCTGTTGTTTTTTTCTGGGGTTTTTTTTTTTTTTTTACATCTTTTTGATGTCTCAGAATTTTTATCTTCTTCCTGTTCCCTTTTTTTTGCAAAGCAGTTTCAGTTTTTTTGTGTTTCTTGTGTTAAAGGTGCACTTCTGTGGGATCTGCAAGCTCACAATGCTCAAGAGGTTTTATCAGCCCTCACATCAAAAACTCACATAATATTTCAGAAAACAAAACAGTACAAACAATTTCTGGTAATTTCACAAAAAGCATTTTTTTTGTAGATAGAATGGGTAATATATATGCACATAAATTAAAAAGGTTCTTTAATGGCTACAGAACTTAAAATGCTTAGAAGCGAGGATCACTTGCCAAAGGGGTTGTCAGTGAGCAGCTTTCCAGCTTTGTCATATTGATACTTTTGTGAAGAAAATAATAATAAAAAAAAAGATAGTGATAATTCTGATGATTAATCCAGGCACCAGCAAATACTTCAGCTACAGTTTGATTTCAGTTTGCAAATCAACTGGCATAGTTTGCATAGTTGTTTGCAGTGAATTTCACAAAAAAGTCACAGTTCCATCTCCAGAGATAAACCCAGAACATGGATGATGTTTTCTTTATTTTATGGAAAACACTTTGATATTTGCACCCTACAGTTAAAATTTAATTTCTCAACCACTCCAGTTTCCTTCCTCCATTTCCTGAAACAACAATATTAAAACAAATGTCAGTCATAGCAAACTAGACAGAATTGTTTTAAACTTCAGGACAATTTGTTCTGGGTTTGCTTTAGAACATAAAGTAAACCCAGAATTAGCAGAGGGTTTTTAGCTCTTAAAACACCAACTTTAAATGTGCCTCCACTCTGGGAAAAACCCAATCAATACCCTGTAAATTCATTTGAAGATGAGGGCAAAGCAGTGGTCAGGTAAGGTTTAGCTTGGAAAATTAGATCACTTGACTCTTTTCTTGCTTTGGCCACGACATGTAACATAAGTTTGTCATGAGTAATCTCCCACTGTCTTTCCACTTTTTTGCCCTTGTCCCTTTCTGCTGTTGCAGCTCAATTTTATTGTACCTGGGACAGTCAATAAATGAATAAAGCATGGAAATTGGAAAGTGCAGTGCAATATGTCCTGCTGCTTTGCCCTCCAACCTTGAAAACATTATGACAGGAAGATAAGGACAAAGGGTGAGACGAGGAAATTCATGGTGAAAGAAAAATCTGGCGTCCCTAGCCAAAGCAGCAAAATTGAAGGTGAAATAATATGAAGCATGTCAAAATGCAATAACACCCTATGTAGCTTGACGTTTAAGTGGTTTCCTGACTGGTGCTTCCCAAGAGAAGCAGAGAATTACAGGCAATGTGTTCTGAAAGGGGATTGCATATGAATCCAAATGGTGGATGAGCAGATGAAAATGAATATGAGGTAGAGGAATAGGCAGGGAAAGTGGAAGCAGCTGGTAATGGGGAAATAAAGTCTGTAAGTTTAGACTCCTGCAATAACATTTAGCTATAGTACATTGTGTGGAGGATGTGCACATACACGCACAGACGCACCCACACACATGCACCCCCCCCTGCCCCCCACACACACATTTAAGGTAGCTCAATAAATAGCTCTGACCTGGACAATTTTAGAGCAATAGACAGAACTTATTCACATTTAGCGAGGCACACACAATCAGGCACACATATACATTTCTTAGCTCTTCAGTGGAGGTTCACATCCATCCTCAAGCCTTCGCTTGTATTTGTGCTGCAAACTTGTTAACAAAGCTTTAGGCACCCAGAAACCGCTTGATGTGCCAGTAGTATTCTGGCACACAACGAACGCATTGCAGAAAAACTTAGATAAAGGAGCGTTATCACCGCTTGCCTAAAATATTTCACAAATCTGAGCAAGCTCTGAGGTGAGGTATGATAAAAAAAAGTTTTGCCCCTCCTGATAAGGACAAATACACCCTTAGACCAAAGATGTGATGTGCCACAGAATATTTTGTGTAACCACGACCAGATTTTTTTTCTTTTATATGCAGCTTCCTTCTCTTCTTTCTTTTGCCCCGGTATATAGGGAGCTGTCCTATTGAAGACGTACACAAATGAAATGACAAACAGTTGCCTCTGTTCTTAAGCACACACCAACTTCCATGCACACAAACAGTCTCATGGCTCCATTAGGAGACTGTAAAGGCCTTACTGTGGCCCCGGGCACAGGGATTGCTGTTTTATAAGTCGCCTGGGGCACAAACCTGACAACACCAGGTACTAAACCCAAAGATGTGCATACACAAAAATACACACATAAACATCGAGCTGAAGCAGTGTGTGTATCTCACTGTCAGTCACTTTGTGAATCTGTCTAACCTTTTATTTTTGCACACTTCAAGAAAGATATTTCTTTGTCCTTGGAATAGAAGCTAAGACAAAAAGAAAGGCAATGACTGTGTCTATTATATATTAAAAAAAGGAGGTCCATTAGAAAGAGAACTGATGCTATTTGAGAGTTCTTTGTTCCTTCACTCAAGACATGTCTGCAACAGCTGCCAACAACACAATAGAAATGTGCTTGAGCAAAGACTGAGGTGCATCTTGCTAGAGCTTGGATGTACTTCTGTTTGCCTTTAGAACTGCCTTTATTCTTCACTTCACTGATTTTACTAGATGTCTGAAACCCTCTGAATATTTTGTCCATATTGACATGATAGCAGACATGATAACATCACACTGTTACTCCATGTTTGTTTACTGCACATCAGTGATGAATCTGTTGTTCCACCTCCTCAAAAATGATATCCATTGGATTAAGCTTTAGCGACTGTGGAGGACAATGTAGTAGGGTTATCTTTAAATTTTACATTTTTTGTATGTGACATGGTTTACTTCCATCCTCTGAGAAATTGATTATATTGTGGTCATAAAGGGGATGAACATTGTCAGCAATAACACATAAGGAGGCTGTGTTGTTTCAATAATTCTATGGATACTGCGAAACCAGTATGCAGTAAAAGTGTACCGGTAAAATATCTCCCACACCGTTACTATAGCATCATCAGAAGCCTGAATTGTTGATACAAGGTGTGATTAATTTTTTTTTTCATTTTGTTTATGATAAATTCTGACCGAAGCATCTGAACGCTGCAGCTAAAATCATTATGCATCAACCAGGCAACTTCAGCAAGAAATTTTTATCATATCCATATGCCTAACTGCACTGAGTTTCCAAAATATAATTGGCTTGTCTTCTGTTTGTGTTAACAAGCAACCTAACAAGTGCACCAGATAAACTATTCAGCATACCACCATTGACATATTGTACTTACTAGACCCACTTACAAACTCTAACCATTATCTGCATTCAACTTTGCTTTAAAGTCAACTTTTCACCTAAAAAAAAACCAACAACAAAAAAAAAAAAAAACTTAAATTGGACAAGCAATTGCTGTTCCCACAAAAGCTTATGGACCGAGCAATTATTTTTGCTTTCCTGCTTTTGGACCAGATTGACAGAGAAATGATAACATACACACATTGTCATGCATAGCATTACTTTTTAAATATTCCCAGACTGAAATTGATTTTTCATATTTTACAATAGCACAATGTATGTAATTTTTGTTGTGTATGTTGTATATGTCAATAGTTATTTCAGCAAAAAGCAAAGCCACCCACATGAAACATTTTGTTTTTGTCTGTTCAATGACACAAGGCCATTTTCATGGTTTATATAAGATTTAAGTTCCAGAATAAAAGCTTCAACATTCACCTCCAGCATCTTAGAACTGACATTTTTTCAGACTTGCCGACTTTAAAGTAAACATTTAAACAACTTTATTTTTAAAGGCGCAAGCTAAATCATTCAATGCCTGTATTAATCTGTTGTGTAATAATTTATAATAAAAAGACAAAACCATTGCATAAAACCATCAAAGAAATAAGGAATAGTGTCAGTCAAGATTAATGCCTAAGACTATATATTGTAAATGCATATAATAAATGCTCTTTGAATTTCACTACAATTTTCACTACAATCTTATATACCCATTATAGTCTGCATTATTTACAAATATAAAATGTGTATATTAATTCATCATCCACACCACAGTTGTACAGTTACATTTGTTTACATTTACTTGTAATTATATGCTGACTTCACATATACATATAATTATTAAAGTATGCATTTATAATTATTTATACCTCTATACAAACTACTGTTTTAATGAGTTACACGTTTTCATTCTGAACAGAATCATACATAATTAATATCCAGTTTTTTTCCAGTCATATTTAATGTCCAGTATATCCATATCAACCAACAATATGCAAATCAAATCTCCCTTTTATCCTCAACATTGTATGTCATTAACCTACTGTTTATACCTATAGTTTGTAAAATTGATTTATGTGATTTCAAAGTGAATTCCATTTTATTAAGAATGACATGAATCAAAACATTACATATACATACAGACAGACCATGGATGTATGTTGACTGCACATCAGTGATGAATCTGTTGTTCCAGACAGACCTAAGTCTACAATGTGTACAGTCACACGTGTGTATTTAGTGTGTTCTGATTGTGAAGGAGTTGAAATATTATTAGGGTAAACTTTGTTATTAAAAACATGAAACTGCTAAGTGTAGCTCTATAAGTAATATAAGCTGCTTTTAGCCTTCACGAGAAAAACTGTCTTTCAAATGCTCAGAGAACCAAAACAGAAGCAAACTTCATCACCCAAATTCACAGAACAAGGACATCAAACAGAACTCTTGGAATTAGTAGGTGAGATGTTCCTGTGACGAAAATTACTTTTTCAGTGCTGGTTTTAAGTGATGACTATAATTGTACACAAAAGAAAAGAGAAGAAACAGAAACAATGCTGTGTGTCTTTCTTTTATTTCTTGGAAAAAAAGGGTACTGTAAAGTACCTTTTAATTTTAGTTGATTGAGGTTTTGCTACATAAAAGAGACAAGATTTTGCACAGCTTTTACAGCTTGAGATTGGATCAACATTATTTTTGGTGCATTGAAAAAAAATATGAATCATTGAAGCGAATACCACATTATTAAGCTAATAAATTCTAATAAGTAAGTTATTAAATTCAACTACTTGCTTCCCGTTTTTGATGAATGGTCATTTAAATATTTTTAATCTATGAAATGGTACATACAATGTGGTCTGTGAACCTTGAGGTAATACAATCTAACCCTGGTGTGGAGATCTGTTCTTATGTCAAAACATTAATGATGGGCATTACCGGTACTTCAAAAATATAGTTCTGCCATTAGACTACCCTGAAATGTAGATGAGAAATTCTGTTGTTACAGAAATCCACTCTACTCGTCTTTGATAAATAGGTCTCCATCTGCCAGCCATTTCTGAAACTAAATTTAGTAAAGTCTATTAAGCTAGAGGGGGAAGAAATTAACAAAATTATACTTGAATAATGAACAACCAGATTTTTAAAAAATAAATAAATTCCAAACAAAATTAGGAAAATATACTGTTCCAATGAGAAATGTGACTCACCTTAAATAGAAAATAAGGAAGCCAAAAATTTTTCATTTCATTTAATCTTTTCATTGTGTTGGAAAATAGTCAACAAACTATTATCCACGTCAACATATTTTAAATCTATATTAAGATCTTCTTCTGCCAGAATACAAGGTTCTTTTCATGAGATGTAATGAATATGTGTTTAAAGTAAATTACATTTGATTTTCCTCTTATTTACTTTTATATCTAATGTATATAAAATGTTAGATGTGTGCCCCTTGAAAAGTAGCTCTAGCACAGATATGGATTTGTACATGTATTTCAATCTGGAGAGACTCAGACACAGAGAGGGGAAAACAATTAGAAGAGTTTATTGACATACAAAATTAAAGTCTTTGGCGCTCAGACCCTGGCTGAGGACATCAATTATCACAAAATGTTTTGCAATGGGCTCGGATGAGCATTCCTGAAGCTGGTAGGAACATCATCCCCCAGGGGCCCAGCACTGGTGGTGGAGGTTGGCGAAGAATGTGGCCGAATGACCGGGCAAGTGGAGATGAAGGGATGGTGGTGGGTTGAGCTCTGCTGGAAAGCATAAGACGCCATGATCGGAGGTCTTTATCAGCTGGGACTTGGACGGTGATTGGACGCAACGTGTCTTGGACCAGCGTTGATTAGTCGTCGGTGATGAGCAGGATGCACCGGTTGGATGAAGCAGGTAGGGCTAAAAAGAGTCTTCCAGTTTGAATTTGCGCCTAGGCTTCATATTTGCTTCAAACAAAAAGCCACAGTGAGGTTTTAGAGCAGAGTACAAAAGAACTGCACACACAGTCACATGATATTATAAAAAAATGAAAGTCAGCTCTCCATTTTATCTTTGATACCAAGTAAGTTTGTTGAAATATGTTGAGCCAACTTTTCTTAGTGCTGAAAGCAAAACAAAAAGAAAAACTTCACTTTATAAGCTAAAGCCAGTGAACTTGTCACATGAGGATATACCAAAAAGTACATAGAGTATAGTTTTGGGTTTTTTTCCCTCTTCTTTGGGTGAACAGAATCAAATGCCGGTTCATTTGTACAGTGGAAATTCTTTGAAACATGTGCAGCTGCTCCAAAGTGATATAAAATTCATGAATTGCTGCAAGCTGCATGTATTGAAACAAGCATTCACTGAAGGTTATCAGTGAGATAATCAACACAGGTTTACCTTAAACTTTTTCCATGTTGGAATTTTTTTTTTCCTTCTTCTTTTAATACACACATTTGTGGGGAAAATTCTCCTGGGACCCATGACAAAGTTGGTATTGTCTACTCTTTTCCAAGAGAAACTCCAGGGATGAAAAAAATCTTTTCATCCATGACTCATTCCCATGCTCTCCTCCCTAATGTCCTGAACTGATTGCTGATGAAAGGTCAATAGTTTTTGGCAAAACCAACTGGGGTTTGTCACATTCATTATTTGACTGCATTTGTTTCATAGGACAAGAGGTCAAAAAGACAGAAAGGATAATCTATATATCTTTCGAATATGGTAGGGGAGCCAAGCCATTGTTATTCGATTCCTGCAGTGCATCTGGGATAGATGCAAGATCTTAGGTGGAGCTGATATGGAGAAGCAGCAGCAGATTTTATACTTGATACTGGGAACAAAAACTGCCAAATGAATATTTAAAACTAGCAGTGGGAGTACAGGTGTAGTAAGTGGTCAGACATACATTTTTCTGGGCTCGAGCAGTCAGTGGGAATAAGGAAAACTTATGCAGTAGAGAGGTTGGAGTCATAGTCGCTTCCTGAACATTACGGCTCAGATAAATAGGGTTGCAGCCCTTCATTGGTACCAGCTTCCTCCTCTTCATCACTCATTTTAGCAGATAAATCGCTCAAATCTTTGCTGAAATCACTCACAATTTTCTTTTCGTCTGTGTATTCAGTCACAATTGTTATGTTTTGGCTTACTCTTATTACTTTGACATTTGACCCAATTACAAAATATGAAAACTGTGACATTCTGCACTGCCATTGATTTTATAGTAGTCTGTGAGAAATATTTATTTTTAAATACTTTTTGTGCACAAAATGAAAGTCCAATACTTACTCTTTATAATGTGTCACAAGCTCATTAAGGAAAGAATATCTGATTTTAGTATGTCTTAGAATATCCTGATTTGTTGAAAGACAGAAAGTTAAGTGGTCACATTAAAAACACTAACTTAAAAGAAGAAAAAAGAAACAAATAAAAATACATCTATTTTTTGGAAAACATTACTTGTGCAGATTTAAAGTTAATTTAAATCATAATGTTATGACAACAGTTTTTTATAAAACAAGTTTATTTCATTACCTCTCTAGTTGTACCATTATCATTAAAAAAAGTCTAATAATTAAGTTTTAACATAATTATTACACTGAATGACCTCTGAGCTCGTGTTGTTTGGTTGGTCAGCTTAGTATGGAAAACGTCACTTCATAACAGGTTATACACGTTCAAATAATTGGAGTTTACACTTTTCTTTTTAGGGGCCAAGTGCTTTAGAAGGTACTTGCTTTGATAATGGTTAAAGTGTTGTTCTGCATGGAAATAGTGGATGATTTCATTTTTTAGATAAGAAACTAATGTTATCTGCTTCTTTCCAAAACGTTCTCATTGCTTCATCAACAATGTTTTGTTTTTGTTTTGTTTGTTTTGTTTGTTCTTTTCCTCTTAAATTCATACTTATGTTTTGGAAAGCATTTGCCACAAAATAAGAACACACCATCAATGAGCACATCTGAAGAAGGTATACCAGACTTAGGTGTGATGTTTTTAACTTTTGCTGAGGGATTTTTAAAATTGTTCTTGTCAAAGTGTGAAGAAGTCAGACTTTCAATCAGGAGTGCCTTTCTTTAGTCTACTCTGGTCAGAAGGAAATTGTCATACAGAGTACAAAGCAATCTCTTGGAGTGTCACTTTGAACACAATCTGGCACAATCTTTTATACTTTTACATGTGTCTGATGAGAAGGGACTCAAAATCACTCATCATCCAGTCACAACAAAATGCCACCAGCTGCTTTTACAGAACATCTTAGGAGCCATATGGATTACAGTTTACTTTAGTGACACATTCCTGTCAATACAAGATGTTCTAACCACAAGGTTATGAGTGCCAAGACTGTAAAAGGACAGATTGCTTCTAAGACACACATGTAAATAAATTTTTATCATGTTATCTGGCACATAACTGTCATTCTTCAAGCAATAAGTTCTTGGTTTTACTGTTTGAGGAACTAAAAGTCAAAGGCCAAAAAATTATAGGATGATAGTTACAGTGAATTTTCCTTTACTCCTTTCAGAGAAGTCTCTTAACAGTTGCATTGAAGTGTGAAATTCCAAGAGCCAAGTGTTTTACTTTTAGCAAACTGCTTAAAGTAAAACAGGAGCAAAGTAAACTGAAGATTGAACCTCACATTGTAGTGCCGATTGAAAAAGCCTCTTGATGACTACATTCTAAAAATATGACACTTTACCATTTTATTGATCTATCAGTTGTCTTCCACTTATCTGGGATGAAGTTGCAAGCATAACAAGTTCAAGTGTAAAACCCAGAAATCATTGGCTGCAAATAACATTTGTACCTTCTTCTTGGGGATTCCAACAAAAAAGCACCCAATTAGATGCATAAACCACCTTACATTTTGTGAAACTTGATTGTGCTGTAAAATTGTACTTTATGCTTGGAAAATACATAACACACCCTTTATTGAACTTCTTTGGATGTGGTTAGCATTGGCTGATGATCAAATTCCTCACCGTATTTCTATGGCTGATTCCTCATTTTGGGTGTTTGCACACACAATCTTGTTCTTTGATTTAATGACCCCAGACTATTTCACTTTTAACAAGACATTTACAAATAATGTCTTGCTTATAAGTTAGTTTTTTGTTTTTTTTTAGATAGAAATTTGCCCTAGAAACTCGACAAAAAATACTTGGTCAGATTTTTTTAATTTTGCACTGCACATTCTCATCCTGTTTGTCATTGTCTCCTTTTCTAAAAACACAAACATATAAAACCACCATATAAAAGATTCATGGTCCAAAGAAAATCTAATTACAGTAGCATAAAATAAAATTTGTGATGTTGTTTCACCAGCAATGAGACATTACTTCATCAGATTGAGGATAGTATAGAATATTTTAAGGTGAGCAGTGTGACCTCATAAACAGAAGCTATTGCTTCTTAATGGTGCTCAATTCCTTTGCTGCAATTCTGCCCTTTCTCTTGTGTAATTGTTGCACGTAAAGGCCAACATCCCTTTAAACGATTAAAGAAAGAACTTTAAAAAAAAAAAAAAAAAGCATATTGATTAATTTATTGGCAGATATTTAATTCCATTAAATTACCAGGTATTTTAAAGTAATTGCTGATTATAACCAAATGCTTTCATAAAATGCACTGTGGCAATGCAATTATTTGTGGTAGAACAGAAAAGTCAAACCATCCCAACCATCTGATTATAATTCGTATTAGTATAATACTAATGAAAGAGTTTAAATGATTGCCTAATCTGCTTTTGAATTTTCCTCATGCTTTTCAAAATAACAGTAAAGGTTGTTTTTATCAGAAAGTACAGCTGAAGTATCTCACTGCTGGAAGCTGGTCTCAAGCTGTGCATACATAAATTCAACTGTTGCATGTTGATATCTGTTGCACAGAAGGTTTACATTGTCTTACACAGTAGGAGAGACAGATCAAAAACGATGCGTGCTCACTTTGGTCGATGTTTAGAGTTCATCTGCATGTGTTAAAATGGTAAATTCTACTTTCTAGTCGTAAATGTTCACATGGCAATGTCACTGTCTTTTTTATTCATACAACACTCCTGTGTTCTTTAATGTGAGAAAGTTTTGGACTCCATTTTCAAATAAGAGTTTATCATCTGTAGTGTAAAATTTGAAAATAAAACTTAAATGAAATTAACAGTGGATGATGATTGTTTGCAGTCCACACTATTTTCCAAAGCTTCATAGCGCTGAATTGGTTCACTACATGCGTCATGGCCAAATTCATGACCATGAAATTTATGACCGTGAATTTGGCCATGGTCAAATGGTCAAACAAAACTTCAACAGAGTCCAGCAAGCAATCTTTTCTCAACAGTCGAGGATCCAGACCCTGTGTATGAAGTCAGTCATTGAACAAGGATGGTTTTTTGCTAACCAGACACTAAACTTTACTGGCTCTTCATGGTAAAATTTCTCATTGCTACGAATGCGAAACAAAGTGATTTAATGCAAATTTCACGTGTTTATAAATTAGAAATACTATGTTTTTTATAGCGTGCATATTATTTTTAAACCAACAAAACCAGAAAATCAAAACTCATTCCTTATTATTTGCTAAATCATTCTGTATGGTGTAAAGACCAACTCTGTAGGAGGGAGCCTCTGTGATCTTTGAGCTGTTGTATAGCATGTACCTTTTTTTGTAAGCCCACACACATAAATGTATACACATATATAAAAGCATAAACATAACAGCACACATTCACTCTGAACACACACAGACACACACAGTGAACATATTCACGAGTGGCAGTTTTAAAAACCCATTTTCCCCTTGGTTAAGCAAGCGTCAACAGTACTTGACTAATGGAAAACCCTGCTTCTAAATGAGGTCGTAGGAATTTCTATCTCACATTCTCTGGTTGTTGTGAATTCTAATAAAGTTGCTTTTTAATCTTTTGCAGCCATGAGTTATTTTAGTACCAACTTTTTTGGCCAGTGACCATACACCTTTCTCAGAAATATATGAGCTTGTGAATGAAGTTCTTCCAGCATAAATGTGACATTTGAGTAACGGGTGTTTAGGTCAGTGTTTTTCACATATCCGGTTCAATGTCATGTCTGTCAGAAACCAGGAGGAATTGAGAACTGAAGGTGGATTGATGCCACAGAACCAGAAAAAGAATCCAAACAGCCAACCATATGCAGCACAAGCTGCTCTGTCTATCAGTATCATCAGACAACTGATTCTACATTGTCAGCTTGTTGTGTAGACACGAGACACCTGGATCACACAAAGGGGGATTATTTTGTCGACATGGGCATAACAAAATTTTGTTTCACAATCTCTCATAATGCTCTACTCTGTAGGGCAGGCAGTGGATCACTATTTATCATCTGTCTTCATGTGGATTGTTCTATGGATTATTTCATGTTTTTTTCATTAGATATTTCTAGTGTTGTTGAGTGAGGAATATAAAGCATTTTCTGGTGCAAACCAAGAATTGGTTAGAAATAACTTGACCTGGTTTGAAATTCCTCATTAAGCAAATCTGGTTTATACTGAATTCATACTGAATTTATACTGAATTCTGATATGGCATAACTCGAATGGATCTATTTTTCCTTTTATATTTCTACTGTTTTAAGTTTTAGTAGTGAACTAATTTTTTCAACCTTTCATCTTTTCTCAGTATTTATAGCTTTGTGAGTTTGCTGATTAAAGTATTAAAATGATGAATTCTCTTTGTCAATATACTTGTGTATATTGAATAGTAGTTGTCTTTGTTTGTTGACTTGCTGTTTGAAGAATGCCAATGCTGGACTTATATCTTCATTTGTTATATTTTACAATCTAAGCCTTATCAGAGAGGTATTTATAGACAGTAACTGAGGCTGAACTATTTGACTATTATTTTTCTCATAAAGGTGCTAATATTGATCTAAATGAGTAGTTTTATTAGTAATTGCCCTAAGTAATTATTTATAGTTAGTCATAGCCAAACCAGCCTTGCTGTTGCGCAACACCCAAATATATAAAATGTTTTTTTCATCTCATGACTATTTATTTTAAATGTTTTTATTCTGTATTACTCAAATATTTGTTACCTTAATAATGTAACTTTGTTTCCCATTATTAAAGATATATTTTTTCTTGATCCTGTCCAAAGTTATACGTTATTAACAGTGACTGTGAAATAAATAACTTTGATTACAATCCACAGGGACTTTCTCGTCCTAAGAGGAACAATTAATCGTTTCATTTCTAAGGGAACATATTTTCCCACACCTATGGACATGATGCAATGGACCTGATGGAGAAATGCAGGATGAAGCACATTTCTGAAAGTCCTTTTTTTATGTATAAATCTTTCAGGTTCTTTTGTGATCTTTATCTGACAACTATTCCCTTAGAGCCAGAGATAGTGGGTGTGCAAAATGTGTGTTCTTCCTTCCTCTTACTTCTTTCACACCGTCTTTTAACTTGACTTTTTTTTTAACGTTCCCTCAACTGCTGCTGCTGTTGGTGTCGTCCAGTCAGTCGACGTTTTGGCTCTTATTCTATCGGGTCTGTCTTGTCCAAGCTAAAGGTGTCTCAGCGGAGTTCCCCACAATTTTGCTCACAGTTTGAAACAGTCATCTGTTTATTGAGCTACTGAACATCAAACAGTTGGAGCACTGACCTGACACTAACCCAACAGACAGGTATTATATTTGTGCTCAAATTGATAAGACTGTCCTACACGGCACCAGCACAGACTGAGGTTTCGAGTTACAGAGGAGAGAAAAACAAAAACACTTTGCTATCAGCGCTGATGCAGGTATTGGCAACAAGTAAAATTAAATATGATGACCGCATAGTGAAAGCAATTCAGAGAAGGCAGTGCCCATTATTTTTGGCTTTTATGTATGAGTGTTGGGTTTTTTACAGCCTCAGTGTTTAAGATTTTACTACAGGCTAAAAATCTGGACATGTTATTTTAATTAGAAAAAACACTTTTAAATGATTTTTATGGCAGTTTTTTGGTCCGTTCTTCCTAGCATCTGACACCATAAATGTCAGATGCTAATGGTGCTAAGGTTGATATCTGTTTTGACACCTCTTATTTGCACCCGTCTGTGTAAAGGACTGTCACACAGGTAGGTTTTTAATAGATCTGTATTGGATTTAATAACTTTAGTTCATAATGTAGAGTACTTAACATCAATGGACTGGATGCTTCAGATGAAAGCAAAACTCCACCCCTGGCAAAATTTGAAAACAATTCAGCAAAGTGGGTGAAGTGGCCAAGTGTGGGGATGAGTGGAGAGGGGGTAAGAGAAGCTTTACGACAAAGCAAATACATTTGTCTTTTTATATCAAAAGACAAACGTTTTTGCATATTTTATACATAAAGATACCCTAAAAAAAATCCTTATAGGCCAAACTACAATTTAATAATGAACTAGTTAAGGAAGCCAAGGAACAGAAGAATGAGAATTTTTTTTTTTTTTGACAGCTTTTCATTATTCATGGTGTTATCCTTCACCAGCCAATTCTTTCCTCTCTCACCTTTTCGGGGTCTATCTGTCAGTATAGGGATAAAATCCCTCTTTCCTGAAAGCTTAGCAGAGATTATCCCAGTGTCATAGGGGAAGGTGGAAAGGGTGCTGAGATGCCACATTACAGATGTAGTTGATGTTAAAGTGAATTTAATGGGCCCAGGGTTGAAGAGGAGGGGCAGGGAAAAAAGAAAAGCCAACATCAGCTCCGACATCCTTCTTTTTATTCTCTCCCTTGCTGTTAGACTTCACCTTCCTGAATCTAAACGTTATTTTTCTGTTTATTCCTAAGAGCTTACTTATGTTTTCAGTTTCTCAGCCTAACCGAAAACCTCTTATGTGTTTGACTGCCTGATTTCCCCTGATTCCTCCAGACTTGTTCCTTTCTTTTTAGGAACATAATACACTTAATGAAAAGAAAATATCTCCCTAACATTACTTCTTGTCATCACAACACTGAGTTCATCTCACACACCATCAATCCTGGCAAATACCAATTAGAATCCAATTTTTCTGCTTTGCTTCATGTTTCTGTTTGAATATGTAACAACACTAAATATATATATTATATATAACAATATATATATATATATATATATATATATATATAATGCTTCAAAATAGTTATGGTTACTTGAATTGGTTGTTGGTTCACTGGAATCACATATGTAACATCGTCCATCTTAAAAGAAGTGTTATAAATTAAAACTTGAATTGTGATTGTATGTGTGAATCAGTGAATGACTGAATAGTCCTCTGAACTTGAGAAGCCGCTACACAAGTACAGGCCATTTGCCATCATTTATATCAGACAGACATATTGCAGAACAACCACGTTTTGAACAAATTTGAGTAATGGTTGCCAAGTTGTGCATCCATCAGGAAGAATTGTCTTCCTGATGGATGATGATTCTGAGAGAAGTTATCAGCATGGTTTTTTAAAATGAAGTATAAGAAAACACAGAGATGTAGAATTATTTTGAAGGAAACTATTTTCTTTCTTTCACATGTCCTGATCTTTTGGGCAAAGTCTATGATGACTGGTTGTGTTTACTCTCCCTGTGTCAGACAGAATATAAGAAAACTATTCTCTATGACATGCGAAAAGGGGGATGTATTATGTAAAATTGTCTTTTTTTAAGCTTTATATTGTTATGCATATATGCCATGCAATATGGTAGCGTAAAATGAAATGTGTTGGCATATGCATTCTCAGACTACTTCATGAACCATGCTAATTGCTGATGCAACATTTCTGAGTTAGTTATAAATTATAACCCTATTGGCTAAAACTATTTCCAGTCAGGTCATATTTAGTCATACATTATAGATCTCATAATCAGCAAAAATGGGTTTCAACAAACTTTTACAAAAACTGGAGGTCAAAATTCTGTGGAACCTTAATAGTAAGGCCAAGTCAAAGTTTATTTTCATTGTACATGTTGAAAATAAATATATATCCAAGCCTCTACACAAAGTATATTTTATCACTAGTGGAAACAGTAAAAAAAAAAAAGTAAGATTGTATTCCACAGTATGTATTCCAGCTACTCACAAAGCTGTTTGAAGCATACAAATTGTGCAATTAGTATTAAAAATAGTTCTTGAGATTCCTGCTGTCACAATACTGTTTAAATAGCTGGAAAAAAAATAGTTGGAACACCTTGTTGTTTTAATCAAATGGTACTTAGATGGCAACTTAATGAGGTATGGTGTGTTTTGTTTTGCCATCTGCACAGTAAAAAGATAACCCCCAAAAAAACTTCTGTAGTAACATGTGCACATCAGAGCCTTTCTTCTCTTTTTACTGCCAATATCTGCTGTGCTGCCGTGGCCACAGATGGTTTGAAACACCAGAAAACAGATGAGAGAAAAAAATCACCCAAACATAGCTGCTTGCACACAAGATAATAACCAGAAACACCCAGGTATGAAGCTTGCATGTGCTCACACGTTCACATAGTTATGCAACCGCTCACATCATGAACCCGAAATGATTAAAATTTCAGGATTTGTTTGGCTTAGATGGGGGTCTACCTTGAAGCTGGAAGATCCATTCTCTCAGAGCAGTAACCAGAGTTTGCACCGGCAGCTTCCTCCCTCAGCCACAGGGAGTGTTGAAGATGAATAGAGTTAAACTCATAACAGATTCAGGAAATAGGTGAAAACTGAATTTAATATGACAGTGCTATGGGGTAGAGGTGAAAGAAGAGTGATCATAGGGTTCGGGAGTAACAGCTTCTGCATTAATTCAGCACCATCCCTTACTGTGGTGGTGTGTATGCAAGTGGAAGAAAGTAGCCCAACTCTGTTCTGCCACTTAGCAGCAACTGGCTTTCTGCTTGGCATTCTGTTGCACAGATATTCTATTCAGACACATCTGGGATGGTGGGAATATTTTAGCCTATGGATTTTCAATAAATTTATGCAGAAGAACAAAAAATAAATAAAATAAAATGCATATACCCATATATATTGAAAAACTAATGTTAAAATTTGTGCTGAAGTCTCCAGAGAGAACTTGCCTCTGACAGGGCCAGTTGCTCAGTTCCTGTCTACATTTTGTCTGCCATAAAGAGGGTTTTAAAGTGTTGCTAAGATACTTAAACCAGGTTTTGTAATTTTGCCACAAATTACAAAGATTTCAAAGTTAAAAAGTCTTGGTCTGATTATGTCTGGAAAAAACAATGTTCAGGCAATAGTTTAGCACGATTTCTCTAGATGTTGTTAGTGTCGATCAAAGCTATTAAAAAAGATATCCAGTAAAAAAAATAATTAAAAATACACAGAAGGCAAAAGATGTAAAAATTATTAGGATTAGGTTTAAATGAGCTTGAAAGTGTGAATATTCTGCTCTATTATTTTTAAATTCTTCATGTCACTTAAAACCCCCCACACAGACTTGCTTGACGATGGGGAACTTTCTTTAAAAGTTAGGAATGCATAAATTTCATATTCATGAGGGACCGTGTTGAAGTAGAGCTGAAGAAAAGTATAGCATCAGCTCCCCAATGGCAGGTAGTGTAGGCTTCTGCTGACAATGCTTGACTAAAACACACAAACACAGCAACACACACACCCACGCACCATTTCTTTGCTGTGTTGTTACAGGACTATGTGGACTTTAGGTGCCAGTTGTTGTCTCTTAACAAGGTTGAAATAACAGATATGTTCACATGTTGTTGCAGAGTCATTGAATCTCCCAGAGACACATGCTGTCCAGTTACACTGTAAGTCATAAGCAACCATATGGTCACCAGGTTATTAACTCTCTGCACCATAAATAAATCAACAGAGGAAATAAACGGTGCTAATATGCTGGGAACTTTGCCACATTGTGTCACATAATATCTATAATCTTCAATGTATTTTTTTTAGGATTTAATAACACAGAGTAACACATAATTGTGAGACTGAAATTTTGGTCTATTTCTCTTTGCAAACTCAATCAGCTCCAGCATATTTCCCTCATCAGTATAATTGTCTCTGCTAAAGAAAACTGAAACTTTGTGTGGCTTTTTTTGTGTCAATCTTCCATAAATGATACATATTAAAAATTGTGAAAATAATAATAAATTATAGTCTGGGAGCTTTGTACGCATGCTGACTTTGCTTCTTTTTTCTAAATTTCTCATATTGTAACAGAATTTGAGGTGTCATTCTAAACTTAGACATTTGCCATCCAAACATATGGCAATAAAAGAATAACCCAGAGCATGGAGAATGAAAACAGTAAAGCATGGCATCAAAGCTTTATTGCTTGCTTTTCTATTTAGGCCTGACCACTTTGATTGGTTGTGTGATTAGATTTGAATGTGACAATGCATATTAATGAACATACAATATTGCTGTAAATACCTCGGATTTGCCAAAATGCTAATCACCATCTGCAGTTGGAATCTTGAAACACATAATAGATTGAAATCAAACAAGTTTAAGAAATGTGGTTGTTCACATCAAGAACTGAAGAAACCAGAATAACATACATTAACTGTGATCTACTGTGGGTTTTGTTTGACATGTATTGATATGTTAAATCCTAAGAAATTAGATACAAATTAATGGTTGGTTACATGGTTACAAAGGCACTATAAATGTTGATAGTTTAGATTCTCTACTTAGATAAAGGTAAATGATTGTAAAAAAAATAATTAATTAATTAATTTAATATAATATATTATATAATATATATATATATATATATATATATATATATATATATATATATATATATATATATATATATATATATATATATATATATATGCACACCTGCATATGATATTTATTGGAATAAAATATGTGCACAGCATAAAACCTTATTTATAGGCATAAAAAGGAGACCAAAATCCCTTAATCTCTATCAAAGCATTGAAAAACAATCTGCTAAAAATGTGCCCGGATCTAAATTACCACCACCATTTAATAATCAGCCATGACATGAAGATATTAGGGCTGTGACAAGACCATTTCTGTCAAAACCTTTGTCTAACCCCAATTACAAGCTAAATTATTGTTCATTTACTCAAATCAAAAGACTTTCCACATGATGGGTACATTTTATATTTACCAGTTTTACAGCTAAATATAGAATACAGATTCAAACCTGTACAGTATATCTATAACTCCTTAAGACTTAACAAATACTTCAAGAGGTTGGAAGCATTTAGAGTAGTTTTATATGGCTACTCATATGTCTAGGTTCAGTGTCATTTATTTTATCTTTAAATTAAGTTTTGGAGGGTTATGTAACATCCAGGCTGACAGTGGCTTTGTATAGCACAACAAGTAACTATGTTGCCTTCAGTTTTTATCACGTGATATGACATCTTGTCTATATTAAAAACAACTTAAATGTAATCTGGCTTCACAACTTGACACCTTAAAATTGGTATCTGTCTCTTAAACATTCCCATGGTTTTATGAGAAAGGGGCATTTGGACCCAATTTTGACTCCATGTACATTTTTACAAGGTTTTGGTAACTGATGGTGTGACGATACAAAAGATCCCAATTCCCTGACATTTGCCCCATTGCTCATGAGCGATGCACTAAGACTGCAGGAAAGTTAAGAAGTACCTAATGTTTGTGACACTCCCCTTCAGCACTTCATCACAACAGTGGACAGTTGGACTGAGAAGTAGTTTGTATGATAAGCTTAGCTGCAGATTACAGTAGAGCCACAGGGGGAAGGCAGAGGAGATTTTTTTTTTTCTGCCTCATATTATACTGTCATAATATAGTGACCATTACTATCTGCAGCTTTAAAAATAAAATCATTGCACTCCAATATACTGAAAAAATTTAATCGTTATGTTTAGAACATCAGAAATTGAGAAGTCAATACAAAACCACCAGTATCACACATATTGACGCCCTTACTGATAATCCACAACCCCTTTGGTTAATAGGACAATCCTTATTCTTCATCCGTCCATCCATTTTCTGTTCACCCTTCTCCCTAAAGGGGTCGGGAGTTGCTGCGTTCCGGGCGAGAAGCAGGGTATACCCTGGACAAGTCGCCAGTCTGTCGCAGATCCTTATTCTTCTGCTCTGATATTTCACAGAGCTAGGGCATACTGAGTGAGGAATCATTTTTCTTAACACAATCTGTCTACATCACAGGTGTCAAACTCCAGTCCTGGAGGGCCACTACCCTGCAACTTTTAGATGTGCCTCTGCTGCACCACTCCTGAATAGAATAACTAGGTCATTAGCAAACCTCTACACAAGAAGGAGGTAATTAAGCCATTTCATTCCAGTGTTTTGTACCTGTGGCACATCTAAAAACTGCAGGTTAGTGGCCCATGAGGACTGGAGATTGACACCCCTGGTCGAGATCATTCAAACTCCTTGCTCCATGTGCTTACTTCTATCCTGGCCCATTTCCTCACTTTGACCAAGTTAATAGTAAAACTTTACTTTGTAAACATTTAATTTGTAACAAAGATTTTTTTTTCCATCTTGTCACTGGTTTTATTAATCAGTACATTCACTGGTAAAATTTAAATGTATTACATAAAAATGTTTAAAAAAAAGAAAGTAAAGAAAATATGCAACGTAATTCCAGATTTGAAGATATTTAAACGGTGAACCCACCTGAAGCTTAATTTGTTGTATAATTATCATATTCATAGCATATCATAAATTTAGATATACATATGTTCACATCGCATAAATAAGTTCAGCAATATAACACTCCACAGATGTAAACTTGTGCATGCTGATCGTATTTGTAAGTTTTCTTGCTGTGAGGCTAAATTTTCAGACCTCCTCCTGTGATCGAGTGGGAGCACAGTCTCAACAAACATCTCCAGCTGTCCCTATTGCTTTTCATCTCACTGAAGACACACATGCACACACTGATACAACTTGCATAAACAAGATGACAAACTAAATGAATTTATGCAGCTATATTTCTCCAGTCTCTGGTCCAGGGTGGTAAGCAAGATTGGGGACAGTTTTTGAAAACAGAAGTGTTGTTTAATTAAGCCTGAATCTAAAAATGTTGACTACACAAAACAATGTCAGTGTTAACGAATGGAATCAGGGCGAAACAAAAAAAGTGTTTTTGCTCTGACGTTATGGGTCATAATGTGAGGGAGTTAAACCACAGTCCACAGTATATGCAAAAACATTAAGCTCTGGAAACATTTATTTTGCAATTTAGCGTTGTTACAGTCCGACCAGTAAGGCACAAGGACAAAGGCATGTATAAAAAAATATTTTCAATTTATTTTTCAAAAAAGTCTTAACAAAAGGCTTTCAACAACAAATCTGAAAAATATAGCAAAACAGACCCAAAAGAAATCAACTAAGGCATATCTAACTCAGGATAACATACCAAAAGTCCTTATCATTATTTTGTTTTGCAGAGTTCAAACTCAGCAAACAAAATAAACGATCCAAATAAACAAAGGCGTTTACTAAATGTGTGCACCCATAATGGCAAACAGCCTAATGCAATAACCATCACAAAAAAGTGAAATTATAAATATAGTCTGTGAAAAATTCTAAATATATTATATGAAAACATTTCAATAAATACTAACACTGGGGGAAAGATGAAGGAACCACCACAAGCATAATAAGCTGTAAATTGATCAGTAATCTAGCCATCTGTTGAGTGTGTGCAAAGTAAAGCATCACAGCATGCATTACATTTGAACTTTCACCTACCATCACTTCAAAATTAACACTCCCCTTGAAATGTCTTTGCTGAAATTTAGTAATAATAATCTTGTATTCCAGGCACCCCATGTTCCAAAATCTCAGTAATGCTTATGTTTTTTAGGCTTTAATCAGATGCTTTGTCTGAATGCCTTTCAAAAGTTTAATGTTCAACTAACTGCCATGTGAAAGCATAACTCTCCCCCTGAAAAATTTTGAACAATTTCAGCAAAATGGACAGAGGCAAAAAATACTGAAAGGCATAGCCAAGTGTGGGGATGAGTGGTCAGGATGAAAGGAGCACTGTTGCTAACGTATAAACTTTGTCACAATAATTAGCTTCTTTTCGGACTCCTCCAGTGAACTTCTGTCAAAAACTGACAAGTGACAAACTTGGGGACTTCTGTGTTGTTAGGGACTGTAGGACAACAATATGTCGTGTCACAGCAGCTCTGCTGTGTCTTGTTTATGAGCATACAGCGAGTGTCTAACCCTGTAAGACACACCTATGTCCTGTGGGGGACACGTAAGAGTCAAGAGGACTTTTTAGTGTTAGAGTTTTTATTCACGCTTGGACAATAAGCAAGCCTGCAGTCACTTGGTGGCAGCAGTGCTCAAACTAATCAAGAGGTTGCCTGCTCAACTGTGTAGAAGAAGTAACCTGAATATAGAGCTGGCAGAAGAGGAGAAATGGAGAGGTTTGTGGCAATGAAAAGAAGAACAGGAGACCAACAAATGCGATGAAAGTTACATAGTCCTTGTGTTTCCTGTGAGTATGGTCAGAACTAAGAAATGTATTTTCTGCCTAAAATCTGTGGTAGCAGACAGCATACAACCAAACAAGTTAAAATGGCACCTGGGAATCTATATCAATGAGCGCCTGGACTTTTTTCAACAAAAACTCAGTGAATATTGCCAGCAGTTTGGTCATTTTTTGATTATCAGTAAATAAATAAAAAAACATGACAGCCACATATAAAGTTGCCCATCACAAAATCCAATGATTGATAAAATGTATTAATAATTAAATATCAGTATTAGTTAAATACTGATATTTATCAAATGTGTAATTATTTGATAGCTAAAAATTTCATGATATTCAGGGAGTTTATAAAAAAATGTATGTTCCCCAAGGGCAGCCTTACAGAAAATAATTGAGTAACACTGATATTGGGTAACTTTGTTAAAATTACCTTTAAATTTCTGATATGATTTAAAATGTTTTGTAGATGTTCTGCTATGAAAGCTGTGCAGAGAAATTGTGAAAGGCTTTCAAACAGACTAATCTGAATTTCTGTAAAAGGTAAAAGTCAGCCGTGTTTAGCTTTCTTAAGTACTTCACACTCCATGTGCTCTTGTCTGGCCCCAGAAAATTGTAAGGACTTAGCTTTATTCTTGTCAATGGCTTTCTAAAAACTCTGGCCATGATTTAGTTCAACTGTCACTGCAGATTTAATGGGATATCATTCATGCAGCAAGATATGGTCAAGGGCAATAAAAGTTGCATTTAAAAAAAAATCTTTTGTGACAAAAAAGCTGCTGATATATACTTAAAGTGAAGAAATATAAAATCATGTTCCCATTTCAGCTTTTTGAAGTTCAGTGATTTTCAAGAAGATTGGAGCTGACAGCCTTGCCTGTTTGTCTTGCCACACACTGTCTGCTCAGCAGGAGTTGCAGAGAGGACACCTCATCACCCTTTAGCTGGTTGGCTTGTCCTTTCTACTGCTTTCTTTTATAGCACCATTTTATATTTAGATTTTTCTACTATGCATACCCATGGAACATTTTTTCTTTTAAAAGCCATTGTTTCAATTAACTTAAAGCTTTGCAGCATATCTTCTTCTACAAAACACAGATTAAATCAGTATAGATTTCAAAACATTTAAAAGATTTTCTATCTTTAAACAGCAGCTATTGAATGTGGAGTTCCGCAAACCGATAGAGATATTATAATTTGATTAACATAATTTTTCTGATCAACAAAGCTTATTTATGTAATTTTTTCAATTCTCATCATTTCCCATGTCTACAATTACCTTGTGGTGCTTTGTTCTCCATGCTGTGGGTTGAATTATTCCATGTTTGATCAATCCACAGAGCTCTTTAATTTTTGATGGGGTTTTGGTGACACTCAAATTTCACTATGATATAGCCCAGTGAGTGGAAAATAATTTTGATTAAATTCTACAACCATAAGATTTTTGGTTGCGGTTCAACATGCTCACAGTTAAAAGTGTTGACTTGCAGCTGCAATAGTTGCATATAATTTATACTGCTTCTGTCTTTCTATTTTTTACTAAACTTGCTGCTCTTCTTTTATTCAAATGTTCTTCCAGCTGTGTATGGTGTATTTATCATGTTAATTTTTTAATTCATATTTTAGACACTATTGATTTTCTCTTTTTTGCTTTAGTCATAATTTCTCTTGCTACTTGGGTGATCGAATAACTGAATGGATTTGCAAGTGCCAGGTAAAATGTGTGTTGTTGTTTATGTCTGCAATTGGACAAAGCTGTGCTGTCTGTCATGGTTGTTAAACAAATGGCAAAATATCTAACTTCAGTGACAATTGTGTGTTCTTTCTGTAAGGTAAATACAGGATGGATGAAGAGAATCTTCTGCAGACCTTACAAGATAAAACTGGAGCTCAAAATATCCTATCAAAGATCAAAGTAGGTCTTTGTGGTATATCAGGGTTGTTGATATACCATCACTGGATGTTTAAGTGACGTCATCCAGGCAAAAGGATGGCAGCAGTAAAGACCTCCAGAAAAATTTTAATTGGATGACGTCACTTAAACATCAATTAATACTGTCAAGCGACAACCAGAAATGGTGGAGGAACAAAACACAAAACAGCTAAAACTACAGTTGTTTCTGAAGTTTTTTATTTATTTATTTATTTTATTTTTTATTTTTTATTTTTTGCAAATGGAAACTTTACAAAAGAGGGAGTTGAAGATTTTATCTTTGAAGTCTGGCTTTCAAAGACATCAGATTTCTTTACATCAAACTGTCTGCCATCTTTATAAAGAAAACAAACTGAATCTGCTGTTTTTGCACATCGGAAGAAACACTTTCAACAGTTCTGTCGTCATCTGAATTGGATAAATGTGGAAAAAAATATTTCTGAGGATATTTTTGTCAGCATAACTGAAAAAACACATTCACAACAAATCACGACTCGGATGACTTAACATCACATCTGGCTGACTTTGGGGAGTCATCTGGCAGTGACATTACTGAACAGGTTTATTTCAATACATATTTGGAGAAGAGGAAAATTACACTCCATGCCTCTAGCAAAATGCTCTACTTTGATAAAGTGATATCAATGTGGCATTAACTTTTTATATTTTGTATTGTAATATCCCTTTGTTTTATTGTGGGTAGTTAAAACATAAATGGCTACCACTTGAAACGAATAACTGACTCCCGTTTGTTTTAATTTTGCAGAATCCTAATACTTAAATGTAACTAGGAAAGCAGTATGAGCCAAAGACTACAGAAGGTCCAGAACAATCAAATTTCATGCAGTCTGCCCAATTCCTATTAAAGAATGTTTCATCCAGAAGGACATTGATTCAAGTGATTATGATGACAAGAACACTTGGAATCAACTGCACCCTTGTAATGATTACTTCTAGACTTAGATGAAGCAGATGCAGTTACAGTATCTTCCTCAGCAAACAGCCAGATGGCATTTGGGCGTACAATCGAAGTGAGCACCCCATATTTGTCAACTCGTCTACGCTGGACATGCCGAACAGCAGGACTCTGGTTGTGCGAAACGTGATGCCAGAATACTCCATCAAAGTGTTTGACTATGAGCGCTCGTGCCTCCTGAGTCACTCCCAAGACTAGGACTTCCTGAATGGACAAGGAATACTTGTGCATCACCTAGTCAGAAACTTATGGAAGTGAGATGCCACCTAAAGAAATTTATAAAATAGAACCTTATGAAAAAATCAAATATTTTTTTATATCTATTTTAAAAAGTCACTTGTGCAAATATCTAGATTATGGTAACGTAGAAATCCAAAATTTGAACAGTTGTGTTGTATACTGTACGCTAAAATACTTCATCATTCAGCATGCTGACCTTACCAGACCACCTACGCATGATTCCCTGCTCCTATTGTTTTCATATAATAGCCGAGTCACCTCACAAATACTGATGAGTCATGGGGAGGCATGCAAAACTGCCTAGGTATGACACACACTAACAACGCACACTGGCCAGTTTTCTGCAGATGTAGCAGGCTGTACGTGTGCTCGAATTGATTGAATGTTTTCAGACAAACCAAATATTTAAAAGAACAAACACAAGATCAAACAGGAGGTTTAGTATTCCATCGAATGTTAGCAGTCCTAAAAATTGTCTGGGTAATTGTGACTTGAGAATGAAGAGACAAATAACATGAACAAACAAATGTTCAGCCTGTTTAAAACATTTATATTTTTGCTTGTGTGTTCATAATTAAGGTTTTTTCATTATGTTTTATCATTTTGCCCAGCACAGGTTAAAGCAGACAATTGTCCCAATTCACGTTGACTAATAACTCAGGAAATCAAGGTAACCCACTACATTCCGGAGAGGCTATCTAGGGCTTTCGTTTCAGCTTGCAATGGACTCAATTGATGTTAATGTCTTGATTACATAATTTCTCAACTATCTGTTAAGAAGACTTTTCATAGTGCAATAGATGAAGAAGACCTCTTCATTGGGATGGGTTCCTAAATTGCATCCCCAAAACAACATGTAACCTCCTATCTCACAAAGGACAGACATGTTAACCATCTTTACTGCAACATCAAAAATGCTGAGGAAATGAAAGCTGAAGAAAATCTTATGTTTCTGGACTGTTTCTTCTGTCATTTGTTGACAAAGTTCTAGTTGCTTCAATGCTGAAACCGGGCTCAACAAAGGATTTGTTACCTGTGCCTTGCCATATTTAAACTACCTTGCACTTGCAGTTATTACCCTGAATTCTGTGCCATGTTTGACATCCTCTCAAGCAATTACATTGAAATAGAAATCTTTTAAAGTTGATGACATACTGACTATGATGCTGACTACGAAGAAAACACCACCAGTTCAATTCATATCAGAATTCAGTTCTTTGATATACTGTACTCATTCCCTTCAGATAACTTTTGAGGGTCTCGTTTGGGGCCAAGGATAGAGAGAGAGAGAAAAAAAAATAAAACCCTCTAACATGGCCACTTTTAGCTCCAAGCGCACCCCATAAACCAAAACACTAAGGCTACACTACTTAAAGGTAATCCAACTCCTCACACTGACATCAGATTGGTATTTGTTTTAGCATTAAGACAGATTATTTTCCTAGACAACTCATCAAGAGTTGCACAGATGCAATTTCCATATCTAAAGTTTGTCATGGAAATTTATGTGACATTCACGCACTTCAGTAGTTTGGAAAGAAGTTAACACATTCTCTTTTTTTTTTACACTAACTTTATGCTTAATGCTATTGGCATAATCAGCAGTATCTGAAAAGCTGTTCAGAGTATAATTAGTTAGCCTGGACAATGCCTTCCTCCACAACCCTGCACAAATTGTAATCCCACTTCACTGATTACTAGCATTATACTATAATACAATGTAATATATTGTATTACAATATCTTTTTGCTTTCTATGAAAGGGAAACTAAGGGCTTGCATTTGAAACTTTTAATGACTCCTTTCAGAATTAGAGAAAAATAGATCTACAAGGTCAATAGGAATTGACAGAAGCCCACGCTAAATCCTACCCCCCCCCTCACCCTTTTTTTAAGAGGGGCTTTCAAAAGCACAGTGTGCTGCTGCTCACTATCTGGTGGAGGAAATTGTACTGTATCATGTTAGACCTTGCATGCACTGAGACAGCTGAGAATATCTTTTGAGGTTTTCTTTCTCCTCTTAGACATTTCCACCATAGCTTCATCTGCAAAGCTATCAACTTTGCGCATGACCCCACATACCTTTCACATAAACTCCTCAACCTCTTGTCATGTGGAAGAGGTACCAAACCTTTCAGGCCCTCATATTCTGTCCGTGAAAGCAGGTTTGACGGTTTCTTTCCCCAACCATCACACGCTTCACACAAACTGACAACTCAGACAGTTTGGCAAAACCCTAGGCACTTTTAATATTTTCACAGGTTGATTTAACATTTTCACATTGAAAATATTCACAGGATTGATCAGATCAAATATTGATTACTTAAGTATTGTCAATGGCTTTAAGAAAAACACAATTAGCATTGAAGTACTGGCTCAGCTTACAAGGAAATAAGTCAAATCATCCAACAACAGAATCTCTAAAGCCATATTTGGAAAAAAAAAAAAAAAGCAGAAAAATAGTTTTTGGGTGGACAATCAATAAAAAAAAGCAGAGGAATTGCAAATAATCAATTACTTACTTAATTAGTGGTGCCCCGACTTCATTGTTTTATCTAAATTATTAGATTTATGAACAATTGCCATAAAAATGTATAATAATATATTATAAGTTAAACCTACTCAAGTGCAACATTTTTGATTTCCAGAATTCTGATTCCCAACACATGCCTCTATGTTTATGAACATGCATGCAGCCCTGAGGACAACACTTCTTGACTAGAGCAACAAAGAGAATACACAAATTTGCTCAACAGCACACCTCTAAAAACTGTCAAAGTGTACAGATTAGGGAAGCAGAGGACCTTCTTTGAGGTTTGAGAATTAATGCTGGTGAGTCAGAGGAGGCTGATAAATATTTAACACAGCATTCAGGTTCTTTTAAAATGGTTTTGCACTCTTTGCTCTTGTATGCTTTGCTTTATGGGGCCACATGGAAACAAATCCCAATGTGTAATTGCCTGTGCTAGGTAACACATATTTATGAGAACCTACTCCTTCCAACATTAAATACAACATGTATGAAACTCTCCAGCCTATCTGCATAAATGCAAACTTATGGAATCTTAATCTTTTAAATAGCCAACTTTAAAAGAATCACCTTATAAACACTCAGTGACAAGTGTCTTCTTAATAGAACAGAAAAGAATATATTTTATGGATGCCCAACGGGAAGTTGCTTATTCTTTGACAAGCTATTGCATTTAAGGTGTTAAATATCAACAATACAAATATAACCATAAGAGATAAAATTATATATATATATATATATGGATATATATATATATAGATATAGATATATATATATCTATATATATACATATCAATATCTATATATATATAGATATAGATATGTATATATATAGATATAGATATATGTATATCTATATATATATATAGATATATATGTGTGTGTGTAGAGGTGTGTCTGCGGGGGTGTGTGCGTGTGTGTGTGTTTTAGGAATATAAAACAAAATTTTATTTTGAATGGTGTAGTTTTGTTCCAACTAATTTGACTAACTTGATGCAAAACCACAGCAGAATTAAATGTTTGATGTTTTAAACGTACATCAATATACTTCACTTCATGTGGAGCTGCAGTCTTCTTCAGGGGGAACAAATAGAACTAAACATCACTGAACATATAATCCTTTAGCTGGGAGAAATTATGAATATAAGGTTGCATGTCAGAGTTCATGAGTTTGTGTTTTTCCTTTTTGCTATGCTTGTTAAGGTACTACGATCTCAGCTGGCTGTTGGGAGACTAGCCCTCTGGCCTCCTGGCTGCCAGTGCTTAGCCCTCGGCTAGCCACAGCTTATTGCTCAGGAGGTCTGTCCCCCTGAGCTCATTACTCAAAAACACCCATGCTAGCTCCACTGCCTGGGGCAGAAAGTCAGTAACTCATTGACCATGCTACTCAATATAACCAACAAGATGACTAGACATGAACACTTTCGTGAATTCTTTTGCACTTCAATCTTTTTTTTTTTGCTTGTATTGTTCGTTTATGAAGGAGTCCTGAGCTGGGAAACGATGACTAATTTGGGACTGTTAAAAGCTGACTGCAAACTGAAAGATGCTACTGCTCTCAATGCATCAAACTGGTCATCAGCTATTTTGACTTAGATCTGAATTGCAGATTTGTTGATAAGTTGTAGAATTTAATATTACATGCTCAAGTCCTCTTGTATAAAGGAGATGTCAAGAGGCAAACAGAAGACGCAAAAAGCAGTTCCTTTAAAGTTTAACTGGACAATTGAACCGAAACATAAGTTTTTGTAAAATATCCTAACATTTCCTTTACATGAAAAAAATTTATTTGAACTGAGTATGAATAAATCAATGTTTGACTTACCAAATCTTGATACTCACAAAAGGACCATATTTTTCTTGTAATTTGATCTTTTGAAGTTTTCCAAATGTGCAATGGCAAGTGTGGAGCAAGTAGGTCGTTTAAACAAGAATGCAGGACAGCTGAAGGTGATTCAAAGGCCTCTGAAGACAAAAATGTGTCTTTGTACATTGGAAAATGGCCTCCATAGGAGACAGACCCTTTTAAAGTTATTAATGTAGAAAACTATTCTGGAAGTCATTTGATATGTGATCTTTATGCTTGTACATCTCTACTTATTTCCTTTGACATGTCTGCTTTAATACTTTTGTCTTTGATTGGTTCACTCTTCTCTACAATCCTTGATGTACAGAGTTTTACTTAAAAAATGACTTGAATCCATGACAATCGATCGCAGGTATCTATGAGCTAATGACTATGTAAACTAGAAATTAAATACAATGATTTGTGAGGAAACATTGTTGAACTTGGAAAAAAAATAACATTTGTGTATTTTCATAACATTACAACAAATTTCTATTTGAAGTTATTTCTATTTGAAAAATAATTTCACAAATTTTTTAAATCATTTGTGAAAGTGTGGATCCTATGGTTTCCAACAATGTCATCCTTGGCTCCTGATCTTTGCTACCCTTCAATATGACAAGTTTTTGCTCATGCCACAGAAATCCCCTCATGCTTGAAAGGAGTGTGTCAAAATGATTGTTTTTCGTTTCAAATATGTCATTACGTCCTTTGTACTGAAATTGTGTTTTGAATTTGAAAAACACGTCGAAGGGATTAGTACGCATCACTGGTGGTAGCACACATTAGGCTGAATTGCTACAATTAGACACTGTTGAAATTTTCCGTCTATCTTCCTCCATCATATGCCATGGGGGTCTGAACTATGTCCGTAAACGTTATCTCTTACAGATGGCTCCCCAGATTACAGGTCCTACGTCAAGAAAAAGGAAGAGAGTGTCTCCCTATCTATCCCCTTTGGTCCTTTGAATCTGGGTATGGAGTTGACTTTTACACAGAGGGGAGGGAGATCTGCAGTTTATGCACTTTCATGGACACATGCACAAATCCTGCTAACTTGATGTCTTTTAGGTAACTTGACATTAATACTTTCAGTGTTGACACTGAAAGTGTGTCACTTTTTTACACTTGTTACACTTGTCTTATTTTTACACTTGAAACGGCCTACCTCAGTTGTCTCTGACCTAACTTATGTCTGCTTGGATGGATTTGTTTTGCCAGGTTAGCCAATGCTCTTTCTGTCAAATGTACTTTGTGCTTTATTCACTTGCAAATCAGTGATTGACTGAAAGGGCAACTAAACCAGAAAAGAGCTGTGAGTACATCCTTTTTTATGAACTCTGGTCTTTCTTTCTGTATTTTAAGTTAATATTCCTTGATACTGACCTACACTTACTACTTGTCACCACCTTCCATCACTTGTGATTCCCTTTCCTGTTCCAAAAGGCTCGAGGTAACATTCTTGAAAGAAGTTAGTGGTTTCTTTGCATCTCTCCACTGTAATTTCTTTCCTTGAGAGAGGAATATTGACCACTTCAGAAAAGCCATGTATTGAACTGACTTCGTCCAAGGACTGTTCTTCTATTATTCAGTGCACAGCTTACTAGTGTTTTATGTATAAAGGGGGTTTAGTTGGTTGTGGTGTCTGAAATCCTCTAAAGCCAGCTTTCTCCTCAAGGAGATCGTTGATATTGTGAGGCTACATCAAAAGCTGTTCAGGCTAAGAAGGGTGATAGCCATATGGAAAATCCCTTGATCTTAAGCTCTGTTTATTAATGTTGTAATTTGCAATTCTTTAGGGTTAAGCTTTAAGAAAAATGAGTGAGCAATTAATAACCAGACAAGCTGGTTATTAAGCACTGATCTTACAATACATACTGAATTATTACATATTTTAGATGTGTATGTGACTGACCGAGACAAAAAAATGCATTTCCCAAAAAAACCCTAACCCTAACCCTACCCTACCCTAACAGCCATCAAAGTTTCGAACGAATTGTCCTGAAACCTATTGTCATGAAAACATGCAATGTATTGTATTTTGTTAACAATATTGGTGTCCTCATACAGCTAAGTGACCAGCGATATTCGTGCATGTGAAATTTCGAGCTCATACAGACTAATACACAACACAACAAAATTTTTCAACTTTTGTTGTGGAAAACTTTCACCTTTCACTGTCGTTCCTCGCTCCTTGTGGGTCCAGCCCATAAAGCTCTGCTGTAAACTAGAAAATCCTCCATGGCACAGAGGCTTTTAGGTTTTACATCCAGTAGCCTTGTAAGTTCTTTTTCTTTGTTTTTTTCCCTTCTGTATAGTTGCAGCTTCCTACCTGCTGGCTCTACTGTGGGAACTGGATGCAGACCACCTCCAGTTCCTGTCTGAGGCCTACAGCAGATCTAATTGGATCATCACAGAAGAGGCAGCTGGTTCTTCGGTGAGTAGCTTGCCTCTTTAATAGGTGTTTTTAGAACTTTAATTGCTTTGACTTGTGGCATTTTGTGCACTTTGAATGGCTGCTGGAGTTTGTAGATAGATTGTTTTGGAGTGACCTTTGTTTAGTTTGTTTTTTATTGGCTTTTGTACTGATACTGGTTTATAGCCTCTTGGTTTGTATAGCCCTAGGTATTTGGTCAAGTTTTGTTTTGCTAAGAACTTTGGATTACAGCTTTGATTTTAAGAGATCATTTTTGTTTTGTAAATTTTGTTTAATTTAGACTTTTGGTTTCTAAGACTTTTTTTGATTATAAATTTTTACTCTTAATTTTAAAAAGAAACTGAACAAACACGACAGTATTTAAACCCATTTCAATACTGTCCCCAGAGGGACCCATTTAAGCCCAGTTCCCTTTAGAAAATAAGATCCAGATCTCAATGGGGTTTACCTGGTTAAATAAAGGAAAGTAAAAAAAATGTATAATAAAAAAAACTGGTTTTAATGTCATTGCTTCTTACCCTTGAGCCAAGTCGTAAGAAAGGTCAAAATAGCTAGTTCTATTAATCTGCCTTATGTTATAACACATTAAAATGATTAATTAATCACCTTAACACATTAATGAGTTAACATTGACAGCCATAGTAGTTTGATAATGTATGATAAAGCTAGAACTGAACAGCTTGGGGAAAAACAATTTTCAGTAACTTATACTTATAGCTCCTATGTAGCTATTTCAGGTCAGATTACACCAAATTTTGGTATTACATATTGGTAGTTTTTATACCTCTTTTCTGATTAAAATACAACACACATGAAACAGGACTACTATATTGTATGCTGATAACAATGTTGTCTATTGAGGCTTTATAGTTGTGAACAATGCTTTGTTTTCTCAGCTGGAGGTATTTTATTATTACTTCTTTTCCTTGTGTGGCCACTGTGTCATGCATTGATTTCCGTTATACATACCAAGCATAATGTCACAAGTCTTAAGCATCTTTTTATGTTCTCAGCTATCTGGGGCTTGTGTGTTTTTCTTTCATGTTCTTCTAATTATCTCTGGATTTTACTCAGAGGAAATATAACTACTGCTTATATATGACCTCTTAGTCTTCTTATGGCATTGTATTGACCTCTGTTCATTCTGCACACCCCAACTGAAGATGCAAACTTTATCTTATCCATCATCAGTTTATCCTTCCATTAACATAACCTCAATTCATGCATTAGCATGAACCCTACAGCCAGGATCCCATTGATGGCAACCTGCCTCGTTAGAAGAGGAATTCAGTCTTTTTTTATGCCAGTGATTGTACTAGAGAAATTCCTTCTGGGATTTTAATAATAAAAAAAAAAACAGCACAATATACAGTTGCACACAAACAACCAAAATTAATTTCACTCCATTTCACTGCATTCTACATATGAGGACTGCATAGAAAGAAAAAAGTAAGCAATATAACCTACTGCATTATTTTGCAGAAACTTAATGCAATGAAGCCAAACTCTGTCTCCATTAAATTTTTCAAACTCCCCCAATGGATGCCAATGCAATTTTATTATTGAACTGCCTCTCTTTCTATCTCCATGTGTTTACATGCACACTCTGACACATCCATCTAAATCAATCACTTTTGTCAGCAATTACAAACAATTAGCAGATAAAGAGTTCCATATTCACTGTGTTCTCCTTCTGACATTGCTCTGCAAGCATGGCTGGTTTGCATATTAATGAGCCCTTATTCAACCCTATGGGACATGCCCCTATTATAGCTCAGTGATCAACCTATTCTTCATCTCTCTTAAAAAAAAAAATAAAAAAAAAACTTGGGCAAACTTCTCCCACTCAGTGCAGTTGCTGCTGAATATGCAAAAGAAAATCTCCAAAACTTAGTGGACTACTGCAACTCACTTGCATCAACAGTGTTTAGACTAATTTCACACCCCTCATATGGAACTTCAGGAGCTCCTACGGATGTTATGATTCTGCTGAGCATTGCCCTCTAACTCCTAACGCCTGATACTCTTAAAGTTAGACAACATTGCAGAATTATCTTTGAGAAGGGCTTATCTACGTTATTCAGTCCAGATGGGAATTGCAGCAAATTAAAGCACTAACACATTTTTGAGGCAGCACTGTTGCTCATGTTCACCTCTTCGGAAAACATACCATCAAAAAGTTTTTTGACCTGTTTCACCACAAAATGAAGTTCCATTAGTGCAGTTTTTAACAATATAATGGGAAACCACTGAATGTTACTATAAACTTTACTCTTGTGATTATTTGCTCATGCAATAATGCATGAGCAAATGCAAATCAGAACAATGCAGTGGTGTAACTATAGGATTAACAAGGAAGGAGACAGGAACATAAAGGTTCAGGCTGCACTGAGACAGATATCTGGACACAAAGGTAGATTGATTGGCAGGGGTAGAGCCAATGATTGGCATGGAAATGTCACTGATGTCTTTGACAGCTTGGCAGTGAAAGAAAATTCTGTCTCGCTCTCTCAGCCACTCTCTCTGTTTGTGTGTGTTGGTGGAGGATGGCAAGTCACCTGACTACATGTCAGAAATGCAGCATGACTGTCTTTTCACCCATTTCCCTGCTGACCCATTCACACAACCCATTTCTTTCTCACATCCACCCACACATAGAGAGGAGGGAGCAATGGAATTTTGCTAATGCAAACACACATTTAGCCTCTTTTTCTGAACCAACCCTCTATTGTATCGGTTCTCAAACTCAGGCTCCTACATGGGACAAACAGCTTATAAATCTCAATTGACATCACCTAACAGCTGTACAGGAGAGACCTGAATATTTAGTTCATCAAACAGAAGACCAACCTTTGTGCAAATATGAGTAGCTAGCATAAAGCAAGCATATTATGAGATCAAATATTGATGAGCCATATTAAAACAGAGATAAAGGGGGCTGATGTTGGAGTGCACTGCTATAAACACAAAGATCATAAGCAAAGCAAGGTAACTGACTCTTTGTTCCTAAAAAAACATTGTCTTTTTGAGCTAAGTGAAACTGCAGGGGAAACATATTACATGTGCTTTGAATGTGCATGTATAATGTTGCAACTTTCTGAAACCCAGTGAATCTTGTCAATTCTATTTGGAAACCCCAGTGGTACATAACGCTGCGGGAGGGAAAAGCGTCTTAAATTGTTTCTCTGCCATTAGAACACTGAACAGCTCGTACACAAGCATGGTTGACAGTGTTAAGATCTTCCTCCTAGCTCTGATTGGTTGGTTTTAACCGAGAGTGATCCATTTCTTCACATGGCAATAGCACTGAGAGGAAGTGGAAGAGGAGGGTTTTTTTTGTTTTCACAGATTTATTTGTTTCACACAAACTGACACTGTCACAACATAGTGTCAGTTTGAACAAATATGTATAGAAGAGACGCTGAAGTTTTGCTCACACAAATCTTTAGATTAAAATGATTCAGTTTAATTCTTGACAAAAGCATCAATCTATGTTTCTATTATGTTTTGCTATGTAGAGAAAGTCCACATTGACTAATAAATTCTATCTTAGCATTATTCCATTGACATGTGCATTA
The DNA here is from genome assembly GCA_010277075.1 of Poeciliopsis retropinna. Classification (NCBI taxonomy): domain Eukaryota; kingdom Metazoa; phylum Chordata; class Actinopteri; order Cyprinodontiformes; family Poeciliidae; genus Poeciliopsis; species Poeciliopsis retropinna. The sequence continues at coordinate 8,499,023 of VMRM01000024.1, read as the reverse complement.
CAGTTGTCTGGTCTTCTTGTGAATGTTAATACCATTCTGCTCAGAAAGATGGACTTTAAGGACAGAATTACAGTTGATAAGAGCACACTTGTAAGACAATACACTAAAGTGCTTTATTGTTCACTTTTTCAAATTTTGAAAGATTTCTATTGACTAAAACAATGGAAGTAAATCCATATTTTGTTCCCTGCCTGTCCAGCAAGATACACACAGTCATCCTCAGGTCTTGTGAGGACAGAAAAGGGCCAAAGTGAGTGGTTTTTGTCACTGCAGACAGAGGAAAAATTACATATATTGACCTGCTTGATGTGTAATGGCACAATGCAGATTCTGTTCAGCTTGCTAAATATTAATTCCACCAAATAAAAATTAAATGCAACTGAATATTTCATTGTTATTTAAGAATTGACAAGTGAAAATAGATTATGACAGGATTTTTTTTAATGCTGTCAGTCAAAATGATGGATATCAAGAAAGTCTAATGCAACCTCTGACAGAGTGATCTGGAAAATGACTTGTTTCTGTACCCACTTACATGCAGAAGTTGAGGGAGCTTAAAGCTCATGCAAGAAGGAAAGATGAGTGCATGTATGATTCTGTCTGAATTCATCTCCAACTCACTAAACCTCTGTAATTGCATCCCCTCACGGGAAGAAAATAAACCATTTTCAACTATCAGGGTGATGAATTTGACAATATACAGTTATGTAGACTTCACGTCTGCAGGAAAAACACAAATCTCTGTCTTTGATGGTGCTGATCTGAAGGCTATGTAATTAAACATTGTTACATGAAAGTAAATTAATCCATAGTCTGTGACTCTGCTATCAGGATATGGTTGATGACAGGCCAAGTCACAGAGCGAATGATTTAGTTAACAATATCGGCCTCATAAAAAGCTGGAGGAACTGAGTAAATGGTGAGCAAAAATGCAGGATAATTTGCCAAGTTCCTAAATGACAGCACTTTTTCATTTTTCTAAGTTTTACTGTCAATTTTGATGGAGCCAAAATATTCCCAGGAAGAACAACTGAACACAGAAAGTCAAAAGGTAAGACAGGAGAAAAAAAACACTCATGAGAGTGGGAGTTATTCTCTGCATTTACATTTTAACATACAGGTCCATGGGATCGTTTAATTTAAATTACTGGCTTCCTGGGAAGGTAATTTTCTTTCACGACTCACTGTATTAATTAACTGTAACACCAGTATAGCCTTGGCTTAAGTGATTAGTGGTGTCATCTCCTAAAATTAATCCCTTGCCTCAGTCCTAGGCCTGGTTGGTACTGTTTGATACACATAGGAGGACCATGTCTATATCCACAGTTGGGTAAAGTATCCTACATGCTGTACATGCTGAAAAAGTCAGCATGTACATTGATGTGTATATACATCAAATTAGATATGACGTATTTTACATGGTGTTAAAATCAGAATTCAATTACAATAAGTAATGTTCATAAGATTTTCTCACATGAGAAGAATATTTCATTTTTGTGGTTTTGTTGGTTGATATTTGAATGAGAAATTGACCTTTTATTTTGTGGAAGACTAAGCAGCTTAAGGGTGTTATTTTTGTGACACCTAACTTTGCTGGCATTGAAAACGTGATTGTCCCAAATGTATTTAAAACATAATCTTTTGATTCCTGTCATTTTATGTGTTCTCAGCTAGTTCTAAGTTAGATTTGTCTCGTAGGTATGGATATGTTATGTGTGTTTTTAAGCATGCTTTATTTATGTGTTAGAGCAATCTTTCCAGCAGACCCAAAGCCTATGGGAGCCAATTAGAGTGTAATGCTGGAGTTGACAAAAGAGATGCCACTTGGTCCAGCCCACCCACTTTTCCAATGAATCTCTCTTCAGCTTGATGGCCAAACACAGCTTTAATAAGAAAGGTGTCTGGCACTCTCATCTCCTCTCAGACACACAGGAAACCCAGTGGTCACAGAGTTTGGGCATAGATGAGGTCACTGCCCCTGTGGGCTCAGCTGGAAAAGCGGAGACAGAAAAATAAATGGACAAGAGACTAGAGTGTAAAGGAACCAGTTACTGAGCTGCAACATCACGTGTGTCTCTGAGACATTATATAACAGAATATTGGACGAGATTGCAGATCAAATGACTGCTCTATGCCTGGAAGTCAGACCCATCTCTCCTGTGGAGAAATGTGATACAACTGGTTCACCTTTCTATCTCCCCTCTGTTAACTGATGACTCAGTAACAAGATCACCAGTGGCTAAAATAAACACTGAAGATAGTCTTTCTATGTTATGTTCCAGTAAAAATGTAATTCAGAATCCCCAATGTTGCACTAGTAAATTGATCTTTGAGTATTTAATTGTTAAACTGTTTAAAAACAATAAAAAATATCTGCAACACAAATAGGCTGATTAATAGAGTCATTAAGGTAACACTCATTGGATCTGGAGGTGGATTTAAAGTCTGTTGTTGGACCAGCATGCTGAACTGTAACTCACACAGTTAACATGTAAACAAAGATGACACCATAGTGCAATATAAGTCTGCAGTGCATTGACCACGAAAGCTAATAATTCACACTGTGTAATCAGCTCCCAGGCATTGTTTTGTCATATTTTAGCTTTTTATTATTCAATATGTGATTAAGTTTAATATACCTGAGCTTTAAGATGGTACATTTTGGTGAAAAATGAAAATCGCTCACTTTCTTTACTTGCTGTAACAGAGAGCGCTACAAGACATCTTTCCTGCTCACAGCCATCACTGTCTACAATAACTCTTTGAAAAATTGAACTAATATGAGTCACAACAACATTTAATTTCCATTTGGGATCAATTAAGTATTTTTTAATTGAACTGAATTGAAAACACTCTGCAGTGGTTCATAAATAAATCTGTATAAAGGAGCATTGATAAGCACTTGTGTGCATTAATAACTACGTCTTAAAATTGATCTCATACACTTTGATCCCATCTGAAGGAGAAATGTTTTATCACCATTAAGTTAAATATTGCATGTAAAAGTTCTCTTTTCCAAGGGTCGTTAGCTATGGATAATTAACACAAGTTAAATTAAAAAAAAAAAAAAAAAAAAAAAACTAATACCAAAGTCTACAATAAATCACCTGTTTGCTAGCAAAAGTGACAGGAAATAAACAACAACAACAAAAAAGAATCTATGAACTGATTGAGTAGCCATGACCTTTTAAATGCTGATGTGGTTTTTTTTTTTTGTTTGTTTGTTTGGGTTTTTTTTGTTTGTTTTTTTAACCAATTTTTTTAATCAGCACATTTAGGAGTCTTCAAATATTAACTTTTTTATTTTTTTACCCCAGCCTTCATTCCCTAAGGCAATGTGTCACATCTTTTGAATTGTCACTTGCTGTGGGCTCCACAAGTCTCTTTTCCTTTGCTGGCTTTCTGGCAGCAGAGACAGCTGGGAAGCATCTAAAGTCTTTCCATCACTCAGTACACAACTGTATGTTCTAGCTGTGCCACTCTAAGCTTTCTCTACTTGGGTTTTCTTTTGTCTCGTTCAGGTTGTCTCTCAAACAAAGCTCGAAGGGTTTACTGTGAGGCTTTTTGTAGGTCTCACAGCGAACAATGCACCATTACAATCGACTCGCATGCAGCCACTTCTTCTACGAGGAAGGGTTTCGGAAGGAGTCTGGTATTTGGATTGTGAATAATATTCAAGAGGGAAAAGGATATAGGAAACCTGCTAAAGAACAAGGCCTCGAGTAGCAGAAGTAATTGCATTTTAAATCCTCAGGAATGAAATCCTGCATTAGTCTGTAAATAATATAACTGCTTACATCATTAAGATGTAAGCAGCATTCTCGGTTTGTCTTTGGGTCATGTTGATAACCAGCCTATACCCAATACTTACAATATCCAAAACAGGTTGTTTCACAAAGTAAAAAAAAAACAAAAAAAAAAAACAAAGTGGAAGAGGATTAAACAAAGAATCCTACTTTCCATCTATAACAGTATTTTTCTGAGTTAACTGAAGACTCAGTCTTTTTTGGATGGAGTTGTCGACAATTTATGGACTGAATAACAAAGGAGAGCTGATGGTGGAATTTTTGACACTTTACCTAGATGACTATTCTCTAGCAAGTGTCGCTAAAATCTTACTGATGGTCACCAGCCAACATGGTGACCAGGTGAGAACACACACTCTCACGTCAGATAATATGACAGCTGTTTGTTACTGTTGGCAGCATGGATCCGAGGCGATAGTTCCTCTCGGCCTTTTGATTGCTGAGGCATCATTTGGCCAAAAGTTTGGACAGGCTTGTCAACAAACTAGAAATTCAAGATGGTGAACATTAAACTAGCTAAGCATACAATTGATGCAATTATTTTTTATGCATCACTAGTGGAAATTGTGACAAAATAATTTTTTCCAAGAAGATCAAAGATGAGGAACTAGATGAGTTTGTCTGATATTTCTAATTTGATAAAAATATAAAATTTACAAAGGTTACATCAAACCCTGGCAAGGGCTACTTGAATAATGTGAAGCATGATGTCGAGCTCTTTTTCATCAAACAAACTGATTAAAATTAGTAGTGCAATCCACTAATCTGGTCTTTATGAAAAAGAATGCCATTTCAACTATATACTTTGGAATTGGCCATGCAGGGCCCATAGTAAACATATGTCCTCCTCTGGTCAGCTGAGAGCAAAATTGAACCTTTAGCCCCACATCTATACGCTGTTTGTGAGAGTAAACCAGCTACACATCCTCTTGAACCCACTATACCTTGTTTATTCTCAGCTTTTAGAAAAATAGCTCAAAAGTCTTTCAGTTGTAACGTCAGTCAAAAGTGATTCTTCAAAATAGTGACTGGTTTCAGATTTTATTTTCTACAATATTTTGAAAACAGTGGACATTGTTCCTCCAAATGAACACATTTAGGTATACATAAAATATGAATTGCCCCATCTAGTTTATCTGTCACACATTTCTTAATACATACCCGATACTGGTTGGGATTTTAGTCCTTGGTCTTTTGTCATATTCTTCAAAAACTATTTCCATTATCTTAAGGTCAGAGGCTGACGCTGCCTGCTGACTGCAATATTTATCAATCAAATAGGCCTGAGACAACAGAGAAAAGTGGACTGGCACAGCAAAGAGCACTTAGCCCGGATAAACAGGCGGGCAGTACCATGGATCACTGCACTGCTAAGCCTGTCACTTGGAGAAGGGCTAGAGGGAGACAAAGAAGTGAGAAACTCTGGACAAAGCATACACATGTGCGTAGGTGTGTGTGTGTCTCAGAAACAGAGTGCATGTGTAACTTGGAGTGGGGCTTTAGGGGGGGAAAACACAGGCCTGGTCAAAATGTCATCAGCGTGCCAGCTTATAGCAACTTGAAAGGCTTAGACTTGTGATATTTATCCTGTGGGCTTTGGCAGGGAGGTGGACTGGGAGAGAAAATATCTGTAATTTCACGGTGTCTTCAGGGGAAATTTGATTTCAGATGGCTGGCAGTCTGATAAATAGGAACTCCTGCCTGCAATCCTTTCCTAAAGGGACAAAAGAAAGGGTACAAGTCTCCATTACATCTAAGTGAGCTGGTGTGTAACTGTGTGTTCTACTACGTAAATGTTGCACGTCAGTTTCAGAGGAAGGTTTATGCATATATGATCACTTCTTTTTGCACAGAGTGACACTCTTTTATGAACTTCAGTTTTGATATGGCTAAATTGGTGTTGATCACCTTCTGGACTGCTTTTTACATTTTTTAAACTCAATTAACTCTTAAGAGCCATTTTTCAGGAGTTAAATAAGGTCAGACTTTATTCCACTTTACAGTGACTGTATGTCATCTTGCTCCTCTGTGGCTCAGCTATCTGGGCATTCACTACTCGCAGACATAAAGCCAACATCCAGACAATCTTGTCATAAATTTTTAATAACAAAATCATACCCTATTAATTCAATAGAGACCTCTAAAGTTCAGTATGGTGTCCAAACAATTAGAGTTTTCTGCCCATCATTGCTCTCTATTCATTTTTAATGTGACTCCTCAAACGGTGGAAGTGAAGAATATGGAGATAATAGCAGGAATATGAAAGTAGAAAAAAAATGCTAAAAATGCAAAAACATGTGAAAAGAGAGATAAAAAAATCATTTGGTTTGCCTCCACACATCATAATGGTGGATCAAGCCAGTAAATACATTTAAAGCTAAGAGCTGATAAGAGCTCCTCCATGATTACTCCTCATTCCTTTCTTTCCTAACTCTTTCTCAGCAGTTCATGTTTTTAATAAGTCCTAACACATGCTCCATGTCCAACCTCTACACCGCAGTTTATTATCCTGCCTCTATTCGACCTATGATTACAAAAGAGGTGAAACGTTTTCAAAGCACTCACATGACTCCAATTATATTAGGTATTGTGTAAACAGTGAACGCCAACCGTGGGAGATACTCAAAGGAGCCTGACCTTATTTCTAGTGAAAGAGCATGTAGGAGGCAGAAAAAATGGATTTAGCAGCTCTCAGGTGGAAACAGCTGACTACGACTGCTGTGCCTCGATGACGGGTCTATTCTGCTCATTCGCCAACAGCTTCCGAATGCTGCTGATATCTTTAAGGAGAGGACCCCTCGGCTGTCACTGGCAGTGGGTTACTCTCAGTCTTTCCCCCTTACAGAGAATATGTATCAGTGTGTGCACCAGTGGAGCATGGACAGCTCCCAAATGATGCTGTATGGCATTTCACGTACTGCTGCCATCTTGTCTGTGAAGTTAGAGTAGCTCAGTAGTTATAGAGAGCTAAAGCAGAAACAAATTAACGGTTTGATATATGCCAAAAAAAAAAGTTAGCTGTCTGACAGTCTTTGAAGTGGGAAGCCTGTTGCAGTGAGGCTAAAAAAGCCTATTCTTCTATAGATAAGTCTAAAATGTCATACAGGAATTAGAATTAAAATATGTGTTTATTTCCTTATGATGGACATAGAGAGTTTTACTCATTTAAATTCAAACATGATTGCAATTTTGTTACACCTATCTGTGCTTCTCCTCCAAAGCAATTATATTTAATGTTCTTAAATTCCTCCAAAATTGGGTAAGATAACATTACTAAGTTATTTCTATCATCAATATTTTAAATTAATTTTATCTCCCAGTTTGATACTTGTAACTGTTATTTAATAAATAGTGTATGGTGTTTGGTATGTCGGTTTTGATATGAAGAAAATAGTTCTTTTTTTTTTTTAAGAACTATGTCCTTTTTTTCTTTTCACATTGTATTTCATTTTCATATTCCTTTGAAAAATATGTAAAATGAGAACATAATCCTATTTTTCAAAACTTTTTAATTGCTTGATTAATTGCTTCTTAACAACCTTTAGCAAAATCTGACATTTCCAGAGAGGCCCCAAAGATCAAAATAATCTAATTATGTAATGAATTAGTCAGGAAAAGACTACACACACAAAAAAACAAAGCAATCAATCTACATGCCTTGACACAGTAAAGATAGTCATCAGGTTTTGATGAAATCCTGGCATGATGGTAACATAAACATAAAACAAGAAACAACACCCAAAATCAGTTAAAAATCAATATAGAAACTGGACATGGAGTGATCGGTAATGTTTATGGAGATGCAGGATTTCCTGACAAGCTTAAAATGGGTTCCACTTGTAACAATTATGTACTGTCTTCTCCACACATCTGGCCAGAAGTAAGTCTGCAAGGCAGAAACATTTTCTTCCAAAGAAAACATCCATGAATTGTGAAAATGTCACAAAACCTTGTGAAAGACTGTGTTATGGTCTGGTAAACCCAAACTTGAACCTTTTTGCAACAATTCCCAAAGGTAAATTTGGCATAAGGAAAAGGCTACGGATTACCATCAATATACCCACAGTGAATCCAGGTGGCTTCAGCATGGAACAGAGCTTTTTGTAGAGGCAAATGAAAATTTGCTTTTTGTAATAGCCCAGCTAAAATTCTACAACTAAATTGGACAGAAAAAGAAATGTCATCAAAATCAGGTAACTTTTAGAAACCTTTGTAAAGAAGAATTAATGCTTTTGACATCTGATGTATAAAAAGATTGGTAAAAATAAAACAGTATGTTTAATTGATAACACTCAAGATGTTCCCCTAACATCCCGATAAGTCACAATTTCTTTTTTTAATTACAATGACAGCAGTGCACAATTTATAGTCTCATCAACAGCAGAGAAACAACGGCCATACAGACAGGAACACAAGCAAGTTTTAATTTCACAGAGCGAGTGAGTGAAGTTTGACGGACATAAATGCAACCCATTTTCACCTCGGCCATCATTAAATTTATACATTTCCATCATATAATTTTCTTTGCAGTAATCTCCAGGTCAATCATGTACAAGGTCTGAGCATGCATTTGTAAAGACACACATTCACATACGCACACATTATGAGGCTTTGATGTAAGCTATCCCTGTAATGATCGGGGCTTAGCTCATCTCATTTCCTTGATTGAAGCTGTACAGCAGCATAAATAATTCATTCTCATGTATATTGCAGTGTTTTAAATCATGGTTTTTGAAATTCAGTTTGATCAATCAATTGGGAACACATGTAGACCTTTGCCAACCTGTCTGTCCTAAATGCAATTCTATTTTAGATTGATCTCTTTGTAAGACCGATGAACATCTGCTTTAAAAGATCAAATAACCAAATGGTTTATGACATTACTGACAACTCAAATGTCAGAGACTCTGAAATGTGTGCCTGGTTTCTGTCAGTAAATCCACACATTATTTTAACTCTGGTAGACAGCAGAGTTAAAAAAAAAAAATTTGTATTTGCATGTAAACATTTACTTCACTTCAAGCCTAGCAGGTGTAATTACAGTATTTAGAGAAACATCATGCTTTCTAATGCAATAGATGTAAATTGCTCAATCATTTTTGTTCTATGGCTAAGGCCAGTCAGTTAGAGCCTAACAGCCTTTGGCGACGCACTAACTTTACTTTAAAAGCTGCAAGATTACACACGGTGACCTTCAAAGTGATTTCAGTCACAGGAGCATTGAAGCAATTAACCAATTACAGCTTGATAGTAACAGCTTGTCAAGGGTAATGGCTAAAAAATAGCAGAGGTAACTTAGAGTATTTCTTTTCAAAGCAATAGGAAAAGTTCTGGAAAACATGCATACGTACAGCATTATTTAAAGTAAGAGACATGAGGGAACACTACTTTCTAACTTAAGTTAGCATGACAATTATTATAAAAAAATTATAATTATAACAATAAATTATATAGAGAAAGATTTAATGTGCCATTCAGATATATTGGGGTCCATCCTTTTTAATCCTTATCTTGTGTTAGGTGACAAAAACAAAGGTCCTAATGCCTTTCTTGAGTCAGTTTCAATTGTTCTTAACCTTAAAATTATTGTGTCGGCTATAGACTGGCATAGTGTATAAGGGAGTAGATGTGTTTGCTGTTGCTTTCCTTCTAATCATGTAAAGCACATTAAATTCCTTTATTGCTGACAATAAATAAAATTGCATTGTCTTCATGTAGAAATTTTCTGTTATAAATAGCATTACACGTTTGTCTTATGTCTGTCACATATTCTCTTGTCTTTCTCATGTTGAAGAGTAGCTAATCAAAAAGCATCTGTTACTTGTTTAATTTATACTATATTATAAGAAGACATCGTTTAAATTTGCATGCACTTTCTTTTTTTTAATTTGCAATTTCAGACGACACCTGAAATACATTCAGAAAAATAAAAATAAATCGGCCAGTACATCACGAAGAGAACAGTGACCCTTGACAAGTCTTTTTTATCCTTTGGTACATTTTTTCGAAAAACTGTACAAAAGTACAACACCAAACTCAATGTCTAGAAACCATACTACTGAAGAAAGAGATATGTTCGATATCCAGAGAAAAATGTGTTTTGGTGCAAAATGTGCACCTCAACCCCTGAATGAAAGAAAAGAAACTTGTGAAGAGCTCCATCTAGGGAAGTTTAACTATTAACTATGAAACCAAATATGTTTTTGCATTGGCTGAAAGGATAATGTAAAAGAAATTTCTTGTTGCTCATGGAAGAGGAACTTTCCATTAATATTAAAGAATCGTCTTTAAACAAGCTCCTATATCTTGCTGAAAACTAACATATTTGCATTAGAAACTAAACTAAGATTTTGTGTTTTTGCAGCTAATATTTCCACATCAGCGATTTACAAAAATATCGGTGTTTTGAGCTTAATGAGTGTCTGAGCCCACAGCAACAAGATGTGTTTGTCTGACTAGTTGGAACAATGTCAATTAGACAAGCAAGATTCATGCTGCCTTTCTGCGGGGAAGTGGTGGGTTGGTGTCGAGCTTCTGGTGTGGCGGTTTTGCATGTGTGTGGCACTGTTTGGCCCTGCTCAAGTTGTAGGGGGCAGAGTGGTCATTCTGTCACCACAGATGGACAGGAAAAGCCCCAGGGGCATCTGAGACGCCACAGGCAATGTAGTTTGCATACTGTTTATGTGCGCGTGACGTGTGTGTGGCTGATGGTAGCTGTGGAACCCCCTCCTCATGGAACAAATGCCATCCCTGTCTGCTTGGTTTTTCTTCCAAATCATCAGATCAATCACACAAATGCTCAGCAACCCATATGACTCACAGACATGCACATATTCTGACCACACAGAAGCAGATATCTCTGCCGGTGTGGCTTGTATTCTGCAAGGCCGGTTTAGCGTCATTTACATTCAGCCTGCCTTGATGTACTGTCCCTTAGAGCTACATTCACTGATAAGATGCATATTAATGTAGGTAGAATAGCATGGAAACAATGGATAAAAAGTAGAGAGAGGTATGGAAATTAAGATGGGTGCCATGAAGGGAGGGAGCTAGGCTGGGCCGGACTGGCTGCTAATCCTCAAACAGTTAACACAAATGCGTTCTCCACCATATTTATTCACCTTTTCCCCCATGTATTCGAATGTTCAAAGAATAAATCTACAACCAGCCAAATATGATATTTCAGAGGCTGTCATGTTCCATCTAGGCTTTTATAGCAATTTACAGTGTTTTGCAAACTCAGTATGTGTGCTCTATCTGTGGTCTCTCCAAATGCGGTAGAAAGATTTGTTATCAGCTGGGTGTCGCAGCTGGTGATGAATTAATAAAAACTGCACACTGGCTGAGATATTCATAGCATACCCATGCTTAGAAATCCAGAGCACATCAAACGTAGCATTAAAGTTGAGCTCTATTTTCCGGCTGTATCAGTTATTCAAATCAGTTTATTGTTCTAGTAATGTCAGTCTGCCCTGTGCAAAGGTCACATGCTATCCTGAAAAGTCGATTGAAAGACTGATTAGATTGAAACTCATATCATTTTATGAGTTTGAAGATGCATATCATCATTTATTTGATAATAAATTGTAAAAAAAAAAAAAAAAAAAATATAATATATATATATATATATATATATATATATATATATATATATATATATATATATATATATATATATATATATATATATATATATATATATATATATACAGAGAGAGAGAGAGAGAGATATCTTCAAACATTGTCTTACATTGCATCCAAACAATAAATTATGACCAACCATTCTGAAACAGAAACAACTGAAATGTTATATGACACTAAAGATATTCTACTAAACAATTTAAACATTACCAATGTATTTTACTTGACAAAGATAAGATAAATTATTAATTCAAATTGTGATAACTGAGAACAGCGCTGCACAGTGGCACAGTTGGTAGCACTGTTGCCTTGCAGCAAGAAGGTCTTGGGTTCGATTCCTGGCCCGGAGTCTTTCTGCTCGGAGTTTGCATGTTCTCCCTGTGCATGCGTGGGTTCTCTCTGGGTTCTCTGGCTTTCTCCCACAGTCCAAAAACATGACTGTCAGGTTAATTGGTCTCTCCAAATCCTCCCTTGGTGTGAGTGTGTGTGTGCATGGTTGTTTGTCCTGTTTGTTTCTGTGTTGCCCTGCGACAGACTGGCGACCTGTCCAGGGTGTACCCCGCCTCTCGCCCGGAACGCAGCTGGAGATAGGCACCAGAAACTCCCGACCCCATTAGGGGCAAGGATGAAAAGAAAATGGATGGATGGATGGATAACTGAGAACACTGACTCTGTCTCCAAAAACTGAGTACACCTCTCTAAGCTATGTAAGAGAATATTTAGATCTGTGTCTTGTTACATATTTTGATATTGTATCAGTCCTTCTTTTTTAGCATAACAACTTTCAACTTCTACCAGTGTAGAGTCTGCTTTCGTTGGGTTACGGCTGGAAGAATGTTCCGGAGACTGAAACATTGTGTTCCCACAATCAGAAAATAGAACTTGTTGCATTCCAAAAAACAGACATTTTTTGCCCTGATCTGATATACAGTTACTCTGCTATTTAGTGACAATAATAATAAATCATCAGCATCATCAGGAGGAGCAGCATCATCATAATGACAGTGCACTTTACATTTAGCAGTCTCAAAATGCTCAACATCCATAAAAACAATCATAATAGAAAATAATAAAATCAATAACAATTATAAAATGTTTGAAGGACAGAAGTTTTAAGTTCTTGTTTAAAAGTTTTTGTGGTCTGCGGTGCCCTCAGGTGTTCTGAAAGCAAATTCCAATACATGAAGCTGCTAAGCAGAAAGCCTTGTCCCCCATGGTTGTATATTTAGTCGTAGGAATTTCCATAGAAGAAGAGATGGGGCTTTCAAGGAGAGTGAACATGCAGGGTGAACAGTCCCTTGAAGCAGATGGGACCACTTGCATAAATGTGGGTAAGGACATGGCTCATATATTGTATTCTGACTAGCAATAGATCAAAGGAGTGAGTGTAAAACTGGTGTTACATGATCATATTGTTATGGCTTTGATGAAGATTCTTGCAACACAGTTGATTTTGCTGTTTTTTATGGAATTTTTTTCTTGGTAATAGAGTGAGATGCAGTAATACAGTCTGGTTAAAGAGATTGGACAAAATCAAAATTTGGGAGAAACAAAACTTTAAACAAAGTAAGCTAAAATGTATCAGGCTCCACTACATGCAAAGGTCTGCGGCTTGATGAGAGTACGCAAATGTGATCATATTACCCTGTCTTCCACTCTCTCCACTGGCTTCTTATTTGTACTAGGATTGAAAACAAGATTTCCCTCCTAACACACCAATGCATCTAAAAACACACCTCCACCTAGCTAAAAGAACTATTTAATTCACAAAACACAACTCGTTCTACCCACTCCAGGGTGAGGATCATGATGGATAGGGCCTTCTGCTCTACCGCAACACATATATATATGGAATGCTCTCCCTCACACTTACTCTGAAGGGTATGAAGATGTTTCTTTTTAGTGAGATTTTTGGTTCACTTTGTCAGATTTTCATTTTAACCTTTTAATTTTTTTTATATCAATTGGAAATGTTTGTATTGCTTAGCCCTTTGCAGTATTTTGAAAGATCAAAAACATAAATAATAATAAAAAATATTATTATTATTATTATTATTATTATTATTATTATTATTATTATTATTATTATTATTATTATTATCTATCGCTCATTATAACTAGAAAATGCTAAGGGTAAAGGCTCCTGCTTTGCTTCTTGCTGCATTGAAGTGGAAGAATCCCTCAACTGTAGACAGTGTTGTTTAACCAGTATGTTGTGTTTACAACGTTCACTCTTTTTCATTATGCAGAGCAGCTTCCGCAGCATTTGTCTTTTCTTTCCACAGTCAGCTCTTGGGGCTGAACAATTGTCCCAAAAACACACAGCCAGCCCTCTTTTTCAGTTTGTTCAGTGGATGACTATGATGCTGTTCCTTCAACAGATGGCTTCAAGAAAAACAAAAAACAAAACATTTTCTACAGCAGACTGATAAAAGTTAGATAAGAATATTTGTGAAAATTATATTCTTCTAATTATTACTCTTTTAGAAAAACTGCATACTTAGCTTAAGTTCAACACTGGGTCTCTTAACCCAGGCTGCTGACTTTCTAAAAATTACATGACAGGGTAGAATAAAGATGCACTGGATGTCTGACTTCTAAGTGAACGCAAAAGAAGAGAGAATAACCTCTGTGTGGCTCATGGCCTGCTGAACACGTGCTCACACACAGAATCCCATTCGCAAAATCTGTTCTCTGGTCATCACATAGTGCAAACTTTAAAAGTCTGAGTTTAAAGGTTATTGGGTTGAAAGAGTCTGAGTGAGACTCTGAAGAGCAGTGACAAAACAATTGAAAAGAGGCAATGAGATTACTATTTAAATAAGCGAAAAGACTTCATTAAGTAAGCCTGACAAAGATCATAGGTTTAGGATTTAGTTCATCTGCTCTGCTGAGGCTTCCCCTTCTATGACTCCTCATGCTATTTGACCGCCTCATCATGAGAACCACTGTTCCATACCAATGTCATAGTAAATTGAATTTGCTCTATTTCAATTAACCATAGAATTGTGCAAATTGAAATTACGGAAATAAATTTGATAATTTTGAAAAAAGAAAAAATGGGATGAGGTGGTCTTTCAAATAGTTGTATTTTGCAGAACTGCAATGGAAAAACATTTTTCGGATCACATGAGTCACATGATCAACAGCAAAAGACACAAAGAAGACAAAAGGAAGTAGTCTTCTTTGTGGTTTGTTTTTTGCGCCCAGAACTCTCACAGCATTGCACAGTTCATAAAAAATTATGTAATTTTAACATGTTGATTTCATAGTTCTGCTACAAAAATTGCTGACTACAATTTCCCCAAAATGCAACATATGTAGTCGCTCCCAAGTATAAGCGGTTACATGCTCTAATGGCTGAATAAGTGCAAATGTCTCCTCTGAGATGATTTTTAACATCTAAACAAGGTTCTTCACATGCAATTTTAATATTTTTTTTAATGGAAACACTTGCAAAATAGTGTTTTTATATATGCATTAGTAGAATATTAAATTTGTAATGGAAACACAGCTCATGTTGAAGCCAATTGACTACAGTGAAGTTATAATATGGTACTTTCATGTACAAGACACCAGTTTGAGATAACATGAACTTTGTTACAAGATGGATTATTTTGCTAGAAGCACCCAGCAGAACACTGGTCATTAAGGAATGGTCAGCAATACTCAGGTTGCCTACTAAGAACACATCCCCCAAACCACCAAACATCACCTTGTACAAACAGTTGAGACTGTTTGTACAAGGTCAGATGGAGCCATGCTTTCATTTTGTTCATTCCAAATTCGGAATATTGCAGCTGAAATGAACCCTTATTGGACTCTGCAATCTTTTCAAAGTCTGTTATTGTCCAATTTTAGTAAGCCCATGGGAATTGTAGATTCAATTTCATGTACTTGGGCAAGAGTGGCACTCAATGTCTATTCTCTTCACCTTGCTTGAAAGAGTAAAGGGATGCTTGAGTTGCAGTTGCATTTCTATCATCTCAAAACAGCTTGCCCGTTCTCCTCTGACCTTTGACATTTTTGTCCACACAACTTGCTCACTCTGGACGCTTTCTATTTTTTTTTTTCTCTCTCTGTAAATAAATAGTAAATGGGCTGAATTTTTATAGCACTTTTCTAGTCATAGCAACCACTCAAAGTGCTGTAAACCCAAGAGATAGTTGTGCCTGAAAGTCCCAGTATATCAGCAGTTTCTGAAATACACTGACAAGCCTGTCTGGCACAACCAACCATTCCATTTTTAAAGTAACTTAAATCCCTGTTTCCCTCTACTCAAATGCTTGTTTCTCACTTGTTTTGCTAAAAATAATGTCACAGGCTAGTGTATATTAGGCAACTAAAAAAATTACAAAGGATCATAGATGATGTGAATGGTGCAAAAACTGCTTTTGGAGAGTGCTAGCGGATGGAAACAATACAATTTTATTTCAAATGTCATCGGAGGATAGAAATGTACAGACTGCCAAAAGACACTAAGAGGTTGTGAGATGCAGCTAAATTTTTACTTTTGAACTACATTTATAAAAGTAGTAGCCTAAACATGGAATTTACAATTTATATTACTACTATTCTAACCAACAAATGCACAGTTGGAATCAATCATGAGCACTTATTAATCCTATACATGCATGTTTGTGCATTGTCTGGGAAATCTTGAATTAGTGAAGAAAACTAAATACAGAAAGAACATACAAACTCCCCACAGTAAGGACAACCGAACTGTGTAAGTCAAATAAAGACCACTGTAGTTACTGAATGTCTGATGAATGATTGATGAATAAGTGTATTTGTTTGTACAAGACTATAGTTCGAAGAGCTAACCTAATTTAACTTCACATTCAGTAAAATTACACATTTATATCTGAGCAAGATTAAATTATACTGTGAGAATCAGACACATTGGTAGGGAGATTACATCAGCAAGTATTAAATATTCTTCTCTTGGTCTAAAATTCAAGCTCAAAATTTCCCTTTACAATAACTCTTTTTGCTGTGTCTCTAGTGTTTGAAAAAGCTGAAAAAGTGTCTCAGAGTTCCAGCAGAGATGGAACATGCATGTGAGTAACTTTTAAAAAACTCGTGAATAAGTGCAGTTCAGTACCAACCTTGAGACACTTCCAAACCTCTTAACTTTGATAGTCTCTAAAAGCCACACAATTGACATGGAAATTTGTTGTGATCTGTAAAAAGCCTTGTTCCCTAAAAATCGTATTAATTTTGTTTCAAATTTCTTCAGGACACGTTTACATTTTATTTTTAATTTACATGCCTAATAATTAACATACTTAACCCCCAAGAAAACAGACTGTGAGCAAGAAAGTATTTTTACATTTCTACCTCAAAAACTAGTTGATTAAACTGCATGTGAGATTAATCCTCAGAATGGTTACACACATGGTTACATTTCTGAGAATGGCCTGATTCTCATTGATGAGTTTGTGTGTCTGTCAAGAGAGCTACATCTGTTATGCGCTTAAGGTTAAATAATGTTTTAGGGATGCACTTGTCTCAGGCAACAAGATATTATCTGGCTTATTGCCATCATTTTTTTGTCAAATAGATAATAATCGGTGGTACAACTCAGCAGCTGAAGCCAACTTCTTCTAGATTTATTCAATGTAATGACCCTTACATTGACCCTTGAAAAGTTTTCTTTTGGTCTGTTGATGCTTTACTGTAGTAGACAGAGGTTCAAATGGATGTGGTTGCCCAAAAGAGCAGCAATTAGTGGAGTTTCACTAGTTCTGATAAATGTTCAGCTTGATATGTTAGATGTTTCTTCATCTAGACTCCAGGGAGATTGTGTTGCAGATTTTATTGTAGCGCTAGAAAGCTTGAGGTAATGATCACATCAAAGGAATGTGAACAAAGAAGAATTTGAAGATTCCATTGACAATTCTCCAGTTCATACGATATTTAATACCACAAAAAAATATATGGTAGACATAACTTTAAATATATATTTGGCAGATGATGTCCATTTTACCCCAGACAGGAAGTGACCGATAAGACACCAGGATAAAAGCTATTATTTTTGCCTGCATACACTCAAGGAAAAATACACATTAAATATAATGTTCAAAGATTGCATCTTATGTTCAGCACCAACAGCTTATAGTAATTGACTTTTTTTATAACACATAACCTATTTCTAAAAATACTGTTACTATAGCATAATTACACACATTTTTTAGCTACCTAACATTTCATGACTGTTTTGAGAAATGAAGCAAACAGCAGCTTACGTATTTGACATTGTGGAACCTTTTAAGCTGTAGCTAAGCTCGGTTGCCATAGTCTTATGACAGATGTTAAATAAAAATTATTAGTAATACCGTTATTTAATTGTATGATATCATATGCAGACACTTTGTCTGCAGAAGATTCACCAACCTCCATGAGATGAAATTTTAAACCAAAGGCAACCCTACAAACTTTCTGATTTGTAGACATGCAGATCACATACTTTCGGTTTGAGAAAGTCAGTTTATACTTAAACACAGAAAAATGAAATAATAAGCCAAAGGTTACCCTATCCCCAGGGTTTTTTTATGAGCAGAAATTATATAATAAACAACTATTCCTGCAAACACGTTTAACTTTGTTACAGAGTTTTCCCCAACACTGGAATATTTTCAGCAAAGTGTCAACTCAGCAGCAATCTGCACCATTAGGACTGGCAGTGGGCAATCAAAGTTTGAATAAACGTACTATATCCTGCATCCACTGAAGATTACTCGAGTGCAGGCTGTTATGACATATGGACAGTCATGGAAGTGGATTGCTGTGATAACGTCTCCTCTTTATCTTCTGCAGCCTGACAGTGGAACGCTCCTGCCATCTCTTTCCCTTTCTTCCAACGGGCCCCTGAACATCACAAAAGTCACCAAATCCCCAGAGAGCGTTTCTCACAACTTTGCAAACACTCTCTGTTTTGATGTGTCTGTTTTTTTCTGATGACGCAGGACATTTCAGTGATCAAGGACAGCTCAGAAGAGGACAGTAAAGGTGAGCGGACTCACACATGCGCCGACACCCGCACACGCACTTTGAGTTGCTTGCCAGCACACCTGCATGTTTGAAAAGGGAAGCATCATAAAGCATCTCTCATTTTATTCTGCAGCCATGAGGTGACACACCATTGTTTCCCCCCGCACCCAGTTCCCTTGTGTATTTTGATTCCTGCCAGAGAAAGGATGAATGTATCGAAGTACTCCATTTGAGAGGTCATTACATACTGAGCTGGCCATCTCTTATCTGTGGATACCTTGTTGCTGAGCTGTCCTTCACACCAGTACACTTTTGACAAATATTTGACATTATGTTTGGTATGCACAAAAATTTGATCATATTTATAGGACAAAATTTAGCAAATTTAATTTTTTTTCAAAAACCAGCTTTTATCTTCAATTTAATTGTAATGATTACAATATTACTGAAAAGTGGCAATCTATATTTATTAAAACATATATCTTTTGTTCCAGAATTTATGCTAATCCTGCACTCAGAACCAAGTTTTTTCGTGTTTACACATGTATGCGTGCGTTGTGGTGTGTGTTTAAATAAGCTGAAGTGCGAGAGGAAATTCATCAGTACAAACATATTGACCTGTCAGTGGGGCGTTTGTTTCTTGGGCTACCCTGCTGAAGCTTCACAGTTCCAAATTATTCACACATGATGAGATGATTAATCTGATTTATGTCCCGCTATATGTCCACAGGGCCCGTCCATCTGTCCACCTCTTCATCTTTCTGCTCAGCAGCGAATCTGTCCTCTGTGGTCAAACACCACTGTCTGTCCTCACAAATAGGAAGGGTTCAAGGCAAGTGCAACAGTGTTCCTCAACCCTATAGATTACATTCTTTTGAGATTTGACAACAGAAATGTGGCTTTAGTTAGTGTAACTTGTTGAACGTAGATTAATATTTACCATTTAAAACATGGTGTTTAATTTGTCAGAGATGGGAAATATGCAGCCTGAATGTGTCCGTCCCTTTTGTGTTAATCAGTTGCTCTGTTACTTGGTTATAAAGAAACCTCATCCTTTCTGTTAAAGAATTTATACTTTGAGCAACACATCTATAAAACATAGCTTACTCTCCTGTTCCACTGTAACCTACACATTACTGTTGACTTTTTTCATCACTGTGCATTTTTCTCTGATGGACCTAACAACTAGGGAGCTGTCAGGAAGCTTTTGTAGATTTTAGAAAACAGTCTTATAATATTTCCCAAAACTCCAGAAAGGGTTTTCATTACCTTTAAGGTATAATCAAGTAAATTGATAGAAATACATGTTTGAAGGGCATCACTGTGTATTGAATCTATACATGGTAAAGTATGATTGAATTACTGGAATGAATAAACTTCATATTTATATTTTGAATTTATTTAGAAAAAGGATGTAAATGAATTCAAGATTTTATCAAAATCAAGCATGTGCTGCTTTAAGCAACCGATATTATAAATGTAATATTACAGGCAATGTAGTCTATATTCAGACTTATTAATAAACCAAATAGATTATTCTATTAAATTCTCTGAGGCAGAGGCAGAGGCTCAGGTAGATGTTAAAGGTGTTCATCTAAGTTCAGGTAGATTTTAAAGGTGGTTAAATGGTCACAAATATGCAGAGAACACAGTCAACCACAGTCCACAGGCCAGGCAGCACGGTAGAGCAGAAGCCAGGGCTCAAACACTGGTAGCACTAGTCACACGAGTGGACAAAATGACAAGGACCCCGTGAGGAACAAAGGACACAGATGGGGTTAAATACACAGAGGATAATCAAGGAAACAAGACACACCTGGGAGTAATCAAGGGGAAGACAGGACAACGAGGAGACTCAGAACACAGAAAACTCAAATAAACACACATAAAAACACGGAACATGACATTCTCTGCTTTTTGACAACAATAGCAACATATATTTGATAAGAGCACATTGATGTGAAAGGTATAAATAAGTTGTTCAGATCAGAATCTAAATGTTAAGTGATGACAGAAGTGATGGGGTTGACTGTGACTGTGGGGTTGACTGTGGCTGTGTGGCAGTGTAGTCGTCTTGCAATCGGAAGGTTGTAGATTCAATTCCAGCTACCTCCTGCCACATGTTGATGTGCCTCTGGGCAAGGCACTTAACCCCAAATTGCCTACCAGTCTGCATATTGGTTTGTGAGTGCAAATGGGTGAATGTGACTCTAGTGTAAAGTGCTTTGAGTGGTCAAAATGATTGGAAAAGCGCTATATAAGTTCAGTCCATTTACCATTTGATTGTAATTGTTCAATGTACTGAAATGCTTTGAACAATCTGAAAAATAATAGTCTCAAACAATTTGTTTGAGACTGTATTTAGAATCATTAAAATATTTTATATAGAAATTATATGGGAATGCTTGTGCATTGGTACTAGGGGTCAAAGTTCCTTTGGAAAACAAGTGTGCCCTTGATGCCCTCCAACCAGCTTTGATCAGCAATAACCTCATGTGTCACCACAACATATGTGACCTTTCTGAGACTGTACTTAATGTTGGAGCTTCTATATATAATAAGATTGTTGCAATATTCAAGAATCATGTTAAACAGCTGTCTTTTTTCCTGTCAATTAAGTTCTTTGTTTTTAGGAGAAACATTCAAATGTAAAACAGTTATTTCTAATGTTTTTTTGTTTTGTAATGGATAATTAATTCTGGGTCATGTATTTTTGAAAAAAGATTCTTTTGAAGTGGGTGTATTAATATACATTTTATTAGTCACATTTTGGAGACTTTCAGACAAACAAAGGATAGTGAATTGTTTTCATTCGACTTGGTTCATTATCTTTCCTCTCTGCTGAAATATGGCGATCATTTATTTCTCACAGAGATTATTTCAGAATGTGTCTATTTAACGGTATTAGCATTTGTAGTGTGTTTGTCTGCTTATCACACCCTAAGTTGCCAGCTCATTCAAACCCAGTCTGTTCTGTTTCCTACTCCAAGATGTAGAAACATTTTTGCCAGGTTACATTTGGCCAGAATGAGCATGCCAAACATATGGCAGCAACAGACATGAAGAGTAGAAGCCTTGTAGCACAACACTTCATCAATCAAGTTATTAAAGTAGAAATTTTACACTTGTGGTGCTGTTATATATTCATGAGAATATTAATACGTCGAAAGAAAATAACTAAAATATTTAATCAAACATCTAATGACTAAAATATTTAATCAGATCAAAAATACATTTTATAGAACACTCTTCAGACTTTGTTTTAAGTTATAAGTGCTATTCATATTTCATAACTGATTCATCTCATAGTGCATACTAATTTACAATTATACAATTTTACTGTAAATATTTAATGGTCAAACTGCCAAACATTACCCATTTAAAATGTTTTCATTTGGTTAAAAGAGTCTAATCTAAAGTTAATTCTTCAGAGTGTACAGGTTTGAACTTAAGCCCTGTGGTTAATTTCACAAAGGTGCAACTGAAGTTGGTGAAAACACACAAAAACAAAATAAATGTCAAAATAATTTTTCTCTTTTAAATTGGTATTTGATATACTCCAAAAACAACTCAGTGATCCATAGCTGACAATTTGGAGGAGATTTTCAGGGCTTTTACCATTTTTTCTCTAAGTTTGAACACTTTTAGTTGAATTACAACGAAATACTAATGTGTTTTATCATGTTAATAACATGTCTCCTTGTGCAGGTTGTCACAGTAATGACACTGATCAGTGCGAAAGTGTTATATTAAGTTGTTTTGCCTTGGTATTCATATTGACTTTGAATTCACATAACTTAACCTGGTAGGGACCTTGATTCTCTCTCTCTGTCCAAACATTAGCTTTCAGTCACACAAACATTGGCTTCATGTCCGTGTGTGTGGGAGTAGGTCATCTCTTTTCTGTGGTTTTTCCTTTGTGCTAATCTTCACATTCTCTGTCTTCAGGACAGTCTTTCGCATCAGTAACATCCCCTCAAATGTATACTGTAATTTCCAAATGCTTTTGTGTACATTTCAACAGAGCACTTGAACTATTAAGTCTATCAAAACTGAAATCTAACCAAAGTGTATATGGAAGAGAATTTTACAACATTGTCAAGATGACTGAGTGCACAACCCAAGACAAAGCAATTAAATGCGTCTGGTATCCGGGGACTGGAACATACTCCTCTAACCCTTTATTATATCGCTTCTGTCAAAGTACATACATTAACATGAATGCTTCTGATGTAATTAACTTTTCTATTAGCACACTGGCCTCAGAGGCTGCCTCCGCTACGTTTAAAGTTGTTCATTCAGGATGTAGGGCTTCCAATGACTCCATGGTGATCCAGTCTTAATTAAAATGCAGAACAAGTTTATTGGCACCCTGGAAGTATCCATACTTTAACGCATGCACCTTTGTAGAGGAATCTTTCTGATATATTTATGGCAAGATAATGACAAGAAGCATGTCTGATCAGAAGAAAGTAATTATCCTAAATCTTTTACATCAGTAATTTATTACATCCATTACTTCCTCCTTTAAATTTTGTGCTGATCTTCTGACTTTATTTAAAATTTGAACACGCCCTCCTTTTTCTTAATTAACATAATAAAAAAACTTAGTTAAAAGAAGAAAATTGCCAGCCTGCAGAGACTTCTGAAACAGGTGTTAGCTACAAAAGGTGCATAATTCATCCATTTTATTCATGACTTGAATGCATGCAGATATGTACTTAGACCTTAGGTATCAAAGCATCCATGTTTCCCCTCAGTCTTTTCATGTAAACCCACAAGCTAAGGTTACTGGAGTAGTAACATTCCAACAATCCTTTATTCTTGTCCTGTCCCCAATGCTGTCTTGCTCCAGCAGCTCATTTGCACAGGCGACGTCTGAGCCAATCTGGTTCTCTGTTTATTCGCGCTCCTCATATCATGAGGTAGACAGTTGGCATTAATGGTCTTGCCTAAGGACCAACAATGATGATGAGATGATGTTATGAGCCCGATATATCCCATGATATATTATACCCCATGTGGGATTCGAATCCTCTTCTCCCGCGTGGGATGCATTTCATTATTTATATATTTGAGTCTAGTTTCCATGAATTAGTGTCAAGCTTCTGTCCTTGGTTATTGTTTATTCCTTCCACAACTCCTTTCATGTTCATCAAACCTATCGTTGAAAATAGGCACTTGTTGATGTATTCACATGACGAAAATGGCATTGTCTTGTTTATAGCAAGTCTTCTTTCTCATCGACACCAGACCTAGCTCAAAATGCTTCACACAGAGCTCTGTGTGATATCTTGTGTGATTGATCAGAAGTATGTGGACGCATTTTATGTAGAAATGCACTCAAAACAAAATGTTGATATCACACTTCTGCCAGTTCACTTCCACTGTCCAGTTTTTGCACCAGAAGGCAACATGACTACATGTGTGAGATCCATATAGTTCTTGACACTGCCATCATAGGTTTGAATCCCGGCCTGATAACCGTTGTTGAAAGTCTTCCCTCTCTTTCATAATCCGATTTCCTGTCTGACCACTCTCAAATAGAGGTTACGAGAGCCAATAACATTGGCCACAAGAGCCAATAACATTGGCTGACATTGATTAATTGTTTTAATTGCTGACATTGATTAATTGTTTTGTACTTCTTCTCAAAATACCTACAAAGATTGTGAAATGGCTAAAACTCCAGGATGGAATTCGCAGTTGTTGTACATAGAGGATACTGTCTGTGGCCTCCATGACCATTTTGGTTACTGATATGCATACTGAAGCGAGAGGGGTGTCCCTAGGTGGTCTGAGTTGTGTATGAAGAGTGTGTACGAATACAGACGCTCTGCAACCATGTGACAGAGTGATTGTTCAGTGATTTAGAAGAAGCATAGAAGAGCTTTTAACCTCCTTTACTCAACCTGCTATACCTTCTCTGACAGCTGCACCCTTTTTACCAATCAGCCACCTGTCTCTTGTCAGTAATCAAGCTCCCCAGTATTTAACTTCCTCACTTAATCTACTCAGTTTTGGATTCTCTGGTTTGTGCCTGTCCTTCTGCCATAGCTCCTCATGTTAGCTCCTACTTTCAATGGTTAATCATTCTCTGCCCTGTATCTGTCTCAGTTCCTCATCATATGTCCTTTTGTGTTCATTTGTTAAAGTATCTTTCTTTTTCCTCCTGGCTCCAATTCTACCTGCACTCTGTCCAATGGAAATACACAACATAGTCATATCCTAGGATTGTCACACATCCTTTTATTTGTTTTTTTTACGGGATACAGTTTGTTCTGTATATTTCTTATTAAATCAACACTAATTGTAACAATAACTGGGAAAATGCAGGACTGCCAGGGCCGCTACGGACTGTGCTCCTCAAGTCATGGTTACCTAGAGTCAGACTCCAGGAAGCTGAAGCCCAGTGTTCTCACATGTCTATACTCCACCACATTCTTAGAAGTCAAAACTATTGTAAAGATATAGATGTCGATGGTAAAATGTACATCCCAGACTAGACAGTCAGTGAGGATGAATATAAGGTACAGTTTAAAATATGCCAGTGATATTTAGTGGTCCGCTAAATATCACAATCTGTTTCATATCGGACAGCTTGGATCAGGATCAAACACATAAAAGCTCAGAAGATCTAGGCTTCAGAGTCAAAATTGAGTTCTTCATCCATTAATCTACCGTAATAACTGTCTCCAAAGTAGAACATTATGTTTCAATTGATGTTGAGATTGATTTTTTTTTTTATTTATTTTATGCCTTAATACAGGAAGCAGACAAATATTGTTCAATTTCATTATCAATTAATTCAATTTTATGTATGACCAAAGGTGAGTAATGACTATGTGAAACACAAGTCTAAATCTGCCCATCTTCAAAAAAGCAGCTTTAGTCCAAATATGTTAATTAAAAAAAAGAGCAACTGATATCTCACAACCAAATGTGAACATGAAACACACTGTTAGTAGTTTATGATCTCTATATCTCAGTGTATAATCACAGTTCATAAACGGTATTTTTTTTCCTTTTAATTCAGAAGACTACCTTGGCTCCATGGGTATTAGATTTTCAAATCGGCATAATAACAAACACTGAATTCAGCAGATTTCAAACACAGACCTCATGTGAGTACAATTTGAATAATATCTGTTCCAAAGCAGAGTGCAACAGAAACTGAGATAATCAAAAAAGAAGGAATGAGAAAAAAGTAAGATCACAACCTGGTAACAGAACCTTTAACACACATTAATACAGTGGAATACACTTCCAGCTCAATGGAAAGATGAGAGATGGCAAAACATACAAAAGTGTAAGCCTGTGTGCTGTGCTCCTCCTGAGATCCACACATCTGGGCAATGGAACAGACGACTGGTTTGAGCTAGTATGAAAAACCTTTTAGAGGAGGTTGATCTAGCCACATATCATCTTAAACTGTCTGGCGGGATGCCTATTTGTAGAGCCCGTCATCAGACATTACGTCAGCTTTCTTTATTCCCCCTCCTATACACACTGTATAAAACCTCTGCACAGTCACTAGACAGAAAAGGCTGAACTCCTGCATTTTTTACATTTATGTCAAGGTGAGCTTTGTTGCATCACAGAAAGTCAAATAAGACTTGAAATTTTCTCTCTCTTCTTTTCGAACATCTTAAAGGGTGAAAGTGAATCAAACTAGAAAAAAATGCATGGAACTATTTAATTATGGCCTTAGACTAGGCCATAGTCTAAGGCCTAGTGTTAGACTAGGCACTGAGTGTTGCACTGAGTTCATACAATTTCCTTTAAGAAATTGAACCTAAAGTTTAATTTAGGTTTAGTGGCAACAAGCTGAAGTTTCCACTTCAGTTTGATTTTCTTGTATGGATAGATTGTGTTTTTATATTTTTATATAATTGTAAATGCAAATTCATTAAATCATCTTTTTATATGTGTTAACATAACATTAAAATAGTAAAGAGGTCAATGAGTAGTTGGTTACGCTCAGACTTTATGACTATTACTCATACTAAGTTATAAACTCTGTTCTGCGCCACCTTTAACACCTTGTAAGATAGGTGTTTAATGATAATTTTCCATCATTTGCTTTAAAGGGCAGATAGGGCATATGAAGTCAGCCATCTTTAGTTGTTTTTTTTTTTTTTTTGTCAGTCACATGCGAGGAGGTTCATCCACTGCAATCTGCTCTCCAGTTAAGTAATCAACAACACCTGAAAAAGAGAAAATATCCCGTGTAGCAATTATCCCTTGTTTATGACATATTGGAAAATGGACAAACTGGGCTGAGATGATAGAACAGTAGCTGTATTACAACTGGAGATACAATATACCACTCCTAAATACCCAACTTGAAGCAATTGGGCTATAGCAGAAGAAGACCACATAGCTGACGCAAGTCATCAAACATGTTATATTAAGGCTGCAGTTCACAAATGCTGGCCAAAATTGGACAATACTAGCCTGGAAAAACACGATTGGTATAAACATCAAATCATGGATTCATCCTGCCTTTTCTCTCCAACTGTTCAGGCTACTACTTATGGTGTAGAAATATAGCAGATACTGATTAAGTATTTAAACTTGACAGCTCACATAGGTTTTGCTGACATGCCCATCCCTCCATGACCCAATTTTTTTCTTCATTATCTTCTTCAAGATAATTTACCGTGTCAGAGCTGAGGTTTACTGAAACTGGTTACGTCAAAATTATGAGATCCTTCAACAGTCACTTGCTGTTAATTCAGATAGGGAACCATTGGAATTTGGTTTAGTTTAATGTGTTTTCAAGTCCTTGTTTAATTTATACCACAAGGAATTAAGACAGTTCTGAAGCACATTCACCAGATAAATCTATTGATGAGTGTAGGTTTCATTGCGTACCTCCAGCTTTGCTGGATCGAGGATGTAATAGCTATTTGAGATCTTATGACAAAAACAGCAATTCCTTACTTGGAAAGTGTAAATGTTGTGATTGCATATAAGTTAAGCTGCCAAGCCTGATTCTAAAAAGCTGACCGTGGCCCATGTGTCCTCATTTGTTGAGTTGGCTGGCTGCCTCCTCATTAGTTGGTTATGCAACTTCTCTGCCTCAACAAGTGACTTGTTTCATCTACACGTCAAAGCTGAAAAGTATTTATATCAAAAAAACTTCTGCATGATAGAAAATAGAAAAAAATATAATAGTGAGCCTTTAGCCATTCTCAAACAGATGCTGCAAAATCAAAATGTGCAATTTCTGTAAACACAATTTCACTGAAAGCTTGTGTGTTTGCAGCAAAAAATAATAATACATGTAATCAAAATGAAAGCTTGACACTATGAAGTCCCTCACTGTCTGGGATTTTTACCATCTTCAACTGTCAATTTCATCCTAATCATGCCTCATCCTCCTTTTTTTCCATCTTTACAGTGTTGGTAATCCTGCTTTTGTTGCAGTGATTGTGTTTGTATTTCCAACATAATTGAGTGAAGAGCTCCTGTCTAGACGGGATTCGCACATCAACTGTTTGCAAGTCGTCTTAACAGATGAGTTCACAGCGTTAAATAACATTTCCTCAGTAAAAAGAGAATAAAGGAAGCGGTCCGAAGAATAAAGATGCAGCAGAAGGTAATTGAGACATTGGAAATATAGACACAATATAAAAATGGTGTGTGTGTCAATGTGTTATTATGTCAGTATTTATGTCATATGCTTTAATGCATTCCACTCAACAGAATATTTTGTTCCAAACACACTGAAACTACCAACAAAATGAGCTTTTGTATGCACATTCAAAAACAAAACAAAACATTGCTTCCATACAATTTTTTGCAAAGTATGAGCTTCAAAGTAGTAACTTTGAAGCTCATACTATTTAAGACATCATCCAAAGTGCAAAGGAATTTTACCATCAATTAACCTGCTATTCAAAGGTAAAATGCCATTTCCAAATGGGGATCCATTTATGGAAATGTCAGGATCGAAGAACCAAACGTTCTTAGTAGACAGAGGAGAATATTAATAAGAAACTCATCGACATTGCTTCATTATGCAGTTTCTCAAAGAGGATTTTAAAAAAACAAAATTGAGTTTAAATGTTTGGTAGAAAGAGAACATGGTGACCAGAGAAGAGAATTGGCAGAAAAAAAAACTTCTTGATGCCACAAGCCTGAGGCCTCTGAGCCACTGGGTGGTGCAGCTCTCATAACAACCCATTAGATGCGAAAAGGAAGACCTAACACAGAAATTATCCAACAGATGAGGCTCAGAAATAATAAAATATAATTTGTTCACATTAGCAGAAACATTAGTGGTCACTCTCAGACCTCTTTCATCTTGTTTGAAGCCATAAAACACAGACAAAACATACCTCACTTAGAGCAAAAGATTAATATGTCTGCATACCACCTTGTCTATTGTTTGGTGAGTATAGACAATAACAGTGCTGCTGAAAAGAAAAGTTCTATATTTACAATTGCATTAATAATAAAACACATAGATGAAAGAATCAATAATAAAACTACTAACATGATTTAATTTTATTGTGCACTTAACAATGCAGTATTATTTCATGTAATTATTAGTTTATTCAAGTGAGTACATAATTTATTGTAATATTGGTATTTTCATACACTTTGACAGAGTGCCAAATAATTCGCAAGTTTTTGCATGAATCAAAAATGTTTACCATTTCAAATTAATCTAATTTATTTTAAACCTCTATCTATTGTCTCTTTTCCCCATGCCTGGTGCTTTTATGGTGTAAAAAGAAAATTCCCACTAAGTACATCATTTAAATATAGACAATAGACACACATTTTGCTTTAAATATTTGTCAAGACAGCAGTAATTCATAAACTTTGTATTTACCTCCACCATTACAGTTTGCTTTAATTTACATTCCAGTATTTTTCTTGACAGTTGATGTAGAAACACTGAATTGCCATGGGATATCATTAAAATTTCCATCTAATCTATTTGAACCTGAACTAAGAAGGAGCAGACCTGAGGATTTATTGAATGCCATTTAAAATGTCATCTCGCGTCCACATGAAAGGCTCTTCATCTACAGTAATTAGATGAATATTTAACAACCACATTATCTATTGCTGACAGCCTAAAACACTGAAAGAAGATTAGCTTGCTGTGTTTATTATGGGCATAATGAGCCATTACAGGTATTATTTCCCTGCTCTCTTTAATGATAAAAGTGTCCCTCACTGTCATTTACTCACTATTGATGAAACAATACCATGCTCCCTGTGGTATATAACAGTTATAACTGTGTTGTACATTCTAAATGCCATCTCATCTCCCCTGTTTGATGCAAATACCATATCTTTCCTTCTCTGTCATGGATTGATATAGGCCAACTATCCTTTACTGATAAAATGTAATAATTAATTGGGTATTTTGGTAAACTTCTCATTGATATGGAGTAGAAGATTTAAGGCCTTAGACTATTCTAGCTCTATAGCTGGGTAAGACAACAAGTAGCTTAAGAATTTTGAGAGCACTCTTGCCGTAAGATATTCTTTGCTCTCAGTGTTTTGCATACCCCATGATGAGCGACTGGCACCGATATATGAGCACTCAGCCCAGGGTGGCAGCTGCATGTGATAGCTATCAGCTTTGCTTATTCACACATTTACACATATGCAAAGGCAAACACACTCACACACAGCAGGATCAGATCCAGACATGTTCTGTTTTGATCCTTATCCCACTCATTTGAATAGAGTTCAAAGTGACACTGCCAAGAGCCTTTTTTCAGTCAATCAAAAAGGTGCATAACTGTTATCATTTAACAAGGAAGCTGGATATGGAAGATACAATGCTTTTTCTACCTCAGTCAGTTTAGCTTTTAATGTGAGAATATGAGAAAAAATACAAAGTTAGAGAAAAGAACCATCAGAGAGGGTTAAACTTAAAGTGTCTGCTCTAATTACTTCATTCTGTTCAGGTTTCCCTCACTCCACTGGGTTGTTTTTGTTCAAATTTGCAGTTCATTAGCACGTAACATGACTTACATGTCTCATGGTTTCATATCTGGAAGTGTTTAATGAAGAAATAGAAAAATGAAAACTTCCTGCTGTTAACTTCGAAGCTTGCTCATAACCCCAGTTCTTGCCTTAGTCCCAAATCATCGCCCCTGGAATTGGCATTAATTGCTTCAGAGAGGAAAGTAATTATCTCAGGTAATTATTACTCTGGGTAGAGTGAAAAACTAGACAACCCTTCTCTGTCGGTTCCCTGTGGAGAGAAGTAAAGAGAATTCAGCCTTTAACATGCTTTAATTGGAGGGGCTGGGCACTAAGAGCCATGAGCTCTCATGGCTCAAGGGTTTATAGCACATTTACGCATGTCTACAAAGACTGCTTAAAAATAGCAGAAACACATTTGTATTTGCTGGTTGTTTTTTCTTCAAAATACTGTTATGCAAATCCCTAATTTACTGAATTGCAGCATTAACATTTCTGCTATCTCTTAAGTAGTTGTTGTTCATGCAAACCAACAAAGCACAGACACACTTTTTGTGAGAGTGTGTTCTTAACTATTAAACCATTAAGACAACTAGAGGAAATATGTGAACTTGCTAGTAACAGAAATTGGAAGGATGTGTAATGATGCCTCAGGAGATGTGCCCACAATACCTGCTGTGCAGCAAACATGCCAGTCAAGCACCAGGTGGCAAGTCCCCCTGCAAAGCAGTCACCTCTGTAAATACACACACATACAATCAAATACACACACAGCAGTAGCAGCATGGAACATAGACACAAACGGGTAAAGACTTTGTTAGATAAAAAGGTCTAGACATCCCTGATGTCGTTGTTTTTCCGACCTCTCTTGTGTCTCCCTCGGTCCTGAAGCAAAGGTCTGTATTTGTGGAAAAGAACAAGAAACTGTTTTCTGATTAATTCAGCTTTTATGTGGTGCCGGCTTACAAGACAAACCGACCATATCCATATCACTCCAATCACTGCAACTTCGAATTACTGATTCCACGTATTTCAAAGAATTAAACAACTTTGAGTTGTGTTATTGTGTTGCCTTGCTTCTGTATATATTTTATTCATTTTTCCCAGACTTTGTTTATCATCTTCATGATAACTCTCTTTGAGGCAGACTGAGGAGAAAGAGAGAGAAAAAGGAAGTGACACAGGGGCCAAAGGAGATAACACTGGGGACTAGGAAATTAATCTAATAAAATAACTAGATATAAAGGACATAATCAAAACTGGAGTAACTAAAGGACTAGACATAAGAAATAAGTATGACTAGAATCACTAAAAAGGAACTGATATAAAAATTTAAAAAAATGCAGAACTACAAGAATAAAAGAACACAAATAACAAAAGCCAAAACAATCTCAAGCAATACTAGACCCTGATAATTCCATATCTGTTTTTTTTCTGTATAGCACTGTATTACAGAAAAACAGTCATCCAAAAAATTTAAAATTTTAATTTAAAGTCATCCAACTCAGTTGCACATCCCTTGGATTATGAGTACAGCATTTCTTTTTCTGATGACTGCACTATATTTTAGATTATAATCTTGTACGGTATATTATTATTGTTCTTGATTCTTACGTATTTTTAAACTTTTTGATCTTTTGTGAGACTCAATATCTCTTCATGCTACTGTTACACCTGAATCTAGCCATTATGGGACAATAAAGGCTATTTCTATTCAATGTGCTTAAACAAAAACAAGATATTCTCAAAAAACACCAACTTCAAAGTGCAGTACAGAGTAGCTATCTTTTTAAAAGTGTTTGGCAAGAATAAAGTGCCTTTTGTAGGAAAGAAAACAGAAGAGAACTAAACAAATGTAAATTTTCTTGCTAAGGTCAGATTGTAAATGATAAAAATGCATATGCAAATTGATGGATAATGTTAGCATCTATAATAAATTAAATACTTTTTAATGAAGTCTGCAGAAGAGTGAACTTGCACAAAGGGCCTTCTTGGAAATGCCTTTCAAATAATATATTATGTTTCATTTTGCATTTTAATTAATAGTAAATTACTAGAATATACTAGACGCACGCCTTTAAATTATGAAAGAAAAAAGATCTGACGTGACCAGCCCAGCAAGTCTGGTTCTGTCTTTGATATAAATAGATGTGTGAGCAATCGTTTTAAAGTCTGGTGGCTGATAATTTGATGTGGACACGTTAAAAGATTGAGTATGTCCTTATTTGTCAAACCAATGCCACAAGATCCTCAGTATTCCTCATTTTAATGCAGTTTGGTGCATAGATTTCATAAAGTTGCAAATTTATTCTACTTTTTAAACTTTTCTTCAAAACAAACAAACAAACAAAAAAACCTTTCAGTCTAGCCCTAGTACTCTGTAGTACACAACTGTAGCACACAGAAAAAGGCAATAGTCAAAACCTATTTACTGCTATTGCAAAATGTTATTCACTTTTTATCTCTTCTAACAAGCTGAAACATAAGCATTGTGTTAAGTCTAAAAATACAGATGACAGCACAACACTGTGTTGAAATGTATGCAGATCAACAATAATGTAGCCTGGCCATTGGGATTAATGCATGCATTTGTGTTTTTTGTCTCTGAATATCTTAATCAGAGCAATGGCCATAACCTACATTTTAAATAGGGCAATTCATTTCATCATTTAGAGAAACAGAAAAAAAAAAAAACTTTTGTCCAATTCACGACTGCAAATGACTGAGATAAAAATAAAGCAATCTATATTCTGGGCTGATTAACTTTTTATCCTAGCCTACTTCATGCAGTCTGTCATTACAAGACAGAGTGATGGATCTGCTGTAAAAATGTGTCAAAAAATACCTGGTACCTCATTAGGTTTTAACACAAGATGAAATATGCAAGCCAAAAGCATGTTTCTATTCTATTAGCTTTTTTATTATTATTTATATATATACATATAGAATTCAATACTCTCACATGTGTCAAATTACAAAAGCAATTATTCTTCAGATACACTGTATCCAGTACTTTCTAATTCTCCTTCATGCTGGAGTTAAAGGTTGTATTTCAAAAATGGTTTCTCTTACGGCATTCCTCATAATTCCGCCTCTTCTGCTGTGCATCAAATTCCAATCAGGTAAGTATCTGCTTGGAATTCACTAAACAACACTTCATCCTTACACTGAGGGGGAAAGAATTAAAGGTTTCTAGGAAATTGTCCATTTTCTCCTTCTGCTGTTTGAGTTAGGCACTATGATTTATTCATTTTTCACCATTTTGGACTGGAGATAGTTTTCTGGGCGAGCTTTGCTTTTTAATCAATGTGAAGATAAGCAGGAGCCTCATTTTGTAATATTTAACAAAATCTCCACCTAACTCTATCTAATGTAATCAGTTTGCAGGTGTGAGGATTTGTGTTATGCTAACATCTGCAATTTTCAGAGAAGGAGAAAACAAATAATAAAGAATCTGTAGCAGCATTTTCTTTCTGCATATATCCATATTTCTCTTTGGAGTTGAGGCTAAAATTATCTATTATCTACACCCCATAGATTTAAAGCTTTAATCGTTTAACTTAACCAACATGTTTTCTCTGAAAATAATATAAATGTGCATTGAAATATGATGCTATAATGTATGGGAGCATAGAGCTGCTACCCAGGCAAAAAAGAAATAGAGCTATATGATATTATACAGTGGTGTTTTTTCTCCTTCCTGACTTCCATTTTTTGCATGTTGCTCACACTTAAATGTTTAAGAACATCAAACTAATAAATGGTAGTCAAAGACAATGCAACAAAATTAAGCAAAATGTAAATGAAGGTTTAGAGAAAGAGGGAAAGAAATCCAGATCCACATGAGCTTAGGCATCAGTTTGGTTTCTGTTAAGCTGGAGAGAATTATGGCACATCCCCACATTATGTGTTCTAAGCATCTGTCATCACACCTGATTTCACTGTCTTTGGCATGACTACTGCCACACCTATTATCAATCAAGATGTCACTTAAATAGGATCCTGACAAGGTGAAGAACACTGGAAGATCCTCTAAAACTAGACACCCACTTTGTCACAGACATCTTGTCTGGTTATCTTGTCTGTGTGCTCCTTTTTCTTTCCAGAAAAGAGCACTTTAAGAGACATTTTGTTCCTTCTGCCATAAAACAGCTCAGTCTGAACATCTGCACTTTTTTTTACCATTGCTGGTAACTTTTTAATATTGTATATGCTGATTCAATCTTTTATGTGACTACTGGACACCTGACTATCTTTTTCAGGGTATTATTTTTGATTTAAGTTTTCCAACACAACTTTGTTGAGAAATCTCTCTCATTTTCATCCAGAAAACAACTTATATGTTAAATGAAAATAACTTCCAATCTACCTCTGCCATGGGATATGAATAATTTTGAGCTTAACTATACCTAAATCAGCATGCATGTCAGAATGCACACATCCATGAAATGCATAATGTTACTGGAAGGTGATTTTCTTATATACTTGCTGAGGCAAATGTAATTATGCCCAGAACAGTATTTAAATGAGACACTGCAACACAGTCCTAAAGGTTAGGAAGCATTAGACAATTAATCTGATTTAAATATAGCACTCAGTAGTACACAACAACCAGGAATCAAATTCACATGTATGGTAGCAAGCAGATCAATGAGTTAAAATAAAACAAAAATAGCTTTCAGTGAATTCCTCTTGACTGAATTTATTTTCATCATCCAAAAGGTTTTGGAACTGATTAAGATTCTGCTTTAAGTGTTGCTTTGACACACCCATTATATGTCTCAAGTGAGCATCTGTGCTTTTACTGTGGCTTCTAGGATTTATTTGTGTTTCAGAAAGCACCTGACAGATGCTCTCAATTTTCACCCAGCCTGTCACCACACGGCCCTGGCTGCATTATTACACTTCAAATAAAACTAATAAAGCGGCTGAATTCAAATTTATTTGACTCTATTCCAATATTTCCTTCCTGTATCCTTAAGCATGGCTAAGTTTAAGATTTTATATCCTTGAATGTTTTAGAAAGATGCTGAATATTGTTTTCAGTCAAGAAACTTACCCATCAATTCATTAAGAACATTTGCTTGTTAACCCAGCTAACTAATCAATCAACCACAGTGTTTGATGCATTTACTTGTCTAGCTGCGATAAGAATGATTTGCTGAATCTCAAACCTAGCATAGTTCCCCTGAAGTCACTCCTTTGAGATATTGGCCATGTCCTTTGAATTGTTGCCCTTCTAAAAAGTTAACCACCAACCTAGTCTGAGGTCAAGAGTGCTTTGTAGCAAGTTTTCATCTCTATACATTGCTGCCTTCATCTTTTCCTCTATCCTGACCAGTCTGTGACTTCTTGCTGCTGCAAAACATTCTCGGAGGCGACTACTACTGGTCACCTCTCTGAAAAAGGTCCTTCTGCAACAATTACTCTGTTTAGACAGCAGGAAGAGTCCTGGTGGTTCCAAACTTCTTCAGTTCACAACTGATTGAGATCACTGAGCTCATTGGACCCTTGAAAGCTGCAGAAATTTCTATATTATTCCCCAGATCTGAGCCTCAAAACAATCCCGTCACATAGGTCTACAGACAATTCCTTTGATTTTGTGTTTGGTATTGGTTCTCTGATATGCACTGTCAAATGTGGGACCTTCCAAAAAATGTTGGGTGCCTTTGCAAATCGAGTTCAAGCAACTGAATTTACCAAAGGTAGACTTAAGCTCTGGAAACATCTCAAGGTGATCACTGGAAACAGCTCAGTTTTAGAGCTTGATAAACAATGTAGTGGGCAAAGGCTGTGAATACTTATTTAAATGTGGATTTTTTTGTTTGGTTTTCTATTTTAGAACATTTGGAAAAAAAACACTCAAATATTTTCCTCATTGTCATAATGCGTTATTTATGTATAGAAGTTTGAGGAAAGAGATCCATTGAATACAATTTGGTATAAAACTTTAATGTAACAAAATGTGGAAAAAGTGAGACACTGTGAGTGCTTTCCAGATGCACTGTAAGGTATATGAGAAAAAAACATGTTAAGCCTCATCTTAAAAGTAGACAGGCTGTCTGCCTCAGACTAAAAGTGGGAGCTGGTCCTACAGGAGAGGAGCTTGATAACTAAAAGATTTGCTTCCCATTCTACTTTTAGAACTTCTTGGAACCGCACGTAAACCTGCAGTCTGAGAGCAAAGTTTGTTATCAGATCTCTGATGTATGATGGAGCTATATTATTAAGGGCATTATATGTGAGAAGGAGTTAAATTATACTCTGATACTACAGGGAACCAAATAAAGGGTTGTTAAAATAGGTACAATATTATATCTTTGAAAATTTTTCATCAAAATAGTCTAAAATTAATTTTGTCTAGTCAATGCTTTGCAAAAATCTAGCATATTCATAAATATGTTACTACTGGATTGCTTTTTCATATACTTTGAACTAAACTCTCCACATTGTTGAAGCTAGATTCCCATAAAGGTTTGCTGTTGTGAAAATAAAAAATAAAAAAATAGCAAATGACAATAAAACATGTAGAAGAGATGTGAGTCTCCTGTAGGGCATCATCAGTAGCCATGCTTGCAAATGTGTTATTGCATACAGGTTTAGATACCATTATTATATTTTCCAGAGTGGTTCTTAAGTCAGTGCAAGAAACGTGCTTGTACTTATTCTTTAAAATCCTTGTAGTGATTGTTTGTAAAAAAAAAAAAATAGGTGAGAGGCTTATTTCATTATTTATAACCATAACTTCTCAATGTTTCATTGTAAGATGTAGCATCTGTAGGGCACCCGAAAGGTATGTGTGTATCAATGTAGATATACAGACATATCTCATACATGAGCTTCATGTACGAGATATACGTGAAGCTCATGTATGTAAATACATGCACATACTCTGCTTCTGTTCTATCTGAAGCAGAGTAAAGGCACATTAGTCCCAACAAAGGTATTCAGGAGATTGTAGCTGCACAGATCTATTAGAGTAAAAACAACCTAGTCTGGAATTAATTCAATTTTAACACAATGCCGTCTGTGTTGGCATCTGTTACGGCCCTGGGCCTTAAAGGCTGGGTTGCAGGTGTCTTGTCTGTTTTTGTGCTCCTCCCCTTTACAGGTGCTGCTAATTTGTTTATTTGGAACACAGAGTATTTAAACCTAGCAGTCTTCACCTTCTGGGTCGCCTTTGGCGTCCACTCTGCCGCTTGATGTTTGTGGTGATCTGCTGCCAGGCCTCGGCTCCCCTCCTTTTTGCACATTTGAGTTTGTCTTTGTTTTTGCACCTCAATACTTTCATATGCACTTATACCTCGCATCCAATCATTTGCACTACACCACTGATTCTGACATTCAAAATCCATTGTTGTTTTTGTTAATAAATATTTCTTTTATTGCACTTTAACCACTGCATGGTCTCCCGTTTTGTTATGACCTTGAGCCAGTCGTAACAGCATCATTACAGTCATTTCACACTGAATAATGAAAATGGGTATGATGCTAATGCAGACTGTGTCAAACTAAGTATACTGTTCCAAAGAGAAAATTCCAATGTTATTTTCAGTGATGAAGATGAGTTCTCAAGTATGGTGAGGTGGTGAAAATAGAAGATTATGAAAGAGGTTGTCAGGTTGGACTCATTTTATGTAGTTTAAACCAAAAGTTTACATACTCGGAATAAAATGACACATATCTTTGTTCATATTTTCTAAAGTTAAAGCAGACCAAACTTCTCTTGTTTAGGGTCACTTGGAATTAACAAATCATGTCTAATTACTAAATGTCACAATTATGAAATACTCAAAGGTTTATTTACAAGGAAAGTAAGGATCTATTCCTGCCTGGATGGGTGAATAATCTGAATAAGTTATTTCACAGTTTAAATCAGCTTAGTCTCTCCTGCTGTTAAAGCTGCAGCAGGAGCTTTAACAAGCTCCTGTTTCTTTAATAATAAAACAAGTCTTTTTACATATTTGTTGAGTGCATACACTAGCAGGTTTGACAGCACAAAGCCCCTCCTCCTGGCTCTGATTGGTTGTTTATGATCGGGAGCAGTGTACTTCTGCAGATGGCAATATGAGCACTGGGCAGAGGTGAAGGAGCTTGATCTTTTCACAGATTATCTATCTCATAATCTTATATTCTTAGACAGTTTTAACAAATATGTATCTATGCTGATCTACTCCAGCAAATAGTTTGGGAAGGATATTCAAAACATTTGTCCCAAGTCATCCATTACAAAGGCAATGCTACCAAATACTGAAAAAAATGTGTGCAAGCTACTGATTTTAAAGACAGTAATAAATGCATTTTTGATGTTTTCTCTTATTTTTGTGACATTTAACTAAGCAATTCTGAATGACCTAAAACAAGAAAAATTTAGTCTTAGTCTCATTTAAACAGAGACAAAAAAAGATTATGTATCTTTTTACAAACTTTTGCTCTCAAATGTAAATAACCTTACACATCTTATACATAGAATTGTAGATTTACTGCTAAGGTAGTAATGTGATGGTAATGTATTTGTGCTTTCAGACAAATGTGCTCATTTTGAGCACATTAAGGAGTCATTCAGAATGTACTTACTCTATGTGATGTATAAAATAAGGTACATTTATGAGACATCTAAAGTAATATTAATCATAGCCCTTACCAGATAAAAGGGAATCATAAACAATGGCTTTTAAATAATAAAAGCAAATATATTGACCATACCCACAATATTAAAAATGTTCCAAATTATTAGACATGTAATTAGAGCACTGCTATGATACCATAACTTTGAAATAATTAGGCACTGTCAACGTAGCATAACATGTATCTCAGATGAAGTATTTTTGGAAGCGAGGAATTTAAAAAAATTATGATGCTCACTGCATTAATATACAGATTTTATTCAGTAAACAGAGCTGATGAAATTCTGATAAAGCTTATCTGTAAGTCTTCAGCTCATTTAAACTCCTAGTGAACCAGCTCTTTCATCTCAGGAACACATGAAAATAAGGCTAACTGTGGCAACCACTTGTCACAAGCCAGAATGCCAAATCTTATATATATCTGTTACAGGAGAAAAGGAATCTTATTTTGCTTTCTTTTTTTAATGGGAATTATAAAAAAATCCATGTGATATATGTCTTATTTTATTGAAATACATATTTCTCAGCTAATGAAACCTATGGTGTCTATCAGCATGTAACAACAAAATGTTTGTGAGGAAGGTAAAGTTTATGAGATATATATATAATATATATATATATATATATATATATATATATATATATATATATAAATAGGTGTATGTGTGTGTGTGTTCAAAGAACAGAGGTGAATGACATACTCTGTAAGGTTGTGCAGATCTACAAACATACATTTTAACATAATGAATCGAACATACTTTAAAAATATTACCCACTCTAGTATAACCTGAGAGCAAAGAAAATAAACTGGATCACTAACATCATGAGCTTTGAGTGAACATAAAATCCTTACCAACTCAGTAAGTAGCAAAAAAAGCAAAATTGCAGTGGCATCTGTATTTGTATGGTATTTGCCCAAGGCAAGATTATGGTTTGGTTCCCCTGATGGGGAGTAGAAGGGGGCAACAGACGTATGTATTAAAGGTTTAATTATGCAGACAAGCACTTCCAGCTTTAATGTCATTAGAAAACTTGATTAATTACTGATGGTTGTCGTCTGTGTTTCCTATGCAAGCTAGTCATATTTAATAAATTAAAATATTATTAAAAAACGTCATTTATTTCAGTAACTCAGTTCACTGAGTGGAACACATCATATAGGTTCATTACACACTACAGTTTGTAAGCTTTTATTTCTGTTAATTATGATGACTTTCCACAAAAAACTCATGATGTAAGATTAAAATATTGAATCAGACTAATAAATAACTATGTTTAATATTAAAATATGGAATTTATTAAAAAAAGTATATCTACAGTTCACTTAAAATGCCTTACTAACAAGTATTTGTTAGTAAGCCTAATAGAAAAAAATATGACTGTTTTTAGAAATATATTTTATTTCCCAACTTTAAGGATAATAATAGAACATTGCAAGATTGTTTTTGATGACAGATGTGATTGGTTCCTAAAATCAAGATCTTTAGAGAAGGTCAAAGAAGTAGCTAAACTAGAAAATTAGAATCAATTGAATTTCTGCACCTTGTTGCATGTTTACATCTTTTTGCAGCATGTTTCGCTGTGTGTTAGCGCTTGTCAACCACCATGTATTAGATGTTAAATATGCATATAATGTCTATAAATGTAATGTGATTTTATATATATATATATATATATATATATATATATATATATATATATATATATATAAATTCCCTTCTCACCCACCGCGGGTGGTTCTTATCCTCTGAGCTCGGGTCCTCTACCAGAGGCCTGGGAGCTTGAGGGTTCTGCGCAGTATCTTTGCTGTGCCTAGAACTGCACATTTCTGGACTGAGATGTCTGATGTTGTTCCTGGGATCTGTTGTAGCCACTGCTCCAGTTTGGGGGTGACTGCCCCGAGGGCCCTGATGACCACAGGCACCACTGTGGTCTTCACCCTACAGGCCCTCTCCAGTTCCTCCCTGAGGCCCTGGTATTTCTCCAGTTTCTCGTGCTCCTTTTTCCTGATGTTGCAGTCACTCAGTATTGCTACATCCACCACAACGGCTTTCCTCTGTTGTTTATCCACTACGACAATGTCCGGTTGGTTCGACCTTACCATTTTGTCTGTCTGGATCTGGAAGTCCCACAGCTCGGCCATTCTCCACCGCCTTTGGGGGTGTTCCCCACTTTGATCTCGGGGCTTCCAGTCTATATTCTGCACAGATGTTTCTGTACACTATGCCTGCCACTTGGTTATGTTGTTCCATGTACTCTTTCCCTGCCAGTATCTTAGGATGAGGGCCTCTGTGCTGTCCTTGAGTCCAGCTTTTTCCAGCCATTGGTAGGACTTTCTGATATCAGCCACTTCAGTTATTTGCCGGTGGTACATCCCATGTAGGGGTTCCCATGATGGTACCTCCAGCACCTCAACTTCTGTTCCCCATTGTCTGAGACATTCACTGAGCACATTGTCTGTTGAGGCTTTGTCCCTGATGTATCTATGGATCTTGGATGTTTCGTCCTGGACAGTGGTTCTCACACTCACTAGTCCTCTGCCTCCTTCCTTGCGGCTCGTGTACAGTCTCAGGGTGCTGGATTTGGGGTGGAACCCTCCATGCATTGTTAGTAATTTCCGTGTCTTAACATCTGTGGGCCTGTATCTCCTCCTTTGGCCAGTATACCCTCCCCCAATCTAAAACATGCAAAAAAGAGTTACAACTGAAAATGCATTATTCAGTTTAATGACATTTAAATAGAATGTTGAAACTGTTGGACTTTTCTTCCTGTATAATGGTGATTGTACCACTTCCTTTCAAGAAACATACTTTATACAATTGGAACATATTTGTTTGGGAAAGCTGGACAAGCATCACAAACATGAAAGGACATGGGACCGTTTTTGGCTCACCCCCAAATCATCCCACAGTCCAGTTAATTATGATAACATAAGCTCATATATTATAATTGCTAACTCACTTAATAAGTTTATGACATCAAAGTCAATTTAAGTCAAGTTTACTTACATAGCACATTTCAGCAACAAGGCAGTCCAAATGCTTTACATAATGAGAACATCATAGAGTCAGCGATTGTGAAGCAAGCAATAAACATTACATTTTGAAAAATCCCATCATCAAAATCATCAGTGCACATCAAATTTGTTGATCAACTTTCCAATTACAGTACTACTAATCAAAAGCCAACTTGATCAGATGGTATTTTCCATGATTTTAATTCATTTTTAGAGGTATTTCTTTGATGGGGAAAAAGGGTAGAAAGACAAGGATGACATGCAGTTGTGAATCATTGTCAATCAAGGGGGTTTCAAATATCCTGCAAATATCCTGCGAATCAGTTAGTATTCTAACTTTAGAATACTAACTGATTCTAAAGTTAGTACAGCAAATAAGTAGGAGATGTTCCTGGATGATGTGTTTTACAAATATTCTGTACAGAGGGTAAGGTATATGCTATAGGTTAAAGGTTGAGAAACACAAAAATATATATTTTTTAGCTTCCTTGCCTGGGCTTGTGTGCAGAGACCCAACACATTGTCAGCACCTTTTATAGTCACTGTGCCATCAGCTCTCTGATATTGAACTGGGACTTTGAGCCGCAACAAATGGGAAAAGATAGAAAAACACTAACGCAGGTGAAGAAAACAGCTAGACAGTCAGGGAGTCAGGACAGCTTCACTCCCTGTAGCAACTTGGCGATTCACAGCTCTAACCTTCACACCGTTCGTTGTCACCAGAGAGTTAGATGTTCACTTACACAGGACTTTGTGATACTCTATCTGTAACTGTTCCATGATCCATTCACAATTTTAAAATGCAAATTTTAAAATTGAAAATTCAAAGGGAACTTTTGTCACAGGGATTATGTTGAACAATAACAGGAGGATTGAGCTGTTTTTGAGTCTTTAACATGGAAACTGACAACCGCAGTAGTCCATTAAATTTTCACTGCATTTTTCTGTTGCTTACCCCTCAGGGTACAGACTCTCACAGGATAAGGATCTGTAATATGTCTAGTGATTTTTTTTTTCTTTCAAATGTTTTAGTATATGTTGTCCAGATGCTGTAAGCGTCATCCAGATGGTGCAAGTGTATGTCTTTTCAGAATGCTGCCACACCAGTAGCAGGCTGTTGCAACAACTTTAGTCAATATTTGTTTGGATGTTTCACACTCACACAGTTTCAGCTAGTTTCTTTTCCACTATTTAACATTTGAAAGGATTTGTAATCAATACAATAGGAAAGCTATTTGTGTGGTCAACTAACAAAACATAAAAAAGCTTGCTTTGCAACATGGAATTAAATTTCATGAATACTAACTTATTTTTGTAAGACTCTTAACTTGTGAATTTAGTGTCAGTTCTATATAAAATATGTGTAGCTTTGGACATGTAGATATGAAAACCTTATAAATAGAATATTGTATTTGTTCTAATTTGCTGAGCAATGAAAAATAAAATTTTAAAAATAGATATGGTACTTCATAAGAAAGAAGGAGATTACTTCTTGCAGTATCCCCATTCTGATTCTTTTTCTTCTTTTTACTCATCATCCCATTTTTCTTTTGGTAACTCTATTCTGTTTCTGTTGCAGAACTTTGCGTTGCCAAAATACAACACAAAATATCAAGTTCAGTTCCTGTTTCTTCTTCCATATATTCTCCTCAACACTTCGTCTTTTATATTTTTATTCCCCCACATGTTTTGTGCTGCTGATATGCTACAGAGATACTATTAATTCCCAACATAGTGTGAGAGAGAGCACACACCAGAGGACAGCAGGACCAAAGTGTTCACAGCTC
The DNA here is from genome assembly GCA_010277075.1 of Poeciliopsis retropinna. Classification (NCBI taxonomy): domain Eukaryota; kingdom Metazoa; phylum Chordata; class Actinopteri; order Cyprinodontiformes; family Poeciliidae; genus Poeciliopsis; species Poeciliopsis retropinna. The sequence goes on along the minus strand of VMRM01000024.1, from coordinate 8,455,192 downwards.
TGAATATCTCAGATCCTTCAGCCAAAAGAAAAATATCCCAGTGGACTTCAGCTCTTGTACGTGTGGTAAAAAGGATACAGAGCAAAACACAGCAGAGGGGAAAAAAATGAGAGTGATGGCAAACTGAAATCCTAGGTATTTTTCAGATTTATTTCTCCTTTGGAAAAAACTGACAGCCAGCACATCACACTTAATGAAAGTGATGCTCAGGACTTTTTGTCTTTCTGACTGCCAGAGATCCTGAAATCCTCCAAAATCTAAAATAAAGAGAATAATCTTGGTGTCTTTTGGTTATGCTTTTAAGATTAGAAAGATAGCTCCATATTATTTCTTCTTAGAAAGGGAATGGCAGAACATTCTCTGGTGACAGATCATTTGTCAGCAGGACAATGGCTCAAAGCATATGGTTAAGATCTCAAAGGAGTAGCTTCAGAACCACTCTGTAAATGTCCTGGAGTGGCCAAACTAGAGTACAAGCTTCAATACGATCGAACATCTCCGGACAAATTTGAAAATGGCTACACAGATGTTTCCTATTCAACCTGATGGAGCCTGAAAAGTACTGGAAATAAGGCTGGGCAAACCTGCTTAGGGTTGTGATAAGCTTGGGGCATCATATTCAAAAAACCTGAGCCTATAATTGTTATCAAATGTGGCTCATCAAAGTATTAAGGAAACACTGTCAGTACTAATGACAAAGTGATTTCTTGTCTTTTCTACTTTTAATAAATTTTATTACAACAGAACAGATGTGTGTTACTCCACATTAAATAACAGAGTAATTGTGTGTGTGGAATTTTGAGGAAAGATTTCAATACAATTTGGAATAAGTCTGTAAGCTTATAACAAAAAGGAAAAAAGTGAAGTGTTGCAAATACTTTTCTGATGCACACTATTTGTATATAATATTGACCAATATGTTTTATACTACAGCAAACTATTCAGAGATAGAAAGAAACCCATTGTGCAAATATTGATCATAATTGTCACATTTGGGAAGCCTATGTTGCACTAATTATCAGAAAATTGTTTTACTATTCACAGGGTGGAACATCTAGCATGCTGGACTCCAATATTTAAGGACTGTCCTTGAATTCTTTAACTAAACTTTTTCATCAGCTTCTCTTTTTTCCATTTAATGCTGTGAGTGATAATAAGTAGCCCCAGATATGCAATAAACCTCTGGTATATGAGCAAAGACCAGATGATGATAGGTTTTAAGGGTTCCTAGGTGTAGACAACCTTTTCGGTCATCAGGATCACTGAGTTTATAGGCCCTCCTTGTATTATAAACTCACAGACACATTTACACAATTTTGCTTACAGGCATGAAGGAAAAAAAACACTAAACTTGCTGCAGTGAGGGTGGAATGTTGAGAGGAATGACCTTGGTTACAGTGAACAAATCAGAACAGATGAGCTAAACTCTAAATAAGTTGATAGCAGCTCACTTAAAAAAAACAATCTTTCTTTTTAATGTTCAAGCCTAATTTTGATTATTTGTGCAGGATACAAAACATCACTCTTTACAAAGAAGGTTGAATGGACTATATTTTTTATTATTTCTCTAATTCTAAATGGGTTCTAAAATTGTTTAGACATTGAAAATTCTCCACCTTTTTGTATTTCAGCTGAAATATAAAAGTAGAATAAAGGTTTCCTTTGTTTTGAGATTTGTTTTGAAGATTACTTGTTCAGTGCAGAATTACATGCACTAAACATATAATTCAGTTTGATCTATAGGTGCACAACTGCGGTTTGGATTCCTTAATAACTCTTAATTGATCGTTTAATGCTTGTTGTCAGTACTTATACAACTGGGGACACCACTTTCTCAACATTTTGAATATTTTTGTCATTTATTTCAGAGTGAAACTCATAAGGATTTTTAAAATTAAAATGTCAAACTTAATTTGATCAAAGTAGTACTTTATAACAACAAAGAATACATTAACGTCTTACAAGAAGCAATATGGCTTGCGAGGAGCAGATAAGAAAGTATTAAGCAACAATATGAACATACAAAAAATATGAAAAGATTCAGGGGTAAAGTCAAGCTACCAATATTAACTAGAACTAAAAACCAGTAAAGTGGGTTTTTAAATGGGCAATATTATGTCAAGTCAATGTTTTGAGCTACATATCATGTTAAAATATTATCCCCCCATCAAAGATATTCTTGGAGTGATGGTCAAAATTTTTCATACATTTTTTTCATAAAATCCTAGAATCTCCTGTGGCAGGCATTTTGGGTGCCTAAAGGTTTTCTCTCACACAGCAATGGATATTTCCACAAAACTCCTTCAGCTCACAAAGTGCTCCTCCCCCATGCCTTTCTCACTCAGCTACACCATACTGGTATGGCATGGTTTTAGCACCAAAATTAAGACGACAGCACACCCAGTGGTGAGCAATCGACACCATTTAGGAGGCGACTCACTTATCAATAGCTGGTGACTACTATGTCCAGGCTGGTCACCCATGTGCACTTACCTCTCAAAGTGGAGAGATAGGTTAATCCAGGGGATATTGGCATTCTCTACCATGTTTTCCTTCCACTCAACTTTCCATTGTGTTACTTGGATATACGGCCGTCTGAACAACCAGCTTCTTCACCAATGACCTATTGTGGCTTTCCCTTCTTGTGTAAGGTGTCAGTGATGAAGAGAATCCTTGACACAATAGGGAAGACAGTCAGTTGTTTGTGTAGCCTGCAGACATTTAGAATGGGGTATTTCACTCCAGCCTTCAGGGCCAGTGTCCTGCAACTTTTACATCTGTCTCTGCTTCAACACACCTGAGTCAAATAAATTTGTGCTCTCCAGAGTCATTTGCAGGACTCTGGAGAGCTTGGCTGAAAACTGTGGAGGTTATTCAGCCATTTGATTCAGGTCTGTTGAACCAGGGAAAGATCTAATAGCTGCAAAACACCGGCTTTGAAAACCGTAGACACTTCCGTGTTAAGTAGCCAATTAGAGAATAACACCATGAGTTTAGAATATTTAATAATTTTACAACATTATAATTTTCTTGTTTCTCGTTATCTGTAAGCTATTCTCATCAAAATTGCATTCAAGTGAAGTCAAGTTTATTTGTATAACACATTTCAGCAGCAAGTCAGTTAAAGTGCTTCACGCCATAAAACATAATACAGTAACAAATTATGAAACAAGCAATAAATTATGTAAAACACCACACCTCATCAGCCAGGAGTTCATAAAACAATAACTGTGAGCTTTTTGGCTGTTAATTTCTGATAATCAGGTGCCCCTGATTCTGATAATCAGGGGCACCTGATTCTGATAATCAGGTGCCCCTGTTCGTTTCGATCTTGTTCGTTTCGATCAAAATAACTAACAAATGATTGCCTTTGCCACATATATAATTATTCACAGCCAAACCTATTGTTCCACAACACTTTCTTAAAAATGTGACAAAAATATCCTTAACTTTTTCACAATATTCTGTTGTTTAGCGGTAACTGTAGATTTAGGATGTCCTCTTAAACTACTCTTTATAGCACCTTTACATCTCAATCTGATAGCTTGGACTAAAACAATTGAATAGCAAAATGTGAGAGACTTTCAATTGATTAGAAGTATTGTGGCTTTTTTTATTATCACAAGATCTGGAGCTTTGAGTTCTGGTTACACCACTAATTGCTTCTTGAAAATTTAATCTTCGAAATAAGCACATCGTAATTTGTTTGAATATGAGAACATGTTACTTGTAATAATATCTGGTTGAGCGCTTACTGGCACTCTGAACTAAGATGTAATTGATTACTGTTATCAGTGGACAGGCAGTTACTGTAACACAGATAATGGTAGCAAAAATACATTGCCCTGCAAAATACGGTTGCTGATGGAAATTGGCAGATAGCAAGAGAAAGGAGAAGTCAAGGAGAGATGGTGGATAATAGTCTAGCTTTTTTTTTCTAGAAATAAGAGAGGAGACAGAGAAATAGAAAAGTGATGAAAGATTTCTAATAATAAAATTCATGGATCATTTTTCTCTTTCCAATAGACGTGGTCTTCCCTCACATGCTTTAAGCCCATTCTAGTGTCAGTATGGTCTTTGTGAATCTTATGTTTCATGCGCCTAAATATTTTTGATTGATCCATCTCACTCATATGACATCCACTTATCTCATCTGTGTTTAGCTTTTTTGGCCCGCTCTTCTTGACAAATGTAAGTAATTTTTAGCTTCTTCAATTATGCAGAACTTGTTGGACCTAATGGTAGTGAGTGATATAGCAAAAACGCTGTAAGAATTGCTGGTGTTGTGCATGAATGTTGCTCACTTTTTTAAGAAGCCCAATCATGGTTCCCATGTTCTTAAATTTTGGTTTTCTTATGTAATGGAGCCTAGGCGTAAATTCAAGCTGGGAGACAGAACACAGCTGATCCACATCACTCACTCCACGCCCCCGCCACAGCCAACCAGGACCGGCGCCTTGCGCCGCCCCAGCCAATCGTCGTTAGCTGGTCCCTTCAAATGTTCCAGGGGTCTGCCTGCTCGTCAGCTGTGCTTCGTCCCGCCTCCTCCCCATCTCCACCTTTAGCCCGACGGACATCCTCCAGGCCCGTTCTTCGCTCCTCCGTCCCAAGGCTCCGCTCCATCACCAGTATTCGGACCGGGGGGAAGACTTTCCTGAGCTTCGCCGGACCGATCATCTGCCCTCGCCGATCCTCAGCTCAAGTCTTCCGCCGGGTTCGAGCGCCAAAGAACTCGTACATTAAAATCTTCTAACTGCTACTTTTCTCTGTGTGAGTTTATCCAGATTGAATTTGATTTTAGTTCTTAGTTTTTGTGTCCCTCCCTTTTTAAAGTTAAGTTGTTCATTTTCACCTGCTTCCCTCCTGCCGTCTTCCTGAATTTGAGTCCTTCTCTTTACCCTTATATGACAATCATTGAAGGTGTTTGTTGCATACTTATTCCATTACGAAAAAAAATACAATTAATCAAGTCAATAAATTGCCAAAATTAAGTATGTATGCTAAACAAATTCCATTCAAAATAAAATCATTACATTCTTGGTTCTAAGCTATTGTTGTCAGTGAATGCACTTCGTTTCACTCAAACTTATCTGCAGTTTTTGAAGTTCTCAGATTGGCTGTTACATATATTGTGCATATGTAAATACTTCTCAATGCTGGATACTTATTAAAAAAAAAAAAAAAAAACTTGTATAAACAGAGCTGCATCTTGACTCCTTTTCACAAGCCTTTATTTTTTAAAAAATTTACCACTGCCACACTATACTATAGGCCACAACGATAAGTAGGTGATAACAAGCCTAATGGTACCAAAGCAAACATCAAGTGTTGATGCTCATTTTAGCATCTGCTCCAAAATACATGAATTATAGGAACAGTAGCTTTAACCTACCTCTTTGGAGCTGAGCCACACTGCTTAGTAAAATATTCCATTTGCTGGGGTCACAGACTAATAATAAGGGGTGTAAATCTGAATCTAATAAATTAATAATGAGAGCAGGAAAAGTTTACATCTTCACTCTGTGATGCATGCTTAAACATAAATGTACCCTGCCAGCAATTTAAAAACCTTTTGCCACGCTCTCAGGGAAAGAGGAAGATATTCATGTGTCCACAAGCCACAAAGTCAAACAAAGCCAGACAGAAACTTATGCATTAAAGATAAAGCTAAATATAACTTTACAGCTTGTGTCATTTCTCCAAGACAGGTTTTTTCTCTTTAACTTAGATTTGTCTATCCAGCACCAAATAATGTATAACAAAAGCCACAAGTTTAAAGACTCTCAAATACACAAATCTTTAAAAAAATAATAATAAAAATTGCTTTGTGGGAAAAAGCAAGTTTGAGAAATTACTTGGTACCTGGCAAAAATACTGTGCAATACGTAACTTGTTAAATGCACAAGTAAAAAGATCTTAACATAAGCAGGGCAACTTATCTCTGTCATTATTGTCAACTATTAATTATTTACATGAGCCAAAGCTCAAGACAACCAATACTAATTGTTGGGGAGGTTATGACAGTTCAATTGTCTCTTTTGCAATGAAAAGAGACACAATAAAAATTGTGTCACTTTCTTTGCACAGAGGCAACTACTTTCTCCTTTTTTTATCCTGAGCTCAGGCTGAACTATTTCAAAAGAGCTCTTTGCGAAGCATTATGTAATTGGTCAATGGTTTGTTGCCATGTTTATGGAGGAATGTGCTCAGAAATTAGCTTTCTCCATAGGATAACTGCACTCAGCCTAATAAATTAGGGGGAGCTTCAACATCTGGGGTGAGCTTGGAATAGAGTCATTGGTCCGCCAAAACATACAGAACACTTCCGGTTAGACATTTTTGATCATGACCCATAAGGAGGAGACTCCAAAGTATAGTTATACACCCATAGAGTTTAGAGGTACTAAATACCCCTCTGGCCAAGCACTGACTTGGAATCCCTCAGAATGATTTGCCTGTCTGGATTAGCCGGCAGATTCTGTTCCATGCATGTCCAGATTGCAGGAAAACAAAACACAGCAGAAAGATGGATGTTTTCTCTTAATACAAAGCTTTGACATCATTACAGCAAATAGTTAATAGCTAGTACAGGTTTTTTTGAAAATATAGAAGTTCAGAAAAAACATCAAGTATCTGCAACGGTTCTTTAAATTTGTAGATTTTTTGCCATGTGTCAAAGAGCAGATGGTTCAAGATGTGCACATTTGATCTAGTATGTACACTGATAAAAATCAGAGTCCTTTTTTGATTATTTATGTACTGTGCATGTTGTGTTTAGTTTTTAGGTATTTTTTTTTTCCCTCAACAGTTTATTTATTAATTTATTTTATTTTGTTTTAAAGATTTTTGCCATATTGGTAATTACTTCCCTTACATCCCTTTATTTTTGTTGAGGAGATCACATTATGACATCATATAGTGCTCAAAATAGTTATACCCTCACCCTGTTTTAATTATATTCTACCCTATGCAGAAACTGTGTCTGAACTAATTAATATTCTTTCAACACAACATGAGAAACATTACAAGTAGCTGACACAGCAGGAAACTTTGTCCACTGAATAATCCATGGTGTGTCTATGAAGGCTTGAGGGGGAAATAATCAAGTGTGCATTTAGTATTAAACTTGGTAAGCCATATTTTGCTGGGTTGTAATTGTGGCAGACTTGTATGTAAAAAGTTCCAATATCTTAATGGTCTCTGTAACGATCAGAAATATAGCTTAATACTTGCAAATGTTGCTCAAATATTATCTTTTAGAGGGAAATGTGAGTCTTCCATGAACACAAACAAAACCTCTCTAAAAATACGTAAATGTCTTTCTCTTCCAGGAAAGGTGAAAACATAAACAAATGTAACACACCCAAAAAGCAGAGACACTGGAGTTCTGGCTGGCAGCTCATCGCTTCAAAGAGCTGGCTGTGATCGCAACTTGTTAGAGGTGCTACCAAAGACACATCACAATCAAATTACTTGGACACACAGCAAGGTAACACAATCAGCCCCCCAGTGACTCTGCACCCTGTTTTTTTTTCTTCTTGAGATTCTGTCCTAGATGCATTTCCACCCCCACTGCTGCACAGCTTGTTACAGAAACTGAACCAAACCCCTTTGTTGCTGGTCAACCACACAACAATCTGTTAATATTAATTACATTTTAGAATCTCCAGGCAACAGAAACCAGTTATCTAATAGATCATAAAGTGTCTATTTATTGAGAGAAAAAACAATAAACTTTTTGTGAGAATATTTTGATCGCCCTTTAACTTTAATAAAAAGCTGTTTTTCTCTCTCATTTCATCGTCACATGAAAATGCATCTACAGAAACACAAACAAACGTTTTAAACCTCTATGGATAAGGCAAACCATGCCTTACCCTTTGATATATTTTCAGACAATTATTCTGCAAGAATAACAATTATTTAATTTCTCAAAGGAATGTCATCTGGGTTTAAGGAAGTGGTAGCATTTAGCCATTGTTTTTCCCAGTCACTAGAATGTGCAGCTTTATGAATATTGTTATTCATATTATTCAGTGTGAGTAAATTTGCGTTATTTGGATTAGACACCTACACATAGTTGGAGACTTATTCCAAGACTTCATTTGTAATTTCTTTCATTAAAGTAATATACACAAATTTGTTGTCCACAATAGTCTGGAGTAGCTTCTGCATTGGTTCAGATGCAGCGCCGGTCCATCTACCCATCTCTCTTCCACTTGAGACAGAGACAGAGACTGTCCTGAGATAAATAGTCCCCCTTCTTCCCAGTTCCCATGGATCAGAATTAGAGGAGCTGACTCCTATGCCATTTCACCAACAGAAAACGTTCCAGCATCTTGCACAGCATGAAAACACTAATTGTACCACATCGTCTGCAAAAACAAAAGATGAGGTTCCCAAAACAGATTCCCAAAACAAATTTACTACAAATAAAGGTAATTTGATTCTGAAAAGATATTCCTTAAAACAGCACCATAATCACCATATTCCTACAGCAGATCCTGCAAAATATCTCCACTGACATGGCCTTCTCCAAATGATTTTCTGAGACAGTGTGCGGTATTAATATCATGTGACATGACTACTGGGAGCAGCTGACAGTTATAAACCATATAGAAAAAAAAAATTGTTAGAAGAAATTGTGTTATATGGTAGTGAGTATGAGTACTTTTGCAGACCAGTGTTGATTTTACATTTTCTATCAGGGTATATGATCCTTCTAGGTTACTAATATTTTAGATTATCACTCACAGTGACTGATATGAATATCATTGAAGTGCATTTTAAAATATAAAATACTTATAGCATGAATACATTCTGGGTTTTTACAAGAGGGGAAGAGTTAGATACAGTTTTTAACTGTGTGAGTGTGTAGACTGCAGTCTTTAGCTGACTTTAATGCAGGATGGATTCCTCATGCCACATAAGAATCAACTACGCTGGGTTGCTGTTAGTTGCCAAAAGCTTGGGAGACAGAAATATCTAAAAAAAAAAAAAAAAAAAAAAATAATAATAATAATAATAATAATAATAAAAACATTAAAAACTGTACAAGATAATTGTACTCTGCAACAATTTCCATCACTTCGAACCACAATGAAGTGGGACCACTGAGGATCATTAGGGTCTGCTCAGTTGTATCTTGAGGATTCTGACAGTAAATTGACAAAAGCAAACATTGCAGTAATTGGCAAAAATACACCATCTACTACTCCTAAGCACATAATGTCACACTCATTTGGCACAGGATCTGAAGTCTTTATTTGTCTTTAAAAATGTTGCTATCCAGTTTCTCCTTGGAAGCAGATTCTACCGTGTGTGCCTGTTGAAAGCCCATTAACTTTTTTTCCCTAACTAGATGGGAAATTAATATGATTTCCAGATGTTGCAGATGGTTGAACATAATTTGAAGTAATGGTTCCCACTACTAGTCTACATGTTTGAAGCAGGCAGTGGTTCCTGATGAGTAAACATGTTAATCTAAGATTTTTTCTATTCATAACATTTGCCCACACACACCTGGAAAATAAATACCTTATCGAGTGGTATTAAATTTTATTATTTTGCTCACAAATATTTTATGTTCTGTGTATTGGTTTTCACGTGTGCACACGTGAAGTACATCTTTATTGTTATGTCATTAGCTTATTTAGACAGCAGACTTCCCCATAGTTGATGTCTTGTTTTTGCCATTGAGCTGGCTTCTCAGGACTTGCCTTATTCGTTGGAGGTATTTGGCTGTGGCTCTTTTCCTTGTGACCTCATCGAGGTTGCCATTTGCTTGTGGTATTCCCAGGTAATTGTAACTGTCCTCTATGTCTGCTATTGTTCCTTCTGGGAGTGAGACCCCTTCCGTGCGAATGACCGTCCCTCTCTTTGTGACCATCCGACCACACTTCTCTAGTCCGAATGACATCCCAATGTCTGTGCTGTAGATCCTGGTGGTGTGGATCAGTGAGTCGATGTCTCGCTCACTTTTGGCATACAGCTTGATGTCATCCATGTACAGGAGGTGACTGACGTTGGCTCCATTCTTGAGTCGGTATCCGTAGCCAGTCTTGTTGATGATTTGGCTGAGGGGGTTCAGGCCTATGCAGAACAGCAGCTAGGACAGAGCATGTCCTTGGTATATGCCACATTTGATGGACACTTGTGCAAGTGGTTTGCAGTTGGCTTTAAGGGTGGTTTTCCACAGAGCAATAGAGGCCCAGATCTATCACACCAGACAAGACCCAAGGTGTAGGTTGTGCAAGGAGGCCCCTGAGACAGTCCAGCACATAACAACAGGGTGCAAGATACTGGCAGGGAAAGAGTACATGGAACGACATAACCAAGTGGCAGGCATAGTGTACAGAAACATCTGTGCAGAATATGGACTGGAAGCCCCAAGATCAAAGTGGGAAATACCCCCAAAGGTGGTGGAGAATGGCCGAGCTAAGATCCTGTGGGACTTCCAGATCCAGACAGACAAAATGGTAAGGTCGAACAAACCGGACATTGTCGTAGTGGATAAACAACAGAGGAAAGCCGTCGTGGTGGATGTAGCAATACCGAGTGACTGCAACATCAGGAAAAAGGAGCACGAGAAACTGGAGAAATACCAGGGGCTCAGGGAGGAACTGGAGAGGGCCTGGAAGGTGAAGACCACAGTGGTGCCTGTGGTCATCGGGGCCCTCGGGGCAGTCACCCCCAAACTGAAGCAGTGGCTACAACAGATCCCAGGAACAACATCGGACATCTCAGTTCAGAAATGTGCAGTTCTAGGCACAGCAAAGATACTGCGCAGAACCCTCAAGCTCCCAGGCCTCTGGTAGAGGACCCGAGCTCAGAGGATAAGAACCACCCACGGTGGGTGAGAAGGGAATTTATATATATATATATATATATATATATATATGTATATATATATGGAAATAAAATAATAACCAATAACAAAAGTAAGTAAACAATAACAAAACAATACTTTTGTTATTGTTAACCAATAACAAAAGTAAGTAAAGACAGATGTCAAGATCTCACTGAAAAGCTAATTGGTGTAATTAATTGCCCCCTGGATTTTTAAAAACAGTTATAAATCTATTTCCTGTCTGCCAGTGAATATTTGCATACCTTTGAGACAGGAAAAACTGTTCAACAATCATTTACCTGTTAAACTCCTGAAAGGTGGTACAACTCTTTGTGTGGAAAACAAGTAGCTAGAACTTGACTCAAGGCTGCTATCTTTGCAGTTCGAGAATTGAAGCCCTTCACTCATCTGCTAAATCAGAAGCTGTAAACCAGTTAACAAATTTTATGTCATGAGGACAACAGCAACTGAAATTTCTAAACTTTAAACTTTATGTGAACAATAATTCCCTTTCAGACAGTTTAAACTGTGGTATGAAACCCTGAATGTAACATTAAATTGAATAAATTTAAACCTTTATTTTTTATTTATTTTTTTATTACTCTGAATCAACTTACGATGTGACACTCCAGTGCTAGCATTCAAGATCAATTTACAGTAAATTCGACTGAGAGAGGTGGGAGGCTAAAGTGAAAGCAGTTTCACATTTGGTCCGCTCATAAAATCTTAATACAAAATTCTTCTGCATTTATATATAAAGCATTTGTTATAAATACAAGGATAACATGGAAATATGTGTTATTTTGAGTGATCCAAGCTTTAATTTGCAATGTGATTGTGAGCACTGTGACCTTACAGCATATAAAGTGGGTTCCTGCAGAGTTCTCTTGGTACTTCAACTTACTCTAATCCAAAATCCAGCCAATTAACTTAAAGGTCTTTAGGTCGAACTTTCACTCTAAATTGCCTGAGCTAAAAGTGTTTGCATGCATATCTGTCTGTGTGTCTTGTTTTGCATTTGGAGACTTGTCTGCGGTCAATGAGAGACTGTCTCTCATTGACCGCTGGACCTATGCTCCAATCCTCTGCGCCCCCACAAAATTGTGTAGCAAATAAATGTCAAAAGTGAATAAATTTAAAAGTGTATTTATTTTTATACTCTGGATCAGCTTAGATGGTGGCACTCCAAGGTTGTCATTCAGGTCCACATTTGTTTTACAGTAAATTTGATTGATGGAGGTGAGAAGCTAAAATGACAACAAATTCTCTCTGTGTGTGTGTTACTGTCTTACCTTTGGAGACCTGTCCAGGGAGAACTCTGCCTGTCACTTCCTTGACACTGAAGGTAGGCTTCAACCCCCTGGAACCTTGCAGAGTGTAGGAAATGACCATCAACAGTGATTACATTTAAACATTTACAGTACTTGTAAACTACTAAAGAATGGTTCAACTGTACTGAGTGACGCAACATTCTGGATCCAGAGGGATTAAAGAGCTGTTGCTGATGTAGAGCAAGAGCAAATCAAAGCAAGTTGGAAAAAGTTTTCTTAACTCTGCTATAATGTAAAATCACCTGAAATATAAATGAGTGATCAATTTATTTAAACTAAAGACTAATTGCCTTCTCTGGAAACATTTACTCTTGAGTCAACATTTTATATAAATTTTGTTGGGGCTCAACATGTTGAATTAAATTGATTGCAGAATTGACTTGTGGTCACCTCAAGTCCTGAAATTACACTAGATGCCTGACTTCAGCTTGCTCAGCGCCGAGTTTATGGTATCAACAGTCAAGGCCAATGTGACCCGCTGATTCAGCATGAAGAGCCATTAGCTTTTCATCAGTCCACTTCTGCTCCTGGTGGAACTGGCCACAGTGAGATTAGAATTTGTGAAATATTTCCCACTACAGCCAAAGTGTCTCAACTGTCTGAGAACTACAGCTACATGAACTCATCACTGCTTATATTTGAGATTTTAGGATAAATTTTCTTTTTTTAACAAAGAGATTATGTGACTTTGTTATTCAAGTAAAGATTCTAAAAGCAACTACCTGTGATCGGAACTAATTCTTCAACATAAAGGCTTTTCTCATTTCATAAATAAAGACAAGAAAATGGAGAGCAAACATTGGTACCAACAGGCTGTAATTTCACAGGATTATGTCATGAATACAATCAATTGTGCAATTATTGCCCGCAATATTCGTGTATCATTATTCTCTACTTTGCAGCCAATATTTGGATACACCTGTCTATCAAAGCTTGTAAAAAGAGGTGTTGAAGAGGTTGAATTTTACAGGTTACTCCACCATTCAACCCCTTCCCTTCAATGAAAAAGTATTAATGTTTTTTCTTTAAAGATGATGGTTTTTAGAGCACAGCAGGGCATAGATCAGTGGTGGCTTTGGCTCTAATGGGCCGGCAACCCTCAAGCAGAGAAACACTAGCTTCTTCAATTTGCAGGTCACAATGCCAATTTCAGCACATTCTTGTTTGAAGAGGTAAGTGCATCTGCCAAAGTTGAAGAAACCGTGACACTATTCTTGTTGCTGATTGCTTTGTAATTCATTCCTTTACTAAAGATAAAAACAGAAAGCTCTGAGAGGCCATGAAGACATTTCAAATGTTAGACAGATACACAGATATGTTGTCCTGTACAGGACAGAGGAGTCAGTTTCTGCTTTTCGATTTAAACTCCTTCCCATCTGAAGTTTTGCTTACAATATAATTTATTGGTCTTATCATCTACGGAATCGGTAGTTATGTGAAAGAAAATGCAATTTGACTGACATAAAATTATGCAAATGCATCCCTAACATGTTGATATTTTAGATGTTCTGTTATCTCTCCTGAAGAAGCTAGGCTATTGTGATAAGAGTATATGCATTTCTCCCTCAGAAATGGTTAAGAAATTGATTGTGAGAATGAGCCAGTCACATTATCCACAGTAAAAGGAGTGGAATGGCCTAAAAGGCCACTCAGCAGGGAAGAAGTCAATACCTAAAAGAGTATTACAGGTATGAGTTTGCCAACATGCGACAGACTGGCGACCTGTCCAGGGTGTACCCCACCTCTCACCTGGAACGCAGCTGGAGATAGGCACCAGCATCTCCCGACCCCATTAGGGACAAGGGTGAACAGATAATGGATGGATGGATGGATGGATGGAGTTTGCCAACACATGCAGGGCCAGATGCCTTAAATTGTGGGAACATATATGATGAAACCAAATCTGAAGTGCTTTGCCATCAAGTACAAAGGTGTATGCATCATGGCATGTGTGAGCAAAAGGGACTGCTTCACATCTCACTATCCTGAGGAAAGAACATAATGTTGACACATTGAAACATCTAAATATTTGACTCACCCATGCAGTTCAAGAGACAATTTAACCTAATATCAAATACTTTTTTAGGAATTTGCTATTGATTCTTTAAACAATTAGTAAATACAAAGCCAATGCAAATTTAGAGTCTCCTGTAAGTGGTTCTTTATACATTACTATCCCTCCTTACTACTCTGACATTAAAACATAGATTTCTTGATAGATACCAGAAACATTAAACCATCTTTAAAAAAAAAAAAACAGGTAAAACTTAAGTTTAATATTAAGTGTGTCATAATGAGTTGAAGCTTCTTTACCCACATGGAAAATCACAGAGACACAATATTCATTCTCATTGAAAACAAGAAATCTGAAGGGTTTAGGGAGGAATAGCAATGTCTGGAACGGGTGGGATATTATTAGATTTGGCAGCAATAAGGAGGCCGAAAAGTAGGTGAATCAAATAATGAGTGGCGTTTACTGGATAAGTATGAAGGAAAGGAATCGTTGAATTTTGTAAATGCTGAGGGAGAATGTGTAAATGAAAGTTGTTGGAGCAGAATCCAGGGACTGTTGGGGAACAACTGAGAAGAGTGCTAGTGTTTGAGGAGATCTTTTTTGATCAACCTTGAAGACAGAATTTAGAACCAGAGATTGTATTTCACATGGAAACTCAGAAGGCATAATGTAGGTAGCAGGTATGAACATGCAAAAACTCACAGGTTTTTGTGAAACACAAGTTATTTTCCCTCAAATAACTTGAGGGGGAAAAGTATGTAAAGGCAGCTGACTTACTAACAATGTTGGGTCATCAGGTGAAGAGGAGTTGTCTTGCAGCTTCTTTTCACCTCACAGCCAGATGTGGAGCTCATTGTCAGGTGTGTGGACTGCAGTGACCCAGACAAATTCCCCTGCTAGGATACTCATAGAGAGAAGAGTTATGCTCATAAATACACACTCACCTCTACCAGCCCAAGCCACTTTGGATTCCCAGGTGAGATTTTATGTATCCACCCCTGACCCGATCACTTAGAGGAAATGGCCAGTCAGCAGGGTCTATACGTGCACTCTATTTCTGATCAACAAATTCCTGCGAGGCAACAGGAGCAGTGCTTAGTGCAGCAGCTGGACTATTCAGATCCTGTGAGGTTGAGTCAACAGGGGGAGTGCTTTGTGGTGCTGTAGAAGGCCCATGAGTGGGATTTAAATATCCGAATGATGCATCTGAGGAGAAAAAGAGAGAAATAATTCCATAAAGACAAGGAAAAGAAACATAAGAAATGTGTTATGTTCACTTTTCTGTACACGTACAAAAAATTCTGAATTTTCTGAGATGTAACTTGAATCAAATTAATATGATCACAATGAGATGCAGTTAAATCAATGAAGCAATAAAGTTTAAAAGTGTATGGAAATGTAATAAGCTGTTTACAAACCTCCAAGTGATTGTTTTATTGATAAAACAAGTTACAACAGGATGCATTCTACATAAGATTACATAAACATAAAGCTAAATATCCACTTGTTTCACTCTTGAGAGAGAAGGGATCAGCAGTCTGACACCACTTGAAGAGCAATAAATAACGTCTCTAGGAGGGATGCTTTAATGCATACCATAAATTAAATATTTGTATTTGTTAAAAGAAAATCATGGACTACTTTGTGTTGGTTTATCCCATAAATCTTGATTAAATACATAGTTTGTGACTGTAACATGTCAAAAGCTGAATGAACCATGTATTTTTACGAAGTACAGCACATATACTGCTCCTACATTGCACTAATTGGAGGCTCTGTCTGTTGAGTTAGATGCATTTTTAGTTTTAGTGAAACTAAAAATGCATCTAAAAATGTTCTTTTTGTTGAACATTCTTTCAGGGCACAGCTTTGCCCTGATAGGCTGAAAAATAAACTGTGCTTTTTTTCAATGGAAGTTTTTTTCAATGGAAGAATAGTTAAGTTGCCAAATTGTTTATTCACCTATAGCTGCTGTTGCCGCTGCAAGACTCTAACAGGAATAGGAATAATTAAAAGTGCTGAGAGATTAATTTTGAGAATGGCATTAGTTTTTTTTTGTGTGTTTTTTTTTTTCAAAAAAGAAAACAAACATTTATAATAAAAAATAAGAAATATAAAACTTTAAAAAATCAAGATATGCTTAAATTTATGAAATTGTGAAAAATTCTCACTTTATGCCTTTTATTTTTTCTTTCCTCTTCTTTAAAGACCTGCCAGATTACCTTGCCATCGTTCCACCCTCGAACACCCAAAACGGAATTGAGGGGAGCCAAGAGGAACCGGAACAATTTGGCTTGATAGCACACCCTCTGCTCAACATTGCTAAGCGACCACCGTGAACTCAATTTCTTGAGCCTTCCCTTACCTAGAGGGAAGAGCTGCTGCGTGAGAGAATGTCCATCTGTACTATTGTGCCCATGTGTGTGAGTCTGCATGGACTGAAGATCCATCTCTCAGGTGAATCATCCCAAAATCTGTCCTAGTTCTGCTCTGTTAGGATTTGGTCCACACTTGTGCAGAGTGTGTGTGCATATTTGTGGTGTTCAGCTTGAAAGAAAGGTCTCTGGCCCGAGTGGAAACCTCAGCTGTGGACAGTCACAGTCACATTACCAATAAATGACATAGATGGAGCATTTTACCATGGTAGCTTATGTGCATGTGCTTGTGCGTGTGGGTGTGTGTTTGTGTGTGTGTATCCATGAGTAATGTAAAAAAATTATAATGAGCCTCTTTTTAGGACTTGATCTTTGCTTTCCTCCCACTGATTTAGCTTCACTGGCACTGTTTAGCTGAATATGGCAATCAAACACGGAAATGTAACTTTATTGGACTGGTTAATAATTTCTTCCTGACTGCCAGGAAACAGTTGGCTTATTCAGCTCTGGCTACCTCTTGCTTGAATTGTGCTGGATCTGACTGAATCAGATGATGTACTGCATACAAGTACATAGACATATACACACACACAAGCAGAAAAACTAACAGAGGCAGACCCAAAAAATAGAAAGAGGGAGATATTCTCTTCTCTGGGCTTTAAAATTAATTGTTCAGTCAAACAAATCAAAAATTACTCTTTTTTATTATAGAGCAAAATATGATGTTAGAAAATCTTGTATTGACTTGCTGGATGATAAATCTCTACCTTTGTCTCAAGCTGCTTTTTGCCACTAGTTACAGGTTTTATTGCAGTATTGTCATACATCATTTTAGTTCCACAACACAGTTACGTATTACTGTATTTTAGTCTTTTACTGTAAACCCCAGCCAAAAACACAGAATTTTTTATTACAATCAAGTCAATCAATCATGTTTATTTACATACATTTCAGCAAAAGACTAGTTCAAAGTGTTTTATATCATAAAACATCATAAAGACATTCATCACCAATTGTGAAACCAGTAACAACCATAACATCTTTATCGTATCAAATGTATGTTGGTCAATATTCCAGTTATTATTGGTCAAAAGCAACTCTGAGCTGCTGGGGAGGGGAGGGTTCATTTTAAGTTGCCTTAACTGAAAAGGAACTCAGTGTTTCAGCTGTTTTGTAGTTTTCTGGAAGCTTGTTCCAGATTCGTGATGCATATAACCAGGATTCTGCTTCTCCATGTTTAGTCTGCTCTGGAATGCAGAGTAAACCAGAACCAGAGGACATGGGAAGTCTGGAAGGTTGTTACAACAGAATTTTAATGTATTTTGGTGCTAAACAGTTCAGTGTTTTAAAATTAGATATTTTAAACTCTATTTTTTGAGGAACGGGGAGCCAGTGTAAAGATTTTAGAACTGGGGTGATGTGCTCTATCTATCTTTGTGGTTTTAGTGAGAACACGAGCAGCACCATTTTGGATCAACTGCACTTGTGTGACTTTTTAGGTAGACATGTGAAGGCTCTGAAGTAATCAGGACGACAAAAGATAAATGCATGGATGAGTTTCTTTTTATCTTGCTGGGACATTAGTCCTTTAATCCTGGAATGTTCTTCAGGTGATAAAAGACTGTTTATGTAACTGTTTTTAACTGTAACTGTTTTTTGAAGGTTCAGGTCTGAGTCCATTACCACAGTCTAATTTTGTGCTTTATCAGTACTTTGCAGTTATAATAACTGACTCTAGATCATTACTCTTTAGGTCCAAAGATAATAACTTCCGTTTTACTTCCATTCAACTGGAGAAACCATGGATTTGTTCTAAGCATTTGTTCAGTGCATCGATGGGTTCAGAGTCACTCGGTGACATCGTAACGTAAAGCTGTGTGTCGCCCCTGTGGCTCTTTCACTGTCTCTATTTATGTGGATATCATTGAACAATTTGATGAGGGCAGTCTCTGTACTATGGTGAGCACAAAAACTGGAGTCAAACATTGGAATCAATTAGGAAGCTGTTGAATCAAAACTTTTTCAATAATTTTACTGATACATGTACTGATGGATATTGACCTATAATTCTAACATAGTGACTTATCCAGATTGCACTCTTTTTATCAGTGGTTTTAAGGGTATTGTGATCAAATTTGAAAAGATGAATGGGGTGTTAATATTTTCACAAAACACATCATGTATTGTCAAATAAACAATGCTATCTTAAAAGAAAAACATGAAAAAACAATGTAGGTTGAGCTACCATTCATAAAACCTTCTGCAATTGGATTTGCTTATTAAAAAAAAAACAACAAAAAAACATTTCTACTGATATGTGTTTATCCCTTAAATAAATGGAAGAAAAGCTATTGAACCACTAGTGAGACATGATGTGACATTTCATGCTCAACAAAACATACGATACAGGAATAGGACTCTGACCTTTTTAAGTTTAAATTTATGAATCGAAGTGCTACATGCTCACACAAACAAACACAGTCTCTCTGTCTCTCCCACTACTTACAATTCAGCATGCTCCTCAAGTAGCATGGTTATTATTCTGATCCTACAAAGCCGCACGCAACCCAAAACACCATTTGGAAAATTCAAATGTCACTTTCTTCTTATTTTTTTCACTCAGACATTGTTAATTATAAGAATCACCAAAGGTATCTGTAGCACAGAGAAATATCCAGCATAAAGAACAAAGACTGTGATTTTCTATATATAATTGTATTATATATTTCAGATCATGAAAGAACCACAGTATTGCCAAAATGCACTAAAAGTGCAATATGGGAGGATGGCCTGAACTTTTACCCAAGTAAAATTCACCCTTTTCCTTGTCAAATATCTGGATAATCTTGAGAAAAACAAGAGTTGGCTCTTTACCTTGAACTAAAATGCATCAAAATGCATCTCAAAATATTAATAGGTCTGTGCCACTTCATTGTCTTTTTCTTAAAAGCTGGAAGGCTTAGACCTACAAATAATAAACCATGATCTCGGTCTTTGATGTGTTTAGAACGTGGCAGTTGGCAACACTCCAATTACCAAAGGCTGTCACCGAGTCCCTACCCTGTCTCTCCTGTCTATCTCATACACATCATAACAGCTCATTAGACTATTTCTGGATTTAGCATGAGTCAGTATTACACCTTATATTAGTTCTGTATGGGGTGAACAGAGAGAGTCAATGACATACACTTGTGGAGTCCGAGTACAATTCATTGCCACTACAGAAAAAGAATAGGGACTTCTTTGTGTCAATTGGTAATTGCTCATAGGAATGAACAGAAGTCTGGCGTGCACCTCCTCATGCCTGGCTCAATGCATCAACTATTAACATAGCTTGAAGAATCCTTACTATTATGTAAACAAAGTGAATAGAGATTATGGTTGTACTAAGCCTAATATACTTATCCTTTCCAAGGATAAGTATATTAAAGTGATCCATTCACCAGATCATTTCTCCAGATCAGTTTTCATTAGTGCAGAACAGTGCCTCTCCCAGCACAAGCCATGTACTGCATGATTCAGAACATGATCCATTCACACTGTGACACAGAGCCACTCCAGTGTCGCTCACTCTTTTTCCCCAAGCTACCACCCATCTGTCAAGCACATAAAAACAAACGGACACTGTCCCCTTATTGCATTATATGAATCATAATCTAAGCTTATGTGCTTGTCTCAGAGAATAGATAGTGGAAATGTCCAGAATTGTACAGTAAGCAATTCCCGTGGTGGGCTGTGGAACAGCACTATGCTAAGGCTCTCTCATAAGTTTGCATATGTAATTGCTTATTAGAATTACACATACTGAAGTAATTTTCAGTATGTGGCTAGATAGGAGTGACTCAGGCAATTGTAGTGAAGCCACACCGTTTTTTGACCTCATTGGTATTATACTTTTACTCTTTATTGTTTTGTGGACAAGTTACATCTGTATCGTTTTTACTTTTGGAGTAAGCAGTTGAACTTTATCAAGAGAATTCAGCCTGTTTTTTGTCATCAAGTAGTTTGAAGGGAGATATGGAAAGCCTCAAGTTTCATTAAAGAGGAGCCTACAGTTAGCAAAAATAAATATTTAACTTGGAGCTAAATATTTTGTTTTAAAGCAAAAAATATTTTGCTCAGCCTTAACCTTTTAGTTGGGAACTAAATATTTAGCTTACTATTACATATAAATATTTAAACTAAAACTGCTTATTGAGTTTGTGAATTAAATATTTCATTTGAAACTTACATTCATAAGCATAGGAATAACATGAGGAAATTATGCCTTTAAAAAAATTAACACACAAATTTTTCTCAATGACTGGCTAAATAAACCAAATTATTTCTGTTAATTTTTCACTGTGTAACTTTACAAATGGCACCACATAAGTGCACAGTAATGTTTTACTGTTTCAAGGCTGAAAAATGTTGAAGATCCCTATGAAAGACTATACAAGCAGATATATATATATATATATATATATATATATATATATATATATATATATATATATATATATATATATATATATGAATATTCATTTTGAAGATTCAAACTGTGAGACTGAATAGCATCCAGACAATGCATCAGTACAGTTTTTTACACCTCTGAATTGATGTGGAATGGTGCCATTCTCATTAACAAAAGCTCTGTCCCTATCGTCTTAGTATGCAGAGTTGGGTCTAGGAACACTTTCCGAGTGAGTGGTACTGAAACAATCGGTATGCCACTCTAATCTCAACACTGCTGCTGAGCTTTGGATCTGGTTGTATTTGGCAGACAGTCTCCCCTTGTGGTGTGGCAGGCTGCAATAGCTCTGGTCTTTGTAGTACTTCATGGTTGCCAAAATCTAGAGGAAAGGTCATTTATACCGCTGACACAGTGGGAGAAAAACACTCAGGTGTCTGCAAGGGAAGCCAACCTCATACTTCAGTTGCTGGCACTTTGTATTGTTGACACACAATTCCTTCCTCTTGGTTTGCTAACTTAGCTGGAGCTGAACATTTTAGTGTGGCCATTCCCTGTCTGTATTTGCCTCTAATGCTCTATCTAAACAGATCTTTTCTCCCAGTTTTGGTTTTGCAACTTAGCGGTAGGGCATTTGTGTGGACAGGAGTTCTAACCAAAACCGTTGCCTCAGACCTATTTCTGGCCAAACCCAACTTACAGAGGTCACACAAAAAACTGCTGGAATGTATGTTCTTCAAAAAGCACCACTTTAAAAAGAATGCCTGAGAAGTAATTTAATATAAATTAGTTGTGGTCAACCCTCCACTAATGATCGCAGCAACACACAACAATGGAGAACCTCCAGGTTCTGCTTCTGATGGACTCAAATAAACCCAGATATTTAATTTTGTCTTATAGAAATTTATTGCTAGGCCTAAGCCTAATGATAAAGACTATAAAAAAATATAAAACTTTCTGGCACCTTATTTTTTTTGTAATGTGCAACCTTTTGGATTTTGATAATCAAGTCAAAATCAGTCAAAAGATATAAATCAATAGCTATGCATGAACTTTATTACTTTTATTATTGTTTTGTTTAATCCAAACAACAAAAGAAATTCACATCACACCTTTATGTAGTGGCGGTGGCTTGACACTGCCCCACACGTTTCACATGTTTTTTAAATAAATCAGTTTTTGTGTTTAGAGAATAAACCCCAAGAAGCACTGTGTCACCTGGATGTCTAAATAAATCTTCATAGACATGCAACAAGAAACTCAACCTAACTTTTAGACCTGTTATTCAGCAAAAAATTACTTCTTACCTACAAACAGAATTATATTTCCTGTGTGTATTTGAGTCTTTGTTCTAATCAATAAGTTTAGAGGCAACTGGCTACTGCTTAGCATGTACTGTACAAGCATTTTTACCTTTCTGAATGTTATGATAACTCTGAACAGAGTCTTTTGCAGGTTATTTGTATTTGCATGATCCCCATTTCTAGCTAAAATAGAAAACACCGTTTTTTTTTTTTTTTTCTTCTTAATGGATTACTGTTTCTTTTGATCCATATTTTTCCTTTTTGTTTTTGTGAATTGTTAGGTGAACCCATACAGAGGCATAGGGATAAAAGAAAATTTAGGTATAAAAGGTGTTGTGATTTATGTTGTGCCCCGCCTTGTTCCATCTGAGCCAAAGTGCTGGGCCCTCGGCTTGGCAACATGTGTCAGACCACATTAGGAAGACCAGTGAACAATGGAGTCGGCCAGGAACAGGTGGTGGTTTCTTGCAACTCTGAGAGTTGGATGTGCATTAATGGTTGTGTGTGCGTGTGTGTTTGTGTGACAGGGAGTGAGAGGAAGATGGGTCTATCTGCCATCTGGAGCGCTGAGAAAATCCCAGGTGAGGCGGAAACTCGAATGTGCTGTTTCTATCAGTTCACTGACTGGCCTCTCTCCTGGATCCAAACACTTTTTAAAGATGACCCCCCTGGTTCCTTGCTATGTCTCCAGTGAAGGCACACACCAATTTGAGAGTGTGAAATGAGCCATTACAAGGTGTGCTGCTCAAGGCTGTGCAACTCTTACAGACTAAGCAAAAATAAGATCAACATGCCAAGACATGTCAACTGTATTCCTATAATTTCTCATATCAACTTATTCAAAGCATTTTTGAACGTTTATCTCATTTATCAAATGTATGGCAGATCATGAACCCAAATTTATGTTACTGCTGGCATTGCAAGCAGCAGTAAACAAAATAGAAAACAAAATCCAGCTTTGTAGGAAAATCTTTAGTTTGTGCAGTGCAAAATAATTTTCTTGGTACAAAAATTCAGGGGCAAGTTTGATTGTATGTAATATTTGATTACTGATTTCCTTGATTAATTTGTTTTGAGAATCACAAAGATTGACTGTATGAATGTGCCATAGGTTTTGCAATATTGTGGCTGTAACCCAAATATGGGAGATGTAATACATCATAGCAGAAAATAGAATAGAATCCTTTGTTATCCCTGGAGAAATTCAGGTATAAGTCTTGACTGCATATGAATAATTTTCCATTACTCTTGGCTGTGTTGTTTGCTACTGGTACCTTTAATTGAGAGAGTGTGGGTGTATGCATCTGAAAAAATGCCACTGGCTTGGATCACCTGGGAAACATCTGCTCTATACATCCAAGAATGTTTGTAAAAAAACATAATTTCCCCCTTTGCAGTTTTGTACAGTGTTGATCTAGAGTTTTAAAAAAATTAGATGACAGCTTTCAGCTGAATGTTGAGATGTATTTTACTGTAAAAAGATGACTTAATTAAAACATACCTGTCATATGTGTCGAGCTAGATGTTTAAATTACAGGAGCAAAATACTATGGATGACTCTGTTTCCTTTGTGTTTGACAGAAGATGTTTTCACTTTAAAGGAGTGTGTGTGAACTTGTATTGATTTTTAGCTCAAGTAGGCAACTTTATGGTAGGCAACATGAAAAATTTAATTTTATGTATAATGGAAAGGCTGAATTTGTAAAAAATCACTCGTAATGTTCAATGTAAGAGAAAGACCTTGTACCTTCATCATAGAAACATAATGTAAGAGATTACACATACTGTGAAACGATATACACTGCTCAAAAAAATAAAGGGAACACTTAAACAACACAATATAACTCCAAGTAAATCAAACTTCTGTGAAATCAAACTGTGCATCTAGGATGTGTTATTTGAGTGTTCCCTTTATTTTTTTGAGCAGTATATAATTGTCAAAGTATTACATAAAAGATTCATTCCATAACATATGTAGTTTTTCCAGTCATAGCAAATCACATTTTAAAAAACGCCTTATTAATTCTTACTGTTGCGTAGGGCTTCTGATTACTGAGCTTCTGATATTTCCTGTGAGACTAGTTTTCTGGTGCTTGACATTCATTTATATGTACATTAGTAAGTTCTCTGTTGCAGTTTTGTAAGCTCTTTTACTTCGACCATATTCCCCTGATAAAATTACAAAGGTCGTGTAACCAAATGGTTCAATGCACAAAATGTTACTAAAGTTGGCAGTTTTTAAAAGAAAAGCCTTCTGTTTAAAACTTTCTTCCCTTTCTGTTTTTAGAAGCACTTTAGCTGTTTTTTATCTATGATTACAACCAGAACACATCAAACTAGTCATCTATTTCTTTTTTTCTCTGATGGGCTCTGCATTTTAAATACAATTAAACACTCGATGGATACTGTAGTGAGTGCCTGGCACCCGCTTTTACTGAGCAGATTTACAG
Organism: Poeciliopsis retropinna; assembly: GCA_010277075.1. Lineage (NCBI taxonomy): Eukaryota > Metazoa > Chordata > Actinopteri > Cyprinodontiformes > Poeciliidae > Poeciliopsis > Poeciliopsis retropinna. The sequence continues at coordinate 8,430,419 of VMRM01000024.1, read as the reverse complement.
TCTGTTAACTGAGGAAAATGTTCTTTTAAAACAATGGGTCTAGTTTAACTGTAGGACATTCCTAAAATTATACAGGAACAATTCAAAGCAAAGCTTTTAATTGCTGAAGAAATGTTCTTCATTATACCTTTCAGTCTCATAAAACAGCAAACATGAATATGCTCATTTAAGCTAAATATGTCCCAAAATGTATTCTGACAACATTTCAGTTTGAAAACATTCAGGTCATTGCATTGGTATCAGTGACGTGCATTGAGGTTCATAGCTGGTGAGGTTCATAGCTGGTGAGGCACTGACTTAATAGTAATATTTACAAATTTAGACCCCCTGCATGTTATTGTTCACAAGATAAAATTTTGCTCATGCGGACAACATTCAGGGCAAAAAGACTATTCTTTTACATGTCATGCATACCTACCTGCGCTGCCGCTGTAGAATAATTCCTTTAACTCAATCAAACTTGGACATGTAGATGTTATTAATTTTGTGTTGTGCTTGACAGCAAAGGGAAAACCCGTTGAAGTACAACTGAAAACCATTTCTTTCTCGCTCTCTGTATCAGAGCAGCTACACATATACTTGTTGCAATAGCAACTGACAACAACGGCACACAAAAAAACACTCTAATATTTCCCACACAAAGAGCAGAACATTCAGTCTGTTGCAGTAGTATGGTTTTAGGCTTAATGTTTATTTTACGATTATTAATAAGTAATTGCTGCGATAGGAGGAGAAAACTATAAATATATCGCTGCACTTGACTAGTTCGTTGTGACGGTCCCTTACTGTGCAGTTGTGGAGTCACAATGTCTGGGATCATGAGCGCCCCCTGCCATGAGGCAAGACAACTGCCTGCCTCACCTCGAATCTGTTCTCTGTAGTTTCTGATCGCTCCTGAGCACAGGAAACACGTTACACACACAGGTGGTGACAAAAAACACTGTACATTATATACTAAATTATGGAAAATCAGTTCATATGTTAAATGTTTCCTAGCCATTTTATTGGTGGTGTACAGACATTATATGGGATCATTCTCCCATAGAATGGCAGCCAGTGTAGTTGGCTAGAGGTTGGGCAATCCCAGGTGAGGCTCTGCTCGCTGCTGCCTCACCAACTTCGCTTCCGAGCATTTGAATGGGAAAATGCGAAAATTCAGCGATTTTGAAGAAAAAATCTTACTGGTTAAGCTAAATTAAAAATAAGTACTTCATAGTACAAACCACAGGGTGAAAATAGCAATATAAATTATTTTATCATTATTATATTATTTTTCCATGATGACAGGTGAGGCTCTGGGGAGCCTCATGAGAGCCTCCCCAGAGCCTCACCTGTTAGAGCTGCCAACTTTAGTAACATTTTGTACATTGCCTCACCTGCCTCCCCTGACTGCATGTCACTGATATTCATTCATTAGGCATGTGTGAGGCATGTAAAATCTCAGGGTATATCAGTTTGGATATACATGTAGGATATGCTCATATCCCAGTTCCTAAAACCAGACACTAATAAATAGCACAACTACCTGCTCATTTGACAGGATAGAGCATACAAAGAGGCCTACTTCTATTTTCTATAGTAGGAAGCATTTTCAAACTGCTGTTTTTGAACAAGGGGTTTCTCATCATTATGGCTGTTGCGCATTTCCCATCCATTGTGAAGCTTTACTTCACAATGGTAAAGCTTCACAAGCTTTACAATGAGCCATGGCTCTGATCCAATGGCTTTGGATCAGAGCCATTGTACATGTCCAATAAAATGTACCATTTTGACCTGTGCAGTTTTTAACAATAATGTTCTGGGTAGCACGCTTAATTTGGAGACAAAGATTTCCATTTCACCTTTCTAAAATATGACTAGGTATCTGTTTGGCAAGTATGAATATTTCATATACATATGTATTAATTGTTAACATTCTTTTGTTTATTTATGTGACACAAATTCTGTGGCATAGCTAACAAATTTATGAAATAAAAGAGGTAGTGTTTGATATTGACGATTACTTCCATCAACCAGATTCATTAACACCTGATTATTCATATGCTTGGCACAAATGTCCATCGTTTTAGAAAGTACTTATGGAACTTGTTAGAAGACTATTTCTACTACCCACTCTATGCCAGATTTTGATAAATGAGATTTGCATGAATCTAATGAAGCTAAAAAAATACATCTGAACTGTTATTTAAAAGCACAAAACGTGGTGGTTGAGAATTAAACATTTCATCATGCTATTACATCATGGTATGTTTATTTTATTACAATATCTAGCAGTGATTTAATATTTTCACAAGGATGCATATTGTAGCCTGTATAAAATAATCTCACAGGAAAGCACAGGGCATAGTATCTAGGTGTTTACGGAGTAGCTCCTACTCAGAATATAAGAGCTTCATCACAACAAAACCTCACTGGCAGAATCTATCTCTGTGTTGTGTTGTCTATGTGCCATTAGAGGTTGTGTGCAGCAGTGTCATTGTTTGTTCAGACTTCGTAAATTCTCCTTCATACCTTTTCTTTGTGTCATGATGTTTTCCATCAAGGTGAAGGAAAAGTGCTCTGGGAGAGACAAACAACATTAATCTCGTCTCTTGTTTTGTAGTACCATACTTTCATGTATTCTAGTCTGATTTGCTTTCTGTTTGTCTTCCTCTTCCCACCAACATTACCTCATGAGTAGTCAGTTTTAGTTACATTCATATATTCCAGATACACTATATCGATTCTGCTGTCTGTTTGTTCATGTTCTCACTCCATCCAAACTTTGATTCTCTTCTTTACTATCTATAAATTTTGATGTTGTTTGTGCACTTTTTATATTCAAAAATTAAATATTGAATTGCATAAACACTCCTATAAGTCTTCTCCTACTTACTTGCATCACCAGTGTAGACAATTGGTACACTGTATATTCTAAGAAAATTGCCCCTACAGCCATTGTGGCAAAAAAAAAAAAAAAAAAAGTTTCATAAAACTTTCTAAAGTTTTGTGTTCTTTCTGATGAACAAGATGTGAGTCAACATCAGGGCAGGTTAAGCTCTTGCTTAAGCTGTAGAGATTAAGCAAAAGCCAATTTCCAGCTGGAAAAAGGCAATGATCATCCATCCATCAATCATCCATCTTCCGATGAATCCAGAGAGGCTTCAGAAGGCATTTGAACCAGATGCCCGAGTCACCTCAACTGGCTCCTCTCAATGTGGAAAAACAGTGACTCTACTCTGACTCCCTAAACTTTTCATGCTATCTCTAAGGGAGAGCCTAGACAACCAACAGAGGAAACTCATTTCATCTACTTTTATCTGCGATCTCATTATTTTTCACTATCTAAAAGATGGCTGTCCAAAATCTGACAACTTTAACCCAAAATGAGTCCAATTTACTTGAGCTTCTTGCCCAAGGTATAGTACAAGTATGTGGACCTGGTAGCCCTTTTTCTGGTCTACAATTTGCATTCTCAAGAGGAGGAAAGAAGCACAACCAACACTATTTATTTTGGGGTTGGTTGTCTTCTTCAATTCTACCTCCATGTCTTCCAGGGAGGAAGTCTGGGGACTTTGGGTAAGGCTCTCCAATCGCTGGTGTTTCTGAAGTAAAATATTATTAATTGAAAAGTACACTTCAGAAGTACTAACTTTTATTTATTTATATTTTTGTGAAATCTTAACCCTCCTGTTGTGTTGCGGGTCAAACTGGCCCATTTTAAAGTTTAAAAAAGTTTTCTTAAATAGTTGGAAGTATTTTTTTTTTTTTTGCATAAACTTTTTCTATTTGTCTTAATAGCTGCTCTCTACATATAAATTGAAAATGTATTTATTTTACACATTTGGAACCCCCCATCCACCTGCATCTACTTTTTACATAGATACTATTCGGGTCGATTTGACCTGGCAGTCAAGTTGAAGGTCAGAAAAAGATTTTAAAAAAAAATGTTTCCTTGCAGGTATGAACCATATTTCACCACACAGACACACACACACACCACACACATATATGCACACATGCACACAAATCCACTTTCTCACTATTCTCTTTACTTCACTAGGAAACTGCGAGAAAGCAGGTGTTCATACAACTTTTGCTGGGAACCTTTTCTGTTCCTGCGGGTAAACTCCACCCACACTGAGTGGACACAGCAGAAGTGGGGGAAAACATAAATACTTTCTGCATGACTCATTTGCTTTGATTTTAATTAGTGGGTCAATTTGACCCAGAACACTGTTTGTGTCTCAAGTTCAATTATAAAGATCACCCATTGAAAAAAAAAAAAAAAATCAAAATGTAATATAAAAAATTTTACAAAAAATCAATTTCAAAGAAATTATTGTTTTTTGTGTCTGGGATTTTCAGTGGACATAAAAAAATATATAAATTCCATATTGTCTGTCCAAATGAGTAAATGAGCAAGTTGTCATCATTGATCCTTTATTTGTGAGAAATAAAAAAAACATCATTGCACAAATATTGATTGAAATGGTTAGTATTGGACTTAATAATCAGATACAAAAATGTTTTGGAGGAATTTTTTGGTTTCTGATGCTATTTCATGATTAAACACTCCGTGGGTCAAATTGACCCACAAACATTATCGCTGTACCTCAGAAACAGGAGGGTTAAATATCATTTGCAAAAGCAGAATATCTTACATCCACATCCCAAAACTGTAATATCTATTCTAATTTAAATGTAGAAGTAAAATGAAAACAGAAAACTGTTTAGTAGATTGGGAAAAGGGTGAAGAAAGCACTGATATTTTAAATAAAAAGTAATCTATAACATACAATAAATAGAAATTATTTTTGATTATTTAGAATAACCTAAATTAATTTCTAGTAGGGTTCTTGTGACTGTAGATGAAATTACGATAAACAATACTATTACATTTTTACGGTAAGTTTAAGTATTTTCAGTATGTCTCACATGCAGTTTTGGTTGTGCTCTTTACATTTCAAACCCATGTTGCACCAATTTTTTCTTGCATTAGTGATGTTTTGTGCCTGCTTTAAAGAGTATATCTCAAAAAAATCTTTTTTTGAGATATACTCTTATATCCAGATATACTATAAGGAAGCTAGTCTGTTTTACTTCATCACAATGCTATGTAAAGCTATCAGTCATATTTCCAACAGCTGGCCAAAGCAGGGACTAGAATCATGTTCAATAAAAAGAAATAATGTGGAATTTATCTAGATCTATAGATTTTTGAAGTTTATAATTATTTTTCTCTCACAGTTTGTCAAAAACATTTAAATGCGAAAAAGAGAAACAAACTCAATGACACAGTATGGTTTAGTGCCCGCTCACACCTGGAAACATATCTGCATGCTTTCTGTTTTGAATTCTGATCCCATTGTAAAGGATGAGAACACTGTAAAAAATGATCCACCTTTTTCTATGAATGAGAATTTATCTAATAAAGTAATGACAAACGGACATGGAACTTTTACAAACATTTTGTTAGTAAAAGTTACCTATGACTTTTTTAATCTATTTTTTTTTTTGTAGTCGACTGTAAGTATTTTAAGATTTTATACAGATAATTAAGTGATTGCTTACACCCATGATGAATCGATATTTGAATTCAGTAGAGACGTGGACTCGTGGCATTTATTCTCCAAAATCAGATAAACTGTTTATCATTTATCTATTTTATTGTGTAACTGAAAATATTTTATTTTTTTATTTTTTTGTTTGCAAAGTGATATCTTTTACAGCTTCTGAATTGAGCCGCTCCTCCAACTCCTGCCTAATCCCCATCACCATTGGCTTATTTTTCACGTCAGTCAAAGGAGTGTGGGCGGAACTCAAACAATCCACTCGTGCTCCAAGCACTGTGGACCGTGCGCCACGGTAGACCAAGACCAGTGCAGACAGATGTAGGGGAACGGTAACGTTTATCCTGCTACCAGTGGAGCATTCTTATCAGCACTTGCGGTCTAACGCTGATTTAAATATACATATATATATATATATATATATATATATATATATTTCAGAGTTATTCTTACTGAGCGCACTCATCAGTAGTGCATCCCCGACAACATCCACATTAGTGCTTTTTTTTTTTTTAATTTTCTTTTAGAGGAGCGAGAATTTATACCACAAGCAAAACAGCCTAGGGATTGTAGACTGGGCTGTGTTAACCCCGTTTCCCAGACACACACAAAAGCCAAGCTCCTGCAGGTCCACCTGGATAAGCTGAGGAAGCCGTCCGGTCTCGGTTAGAGGTTCCAGGAGGGAGACGGAGTGGAGAAATTAGCGCGGAAGACAGGAGCAACAAAGAAGCAGGCAGGATGAACCTCAAGAGTCATTTGATTTTCACTCTCTACACTATTTATGGGATTCTACTGAAAGGTGAGTCTGGGACGCGTGGTGAGTGCGTGGACTGTATGTGCGCATCAGGTTTTCATGTGTGCGTGTGTATGTTTCGGGCCAACTGTGATAGGAAGATAAAGCGGGGACAAAACGCGCTGCCACACGCGGATCCTGGCAGACCGGTGATGAGCCTTTTCTCTTTCTCTTGCTCACGAACACACTGTGTTTTCTTTTTCTCATTGAAAACACACACGTGTGTCTGTGCGTGCTGTCTGTTGACGTTAAGAGATGCAGCACAGCCAGAGGGCAGCTTATGTCCCGTCACGTTTTGAAGTCCGTTCATATTCGGGTTTTGATGCATGCATAATTGAATAAACAGAACCCCTGGAAACTGGCGTGCCGGACAGGGCGTTTTGTGTGCCTACGGTATCCTGTTATGTGTGTGCAAGCTGGTAATGAAAACAGACACACCTCACAATGAAATCTCCAACCCCGCGGGTGTTTTGACTTGCTGCTCTTAGATGAGCCCCGGAGTCACTGGAAACCTTTTTACGCGCTCTTACCTGCTTGGATTCCTGGATTAAGGAAGAAGCAACCTTTGAAATATATTCTTATTCATGAGTGAGATTTATGTTATTTCCTTTTTGGGAACCTCTTTCAGCAAATTAACACACACTAAACTCCGACAGTTCCATGAGACTGCTCCCTTTTCAATCTATCCAATAAAAATAATATAAATATGCCTCAGACTGAGCATCACTTAGCTCTTATTAAACATGTTGTGCTACTGTTTACAGTGTCTGAGAGCATATAAGACTTACAGATCGAAAGGGATTTAAGAAGGATTTGCTGATATTATGAGTGGCATTCTGAACTCCCATATCCTGGTTTCAATAAGTCTTCCTATAAACAGCTCCCGGCTTTTAGAACAGCAGGTGATTCAACTGTAAACAGGAGGGGGTGAGGGAAGGGCTAGGGCATGAAATCAGGGGGGACAAGGTCACTGTTACTGATCCGCACAATTAACTTATTAACTTTGCATAGCTGTTCGTGAAATGGCTCAATGCCTTTTATTGTCACACTGAAACAGTGATTGATTAGGTTAAATAGAGACAGAAGGATATGAATGAAAAAGTGTGTATGTTATTAGGTCTTCACAGAAATACATGTTGTTTCTCTATAAACGGTTGATAGGATAACAAATTACAAGTTTGTGAACAAAACTTACATTTTTGCACTACTATACCTTAAAACAGTCCATATTTTATCCTTCAGTTAGTGCTGGGTGGCCTGAAAGTGTTGAAGAGGGAGAAGAGAGTTCTAGAATATGGTGTACCAAACAACAGTGTTAGTTAGAATTTTATTTTTTATATAAAGGATTCTAGCCACACAAAAGTATCCACATATGAAGATATAGAGGCATAGAGAGGTATGGTTTCAAATTATCCACAAAACAATTAAAGTCCTTTCCATGAGATGCCAGAGAAATTGTTGACATAATCAAAGTTTTCTTTAGTCATGTGGAGCATAGAGTAACACAAGGCTTCTCTTCTCCACAACATATTCTGTGGACTGTTGGTCAGCTGGCTAAAAAAAAAGTCTGCTACACTGTTTTCTTGTTTACAAGACATATACATTTTGCTAATGTGAATTATTTCCATTTGCTAGAAACAGAGATGGCTCCTTCAACAGTCTTATTAAGGTAACCATGTTTTAAAACTGTAGTTGGCAAGTAACAAGTAATTGAAACGTAATACTTTTTAGAGCTTCATAGCATTCTATAGCAAAATGAGCTGGAGAACATGGATGGGGAGAAAGATGTCTGACTTTCGATCTTGGACTTGTTAACTTCACAACTTGACTTCAGACAAGTAGATAGATCCTAGTAGCATGACAGGTTATGATATCCTAAGATTATGTTCTGCTTACTCCAAAATCATATCAACATGCTGAGTATTTAAGTTATTGTATAATGAATTTAGTAACATGAAAGGCATAATTATCATCGTCTTGACTTCAACCGCTGTTCTGCAAGGGAGAAATAGGAAGCTCCATGTGAGAGATCATCTGTGCTTGATTCTCTTGATCATCTGTTGTAGCCGCTTTGAAGTGCGTGTGCTTGTGTGTAAATGAGACAAAAGATCAGCCCTTTCTTTAATAACCCGACATGATTGAGGCCATTCTTCATTTAAAGAATTGGTGTGTAATTAGTTATCTTAGGGTGTATCTAACAGCTTCCACCGCAGTATTTATTGATGTTCACAAGCCTGTCGTCTCATTTTTACTCTCTTTACACACTTGTTAGAAGTGCGTGGGTGTGTATAATACATATACATTCGTACATCAAATGTGCACTCTGTTTTATAGCTTAAGTTTGAAGAGGCCACATTGAAGACAACACACACAAAATCACGCTGGTCTCTCTGCCTCTCTTGTCTTTACCCTGAAGAGGATAATACCAGGCTGCCTGATTTGAACAGTCATCTCTTGGTGCAAGACCTATTATTGCACAGGTTCAACTCAGCAGGTAGGTCAGCCTCCTTCCGAATGAGGTCTATCAAGGAAAAGACATGGCCTATCCTCGCACTCTGTAAATGACAGCTGTTTCAGCCCGTTTGGCCTTGAGCCAGCTGGCATTGAGAGATCCAAAGGCACTAAATCTCTGTCGTAGAGCAGACCTGCACTGCTATATAGCGCCAATGTGAGCTGTTGTGATGGAGGTCGTTGTTTACCAGCAGCTCGAGTTGTTAACATATTATCCAGTGTGTCTCGTGTGCCCATGCCGTAGCCAGAGAAAACAGCCTGTTATGCAAATGGACTTCTTACGTAAGAGCGCAGGGCTGAGCAGCGAGCAAGGGGAGGTGGAGGCAGAGAGACACAAAGAAAGAAGTAGGGAAATGTTCAAGAATAGAGGAGTTGATGGAAGCGTAATGTGGGAGCAGAGGTGTGGAGGAGGAATGTACAATCTTCTCAACTAAAGTGTTTGGTGTGTGTGTGTGTGAGAGAGAGCGAAGGATGTGCACTGCTTGTTTGCTCTATGGATGCTTGTTTATCGCCGCTGCTCTGTCTGTTTTCTGTCGCTTTGCCTGCTTGGCAGTCGGTCGCTCTGAACTCTGATCTTGCTAGCCTAAATACAAACTCCCGCTGAGGGATGTGTTTATCCCTGCAGTGAGACTAAGCTGGTGAAGGCTGACCCTCCATCCCTCTGTACTTCCGTCCATTCCTCCCTCGCTTCATCCTCCCATCCTGGTGTGGAGCTTTGTAGCACAGCAGCGTGGGAAAGCTACTGATAACAAGCGGCCTTGTGTGTGTGTGTGTGTGTGTGTATCTGTGCATGTTTGCAGAGCTACTGATTACACAGGAGAAACAAGATGTTCCCTCTTTCTTGCTTACTTGCAATTTCCCTCTCTCTTTTTGTCTCTCTCTCTCTTTGCATCTGTCCGTTTTCATAGACACCACATATGTGTCCTGCACCTTATACATACACTACAAAGCTTTGCTGTACTGGGAATCATCTGGCTCAGTGTGCATCACACAGACATACACAGGTGGAGTTCCACCGTGGGTTCACTGCAACTCTGCCAAGGGATTTCCCATGATCAAAGCCAGTCTTTTGTTAGTCCAGGTGTTAAAAAAGTTAAAACAGAAAGGAGGAGGAGGAGGCTTGAGGGAAATGTGGTCGGATCCAAAGCTTACATGCTTTATGTGTCAAAGCAGAATGGCTCTTAAAAGAAAAAAAAAAACGATAGCAGCATTGTTGCTTTATGCACAAGGTAGCTGGTCCAGCTGGGCAGATTTGATACCAAATGCACAATTATGATAGGTTAAGACTCTTTCTCTGGGTAGACTTTTTGGTTTAGAAGGTAGAATTTCAATTATAAAACAAGGCTGTGGGAATGTTTTGAGCATTTATGTATCTGAAAAACTGAAATGAAGCTTTATGGACTAAAAGCAGTTAGCTTTATTTATCCACATGTCTCCTCAAAGAAATATATGCTTAAGATTGAATGATGGGTTTTTTTCTTGCAGATGTCAAGTGTACAAATCACTAAAATGACTGTCTTGTCAGGCATAAATTCAAGAATAGAGTGTTATTTTATCAGAAACGGCATCCTATTGTAGAATAATACACTGCTAGTGCCTTGAGCTAATGGCTTCCTACTGGTTACTATCACACAACATGTCAAGCATATTTCTTTTTACAGAAGATTCAGGTTGAATAAATGTCGTTTTTTTATTATTATTATTTTGGCACCAAGTGTGTGCGCGTTATATTTTTTAAGGCACAGTGTTATTTAGTCAGCCCAGAGCAAGAGGCTGAGATCAAATGGGCCTCCCACAGAGAACGGTGAGAACATAAGCCCACAGGTGGATTCTACTGCACCAGCATCATCAACAGACTCCATGTTTACACCCTTAGTAGACACCCAGCAGGTGAAAGAAATGCACACGCTCAACTAACATAACACCTAATGGCACTTTCTACATGTACCTATGTGTACAAGGCAAAATATAGAGCAATGTGCAATATTTTAGGTGATGTGTTCTTGGATGTGCATGGAACTTTATTGCAGACTCTCAATAGTTTGATGTCCATCCATCCAACACGCTTATCCTTGCAGGGTGCCTAGAGAGAACCCACGCATGCACATGCAAAACATTCAAACTCCATATAGAAAAACCACAGGCCGGGACTCGAACACAGGTCCTTGCTGCAAGGCAACCAACTGTGCCACTGTTCAGTAAATAGTTTTATGTGTGGCTAATAATTACTGCCACATCTTGTAAAAGATATTTGTATCCCATAAGGTGTGTTTACACTTCAGGAACCTATTTATGAGTTTGGGTAGTTTTCTTGAATAGTGTTCCCTCCCTCCTTGCTGTTTAAATACAGGAACTGGGGACATATTTTACTAAAACAAATATCAATTCTGAAAACAGTCCTGTTAGGAGGTCACGACTTTTTGGATGGAGCCTGAACTAAAAAAAATGATTCTTTGTGAGAGGATGCTGGACATTTCTCACTGGTTAAATATTCCCAGCTTGTTATTCCAAGAACATCACCGAAAGATGAAACAGACAGCAACAAACTTTTGTGTTGCATCGCTAACCCGTAAGTACACATCTACGTGTGCACGCTGTAAATTTCACAGGCACGAATTACACTTCGCTTGGCTGGATGAGGACAAGTGACAGTTGCCTCATCGCACAAGTTCCATAAGAAAATAATGGAAAGGGAGATTTCTAAATTAAATTTTAAAACAAAATGATTTTCTTTAATCCTTCCTGAATATAAAAACCTGGAAAACTGAAGACCTTCAGATATGTTTTATGATCAAATTAGCTTTTTTTAGTTAAAACAATATAGACAACAATTAGGCCTGCATGATAAAAGTATAGTATACCGCTTGGTATATTTTGACACATGAAACTGGATTGTGTCTAATCCAAATTAGTAGATAAAACAAAAAGGCCTGGATAAAAGTTGTCTGGAAGATTAATTATTGCATGGCATAGTCAAACGTTGACTTAGCAATATTTTATACTTTTTACCTAAAGGTTGTGCAGAACAATTTGCATTCAACTGAGGACACTTCTTGAGACATAATAGTTTTGTCTTTCACTGTTTACATCCTGGGATCCTTCTATACTTGCATTTAACCTAGGGTGCCAAAACATTTGGTTATGTCCCTATGTGTGGTGTGAGTGTGCCTGTGTGCACAGATGCATGCATATGTGATGTCTGCATTAGTATTGAATTCCAAAAGGATTAGACTGGCTAATCTTAAACTCCAGTCTTTGACAAGCCATGTGTCACTAATCTCAAACACTCTTTGAGAAAAAGACACAAACACAATCAAGGTTTGGATTAAAGCTCTCTGTAAACACTAGGTTGTATTCCTTTCACATTGAGGGGGAAAATTGTTTGAATTTAAAATAGAGGGGACAAAGAAACTGAAAAAGATATAATTCCATACTTATATAAACACTGTACTGTATGCTTAGAAATAGTTCATAATCAGAAGTAGGTTGATTTGATGTCCTATTAAGTGGAGCTAATTTATTTTCCTGGTTCCTTGTCTTAACAGCCTCTTGCCCAGACAAAGTTCTTTTTATGGCCTGCGCTTTTTCATCCCAAGGCTTCTTTTCATACAGCTCCCTGAGGCTGGACTTTGGAGACTTGGCTGTACATGTTCAATCATTTTTTTCCCCAGTAGAAATAAAGATATGGACAGCAGTGACTTTACCTGCTCTGGTCCTTAGCCCCAGCTCTGTTATTGTTTGGGGACTTTGCGTCCCTGCTTGATAGAAATGAATTAATTCAAAATGATGTGTATCTGTATAATGTACATAGATGTTCCTGTACACAGAACCATATTGTGTTTGTTGCTACAGTAAAAAGGAGAAGAAATATACTGACCGTTGAACAGACTAGCCAAAAACTGCAGAGAAAAACAGTTTGTTTTTGTTGGTGTTTTGTTGGTCCAGATCAATTGGATATTTTTTCAATAGTTCACAGGCAAACATAATAATATAATATACAGTAATAAAATTACTGTTTATTAATGCACTATAGTTTAGTTTTTTGACTGTAAGCTAAGTAACAAATACGATGTTTCTCAAGAAAAACAACAAAAAGTTGATTTGCAAATTGATGCTTACACAGAGAAAATCTTGTACATACAGAATGTTTTGTCTTCTTTTGTTGTCAGTGTTTGTCACACTTAATTGTTAAGTCAAATTCCACACAGATTAGATTAGGTGTGCCATGAAAGATCTATCTCGTTAAATAGAATTTAAAAAAATTAGACTTTCAGTAAATTTGTTATTTGGAAGTCAATTTGTTATTCAATATAAAAGTAAAGCATATCATATACATTCATTGCACACAATAGTATTATAATTTAAGAGTGTTTTTATGAATAATTTTGATTAATAATAAGACACTTATAAGATGGATTTTTGATCTCTAGGAGTTTTATCCTGGTTAAATAAAGGTTGAAGAAGAATAAGAAAATTACATTGATTTTATATTTATTAGATCACCAAATTGAGTTTCACAGAAAAAAATTACCTCATAAATGTCTTATGACCTACACACTCATGCAAAAGACTGGAGACTTGACAGCAGACAGTCATCCACACCCTCCACAAAAGATCATTATAAAAGAAGCTGATGGTTGACACTGTGCACTGTACAAGCATAATAATGAAAAGTTATTGGTACAAGCAACATGGATAAATGTAGTTTTAAGCGGAAACAAAACCCATTCAATAATTTGGACCAGATTCAGAGTCTGAAACCCTGTACAATCTATTTATTATGATTAAAAGAAATGTAATAGTCTAATCCAGTCTTAAACAACATTTCCAACAATGCAGATAAGGTAAAGGCATCTATTGAAGCAGATCATCTGTTAAAATTCATCTCATTTTTTTCTCTCACCACTATACTTTAGCTTAAATTACTTTTTCAATACATCTGCATGTACTAAGGTTGAATAACATATTTAAGTTTTGATTCATTGCAGTGTTACAGCTCTTTATATCATCCAAACTATTGATTTGGTTCTTAACTGCTTAAGTTGCAGTTGTACAGTAACAAATACGGAGTTATAGCACTAGACTAATTGAAAAATAGGATTTATTGCATTCACAAATGCACAAGTATTCACGTTTTAGCTTTCAAAGGAAAGCTAAAGCTAATTGAAATATAATTCCCCAAAGACACATGCTTGTGTTAATTGGCTGTGTGTGATTGTATTTGTGTGCACATAAGGGTGTATGTGCTTTTTCTGCTCATATTTGCCTGAAGTCAGTTTCTTGTCCCTTGTCTAATCATCAACTTGAGGGTACCCCCCTCTGCACAACTTAATTTGATCTTTGAAAGCTATTATACTCTTTTGCATGAGCACCATTTCTAAATATGTCTAATTTAGTAAAATTATTTAACTAGGATACATTGATGTGGACTTGAATTCAAAGAAAAATGGTTCATTTACTGTAATGGGTATATCAGACTGTTTATTGTTGTGTACCTTGAGACTGAGGTATATGCGGGAGTGCAGTAACTCATTAAATGTCTGTGTGGTCCATTAATTTCTACATGTGGGAAACTTAAGATATTACATTGTTTCTAGTCACTGAGCCTTAATTCTGGAAAGCCCAGGTGTGAAATTTCATCCATTTGGAACTCTGTAAGCCCATATTAACAAACACAAAACAACCATTCTTTGTTTTGAAAGTTGTAGAAACTGAGTGTCCAGAGGACAAAACAAATTGGCCTTGTTGTGTCACTACCTGTCCCTTCTTTTTAATCGTTGTAAATGCGGACACTGTGATGTTTTTTTTTTTTACTGGGTGAATGGAGTTATCCTCCTTGCCTTGCCAAACCTTAGGCATATATCTGTTTTCCACCAGCACAATACAGGATAGAATGCTCTATTCTTTTGTGATGTTGGGTAAGGGCAGTGTGTGTTTGCTAATACAGACCTTTTGAATGAGACACTTCAGGGTTGCAGGGTTCAACTAAAAAAGATCTTAAATAGCAGGTATGCACTGAGAAGTGCTCAGTGCTGCTGAGTGGAACTGGACAATTGACATGACGCCGGCTCCGCCCCCATGGGAAAGTAGAGCAGTTAGACATGGTTTGAGTAATTTTTGTCTTATAAACCAACACTGAGGCAAAGATGGCGGGCAAGAAAATTTTGCACTAGTCCAGATCTGTAAGGTTATTAGTGGGAAATAAAGGAGAAATCATCAATAAGGCCCAAGAGAACCAATGAGGGACAAAAAAGTCTGATTGGATGTAACTGTGAACGCTGTGGGACAAAATGGGAGAGTAATGACTTTAACAGCGGCTTGGGAAAATCTGCCTTCAAGAAAATCCTTGGAAATAAACAGTAGTATGAAACCATGTTTAAATGCCAATATAGCAGTTAGCGCAGTCTGTTTTCGTGCTGCCATAGAGCGACCATTGGAATCTACATGCATAGAATCCAACATAACTACCTCCACTTAATGATCTGGAAATCATTAGATGTTTAGCATTGTTATTTGAATTTAACTGAGTTGTGAATCATTAGCATGGAGCCTGAGCCGTCAGCCGTGAGTCTTTAAGTCTTAGCACGGAGCCTGAACCGTTAGGAGCCCCAAGTCGATATCATGGAACTATCGATAAGTATCGTTATGACAAAAACTGGGATGTTTACTACCAGTTACCTTCGTGGTGCTGACTAAAGTGGTAGTCCCTGTCCAGCAGTTTCATTCAACTGGATGTGAGGTCGGCTGCAGGCCATGATCCATTTCTTGCGTTACTCCAGACCCCTTTTTGATTTTGGAAGTGTAATAAACTGTATTCTGCCCTCTGTATGTCCTGGATTACGGCTGTCGGGATTGCAAATTACCCATTGACAACTTGGACCTTGATTATCTATTATTTTTCTCAAAATCTCTCTGACTGCAACATGTTTTCTTTGATAGATACTGCCAATATTGTCAGAGTACTGTACTTGGAACACTGATTGGTCAGTTGCTGACAAGTGCCCTGGAATGATTGGGGGAGGATTGCTCTACGTCAGCATGGGGGCGGAGCTGGCATCATGTCAATTCTTAGCTTGACTGGCTCTTACCACTCACCAGTCATTCAGAAAATGAAAAATGTGATCTTTTTTGATAAACAAATGCACTGTACTTATGTGATACCAAGACATAACGAATACAACACTCTTTTGGTGTGGATGCTGTTACTAAGGGATAAAGAATCAAAATGATCTATTGTCAGTATTAAACAGTGATGGCATAGTTACTTTGAAAAAGTAACTTAGTTTACTAAGTAGATTACTGGGATTGGGAAAGTAACTAAGTTACAATAAAAGTAACTTTTAGTTACTTTCACCAGCTGCTAACAACACTCTGCCACCTGTGAATATTATATTGAGCTTTGCCAATACTTAATTGCAAGTTATTTTATAACAATAACATCAACAATGTGTCTCCACGTATATGGTTAAACTGAAGGAGAGATTGTTTAATGTTTACAACAGCACATAAAAAACTTTTGTAATTTGTGTGTTCCAGTATTGTCTGGAAAACTATAAATAGGAGTCAACCCCTGCCCCCAACATCCAGGTTGTGCGTTACGGCTCTGTATTTGGTGTCAAACACTCCTACTGTCGCTCTGCAATTCAGATGTCCTGCTGCACAGAGTTGTGACACTTATCTTAATATTAATAATTATAATGCCGTTTAGTTGCATAACTTTACAGACTTGTTCATTTGTGGCTGTTTTCACATGTATTGTGCTGTTCATATCAGTATCGATGTTTGCAGTTTCTGGAGCGCAAAGCGAAGCTCGACGTAATTAAGAGGTAATATATTAACTTGACATTAACAAAGACACAGCTGGACGGGTCATCTGGGAAATGATGGACAGGGAGAGCCTGACTAAAACTAACTGGATGTCAGACAAATTCTGGGGTTTATGTCTGCTTATTTGCAAGCCCAAAATGCACAACCTGTGACTCATTAAATCTGCAAGCAACTTTAGAAAACAACAAGCCCAAAGCCACTTATAATAATCGGACTTGGCGAGCGAAACTCAAAATAGTTCCTGTTTCTCCAGCAACAAAATGCAAATTTCCCTCTTCCCTCCATTGTTTATGTTTCTGTTGCTGCTGATAACTGTCGCATAGAAACAGTGGTTATTTCCCAATATGCGTAGATGAAATAAAATTAAATGAAAAAAGAAAATTGTAACGCAAAGTGATTTCGATAAGTAACTGTAGTCTGACTACTGAATTTTGAATAGCAACACAGATTACTCATTACCGAAAAAAGTAGTCCAACATCAGTAACTCGTTACTGACATCATTGGTATTAAATCTTTGAAAATTAAGTTAGAAAAAACATGAAAATTAAAAAACATATTTAAACCAATTTGCATTTTCTTGACAAGTTGTCTGGTGATTGTTTGAGGCTGCAGAAGAGGGCAAGAAAACAGGAAGGCTGAATAGACTATAGCCAGGTTGCTCTGTTTTGTCCTTTTGAATTTTCAGCCTCTATTTTGGAACATATAAGGTCTGAAAATGTCAGAAGCTTTTAAGTCATTGACTTTAGGCAGCAATCCACAGTTTTTAGGGAACACACAAGGGCATTCTGTGTTAGTAATTCTAGCTGCTGCAACCCTGCTTTCCACTTACATAGATAAGGAAAGTTTAAAATGTCAGCCCTATAACCATCTTGCTTTTGTCAGTCAGTAATATAGAAGTTCTGTTTTAGAAGGACTACTCTGTCACACATATGGTGTGCAGTCTACTCTGTTCCAAATCTGAATAGTTAATGAGCCCCTCAAGGTCTATAAAAACATGTTCCAAATGCTCAATTGGTACCCTTATAATGTTTGCATTTATTCAATAAAAATTGTTACAAAACCAGTTGAATCTTCTTAGCATACTTATTTGAGAGTGCCAATATTTACATGGGCAAAATTTCTTGATCAAATTAGTGTACTGTAATGTAATATATATATTTGAAAAAAATCTGAATTAAACCTTTACATTGGCACACAATTCAGATGATTAAGACACATGTTTTTATTCACGAGGCTTTATTCAGAATAGAAGCACTGACATGTGCAGAGCTGTAAAATTTTCCTTAAAAAACAGTTGCACTTTTGTCTGTGCTGAACATAAATCTAAACACAATAATGTGTTTGTTCTGTCTTCTGAGTACCTGGAATGAACCCGCAGCAGGTTCTAATAATGGTTGAGATGTTACTGCACTCCCTAATTAAGCTACATCCAAACAACACATGCTGTTGGTCTTCCTGTATTACAGGATGAGAGAGGTGGAGGAAATAAATGTCCTTCAAAGTTCTGTGTTTCCTACAACTACAGCACTGCTGCACAATGCGGAGTCTGGTCAGTTTGTGATGATCAAAATTACATGATTAAAACAAGTGTTCAAAAGCACTCCATTCTAATTAACAATTGGCATGAACTTCCTTTTGCGTTCGGATTACAATTTCATTTGGTGAGAGCATAATCCAATCAGAATATTCCAATTGGGTTGCTTATATGACACTTTCTTTTTTCCCAATCAACTATCTATTGTGATTACTTATGTTTATGTAAATGTGTCTAATGTCATATGATGGTGCCTGGTTTAACATAGATGACATTTAAGTTTTGGCCAAAATACATCTGAAAATGTCAAAGAAATCCATGACAATTAATAAGATTACAGCTTTTGAATAGCTGCTATAGGTATTAATGTAGTATTTCACTCAGTATGCCTTCTCAATTTAGCTGAAGAACCCAAGACTCTATTGATAGGCATTGACAATGCCTGAACTTAAATGTAACACATTTGAGTTCAGGCATAGACATAGCTGAAATAAATAGAAGGGGTTTTACTATTGAAATCCCTTCATTTTCTTTTAATTTATTATGCTAGCTTTTTTTATCTTAGCACTCATAGCACAGTATCGCCCTTTATTCCAACCCCCAGATGAGGTCTATTGTAGAAAGAAAAACGGAATTGCTTCCAAATTTCTAGTCTGGACTTGCTGGATGTTGAGATTGCTCCAGGCCTGTTGTAGAAGGAAGGGAAGATGGAGTCAAGTGAGACAATTTATAACAGTTAAAAACTAAATGAACTGAGACCCTTGGCTTGGGTGAATGAGTGGTAGTATACATAATGCGCCTAAAGGATTTCTTCTCTACACAAAGTGTTCATAGTGTCTGAGTTGAGGTGTGTGTATGGGTTGTGCATGTACAAACTCTTAGCACACACAAACACATATCTCTCTTCACCATCTGTCTCTGTTTGCCACATTGCAAATCCATTATATGCTACACCACATTATTCCCCCAATCCTAAGTAGAACACACCCCTAAGCTTACTTCCACTATTGCTACTCAGTGGAACGGTGACAATTTGCCACTGCATGCACGTCTTTGTTACAAATGCCGTGGCATGTTTCCAGCTGGATTTTAATACATATTTTCATGCTCCATTTGAATTATTTTTTTTTTTAGTTGGTGTTTAGCATTGACTCTGAAATTTTACAAGCCTGTTTGCTTGTTCCTGGTGTTTTACGAGGAAATTAGTGTGATAAGATATTTTCATCTGGTCCCCACTGAATTGACAATGGGCCTTAATAATCCTGCCTCATCCAGAATTATTAATTTTTACAATCTGGCAGAAAGACTTAACACAAGTAGATGCATACACACACACATGCACACAGACACTCTGTGTGAATCTGGCGAGGGCTTGGCTCACTAGTTTTATAGCTAACTCATCTTCAGTTCTAATCAAAAAGATTCCCCAGTTCCTAATCTCCTGCTGTGGAAACAGAGTTATTATGTTTTTAAATGGTCTCCAATTACTGGTAATTTCAGTTCCTATCTTAAAGCTATTTGTTTTTCCCTCACTTTGCTCTGCATGGGTAGAGCGGGCATTGTCCTTTGTAAAAACAACTAGACGATAAGTTAGAAGTAGAGCAGATGCATTTTGGAAAGCAAAATTGGTTAGCTTTTCTTTGCACTTTTATCCTGTCCCTCCTTGTCTCTTATCGTTAAAAATTGCAAACAAAGTTGAGTTAAAGTTTTTATCATCCTCATCAATGTGTATTTCTCAAAACTCTTATTGACCCTGTTTATCAGTCTTCTTCACAGTCAAGAGTTCATACTGGTTGACAATAAGTATTTTTGCAAAGTTGTAATTTGTAGCCCCTGTCAGCTTTCCTTATAATAAGGATTCCCAATTTCTGAAAGCACTCCTGTAGTCCTTGAAACAGTTTTTCTTATAAGTGCAGGTTTGAATGCTGTGTTTTTATGCCTCCATAGCTTTAACATTTTCATTCAGAGCATCACTGCATTTAATAATTTTGAAAGTTAATCTTTGGTCCATCTGGAAAGTAAATTCAGTTGGATTAGTTTTGATGAATTGGATTTCAGTTGTAACCTTGGCTGTACGTTCTGGCATTTGGCAGCAGTTATTTTTTTTGTTTTTGACATTTCAGTGTAGTGTAGGATTTTATACTCTTCAGTTTTTAAAACTTTTATACTGTTTTGTCTTATGAAATAATTCATCAATATACACTCAGTTCTACATAGTGGGTGGTATTTCTTGTGTATAGATAATCATTTGGGGAAAAATAACATTAAAATGTTTGATTTCTACAAGTATTCAGACTCTTTGACGTGACTCTCACAGTTGAGCTGAGGTGCATTGTACTTCCATGAGACGTCCTTGAGATGCCTGAGTCCATAACTAAAGTACACAAAAGGGTAATGAAATTCTTCAGACATGGCTTGTGAAGTTTCTATAAGATCTAACTGTGTATACCAGGATAAAAATGAAGCCATGAGGTCAAAAAAGAGAGAAAAGACTTAAAGTGGAAAGATGAAAGAAATCTTCTTATGCATTGACAATGCCAATAAGCACAGTAACTTCTATCATTCTCGTGTATAAAAGATTTAGAAATCTCTCCAAGCTGATCTGACTTTATAATTTTAACACAGAGGACACTAGTCATTCATGTGACTCACTAGCTAATACTTAGAAATGTGTTCAATTACATTAGGTAATTAGAACAACCATGACATTAACATAGAGTCATCGATTGACCTAGGATGGGGGTCAGTAAGCCGCAGCTCTGGAGACGCATGCGGCTCTTTAGTGCGGCCCTAGTGGCTCCTTGGAGCTTTTTCAAAAATGTTTGAAAATTGTGGAAAATTTGTTTTAATATGGTTTCTGTAGGAGGACAAACATGACTCAAACATTCTTAACTTTTTCCAATGCTATAAAAATGTGTAGAATAAATATAGAATTTCAACAATTTCATCAACAAAGATTTACGTCATAGCCTGTGACACACGTTTGTTTCACCTGGGCGGGGTGCGAGGCAGGTCATTGTTGTAAACAAACTGACGGGTGTGTGGTGTTCCATGGACAGCAAAGGGGAAAAGAGGAAAATAGCTGAGGAGAGATTCTACAATTCTTGGACCTAATCATTTGCATTCATTACCAATGTGGAAGGATTACCTGAATATTTTCTCAATCACGAGAAGTTGTCAAATAATAAAAGACCGTACTTTCCGGACTATAAAGCGCACCTTACTATAAGCTGCACCTACAAATTTTTGGAAAAAATAAAATAAAATAAATAAAAATGGAAAAACTGTAATCGTACACCTCACCAGGCTATAAGCCGCTTTGTTCAAAACGTGGGGAAAAAAGTAGCGGCTTATAGTCTAAAAAATACGGTAATGTGGAAAGACATTTCTAGCCATGCTACATTGACTGCCATGTCAAGATTAAAGTTACATCTTACATGCCCGATGTTGAGAAGCTGTCCAGTGATGTCCGTAAACAGAAGTCACGTTAAATGGGTAAGAACATTATCCTGTCTTAGGCATATATATTTTGTAAGAAAGTGATTGTTTTTATAAATTGATTAGTAATTTTTGTCAGTATATATTTAGAATGACACTGAGCGATATTGTGTTTAACATCCTCAGGTCCGAGGATGGCTGTGTTGGTTGTGTGTCAAAAGAAAAGGATGCTGCTATGTTTTACCCTTGCACTGACTTGCTTGGCATTTGCAAAGAAATCAAACTTAAACTGTATTAATTTCATTTTTATAAACATTACCTTTTCAAAAGGCTGCTGTTTTATTTTATTTTACTGCAGTTTGTGTTTTGTTGCACTCCATTTGTTTCCCAGGTAAGGGGCACATTAAGGACATTTTGTTGTTGTTTCAATCACTCACTTAACGTGATTATTTGCAAGGAGCGATCGTTGTTATGCAAACTGCATTTGGGAGCAGATTTTTCAAGTTCCAAAAGGCAAAAAAAAAAAAATCTTTTCCTGTCGAATCTTCATAATAAAAATGACATCAAAAATCTGATTTCTTTATTGCATTTATTTAATTTTATCAATGCAACGAAACATAATACATTCATATTGTAACGGGAGGTAAACTTAAAGCACCATCGTACAACAGAGTAGTCACATGGTGCGTCATTGCTTCCAGGACGCACAGCAGGGAAATCAAACATTTAATCACGAATGCTCATGAATGTACGCACTTAGTCATTTTGATAATAGGCTAATAGCTAATATAAATGTCCTCAGGTCCTGTGTTTCCTTCATTATAAGCCTTATATAGGGCTTTTAATTTTTTGCGGCTCCAGACAGAGTTGTTTTTTGGTCCAATATGGGTCTTTCATTGTTTTGGGTTACTGACCGCTGGCCTTGAAGACTAGACAGATCATAAGTGACTCTTAAGTCTGAAAATATGAATTGAACAAAATTTGACAATGTATTTTAATGTACTTTCCCATTAAAAGTTTTAAGTCCCAAAATAACTTAAAGAATATTTACAAAATCAAATGCAAAGCATCACTCCACTAAGGTGTCTAAAAAACCTCATATGTTTAAAGTTGACAGAAAATTTGACATCACTAGGTAATTATGTGTTATTGGAAGACATCATTAACAATATCTAAACACCAAATATAAACTTAAAAAAGACAAACATTAAATAAATAGATAAACAATACTGAGCCTGAGATGTATATGTCTGTCTTTATCAGTCACTTTATTAGTGATACCTGTTGAATTACTTTTTAACACAAAAAATCTTTAGATGTCTGGATGTGGTTAAGACAACAATCACAATGGGAAGGAAAGGGAATTTAAGTTACTTTGACTTTGGCCTGGTTGATGGTGCCTGGATCTAGTGTCTAACAAAGATTATATATCCATTGAGCAGCGATATTTGTAAAAATGCCTTAATATCAAAGTTCAAATAACATACAAGTTTGAGCTGAGGCAAGAGTAGGTCAAGCAACTTTTTGATATAAAAACCATCTCAGAACATGAAACCTGTCAAGAGATGAGACACAAGGGCTACCGCAGCAGAAAACTACTCCAAGTGTCAGTCATGTGGGCTAATAATAGGAAACCGAGGCTACACAGACTCAGCAAAATAGGACAACAAATTGTGAAAATCCTTGCCTGGTCCTACAAATCTTGATTTCACCTGGCAGGGTCAGAATGTGGAATAAACAACATAAAAGCATTGATCTATTCTGCCTTCTATCAACATTTCAGGCTGCCGGTGCTGTTATGGTGTGGGAGACATTTTCTTAGTGCATTGTGTCATTCTTGCATTTGGGCATTGTTTTAAGTGACAACCTTGTTCTTGATCAAGTCTATATTTTTTTCATAAACACAATGATCTTCCTATGTCCTAATTGACAAGTTAACAGCTTCCTATGTTCTAATGGACAAGTTAATCCAACCATCTAAAGCTACTTTCATGAAAATGACTTTGCTATACTCTAATGGCCTCCACAGTCATCAGATGATAATGCAATGTGGCATCTTTGGGGTATGGTGTAGAAGAGGAAGTGGCATACCTGGAACTGGCAAATCTATCTATTTTTCCACTTATAGGTGGCAAAATAGAGATTAAACCAGAGCTAAGTATACCTATTAAAGTGGCTGGTGAACATAGATTTTTTTTTTTTCATTTAGAAATGTTAGATTTTATATCAGAGGTTACAAGGTTACATTTTATATCAAAGTAAAAACTTTAATTGCAGAAACTGAGGACCCCCAGTTAAGGCTCAGTTATCACTATGCTTTCTAAATGCAAGGTTTCTCCTTTACTATATACATTCATAGTTGGATGCCTCCAAAGACCTTGTTTAACCTTGCATTTAAAATTTAGCCTCTGCCTACATTTCCACAAAGGCTTTGTCAAAATTCAAATGCTTTTGTATGTGTATTTACTATAGTTGAAATGGGCCAGCTAATGCTAATCTCTGCTAATCCTCTGAGGAGCACCCTCAGAGCTGCATTATCTTGCTACTCAGTTACTAAGATAGAGTAACTGAGGAGAAGGGACAAAAATTATGTCTGCTGACATATGTGCAATAAATACTGAATAACATGGGAATGACACAAAACTGTCTAACCCCTGATCACTCCCATAGTGTCCACTTCAGATGAACACCAAATCTTCGAAGAACTGCTGGAACAGACAATGTGAACCATGGTTCAGTTGGGATGGTACAGGGTACTCCTTTTTTCAGAAGCAAGCGCTAATCCCAAGATTTGCTAATGCAATGGTCACCTTAATCTTAATCTTATTACAAAGTGAGTCCAAGAGCAAAGGACCTATATGAGATGTATGGAGTCTGTTTATGCATCTAATCACAGAATTACATGGGACATTATGATCACAGAATCATAGAATTTTACTTGGACTTGCCCTTACATATGAAGGTAGACAGTTACAAGAGAAACACAATGTGGGTTCATTGCATATTAAGATACATATGAGTAACTATAAATGACTTATTACTTATGAACTATCAGTTTCTGCAACATTGTATTATTAGTTTTAAAGCATCTTTGATTTCCTTAATGCTCATTTATATCTGACTGAAGTAATGCTGCAGTAATTTTGGGTTTGTAAATGACTGAACTTATATAAATCTTTTCCCATCAGTTTGACCACTCAAAGCTCTTTACACTAGAATCAAATTCAACCATTTTCTCTCACAAACGCACTCCTATTTATACACCAATATGCTGATCGGTAGGCAGCTTGGGGTTAAGTGGCTTGCTCAGGGGCACGTCAACCTACAACCCTCCAATCACAAGATGACTACTCTACCCAAAAATCATAGTCGCCCTGTTTTGATAAGCAAAACATAACCATGTCTTACTCTTGAAACAAAGAGAGAAGCTTTTTAAAAATCATGTTTTTGAATCAAAATATGAAACACTAGTGCTGTGTTAGCTTGAATCAGGACTGGTTCAAGCCTACAAATTAGGCTTTTTAAAAGCCGATTAGGCTTTTAAAAATGGCATATATTCAAACAGAAGTATTGCTTGAATTGGTTGTGGTGCTTTTATCCCTTTGTACCTTGATTTGCAAAAAACTAAGGACATAATCTTTGAAGTGGCAGTTCTTTTGATATCTAGTGGGTACTTGTCATTCGGACAAGATTACTTATATTGAAATGATTTTAGAAATGCAGAATGGTAGGAGGAATCTGTTAACAGTGAAAGAAAGCAGAGATGCACCAGGGAAAGGTGAGCTGTTCTTTATGAGATGTGCACAAGTGTATGTTGTTCCTGTGGATTGCTTAGTATCCAGAATGGCATTTCTGTGTCACCTCTCTCTTAAAGTCTTGCTGCGATAAGATGAGATGAGACAGGGATGATGGTAACAGCAAAACAATCTGTAAGTCTGTGTGTCATAAATGGGTTGAAGGTGAGGGAATAAGAGAATTAGATGGATATAGAGGGGGGTACCAGGATGAATGGCAGTTAATTGAAGTGGTCCCCAGTGCGAACAAAGAGAAAAGAAAACAGACAAAAAAAGAACAGCAGCCATGCATGACATATCCAGGAAATGAGCTTTGACACAGCTTCACTCTGGTTCTCAAACACAAGCTCACACACACAATCTAACAATTGCAATTATCCTGAACCGTGATGAACCATTTAAGTATTTAGCCTATGTGGGTGCAATCGCAGAGATAGGAGACAGTGTTTTAAAAGGTCTATTGTTTTTTCTTCAAACACATGAACATGGATGCAATAAACTGTTTTCACTCTTTTTTTCCAGAATTTTCAGAAAATAGCATGGAATAAAGGGCTGCACAGTGGTACAGTTGGTAGCACTGTTGCCTTGGAGCAAGAAGGTCCTGGGTTCTATTCTTTCTCCCTGTGTACGCATGGGTTCTCTCTGGGTACTCTGGCTTCCTCCCACAGTCCAAAAACATGACTGCCAGGTTAATTGGTCTCTCTAAATTCTCCCTAGGTGTGAGTGTGTGTGTGTGTACATGGTTGTTTGTCCTGTCTGTCTCTGTCTGTCTCACTCTGGACAGACTGGCGACCTGTCCAGGGTGCACCCCGCCTCTCACCCAGAACGTTAGCTGGATATAGGCCCCTGCACCTCCCGACCCCACTAGGGACAAGGGTGTAAGAAAATGGATTAATGTAGCATGAATTCTTTATTATGTAGAATTTAGTTGCTGAGGACGCTTGAGATGTCTAAAACATCCCAAGTGCATTTTTGCATAACAAAAGTAAACTGTATCAAATGAAAAAACATGTATGTTTGATCCATTAAACCCAGTTTTATTATCTCGACATGAGCACAATCCTTTGAAAATGTTGAAAGTAATTTGTCATATTTTACGAGAATAAATGTAACCCAAACAGAAATTACAACCAAAGCATACACTGAAAAAGAATGGAACGCAAAGGTTTTTCAGCATATAACTTAAGGGTGTAGGTGCATGGGAGCAAGATGGCTTGCTTACATGTACAAAATGGAAAAAGAAAGTCGAAATGGCAATGCATGCACGTGACAGTGAAATTGTCAAAGAGGTGAACTGACCAGTGACGAGCTTCATTGCTAAGTCAGCAATGAATCAATTGCAGTTCCCCTGTTCTACCTCGATTTTTTTTTTTCACAATCACTGATATAGCTTTGTTGCAAAAGTGTGTCAAGTCAGACTTGAGAGGTGAAGTTTAAAGTGCTACAGAATTCTTCTACATCCCACTTTATCTCAAAAGAAAGAGAGCAGAAGCTTCTGTTTTTGTTGTTTGTGTGTGTGCGTGTATGTGTGTGTGGGGGGGGGGGGGGCGTGTGTGTGTGTGTTGCACTTTGTAGCTGGTCCCAGAGCATCTGTTTCACAGCTGAATGCACATGGAGGCCATGATGAAAATCAGGTTGTAGTTTGTTTTCCATTTTCTGTGGTTGAAATAATGCTCTGCTTTAGTTTTACCATTGTGCTGGATGTGATTTGTCTTCTGAAATTTAGATTTGCAGAACAGGTGTGAAATGTTTCTTGTTCCAGGGAAGAAGTTAATCTTTTTTGAGTATAATAATTTATCAATGCATGTTAAAACGTAAAGCTGTGACACATTATAAGCTTTCTGTCATCTTCAGCTTAGATGGAATACCTCAGATGAAAAGAATCCATGCTTATCAACAACCATAAAGCACAGCACATATTTTTTTTGTATGTCGACATCACTTTTTTATTTCTCCAAGTTGCAGCCAATTGAATGTGGATGATGATTTGTTCTAAAAGTCATAATATAAACAAAAGGTACTTTTGAAAATGCAGGAAGATAAATATTTCTTCAATTTCTCATTGCATTTGACTACCTTAGTCTTTATCATGCCTATCCAGTCCACTGTTCTCTTTTCCTTCTACCTGGATGCTTCATTTCTTTCTTACCTCCAACACCTCCATCTCCAGTGTCACCCTGAGCTTTCATCTCGCCAGGGTGCTTGCTTCGTTAAAAAAAAAACAATTGGCAGACAAGCACCCTTGTCAGACACCATTCATTGCACTTGCACAGATATGACAAGTGTTTTAACAAGCACCACTGAGTTTTGCGGTGCAATGGAAACTGCATGCCAATGGCAAAACAGATTCGGTGACCACATAAAGAAGCAGTGAAGTTTGGACGCTGTTATGTTGATGTCCTTGTCAGATTTTAAAATACCTTTGCAGCCTTAAGGTACTGAGTAAAATGGTTTTATTTAGCTTTGCTACAGTTTGTCAAGAATGTGACTTTAGAAAGGGACAATAGAAAGGCAGAGTATGCTGTACGGTTGTACGACTACTACAGGGACAACCAAGAGACACATGAGGCAAATAACTGCGTAGACGGACAGTCTTCAATTAAATTAAAAGTCATTGATTAATCTTGCATACATGTGTTTGGCCCCTGGGAAGAAGCCAGTGCACATTGAGAAATGCCCATGTGCCTATGTAAACTCAAAATGGAAAACCTTACATTTTTTATATAGCCTTATATATAAAAAAAATATATGTAAGGCTATAGGCTATTTTTACATCCTTATAATAATAGATTCAACATCAGAGATTTGCACAACGAAGATTTAAATGAGATACCGTTCCTTAGGGCATTATTATTTTTAACTTTCTGATTGGGGTTCTTCTTGTTAAGGATGCTCCAATGGAAATTTTGTGGCCAGTTTTCTGAAAGCTTTACTCTGTTTCTTCCATTTGACCAAATTAGGATTTTTTATTTTGAATTTACAGTTTGAAGAGACAGTATTATGTAAAATCAACTTCTGTGAGTTTTACACCATCATAATCTTACCTGGAGTGTTGTCTTGATTCTTTTATGCATGTAAAAGAATGCATAAAATCTTTTAATTTGGCAGCAATCCAACAGTGCAAAACGCCTGGGTGCATTGAGGCACAGGTCCTCCTGAGCGCTGCAGTTTCTAAGCTACCGGGCTTCCTCCTCACAGGGTACCCATCCCCCACGACTCCTCCACCCAGCTCCTTCAAACTAGCCAGCAGCAATTAGCAAACTGCTAATTTTGCTATTGGGCAATATTGGGCATTTACTTAACTTATTGTACAACCTACTTGTCAGTGCAACACTAGTAAAAATGTTGCTAAAAGGTTAATAAAGGAGCGATGTTGTGACGACTTCCTGAAGACAAAGTTTCAGAAACAGCAGGAGTTTTTAAAGAAACAGAAGTCCAATTTCAAGCCCTTTAATTAGAAAATCAGATATCTTTTGTCATTTAACAACTGAAGGTAATATAGTTACTTAATTGTGCTATAAAATGCCTCTATTTGCCTGGAAAATCCATAATACAACCTCTTCCTAAGAACAACAACATTCAAAATTGTTATTTTATAACTGTAACAGAGCGAATGTGTAAGAGCTTTTGTGGTAAACCAGGTTTTTACAGTTTCAAAAAAAAGATGGTGATTACAGAGTTAACACCTTAAACTGTTATTGGAATATCACTTAATAATGTGGCTAACAGCAGATTACTAAAACAGTAGCATTTTAAGGTATTCTCTTGTAATTTTTAATCACTACACTGAGATTTCCAAAATGCTCTCAGCTTTCCAAATTTACAATTTTCCATGGGAAACAGGTTAAAATCTGAGAAGGAATATTCTGAGCAACTTTGCAGTAGAGTCAAATTTTTTATTATATGCTAAAGTCTTGATCAACAGCAGCTACAACAAACCACTATGTCTCTACATGCAACATCCAGTATCTTTTTAAAAATATACATCTCTGCTTCCTCTGACTTAATTTTAAACACATTGTCAATCTTGAAATGAATTTGAATCACCCGGGGAAAAAAAAAACAAAAAAACACATTGAGTTTCCACGGCCTGTACACTGATCAAAGTTTTGAGTTTCCAACAAGCCTTTCAGGCCTGATCAAGCTTCAAATTGTCCAGCCGATTTCTTGGTTCATCTTTACTTCTTATTATGGCTAAAATGGCCTCTTCTTCTCTCACTCACATTCTCATCCACTTCGGTTTTAAGGCTTTGAGTACTCTCTGCCTCTCACTAAACGTACCAGTTGAATAATCAAACACTACATTTACTTGAACAAATTAGCTACACCCAAATTTAAAGTCAGCCTATACGACCATAATTACTGTAATGTACCATTTCCAGTCACTTTGACTGTGCTCCAAGCAGAAAGGGACATATCAAGATTGTTTTAAGCAGGAAATAGGTTTGTACAAAAGGTTGTTGCATTGTTCAGGAAAGTTTTTGTAAGTTGCTAAAAAGGTATGAAGAAAAGTCAAATGTAAGTATTAGTTGTGTGTGAATAAACACACACCCACATGCACACGTACACAATTGAACCCAGAATTTTATATATACCAAGTAAAATGACACTTCCAGCTTTTTACATATCTGTCTGAAGGTTAGTCACATCATATATTTGACATTTGTTATCTCGTTATTGTGGCATTTAGGAATAATTCAGGTAATTCGTCAAGAGTTTTGTTTTTAAAACACCAGCATAGATGTACTGAATTACACAAGTTATTTGATAGTTGTGCACCAGTACAGCACACTTAAAAATACCAATAGCTACAAAAGCTTGGTCAAACATTTAAAAACTTTAATTTGTCAGTGTAATTAGGAGTATAATATCCAAAATAACATAAATAATAAAGAATCTGAAACCCACAAAAAACAATACATTGATTACTTTGCTAAAAAAACAAAAAAACAAAACTGCAACAAGCTTTTTTTCAAATAGTTTAGAGTAATAAAGCATGACATCTCTCAGAGCACAATGCCTAGAATTAGACTCAATAGGTATGTCCTTGGTATATACTCATGATATACCCTTGAGTTTTTTCTTTTTGTTATTGGGACCGATACAGATATTCATATCGGATCGGTGCATCTTTACTTAAAGCATGTGATGCCATCATAACAAGTGTTCCACATTCACTGAACAATGATCTAAGCCAAAAAGGATACCATCTCTGATACAGAAAATATAGGAAGGGCATGCTTTATAGACCATGACATATAATTTCCTCTCTTCAGAGAGCTACATACTGCCCCTCTATTTCCATCAGAAGGCAGCCAGGCTCCAGTGATGAAACTGTTACACTTGCAGGTTTGTTCTTTTTGTTTCATTCCCTATGTCCTTTATATTCTCCTCCCCTGTCTGTGTCGCCAAATTAAATGAGACTTCAGCTTCATATCAGTGCAGTTCAGCTGCATAAAGGTTACGTGCATCTAAATGACAGTTAATATGCAACATCTGCCAGAGGGGCTCAGATAATGTCCTAGCTAAGCATTTCTGTGTCTGTTTCTGTACATTTTGCATATACTAGAGTGGATTACAAATTTCCATAATGGAATCAACAAGCCAATACAGGTGAAAGGAAAGTGGATTTGATGTTTAGATTCAATATCTGTCTGGAATTGACCTAGATTTTGACAGTAAAATCATAAACTATAAACTAGTTTGAAAATAAACTGTTTTTAAGACTGTATGTAGTGCTTTTTGATTAATACCATTAATAAGTGTCTTGAAGCACAATAACATGGCAAATAACAAGGTAAGATTAGTGGTGGATTAAGTCGAAATTTAACTGAAACTGAACTTTAATGCTTTATTTATTCAATCCTATTCTTAATTAAAATGAATAATTTACATTAAGAGTTTTTAACATAGCTACAACATGTTATAGCTGATTGAGGTTCAACTTACTTTGTAAATAGCATACAAAACAATAAATGAAATAACAGTAAAACCCTATTTTTAAAACAACGTTTCTCATACATGGTACAATGTTGCATCTACTCATTGTGTAAATATTTAGTGACTGTTTAAGGAAGAAGTCTCTAACTTTGATCATCACTAGCAAATGTTAGCAAGTTTTGGAAGCATCTCTCCCCCAATACACCTTAGTCAAATATAGGGTTCATTACCAGATTGCAGAACAACAGTACATGCTGAGAAGTTAATCCAGCCATTCATGTATGCATGAGCAAGGATGCATCTAAACATTGCAGAAGAGTTGCTCATGAGGATAAGAGATTCAAAATCTTGAATGTTGCTCTTTTATCTTATTGTATCATAATTCTTTAAAATAAATGCATTTATTTTAGCCACAAATTTTAAAAGTTCATCTCAATAAGAAATCTGTTTAATGCAAAGCATGTTTGAAACGTTTCCTTAAATCTAATTTTTTTGTCATATCCAAGTAGCTGTAAAACATTTTTGCTAGTATACTTTCATTTGTGAACCTACTGGCTCGGCATGCAGCCACTTAGGCTAATTTAATTTGGGAATGTGGTGTTGCTGAAACTGTCATGATCAAAACACTGATATTGAAAATAAGTTAATGAGCTCAGTGCCTTAACTGGCAGAGGCAAAGTACTTGTCTAACATTGCTGAATCAATATTGTTGTATCATATAAGTAAATTAGTTCTCTGCAGGACTTCTGCATATGAAAATGACATGTTTAATAAAAGTATAATTTTAAGAAAAATGCTGTAGTCTTAAATTGAGAGTATTCAACTTGAGTAAAATAATAAATGGCTGGGATTCAAAATTAAACACACTGCTACTCCAATTAAAATTACAGACATTGTTGGAAATATTTGGTGTTATTTCTGTATATGAGTCAACAAATTAGTCTGGGTAGTTTGGCCAGAGAACTGGGTTCTTGACATTTATTCACTGTAGACATTGCTTTTACTCTTCTATATATTGTAATAATCTCCTGAGAAAGGGGGCACTGCAAAAATCATCAAGTATTGATCTGGCCTTTGAGCTTTCCAAACTCCCAAACCAATCAAGCATGTGCAGGATGCGGCAGAACAAGCACGGTCTATGTCCCAGAGGAACAACAGCCAAAATGCTGATGCCAGATACCACAGGCCCCCTTTAATTTTCTGTGCTCGGGCCTTTAGAGTTCAGAGGTGGCTTGGCACCAAGCAGAGCACACACTCAACATTAGGCAGAATATATTTATGTTCTGCATCATTGGAGCAATTGCTGACATTTTTAGACAAACTGATGCTCATATATGCATATCACAAATGTTTGACAGCATATGATGCAAGAACTGATATAATGGTACCTTTTGATGTGGTTGAAGAAATGCTGTGTTGTGTGGTGACAGTTGAACAGCCTCCTTTCGGCCTGCTGACCAGCAGTGCACATCAACAGGTTATGGAGGGGAACAGTCTGGCACTTTCTCTGACATTTTTTAAAAATTATTTTAAATTGTAGCAATATGATTGAAGTTTTAAAATCTTTTTATATAACTTGACACAGGAAACCTAAGTTTGGGAAATAATAAGTACATTAAATGTACCAAGCTTACAAAGTCTATTGAGCATCCACAAGGATCTCCCTCACTGTCTCACCACACTTTCGTTTCCCCATGCTCTGTCTTGTAGAGGGGAAACATGACTTGTTTACAGTCTTTGTAGCGACAACTAAATGAAATCACATTTTCCATCAGTCAGTGAGTTAATTGAGGCTAGCTCTTCCATTAGCTGTCTGCTCACATCTGCTTTGTTGGGAGCCAGACCGATCAATGCTTACTCAAGGGCTGGGATACTTGCATACACATACACATCCTATTCACACATGCATTTTCTACTCCTCTTGAAGTTTATAGCTTACAGATGCAATAATTTATCATAATTTTTCATTTCATTTAAAACTGTTAGCCATTTACAGTTATCTCTACTGCTCTTTTGTTGTTGTGCCAATACTTAACATTCAATTGTAAATTTGATGAACATTAAAGGATAACACTTCCACCTGTGTGGATGTTAGTATCAGAAAGTAGGAAAGTTGAGTAGCTCTTCTTCTATCCTTTGTGTAGGAAGGGCTCTAGCTGTTCCCACAGTCTTGGCAAATTCTCCCTCCCCAAATCCTTTTTTGAGTAATTCTGTTGTCCTGCCAACAGTGAGTGAAAGCACACAAGTGTATTATGGACTGGTCATGCATGAGTAATGAGGGGCCCCTATGGTGTGTGTGTGTGTGTGTGGGGGGGGGGGGGCTTGGTGAGTTGAAGTTCATTCTTCTACCCACAGAGAAAACTAGTTATTATGCACTTGCTTAAGTGGCCCTTCGCTCTTGAGCTATAACACATGCTTGCTTACACCTACATCGCATAGGTGCCACAAAAACCCAAAACAAAACAACCCCCTCCAAAAAAACATCACACCTCAGCATTGATTAGTAACTTGCTTCTGCAGTTTACTGTAATGAATACACCCACATCATCCTTCAGTGCTGTGCCTCTCATCCCACCTCCCACTCCCACCACCTAGTGCAATTTCCACACATAATCCATCTGTAGAAGGTTGGGAACAGGTTGCTGTGAGCTTCTCTCTCTGTGTACAAATCAAGCCAAGACAAATGCGACTGTGTTAGTGGAAATCAAAGTGTGACAAGTTTTCACACACCGGCAAGTGATTACTTTGGTGCAGTTTGAGTTTCAGTTTGAGTTGTGAGGATTATGGTGATACATTAGTCCAATCTGTGTTGATCTAGCAAAGCGGGAGATGAGCAGCCCGTATGTCAGATTGTCATTTGGATTGGTTTGGGTTTTATATCATGTCTGCTGTCGTCCAGCGTGTCTTGGCAAAAGCGTTTGAAAGCTGTATAGTGTTTGATTTTCAATACATTGCTGATGTCAGTGCAGATTACTGACATCAGTAGAAACATTCATCTATATATAGATATAGAAATTTATGTGTATATCAATATAAAGAGATATATAAAGATATATGTACAGGTATATGGGATATCCTCATGTATATGGGGTATCCACATGGAGCAAGTATGGAATGGAATGCTCTGTCACGCAGCTTTAAAAAGTAACACCAAAACTAAATGGAGAGGACTCCCAGCTATCACTAATCTCTACTTGGGAACATTAAGGTTTCTCATGCAGCTACACTGAATAAAGACCGGTGGACCAAGCCAAAAGTTGATTTATGCATATGCATTTTTTAACAGCAATAAGGTGTGCAGCTCACTCTAAATTTAATTGAATTGCTTACCCAAAACAATGTCAATGTTAATAAAAATACATTTATTCGATCTGTGAAAGAACATTTATATTTTATAGGTGCAACTGTAAATGAAGATGCACCACTCAATCATGGATGAATAAGAAAAGACAGTTCACACTTAATCTGTTCTGATAACTTATAAGTAGGTCGATGATAGGAAGCTAGGCATGACCCATTTTACGTCTATAAGTTCATCAAAAGGCTAATATCAGTTTTGTTTTGAATATAAATCTACCAAAATTAAAATAGGAAATCAAACTGAACAAAATCCTGAAACAAACATGAATTTAGTATCCACTATGATAAGCCTAATCGGTACATCCTTGCATTTAGGCTTTTGTATTGGTTAATTAGTTTTAAAAACCATGCCAAGTTCTATAACTCTTTCTTTGAAAGATGGATTTAACAACTATCTTTTGGGTTTTATTTATTTATATTTTTTGGAGTTATGTGTTAATTTTGAAGAAAATAACTGAGTTGAACACCTCAACCAGACAGGATGCAAAAAGCCAATGAATTGAATGCCAGCTCCTCCATGTTGTCTGGAAAGTTGTATCAATTCACCCTTAAAAATGAATAAATCCATGATTATACGAGTATTCCATCTTTTTTTAAATTTTATTTTAACACACATTAACTACATGATCAGTTCCTGCATACACTCTCAGCTTGTGATGTTTTTCTGAGCTCCCTTCCATATCAGTGTCTCAGTATCATCAGGTCAAATTTAATCATGCTCAAAAAACACTGACATGCTCTGAACTTTGTCCAAGGTCACATATAACTCATTTGTCATGCAGAGGCTTGTTTGCTGGTGTTGCATTGCTCTCTGAACTCCCCTCTTACTCCTGTTAATTTGGTTTCTTCTATGCTGGCTATTACACATGTGTGTCTGTGCTGTGTGTTTGTGTGCATACAGGGTGCTCAAACATGCCATTTTTTTCATGCTACAGGCTTGGCTGTGGTTTCCAGTCTTAGATTGTTTTGGTTTCCTGAAGTCACAGAACATTACTCCTGAGCTATGGCAGAAGCTCAGGAGCAAAGATGAGAAATGAGTGCACAAGGCTTGTGTTATGTCTTTGTTTACTTTTGTATATGCTCTCTTTTCACCTAATGAAAGATACTGTCAAGATGTCCAAGCTTAATGTACAGCAAAATCCAAACTCTAATTAAATTGACTGGATGTCACCTCTAAGGGTTGGTAGAGTATTTTATGATATAGTATGTTTAGGTTGGAGTCATGTGGAGCTGAAATTAAGTGGTCAAAAAAAGATAGGCAGAGGCTGGGGATTTATTGTTCTTCTCGGATTCTCAGCATGCAGTCAGACTGAATTAAAATGGCTCTACGAGGTCAGTGTTGGCCCCAGGACAGGCTGACGAAGCGAGTGCTGTCTGTCAGTGCCCAGGCCCTATTAAATGATCAGAGACTACCTTCCCCCTGACACCAATTTGGCTGAGATGCCTTAGCTGTTTTCTGAAGCCTAGCCCAAAGGTGTCTATGTGTCTATGTGTGTGCACACATGCATGAAATATGCATTTTTAACCTAATTTTAATCTGCTATGTAAAGTGTTTGTATTACATAAATCTCCTTGTTTTGTTCTTTTCCTCATATGTCAATAGGCTTACTGATGCAAACCATGGTCTTCTATGCATACTCAGCCTTGGTGCATGTTAGATAAAAGTGGGTTGAACAAACACACCACAGTGTGTCTGAGCTTTGCCTACAGCATATTTTCCTGTAACTGGTGCATAGACCTGGGAGCAGAATATATCCCTACAGAGCCATTTCAAGAAGCCATTGTAGTGTTAAATTGTTTTGATACCCATAGGTCTAAGAGGCCTGAAGATACTCGAATGTGCCACTTTCAGTTACTACTCAACTGTTTGCTAAGTTAAGTAATAATTTTCACACATACAAATATGCAGGCTACTGTATTTAGTTTTCCCTTACAGAAAGAGAGACGTGAAGATTTGGGTAATGTTATGCACATTCTCTGAGATAATTAGGAGCTACAATAACAAAGAAGCCCCATTATTTAGCTTAAATTGTGTACAGTGTTTCCACCAAGAGCAGACTATCTATACATTAGTTTTTAAAACCAAAGAAATAAACATGGTTGTTTTTGACAAAAAGGGGGATGTCCATAATTGGATGCGGCAGTCATTGTTTGTGAAAATTCATTTTTGATGGGAGAGGTATTTAGGGAAAAAAGTAAAAAATATGGAAGTGCGGATCCATCCTGACTTGCGTCAGAGGATCAGCCTGGTGGTGGTGGTAGTGTAATAGTATATAATAATTTCTTGCCACATTTTCTGGGGACACTTGCAGGTTACAAGTTAGAATCAAGGTTAATGTACGTAATAAAGTGGCTTTTGTGTATGTATTGGAGTTCAGTCTTTAGCCTTGTGAGAAGCAATTGCCTGAATTAAAGAAACTGTGTTGGTACAGTAAAGATGAAAATTATGCATAATTTTTCAACTGTAGAAAGCTGGCATGATTTTTTTTTTTGTCATACTTTAATCAGTAACGTAGCGACTGTGCCCGTTCTTGCAAACAAGCTCATTTTTGAAATTGCTTAAAGAGAAACAAAAAAATCCTGTCAGGAAACAGAAGTAAGTTAGCTCACAAACGGCTAGGGGTTAACGCTTCCTTTCTTTAATGTTCGCGAAACCTACAGTCATGTCTCTGAAAGTTTTCATCACTGGCGAAAATAAATATTCAGCCTGCTACTGTTAGTTACTCTTGCTGAAGTAAAACAGAACATGAAAGATTTATTTGATCTTATTGTGGCATAAAGGATGACGTGCAAAAAAACCAAAAGGAGGCTAGACGTCTGGAATTGTCATGTTTTATTTAAAAAACCCTCCCAACTTATATTGGTTGTTCTATTTCTGTCCGTATCTTGCATTCACCCACTCTCAATCGTTGTGGTTGGAAAGCATGAGTTACAAATGACAGGGGAGGCGGGTATGGGTTTCATTAAAAAATCATCCACAATAACACTGCAGAAAGCCATTTTCAAGCCAGTTGTTCTAGTTTTGAGTACTTTGTAATTTTATTTTTTCATCTGTTGAGCTCTTTGACTTTTTTTGTTTGATAATACATTCAAAAAGATGTCAAAAGAATATTGATTTAATAAATTGACTGATACTCTTTATGTAAGATTTTAACATTCCTCATTTTCTCTTTGTGTTAAAGTTAAATTATTATCTTTTGCAATAATGAAAAGTTTTCAGTGCATTGTTGTCTGTTTAACTCTGCTTAATTATCGGTATTGGAAAAGGCTTGAAGTATGCAGTTTGGTTACATTCAGTTGACTGAAATTGTCTAAAAACTGACCCCGAAAGCAGAAAAAAAGTAAAATCTGTTGGCAAACTTTGAAAAACTGACAGTTCTAGAAGAACTAAAATTCAATTTAAAAACTTTTTCATACATGTGAAATAAATGTAATGCGTGTTTGTGTGCTTTGGGAATCGTTAATCAAATTGAGTATTCTTGTTTTCAGCATCTCGCCCAAGTCTACACATTACCATTTTAATGACATTACTCTCCTATTAATCTGCTTACCACACAGCCAGTGGTGCAACTTATAAAACTATCAAAGAAGTACTTTGATTAAAAAAATAAAGAGAAGAAAAAAACAAGGCCATAAAAAGAGGGGGAGCAGTAATTAAAAACCCACACTAATGAAAGAAAACTCATAAACTGGTAATAGCTGTAAAAGAATGGAAAAAGTGCATATGCTGCAGTCTTGAATTAGAAATGTGACATATAAATGGATGTTCTTTACAGCCCAGAAAGTCTGGGTCTGTGGCAATACAAAGTCATACTCACTTTTAAAAAAACACAAACAAACCTCTGCCATGCCCATTTTAATTGTAAAATGTTGCATTCACTCAAGCTTAATCAGATAACTAAATGAAAGCTGACTTCAACATCTTCAGTGTGGATTTAGTAGTTTAGTGGTTGTAAACAGTTCATACTAACCTACATATACATATTGTTATATCCTGTGTTTTTTTGGACTCTTTGCTTCTGTTATTTTTCTGTATTAATTTCTTATTTTCTATCATCTGTGTTTGTTTCATATGTTAGTTCAGTTATTTTTATCTGGCTGCTCTTGTCATGTTTTACTCTTAGTGTGATCCAAATTTTATTCCGTGTGATAGTTACAGTTAGATTGATTTCTTGGTTCCCGTGTTTGTCCTCTGTGAAGGAGTTTTTCTTTATGTTTTATTTGCATTAAACAGTGTTCCTTTATGTGTCACATAAATGTAATGTTATTGTCTTATAGTCAAGATGTTTTTCTGTGCAGCTGCAAAGGGTGTACAAACTAATGGAACAAGATGTGTCTGCTGAACTTTCCCAGGCCGGTTATCTGGGAACTTGTTGTTTTTCCTGTGCACTCTATCTTCCCTGCACAGAGATAGAGTGTTTAGTTTTCGCATCCCGTAGATATGATAGTGAATGAGCATATAAAGTTGAACCGCTCCGTCTGTTTTTGTTCTCTCCTTAGTTTAGTCCTAGAAGATTAAGTCTCCGCCTCTGTTAGCTGAGAGAGAGGTGGATAAAGTAACCATGTAACTCTGAGTTCGTTAGAGCAGATTTTGTACTAGAACAGATTTTTCCTCAGGTAATGTATTTACTGTTCTCCGGCTGTATGCGAATTAAAGATTGATTTTGCTCCTTGACTTTTGTCTGGATCTCAGTTTCTGTATTGTGCACTTCACACCTCCCTTGTGCTTTGTGTCTGTCTACCACTTCATCCCCTTCCCCAGCTGCTAGTCATTTACCTCATTAAGCTTCATGCACTACTAAAGTGGAGATCTTCCATATAATTTTTAACATACAATAGTTATTTTTGTTATTTATCGTTTTGATAATACTCTGAACATTAACCATTTACAAACCAAGCGTGCAAAAGCTTATTTTAATATGGATGTTTATTTCATGGGTTTTCAAATTTAAAAACGTTTTCTCGTCCAATGAGCCTTGATTTCACCTGCAACATTTAGATATTATAGTCAAAATTTAGTTTGCACAATTTGGAATGATGGACCCATTCAGTTTTATCCAAGGTTCACACCATGAATGGTGTAATAGCACGAGTGATACTTTCTTGGCACATTTTGAGCCATTTAGCGCCAATTGAGCATCATTTAAACAACACAGCCCAATTATACTGTTCTTGCTAATCCTGCACATCTCCTTTTGACAAAGTGTATCCGTCTTCTGATAGCTATTTAAATTAGAATAATGCACTGTGTCAAATTGCAGTCACCTGATCTTGATGCTAAAGAAGCAATTTGGACAGTGGTGGAACAGGTGTTTTCACCTCATGGATTTGCACTCAACAATTCTTCATTATTCTATCATATCAATAAAGACAAAAAAGTCTCAGAAGCATTTTCACTATATTTTTCAAGGAATTAAGCTAGTTCCGAGGGCAAAAAGGGGCAGAAGCCTACATGAAATGCAATATGCATATGCATTACTGACACAGCATCATCATCTGAATAAAACATTCATGTTGTTTTGGCTCCAGAAAGAGATGTTTCATTCATAGACCATCTTGAGAAGATCAGTTTCAAATGTACTTGTGCTGGGTCTCTTTAGGTGCACGTTTTCCAGTGTGTTTGGGTGCATGTTCTTGGTTGTATCCTTTGATTGTGCTTCTATTGAAGAGGTGCACAACCAAAGAACAAATGCTTGATTCCTTAACACAGATATTTGACCGACACTGTGTTACAGTGATATAATTTTTTCATTTCCCTCTAGTAGTTTACTATCAAGTACATATCTACTTTATATATACTTTTTAAAAGAGAACACATGAAAAGTTAAGATGGTAGACAAAGCAATCATTTTCACTTTTTCCCGCAATAAGTTTCAGTACGTTTGCACATCGGTTATGTGAAGTCTATTTTACTATCCTAGTCGGTTATACATATACATTTATTTCTACAGCAACTAAGTCCATGCTAATTAGCATATATCCCAAGGATTTAGGTTTATTAAACAATATCTCTTTTCTTAGAATCCTTTTTCTATTTTAGGGGAATATTAAAACAGCACCATCAAGTTTCACATTTTTGTCAGTTGATTCTTTAAGACCCTAAAAAGAAAGATCTTTCTGTTTTCAATAATTTGCAGACTTTTTTGAATATAAAATGAGCTTAATAACAAGAGATTGACACTGAGACTATATACTCTGACAGATCTTGTTGAAGTGGAACAGCACAGTGTATGCTCTACTTGACAGGACAAGGCAACGAAAACTTTGTGGAGGAGTGTCAGCCACTTCTTATTGACTAGTCAGAATAACCACTTGTGGAAGTTTGTATCAAACATTCTGAAAAAAAGTGAACATTTACCTGCCAGTTACATGTAATGAATTTAGATTCAGGCTTAAATACTTTCCATGTAGGAAATGGAAATTAAAAAAAAAAAAAGATCTATATGTATAATCAGGTCAAGCTCGGTATTGATTGGTGTCAAGTGAGGTCAACCAGGTATTGATGTAAACATAATTTTTAATGGATGCACCCCTTTGGCTAGTAATGTTAAGTTTTTTGTGTGTATTTACATTTCTTGTGTAAATACACACCAGTGCAAACTAGGGTTTAGAGAAAATGTATGTTCAGTCCTTATTTGGGTTAAAGCTTAAAGTATGGGTTTATCACCCATACTTTTGTTAGTGTTTTACTGTAACAAGTGAATTTCCCCACTGTGGGCTGAGTAGAAGACTGTTCTATTCTAAATCAGGGTGGGAATTTTAGTAACAATTTAAAGCTTTTCTGCATATAACACCTGTGAAACACCTACTGCTATACTAGACCAAGGTTGTCCAATAGTAGGAAGGCAGTAAGTAGTCCTTGAGAACTACTGCCCTACTGCTTTTAGGGAGTAGTTCCAATACTGCTCCAATACTCATGAATCAACAGATGGCACATGCAGAAGAACTAATTCTATCTCTACAGTTAATAAAGCAACGTCTGGAGTTGTGACATCACAAATATATACTGGAAATGTAGTACAAAGTTAAGAAATATAGAAATAAAAGATATCTAACATATGAGTAATCTTAAGTCTTTTAAAAGTTCTGATCTACTGATTTCTTGTGTCAAACATTTTGACACAAGAAATCAAATTGTGTTCCTATGCAATTCTGCTCAAATCTCACGTCTTCTCAGTGTGCTGTCTGGGATTTCATCTATTGACATCAATTTCTCAGGTTGAATTGCAACTGGACTAATCAGCAAACAGAAGGAGTTGTGAATGAGGATGTTGATTTTCTGTGCTGTTTTAGATTTGTAATCTACTTATGGTCGTAGTTTGGCAGCGTAGGAAGTGAACGAAGCCATTCAATACATGTTGGCCACGCTTCCAAATATTGACTTAATATCAACAGCCATCTCTTGATTAAGCACTTTTCTGGTGGTTGTTTACAGTACATAAAATTGCCAGTAAGCTTTATAGCATTAAACATGGCCAAACATTAGCAATTGGATCAAATTTTAAATTTCAACAGAGTCCACGCCTCCAATAAGCAATCGTTTCTGAGTAGCTGAGAAATGATTGCTACGATTGCTTCATCCAGATCTTCTGTATGAAGCAAAGCACAGAACAAGGGACTGTTTTTGTTGTTGTTGTTTTTTTTTCTAGGCTATCTATTTTAGTTTGTTTCACTTTTTCTTTTTCTCTTTAGACTTTTCCCTTCAAGGGTTACCAAAGTGAAACATTTCCAAAGTCTCATCTGCATCTTGCAGGCCATCACAGCCTACTCTAAAATATAACATTTCCTAAGGTACATCTATAAAATACTTTACTTTGTTTCTGTGCTTTCTCTAACTTCAGTTTTAAACACCACTGCGACACCAAAAATAGCTAACTTGAGTGTTTGTCCTACAGCAGCGCTTCTCAATTCCAGTCCTCAGGCCCCCCTGCTCTGCATGTTTTAGATGTACCTCTATTCCAGAACAGCTGATTCAAATGATTGCATGACCATCAAGTGCTACAGAACCCTGTTAATCACCCACATATTCAATCCAGGTGTGTGGCATAAGGGAAACACCTAAAACATGTAGGGCAGTGGGGCGTGAGGACTGGAATTGAGAAACACTGTCCTACAGTAACAGATTGCGCTACAGTGAGTGTTATGGTTACCACAACCTGGTAGCACTTATGTAAGGTTCATTCACTGATCAGAAAAGATCAGAACATTGAGTCAAGGCCAGTCAAGCTGAAAATTATTAAATTCCTTTCACCAAGTGGTTTCTCTCTGTATTTGTACAAAAATGCCAATACATTTTTTCAACTTGTGTGGTCACATAATTTGTTCTCATTTGGCGAAATTGGTTAACAAAATTTGATGGTAAACAGAAACACATTAAAAAGACATACACAATAGGCAAAGAGGCTCGGAGCTGCCAACTCAACTTTGTGACTATATGAATCAACAAAGGATTAAAAGGCCAGTGTTGTTTACTTTCAGGATAGATGTCTCATTCTTGTTTACAAAAACCTATATATAACTGTTGTTGGTAATCCAGGTCTGGATTCTGATTGTGAGCACAACAGAGACCAACCTCTCAGGTAATCCCATCCCCTCAATTGACTTCTACCTTCTTGTCTCTCATCTTGCTTTACTGTCAGTTTTTTTATCTTCTTTTTGAGCAAGTATTTGGAAGTTTTGCTTTTAACATACTCACCAAAATCTCTGAATAAAAAAAGAATCCCTGAGATTCAACTTCTAGCAGCTGAAATTTGCTGTCCAAGAAAGTCTTATTGGCTTATCACATGCAGAGAAGAGCCATTCACATAATCCGTAAGCAGCTTGAATCCAACACATCCATCCCTGTCAGCTATTGTTCTGTTCAGGAAAATGGATAGCATTCTTCGCATTTTGCTGAAAGCAAAGCACATACATTTAAACAGTGCTGCCTGGTGAGCCATGCTTTCATGTATCATTGTTTGCTGCATGCTGCTCTGCTCGTTTGTGTTGCAAATTGGTTTACTGTGTGTGTTTGTGTGCTGCTTAGAAAATGAAAATGAGTTTTAGCACATGGAAAAATGTCTTTATTTAGGTTGTAGTAAAAATAAAAGAAGCTTAAAATAGTTCTCTACCATTCTGTTGACAACAGAATTTTTTTCTGTTGTGGAAAATAAACTCAACAGAATGGTAACAGAATTATTGTTGTCAGTAATCCAACAATTTCTACTACAAAAGTAGAGTTGAGTGGTTGTGAGAGACACTAAAGCAGTCCATTACCAGTGTCAAACTGTGCCTCAAGTAGCACAAGATCATGTATGCTAACTTATATGTTCTCATTTGGCGAAATTGAGAACATTTCGCCAACTTCGAAAAAGACCAACGTCACATGGTATGTCAGACAAATTTGTGAACCCTGAATTGGGCATTAGTGCAGCATTTCAAACTCAAGAATAAAACAAGTGCAGTTGCGGTTCTCAGATCTTTTTTTTTTTTTTTTCTTTACTTTGTGTCCGTTAGTGGAGTGTGAGGGGTTGTTCCCTAGGCAACCTGACCAGGGTCAGCATGTTGTGCTCTGACTTGCTGAGTGAGTTGCCATAAGCAAATAAGGCTGGTGCATTCAATCATTAGCACAATATGTACATTTGCATAATATGTACTTTTGCTTGTAAAATAAAGTAGGCCATGAGGCAGAAAAAAAAGAGTTTAAGTAGTGTGTTTTCTTTTCCAACAAAACAAATCTCTTTGACAAACACATTATTAGATAAAGCCACACTCCTACAAAAGAAATAAGGTTCTGTCAGACAAGTCTGTGTGTGTGCTGTTTTAATGAGGTTGATGCCCGCTAACTATGCCCTGGTTGACATAATGTGAAGAAAAGACAGAATATGTTTTCAATGTGTGACACAGACATTGAAATACACAGACATTGAAATACTACAACATATACTGTTGTATACCTTTCATATGTGCTGTATGTGTATGTCAGTGTTGAAATCATAGATTTATCTTTAGTTAATTTCTCACAATTCATTCTCAAAAGACAATAAAAGACCACAGCAATTGTGTGTT
Source organism: Poeciliopsis retropinna (assembly GCA_010277075.1). NCBI lineage: Eukaryota > Metazoa > Chordata > Actinopteri > Cyprinodontiformes > Poeciliidae > Poeciliopsis > Poeciliopsis retropinna. The sequence continues at coordinate 8,385,622 of VMRM01000024.1, read as the reverse complement.
GACAGTTCTTTTTAGTGTTTATATCTGTTGTTGTACCTGACTATCTCGGTTTGAATTAATTCTGGTGTTGGTTTTCTTTTTCTTTTTCTTTTCTTTTCTTTTTTTTTTTTTTTAAAGAAGTCAAAAAATGTCTTTGCTAAATAGCATCCTCGTACTTTACATATGTATGGGTGTGTGTGTGTGTGTGTATGTCCATGTTGTGATTGTTATAGTTGTGATTTTGTGAATAAATTTTATGTTTGTCATATTCTTAAGATATCTTTGGATGTGAACAGTATTGTGAGTAATGTTTTTTTTAGTAAAGTAATTTCATGCTAAATCTAGCTAGATTACAGTTTTGGTCCCAAAAAGAGGACTTCAAAACTGGTTAAAGTCGACACAAGTTAAAATAAGAACAAGTTTGGCTTTCAGTGAGAATGCTTCAAGGATATCGAGGATATTATTTATATGATTCTTAGAAATTTTTAAGAGGCTGATTATTTTCTGCAGCCTCTATTGTTTTATTTTCTATAAAGAAAATAACAAGAGAGAACAAATTCTTTCATTTGTCATGACTGTGTCTTACCTGCTAGATACATTTTTCTACTACATAAATCAGCATGGTGTATTAAATTCAGACATTTCGACATGTCCTAATATAATCTTGGGTAATATATTTTCTTTCTCTTTCATGAAAGCAATGCATTCTGTCTTTTGTACTTAAATGTAACAAATGGCCATTTATACAATTTTCTTCATGTCATTTTGAGATTTTCGACTGTCCATTTCTTAAAAAGACACACTACTATGAAACCTGATGCTGCGCCATATGATTGTTTCTCAAGTACATCCAAGGAGGCTGGTTAAGTACAGATGCATGATGATCCCTGGAGTTGGTTTTTAACCTACCAAATGTAGGTTTTCAGTGTGACTATATATCTACATCAGTATCATGACGGGGGTTATCAGTAAATAATATACTTTCACATTAAACCAAACACACAAGCAGTAGATCAGTGATACTAGACATAAATATGTTTCTCAAGTACGTCTGGAAAACCTTAACATGCAGTTTTTTATCATTTTTGTTTTAAATACCTCACTTTGCTTGTCCTTTGTATCACCTCTTTCCTCTCCCTTCTTTACTCATTTATTAGTCATAGCTGTGCAGAGCAGTTGATTGTTCTTACATATGCAACAATTTTCATTTTTAGCTTATTTTCTTTCCTTCTGCTGAGAACTTGTTCCACTGAAAGCTCAAGAAGGAGAAGCATCAAGCGGCTGGTACTTCTGCTGATCTGCATTCTTATGATCATTCTTATCCTGTAAGGTGTGAGTCTTTTACTCTTTATTTTATCTCTTTACCAAGAATACACAGAGTTTATAGACATCCAGTAAATCACTCATGAAGCTTATAATTTTGTTTCAACCTTGCTCAAGCAGAATGTGTAACAATTAAGCTTTTGTGTTTTATAGTCCGTCTGACAGACTAATGTTAACATAAATATCTGATCTTACTTTTCCACATTTTATGTTAAATAATTTCTTTCATCAAAGTTCGACACACAAATACTTCATTATTTGAATGTGGAAAAAGATTTAGACTTTTATACAAATATCCCCATAGCATTAAGCTGCCACCACCATCCTTCATTCTAGGTATGGTATTGATATGTTGGTGAGCCGGGCCAGATTTCCTAAGAAACTTTTACTTCACAATTATGTACTAATTTGTTGTGATCTAGCACATGACGTTCTATTACAATACATTGAGTATTATGGTTTTAACATGAAATTGTAAAAATGTTCAGGGGATATGAATACTTTTGCAAGGCTCTACGTGTGTTACAAGGAATCTTTTTAATCCCATATGGCATGCCACATATTGTCCTAGAGGCTAACCCCGCCCATGGCTTTGATTTGGTGAGTGAAAAGATAATTATTTCATCTTTCACTTGAAATTTATTATCAGCACAAGAGAGACAGGTAAATGACAGGTAATTGCTTTTCAGAGTCAACACCATTCTTCCTCCAATACACGAGAGCAAGTGGGGAGAGGTGAGGAATAGAAAAAGAGCTGGTGAGAACAGTGAGGCAGAAACAGAGTGGGATGAATGAGAAGGAAGGGCTAATTTCCATAATGAAAAGGTAATAATTTGTGGTGTTAGTGTTAGTTTCAGCCGAGTGTCTACGGCATGTCAGTTCCTTGCCCGAGGTCATTGTGTGGTACCAGTCATGCATACTAATTTGTTAACAAAACCTGCACGGCCTGCCCCTTCTCAAGAATGTCAGTTTCACCTTTCTCCCCTTTCCTCACTTCTTTCCGATTCAATCAACACCCACTCACTTTTCACTCATCATCCAGCTTCATCATTTCCTTTTCTTTCCCCACATTTCCTTATCTTTTTATATTCTCTATGTGGCAATAACAAACAAAGCAATGAATTATATGAGTGTGTGATCTCAAAGGCAAAGGAATATGATTTTATAGTTCCTCTGACTTGTCCTGTTTTTATTTTTTTACTGTAACATCGATAAAAAATGCTTCTTTCTTTTTGCACTTAACACACAGACACACACAATCCCTTCAACTCAGCAACATGAATGATTTAGGACAGTGCACATTGACTATCTGCCACCTGCCTTGGGCTCCGCTCAGGCCCACCTAGCTGCTGGCCCTGCATGTTAATGCCCTATGGATAGGGACTTGCATGTTAACATGCAGCAGGACACAAAGCAGGTTGACAGATTGACGGAGTAGACACTGTACACCTCTACAGCTGGTTCAAAATGAGACATTGTGATGTCAAGGGAGCTCCACCATCAATTTGCTTTTTTTTTTTTTTCTTTTTTTTTTGCACATGTTTAGCACAAGTTGCTTCCTATGAATGACTAAAATGGTGTAAAAATTGAAAGGCATTTAATGATGTTTTTTTCAGAATGGTATGGAAATGTCCAGTAAAAGCATAACATGAGTATTCTGAGTATTCTAATCAAATGGTAAGAGATTTTGTCATTTCTCACAACAGAAACCTGTTTTAACAAATGCTTTTGGAAGGACTGATAATGATTGCTGCTGTTGCTATGTGACTAATGGAAACTGGTTTAAAGTGCACTTCCCTTTTGCAAGCTAGAAGTTTGACTGTTTCTCTGCTCCTGGGACTACGAGCCATCACGACATGCTAAGCCCTCGTTGCTGCTGGAATTGAAGAGCAGCGTTGCTCTGGTTATGTTATAAATGGAAAAGAAAAGGTCTTTGTGTTTGGTCACAACACAAACAGACTGAATCATAGAGGAAAAGAACACACAGGGGCTGAAGGGTTTTTAACTATAACTGCTGTTGCATATTTACATAAGGAAATGGCCTTAGTAAAACATTTTACAGTGTTGATGATGACACTAAGTTTTGCACTGATTCATATTTGACATGGACTGAAAATATAAGAAAAACTAGTAGTTTTGCTGTATTCCATTTCAATTGTTTGATTGAAATTGAGTAACTGAAGCACTTATACAAGGTCTATATATATATATATATATATATATATATATATATATATATATATATATATATATTTACCCTATAAAACAAACAAAATTATGAATTTGTCAAAGCTATTGTTCATATACCACAATCTCTGTGGTTTAGTAGACTATCAACATTTATAATTATTCATGATCTAATGCAGTCAAACTGCCCACTCCCACCTACGGTAACAAAAGTAATTAAACACAAGATGTATAGATTAACGTGATACCCTTGAAACTGAGTGCATTTACATTTTTTTTTACTGTTTTTTGTTGTTGTTGTTGTTGTTAACTATAAGTTGTGCATGCTTTTATCTTAGGTAAACATGATAGTTGTGTGGACAATGAGCATTTCATTTAATTAAAACATTCACCACACCATCACTTCCATACATGCTCTTCTTATGTATGTATGCCAAGCTGGTGTGTCTAAGGCTAATGTCTTGTCTTAGACAGCGATAGGAGGTAATTCAAATTCATTGTATGCATGTGGTCACTTTTTACCCATTAATTTTTGTTTCCAACTCACTTGCTTTTCTAAATAGACTAGTTTGCATGGAGAATACTAATGTGTAACTTGCAGTCAATTTTATGAGGTTGAGTACATTGCAGGCTTAGAGCAGACTGTTCATGAATTTCAATTGAGATTTTCAATAATCAAGTTGGCATAATTTTAAAAAGTTTGTTCATTTGACTTAGCATTAGTTGTTTTACGTGACAAATGTATTTTTGGAAAATTTTATGAGCATAATGTAGCAAAGAAAAAAATTGTTTATTTAAAATAAAACAAATACAGCAGCCAATACATTTGTTTAGAGAAAATTATAATATATTTGTAGAGAAGGAATTTTTTAACCCAGAGTGGAAGTTTAGAATGTTGGAAGGCATTGTGTTACTATTTGGTTTATGTTTGTGTTTGTTCTCTAGATGAGGTGTTTTCAGCATAATTGGGTTCTTGAATTCTACAACTTTTTACTCCATGCCTCAGTGGCAATGCAGCACAAGAAGTCTCCATCAATCCACATTCCTTTACCATGTTGGTGTGTCACTACTAGAAAATCAACAAAGACCGGACTGCTAAGGGATTTGATTGTTCTTATTTATGGGAGAATTTTGTCAATTACATGACACTATAATTTCCAACAAATTGCACTGTGATATTTGTCACACCCATTCTCGTGGAGGAAGCTAGCTGAATCATCAAAATGTCACCTACCCCTCACATCAGTTGATCAATGTTTAAATTTCCAATTAATGTGTTTAAGTTGTCTCAGTCAGTGATGCCATGTCCCCTGTAAGTTAAGGCAGCCATGCATGAATTCTAATTTGGACACATCTCATTGAAATGAACTCTATGGTGTTTGAAAAGACAGTGAGGGTGCAGTAGACAAGACTGTGACATTTTGTGATAGATTGTACATGTCATTTTAGTCTGTAAATGAAAAGATGACTGTAGTAAACGGTAAAGAACTTAATATTTAAATAAAAATAAAAATCAGCACATTTGTGATTAACATTTTGCTTGTGAGCAACATTTTGAACACAAGATCAGCAATAGAGAAAATTATATCATTTTGTGGTATTTCCGCAGATAAAAATTTCAGTAGGTATAAAGATTTGCAGCATACATCAATTTCTTGATGTATGCTGCAATACATACATCAAGACATAGTCATAGTCTCAAACAAGCAAATGCTTCTTGAAAGCTATTAACAAAAAGAGTACTTTGTACACCAGTTATGTTAAGTAGGGAATCTTTGTTAAACAAAGCACAATAATTGCTTTCAATCATAGTTTAAAATGTAAATGTGGTATTGATCAATTATATCATGGATCCAATACTTACAAAAAATTAAACTGAAGTTGACCCAATAGTTTTAATATCTTGAAAGATTTAGATTTTCAGTTATTCATTCAATCAGGAGGACCAAGAAGTATCAAATAAAAATTTGCTTTCTTTATTTTCTGAGGCTGCAGTGTAGTTTCTTAATGAAAAAATAAAGCAAGTCTCTAAAACATTGAGTTGCCACTTATATGTTCATACTCCCTTGTGAGAGCACTGACACAGGCATTCATAGACTATTGACTGCCTGATAGAAGTCATGTCCTTACAGCTGTTATGTGTAGCAGCTTATGTTTTCTTAATTAAACTATATGATTGCTCTGGGATGATACAGCTAGTCATTTTGGACAGATTTCCCAAATGTCCTGGGATTCAGGGGCAGGAATAAAAATTGTTTACTGTTTTAGATTGGGCAGCTGTCTACTTTTTATTTTATTTTTTTTGCATTACATTCTCCCTACTATGCAGACATCAAATGGACTGGGTGCACGAAAGGAAAAAAAAATGATCAAAAGAGAGGGAGAAAGTTCAATATAGAAATACTTCCAGTGTTTTCTTGTTGGTCACTGAGGCATGGATAACTATTCTCCCAACAATAAGTGGAGGCGACAGAGGTTGTCGGAGAGCATCCATCCTTCGCCGTCCTCTCCACCACTCTGCTCTCCTTTCCTCTTCTCTTGATCAAGGCCTATATTATTGTTAGAAAACAGTGGGCTATTTGCTTTTAAATAATTTCATAAATTGCACGAACTAAGGACAGGTAGTAGAAATTATTCATTTGACTCTTTTTTGTCTGTGCCCTTTTTAGGTAAAAGTAAATAGTTAAAATGGTTGACTCTTGATTATAGAATATTCCCCTTTGTTTGTAGATATGGTCATTATACTGTGTAGTGTTTCTGTGAGCCCATTAGCCCTGAACCTTACCCACACACAACAAGCAGACCCACCCTATCCCCATTTGAGAATATTCATTTGGAGCAAAGGGGTGGCTCTTTTTTTTATTCTTGATTGCACTCGTTGGGAGCAAAGGCATGAACATCGACAATTCCCTTTTGACAGTTTGAAAGTCAGTGTATATAGCCATGCTGAAGTCACTGTAGCGTGTTAAGCTGTGGTTACAAATTATTAGCTGCAAGCAGTGTGGAAACAGAGCAAGTGGCTCTTGTTAGACATGGGGATTTGAAAACCTGCATCTTGTCGACAGTGTTGAATGTGTTCAAAGCTCAGTGGCTTCAGACCCCATTCCCCAAAGGGATATTTATGGAAAATACATTGAACTGGATACTGATTCCTTCTAGGACGAATATGTTTCATTGAGCGGGCTGCACAGTGGTAGCACTGCTAACACACAATAAGAAAGTCCTAAGTTTAAATCCCTGCCAGGGGTTTTTCTGCATGGACTTTGCATGTTCTCTTTATGTATTCTCAGAGTACTCGGGTTTCTTCCCACAGTTCAAAAACATGACTATTAGGTTAATTGGTCTCTAAAACTGTCCTTAAGTGTGACTCTGTCTGTCCTGTCTCTCTCTGTGTTGCCCTTCGATGGACAAGCAACTTGCCTTAATGTAACTTGCCTTTTGCCTGATTACAAATAGAGATAGGCATCGGCCCTCCTTGTGACCCTGCAAGGATAAGCATGTTTAGATAATGGATGAATGGATATTGCATAGTATGCATAGTGCTTGTTCTGGTAAATCAAACAATGTCATTGAAATGATTACAGGCGGTTATATGGATCCATCATTGCTCTGGGTAATCACTTTTGTCAGTTGGTGGATAGACAGACGGCCATGCAGGGCACTCTGAGGGCAGCAGACGTTTCTGCCTCCCCTGGGTCAGTGATGAGGCACAGCCAACACAACAGGAGGCCAGCTGACACCTGGGTCACCCTAAGAGAGTCTGCTGTTCATCTAGCCTCTTTGTCTCGCTTCACTTTGCAGCTCTCAATGGTCCCGAGGCCACTGTCTCTATCTCTCACACACGCGTGCACACGCACCCCTACACACAGATATATATATATAACATTATAATATATGTGTGTGTGTGTGTGCACAGACTAGTTTTATGTCTGTGTATTTGTGGTTTCCTCCAAAACTGGAAGGCAGCAGCAAGTTTGGGAGAGCAAATAATTGCAAATGTCAAAGCAATGGAGTATAAACTGTTAGCTTGCAGTGAGTGTGCATTATTTGTCATATTGGTATCTGACGCATGCTTGTGCAGAATCTGTAGATGGCATTTAATATAGTAAGAATTCAACAACATTAAAAAGAAATGATTAGATAACATTTTCAGAACATAAAGGTCTAATCGACTCCATAGGTGATAGTCCTTTGTATTGTTTGCCATATGCTGCAATAACGGTTGATTATAACTTTCAGTTTGAAAAAACTGCCCACAAACTGGAATTTAGATACTCTTACTCTTACAAGACCTTATGGCAAAATGTACTGAAACACTACAATATTTTTGATCAAAGTAAATCTGCCTCCCAAATTGTGTACTAGCTACTATCCGTATTTGACTTCCACCGAGCACATAAGTCTAATCTATTGTTGTGGATTCAGAAAAGCCACTTCTTCACTGTCCAGTCTCACTGTCCCCAGCTAATGTCTGGTTTCTTTCTAGTCAAGAGTAGCTCCGTTAAGGTGTATTCCTCACGATTGTGGGTGTAAATATGGGCAGAAAAGTGAGCAGGTCGCAAGCGAGTAGGAACTGTGATGGACTCTCTGATCATTGTATCAGAAACTCTCAGTAAGGGAGAACCTAAAGCATGTGGTTTTAATTGACTCAAATAAACCCAGATATCTCATTTTGTCTTACAGAAATGTATTGGTAGCCCAAACCTAATGAAAACAGTTCACCCCAGCTCATTTTGCTATACATACAAACCTTTTGGACTTAGGTAATGCCATCAAAAAATGTAACACGCAATATTTAGTCAGAACTTTATTAAAATAAATATTAAACTAAAATTCCAAGCAAAGAACAAAATGCACAAAACTATTATGTAGTTCCAATGGCAAAAGCTATAACTCCAACAGAACACTAACCAGAAGTACACAGTTCCTGCTTCGTCATTGCTGCCTGTTCTGCAGAGAAACATACTGCTTTCAGGGCTGCTAAATCACGGTCATTCTCCTCCAAATGTTGCATGTGTTCTGGCTCTGCACATGATTAAACTCATAATTGCACACTTTCATACTGTACTGCTTTTTGATAGCAGAATGCATGTCCGCTGCTCCACTGCTAAACATTGTTTGGAGTATTCCGTGACGTAAACCACAGGGCCAATCAACGAATGCAGTCTGCTGTCAATAAAATTGCTTTTGTGCAAACACTGCTTGTACTACCCTTGAAGAGGGTACGAAAAACAGGGAAGTGCTGTTAATTGAGATGAATTTGCCTCGGGCAGAAAAGGTTAAAGCCACGCATGTAAAGAAGAGGCTTAATAGACGCTAACCTCTAATAGCAACCTCCAGTTTTTAAAGCATAGTCTTGATCCTGCATGTCATCATTACAATGGGAAATATGTCCTCGTATATGATTGAAACCTAAGTAATTCTAAAAAAGGTTTGGAGAGCTTAAAATGGTTAACTTATGCTCGATATCCATTAGCAATGTTATAAGACCTCATTTCACAATTTTTCAATCACAAAAATGCACTCTACTTGTCAAATTGAACTTTTTCATACAAGGAGTTTCTGTCTTGTAACTTCATCTGTTGAATCCTTATTTTGAATTAGGAAAGGAAGTAGCTCAGGAGTTGCACTGTTGTGTAACAAAGATGGCTGATATGGAGTGCTCAGTGGGCTGGCTGGCAGTGGTTGTGAAAATATTTCTACAGTGACTACAGATTCGTTAAAGCACAATTTGCAAATTGTGAAGCCTTTGTGGTCTCAAATAAAAAAAAAAAATTGTATAAGTTCTTAGTTTTTCATAATTGCTAAGTGTGTGTCCTCGTGCTCATGGACAGGATATTGTGAATTGTCTTGTCTCACGAACCTTGGAGAAAGGCTCCGTTTATAATAATAGAATTCAGTGAGGAGCCAATTACCAGCAGTTGTCATTATTTGAGGCGTGGTTCCACCTCCTGCTGTTTCTGATTTAGAAGCTGTCTTCAGCAGAGAGGGTAAAAAGAGGTGCAGCCTTGATTGGAGCAGATGTGACATGGTTGTCGGGTGACCTACTTCTGTCCATATTATGAATTAAAATTGTATGACAGAGACTAGGGCAACTAATGAATGTTATATGTGAAGGTGGGGCCAAGTAAGTTTGTGAAGAAGGAAAGCAAAGGTTACAGGGATATACTAAATGTGTCTTTAGTTCTGTGTGCTTATGCATGGTGCTATTTGGATGAATGTGTGGATTATGTTTCTACATATCATTAAAAAGATACTGGTAGTCTAGAGAATAAGCACATGCAAGAAAGCTGACCTGCATACAGCCCACCAAGCCTGAACTGCTAATGGCCCTTTAATTGGCTGAGTGTTTTCTGGGAGGTAGCTGTAGACAGATGTTATCTGGTCCTTTTCTCTGTAGGAGGTGAGAGTAGAACTCTAATGGTTGGTGCACATGGAACTAAGACCCAGGGTGGAGACATGGCCTGCTGATCTGGCCCCTTTTAGCTGTTGAATTAGTTAGCGTGGGAAGAAGCATGACTGAAGGAAGATAAATTTCCACATTTTGTACCAGACACAATTTTTGCCTGCATCAGCAAACCTCTTGTCCACTGATGTGGACATAAAGTAACAGTGATGGTTACAGTATTTTGCTCTTCTGGTCAACTCAGGCTTTCAATTGGATGTTGTATTTGATAAATACACAGTGACTTCACTCATAAAAAGTTGTTTGTCTGTCTTGGCCCATATCCTTGTTTATCTGTCTTTGTGGCTCCTTCTTCCTAATATTTCCTCTCATTTTTCCCGTGCACTTGCTCCATCTCTCCTGCTCCCTCTGGCTCAGTGAGGCACAACTGCGTGTTGTGAAAGATCATATCCTCTTGACCTTGCTCCAGGAGCGGTGATATATTTCATCTACCATCGATTTTCTATCTTCTGTCATTTTTTTTATCACCCTCTCCCTCTCTATATTGCCATTTTTCTTCCTCTCCACAAAATCATTTTCATCTCATCCCATACAAACATACTAACAGAATTTGTATTAGTTGGAAACATTTAAGGTAGGGTTGTAAAGGCAAAGGACAATATGTCATTCTAAATAATTAAATCCTGAGGAATATTTCAGACCAAAAAAGAGATGGCGAGGAAAATCAAACACCACCAACCCATAAACAAATGGTGCTAAGTTTTAGGGGTAACGTTCAGATAAATTGAACATTTTTAGAACAGTAGAATTGTCAGTGGTGGAAGGGTAAAAGCTAATCACCCCGATTTAATTCATTTTAGCAATCAAAACTGTATTTGTAGACAGTCATCTGAACTTTTACAACAGACTGATAAGTCTATTGCTCATACTACAGCTGAATAATTTTGTAATGTAAAAAAGTATATCAGGGGGCTACAGTGCTGTCTGAGCAAATATTAACAGTGTCAATTTATGTAAGGACCATCCTTTAGGTTTTTTGCAGTCTTAACTGAACAACCTCCATGTTACTATGCTAAAGTAACTTTGGTTTATGGTAAGTGTAGTATCAGTCTATCTCATCAGGCCCAACCCCACCGTCTGTCGTATGTCTATTGAGACTTAGGACAATCAACCACCCAGTGTTCTGGGTGGTTGATTTGAGCTTCAATTAATGTAGCTTTCTTAAAGTAACATGCATGCTCTTTGTCTGAGCAAACTTAACTGTGCTTTGTGAAAAATGTGATTATTGATATCTTTAAATATAATGTATCATTTTTAGTTTGAGTTGTGTTAGAATCAGGTAACTAGCCGTTAGCCTCCAGGCTTCTAAGGATTCAATTTACCACAAACTCAGTGCATTACCACACTTTTCTGCTATAGTTAAATGAACTTTTACCATTAGGAAATTTATACATCCACTTAATTGAAAAAATTAACTATCCCTTAAGGAACCATCATATGAAGCAACCATTTACTTTAACCTTGTGCAGTGATAGCAGCACTTTGCTTTGAGGTATTTTTAAACTCTTAGATGTCACCACCTGTGAGATTAAAGAAGATACACAAAGTTGGTGAATATTTTTGACCCTGATGCCCCTCATAATGCGTTCTGACTAACACAGTCTGTCCCATTAGCATCCATGCTGTCGGAGGGCAGGAGGTCAGCTTCAGTATTGGTGTAACGGTCAGGGTTCAGGGTTATTGATACGCAGACTGCGTAGGCATCATGTTTACTGTCCATAGAGGTGACCTAGCTTGTGACCCGTTGCCCTCTTGCATCTGGGTTCTTAGTGCAGAATTAATTTTATTTGTTTTTAAATGTTTTTCCTCAGCTGTCACTCAATTTCTTTTATCAGCTCTTATTGATGTGGCTGTGCCTCATTAAGGAGGAGAAGAGGGTATGAACACGGTAGAAAGAGGGCCAAACAAGAGCCGTCTCACAGAGGAATAGAAAGAGCAGGGTATTTAATGTCTGTTCATTTGATCATTTTCCCTTATTTCTCCGTTCTCCAACACACTATAAGAGCTGATATCCCTGCAGTGAATGGCTCCCAGAGAGTCATACCTTTCCTTGCTCAAAAACATGACTACTGAAGAGGAAAGCACAGACCAGCGATGGCAATAACAGGCTCCCTATTGATTTGGCAGCTTCAATGAAAACAGAGTTATGCAATTTCTTCCTTCAGCTTTCTCACCATTAAAAGTAATTATTGTCTTAATTTATCATGATCAAAATTCAGGATGTGTGAGTGCACATGCATGGGTTATGTAATCAGATAAATTCATGCTCTGATAGATATGTCTATTGCTTGGAGATTTTGACTGTTAATTGTATTAGGATTGTTTCCAACTATAAAAATAGACACTTACATAATTTTGGCTGTAGCTTATTTGTCTCTATCTTACCCTTTATTTTCAATCTTAAGTTAAAAGGTATGGAAAAAGATGGATGAATGGATAAAAGCATCCAATCTTTTTTTCTTTGACATTTTGTTAAAATTAATGATTGATCTCTCTCTGTGCTTAACAACTAGAGAGACAATCATATAATGTTTGGATGCGACAGGGGAACACGAACACATTAATGAGCAACGGTGGCACAGAAAGACGTACATTCCATGTTCCAGGATCCAAAAGGGGAACAGTTTGTTTGGAAGTAGACTTTTTTAAGCAAACACTTTTTTATAATTAAATTTGCTCTTATATTTTGAAATATTGAACAATTTTAAGCTGTACTTAATGCTATCTTTCTAGTACTTTAGCTTTTCTCAAGCTTTATGTCCAAAAGACCCAAATCTAAGTTCTGGGTAGGTTTAAGAGATAAAGAGATAAATAAAAGCTCTTGCTTAAATATACCTACAACTTATAATCAAAATAAATGTCACATTATGCTTATAAGCAGCTGTAATTTCTACAAGAAAATGTAGGGAATTATAAACCAAATACAAACTTAAACTTAACCAACTTAATAAATTTTCCAGCTTTAACAAATGAAAGTGCCTCACTTTACTGACTAGAAAAAACAAAAATAAATAAACAGAACTAAAGTACAAGACACACTAATATCAGAACAACTGAGGAAAGACTTGCAAATACCAAGAAATAACTGTAACTGTAAGTGTGTAAAACTGCATTTTATGCCTTTAATGTGATACCAAAATGTAGGATAGGTATTAGTTTTTATTTTGCAATTGATGTTTAATTTTTCATAATTCCAAGTATTCCAAAGTAAACCAATTTGTTTATTCTTTAAAACTTTCTCATTACATACTTCATACAAAAAAATTGGACACTTGAATAGAAAATGACCAGTATTATGTAGCAATAATATTTTTTGTAAAGCTCCACAGCCACATGTGTGAGATAAAAATTCTCTACATATGGATTTAAATTTTACATGTTCAGTACAATACGATTAACAATAGTTTTGTAAATATGCTCTTAATTGCCCACCAGTAGTTAACGATGATCAAAATGCTTTTATACCAAATGATATTTTGTTCAGTTGGATGTTGTGCATGGCATTCTGATTTACAAAGCTGACCAATGCTAGCTTGATTCCTCTCAGTGATGAGGCTCTGGTTGATCATTCATATCAGAATATTTTCTTTTTGCAGTCCCAAATAACTGTTTGAACAGAATCTACTGTGGGAGCCTATTTTTCTGCTTGATAAACAAAGTTTGTTGCTTTGTAGTTGTAGTTATTAATGAACAATGCTATGCTGCAGTCAGGCCTTTATCAAAAGGCTGTCTCTCAGGGAGCGCAGAGCTTCAGCTGAGTGGTTCACAAAATACAAGCAGAAAAATCGCAGCCAACATGACGTGCTTTCTGTTGCAGCTCCTTCAGAGTGAGAAGCTCACTTGTTGAACATTTTCACTTTTGGAGATTTGTTACAGTACATGCACATATTATCAAATGCTATCATATTACATGGTTTTTATATATTGTATTAAACGATTTAAACCACATGCTTTGCACCATTACCTTGGTCTGGATTGATGTGCAGTTCGATCTAAATGCCAACCTGAGTTTGGACTTGATGAAAAGCTGTCATTCACTGTGGTCTGAACAGTGAATTAAAACCCATCAAATTTTAGCATAGAGGCTTGTTCCACCCTGAAGATAGACAGCAGCCCGCTCTCCTCTGATGATCCTCTTGAAATATTTAAGATTTTTGCTTAAATATTTGCTTAGACATGAGGAAATGTTTTTATTAAATTGTTAAAATAGTCTCTCTGATTTTGTATAAAAAAATGTCACCAGGAAATGCACTGTAATGTTTAACAAGCATTAAACATTGATCTGCACTAAACTAAATGTTTAAATATATGTGGTTTTATTTATTTATTTATTTTTAAAATGAAACTATAACAAAGTTTTAGATTGACAGATGAACTGTTTTAAGTTTGTGCTGAAATTTCCTTTTTAAAATTCTCTGAAAATCTCTGTTAAGGATCAAATTCGATGTATCTGGCCCTACCTGACCCTGTCTATTTGATGAGAGTGAGCAGAGGATATGGTGGGAATGTTGACCTCATGTATTTTCATGGTTGACTTAAGCTTACCTGTCCCTGTGGAGGGGGAAAGGATTGTAAATTGCAGGCCATGACATTCTATTCCCTGTGTGCTCATGGTTGGCTGTGTTCATGGTTGGCATCTGGTGGACAACTCGTCCCACAGCTAGCGCTGTCCACAACTCACTCAACACTGAGACCAATTAAACCCTGATGTAAGCATTTGCATGAACAAGGAGATAAGTCTGACAGTAGCTTTCAGATGACGTACAAGAATATAAAAAATAAGTTGTACATGTATGTTTTTAAGAAGAATTCTACATCTTGATACATAATAAATAAACCCCTGACATCAGCTGTAACAATATCTGATCTGATCCCGAGAACACGTGTGAGGAAAATTCATTTTAACTAGAAAACATTTTAATTTACTCAAATGTTAACCAAATTAGCTATATGACCAGAATGTTAGTTTGATTTACAAAAAACAGTCTTAAGCTGAAGTCATTTACTTGATTGCATACTGGAATGTGTATCCTTATTTTAAAACGCAATGTACAGATTTATACAATGTACTATGTAGGCAAAATATATTCAGTAAATGTAAGGGTTTTAAGTCTGTTATAACCCTTTTTTAGAATTGTATTTAAAATGCACATTGTGGTGTAATCTTTAAAGCCAAGCTACATGTTATATTTAATAAACATTGTGATTAAACCAGGTTTGTTTATTTTACTTATCATATTTGTAAATATAAATATATGAGTTGATTAAAACAACAACTCAAAATTTGATAAGCCCTTCCCTAAATTTAAGCATCAGCTGTTTTTTTGAATTCTTTGTTTTTAGACCTTTATGTTAATTTAGGTCAGGGAGCTTCTAAAAATTATTTAAGAGTCACAGAAACACAAAATATTTCTTAATTGCCCATTCTGGATTTAGAAAAGTAATTAAAAAGTAATTAAAATATTCTGATAACATACCAGGCACAAAATGTATGCAAAGGTGATACAAACTTATGTAAGGGGTGTGTAAAGGTCCTGTTTCAGACTCACCCTTTTTGGTGACCAATTGTTTTGGGTACAAAAGGAAAAATAAATGACTTGTAGGAAAAATACTTCATTTAAAGTTGATGGTATAAATCAAGATTAAGTCACAATGCAGGCAAAAAGTTTGTTCATCTGGTAAAAACTATGGTGTGGAGTACTTAAAAGGAAAAAGGGGGCTTTTTAATGTATGCACATATATATGTATGTAAAATTAATTCCTGATAAAAGTTAGGCCCAATTAAGAGCTGGATCTAACTACAGCGTAGCTGTTTATTGAAGTGCTTTAAAATGACATTGTTTGGAAATAAAAAATGACAGTTTAATGAACTCCAAATGAGTTGAAGAGAAGTCAATTGAACTGAATTGAATTGAACTGATTTTAACTGTTCTTGATCAACTGCTTGATCCTAATCCCCTTCTCTTTCTCTATCTCTTTCTCTTTTTCTTGTAGGTGAGTACTGGGAGCGTGCCTGTAGGCACCATGGTCACAAGAAGCACTCACAGTATGCACTCATTCTTTTGTGTCTACTTCCACTTTGGAAATTTATTGTGATATTTGAGGGCATCTACACTTAACTTCCTTGAGTAATGGCTGATTATAGTTGCGGGCGGCACCATAGATAATCATTAGCCATATGCACTGTGTACTGGCATCGCTCAAGATTTAGAGTGCTGTCCGCGGTGCTGAAAACAAATCTATTGCTGCCAATACGTTTGCGCTCGGTTGTGTAATAGGTCTATTCTGTGTGCAAGAATCTGTGGGAGCATGTGACGGTGTCTGCCTGTCCATCTTTACAGTGTGCTCGTGTGTGTGAAGCGGTGTGTGTATGCGCGTGTAGCTCCATTATCTTTGCGTCTGAGCAGTTTTCCCATCCCATGCATCATCCACCCCCGTCTGTCTCCATGTCAGGCCTGATAACAGCTCCTATTGCCCACAGAGATGACTAATCAATAACACACAACCATGGGAACAACAGCTTGCTGTCCGTGCACACACACTCAGAGCGGAAATATTGGCACACTGTCCGCAAACATTGCATTGACTGCTGTAGGCTAACAAAGAACCTGTTGTTCAAGATACCAAGAAGACTTCCACGACAACCCAGCCCTCCAATCCCCCACCATCACTATCACCACAACTCCCATGGCTGCTACGTACCTTTACGTGAAAAGATGTGGAAATGCATGTGTTCAACAGACGTTCCAATCTGCCAACAGGCAGGTTTTATCAGCCTGACAGTATCACTGTGTGGTCCTAAGGATGTTTCTGCTTACAAAGAGTCTTTTTCTCCTTGCATCATGCACATGATTTGTTGTGTTACCTCCTTATCTACTCATGTTCGGCACTTTAATTCTTTTCTGCTACGACTCCTGTCAGCTTTCACAGAAGCTAAATCAGGAAAGCTAAATCTACTTGCTGATTTCATTTGATTTGATGCCCCTTGCCTTCAATCAGTATCCCAGTCAGCTTCAGCAGAGGACCTAAAGCCAGATGACAATAAATGCATAAAACCCTTGGAGAGAGTGATAACACACTCTCCCCTCTTTTTCTCTTCTAGTCTATTTTCTCCCACCTTTCAAGGAGGTGTGATTCCCATAGACAGACTGGCCTGTAGACAAAGCTTGTCTGGTGCCCTGACTCCCCCTGAGGTGCCATTCTGACCCAATAACTCCTTCACTCCTTTCTTATGTTACATTCACTCCCCTTTTCTGTTTCCTTCTTTCCCCTCTCATCCTCCACTCGCTCTCTGTCACTCGCTTTCGCTCCCTCCGGTGGCCAGAATGCTGTAATTGAGTTTTTTATTCAAGTCAATTAAAAGTGCAGTCCCAGTCGAAGACAAAACAAGTCGACGGAGCTGCTTTTTTCTCTTCTTTTTCCTCGGGCTCCCTCATTTTTTATTCAGTCCACTCTTTATATCACTCAGTAGCTAAGAAAGCACAGGGTGTGTACTTTCATTTCATATGTGTCATTAAACTGTTTTGACATTGTTTACAATGTAATTTATCTTTCTGTATGACACCCCACCCCCTCCCCCAAAAGAAATCCTATTTAAATGGTAATTCAAACTTCCATTAAGTTGGGGTCTTTGTGAATGCCATACAGAAGTTAGTCTATTCCTCCATTCTGCCTCAGCAAACATCTGAGGCATGATTGTTTACTCCCAAAAAGCCAAATATTCATCAAACAGATAGATCAGCAATACTGTCTGCAGTCCATTATGCTTTCCTATCCTCATTTATTGTTGTATAGTGTTACTCACTGAAGTGATGAATCATATTCCTGAGTTCACAGGGATCATCTGTGATGCTAAAGCATTATGGTCAGATGCTATTTGCCATTGCTAATAGCTTTGTAATCAGCAGAAAGTTTCTCAGACATTTGAAAAGGCTGGTCCATCTCAGACACCAAGTGCAGTTTTGCTTACAAATTCACGTGCAGATGTTGACAGAAACTGAGCTACACATCACGTCAAATCAAAAGATCCCCTTCCTCTCATTTACTGAATTTTAATTTGGTTTGTACAAAGTAAAAATATGACAAAAGTAAAGGTGATGTTTTCATATGCAAATGAGGAATGGAAAGTGAGACTTCCTCTATTTGTTAAAGAAAAAGCCAGAACATTTATAATGACTGCTGGGCTAATTTTCTATAAATACTTTCATCAGCAAACCATTCACAGTATATTTACAAAAATGCAGCTGCTCCTCCACTTGGTCTCAGACATTTATTTTTGTTTTCCAGGTGACCCATGCTGACTTTTGTAACAATGTTTTAACTGAGAAACTGACAATTTTATATAGATACCAGTTTTACTTATTTTTTAAGTCATTTGATCAGGTGAATAGGTCAGTTTAGTTAATGTATGATGATAATTTGCTAACGGAGACATGCCTAATTAAAGACTATGTTTCTTAATAGTGCCCTGCGCTCAATGGAAGATTATGACTGAGATGGCAGCTGCACACTATGCAGTGTGAGAAGTGGGTCATGTCTGCTGCATTTGCTATTAAGTTCTTTGGTACATGTTTCCTTTGCTTTATATTAGCTATATTGTAAGTATATGCATGTTCCATTAAAGGACACTGGTAATTTTTTCCCTTCACCATTTCACAGTTTAGTAGATTTGGTGGTTTTGTACCTAGGTTTTTCAGGCCCAAATGAGTTAACTGCTATATTTTTTTATGATTTCCCAATAGTGCAAGAAGTAAAAACAGAGATCAGAATCACAATGAATACAAATAGGGTATTTTAAAATAATCAGATTAAAAAAAAAAGAATCTTCACAGTAGATGTCCCAAATTTGTGTGTTTTTATTTAAGCCAAAAATACTGTATCAGGGTACATATTTCTGATTATGTCTTTAAAAGAAAATGTTCGTTGATTGGCTCTAATACAAAAAAATCCCCATTATTTTCTATTAATTAAATGAGGCAAAATAATGTAAAACAAGCCAGTTTTAATATGTGGTGAATTTATTTGTGCATTTAAAATTTTAATTATACGTGAAATTTTAAGCTTCTTCTCATTATTTATCACCATGCCTTATCAAAATGCTTACGAGGGAATTAGCCTGATGTGGAATACTTAACTTTATAGCTGTGAAAGATTTGTTTACAGGTAAAAAATGGAAGTTAATTGTAGTGGCAGAGGAAAGCTTTCTTTTCCCCATGGGGCAAGTAGATTTACAGCACAGCTGCAATCACAGGCACTTATTGCAGGACACCTAAAAATATATGAAATAAAAAATGATAATTAAAAATATATATAACACAGACAGCAAGAGATAACTTATATGTTATATTCCTTCTGCCCATACTACTGAGGCTGGGAAAAAATGTCAATGTTTGGGTTTGATTTAGGTTCACATTTTGCAAAAGAGGAATTGACCCAGAGTCTTGGTTAACCAGTAACATTTGCATTGTAAGATGCTGACATGGAATACTCCCCTGGCAAAACAAACGCCACTTACTATTTGAATATTCCAGTCAATCAGTGAATATTCCAGTCAATCAGTGAAACAATTAGTGGATCAACTCTTCCCACCTCATGGTTCTCCCCATTCTAGTGTTTACCATCTGGTTCTGTACATTTGGCATATCAGTATTTGGTGGCTGCTTCAGTGTAACTGTAAATAAAGGTTATTTATCTGAACACTGGCATTTTAAAGGCCATTCCAAACCCTGCTGATGTCAAATTAAAGCTTTTTTTAATGTATTTTATTCCATAAGCTGTTTATCTGTCTTGAATTAGCATTGACATGAAGCACAATCAGTCGTTGACATTTTAAAAGCTGTACTGTATAGCATTCTTTGACAGATTCCAACTCTTATTTTTGACATTTTGAGAGTGAATATTTTAAGATCTCTAAAAGGTGTTAGTGGTGTTGTATAGAGTTCTTTGTATAATATGCTTTATTATAATTGATTCAGCTTTAAGTCCATTTTTTGTTCTGAATCATTTTACTTTTTCTTTCCAGTTCACCCACCTTCATTCTATTAAATATCAACTGAAGTATATAAAAAAAAAAAAAAAAAAAGATCACCACTGAAAAACTATATTACATCAGTGGAAAAACATTGCAGTTTTACACAACAGGACCAAATGTTGTCTACTTTCAAAGTAATTAAACTTTAAATAGAAATAAAGGAGAAAGTGTAGACATAACTGGCAATTGCTTGTAAAAAGTTAACTGTGGGGTGTGGCAGTGGTGCAGGAGTAAAGTGAGTGACTCCTAAGGCCTCACTCCTCCTCGTAGCTGTTACGGATTCAAGACATTTTGCCACTCTCTCACAAACACTTTTTTTTTCTTAAGTAAAATGGTAATATATTTTCTAATGTATGTATTGACATTTAGATAAAAATATTCTAGGTATTTGCTTTATTTCTCTTTTAGACTTTTGATTGACTGGACTTATTGTTTTTTGTAACTATAAAAGCTGCTTACATATTAATTTAATTTACATAGAAATTGTAATTCATATACTGTTGTTGTCAGCATATGACAACAGCAATAACACAATTATGAATTACTGTGGAATTAAATATTGTGACCAAGTACTGAAGATTAACTTTAAAAAGACAGTTTTTAAAAGTTTTTTTTTTTTTTTCTTTTAGGAATGTTTGTCTTGTTCAACATTTAGTCATGTACACACAATGATGCATTTATTTTTATAAAATAATTCATTTTTGATACTAGTAGAAGGTTAAAACTGTCAAAAGAAACAGACAATGTGGATAAGAGTGGAATGGAAAAGAAGAAAGATGAATTCAACTAAAGAAAAAAAAGTAGTCTCTCCCCTTTTAAGAATTATTCAGATTTATTTGGAGAAACTCTGAAAAACTACATGGTAGCCCATTTTAGGTTACGTATCTAACCTCTTCCTGGCCAATCCTGCTATTGGTTTAATTAAAAAAGCAGGGTTTTATGATGGGTATTGACACAGAACTGGGTTAATGTACTTAATGTAACAGTAATGCTAAGAAAGCAGGGGATTAAAAAAGCTTCACGATATATCAAATCACATTCATTATTGTAATATCAGTGTTGGCAATTTTAAAGTTACAAAGGATTTGAATCTGAATATTTAATAGGATACTATATTCAAATGTTGTACATTCACACTTTGCATATTGATAACATGTTTATTAAGCCCCAAGGGCTTAATAAATAGCCCAGCCGTGAGGTGGTGTGACTCATGGTCTGTTCTACTAACTTGCTAACTTACTAACTACTAAATGGCTCAAGAATATCTCTGTTATATCTCTGAATGACACTAACAGTCAATATCATATTGGGTAACTGTAGTAGGTACCATAAGCCAGGTTTATGTGCAAGCTCAAGTAAAACACCATAAAAAGTAAAGACGAAGAGAACGGTTTCCGAAGTTAAAAATGAGAATTTTTACACTTATAGAAGAGGCAATGTAAAACACAAAATCATTTCACTAGTTTTTATACCAACATGTTTTTTTAATTATCAGCTTTCTAAGTGGTTGAAACATAAATGATTTATTTAGCATCTCTGCTCTTTTTTTAGAAAAAAAAAAAAAACAAAACAAAAAACTTGCAGACAGAAGTATTTCCAGTCTGTTTCTCATAAAATTCTAAGAGATACTGAAGACAGATGACACCCCCTCCAACACTCAACTATGCACTAAGATCTATCTTAAAACAAAAAAACAAAACAACATATTGGATGTTAGCTGCACTTATGCTTTTGTTAATTTTGTACCTTATTGCCTCACCATTTTTGGAGCAAGTTAGGTTTCTACAATGAGTTTCCATGATGATACCCGTGATAAGGCTTGAACCAGTTCTGCTGCACTGAAATCCCAGGGTTAAACTAGCAGCTACATCACTAAGCCAGTAATACCACTTTATATTATATATCCCAGGACACCTTAACTCTTGGTGAAATACTATCTCTCCTTTACACAAGTTTGCTGCTGAAGATCCTCAGTAGCCTTTATTCTTCTACTGTGATTGATTTTTCCTTTGATATATTAGATTTTAGTTTGATTCATCAGTTTCCAGCTGAAAGCATCTTGGTCTTGGTCCTGACAAGTATTCTGTGACTTGACAAGACTGTGGTGTTGTTTTGGAGGAGCTGTCCTTCAGTCGACCACAAAAATATAATTTGCTTCCCCATAGAGCTACTGCTGACACTCTTGACAATTGTTAGGGGGGGTAATTCAAGAGAGGCTTAATTTGAAAGCTAGCTGAGGAGCTTTGCACTTCCTTTCAAAGGTGTCTTGACTTTATATTGTTTCGGTCTATTTAGTGTCTTCAATACCAGCCCAACCACAAGTATACACATTTATTATATGAGGAGAATTTTATCTGTCAAATTTATATTCAATATCATCTTAAACAAACTCTTCTTGTAATTTAAACACAACTTTAGTAGAATGAATATGAATGGCAGTTCTGTCATTTTTAAATCATTAAAGTATGCTTCTCACAAAATTCTAATGAGCGCATATTCTTTCTCAAATCCAAACGCTATCAGTTGGTACAGTAAGCAGAGGACAGATACACTCGGATACCTTTGTCAGCTCAACTCAGCAGGATGTAATGATATTGATGACAGAAAGTCATCACGGAGGACATGTACCACAGCAGGAAACGTCTTAGCTGAAGCATGCTCATTCTGTACTCATCAATTCTTTAGCAACCTGCAGTCTCCTCCCACTTCCCCTCCTCCACTTGGATACAGCAACATGCCTTACACCTTTTCTCTTTTTGCATTTACTTTCCTTGTCTCTGTCGTAGACACAGACAATAACTCTTGCACCTTGTGAGATCGATTGTATTTAAAATATTTCACTCACAACTGTGAGTGCAGATGATGTCCAAAATATGGAGTACTATGATATGGAAGGGGAAACAAAAGCAGCATGTTTGTTTTGTTTTTGGTAAATGCAATATTATTTTATGGTGAATTATCCAACCAGTGTCAGCTGTGTGGAAATTGAACGGTTGGTTAGGTTACAGTATCCATGTGAAGAAGGACAACAGGGTGATAAGAGAGGTTTTCTTGTCGTTATATGATCTGCTTTTGAATATTTTACCTCAGCAAGAAACACAAGTACAAGGCATAGTATAAATTCTTGTCTTTCATCTGCAAATAGAGTTCACTCTAAATTTTCAACTAATGACTTTACATTAAGGTTCAGATTTTCAGATTTTTGTAAAAGAAAATTACTTGCCAATACAATCTATGGAAGATACAGATTTCTCTTTGAGAGCTATAATTAATATTTAAGTATTAAGTACCTGTTAAATCAAACATTTAACTTGATTCAGGGTTTCCCCCAGAAAATTTGCCAAGCGCGCTGGTAGTGGCGCTGGCATCTTACACAGTAAAAAAAAAAAAAAAAAAAAATGTTACCCCAAAAAAGTATTGTGTATATTGATTTTCCTGTAAAGTGCTACGACAAGAAAAGTATGTGTCATGAGCAGATCGATGTTTAGACAAGTCAACCTGATGATTCTTGAATTCCAATCACAATCTGAGCAACTGGTGCCTCCCAACACCAGAGTCACTGAGTTCAAACACGGCTTGCATGGTTTAAGACAAAGCACACTACGGCCCTTCTTTGTTATATTTTGCCATCTGCTCTATGTCACCTCTGTCATAGTAAAGTGGACTCTACAGTTTCTTACACGAAACTGCTAAAATATGCCATCAGATGCATTCTAAGTAAACAGCCCTCTAAAATATGACTGGAGAAGAGCCATACCAAACACCTGCATGTTTTACTGACTCTCCACTGGTACGCATAATTCACGTGAAAAGTGACATTGCATCATAAAAAGGATGCCTATAAGAGCTATGTAGAATATGCAAAGAACATCTTGGTGGAATATTTGCATGCACATTGGATTTTATTGTCAGATGGAATTCTGGCTCAGTTGGCTCAGTTACTGAAATATTTTAGGCATTGTTGAAATTTTCCAGTTTTTTCTAGTCTCCTCCTATAATGTATCCTCTTTTTAAAAAATGTTGAAATTATTCATTATTATCTATTGGATGTGCTTGACAAGAAAATTTCTCAAATATATTTTTGAACAATAAAACCAGAGCAGTAATGATCAGCGTATCCCTTTGGGTTATTTATGTATTCAAATATTAAGATTGACAAAAAGATTTTCAGGAACTGACTTTTTAGTTTATTATCCAACCAAAATCTTAATAATTTATTCTGATTAAGCAAAATGTCATCACCAAAAAATTTACAAAATGTAAAAATATGAATCTTGAAAGGAATTGGAAACAAAAAGTCATGCAGTCTATCTTGTAATTGGTGTCTTGGGTGTCAATGAGACAACAAATAAAGGTAAAGAATAAATAAAATAAAAATTCCCACACTAAAAACTTTTTGACCTATGTGACCTATGAAAGGAATGGTGCGACAAATTACTTTTGTCTGATATTTTCTTGTGGACAATTTCATTAATAAAACATAAATTGTGCATTAAACTACATTTTTAAAACAAAAATAGTCTTAACATAAATAAATAGGCATATTCTTTAAAAGATTTTTGTCAGCTACAGAAAACATTAAAATGAAACAAAATGTTAACCTTGACTGTGCATTTATTTGATCTCACAGCAGTGTATTTAACTCTTTCCTGTCTGACCTAAACTGTATTTAGTAGGTATTTGTGTAGTTATTTATTTATTATTTTACATATTTGCTGAATCTGTTACTATGTTGTGACAGTATGGTATGAGACAGATAATCTGTGAGAAGATCCATCTTCTCCACCTAATAGTTGGACTATTATTGCTGTCTGAAGAAATGCACTGCTCTGAAGTTGACCTGAAAAAAAGCAACCAATCAGAGCCTGGAGGAGAGTCTTAGTACTGTCAATCACTCTCATATACTCGCTGCTAAATGTACTAATGGTGGAGAAACAACTTACCGTTACACGAAAACAGTTCATTGGTGGCAATGCTAATTAGCTTGAGTATTCATAACTGATTGTGCTAACTGTGGTGTAGCGGAGGGCTATGAAGGTAGTGGCTCTGATTGGTTATTTCTAGACAGCCCTGCTCTGGGAGAAGGCAGAGGAGTTTGATTTTTTTTTTTTTTTTCACAGCTTATCTGTCTCATACCATATAGTCACAACATAGTAACAGTTTCAACAAATATGTAAAAGAACCTTTTTTTTATTTGGCCTAATTATTGTTTTTTTTTATTTATTTTATTTTATTTTTTATCTTTATTCCAATCTGACAGGTAAAAATTCCATAAATTTCCTCTAACCTTCCCTACTCTCTGCAGGTGTCCATGTCCCCTGCTGAGCAGAAGAGAGTCAAGCTGTTCAACTGAATATACAAGTGAATTAACAACTCTACAGCCTGGCAGGTGTCTCATTAGAAATATATTAGGGCTGTTATCAGTAACCCAGCACTCCCTAAATGTCTATAGCTGTGTACACGTGTGTTTGAGACAGAGCCTTTCAAGAGGGATAGAGTGTTTCTGTGTTTGTGTACGCACAACGCTGGTAATTGGAGCTGTGTTAATTCAGTGCAGCAGTGATGCAATCCAGAGACTGAATGTATTCATTTTCAGACCTCGCATTTATTTTTGGCATGGAGTGCCTCTCATGCAGCTGCATCTGAAAAGTGAAACGATTAAAAGTGTCCTAAAACTTTCCTGAGTCGGCAAGTGACACATACTAATTAATATAGCACCAAATTAAAGGTTTGAGCTGTGACAAAGATTTGAGAAAAAGAAACTCAATCTGAAGACCAAATAATACTTCCACCATGAATAAGTCTGTGAGCAACTTATTCCTATGTAAATGTATCCATTAAAATGACAAAAAAAAAAAAAAAATAGCTTCAAATTATTTCTATCATAGAAGCCAAAAAGCGAGTGCAGAATTTAGTGAAAGTTTGTAATTTATGACATACGTTACGCTTAACAGGTTCAATTAGTATTGTAGAGCACAAATTAAAGGAAAATACATTGGTATTGTGTTGTACTGCTGTTAGAAATTAGTAGCTAGAATGTCAGCATAAAATATCCTTCTTCTGAGATAAATTGATGTCTTTGTAACTCTAACACGTATCATTAAGCATTCCTACCAGTTTCCTAAAATATATATGTATTCCAGCATTTGTCGAAGTAGCAAAATCAAAATAGCAATAAATAGATGTCATATTATTTTTCTTTGGAATGCACAGACATGGAAATTGTGGACCCATATTGATGTGCAATATTACCATTGCTGGTATTGCTAAGAAACATTATTTACAATGTTTTTTTCAAAGTATCTATCTATTTCTCCATCCTTTTGGCACCATCGAAAATGGAAAAGTACTCTATTGCTACTCAATTAAACACCCAATAATCCTCTGTTGCATTGTTTGGGGCGCCACATGCACAGACAAAAAACCACAAGGCCAACTCTCTCTCCACTCCATCCGAAATGACATATACAAGTAGTAACAAGATAGAAATAAACATTAGTTATGAAATAAATATATTTCATATTTTTGTTTTAACTTTACTCATGGGAATGATGTAATTATTATTACCACCAACAATTAATATATCTTGTTTGTTTTTGTATTTTTGTTTGAATAAATGATTAAGTCAAGTTTGGCGATATCTTGCAACCATATTACTATTATACTTTTTTTTTTTTTTTTTTGTCCAACTATTTAAGGTTGATATCTTCTGTAATATAATTTGTGGGCAATTTCAGTTCCAGTAAAACTACTAATGGGAGATACCAAAACTGAAAGTTATAGACTTTCAGTCTTGGATGTGGAAGCCAAAGACCTAACTAGGTCCTGTTTTGATGTTTGTGGCGGAATGTCTAGTGTTGTTAACCTTCAACTGACCTACTAAGGAAATGTTTGAGGCCCTGACTGCCAACCATGACCTCAACATACCCACTATTTATCAGTGTGGATCTTTTACTTATTTTGAGGGCCAAAATAAGTAAAAATGTAAAAAAAATATATATATATTTTTTTTACAATGAGTGATTTTTTTATAATGAGTGATTTAGATACTTCTTTAGAAATTCTGCTTCAAATTGAATAAGCACCCAAATACACTTACATAAATTGTAAATCCATTTGTAGCTGTGAATAAACTACTTTTTGTCTCCTTTACATCAGTTTTGGGGAACCATGATGGAACAAGAAGATAAAAAGTGTAGACGCTGCTTTGTACACAAATAGATCAGAGAGTCTTTGCAGCAAAAACTATGTTCCACACAATTCTCACATATTTGTTAATTTTCAGTCGTATTTCTTGGTTTCTTGTCTTAGGCGAACACAAAACATTTTTCTCACTATCTCATCTTTGGTTTAAATTTAATTATGGCTTCAGTTACTTTGAGTCTGATTAAAAACAAAGAAAAGGTAAGTGCACTATGTTGTGTGAAAACTGTTAAATATTGGTACAAAATGTTAACAACAAAACTGTTATTACTGATTATTTCACTTTTTGGGTTATGTAGCTCTTACCATCTGAAAGTAAAATCAGTTAAACTAGACTAACTAAACTGAATGCCAATTTAGGAACAGTGGATTGTATTTGTCAAAACTGTCGCTATATTGTGACAATAAAGTTCCCAAAGGGAGAAGGCAGAGTTCAACACTAACAAAATCTCCATGAATGTCCAGTGAATAGATTAAGAATACCAAAATGTTTTATGAGAATAAAATAATTTAAAACAATAGGTACAAATTATTTGACAGGTATGGTTGTAGTGATATATAAGCTGGCATGATAAGAATTTAGAAAAAGGAATGCTATTTCAGTAATTTTTTTCTCCCCTCATTTATCACTTATACAAGCACTTTTTTCCACTCAGTCTGTAGCTTTATTCTGTAATCACCTTGGGGACTAGAAGCAGTCACAAGGCTACTTTGAGGTTAACTCCCCACAAAAACACTGTGGATATTTCGGTCTCTTTTTTTTTTTTTTTTGCCTTGTCTGGACAGTTTCATAAAGTTTTCATGACAACATTAATAGTGCAACATGCTACCATTTAACACTGTTATAAATTAATGGCTTGAGAGGATTAATGTTTTTAATTTGGGCAAATATGAGTAAAATTCATCTTTCCGTGTGAAGTACATTCAGAATAAGGATCACAGACTTAAAAGGTACCAGTCTGACTTTTAACCATAGATGGTTCAGCTGCTTCAGAACGGACCACATCTCTCCACACACAGTTCCTGTTGACCTGCTTACAGAGATTCATCACATGGAGAGTGTGTGTACCGTTCACATATGCACAGATGCATGGTTGCTTTCACCTTGTCAGCACTTGCTCCAGATGTGTCTTGCTTGGGAAAACATCCATTAAACACAGTTGAGTGTCTTTGCACATAACATTGCAGCTGCACGCCGCGTGATGCACTTTTTCAGACACACTCAGATGTAGCTGAGTTGTTGCACAGCGGCGTTGCCAGCAGGGTGAGCTGTGACCAGGGCGTTAGCTCATGGTTACGTAAAAGACAGTCCAGAGAGGGATTAATGTGTTTACTGGGGAGAAGAGTAAGTATTTCCCAGTGACCAAAGATCGCTTTGTTCACTGAGGTGAGTTTGAGTGGCTAATGTTAGGTTATATGTCAATGACCCAAGTTAATGTGAATGCTGCTGTTTGGAACAAAAGTCTAAGCAAGGTTTTGTAGGTTCTTCTTTGTGGCTCATTAACTTTGCAATCATCAGACTGGAGGAGATCAAGCTCCACTTTGCTTTTTTGACTTGAAACCACTGCTCATTACCCACACATTTTAATTCTCGGTCCAGTCTGTTCTCATTTCAACACAAAGTCACAGCTGCTATTTTACGTAAGCTAAAATAGTCTTCTTAAAAATGTAATTAAAATTTTTTCTTATTTCATTTACACAGTGCATAATCAGTGATCAACAGAGGGTAAATGCTGTCAGAAAACAATGAACTTTTTCTTTCAAAGAAAAAAAGAAAACCTTTTTTATATATTTTATTTGGAGCTGTTGGCAGCTGACACTGAACCACAATTCATTTCATAAAATGCCAGATTCCCATCCACCCACTTGCGGTAGTTCTTTGAAACTCATCTACACAAAGACACAGATGTGTATCTCATCTTTTAGAATAAACACACTCTCATCCCCCTCCAAAATCTTGATCAGTATAATCAGTATGGAAACACATCATGAAGCTCTATTGGTGTTTCAATCCAACAATATATTTCTGCTGTATGTGAACGAGCATATACTGGGGTATCAAGTGTACTTCTATGAGACTTAAAGGGATACTTTGGCATATTGAAATTAATGTTCTGCAAAGTTGTTATCTGAGTAAATGAGTCTAATCAATGTCCACATTATGGGGAAAAATCAAGAGCAAGTCAATCAAAAGAGCCCCCTTTTTTGTTTATTTCAATGTTTTAATAATTATAATTTGTGGGATACAAGTGTATGTTACTGCATATGAAGAATTTACCCTCTGACAAGACACGATTCTTAAAGTTGGAAGTTGTTGAAGTTGTTTTTTTGTTTGTTTGTTTTCTCACTATAACAACTTCATTATATTGGTTGATGCATAGGGTTGCATCAGTCTGTGTGATCAACCAAGACTCTTCAGTTTGTTCCAAGTCAACCAAGAAGAGTAAATTTTGCAATATTGGAATATCAAAGACATGGTAAATGGGGGGCTACTATCATTTTTGTAATCTTATCCTGCCATCTGATTTTATTTATTTATTGTACATTAAGGATCAATTAATTTACCATGTGGAAATTTCAGTGTGACATTAATACCATATTTTTCGGACTATAAGCCACTTTGAACCATGTGGCTTATAGCCCGTTGCGGTTTTTCTTTGGATTTTTCTTCAGTCGCCATATCCCATCTAAGCAGTTCCTTGTATTTATGATACTACACAGTAGAATATTGATGGTGATGATGAGGAAGTGCCACCAACATCCCCCTATTCTCAAAACCGTGTTCCCTCTCTATATCTGACTTATAGAGACGGAACCAGCATTTAGTTCTACCACAATCTCTGTGCTCCCTTCCAAACAGCAGAGACTCTGGATCCTTCCATTTTAGTTGTAATGTGGTAAAAGCTATAAGCAATTTTGTACTGCGCCCCAGACATAAATTAAATTTAATAAGGCCCAAAAATGTTGTTTTTTTGTTCTTTTTGTCAGAGAACATGGAGAACCAATTCTAAGAGCTTTTACGAGCACAAAAAAGCTTACAACAAATGCTAAACTGACAGTTTAAGTATAAGATTCACAGATTTATGTCACCTGCTGTTTTGTCATGGGAAGTTGGTACAAATCTTCTTTTTAGATGCCGTTTCAACACGAGTACAGCACGTTTGAATTACCCCATTTTATAGTGAAATAAATGGGGTAATTCAAAAAGTTAAAGTCAAAATGCTGTGATAATCCCTGCTATCTGTCATATGTAATATGTCAAAGGTGGTTATACATTTTAATATTTACAAATGTTTTATTTATATTTCATCTCTGGAAATTAACTTTCTGTGACTAGGGAAAATCAGAATTTTTTAAAAAGTTTTATTTTACTTTAAAATTGTTAGTTGGCTGTTACTTGTAGAATTGAGTGAGTGACTGACTAACCAGAGCGTGTTCATTAATGACTAACTAGGATTGAATAGTAACATTTCACTTGGCTGATAGTTAATAGTTAATTTGTGTTCTCAAAATAATATGCTACCTAATTGCTTTCTTAGGTAGCATTAGGGAAGAAATTGTGAAATTAATTAATTGTACAGGTAAAAATAAAAAGGAATAAGAACTTAAAAGATTGTAAGCCAGTGTTATGATGTATTGTGCAGATGGCTTTTGACTTTAAGGGAGATAGGGGTGAAACTGATGAGCCTGTAATTGTTCAATTTGTTTTGAATGTACTGTTAATCTCTTATGTTCACAATGTACCTTTTACCTCTGTTGCAGGTGAGTCTGATGTGTGGTGAATCCTCTTCTGTGCAGTACTATGGATTTGTGAGTTGTTTCTACATCAGTTACTTGTGCATTAAACACAGATTCTCACTTAGGCTTGACTACAACCCCCTGCAGGCTTCATGTTCCACAGAACCTTCAAGGTTTTTATTTGAAACTAAAATGAAAACCTAAGCAGTATTTCATCTCTCATTGCCAAAAAAAACCCATAAATTCAGCTCTGTTCATTATTGTCAGAATGATTTCGAAGGTCTACCACCATGGGCAGGTCTATTCTGGAGCCCTTGAATTCTTACCAAATAATAGGAGAGCCTATTTTGATTCTGTGAACACGGTTTCACAGGCAGAAACCTTTAAATCATATTTTAAAACACAAACGTTGACATCACAGCAGCAAATAAACCCATGTACGTCCTCAGAGACTCTTCCTGCATTTCTCTTACAGCCAATTTTATCATCCCAATAGCAAAAAATAAGCAATTCACTGCTCCATTCATTACTCCAGTGGTTTTTCACTGAATCACTGGCTTCCCCCAGGAGCTAAACCTCTGTAGTGCAAGCTCCTTCAGGGGACATTATGGTGTTAATTAAAGTTGGTGCACATGTGAAAATGCCCAAGTGTTTGACCTGAAAATATTTTTCAATTTCAATATAATGAAAGATCCTTTTCAAGCATGGGATAGCAATTTATATAAAAAAGCCTTACATAATGTACATTTTATGTTAAAAGTGAAGTTTAACCTTTAGAAACTATTGTGCAAAGAATAATATTTGCTCTTTGATGCTTTTTATTCTTTTCTGGACAAGTGATAGCAATGTAAAGGCTTATTTTAATAAAGTACTGTTGAAGGAATAAAACATCTTTTTGGTTTTTATAAATATAATGGAAGTATTCTTTATTGTCTCATGTTATTGGAATATTGGAAATTTAGGAACAACAAAAATGTCTTGATATGTCACGGATGAGTATTTCCTTTAAAATATCTTGCTACATTTCTGATAGCCTTTTGACTTCATGTTGCACCTCACTGGTGCTAAAAGCATCAACTTGAAATACGTGGAGTAGTGGGGTTGAGTTCGTAGTGGTTAAAGACAGAGCATTTACTGGCCAGAAAAAATTTTACATTAATTATAAAGGTCATTTTTATAAAGGTCAAAATTTGGATGCTTTTTCTTTCTATAACACATATGTTCAAAGTGAGCAAATAGGAGTAAGAAATCACAACAGTAATAAATATGTTTAAATTATCGAAATGTCAAATGACTGTCAAAATGGCAGTGATTCTGTTGCATGAACAAATCAATAAAAACACAAAATCATGCGTACACTCAAGTCCTTCATTTTTATTCTTTAACTGGATAACATATCTCTGTAAATGGACTTAAATCTTTTTTAAAAATAGATCTTGGCCATCATAACTTCGATGTTTAGTTTTTCACATTTTGTGTATTCCATTTTAATTTGTATTTGCCGTCTTCGCTTATATTTTCAATGAAATAACATTTTGTCTTAGTGATGCTGTTGGCTTAAACACATCACTCTTCCATCCACTACTATTTTTATTCCTTTTGGAAATGACTCTGTTTAGACTAATTCATTTTCATGTGCAGGGAATATTTTATTTCTTTTCACAACCATGCTATTGCGTGAACACTGTTCCTGCTGTTTCTGGTAAAATCGAAGGGGACCAGTGATTTATCCCAGCAGAACACGACAGAAAAAGTAACATATGAACCTTCAGCAAAAGTCAAACTTTTATCCTGCCATAAGGTGCTTTTGTTGGATCACAAGACAGGCGGTTCCACTATCCATAACAAGGCTGGATTGCACTGAGCCCAAAATGTACCAGTAGTCATGCATCTGGTTTGCATTAGCAGAATGATACTCATCTGGGTTACATGTCTGCTGCTGCAGCGTAGACCACCCTTCTGTTTTCTTCTCTCTCTTTAAGTGGTTTCTGGAGATATTAACTACTGGTTTGGCTCATCATAAAACAGAACAGACAAAAGGCTCAAAAGCTATTAAAAATTACTGCCAAATTGTGAATAAACAAGCTAAAAATAGGGGTTATTTTCAAGATGTTGCCATGGTGGATAGTGGGTTTTTTGGTTTTGGAATGCTTGTGATTCATTTGTTAAATATTTGACTTGTTCAGTAATTTTACTTGTACTCAAAATGTTTCACATTTAGAGTCCACCTTTTACTGCAATTTCAGCTTTCTTTCTCTACCACCATTTGTATTTTAAGATTATAATTTCTGCCAGTTGTTATTTGAAAATTGTTTTGACTCACATAGCTTGTATGGAGAATGTCTAGAACATCAATATTCAAGTCTTCCAACAGATTTTCAATTGGGTGTAGATTTAGACTTGGTCATTTAAGCACATACACACAAATACATTGGTTATATTTGCTAACTGAGCAACTTATGATGGGATTTAGTGATATTAGGCCAATGGGTGATGAATAAATATGAATGCCACACTTTTCCACATTGTTTTTGTGACAAACGTTAAAAAGCATGTATATACTTATTGTTAGTTTATGACATTAAATCCTGAAAAAAATACAATGAAATTTATGGTTGTAGTGTGAGAATATGTGGAAAACCTCAAGGGTATAAGTACTTTTGTAAGGCAATTCATTGATAATTGTTGGATGCATTCTGGTCGCCTGAGGCTGTAGGACTTCTTCCTGCTCAGCCCATATTTTGTAGTCTAATAGCAGAGAAACATTTGTCCTAACTGTGGGGTTAGGACAGTTTACAAAGACTGGTCGATACAAGGTAAATATTTGCTCTTTAAAAACAAAAATCACTAAATTGAGGTTAGATTGCAATGCTGTGTGTGGAACTTCCTCTTTTTTGTGAATATTTTCGCATTTTGGGATGTTAACAATCTTTAGGTCAGAACAAGCCTAATCTCTTTTTACAAGAGCTGTCACATCACTTTAGATGTTGGTTCAGATTGGGAGCACACACACACACTTACAAACAAAACCCACAGTTACTGCCCAAACCCACAGAACCCACAGGCTTTTGCAAAGACCCACGCCCATGGAGCAGTTGGCTCAACTAGGCCCCACAATATTAAAAAAGAAAAAAAAAATTGAACAGCACATTTACAAGACCAAAATTAAGCCGAAATTTAAAGATGCAACTTGCTTAAAAAAATGTTTTGCATAACCTCATCAAAATTTGGCCTTTACTGTTTTAGAGCTGTTGAAAAATAATTTCAGCTTGTACTCAGTCAAGCCAAAAGTGACGAACATACTCAAACTCACTCAGCTTTAATGAAATGGAAATTTTACTTAAGAGTAATCTTGTATGTCAGTGTGCAAATTGAAACAAGCTCATTAAGTGTAGTGGGCCACTCTTCAATCAGTATGTAAATCAAAAGGGGTTGTGATGGTTCCACACATTTCACGAATACACACTTAATGGTCCTATTCTTCTTCTTTTCACACGCCTCTTTTGATTCCCTGAGATTGAATCCTTAGGTTTACAGATGAAGTTACATCAGTTTTAGAAAAAGAAAATTATGAGTATAAAGATACCATACTGTACATGTGGTTGAAGAGAAGAAAGGGACAGAAAAGCAAGCAGAGAGGTGAAGAAAAATGTGTTTATTGCTCTTGAATGTGTCTGTCACTGTATGCCTTGGGTTGACCTCAAACTAAGAGACAACAAGCAATTGCAGATTGCAGAAACCCACATTGCAGTGCTTGTTGCTGAAACAGCCAATACAAACTTGGCCATCATCAGTTTATGTGTGCACTTCTGAATCATGACACATCTCACAACGTTGCAGCAGTTTGAGCTAATGTCTTTTAAAAATGCCACAGAAGTGATTCCTTCTCTCCCAACAATGACTCATCCATCCACATACCAT
The DNA here is from genome assembly GCA_010277075.1 of Poeciliopsis retropinna. NCBI lineage: Eukaryota > Metazoa > Chordata > Actinopteri > Cyprinodontiformes > Poeciliidae > Poeciliopsis > Poeciliopsis retropinna. The sequence goes on along the minus strand of VMRM01000024.1, from coordinate 8,350,775 downwards.
AGACAGGCTATTCAGCAAGCCATGCATCTTGTAGCTATTTTGGCTTAAGTGGTTTTACCTAAGCCCTATTGTAAGTGGTGACAAGCCAGTAACACAAATTGATAGGAGGAATGATTGGTAACCGTGTGCTTTTTTAAATCACAAAGTGCATGACTTTAGAGCATTAGGTTGGAATACAGTGCCTTGCTAAAGTGTACTCCTTGATTTCTTTTCTTTTTTCTTTTTCAAGCTTTGTCACATTGCTCTTCAGTTTAATTTATTAAAACGACCAGCACAGAGTACTGCATATTTTGAAGTGGAAGGAAATTGAAATATATTTTTCTTTTAACTTTTTATTATCTTTTTTGCACTAAAAATCACAGGGGATTGTTATAAATGTTAACAATCCCCTTGTTTATTCTTAAAGACTGTTGTAATTGCAGTGAAAGTTTGTTTTAAATTGTGGCTTAGGAATTCACACTTCTGCCTCTGCACCCCTACAAGTTTCCATTTTGTAAAGGTGGGTCTGAATATTCTCACAAATCATTTCAATATTTACACGTAAACATTTAAATTATCTTTATAAATATGAATCAAAAATAAAAAGTATTGTTGTAAAAATAATTAAAAGGCTTACAGTGTCAATCATCATTAATCTTAACCTGAAAAGCAAAGGAACCATAGTTGAGTGTGATCAGCTTCATGTTTTATTCTGTTGGTTGGTCATTTTAAAAATGTTTTTCTGGCTTTACTTTTTTGAATATCCTGTCACTTCTACTTTGTGCCTGTAGATAAAAATGTTGTATCACGGGAAGACATGCAAGAGTCCACAGCCTGCTCCCCTTCTCATTTTTCCCAGAATGGTCCCCATATGTGTCCCAGATGAATAGCTGGAGATAAAAGTAGGGTTTTCTGGTAGATGTGAAGAAAAAAAAAGATGGAGTGGGTGGAAACTGTGGTCTAGGGTCTTGGCTCTGTTGCTGTTAAATATAGGGTTGAGAAACGCCACAAATTCAGCGTCCAACTTCTATATTAGATCATTCTAGAGGCTGACTGGCACGCAGTCATAACAGCAAGAAACACACGGTTATTACTTGCACAAATAATTCCTTCACATTGTTTTGTGTTATCTCTTTTGAAACGCACATGTTCAGCAGACATTTCAGCACCACTGGAAAACAGGATAAGATCTCAAATTACACTGAACAAAAGAATTGGATTGTTGCTTTGCAGTATGAGATATGAAACATCAACAGGCCCTATAGCTGTTTTTGCTTCACTGTATAATATCTTTATGACATGTTATCCTATGAGTCCCTGGCTTTATGCAAGCCAAATGTATTACTTTTAGTTTGGTCTAATGATTTTTCAGAGACTCTTTAAAGCTGCTAGTATATTAAAATAAAAATGTTGTTTAGATATTTGTTGAAACTGCCACTATGCCCTAAGAGTATAATATCAAACAAATAAAAGAAAAAAATATATCTCCTCTGCTTCTTCCATATGGCCCTACTGCCTTCTGCAGAAATACTCCGCTCCTGGTCACAAACATCCAATTAGAGCCAGGAGGAGTGTCTTAGTGCTGTCAATGATTCTTGTGTATGCACTGCTCACATCTCATGTTGCTCTACAGTTTCTTCCCCATAGCAGATACTGTCCTGAATGCAGAAGCCAGTGAACATTGCAGCCAATGGTGGCAGATAAACAGTTTTCCTCTAATATTAACTTGTTTCTCTGCCATTAGCACAGTTGCAGCAAACCGGCAACCTTGAGGCTGTGCTGTGTGCATACAAGCTCAAACATTGATTTTGTTCTTCTGCTGTCTCCTGAATCACTGGGTGAGTCTGAGCGATTCTTGCTGTCCTCTGCCCCACCTGAGTCTAAATTGCCCTACATGAAGAATGTAGAGTTTAGATTGAGGCGAAAAGGTTGATTACATTAGAGATTTCTATCAGGAGTCATTTGAAGTCTAGTTTAGAAACAAAGTGATGGTTTTTGAACTTTGAGGGTGACCCTCACATTGTGACATCCATTCATTGCCTCTCGGTGTGTATTTCATAGCTCTACAAGAAAACAGAGGAAAGAACAATACTCACACAGATGTTATCCGTGCTTCGGTTTCTTTGTATATTATCACAAAAAGTGCTAACTTAAGAATTCCCAAAGGCAAGTTCCATTACTAGAACACAATTTGGAAAAATGTTGTTTTTTTTTAAGACATTATGTTCTTCTGAACAGATTGCAAACATATGTCTGAGTTAGTGGAAAAGAGGTGATTCAGAAGGAAACAGCACATTACAAAAGCCTTGCCAAAATTTATCGTTTTTTTTATGTTGTCATGTTAAAACAAGATGTTTCAATGTGAGACCTTAAAAGTATTAAGTGGTAGTCTTTGTTCATGTACAGACTGACATTTTTTCCAGTGTGAACGCTTGCGCTCAAAAATCGGCGGCTGTTTCCCCAAAGCTTCTTCCTGGATCTGCAGTCTCCAGGCAAACGACCACCTTACAGAGCCCTCCTCCCCTGCTGCTTCCCCACTCAGCCAGTCTAATAAACTTCAAATGGGACTTCTTATAACTTTTTTCAGATATGACTTTCCTCTTGTCACTCTTTTATAAAGCTCATATTTCTGAGAAGCTATGATTCACTACATCTCTTCCAGAGTTCCCATGAGTCTTTGGGTGCCTTTTTGATTATTGTCATCCTTGCCTAGCTTGTCAGTTTTGGTGGACAGTCATGTAATGATAGGTTTGTATTTATTACCATTTCCATTGACATGTGATGGATTGAACACTGTGCTAATGTTCTGTATCAAAAACTCTGAGGCCTTCACAGAATGGTAACCGTGTTTTTTTTCTGAGGTTAAATTACACACAGTTGGACTCTGTTTATTATTGGTAACTGAATAATGAAGGCAATTGGTTTACTGGGTTTTATTTTGGGGTATTAGACAAAAGGAGGCTGAATATAAATGCATACTATATTTTTCAAATTCTATTTGTGAAATTAATAGAAACATAACTGTTATCACACTTCACAATTATTCACCACCTTTTTAGATTTGTGTTGGGGTTAGAAAATTTTGTGAGACACTATGAATATTCAAAGTAAATACAGATAGATTGAAGGTGAACTAGGTGTTGACAGAGACTTAAATATGTTGCCATGAGGATAAAATAGAAGAGACAAAGAACTAACTAAATAAAAACAATCACATGGTAAAAAAAAAAAAAAAAGCGGGGGGGCCCTAAGGCTTTCAAATTTCAAATAAACATTTCTTTTAACTTTTTTCATTTATAACCTTGTGAAAATTAAGACATTTTTAATGAATTATTTTGGATCAGCATGAGCAAGAACAGCATGAGTAGACATAGGTCATAGGAATATACGACCTTCTGATGTAAGAAGTGCTCAAAATAGTTTAATTTGCCACTCTATCAGTGTTAGATTGCCTAACACTGATAGAGTTAGGCCAACAGAGGTAGGCTGTTCTGTTTACATTCAGCCTCTTCTGGTCTCAGTTGTTTGACCCTTTTCAGGGCCTTTGTTATTTGTACAGAGGGACATTACATAATTATGTGATGTTTACAAAAGCAGAAGCCAGAGCCCATCCAATCAACCCTAACCATTTGTTAAGTGTCCATGGCCTCAGATAGAAAGGAACTGCTGGCTTTCATTACTTTCCATTTGTCCCTGCTTAGTATTAAGTAGAAATTTCTCTATTGAAAAATCTGAAGTAAGATTTTTGTTTCTAGTTGGAATTGTATTGGGTAGTGATATGACTCCCAGAATAGCAAAAAATGTGCAGTAGTTGTCCTTGTATAACTATATATTGTAAACAGGATGCTTAGGAGGGGGAATATTATATTTGTAGCACAACTTGGCAAAACTTCTACATGTCCTAGTCCTTTAAAGGTCATCTGGGAAAGCTTTGTGACATATGGTCTGACATTTGGTTGCCACAGTTTTGAAAAGAGCAAGTATATACTCTTGTTTATTTTTATAAAAAACATTTTTTGAACTCCAACTCTGTAATGTGTGGGGTATCTCTCTCTCTTATCTTAAACATATATGGACTTTTCTCAGCTCCCACAAGACTTGCCTCACCTACTAAAAACTCTGTTATATCCGTTTCATGATGTAAGAATAATTTCAGCACATTTACCAGCTTTATTGCAGAGTAGTTGTTTAAAAACTATTTAACAATGACCAGACTTCAAATACTTAATGTAGCTTATATTCAAATTTAGTCAAGCCAAAGATATATAAGAGAAAATACTACTCAGAACAAAGACATTTGGGGAATTTAAGTTTCCTATGCATTTCCTTTTTAAGAAATATCTACTGTAATGTGGCCCATAAAGTTTTGTTTACACGAGACCACCGTCTGGGAACTGCTAGTATTTTCACATGTAGATTGGGGAAAAGTTCCACATTTTGTCAGCACTGTTTGGACAAGATCGCCAAGATACCTTCCTTCTACTGTAATTGTCATGCCAGGGCAGTGTATACTCCTTGCATGACAGAGACATATAATGCATGTCATTGAAACACAGTGACATGCACGTGCTTGAAAACTGTATGTGTTATTTCACAACTGCAGATAACTTCTCTCGAAAAATTCCACTTTGAAACCTGGTTATAAAAGTAACAAGCACAATAATAACTTAATACATATCATCGTCCGCCATCAAATGTAACCTGGCCATACAGACACTGGTTACGTTTACAAACATCAGATGCATAACTGATTTAGGACCATCCAAGTGGCCTGTTTCACATTTGTAAAAATCCGAACTGTGTTGTCCAGACTGTCATTAAAAGATCAGGTATAGGTCACATTAAGGCAAAACAATCTGATTTCAGTTACTTCTGGCTGCAATATGCAACTATCTAAGTGGCTGGATTTCAACAAAAATGTTACAATTTCACTAAAACCAGTAAACGGTGCCTAAGTTAAGGCCAAAGTCATGCTGTGGAAAAAATTACATTTTTCCCCCACTGGATGAGAAGAAGTAAGCTATTTATTAAGAACAAAAATACAGAATGAAAGAAATCTGTCTAGTATGCACTAGCTTTTAACATTTGATACTGGTTGCCTTATATAGGTCCTGATCAGCAGATCTTAAAAATACAGCTTGTGATTGTTTGTGGCTTACCAACATAAGGAAAAGAGGCTTGATTAAACTATATCTGGATTGTTATGCACAAGGATTTTGTGGAGCTCACGTGCCATGGTCCTTGAGATGGTCTTGCCATTTGCCTTTTGTTAAGAAAAGGGGTTGTGTGTCTGATGTTAAAGAGGACAGCTTTGATCTTGATAAGTTCTGGTTCTGGGAAATAACACTTAGATTTGTCTCGAGCATCAAGGACCTCTCCCCTGCTGTTAGATGACACTGTAGAGGTCTATGTGATAGCAGCAGACCTATCTTATGATAAGACCATTCAGATAATCTAAAAGAAAAGAGCAGTGAGGAGCATATAAAATTTTCCATTAAAATCATCCTATTTAGTAATTTACCATATGAATGCAAGTGGTGTATGAAAGAGAAATAATTAAACTACAACCACAAATTTTGGTGCATTTTATAAGGATGTTTATAATATAGATCAACGCAAAGCTTTACTTTGTTGTACTGTGAAGTGTAATGAAAATGAAATTATGTTTTCAAAATGTTTTACAAACAATAACCTAAAAAATATATTGGCCAAATAAAAAATGTGGACACCTGCTGCTCTTAAAGCCCTAAATAAAATCCTGTGCAACCAAATACCTTCAGAAATCACCTTGTAAAATGCCATCTGTGTTTAATTTAGGTGTATCATCAAGCCATCCCCAGGGATGCAGAATTGAAAAAAAATGTTGCCTTATTTATACACAAACACTTCATTTTTGAGTGAGAGTGTATATAAATTCAGCTTTTAGCTGTCTTTAGATGGTATTTCCATAGCTTGTCCTCACCTTTCTTCTTGTTTAACTCCCCCATAACTCTCTACTCTCATATCTTCCTCTCGATTTTCTCTTGTATGTTTATGATGGATGGGCTGCTCTATCATATGAGTAATACTAATGCAGGCCTGTCTGCATGCACCGGCTTGAGCCCTTGCAAATTGAATTTGTCAAGGGCCCATTTTCCGCTAGGTCTTTTGTGTTCACTCTCTCACCTTTTCCATCATCCGTGTCAAAGGCTGTACACCTAAACCAGCAAGATTTTGTGTCATTCAGGCATTCAGATTTCATTCTGATGGCGAAATATATTTGTGTTCATTTCTGTATGGCTGTGAACACCTTGCAGGTTTAGTTTCTCCTTCTGGCATTTTTGTTTTATAGCATTTCTATTTGTTCATTGGATCTAGTTGCAAAAATGTGCAGCACATACTCCCCCAGAGTGGCAATTTCAAAAATAGCCTCTCATTCACTACCCTTTTTTCCTTGACTAGGTATGTGTGTGACTTTCATGCTAAATGATTTGCTGTTCACCCAGAGTTGCAAGATGGACAGGGACAAGTTGTACTTGCATTCACTTCTCCCTACCCTCTTTGTCTTGTCTCATTTTGCTGTTCACGCTCTCTTGCTGTCTGAGAATGACATTTAGTAAACAGCCATATTAACTGACCCAATTTATTCATGTGTGCACATGCACAGGATGAGGGTGCAGTCATATATGTACTTTGGCTGGCATGCGGAGTGTGTTTACCCACACACCTAGTGTATTCAAATCATCAATCTGCTGCTGTGATGAAACTGAGCACCATAAGCTTGTAGTTGTAGGCCACCTGACTACATGCTTTAATGTATTTTATTGAAAGTATGGTGACAGAACCCCCAATGAAAAATTCCAAAAATTATTGCACTCCAAACTCCAAACTCTAAACTTTGCGAAATAAATATTTCTCATACTGATGTTGTGATGATGATATATTTGTAATAAATTGTGCAGCCCTAACAGTCATACAGAAAATCACAGTGACACACACTGTAAGTGAATCAAAAGGCGATTCTACATCCACATCCTTATTTTACATCATTTTGTGTGTGTCTGTCACATGATATTCAAATTGAGATTTGCAGTTGTACTGTCACGTGACAAAATGTTTAAAAGTTCAAGAAACACGAATATTTTTGCAAGGCACTGTACAAATCTGTATGGTTACACATTTACTCTATGGATTCAGTAATCTTCAACTAACTATTATAATATTCACCCAGGAAAAAGTTTACATTTTGTGGCCTTTTGTAACTTTCTGTATCATTTAGTCACAATATGAATATCATGTTTCCCGCTATCTCAGTATCTCCTCATCACCTTCTCTCCATCATGCTGTCTGTATTTATTTGTCTCTGCTATATCAATCACAGCACATTTCTCCAAAGCTTATAGCAATTCCCTTCCTTGCCATCCCTGTCCATCCCCCACTTCTGTCTCGTCTCCTCTTTCATATTCACTTCAGACTCATCTACACATTCTCTCCAGCCATTTCATTTCTCTTTTTCTTCTTTGTTACTGTGTTACCATTTTCCTTCATTAGGGACCATTTAAGTTTCAGCTGTTCCTAGGAGAATGATAGAGTTGCTCTGACACCTCTGCAAGAAAAATTAAGTAGAAGTCATGATGAAAAAGTCAATATAAGTTGAAATTTTGGAAGCAAGGGAATTAAAGTCAGAAAAAAAAACTATTCTGTCTATTGTCAAGACTTGCTGCAGAGATTTGTGCGATGGGATGAGCGTGGGACCAAAAGTAAACACATTTTCAGACAGATGATGGATTATATGATGAAGAAAAGGACAATGTGACAATGGGAATTACAGTCACTGTGATATTCATACCATTTTCCATTTCCCAGCCACTCACTGAAGGATATACCTAATCTGACACTGTCTATAAAAATAAAAAAGTGTTTATTAGAAAGGCAATGACATTTAGTTCACAACACTTTGCAATATATAATATTCGATTTTAGCAATATTTTGTTGAAGCAAAAATTCTCCATGCTGTTATTTGTTTTTCATAAACATAGTAGAGTTTCCAATTTGAAGACTGTTCGTTCTACAGTGGTTCAAATGCATAATAAATCTACAGTAATGCTATGTATATCTTTTTGCATATCTTTACAAGTAAAACTCATATTTTACAAGTATAAAATTTCAAATAACTGCAGTAGAGGTTAGTACAGAGTTGGTATAGATTTTAAACTACAGATGACCAATTTGTACTATTTTACCAACTGTAAAATAGCACTTATTATTTTGCGCTTGCATGTGTTTACTAATTACCATTTTACACACTTTTTGTATTGTTTCATTATCACTATTACCCTATCAATTCTCATTTGCCAAAACTACAGGACAAACACATGATTGTCAACATATTAAGTGCAACTGGTTACTGTGCCTAAGGATACACAAAGACTAGAAGAAAAGAATCAAAAGTGATTCAAAAATAGTAAGAATCAACACATTTTTACCTCGTTCATGGAGCTCCTGTTTTCATTTACAGCCACAACTGAAGAACATTTTGCTATAAACATTCCATTTAAACAATCCATCAAATGGGAAATATATCTCTCTTATCTAGTTGACCTTAATTGTCAACAAAATCAACCTAACATCCGCATGCTGTGATTTTCCAAGTACAAAGCCACAAAGAGATCTGGAAGAGAGAAAATCTGATTTAAATTGGTTTCTTCCTAAGTTGTAAACAAGCATGCGAAAACCTGGGATTCTTTATCTTGTTCCTGTCAAAAATAATTGCAGCCTAAAATGTTAGTAGCTTGTATAGACAAATATTAGGGATTACTACAACTTAACATTGAAGTTGCAGATCTTTCAGAATATCATTCCATATTAATTTGTGTGATGAAAGATTTCACTAACTTTCTCTTACTCATGTCCTAGTGCAGTTGTAGTCTCTCGCCCCCTTTTCATTAACATCAAGAGACACCACAAAGTAATTAAAAATGTCTTTGCATTTGAGTTCTAGGAATCTTGGAGTGCCAACTTTAATTGGTAGCTTTATAGTAAAAGCTACCAATTACAGCAATATATCTAATTATTATGTGAATGTTATTGTTTTTAGGTGTGGCAAATTTTCAACAAAATGGTTGTGCATACCTAATAATACAAATATTGATTGGACTGAATTAGACACCAAAAAAAGAGAGAGGGAGAGGAAAATGGATAATCTGACAGTGCAATTGAGAAGCATTCTTCTAACAGGTGGAAATGGATTTTCAAGAATGACACTCAAAGCCTCTTGTACTTTGCCCAATAATACACCTGTCACCAAAATTGAATAAGTTCTTCCTATGAATCTCTTTGGTGATCCTGCAGCACATGAGCAATAGTGCAGCCGGGTTGTGAAAGTGAAACGTTACCTTAATTCAAACATATTTTTAATTAATCTCCATTTCAAAACTAGACTAAAATCGAATTTCTAATATTGTACAATCAAAGTAAGACTTTTCCTTTTTTTTTTATGAATGGCTGGTGTATCAATTTCATAAAGGGTAGTGCAAACCTTGTTTGTTTTAAGTTCCTGTTATTAAGGTTTCCATAGAACAACACTTGTAGATATAATTTAGGACAAACTCTGTTGAGGTTCAGTATTAAAAGGGGGAAACCCCTCTGTGCCATAACTGTTTGGTCTACATCTGTACCCTGCCTGGTTATAGGCCACTGTGAATCAAGATTTGTGTGCAAAAGTGCAAGAGATGGAAAGAGGTGGAAAGAGATCTATCAAAATGACACTTAAAGGGTTGTAGATCCATGAGCTGCTCGGCAAGAGTGAAGTGGAAGTCCCTAAGCACACGGCCAGCACTCACACATCTGTTTTAATTTTGCTGCTTGGTGTCAGTCTTGCCTGACTAACATGTGATCAATATAAGCAGACATCCATGTAATTATGATAGATTGTATTTCTCTGAGCATGAAGCCAGTGACTTGGGGCGGGGAATTTGTGACATGTTTAGTGGGATGTCAGGTCTATTTTTATTAGACGACAAATTCTGTTTTATAAATTCCCCATGTTCTCCAATATTTGGAGTTCCGCTCAGTCTTCGTGGTCAAATTAGACGCCAGTAATAATACAAATTAGAGAAAGTGTCAAAGAAATAATATTGTCAGTCTTCAAGAGTTTATGAGAGCCATTCCAAATTTATTTATGTTAAATAAATTAATCAATGATTAAGTTAATCATTGATTTAACTTGATTTAACTTAATAAATCAGTAACAGAAAAATTATTTAAGAAAAAAAGGCATTTCAATTTCTTAAAGAGAGACGTTTTTGGAAAACAATTGAATCAGTCCTAAATATATTGGGTTGATGTGACTTTGCAACACATCTGGCAGAAGTGTCCTACTAAAGTTTTTTTTTTTTTTTAATAGAGGGGTTGAGGGCTAGCATGGCAAATATCTTACTAATTTTAATCTCCTAAAAATTTTGCAGATTCTTTTTGGTGTACCTTTTCAAATTGTTTGTATTATTCATATATCATTTCAGAGAAAGAGATAAAAGATTTTTGCCAAGGCTTTAGCTTACACATAGACCTTCTTTTATACAGGCACTATCAATTTCTCTTAGAAAATATTGATTTCTCCAGTGGCATCTTTAACAGCAGCTTTTTGAATAGGCTACAGCCATCATTTAGATGAATGTCTAATGTCATGTAGTCTAGGTGAGAGGAGATATTGGTACTAATAATTTTCTCCAGATCTTAAGGCAATAATGAACCCAATCAATCAGCCGCATGCCAAAAGCTCAGAAAATAAGATCCAAGTTGAATATGTATTTGTAACTGAGGCTTTGTCAAATTAAACACAAATGTGCTATTACTCTGATTCCATGTACTTCGATATAAAGCCAGTGAGATGTAGAAGCAGTTATTCAACATTTTTTCTGTGGCTGTACACCTTCAGGGAGCCATATTTTTTGTTTTTTCCCCCCTGTGATAAACCAGGAACAGAAAGAACATCTTTCAGTGCAAACAAACAATACAGAATAACTCAAGTAAAGCATTTGGCAATCAACACTCAGCAGTGCAAGTAAAAACATGCAGATTATTTCTTCTGTTTGAGTGGACTCCAGCGGGGATTTTTGCTGCTGTGTTGGCACAGTGTGCATTAATCCAGTCCATAGCTACGGAGTCACACTTGTTCAATTTGTGAAAATCAAATTTTGTTGGTCACAAGCACCCCCAGAATCCCTCTAAATTCATAACCTCGCACAGGAGAAAACAAGTGAACTGTCAACAAATGGACTTCGTAAAAAGGAAAAAATGGCCTAATTTTTAACCGAACAAATTAGCTGAGCAATAAAACTGTTGATGTTTAGGGGTTTTATTTAAAAATTGCTTTGAGTTTAGATTTAATTTATTTTGTTGTTTTTTAAAGATTTGTTTCTGACTGAGGTGAAATCATTCATATTTCACTTCACAGCATAATGCAAAAACAGGTCTCTCTTAGTAGCTTGTGTAGACAAAAGAATTAGGAAAGAAAGCTCAATTTGAAAAAATGACAAATAAATGTGTCAGATTCCACAATAGAGAAATACAGTTGTTATTTTTTTTGTTTGTTTTATTGTTGTTTAAATTGTAATCAGACAAGTAAAATAATGTGACACTATAATGTGTACAGAGCCTATTCTGTTTTTCAGTCAGACTCAGAGATGATTCCCAGTCAGTTTTAGGTACTTTGGCCATATGTTCCTTGCACAAATATTTACCTTCTTTAAAATATTTATTAAGCTGACGTATTGTCGAGATTAAACTCAAAATTCCTTCGTAAATGTTTTCAGTATAGAGAAGTCCAAAGTTCACAAGGGTAAAATCAAAGGAGAAGAGGTTATTCAGTGTTTAAGAAAGTCATGTAGCCATCCTGCGAGTGGGAGGTGAAGCTGAGGTGATGCATCAGCCATGCTGTCATGTATGGGTTCACCTCTGCATCCCACGAAGAGGATGCTGGGCTTGGCTAGAAACGCTTGCTGTTCCCTTCTCTAACTCCGAGAAACTCCCTGTGGGAGTCTGCTGTGTGTCAGCAACGTTAATTACTACACCTCATCTCCTCAAAGATTAATGAAGCCTCTGTTCTCACTGTATTTATCATCCTATCTAGTGATTTGTGTTCTGCTGTTCGTACAGTACATATGGGCAAGTGCAAATATTTGTCCATATGTGTGGCTTTCTTGCCATACTTTTATGCTTCTTCTGTCTGTAACTGTGTCCTTATCCTATTTCAGACAGATTTTAACATTTCTTTTTTTTTTTGACATTTGCCTCTAGTGGTCTTTATCCATTAGTAGCTGGATAGGATGGAGGGCAGGGAGAGAAGGGGAAGACATGCAGTAAAAGACCTGGGTATCAAACCACAGACAGCTGCGTTGAGGACTGTAACCTTTACATATGGTGCTCCTGCTCTACCACTAAGCAAAGTGTTGCCACGATAACAAGTTACTTCTTAAAATGCTGTAAAAAGCATTAGAAATGCAGCATGCTGTTAAACTAATTTATTTTCTTAATTGCCTGCCGTGCCTAAAGCTACTGTCTGCCTCAGTGTTTAAGCCTTTCCTGGTGTGGCTTTGTTTTGGCTTTGTTAGCATAATTTCATGTTTTCTTATTAATCTTACTGTTTGATACAGGCTTATGGTGGGTTTTTAGGTGTGAATTTGACCCCTGGTAAACCATGTTAGGATTACCTGAAGTGGTGTGTTATTGCAACCGAAGGCAGAAAAAACTGGGGCTCTCGTTTTTAGATTAAATCCTAAATTATTTGTCTCTGATGTGTCAACTAAAATCTCTTGGTACAACTACCACACACTTTGGTCACATCATTGTTGAACACCTGCAACATCAACACAAAACGTTTGCTTTTTTTGTTTGTTTGTTTTGCAAATGTTACATGTGTTCTGCATTTGACTACCTGGATAGGTCTGAATGAATGTACAATATGCCAGTAAATTAAATCCCACGGATGGCAGTGCATTTCAATAATTAAAAATTAACTGTGATTATTATGCAAAACGACAATTTTATTCTTAAATTCCCCTTTCTTTCCAAACCAGCAAGTGTTCATTTTTCTGAATGACATCCCAAATATAAACAAAATGTGAAAATAGCTGGGGAAGATGCTGCCAGCCAAATCACAGTTATTAATATCAATTTATTCCCATGCCCTTGTCTTTCAAACTGTTTCTGCATAATCAAGTTGTCATCAGGCAAAAATATTGAGATATGGGAGACTGGGGTAGAGGTTAGGAAAGTGTAGGGAAAAAGTGAGATAAATGCTGCTTAAGACTCTTGGAAAAATGCATTTTTATTCAAATTGGAACACAGCACTGGAGTCTGGAGTATCTGCTGAGTTTGATTGTTTTTGTCAGTGGGAAGGTACTAATTATTATGAGTTGAGTGTAATTTTACAGTGCGTTCACAATGATAAACAAATAGTTGTGGGGATAAAACAATATTACTTTAATTGTAATATTAATCATTTTAAAAGTTGGAAATTCCTGTGAGGAAATTAAATGTTGCGGCTTTCAAATATGACAGTTGTGGATTGTGCTTTTTAATAATCGTTATTATTCCTGATTATCTAAAGCACTAACTGAGAAGGATCAGTGTGTTAATTGATTGAAGAGTCATTAATTTACATGATGATGTGCTGAAAAAAAAATCTGCCTGTGACAGATGACGGATGATGATAGGCAACATAATTGTGGAGTAATTAATGAAAGTAACAAGATTTTACTGAGTGCTGAAGTGAGATTTGTATCTGTTCTTTTATGAGTACACTAAGGAATATGCTTTGTGGTTGTTAAACTGTTTTGTAGAGTCTTTAAGGCTCTTGCTGACAACTGTGATTTCACTATTGGTAACCTCATAGAAAATTAAGTTTACTTTCTACTCATATGCTTTTCTATCACACAACATGTCTTATATCTGAAAACTACTTCCAAAGATTTAATAAGATTTAACTGATGTGTGTTTACGTCCAAGTGATGTAAAAGCATATGGAACATTCTCATACAGTATCTTGATCTATTTATACATTATCTGTCAAATCAAACTGATACAAAAGAGTAAACAACACAGAAAACAGGAAAAAAATAAAAATTTATGGGTACAACAATAGGAATTAGTAAAGGAAAACATGTTGGTTTGCCAACAAAAACTAGACAGAAAATTTTACAGTTAGAAAAGGGTAAATTTAGTAGATTTTTACACTACCTTGGTAAGTAGCTCTCAGTGGAACAAAGCAACAGAGCCATTACTGTCTTATTTTCAAGCCAAAGCAGAATTGATAATGCAATACTTAAGTTGTCCTGGGAGACAGATTGGGCTTTTGAAGTTGTTGCAGTAATTATGAATGACAAAAGCAACTGATGTGGACCAGTTGTAATAGGGTCCAACTAAATATCCTGCCTTATAATCAGAGATCTGTTTTTATCTCTGTTCCCCTTGAGTATAACACTGACAAGAAAACTGTGAAGAAATTAGTTTTGACATGGTTGATTTGACTGTGGCTCAGTGGGTGGAGTAGTTGTCTTGCAATATGAGGGTTGTGGGTTTGATTTCAGCTTCTTCTGATCTTAATCCCAACTTGCCCACTGATATATGTGATGGTGTATAATTTGCTACATATTTTTGAGTGTGAATGTGGGTCTAGTGTGTGTTCTTTGAGTGGTCAGTATGATTGGAAAAGTGGTCAGTCCATTTACCATGATTGTCAGTAATAAGCCTCAGCAGGTCAAACATGTCTCAATTCTACCTTAAACTAATAGAGAAAATAATTAGATGGAAAGAGATTGTAAGGTTTAACAACAATAAAAAAAATACAATCCTTATTTAGTTATTTAAATGCATGTGAAGATTGGCAGTTTAATTTTTGGCAAGAGGGGTGAAGTTCTTCCCGAGGCTGACTACAATCACTTAACCTTTTATGACACTGCAAATCTAGTGTAAGGGTGCTTAAAAATGCAGTCTTGAGCTCATGGATTTTTTTTTTTTTCTCCCACTACTGTGCCATTGTATATGCTGGTTCCAATATTCCTATGGAAACACACAGTCATTTCTAACTAACCTTGGGCCAAGACTATGCTGAGGAAGGAGAGACAGCAGAAAATAGGAGTATTAATCACAAGACAACCTCATCAACACTTCCCAATCCTATCAACTCCCCCACTCCATGCGCGCACACACACACACACACACACACACCTGCAAACTGCACACACAATCTAACATGAGTCTGTAGTCACATATGTGGACCTCCCTTCCAGACAGAGCCAATCATTCTCAGGGAGGCAATGAAATCCCTGATGAGCAGTATCAATAGTAATCATAGAATTTGCTATGATGGTGATGGATTTATATGCCATTTTGCCCTCATTACAGGTCAGTGTGATTGCTTGGGTAAACTTGAATTTACCCCACCAAACTTTTGGGAATCAGAGTTGCTAAATGTGTTATTGATCAGGGCTTTTGCTATGGAATAATTAGTCTCAGTTAAAATAAACTGTCAACAAGTTTTATTCCTGTTGTTTATTTATTTTTATGTGCCAAATGTTTAACTATTTTGGCACATAAAAACAACAGCCATCAGCTAAGTTTCTTGCAGAGTTTTTCTACCCATTACATTTTGGCACTTTTAAATCACAGACACAAACAAACTAGCACATAACTGCAAAGTGGAAGGAAACGCATCCATGGGTTTAAAAAGTTACAGCATCCATGGGTTTAAAAGTTACTATATATATATCTTAGTAAAAATTCAGTGCAAGCAGTTGCATTCATAACTCAACAATTGAGAGGTGGGTGAAATCAACTCAAAATTTTATTATGCTGTTTTGTGACATTTATTGTGATAACATGAAAATGGTACTTGCAACTTCTTTTCAGTCTTTGTAGGCCACTATATGGCTGTGACAGCATATCACCGCTGTCAAACCTGGAAGTTAAGAAAAAAAAATCAATTTTGAAATAGGCTTCTTAAGGACACTATTGGCATAAAATAGTCTCATTATCATCCAATAAAGTGCAAACCACGCAACAGGTCATTTTATCTATCATTAAAATGCCAGTAAAATCTACAGAAATTTGTCGTATCATGGCATGTAGAAAAGCTAATGAAATGAATAAATCTTTGTAATGTGCTATAAGTAAATAATAAGCTAAATATTTTAAGATTTTGCCTTGGTTGATTTAACAAAACTTACTGTAACTGTGCTTCCTATGCTGTGTGAATTTTCCTTCCAAACTTGGCATTTTCCTTCAGTTCCAAACAAAAAGTTGAATACATTTGAACTAAGTGGATTGCTTGCTGTCAACCGACACGGTCTTCCAGTTTTTTCTGATGTTCCATTGGTAGGAAAAAAATAAGAAAAATAAAATCTATACATGCATATATATTAGTGGCGTGCAGTGAGGTTCATAGCTGGTGAAGCACTGACTTAATCATAATTAGATATACAAATAGACCTCCTGCATGTTATTGTTTACATATGCAAAAAAGGAAATTTTGCATATGCGGACAACACTGGAGGGCAAAAAGACAAATCTTTTACATGCCATGCATGGCCGCGCTGCCGTGGGGTAATAATTCTCTTAACTCAATGAAACTTGGAAATTTAGGTATTATTAATTTCGTGCTGTGCTCCACAGCAAAGGGAAAAACTGTTAAAGTACAACTCAAAACCACTTCTTTCACGCTCTCTGAATCAGTGCAGCTACGCTTAGGCTTGTTGCCATAGCAACTGACAACAGCAGCACAAAAGAAACCACACAAAGAGCAGAACATTCAGTCTGTTGCAGTAGTATGGTTTTAGGCTTAATGTTTATTTTGCGATTATTAATAAGTAATTGCTGTGGTACAAGGAGAAAACTATAAATATATCGCTGCACTTGACTAGCTCGTTGTTACTGTATCTTACTCTGCAGTTGTGGAATCACAATGTCTGGGATAATGAGCGCCTCCTGCCATGAGGCAAGAGAACTGCCTGCCTCACCTCAAATCTGTTCTCTGCTGTTTATGATCGCTCCTCAGGACACAAAACACGTTACACACACAGTTGGTGACAAAAAACATTGTAAATTCTATACATAAGCTAAATTATGGAAAATCAGTTCATACATTAAATGTTTTTTAAACATTTTATTGGTGACATACAGACAGGAGGAGCATGGTCCCATCAAATGGCAGTTAGCGAGAGGTTGTGCAATCCCAGGTGAGGCTCAGCTCGCTGCTGCCTCACCGGCTTCACTTCTGAGGATTTGAATGGGAAAATGCGAAAATTCAGCAACTTTTGAAGAAAAAATAGTCATAATTGGTTAAGCTAAATAAAAAAATAAATACTTTACAGTACAAACCACAGAGTGAAAATATCAATATAAATTATTAATTCATATTTTCCCATTATGACAGGTGAGGCT
This sequence comes from Poeciliopsis retropinna, assembly GCA_010277075.1. NCBI lineage: Eukaryota > Metazoa > Chordata > Actinopteri > Cyprinodontiformes > Poeciliidae > Poeciliopsis > Poeciliopsis retropinna. The sequence goes on along the minus strand of VMRM01000024.1, from coordinate 8,333,377 downwards.
CTGCCTGACTTGCCTCCACTGACCGCACACATATAAATAATATAATCTAATTTCATTACTTCTGCAGTAGCAATGCTGGGTTGAAATTATTATGCAAGAAAAACTTGCCTGAAGGAAAAACTGCTATAATTTTTAAGCACATCTTCATTTGCCATTTATAAAGGCTGTGACAAAGCAAGCAACCCTATTGGACGAGAGGTCACCAGCTTTTCTGTCATTAGACCAAAATAAACTATTTGGAAGAATGATGAAATGTCTTAATCTTCTAAATTACAATACTTAGTTGGTTTTATTTTGCATTTACATAGTTTATACTATACTATTTTTTTCTTTAAGCTGATTTTTTTCAGCCTTCCTTCAAATTAGAGAAAACTGAGAGACCTTAAAATCATGCCTGTCTTTATGAATAAATCCATCCACACGTTCAACATTTTTTCATACTTGCTTAATCTTGATCAGGGTTGCGGTGGGTTGGTAACTGTGCCAGTCAAATGGCTAGTGCCATGGCACAATGTAGAGAGCTTTAACACCCTCATATTACTGTGAGACATAAACCAAGTTTTCAAGCTGGTTTTAAAAACTTTTTTGTATTCTCGTAGAAAATCAGAGTCAAGTCACAATTCAGTTAGTCAAGAAACAAACAAACAAAAATGAAACCATGATTTGTCTCATTTTTCTGAAGCAAGTCATTTTTTTGTTTCTGAAAATGATTAACTACTAGAACCATAAATGGTAAGTTGTTTCCCCGCCATTTAATAAGTTACATACAACAGTTTAAGAAGAAATAATTATATGGGAACTGGCTAAAAAAATAAATTTTTACAACAAAATTAGTTGATAGCTCACCAAGGCTATTAACTAACTCTACAGATTATCTTGTAACCAGTACACATCATATATGATTTGACGTCTCAATTACTTGGCAGCAGCATGTTTTGCTTTGAAGGCAGAGATCAGGGGTACACACTTGGAGCGCCAATCCATATTCGAGATGTGCTCAAATTCAAATTCATATGTTGTTCTCAGTTCAGTGGGGAAAGTAATTGTACAGAGAACTTATTCATAACTAATGAGAGATTTCCCATATACTTTTCTCCCTTCACTCCTGCAAGGTGTTGGCAACATAAAGCTAAAATAAAATATGTTTTGCCCTCTAACTTTTTCTCCAAACTAAATTAATTGAGCAATTATTATTTTTCTGTAAAAAGTCAGTCAGAGATGACAAGTTTAGCAAGAGAAACATTAAAAATGTTACTAATTATTTTATAGAGAAAATGTTTAAATAATTAAAAAAAAAAAAAGCTTAAGAGGAGGAAAGAGAGAGTTTATTAGGCTAGTTGTTATGGACTGGCTGGCTGTTGTTTCCAAGGAAACAGCTTTGCTGTGTGTGGAGGTTGTTGTAACCTCTGAATTCCCAGACATTAATTTTGGCTACGGGCTGAAATTGGCAGGGATATAAATGGATAATGTCTTATCTCTTCAATTAGATCCACCAAAGGACTCCCTGTTGTGTGTGTCCTACGTTTTAGCCGGCATCCATTTGTGAGTGGGGGTGTGCATGCATAAATGTGTGTGCGCGCATGTGTATGTGTGCATATACTGTACATGTGTATATGCTGAAGAGTGTTCTAATGCAATGGCCAAAATGACTGATTTGTCACAGGGATAAGTTGTCTGTCACAGCCATATGTATCATTCACTAATTGCAATGCATTACAGAGCACAATGGCAGCTACAAATTCATTTTACGGGTGGTGGGAAAGGGGCTCTTAACATGAATGGCTCTCTCTACGTCCAATATGTAAGCTTTTGATGTCCTTCTCTCACACTCTCCAATAGCTATCTAAGTGCATACTCAATATTTTTTCCTTTAGCATATATAATGTATAATTATCTATGCTCAGCACTCCTCAAAGTGCTGCACTTCAACCGATTTTCAGTTTTATTCTCCTGTATCCTCTTTCCCATCTATCCTCAGGGCAGAAAATGTGTTCCTCTCATCTTGCGTAAGGCATAATTCTCTCTTTCTCACTCTGTCTTTCTATCTCCCACTTTCTCTGAACCAAAACACTTTTTTGCAACACCTTCCACTTTTTGCATCAACCCAATGCTTTTATGTTGCAGTGTATAATTTGAAATACTCAGTTGTACTGTATTATAAAAATTAACCTTCGGTGCAATGAGTGAAATGTTTATATTTATTGATTTATGTTGCACGCAAATCTAAATATACTTATGCAAGTAGGACTTGATATACTTAAACTCCAAATATGCAACACTAAATTGTGTGATCAAAAAACAAAAAAATTATGATCAATAAGTGGCTGAGTTTCAATTGATTGCACATGTAGAAGCACAGTTTGCATCTGCTTTTGAAACATGCTGAATACAGGTGCAAAAATAGAATAGAATAGAAATACCCTTTATTGTCCCACAGAGGGAAAAATCAGCTTCCGTCATCTGTTTCTGTTTTAATAAATTGTATTGTGGATTATCACATTTGCATATTCGTTTCCCAGTATATTGCACTTTCCGATGATCAGCATATGTTTTCCATATTCATGCTAACAGAGAGGCTAAATTTATTGCATCTGGTGTTCTCCTAATTTCGTCAATGCAGTTCTATCTGTAGGACTGTAAGCTTTTTGTAGATCAGGCTTGCGCATTTTCTCAAACTGTTTTTGTACACGCAAACCTTTGAAAGATCATGTTCAAGTAAAACTTTTTTTGCAGTGCAGCACCTGACATTGTTCAACTCTGCCCTGTTGTATTCCAGCTCTGGTGGTGTTTGCATTGAATAGAGTGTTGCCTCGAAAGTGGGCGAGGACTGTCATATCTAACAAATTTCTGTTGAATCTGCTGAGCTTGTCTCCCCAGAGACCACCAAACACTTTTGTTCCTCATTGTCCCATCCAGCTCCTTCTGTACTTGAATATCAGTAAGGCACCGGATGAGGACAAGAATTACCACAGCTTTACCTTTAAATTAATGTGTTTTAAAACATTTTTACGTGATTTTATTTGATATTACTGTTTGATGATTTTAAACATGTTAGTGTGACAAAAGAGGTGTTCAGTAACACTGTTGGCTTTGTGTTCTCCTTTTCAGTGTTTTCATCTACAAGCTGATGCAGTACAGCATCTGCTTACATTGCACCTTTTAAATGAAAAAAGAGGTGGAGATAAACCACCTCTATCCCACCATACTCCCAGCAATTGTTCACTGAGCATTAGATACAGCTGAAAGTGTTTTTTTGCCCTACACACAATATGCCCATTGACCTTTCCATTTCTATAGAAGCTACATTGTATTATAGTGACCATAACTTTGAAATAGTATTGCAGTGATGGGGTACAGCAAGCCTTCTGTCTCTAGGTGCAATTTAAATTCCTGTCGCCTTTTACTGTGTTTCTCAGGAAAAAAAAAAAATCTTTATTATAAAGTGTTTAAATGGCACTTATATATATATATATTTGTTTTTCTGTACAAACAGCACCATGTCTCATAGTAGTACTTGGCATATTAAACTCACCAAATATGTAAACATAGTGACTTCTGACACCTATGGCATTTTCCTTGACAGATAAAAGCAATTGTAAAGGACAGAGCTCTACAGAGAGGACAAGACATTTGTTCCAACCAGTATAGACACAATGGTCCCATTCGTCATTTCAATGTGCTGTAAGAAAATGGCTCCTCAGTGACAGTGTGCCATTAAAGCAGCTATGTGAAGTATGTTATCAGTGCTGAGACATCCATGAACAGAAGTGTTTGTAATACTCTCAACACATTAGATATTTCTCTCTTTGCCTCTGATTCTGATGAATGCCTAATTTTCAACCAAATTGAGTTAATATTAATAAAAAAGTCTTCGAGGCATGGGTTTCCCTTTCAGAAATATTTGCCGTCTGTGTTTTTAAATAGCTTTGCTTTACTTAAAACACACACACACACACACACAGCAGTTCTGCTTGCTACTCAGGTCACACATTAATTCTGAATACTATCCACAAATGTAGCCGTTTTAGAAAGTGTACAAGTGAGTTTGTTGGAATTTAGATTTTTGCTTCAATAAGGTAGTTAAAAAATAAATAGCTGAAATTCGCCAACAAATATCAGGATTGGTTCAAGATGAAGCTTAAAAGAAGTCACACCAAAATAATTAGCAAACTGGAACCCCTGATCAGTAAGACATTTTAAAGACTTAAATGATTAACATTAAAGATGACACACCAGGCTGTCAGTATCACCAACTCAAGCAGTCTATCTAACAGATTGGCCATTAGTTCCTTGAAGCAAGATCTTCTGTCTGCTCAAAGAGAAAGCTCATCTGCAATTTGATTAAGATGCATTTGCCTCTTTTTTTTTGCAATTACAGCATTCTGTTATCTGTTTAAAGATAACCCAAGAAAGAGACGCCAGTGTCCTGAGTTAATTAAAGTATATGGCGAGGGGAAAGAAAAGGTAAAAAAAAAAAAAAAAAAAGAAAGCTGTTATCCACCCAGAACAGGCTTTAGCCTTAAATTTGGAAAATTTAAGACCTCTAATGTGTTTTCATTATGATTTTTCATGATGCTTACAGTAAAAGAGAACTCCCCAGATTATTTCCCCCCGTCTCGTTTTCGCCTTTGTGGATTCTCCCCTCTGTTCCTGTAAAGCTGTTCGACCTTTAAGTGCAGGCTAATCTCAGTTCGTCTGTCAGACTGCTGGGTCTTAATCCACTGACTCTCTTTATTCATTCTTCACTTTCTTTATTCAACCCTCTAATCTTTATCCAACGACTGTTACACACCATGTCTGCTTCCCCATTCTCTTTCTCCCTCGTCTCCGTGGAGATTAGGACAAATAGCTATGCCGACGTTTATCTCGATTTCATTCTTTTCGTTCTTTTTTCTGAACTTTATTTTCTGCTGGAATCTTTTCATATTTATTTACCAAACAATGGCAATCACAGTGTCTCAAAAATATGATATTATTGTGCTGGAATTTAATAAAATAAAAAAGGAAAAAGATAGTCTGGTCACGCAGACACATAATAAAAACAGACACAATGACTGAGTTTGTGTAAGTAATATTATATTTTTGTCACTAACAGCCTCACCTGCTGGGTGACTATATAGGCACCACAAATCAGAAATAAACATAAATTGTGCTGTTAAATGATGGCAGCAACATTCAGTCTGGCTTCCTGATCAACACACTGCAACAGGCTGGATTATCACACACTGGCACAGTGACTACAAGGTCAGGAAGACTGTTGGATTACTGGGTCTGTTGCACTGTGGAACAAATAGCTGTTCTATGCCTCTTTGTGTGTTGTATATTTTTCCTATCCCAATGTGTTGGTGAGTTGGGAGATCAGGTGCGTGAGCAGTCTTGTGCGAGTGTTGGATTGTGAAACAGCTGTCGGGGAGAATGACTCTGACGAAGATGGATGAGATTGCTGCACAAAGCACCATCCACCAGTCAAGGTATGCTCCGCCTTGGAACAAGAAAATAGCAAACACACATGCACATGCATGCACTCATAGAGTTATACAGTGCTGTGAAAATGTAATTGTCTGCTTATATCTTTAATATTTTTTTGTCACACTAAAATATTCCATGTCATCAAGGTAATCTGAGTACAAAAAGTTACTTAAATTATGGTTTCATTTATTATAAGAAATAAGGCAAAGCGTTTTTGTCAGGATTATATGAGAGAGAGAAAAAGAGAGAGAGAGAACACAACTCATGGTTCTGTCTAATGTTGAGAAGTCATTTTGGTCCTAAAGTAGCATGTAGCATCAAACTATGACACTGTACCGTTTGTCTGTTGTTTTATGTTTTTTTGTTGTTTTTTTTTCTCAAATGCTGCATTAGTTCTACACCATATGTGCTCATTTTCCAAACTCTTTTGTCAGTTCAAAGAATATTTCATCCAAACAATCCTTTAGTTGCAAAGCTGGACTTCTCTCTTTGTTTAATGCATATGGAGTCTACAGTATTTTTTATTTATTTCCAGTGTGAAAACTTGAAATACTCTTGAAATCCTTTAGCTTTCTTGACGTTGTATGAAAAGTTTCATTTTCAAGATAGATTGATTCTACAGGCCTGGCAGTGTTAAGTACAGGCCTATGTTTTTTTTTTACTATTTCATTTATACTCATTTAGCTTTTATCTGATATTCAAATGTATGCTTTGTAAGACAGCAAATACTTTATCACCTCACTAAGCAATCACTTTAATTTTGGTTTCCCTTGTTGTGCACATTCTATAAATGCTTTTTGTCTCAGAAGGTAGCTCCAGAGCACCGCTTTGCTAATGTTTTGCTTAAGTGGTAACTAGAAAGAATGACTGCTTTGAGATTAGCTAAATCTGAAAATCCTAATGCCATGGTTGTCTGTGCCAGCTGACACAGGACCAGACTCACGTTGACATAAACCCTGTTGTGTGTACCCAAACATGCTCACACATACACTGAGCCAGCTTTGTGTGCTGTATTCTTGACAGATAACATATTTATTGGATTTCTTTTCTTTGTCAGCATGGTGTCACCCAGCAGTCATCTCTCAGACTGCCGCTTACAAACATGCACACATGGACACAACTTACGCAGATTCCAATGACGTACAAGGTAGTGTCACAAAAGTCCTTTTTTGTATAGCATTTATTTTGAAGGATACAGTTTTTGAGAGTGAAAGAATGAGGACTTGTGGGCGTTCCAGAAGTGTCTTCACCATTTCAGCTTAAGGGTTTTTTTTTTTTCTTCTTTTTGGAAAGGAAGTTGAAATCTTGGCAGACAGGTAGACAGATAAAAGGAGTCAGAAACCAAGACAGAGAGAGCAGAAGTGAAAATAAGGCCATGGCTATTCACAAACAGTCTTCTTCACCAGTCAAATGCAGACAGGAAACCGTCACTTGTCGGCACCAGTCACATAGTCACAGAGGCATGGACAGTCACCTTGTACAGAGCACGTCCCTTTATAGAGAAAAAGCAAGGACAGAGAGGCACCTCAAGGTTGGGTGGAGGTGGGGAAACAAGAGGGGTAAGAGCAAAAACACAAGGAGTGATTTTAAAAATGTCAAAAATAAACTCTCATACATGAAAGCTTTTGGACTGTGCTTTGAAGAACCCAGGTAAAGAACAGACAGGGCTCCTGAAAGCATGGATCGTTCCTCCTGTTGTACCTCGGAGTACTTTTTATATGTTTACACGCTGTTTTTTTTTTTGTTTTTTTTAACAATAATGTACTGTGCCAGCATTAGATTATTTAGCATTAGAAAGTATGTGACTTGAATTAAATGATAATGAGATTCACTAAAATAAATCAAATACTGCTTTGAAAGCATATTTGCTTCTATCTGGCACCAAAAAATCCTTATACAACTATTTCTAAATTGAGTTATTTTCATTACTATGTTTTGTTCACACTTTAGTGAATAACCTCTAATTTATTTGGCATCTTTTTGACAGACATTTTTGCGTCTGATTGTAGCTAAATTCACATAATCTAGGTTAATACTCTTAAACAATAGTACTGTGAAGTTTTTCATAACAAATTACAAATGATACTTAGATTGAATTGAAAGAAAAAATGCACATCAACAGAAAAACCACATATACGTCCTAAATTAGACTGAAATAGAAGAGTTTTAGTGATTCTAAATGGGGAGTCATTTGGTAGATGATATTAGCCAGATGGGGAGCAGGAAGATATTAAATAGAAGGGACCTGATCAAAATTTGGGATATGCCATATGCAACATCTCCCTGCTCCAGCGCAAAGTTACATATTGACACAAGCACAAAAAAGTGTTCCTGATCTGTAGGTAAGACTCATACCAGTAAAGTACTCTACCAGACAGCCCTACTACATGTGAAGGAAGGCAACACTGGTGTGTGTTTTACTTTTTACAATTAAGTCAAGGCATTTACCTTTTGTTAGTATCTTTGGCGTTAGCAAAAGTTTGTCAATATTGTCCAGTCTTGCACTTTTGAGATATGACTAAAGTGGTATGTTGACGCTGTAATTCTATGACCAGAACTGAACTGGTGCCTCCGAACTGATGGCGTCAGCACTGATATAACATTTCTAATAGAAAAGACTACATCTGACCTCAGGAGTTTGGAGCCTGACAAGTTATCATACTTCACATTGAGGAAAACGTTGTGACTTCTTAGACCAAAGCAGGGCCACTTGCTTCCTAGTCATTAGAGCAAGGTTGCTTCAATTTATTATATTCCTCTTGCCTGGTTACGGATAACCCCTCAGCTCTCAGGGTCATTACTGTTGGTAATTACAGTGTTCACAGATGCATTTCATATGATGGGGTGAGTCGGTCCTTCTGTGATTGACACATTATTGTTATTATTGTTCTGCAAACACTGTGTTTATTAAAGGTGCTAACACTAATGGTGTCTTGCTATTGCAAGTTGATGGTTTAGGAAATATCACTTGAGTGTTTGTGTCTTAGTCTCATGGAGGAATCAGGAGAGACAAATCAAAAACCTGAACTCTCTGTAACAGTAAAGCCATCGTGTCTTCAATGTGCACTTTCCTACAAATGACAAGAGGGAATTTTGTTGTTTATATGTTCTATCTGTATGAAGGCTGTGTCTTGAAACAAGGTCACTATTACAGATGAACAGTCTGGCATTGCCCAGAAAACATATGCAGAGCAGAAAGTAAAGCATATTTTTCTGTCCACTCACTCTCTGATGGACTTTTTAATGATTCCTGTGCATTCTCTTCTCATGAAAGCATTTGCGGTTTTACAGTTAGCCGTATTGTTTTTGAGTAAATATCCACTGTCCATGAACCTGTTAGATCTCTTTTATTGTTACCATCCTTCTATCTTACATTCACCTGCTGCTGTAAGGCAAGGCCACCTCTCTGTGCTTGCTGTCTATTTGCTCTCATTCAGGGGATTCACTTGAGAGGCCACAGCTCAAATAAATTCACTCAACAGCCACTGCTCAGTAGGGACCCCTCACTCGCTTCTCCACTTGCTTGCTCATTCTCTCTCTCTGTTACTCTCTGTTTCTCGGATTCCCTCCACATCACTCTTTCTCAAACGCAGTCCTTTGCGATTTGTTCTGTCTTTGTTCTTTTTTTCTTGATTACCAGAATTTTGGTTTCTCCCTACTTAATGAAGGGTTGTTATTTCGCTGTGACATTTCTGCATCAAATTTATGAACAACACTTTTGTCTAACAGTTTCTGTAAGTTTAAACAAATTAGAACAGTGATGTCAAAACTGAATATGAATAAATATAATTCAATCACTTTTCATAAGAGAATTTGTGAAGGACTACTTGCAATGGGTAGTGACGGTTTGACATTTTGAAAAATATAGAGAATATAGAAAAGCCACATGTTTATTTTCTTTCAATTTTAACAGCTAATCAGGATGAAAACACTGGGATTCATGTCTTGATCTTTTGGCTTTTGAAATTGCACTGTTTGGTTTAAAGTTTTGTTTTCTCCTTGTTTGTATTGATTCATTTTCAGATTATAGTATTTTCCTAATTGTCCTTACTGTTTGATTGTTTTTCTGTTTTGCTAGTTTGACTGATCCTTGTATTTTCTTCGGTATTTATTCCATGTAGCTCAATTATTTACTGAGCTACATGGAATCAGCACTTCTGGATAGTCACAGCTGTCCAGAAGTTTCCTGGACAGCTGCAGCGCATTCATTTGAACAGACTTACCTCTTCCTACCCCTCCAGTAATTATTGTCTCATTATTTACATTCTCTTTTCTTCCACTCTTGGCTAAACTCTCCTCGTCTGTTCCTGTTGGCTTTTCTTACACTCTAAGATAAAAGGCTATTTGGCAGATTTTAAGGGCTATGGATTGTCTCTGCATCTAACAAAATCTAGATGAGTTAGATTTTGCACATCTAGTTGAAAATCTAGCACTAATATTGAGAGTGATCAAGCACAGATCTCCTTATTGTAGACTGTTGGTGGATTCTTCATTAGCAATGTTTTGGATTTGTGACAAATTTATTCATATTGCAAATACACAAAGGTGAATCATTTCTAATCCTTTTTTAATATAAAGATAAAACAAATGCTACATATACACCAGTCAAATAAGAACTAAAATCTTCTACACCAGCTAAATATTCTTCAAAAAACTGTTTGTAATCTGTGAAACCTTTGTTCTCCTTGTGAAAATAAAATGATGTATTCTGTTTTCCAAAAACAGGTAAAATCTCATCTCTCTTCTTCTCGTGTCGTCTCATGCGATGAATTCATCAGCACACTCCTACAGTTTATTACTCATTACTTTTTAAGGCTGTCTTTTTAGCACTTAGGCCTGCAATGTAATTCAAGGCCCTTCAAATAAACTCACAGGGCACATAAGCTAATGGACAGATGCAAAGACCTCCACAAGACACAGACAGTTGCCCCTATTCATGTGTTTCTCCTCATGCAGGAGGAGCATAAATAAAACAGGAGTGCAAGGACTTAGTGTGCAGCAGCGAGAGGCGTGTTAAGTTCCGGTGCATCTCGCTCCAGTAGCAGCAGTGTATTTGGGACACAATCTCTTTGTCTAGACATACAGGATTTGCCCTCGATTGGACCCTGTCTGCCGTGAGAATTTGGTCTCATGTGCATTGCCTGTCTCCACAAACAAGTTCTCTTACAAATTTGTAAAAAGAAATTGGCTCATAAAATAGAATTAAACCGGTCCTTGTTATACAAATGTCAATCAGATGTTTAGGTCCTTTCTTTCAGTCAGAGGATGTGGAAAATGTGGGAGACTCTTATTCTTAATCTATTCTGTTGTCTTTTTTTTTTTTGTCCAACAGTGAAATTATTATATATTATTTTAGGATGGATTCATTGTTTATTTGAAAACCCCCTTATTATAAGCATTTCATTTGATTTTTACAATGAAATACACACACATACATATATTAAAGCAGTGATGTCTATCTTTTCTGTGTTCATATGGCTCAGAAACTCAGTTTTGTGCCGTAGCTCTATAAAATTATTGACAACAGAATAAGATTCAAAAGCATGTGTGCGCATCAGTGTGTATATATGTGCTGGTGCTCTCTTAACTTGTTCCTGAATCAATACTTCAAAATCTCCAGGGTTTCTTTGGTCTGCTCATGAAGCAGTTATGAATTCTGAAAACTCAGCTGACTGAACCTGTGACCCTGAAAATGCCCCACTGAAAAGAAGAGAATCGAGCCACTATGTTATTACAGTCCTTGTAAACAATTGAAAACTAAAATATAAAATGAAATAAAATGAAAAATCTTCTCTTTCTGTGCTTTTTGTATTTTACTCCCCTGACTGACCTCAATTCACAGAATGTCTGGGTGGGAAAAACAGTCTCAAAAATGAGTATCCAGTACTTTGAAGAAATAATACAGACATTTACTCTCAAAACGTTTTTTTTTTTTTATGTGAAGACATAAAAAAAAATCTTTAAAGGATAATTCTTTGTCAAAGAAAAAAAAAAGTAAATTGGTTCTGTGAGTGGATAATACTTTCAATTCACAGAGTGAAGACAAAAATTGTCATAGAATTTTGTAATAAATCAAGAACACATTGCAGGAAGTTAATTTGAAAAAAAATATCTTAGATAAATCTTACTAAGTGCAAGTGTGGCTATGGATAGTGTTATCTTCTCTTTTTTAGGCTCGAATTCCAGTGGAGCAGTCACAGATTTGATAGATGTGCAATAAGCATGTTTTATTCTATGTCATTTTTTTTTTTTTTTTTTTTTTTATTGAATTAGTAGAACAGAAAAAATTGTTTCAACTCATGACTTTAAAGTGTAGCTGAGGTTGTTTTAAGAGAGATTCTGGAGGCATGTGGGTTATACACCATTAATATTTTACCTGGAGTAAAAAATAATAATAATAAAAGAAAACTCTGCTGGCTTTTCCATTTAGCATCCATATTAGTTGGCTCCAAAGGCTGAAGCTTAACCATTTTGAAACAATCTAATCTAAAAAATATCATAGTAGTTTATCTGACCAGTATTTAATGAACCTTTAAACCATCATCCCATTGGCACTGGACAGTTATAGAGATTTAATAATAAATTAGAACCTTTGAAATATTTTACAGTATTTTCTGTTATGTATATTTTCAATTTTATTTCAAATATTACATATATGACTGTCTAATTTATGAATATTAACTTTCTACTGTTACAGAATGCTTTGTGTGGGGAACCATTTAAGATGATTCTGTCCTGGGTGTAGGCAAAGCTGTCCACTTACCTGACCCCGAGTCATATCATTACTACCTTATTCTGCATTTTGAACAGTTGGACATAAATTGAAGAAGTTGAAATAAAACTGTAAAAACCTTGCTTTTATTATATTATGCAAATTCATTTCTGAAAAAAATACGTGACGTTTAGTTCTGCATGTGTCTAAGTACTGATATGCTCCTCTGTGCGTGTTGTTGGCCAGGCTAGTTTGCCTGAGAAGAAGAGCAGTAGGAACCCTATGAAACCTTAATGTGCAGCTTATTTAAAAGGAAGTGCATTAGGAGTTTTGTGCCCCCATCAGTCCTCTCCCAGGCTCCCTCTTCCCACCCGCAGCTCTTTTGAAACTCCTCTCAAAGAAAGCAACCTCAACTCTGTCCACTTCTGTTTTTTGAAGTGGAATTCAGTCACAAACGAATAAGTGCATTTAGATCCCTCAGGAACTAGGTTCAAGTGAGAAAATGCCACAAATGCAGACCTGTACTTTGTGTTGTTAGTGGTGAACAGTGAAACATTTATACAGCTGAAACCAGATATTTACACACACTGTGCAAAAAGAAAGATAACCTGTCTTTCTTCACCATCCGACATTAAACTAGGCTGTGTCCCCTATTTTAGATCGGTTTGAATTAAGAAATATATTTCTGTTTGCTTAATACAGGAATTTTAAAAGAAATATATTTTTTACTTTCTCAAATTTAGCCATCAATGAAAACTAAAATGGATTACCATCCCTTTATGTGATTTAAGAAAGCTCACATAATCATGTCAAGGGGTTTGCAAGAACATTCTCATAGACTGAGTCATAACTTTGTATTAACTGGAGAGAAACCTGTTCATGCATTTTAAAAACTCACCTTTAACATATGACTTGCTTGGGTGACAGTTTAAAACAAAATCGGACAAAATAGCTGTGGATCCTAAGCCTCGTCCAGCTTTTGGGTCCAATTTTTAGATCTCTGAAGATGCCACATTCTTTTGTTCAAAGAATTACAAGCCAATATAAACATCACACAAATTTCCAGTCATGTTCAGAAACAAAATGGTTTCATATAGCGAAGATCTGTTTCCTCTAAAATGTACAAATTCACTCCAGAGCAAAAGCAACAGATTTTATGAAATTGCTACCTGAAATGGGTAAGAATTTAATAAAAAACCAGGAACACAAGTTCTGAACCAACATTGGCTGAAAGTCTACTCAGTAAACATGAAAAATCTGAATATTCGGTTTACTAATGTACTCAGGGACAAAGCATGTAATTTGTGGAGAGACACATCCTGTGGTTTTCAGAACCTGAAATTGATGTTTTTGGCCTTAGTGACCATTGTTACAAATGCAAGTGCAATCTAATAAACACTACCGCAACTATCAAGTGCAATGGGGCAGTATCATCTTTTGCTGCACATCTTATGCTGCAGGAAAGATAAGGAAAAGATGGCACTGTGAGGCAAGAATATTTAAAAACCATGATATCAACTTGAAAGTTAAATCATGATTACAAAGGTTTTTTTTTCCAAATGCTTATAAGGCTTATTTACCTTAAGCAAGCAGACACATGAGTTACCAAGAGACTTAAAGACAGCAAAGGGGCGTGCTGTGGTGGTGTAGGGGGTTAGCATAACCCACGTATGGAGGCCCTTGTCCTCGACGCGGCCGTCATGGGGTCGACTCCCGGTCCCGGCGACATTTGCCGCATGTCTTCCCCCATCTCTCTGTCCCATCTTTCCTGTCAGCCTACTTTCAAAAAATACGGGTCACTAGGGCCAACAAAAAACCTTGGAGAAAAAAAATTACTAAAAAATAAAAATAATAGGACAGCAACATTCATGTGGCAGTATCTAACAGAAAGCTCTCATCTTAATCCCAAAGTTTGTAGGCAGATTATAAAAAGGTATATGAGATTAATGTGGCCAGTGAATAGAAGTAATTCTGTTAATCTTACCTGACCTAAGGCAGAAAAAGTTTGGTCTGACTTCATCTTTTAAAGTGACTTTAATGTGATTTTTAGAAGGAATCTAAAACTCAATTCTTTTCTTCAGAATCACGGAAAATGTTTTTCTGCCTTCTTAAGAGTAATAACCAGGCTTTGTAGATTTTTTACATTTACCAGAATTTCTTTTGCCAATTTCCTTAAATCTTCTGGGGTTTTATTGCATTTTGTGCAGTTGGGGAGAACAACAATCAAAGCAATTGTACAGGATAGCAGGAGATCACATGAATAAAGCAGAAGAACAGCAAGACATCTTATGTCATTATGACTTGTGCTTTCAATGTAGACATTTTCCTCTCTGCCACTTTGATTGCAAAATTATGCCTGTCCAAATGTTGGGCAGGTTTAAATGAAGGTTTTCTTTAAGAGACTGTGCGTGATTTTTCTTCTATTTTAAACCTGGACCAGAACTGAATTTTGCTGCTGTTGCTTAGCTGGTTTGGGACAATGGTCTTTTGAAGGATGAGCTCAAAACCACAAAGGTTTGTAACTGAAGTGAAATTTACAAATTTTCATCCAAGATGTTAATGTAACCTCTAGTTAGATATGTTCATTCTATTTGAAAAGAACCTTTTGAAATCTCTTGCAAAATGACTGCATTACCTTTGTTTCCATCCCAGTGGGTGCTAACCTGTGCTATTCATTTTTGTCATGCATAAGCAGACATAGTCTAACAAGGTCAGTTGAAAACATCCATATGGCTTTTGACTTTCACAGCTGTGGCAGCTGTTAGGAGCATGACAAGTTTCCAGGAAAATGTTTTGTTTTGTTTGTATCTCTTTTTTTCCTTTTTTTTTTTTTTGCAGTGGTGCATCATGTAAGGCAGAGGTCAGTTGTACACAGAATGAGAAGTAGCTGGGTATCAAGTTGTGATCCATGTTCTCTGTTGGTTTGCTGTCCATTTGAGCCTTCTTGTTTTGATAAAAACACAGTCAGTGGGGCAGCAGGTCTTTCAAAGCCTTTTTGATTGCACAGATTTCCTTGCCACCAGCAGGCCCTGTCAGCCTGCTGGTGCAAGGTCCGCATTTCTCATGGTTTTATCTTCTTTCCTAAGAGAGTGGTCTTGGTGTGTCACATCTTTCTTTTCTGTGTGCTATGAAAACAGAAGCATGTCATATCCATGTCACTCTAGACAATACAATATCGGTTGGCACTGTTTTTCTTGTAAATCCTTGTCAGTGTGTCACACATACTGACAATGGTTTACAACCAGTTAAGGTGCATCTTTATAGAATAGAGTATCAACAGAAATGCATGTGGCTAAATAAATTCAAAAGGTAAAACACATTTAACCAATAAAATTACATTTTAATGCAGATATATATTAACAATTATGAGGGAAAACGTTAGCTTGACAGTTGAACAGAGACGGTCATTGAAACTCTCCAGAAGCTGTGCAAGCTCAAAATACCATTGTGAAACGAGCAAGAATGGCCACCAATGACGGCGAGGAAAGCGATTAATATTTTTTTTCTCCTATTAGCAATTGCCATTATACAGCGAACTGGCAATATTGAGCAGCGCTACATACTGCTCAAGATTGTTGGTGCTAAAACCTTCCACCTGGGTCGGATTGGTTGTTCTTGACTGGGAATGATGCATTTCTTCAGATGGCAGAAGGGCCACACTAGGGAGACAGACAAGCTGACTTTTTTTTGTCAGTCAGAACATGTTGACAGTTTTAAGAAGTATGCCAAAAATATAATTTAATAAAAGTTACCTACTTCCGCTTTAAGAAGCTCATACTCTTTCTAGTTCTCACTTTGATCATGTTATGAACAACAATTCTCCTCCAAGATGGCATTTAAAACCATTCTTAGGGGTGTTGGACTAAGAAGTAGTTCATATATAAGGTTTGCTAATTACTGTTGCCACTATTCTGGTTCAGCTGTGTTGTAGATGTGAAGGGGAGGGGTCCTCTATGGGGCAAAAGCTCAGCTTGGGACTTCAGCTCTAAAGCAGCGCTTTAGGTAAAGAGGCATCACTTTGAATGAACAAGTGTAAAGGCACCCCCAAACGGCTGCCAGAGATTTTTTGAACATACATGAAAGAATCAAAGTGTCTCTCGAGGTATGTTCTTGATCAGGGAATAACATCATAACATAATACAAAGCTTAAAAGTGGATTTTAGATAACACTTCCCTTATAAGTAATTAATATTTGCTTCACATTTCTAAATTTCTATGCAGCATAGACTCAGACTTTATTTTTTTAGCAGCAGTGCACCAAATCACTCTTCCCTCAATGTTTGTTCTTTGTTTTTGTCATGACTACTTTGTTCAATGCATCAGAGACTGAACACAAGTGGGAGAACACACTAACAAAGGAAAGACAGTACAAAGAACAAAAATGCAGTTTAATTTCTGCAAGACATTCATACACCAGAAAATGTTGGTTGTTTTATCTTTACACCTTCAATTTGGCTGATATTTTCCTAATCACAATCTAGGTTCTCTTGTGGTCATGATATGTAAAAGGGGTTCATTGACTGTGAGGCTTGCATCATTGCTATGGCTTAAATGTACACTTTTGTCACCCCCCTTTAACAGTTTACATCATAAATTGATTGTGAAGCTGTTAAAAATTTGTGCTATTTTCTTAGGTGTGAGTAAAAAAAACCCAAAGCTAACTTTTTTCAAATTATTTTAGCTTGTGCTTAACACTATTATGCCTTCACAAGACTAAAGACTTCTTTGCCAAGTTGCTAAAATAATCTGAACTTCGTTTCGCTCTTTTTTTTCCACACTTAGTATGAACCTCACACTCATCAGTTCGCTTGTCCTACATCATAGTCTCCCAATTACTCCAAGTCAGTGTGGTTCAGTACAGAACAAAGGCTAATTTGAGGCATGTCACTAGCTAATTTGTGACATGTGGCTAGTTCTTTGAAATATCACACGTAGACGGTTGAAACAGCTCTCCGCTTTAATCTCATTAGCAGCCTAGTTGCACGTCGGAGCTCGATTCACTGTTTATCTGCTCTGTAAAAGGGGGCATTTATGAGGGGGGCATGCTAAGTAACGAATCGCCATCTGATTTTGTATGCTGATTATAACCATGCCCACAGGTGGCTATAAATAATGTCCATCTCCAATGAAGAAAAAAAGACAATTAATTGAAAGCTACAGTTAAGGCAAATCTTTTTTGCCACACTATTAATCCTTTTATCATGTTTTAGAAGAATGTGAATTTTTATTTGAGTATTTGACATAATAACTAATGTTTTTTTCAGCCCCATTAAGACCTAATCTTAGACTATGAATTCTAAAACAGCAGTCTGAAATATATTGTTAATGTTACAATTAAGAGTAGAGCACAAGATCAGGACATAGGTTAAACATATTTATTCTTGCTGAACACTGCATTTTCTTATACTGAAATTGCTTATATTATCCAGAATATGTCAGATGAATAAGCATTTACTTGTGAAAGGCTCATTGTTGGCCCATTATGAACTTTATGACTAATTGCAAAGCTAAACAGCTGAACCTGCTGGCTTGAACTTGTCTGTTTTGAGTTTTGGTGGCTCATAAATGACTTCAGCCAGACGAGGCAGGTTTTGTTCTTCCGTCTCGTTCTGCTCAATAGGATCTGTAATTGGCAGACTGTGCCTGGGAAGAGGCCTCAATGCCCAAAGGTGACCATGAAAAACTTTTTTTTCTAAACACAAAATGATATCTGTTCTCCTTGTTAGTGAAGCAACCAACCACACAATCACATCTTTGAAGGTTTGGGCCTCGATTGAAACACTGAATTATGCAAAGTTTGTTGTTTTGTTTTTTGAAACAACATATTGCAAGGACATATTAAAGTCTAAATCAAAAATATGAAAGATTTGCTATTTTCAAATTATAACTGTGTGAACTATTATGAAGAGAAACTATTTGAAGGGCAACAATATGACCTCAAACTATATTTGCAATCCACAATGGAGATATTGAATATCAACTTGTTTAGAAAATAAAATCACTTTTATTTCCTAAATGCCACAAAAATAAGAGGGGGGATCTATAAGAGGATTATTTATTCATATCTACAAAATCAGAAGTTTTCGTACTATTTATTTATGTAAAAAAGTATGAAGGAAAAGTATTTGGACATTTGGATTAATTCTTCTTATGTGTGGATTTTTCAAAAATATACCCTGACAGAGTCAGAAACATTATGAGGTGTCTGAGAAAAAGGTCACTTGCATAGTAGATAATCCTGTGGAAGAAAGATTCTGTGCTTACTGTTATCTTTCATCCACCTCTTTCTCTTTACTGTAATCTGTTCAGAGCCTGTCTTATCTTTATGAAACTGTCTCCACTTCATTTCACTCTTCATTTATGTAGAGATAACAGTTTTTTTTGGCCACTTGTCTTGTAAAAATTGTGTAGTCCAAACTATTAACAGCTTCTGTCAGTGTTTATTTTTGTTGCCATCGATTGCGTTAACAAAATAAAAACTTTACTTTCTTTTGTTAACTGCCAATTACTGGAAAATGTCCATGTCTACTTGACCAAAACTGCTTTTGTTAATAAGATAAAACTAGGTGTTTCTGGTTGCAGATTTCTGCAAAGTATCTAACCTTATCAAAAAAATATGCTGAATGTATTCATGAACATCACAGAAACACAGCCTTTCCCATTTTTTAAACTTTGGAAATCCCAACTGTAACCCCACAACCTTAGCTACTGTGTCAAGCCGTGCCTCACTATTCTGAGGGAGTCACTGCAGGTGTCCCGGTCACAGTAAATAAAACATCTTCCCACCAGTGGTGAAATATTGAACAGACGAGGCACTGAGCTGCTTGTCTTGTCTGACAGGGTGGGGTGAAAGCCCAGAGGAACCATGGATGCAGCAAATAGAGAGGGAACAGCACTAATGTTACGCTGAGAAAGTGAGGATATGGGTGAAAGCACATTACCACAGAGAACTCAGTTGGAAGAATTGGCTCCAAAAGACAAGAAAGATGGGAAGAAAATGGGAACCGATAATGGAGTCCTGCCAGGGCTGTTTCATCTTCCTGCTTCCTTTACCCCTTTACCCAGTTTGTACATGAACTGTGCTCAGAGCTAAAGGGAAAGCGGGTCATGGTGACTTTTCAGCTTGAGATGTGAACTACACTGGTCTCCCCTTTGTTCTTTCATTAGGCTCCCGCTGACTCACCCTGTAGAAGCTGCACACAACTTCATGCTAACTCAGACACACTGTCACATCAACACTGCCACATGCCAGGGAGGCTGTGGTGAAAACAGAGCGCAACACAGCTCTTTCTGGGTCTGTTTTTCTCACTTGCAAAGAGAAGAAAGGGTGCTTCTCAAAAACTGGATGTTTCTCAGTTACTTGAGTACGCAGAAAGATTGTGCTTGGCATTGTCTAACACATAACACTGGATTTTTATTGTTTGTCCATCTCTTTCAATAACAGTATTTTAATATCTTTGTTTGATTAAAATTATATTGAAATGTATTCCTAAATAGGCCTGTCACGATACCAAATTTTGCTGAGTGATTAATTGTCTCAAAAATTATTGCGATAAATGATAATGTTGTTTGAAGACCTTTTTACACTGATTTAATGGAAATAATGTAATAATGCATGCCGAAGGCAGATACACTTTATTTTCAAAAGAACACTTAACACTGGAACTGATAAACAAAACAACCAAAAATAAAATGGATTCTCAGTCTCTATCAACAAAAAATGTACTTGGATAAAAACTAAACAACATAAAGCCAAAGTGAAAATAAGTACTGCAGTCAGCCAAAAGAGTGCAGATTATGACGTCTGTATACTATATCGCCCCGTAAACCTGGTAACTTTTCAGCTGTTCTTTGTTAACGTGACATAAACAGGTCATAATGATTTTCATTCAGTCAGGACTGACACTAGCCACATGCATTGCAGGTAGATTGTAGGAAAGCATTGATTAATGCCTGTTTTTAAAACTAGTTAACTGGACTTGTAGCCATTATTTTGCACCCATTGTTGGACACTATGTAACAGTCATTATACAGCTTGGTTCCTAGAGATGAGTAGGTATCACCACAAGGGGGAGCCTATTCCCTTTTTCTTTAGTTGTATTATTGTGCGGAGTAGAACTCTTGTTGTAGAGGAGATCATCGGTGATGATGAGGTGCGGAGTGGTAAACTATCGTTACTTTTCTCATGTGTGAGGCTATAATCTTAGTACCGTGGAGATCTGGCTTTAAATGTTCGAAGCGAAATAAAGTGAAAGTGTGGAATACTTCAACAGAGCGTCCTGCTGTTATGGGTTAGAGTGGCTAACCGCCATTGCTAACTCCTTCTCCAGCCTCTCACTGCACCGACACAACCACACAGCACAATAGAACCCGATCGAAACGTTATACCTAGGATTTCTGTCGGCTACTGTGTGGTTTTCTCAAGTTTTGAAAATGGGCGGACAGCTCTAAGATTGTGTACTTGCGCTGG
Organism: Poeciliopsis retropinna; assembly: GCA_010277075.1. Classification (NCBI taxonomy): domain Eukaryota; kingdom Metazoa; phylum Chordata; class Actinopteri; order Cyprinodontiformes; family Poeciliidae; genus Poeciliopsis; species Poeciliopsis retropinna. The sequence goes on along the minus strand of VMRM01000024.1, from coordinate 8,312,726 downwards.
GACTTACAGCGCAAGTACTCAGTGGAGAGCACTGGAGTTGAGCCTTTTTTCATTCAGTGTCACCAACAGAAAGAGAAAATGGCCGGAAGAAACGATAAAGCCAATAATTGAAATGATGTCGATAGTTTTAATTTATTGTTCGATTGATTGATTTATCGTTTATTGCGACAGGCCTATTCCTAAATAAATATTTCTTATTGAAAATATTTAAAAGTATGTAATAAAATAAACATTTTATTTGTGGTTTTGCAGTCAGTATTAATGAGAAATAGATGTTTAGTTTCAAGACTACATGGTCTATCGGAACACATCCCTGAAGAATGTAGACACCAAATTAAAGTGTCCAGCTTATTTGAAATTCAGTAAGACTTCTCTTGGCAAATAAATAAATTATAATATGCTCACAATTCTCTTAATCTGAGTTTGATATTTTTAATAACTGCACTGTTTTGTGTCTTTTATTTTTCCTTTTTGTGTATTTTTCCACTAAAATTTAACTTCTTTCTTGTACACTTGAATTCCCCCTCTGTGAGAAATTAAAGTGAATAACTCTTTTCTCTTAGAATAGAGAATGACTCTTTTCTCTTAGAATAGAGAATAACTCTTTTCTCTTAGAATAGAGAATAACTCTATTCTGTGATTTTAGTTGGGCCATGTCACAGGTTTATTTTTTAAACAAACAACCAAAACATTAAGACATGGGAATCTGCTAAGATATCATTGCAAGTCTAAGATGGAATATTGACTTGACACTGACACTAATAGTCAAATTTGTTATTTTAAGAATAGGAAGAAAAGGGAAAAAAAACATGATGAGGATTCCTGGCATGTGTAAACATGCAATTTTACCAACTGAATTTTGTATTCAGAGGCAGCACTGCACATATTAATTGGTACTCTAATGTTTGGAATCACAATGGAAACTATAACACCTATAGCAAATCATGGTTAGCTGAGTGTTTAGAATAAATGAGTACAACAATAATTTAGTTACGTTTGGCTTGGTACTTTTAAAAAGTCAGTAACCAAATCAAATAAAAACTAGTGAAGACTTGTGATTATATTTCTGCACTTTGTAAGTGCAGTTTTGCTTTCCTGTTTTTCCAGCATGTATACAACAAGGAATATATGTAGCACTGTTGTGGCACTTGAGGCTAGATGTTATATAAACTCAGGAGTCTAGGAAACAATTACTGGAGCTGTTGTCAGTATTTAATAAATAGAGCACAGAAAATGATGCTTGGTTGCATTTGAAATTTAAAGTGAACAATACACAAAAAAATTACTTAGACTAACCCAGAGAATAAATAAAAATAAATTAAATACTACAATTATATTTGAAAATTAATGTGAACAAGGTTTGTTGGAATGCAAGAACAAGACCATTAATTTCTTCAGTGACAAACGGGACCAGTCAGCACAGCTATACAACCGACTTATATTAAGAGAGGGCCTGATTGTATTTGTCCATAATTGAGAAGAGATAGCATAGTGAGATGGAGGGGAGAGAAGGGCACAGACTGTAACAGCCTTCTAGACCAGTATGGAGGAATTTGCAGGATCTCCTGACTCCCAGATGGATTCTGTAGCTCCCCATCCTTTTTTCTTTTTTCTTTTTATTTTTAGGACATATGGTGGAAAACAAACAAAGAAAAAACTCATCTAAAACAGACACATATCACATCCTTCCAGTATTGTCATCTTTCACAGAATGCGTAAAACAATCCCATTTTTTTCAGCAGAACTAGTTAGCTGCTGTATTACAGCTTCAAATGTTAACATTGGAGATATTGAGGGGTAGTGATGCTGCATTTGATGTTGGTAAACATTAGGGCATGAATCATTGGATTAATTGACTCATTTAAACCGTAATAAGTACTTAAATAAGGGAAAATTAAAAGATTCAAGCTAGAGGCAAAACAAAGGTGAAGCCTTGTACAATTTTTCAGTTAGTTTTGTCATCTAAGATTTCTAATATTGCCATATGTGTTTGCCAGTTTGGGAGCCACACAACTGTGTATTCTGTACAGATTTCCTTTGTTGAAAACTGGAATATAAACCATGCCATTCCACTTATCAGATTTTAATGCACAACAACAGATCTTCAATTAAATGTATTCTCTGTAGTTGAGCTTAGATACTGGTGCCTCTTAATCAGTGCAATTATGAATAAAGAAAAATTACAGAGCTGCCAGCTGTTCACCAAACTCAAGTCCAAGAGACAGAAAATACTCATGAGATCATTGTTTATGCTCTTTTCCTGAAGAGACAACAGTCTGGAAATAAATGCACTGCTCTTCCAGCATTTGACATAAAGTTGAAGGCATCTGTAGGCACAGTCACTGAAGGTTCTATACATACAACAGTTTCACCTGCTGGGAAATAATGGTTCACCGCCATTTCGACAAGATTTAAATATCCAATGGATATTTTCTCAGTCAAAATATTTTTTATTGTAGATTTTTCATTTCCTTATCACAATAAATCCTGGTTGTGATAAGGAAATCCAGTTTCTCAACTAACCCAGACCAGCCTGACCGGCAGGTACAACCATGCAACATTAAAAGTCACTTTACCATGCCATGTCTAGAAGTGTACTGAGTTATTACCATGTGATTGACTGATTTGCTACTCCCTTTCACAACAATTGAATAGTCATATCTAATTAAGGCATCTATATAAACCTACTCAATATTGAGGATATCTCTCATTTATTACTATTTCAATTTGACCTGTTGGATAAATAGGATCCAAGATTGTAGCTTTTCATTTCTGCAGCGGTTTTTGGTCTGGATTAGGATGTTGATGCATGGGATTATGTTCAAACAATTAGATGGAAGGAATGATCAGGTAGACTTCTAGATCAAGTCTAGATCATGTTCACCTTTGAAGGTACTGAGCTTAGAAGCTTAGAAGCTCAGCAGCTCCTAAGCTGCTAATAATACTAATATCTAAGAAGCTGCTGAGCTTCTTAGATATTAGTATTTTTGAGAACAGCTGTGGATTAAGCATTGCTCTTCATTATTGCTTAATCCACAACTGTCATATAAACAACAAAGTAGGATAGGCAATGTATTGGCATTCAGCAAGAGCTTTCTTTCCTTCTTTTAAACAGTTTAGTCCAGCCAAAGCTATTATTTTCTGAGTCTGGGGCCTGCTTATTTGCAAAGATCGGTTTTACCTCATTCTTACAAGCAAACTAAATAATTTGCAGAAAATCAAAGTAACACATGGACAAACAAAAGATAAAAGTTGGATGCAATATCCACATGTACAAAAAAAAAAAAAAAACCTCCCCAAAAATCCGCACACATTGACTGAAACATCTGGTGGCTATATTCCATTTTGCTTTTAAGTGACTAACAGCTGTCCTCTGGATGATTTCTAATTAGAAAGCTATTGATTACACTCAAAACTAAACTCCCACTTTCAGCTTGATTAGGAAACGCAACAGATGTTTTAAAACATCATTAAGGGAATCATTATTTAATGAATGGCATATTTCATTTAGTTTTATTGCACCATTCAGAGCATGAGTACAAATATATTCCAAAGACACTGAATTGTCTGCTTCATCACAAGCGGAGACCTGACTAATTATGAAAACTTTTTCTAATGGATCAAAGCTGGAAAATGTTTAATCTCTCTAAATTTCATAATGCTTTTCATGTTAAAATATATTTGTAAAATTTGAACAAGTGACCTGACATCATCATGTTTTCGTAAAGTTGGATTGTCATCCAGTAGGGCTGTTACTGCTCTTTACATAAAACATAAACTGCTCTTTATTCTTGAATAAATGTATTTTAGCATTTTAACTTCTTGTTTTTTATGGGATTTATAGAGCCAAAGAAAACTGGTGACAAAAGAAGATGGTAAACTTCTACTTTAGCTAGAATGAAAGTTTTGCTTATAAGCAGTACTAATTAAATCAGTTTCTTTGCACACCACTGAGATCAGGAAAGTGCACTTTTCATTTCAGAATTCTTAAGAATTATATTTATTGGTCTGAAAATTTTGGAGATTGCAGTAATCACTGAAAGTCAGATTTTGTACTGAATTTGAATCTCACCCTTGATATATTCATTGTGTCAAGTGACTTAAACTGTTCCATTGTGCCAGTAAACATAACTTGAAGAAGCTGTGAAATAATAGTAATCACAGCTGTGTCAAATATTTCATAAACTGAAGTGTAAAGTTACAAGAAAACAAATCGATTCACATTAGCTCACTTTGTTGCTGCTGTTTAAGCCCTTCTCAACTATCACAAAACAAATTGCGTTTTAAGAAAAATGCAAGCTAACTACTAAAGGTTGTACAAGTGTGCAAGAGGCCACTTTTTGATGTCGATGTTGATTTACAAGTTTTGACAGCTATTAAAATGCCTCAGGTTCAAAGTCGTGTTTCAGCAAAGAGTGTTACATTCATAGCTGTCCCCCTGTGGTTGAACCTAGCGAGGGTTCTTAATGAGGGCTGTTTTTCTTTTTTCTGCTTTGGGCAGGCTGTATGTCTTCTCCACCCTGTCTGATGAAACAAGAACAGACATATGACAGCATGAATACACATGAACAGAAAAGGTTCCACGTCAACAATTTTCTAGTTGTTGGTCTTTGTTTTTGTTTGTTTTCTTACAAGTGCAGTCTATTTCAATTAGTAGAGTTGGTAGCTAACTGCTCTTGATCCGTGACAGATTTAAGCAGTAACATCCACTGCCTGCACTCAAAAATGACCATGTCTTCTTGTACAAAATGAAATCTATAATTCCAATGCATTTGGAATTATAGATTAACACATATTGGCTCTATTTTCTCCTTAGGTGATTCTAAAGTGAATTGGTTGCACTGGATTTTATTTAGGAGTATTAGAGTAATGGGTACTGAAAACAAAGTCAGATGTTACAGCATTCCTCATCAAAGTAAAGTTTGTGTGACACAGTTGCTGAAATTAAGTACCAGCCTATAAAATACATGCATATGATTCTTATAAGTCACAGATATGAAAGAGATGGAATAAGATTTAAACCATGTCAGACTTGTAAAAACTGTCTATTGGTTACAATTCTTTAGAGACGGTGTGATTTGTGGAACCTTTACTTTGTTTATGTAAACAAAATATGGAGATTCTGAACTTTCCCCAAAATCTTGTCTCATCTCATTTTTGTGACAGTGTCGTATATCTTCTTCTCTCATAAGCTAGATGTAGTTTTTACAATTCTATTGGTTTCTAGAGGTCTTAGAATCAAGAGAGTTGAAAACAAATTCACCTTCGTAGTAACTGAGGTTGATCCTAAATACACAATGACAGATTACATTTTTTTAAAGGTAATTGGTTGTACAGAATGTTAGTTTCGAACTAAATGGGTGTAATTGCAAATATATGCCAGATGTGCAAAGTTTTATTTGAAAATTGTAAATTTCTTCAACTGCATGTTGGTCCATCATATAAAATGTAATAAGAAAACATGTTTTTTAACATGATAAAACCAAGTGATATGGACATATTTGCAGGGCATAGGAAAAAGCAAGTAAAAAGCATTGTAGGGGAAAAAAACAGGGACAAGCTGAAATGTACTCCTAGGAAGGTGAAATCAGTTAATCTAAAATCTCTACAAAAAATATTGTGCATTTCATTTAATTAAGTCACATTTCAGTAAAAAAAATATTTTGCCTAACCCTTAATAGTATTCACTATTAAACTTTTTGATGGATGTGCATGGACATGGAAGTATATGTGCATGCACATTCTATGTGTATAGGTTTGTGTATGTGACATCAGACTCAGCAACCCTCCTCTAAACCCTCTTTATCCTTCCTTTGGGGGCACAGCTTAGTGTAAACAAAGGAAAAGAGTATGAAGAAAGAGAAAAGGCGGAGTGGATTATCACTCGGTCTCCTCTAGATTCCAGGAAAGATCAGCGAGTCATTTACGCTACATAATTCATTTAAGATGTTTTATATTTCAAAAACTAATGGACTTAAACACAGCAGTTGTTCCCAGTACATGACACTCTCGTCACTGAAAGCAACTAATCAAGACTGGGGTGTCAACACAGTTTGGAGTCCTAACATTGAGCCAACCCCACCCCCCCACACATACTTGGTATCCTAGGGGGATTGTTTTTCTCTTTCCTTTTTTTCTCTCTGGGCTCCATTGAGAATCCCTGAATGTGACCTGAATGAGAAAGAAGAGCTTTATATCATTTACAGCTCTTCGTCATGTCCCTTCAAAGCCAGACCCATCGCTGAGAGCAAACTTAGCTTTATCCATCGTTCCCCTGGTGATAAATTGGTTGCAGGGCCAAGAAACAAAGTGACCATTTTCAGTGAGGCACTGCAGACCTTAAATGTTCTATATTTTACCGTGTGAAGCTTCTGACTGGGTAAAAAAATGATGAATGATATCTAATTGATAACATTTCAAAACAGAGTAGGTGAGCAAGTAAAATAGAACTTTTGGTAATGTTACAAGTTCATTTATTTTTATGCCATTCTAGATACTTGATTGCATATACATTCCAATACACTTGACAAGAGAAATTAAAAAGCATCATAATTGTTAAGTCAGCAACCCCATGTTGATTAGCTGTTCCTACGATGTAATATTGTATGATTTCTTACCCCCAGATTGTTCAGCACATTAACTCCCTGAAATGCTCTGAGTTGTTAATGCAATGAATTCACCCAGACAATTTTATGTTGCCTATTACATGTGTGAAGCCAAGCCATGGTTCACATATCAAAAGAACAGTTCATAGCACATTTGGAAAGCAAAGATTTTGCATACTTTTTCTATTTCAACAGGATAAGAAAACAATGATTGAACTCATAAGAGGAATGTTTTCATGACTCAGTGGCCTGCGTGATGTGGTTCAGTTTGGTAAAACATGGTGTTTAATTATATCTGACATTTCTTAAGTTGCTGCTTCTCTCACTTAATTCTTCCTTTCTTGTGTCTCTCATTTCCACTCTCCACTGGACTGTTTCCTGACTGCTGTTGTTTCATCAACAGGTAAGCTCACAATTTCCTGTCAACTAACAGATGTCTGCTAGTTTTTACTTCCCAGTTTTGCACCCAATTTTTCCACAACTTGAAGAAAGCATGTTCTAACCTCATGTCAGGGATATTGGTCACAGAAGACATTTGGTTCCTAGGGATCAATATATGACTTCTTTATATGTGTAAGATAAGGAGATATTTAATAAGGAGATTTTTAGCAATGCTAGTTTTTCTCTATTTAGTTATATAATATTATATATATTATATATATATATCTATCTATATATATATATATATATATATATATATATATATAGATATATATATCTATATATATATAGATATATATATATATATATAGATATAATCTATATATATATAGATATATAGATATATCTATATATATATAGATATATAGATATATCTATATATATATATATATATATATATATATATATATATATATATATATATATATATATATACTTCTTTTTAATCTGTCTAGCTTCCTTTAGTCAGCCTCATGTAATAAACTTAGCATATCACTTAGGATTTAAGAAGTTTAGCGCTTCTGTGGAGTCCCTTCTCTTTACAGCAGTTTTTCAGCTATTGTTGCTATTTTTTCATGTTGTATTTAATCCATCATTTTATTTAAGTCTGCAAACTGCAAGCTGTTATGCAATACTCACAATCTTCATGTAAAATACTTTATGTTCACACCATAAGCTACTACGTCTTTGCATTCCTTGTTGATCCTGTCGAGGACAGAGCCTTGGAGAAAGTAGCATACTTTCTATTTGCTGACTTCCCTGGAATAAATTGTAATTTTTTCTGAACATTTTCCACAATGTCTTTTTGAAATACTGTAATGAAGATAGTGTAATTTATTCAAGAACATAGTGAAGAATATTTATTTTTCACAAATGTTTCAAGAAAAGGTTCAGTGGCCAAAAATGTCTGATCTAAATCCTCACTTCACTGCTGAATGAATAAACTAGAAATTAACAAATGTATTAACACCTTACCCATAATGACTTATTACTCCCAAAACCAACATATTGAGTGTTTATGCATGCTTAATAACTCAGGAATTAACTATTTTATATGCTATGTGCATATATTTGCAAATGCTCAAATAAATATACTTTGGCATGATTAAGGCTATTGCTAGTAATTAGTTAAGTCATTTTCTGAACCCTTCTAAAGTGAAGACTATCTTTGATTTATTAAGTGTTTATTAATGAACACAAAACCCTGAATTGAGTTTCTTCTCACATATGGAAATCAGACCAAAATTCAGCTGTGGAATACAAAATAATAGTTATGTATTGACATTTTAGGGTCAACAAAGCATACGAGCACTCGTATATCTTGGTCAGTCGCAGTAATTTGATGACTGACAAGCATATGAATGGATAAAACATTGTGCAGTCATCAGTACAAAATAGACAGCAAACACAACACAGTATCTACATAAAATGTTGACCAAACTTGCAGGTAATGAGTCATTATGGGTAAAGCATTAATAAATGAGTTCATTTATAGCCTATTAAATATGGATTGTCCTTAATTATTCATGTTTTCAAGGTTAGTTAACTATATAGTAATTGTTAAATAAGACATAAAGCTATGTAAGGTGTAAGCTGTAAGTATGGTATAAAGAATCAGATTTTTTTAGTTTTGTCATGTTGTCAGGGCTGATCAAAATCTTCCAGTTTCACTTCCTAATCAATAAAAAAAAAAGAAGAGAGGACCCGGAAAATACTGGGCTTTGGTCCCACAAGGAGCAGTGGGTCCTTACAACCCGGCATCTGTTAGGAAAATTGCCCTTACAATGTATCAAATACAAGGCCACTCACACAGACATACACACACGCACACACGCGCGCGCACACAGTCACACGCATATTTTTGAACTTATTATCGTGAATCTTCCTTTCCTCTTCTTTTATACCCAGTAGTCATAAATATAAATAAACACAAATATGGTTGCTTGGTGTACCTTAGCATTATTTTTCCTACTTATCCTGTGTGCAAGTGCAAATAGGTTGGACCCACGGGCGTTTAAATGAACAAAGAAACAAATTACAGTTGAAGGCTTCTGATCCCGCTGAAAACAAACCCACAAGTGTTCTAAGATGGCAGAGCACAAGCAATTAAAACCACAGACCTAAAAGCAAAATATGTCACCCATTCCGATGCCTCAAAGGAAAAGCAGTAGCTCAGGCAGCAGTTACTGAGTAAAATAGAAGTAAGGCATTGAGTTACAGCATTTAGTTAGTTAGGAGTTAAAGGTTAGTAAAAAGCTTTTACATGTCATCCCATGGATGCTGTTTGTAGTAAATACATGTTATGGTCTATAGTAAACAGAGAGCATATAGCATCCCGTTGTAAGCAGAAAGCTCAGTGCTACATCATTCTAATAGCATCCCAAATGGACAATCTCTGTCACTGTCTCTAAGCACCCAAGGCAAGAACAACTACTTTCCTTTATCTCTTTCACTACCCAAGGTGTGAAGAAATAACCGTTGCGGGTTCTCATAAGATCTTCCAACATGCCTCGATAACAGTTTGTACAATGTTAGAAATTAAATTTTAGTCCTGTTGCTGCCAGCTTAAATAACTTGTTTTATTTTTGGATGGGACTAGATTGTAATAAAAGCTAAGCTGTAAATATAGAGCCACTTCTAAAATGCGTTTTTTCCAGCAGTATTGTTCTACATTTTAAAACGTGTAAAAGGGCTTAGACACTTTGCTGCATGTCTATGTATTTCATGGTAATTTGACACAGTTGCTTATGTAGAAGCCCTAACTTTTCTGAGCATCACCAACAACTTGAGCTGTGACATTTGATCAATAAGTAGTGATTTGCTGATTATTCCTCCATTCTATTCCATTGGCCTTAAAAATTACTTTTTTGGTTTTGCAAAATTCATTGACCAAAACTAAAAACATATATTTCAAAGCTCTTCTGATGAATCCAATGTTTTTCTAATTTTCATTTATTAACCTTAGTTTTTATTTTGCTCAATTCTCTTTGTTGAGATTATAATACATTACTATTGCATGAGTTGATGTTATATATTAAAAAAAGTAAGTGAACATTTAAAAACTAATTATAAATAAGCACAAAAGGACAGGTGGTGATGTAATAATAAGCCTGGGGAAAATACTGTCACTGCTTCAAGAAAAAAAAAAACAGTCACAAGAAAAACACAAATCTATTTTATGTAACAATTACATTTAGGCTTCATGTCTAAAACAAATCTGTAAATAATGACACATATTTTCAGATTAGGAAAAAGAGAAGGTTTTTGTTTTATTAAGGTTTTATCAACTCTAGTGGCCTTTGTTTGAGAGTGGTCAGAAAGGACAGCAAATGTGGTGCAGTGAAATGCACATTGAACAAATGAAACACTGTTAAAATGAGTCTATTGAACATTTGATAGAATAAACTTCTGTGACACGTGGCAGATGAAGGAGTTTAATTACCCATATTTAAATATAGCATCATTGTCATCCTGAAAATAGCATATTGAACGTATATAGCATGTTTAGCACACAGTAGATGGTGTTTAATTCAGCGTCTAACTATCGGCTGCCAAAAACGGGTCCCTCATTACCCATCAGCCCATTTGCCAGCTGCCTCATCATTATCACTCTCCCCCGGCAGCCCCTGTCACTCAAAATGCCTGGAAAGAAGCTGGAAAGTCAATTAATGTGTTTCGTATTCCCGTGTGTATGTTCAGTTTTGGGCTTCTCTGCATTTCCTTGTGCGTCAGTGTGTGCATACATGTTAATCTGGGAGGGGATTAAATAGCACAAGAGAGAGGTTACTCAATGTAAGGAGTAAATAATGCTTGTCTGAATGATATGTAGTCACAATAGTTGTAGGGCCGCACGATATTGGAAAAAATTGACTTTGTCTTTTTCTAACCCTGCGATATACATTACAGTGTGGGAAACTAACAAGAATTTTTAACAAATGACTTAAATAGCATTGTAACTAATGCAATGCTGTTGAAATTAATCTCCACTCATTTTCTGAATGTTACAGGTATGTTTTTTCTGTATTTGAGAATTATTATTGTTAGGGCTGCAAAATATTAGAAAGTCCTGTGATGGCAACAATATTATTAAATATTGTGATAACAGTATGAGCTACTGTTTATAACTATTTTCTTCTTTACTCTCTTTCGTATCTGTGCTTCCATGACACTGTGACCCTTAGCATTTTGAGTAATGTCACTAGTGTCCAGTGTGAGCATCTGTTGTCAGATTGTCCAACTTTTTATGCTACAACATTAGCATAAAAATGGAAGTACCCAACACCTGAAATATATTGCCCAACAATTATTGCACTCTAAGCAGTCCTTTCCGATTGTTACGTCCACAAAGGGCACAACATATTTGAGGACACGTAGGTAAAAATGAGGATTCAAAACTCTCTTGACCGTTTCTTTTGGTTCAGCTTCTTTTGATTTCCTGTGGAGGAAAAGAGATAATTAAATCCTCCGTTGCCCGTGTCCCAAAGAAAAGAAAAACAAAAATTCCAAAGTATGAACAGAAAGTTGGACCTGGTGAGCCGATCAAAAAGAACAAAATGGTACAGCAGGGGGCCAACCCTATACAGGGCAGTCGAAGCCCCTACTAGTACCGGACTACTGAAAGAAGGAATCTACTGCAAAGAAAAAAATAGAAACAGGACAGTCGGTCCCAACAGGCCAAAATCACAACAAAATAAAAACAGCAAACAAACAAACTAACAAAAAATACTGCATGGCAAGTTAGAGACGTCAGCTGCGACTAGAGACATGCGCACCGCGTCAGAACGCAGCTGCCGCAACCCAGCCTATTTATAGGCAGTCCAACAGTGACACAAATTAACGAGACCAAATTACAAAAAAGGAATTATCCAAACTCCAAAGTATATTAAACAAAAAGTAATTCACCTGAAGTCAATACAAAACAATCTAGAAAAAAATAAACAAAAACAATTATAATATGCCCGAGGCATATAACACCGATATGAATATTGCACACACTGACTGCACACACTGACATTGTGATAACAATATGTTTGTGATATTCCCTAAATATTGTTTCCTTTAAATCATCACTGAATATTAGGATAATGTTTTAATGGTGACTGGAAAGTGCAGGCTCATGTAGGCTGGATTCTAAATGTGCAATGCAGATATTGTTAAAGTTTGGTTTAAGGCAAGAAAAACCATTGCAACATTGTCATATTTTCTGCACAAAAATTCTGTTTTTTTTTTTTATAGTTTGGCTAGTTCTGGAACTTAGAATCAGATGAGTTTTTTTTCTTTATGATGACATTTTTTTACTTATGCATTAAATGTGAAGAGTTTGTTAAACAGTAACTGAACACAATGTGTCACCGGATCATATAATCAATGTGAACAAGATTCCTCTTCATGTTTAAATGCTCTAATGCTCCAGTGTATATTTTTATTTAATTATTTTTTAACAATGCAACTTATATTTAGAAATGATATGCCACATGTGTACTTAGTTTTATATCTAAGTTACTCTGTTCTATAATTTGGTTTATTTATTCCATTTGTTGTCATTTACTCCTGGGTGTTTCATCCCTTAAATATAGGGGTGGATAAATATAGGTCAGTGATGTATATATTAAACAAAAAGTCCTTAAAGAAATAAAAACCAAATTAACTGAAAGTTTCTTAATTTATTTAGTAGGTGCTTGGTTATATTTGCAGAAGATTTTGACAAATGTGCTTTAATCCTAGTGGCATCTGCATCATAGCAATGCCTTTCTTCACACAAGCCAACTTTTACTTGGCTTCAAAGATGCAATTCTCTGAAAGCAAAATTCTCCATTCTACAAAAAAACATTTTTTTATGTTCCCAAAAATCCTAATGGCTTGAGAAATTATTGATTTGTTGATTGATTCAAAATGTTAAATTATGTTATAATCTATTTACCTTAATATTTACGTTGGCTGATGCTATTTATTGCATTTAGCTTAAAGGAATGCTGCTTCTTGTTTGGTCTGAAATGTTTCTAACAAATTTATGGATGAAGTCACAGGTAAAAATTATTTATTAGCTTTTTATTCCTAGTTGAATTTTAAGTATCACAGTGTACATATGTCAAAATCAACTTCAATTTTCCAGGTCTAATGACCATGGCATAATGTATGTGATTAACCTGGTGATAATATTTTTTAACCATCAAAATGGATGATAGTAAAGTACTGGCAAATGAACAGATGATAAGAAATGTATGGGTGAGAAATGAAGGAAGGGGGAGGGAAAAAGAAAGTTTTCTTAGTGCCAGATGGAAGAGCAGTTGGCACCTCTCTCATTACTGCGGGGATGGATTTTCCTCTATCACAGCAGCACACATACATACAATCAGACAAACACACACACACAGAGCTGCCTCCTGTCATTCTACACCACCTGGCTAGCACCTGGTCATCAAAGCAAGACCAAGAAGGGTTCTCATCTTTAGTGGATGAAGAAGAAACAGTAGCATTAGAGGAGGGGAAGGGCATTAATCCCATATGCTTTCTGATTTGGTTGCTGTGTCCTAGCATTGATGTCTGATTCTGCTCTCTGTAATGCATCAGTGTACCTGAATCGACTCTCTGTCATCCCATGCCATGTTATAAATCTCCCCCTACTTCTTCTCTGTGTGTGGGGGCAGACATGTGTGTTACACCCTCACCATCCATGCAGGCAAGGCCTGTTGAGCATGTGAGAAATTAAATGTGACGCAGATGGGTGGAGCAGCATCCTTCTTTGATCCAAGCAGTGCAACAGAAGGGGAGCCCCTGACCAACACATGTCAGACAAAACTGTTGGACACCTTCAAAGATAGCTTTATGGTTCTGTTGGGTGGGAGCCAGTAGACAATGTCATAAAGGGTTTTAGATAGTCTAGGTTTTCTGAATGGGACATTGTCATTGAATAAAATGAACAAAGAAGGTTAAATCTTTGACAATGAGAATGCGTTACTCTTTTTAAGCACAAACTAACTATGAAGACATACTTTTCAATAAAGGCTTCTAGATTTTCTGGATGTTAGTATTTTAAATTTGATTTGAACTCCTGTGTGACATTCACAGTGACATGGTGAATTAAAACCAAGCGACATCCTCCAATCAAAAAGCATTCAGATTAATAGTCTGGAAGACATCTATGTCAAAGCAAGAAACCAGCAGTATACAGTTGTGGTACTTCAGTTTTGTTTCAAAAGAAATTTGACTAATATGTGACCCATATCTGTATCAGTGTTTAATCTCCTATGGTCATAGTTATTGGTGATTTAGATGACCTAGTCATCATGTACACGTTTGACAAACTGAAACATGGTGTAAATCTTGATAATATCCATTAATTCAGTATATCTACATACTGCTTCTTCACAGCAAAAATCATCTCAAGATACTTTATACGTCAAACAGCTTCAATACATGTTTCCTTTAAATCATCACTGAATATTAGGATCATGTTTTAATGGTGACTGCAAAGTGCAGGTTTATGTACTTTCTGTCTAGAATTTGAATCTAGACAGATTCAAATTCAATTGCATACTTTCCTATTTAATTGTAGCTATAATACAGTAGAGTTAAATTTAATGTATAATGTTGATGGGTGAAAAGGAAGCCTACCTCACTGCAATCCTTTGACTTAACAGCAATTCCTCAGCTGGTACAAGCCTGTGACAAGAGTAGGGAGTTTATTTTATCAAGTTATTATCACTACCACAATATCTCCTCCTGACCAAGTAATGGAAAATGACTCCCTCTTAACATAAAGAAATTCCAGCAGAATCAGTCTTAATATGAGCAACCATCAGGGTCATATGGCAGAACAGTTACAAAGAGTTTTTTTTTTTTGTTCATCCTAGATATTTTCTATTTCTTAGTACTGTTTTTTTAATGTGTTCTTTAACATTAAAGTTAATGTCCCTGTTTTCACAGGGTCTTATATTTTAGGCTATGTTCCTCTGGTGATATTTCTGTTCTTCTACGTTTTCATTAATTTCGGTGAGTTTGGGTGATAATATTTGCTTTCTGCTGCAATTAAATTTACATTTGTGTGCATAATAAGTAAATGTTGACTTGGAACCTTTGTCCCTGAAGTACTTTCTATAGGAAGGAAATATTGAGTACAGAGAAGTAATAGCAACAGTAGGTCATTAACAACTTTGTGTAGGAAATACAGCTGAACAGATAAGCACTTTAATATCTGGGCAATAAAAAGGAGAGTACAAATAACTTTATGAACATTAAACACAGAAATATATATTAAGCTGAATCTTAAATAAAAAGAGGGCAAAATATTACTGGCAACATTTTGTCAGCTGATGGCACCGTCCAGGAATGAGATGGTGCCATCAGCATTTAAACACAAAAACCTTCTTCTCATTTAAAAAAGGAGAGACATTTCAAAGTTAATGGGAGCAATAATTATAAATAACGTATAAATTTAATGTAGCAGGAAAAATTTGTGGAATTAGGAAGTGTGATCATCACAATTCCTCAGCAAAATCTAAGCCACAATAAGCTTTATTATAAAGCTTTGAAAGTAAACAGAGTATCTGTATTATCTGTATTATGATAAACTACTGCGTCATATGTGATACCAGTCTAATACAACATAGAAGAGGCACCTACAATAAAAACAAACTGAGTTTAGGTTCTATTTTTAGGTTTTTTCATTTCACCTTTATTTAACCAAGGAAGAACACTCAATGAGATACCACTTATATACACTGTAAAAAATGGCAAAGGTCTTCATAGTATTGTGTCTTGGGTCTTTATGCACAGAAACCACAAATGAAAGTTTATGAGGGGAAAAACATCAGGGGGTCCCCAAGCAAAAGGTCTTTGGAGCAGGTGATATTTCACATACAGAACATACAGAAACCTTTATGAATGCCAAGGCTCCCAGTGTGCTACACCTGTGGTTATGTTAATACAGGACATGTATTGTCATTTAAACCTAGACTAATACCTAAGCTAATGTGATGAATTAATTTGCAGTTGAATTTATTAACACCTATTATGTAAACATGATTTCCCAGACAAACAGAAAGCAGTATGTTTATGAATTTGGCTAAATCAGTCATTTAGAATAGCTGTTATAATTGAGGTGTGAATCTAAGAATGTGGTTGGCAACTTCTGTTTTTTATACATTATGTATTGTGAGCTTGATGATAACTGTCAAATATATTGCTGCTTCTAAATTTGGTTGAAGAGGAAGAAAAATGATTTTTTCTTGCTGTAATGCGTTTGCATATTATATTCTATTAGATTCCTGCCATGCATTATGGGCAGTACTTAAACCTAGCTGTTTCCAGCTGGCCTAGGCTTGGAAATCTAATGAGGAAAATGACCTTGTATTTCATTTGGATGGGTATAACGTCTGTGGGTCTCCTCTCCCAACAGCCACAAACAGTTTCCTCTCCCTTGCTTATACAGGCTTCTATTTCTAAAGAAATTTTCCTCGTCTACATTATTTCACTTCATTTTTATTCCCCTGGCCATGTTTAGGAATCTTTTCAACTCTGTTTCTATCAGTCTTTGACTCTCTCCCTCTCCTCGTCATGTACTCCACTGGGCTCTGCGGAAGCATCCTAAATACAATTACAGTCTGCAGCTGAATGGAGAGAAAGGGTCCTCGGGGATTGCGAGAAACAGGAAATGGTCAGGAGGGTTGGACAGAGGAGGGAACTGCAAATCCCTAATTCAATTGGCTGAACCTTGGCAACAAGTCCCTGGCGGCTCTTGCAGTGGAATCAGTGGAATCAAACAATGCGGCTTTAACCGCAAGAGAAGTTTTCATGCACACACACATGTACGTTAACACAGATTCATTTAATTTTCTTTTCCCTGGCATCAAACTCCTCTCCAGTTTTTGGCTATTGCAATCCATTCTTCTTTAGGTTGCACTTTTTCTTTGCTGTTAAACCCCAATACATTATGATTTGGTATAAGACCATTTCAAAGTCTCTGTGGTACAGCATGTTGTTCTAAACTTGATATGATCAATATCTGCGCGATGTGTCAGCATTGTTGACTTGCAGCAAGAGGTTTATGAGTTACACTTGATTGCTGTGGAGCTGCACACTCAACACACTCCCATGCACACACAAACCATGCAGGCGGGACTGCGTGCAAGGAGAAAATCAATTGGTAACAACACTAAATCTTTTAATTCACACCGTGGGTGTCCATTGGCAACCCAGAGAAAAAAGCCTGTCAGCAAGTATACATGCTCAAAAGCATTAATGACTAATGTCTTGGGGCAACAAAACAGAAGTGTTGGGTTATTGTGAGCCATAAATCATTTTAGGATTACTGTTTGAGCTTAAATCTAGAGAGAGCACTGTAACCTCAAAACACCACATTTTAATTTAAAAATCTGACGCCAAAATTATAAGTACAACCATTCATTAAGGTCATGTAAGGATAGTGGATCATCTAAGAAAAAGACTCTAAAGTCATCAGTGAACTCGGAAAACATTTGGAAATGTTTGAAAGCACATCCATGTCATAAAGAAAATGACTTGCTTTGTTATGAACACAACAACAAGGCATTGTAACTTAAAATGACATAAATTTACCATAATAACAGGGATACAGAGGGGAAAATTGACATGAAATTCACACCATACCCATTACTTGGGTATCAACCTAAGTAATACACACATACAAAAAAGTCAAAAACAAGTCCTTCAATTACCACATATGTAATGTGGAATAGCACATGAAATTAAATAATTGGCAAGCTTTCTGAAATGCATTTCATTAGTTGAAAAATATATTAGTTTTTAACAAGAATTTGGGGACATCTTGTATGAAAACCAGCTAAATACTTTGCTTATAATTGATACTGAACCCTTTTTCAATATAAATTGTATTCAAATATTGGTAACTCTTTGGGGGTGAGGGAGAACTAACTTAGAAAAAAGATTGATGTATTAAATACTTATATTCCCAACTGCATACAGAAAGAGAGAAATTCACCATAATGACAGGTTATGTAATCCCTTACATACAAATACACACTGTTTCTTCTGTTTTACTGACTAGACCAAAATGATGCAATGGGGAATCCACGGTATAGAAGCTGTCCAGGGATGTGTCCTCAAACCAACAAAAAGAATAAAACACCCTGAAATTTTTTTATTGCATCATATTGTGTTTTGCTTTCTCAGAGCTCATCTTTTTCACTCCTTCCTCCTCTCTGCACCATCTATTTTTCCAACCTTCCATTTTAAGATGTGCTTGCCTGTGTTGCTCTAATGCTTGCGTGAATAGCAGTATTAGGCTCTATAACCTTACTGATAATTGGAACAAAGTGGGGGATCGATGCTGAGGCCACACACACCTCACCCCCAAACACACACACACACTCCCACACACGACAGCATAAACAGATGCATTTCCACACAAGCACCCGGTGGTGCATTCGAATAAACAGTGGACTGGAACCCTCAAATCAATACAACTCAGAAGCAGGATTTTCCTTTGCTGTTACAATACATGCTGAAGACAATCTGGAACTGGGCATGTTGTGCCACAGATATAAAATGGACTGTTTGTAACAACCCGCACTGTTGTTTGATCATTATTTCTTCTTTATTTACATTTGTTTTTCTTAAGAGTTTTGTGTCACCCACACTACTCAAAGACATTCAAAATTCTCCTCAATATATCTTGGCCAAAGTACAGGTTAAATGTATAAGCAGAAAACAAACTACGACATTTTTGTTGTACATGCAGTGTCGATAATTGGGTAAAATCCCCACATTAAATGAAATATGCAAATAGCATTTTACTTTCTGTGCATTAAATGTTAGACATTTAAATGTTTGGATTCACTAGCAATCAAAAAAAACAACTCTGACAAGAATTTGAGATTGCTTGGGTTGGATGGCATTCTGTTCAGCGAACAGGTTTGGAGGCAGTTTTAGCTAAACTTTCCGACATCACAGTTGGCATATTTTCTCCACCTTTTTTTCTTCCTAACCATTCATTTTAATAATGCTTCCTTAATTCTAGCCTGGAAGTCATTTTGCGTCTCATATTAGCAGCGAAGTCTCACTAGCAGTTACAAAAACCCTTTGGATTTTTGTAACATTGCTCAACTCTTACATTGTTGAGCATTGTAAGAGTTAAAGACAATACATTCTTAGATGCGATGCAATCACATTGTGTAAATTTGCAAATGTCAAAGGACACTACTATACCAGGAGACATAGCTCCACCCATGTGCACCTGGCACATCATGTAGGGTACCAGGTGTTTTGGGGAACACCAAAAATATTGACTTGTGAATGCTCACAATCATAGTAATCATAACAACATTATTAAAAATAGGACTATGTAAAGCATGTCAATTCAATCCAAAATAAGTTTTCTACTCCAGGGAAATATGAATCTCTTATGCCCAACTGGTCCAGTATTCCCATTGTTCTTGTCCCTTCCCAGTGATTTGTTCAAATACACCTCAATCTTAAATTTAGCCAGAACCTAACACCTTCCTGCTCTAAGCGCTTTCTCACAGTGTTCAAAGTTGGAGGGTTGTTTCTGTGCTCTTGAAACACTGCACAGAGTTGAAAAGGCATCTCAAGTCTGACCGGTGTCTGACATTTAGATCACACTCTAAAATTATATTAAACACTTTTGTTCAACACAGTGGAAGGAATCAATAATGACAACTATCATTGTACAATTAATGCTATATCTGTATTTCACAATTAACATTTTATTGGAAAAGATTAATCAACACCAATGCCGGCCAAAGCACTAACAAAATATTTGAAAGTCAAACTGTTGTTCAAGTTTGTCTAACATGACTATTTGTTTCTACTGCTTTGTTACTAACAAAACAGTCTGTCTTGTGGCTGACAGGATTATCTTGTATTGCTTGTTACATGTAGTACTCTGGATGTTTCAGTCTGTTTCCTAAACCATATTAAATGCAACCCCAAGGTTTATGAGAATGTTTTCATACAAACCACTATATCCATATAAGAAAACAGTGACTAACGTTACAAAATGTTTTTATTTTGTATTATTTAAATCTATGGTATTGAATGAAATCCTCACCTGAGTCACCCTGCTGTTACTCAGACTAAAATAGTTTCTAGAGCCTCTCTCTCTTGATGTCTGTCTGTATTTGTGTGTGTTTAGCATGCATGGATGCACATGCATGGTTGTGTTGCCCCTAAAGGTTTCTCCTGTTTTATGGTGTTTTTCCTTTGGGAGGAAAGAGCAACCAACTGAGACTAACAGGCAGGTCTAAGTGGAAGTGTGCTGATGGATCTAAGAGGAGGTGTGCTGATGTAAGAGGTTACTACTACCTGTTAAAACAGAAAAAGATATTTGATCATGGCCTCTGGGTGTCCTTCGTTGAGGACAACAGTATAGTAAATGTCAACACAGAGTGTTGGTGTTTTTTTTTTTCAAAGGAAGTAGGTTAGGTGTTCAGTACTGGTGACTTTTTTTTTTTTTTTTTTTTTTTACTTTGGCTTGATTTTATTTTTTTGTCTGCATGTATTTTTATTTTAGGAGACAAAGACTGTGTTCCCTTTTCTCTTAAACGTAGCCAAATCTTGTAGCTCATGTATCAAAAGGAGGGCAGGAGCAGGTGCTATGCTGTAGCTAGCAATAACGATATGTTGTTTCTCCACCATTAGCACATTTAATAGTGAGTGAATAAGGTTGATTGACAGCACTAAGACCCTCCTCCTGGTTGTGATTGGTTGTTTTTGGTTAGAACGTTGCAGTACTTTAACTAGTAACTTGTCAAACAGCGACTAAAGTCCCAAAGGGTTAGAGGCCCATTTGTTTCAACTAAATTCTACAAGAAAGGTGTTTCTAGAGCCCCTCTTTTAATGAGGATACCCCATAAGGGAGAATCCTCACATTGATAGGAAATTCTTTGTTGATAAGTAAAAATTAGCCAATAGACAGTATAAAATCAAACGACTGGAAGTATGTTAAAGATCAGGATCCGCACAAAGCAAAACATTTAGATAAATGGATAAGTTATAAATTTGACGGCCGTCTAAATTAATGTTTTGATTGTTTATTCTATGTTACATGACTTTGTGTTTTTATGTTTGTTATGATGTAAAGCACTTTGAAATGCCTTGCTGCTGAAATGTGCTATACAAATAAAACTTGATTGATTGATTGATTGATTGATTGATAGTAATAGTAGGTCAGGGAGGAGGTGGAGGAGATTGAGCTTTTCACGGATTATCTGTTTCATAACAAACTGTCATGACATGGTGACGGCTTTAACAAATATGGAGAAAACATATTTTTTATTAAAGTTATGTACTGCAGATTGAATAAAATGCAACAACATAGCATTTTTTGAGAAGTCTGGATTGCTTCATCTATAATTTGCTATTTAAATTTTGTCATGGGCCCAAGATTCCTGGCGGCACCTCTGATCAGGAGTAATAACTTCGGGAGTGAAGGAGCACATTAATTGTGTTACACTCTAAAAGCATTGTTAAAGAAATGTTCTAAAAAAATAGCGAGAAACTAAAGCTGAATAAAGAAACTTAGCAACATGTGGCTAAAAAAAATAGTCTGTGTCCATGAATCAAGAGGAATAGAAAAATATATGTCTTTGTGACATTCATTTCATTTTGCAATGAAAGACAGAGATTGCCTTGAAGGCACTGTTGGGAAGGGATGACTTACTTCAACATTCTACAGTGAAAGAAGCTGCTCTATTAAATTGAAGACAAATATAGCTTGAATAACAGTTAGGAAGTTGGTGTATTTGAGTCAGGCACTGAAGAAGTGCAATAAGATAGTCGTGTTTCAAACAGAGCTCTGTTATATCCAATAAATGTTAGTTTGACAAGCTATAATCTAATTTTTTAACAAATGGTTAACAGTGAGTTGTTGGAAGTGTGGGAAAGCTTTTGAGAGATTGGATAACAAAGCTTTGTAGTGACAGTAACCAATATAAAAACAGTAAAAAATTGCTTTTGAAACTCATGTGATGATTCAGAAATTATAAAAGGCAGAGAGTACAGCAGTGTGGTAATAATGTCAAAACAGTATTGTCAGGTTTACCTTTCAAAGGAAGGCATTCTGCTAGGATGTGTTCATTAAAATACTGGTAATCATGGTGGTGTATTACAGTGTCTTATTTACGCCATAGTGAGACCAATTGTCTGAGTGGGAGACTGTTACTTTTGACAAAATATAGACTAGCATGAGCTTCTTAAGCATATAAATTCCATTATTTGATGAACAATGTAATTTCAAAGCACTGCTGATTTATCCAGGTCAGTCTTTAACTAAGCAAACCTCCTAGATGTCAAGCAGTGACATAACTAAAGCACAACCATTTCCAGGAATATTTTCAAATTGTTTACCACAATAACATTTCAAGAACTCTGAGGTGTATCAAAAAACAACACAACCCAAATTTAGTGGAGAGCAATTAATGAGTGAATTAAACAACTTGAGAGATTATTGAAAGGTCAGCTGTTTTGCACAGAGATGTTCTAGTCAATCGCCTGCTGCTGTTGTCAGTTGACTAAATGCCCAGCTTTGACTATAACATTTTTCAGGGGTGTTTTGAAGTCTATGGCTGTTCCCTTTGTGTGAGTGATCTGTGGCAGGGGGTCAGATACTGCAAGATGTTTTGCCAGACTTTTTAAAGTGATCTTTATCAAGTAGATACAGGTCGACAACTAGTCTCCTTCTCATTAGTTATACATTTGAACTTGCTTTTGGCATAGCTCTCTGGTTTCATCACCTGGTTTGTGGACAAGAAGTTCCTTTGGGATTTATATCTGCTCAATTTCAAGAATGTAATCCATGATGGAAACTTTTTCCAAAAGCAATCCTAACACTCCAGATATTATTCTTTCTTAGCAAGCCTTATGTGAGGTTTATTTTATTCCTTTTCCCTGGCATCTCAATGTACATTATGCTATGTTCAGTATATCCACCATTCCATCTCTGCACGATCACCTAATTCAGCCTTGCCTGTCTAATGGTTTCAGATCACTCAATCCCAGTTGTTTATGATCATTATGATGCCGATGCTAGCCTATCTGACTTCTAAGATCTATACCAGGTATAAGCATGAATATAATTTACAAGCATGGTTTAAGTGCATGGCATCAGAAACATCATAACCTACAAATTATTGTCTTTTGCCATTTTGATATTGCACACATTGATCGTTATATAATGTTTGCAGGCCAATGTATTGTGCAGCTTAAATTTCTTGTATAATTCTAACAGGATTTGCTTTAGTATTCTATTTTCATGTTCTGTTTCCAGATAAGCCTGTGAGCAATTTTAATTTAGCATTTAACCACACATTTTTTAAAGTACTGTTTATAGGCCTATTCATTAGTTTCTATATAGTTAGAGTCTCAGTTATTATAACCTATATTACTATGTTTTATGGTTTGTTCCAGGTTTAACTTCTTGGTGTATCCATTATACCCAGCCAGTTTATTTGATCCATTACTGAGTTGTGGATGGCAAAAAGAAGAAAAAGTCCTTCAGTTTAAGCAGATCCGACTGATATGTTAATCTTTGACCTTGATGACAACCAAATACTCAGCAATATCTGCTTCCATTTGTGACCACTTGGAAAAAAGGCTTAGGATTTGTACAGTTGAGGCTTTCATATCCTCTCACCTTGACAGCTGTCCTTTTTAAGAATCAGTCAAGGAGCTCAATCTGTCTTGCAGCCACTTTGGATTGCAGCAGTGAGACTTCTTTCTGTAAAAGGGAGTACAAAGAGAGAATGGTTCTCTGTCTAGATGGCCAATCTCAGCATGGTGCCAGTAAAACTGAATATATGTCATGATTCAGAAATTTTCTTTAAAACCAGAATATGGTTGAAATCAAATTGCTAATTACTTTCTATGCATCTTTTTAAAAACCAAACTTAAATTCCAGATTCATATTTGATAAAGTTGAATAGGATTAGAATTTGAGAAGTGTTTTCCATGTCTGGATTTGTATGGAAACCCAACTTTCTTTCTTTCTTACTTACTTCATTGTACCCTACTTTTTGTCCATTTTAGGGTTGTGTTTGTAATATCATCTGATAAGTGCAACTTTTTCTGATTTTCCTGCAATGCACCTTTGGAGATTTGAAAATTCATTTTAAACATTCAGTAGGTTGACATGAATAATTTTGATGAGCTCTGATTTGCCACAGTTGACAGGTGTGATTGTACCAACTGAACACTCGCTTGAGCGGATAAAGAAAAACATATTCATTGAGTCTCAGTGGAGTGCTCCTCCTCCGCTTCATATATGCAGTGGCCTTTTTCCTGAGTTACCAACTGACAATCATCGGCTACCGCCCATCTATGAGAGCATGGGTGTGTGTCAGGTAACTGACATTTCAATGGTCTCCTCACTCACTGTGTGGTGTTGAGATGTCAACACCTTTGTCTGGCCGTGACAGAAAATCGGCTCTGATGGATATGACATTGCGGGTCCTTGGCAGTACTGCTTGCATTAAAAGGTCTGTGGAAGTCCACAGCCACAGGATAAGGAGTGCCTTTGCCTCCCTGTTTCACACACATTCATAAGCAAATGCACATGCATTCACACACCCACACAAGTGAAGTGACCATAAAGGCACAATGCCAAATAACACATAATCCTTCAATGATCCATCAAGTGGTTGAGCAACCATTGTGTTCTGACCATTAGCCGGCCAAAGAGAGCATCTTTGAGATTGTAATGTTGCTATGCTCATTTTGAACACGGCCAAGATGAAATGCCAACTGCTAATCAGCTGTATGTGTTGCAGGACAAGTGAGGAGGAAAGAAGACACCATTAACACTTTTCAAAAATTTATGCAGGCATTTTGTCTCATTATATGTGTGGATCATAACAAGCTCCAGTCAATTACTTGGTTTTTGTTAGGAATCTCATGGAATGCGCTCATTGTGTTGTACTTATGTATGTATGATTCATCAGAATCAAGGAGAAAAGATGCAAAAACCACATAAATGGGTAACAGGTTGGCATGGACCTGCTTCAAATATCAAGATTCACAATCATTTTAAAATGTGCCAGTTTTATAACTGTTCCAGTTTTTCATTTGTATAGTCCATAATACTTTTAGAGAACACTTAAGAAAAAGACCTGGCAGAATGTTTAAAGCATAGTCTTATAAAGCCCCCAACCCCACCTGTGCAGATTACTAGTTAGCTGGAAGCTTATGGCAAGTGTAACCGGGTCTATATTAATAGTTATATATTTCCACAAAATGTTTTCTCTAATGTATTTGTCTGTTTGCACCTGACTGTTCTTGTGTTCCTCTGTGTCTGCTATGGGGGGTGTGGACCTCCAGCTCCGCCTTACTTTCTTCTTCTCTTGTTCAGGGTCCTCCAGGACTGTTATAAATGTTAAATTATTCATTTCCTCTTCCCTTTTGTTATTCGTTCCACTGGGGAGAGATCGGGCTGGAGAACTGGAGCACATGCTATGTGCTACTGCTAATATCTCCCGATTGCCAGATTAGTAAACGGAGACCGCCTCCAAATCCAGACTTGGTGCTTTGTGGTTTGTCCGACCACCACACACACACACAACGCAGAAGTCCACCGGTCACACAAGGACAAATTTGTCAATGACAGTCATGGTGTGGAAAGTAAAGTCACACAACCAATCAGTCTTATTAAGGCAACACAGCTTTAAAGCTACAATTGGCAAGCTTCAACCAGCATGATTGCTAAGCAGCTAACTTCACTAACTACTAGCTATTATTAGCTTGTTGGGCTATCAGTATTTTCTAAGAAAAATTCAACATGCAAAAGGGAAAAGTATTCCACATAACATGTACAATTATGTGAAAACTGCTACAAAATTAGTGGGCTTGTTTTCTATGATTGTTCCTATAATCACGTAAATAGATTTTATAAAAAATATATATTTAAATGAATAACTTACAAGTGCTATGACTAAGACTTCATATAGCCTCATGTTTCTGGTGACTGAACTAGGATGTAATTCATAAATCTTTAAAATATCTTCAGCTAAAAGAAACACATTGAGAACAGCCCCTTGTACACAGTATGTATCAAAATAACATAAATGTTAAATAGAACATTACCTGTGATAAATATATCATTGAGCAGCAGTATTAATAATTGTTATCTTGTGGTTTTAAATAAAATTGAATAAATAATGCTCGCATGTTATTTTACAGCTTTGTGTAAAAATTGATACCATCAAAGCCAAGCATTTTATGCTGAGGCTTTGATGGTATACTGAGGCTCTTACTCATAGTAATGTTATGAGTGAGAACCTCATAACAGGTAATAAAAATGACAGTTAAGTGTCTAGCTGTGAAGAAAAAAACTATTGGTGGTTTTTAACTGATAAAATTAAAATTCTTTTCAGTTTCAGTAATGATGTATTTGGTAAACATTACTTAAGTTTCCATGTAAATAAATACAAACTAGTATTGATAAAGTGTAAAGAGCAAAGTCCTCACTCAAAACTGCATGATGGTTCACTCTGACGTTTGGATGCTTGTGCAATGCACTTGATGTCGGGGGCGGACGTTTACCAGATGGCACTTGCTCCCAGGATAGTAATGTTAAATTATCTGTGTCCAATTTACACCTTTGCAAAAGCTGAGAAAGACAGGAAGGGAGAAGGGAGGGAAGAAAGGGTGAAAGCTGAGCTCAACAGGAAGCCTGGTGGGGAGTATAACAGTTAAAGAGAGTGATTTTATTTGAAACATATACTGTTTTTTTTTGTTTTGTTTTTTTAGATGTGATATGATTGGTCCTTTCGCTTGTCCTCCAGAAAATAAATCACCATTCTTTGCTCATCACACTCATGCTTACAGAGGCGTACAGCAATAATAGGAGCCTGGTGAGGTCAATTTTAATTTTAATTTGGGGCACAAAAAAGCACACAGCTCACCGTTTCTATTTATTTGCTTCACTTGATGGTAACAATTGAATAGGAATTACTTTCATTTCAGTTTGTTTGGAATGACCTGATGAGCTCAAATTCTTCTTTGGTAATTGAATACACTGTTTTATTCCTTTTGTTTGACAGAATAATATTAAGAACTAATCTTAAGAATTATTAATGTCTTGCATAATTTTTGCCTGACTGATTCATATGAAGAAGGCTACTCACAGATTAGTCCCTAAATAAATAGTACTTGATTTTGTTAGTGAAACAAAAATCAAAGGTATATCATTTAATATTTTAAAGGTGAATGAAAAGTTAAAGAATAAATGTTAAATAAAAATATTTCAAAAAGCTGAACGGGTGTGCGGTGACTTTAGAATGCAGAAGAACAAGTTTGCTTCTATGCTTAAGCTGGATTTTCAGCTCCAGCAGTCAAGAACTAGTTTTGATTAAATCGGCCATGAACACTAACCTTCAGATGTATAATTATTTCCTGTCATATATTTGGGTTATCAGCATAGTTGTACATCATCTCCATTGAAGTTGTTTAACAACATTTCTCTCCTAAACCCTATGTACATTAACACAGGGGTCAGGAACCCTTACAACCCATCCATAGATTTTTCTTAAGTAAGAGGAGTTCTACTTTGGAATAATATTACCCAAGAAAAAGGAAAATTATAATCTAGTAAAATCACACCTAAAACATATTTTTTCCCCCAAAAAAGTTACTTAAGTAAATGCTTCTGCTCAGCTAAACTAAATTTCTTTAAAGCCACAAAAGAAACATGATTGGAAGCAAATTGGCTTGTTTTAATAATGAGTATTATTCTCATGCGTTAGTGGGCTGAATTGGCCTAAAAACAGATGTCAAATGTAGAATTTTTTTTAACAAAGAAATAATTAAACCAAATTTACAGAAAGAAAACACTGGGAAAGGGAGGAAAACTAAACACAAACGGCTGCAGGAAGATATCAGGACATAACAGGAGAATTCAATAGCCAGTGAGTGAGTGGAGATTTTAAAACAGAAGACTTGATTACTGATGAGGAACAGGGGTCTCATGCAGGTGAGCGAGGGGGCAAGGCAAGCAGGCTGAGGGAGGAAGAGAGACAAATATCACACAGGAGTAAGGAGGAGTTGCAAATAAGCAAAACATAATTCTAATGAAATTAAGAATAACTAAGCACAAGGAAGAAAAAAACGTAAACGTAAATTATTAAGAATAGATTCAACAAAAGAGAAACAAAAACAAAGTTGATCTTGTTTGTTCATTTGTTTTCTAGAACACATGAGAACAAATGAACAAAACTACAAACCCCAGAAAAACCAAAGACAACCCAAGATCTTGACAAATAAAGGACATTTGTTGAAATGTTTAAACTAAGGAACGAAAATGTTAATTTTGGTTTTTGGATTAATATATTTTCAAAGAAAATGAGAAAAAAAAAATAATAATTTTGTTTTTTGGATTAATATATTTTCAAAGAAAATGAGAGAAAAAAAAAAAAAAAAGGGTTTGCAATGCATTGCAATGGGTTGTCAATGCATTGACAATAAATGCTGTTCTTCTGGGGGGATAGGGAAAATGATTTGAGTTTACCGAAGATAGATGAAACTAAATACAAGTTACAGCCTGCTACAGCCTCCAAAAAAACTGACTTTAATTGAGAATCTATGGAGATGCCCTTAATCTAATTTGGCTGAGCTTGAGCTATTATGCAAAGAAGAGTGGGCAAAAATTTTTGTCTCTGGATAGATTACAGATTTATCCAAATATATTCCCCAAAATACATTTTGTTATAGTCGAAGTGAAGGAAGCTTTTGCAATGTACTGAATCGCAGGAGCTGAATAAAAATGCATGCGACACTTTTTCAGATTTATGAAAATTAGTGAAAATTTCAAAAAGCCAGGTATTGCTTTTTGACAAGTAAAACAATTATTCACTAAAATATCAATAAAATGCTCTGCCTGCAGTGGTACTTGGGGGAAAAAAATCAAATGGTATAAATATTCTTTCAAAGAACTAAACATACAAGTTGTGTGTCCTTTGCAAAATGTATTTCACAAACATCATTCCAGGTCTGCTTTGTGCATTTGTACATCAAAGGCAGCATTTACTTTGAGGCAAAGTCCTGTTGCAAACCTGCATGTAACGTTGCCTATAAGCTCTGGTGCACATCCCTGCCTGTCTTTCTTGGCATTACTTTTGTGTACATGTGGTGGTTGCATTTTTAATAAATATGAATCCACAACCCCCACACTCAAACACCTACTTGAGTTTTTCTTGAGAAACACGGCATGAATAATGGAAGCTGCTCAAGTGTAATGAAGGCTGTTATGCATACAGTACACAAGTTACACAAACCCTCAAGGTTAACAATTTTCTCCCA
The DNA here is from genome assembly GCA_010277075.1 of Poeciliopsis retropinna. NCBI lineage: Eukaryota > Metazoa > Chordata > Actinopteri > Cyprinodontiformes > Poeciliidae > Poeciliopsis > Poeciliopsis retropinna. The sequence goes on along the minus strand of VMRM01000024.1, from coordinate 8,283,378 downwards.
CTTCTTCCCTGATATCTCTTTACTTTCCTCCCCTTCTCTAGCTTGTTCTTATCCTCTCCACTGGCCTACTCACAGAGAAATCAGAACAAGTTTTAGCTGTTCCTAAGGAGATACTTCATAATCATTATAATAGAGAACTATTGATGAACAATGATGCAAGAAATATATAATGTTGGACTTGAATTCCTAAATAATAATAATAGTAAATGCTTTCAAATTCATCAATCGAAAAGAAACTGAATGATGTCTTATTTGATATTTGTTGAACCATTTTGCTACAAATTGTTGCTGCACATATTTGGAGAATTTCTAAACCATTTCTGCACATGATTTTGTTCTTTATTTTATGCAAAAGATCTCAAAGCCCAGTCAAACTGGATGAGAACTGATTGAACAGCAACTGTCAAGTTTTGCCAAATATTTTGGATCAAATTTGGGCTGTAATGACAAATGTATTTTAACACTGACTATCTTGTTAGAAGGTGAATTCCTTCTCTTGTCTCAAGTCTTTTATAACCTGTACCAGGTTGTCGTTAAGGGTTGCTCTGCATTTTGTGCCATCCATATTTCCATCCGGTCTGATAAGCTGCTGAACAATGTCTCCACTGAGCATAGTGCTGCCAACACCATGTTTCATGTTCACTCCTTCATGTTTCACTATGAAGGAGATGTCAGCAGTCTTATACATAGCTTTATTTTTCCACCACATATTTCACTTCATATGTTGAGCACAGTTCAGTTTTTGTTTCATTAAACCACAGCACCTTCTTCCATAGGTGAGCTGCAAGCCCAGTGGATTAACGGAATATCTTCTAAAACCCTGCAAATTTAGGAAGCACAGGTGTTGATACTGAGATTGAATTAAATACAGGTGTACTTTATTTTCTGTTTGACCTACAAAGATATTTGATTGCAATACATTTTATTTTGGAGTTGTCAGAAAATAAAAGGGGGTAGAAGGGAGGGGGGGGGCAGACCAATACACCACTTACTAACTTTCTCCCACTTTACAACTTGTGGTTGCAAAGTGAAATTTGCTAATATGTTTGTACATACATCCAGTGTCAGTTTGGGGAATAACCCAACTATACCAGATATTTTCAATTAGTAGTCTTATCTCTTTATGTGCTTGAAAGCTGCAGCAACATAATGTTCTAAACTGAAAGGGTTATAAAGGTGATGGTTTGAAAGTAACAGCCTAGCCGTGACTGAAGCAGCAACAATCACAGGGAGCTTGCACTGTTTGATGCCAAATGGTCCCTTGAGGGGGAGGCTCAGCGGTCAGCTCCCCACAGAGACACAGTGAACACTTTGCCAATTTACCATCATTCTACCCTTTGTAAGGCAGCCCAGCACAAACACGGCTTTGTTCACTGACCTTTGAATAATTCAGCTCAAGCAAAATGCTATGACACATTTTTGATCAAAGTCTCACTATCAAGGGGAGGAGGCATTTTCTAGATGCTATGTGTTCCTCTTTACCAAGGATAAAAGCCTCCCTTCCTCAACATGCTCTGTAACAGGAAGAATAAACCCACAAAATGGAAAATCCCCTGGAAATATTGGACAATCCATATGTTTGAATTTGAGAAAGCACTTGATGCTAAGGGAAGCATTACACACACACACATTTGGTTCTTATGGGGATTTGACCTCTGAAGAGTAAAAAAAAAAAAAAAAGTAATGTATGGAATTTTGTCCTGGAAATCTCCTGTCGCCTCTAACTGAAAAAATTGTAGAGAGATTACAGGTTGGTGACAGGACGTGCGTATCCTTTTGAAGATTTGTCTGGGGAAAGGCATTTGTTACCCCCCAGGCATCGATCACACTATAACTTCTACTTCCTAAGTATTCATTTGAAGAAGCGAAGGAAACAAAAAGGCTTGTGCTGAGTTATAGGCTGTACCTGGACTGTCCATCATCCAACAGCAGTACCTGCTTGACAGTGTGTATTTTGTTTATGTGTGTCTGCTTCAAAGTATGCGTATATATTCTAGTGTGTCCATCACCCAATAGCAATATTTATTTGAGTTTTCTTGTTGGGAAGATTCATGTTTTAGATACCCTTCAGGTGTTATGTGGAAATTGAAATGTGCTTCTTGTGGCCAGAGGGGATTTCTTTAAAGTTTAAAATAGAAGAAGTTTATGGACTGCCTTTCTGGGTGTGCATGCACCTGCATACACCTAACTTTATTTGTTTTTGCAGTCCAAGTACATTTTTTTCTAGATTACCTTCTCTGTGATCTGTTTTTCATTCTTTTTTCCTGTATTACCTCCCTTTCTGTATTATGATGCATAAAAATAAATCTTCATATGCTCATTCAATAATGACACCTTTGCAAAAGACAAAAAGGCCTTACCATACTTTCGTGATTACTCCGTGGCACTGATTTAGCAATGCTTTAGGAGACTTTGTCCTGGGGTTTTGGTATATTTTATCTCAAAAATATTAAACCTTGGCAATCAGATTGTGGAGTCAGAGCATCATAATGCATTTTTTACAGTCACACCACAGATGTACTCAGATGTACCTTGGTCACTGTGCAGGACATTTGAATCCAGGGAACTCACTGTAATATTTGAGACAACAATCTGAGCTGATATGAGGTTTGTGAAATGGTGAATTATACAGGCAGATGGAGCCATTTAAATATGGGTGAGTAGTGGTTGTAAAGTGGTCAACAAGATCAGCAGTTATTCACTGACAGGATGTGACATTTAAATGATGGTTTTGGATTCTAATGCTTACTGAGATCAGATAAGGTTTTTCCTGTGTTTTATTATCTGACCTTATTAAGCCCATACCCTGTACAGCTTTAGTGTATTGAGTGATAAAGTTAAACTGATGGCAAAATTTATTAACATACAGGGTAGATTTCTTTTCTGCATCCAGCAACACACTGAAGCTTGGTTTTATCTAATACACAACACTTTTGCCAAAGAATATTTGCTTCTTGAACTGCAGACAAACAAATGATTTTTTTTCTGCAATGATGAAATACCAGTATTTAAATGAAGTACTTTTTAGGGGGCATGTAATGCAAAACAAAACAGGACAACTTTTTATGAATATAACAGAATGTCATAATGGACAAAAAAGCACAAATGATTTTTACTCCAAGATAGCTGCAACTGAGTATTGTACTTAATTTTACAGACTATAAGTATGTGGATCACTTCATGTACTCCTCCTGAAGCCCACAAACATGCATCTTTGCAATCTCTAAATAGCCTATTTGTGTAAGCCTGTGTGCATGTGTCCTGTGTTGCCTTGTGATGAACAGTCAACATGTCCTGCATGTAGCCTGCCTCTTGCCAGTTCACTGGTTGAGATGAGGACTCACCTGACTGCTGTGTGTTTGGTGAAAGGTCAAATTTGACATGCAAGAGTGCAAACTGGTCAATCACCACTGCACTTGATGAGTAGTTTTGCACTGACATGTCATTAAAACTATTTACTTTGTGAAAGAGATGCTGTGATGGAGAAGATGCTGGGCACAAATGATGTACAAACAAAGCCATTTGTGGTGCACCACACATCTGGGGCTCCATGCACAAAAGAGTGTGCAGTTTTCACACACAAAATAATCTGGATGTATAAAGCCGTGTGCATGCACATGCCTGCACACCTATCCTTTATAAATTGCAATTTGCGGTATATGGAGTGCAGCTGCTGGTCCACCCATAAATGCATATGTAAGTTAGGATAAATACCCGGAAGTCTAATAATTAGTCTGCTAATTATTCATGCGACGCAATAACCATGGTGTCCTTGTTTGTAGCAGTATAAGTATTTATAATAATTATATATATTATTTAAAAAGATGGTTTCACGGCACATGAGGTCACCTCACAAAAATAAAAATAATAAATTGTAAAGAAAAAAAAATCCAAATAAAAAAGAAAGAAAATAAAGAGATTGTGTTTGAACAGTAGCATGTTCAGACGAGATTTAAAGATAGACAGTGCATCAGAGTAGGGAATGTGAACGTTTATTCCAAATAGTGGAATAACGTTTATTCCAAATAGTGGAATAACGTTTATTCCAAATAGTGGAATAACGTTTATTCCAAATAGTGGAATAACGTTTATTCCAAATAGTGGAATAACGTTTATTCCAAATAGTGGAATAACGTTTAATCCAAATAGTGGAATAACGTTTAATCCAAATAGTGGAATAACGTTTAATCCAAATAGTGGAATAACGTTTAATCCAAATAGTGGAATAACGTTTAATCCAAATAGTGGAATAACGTTTAATCCAAATAGTGGAATAAACATGATGTACAACATTAGTTGTACATTTACAGAACGATGCTTTCTGTCCATAAAGGTGAATTCGCAAAGGAGGCGTAGCTCGAATGAAGGATTGCTGCAGTTGCACCGGTACCATTAACGCGTTCCTTCTTTACGTTTTGCTCAAGCTCCAGGAAGATCAGTCTGTGCAATCTAAACACTAATAAACCATCATCAATATTTTTCAACAGATCAATATGATCTCTGAACAAACGCTCTCTGAATCCTTCCATTGGCGATGTTCTCCATCAGAGCCAAAGCGCCCTACAATTACGTGGCTCACTTTTATGCAGCTAATTATATACGTGTGAGTGTCTACACACCTTAATCACCTTAAAAATAATCAAACCTGATCTGTTTGGAGTTAATCTGCTGATGCAACCCAGTTTCTTTGTTTATTGAGAATGAAATTACCCCATACATGCATTCCATGCACTCCGGCGCACAGACCAATGTCTTTTTGAGATAAAAACGGAAGACATGTATTATTTACGTTCTAGTGAGGTTTTCACATCCTTTTATTTTTATTTTATTTATTTTGTGTGTGTTATGTTATTGTCCGAGGTTAAATGCAATTCAGCTTCATCATTTACGTTTAAACAATAAAATATTAAAATCATGAAATTAAAATTGGGTTCAATGCTTCGTGGCCTAAATAACTGAATCCAGTCAGATTTCAGTGTATTTAAGTGAGTTTTGATGCTTGTAGATATTGTTCACAGAAAAAAATTGCGTGGCTGCCGCACATTTTCACACTAGGGAAAAGTGTGCGTATATTTAGCAAACTTTGTTAATGTTAATTAACTGTGTGTAGCTGTCCATCTATGCAATATTAATTTACATACATGCTGACTTGTGCGTAAAGAATGCCCCTGGTCAGTCAGCGCCTCAGTGTTATTAGCAACTGTCTTCTTTGTTCAAGCTCAAACCAAAAACAAGGTGTCATAGTTCTGTGGAGTTAGTTTTGTGTGTGTATATATATATATATATATATATATATATAAAAGCATGACAACTCCATGCTTGTCATCTTAATTTAAATTTAACTTCCTTCCTCAGTCCAATGCTTCACTTGAAGTTCTGCATAATCTTAATTCAGCACACTCTTAATTAAATGCATCTTAACACATACGCACATTTAGTGTCTGCCATTATAGAATGTTTGCATAAATGAGCATAAATAAGGTGTAAGCAATAAAAATGAAATAGGTGGTGAGCAACACTATATTGCCCACATGAACATTAATTTGTAGATAAAAGTTTCTACTATTGACCTTATAGCTTGGTATAGTATGTTGCATTGGCATATGCCTGCAAAATACTTGCTAAACTCTTGAAAGTCTAAATTTAATTACATGTATTTTCAAAACTTTGGATTAAAAAAATATGTGCTTAATCTCTCAGTACATTAAATATATATTTCTCTAAGCATTCTATTTTTAGTAACAGTGCCCTGACCAATTACAAAGATATATTTAACCATTCCAACCAGGTGATAAGTTGAGGTTTCTCTGTTCTCAACTGATTTTGATTCATCCATACTGGATCAAAATCATCCATACTGATTTTGATTCAGTATGGATTTGCAACATTAGGTACTTTAGGCATTCATTTGTGAATAAAACCAATTCTGTGATGGGCTGCACTTCCACCATGTACAGGCTGTATATGTGTGTGGTCTGTGCATGTGAATGAGCAAAAATAGGTGCGGTTTTACAAAATTGTGTACTCTTGTTTTTTTTGTGTGTAGCTGTGCATGTAGTGACCTTTCTTAAGGAACAGCTGCAAAGTCAAGTGACAGAAGAGCTGGAAAATGTCTTGACATTAAAATTTTCAGGCCACTGTCATTGAACTATCCCCCTAATATAATAAGTCCAGATTTTGTCGATGGTAAAACATCTTTTTTTTGTAAGGGACATTACCATTGTCCTTCCAGTTTTAGGATCAAAGACCAACAGAGGAACTGATATGAACTGATATGTCATGTTTTCTTCTCTAGTTAGTCATTTAGAACTCCTCAAGCTTTAATTACTGTCCTCTTAGTCACAGTATGCTTAAATGGACAAATGATCAGCAAGTATGCAATTAGTAGAGGACTAAGTACACAGAGTGCTCTATGAGTTTTATTACAAATAAATAACTATTTCAACTATTCAGTTGAAATAGTTTCTAATGAGTCATTTCTCAAAAAATTCTGTTTTTATTTAAACATTTTTAATATACAGTGTAAAAGAAATCTTTACATAACATACATAAACAATACAAATAGCAGAAATTTTCACTGTCACATAGTTTTCAAAAATATAAAGCCAGATGTTAAGAAAAAGGTTACGTGTCTTTTTATTCTGTATATGTAAACATCTGGTTTCAGCTGTATTTAGTGACAGTACTCATAGCTATAATCACCAATACTATCTTGTTGTCACAGATGTCTCCATTGTGTAGGTATATTCTTTCAAAACATCAAATAAATTTGAACACAAGACAAACATAGCCTGAGTAAATTTAAAAAAAAAGTTTTTTTATTGGATGAGATTATTATTTTGAAGGTAAGTAACTGCCCAAACAAACCTGGATATATGTAAACTAAATTATTACTCTCTATGTAACATTTTTATTACCTATGATGAACTTTTCTTTTCTTTGGCTGTTTAATCTTGCTCAGACCTAATCCCTGCCACACCCACAGAATCAAACACAAATTTAACCAAACCTGTCTGACCTGATCTTTTCACATTAATCAGGTGAAAAGATCTCAAAATGGAACACATCATGAGCTGATTAAAAAAGTTAAAAGACATGAAAATTAATGAAAGCCATCAGTTTGGAAAAGGTTACAAAGCCTTTTTCGTCACCAGAGAACCAATGTGAGACTCATTATCTGCAAATAGAGAGAACATGGAACATTGGTAAGCCTTCCCACGAATAGCCAGTCCATCAAAATTAGATCAAGAACATATGAACCACTCACAGCAGAACTGGAAACATAGTTCTATGTTTATGAATTAATTATGGGAAAGAGATTGGGCCAATATGCCATCTATCATCCCTGAGGACGTATTCTGTGGAATAATGAGAAAGAAGGGGACACTTAGCCACCTAATCAACAACATACATTGCTGTATGCTTAGAGGTGAACCCCATCCCATTCCCTCAGCTAAATTCATGCAGGGGATATCAACTTCTGTTATATGTGCAAATCGTAGAATCCTTGGAATATGGAATCAGTCTGGAACATTGAAACTCTTTAGGTTGCAGCTGACTCCTGTACATTATTTAAATAATGGAGTGTTTAAATTATTCACAATAAATTGATACAGTACTTGCTCATCTATTTGGTACAACTAAAGAGCAATATTGTCTATATTGTTTAAATTGTCTAAATCCGCTCACTTGTTGTAGACCAGTGGTTCCCAAAGATTTTCTTCGGGGCACCCCAAGTGACCCGAAAGATTTCCCAAAGATTTCCTGGCCCCCTCTATGGGTTACAATAAAATCCCCCCAAAAAAGAAAAAAAAATAAAATCAATTGGGCACCCGCACCGTTCAACATCGACATAAACCCATACACATTTTGTTTTCAAACTCCACTGAAGTTTATTTCATGCTTCAGGTTGCAACAAAACACACTACAAAGCATCTTTACAGTGAAACATTTTTGTAACAGTTTTTTTTTTTTTTCATTCATCCATACTGCTTCCCCTCCAATTGCACTGCGACACCCTAGGGTGCGTACCCCACAGGTTGAGAACCACTGTTTTATACTAAAGGAATAATAGCATTTGTTTGGCTTTCTAGCCTGAGAAAAAGAGCGTTAAACTCTCCTTGTGAATACCATTACCTTGTGGTTGTTTGCATCTAGCTCAGTATATGGAAGCAGATGATTCTGCTACAGACAGGTTATTCATGTGTAATCATGTTAAGGAGGTGAAATCAAATATGCTAGATTAAATGACAAAACAAACAGATGTGTGTCTTTCTGTAATGTGAGTAAACAAGGGTGTGTCAGACTGATCCAATAAAGCAGGCAATATGGTGGCAATAAGCCGAGTTAAGTAAGTTTGATTCCATCTATTAACACTGTTTACCACCTCCTTTATTATCCAGAGATTAATTGCAGCCCTTAGCAAAAGCTTGGCTAAACAAAATAAGAAGGCATTTGCTGCTAAATCAAATCCAAATTTAATATATTACTTTTTTTGATTAAATGAATCCGAGGAGTATATTGTTGCTGTTTTTCATGGTCATGTTTGTCTGCAAATGCAAATGCATAGATCTCGCTATCAACATGTCATGTGACGTATCTTTTTAATGTCTATGTGTGAATTGATGTCCAGCTAAGTCAAGGTGACAGGAAGTATGCTGAGGTTTTACAGCAATCTGCTCACCGGCAGCATAGTGGTCTAATTCCAAGGGCCCCAAGAACTTCAGACATACGGAAAAAACAGCTGCTGCTGTACTAAAGATAAGCTAAACTCTCCATCATGTCATGTGACAGCTCAGAGAGGCACGCTGCACACATCGATCTCCATAGGCTTTTCTCTGCCTGTCAGACTCTAAATATATCTGCCTCTGCAAGAGAAAGTAGCCTGAGGGCATTGAAAACGTAGAAGGGGGAGAGTGAGATTTAGATAAGGAAACAGTTAATAAGGAGGTAGAGTGAATATAAAAAGGGAGGAGAGACAAATTCCTGAGTGAGCACAAGTTGAAGAGAAGGGGAGCAAGAACAGAACCGGGTGAAGAAGGACGAAAACAGGAAGGATGTTCCAATAGAACACGTTCTCCCAGGAGACTTCTACCTTTAGGGAGTGCTGTGATCACGGCTGTGTTTGTGTATCTGCGTGTGTGTGTGCGTGCGTGGGGGCCACAGTAGGTGGCTTCTGTATGAACTATCACACAGTTTATTTATGACGGCTCCCTGCTGATGGTTAGAGATAGGGAAGAACCTGCTTGCAACTCGGTGCTTCTCTGTTTCAGCACCATCTTTTCATCCTCTCAGGTAAAATGCGGCTGTTTACACATAGTTTGGATCAATAGCTCTGAGAGAGATTCAGGCAATTCTTCAAGAAGTGGTTAAGCACAACATTGTCATTGCAAATATTTATCAAGCCAAAACATATAAAATAGTTTAAAAAGGGTTCAGTTATTATTCATTGCGAGGAGAGGCTCCACAATTTGTACTAAGGAAGCAACAGAACACAAGTTTCTTTATACGAAACAATGATGAAAGTTAAATAATTGGAAATTAAAAATTAAAAACCAGCTGAAATCAGATACCAGTAAAATCTGGATGTTTGATAGAACTAGCTTTGAAGCATATTACATCGGTTACATTGGTTGGTAACGCTTGGATGCTACCAACCAATGGGAAAATAGACAATATCTTAACATCATTTCACTTCAGTTTGGTTATTTATTGTAATTGTCTTAAATACATAACATTTCATTCAAAGCACTCATACACTGCAAAGATGTAATATTTGAAGTCAGTTTTTCTTATCTAGTTGAAAACACATGTGACAGTTCAGACTGTTCTATCCTTATAACTTAATTTGTATGAAACTAAAGCAGCTGGAAATATGTAGAATATACATGGCTAAGCAGAAAACGGTGGACCAAATACAATTTCAGTATTTTCAGTAGTGTTAGCAACACTGAAGGGCTTACTTGTGCTATAATGGCCAGCAATGGTAGCTTGTGAAGTCCAAACAGATGTACATTTCCTGTGTTTAGTTCAGATCGAGGCCAGTCTGAATTTATACCAGAAGCAAATTGTAACATAATTAGTTCGGAAGCTGCCCAAGACTACATCAAAAAGTGGGTCTTAATCTGGCTCGCGCCAGGATTCACTTGAGTCTATTGACACCTGCACAAAAGCTCCAGACCAACAATTTGAGAGCATTTCTTAAGAAAGACCTCACTTTTGGCATTTTAATTTTATGAGATATTTTTGCACAATATACACACATACCCCTGAAATTCTAAAACTTCTCAGTAAAGATGTACATATCTCAATATCTGTTGGCTGTAGTAGAGAATCACTTCTGATCCTATTTGTGCTCTCTTTGTATCTCCAGAGAACTGGACATTGCATAATCAATCAGAAATACTCTGCTTATTGCAATTTAAAATGGGGGAAGAAGAGAATTGAATAAAAAGTGTTTTATGCAATTTCAGCTTGACTTACAGAACTGTTGTGTTGGTTGCCTAGAAACTGTAATACTCCAAGATAGCCCACATGTGCAGAGACTCTAGAAGATATGTCAGATACAATGGCCAGTATATATTTCACTTTTCATTGCTGTTTGTCTTCTACCTCCCTCCTTATAGTGGTTTATGTATTCAGCTGCTGTTATGAGAAAACAATGTTAAAAAAAATATCTACAAGTTTGTTCCATCTTTGTCTCAGTGGTTGAGAGATCATAGAGGCACTGTTGTGCCATGGAGCTCACACCTTGACAACTAGGATGAAAGGCAGCTATAGGCTGAGGTCAGACAGGCTGAGGGAATGTTTCACAAAGCCATCAGTCTTGTGTAGAAAGCATTACTGGCAGAAATGTGACATCCGCTGCCCTTTTTCTCTGCTGGGCTCTCTCCTCCCGAACCAGTGACATAACAGCAAGCTGTGAAAATATCAGTGGAAATCTCTAAAGTATATTTGTTTTCTGTATGCGAAAGAAAACCAATACACCTTTCTTTTCCAGATAAATCTGATTGTCTTTGCTGTGATTCTCAATCTTCTGCCCCCCATTATGTATCACCAGAGATGCCATTGACCAGCATTCATGCAAATGACATTTAATATTCACTACAAATTGTAAGAAAAAAAAAGTCTTCATCTCATTCTCAATCTCATTCAAGAACTAACAAAATATAATCATCCCCATCTGGCACAAGAGATTGGCTATTAAGACTTAATCGTACTCACATATAAACAAAGACATATCTACATATCAGAGAGTCAAAGTCGTCAGCCTCTGCTTCTAGCTGCCAACAGTTTGAAGCTCTTGTATTTAATATTAGTTTTTACTTACTTTCCTCACAACAAACTTGATATATTATATTAAACTAGTTGTTTCAAAACAAAGGAAGAAAGCAAGAAGTAATCTAAATAAACTGAAACATGTCACCTACCATGAGATTCTTCTTGCTCTTTCAGCTTTTTCTGTTCTTCAGCTGCTATCTTTTAGAGCTGTATATGTTTTCAGGCTCACTGGAGGATTTCCAATAGATCCATCAATTTGGCAAAGCAGTGCATGTGAAGCATAAGAGTCATTCTCCAGGGATGTACTTGCAAATGCAGAGGCACACATATGCACACCAGTGGACAATCTGTGACTTGTGTTTGGTTTACCCTCTCTGGTTTAACTGGCAGGGTGTCTCAGAAGTGATTCTTTGATGCTGCAATTCTTTTTGTTTTTGTTTGTTTTTTTTTAACATGGCCTTGTTGGATCATATAAGTTTTTTTCACTAACCTGCTTATAAAATACTCTCCCATTATTCTACGTCTATGTTCTTCATACTGATTACAGTGTTTTTTTTTTTGTACTATAATACCGGGGTGTTTAAGTTTATATGTAAACTATGGTGTGTATTTTTATCCAGCCCCATTTACTCGGATACTCTTTATAAAACTTATGTCACCAATTTCATTCAGAAGCTGTGTGGTCACTTAGTGAAATATGATCACAAGTATCTGCAACTCAGTCTTGGTTAACGCTGTTTGGTGAAGATGTCAGAGATTTTTTTGGCGACACTAGAAAATGAGCAGCATCATGATGGTCAAGAATCACACAAGATGGAGTTAAGTTAGTAAAGAACAGTATGAGTGGTAAATGGTTTCCATTTGTACTTTGCAGCACAGTCTGTCATTCATCCATACATGCACACATGTACACATTAATGGGGATAACCTACAATGTAGACATGGCTGCTCTGGGGCATACTGACATATGGAGAGTTGCCGTGGCGTTTGTGCCGCTGGGCCCTCTCACCACCAGCAGCAGGCAAGGCCGGTGAACAACTCATGGAGGAGTAGGGGATCACACTGACAACCCACGTGTTGCAAAATAAACTCCTACTTCATGAATCTCTGCCACCACTCTCAAAATCCTGACCTTATTCCTGCAACAAATTGGTGGCAAGACTTGAAAAATCTTGTATACAAATTCAATTATGTAATATACTTGAGATATTTCATAAGAATGAATGGGTAAAATGGCGGTAGAGAAATGTATGGACGTCTTAAGATTTCCAGCTGTGATTGGAGTGAGAGTTAGTATATTGCATATCGTCTTATGGGTTGCATACAAATACACTTGTTTAATGTTTTATTTAAAAAAAAACATTACAACTATTTTTATCTACTTTCTGTTCTTTGCATCTAATTCCCCCAAAAAATACTTTGAAAAAGAGGTATATAAACACTGATCCATCTTTTATCTGTAGCCTGTGATTTGAATAAGAAAAGAAGCACAGCCCTTACTAATAAGCATGAAGGATTCTATTTGCATGTATCCTTATAGACTTTGAAACTTATCTGAAGGCAACGTGGTTCCTTCCCCAATCCACATGATGCGACACCACTAATTAAAAGGTGTCACACTATGAAGTTTCAATTTTCAGATGAGCTAATTCAGGATGTTCTCTTTAAGGGTTGAGTAATCCAATGATTTTCACACTTTTAACTAGCGTTCAAGATCAACATAGATTTGCTTCTAAATATGTGTAACAGATACCCACACTCTGCTCTCCCTACACTTATCTAATCTGTTGCTCTGTCTTCTGTCTTTTTCTTTTCTTTTTTTCTGACTTCTGCCTCTCTTGCTGTACATCCAACCCCTCCTCTCCTACTTGGGGAATGCAGTGATGGCTTCAAAAGGCAAAGTTCGAGGTGAGTCGTGACTGCTGCTCACATCCTCTGCTGTTGATTTTTTTTTCTTAAGAAAAATAAACTTATATCTTCTAAAGCGACTCTGGCAGAGTTTGGGGCTTTTAATTGTCATTTTGGGACTCACAAAATTATCATTAGTTTTAAGATTAAATTTGTTTTGCCTGGCAGAGTTTCTGAGTAATTTTTTTTTTTTTTTTTTTTCAACTGAATCTATGTTGAATCACAATCTGTTTAATTAAAACACTCGTAATACTTTCTCAGAAATCCAACTCCAAGTTTTCCATTAAGCCATTGTTGATTTTCAGATGTCTTTATAATCTCATGTAACTTTACCCTGAGACTATATGGAAAGAGACAAATATCCACAATGCAAATCCTCTTAATCAGTGCTAATAGTGATTGGACAACTTTCATAGAACTCTTACAACTATATGACCCTTATACCAAGTAGATACACTGTGATCTTTTTCCAGCAATATTACCAGCATGTAGAATTGGCTTTTATTTTAATAAGCATTGTCAGATTTTTTGGTGCAAATATAACTAAAAATATTTTTGAAGTAAGGTATTCAAACTTAGGAATATGCACTGGTGCAAAAAGAGTGACGTTCTTTCAAACTGAAGATACTGGCTTCACATAAATGTACCACAGAGAGCAACAAAAAAAAAAAGAAAAACAAGATACCCAGCATCTTATCGTTCCCACAGAGTCCTGATCTCAAGATTGTAGAGCCAGACTGTGGTTATATTATATTCATACATTGAGTGGACTGTCACCAAAGAGCAAAGAATTAAAAAATAAGTACTATCATTTTTTATGTAATCCAATGAGAATATGTGTTGTAGAGTTTGAACCTTAAACATGTTATGTCATTTATTGTGCTTTCTTTGATTAAGGCCAAAATCCTTACCAGTTTTAATAATCGCCAATCCTTGGTATTATAGATTTAAAACAAAATTTAAGCCATTTTTAGTTTCCACACACATAAAAAGTCCCCGTTTTTTGACCGCAGCTTCTTACATGCATTGAGAAGGTGGGCACTGTAAAGCAGTGTTCTTTGAACCAGCAAAGACTGCCAAATGAAACATGTCGCTATAGTTTGCCATTTATAACTTCACAAGATTTTTGTTTCACTGAATATTTAAGGAAACAGCACGATTAACCCAGCAGATATTGCTAAGAAAGTTAACCTATATGCACGTTTTTTTTTTTTTAATTGTACCAGCCTGTGCACCTTTCTTTTGTTGTAGATGTGTCTCCTTAAACATGAGGCTTTACATCCAAAGCAGATGGCACAATACTCTTCCTGAAGTGTGTTTACATTTTTATTTTTAATAAATATATGTAGTATGCTACCCGGTTTTGTCGTTTATGTTTTAAGGGATTTATTTTTCCAGTTGGTGCTGTCTTTCAGGTTGAATTTCAATTCAAAGTTTTCCTCTTAAAAATGCAGAAGTTGTGGTAAAATTTTGATTATTTTTTATTCCCAAATGTAGGCGCCTCCTTCCATTACAATTTTTCTTTATCCTACTTCCCCCGTGTACTCATCAGTAGCAATCGTAGTTAAAACATGAACATCATTTTCCTCTCACCACGTCACTACACAGTTTTCCCACTTTCCTGCTGTGTCTGAATGTTTAATTCATTCAAGCTCTCTCTCAAGCCATCAACATCCAGCTGAATGTGTTGCACTGTAATATCTCATTCACTGTTGAGTCCCTTAACTCTTTTAAGGCAACCCTTACCAGATGAGATGACTCCACAGAGATTCTTCTAATCTTTTAATAGAATATCAGAGATTTAAAACAAAACCCAAATCTCTTGTATCACTTTCTAGAATAAAAATTATTAAGTGCTTAACAATAGTTAGAACCAGATAACCTTCTATTTCTAACTACCCCATGTTAGATTTCTTATGATCTTAGGCAGAAAAAGGGAAAAACTGGCCTGTTTAACAGCTCCAGTAAAGTTGGCAAGATAAATTGAGGCAAGAGGGGTGGAACAGGCAGAGGAAGAAGGGAGCGCATGATCATAAATGCGCACAGGGGCTGATGAATCGTGTTTCAAAACAATGGAGATAATCAGAGAACTAGGCAGAGCAGTAAAACCTGGTATGATATGCAGGGAGCGTGACTACCAAAATAAAACTGGGTAGGGTACAATATACAAAAATGCAAAGCAGCTTTATTAATTTCATACACCATTACAAAAGACAGCAAGGCAGCAATATCCTTGTTTATCACAAATAAACCCATATTCAACAGGTTGCTTCAAAATAAATGCTGTGCAGTCTAGTATTTATAATCCTGTCGGGGACTGCTTGTACTCCGTTTTACATATTTTAACATATTTGGATCAACTGCCTTGATATATGTTCCAGCCTGCTAATGCTGTGCATATTTGATTCAATTATTGTGAAGCAGGAAATGTCTAAACCATGCATTACTGTTGGTACTACGGAGGAAGTTTGAGCAAAATTTATTCATATTAATGAGCCAATGAGTTCAGATCCTGCAATGATGGAGGAGTTGAATTCAATTAGTTTAGAGGGAAGTACTTTGAGTGAACTGGTTTACTCTAAACTAAACATGCATTCTTCTTCAGTAAATACATTGAATGAGAGTGCTCCTGATGCTTTTTCACTATTAGGATGACTTCATAGTTAGATAAACACAAAAAACTGAATACATTGAAATAACCTTTACTGTATTATTCTACATGGAGTAACAAGTCTTGTGATTGTGAAACAGTTTCTCATTTTTAAAAAATAAAACAAATTCACATTCTACATTTTTTTTTAAATTTTCTGAAGTCAAAATCATTTACCATTTTCTCTTATAAGATGGATGATTATTATATCCCCACTACTTACTATTTGTCAGGTTATGGATCTATTAGATACAAAATGTGCAGGGTGAGTGCACATAATCCCAACAAAGAGCCAGAAGAAAGTACAGAGTGTCTGATTGATATCTATTTTGATAGTAAATATGTTGTTTTATTTGTTCACCAATTATTTTGTTCGTGATAGACATCAATCAAGAAAGTGTAAATAAAATATACCTTACCTACAAAATTAACTGAACTGATGTTTAGAGTGGAGAGATGCATTTACCAGAATAAATGTTCCTCTATCCTAGAATTTTTCAACATTTTTCTTATGTTGGTATGTTCTAGATATTTACTAGCTGCAACCTTTGAGCTGTGGTTGAATAGACACCAGTCACTCACTGTGCACCTTTGTGAGAAATAGAAAATTGCAGCAATCATAAAATCACTGTCTTCTTCCTCTGCTTTTTGTCTGGCTAAGGTTAAGCCACACATGCAGTTTAGCTCATTTAGTAGAACCAGACTTTTTATAAAACAATCTGTAATGTGCAGCGATGGCTTTATTTGAGTTTTGGAATCTATATTTTCTGTGAAATAGCTTGTAATGGGTTATTTCTATCTGGAGGTAGATTAGACGTTTGCTGTGCGAGCTTCACTAAAACACTGCTGATAAAGTGCTGGAAGGTTTCTGGGAAGAAAGTAGTCTGATGCGCCTTTTATGAGATATTCTGTGAAAGAGCAAGACGTTTGATACATTGTATCGGTTCTTGCATACAGCAAATATCTCGGTCTTCATTTCATAGAAACAATGTAAAAAAAGAGATTCGTCCATCAAGAGAGTGTCCATCTTTTTGTTATCTAAATAAAAACAGATGCATGGATTAACTGAAGATTGTATCAGAAATGTTCTTGGAAGATTATGCATTTTGACTTCTGCTTACACCAAGATTATTATCTTCTTCTGACCTGTTGTGATAGCTTCTGCAGCATTTTCTTTTTCCTTTTCATCCTCTCCCTCTTTAAAAATTTTAGCTTGATAAATATGAGCATTAAATCTGTAACTTGCTCTTTGTTCTTTGCTGGATTTATATCCCCTTATACAGTTTGTACCCAGGACTAGAGTGACAGAAGTTATTGGCAATGATGTCCTCAAAAGTGTATGAGACATTTGAATACAATTTTTAAGAAGAATAAAAAATTTAAAAACTGGAATGAAAAAAAGAGAGATTCTTCTGATGACATTAGTAATATTTTTGTTTTTAATTCAGCAAATTGTGCATAGTTATATTTTGTTTAGATAAATATTCTTATTTTTGACATAATAATAAAATACAGTCACAGCAAAAGAAAGTACACATTTAAACTCTGGAGTTTTTGTAGTTTGTCTATATCTGGGTTTTGAGGTTGAGTTGTTTTTTTTTTTTACATTTACATATTTTCTGTCATACAGAGTGCACCTTATTGTTTCTTTATTTATTTATCTTTAGAGTACAAAAACAACTTATTTTGTCTCTTCCTTTTGTGCCTTTATTGTCTTGACATACTCTGCGCTATTTTTTTTTCTTCTTCTTCAAGCACTGGAGCAAGGTTTTGTTGTTTCCACCTTTTGTGATACCAGTTATCTCGCATATATTTTTCCATACTTATTTGGCCGTGTTTCCTCTTATATTGAAATCTGATCCATATTGCTAAGTGTCTTCAGGTGGACAACTCCTTGCTATAAACTACACTAGATCCATTCAGCTTAAGTCAGTTAACCTACTTTTTCAGATAACTTATAAATGCCAGATGGAAATTTGGTATTTCCTGTCATTCTTTCAATGGTGACAGGAACGATTTTCTGGACTGATGTGTCTTACAGCCGATCTGAAGACACTCTGTTGTCTTAATGTCATAAAAACGTATGTTCATTGTTAACCATTATGTTTCCTATTTTATGAGACATCCTTTTTTGCCCTAATCATCCCTAGAGGCTCCTGGACAGTGTCCAGTCTACTTTATTAGCATGTTCATCCTTCTTAAGTCTCCATCATCTCTGCGTTTTCTTCTATAATGGTTACAATGTTAGGCATATTTCAGTTTCACCTGAAATCTACAACCATTCCATTTGCTTTGTATACAAGGTGAGATGCCACACCATGTCACAAATAATGCGTAATCATTTAAATAATGATTTAAATTAAAAAATCATTTTTAAATTTTTAATTTAAAAAATTTAAAAATCATCATCTGTAAATGATGTGTGTAAATTGTACTGGTCTTGAAGTAGGACTCTGCATAAAGATATCTGTCAATGTCTGAATGTGGTTGAGCAATTCTTATGGATTTTTCCAAACAAACCCTACTTTTCTTTGTTGAGGCCAAGTAGGACTGAGTTGAAGTTTTTTCTTCATCAGAGTTGAATAATATAATGCAAGAATTACATTAATTTAACTTTTATCCTTTTATTAATCTCACTGATCTCCAGCAGATATAGTCTGTAATAGAAGTGAGTGTATTTCTACACTCAAAAAGCAAGAGTTTAACTAATTTTTATTTTCAAACTTCTGCAACAATCCAATGACTTTATTAACACTTGCAAGTTTATGCAAGCAGAATGTTTTTTTTTTTAACATCCTCCAAACATATATTCCTGTATGATGAAGGAATATATTTCCATTTCAAATGACAATCTACACTCCTATCTCTTGCAGTCATCACCAAGTTACTTCTCAAATTATTTATTCAGATGTATTCATCTTTTATTAGACTGATCTAAGCTAAGCTTTGAAAGAATATCTACATTGTCAACCCTAACGTCGTGAACCCTGTCTCTGAATCACCATAGAAGAGAACAGCAGTAAAGTCAGTTTGACATGATCCAAATGATAAAAGCTGTTTTTAAAACTAGCATTTTCTGCCCATTGAATCTTGCGGCAGATTCACCCCTGGGGCAAAGAGCATTTCCCCAGATCCCTCTCAAATGAATAGTATCTGTCAACACATCAGGACACATTAAAAAATCACAAAGTATCATGTTGATGTGGGGAGTTTGGGAGTTTGTGGTGGCAGCGGTGATTAGTCTGATTTCCCTCATGAATGTAACCCTTGCCTGCGATCATCAAGCTCTCATTCCATATAAAAGCTTTAAAAATGAATCCCTTCATGTGACTTTTAAAAATATATCTACTGTACATAAAAATTCAGTCAAACACATTTCCCTCTACATCAGTGTGAGAAAAACACATACAATAAGCATAGATCTTTTTTCACTGCTTTTGTGACATTTAATTTGTACCACTTACCAAACCAACAAGTATCTGTGAGACATCTGTTTATATAATGTTGAATACATGTTTCATAATGTTCAAGTTTCATTTTACCTTCTTGCAAATGTCCAAAAACTGAAAAAGCCTTTTTTTTTGTCCTGGTTTGATTTCATTTTCCTCCAAATGTACTTCTATTTTCACCTAACTTGCCTTTTCTTTCAACTTCTGCTCACTTTTTTCTCCAGAAAGCTCTGTATGAAGTATTTATGAAGGCCAGGTTTACCTCTGTAATAAAACTGAGATGTCTGACCTTGGCTTTGAAAAGATAGTGAGATCCCTAGCCATTTTGGACCGAGAAAGCTTGAACTCAGGCTGCTAACATGCAGAGAAGTGATAGAGCTCTGTAACGCTAGCCCTTATATAAATGTGGCTGAATCAAGGGCAAGAATAGTGGGCAAATTACATCTATCAGGGAGTGTGACTGGTCACCAATTTGAAAATAGTTTGTGGGCTTTTATGAAACCTGGTATATAGAAATAGGTTAAGGAAAGATTCTTGGGCAAAGTTAGAAAAGGTAGAAAGAATTTAGTTTCTAATGGCAAAGAGAAACTGTTGTGTGGTTCTTGAAGTTGTGATACCTGGATCTCATCAAGTGTTTATTACATTAACACCTTCACAGGCTTCAAAACAAATAATTTCAAAAATAAAAAACCATTGCCAAAATAAAAAAAGCCACTAACAGCTGTCAATTCTCAACAACAAGCCCTATTAAAAAAAAAAAGTGCTAACAGCATTGAAACTAGGTACTATTTTTCTTACCTGATTCCAAGGACTGACTTGGACGTCAGGTTTGTGATGGCAGCACCAACAGCTGCCTGGCCTAATTAC
This sequence comes from Poeciliopsis retropinna, assembly GCA_010277075.1. Taxonomy (NCBI): domain Eukaryota; kingdom Metazoa; phylum Chordata; class Actinopteri; order Cyprinodontiformes; family Poeciliidae; genus Poeciliopsis; species Poeciliopsis retropinna. The sequence goes on along the minus strand of VMRM01000024.1, from coordinate 8,263,224 downwards.
CATATGTAAATGGCAACAACGCTGCCATAGCCAGCTTCTCAGGTGATGGATAATTATTTTCATATCTCCAGATCAGATGCAACTGTCCTGAGGTGGTTGTTCGCCAGCACTTCATACAAATCTAGCTCCGCCCTCAGCAGGGGTTGCATTCAATTTACTCACTGTGGGAATCTTATCACTGTCAAAAGAGCAGGTTTGGCTTGGAAATGCATACTTAGACACAAACACAACTTCTTACACTAATACACAGAGAAATAATATGTAGCTCAAGCAGAGGAGAGAGCACTGTTTTTTCTCTGCCACGCTTGATGAAAAATAATGACAGAGCAGATAAAAAGAGTAACATCAGCCCCTTTAAGCTTCAACATATTACTTGAGATACTATTCATATTTTTGTTGTTCAATTAAATTAAATTAAAGTAGATATGACTTTTCTGTACTCTACCTATAGATTTGACATATTATTCTGGTCTGTAAACTAATTATAAAATAATATACTTTCTTGAGAAATCTCTTTTCACTCCATAAGTCAGAAAATAATATCAAAGTCAATGTTTTTACAAAGTTCTCTTAAACAGTTAATTAAATTTTTTAAATTTTACTTTTGTTAGAATACACCAGTAACATAAATAAACCATAAATGTTTTTTTTTCTGAACAGTACCTGTAACATAAATACTTTAAAAGAAAATTACAGTAGCTTACCAGGAAAGTTATTGATTGCTATCTTCTTCGTTCTTCTGCACACTAGTTATCTTTTTCAGTGTCAGAATCGAACAGCCACACACACTTCTTCAGTCTCTCTTTCATTGTCGCTTTGGTCTGAAGGTAAATTCACTCTTGAGCTTGTTTTGTCCTCTTCACTTCCAGCAGTTCAGGCTTTTGGAACCGGTTGGTAAAAAAAACTGTATGTTAGTCACATTGCAGTGTTCGAATCTTGCTTAGAAAGTCACGGCTTATAGTCCAGAAATTACACAAATTCAGCAAATTATTACTTGACCACATTGGCGAACACATAGACCACAGTGCCCCAAACTCTTAGTCCAGGGTAACCAGGGAAATATTAGAGCTGCTGTCACAGTGTTCTCTATGTTGCCGTACTGGACAATGTTTCAATAAATACCTATTGCTATTGATCTGAACAAAGGGTGCACAGTAATTAAGAAGTCATTATGTCATTCTTATCAATTCAGTATCATGATGAAAAGCAGAGACAACATGTTCAGTGGTGTGGATGTAACTTAAAGTGCTCTTATTTGACTATAAATTAATTAATGGTGAGCTTCACTACTAAATGAAGAAGATCTCTTCCAAAATGTGAAATGTTAAAATTTCATTTCTGACATTACTTTATAAAAAAAAAAAAAAAAAAAAAAAAACAGTAAAAAGATTTTTCACACTGATGATTACCTTTTTCTCACTGAAACATGAGATATAATTTCCTAGTTGAAAAAGCTCATAGCAAAAGCAACGCTGTGCACACAACATGTTCCTGAGAAAAAAAGAGGGTGTTTGTGTGAAAATTGTTACAATGGGAGGAAGAGACCCAGAGTCAGGGCAGGGAAAGATGATGCACTTGTCTGATGTGAACTTCTGCTCCAGGAACTCACTAACAATGTTTTTGTGTTCACGTGTTGAAAAGAAATAAAAAAAACATTATTGGAAATGATAGGTTTTGTATTTTTTAAAAATACATATTTCTAATTATTTTCAGTATTTGGTTGATGTTTGGATGCAGAGATTTGTGAGGTAGCTAAGGAGTTTTTTTTTTTTTTTTTTTCAACTCTCAAGGACTAAATGACAGGATACATGCCTGGTTGATGAATTCGTACCAGCTCTTGAGATGATCAAACTCTTGACCTTGTACTGTCTCTCCAATCACAAGGCCAGCCCCGCTGGCTGACGTGCTGCAAATCAGTCAGTCTGAGAACCTTGCAGTGCCCCAGCTGGGTAGCCACCTGTGTAACCTTATAGGCACTAACTGTTCATGGGAAAGCTGTCATGTTCTATGTAATCCTTTGCATCCCATTCAAGATAAGATGCATTTGTAACAGAGAGCCACTTGAAGTCAGATTCTATATTCTGAGATGCTGCTCTAAGATGGTGCCTAAGGCAGGGAGTGTTTTGACACGACTCTTTTTTTTCTTCCCAGATTAATGGGAAAAAGCAAATGTATTGCTTTATTAAACCTTTGATCTTATATTAAATTTCATTCTCCACTTACATTACCTTTTTATTTAATGTTGAAATACATTTTAAAAATATTAAAAAGATCTTAACTTGAAATGGCGCGTCTGCTGAGCTCAGTACTTGAATTATTTCTTAGTCCAGTGCACCGACAAACCTTTGTAAACACTTAACAGAGAAATGTTGATGTGATGAGTTGTTGAAAGTGGAGTCTCAGAAAGAGCAGGAACTGAATAAAGAGACAGAGGCCCAATTTCATGGGCTTAAATTGCACAGTCAAATTTATTTCATGTTTTAAATACAGTCTTTTCATAACTGAAGATGATATTTATTTGATTGTACTATAAAATACTGTGACTGGAACACACAAAATATTTTCCCTTTAAGACTTTGCTATGTATCTTTAAAGGTGCAGTATTAGATATGTTTTCAGGCACATAGTGGTGTTTTATAGCCCAATTAAGTAACTGTTACTTTCAGTTGTTAAAAGTTGATTTCACCTAATACATAATTATTACTATGTAATAATAGTAAGATTTAACACAACTTGGGTTATGACACCAATTGGAAATTGAGCTTTGCTTTGCTATGATAAGCCTTAAATTTCAATTTGCAGTTTTGTTGGTCTACAATCATAAGTCATGTTTGGACATCCTAAAAGGTGACTCAGCTAATCAAATCTTTGGTCTGCTTCTATCCATTCTTTAATCTGGTATTCCCAGCCATACATCACAGCTCTGCAGCTCAGTCGTGCTCCGGTTCTGGTATAAAGGTCACTAGCTGCAGGCTGTCCGTCTGTCTGCGTGCATCGCTCTCTGTTCTCTGCGTCTTGAATGCCTAAATAAGAAAGGTTAGTAGAAGCAGCTGCTCTTGCCTGAAAGGTCATGAGAGGAAGTTGACAAGATACATCCAGGATAAATCTTGCATTCATATCACTATTATTTGCTCGGTTGTTTGCTCTGCCAAAATGTAGTTGGTGTCTAAATGTGCACAAATTCACTCTTTGTATATCTCTACTGAACGACCTGTGTGATTGAGGCTTAAACCAAGAAAAATGTGAATGCTTTGCACCTTTTAGAACTTCATTCAACTCAGCTAAATAAAGCAAAGCTAATTTTATGATATCATTACTTTCTAATGGCATGCAGATGAGAGCGTTGTTGACCCGGCTTAGCCTCGGCTTGTCAGTCAAGGTGGAGGGCAATTAAACTGACCCCACTCTTGGCGTGAGATAGAGTTCAATTCAGCAAAATAAAGGAGGTAGGATCAAGATAAACTTGAAAGACAGGGGAGCACCAAGAGACAGAGCGAATATGAAAATGAGCGACACAGAAAGTGGAAATGCCACCCTTCAGGGATCAACCAGAGGAGGGAACGAGACAGCAGGAGAACGGAATAAGAGAGAAGGGAACTGACTGGAATGGATATGAACTGGAAAAGTCAAGGCAGGAAACTTAAAGTAGGAGAAAGAGTGGAGTTGAAGTGAGAGAAGAACCTAAATTTAGACATGGAAATCAGGAGAGAACAGCTGCCTTCTTCCCTCAGGAGATACATTTAAATCAGGTCTGGGTGGCCATGGGGGAGAATGGAAGAACCTATTCTACTGGCCAATTAGGTGCACTGAACACTGTGAAGCTCTAATATAACCATCATTGTAGCCCCTTTGGCCGCTAAAAGTCCCTCTGGATGTGTAGACAGACAGAAACAGGCCTAAACCAAGCGATCGCTTCACTTTTTCACTACAGTAAAGGGACAAAAAAAAAAAAGAGGAACATCAACCAGCAACAGAAAGTGAAAGATTTTTCTGATTCCTGTTAAATCAAAAATGTATCTAGTCATTACACAATTCAAATGTTGTAATTGACATTTGTTGTCTAGAGTTTGACCTTTTCTGCTGAATATTTTAAGAACAAATTAAAATTAATTAATAAATTACTTTTGTCCAGAGCCCAACAGGTGGGTAACAGGTAGGTAGAGGGATTGAAAGATTTCCTTTTCTGTAATATTTCCGAAATGTTGCCAGCTTTTCCATATCCAACATATTCCATAAGCAGCATTTAAAAAAGTACTATAAAATATTAGTATAGGATTAAATTTGATTTCAGTTCTTAACAACGGTCACCTTAATTGGCTGCAAATTCGAAGTAGTCCATTTGATTAGGGTTGGGTATTAAAAGTTCATTATTAACATTAGAAGCTAAAACCATATTCAATTATTTGAATATTTGGACAGGAGTTTTAAAGTTTTTTTAATGCAGCTGGAACACTCATACAGTTCCAGCTTTGATGATGCTGAAAATTTAGTTTATGTGTACCTTTCAGTGCTGATTCATTTATAACTTCAATACCACTGGCGATGAAACAGCAGGAGGAGAGATGGGAACATTTGCACCCTAATAGTCATAATGTGAGGGTTAGTTTGCTGGTGTGCTGTGGGGAGAACAAGACGAGTCATTCTTTCATTTTTTGTATTTGTTATATATTTGAAACTGAACATTTTGAGTAGAGAACCATTTAACTGAAATAATGCACTACATTTTTCCAGTGCCAATTGAATCCCTATAGGTTATATGTTAATAAAAAGCAGATCAAATCGGGTCACTGTCCTATGATTTTAGGTGCTTACATGTCCACTGGGCTTTAATGGTTTTTTTGCAAGACACTTTCTTTGCATTCAAAATCTCACTTGATGTAGTTATCTAGTATAGAGGTTAACTACTAACTTCATTTGAGGCTAGCAAAAAGAAGCAAAAATACATCATACCCATCACTATGTTATCCAAATGCATGACTGGTAAATTATATAAAAAAAAGTTAAGTGATTTAAAGATAAGTTTTGAAGCAAACATGCAGGCAGATGCAGAAGTATTTTAAATCGACAGATAATGCTTCATACAAAACTTCTATGAATAAAACATATTCCTCCTATAGCTGAGATCCATTTTCCCTCCATTTATCTCTTCTTCCCTCTCTATCTCTCTCACGCATGATTAACCCCGGGAGGCCTTAATCAACACTGGAAATGACCCATGCTCCTTGACTTACCTCTCACTCTCTTTCCTTTCTTTCACCTCTTCGTCTCTCCTCCTTGCTCGTCCTCCTCCACAGCTTCTATGATAGGGCTTGACTCACCCGCTAACCCAGAAGGCAAACACAGTTTGAGGGTTAGTTTATCTCACCGGTGCAATAAATTACCTTCTGTGAAGAAACCAGAAAAAATTGCAGATCATACTGATTCATACAGGGACATTCATTATCAGTTTAAAACTGGCTTTTTTGGAAGTTTTTTTTTTTCTTCCAAAGGTGAATTTCTCTGTCCATGTGCATTATTCAGTTTATTTCCCCTGAAAACCTTCATTCTCACAACTTTTAACATTGTACCTCTGTGGATGGCACACGGGATAGATTTATGGTTATTACTGTTCACTTGTTTCCCAGCCTGCTTCACGCTCACAAATGTATACTCGTACCAAAGTACACAGACTCAGACAACTCTGTGAGCTGTCCAGGGTCCTGACAACTAGAAGGTAACCACTGACAGCCAGTCACAACAGCGCCTCGTCCGTGGTGCTGAAAATGAATTTGGTTCAGCTTTGAGGTCACGGATGAAATGTATAATTTGACTTGCCGGCAGCTTTTCGCTCACTGGATGCACGCATTAACACACATCAGCATCCGCTCAAGTCCACTGAGGACAGCTTTTTAATTGGTCCTCTTCACTGTAGCTAAGGTTTCAATACTTCTGGCTAAACACCCCCTGTGTGTTCAACATTTGGGTCCAATTTAGCACACCATAATCACTGACCGGCCTCCCTGAGCGTTTGCTTTGTAATTAGGGTCTTAAGCCTTTAATTATTTATTTTTTATTGCCAAAGCCAAATAAACCAAATGTACACCAAATTTCCACCTTTTTAAAACTGTTTTAGAGATAAACTGCAGTATTCTTGTGCTTTGAACTCTTCTTACATTTTGCATCATCACAACCATTCCCCTCAAATGATACACACACATTTTTACATAATTTTTCAAGTGGAAGAAAAGTGATATGCAGTATCTATATTCAGCATTATTTATTTTTTTAGAGATAAAAAAAAATCCAGAGCTTTCTGATAAAACTTAATTGGTAAGGAGACCTCCTGGTTGTATTTTTACCTCAGTATAAATGCATCTATTCTGCACAGGCTTCACATATTAGGAGATTAGTGAAAAAAAAAACCATCATGACTATCAAGGAAAAGGGTAGACTGGTCAGAGACTTGGTCAACAATTTTTTTGTTTAAAGTGATTCACTTATAAAATCTGATTGCATTTAATGCATATTAAATGCTATGTGAGGTGGAAAACTTCCTCTGCACATCACCGTGATTACGGCAACCCTACAGGGAAACATGGTGGTAGCAACCGTATCCTGTTGAGATGCTTTTATTCATCAGAGACAGGAGAAGTGATCAGTGTAAATGGAAAAGTGGATTTAGCCAACTGTAGGGGGGTTCTCTTCTGTGCTGCAAAACCGTTTAGATTAGAATGATGGCTCACCTTTCAATAGAACATTGACCTGAATACATTGACAGTGCGACAAAGATATGGTTCAGATCAAAGCATGTCCATGTGTTGGAATGGCCCAGTCAAAGTCAAGACCCAAATCTACTTGATGATCTGTGCAAGACTTGAAGGTTGATATTTACACACTATTCATTCTGAGTAAGCATGAGCTATTTTTGAAGATAATAATGGGCAACAATTGCACTCTCTAAATGTGCAAAGCTGGGAGAGACTAGCAGCTGTAATTGCAGTTAAACATGATTGCACAAATAATGAACTCAGGGGGTTGATTGCAATTTTTACATTCCAGACTGGTATGTAAAAAATAATGTAAAAAATATGTATTATTTCATATTGTACCTCACAATAATGCACTATTTAACCTTTCACATAACATCCTAACAGAGTACATTAAAATTTATGATTGTTATAGTGAAAAGTTTCAAAGGTTTTAGAGGAAGAATTTCTCCTGCAATGCACTGTAGATATTTTCAAGTTTTAAGATGCATATATGATGCATATGTTTGAATTTATTGACTCATCATTCCTTAACTTAATTAAATGCATTTTACCAGCAAGGCAGCCCTTCAACTTAAGTCTACATAGATGTGGCATCTACTTCTACTTCTCTTTCCCAATTCATCTTCATCTCCTCTTTCTTGTTGTGTCATGTTGCAGGTGTCAGTGGTCAGTATCCTCTGGTTCAAAATGTCACCGTGACACAGGGTGGAACGGTAAACCTGACCTGCCGCGTGGAGTATAATGACAACACCTCCCTCCAGTGGTCGAACCCAGCACAACAGACCCTTTTTTTTGGGGACAAGAAAGGTGAGTTGAGGACTCATAACACACATTGACACCCACATGAGAGGCACAGAGTATTCCCTGTTTTAATGTAGGCTTGTGTTGGCAGATAAACTGACAAAATAATCCTTTCTTTTTCATGTGTGCTTGTCACTGGAACAAAGCATGAGATATAATGTTTGTGTTTTCTGGTGCATTCTCTATTTTCACAACAGGGTCCAGACAAAAACACACATGCCTTTAAAAATCTGTAAAGCCTTTCATCTGGTGATGGGTGGCATGAGGCTATTATTATCCATAGCTTATCCTTAAATCTCACATGGAGAGAGAGAGAGAATAAAAGAAAGAGAGAGAGCAATGGAGATATAGAACGAGAGAGAAAGAGAGATAAACAATGAAGCATGCAGAAATACCCAGCTGAAGAGCAGTTGAGGGTGAGAACTGATATGACCATCTCTGTTTCTGACTTGTTCGCACAGAGCAGAGAAACCAGCAGGGGGTTTAACCTGCCATGAGCAATGTTGGGAATTCAGTGTTTCTTTTTTGTGCATGACCCATTTTATCTCAAAGTAGGAATTGTTTATTGGAGCACATCTGTGAAGATAGCAAGAGCAGCTTTAATGCCTTCCATCATATTGTGTATCATCCTCAATCAGTCTGAAGGTAGACTGTGGTTTAAAAGCTGAACTCACAAAACTATGTTTTATTTTTATTTGAATAAAAACATCCTAATCTAAAATTTAAAGTGTCATTAGACAATGGATCATCAGGTCATCCCACACACCAACAGTAATGTATTTTAGCTTAAATAATAAAATCCAAATCAGATAAAAAACTGCATTGAGTAGTTAAATATGTTGCTGTCATTATTAAATTACAGATTTTGTGTTTGGCATTAAATTGGTAGGAACGGTCGGTCCTGCTATTTCCAAAATTTTGAGCGAAGTTGCTTTCCAAATAGAAGAGGTCAACAAAATGTAAAAAAATAAAATTAAGTAAAAAGGCACATTTTCCAAACATAAAGAATTTTCATTTCTTCTCTGTTTTTTATTCATCTTTTGGTTCCAAATGAACATATTGTTTTTCCTCATACACATGCTACAATTTATAGAAATGCATTCATCCCAAAATCACAAAAAAGGACCAAAACAAATCCTGACCGAGGCATTTCCAACGCTAACACTGGCTTAACAGTGCCTTAATGTTACCAGGTGTATTCGCAGATAATACACTGTGTATAATAATTACCAGATATCATCCTAAAAACTCTACAATTCAGTAATAAGCTTGCTCCATTACCTGACAAATACCCTTCAAAGTGACACACAAGCAAAGTGCAGATGTGACTGGAAGCAACCAGCAATTTAGTGGCTAATAGGTACAAAGGGTTTATTTTTGACCTTTCACACCATCTTAGTGAAGTCCTCATAAATGGAATTCATGGCACTTATTTCGTCAGGTCATAGCACCTGAAATAATTGTGCCCTCTGCGTCTCTCAGCTGTATTAGTTGAGTGTAATAGAGTATGAATCACACTCTCTTATAAGTGTCTGGATTAAGCACATATGGGATTTACACAGTCTTCTTCCATTATCCTGCAGCCCGTTGGGCTTCCTCGTCCAGTACCGTGTGTGTCCATTTCACATGTTTGTGATTGTGTCCAACTGTGTCATTGCTGGTGTGGATTTTTTGCATATTGGAAGCGAACGCATGCAGCTGGAAAGCATTTTGGTTCACATTTTCACTTACACGCCTCTTTTCTGAAAGAGCCGCACTAAAAAGCTCCATTGAACATCAAATTCAACAGTTGATGTTCTCTGCAGGTTATTCCATATCACACCAGGGGTCGAGCTTGGGGGTCTATTTCATGGCATTTCCAGTGCTGAGCTCTGAGATTGAAAATGAAAAACTTGCCAAGGACTCTTGTATTATCAGAATAGCAAAGGGGATAGTACTGAGATTCCAGAACTATAATGCTCCTTTTTTGGGGTTGGTGATGTATTTATGCCTTTGTGCATGCGTGTGCATGTGTTTGTGTGTGTGTAAGTTCTTTGGGGGGTTCTCTTTCTGATCATGGTGAGTTCAGATGCACATGGTGATGGGAGCATAGAGATTATGAATGTTTCAAAAGTGCCACAGGCGATGTGAGAAGAGAACGCAGTCTCAGCTGCAAGCGCCTTTGAGCACATGAGATTTCAGATTAATTTTCTTTGCTGTCTGTTGGGAGGAAGAAGATGGGGGATTAGGCCAAGCTGCTCGAAAATACCATCCAAACTCACCAAGTTTCTGCATATTTTCCTCTGTAGCAAAAAGTTTCTTTGCTTTTGCAGTGTAGCAAACATGGAGTATTTTTTGTCATAAAAATGAATATTTGATGTGTTATTGGTAGCTGTTAATAATTTCATGGGTGAAGTAGAAATTATTGTTATTGCATAAAAGTTCCACATTGCAATAGACTTTGTCAAAATGTAAGAATTTTTTAAATAAAAACTGAAAATGTCTTAAAAAGCTCTTCCTGAACATGATACAGCACAAATGGACCCCCTTCAATGTGCAGGAGGACAGAGGACACTTGTAAAAATAGACTCGGGTGTCTCACAAATGGCTTAGGGACTAAGACTAAGAACTAAAGACTAAGACTAAAACTGTTCCAGCAAGCAATGTGTCATGAAATTAATTTTGAAATTATTGTTTGGCTCTTAGTGCTGAACTAATCTGCCACCCACCATGGAGTAGCATAAGACAGCTCACCTATATTTGATCAATGCCTATTGAACATCAGTAAATTGAAAGAACTTGCTGTGGTTTTTCCACATGCTTTCTGTTAAAAACCAAGCTCACAAAGGCGACCACCACTGCTGCAAAAATAATAGGTCTTCCCATGCCCAACCTCACTGTACTTAATAACAATGCCACAAGGCAAGGTCATTTAAATTGAACAGGAACTCCCTTACCTACTTAATGAACATCTAGCCACACTGCCCGCAGGATGTAGGTACAGGACAATGGCTCATATGGAAGAAACCTGATTCATTACATAATTACATCCCTTGACAACAGACCGCTTTAGAATAGGATCACAACTGTTTTATGTATAACATTGGATGTATGGTGTTGTTTATTGCTGTTGTGTTGTGCCTGTTGTGAATCGTTTGTGTCAAACATGCAGCAATGTGGGGGGAAAAAAGATGTTCTTGGTGACAACTAATTTTAATTTATTGAGTTTAAGATTCAAAACATGATTCAGCCTTCTGTTGACTCTAAAGTACTTTGTGCATGTGTCATATTGCAAAGCAAAAACACATGCAACCCCTGTTGGTGCTGTATAGCGCCCCATAAAGCATCAGTATAAGCATATTGTTTTTTCAAACACAAACTCACACAACTATCTACATTACAGCTCTTTGAGTGTGCCAGTTTTACGGCTGTTGTTGTTTAATGTCAGGGCTCAGACCCACCTCCAAGTCATTTTGTCGGATGAAAGAGATTCCTCTTGTCTCCCATCCTCTCAAAGGCGCTGTCTGTGGAGAGTTGTTTGAATTTCAAATAAGTCATTGTCCCAAAAGCAGCCAATTTTGTCCTTTCCATCACTCTCCACTGAGGAACTTAAGCTGGGCTTTGACAGACCGAGGGAGATGAGCGCTGGGCAAAGGGGATTCTCTCTTTTATAAGATTCAAAAGAGGCTAATATCTCGTTACAAATTGCTCTTTTGGCTTCATGTAATTCAGGACTTGATAAAAGCTTTATTTCCTGGATGGAGAAAATTTCCAATGAGGCATAATTAGAATTTCTTCAATATTCTTATACTAGAAAGAGCCTATGTTTAATTACTTTTCAGGCTAAATTTACAGACTCATTTAGTAGACCCATCATGTTTGAGCACCAGCTGAGGTGTGACACTGAAATTACTTATTCAGCTTAGCTATAGTAATTTGCTGTCCATTTATTCACATGATTACTCTTTTAACACTGACATCTGTATTTTCATTTTCAGTCTGTCTTGTTCTTTTTTTTCCCCAGCCTTGTTTAGCTGTCCACCTCTATCTTCAAGAGACTGGCAGGGTTGTCCCATCTTTCCTTGCTGTCTCCAGACACCAACCAAACATTAGTTGGAAATTAGTTCATATGTATTTACCATTTAAGGGGTTGCATTTTGAAACAACTTATTTTGCATTGACAGGTTACAGATGTATGTATGTATATATGTATGTATGTATGTATCTATGGATGGATGGATGGATGGATGGATGCACATACATACACATGCTCACATGTGTGATACACAATGCACAATAGAATATAGATGGCATAAAATAATTATTGCGCGAAATAAAACACAGCAGAAAGTATTATACTAAACATTATTTTGAATCAAAATGACAAAAGTAGCATAAAAACACATTGATTTAAACACAGGTCCAAGAAGACCCACTCATGGAAGACTGTATAGTCAATATGTCATGCATCAGATGGTTAAGAAATATCATTACATTTACTATAGCACAATGAAATGTTATGATTTATAAAGTGATTGTTTGTGTTATGACACAAACATAGCGAAACAGTGGAAAGAATAATACTTAAAAAATACCGGTAATTAGTAAAAATAGTTTATTCACACAATCAACCCTACTTTCACCTTTTTTCTGAACATATTGAACTTTACTAAGTCATATATTGAAAAATGGATCTAGATTGTATCCAACAATGAATGCATCCAAACAGCTTTTTCAATGCACTCACACCTCAATGACAGTACAAGATCTGATTCAAAAGGTTTACTTTACAAAGGATAATGTTGCTTTAGGTTTTTTATTTGAATCCTATGCAAATAATTGGTTCTCCTGTATAATAAAATTTAAATTAAAAATAGCAATAATGTGCTAATGATGTTGAAAGAAAATCTAAAATGCCCTCTGTGCTCCACTTGCGGTCATCTCTGCCAGCATGCAATGCCATCTGCAGATTGATTGAATCTGCTTAAACATTAAGATTAGTGTTATGGGTGAACAGCTAAGGGCCAATTGCTCGATTTTTGGCCCCCTGAGCTGCTGAATATGAAACCATTCAAGTCCTTAGATGTCAAATATTCAGCTGTCTAAATCAATTTTCTGCCTGTTTATGGTTGTGTGAGCATGCGCAAATATGTGTGTAGGTTTGTAAGTGCACATACATATGTGCACATGGAATGTCATGCATTCCAGCTTTCCACCATGAGTCCTTGAAAGCTTCGATGCATTCAGTGGATCCATGCCTGAGCAATTTAGAGGAAAGGCTTTAAAAGTTTTCCAAAGTAAATATCAAAATAAGGAAAAACTGGCAGACTTTTTTCTTATTAAGCAGATAACAGAAGTTTCTCTCAAAACATAATCTTAGCAGGGGGCAATTTTTTTTTTTTACACCGCTGACTTTCTTTTCTCCTTCTTGGAGTAGTGCCTTGGTGAAACATCCTTTCCTATCGGTCTGAGGATTGGTATGGGGTTCTCTCTGATAGAAAAACACTTGACTGTAAATCTCCTAAGATCCCCAACAAGACCCTTCTCTCCAAGACAAGGACCATAAAACATGAGTGGTGAAAAAAAAAGAAAAATGAGACGAAATGTAGGCCTTGGTGGGATAAAGGAGAGGAATTAAAGATGCATTTTATGAGAGAGCTTGTGAAAGCTTTTATCACCTATAGAAGAAACTTTTTTTTGACCTTGAGATTGCTTCTGTGCCGCTTCTCTTTAGTCAGTCTTTGTCTGAATGAAACATTCAATTTTTCATAAAAAAAAAGAAAAGAAATTCCACTAGATCTTCTTATTTGCATTTTCATTTTGCTCATCCAAACAGACATAATTACTAAAAGAAAAGGTCTGTGAATGTGTTGCTTGTGTTTTACCTTGTAAATCAGAAAATCTGGTGTCAGAGCAGGTTAGAGTTAGAAAGAGGTTATGTTTTCAAATAAAGCAACAGATCCAGTTACTATTGCGTACATTAGTACCCTTATCACTCACAAAGATCTTCCTTAGATAAACAGGAATACTTTCCTACTTTTAGACACTGCCTTAATCTCTCAATGGGAAGAGAGTATAGAGCTAAATAGAAGCTTTTTGTGGAAGAATGTATTCTGGTCAAAAAAATAAACTTTTCGTAATATGTGCAAAATCTTTGTGTGGCACATCACCCCATATATACCAACCCAACTGTGAAACATGCTGCTAAGCACATCTTGGTGTGGTGTGATTTTTTTTCAGGAAGAATAGGGAAGCATGTCAGATAGTTTAAACTAAATGCAGGGCAAGCTTGATGAAAACAATTTTAGAGGCTGCATACCTCTCCAACAGTCTGTAAACTGTTGGAGAGGTATTCCTTCCAGTTGAACAATGCTAAATGTGCTGCACTACAAAGTGCAAATGGTTTTGATAAAAACCTTCCTATGTGGTAGAATGGCCCAATTGAAGACCAGGCCATTCAGTTTAGAATCAGTGCCAATTAGTGGAGATTGATGTTTGCATATGTTCTCCATCCAATCTGTCTGAACTTGAATCCTTTTATAAAGGAAAATGGTCAGAATGATACAGTTGGTAGATGAAATGGTAAACAGACTTACAAAGATAATTGCAACCCTGCTAATAAATACTTTTTATTGTAAAAGACGTGTAATTTTCCTTCTTCTTAACATTTATTAGGCCCGAGCAGCAAAGCGCTGCGAAGGCCTATTGTAATTATGCTGTAAATTATTATTATGCCTCTGTCAAATAAATTGGCTTTTTGGGGGGTTTATCATATTCAAAAACTGACCAAACTTGACGGACATTACAGACTGCAAAAAATGTATGTATTTTAAAGTCATTGCAAAAAGTGCACGAGAATCACCTCAACAGCGCCACCTGGCAACTTTCAAAATACCCTCCGCATTGACCTTAGTTTATCGTAGAGACATGAAATTTGGTACACTTGTAGAGCTCCCCAACACGCACAGAAAATTCAATGGGTGTCCTACAATACCCAATGGCCAAGTGATGACATCACTTAGGCCACGCACCCTGAGAACAGGAAGTGTCATGTTTTACTGTGAACGGCCGCTATCTTAACCCTTTGACCTAATCAACATGAAACTGTGTCCAGAGACAGAAGGCATGTCGGTGTGTTGTTGATTCCAACCCCGATTGGTTTTGTTGGAGCTATTTAAGTTTAACACTATTGGGGCCAAATATGAGAAGTTAAAGGATTATGAATTATTTTGCAAGCCACTGCATATCATCCCCCCCAAATTTTCTTTACTTTGTAGACATCTGGTCTCCTGCTGTCGTCTTGAGCTGAAGAGAAAAAAATACTATTGAGTTGATGGGCAAAAGCTGTCACGTCAGTGACCTGTTTCTCACAAGGACTTAATGAAGTGGGGCTGGTGACGGTGTCCCACTGAACTCCACACGGCAGGGAGAGACTGATGAAAGAAAATCATCTCTGTCACAGAAAAAAAAATCTGTGCAAGCCAATTACCATATGGAGAATGGCACATTTTACATATCACACAGCCTGCTTTATCTCAGCAACGTACAACAGGTAATGGAGGTTGAGGAATGACTCAAGCTACAGAATGCATATGAAACTATTCAGTGAGGATTGTTTCTGTTTGCTTTGGTCTCTTTCTATCTCTCTTACAAACACACACATACACACACACAGACAAATTCAATGCTGAGATGGGTTGTTGACAAGGAAAAGAGAGCGTCCGCATCCAGACAGAGACAGCTGAATGTATATTTTGAAATTTGCACTTTTCTCATTATAAAACTGTGTCACTTGAATGAGCAAACACCTGCCAAGGTTCTGTCCTAATACACGCTGTCCCTAGATAGATGAAGGGACGGGGAGGAGAGACACGGGAGAAAGCTGGAAAGGAAAGGGCAGACGGAAAAAGAAAGAGAGATTATAAAAGAATGAAAGGAAGTGTGCAAATATGTTGGACAGAAAAGGAGTCCTGACTTCTTTTCTGTGGATTGTGGATCCATCCACAATCCATCCATCTATATTTTAATTACTCGGACAGAGTTTTTACAGAAGTCTGATTGATAAGTATCCAATTTAAATGTCGAGACATGTCACAACGAATAAGGGCTTAAAAGGGCTGAGGTTGTATATTGATAATTTAATAGGTAATCATTTTTATTTTAAAGTAATAGCTCATTACAATATTGTTCACCACCCTTTTATTTCACTGACATAGGAAGATAAACTAAAACTACACTAGAGTCGGGCATTGACTTACAGATGTAAAGCCAGATTTACATGGCAATATTCTTACTTTATTATGATTCAACTGGTATTTGTTTGGCAATAATAATAATAATAATAATAATAATAATAACAATAGTGCGCTAATGATGACAGAAGCAGAGTAGTGTGTCCTGATATAGTTGAATCATGACTTCTACATTCTTAAGCTCAATGCACATACAGAAACAATGAAAGATGGAAATGCATTATGAGCAAGCACTTCAAAAACATGACAGGCCTCGATGGTCCACAAAATTTTCTAAACGTCTGCACATTTAAACCTGCATAAATATGGGTATTTCATAACATGAACAAGTTAGGAATACAAACATTGTAACAACAGCTTAAACATCTTTCCTTGTCTATAAGAAAGAAAGAAAAAAGTTTGCACAACTGAAACCTATTTCAAGAAGATCTGCTGTGAACTTGCTTCTTTATTTTACAAATCATCAAGAATTTTCAGACATTTTAAACCGGTAATGTTTTGTATTTGTTAAGATGTTTTTTTTTGCTTACAGGCAGAGCAGATTGTAAGTCTCCACATACTACTTTGTGCTAGTGTGTGCTCTCTCTGTTGACCATGAGATTATTTAAAACAATGTGTGAGATGTAGGGGGCAAAATGTACTTAAGTGGTAAAGAAAAAAATATATATTGCAAAGTAATTGTTTTTGTACATTTATTTAATTGAATCTCTTTTAAAAAAAGAAATAATGCAATTAACAGATAAGGAAGAGCATAACATTTCTTGAAAATATTCTGAACTCCTGGATCTTCACGAGTCAAAACCAACATTAGGGATATTGGATGTACACAGAGGAAACAGACTGTTAATTACTATTCATCCTTTGTGTTCATTAACTTTTCAGCAATGATTGCATCTTAATATCCTATACAACATGTTTGTATCATTACAGTTATCATCAGTGAGGCTGCCAGTTCACTGAACATGTTCCCTTGGAATAAAAATGTAGCTTCTAATTTAATGGGAACCAGCCATCTCTGACCTTCTCTCTTTGCAGCTTCCTTTAGTCTCAGTTTTTTCCCCCTTTCAACATTGTGCCTCTGTTCTCACCCTCAGCAGATTTTTAAAAACAGATAGCTGACACTTGCCCTCTCTGTTCTGTCCGTTTCTGTTTGGGAAAAGAGCATCATGTGGCTTTGGTGTCGCTGTCGTTTACACGCTGCTATCTGATCGGAGTTGGCTGCATTCAGGGAAACTTTAACAGAGCCAGCAGTCATCAGCACTCGTAATTAGATGGAAAATCTTTTTGCACCCACTGGCTTTGGAAGAAAAGTGCAACCACTTTGGCAAACTTGTATCTGTCAAGTCTTGAGGTGCTTTGAGTTGGTATGGTTTATGCACTTAAATGTTTAATATATTGCTCTCTTTCTTGTTCACACATACAAATACCAAGATCTATGTACTTTACAAGCAGCAGAATCTACAAAGGTGTATTGACCATTTTTTGGAGAGACAAATCAGACTTTGATGTTAACAAATGCATCTTTACTTTCTGTCCATGTTTATAAGAGACAAAAGCTGAAGCTCATTGAGCAGAAAATATGGTTGTACATCCAGTAAATAATCTGTCAAATACAAATGTGCTGTTCTTTGATGTTGACAGCAACACTATCCTTCATGAAAACACTGAAGACTGTTAGTGCTAATGGTTTGTAATGGATGGCAGACTGCTGCAGTTGCTGATGAATAGCAATGGATGCAATCCTCCTTTCTGGCTCCTCTGTCAATACCCAACCTTTCACTTTGCAGAGTGTGGAGCAGAGGTTATACTACTAAGGCTCTGTTTGCTTTCACTTACAGTGTTCACATGAAAGCCCAATGTGCTAAAAGCATGTGAGTCTTCAGTTCTTATTATTTTAATGTATGCTTAAAGTCTTCAAACTTTACTGGCATATAGAAAACTGTCAACCCCTAAACCTAAGCAAACAACTAAAATGGCCAGCCTATCACCTATTTGTTAGTGTGACCCATTTTGGTCGAAATAACATCAGTAAGACACTTGTTGCCATTTGCCAATCCCTAAGGAAAATGGCATAAGGAAAGTTTTACTGTGAGATGTTTGAGGGGTTTCTTGCATGTAAAGGCTGTTTCAAGTCATCCCACAGGATCTCACTGAGATCTAGATCTGGGATTCAACTTGGCCCAGGCCGTTCCATTTCTTACTCCTATTCAGCCAGTCCTTGGTGGATTTAAAGGTATTGTTTTCCATTGTTATGTTGCAAGGTCCACTTCTGCTCCAGCTTGATTCTTTTTTTTTTTTACAGGTGGTCTCACATTTTTGTTACTATTCTAATTTTGGACTCCTTATTCTATTTCACACTTTCAGAAGTCATGGTCTTTGTCTACATTCAATTTGGAATTTATGTTTTACCCAGAAAGCAAATAATTTTTATTGTCACATCTTTTCTCTCAGAAAGATGTGGTTCTTCTTGAATTCCTTCCTCGTCCACTGTTGGTATTTTCTGAACTTGAATCTTATTTTAAAAATCAGTGGAAGAATTTAACAATATATGAGGAGGAGGCCTTCTGGTCTAAAAGTCTTGGAGCTCACCATCCACTCATCAAAACAGCACTAGAATAAGGCTAAAAGATGGTCAGTGATTATTAGGATGGTTTGATTGCTAATACAGTTTCTCACTGATTATTGAGGACATATTCTTCATTCTGTATTAAATGATAATGGTCCTCAAGTTCATAAGCAATTGTATTTTTAATTGGCCATGACATTTGGATGCTGGTGATGACTCATATAGGTTTATTATATTATTGTATTGTTACAGTACATAGTGCAGTGTCACCCAAGCTTGTCAAGTCACCGAGTTTATGTTTGTATTTTTCTGTTTCAGTAGACCAGCAGGACTGAATACTCTGTGTATTACTCGGTCTCTGGATGTCTCATAAATTGCTTCTCTAAAAGAAGTGTTGAGGAGAGGCAAAGATGAAGGCAGGGTTGCATTGAGACAACTAGTGAGCCAGTAAATCTATTTTCTGACATTTGGCTGCTCATAGTTCCTTGCCCAAAGCAAATAAGAAAACAGTTGAATTGAAGCATTGTTTAACTTGCACAGGTTAGTGAAGCCGCTGGAGTAGACAGAATTAGGTCTTGGGGTGGGAGGAAGTAGAAAAAGTGCTACTCAAACAGGATAGACAGAGTTTGTGACCAGAGTGAGCTTCAGTAGTCTTGTATTTTTGTCTTTTGCAAGCACACAACATGGAACATATATACCACATCTTTTCAAGATGGGCTTCTTCATTAAGTGAGCTGACAGTGCATTTGACTAAAACTAACTCTGTGGTCTTGCTTTGATGACCATGTGTATTCATTCGTGCACAGAAGCAGAAATGGACTGTCACAGGTGTAAAGCCTAAAGATATATCATGTGCTTACAGTATATCAACATGTCACGCCTGTTCAGAGTCGGTGTATGCCGTGTAGAGATAACCAGTGTTGCGAGGAACGAGAAGGGACAGAACAAATGCAGTAATAAATGAGAGTGAGCAGATGTCGTTTAGTCAGACTGATTCCAACTCTTTTGCCATTTACTGTAGGGGATAGGCCTGGATGCAGCAAAGCAATTCTTAGCATCCCATGACTGACTGAGATGACATCAGCCTTTTTGCTATTTTTTCTCCATATTCGTTCACTCTGTGAACGCTGTAGTAAGCATGTTACAACAAAAATACCACTATAATGCCTGATTTTTACTCTTAACTGAGAGTGAATAAATAGAACAACTCTGTTCTTGAGAAGCTGTGCCTCAAAATTAATTGTTCTCATTTCAGATTTTTCTTTTTTTCTTTTTGCACTTCACTTTGACTGCAAGGCCCCAAATTTAAAATAAAGTGTTCTTTTCTCATCTTTTCATACTTGACTTGTTTTGGCAAGAAGAATAACCTTTATAAACTTGTGAGCACAAGAAAATCTCTTTTGAAATAAGAGAGTGATTAGAGGAATATTGTGATGTGGTAATGTGCAGAGGGCAGTAACAGTTCTCTGAGATTTCCATAATGAGGCAGTCTATGTCTTCATCTTCAAGATGCCTTTTGCTTTTTATCCTGCTAATAACACATAAAAGCTTTAATTTAAACAGTAAACGTGCATCTACTTTTCAGAAATTGTCTGCAGATTATTGGTCTTGGACGAAAATTCATGCACTTGTGGTATTGATGCTACTTAATATGGTATAATGCTGCAAATAAGAGTCAATTCTGTTTTAAAGCAAACCTTCTGGTTATATTGGGGATTTTATTCTCACACAAAATTAAAGTTAACGTTTTTATCGCCTTTCTAACCATGCCACATCTTATTATAACAGCCATGTGTAATATGAAAATAAGATAAAAAGGGTTTCAATAAATTAAATGAAGCAACTCCATTCTAAAAAATACCAAAAATTTATACTTGTTATGCTCAAGTTCCATAGATGTAAATATTTATTCGCATTGTGGTTCAATGCTGGGAAGAGGTGTACATGATTCATTGTGCATTTAAGCTCAATTATGATGCTATTGGCTTGATGCGAGGACACTAGGGAAAGCTGTAAGCATTTAAGATTGTTGCCCAAATCCAAGACGCATTTGTTACAATGCCAAATTATCTAATGAAATGTCCGCTGTTTTTTTCAAAATGGTCTTAAGTGTTGGTATTAACATTTTGGTTTTTTATCAGTTGGACCTCAGGAAGTCTAATAAACAGTTTGGTGGAAAATTGTGGAGTTCCTAATAAATAAACAAATATTGGCTAATGCTAATGCAATATCAATATCTCATTAGATATTCCTCTGTTAGGAATATTTATGTTCCTAACAGGAATATCTGTATTCCTCTGTTAGGAATTCATATATTTTCACATGTAGGCATAGAATTGTTCTCAGCATATACCGTCAGTGTATCAGTCTCACACACACAGACTGACATGCAAAAAAACTTTAAAAGCAAAGCTTCCTTGGGTGCTTAAATTAAATGAGTTCTGTGGAAATGCTTTGTTCATGTAAAAACAATCCATGAATGGATCTTCTCTTCAGCAAGGGTCATAGAAACAATGAACAGAAATTGTTCATACAATTGACAAATCCAAGAGGTCTTTTTTGAAGGCACAAGCGTGTCTTTTTATGTGTTTTGGTTTTATAGCTTTGAACGTACCCTCTAAATGAAAGTGACAAATCCTGCCAATTTTCAAGGTGTCACTTCTTTCTGAAATTGTAGTTCCTGTTCCCACCAAATCACAGATACAAATTGAAAGGACAAGCTTGGAGACTATTGAGTGCTGATCAACCAGCAAATCTTTTTCAACTCTCACATCTTATTAAACTCTTTTCTCTCCATTCCTCTTACTGCAGTATTGATTTCATTGCGTTACTTTTCTTTTTTGAAAGATTACATTTTCAAAATGTTACATGTGGTTTTTAGCAGAGAAACTGGTTCCACCATAGTTCACTTTTTGAAATGCTTTTCTTTTCAGATTTAATGGAAACATGTTTTTAAGGTCACACTTTTTTATTGTTGTGTAAGAGAAATCACAAATACAATTCAAAATTTCTTTAGAACACATAAAGCACATTGCTCTCTTACAGACATCTTGACTTGTTTGATTGACACTTAAATGTTTCAAATAACTTATTTTTTGGACTATAAGCCGCTACTTTTATATGTTTATATGATGCAACTTTAAGTTGAAGGATATCATATGGACTGAAATGCATGCACTTATTTTGCAGGAAAAAATGTGGGATGAAATGGGTTTATAGCAGATGTAACCAACAGCGGCAGAGTTACCAGTGGCTTATAGCCCAGTGTGTCTTATATATGGTTATATAGATTGTCAATTTTTTAAAAATCATTTTAAAACTCTGTGGGTGCAACTTAAATTGAGGTGTGCTCTATAGTCCGGAAAATACGGTAATCCAAAAACATTTCAAATCAACAAATTT
This sequence comes from Poeciliopsis retropinna, assembly GCA_010277075.1. Lineage (NCBI taxonomy): Eukaryota > Metazoa > Chordata > Actinopteri > Cyprinodontiformes > Poeciliidae > Poeciliopsis > Poeciliopsis retropinna. Next base: position 8,241,475 of record VMRM01000024.1, on the reverse strand, counting down.
AAAGAAAACTGTGCTGCAGGTTAATAAATGCAACAGTAAAAGTATAAACTATAAAAATTTTAACAGTGACACATCAGCATATATACCCAATCTTTATTTAAAATGTATTGAGTTTTAGAAAAAGTCTAAATACATTTAGACTTTTTCATTTGGTTAAATGCAATTTAACCAAATTGCATTTTGGTTAATTATTGTATAGTATTGTGTGTGTTCTTATTTCGATACATTAATTAGTTGGGGACAAAAAAAACATCACATATTTTCTTTGTTTGACCTGTCAATCACTGATTAGAACCAATCAGACCAAAATCATCTTAATCTCTTGTACATCTCTAGTTTTAAGTTTTATCCAAGTAGGGTTAAAATTAAGAGGTTCATTTGGTTGCAAGAAAACCACTTCACCATAAACAGCTTCTTTGTGCAGAGATTTTGTTCTTGTGTGAATGAGTAACGGTGATATAAAAACAGGGTTTTTATGTATTCGAATAGCAAGGTTTGCTTTTCATCAAATATTAAGAATGCACTAAAACCTCCACCCAGTTGCTCTGTTAAGACTTGTGTATTTTACATCTGCCTTCACAAGTGCGTATTCATTCAGCTTGTACTATTTCCTCCCTGTTCATGTCTGTATATGCAGCTTTAAGAGACAACCGGATTGAGCTTGTGCGCGCCACATCGTCAGAGTTGACCATCAGCATCAGCGACGTCACACTGGGTGACGAGGGCCTGTACACCTGCTCTCTCTTCACCATGCCGGTCAGAACAGCCAAAGCTTACCTCACCGTCTTAGGTAAGAGCATTTTATGCAAATTGCTGCATGATTGTTTTGTCTTTCTTTGTAGAAAATGTTTCCACTAATACCTTTGTTTTGATTTAATATGGTTAAAACTGCATATTGCTTTTGCCTGCAGCTGGACACAAACAAACAAAACAAAACAAAACAAAAAAACAGACTGTTAATACCACTCCCCTCTTTCAGACATGTTTGTGTTGTGATCATCACTTTACACAAACATTGCTTCATTTCCTGCCTCTGGGCTTATTATCTTTCCAATTAGTTTTCTGCTAATGTTAATAGATGTGCTCATGCACTCCAGGACCATTAGCTAGCTCTCTGTGTTAACAAGCGTTCTCAAAATTAGAGACATTAAAGGCGACCGCTCAATAAGAATGTGGGGGAAATTATTTTTGCAAAGCTGAACAATACTTAATGTAGCGCGCCAGGAAACAAAGACGCCGATTTAATAATTATACAAAATGATCTGGGAATGGCCTGGTTGTATCAGCTGCTACTTCAAGATACTCAGTGCTGGCAATGAACACAAGTAAAAATGATTTGGAGGAAATACTCAAACGGCTTCATACTCAAATCTGTTGGACTACACATACAAATATGTGTTTTTTGTTAGAAGAAGGAAACAATTACTCGTGTAATAATGTCACAGATGAGAGCAGTGGAATAATCAACCACTAAAATACTGTATCATCAGATTCAAACTTAGAGGAAAATTTGCTGAATACTGCAGCTTTTGTTGACATGTATACAGCTTTTACCCATTCACAAACAGCAGCCATCAGGTTCATTTAACTGTGATAATAACTTACCACAGTTAAATGTGGAGGTGGTTAGACAAACAAGGTAAGAGTCAGTCAATGGCATTGACTGACAGACATTGCAGTCACTCAGCCAGAGGCAAACCTATTGCTCACTGACAACAGAAGGGCAGACGCAAGTCACTTAAAACGCTCATTACAGGACAGGCCAGTAATTAACATTTTCTGTACAAGCCTGTGGCCTCTTACCTGATTGCGAGCTTTTGTTTACCCACATGTACACATATGCAAACTACAAAAAAGCTTTTCAACTTAACTTTACATGATTATAGCATGTCAATTGAAAAGTCTTACAGCTACAGTTAGTGTACAGGAGTGTAGCCATGTGAATGTTTTTAAAACACTACTTAATTTTTAAAATAATTTATTTCATTGATTCTCTCTATCCAAACTTACTGTGTTTGACCTATTTTGCAAAGATCAGGAAAACATTTTGATCTCTAAATGTGCAAAGCTCATGCAGACATACCCCAGAAGATATACTGCTGTTGTTTTTTGTTTTGTAAAATAAAAATGAAAACCACTTATAATTTTCCTTTCACTTACCAATTATGTGAAAATTTGTGTTGGTTAATTACATATAAACTCAAAAAATACATTAATTTTTAGGTATGCGACAGAGTGTGAAAAAGAGGTGTGTATACTTTTCTAAGTGTACTTTTCTTCATTAAGTTAAAGCAGGATTACATAAAACAAAGAATTACAGTAAGCAATAAGCTATACAGAGAGGTGTCAGTATTTTTTTGTAAACAAATAATAAGCAAAACCTCTTAACTGTATGCCAATAAAAGCCTGATGTGTCCTGGAACTGTTTGGTGAAGCTCTGGAGTGTGCTTCTTAATCTCTCTGCATGTGGGTAAGCTACTAAAAAAAATCCCAAGCAGCCATAATAGAATTATTGCTGCATAATGACAGACTGTGGTGCCTGAACTATTTCTATTGCTGTGATTTCCATTCCATCATCCAGGTGTGCCAGAAAAGCCGGAGATCAACGGCCTGACAAAGCCAGCCATGGAGGGGGACCACATCACTCTGACCTGCATCACTCAGGGAAGCAAACCCGCTGCCGACCTCCGCTGGTTCAGAAATGAGAAGGAAGTCAAAGGTACCTAATGTCTGCATTTGTATTTAAATGCATCACGTCTATTGCTGCACAGATGCTGAAAGATAACAGCCCAACTGGATAATTGGTGGTATTTATTCAACAACACTAACAATAAATTAGTGTTCATTTATTTCAATATGTGCAGTATTACCAAGAGAAACCTAACTTTCTATAATTTATTGTTATACAGTGTGACATATTTCAAGCAATTTCTTCTGATTATTTTGATTAAAATGTCTTACAGCTAGTGAAAAACAAAAATTTAATTTCCCCAAAAGTTGAAGCATTAGAAAAGACTTCTAAAAAAAAAAAACAATTGACATGTTGGTCTATTAAAAATTATGTACGTCTTTGTGTTTGACCTTGAAGCACTGACTGCAGCCTCTTAACCTTGGAATTCTCCCAACATTTTCTTCAAAGGACGTTGCTTCTCAAATCTCTAGACAGTTGCTCTCCGGGTTGCTTGCTTGTCTTTCCTTCCACTCAACCTTCCAAATTAAAATTCTCAGTCACTAGCTTCTCCAGCAACGACCTTTTGTATCTTTTCATTCTTGTGTGTCTTGCTGTATCTACTGGACTACTGATCAACGTTTTATTGGTCCCATAAAATATTCTTTATAGTTTTGCTTCTTTAATTGACCTACTTAAATAAATTAGCTTTTCAGTAATATTTAATTTACCGAGATGTTCCAGTACATCTCGGTAAATTATGTATGTTCATATGTAACTTCCCAAGGAGAAATTTCTTCTAGCAGTTTCCTTTTTAATTTTTTCTATGGATTTTGTAGTGATATGTGGTTTCACAAAGCTGCTTAATATAAATTGTGGATAATTATTAAAAAACAAAGTATTAAAAGTAGTGGGAGGTTGTGCTTGGTGAAACATGTTTTGCATTGATATGGTATTTTTGGTTTGACTAATGCTCACAGCAATAGTCTTTTCCAACCCCCCATCAAATCATTTTCTGAAACAAAATTGATCCCCCAGTGGACCAAGAGAAGCAACTTTATTGTCCGTCAAATTTATGGGTTTACCAGGAACAAATACAACCTTGGCATGCGAAAAAGAAAAATATGATTAATTGTGTTAAAATCTTTTACATATTAAAATGTTTCTAATTAATTAATCAAAGCTAAAGCATTAAAGTCCTGGCACAGATTAAAAGTTATTATATTACTCTCTTAATAAACTCTTAAGTCCTTAGGAATGTTATCTAAAATAAGAACCATTACTAGTTTAATTGGAAAGGAGACAGGAGCAGCAGAGAGAAAATCTTTGCCTACATAATCAGGATGGACAAACTCTAATTCGGAATATATGAATTAAAGAGAATATGTACATAAATGAGAATATATGAAACCCCAACAGAATACATAAATTAAATTTCACTCTGACAGAAGAATACCATTCTGCAATAACATTATGCCTCTTTACTGTAGAAAATTCATGTATCCTGCAAACAAATGGAAGTTCACTACCTACTTACAGTAACTTCTGCTCTAGAAGTTTGAAGAATGATGTGAGTTTTGCTTTTCACAAAAGGCCTGTTGGGTGCTGCCGAAATTATTCATCTCTCTGCTGCTCAACTGGAGAGCAGCTCAGCTCTGCACCAAGCTGAGTGCATAGCATCCATGCAGTCTGGTGGAGTTAAAATTACTTTTACAGCACTGTGTGATGATATCTTCAATATACCTTGATGCATCTAATCAGAGGGATTCAGTCACATGCAAACATTTTGTGGACTTGGATTATATGTGCACTCAAAGTTCTGTTCTCCAGTCTGAAGTTGGTTGTTTTGATGTCAGTCTCATTAACACGCCAGATAGACATCAGTTTGCTCTTTACTTAGTGGAAGTAAAAGCAGTCTTCTCATGCTTATGAGAGGGTTAGGGTTAAACTCTCAAAACTTTAAGAATATTATAAAACTCTACACTCAGCTACTGCTTAACTCTTTTTCCTCCCCATCCTCTTTTGTGAAAGTTACTGAACTTCCCTCTGACAGATTGACAGTTACATCCTGCATCCAAATTCTGCAACTGAAAATAAGAACAACTTTTTGGATATCTTTCTCGTCGCCCAGCAACCAGCTCTAAGTTTGGAGATGAATTGTGTCTGTGAAGCTTTGTGAATTACCTCCCCTTTAGAGGCAACACAGACCACTGTGGAAGTAGTACAACTCCGTCCATCTATTGGCCAGTTGCAAATACAGTGGATGATCTATTCAAGAATATACTTTGTGATTGATAAGCAACGCAGTCATATGTCAAATTACACTTTACATTATAATTTATCACTGCCATTATGTAACAGCTGGAACATAATTTCTAACCATGTTTTTATTTGATATTAGTAATTTATCCTGGAGCAGATTCAGCATTTACCCTCTGACCTAAGATCACTGCATTAGCTTCATCCTTTAGTTCTTCTGCATTACTTTATGAGTTGATATCATCCCCATTTATATCTAGGAAACCAACAAATCATGAAATTCTGACATTTATGTTAATCACAATCTGCCTTGTCAAACTAAAGTGACTTTTTAGGGTCAAGCAATATGTTGTGGGAAAAGTAACTGCAGCCAGACTTTGCAACTGTCTTTGTGCTGTGTAGTAAAATATAGTAACAATGCCTTATAAACATACCTCTGATCAAGTTTGTGCAATAATTCAGCACAATCCTGCTTTGGCTACTGCCAACTGCACTCTTGTGTTTGCTTTCTTCCTTCTACCCTTTTTAAAATATTTCTCAACTTTATGTAAGAATGTTAACATATCTGTTGTTAGCGTCTATCCAAAATACTCCTGAAAAGAAAAAAAGTTCTTCAAGTAACAATGTGAGCTATGCCTTTTAACATGATCAAACATTAGTCTTGCAACGTTTTGAACAGAACAGCAGAAAGGCATCTGTAATATATTTGGGAAATTGGGGCATAAAATGATTAGATTAAGATTTTCAGAAAATATTAAACAGATGCTTCACTGAATCAGTTGAAACCTACAGATGGAAGACGCTCACAGATCATCAGCACAGTTGCAGAACCTTAATAAATGTTATTTGGTTGTATAAGAACGTATATTTAATGCAAATCATGAAATGTAAATCAACTCTTATATTTTTTTGTAAATCAATACAAATTTGAAAATGTAAATTTAAACAACCCTTTAAATTACTTGATTGCATGAATAGATGTTGTCAAAATCTTTGCTTAACCCACCGGATCACTGCCACTCAGTAATGAGAATAACAAGCAGCCAGGTGCTGCACAGCCTAAATCTCAATTAACTGTTGTACAATCTGCTTTATAAAAAGGATTTCAAATGCAGAGCTCAAACGCTTCACAAATATGTGGTTTATTTTTACTTTTCTCATCCTCGGGATTATTAAACCAGAAAAACTTTTTTTTCTTTTTCCCAAAGCGTGCATAATTTTTATTTTTAATAAATTAGCATGTTTATTTTTTCTGCTTTCATAGACAGTGTTAATACTTACATCTGACACAAAATTGTCCCTCTAACCAATTCGATTTTGCTTTTATCTTAGTATTTTTGGAATCTTTCCCCTATTTGCATGACTTTGGCATATTATTTTACCTCATAAGTGAAAACGAAATGGGTTGCTAGTGCTTGATATTCTCCTTATCAAGCACTCATTAAAAACACCATTAGATATTCCAGTAATTAAAGCGAACACAACAATATATCACCTAATTAAAGATATAATACATGTGGGGTGTTTTATACTTTTTCAGTTGAACTAATTACTATATATTTGCAACATATTACAAGAGTTCTTTCTCTACTGTGTTATACCTTGTATTTCCCATCTGAAGAACAAGCATATACAAACAATACAAAGTACACTAATTAGCAGCGTGACCACTTTTCTTAACAGGCTTATTTAGTCTCCAAGGGTGAATAATGCTTCTCCCAGTAGCCCACTTCTGAGGAAAGAGCTCCCAGTACAGAAAAAATATAAGCTAGTTGGGATTTGATGCATTTTTAAATGAATTAATTTACCACCAGAAGTTTACAATTTGTTACAGATATTTGTAGTTAAGGTGATCTCGAGAGGATGTGCAATTGTATTGATAGTAGTTGCTCCTCAGATGACATTGGAAGTGTTGTGTGTGTTGATGTCAGAAAGTTCGTCACAGCGACAAAGCGGTTCTCCCTTAATTCAGAAAGGACCCCATGGATATATACTCCACACTGCATGTTCCTTGTAGTCTCAAGATTGATTAAAAATCAATTTCTAAGGCAGACTGTTTTTCTATAGAACTGGACATCATAACAAGTTAGCAGTTATGCCCATGTTTGTTCACCATTTTCAGGCCAGGAACTCTTCGAGTGGTACCACTAGCTTACCGCCTCTTAATTATATTGCTGGGAATGCCTGCTATTTGCAAGTGATCGACTCGCCAGAAATAAAACAGGACAGACATGATAGGCAGCCTTGACCTCCATGGCCTTAGAAAAGGACTTGTTGATGGAATTGACATAAAGAGATCAGCTCTATGACAGTCACTGAAGTCTCACTGAATAGAGAGCAGGATGGCTTTTGTCTATGAAGAAATAATCAGCAACTGAGTGATTATCATGTACTTTATTTAAATACATGGCACGATTGTAGCTGTAGAGTAGATGTTTGGCGTATTCTTGTCTTAATAATAATAATAATAATTAATAGTAGTATTCACTCTCAATAAGCAACATGCCCCTAATAATTAATTATTAGTATCCAAGCTACTTGATAAATAAACAGCTAATAATTTAGCTCAATCAGTGAACACTCACTTGATCCACATTTCTCTCTCACAAACAGTCTGCTGGTATAGAATGGCAATTAAATATATCTTAAATACAGAAGGAAATCCTATGTAGTGTAACATATGACGTAGTTAAGTGTAAAATCAGCTCTGATCATCTGAGTAAATTAACACTGAAAACATAGAAGTATTCTAGTTGTTCTCTCTGTGTTAATTTGCATTATAACACTTGACTTTGTTTCTCTTACATACTGCTACAAAGTAGTTCTTGAAAGTTGTGAAGCCTGTAAAATGTCCTTTAAAAAATAGGAACCACACCAGCATTAGTTGTTTTTTTTTCACCGGTCATTAAAATAAAATACAATGATGTTGTCATATTCTAATTAAATAGCTTGTTGAAGAATTCAGTTCTAATAATAGCATATGGTACCCTTAAAATTAGCTGATTAAGTAATGTGAATCGGTTGCGTTAAAAAATTAAATTAGACAATTGTGTAGTTGGAGACTATGTAAAAACATAAATTGAAATCTTTTTGCATGTATAAAATCATGCAGGTTGTGATGTTGTACTGTTTTCAAAGAAGTTCCTGCTACAGGTGCTGCAAAACTGACTATTTAAAATCTAATCTGAAACAAATGTCAGCACAAGATGGTTGCTAGATCTGCTGTTGAAGTCATTGATGTCAGTGTTTGGCCCTTCATTAATTCAATGAAAAGACATCTGCCGGTAGCTCCCATTACACCTTTTGTACTCTGGCCTCAGTCCAGACAGCTCAGTCTAGTACCAGGCATTAAGGGTTTCCCAGGATCCAGATAAGCAAGGAGATTAGGTGAAATCGATACTGTTCTTCCACACACTTTTAAGTAGATATCAGTGTTATCGCTCATTTTAATTACATGGTAGATTATAATTAAATCTGTTATCAGAGTTATTCAGTCGTGTAGGGCAACCTACCTCTAAAAGGAAGAACAACATTCTGATTTAAAACAACATACTTTTAATCAAGCATATTCAGAAAATATGCTTGATTAAAAGTATAATATGAAGTAAGATGCATAGGTTTTACACAACAAAGACTTCCTTAAAAATCTAAATAATTATTTTTGACACCATACTGCGTGTAGTTTGGAGACTGAAAAATTTACTTTAGAAAAATTAATATTTGACCAATGAGGTTCTTCTACCAGATGGTCATTCACTGTATGCTGATTTTTCAGCTCGTTGACTCTTAAGATTCAACTTATTATTATTAAAACACCGTTTTCTATATATCAAACTGTGATGTTTGACTGTGATATATGAAATTAAGCTTCATATATCAGAGTAAATTATGACTTTTTGTTAGGCTCAAGTACATTGTCTAAAGAGTCAATTTGAAATGAAATCTCTGTTTACAGTTATTTTTAGAACAGATGGGCATTTTATGTCCCTGGGCCACATCTGGCCTTTTAGATGTCCATTAGTTCATGCATAAAGTGTTAATACCACACTCAAACCTAAATTGGCTTTTAAAAAATAACCTTCCTTTTAAGGACGAATGTGTGCGTTTCTCTGTTTGGGATGCTAAATTGCCACCCTTGAATGTACACCTTTGCTACCTCAAGTTAACAAAAAGACTTCTAATTTCAAATTTTTTAAATTTACAGTAGCAAGAAAACATATTGAAGTGAGAGTAGCATTACTTCAAAATAACATTTCTTCAGTAGACGTACAAAGTACGGTGCAGCAAAATTAATCCTAGTTGTACATTGTTTTAAAAAAATGTAATTCAATAAAAGTAACCAGTCTAAAAATATACCAGGACGAATTGCTCATATCACTCAGCCCTACTTTTTAGCATTTATTCGTGAAAGTCAAAGGTAAAGTGTTTCTGTTTGTGGCGAACAGATTGATGCCTAGAGGGATAAACATTGTTAGATTAACATAGAAAAATACAAGAATAGTTACTGTTGTTTAGAGTAACAGTAATCGAAAGTTCAGTTTGCAGTAGAGTATCAGAGTTTATAGTTCAGTTGCAATAACTACTCTTACCAGCAACTGATAAAAAAAAAAAAAAACATACCTAGAGTTTATTGTTGAATATATCTCAGCCAGTGACGCCCTCCAACAACAAAACTTGCTCAGGTGGGCTTTTGGGAACCTTAATTGCTCACCTCTAGTATTGAGTATCGTTCAGAATACCATTCATCTAAAAATAGCAAAGGACTAAATATGAAAGTTAAACAATAAAAAGCAGTCAGAGCTCAAAGAAAATAATCTGAAAAGCTTGAAGAACTAATAATCACTTTAAAAGACACTTTAAAGCAAAGTATCAATCTGGAGTAGTTCAAAAATACAGTTCTAGCGAGTCTTGTCATTGTTCTCTATTCATTTACCCCAAAAACTGAAGTGTGTACAAGACAAAAAAAGGCTTTTCATTTCTGTGGTGAAAAATGCATTGATCTCATGAATAATACCATGTCTTTTCAGACAAGTTTTAAATTAGCATCTCATTGTTATGTGTGATACATTTATCAGACATGCTCAGGACCTGTTTACTTCAGCAAAACAAAAAATCTTTTCTCAGGACTATGATTGACAGACACATTTGCACATAATGTTCATCTTTGTCAAACCAAAATTACCTTCCTGTTACTATCTTACTCCTTCTGGAAATGGGAAGGTGTGGATTATTGTCAGCTTGTTGAAAACCCCATATCACCCACCTAGTCTAAAAACATAAAAAAACAGAAACGAGTAAACCTGAAATTCTGCACATGTTGCTGTTCAATGTATGTATGCATACATGCTTGTGTGGGAATACGTGGGTTGCCCTTGAAGTGTTCATCATCCTGACAGGATCAGTGTGTGTACAATGTGAAAACCCATCTGATTGTGGGGCAACCATGCCGGGAATAAATGACAATTGTGACATATTGGTGTGGGATCTGGGGGAATGGGGAAGATTATATTACCGGCAGAACCACTGAAGCAGTCCATCACCCATTCAGCATGCAGTTAACAGACATCCTATGCTAAGTGTGTGCGTGTGTGTGCGTGTTTGCTTGCCTTTTTTAGTGTCTGCGTGAGCAAAACAGACAGATGGAGCAGACAGCCTGCATGTAAGGACATAAGCTTGTGTGTGTGTGTGTGTGTGTGAAACGGAATCCAATATTCCTATTCCTCATTCTCTTTGTCCCTCAGATCCCCTCAGTCCCCACCCAGTAATGATATATTTCTATCTCAGTTACACACCACAACCCAGAGAGACCTCCTCCAATATCACCACATGTAGGAGTTGTTTACACACCGCTGAACCGGGGGAGCCGCGTGGAGACCAAAAAAGACAGAGATGAAATGAATATTTATTTCAAATAAGGGAGAGGATCTTAGCTATCTGACTAGTATTATCATACTCTCTGACCTAAACTGTAGAGGTTATTACTTCATCATGTTGCCCTGTAAATCTATTCCAAAGAGACTTAGAGGGAAAAACATGGGTTTGATTCAAATTCACTTGCGGTCACATCTTTACACTGTCAAACTTTTTACTCAAGGACAGGGAACTATTACCGCTGACATACCTCGCTCTATTTTAGGTCGTTGTCTGCTGGCTTTTCAATCTGCTATCACTCAAGTCTGCCTGAAGAAGTCACACGGTGACTGAGCAAGCTTTTGAAATAGTGCTGCGTATTTCTTCATTTATGGGTAATTGCCCTGGACAGCTGTGGGTAAGAGCAGACTAAGGAGGCCATCATTATTCTAACACTCACCACAGAACGACCAAATGAGGAAAGTGTAAAGGAGAAAGCTCCTGGAGTGTCTGTAGAAAGAAATGGTTGATAATATGAGTGACATTGTGAAAACTAAAAATAAGAATCAGGTTTGGAAATTTAAAGAAGTTTTCTAGTTAAAAGTGAAATACAGTTTGGCAGTATTTGACAACCTTGCTTGAACACTATTTAAAAAAGTCTGCGTTGGGATTACATTTATACTGCCCGGCTCCCTGGGTCGTAACAGATCAATGACCATTAAAGATGTAATTTCAAGATGCCTCCTGCAAGTCACAGCGGCATGAATAAAACATACAGTCACAAAAATACATGTTCACCCTTTCTATCCTGTTACATATGTACCACAAATAACCATGCACAGCTGATCAATATGAGATTTAGTGAAATTTGTTGGGCCTATTTTGATGTTAAGTGGATTCAGCTGTTTGTGAGAGTATTTTCACCCAAGGAACTTTTTCACATTTTGCATGTTACAACCATAAACTTGAATGTGTAAAGTTTGCTTGCAAGATTACATGAGGGAAGAAAGCAAAATAGCACATTCTGACATAAGAAGAATAAGATATGTGAATTTGAAAATATTTCAACAAAAAACATCAGGAGTGTGATATATTTGCATTCTACAGTGGGGTGACTTAGATAAAAAAAAAAAATTCAGTCCTCGACTTTTAGGTGCATCTCTGTTTTCACACATCGGAATCAAACGAATCACTCACTACAAGGCCTCTGCAGAGATTAAAGATTCTGATGAGCCATTTGATTCCACTGTGTTAGAGAAGGGAGCAATCTATAAGTTGCTGAATAGTTGATCTCGAGGACTTGGGCACCCCTGATTTAGATCAAAGCATAATCATGTCTAAGAATGGCCCGGTTAAAGCTAAAAGCCCAGTTCAATTGAGATTCTGTGGTAAAACTTGAAAATTGATATTCTAAAACATTTTCCATCTTATCTGTAAAAGCCTGTGCCATTTTGCAAAAATCAATAAGCAAACATTTAATCTCTTGATAAGTAAGTCATACAGACATACCCCAAAAGATGTTTCTGTTTGAGAAAACTCTTCCTAGAATTATGCTGCTATCATCATGATTCACAGTGACTAGAGGTTTTACATTTGGATTGTGCAAAACTAAAGAATACTTCTTAAGGCTCTCTTTCAACAGTGGCTTCTTGACCAAGTTTTGTGGGATGTTGAATGCATTTTTATTTAGGAGTTTTAGACTAAATGGGGCTGAATACAAATGCATAGCACCCTTTTGAGTAAATTATGAATAGTTTTCTTTCAACTTAGCAGTCTTTAATTACTTTGTGTTCTACTATTAGATAATATCCCAATTAAAATCTTCAAAGTTATAAAAATTCATGTGAAAAACGTATTATAGTCAAATCCAAAAATAATAAACCAGAACATCAAAGGCATCCTAAGGTTTTTTTGTTGTGTTAATTGCATGTAACTTTGAGTAAATAGGACCTCCTACAAGTATTTCTGATTCATCTCTTTTTCTGTCACCATAAAGTGTGAACAGGTTAACTGACATAGCCATGAGCACAGAAGTAGATGGAGGTAGGACTGCAACAGCCCACTGTCTATGCGCATTACAGGAAACATTGTGGAGGTGGGCCACCTGTCTCCATTTTAAATGCCAACGCGCCAAGACTGACCGGCCCTCTCCTTTTGGAGTGGAAAGTCATCCTCATGAATCCACAGCCGATACGTCTTAGCTGTGAATGCTTGGGGAGTGTCATGTCAGCGAGGACATTATGACACAGGGCTGCTAGGCACTGATAAAGACTCTCCTAACATCCAACAGCACTCACTGCTCTTAGTCATCTGTTAGAAAAGCACACTCACTGAACTGTTATAAAATGGTGGTGGATTTACAATAGTATTTATTTACTTTTGCTCTGAATAATCTCAAATTAAATGTGCATCTACTACAAACTCCAGTTTAGCTATATAATGCAATATCACAGTAAAAATCCATGCTAGGGCACTTTCATTAGACAATGAATGTAATGGTTTTAAATACAACCATTGTCAAGTTAAAAAGAATTATGCTCCATATCTTCTTGACTGCCATGCAGGTGTGATCCCAGCTGTCATTGTTGTTGAGAGGCAAGTCACAATCTGGACAGATTAATGGTTCATTCCAGTCCAAAACTTCCTAAAACTTGCATAGTTATTAAAGTATTAATAGTTTATTAAAATCCATGCATACAGTACATACAATGTCTCATTGAAATAAATGTAATTAAAATTTTTTAACACTTATATAATTCCTACTATTTACAAGTTAAGTAAGCAATAAAATCTCCCTGAATCTTTAGCTAAATTCAAACGTAATCCAGGAATATGGTTTAGTGCAGGATTCAGCAACATTTTCAATCCAAAGAGACATTTTTCCTCTCACACCTAAATAAAATTTGTCTAGAACCACAAAACCTACATGACCCATGAAAAAAACTGTGAAAGGTATAAAATATTTTAGGGAAAGTAGACTATTTAATTTCTTATTTTCAGGACAAACTTAAAGGCAGATTATTTGCCCTGTAATTTGTGATCCGATTTTGTTAATGTTTGTTGTTTTGTTTATTTTTGATAAGACTTGCCATGTGACTCTGGTCCCACAGGTTGTGGACCCCTGGTCCAGTGGGAACTAAAAGATAGAAGAATGACATTTACAGTGCTTTCATAAAGACTGAAAAAAAAAGCATCAGGAAAGGTGATTCCAGCAGGTGACAGGTCACTTTGCGACTTCATACCTTTGTATCATTGTCATTTTGTCAGTTTTGTGCTCATGTGCACAATTCTCTGTCCAATTATTTGATTTATAATTATATTAAAGAGAGACTTTTTTCTAAACGCTGAGCATTTTTTATCAAAACAACCTATTTCTGTTATTTTTATGTTTCCTTCTTTTCAGATGATTCATGACTTGTGAGACATGACAGTTTAAAGTATATCTGCTCAGAGAATCTGAATTTGTTGTCATCACAATGTCAGTATTTCAAATATGTTAAATTTAGCAAGATAGAAGGAACTGCTTAGACTTCAACATACATCTTATATATTACCAATGTGGCTTTAAGCACTGCATACAAATAATGCATTTGGACATTTAAATTATCTCTACCCTAAATACCCATTTCTTATTTAAAGTTTAAATATTTCTTATTTAAACTTTCAAGTCAGTCATGGTTATGCCTGTTTGCTGCCTTGAAGTGACTTACGAAAGGGATGACGTGGTAAGGAGGGTAAAAGATACTGCACTGATGTTATACATGAGTTGGCAAGTAGATAGAAAGTGGGGTAAGATTTCACTATTACAATGTAGTCAGAGAAATTATTTAACTAAGTGTTTCAATAATTTTAGTTTTATTAACACTTATTACTTTTTCATCTTCACATATCTTTCTTGCTAAAAGACTTATTTAAGACAATTGGTGCTCCCAAAGGAGTCACAAACAATTATTAGGTTTAGGGAGCAATTACATTTCCTCTAATAAATCAAAACATTATTTAAAAGTGAATTTTTTTATTGACTCTGGTTATCTTTGACAGTAAAATTTGTCTGATCTGTAAAAAGTAGTTATTTCTTTTTATTGGTTTTGCTTGAGCTAATGATAGCTGAGATGCAGTTAAGGGTATGTTGAGTCAGCCTTCAAACCCCTGCTGCCAGGATTAGTCAGCATGGTCGTTTGTTGTCAATGATTTTTTCCCCCTCCTTGGGAGACCTCCACGATCTCTGTTGTTTTGTTGCTCCCCTCCAGACCATTTCCTATTCTTAGGTTGTCCTTCTCTCCTGTGAAATGGAATAAAAGGGTCAAATTCTGTCATTTTACGCTTGTCATTTCCATTCCTAATCCTCCAAGCTTGCCTTGGCTCATACTAGTGGTGCAGGGCTTCCACCCACAGAACAGTATGCCGCAGTCCCTGCCAACTATTACCTCTTTTTCTGTCAGACCACAGGTGAATATTGCAGAACTGTATACCCCTTTCTATATATTTTTTTTTTTTCTGTAAAATACTCTTTTTGTTTATTTTTCGAAAATTCCTTGTTACTTATTTATGTGAATATATTTGAAATTCTGTGCAGCTGTTAAAAAATTATTTATGGATTTTCCAAGTACCTAAAATAATAAAAATTGAATGGTGCTTCAGTTGAAAAATGAGAATACATTTCCAAAAAGTGCTTATTATTTATCTAACTTTATAATGTAACATAAGCTGACTTTTTTTTAGAAGTTTTTAGCATATTTACTGTAATAGTTTGTCTCAGAGTTTAATTATGTTAAATTAATGTTACCGCTCTGCAGTACTTTTTCTTGGTAAAAAGTTATTGTGCTAAGGGTGGTTTTCATTTTTGTATATGATAAAAACTGTGTTATATAGAAAACAACCTGCTTTTTTCCTCATTATGCAAGTTATCTAAAGCTGGCATTTAAATGGCACTGTGTTTTTTAGCTCCAAGGACAAATGGCCATGATTTCCCCATGAAAAAAATAAATTCTAATTGGATTCAGTAGATCAAGAGCCAGTTTTCCACCTTACCTTAGAAAATGTTAATTTCCTTGGGCCCACAGATAATAGGCAGTATTTCAAGAACTTACTTACTGTTCAACTTTTTTTATTAAGAGATTTGACATGCAGCAATAAGCTGTGTTCACTGATAACGCTTAACAAGTGTTTCTGAGCCATTTCCGTACATTTCACAGTATCTAGTCTATTTATGTTTTTAAA
Source organism: Poeciliopsis retropinna (assembly GCA_010277075.1). NCBI lineage: Eukaryota > Metazoa > Chordata > Actinopteri > Cyprinodontiformes > Poeciliidae > Poeciliopsis > Poeciliopsis retropinna. Next base: position 8,225,478 of record VMRM01000024.1, on the reverse strand, counting down.
GCTTGAGGGAGTAAGGTCACAACTACAGAATGCTATTATTTTATTATTATTTTTATTGCACTCTTACACACAACACAGTGACCAAAGTGCTACACTAGTAACATTAGCAATAGAATAATAAAAAGGAAATAAAAACACAATGAAACAAAATAAAGTAAAGCAATAAAAGCATAACCAAATAAAACATGTCTCTAAACTTCCAAGCAAACATTTAGTATATGTGTGCAGAAAATGAGGAATGGTCAAAATAACAAAAAAAAGATACAGTGTTTTCAGACCTCAAATAATGCAAAGAAATCAAGTTCATATTCATTTAGAAACAACAATGCTAATGTTTTAACTAAGGAAGAGTTCAGAAATCAATATTTGGTGGAATAACCATGAGGTTTTCAATGTTGTTCAGTGCAGTGGTCTCTTAATTTTTTCCAGAGCTGTGTGTGGTATGATTGGTATATATATATACCAACTGGTATATATATATACCAATCATGCCAGAGCCTTACTGCCAGTTGTCAGTCTTGGCTACGTTTAAAATGTGTTAGGATATTGTATTTTTAGACTAATTAAACTAACATTCACAGACACCTTTGCACACAGTTTGTTTATATAGGTATATGCACTATAATAATGTCTCACTTATGCTTTCAGTTGATGGTTTTAAAAGAAGAAAGTTGGTCAGTTTTATACTTCTCTGTTTGAATCATACCCCGCAGTGACAGTCAATTTGAAATATCACACAGAAAACAAATATAAGAGATTGCTTGCAAGTACGGAGGAACAAAGAGAAACAGAAAAACAACAGGAAAAAAAAACAAGCTCAATGTGTTGCTTAAAGAGTATATGAATTTGGGCAAGAAAAATAAAGTGAAGTCAGTCTGGTATAAAGATGAAAAGACACAGAAACAGTTTCTACCGAGCAAGTATTACAAATAAAAATGAATGGAAAATGTTTGCACCTCTGATACCTTCATTGAGTTTAAAAAATAATATGTTTCAGTTTAGTCTTTATAAAGAAATCCATCCATATTCACTGTCAGTTGTTGATTGGATGGATGTTGCTAACTCTGCAGACCTGTCAGTCATTCATCTCTTGGGGAGCCATTCTTATAGCCTCAGTTGGTGGAAGTGGCTCAACAGAATAGTTGATTGGCAGAATTTAGAGGTAGAATAGACAGTAAGGAGGGATGCTGGGAAAGTGGAGCAGCTAAGCAGTGTGGGGGTAAGGACGCAGAGCATAAATGGCCTCTTTAGAAGGCACAAACACATGGAGCAAATATTTACTTTAATTCTTGAAAGTTACAAAAATAAAACTTAGATATTTTAAAATACAATTATTTTTCTGTTTCAGCTTGATGATTTTGGCCCATTTGGTAAAACGTAAGATTCTAAATATTTTCTATTTTTAACTGGACATGACATAATTTAGTGTAAATTGTTTGAAAAGCTGTGAAATAGCTCTTTATAGCAGATGCCAAATTCAGCCTTATTAGTCAACTATGGTAATCTCACTGTGCTTTCAAATAATCTGTCATTGTGTCACTGTTTCTATCTTTCTGCTGAGAACCCAAAAGTCAATTCCACAAACGCTTTAAAAGTGGTGAAGGCTTTCTTGGTGTTTATGTAGCCACGTTTTGGCAACCCAACAGTTTTTATTGTTCATACCCTTCAACCCCGTGGTGCGTATTGCCATTCAAGCTGAATATTCCCAGTGTGCTGCAGCTGTACTAATGACAAATAAGGAACCTAATGTTACATAAAAACTAACAATTTACTTACTCAGCAGGCTTTCCTGTGGGGTAGGAGCTGTAGATGGACGGTTGTAGTGCAGTAGAGAGCAAAGGCGAGGTAACTGTAGGGTGCACTTGTTCATATCTTCAGATTAAATCCAATTCAAAACTCCCTGCTGTATCTTTACATCACTTTACAACCTCTTGGCTGTATACTTCTCTATGTCAAGTTCTTATTTAGAATATATTAATTCTTCTTCCTCTCATTATTGTGGCATTTAGCAAATGGAAATAATTTAGAGTCTAACTTCTCTCAAACAGGAGAAGTTTGGCTTGATTTAACTTTGGACAGTGAAAAAAAACTGATACATGTTTCTTTTTTGTCAACTGTATGTTGACAGTGACTGGATAAGGCATTATCGCTTGGTAAATTGAATTAAATCATGTTTCACCCCTACTAAAATATCTGTGTGACCTGAATTGTCTAATTTAATTTAACTTACAGAATGTGACATTTTGAATTGCATTTATTTTCCTGTGCTTGATACATGTACAGTGCTTAATCTTTTTTGTTGCTGGACCTTTTGTTGTTTTGTCCTGTTATAGTTAGGCATAACTATATAAGTAAAGCATGATTAAATAATTTCACATTTCTTTTCTGAATACATCTGTTTTTCCCTCATATTTATCATTCTGTCACAGTAACTTCAGCAACACTTTGCTAAATTAAAAAATATTAAGGATGTACTTTATGCATAATATGCTAAGCACAGTTTTATATGGCTTGTGTTCAAATAATTCAAAATTCCCTTTTATGCTTTTTCTGGCCTAAAATGGTTGAAACCGATGGCATAGTTTCAAATAGATCTGGGGCTGTTTAAGAAGTTCTGAACTTAAATTTTCCACAAAGAAAAAGAACTAACTTAAATAAATTATTGTGAAGTAAATAAAGCTTGAAGAAAGTTTGATTATGTAAACTAAAATCAATAGTCTCTAGGAAATAAATGTCTGAACCCAAACCACATAGAAGGGATTTCAGGATAACCCAGTCAAACTCATTTAACTTTTTTAATAACACGTTTATCTGTTCTGTTGTATTTTTAGAGAGTCACATGAAGCAGAAAGTTGAAATAATTAATTGATAAACAAACAAAACTTGTGGACATTATGCAAATGATTGGAGGAAGCTTTTGATTGCATTCCTAATGAACACAAAAATGTGGGTCAGCAGTTTTTGTAGAGTTAGAAGCAGGTGTTGCGAGGATTGCTCTGCCAAGGAGTTGATTAGATGAATACATGTAATAGGTGATAGTTTACTGAAAGACAAACGTTTGAGTTTTTGACTGTTGGGCTTGACAGAGTTGTGCAGAGGTAGAAAGTTGAGAAGAAGTATTAAACGGTTTGAGATCAATCTGAGATTGATTCTGTGGGATGCACAAATAGTGGTAAATAGGACTTTGTGTAGTCAAAAAGCGCCATTTATTTTCCTTTCATGTGTATTTTTGTTGAAGGGTATGCAGCCAAAAAATGTGGGTTCACATTAACATTTGAACTCACATGAGCTCAGAATGCTTGTCTGCAAAGGATATCTTCGTGTAATGGTTACTATTGACCTTATTGTCAGTTCCTCACAGCAGTAAGGTCAATGTTGATGCAGATACATAAACCAAAGCTCAGTAAGACTTTTTTTTTTCTTTTCCTATCTACTTGAGCTTTATGCTACCACCATCTTTATAAGAACACCTTTATGCTTGGATGTCCTAAAAGTTCAAAAGGGATGTAAACAAGACAAATAATAATTAGCCGTAAACTTTAAATGCATAATTAAAGTTTTTTGAATTGCATGTGCATGCTTTTTGGATATAATCCATATTTAATGGATGTACAGTTGGCTTTAATGTAAAACATAGCCAATACTTATATAGATTTAAACAATGCTTTGCCAAAGTGCAGTGTGCTGCTCGGGTGACATTCTGCCATTGTTTTTTCTTCATAGGTGCCAAAGAGGTGAATGCAAGTGGGAAGACTTTTACGGTGCGGAGTTCTCTACAGCTACATGTGGACAGAAATGATGATGGCGTGGCCTATACCTGCAGAGTAGACCATATTGCACTCACACAGGCACCCCAGCAGGCCACCGAAGTACTGGAGGTCCACTGTGAGTATATGTCCAAAACACATGCTATCAATCGCGAACAAAGGAGGATTATCTGGACATTGGTAAAAATTAAAATAGCAATAGGGGATAGCACAAAATTATGCACTAAATTTAGATAGATACATATAGTTATACTCTGTGGTAAAAACATTTTAAATTAATAGAGATTTTTTTCCCCGTTTTTGAACATAAGCAATATGTTCAGTAATGACGATTGTAAAGTGTTGTTGGTGCGAAGGATATAAAGACACACAAATCGTCAAAAGGCATAATAAACTTTGCATTTGGAGTTAATTGCATAAAAAATTAATGCAATTTTTTTAGCACCTCATTTAGTGGTACTAAATGAGGTACCATTTCTTATTAAAAAATATGAGAATTGTTGCTGTCAGAATTAGAGATATATAAAAAAAATAAAACTATCTTAATGGGAGGATCATTTGTCCACTAATCCTTATCCTAAAGTTAGTTGTTGTATAATTGTAAGAGAGAATGGTTTTACAAATATTAATGTGTTCCATTACCTCTTACCATTAGTTGAAACTCTTCCTGTCTATCCTAGATGCTCCTCGTGTGGAAATCATTAAATCAACAACCGTCCCTCAGGAGGGCCAAAACTTAAAGCTGGAGTGTTTCTCCAGAGGAAACCCATCGTAAGTGTTTTCTGCTCACCATTGTTTTAGTTTTCTATGTTTTATTATATTCTTCATTCTTGAAGTGAGTTTAACCTTTTTCAAAAAAAAAATCTGAAATGACAGACCAGATCCTGTGATGTGGACGAAGGACGGTGGTGATCTTCCTGACCTTGACAGGATAACTGTTGAGGGGAGGGAGCTCACCTTTTCTTCACTCAACAAGACAGATAACGGGACCTACCGCTGTGAAGCCAGCAACCATCTTGGGACCAGCAGTGCTGAATATGTACTCTATGTGTATGGTGAGTTCAAGGGAAAGGCCGATGTGTGAGTGATTGTGTTTTATGCAATGAGAGACAAAAATAAAGGTACAGAGTTATCTTTATCAGGTAATTACTTAAACCTACTCAAAAACAAATAGGTTAAATAATACAACCTACAAAATGACTCCTTGGATTCCATTTATACTTCACTTGAATAGTGGAAAAAGAGTTGCATAAACAGGATTATAATACCTCCTGATCTGCATAGTGTATAACTGCAAAAAGTGATTAGGGGTGCCATCCTTCCCAAGGAAAATATAGGCCTCAGGTGCCACAAACGCCACCAGTGCCTTTCCTTAAATAAACCTTTGTCCCAGATCCTCCACACAGTCTCTCTCTCTCCCTCGCTCTCTCTCTCACACACACACAAACCCATGCACGCATACCTAAAGGGAAATGTGTGAGGGAGGCAGAATTTAGTGCTGCGTTGTCAAGAATATCATGATAAGTAATTCCTAGTAACGCCAGAGGAGGTGGAGGATAAAGCGACTCAGTGTCAGGAAAAACAGATAGTTCTTTCTCCCTTCTGTTCCTGCTCTGCCATTTGTCTCCTGGTATTAAATAATAAAAAAATACAAAAGTAGTATACACAAGCAGAGCAGTGACAACTGAGACATTTGACAGCTTGCAATGATTGGCAAAAAGAAGTGTCTATTAGCAGATCGATAACAAATTACATGAATGTTGGTATATTGATCCAAGGATGTTACATTTGCTTTATCTCAAAGATTTATCTGAATAAAAAACAAGAAAAACATAATACATGCCAAGTTATGCTTGTCTAACTTGACATATATTATGCCAACTTCTCAAGCTTTCAGCATGTGAATTGAAGAGCAAAAGGTAGGACTGAGAAGACTGAATGAGTAAGGATAAAACAATATTATATTAATTGATTGTGAAAAAGATCACAGTTTTGAAATTTCCAAATTTTCAGCAGCTGGTCACTGGTCAGGGTTGATCAAGTCACATTTTCCCACATAAAGGACATTATCAGAATGACTAAAGCTAGCAAATTTTCTAAAAAAAAAAAAAAAAAAAAGCTCACCGAAAAGTTTAACAGCATTTTACAAGACCTAAATGACTCAGTGAACAAATAACAAAAGTAATAAAGCTAGGGAGATACCAGACAATTCTTTAACCAATCTACTCTAGGTTTTAGCAATTTGTATTGTAAAATGAGGTCATCTTTCCAGTGGTTAAGTTTTAAATAATCGTTAAAACATCATTATTTTTCACGATAGAATCCAAACATATAGTATTGTATTTCAAGCTAAAATTACAATTTTGTCACGTTAAAATTTGTCCAGCAACCAACTAACAATCTTGCATTTATAACAGACCATTGCATACCATTCGTTTTCATGCACACCTTTCATATCACCCAGGTACAGACTACCTGGGTGACACCACTCCCACTTCAGTATACCTCACTCCTCTTCCTGCCAGGGCTCCCACTTCTTCCCTTCGTCCTCTATCTAGTACAGTTGCTTTTATGAAACTGTAATAGAGTGCCACACCTTTCTGCAGACAGCTTCATCAGCAAACAACAATGTTGCCATTTCCATCCTTGATGTTTTAGTAATGTCATTGGCCCATTGAACAGCAGGACAGTGTCATACAGCTTGAAAATCTAGCTTGTCATGGTCAAAAAGCTAAATTATATCATACAACTAATTGGCAATGTTTCCAGCTATAATTTTAATCTACTGTTAATGTAGCAAATTAATTGCAAATATGAAAATTAGCATTTTTCTTGTAAATGCTATGTGATATTTTTTTACAGATCATTTCAAATGCAATAGCGTTAATTACAAGTCTATTGCTGCCATAATTAGCTAAAGGGTCTATTTATGCATTTAGAGCCACAAATTAGGATCAAGCCTGGCTAATTAGGCATACATCTGATAATTTTCACCTTTTTCATATTTAAATCCTTCATGATATAGCAATATGTAGTGTGGCTTTTACAAAAAGATTTCAGATAGATGTAGGAAAGATACATTTGAATGAAACGTATCTCATTAACAAAAATGAACAGATAGATGCAAATTAGGTATTAATATTATCACTTCATTTTACCTATTCATCAATTTCTTCCACATACCCTTTTTATTAATTTTTTGACTAATAGAATAAATGTTGCATCTCCTCATTAATGAGCTTTTCACACACCATGGTCATGTGTCTGTGCCTAACAATTCCTTTAAATGCCAGCTGAAGCTAAAAGCTAGAACAACCAATGCACATAATGACGCAGATGATATTAAACTGACAAATTCTGCTGCACAAAAAAGGCTATTGGGTACAGCAGGGTCAAAGAAGCCTATTCAGATTCATTACTTCTTCGCCTGAAATGGCACCAAGCCTGTTTCTACCCTTCATTAGTGATTAGCACACCTTTTAGCCTTTTACAACTGCCTCCATAATTCTTGAAAAATACCTTTTTAATGGTCCTGCTCCAAGGGGGAGACGTTTTCTCTCCTACCCATTTCCTGCAGACATGCAGTTAGCTGCTCTGTGAGTCACGATCAAATGTCACCAAGACACAGAGGACGGTTGGCCCTGAGAAAGACGACTACAGCCAATTAAAAGCCTCTGGTTCACCATAAAATGCAGAGTGACATAAACATTAAAGCCAAGGTGGTAGTGTAACCTCATTAACTTGGTCACACAATGTTTCAGTCCCTTTTTCTCTTTGTCCTGAGCGGATGACAGCGAGGAACACTTCCTAGCATGAAATCTGAAACAGAGCGCGATAATGATGACCCGATCACCTCTTCTGAAAGCACCCTTGAAAATGTGTAATTGGCACAGATCTTTTGTCAAATTAATGTCTTCATTTGGTGGAATTTAACTTTCTGTCTCCAGAGACATAGACAGCATTAGCAGATTCAATTCAAGGTTATTTCTTTTCCATTGCTATTGAAAAGAGAGACCCACATTTGGAGATATTATTTAAAATTACTGCAAAGACAATTTGTAGTGAACATGCACATACACATGTTTTGTCACTTTAAATAAATGTAGATATTAGGGTTAGTTCTAACAGAGTTAACAAATGGAAGTAGATAAATAAAGATCATTGGTTTTGACTAAAATTAACCAGATTGTTCACTTGTGACGATTTGATGATCTAAGCAAAGTAACATCACTGCATCTTTTGCTTTAATAATGAGATTTTACATAAATATTATTAATGTGCAGATGCCAGTCAGCACATGTGCTCTTCTACAGGCTTGGAGATCCTGTTGAGTTCTTGCAGATAAGGTTCTGACTAAAACTTTGCTCTTTATCTTTTTATATTTTGAACCTTTGTGACTGTTTGAAAAATCTTTACATAGGATATTTACACAAAAGTTTTAGTACAAATAATTACACACATATCATCATACAACAATAAATCCACATTAAGAGCAGAATTGCCAATGGTATACCCAAAATGGTAGATAGTTCAGTGAAATAAACATTCACATTAACCGAATGGAAATATTATTGGTCAGTAGTACCAGTAGCCAGTAGTTGTTTATTGGAGTTCATTTGTGTTGCTTAGAAAGAGACCAGAGATCCTTGTAACATGGGTCAGTGTAACACGTCCATTTTCTCCTGTCAGGAATAAGTTACAGATCATGTGATTCACTTTGTACATTACACCACATATGAAGATATATGAAGATATAGCACCCTGAAGCAGAGATAAAATTTTAAGTGGTAACGTTTCAGTTTTGATTCTGTTCTTGTCCAAGAATAGAATCCCAAGAGTCTGGGTTGTGGTTATCTTTTTTATAACCCTTACAATACTAAAGTTTCCACCTTTTCTATATTGAACATACAGTGCCTTACATAGGTACTTTACGACTTGACCTTTACTATATTTTGTCAAAGAATAAATAATTTACTGGATTTTCTATGATCTATGATCTATTTGTTCACAATAATGGATAGCAAGAAAATAAAATTAATGTTCAAAAAAGGCAAGCAAAATGTCTTGTCTGAATTCATATGCATCTGTCATGTTTTTTAGATTTGTATTTGACTAGCATTAATTCCTCACAGTACTATGTGATGTTGTGTTGGTATATTCTATGAAATTCAAATATATAGAGGAGTGCAGTTATGGTGTCATCAAATGCAAAAGTGTTCAAAAGGAGTCAATGCTTTTGCAAAGCACTGTATGGCACATTTACTTAACTTAGACATTTTCAGTTGTTCATGTTTGTACATTCATTTCTAGATCTATGTTCAGAAATTTATTGGCCTCATATGTGCAGGAAAATTATTTAGCAGGTGAACAAACATTTCCAGTATCACAACAGTGTATGTTACAAGTTGCACAACTTTGACTTACTCCCATTAAATGTTTGTTCTTTTTGTCCCTGAAATAACCAATTAAACATGGAATAGTGAACATGTGTGAATTCTAAGTTAGACAAAGAGGTGTCATAAATGCTGAACTATCTCCGTTGTCCCAAACATCGCTTCTTTGTGTGAATTCATTTGTTGTTGTTGTATTATTTTTGTGTATGTCTGTCTGTGCCCTTCACCAGACGCTCCCACCACCTTGCCTCCATCCACCACACCCCCCCTACATCCCATCCCTCCAGATCCTACTGTTCAGTTAAGCACCCACGCCTCAGACCCCACAGTCACTGGCAGCAGAGGTACAGTAACACCCCATATATCACCACTACCCCCTCAGCATGCTACTTTATATTTCACTTTTCTACTTTACACTTGCAACTTTTATTTTTCTGCTCAAGTTGTTGCCTTAATCCTTTCACATGTTTAATCTTCTAGAGTTTACAGAAGTTGCAAGTTTTTTGTTTGTTTATTTTTCAGCAATGATACAAGAACATAAAATCTACCAAGTACATTGATTTTCCATTTGGTATTTCAAACTCTGATGTGCCTCTGGACCCTGAAGCATCAAGACAAGAAGAGTTTAAGTGAGATTGTGTGGAATGCTATTGTTTCTTTCTGGAACATCAAGCGGTTCTAAATCCTGCTTTACACCAGTTTCAGACAGTATCCATAACTTTGTGGTCATTTGAGTACAGCTGCATTTGGGCAAATCTGAAAAAATGAATTCCAGTGAAAGTTATGTTGCAATCAAAGTATTTGCCTTCACAGCTCCTTTCCTAGCCATCCTTCCACAACCCTAACATCATTGTAAATATCTTTGATTGTCTCAAAATCTGTTTAATTTCTCTATAAATATAGCTTCTGCGCCTGCATCATCAGTTTAATCCTCTTTGTAGTGGAATCAACACCTTTAGAACTTTAATCATTTTATCAGTACCATCAGTGGATGCCAACAAGAGTATGTGTACAAATCACAGAACGGTACCTTCCTGCACAGTAAATATAATCTTTTTTAATTTTAATCTCACATGGCATTATGTGTATATCTCTGGAGGAACAATTAGAAGGAATCATATGCACACAATCCAAAATTTATGTAGTACTCACTGATATCTGTAAGCTGATCACACCAAGCATATAAAACCTTGAATTGCAATTATTGTATAATGGTATTATAAACTCTGTGACACACTGCTTGCAAATTCTTCTGCTTCTCCAGCTACTTCCCCCTCATTGCTAAATAAAGTGCCAGGATTCCTTTTGGTAATGTGTGAGGTACAGTTTGCATTTGAATTGCAGCCTAAATATCTCCCAGGTTTCTGTGGTTAACCCATTTGTGTCTTTTGGTTTCTGTTCTTGCTCTTGAGAAATGGAAAGACAGGTCTTTTCTGTGAATATTTACTACATACGGTAAAAGATATTTCCTTTTGTCTTTATAGTTATATATTGACATATTGAAAATACATCGAGTCTAGTGTGACGCTAGACACACTTTGTAATAAAATTGCACATTGACATACTTTGAAGGTTAAAAATCAATGGAAAAAGGCTATTTAAAATTAGAATATTACATCAGGCCAATACAAATTTTTATTGCACATTCTGATTTCTTTAATATGGCTGAAGTGTTTCATCATCATCCATTCGACATGGTTAATCTTTTTTTAGAACACAAAACCATTATTCCTAACATTCGTTTCATTTTTTAAACAATATTAAAAACTGTTCTAAATTTAAAAGAGGCAGAAGTTATTTTGGGTACCAAAGCAAAATTCTTACTGGAAACCCTCTCATAGAGAATACATTCTCAATGAGAATATGGAAGACATTGCTGGGAATTAGGATGTTTTGGCATTGCTGCAACCCACATAAATTGTATTAAGCAAAAAACAGGAAAGGAAATTGAAAACTGCTGTGAGAATATCACTCCTTTAGCCACATGCCGTAACCAAGTGTTGACATGAACAGAAAGTTGCAAAAGAGGTATAGTTACAATAATCTAACTAATTTTATCTTACTTGTGGTTTTTAAGGGTTTTTCAGATGAGTTTCACAGAAAATGTAGACACATTTTTACACAAGGTATTTTTATCATGTCTATTTAGTTTTTTTTCTCAAGACATTTAATTGAATTTTCCTTTCTCTGTGTTCATAAACTGAAAGTTTTATTGCAGATGTTTTTTTCTCCCACTATTAAGATTAGCCTACCCTTACTTTTACTGTTCCAGATCCTCAATCGCAGAATAAATTTACTCTATCACTCATCCTTTCTGTAAATTACCATCTTGTAAGTCTCACAGGACACTTGAGTCCCCCTCCACATTTTCCCCTCATTTTCCTTTGTTGCAGCTTTCCCTGTTCTCTCCTCTGCCTACCCTTCATCTCTCTGAAGATCTTGTTTGATAACTGGCTTCCAGCACAATGTTGGATGTTCATCACCGGTGTTCTTTGGTTTCTTCTCTGACGTCTGTTTAGGTAGTTCAGGGACACAAGGAATGTCGAGCTTTTCAGTTGTATCTTATGGGAATCTACATATCGGAATTCTATACGGCATTCTCAGTCACAAGATACCACTCTATCTGTCTTCATGTGTCTACTTGATTTATTACTACTTATTTTCACAGCCTTGGGATGAAACCAAACATCTGAGGAGCGATACAAACCCCCATGATGTTTCGTCTTTTTAACAAAGTCAACTGCCTGTGTGGAGAAAATACACATTAAGGCTCTAACTCTGTTGGCTTTATGTAGAATATTAGCATATTCTGAGAAGCTCTTTTAGGAGTTCCATTTTCTTTTTAATGCTCTACTTATGCCAGTCTTGCTCTTTCAACAAAAAGTACAGGATGACCCAAATCAAAGGATGAAGCTTTTTTTCCATCAGAAAATGTGAATAGCAATAGCTCCAAAACAAGTATTCATTATTTTTTTGTTGGATTTCAGACCAAGCTTTGTCTGAAATCGAACTTAATTAGAGAAAAAGATTACTCAAAAGCTAAAAAACTGAAATTGTAAATCATTAATAGTAAAAAAAAAAAAAAAAAAAAAGGACCCAAATGCAGGTTCATAGACAAATGTCTAAGGAGATTAACATTGTTTATTAACTAGAACTTTGGAATATAATAAGACATGAACTGACAGTAAGACACAAGCTAAAGAGCAGACAGAACAATTTTGGTTATCTCACTTTTAATCATCCTCATTTCACCTTTAGCATAGTTCTCTGAAGCATTTTAAGATTGAGAAAAGTGAATTTTGAAATAATCAAGATGTATACCCTTAAGGGTAAAACAAACAATTCAAGATATAAGCAGTCCAACTTAAGTGATTCTATTAAGATCTTTAAAACTGGATGTAATAAATGCACATAATTGGAAGTTAAACTAAAAGTAATCATATCAGTGTAACTTATAAATGAATATGTTCCATTTAATGGAGACCACTTTCTTGTCAAACAACATCATACTCTATTGTACAAATTGTAATTGTTTTGACCCTTAGAGTGGATCTAATGTAAACAGTTTGACAGATACACCTCTTTTCATCTGAACTGTATACTGCAAGGGCTGATGCATAGCTGCAGTATGTGATTCATTTTATTAATGAGGTGCTGGCAGGTATGGCCAAGACTCACACTGCTTCAATAGCCTGGCCAGCCTTAATAGCTACAATAACTCTTGCTCTAAGTATCAGGTCCATGTAGTATAATCAGACCTTCCCTTCCATGAACACACACTTAACATACAGACACAGATACACATTCTCTTCCCTACCAGGAGTTCTCTGAAATTTTACCAAATGCTTTTTTTGTGGCCTGTGAATTAGCTTCAACCTTGAAGCTCAAAGGTTGAATCGTGCACAAGGGTTTCTCTTGTGCTTAAAATATTTACCATTCACTTCCCATGATCTGCGTTCGCGTGGCCAACCTTAGTCCCTGTAGCCTTTTATTGCTGTGGAAAAAGGACCAACTACTGAGAAGGCAGCTATTATTCATGACCCAATGTCTGGGCCTGTGGAGAAAAAAAAATCTAAAATAATACCCATCTAAAGCCTTGCAGAGTAAGTTTTCCTTTCTGAGCCCAGTAGTTGTTTCCCAAGAGAAACTCAGGCTAAAAATATAGAAATGCAAACGTAGGCTGCCAGAGTTATCTATTCAGCACCATGCCTTTTACAAAGAGTAATCCAAAACACTAAACATTGGGAGGAGTTCCTCTTCGACTGAAGTTGAAATGAGTGAGTATACACTGAAGCTAGATTCAGGATAAACCCCAAGAGCTCAGTCAGGGTTTAATAGTTAAGATTACCCCCAGAGCATTTTTCTTTTACAGGGGATCCTATCCTGAAAGCGTTGTTTAAATGGTAACACCTCAAAACATGGCAGGTTTTAAAGTTATGACCTGCCAATCTTAGATGGTCTGCCTCAAAACACTGAGCAAAATGTAAAAAAAAAGAGCATAAACTTGCATCTAAAATAAACTTAAAAGGTTGTGTTGTTATTATTATTATTATTAGTAGTAGTAGTAGTAGTAGTATAGTATTATTATACAGATTTGGAAATAAACTGAATGATTTTTTTTTTTGCATAAATCTAGTCTTGTGTTATGAAAAAAAAAGTTTCTCTGGGTATATTTTTATAGCTTTAGCTTCACATTTACCTTAAAGCATTTTAAGATTGAGAACAAACCTTTTGTGAAAACTCGATAAGGAAAGGGACAATTTTCATTCCTTGGAGGGATTTTCTAACAGCTTTATTCTATTGCTATTGATCCTGTTTTAAAATGGAGCACAAAGGTTAGATTGTGTGATGAGCAAAGGAAATATTTCCTTGAGGGCAAGCATCTGGGGCAGCTGGTTAGTGGTTGTGTTTAGTGGTGAAATGGTGAAATATTGAACAGTGCTGACCATTCATTCTTCCCTATGCTCTGCACACCTTAGACATAAAAGCTATGAACCACAGGAGAAATTAAAACCTAATGCAAAGGTTCTTTCACTTATTGTTTGCCAGCTTATTGATGACTTGTCACTTTAGCTTGCTCTGGGGAAGAGTTACAGCAACACTTTTAGAAAAGTGTTGAACAGAAAAGGCAAAATCATTAGAACCTAAGGCCAGTTTTATGAATTACACACAACCTTTAATTTAATTAAATTTTAGTTGCAAAGGACACATTTTGGAGGATTAATAAAGACACAACAGCTTATTTTATTTGCATGTACCTCTTTGACATGCTTCACTTCTGTTCTTCGCTGTGAGACTATTGAAGATAAAATATTTCTTCAAAACCAGCTACTTCAAAACTAGCTGTAGGGTTATTTTATGTGAACCATACAGCTGCTTCAGGTGCAGCATAGTGTTTGGTAGAAATATCTGAAGAACAGCAGCAATAAAGTCAGCCTGAAGTTATTGCAGCTCTGACCCTGTTTCTCCTACCATCATATTATCCCCCCACCACCCCTTCAGCATCCCTTGCCCTTCCTTGAAGGTTGAAGTTAATTTTATTTTCTCTACAGCACCATGTTACAACAGAAATCATTTTAGTATACCTTTTCTTTATCACAAGTCTAGAGTACACAATGTTATTTTATTAAATAAACTACATTATAAATCTTCTGTAAAGTCATGCATGGCACAGTTCTCCTCAAGTGTTACAAACTAGGTAAGGACTGGTAACGGTGTCGAGTATTTGTACCTGTTAAGTGTAGAAGAATTGTTTAAGTCACAGCTTCAAAACTACAAAAAATGTTCCACTACAAAATGATAGTAGTCTGAAGTATCTTCAATAAGATTCCAGAGAATCAGAAATAAATGGAGTTTCTGCCAAATGCACAGAGCAGTTGTTTGGCGCTCTCCATTCCCTTACCTGCTTGTCCACTCTGCTAGTGTCCTTCACGGTTCTTTTGTTTACAAAATAGAAAGTCTGCAGTTTGAAAGTAATTGTGTGAAAACATAAGGAGCACTTCTGTTACTGTCATTACTGTCGCTATTTCAGGTAATGCTTTTTCAAAAGTAAAGTTAGTATGCTGAGAGGCGAGAGCCTCAGGTGTGTAAAGCATTAGAATGTAGGCTAGGTAGCGAAGCCCATTCTTCGGCAAATTAACCACCTGTTATAAGCCTGTTAGATGAAAATCCACAATTAAAACATTTACGTTGGATTGCTTCTCATAAGATCATTTCATTTGAATCCCATAGTTTGCTTTGGTCTTTCACCATTTTGCAATGTGTGCACAAGTCAGCTGACACAATGTATTGTTTCAACTAAAAATGACATTTATGTCACTACTTTTGTAACAATGACTAAATCTTAGACATGATAATTACTATAATAGTTAATATATCATTTTAGCAAAAGTCCCATAATGTTATAAAAAGCACCGTCTTAGAACTGTCATCCTCTGTTACTTTATTGTATATTGTATTTTATTGCTGTTTATTGCGAAATTATGTATTCATAGACATCAAGTTGTTTTAATAGATTCTTTAGATTTAGTAAGACTCTCATTAATTATGATGCAAGGTTACCCTGCTTACCACAAATCCTTTTTTCTCCAATAAGAAAACAAAGAGGAAGAGGTTAAATATTCAATCCAGTGTCCAAATGTGGGGTTTATTGAATGATTAGCTGAGGTAATTTGTTCTTTGGATCTAATTAATCCACTCTGACACAGAGAGCAATAATGCACAAGGGCACACACACAAACACTCATGGTTTTGGAAATGCTGCCTCTTTTACATCTCTCTCTCGTAAACTGAGTCATGTCTTTAAAGCATCTCTTAGTGTTTTACATGTACTTCCTTTCAGGCTTACTCTGTAAATGATAATATAATATTTTAGACTGCTGCAAAATAAGCATAAGCCACCTTTCAGAGCAATCTGTTCTGGTTTTCTCTTTAACTTTAAAATTGTTGAATAAATTATGAGTGCCACATTTAACTGTGAAATACCCATTTAATATTTCCTCTCCTCAAAAATTATATTTTTATAAAGAGTATATAACTGTGCTTTGATTTCCTGTTAAATTTATTGCATATTTCTTCACATTTTTGTCTCTAGGTACACTGGTAAATGTTGACCTTAAAAAAATATCCAACCCATTTTTCCATTTTTGGTGTGATTTCAGAAAAATGTGATACAAACCACTTGACTGCCTTAGCATGTAATACCACACTGCAATTACATTTTAATCAAACTTGCTGGACATTTAACTAAATAAAGCTAAATGAGCTACTAACATATAAAAACAATATGGAACCTAATGGTGACAGCATGCTAAATGGTTTCAGTGAGAATGTTTGTGGCTACAGTTATACTACAATCTGTAACACTACCAAGGCTTAGCAGTTCACATAAATTGGCAAAGTCAGGTGAACGTTATTCAGAGTTACACCCGAGAGCCTAAGGTCCCTCCAGAGGAGCTGAGAGTATCTGACGATCAAACAACTTACACCTTCTGGTTGAAAAAATATAGCATCAATACAAAAGCCAGTCTGAGGCTTAACTGAAGAAGTTAAGGGAAAGAAAATCAATGTTATAACATTTTCTCTGACTGCTATTGGTTCATAACAGATAGATGGTAAAATATTTATTATTTTACTGTCTCTATTCTGTTCTGTTCTGTTTTGAGTAGCCGTTACCCTGAAAAGCTATTCAGTTCCCACCCTTTCAAAATGGAAGTGCTCTGATAGCAGACACAGCACTGACTGCTCACGAATACTTCACACAACTTTACATTAAAAAAAACATGCTGGTTTCATTCTGTAGTAAATAATAGTAATTTACAGATGTTTTCATAATGTTCCAACGCATACTGCACCATTCCTGAGCACACTTAAGTCTTAGGAAAATTGCATTGTTTTTGGCGGAGTTACTGGCATTACACAATGCAGTCCACCGACTGGGGTATAAAGAAATCCATAATCAGAATAAGCGGAAATTAATCATTGATATGTACTAGTCTGGGTATTGACGAGTTTCACTTTTGAACTGAATAACTGAAGAAATAAAAAGCAAAAATGATTCAGTGATACTTTAGATGCAGATGCTGCTGAGGCTACAGATTTATTAGAGCTATTGCAGCTTCCTAAAAAAGTAACAACTCATAAAATATATATGTGTTATTATTTTAGTTGCCAGATCAAGTATTTGTTTGGAAATTTCAAAGCTACTGTGTCGAACGGCATACAGATAAGTACAAAAACATTTTATTTTTTAATAAAATGTTTTTTGGGGTTGCCGTAGGTGTTCCACAATTTGACAGTGAAGTTCAGGTTTAATCCTCCTCAGATCTTCTTTCTAAGGATTTCCAACAATCTCTTTGATCATCTCATAAAAACATCAAGGGTTTTATATTTACAGAAAAGATTAAGATTTTTTTTCTTTTTCACATATTCAGAGGAAAGAAACAATCACAGTTCCCCCACAGCAAATTTATGACATCCTGTTAAAAGACACTTTTAAAGTATGACTGACCATACAGACACAAGGACACAAGTGCTGCTTTATTGATGAGAGCAACCAAAAGCCATTCCTTCATAGTGCTACCTCTAAAACGTAAACGCAGAATGTAAAAAAGCATCACCAGAGATAAAGGGTGCCTGCAGGGAAGGAATTTTAATATTAAATAAATGTAAAGCCAATGATGGGAAGAGAGATGAAGTGACAAAGATGTGCTTTGTGTAAAACATACTAATACGATGGATTAATGAGTGCAGTGTCTGACAACTCCCCACTGTTCATATAAAAGATGAGCGCAGATGAAAGACAGGGTGGAGGTTGGAGTCGTTCAAATCACAGAAGATCTTGTGATTTTACAGGGGAAAATGGGGAAAATCTCCTGCGACGTATGGAAGGCTCCTACTGAAAGAAGTGCTTGGTGTTTAAGAATCTGATGAAGACATGTTTGATTTTGAGTATCCTGGTCATTTAAGAAGGACTCCCTGATGCATTAGGTATACAAAGTTAGCCTTCTATCATCTGAAGAACATTTCCAGGATTAAATGGACTAACTTCCCAGCAAGATCTAGAGAAATCCATGCATGCATTTGTCTTTAGTCACATTGATTACTATGATAGTGTGTTCACAGGACTGCCTAATAAGGCAATCACACAGCTGCAGCTGATCCAGAATACTGCTACATTAAAACCTGGGAGATGGAGCACATCACCCCAGCTTTAAAGTCCTTCCATTGGCTCCCTGTAGCTCAGAAAATAGACTTTAAAATACTTCTGTCAGTTTATAAATCATTGAATGGCACAACAGAGCTTTGATGAACATGACTTTGAGACCAAATGTAGGAAATTGGGTATCTACTGTACTTTTGATTTCAATGTCTTTTTCTTTACTAAAACTTTAACTTTCTGTAGTTTGAACTATAGTCTAATATAAATATCCATTATTTTAAAAAAGTGCTTTATTGTAACCAATGCTACAACCATCTTAATAATTTGAAGAAAAAAATTGTAATTTTTGAAAATGTAAACAAGTTTCTACCTTTAGCTTTGAACAGTCACACACTGCACAGAAAATAGACTAAGCACCCTCAGATATGGTTCCCCCATTGAGAAAGTCCTATGTGGATAATGCTTTCATCAACAATAAATTAAAAAAGAAAAGAAATGGCTGATTACCTGGTGGCTAGATTCATTTTTTATTTCTTTAAAACGAACAAATAATTATTAATCTCATTGTAAAATCTCAATTCAAGTTCAAGCCATCACTTTTCTTAAACACACTAAAGCAGTTTAGCATTTTCTTCTGAGAATGTGAAGAATTATTGTGATGATTTAATAGGAACTCCTTTGGTCCCATTCGACCCAGCAGTGGTTTATAGAAAACTTTAACCCTTTTAATTTATTAAACAATCCAGACTCACACAGCTATGCGACAAGGAGGGTTCTATAAATATTAAAAGAAGAGTTTGCTCTGCCACACTCTCATATTAAATCATACAGAGAAGGATGTATATGGCCTTATTAAATAATAATGTCCTTGTGGGTCTGCAAATGTATAACTGTGTATGCAAGATCCCTTCTATCCTCCTCATTCTTGGCTCAAATAAAAAATGTTTTATCCCCCTTGTCCATGTTCTGGAACTGAATAAAGACAGTTCCAGAACCAGTGCTTGTTTAGCAACATTTTTGTGTGTTTCCCCAAATTCAAACCAGTCATAACATTAGCCTGGTAAAAACCAGCTCCTGGTTCTGTTTTGCTTCATACAGAGGATGTGGACCCATGGTTATTGAGAAACAATTGCTTGCTGGAGCCGTGGATTCTGTTAAAGTTACACATTTTACCCAGATGCTAATGTTTTACCATGTTTATATATATAATACTGACAGCATATGTTAAATTGTACATAAAGCAAAGAAGTTAAAAACATGACAATAAAAAATAAATAAGGTCACTCTTATTAAAATCCAGCTGTCAACACTTGAGTCCTTGCAAATTCTAACTTTTTTATTAACACAATTTTTTTTAAAAGATTTGTTGAAGTATATCTGAAAAGAGGTGATATCCAAAACACTGATTTAGAAAAAATATCTGTATTTCTTGACTTGGTTTTAAGTTATGAGTCAGTATTCACTCTCTCTCCCGGTTTGTTTAGTGTTGGTAGGTCAAATATTTCAAGTTTATTCCATATCACAGTTACCATCAGAATTTCAGTGCAACCACAAAGGTCATTTTAAGGGCACTTGCAGTAAATCCTGCTTGCCAATTATGGATTTGGCAAGTTGGATGAAAATGTATCATTGCGGCAAAGCTGAGGTGGTGGGGTCATTTTAATGCTGGAAACGAAAGCAGAAACAAGAAAAATGTGGTTTAATCCTAACTAACCATCATTATACTATTGATTATGTGGTTTTAATAATCACCATTTTACAATTTTAAATTTTTAACTTGTAAAAATAAAATTCAATGGCATCTTAAATAGTGGTAAGGGTGCTTCATTGTGCAATTCAATAATTTCAAGATTATGCTGTGGAGTTTTTCGAGAGGTATTGAAAAAACTCACAATTTTATGTGAAATGAACCTGATGATACATTAGTAGGTCACATTCTGAATGAGACTGGGCCTCCAAAGGAGAAAGCTGTTCAGTTGTTTCCCATATTTCATCATCTTTTTTTCCCCAAGTTTCTTGCCTTCTACTAAAGTTGAAACTTATTCAAGTGCTATCCCTTAAAGCGTTTTATCAGACAGAGCGACCTCCTGCGGAGCTGCTGGAGTTTTTACACAACTTATTCACATTTGTGAAGAACTCTTCAAAAAATCTCCAAGAAATTTATGAATGTGATTCATTTGGCAGAGCTTCAAACCCATGAGAATGCACTATCACTGATTTGTATGCAGATAAGAAAATACGTGGAATAAACCACATGTACAACAATAAAAATAAATTGTAATATTTCTATATTTTTGAACATAATCAAAGCATCAATTGCATTATATACAATGATCAAGCAATCTAATGTAAAAAACAATAGCCTTTCACTTCTAAAAGAATATCTGGGGATCTAACAGTCAGCCAGAGGATCAGCAGTCAAGGGAGTGTGTGTTTAATGGTTAAAAATACACACATATACAGGGAGAAACCCGACAGAAAGAGAATAAAAGACAAAACTGGGTGTGTAACTAAATGCCTCTGTCCTCGTCCTGCTGGGTCTTGCCAGGGTAAAATTCCTCTACTCGCTGCTCCACCAACCAAGAAGAACCGCAGCACAGTGAAGCTATGCTGCTCACGTCCGTGTCTATGAGCGTGTGTGTTGGTCTGTATGACTTTGTGTTTGTCCACTCGGAGGCGGCGAAGTGTGACGGCCTGGTCACTCAGACCGTGGAGACTTATGAAGCGAGAGCAAGCCAGCTGTTCAATTTGGCCTCATGGGCAGACAGAATGAAAAGTGGAATACTGAAGAGAAATAGTCAACATACGACGTGTGCTGTATGGATAAGTCCCCTCTGTGTATCTGCTATTTTCTGGTCAGGCAATGCCACGTCTTAGCTGCCATAAAGTATCATGTACTTTCAGGAACACATGCAAAATCTTTGGGATATTTAAAGGATGCCATTACTCCTGCAAAGAACAGCTTAGTGAATGTCACTGTAATCTTTTAGGTGTTATGGATCAAAACAAATAATACAGTCACACTGCAGAACAGTTGTCCCTGTCACATTTTTTTTCCCCCAAACGTTTAGAAAGAAGAGATCATTCTCTAAAAGCTGTTAGTGTCAAATTTCATACCTTAAAAAAAAGATTTTTTTTTTTAATGTGAAAGAAGAGTGTGTCTCATCCCTCAATGGATCAGTTTTCCTTCCTGGAAAAACATGCTCTTGAATGTTAGACCATAGCCCCAGCAGACTGTTAAATTTCACATGCAGGAGGAGCACTGTGGTTTTTGTCCTGACCATTCCAGTCATGTCTGTGTACCTACTGTTCTCGCTTTTTTTGTAAGTGCGACATTTCTAGGGATGAGAGACTGCTCCTCTGAATCCGGTGTTGATACTTAAGTGCTCCTTCAGGATCATAGGACAGTAGAAGTATTTTGCTGTCTTGTTCCTGGGTGATTTTAGGATGTCTCGGGATATGTATAGACAACTTGGGACTTCTTCTGTGGTAATCCAATGACTGCTCCAGTCTGTCATGGTGAAGAAAGAGCTCAGATAAGCTGAAAGGAAAAAGCAGAATGTCAACATTTATATATTCATCTATGATTGTTAGGCTTGGATCATAACTGAAAGACAAAATCCTGAGTTTAGAGGCTGAAAGCTCCGAGTTGTGTCTTCTGCTTTTCCACATCAACAGTGGGTGCTTTCCCAGCTCCAGGCTTATAATGGGATGGAAGAAATTAGATTTTGTGTGAAGCTTTCAGACTTGTACTGTCCCCTGATCCTGAATGTGATTAACCTTGTTAACAAACAGAAAAAAAAAAGAAAAAAAAAACATTTATGGGTTTTTGCACTGGGCATAGCAGGAAGATTATTCTTTATTTTATAACTTTTGTTTTTTTCTATCATTCTGCTGCTCTCCAGCAGCTGGGGACCTGTAGCAACTCTCTGACATCTAATTCTTTTCCCTAACATTAATTCCCTCTCTCCAAGAACTGAAGAAAAGATTGATCTTCCCTACTTTTTTTGTGTAATGATTTATTTACTGTATAACATTTTTTTTTCTTTGCTGTTGCCCTGATTTGCATGCTGAGTACCCCTGCAACTCAGTAGGGGAGGTGCTAAATAATTTACATCTTTAAACCAAGTCCCTTATACATTCTCTCTTTTTATTCATTTTGCCAGTTGACTGTCACCGCAGTCCTATTCTTCTTGTGTCAATGTGATGTCCATCTCTCGTCTTCTCCGTTTTAATATTCTCAGAGAGTTTTCACAGGCTCTCTGCTCTGAATACATGAAGTGTAAGAGGGAAGGAATGACAGCAGCTGAGAACAACCGTTAAAGCAGGAACAAACTGGAAATAATCTTCTTTCTTCTCTTTCCTCTCTGGTTTGTGCTGTCTGTCTTTTGTTGTTCCCCTGTGCGCACTCCTTCACCTCACTAACCAACACTTTGATTGTCTCTCTTTGTTTCTTTCTCCCCTGTCTCCTCAGATCCCAATGCGCTGGGGCAGCATGGCACCGACCATGCCTTGATTGGAGGAGTGGTGGCTGTAGTGGTCTTTGTCACCTTGTGTTTAATCATTGTTCTGGGAAGATACCTGGCCAGGCATAAAGGTAAAACCACAATGGGCCAGACCTCAAGGCCCACTGAATAAGTGGAGCATGCTCTGCTTGTCAAATATTAGACTGCAGCTCTTCTTTCTTTTCAAAGTTACCGCTGGATTAGGATAGAATTCGTTTTGCACACTTGGGAAATGTTATGTAAATGTCTTTGATTTGAGCTGAAGGTTTTTACATTTAGTCGCCTTGTAATTGAATGCCCAAAGTTTTATATTTAATTGTGATTTTATGTAAAAGATAAAATACTGAAATGTACGTAATATGGTATGTGTTTTTTCAAAACTTTTTTAAAAATTCAAAATCTTAAAAGAGTGACTTGGATTTTTATGTAGCCCATCCTAAATGGTTAGTCACAGCACTTTAGACTACATTGAATCATTCACACACACACACACACCCATTCACACACAGATGGTGGCAAGCTACTACCATGTAGCCACACCTGCCCTGGGGCAGTCTGACAAAGGTGAGGCTGCCACCAGGCTCTTACCACCACTTGCAAGTAAGGTGGTTGAAGTGTCTTGTCAACGAACACAATGACTAAAACAGACAAATTGGGGGGTTGAACTGGCAACCTTCCGATTATAAGACAGATTCCTACTACAATTGCCACCACTGATCCAGATAAATGGATCAACTAACATTCTTCAGAGATTACCAAATTAGTAAATAGTGAACAATAGTACATTTAATAGGCACTGTAAGTCAACATATGTTTTTTTCTCTGTGTGTCAATGAATAACAATAAGCTTAAAAAGGAGTGATAACATGTAGATCATCTACATGTTATTACTAATTAGTATTAATTAATCTCAAATTATAGTCATCCAAAATTAAGCCAACAATTAAACGTAATAAAGCATAACAAAGAAATCAATTATGATACTTTTATATTGCATTAATTAGTTTTATTGTAATAATTTTAAGCGTAGCATAGATTTTTTTTTCAACTATGTCAATTTTTTATTGCAACAAATGCAAATAATTACATATTTTTGCAACATCCTCTAAAAAGAATTTCATTTGGAGCACATGCACAAACTTGGTTAAAAGAAATCACATGGAGAATACTTATCTAAAATTTAAAGGTGATGGTCAGAATTCAGCAGCAATGCTAACACATTTGGCTCTCAGCACAGCATCGCTGTGTTTTAAGTCTTGTCAGTCTGAAAATGGCCTGTGTGTTTGTTGATGCTTTTGGGTTGTGTCTGCAGAGGGCTTTACTCACATTTACCCCACTATCCCAGCTTCTCATCACTCTGTCTATGAATAATGTAGCATCACTGATGTTGTCTTCAGATGTGCTGTCTGCCCCAGGCAGCCAACGCCATGCAGGGCTGCTCAGTATTTGTTTTTCTTGAGATGGGTTTGTTTTTTTTCTCCCTGTCTTCTGCAGGAACATACTTGACGAACGAAGCCAAAGGAGCGGACGACGCACCCGATGCCGACACAGCCATCATCAACGCTGAAGGCAACCACGCACACGCAGAAGAAAAGAAGGAATACTTCATTTAGACTGCATAGGGAGCTGTGCTGCTCTCTACATTTTCTTTCAGTCCCTCTATTTCTTATAGTCTCTCTCTCTGTCCCCCACTTTCGTCTTCACCTGTGGCCACTGCCCCCTTTGAGTCAACACAGCCCGCAGGCAGAGATGTTCCCCGAGCTTTTTATTATTATTATGTCCTCTGGTTCAGCATTTTCCCATATTACATTTTTGCTGGGTTTTTTTTCTTTTTGAGAGATTTTGTTTTATCTTCCACATGCAGTTTGATGCTGCTCCTGAAGCTCTACTTATTCTCATATTTTTTGCTCGTCTAGTGACACGAACTCCTGGAAATCTATATCTCTGCCATGGCTGCTTCTTACGTGACCTCTTGTTCACCCTCTTTCCTGTTTCCCACCAAGCAGACACGCTGCCACACGTTGTATCTCATGCCCCCCTCACATATCTCACGTCAACACGGTGCCTAAAAATACAGACGCCATCGAACTTCTTTCAATGCCTTCATGTGTCGCCTGTCAGTAGCAATGTAAATGCTATATGTAGCTCATTTCATTGCTTAGTTCACAGCTTTTAATTATACATTGCGTCCCTTTTTATTTGAATGATCTGTGCTGTTTACGCCTTATACGTGTCTATCACACTGAATATGGTACTTTTAGATGAACCACTGCGCCCGACTTCCCCCATCCCCTCTGAATAAACTTGTAATTAAGCAGTGGACCCTTGTAAGATAAGACGAAGGTTTTGTGTAACACTGTA
Source organism: Poeciliopsis retropinna (assembly GCA_010277075.1). Lineage (NCBI taxonomy): Eukaryota > Metazoa > Chordata > Actinopteri > Cyprinodontiformes > Poeciliidae > Poeciliopsis > Poeciliopsis retropinna. The sequence continues at coordinate 8,200,292 of VMRM01000024.1, read as the reverse complement.
GCAAGGTCCGTCAGATAAGTGTATAATATGATTTTCACTATTAGGGTAGGAGTAATAAAGGTTAGTGCAGTGTTGTTTAGAGCAAAGACCCACCAAAAATATTTGAAATAGTAGATGAGGCTATTTGCTAAATCTGCTGTCCCTGTGTACTTTACTCTGTACATCCCTGCACCATGCAAACAGCAGTTTAGTGAAACATGTTAAACCCTATCTGGACAGCTTACAATAGCCTGTGTTTTACATTAATGGTTCAGATGTACAGAAAGAAATCTCCACATCTCAAAATCTGTAAAAATTGTATTGAAATTCTTTTAACTTTTCACATTTTAATAATTTACTTTCTGTTCATATCATAATAGTCACTTTGCAGCTTAAAGGCCTCATGAAATGTACAGTGAACAATTGAAGGTTTCTGTAATAGCAAAATAAAACCGTAGCAGTGTGTCTTGGTGTCATCCTTTTTAGACAGCTAAAAAGAATAACACCTCAAATCTATTGATCTATTGATCAATAGATCTATTGATAGTTTGAGGTACAGGCAGAAAGGATAATAACATATTTTGACTATGTGGGATACGTTAATGGATGTCTGTCCATTGGTTTTCATCGTAAACAGCTGTAGCACTGTCTGTAAATTAGTTATAGTGTTCACCTTTAATCTTTAGGTTTCAATTCAAATATTCACATCATCAGGGTAGAGGTTTTGGTGATCCAACACTTTGTCTTTTGTTTAAAAGATGGCTATTAGGTTGCTAGTTTGTCTAATTGGATTCAAAGATTGTACTATAAAGTTGATCAAAACAAAAAGATAGCAGCTTTTCACTTATAAATAATAATGAGTTGCAGGAAAAAGCAGTAATGCCTCCATCTTCATGCGCGCCCACTACTTGCTTCCTCACTCTGTCAGTGAGGTCAGCTGGCCTTGTAGCTTATCCTCTGAAACAGAATAAACTACAAGGCGTTGCAGATGCCAGCGTGCGACAGCAGCAGCCCGTCTGCTGTTTACGCAAACAGAGGGAGCCTCAGATGCAGATTACATCGATGGGTTGGTCCAAATGGTTTTCCACTTGGATCCACTTCCTTTGAGGATGTCTCCAGCCAGCACTCACTGAGAGCGTCTGTAGTAGAATAATAATAATAATAATAATAATAATAATAATAATAATAATAATAATAGAGGAAGTGGGCTGCGGTCTTCAAAAGAAATCCAAGTGGTGTCCTGCAACTTTTAGATGTGCCTCTGCTGCACCATACCTGATTAGAATAATTAGGTCATTAGCAAGGATCTGGAGAACTTATCTACACAAGGAGGAGGTAATTAAGCCATTTCATTCCAGTGTTTTGTACCTGTGGCAGATCTAAAAACTGCAGGACACCGGCCCTTGAGGACTGGAGTTTGACACCTGAGCTCTAAAACAAGCATTCTTTTACCTTGCTCATATTCTTGAAATTTATCATTGTGGAAAACGGAAGAACATTATCAGTTCTTAGTGGGTAACTGATAATGAAGTTTGGACTGCCACTGTACAAGTTATGTTTCACTAGTTTTTGAAGAGCAAACTTAAACTGCTTTAGCCAGTCTTTTTATTTCCCATTTAGTCAGTCACAGTTCCATTTCATGAGGTCTTAAAGTAAAAAAAATGAAATTGGAGAGAAATGTTGAGAGTGCTGGCCAATAGATCTGCTTGGGTCCCATTTCCAAACTGTAAAAACTGGAGGCAAACAGATAAGCACAAAATTTGACAGAATGAGTTACTGTGTTCCTTTGCCAACAACTAAATTGCCTTGGGAACAGTTCTTTTAATCTAAAAGGTAATAGAAAGATGAAAGTGGATTTTTTGAAAATGTAAGCTAAGTAATTTTTTATATTTAAAAAAAATCAAATATTGTTGGTTTAAACTGTATCCCACTCCCTGTTATATATTGTGTCTGCTAAAATGTGGTTGACTGTAAAAAAAAAAAAAAATTGCTGTTAAATTCTGGACTCCTTTATTCCTCAAATGTATATTTGTCTCTATTACTTTCATTTACAAGAAGACTTAAAATTTCTGTTTTGTTTTTGTGCAAAGCATGTACATAATGTGTAAGAACAACATTTTGGTACTGCACATTAGCATGATTTTCGTTTTTTTTTTTTTTTTTTTTTTTTTTTACTTTTAATTTATTTGAAGTTATTGACCAGAGAATCACAAGAGAAGTAGATGAAACTTAACTTGTTTTGGTACTGCAGGTCTGAAGAATAAAATATTACAATAACAATCAAGTTTAATGATAAGTCATATAAATATTGGCACAAATTGGTGTTAAAAGGCTATTTATATGTAATAACAAAAGAAAATATATAATTGCTTATATACCCATTGCCCAAAATAAAAACTACAACATATTTCAAGAGGAATCAGCTAAAATGTTACCTTTATGTTGGTGTTAAAAAATAATGATACTTATTTGATACTCATTGACCACTTTATGAAGTATACTTGTTAATTTAGTTAATACAACTAAATTGTTGTATTAAATTGTTGCAAAACTTCTAAACACTTAGATGTCTTTACATTGTGAAGATGCCTTTTTGAAGTTCAAACCTAGAATCAGAATGAGAAAGAAAATATTCATTAGTTTGAACGAGGGATGGCTGCTGGTGTCAGATAGGCTGGTTATTAGAAATTGTTGATCTACAGAGATTATCATACTCAACTTGCTAAATATTTTGAAAATAATTAGCAAATAGTATCATTTGTGTGAAAAAGATATCATTGATATCAGTGCTTGGAAATAAATGGACAGACTAATTTGATATAGTAGAAAGGCAAAAGTTGCCCAAATAACCACCGATTACAATAAAGGAATGCAGAATAATAGCTTTGAACACTCAACACTCTGGGTGCCACTCCTGTCAGCTAAGAGCTCAAAACTGAGGCTCGAAATCACAACTTCACCAAAATTGGACAATGGGAGATTGGAGTGAATCCCAATTTCAATTGCAATATTGAGATGCTAGGATCAGAATTGCATCAAACAACATGAAAACCATAGACCTGTTCTGTCTTGGAACAACAGTTCCAACTGCTGCTGATCTAATGTTATGGGGATACTTTTTCTTTTCATCCGTCAATTCTGTTTTTGTATTGTTTTAAAGGAATTTGGCTGACTTAGTCTCCTGTAAAAGTGTGATAAAAACCAACAGCAGTAATCTATTTGGATGAAACAAATTATTACCAATGGCAATAAAAAAGTAGGCCCTGCTGTCTCCAGTTTCATGGCCAGTTAACAACTTTATGCAAACATGAATGGCAAACTGTCTTACTCTGTACAGCAATGTTGGACTTCATAACTGGAGAGAAACGCATGTTAGAAATCCTTAGATCAATATCAGCATATTTTCTTGTCACAGTGTATGTAGGGATAAATATTTTTTTAGGTATTGTTAATTACAATTTTGTTGTTTTTCACGTTTGTGCACTTCAATTTTCACCACGCTGTTAACAGATTTAACTTTGTTTTAAAAAGCTCTTGCGGTTATCTGCCACTTTTTTGCAGAAGAAATCATCTATATATAATACTCACATTTTCTGTTGCATTTCATCTGTGTACCCATCTTAGAAATGAGAAAAGTTAGGACATGATATTTAACAAAAGGTCTGCAGTGATGAGTTGGTGTTGGCATTGGAAAAGAAAAGGTGCCATTTACTGAATTATGCACTCTGGCCGTTACAATTTGATGGATATTTCTTAGTAAATGTTAAAATGTGTGTGTGTGTGTGTGTTTTTTTTTTTCTTTGGAAACCAACTGTAAATATTTGGTTTGAAATGAAAGTATTGAGTTGACTTATTGCAATGGCTTTTTATAATCAATAGACCAAACTTAAATCTTGTTCGATTTTGTTTTGATGTGTTTTTTTTTTTTTTTTCCAACAGCTTAGCTCATGCCACCATTCACTCCTTTATTATACAGATCCAATTGTAGTTGTTCCTTTTTATAATTTCTTCTTCATTTTTTCATGTTTAATGTTAGTTGAAGAAACTAAGCTTTAAAAAAAACTAATTTCCCATTTTATGTTGGTTTGGCAAGCAATATTATGGGCTTAAAACTCCATTATTAAGATCACAAACTTGTACAATTGCAATGCCATGTTCTTTAAGTGGCAGGCTATTTTTTTTTTCATTTTTGGTTCTCTAATTTCCTTGTTTATAGCAACCCCGTTTTCTTCTGCTAAAGGTGTGCTTGGTGCAGGTGAGGTTGTGCATTTATGCAGATTAAGCAGCACAATCCTGGCTGCAATTTTGGCAGGAAATTGCTCGCAATTTTATGACCAATTTTCATGTTGGCTGGGACATCTACGCACCAGTGCAAATTTACAAAAAACACCCTTTTTACCTCTTTTGCTACAGGTCATGTTGTCCATGGCCTGCACAGATTTACAGCCAGGTACAAAAAAGCTGTTTACCTGAAGTTAAAGAATTAGATGAGTTATCCCAGCATTATTTTATCTACCAGTTGAGAATTGTCTGCCAAATAATCAAACCTGGAGCAGAATTATGTTTGTCTGTTTCTGTGTGGGTTTTTAAAATACACCAGAAAAGAACAAGTTACTCTCTATTAAAGAGCAGATGCAGAATTGTGTTTTGTAAAGAAAACAGCCTGAAAAACTGGACATTATGATAAATGAGCTAGCTCTTTATGATTTATCTGTATCCACTTCCTGCCTACCTGCTTCTTTTATACGTTGGATGAAAGCTAATGTGTTTTTAAAGGGTAATCTGGACTTTTTGAAGAGATGTTTGTGAATGTTAGTATCAGTAATAGCCCTCATAACTGTACCATATAGATGTCGTTGGCAGTTTTAATGGAAGCAAACAAGTTTTCAGAGCAATGGAAGGAAATATTGGAAGGACAATATTTTTTTTTATATTAGTAAGATACAGTCCTTTATCAGCGCATACTAATTAGATGCAATTACTTGGTATTGTCTCTATTTTATCTGCCAAACAGATTTTCTGTTACGACACTGACATTATATTGGTGTAATCATTCCTAATTGCTAAAATGGTGTGTCTGACAGACGAGAGCATGTTCAGTGTGAGGTCTTATAAATTGATCTAATCAGTTAAAATTTAAAGTTTTAATTTTAACTTAACTTTTAGCAGAACATCTCAAGACAGACGTCTACCTACTGCAGGCAGGGGAACTAGCACTAATAATAATTTCACAGAACGACACATAAGAAAATCTGAACTATCCCTTTAAAAATATTGCATTGCAACTGGGCCAAACCCAATCATACTCTCTTTCTCAAAGTCCCCACCATTATGTAGATTTGACTCGTAAGCAGCATATTGAATGTTCATATTAATGAAAAATGTTATGAAGTCACTAAAGGTTGATGTGAAAATGATATCTGTTCTGGCTTAGAATTTGCTTTTTTGACTCTGGTCTTCAATAATTCAGGATTTTGTTTTGACACAGTTTCCATGCCCTGTCTGGCTCTCCACATGCCTTTGCTGTACAGTTTACCTTCAATCCAGCTCTTTGTACCTCCTGAAATATCAATGCAGACATCAATAAGCCCAGTTTCTATATTGCCGCATTGATCACGTGTGACATAATCGCATGTAGTGATGTGCTGTTATTATTTGTATCAGTTTTGTTTCTTTTGCATCTCAGGAATATATTTCATTTAGGATTTCTTTTCTTCTTTTCTTTTTGGTGGTTTCCTGTTTTAAAATGGGGACATGTGAGCACTTATCACTCTACTCGTCCCTGTATGCTGACACCATGTATTTGTTTAAGATTACCACGATGTTAATAAAATTATTCAGTGATTCTTCAGTAATTCTTGCTGTCATTGCAAACATTTTCATTAGTCGTTTTTGATAACTTTTGTTAAAGGCACAATTTACCACTTATAGTTCTTGTAGGTTTTATTGATACGGCAAAGAAGCTCTGATGAGGGACTGCAGCTATTTATACTTTGGATACATTTGAATTGTGTGAATGCACACACAGAAAGACACACACACTATCCCCAGGAACACTCCAGCAAAAACACCAACACATGCACAGATGCATGCTCATATTTTTTATTCAGAGGAATAATTCATGTTGTGTTTCAACTGCATGTCTGGGCTCTGTGGCCCCGATGTGTTGGCGTTCAGATTACCATGTGCAGTCTTTAGACGACTTGGGAGTGTCTTGTTATATTTGTTGACTGTCTACACAATAATACTCCTGTGACAACAGCTTTACCTGAAACAAGCAGAATATAAAGGTACTTAAACAGTCTCAGGAAATTAAATGTGAACAGGAAAAGAATGAAAGTCAGCGAGGCTAAAAAAATTCATTATGGGCTCTGTTAGATTAAAGCATACAGTTGATTCCACTTACAATTACATACAAAACAAACTGTATAAAATTAGGTAGCACTGTTGCCTTGCAGCAAGAAGGTCCCGGGTTCGAATCCCCCAGGGTTTCTCTGTATGTTCTCCTAGTTCATGTTCTCTCCGGCTTCCTTCCAAACTGCAAGGTTAATTGGTCCCTCTAGGTGTGAAAGTGTGAGAACCATTTATAGATGTCTATCAATAAATTAGACTGTAACTGAAGTTTAATTGAGTTTAATTGATTTTCATAGTCCAATTGAAAAAAGGAACAAATTCACAGATTCTTTAATTTAGAAGAACATTTCTATTCAATGCTTGATATGATAGAGAACAATTAAACTTGCATTTTTGCACCATTCCCTTAGAGTTAGATATTAGAAAATGTTTAATACCAGATTAGTATGCTGCAATGACATAAATACTTTAAATCCATTACTCTTGATCAGATTCACTTTTTTAATTTGAGGTGACTTTCTCTGATAGTGGTAAAGGGACATACCCTTTGCATCCTCACACTCACGGGCATGAAAAGAGTGAAGAATGTGCACACATTTTGGGAAGGATGAAGCACATAAAAATAGGTATAAGCATATGAAGATGGAGAGAGTGAGAACGTGATGATGCACCCAAGCTTGAAAGACAGAAGGAAGAGCCATCCGGCATTTTCAGGAAGTCAAAGGATGATGACTGAGGGGGAGAATTAGGTAATAGCAATAAGATGTCATGTTAGATTGAAGAAAGCAGCTGCAATCAGCCCATCTGTCAGGAATAAATGTAGCCTGGAGAGGGTTGCAGTTTTGCAGCTGAAGTATGATTCCTCCACTGATGGAAAGGGAGGGGGTCAGTGAAAAACTCAATTACCTCTCAATCAATTGAGCTGGTTTCTTGAACTGGCACAGGCGGCTCAAGAAAGACTGCAGAAAAAGAAATGGTTTTCATGGAAAAACTAGTTTGCATAAATGATTTTAACCCATCCATTTAAGCAACTGCTGGCTGCATAACCTGCCTGAACAAATTTTTCCCAAGGAAAACTCGCTTTAATGGACCGAAGAGTTCATGTTATGAACTAATTCTTACATAGTTCAAGTAATGACTAAATTAAATCAATCTCACAAATGAATTTTATCAGTAAACACCAGCCAACATAATTCAATAAATTATTACATTAAATTGTGCTTCTGATTAAATATTGTTAAGAATGCATCCACCTTAAGTCTCATGGCAACTAAATTTCAAGAAATAGTAGCTCTAAACAAACATTTTAATTCATAGTTATTGTTAGTTGGTGAGCTTTTTATTTAAATTTTAGATTCTATTCTATCAATAAATGTACAAAAACAAATGAAGAGGTCTTTCTGGAAGCTCAGAAGAGAAATCAACATTCATTTAAATGTGAATAATAACTTTTTCGAGGTTAAATAGTATTAAAAACAACATGACAACATGGTAAAAGTTGACTGTGTGATCACCTTTTAAATGCTGTCAGCATACACAGTTTTAAACAACCAGTTATACAATTACTGTTTTGTTGTGGCCACATTAGTGACATTAGGGAATAAATCAGGCCAGAAAAAAAACACTGATTGTTGTAACTATTTATCACAGTCAACAAAAGTCTGCAGCCGTCAAACAAAAAATGTTCAAGACAGGAGACATGACATAGAACTTGGAACCAAAATTAATGACTGACATTTGTTTCATAATACGGAGCAGAAATAAATTCATTGTGCTTTTTTTATTCAACTTCCTTTACTCTTGTAAACATCCCCATCCCAAAAACATGAACTTTGATGTTCAAATATGCTCTTTATCCAATCTACCTGAGCTTGAACTACTTTGTGAAGAAGAATGGGCGAGGTCTTTTGTCTGTAGGTGTGGAGACCTGCTAGTGACATAGCCCAACCTTTTTTTTTATACAAATCTTCTTATGCGTCACAGCTTTTCACAGCTATAGCAGGACAACACTTTTGTGTTGTTCTCTTATGTCAAATTTTAATTAAATACATTGAAGTTCGTGGTTGTACATTGACAATATTTGAAAAGTTTCAATGAGTATGAATATAATGTATTTTGCAGAGGACTTTAAATTACTGTAGAGTTAAAAGTCACTGTTGTTGACTGTACACCAACTACAGCAGCTTTCGTTCCCTTCCATTTAATTTTATGAGACCAAAAGCAGAATTTCATTAGAATGGGGCAAAGACACAAGTATGCAGATGGTTCTTCTTGAGAAATAACGTTCATCTGATAGTTTATCTCTGCTTTTTAGGGCTGTTGAGCATGGAGCTTAAGATGATTGGTGGCAATGCACACAACTCTAACTCACTGTCTCTTTCTGATCATCCCAAAGCCTCCTGCCTCACACCTGTTCAGTGAGAGCCGGATCACTGGTAAAGGGAGCAGCCGCTCCATATGCAAATCCATATGTGAAGATGATCTACTCTTCCTATTCTCAGCTTTTTCTGTCAGAGCTACTTTTCTGTTCATGCATATATTTAGTCAAATTATTATTTTAATGCTTCCTTTGCTGTATTAGGTGGATTTAACTCAACTTGTTGGTTTTTTTTTCTTCCTTTTTGTCCTCTCCTCTCCTTCTACTACAGAATCCAGTATACCAAAATTCCCATTTACCTTGGTGGTACATTCTCTTTGGAGGCTGACAGAAGGGATGCATACTGACTTTGATGTCTGGTAAATTTGCTGACCATGTGTGTCCACATTCTAACCCATATATGGCTCCAAACACATGAACTGTTTGATCTCCAAGATGCCATCAGCTAGAGAAAAAAAAACACCTTGATGTATATTAACTTTATTCTGAGAAAACTTCTCTTTTTTTATTTTAAGAAGCTCAAAACAATGTCTAAACCAGTTCCTTTTATGGTACGTTTTTTATTTTTTTGAACAGTGTGCCATTAGTCTTTCCACTGCCTTTTTATGCAATTCTTCTCAATTTTCATAAGGCATGCCTTTGTGCAGGGAAGCCTTTCATAAAAAATTTTAAACAAGGAAATAGCATTTTAGAAAAATTGATTTATCCTCCTGCATTTTCTTTTAAAATAACCTGAAATTCTCCATTCATTATTTACCCTTTTTCTTCATTCATGAGATTCATCTGAGTTGATTATTCTGATATCTTCATTTTTACATGAACACAGTTTCCTGCAGAGCAGCACCAGTAAAATCCAGACAGAAACAATAACTTGTACATATTAAATGAGTTATCTCTTCAAAGAAATAGACTCTAAAAACATACTAGTTTATACATTTCTATATGCCTTGTCTACTCCACTGCTACCCAGAACAAAAGAAGAATAATCTTAAATTAATTCCTGCGATTAGGCATATTCTTTTTCTTTTAGACAACCGAGAGCTCATTAATTGTGAATTTAAGTATTTTTGTGTGGTCGTTTTCTGTTTCAAATTAAAAATTCAACCATAAAGGGAAAGACTGGAATGTCATGTTTTACGAATTACAACAGATTGTTAAAGGACATGATAATGTCGCTCATTATTTCTGAATCCTAAAATTATAAACAGCTCTCATCAGTGGTGTTGATGTGAGCAAAACTATGAATAGTTTAATCATGAGGTTTGACAAATTATCTTACTTTGGTCTATTCTCAAACTTATGCAGGTGTAACAGCCCTGAATCTCTGAGACATGGTCTCTACCAGTGGGAAGGTGAGCTGTGGTATCTGGCACCAACTTGCAGATCCCTTCCGTCCAGGAAGGGCCTCCATGGATTGGATTTGTTTGCAGAGCACATCCAGCAGATGCTGCATTGGATTGAAATCTGGATGATGTAGAGGCCAAGTCAACACCTTCCTTTGGACCGCTTTTCATAGATACTAAGTACTGCAGACAGGAAACAGCCCACAGAAGCTGCAGCTTGGAAATGTCTGATTCAGTTGATTAGTCATCATTTGGCCCTTGTCAAATGTGTAAAAAAAATCATTTTGTTTGACCAATTTTTATTGCTTCTAACACGATTTTTACTTGCTGTTTAATATATTTCACAGACCTTATTAAAGAGATAGCCGTGTTACCTCCTCAAATTGAAGAGGTAATGTGGAATTTCACGTTACCTAATTCCACACCTGATTGGTACATGCCAAGAATTCAAATTCCAAACAAAATTTCTAAATATAAAGACATAAATTTGTGGTACTACTAATATAGTAATGATAATCATCATTATCAGTAATTTGTTTTTTAGATGTTGTCAGGAAACATCCTGATCTTGTCCCTCCTTCAGTTTCACAGAATTGTACATCATGATGTTTGGAACATCAACAAAGAGCTGAAAAGTATGTTGCATGATGCTTCTCTTTCCAGTAGAGGAGGCGTGCTGATTTCTCAGTCCTAGAACACCATCTGTGTTTTTGTCTGCATTGTAGAGGTCCCCAGCAGTGGTGCCATGGCTTATCAGCTCAAAGAAGACAGAACGCTGGGTTCAAAAACCCAGCTGCATCCTCCAACATGGGGATTTGATGTTTTAGACATAATACAAATTTCTCAGAAAGACTTTATATTTATATATGCCAAACTAACTCAGCTGGGAAAAAAATGATTGGCTGTCTTCAATGCAAAATTTATATGAAAATATAGCTATATTACAAAAATAAATACATAATAAATACAAAGCATACAAATATAAAAATACATTTACCCAATCCTCATTGACAAAAGGGATAAATGATAAACACCGCTCTAAAAAATTGCAGTGTTTTACAATAATATATCTCTAAAGATATTGCCATTGTATCTTAGTAATGGCCTGATGCATCTGACTTCATAACATTCTGTTTAATACTTATATTTCTAGCCTTTAATGTTTTGTAGCACTTGCTGCATATTAAGCACGTTATTCATGCAAGTAAGTTATTTCAAATGTCAGAGAAAAATGTTTTTTTTTTTCAAGCTTCTTGGTTCAATTAAAGATCCTAAAGAATTCCATCAGAAACACAAAAAATGTGTTTCCATTAACCATAAAATTGTGCAATTTGAAATTATGAAAACATTGCAAAATTGCAATGGAATCACTTTTTTCACATGAATCACACGCTGTATGTTACTACTGGCAGAAACAACAAAAACAACAAAAAGTTGTAGAAGGCTGATGGTTTGTTTTGAGTGTTTTTTAGACAATGCAGCTGGCTCCACCAGAGCTCTCACAGTTTCACACAGTTCATAAAGTTCTGTGTCATTAGAAAGTCTAATAACATAGAACTAGCATAAGTCTAATGACACATAATCCGTATAATTGCCTACTACAATTTTCCCCAAATGCTGCATACATAGTCCCAAGTATAAGGGGCTTGATGCTCCAATACCTGAATGAGACGCTGACATCTCCTCTGATGGCTGATTGGTAAAAAGTTCTAGCAATATGGCTTAGTTATGAATATGTGTCATGTAACTGTTTACATTCATCATTTCCATCACCTTTCATGACTTATCATCTGATTAAGCTTATTCACATATAATTTTAATTCAATATATTATTTAATGGAAACATTGCAACTGCAAAATTATATTTGTTCAACATTAGCAGAATAGTGACAAAGATTTGTACATATTTGTAACACACCACAAATATTATACATAAATTATTCTAAATTATACATAGAAAATGTTACTTACGTTGCAGCTGGAAAAAGTAGACATAGAAATTACACTGGGAGCTGATTCCACAGGAGAGGGGCCTGATACTTAAAAGATCTGTCTCCCATTCTACTTTTAGAAAGTGTGAGAACCACCAATAAACTAGATTGCTTAGAATGATCCTTTTCAGCAGTCTTATACAATATAGACTCTGCAGATAAAGATCCCTAATTTTTTCTGTAAAAATCTAAATCTCCTGTTCTCTAGTTTAATTTTTTTAAATATATATATATGTGCTAGAACTGCAATTTAGATTTTTAATGTAGATTTACAATAACTAGGGCTGGCAGTAACTTCTCATAACTGAATAAATGCACCCACACATTAGAGCCAGGTTTCAGTAATATTCTTCAGAACTGTCTGGTACATGAAGAGTGCTATGTAATTCAGTCACCTGATTGTTAGCAATATAGGCATGTAACCAGGGGATTACCTGTCCTTCCAGCTTCTGCAGCAGCCCAACTTACACTTGTGCTTTATCCATCCATCTTTGGAGTTAACTTGAGCTGGGTTCTGCACACCCAGCTTGTGTAACTGGGTGTAATCTTACATCTAGCATTTCATCATTCCTCATCAAAAACCATGATGGATATTTCTTCAGCTTCTTTCCACATTCATTAGAAACAGCACATACAACAACAGTAAGTTTAAAGAACGGAAACATTTGGGGTTCCAACTAGTTAAACAACAATCGTCTGGTTAAACTGAATAAGACAACTCTGAAAAGTTAACAAACAGTGGCAGAAGTTTTCCATTGCTCATTTTATGTAGCAGAACATATCCATTAAAGCTAAAACAGCACAGCTGCGTTTCATGTCTGACTCAGAACTCAACTAATAGCACAGCTAAAGTCATAACAGCACCATAACAGTGCCAAGCCGTCTCTGTGCGGCTGTCCAAAGCAGCTTGTTTTATGCGAGACATCAGTGTTTCAGTCTATCGTGGTGGAATGTGAGCTTTATGGAGGACTGCAAAGCATAAGTCTGCCTTTGGCAGCTCGCTGCCATGGTTGCCGTGATTCTGCTAATTTATATGTGCAGCACAGCTAATGGGGGATATAAAAGGCCTCGTGTCTGTCCATTCTAGCCCGCATTTTAGGGCACAGTTCCAAATGATGAGAAAGCACAGCGGTGGTGAATTGTGTGTGTTTCATATATATGTGTGTGTGTGTGTTCAGGAATGTGGCGATGTGGAAGTGGCAAAGAGGTTGAAAATGGTGCTGCCTCATTAAGTTGTTGCGACAGTACTACAGTCCATCAGAGGAGATTGCATTTTCTTTGCATTTCGTTTGTTTTTCATGGTCATATCTGAAGACAGGGCAGTTAAAAAGAGACACAGATACACCCCGCTCAGCATCAACTCTGAAAGCTTGTGCTACAAATATCTAATTACAATCATTATAGTTTGCTGTACAAACTCTATAAATTGACATATATTGACGTGAGCATGGAAGATTTCTGCTCAGTTTTATCAGCAGCAAAAACTACTATTCATTTTATACTATTCATGTATCAGAATGGATCCCTTATAGTTGAGATGTTAGTTCAATTCAGAATCAGGGGCAAGTTTGAAAAACTTTTTTCATAAACACCATCCAATCTGAATAATTTTGTGCTTTTATGAAAAGTAGAATGGATAAATATTTTATTTTCTAGATTTGTATTGCTTACAAAACGTAACCCCAAAAGTCTTGCAGATGTCATTTAACCAAAATGTGGCTCCACAAATTATTGACTCAGTGGGCTAAATACTAACGTTTCGACCTTATCATATTTGAACTTGTAAAAAAATCTAACAAAATTGACAAAATTGTAAGTTATATACTGTTTTTCTTCCTCTTTATGGATGCCTTTCATTTCCAGAATATGATGCATTGAGGATTGTAGTTGTAAAATGACAGCATGTTAACATATACCGTAAACACTTTTGAAAAGCATGTTTTCTTCTTTGACTAGACGTCACTTTTTGATCAACTCTCTTACCTGTAAAATCACGAGAACAAGCCAGAGTTACAAACAGTATGAATATTCTTTGTTTAGTTAGTTAAAGTTTTATTTCCCTCAAACTAAAAGTAATTTGCTGTGATATGAGTTATGTACCAGTGCTTTATGAGCAATCAGCTGTAATTACTTGCTTCCTTTTATGAGTAGGACAGTTTTAAATGGTGGATGCTGTAAGCATTAGGCCACATTCTTATCTGCTGATTACTCACTGAATATTCAGAATAAGCAGGCTGCTGTGACACACTTTCTTTGGTGGGTGGATTAAATGTGCTCTATGCTTGTACTCAACAAGCAGTTATTTTGTGTTTGAAATTTACATTCTCAGCAAAATACTTGCTCTGATTCAATAGAACCTCTTTGAAACATCAGTGTTTTCCACTCAGGCAATCTGTCTCTATGTTTGCAAAGCTGTAAATGGTCATCTGTTTTCTTGGAGTGAAACACAGTGATGTTGTTATTTTATCACTCTGAAACCAAAACCCTACACACTTGGTTTGCTTTACCTAATATGTTTTTTATCTACAATATATGCAGAAAGGTTTTTTTTCCATCTTCATTTATTTATTTTATTTTATTTTAACACAGGGCATTCAGTGTGGATGCCCTCATCCACACTGAAACTTTGGGTTTCTTCAAAAAAATATCATGTTGAATACATCTCAAGCCTAGTACTTGTTATTTGCGATTAATCCATAAAGTAATAGCATATAAATAAAATTTGCCTGAGCTTTCATATCTCAACTTACTGTTTTTTGTAACACCTATGTTTATATTTTTCTACCCCAAACTTAACTGATTGGGAGCTAAAGCTTTATAAGTCCCAACAAGTGGTTAAATAACTAAGGTAAATAGTCAGAAAAGGCTTTTGCTGCCCTTAGTGCCACTCTAAGCCTTCAGCATGCAGAGGTGGGTAACTCTTCTGTATGGAAAAAGTGGGGTGGAGATCAAATTATATAAGCTACATATTCAATTTTGAAATAGGGAAAACATTAGCAATATTTATTTAAAGCAATGTATGCTATTGAAATGCAAACCAGATAATGTAGCACAGGTATTAGATTCAAGAGGATTTCCCACTAGATTGTAGCTCTAAATGAAAATGAAAAACTGTGACGTTACTTTGGGCAACTGGCAAAGCTGCGTCATGTGCCCTCGAGGTGGGAACCTTTTAGTAGACCTATGATTTACTGAAGATGAGATGGATGATGCAGCTGTAGAGAGAAGGAATGGTCGCAAGCTTCCTGATAAACAGCAGCAGAAGGCTGACGAAATGGCTGCGGTTTGTCAAACAATACCATAATTATAAGTTATCCATTCAAGCTACTTAGGGTTGAGAGGAGTTGGCCTCTGTGTTGTCAGAGCTCTCAGAAGTTCAATGTTCTGTGACTATTCCGTAGGTTTGTTAACTGAGTCCAGAAATGCAAGAAACCATTGTATTCCTCTAAATTATTAGCATATTTTGAACATTTTTATCTATGTGAATGGTTTATTTGGAAAATAATTTATATTATTCTATGTGGTGCCAAAAACTTGTAACATTGTAACAGCAGCTGAACCTAATGACAGACAAGACATCCTACAACTGTAAGAATAAAATGGCATAAAAAGTTTTTCTGAGGTTACAAAAAAGGTCAGAATAAAGCTGTTGTTTTGAGCAGAGCTCTGACTCCTCGTGTGTCAGTGTTCGCTCACGCTACCCCCTCTGGTTTGGCCAGAGGTAATGATCTATGTCGAGAGCAAGGTACAAGTTTACACCAAGGTGCTACACAGGGGTCAGGGTCACCTTTAAACAGATGTTATGGCACAGGTTTCTGCCAGTACATCAGGACATAGGTCAATAAAAGCCAGATGTTGCAGACCTGAAGGGATTCATAAGTGGCATCATCTCTCGCAGCTGACTAAATACTGCTGTCTCTGTAAAGAGCCCCCCTGCTTGTGAGTGAAAAAGCAGGAGTCCAGTTTTTGTGCTGCTGCCATGGTGTTGCTAAGAAACTACTGTTAAATGTTGTGTTAAAAATTGTGAGACTCTTTTGTTGAATCCATACTTTCTGTTTTTATGTCATTCTGCCTATGCTGCCTATGTACTTCAGTACATGCAATTCAAAGAACTCATTGATCTTTCTATGCTTATTTACAGTAAAACATACTCACCTTGACTTGTAGAGTAAAAGTTACACATACAAACACATGCACACTTCTGTTGTGTATTATCAGTTATGTCCTACTTCAAGTATTTTTATATCTTCTAGACTAAGGAAAAACATGAAATGAAGGGGTTCAAGGACTATTTATTTTTTTCTCAGACAGAACTTTACAATGATCGCAGTATGATGCATATTATGGTAAGTGACCTGTAATTGTACAGTGCTTTATCTAATCTGGACAAAGGGCTTCACGTCCATTTATGCACACACTGACTGGATGGAGGTGAGCTTCTTTGTAGATGAGGTCTCTTACCCAAGGTCATGACGAGTGAAAGGGATAGAGGAAATGTTTGAACCGGTAACCCACCAGTATTAATCCAGTCACCCCAGTACGACCCATATCTCTTGCAAACTGTCCAGAAATAATCGCCTTATCACCGAGACAATGTGTATTTTATGTTCACAACTTGAACACAAAAGTTCAATATCTAATATTTATTAGAAAGTGTTTTTCTCACCTGAAGAAAACAAGAAAGATAATTGAGGTAAAATTATCACATTTTTAAAAATATTTTAAAGATTTTTAAAAATATGAATTAATGATCACATTTTTCCCCCACACTTCACCATGAAATACATTCTGAAAGAATTGAGGAAATTATGTTTTATTAGGGAAAGTTTTTCAAACTAAACACCTAAATTACCCTTTTGTGGATCTTGATTGGTCACTACAACCAGACTGTGAGGTTTTTGCATTTGCACTCTACAATTAAACAAATTGTAGAGTCATATATCACAAGGTCTCCATCAATATTAAGTTTTAAATATACAGTTTAATAAGCTAAATTTTTCTTCTTTAACAGATGTAAAAGCTGAAGTACAGTGACTTGACTTGCTAACATAGACAGTATGGACTCTCTACTTATGTAGAGCGTATGTAGACAGTACATATACAGAGTTCAGGTTCTCTCTTTGTGTGCTTAGAGAACTTTTTAAAAAAAATTAACATCACAACCTGAGCTGAAAAAATAATATTTGCATTAAACAAAATTTTATTGTAATAGAAATACACTTTTTTTTATGCATTTCAGTTCTTTTTTCTTTTAAAATAGCTAATTTGGAACATTTCATTTCAATTTTATTCTAAGGAAAGTTGATAAATTTCAAAATTTATTACATAGACTGAAGTCACCATGTATCAATAAATCCTTTGATAAAAACCTTTCAATAGTTTTGGCCTATTAAGACAATGACTCACTTGTGAAATGTCTTCATTTCACTTTACATACCAAAAACATTAATTCTTTTGTTCCCATATGCCTTTGTGCATTGGGTTCATGCACTGAAAGACACACTACATAAACAGCTACTGTGATATTACTTAGCTCAGCAGTGTGCTGTTTATTAAAAAATGGGCTTACCACTGTGCTCAACACCATCCCACTGTTTCTGAATAATAAGTATTAACTCTAAGCTATTTTCTTACCGCACACATCAAAAGCCACAATATTGTAAAAATCATTTTTTGGATGTGTGTCAGTCTGTGTGTATGTCTAATTTTTGCACAAAACATGCACAACTTCTTTTAAAAAATGCGGCTGAGTTATGACCTTATTTAGATTAATCGGAAAGTTTTGTTGTATAGCAAGACCTTTATTAATTCATGAAACACGCATCCTGTCACTCTTCCCCCTGAAATGATTAATACGTCAGTGACAGAAGCGAATCCCCTTTGGGAAAATATGCACTAGGAATCCTCTTTATCATTCATCTATGCTGTGTATTTGTATAGCATAATAAATCAATTTCTGCTCAATTTCAACTAACGTTAGTTGCTACCACCACAGACAGTCTCTAAATTAAATGGAAACAGGGCATGTCAAAACATAGACATTCTGTAGCAATTTATAACTACTTTACATACGGTACCTTGAGAAAGCATTCATACCCTTTAAACCTTTCTACATTTTATGACAGACTAACCCAAATGGTACATAGATAAAGTGTAACTAAACCTAAATTAAACTTTTTTTTGCAGATAAGCTGTATGAATTGATCCTTAAAGGGTGGTTATCATGCAAAATTGTCTTTTTTTAACTCTATCTCAGCAACAGCAATTAGCAAACGGCTGGTGAAACTATGGACTCCATGGAGGAGTATTGTTATGATGACTTGCTGAAGGAGGAGTGTCAAAAAAGAATAGGAATTTTTAAAGAGACAGAGGCTAATTTCAAGCCGTTGGATATAGCCATAATGTAAAGTCAAATTTATTTTAAGTTGTTTTTGATACGCACCTCACTAAAGCTAGCACGCTTCTTTGATTTTGCTATAAAGCGGCATTATGACTCAAAAATACATAATATTCCTTACCACCACCACCCCACACACACACACACATCTTCTGGTACCATCCAAATTGGGTCACTTTGGTGTAAATTTGTTTAATTCTGCAATAGTTCACCAAAACTTAGTGGTACCCTTTTGGTTACAATAGTACATCTTGGTCCATGTCTACATCACAGTCATCCGGGTTTAACACCATCTCACTCAGACACCAAATTCAGACCATAAGTCTGTATTTTACAGAGAACCTCTTATTTGCTGGAAAAGACTTAAGACAGGTGGAGCATCACCTTAGCAATCTTGACCCTAAGCATTTAAAGGGTAAATGGACAGAATTTGTATAGGACTTAATCAAATCCAGAGGGCCCCAAAGGACTTTACACTACACTCAGTCATTCACCCATTCATGCACACAACCACACAACCTTTGTTGTCTGCTCAAAAATTCTACACCCACAACAGAAAAGTGTTATCGACAAAACATTTTTCATGGAAAAGTAGCAAAGGAAAGATAAATTTTGTATTGTTTATCGAAACGCTTTCTATTATTGTCTATCTTCCATCTTCCTGATTCTTTGTTGTAAAGCAGTGTGACACATATTGCTGAAGTCTGATGAGTCTCAGCTATCGATTTATGACAATGTTGTCTGCTCAGCATAAAGTGTCGTAGCAGCAGAGGCAGAGATGTGTCGAGTAGGTTGAGGTAATTTATGAAGTATGATATTTAATTATTCATCTAGTTAGTATGCAAGTTGTGTTCAGGGAGTTTAAAAATGGATTGGAAGGTCATATAGTCTAGCTGCTGAATTCAATGTGCAACATATTGTTTAGTGATTAATGCATTGTTTCACACAATGTTTGCCAAGTGCTTCTGAAAGTCTCTGCATTAGTGGACTCTGAGATTTAAAGGGTTAGTTAAACAGGAGAAGAGGTTTTTCAAATCAACGGTCCAGTCAAAGTTTAGATGTATAAATCAGATTGAGAATCTTTGGCAAAACCTTAAAATCCCTCTTCACTGATATATTTAATACAATTTGACTGAGCTTGAAATAGTTTGGAAAGAAGGAGCAAAACTAGAAGTTATATTTGAATCAATTTGAAGTGCTGGATTATGACAAGGTAAATCCATTCACAAATAAATGAAGCCTTTTTTAAACTTTGCATAACATAACATATTCACTTCTTGGTGGAAATGTCATTATGCTTTAGATGTTTATCCATTTGAAAAAAGTAACTAGCGTTTGACAGACTATTGCACCTGCAGTCGCTGCTTTAAATGCTAGAGAAATATGGATTGAATCAATAGGCCCTTCAACAGATGCATCATTTGAAAGCAGCCACTTCCAATTAAAAGTTATCACCAATAACATTTAGAGCTTACTTTCAGTACCGCAGTGAACATGGAAGTTAGTTTGTGCAGAAAGACCAGCCTTAAAGAACAATCTGACAAATAACTTATTGCACTCAAAGAAATGCACAAGTCTGGCTTCCTCTCTGAAGTTTGTTTTCAAAAGCTGATAGCAACAATCATCATCAGTAATATTAAAATAAAAATAATTTTGCAGGCACAAATTCTGACAGGGATCAAATCAAGCCATGATTTAGCAAGCTGTGATGTGAAGAAGGCTTTGTTTTTACTGCTCCTTCCAAGCACTGCTTTTGTATAATTTCCATCTCATTAAACTTGTTGACAGCGAAAAATGGCTAATTACAAAATATTTTAAGAATGAATGCGTCATTTCCTGATGGAAAGACACCTACTAATACTCTGCTTTCTTTCTGTATCTGCCCTCACAGTCAGATGAAATTTGGCTCAGGCATGAATTTAGTCCAGACTGGTTGCATGAGCAAAAGTAGCTGTTCTTAAACACTGTGTCGTTAGTCATTTCTCTCACAGATGTATGCATAATTAAATCAACTCCATAAACATTTTCTTAAGGTTTTTTTCTGCTAAATGTGTGCCTAAATATCTATTCACCCATCCATTTTTCAACACCTACTTATTACTATGAAGAATTGCTGGAAGGCAGGTACCAATTTCTAACTGTTGGTGGGTAAGAGCTCAGGTGAATCCAGAATAGATATGAGACAAACACATCCACACAGTGAGAAATGTATAATCTCAATTACAAATTTTCAAATGTTCTCCACAGAACTCACTTTAAATGTAACTTGACAAGTCAGTGACAACCCAAACGTGAGCAGAAAGTAGTCGTGAGACAAATCCCACTTTTGGATAGGTTTTTATTTGAATAAATTTAATGAAAAATAATTTCAAAGTGGACGACTATGTAAAGAAGCAAATTTACTCGAATAAAAACGTGTCTCAATGTCTTTGCCTTGTGGCAGTCGGCTCCAATATATTAACATATGTCTTATTCAGATCTATGCTGTAGAAATGCAAAGCCGACCATCAGATAGATTGGGTCACATGGGCCTGTATCTGCATCTATAAAAGCATTATGGTACCTTTTCTTTTGGTTGAGAGAGCGCTTCTCTCTCTCCATTGGTTGGTTTTGAGCAGAACAGCTTAAGTTGCTTTAGCACAATAACCATACATGACTACCCTTTACTAATGATTTGCTGATCTTTTTGCCTCAAAGTTTTTTTGTTGTGATTTTTTTCCATCATTCAATTAATAAAATATTGTTTCCTTTAACCTAAATACTTTTTTGCTATGGTCATTAAGCCATGTAATGACAGTCTACTAAATCTAACTATCAGTTATTGTTTCAGATTAATTTGATCAGTGATAGTTACATATTATTTAAAGTTTTGCTTTAGTTTTTATTAAAAAGAAGGAATAATAAGCAACCATTTTAAATTCTAATAAACTGTTAATATAGAATGACATAAAGTCAAAAATTTATACATAAATGTGCACATGTACATTTATCCAATTAATAAAACATTTAAACTGTTCCAATACAACCTGTTTGCTCAATGAGTTCTGATTCAAGGGAGTGAGCTCACACAATGTAGTGGCTAAAAGTACTACTATTAAATACTAAGGAATGTATAGAAATACATCAAGAAAAATAATGGGAAACATCTAAAAAAAATCTTTTATTAATATGACATAACATTGTCTTTTCAAACATGATGCCACATTTATTTTTGTTGTTTTTAGTCACATGTGTTTACATGACAGCAATTAATATCGGGTAAATGTTAAAGACTTTATCATTAAAATCCATCTGTAATGCAACTCAATTTCTGCATAAACATAAATATTTCCTTAGAAGCAATAAGCTTACATGTTTGTAAGCATCTGTGATACAGTAAAAAAAATGTTGCCTGTTTTCAGTGCTTACTTGTAAGCTGACTGAAGCATTTTGTAGCTTCAAAAGAGGCAGTAATCATGTCTCTTTTTCTAATGCTGGCCTTCTTGTTCAGATGAAGTGATTAATCAACTATTTTTTAGGTTTATTTCAAGGAAAACCAACACGTTCCTCACTGCTTCAGAGTGAGGTCAAAGTAACATTAGATGACCACTTTTTCCACAAAAAATTGATGTTGCATTTAAAAAGTACTAAAATGAACTGAATGGGTTGATGTCCTTGATTACTGTTCAGACTATGTTTGCATTCTACCTTTGCCTCTTAAATGATGGGGAAAAAAGACATGGACAGAAGGAGACAGATTTTAACAAGCAGGGAAAGGTGGGTATATGCACAGAAATATAGAGCAGCTTCTGGTTTCATTTGCATAAACAAAATGTAAACTAAGCAGCACATTCAAAAGAATGGATGGATAAATATCATAGCTCATTGAATTTTGTTCTTCTATTTTTAAAGAAAGACTTTACATTGATTAAGAAAAAGGAAAACAAAACAGCGAGACAGAGGGCTAGGTAGTTTGTCAGGGCAAACCAAACAAGAAGATTTTTGTGGAGGAACATAAATGTTCATGACTGTACATAAAATGTGGAAAGTTTTCTTTGATTGAAAAAATATATAATTTATCTTCAGTTGCATCAACATGCACTTAACTGTTGCCAAAAGAGGCCATAACACTTACTGCACTGAAAATTTCAGTAGGACTATAAAAGGAAAAATAGGTTTTGGAGTAATAAGGTCCCAGTGCTCTGACACAGCTTTGTGTCTAGTTTTTGCCCTGCCAATAATACCTGATTTTGTAGTGTTTTCTGTGAAGACATTCAAGCAAATTGCTAATTTTCTGCTTTAAAAACAAGCTCATTTTCAAAGAGGACCAAATGTTCTCTTTCAAAAACTGTTAAAAACGGCGACAACTTCAAAGCACCATTACAGAACTGAGTGACCTTAAAACTTTATGCTTCTGACTAATGTTGATTACACACTGACATTGATAATGTGCATTCCAGTGCCAGAAAACACCCTAGAGCACCTGTGAAATCACACTTTAGTTTACAGCCATCAATTATAGCAACAGTTCAGCCAAATCAAATTTTGCTTTATGTTGCCTCGCCAGCGTGCAGAAGACAAGACACTTTCAAGTTGTGCTTTTTACTCCTGTTAAGCCCTTCAAAAGGTTAATGTGGAAAAAGTCAACAGTTCACCATGAAGGAAACATACCATGGTGGAAGTAATAAATTGAAGAAAATGTACCAAGAAAAAGCTTAAATATCAAACAGGATGTGATAAAAAAAAAAGCTATTCCTTAAGTTGACTTTAAGAAAGAAAAAAAATAATCATAAAGGAGCTGAGATCACAGCTGAATGTTGCCAAATGTTACATTAAATCAGCGCTTCTCAATTCCAGTCCTCAGGCCCCCCTGCTCTGCATGTTTTAGATGTACCTCTATTCCAGAACAGCTGATTCAAATGATTGCATGACCATCAAGTGCTACAGAAGCCTGTTAATCACCCACATATTCAATACAGGTGTGTGGCATAAGGGAAACACCTAAAACATGTAGGGCAGGGGGGCGTGAGGACCGGAATTGAGAAACACTGCATTAAATCCAGCATCACTAATGACCAAACACAACAAAAGTGGAGAAAGTCTTTGGCTCAAATCTCAATACATGAAGTGAAGCTTTATATAGCAAATGATCCAATAAGAGCAAAAAGTCAGATGAAATGTTTTTTGAGTGCACTTCTTTGGAGATTTAGCAAACTGGCACCATCCAAAGTGCTTTAAAAGCGCTTTGTGGGAAACCCAGTCTGCCACATTTGCTACAGATCACGGCTGTTTCAAAACATCTAAAATACTTCTATCTGTACTGTTTGTACAGATAGAAGTCCTTTTAATTAAATAAAGAAAGTGACCCACTGTACAGTTCACTCTGTAATGAAGGTCAAAACTGAAAACATATATAATATTCTGCAAAATGAGCCACTGAAAACTACAACTAAATTCACCAGGTGATTATGTCAGAACAATACATAAATAGACAGCATTACACAATTGTATTTTCTACTAAGGTAGCAATAGCAAAAATAAGTGTACCTCTGTTTTAAATAAACAGAATTATATTAAATTAGTAAGTGAAAGAACAAGGAGAAAAATTATAAGTCAACTAAAATACATTAAAAATGTATTTTCCTTCATTTGCAGTAAAAAAAAAAAAAAACGTAAAATCACACAACAGAAACAAAGTATAAATTCTTTAGCCATGCAAAAACATACAAGGTTTTTTTTTCCTCCACTTGTGTTCAATAGAAGAAAAAATCATATTCTTTACTGTGTTCTCTCCCGTTTTACTTCCCAACACTATGATCTTCCACACAGAATGTAAAAATAACCCTGATTTTGAGAACCTATTCAACACAATGGAAGCAATGGTGTGAATGAAGAAGTGACGAGGAGACATAGATGGAGAGGAATGAACAAGACGACATTTTTTTGCTGATGAGGTGTCAAAAACACTTTTCACTAATGACCCTCTTAACCCTGTATTAGTCACCTTGCAGACTTAGACACATACTCACACTTTCACTTACACATTTATAAGTACTAAATCATTTTCCAGGATATGTCTGAAAGGAGCTTTTAAAGGCAATCCAGATGATAAACCTTAGTGGCACTGTCAGCATTTAAAGAAAGAGATGGGGGAGCAAGATGAACATGGATACCGAAGTAATTCAGAAAAGTGAAAAAAAAATACTCCTTACATAAAAGATTGCCAGCTTGAGTTCAGCCAATCATAAAAATGGTTGATTCTTTAAAATGACAAAAAACATAATGTGTTTTGTTATGTTTCATTTGATTATTTTTCATTGATGTTAGGTTAATAGAATGATTAGAATATGTGAAAAAATTTAAATAGTTGCAGGGCGCTTGTCAATAATATGACCTTTTAACTCAAAGTTATAAGTGTGGGTAGTGATGCAAGCAAATCTGGATAGCATATTTAATCAATCAATCAATCAATCAATCAATCATATTTTAACTGGAGCTGGTGGATTAGTTCTTCATGGCAGCAGAACATGTTTACAGAAATGAATATGAATTTTCAAAAGAGATGTAGCAAACATTCATCAGCGACTTTTAAAAACGCCGGTGACTAGTTATGCAATTTGTCATAGCTGTATTACATCAATTACCAATTACTTTCAATATAAACATTTAAACCAGGGCTTACCACCAGATAACTACAGTGAGTGATGAGATAGAGTCAGGGCCAAGCAGCATTAATAATAGTTAAAAAAAATAAAAACTGGGATTTTTAAGGAGTTTATCTGTAGATGCTCCGCTGCCATAGGGTTGCCTACAAAGCCCTGGGAGCTTGTTTTTTTTTTTTTTTCTTTCTTTAAAAGAGGCTAAATCAATTTTAGTCGCAGCAGAGATTAGTTCATACTTTTAGTATTGTAAATGAACATATGGCATTACTCATTCCTAAAGCAGGTAAACCTCACAGCATCAGTGAAACACAGTGAAACATCATTTCCAGCAACATAAACAATTTTCTGAGGAAATTGTTATAATTAGCAGAAAATAAAGCTTTTAAACAGTCTGTGTGTAATTGATCTTTATAATGTGTTTTAGTTTGTGAATTGAGTTTCTGAAGTGGATCAACTATTCAAAAATATTCTAATATATTGAGTCAAGTCTGTATTAAACCACCCATCTAGTTTGTAGTGTTTTTCACCAACACAACTGTGTGCATGTCTGGTTCTCCTGCATAAACTGGCATAGTTATTTTTGACAGCTGTGTTGATGAGTGACTGTGAGTGTTTTTTACAAAGTGAATATTTCACTCATTATCTGTGTCTAGCATGTATGCCTCTTCTTATGAGGCCACAGCTTGATGCTAAATAGACAAAATAGTCAACTTGAGTTTTTCCATCTCACTTCCTAAGTTTTTCCACATCAGTGTTCTCACTATTCCAAATACGTAGTTCACACTTAGAGGCAATAAGTTCACTTTTAGACTTGAAGATTTTATGCCATTAAGGTTTTACAGAATTTAAGGTTCTCACACACCACACTTATGACTAATAACTAATTTATTATGATTAAATAAGTTCAACATCTTCATACCCCTTTTGAACCTAGCATGCATGCTGCTAAATGTGCTAATTTTTTTTTTATTTTTTTTTTAATATAAAAGTTCCATACCCCAACTTTAATGAGTATTTTTGTATGTAAAAAGTAGGGCTGTCAACATTTGTAGGTTAAAAAAGTTTAATGTGTTAATTATAAGATCATTCCGATTAATCACAGCATCTTAAAGACCTAGAAGCCTCTCTCCCACAGAGGGTCACCTAGTTCAAAGCAGCACAGTGCACAGACTGTACAGGAGTCATCAATGCAGAAGTGCCTCATTGAATGTGAAGGGTTTGTGTGAAAAACATTCAAAAACCATGTGACTTATCAACCATAGTCAGGCTTAGGGGTAAGCATAGTAATTAGCCATGATTAATCAGAGTGCTAGAGTATGATTAATATTATTATGACTTTTTAATCGATTGATAACACTAAACCTACATTATATCTTATATAGATATATGCAGTAATCTTGAACTCATGAACATCTGCCATTGGAATGGGGGATTTCAAATGCTACAGTTTCAAAACAACAAGAACGTTTCATTTTATGCCTTTTGCTGTGCACTGCAAGTCAGGAAACTGAAAGGCAGCTGCTTACACATTTATGTTGCTACAAGAAACAAAATAAGTGCAGCTGTGTTGATAAGAATGTAATGTAATGTCTCTGCAATGTAATTCTTATCACCACGGAAACAAGTTTATGGCAATAAAGCTAAGAAAGCTCCTAACCATGAAGTAAAGCAACTAAAATCTATAGTTAGCAAACCTTCACACAGCATGTCAACTGTAAACTGGCTACATGAACAGAAAGCCTGGCTGATTAATTTCAGTTTGTTTTCCCTGTGTTACTCTGAAAAGAGCACCTTTTCAAAAGTTTAAAGAGTACAGAGCACCTGTAAACTTTTTAACACAATTTGGTGAGTGGTCTAAGAAAAACATTATTGTAAAATAATATTTTAGCAACAGTAGCACAATCATTGTTGTTTTTCTGTTTTAAAAAGACCAGCAGTTAGAGTATGTTATATATTTATGTTTATACGAATGTGTATGCACTTTCTTGCAACAAAAGGTTGCTGGGTTCATATCCAGTCCAGGGTCTCTGCACAGACTTTGCATGTACTCTTGATGCATGTGTGGCTTCTCTCTGGGTGTTTTGGCTTTCTCTCAGTGCCTGAAAATTTGCATGTTATGTTAATTGACCTTTGTAATTTGTCCTTGGATGTGACTGTGTGTGTGCCGTTTGTTGTTCGTCCAATCCACCTCTGCGTTTCAATGTGATGAACTGGCAACCTGTTCAGGATGTTGCCAGCATCTCTCTCAACGGCTGCCAGGGATCGGAACCAATGCTGAACTGTTCATTTTAAGAGCCCAGCAAGCAGAAACAGACTAATAAGCAGAAATGACAGAGAAATTAAATTTGTTTTGAATTTAGATTAGACGATTACTATTTGGTTATTTACACAAGTATACACAAAGACACACACACACGAGTAAGTAGCATGAGGCCATTCAAAACATGTCAAGTTTCCTCTCACTGGTTGTTGATAATCCTCCTCCTTGTTTGTCACTCAGGACTTAGACTGATTCCTTCTTAGCCCATAAGCCAAATTTAGTCACTACAAGAATGTATCAAACAGTGATGTTATCTCTGAGTAACCCCATTTTCACATTATCTGATTTTCCTTCTGTCTCTTTTCTATTCTCTACCTTTGTGCTTTTCTGCTGCTACCCATATGCTCCTGATTCTGCTGAAACTTTTCATACATTCTGCCCTCAGCCTTTCATTTGCTGCTCTATTGCTGGGAAACCTTCCTAAAATAATTAAGTGTGAGAAGAACCTGACTTTGCATGTAGATCATACGCACATCTGACAAGAAAAATGTCCACATTCCTCCCTTATGAAGGCCTACCGTAACGTGATGGATGACTTGCATTTAACTTCCCCAAACTTCAGAGACGTTTCTCTGATATGATTTGATTAATGGCTAGGCAGAGATGTCCACTACATGAGAGAAACTATCAATGAGGGAAATACCCCTCAGAAGATCTCTGATAAAGTACTTAACTGCTGGTTCTGTCAGTCAGCTTCTCACATAGATTACTAAGAGCTTTTACGTGTGATCCTCCACATTGAACACATTTCTTGGAGGAAATCAAAAGATGTCTTTGAGTAAAAGACAAAGATATCTTTAGAGATAAGTGGCATACCATGAGCTGTAGATAAACATGAACTAGTTTGATACCTATGTATTTATACCACTCTGGTAAAGGGTACTAGAAATAAAGAAAATAAATAAATAAGAAAAATGGCACTACTAAAAGGAAAGCCCTGAGGGAATCAGGAGACTCTTCCCTTAAACAAGCATGCATCACCTGTCAGTACTAAACTGCAGGCGGAATATTAAAATCCTCAATTATGAAAATTAGGTGTTATTTAAGCCTGCATGTTGTGGAGCAAAGGGCTTAATTAATCCGTCTCTGATGGTCCAATGTCTTCTTTGCTTCGGGGGAGATCATATCCCCAGGGATTTGTGACCTCGGAGCAAATCTTCTAATATGAAGCAGATGTTGAACATAATCAGAGCTGCATCTTAATTTTAATGAACCCTGCAGGGTCATAATAAGTGCTATTCAACACCACGCATCACCATAAAGTCTCTGAAACCAAAGCTGCTTCAAACGGTGCGACATTATGGACTGAACTTGAGGGAAATAAGAAAATTAGAAGCACATTAGGGAATATTTTCTATTAAGCCATGGCGTTCATGTTTTTCAGTTTTTGTAGGTTACTCAAAAATTTACCTGGAATGCTATATGTTCTATGCTCTATGTTTTGCTCCTAAAAATCTGAAAGCCATCCTGTGTGTAAATGTATTCAATCCCCTTTTAATCTGGTGCACCAGAATAAAAGTCAGTGGAACAGACTGCATTCAGAAGTCGCTCAATTCAGTATTCCCAGTGTTACAAGTATTTTTGCCTTAACCCTCCACTTGAGGAAATACAAGATGAATATTTAATTAATCAATATCTGTAAAATGAAATACTCAACAGGAACATCATCTCTACATTAACTAGTTTTACTTACTTGTAGTCCAAGTACAGTAAGTGCAGAGACAACACTTGTGCAATGACTTCAATATAAAGGAAACAGAACAGCACTTTCCCCTTTAATAGGAGCAAAGTGTTCTGAGTCTTGGCTGCTGATGGAAGGTAGACACACGGGTAAAACTCTGAATCATGCACATCATTAAAGGTACACTCCGCTCCGCTCTGCACATTTAGTGTCTAGCTGAAGGTGTGGTTTGACATTGGGTTTGCTGTGTTAGTGCAGAATGTGATCTTATATTTGACAAAGCTGCTGCATCAACATTTTTCCTGTTTGCAGATAAAGGGGTCCCACATTGAATTGCCAACAGTGTTTAGCAGACACCATACCTAAAAGCACATTAAAAGCATAAATATGCTTAAAAACACTGAATATATTTGCATATTTTTTTACCACAGCAGATAAGTGTTAGTGGTCAGAAAGTAACGTATGCATAGTTATCAATTTAAAAGCTTGACGTATGTAGGAATATGCCTTTCAATTTAGCTTCTAAAAATCTTCAACTATTGAATGGAATTTTACCCTGAAAGCTGTCAAAATTAAAAACAGTAAAAAGCTCACTGGTTGATTATATCATCTGCTGTTACATTTGTGTAGCTTTCTTTCGCTGTATAATTATACATTATTTATTGAACATAAGTTATTTACTTGTATATTTAATCTGTATTACTGTTTGAATGACAAACATCTTATGATGTAAACATAAGTATTTGCTACAACAGGAAATGGACTAGACAAAGTATTTAGAAGATATAAGACAAGGCAAGGGCGAAAGATCGATAGACGGACGGATGGATGGACGGGGTCGGTCCGTCCGTCCGTCCATCCATCGTGAGTCTGTACTCCACTGGATATTTTCCCTTACCTTCAGTAAGATGTGACTATCCTTGAATTACCCTCAGCACTGTTGCATGTTGGTTGCTTGGTACTACTAACACGTAGACTTTGAAAGACATGTCTGTCAAACTTGACCTTGTAAAAATCATCTGTTGGTTTGCCATCACCAAACAAATGGCTGCCTTGCCTCCTTTCTATCACCTCATTTCCTAACTCTACACAGATCTCTATCTCCTTGGGAACAAAATCCACCTTAGCATGTCATGTTTTTTAATATCCCCTAGTGCCCTCTATAAATATTTATTAGAGATGTGCCATCACTGTGGGACAGAGTAGGGCCTTCTGCTAAACTCAAAGCAAACATCTAATGTTTAACTTCTGTTGCACATTTCCAATGCTGTAAGCAAAGCAGACATGCTCCAGCATCATGTGAGGACATTTGTAGCCCCACAACTCCAAGTCTCCTCATGGCTGTGAACCATTTAGCATTTCAAAACTCCAAAGATGGTGAAAATGTGAAGCAAACGTAGATTTAGCATTAGGAGATACAATTACAACTAAAACCAGGGATTTACACACACTGTATAAACAATTGCAGCTTTTCTTCCTCCTCAATGGATCAGGGAACACTGTTCTTATTTTACATCAGTCTATTTTTCAAAAGTCAGAAAATACATTTTTAATTAGCAGAATAAGCAGAAAGATATTTGTATATGTTTACTTTTCACAAATTCAGAAGTTAGCACACATTACATTTAAAAAGCCTTTAAACAATTAGGGAAGGCCTACATAAAGATGTATTTGCTTTGTAATTTCACATTTGAGTAAACTGGAAGCAAACCTTAAAACTTGTTTTAACAACAAATGTAACATATGACATTAAACATATCTCCACACATGTAGATAAGTGTGTATTTACATATTTATATGTAATTTTTCTGTCATTTAGCAAATGAGAAAAATTTGGGCGAAGAAAAAAATGTCTTCTTATGCAGTGTACATAAATATTTGATTTCAGTTGTATATATTTGTATTCATATGGAAACCAATCTCATCGATACAAAATGTTTGCATTTCAAAATGGATTCAGCAATTATGCTGTATCAACAAATTTTAGATGCAAAAATTAGAAGTGCATAACCCTGTAATTGTCCAAATTAGTTTCTAGAACATGACATCTGCTAAAAGAAATTTCTAATGTGGGTTTGTTTGTTAGCTAAAGGGGCTCCATAAAGTTCATCTTCTTTTTCCACCCCTGTGAGGTCTCTTTTTTCCATCACTCTCATTTTTCTATTACACACAGCTACCCATTGACATCACCCCTGAGGTCCCTCCACATTTACGATCTGCTGTCGCACCATCTTTCCTGCTTCACTCCACCTCCAAGGCCTTGCCTGGCCCAGATCTAAGCAGCTGCCAATGGGGTAAGCCTTCCTTTTGTGTTTGTGCTCATGTAGATTGCGTGTGTCCATTATGCAGTTATCAGCTATGGTGTTCAGTTCTGCCCTGATTGGTTTGCACAGGCTTCTGCAGACTTTAATTTCCTCCTCAGAGAACGTGAGTTGAAACAGAAAAGCAGCAGCACTGATACTAACGGCAAGGTTTCATTTTTGTGTGAAAAGCTCAGACGTGCAATTAGAATGTCAAAGTATCTGATGATTCTTGAGAAATCATCACATCGTTACATCTGATCACACAGACAGCAGGGAAGGTTCAAAACCTCCCTCAAACTTTACTCAAAAATTAAAATGTGCATTAGTTAGGATGCATGGAGATAAGGAAGGCACAGCTTTAGATTTCACACCAGGTAGACCTGCAGCACATCCTGCCTCTCCCACAGCTTGAACTCGTCTTACAGTGGGAATGTGATGTTTGAGTTTTGAACTGCCATATGGTAAAATAAGCATGAAATTTGGCAATTTCCTTCTTCTGCAAAGCTGGCATTATAAAAGAGAAAATGGCTAAAATTTGTCAGAAAGCGCTTGATTTACTGTGTAATTTTGTAATTACCTAATCAACACATCATTCTGTCTGATTTGTAAAAAAAAAAAAAGAAACATCATATTTTGAAGAGAGAATCAACTCAGTTTGTACTAAATCCAATTTACACAAATAGTCAGTGAGAGAGAAATAAAAATATTTCATTTAGTTTTTTTCTTTTACTGTCAGTAGACAAGCTAAAGAAAATGAGACTCTCAATACAGTTTCTTACAAAAGTATTCATACGCTCTGAAGGTTTCCACTTTTCATCACATTAGAAGCAGCTTCACTGAGACTTTTTCAATGAATTAGAACAGAGCTGAAAAGTTAATATATTTAGTAACTCAATTCCAAAATGTTAAACAAATTATACTGAATATTACACACAGACTGATACAGCAACATGCCGAAGAAAGTTGCTGAAGTATTTGATCTAACTAGAAAACACTATTTGCTATGTGTGAAAAAACAGCTCTGCATATCATCATGTAAGTTCCCCCATAAGTTCCCCCATAAGTTCCCCCATAAGTTTTGCAGGACAAAGTACTACCAATGTACAAAGTACATGGCAGTCTTATGCTGCAGGAATGTTTGTCTTCAGTCAGTGCAAGAAAGCTAGTCAAAGTTGATAGAAAGATGGATGAACAACGGGTATTCCTTGAAAAAAAAACCCCAACTTAAACAGCCAGCTGGTGATCTAATGGATTGGTTTTGATCAAAGTGTATTTATATATGAATGGTTTAGTCAAAGTATTGACCAAATTTAACCTGACAATCTCAAGCAAGACTTAAAATTGACATCCATGTGCAGGTGCACCCCAATAAACAAGAATATTATTGAAAAGTTTATTTATTTCAGTAACTCAGTTCACTAAGTGAAACACATTAAATAGATTACTACTCACTGATGTTTTCAAGCTTTTATTTCTGTGTAATTATGAGGATTTTTCCACTTACACCTAATATGAACACAAAATCTAAGATTATAATATTACATCAGACTAATAAAAAATATTTCCAATACAGAAATATGACCTTTATGAGAAGCATGTTTAAAACCTGGTTAAAGGTTCAATTCAAGAGGTAGGCTATTTTTAATCTGACAAGATTTCTTGCAAATCATATTCCAATTTACTGAGTTGCACCTCTTGTGCAAGTAAATAAGAGAGAAAAACAACATAACAGCTGTGTACTGTAAAACAAGGTGTAATTGTTTTTTCTTGCTCTTAAGTTTAGAATCTGCTGCTATGTCCAGAAGTAATTTGTTCAAAGAACATAGTCATGACTTTAAAGTTTAGGAAGTTGTTATTTCCTGAATACATGATAAAAATGAAAAACAAGCACTGTTTCTCACTAAAATTGAATGAAGCAGCTGCAGTGTGAAGATGAAGATTTTATGAATACAAAAACTAATGCTTGTCTAAAGGAAAAGTAGCTAATATCTATTAGCTACTTTCTATTAGCCACCTTGAAAACACCCATGTTTTCAAGGTGGCATCTTGAAAACAATATTATTAAAGGCATTGCTAAAAATTTCAAACATTGCCTTTAAGGGCAAAAAAAATATGTACTTTATAGTAAGTGATGCTGGAGTTAGAGTATCAGCTATTTAAGATCAAATTCACTGCTTCTTTCCCAAAAACATTCATGACCTGCTACCAGGTACGTGTGCAGCAGCTGGAAGTGTTCATAGCGGCCCTCTAAATCAAAAGGTGTTCCAAAGTACCTTCCTCCAGGCGCAAAATAAAAGAAAAGTCGAGGGGTAATTTTATTGTCCAGAACAAACTCCTTTCAATCTTTCAGCGAGATGAATACTAATGTCAAGACCGCAGGCAAGCCTTGGATGTGTTTTATTACCCTCCCGATGCCTGCAAAAATAGTTTGAGCGGAGAAAAATGATCATCAGATTTTCTTTCAGTCGGAGGGACATGCAAATTGGAGAGAGGTCAGAGGAGAATTTAAAGAATGTGGTCAAAATATTCTGCAAATGAAGGAAACTGTGCAAAATTCATACTTGTGTAAACCTCTACAGACATCTGTTTAAATCAGGAATTAAATTTAAGAGCCTCTTTTAATATGATGTTTAATCTGATGAGACACACTATTCATTTTTTAAGGTTATACTCTAATAATTTTTACTTCCCATCAGTCCATTTTAAATTTTGCACTGTTTGACCTTTTAGGCAATTTGAAAGATGGTGTTAAAATGCATATTTAATGGCTGATTTTACAGCCTAATGTGCATTTGACATTAAAAACAAGAAAAGTGCATATTAATGAGCTTATTTCTCATTTTCTCCATGTTTCAACTGTATACTCCAGTAAATGATGGCAGAAAATCAGTAATTTAGGTCTTCATTTCTAAACTCAGCCATTCATCTATTGCCTACAGTGGATGTGTACCGGACCATGGTGGTGACATTGGTAGTACTTTGTCCCGCAGTCAGCTCCTGCTCAAGACACTTCACCCGCCTTGTCTGTTAGCGGTGGTCAGAAGTCAAGGTGAAACAACACTTAAAATATATTAGAATATTAATTTTCATGTCACAAATAGTAAAATACATATAATGAATCAACCTCTTGTTTGGAGGATATTAATTAAGCAAAGATTTTTTTATTTAGATATTCAAACAGCAGTTGGAGCAGCATCCAAACCATTTTGTGGCACCAAAACAGCAGAATGACTTGACAATAAAATCACTGAGGTTCCTTGGTCACTAGACTGTGTTCATTGTCTATGCCAGTGACCAATTCTGTGTACTGGTCGATCACCTTCATTACTGATTCCAGTTCTACCTTTGCTATTCATCCTAGCTTCAGCATACAGATCTCACTGGAGACCCGAGGAATGCAGCTGAATTCAGAAATGTTTCTGTGGAGACGGTGTGAAAAACCCAGCAGTGTTTTACTTCGAGATGTTTAAACTGCATGTCTTTTTCCAGCTGTGAAAATCCATCCTGTTATTCAGGGGACAAACCGTCAAAACCAGTAGTGTGGTTAGCTAATGGTTCTGCTGCCCAGGGTATTTATCCAACATTACATTTGGTCAGGCAGCTACCAGTTCATAACACTATGTTACTGTAGAGCTTCTGAGGTGTCAATACACCTCACATATTGATTTGAACAACTTTATTGTTTAATTGGTTTAATGCATTCAACTATCTGCTTGTTTCATAAGCACACCTAGTAAATACTACTTTTGATTCTGTAAAATACTTACGAAATCAAATGTTTTTTTGAACATCTCGTTTGTACACAACTGGAATTAAGAATAAAACAATAGCTCAGATCATTTTTAAAATGTTTTCCATATATTAATTGCAGAACAATTTGTTTACATCCATATTTTACCACATTTTTCAAAAAGGTTAAAAAAAATTCTTAAAGGTTTACTTTAAATCAAAACGTGCCAGCTCTGCAGCTTAATATTACCCACCAAGGCAGACCACCAGCAGCAGAATGTTTCCTTTTTTACAGTTTATAGTACTGTAATCTTTAAAGCACTGTGAGAGTGAAATCTCATAAATTATTCAGTGTCAGACGAATTATACCAACATGCCAAAACTGAATTAAAATAAAACAAATTATCTATGGGTAAGTGCACTCCCTATTTAACAAATAGAAAGAAATACTTTTGTCACGTTCTTTGTCTTTTCTTTTTACTTTAGATTTCAATGTCCTTCACCAAAATAATTAAATTGGAATTTAGAATTAACACTCGACAGGAGTTAAATCAAACTGTGCTAAAGTGTCACTGAGTAGCATTGTCTTTTTGAGCATTGACCTTTAAAATCCTCCAGTGACCACAAGTGACCTTTCAGGAACAAAGAAAGCCAGAAAGTAACTGCAAATGACATACTTACTCTTTCCTTCCAGTGATTAGATAGCTCTTGGGCTTAGCATGCAACATCATTAAATGAAATTAAAAGGTCTGATGGGCTTTCAATATTACCAGTGTTGATGAATATACTTTACTTTTATGAAATCAAGTAAAATTGAAGTTAAATTTTTTTGTGTTTGATTTAGCTTTTACCTTTATCTGTAAAATCAGTAACACTTTCTTTAAATGTAGACTAAACCTTTCACATTAGGAGGGATGTGATGAGAATTTCCACCGGTTCATTTATGACCCAAGTTGGATTATACTTTTATTACCTTTCTTTATAGCTTCCTCTGTCTTGCTGATGTTTAACTGGACATGTAGAAAATGTGATGTGTCCATAAACACAATACATAATGTGAGATAACAAAGGATATCTCTATTCAATCTATGGTTTTACATTTTATTTTTACTTTTAGGTAAAAGTATGAATAGGATTCCCCTCTATATTTAAGGGTAGTGTTTCTAAAGTGAGCCTTTTTGGATCAGTGAAAATAAAAAATAAAGATGACTTGAGTAAATAGAGTAAATGCAAAATCCAATTTTTAAATGATAATGTAATTTATTAAGACACAAAGCTACATTGGCCATTAAGGGCTTTATTACAATTGGCTATTTCAACATGACAAACACACATTAAAACTGGTTGTTGACTACAGCAAGGAGGCTAAAATTAAACTTCTGCAATGGGGTTCCCAATGCACTAATCTCAACTGTATTTAAAAAAATAGTTGGCTGCATACAAAAATTGTACAAGAATCTTGTATATGACTACATAAAACATGTATGTATACAAAGTAAAATTTAGCATAAATTAAAGTTGGAGCACCCTTGTTTTTAAAATGTGTTGGGTTTTTATCCACAAAGTTAGTGGTCAGAACAAAGAAAGTAAAACCTGTAATTAATCATTTTATGGCCATAAGAAATGTATTGCCTTAGTAAAAGCAAACTGTCCAAAGTACCACAGGTGGAACAGTTTGGAAATAAATACTTTTTTAAATAATTCAAATAGAACTGAAATATTTACACTCTCATTGACAGAGATTTTGGTTCTTATTCAGAAGTACAGAAGCATTTCAAACAAGCAGTAAAAGAATATTGTTGAGTGTCTGGATGTTGTGGATGTTTTTAAGTGTGAAATATGTGTGCGTGTGCATGTGTGTGTGAGAAAGAGAGAGACAAAGAGAAAGAGATCCTTCAGCAGGCAGCATTCATGCATTCATTCATGTGTGCGTGCAGAGCCTGTCTATGTATGTTTACACACAAATTTGATTATGTTAGTCCTTGCGTCTTCTGCATGGAAATCAACAATAACATTATGACCCATGGGAGCCTATTAAGCAGAGGCCTCTCCACTGTGGTTGGGTGTGTGTTTAAAAATAGGAGCCATGTGTTTGAGTGATGGGTGAACTTCTCCAGTTTACTCAGAGGGACTCAATTAAAACGAGGCCGATTTTCCACCCTTACTTCCCTCACCTGCAGGATAATTACTCAGGTGCAGACCTGAAAGATGGTCCACTTATAAGGCTCTTGTTGTGAAGACTTACTTCCAATTATTCAACCAAAATGTGGTGGCTTAAATTCCTCAAGCTCCTATAACATAAATCATTTATAGCAATAAGAAGACTTTTTTTCAGAACTTGATGTGAAGTTGAGTTCAGCTGAAAATAGTGCAAAGATTTCATAACCAGTGGTAAGGAGGAAAGAGGATAAGTGTTCAGGAAATTCATTTCAGTCCATAAATGCACTCTGGACTGACAGACGTTGGAGAGTACGTGTTAAAAAAATCATTAACCAATGCCTGAAAACTCCATCTTAATGATTGCACGAAAAAATATGTACAAGTCCATTTTACTGTAAATAATTTAGTTTATTTCCATGACTCAGTTCAAAAACTAAAACTCACATAATGTGTGAAGAAATCATGTTTCTTAATTTTGAAGATTGTGGCTTGAAGCTAAATCGGCTTGGAGAGTCATTGACGACTTCCACAAGAAAATGTAAGCCACCAAATATAATTGGAAGAATAATGATATAGAAGAAGAATATGGATGTTCACAAACTGGTGCAGCCGAGCATTTTAATGGAAAGTTGAGTAGAAGGAAAATATTCTGGTAGAAAAACGTGCACAAGCAACAGGAATAAGCACAGCCTTGAGAAGACAGTAAAGCAAAGCCCAATCAAGAGTTTGGGGGAGGTTCAGACAATGACTGGACTCAGAGTTTCAAGAAACAAGAGTCTGTGTCTGTGTTAATGGGCAACAAGAATCCTGGTGACAGCCCACTACAGAACAAAGGATATCAGAAGTGTCCTTTCAGGTCCAAGCAGAAAACGAGCTGGACTGTTGAACAAATGTCCAACATTCTCTTTTTAAATTAAAATAACTGCATTCCAACGTCCCAGACACTGCATAAGACCAAATTTGTTTAAGATCCAATGTGAAGTGCCTACACTCAGTGGTGATATAAAGAGCCATGCTGGTGTCAGTGCCTCTGCTGAAAAACTTTATAGAGTGTTCCATTTGGATGAGGTACCGGGCCACATAACCAAAGTTCTAATATCTGTTTTAATGATCATACTGTCATTTTCTTTGATCTGAACTAAACCCTGCAGAGAATTTACCAGGCACTGTCAAAACAAGGATAAGAGACTATAGGAATCCTGACCAAGTATTGAGTGCCTTCACTGTGCAGAACATAGGCAGACTTTTCAAAAGATCAACATCTCAGAATTTAAAATGCATTTTCATTGATCCTGTGTAATCTGATTTTCTTAGAAATTTAAATTCAGGTTATTAAATGTAAGCTGTAATCATCAAAATAACAGAAATAAAATTGAAATGCACCACTTTTTTTGTGAAATGTATACTACCAGAGTTAATTTTTTATTTTTTTATTTATTTATTTATTTTTTTATGAATTACTGGAATAAATAAACCCACTTTTCTATATTCTAATCTACTAAGATGGACTTTCACTGCATATCAAACAAGTATTCCTCACATTAAAGCAAATCTTTACATGTTTTAATCCATCTTTTTAACTTACACTACTGCTAGCCTTATTATATGTAAGGAAATTTAAAATGTTGCAAGAAATACCCGGATCATCACAAAGTCCAGAAAACAGAGGATCATGTTTACCTTCATCGGGTTGTACGTGTTTCAGTGCCTGTGCTGTGATCCTTAAATGGGGTGCAGTGTGCTATCACAGCAGGACAGCTGCAGAGGCATGTCGCTGGAGTGTACCACCAAGAAGACTTCATGCTAATTGGACTGTCAGCATGTTCATTACAAGACCAGACAAAGCCGGACAGAAGGACTGAGATGGGTAAAAACGCACCCCGTGATGTTTTGGTTCCACAGCGTGGAACTGTGCTCAAAAACACAGAACATAACAGGGATGACAGGCTTTCTTATCTTCAACATTGCACAGAGAAACAGCACGACATTACTGGCAGCCAAATAGAAGAGGATAAATCTGAATGACTTCAAGTCGATTCCTCAAGTTGCCATTTGTGTGCATGTGTGCGTGCGTGTGCGAGTGTGTGTGTGTGCATGTGCCTTGAATATCTCAAACTCAATTTTCTCTTCTTCTCTTGGCAATGTGAAGCCAAACATAATGCCAAACATAATGCATACAAGTCTTTGTGCATTAGCATGAGCAAATACAATGTGTCAATCAAATGTCAGCAGATTTTCTCACAAGAATACAGACATGCACGGATCCCTTTGAGCAACAAAAGTAAGGTTGATGTTATCTGCTGCCAGTCTAAGCTATGTATTACAGAAAGTAATGACCCAAATGTAATCTCATACACAATGTGTCTCTTTCTCTAATTTTGAAAAAAAAAACTCTCCGGCCTTTAAATAGATTTGTTATAAAACGTTTGAATTGGTGAAACACAATAAAATTAAAGAAATGCTTCAGTAAACATTGATCTATGTTTACATAAAATGTAACATGACTAAAAACAGCAATAACTATGCTACAGATAGAGTTTCAAAGGTTAGCCTCATGAAAGGACAATAACGGAATTTTAGCAAAACTTAAAAATTAATGTTCACAGATGTTATAAAATCGCATCATTTATAAAATCTCTTTGAAATATAGAGTCCTTGAACATCATAAGTAATGAATGATATAATTTTGTTTGCGTTGCAAACTAATAAACTAGAACTTAGAACTTAGGTGTGACCGCTTCTGTGATCTAGCTAAGAGGTGTACTTTATGTTTTAAAGGGATCTTTCTATCCTCCATCCATCCACATAATTCTGTGCAGTCTTGATTTGGGATACACCTTGAGTAGGTAGGAAAATTTTGAATTTCCAAATGGCCAAACATTCCTGTCTATAGACTTTGGGTAAAAATTAGATGAGCTGCATTGCTGTGGCCTGTGATGCCATTCCATGATGAATATCTTTATTGTCACATAAATATTCAGTTGAAAATGTTATCTTAAATGCATAATTGGCTTTTTATCAAAATGTGGTTAACATTTTACATTTTATTTCACTGTATCAAAAGACTTATTGAAAGAAAAAGAAAACATTAACTTTTTCTAGCTTTTTGTTTCTAGAATTTGAGATTACTGGTTGTGTATTTCCCGCAAGTTATTATTGATCAGCAGGAGCTTCGCACACCCTGCCAATGGAAAGGTAACAATCTGTTCCAGGGCAAAGGGCCTCCTTACTCGTGAAGCTTATACTGAAGGACACAAGACAGTTAATTTGGAGATAGAAGCTTACAGCAACCAGAGGGAATCCACTTTCTAGCTCCCACACTTGAGACTCAAATGGCACTACTAACACTGTAATCTAATCACAGGCCAGTGTGGTAATGGTGTCCTCAGCTCAAGCGCCAGGAAACTCCTGGGCATACAAGCAATTAATTAAGTTAATTGCCTGGTTCACTTAATTGATTACCTTGTTATTTTTGCTAGCCTTGATAAGGCTCTCTTCCACAGTGAGATAATGTAGACATAATGTGAGCATTAGCCTATAGGCAGCGCTGGCTTCAGGTAGCATATCTTTTCTGCTCCTCTCCTGATTCCTGACTCATTTAGTGAAATACCAAAGTGTGCTGGGTATGCAGTACCAGGTAATTGATGCCAAATTACCTTTTCATTGTCATAATGTATAATTAGCTTTATTTATAAGCCATTAACCCAAGGAAAATTGATTAAAATGTATGAGGGTCCCGTCACCAAGCAATGCCAAAGTCACAAAGATAAAGGTTGGTTAAAGAACATGGCATACTGTTGAGCTACATTGTGCTATTGATCAGCAAAATAACAACAAGGAATGTGGGTAGATACTTTAACCTACAGTGTTGGACAGAAGTTTACATACCTTTATCATCTGCATAAATATTATTGATTTTGGCATCTTAAATTCATACATACAGTCAGAAATGTATGTATCACATTACAAATTTATTTAACTATCTCTTGCAAGTTGTGTAGAAACTGGATGCCTTTTGTTGTCATAAATCTGGTTTAAATCTGGCTGGACATTTGAACACTCTTTTCGTCAGCAGTGGTACAGCTCACTTAACCTGCTTGGTGTTCTAACTTTTAAATATGGATTTAACTATCTGAGCACCATTACAATTAGATGAATTGATGCTTCAAAGTTATGGAACAAGTACCAAATTCTTATTTTAAAATATCATTGAAATTGGATCTTATATTTTCATTATTGTCGAAAGCATGAATTGTCAGAATCTAAGAGAAACAAAAGTCCCAAATTATCATGACATCACTGCCATAACAAGAGTGATTATAAAGTTTTATCTGGCACTGCAGATTAGTAAAGTCAGACGTATTTCTCAGCATCAGATTTGTCCTCAGACAGATGCCATTTTAACTCGACTTTAGGGTAGGGCAGCCAGTTTCTCTCTCTGCTCCCTTTGCCCTCTATCCCTTCGCCTCCTCTTTCTTTGTTCCCTGTCTGAAACGACCCAATCATGCCCTTCTCCACTCTTGCTCACTCTTCTCCATTCTGTTCTCCATCTCACACTGTTCCTCCTTCCTCTCCTTTCGCCATATTTCTCAGTGCTTATGAAAGATTACTATTCCTCCTTGCCTCAGTGTGTTACTTCCCTGGCCGCAATCTTTCCTGACTACTATGACCTTGTTAGAACTTGATAATAAATGATAACGAATGAATATAAACGCCTGCAAGAGAAGCTGTATGTGTTCTTTTACTACCTTCGGCTTTACCCTTGAAGACAGCTTTACCCTTGAAGATGAATGCGCATAGGCACTTCATCACCAGTAAAAAATTATTAAGAACTGAGCTAGTGGTGGTAAAATAGCCGTCATTCTGTTTGGTTTTTACTAAAATGGAGATTCTTTCTGAAAATTATTGAGTAGAAAACTTCTTCCTAAAGTTCCAATAAGGCTTGCTGAAAAATAAGCATCACCCACTTCGCAGGCACACCTTGATTTTTTTTTATACATCTTATAAAAGCCAATTACCATTCTCTATCATGCTCCATGGCACCATTAAATGAGCTCATTAAAAACCTTTAGGATTACAAATCAAAGTAATTGCCAATTAGGATTTACCTAATTGTTAAAATCTTCCAGGATCTGATGCTTTCTCGCTACGTTTGTGGCGCTGTGTGGAGCCATAGTTCTCCATGTACTTGTTTATCGGTGGCACCATTGTGATGATTGATGTGCACAAGCGGAACCAGCCGGGACCGCATTTTGATTTACTCCACACAGTAAATACTACCGCTGAGGCAGAAAGGAAAAGGGAGTGCAGTAACTGAAAGAGCTAAACTCGTGTCTTTATCTCTAAATTGTGCAGACATGGTATTTCCCCTCAGTTTCTTACTTGAGCCTTCTGACTTTCTATAAAAGTGATAAAAAATAATATTTATGGGTTGGGAGAATAATTAGACTGCTTTACAATGACTCGTTAAATCTGGATGGGCTTAGCAATGTAAATTGCAAAAACAGCTACCTTCCTTACCAATATGGCAGTGCTTAAAAATTTATTTACCATGTTCACCATCTTATTTTCCAGGAGTAAGGAAGCTGTTTTCAGATCCTATTTTTCCTTTGTGAACTAAACTAAAATATTTGCCCTAGCCAACAAGTCTGTGCAATTTTCTTGTGAACATCAAAATTATGTTCCCCTTCTATCATGTATACTAATATTACCAATCAAGTTCTGCCAGCTGCATTTCTGAAAGCCCTGGATTTTATTTAGGGGTATCAGAGTTGAGGGAGGTTTGATACACCATGCTTTTTTCAAATATTATTTTTGCCCAACGGTTTGAAAAATAAGTGTAATTTTCCTATTTCTCTTCATTTCCTCTCTCACACAGTCTGAAAAATATTTTTTTTTAAAAATGACTTGGCTCAACCTTGTGAAGCAGTTCACCCTCTCACTGGTCTTAGTAGATCACATACAATAATTATTCAAGCCCTTACCTCTAGTTATTATTCTCTATTCATATCAATGCTTGTTCAAAGCATGGTTTGATCTCACTGTCAACCTCCATTATAGAAATGTTGACCCCTACCTCTCCACCCCCATATAAACTGGTGTTGAGCCTTAGATGTGCAGTTGAAGTCATGTAGGCTGCTCTAAAGTCAATGCTTAAATCAAGAGGTTGGCTTGCTCTTTCCACA
This sequence comes from Poeciliopsis retropinna, assembly GCA_010277075.1. Classification (NCBI taxonomy): domain Eukaryota; kingdom Metazoa; phylum Chordata; class Actinopteri; order Cyprinodontiformes; family Poeciliidae; genus Poeciliopsis; species Poeciliopsis retropinna. Next base: position 8,156,832 of record VMRM01000024.1, on the reverse strand, counting down.
AATCCCCCTCTGTGAAGACATAAGAAAGAATCAGAAAGCTCTTCTTAATGTTTTCCTTAAATCCAATGGGAGGCTCTAATTATCTGAACAAAAGCTTATAAGCCAGAGCAAGCTGTCAATTAAGCATAGCTGTGGCTCAGCTGACCAACACAGCTCCCATATGATTTGAAAAAGTTTGGGGTTTATTTCAGACTTTGATCATAAGAAATTTTAGTACACTTTGTGCATTGTACATCAGAAAGCTCGTTAATTTGCTGCATGATACATCTAAGTGCCCCAGGGGTTAGCTATGTAAACAAAGGCCTCAGTGAAACACTGACCATTTAAATAGCCCTGTAAATCAAATTTGGCCACGGGGAGTCAGGAGCCAATTTTCTTACCATCTATCACAGTTTATGGAGCTTTGGAACAATATATGGACATGCCGATGGGTTTCTCTAAATTAACTGAAAGGGGCATGATGGAGAACTGCCCTCAGTGGAACATTGTGGGTTAATTTCTTCCTTCCCACTGAGTTGTAAAGGATGAATTTATCAAGAACCGACAGCAAAGGTTTCCCAGTGTGAACTGCCTGTCTGGTTCACGTGGACGAGTTATCTCATACAGCCTGAAATATTCATTAAGTTTTTCTCATGCATTTGTCCGTGTTGCATCTGAAATTGTCTTTTCCTACTTAGATCTCCTTCACACATCCTTTCATACTGTTGTTTCCACTTCCAAGTTCCGAAGTTGTGCTCAATAGAGCTATGTGCAGGAGGTTTTCTGGTAGGCAAAAAAAAAGAGAAATGAATTAAAACACAGGCAGTTTTATTTGTTGGCAGGCTTGTGCTTATGGTGCTTGAATGTGAACTGTGGGCATTGCTTCTAAATGCTTGAGAATCCTCTTGTGAAGGAGTTGGTTACTTTTGGCTGAAAATAAACCTTTGAAATGCTTAGCCACTTTGCAGGCATTTTGACTGATAAAACATATTTATAAAAATAGACTTTTTAAATTAATTTTAAAAGAAACAGAATATTCAGAAAAGCCTAGTGAGAGTACTCCTAAATCAAACAGGATGAGATTAGTCTTTTTTTATGATTTCCTCACATGCTGTATTAAGATGAATTTATTATTAATGTATTTACATCACCTTTTCACTTTGTGTTAAGCTACTAAAAACTTTGATGTATTTTATTGGGATTTTAAGAAGAACTCTAAGTACAAGATTTAGTATTTTATATACTTTTTTACCGTCATATTAATTCAGTCTACTGTATAAATACTTGAGAAATACTAAAGCAAATTATTAACAGGTATATAATTCTACCCATTAGCCATTCAGAGTTCATATTTTAAACTGTTTAAAAGGTACAAAGATATAAAAGTGAAAAACAAAATTAAACAATATGAAACGTTTTGCAATGCACTGTAAAACAGAGGACAACTCCAAACTATGTTGCTGATTTCTTTTCTTGTTTTTTCAGTTCAGTTGCTTTCTGAAAAGCGTTCATTGTATTTCTGAATACCAGCCAGTCTTTGGAAAACAGCACACTCAGTCACCTGATCTTTGGTGTCCTCCACTGCAGCTGCAACATGGCAGCAGTAATAGAAAACCATAAAAGGCTTGTACGTGATGACAGACTAATACCAACTGATTTAAACTGTGGCAGACCTAGCAGACTTATACCTTCTTAATGGCTGAGACAAATGCAGGTGTAGGAGCCAGTAGCCTGAGGTCAATAATCTTTGTTTATTGTCTTCATTACGGGAAAACTGCAAATGTTAATAAAATCAATCCTTTTCCATGAGTAAAATAGCCCAGAATGTAAAGCTCCCTGCTTTGTTTTAGGATTGAATCCTCTTGATAAATTTGCAGGATAACAATCAAGACATTGATTATGTGCTGTGTGGGATTTCAAACATTATTTTGTTTTTTTATTTTTGCTGCTTTTTGGAGAACATGAGAGGAAGGCACAGAGTAGGAGACCAGCTGCAAAGAGGGAAGCAGAATGACTGTCTGGGATTCAATTCAACGGAACTAATATTAGCAGTTATACTGTTGGGCAAATGTGCTTGTATGGCTCACAATACACACACACACACACACACCCGCACACACACACCCCCCCACACACACAGTAATTTGAATCCCCTTTCCAGAGATGAGTGGCAGCATGAAATGTTGAGGAGAGGCATGACCAGGACGTGACTAGCTTCCTGCCCTTGCTTTGAATGCTAAAAGGCTCACAAATGGGTTTGCAGGAGTTAAATGAGAACTAATCTGGTCTGAATAGTTATCAGGTAAACTTAGTTATCTGGTAACTAAGTTTGCACAAACTGGGCTGTGCAGCCACAGAGGCCAGTGGTCAGAGTGGCTGCAGCCAGGATGACTGCTAATTAGCCTGATGTAGAACAGTAGGGTCATGTGAGTGGGTTAAAATCAAATAGGGGGAGAACATCTGTAACACTTCCACAGCTACAGTGCCTTCTAAATGTATTCTTTTTGAATTTTATTTAATAGACCAGCACAATTTCCAATGCTCAGTTGTGAAGTGGATGAAAAAGATACAAACTTTTAAAAGTTTTTTAAGATAAAAATCAGAAAACCGCAGCATGCTTTTGTATTAGCATCCTCTGAATCAATATTTTGTAGGAACATCACACATCCATTGCCTATATCTGCCTATCTTTGCAAGGTTGTGGGTGCTTATCTGCAGTGTTTATTTGGTCAAGAAACAGTGGGCACCCATAAGAAAACATTTAATAGCAAGACAGGCATGAGAGACAGCCAAAGCACCTCGAGAAAACCCACATATGAATGGGGGGAAAAAAAAACATGCACATTCTGCACAACTCCAGTTTTAGCAAAATTCTATTTTGCTAAAACTATTTTTAGCAAAATAGTACAAATCATTCAGATTGGCTTTAAAGCGACAGTGAACATAAATGTTTAAAGTCTTATCACAGATTCTTATTGAAATTGAAATCTGGACTTTGACTTGGCCATTCTGACAGTTCAGAATCGAAGCCCTTCATTCGTAGCTTTATTTATATGTTTAAGAGTTGTTGTCCTTCTGGAAGGTGGACCACCATCCCAGTTTCAAGTCTGTAGCAGCCTCTATGCACAACATGATGCTACCTCTACCATGTTTAACTGTTTGCATAGTGCACCATAAGAAAAGTTTTAGAAGTTTATGGATGCAATTTTGTTAATTGTATGATGGAAAGGCTGGAGGAGTATATATTCTTTTAGATCCATTATCTGCTTCTCTCTATATAGCCTTTTAATAACCTCTCCATTAATCTTTTTACACCTACTTAATAATGCTTAGAGTCTTAGAGTGACTGCTGGAATTCATCACAGCATCAGTCATTGGGTAAAAGACTGAAAATGATCTGAAGAATAAGACCAAACATACACACAACCTGCAGGGGAATTTGATCACAAATGAACCTCACATGCATGTTTTAGACTCATAGAGGAACTGGAAGTGTCCACGGAAGATCCACATAACGTGCGAAATATGGAAACTCCTCCTCTACCAGCCAGGCTTTGGAGCGGCCAACTTCGAACTGTGTGAGGCACCAGGACCAACTACTGGAGCCGCCTTACAGCCAGCTTTCCAATTATCTTCAGACACAAAGAAAACAACATAATACACAAAATTTCTAGTGTGTCAAAGCAGCAGGATTTTCAAGAAACTTTTTCTATTGAATTCTTTTGATTAAATTCCTTTTTAATCCACATCTTTATGTACTTACTAAAAAAGTAAGTAACAAAAAACAAGCAAACAAAAAAACAAACAAACAATGAATTTGAAGTCTTTGAGGGTTCCACTTCCAAAGCACAAAACAATGCCTTTCCTGGCAGCGTAATATGGCCATTGTTGCAGGTAATAGTTCTCCAGCAGACTTCCAGACTTTGTGTGGTAACACTGCCACCTTCTGGTGAAAATTGATTAAGCCTATGCAAAGAATTGGCTTTACACAGGACTGTACTGCATGTAGTTCATAACATTTGCACCAATGCTTAATCAAGCAGATAATGAGCAATAAAACTTGAGGCTATTGGTGTGAGTGTTTCTGTCAAAACTCATGAGACAGAGGGAGCCTTCAGTATAAATATTTATGCCTGCCAAATAGATCAATGGCAATTAAAAAGGTCAAGGGCAGATGATGATGAATGTCCGTTGTATGTATTGATAAAATTTGACCACAATAATGAATTACAAATGACACACTTACACACAAGCTTCAGACAGCAGAGAAAATCAAAGGAATTAATTCATTGATCATGCTTAATCTGTCATAATTAATTCCATAGGAACAACGGTGATGAGAGCAAGTCTCCATTAAGCAGATAAATTATTCAGCAGGAGGATGTGGTGGACCCAAGACAAATGAGCTTGTGGGACCGGTTCAGCAGCCACGGACTAAAGCTAATTAAAAGCCATTCTTGGAAAAAAAGCAGTTTTTCTTGTTGTTTCGATATGTCTATTTGGAAACATTACAACGGGGAGGCTTAGGTTGGAAGTGGGAAAAGTTTCATCTTTATTTCAGCTGATTTGACTTTATTATGTCTGTCATGAACAATCTCAAGCTGTTCGTGCCACACATGTTAAATTTACTAAACACACCTCTTTATGTGAAAGTTTATCAGCTAGAGATTTCATATTAATTTTTTTGTTCGGATATACGCGTTTTTAACAAATAGAAACCAAAACCTGTGAGTAAACGTGATTTGCAGCTTTTCTGAATATAGACTGTTCTATAACGCAAAGATTGGATTTTGGTTGTAAACATTGCTTGGATTTTTTTTATTAAGCTTGCAATAAATTAGAACATCAATTTCTATGAACAAAAACCAACATAATATATTTTTAACACTTCAAGGCATGCTCATGTACCATATTTATGGATTCAACACTTTCTCTGATCGCTTTTTGCATACATTTTTAAATCACTGTGACATGGAGGCAGGCAGTGGAGACTACCTGTTGCTTTGATAGCAGCCTTCAGCAAACCTGATCTTTCATCTTCCTCTTGAAAAAAATCCCTTCGATTTTCAATGGGCATTTAGGTCAGAAGAGTTTGCGGCCAAACCAGCCCAGCGAAATCATGATTAAATCAGGCAGTGTGGGCAGGTAAAAAGTCCTACTGGTATATGAAACCAGTATTTTTACTAAAGAGGGAAGCATGAAGTGTTCTAATATCTCTAAAGCTTCTGTAAAAAAAAAAAAGCAATTAAGAGAAAAACTATTTTATGTCAAAAATTGGTGGAGACGGTCCAATATATTTACGCGTATGAGGTGTATTTGTGATGAATCAGGACATTTTATCCAATATAATTCCAGATGTTTTATTCAAATTACTTTTCAACATTTACAGGTAGATTGTAGGCACAGGGTAAGACACACAAGCCCCAATATTTGTGTACATTTGGATATTTTTTCTTAAATTCCTGTTTCTGACAGATCAAATGTCTCTAATCAGATAGTCGTTTTACACTCCTAAATATTAGGAAATCTTTCATCAAAAACTGACTTGGATCTACCATTGTTTCAACCAGATTTTCACACTTCAAGCTCTTTTTCATATTTCAAAACTCATTTTACTTCCTGTGATAAATCAAATCAGTTTAATCACAATGTTTTCTGCATGTGGGGACTCAAAGAACAAACTGCTACATAACAGGAAATATAAAAACAATCACATGAGGGCACTGATCTTTCACATAAGCAATACAGGAAAAGCACTGCTATGTACACACAGTTTGGGCATTAACCCATGTATCCGAGTACAGACATATGGGAGGTTAAAATATGAATAGCTCTAGATTTTGCATAATTTCTCCAGATTGTTTTTAATTACTTGAATAATCCAACAAATTATACAGCATTCTGAAAAAAAAATTGTCATAACATTTTGTAAGCGTCCAGCCCTCCAGTAAGAGTCGTCTTCTTTCATCCAAAGCAGACAGAGAGGACTAAAAGAAGGTCTCTCTGCAGAGCGGGCAGGTGGACTTGTTGCTGGAAGTGAACCATTTGTACTGTAGAAAAAGAAAAAGGCAATATCAACGCAGGCTGCCACTGGTTGCTTAAAGTATATTAATACTTCAAAATCACATGTCTCACCAGACAAGCAGAATGGAACTTCTTCTTGCAGGTACGACAAGCTTTCTTTGGCAGGGAGTAGTTGGAGCCGTGAATAACAGAGAAACAGATCATGCAGTCCTCGATGCCCTCGAAGCGCTTATCGACGTTGTTCTTCCACAGAGCCAGGCCCTCCATTATGCTGCCATTCTGACCATACAAACAATGTTGTTTTTTTTACCCACTAATTCCAGCAAATAAAAACACCCGGCACTTTAAAAACACCTGAGTCTTAAGTGCCTTAAAAGAGTGTATTAATTGTTTTTTCTACCTGATGTATGAGGTAGGTGCTGAGCTGCAGCATCCAGTTCCTCCACTGCTGCACGGCGACGCCCACACGTCTCCCACTCTCCACAGTGATGGAGCCCAGAGGGTAGTTCTGCGGCAGCTGAATCACCAACTCAATGTAGATATCATCCACTGAGTACATGGCAATCACCTCTCGCGCTGCTGAGCGGGCTTTAACCTGAGGATACATGATTAAAAAAAAAAAATATATATATATATATATATATATATATATATATATATATAGTCTTAATACCATAGGGCGGTCTTCCAGTCAGATAATCAGGCAGCGGATATACAATTAAACAGTCAATGGACTGACACAAATGAGAGTTCATTAAATTTAACAGAACAGTATAATGTTGCACCTTCATTAAAGTGCAATGATGCATCACAAAATTTGGTTTAATACCTACTGGCAATCAAAAGATGGAAATATTTTACAATTTCCTCCAAAAAACCAACAACAAAAAATCATTTAGTTTAGAGTGAAAAAGAACCAAGAAATGAAAGGTGATGGGAATCAGTTATTTTTATCTTGACTAATGTTTGGAAGTATCAAAATCCTATATTTTTTATTCTGTGAATGCACCACCCGTAGGACCACAAGTCAACAACAAAAATCTGATGTGGATAATGTTATTTGGTGATGCAACTCAAACTTAGCCATAATGAAGACAGAGGAACCACTGAGATCCTGGAAGCCTTTGGTACAGCATGTCAGCTACTCATTTAAGTTGTATATTAACTGGTCAATATTCAGCCTTTTATTTCCTCCTCTACCTTGAAAAGTAAACTTCAAACGTATGGTAAATATGTTTTTGACGCAGTATATGAAACATTAAACCAAAACCAAGCAAAATAGGTTCTAAGCTTCGCAGAGGCTTTCACATAAGAATACATCAAAGCCTGCACCAGAAACTACAAACTATATTCTATATCAAGAGAACATAGCTGACAAATCAAGAAATCTATTTCTGTTAAATATGTATAGATTAGAAACAACTTAAATATGCTACTTTCCATTATGACATGAGTGATTAGCTTACATCTATTAAACTTGACATTTTAGAATGACTTAAGTCAAGAAAATTACTGTTTCAGAACAGGAACAAATTATGACTTTAACAAATGCTTTCTGAAGGTTGTCTTGTTCGGTATGCAGACTGCATTTAGCCCGCTAACTTACAGTCATGCTGTCAAACATCTGAGTGCTGTCGTGGACCGAGGAGATCTCCTGGGCCGACAGAACAGGACTGACGTATTTACTGGTGAACTTCTCCACTGCAGAGCTCACTCTCTTCTCCTGGCTGTTCCACCACAGACGTACCATGGCAGGCAGGTCCTGCACTGTGCTGTAGTACACACTGCAAGCCAGGTGGGGGAGCTCCCACTCAACGCCAACATTCTCTGTAGTCAATTCACAGCACAGAAAAAAATGAAGAACTCAGACCCTTTTAAGCTTTTTTTTTTATTTTGTTTTTTATTTACAGACTCAACCGTTAACAAATATGACTGGGCTGAACACACCTGCATGCCACATGTTAAAAATATTTAAATGTTAAAACTCTGAAAAACATGGAATTTTCCTTCCACTTAACTATCCTATACTTCGTATTGCTCTATCACATAAAATCCCCAAAAACACATTGAAACTTGTTGTAACTTGGTGTGAAAAGTGGTGTACAGTAAACACATTTACACAGCATCAGATCTAATTTAATTTGATTTACACAAGTTCTTAGCAGGATTTGCTGAATTTATGGATATAATTTGTTAAAATGTGCAAACATTGAAAGGATAGGAATAGCTTTGCAATATACTAAAAGTTTCAAAGTGACTTACTGTCAACTGTGAGAAGCAGACTCTCTGTGAAGAAAGTTTTACTCTCCTTTGTCTCTGTCCCCTGGCCTGGGCAAATCGGGTTCTCAGGCATCAGTTTGAAGAGATGGAGGAGCAGCTTGTTAAGAGAGCAGCTTCTCTTCAGATACTGAGCATAATGGGCACGCAGCTACATAAAAAAAATAGTGTGACAGTACATCAAACTCCTTTAGTCTTTATAAATCCACTCTTGCAGTAGAAATTAGACAAAGACTCACATGGGAGGGGGAGGATTTGAAAAAAGTAAGGAGTAGTTTCCATGCAAGAAGGTAAGCCAGTATGCAGGAGTATTCCACGCTGAGAGGCTGGACCACTGCAAACTCTCCCACCTGAAGCGCTGCTAGGATGCTGTCACACAACTCTTCACAGGTCGACAGAATGGCCATGAGCGCAGCTGGAGGAGATCTGAGATCAAACACACCGCAACTTGAAAAAAAATATATATTTGTTTCATTTTCTTAATTTTTTTTAATTTCTTTCTTTGTAATTATGCATTGCGATGAGGCAACAGAATTTCCCGACTTTCACTTACAGACATGGCTCATCTCTGTCATCATCAGACCTATTGCTATCGCCTTCGCCATCACATTCAGGCAGCTGTGGCATTACTCTGCATTGACAAAAAAAAGCTTTTTTAACATTGTGTGCAAAAATTCAGCTAACCTGACAGAACAGATCTATAATGTTAAACAAATGTATCACTACAAATCAGACTTAATGACGTGTTTTTCTGACAGAATCAAGTAATTCTCACAACAAGAAAGAAAAACCCTTACTTCTCCAGCATATGGTGAACAGTTATCTGCAAAGGCCTGGCTTTGAACAGCAGCAGGGGACACAGAGTGTTCAGCAGGGTCTGCAGAGGCTCTGGGAGGTTGGTCTTTTGGTCCGCTATAAATCGTGCCAGCAAGGAATTTTGGTTTAGTTGCTGGACTGGAACGTAAGTCAGAGCCAAACCAACCGACTGGAGAACAGCCGTGGGGAACACAGGGTCATCCGGTTCAGGAAAAGCCTCTGATTGAAGCAGAGATAATAAGTGAATGAAGATGTTAAAATTAGGACTGGTATTTATCTTATGTGCAATGTGAGAAAACAACCTATCTGGATAGAAATCTTATTTAGGAGAAATCCATTCTTATCCATTTTAAGTACTTCAAATGTAACATTCAAACATTCGTGGAAAATTAAGTGCACTGAGTAGTTCCTGAATTATTTTCCAAATACAGTACATTTTCTTGCTAACATAAAAGCAACACACATACCAGTGATTCTCACTGGCAGGGGCAACAGGAGGTTGTAGATTCCCTCTATGAAGAAATCTTTCCATTCACCAGCCAGCTCTGTTGGCAGCTTCTCCAGGACGTCAGAGGATGGCGACGCGAAGAACTGGTTCAGTGTCACAATCAACGCAGAGTTCTCGCACACAAACAGCTGTACCCACGGGTTCCACAGACAGCTCACGTTCTCACTGGCAGTCTGGGTTTGGATAAAGTGAAAAACTGAGTTATGTTAAAAAAAAAACAGCAGCTCAGCTCAGAGAACCTGATGACAGGAGAAGTATTATTCATGAGCTCCACAAATCTGGTCTATAAGAATGGCAAGATAAAGCATTTGTTAAAGGGAAGACACAAGCCATTCATGGAGAAGAAGATAGCTCAGTCAAATTACAGTAAAATTTAACTCTTCACTAAAGTATGTAACACAACTATCAGCCCACAGTGATACATGGTGATGGCAGCATCAGGCTGTGGGCTTGCTTTTATTCACTAAGGACAAGAAAGTTGGTCAGAACTGATGGGAAACTGGAAGGAGTTTAAAACTGAGCAGTACTGGGAAGAATCTGTTAGTAGAGCAGAGTCATATCTACCAGCACGACAGAGACTTCAAACACAGCTAGAGCTAAAATGAAATAATCTGTGACAAACTTTGAAAATTACTGTTCCACAAATGCATAGAAATGTGTGGTTGTGATGTGACAGAATGTGGAGTGAATAGTTTTGTGAGGCAGTCTAAATTATAATACAAATTAATCTCAAAATCTCATGTGAGCTTTGTCTCACCTCCAACCAGGCCAACATAGAGCAGAGCAGAAAGTCCCACTGGTTTCCCCCAAGAACAGCTGGACAGTGAGTCACCGACCAAGACAAGAATCGAATCATCTCCACATTGAGGTTCAGCTGTTCAGATGTCGTTTCGGACAAGTCACTGAAATACACAGATGTGGCTAATTTAACAGCAATAGATGAAATGATCTGTAACAATGTCAGTCGACACATCAGCATTTTCTATGGTCCAGAAAGCATAAAGTGTCTCATCTACAGATTAACCTTGTTTTTTAAAGACATGCTGCAAATCTTGAACATGTGAATGAACCACAATGTTAGAGTGTTAACTTAGTAATTAACAACTGTAGTATAATTGCTTAAATCACAGCAGTATCTGCTAGTGTTAACTCAATAAAAATGTTAAAAGTTGTTTCAGTTACCAGCTAAAGAGAAACCAATCTTCCCTGCTGTTCCTCCATTCCATCAGAGTGGCAAGGACAGCCTGAATGACCTCGTCTTCTACTGGCGTGTTGGCGTTCAGGCAGCACAGCAGCACTGCCAGACTGCCATAAACATCTGCAACACACAGCCAACAATTACTACTTGCATATATAAATCTATAAGATATAGATTACTGTATAGTGGTACAGTATCTCACTTTCATCTTCTTGCCAGTTGATTATTCCAGCAGTAGCCAAAGCAATCAGAGTTTCTCTGTCTTCTTTAGCCATAAGTGGGCAGAGCACCTGCAGCGTGCTCAGTTTGCTCATATTCACTGGGAAAAGACTGATTGAATAAACATATTTAGTATAAAACAAGACAAGAGCTACACTCTCACAGCTAAGAATGTTCAGAAAAAAACAGAAAATCAAGTACTTTCTTATAAATTACTGACCTATCTGCACTATCATAAAGTCTTTTTAGAGCTCCACTGCGAGTGGCTGCCATGCCGTTAGAGTGGATGTAGTTTTCTAGTGTCAGAGTCCACAGACCTCCATCTGTCACAGACCTTATGGTCAGAAAAGGAGAGGAATTTAATCAGAAGATAATATTTAATGTTACTTTTAGAAAGATGAAAGAAAGCCTGAGGTGAATCTGACCTTGAGTAGAGGGTCTCTAGTAGAGATTTCATTGGGACTTTGCTATGGAGTCCAGCTGACAGTCCCCATTCAGCCAACAGGTTGTGATAAGCAGATGCTACTGAGGGCCGGAAATCGAGCTCCTTACACCACTGCAGCGCATACAACACTTCTGAAACTGTTGAAGAGGAACAAGCTTATGAAAGCATCAAAAACTGGTAGTAGAAACCAACTTTGTTCTTAATAGAGTCCTGTGTGTGTACCTGTGCCTGTAAGGTCTGGGAGGAATGAAGAACATGGCCCCTCCTTTTGGTCAGAAGCTAGAACTGCAGCAGTCTGGGCCACAATTCCCAAGACAGCACAGACACAGAGGTGAGCAGGCAGCCTGTGTGAGTCTCTGAACTTCCACATGTCCTTAGAGGGTTTTTCACAAACTCCTCTGTGACGGTTGGACAGCAAAGGAGATTTGACCCACTGAAGACAACAAGTGAAAAAAATATATTTTTTAATGGGAGGTACCACATGAATGTTACATGTTTTCTTTGTGCAGTGCCTTGCAAAGTATTCCTACCCCTCAAATGTTTGTTATTTTGTCACTCTAAGAGGACAAACATAAATTCATTTTCTGGGAATATTATCCAAAACCAGCACAAATTCGTAAATAAATTTGAAATGAATGAAAAATTACAGTTTCCAACATTTTTACTAAATTCTAAATATGGTGAAATGCATATGTTTCAAGACCGTTTTGGCCTAAAATAAATCTACTGCAACCAATCATCTTCAGAGGTAACCTTACCTATAACACATTGGTGTAATTTAATCTCGATGTGAATGCAACTGTTCTTTGAACTGATCAGTCTGTTTAACACTACTCAACAACAGATTACAGTAAGAAAGACACCAGACAGGTCAGGGGAATAAAGTTTGGAAGAGGGTTAAGGCTTCAGTTGGGCTATAAAATAAAAACATCTGATAGAAACTGTTCAATCGAACATCTCAAAATGGAAAGAGTAAATCACAAAGATTCCTAAATTTGTCACATAAAAATTCAATAAAATACAATAAAAAGTAAATTTCTTGCTGTAATGTAGCAATATTTGAAAAAGTTTATCAGTAGGATTATTTTTGCGAGGCCTCTGTAAAATATTCCCTTTGTAATCACTATACAGATGTTCTTGAATTTTCCAATAGTCAGATATGAACTTGCTGACCTGAGGAGACAGGGTGTGTCTGATTCTGGTCCACTCCGTCTGGCTCGGTGTCAGAAGAGCAAAGAATTGGCTGAGGACAGAGGATGCTTGGTCGCCAACGGAGACAATTGTTTCCACTAAGCTTTGGACAGCTCCGACTAAAACCTGCAAGCTAAAACAAACAAAAAAAAATTATAATTCAAGATAACACAACAGACCAATTGAAAAAATAAGATGCATGTACAAAAATTTACTTTTTAATATCGAGATTGATGGTCATAAGCTGCTTCATGACCCAGACGGCTGCACTGTGCAGGAAGCCGCCTTGACGGACCTCGCATTCACAGTGTTGCACCAGTGACCTGACTCCAGCTACACACACTTTCTTCAGCTTATCCAACAGTGATTCTGAAAAGTAATGGCAACATGAATTTGCTCTCTTTCTCTCACAGCTTAATTAGACATTTTTGTGCATTGTGTATCAACCCACCAGACAGGTGAGTGTGTCTTTGATCTTGTGCAGTCAGCTGGAAGACAGTCAGCAGGAGCTCCTCAGCAGAGAGGAGCAGCAGGCAATCCTGGACAGAGCAGAAGAAAGAGGAAGCCACGTCGCAGATGAAGGAGATGAGTGGCTCCATGTTGCCTGCATCCGACAGACTCTTGGTCTCGGACAGAGTAGTGTGGAGCTTCTCCAACATTTTCTCCATGTACACCTCCCCTATTAAAGACTCTAAACACAAAACACATCAAAATGTAAGACGTATCATCTGTTTTGTCAAGCAGACAGTATTTCTGTCTGCTTGACAGTATTTGCAGTATTTCTACACAATTTCTCTTGAGTTACCATTGTTGTTGTTCTGAGAGAGAACGAGGCTGATAAGCGTCCAGCTGTTGTTGCTTGTGGGGGTTTTGGGAGCAGTCGAGTCGTGCTCCATCTTGCAGAGCTCTTCAGTCAGTCCCAGGAGCTGCTCGCCCAGAATCGAACCTTTCAGCCAGTTTCTGCAGCTTGCCCGAGTCTTGGGATCTTTACATGCCTTTACAAGTTAGAAAACAAAGTCAAAAAGTATTTTCTAAACAAAAACCACAAACTGGTTTAAGTCTGATGAAAACTGAATATTTACTCTCTGAATAATTTGCAGGATAATTTTCCACTCCAAACCCATCTATAAAGAAGAGAAACAGACCATTAAAAACAAAGAAAAAAAAAAGTAAAACTGCAGTTGGATATCAAACAAATGAGGATGAGGTTACCGTGGTGATGTGATTAAGAATTTGTGTGGTCTCCTCCTGGCTGCAGCAGGACAGTGAGCTGAAAACCATCTCCACCAGGTGATCGGTATCGCTCCGGCCCACCTCTGCCAGCCACACGACCACACGCCTCAGCAGAAACTGAACTGCTGGATTTTTCTCCCCTGTCCATTTATCATCTCCAGGCTTAATTTCATCAAATTCAAGTAGGGTCTGAAATAAGTAAAAATGTAAGATAAAATGTATTCTAATAGGAAGCTAAAAATGCCACTTTAGGGGTTGTGGTTTGAACGTATTTACAAAGAGTTGTACAGTATATAACATTCAAAAAGTAATTGCAATATAACTCATTTATTTAACTAGATTTTGCAGCAGAGAAATCATTGTCAGATGAAAATAGATCTTTGACTTACACTGAAAATCCTGGGCGTGTGAAAAGACTGCAGGAGAAGGGACAGAAAAACAAGATGTTTCTCTGAGTTTTTCTCATTCACATGCACGAGGCACAGCTGAGCCAGCTGGCACACGGCGTCTTCAAAATGCTGAGTCTGTAGGGACCCAAACGCCTTCTCCTGCACAGGCTCTGACACAGTCTGCGCAAACTTTTCGACTCCCTCTCCCTGAATTACTGATTTCTCATCCTCTTCTGTCTTTGTGAGACACATCCTGACAGATTTCTTCTTCTGGGTTTGTTTTTTGCTTATTCTCTCAGGATTACGCATGACCTGCAGAGATTCAGGAGAGAAAACAACTAGCTCTTATTTCAAATATATTTTACTTGACACATTTTACTAAAGCATAAAAGTAAACTCACCTGCAGCAAAGTGGCTATGCCTTCCAAAGCCTGAAGATCAACATCCTCGTCGTCGACAAAACGCACACACAGGAGACAGAGTTCCTCCCAGAAGTCAGCTAAAAGTCTCTTAAAGACATCCTTGTTGTTATTTTCCTCGCCTTCACCGTGTAAACCCGCCCTCTTCTCCCAGGAAATTAGCATTTCGGTGATCAGCAGAAAAAGAGGTCCATTCTGAAGAGAAGAATTTCTGATAGCCTTTTCTATCAACGGTAGGAGCTGCAGAAATAGAGCAAAACACTTTAAGAACCATATGCGAGTTAGAAAATGTTGGGAAAATTTGGCATGACAGCATGATCACACCTGCTGGGAAATGAGCATGCTCCTTATTTTCTCCTGAGACTGCTCGTCCCCGGCGTTCTGCATTATGCTGTACCTCAAGCACTCAACAAAAGACGTCACTATGACTGCGCTCTCCGACGGGCTCGTCACTGCACGCTCACTGGACAGGCTGACCAACACAAAACACGCAGAAATATAGAAATTACTTTTGGAAAATGCACATCAGATAACATTTCACATATAAAAACACAAACAAGTTACCCTTGCAGAAATGCGGTGTAAAAAGTGGTGTAGAAATCCAAGTCAGGATCTGTGATTTGCTGCGGCAGTTTACTGAGGAGAGGCATGAGATTCGGATGCAACCCTTTAGCCATGCCTTTACCTCCTTCTTTCAACAAAGCCCAGAGTTTAGGAAGAAAGCCTTTCTTGGCATTTACATGTGTCCAACAATCCTGAAACATTTTAAAGAAAATTAAGAAATCACACAGAAGAAACTATGGATTTTAAAGAAAATGGAAAATGAGATGCATTGTGTGAAAAGCTAAATATATCCATGATTGAATTGCGTTTAGAACCATTTCAAGAAGAACTATTTGGTTTCTGTATTTATCAGCCTCTGACCTTATTGAGGAAGAATTCTGACTCACTTTTTTCTAATCTTTTTTTTTACACAACTCTCTTCAAAATTCCAGTCTTGAACTACTCTGCTAAAGATCTGATGTCTTCAGGATTTTTTAATGACCCAGTTTGGGTCAAGCTTTAGCTGTCTCAAAATTCCCACTAGAATATTTTGGAAGAAGATTTCATAGTGGTCTCAATAACCTCTTTCACCACAGTGCTGTTATACAGTCAAACACATGAACCTCTTTATGCTCCTTCTGGCCGTTCATAAATCAATATATTAAGCCAGATATGGCCTGCATAGGAAGCATCTGTCAAACATCTCCTAGTCTTTTGGGGGAAAAAACATTTAACATGATTTTGTGCCTCAAAAACTTTTGATTCATTATCCTGGGATTTTTAATAGCTAATACCAGAGCTGTCTATTCACTAACTGACGCAAACAACCATGTCCAGAAATTTGTTCCATCTGCACACTTTAATGTGATTTGTTAAAAACATTTTAATGGTGAGACAGACCTAAAGTATTTAGTTAAAGGAGCTAATGACTGCAACAGGCCCATGTCTGGGATTTTTGAGGTTGCAAAAAAAAACAAAAAACAAGCCCAAATCATCACACCTCCACCCCACA
This sequence comes from Poeciliopsis retropinna, assembly GCA_010277075.1. Classification (NCBI taxonomy): domain Eukaryota; kingdom Metazoa; phylum Chordata; class Actinopteri; order Cyprinodontiformes; family Poeciliidae; genus Poeciliopsis; species Poeciliopsis retropinna. Next base: position 8,140,579 of record VMRM01000024.1, on the reverse strand, counting down.
TGCCTAACAGCCAGTATGAGCTGTCAAAAGCTCTACTTGTCTACACTAAAGTCCAGTAGTAGTTCCTTCAATTGCAGCTTTGCAAATTGAGTCATGCTACCATGTTATTTGTAGACTAAAGAGACATCTCCTGGCTATCCTTCCCAACAAGTCAAAAGCTAGAAATGCCTAGTCAAAAGCTAGTCATTTCAAGACAATTTTAGTAGTATTGTCCTAAAGTGTAACATTTAACATGCCAACTCAGTTCTGTAAACTTTGAGATGCAGTTTTTGGGTTTATTGCACAGCCTAATTCCAACTATTAAAAGGTTTAGCAACCCTCAAGTGTTTTTCACTCTGAAATATCCCTACTTTGTTTCCTGGTAACAAACTAGGGAATAATATCTATTCATCTAACTTACCAATAAATATATAGAATGTAGCTGTTTTAGTTGTATTCTCTTTGATTTACATACTGATTTCACTATTAAAACCAATTTTAGACAACAGATAAACATATAAAAAACAACTTTTGTTTTACTCCCCAAACAGGACAGTGAACATGCAGGTCCACTGTCCAGTATCTTTTAGATATTACTCTGCTCCAACAGAACTGATTCAGCAGAGAAATCCCTAAAACATGCAGGACAGTGGACTCTGAGGAACAGGGTCCCTCTGGAACAGGTCGTTCAAACTCACAGGAATAGTGGACACAACATGAAGAACTGCCTCCCACACGTGAGGAAGCACAACAGGGTCTGTGTCATCAATACTGAGGAGAACCGCAGGGCATAGTCGTGCTGCTTCACTCTGAACCAGATCTGGTGTGAATTCACACAGAGCACACAGCATCTCAAAAAAGGCTCCTCTGACCTGTGGAGCAACAAATGTGGTTAGGGCAACTCAGTAATGACAGATAAGGAGTTGCTCTAGTAGCAAGAACTATCTAAGCAAATGTTCTTGTTCAAATCTTCTCGTATTGAATGTAAACGTCATTTAATGCACACCTGTGGCGTCTTGTGCTTGCTGTATTTCCAGAACTTCCCAGAGTTAACCAGTAGAGATAATCTTTGCTGCAGTGCTGCCCTGTCATTCTGAAGCAGTAGGGAAAGTAGCCTCTTCACCCCCAGCAGCGAACTGGTCAGCATGCGAACATATTTGGTTTCTCTTTCCTCTTCTGTCACACTTCTGTTGAACAAGAGAAATCAGTGCCACAGTAAATCTTTTTTTGTTTGTTTTCAAAAATATATCATTACTGCACACACACAATAAAAGGTTTTTAACATACTGTGAATCACTGAGAGTGTCTGCAGTTTCCTTTAATAGAACATCTTGAATCACCTACAACACAGTCATAAAATTATAATATATGTTACAATCCAGGAAATACCGACCAATTGAAATGGGTAGGAGTAAATCTCAGTCGTGTTAGAATGGTGTAGTCAAAGTTCAGCTCTAAATAAAATTCTGTGACAAGACAGAAAATACCTTCAAAGTCTGTTATGCACATAAAACTGAAACAAAATACGCCGATGTTTGCAGTTGCAAAATTACATAAAAACCTTTAAGATGCAATGTAATACTTCTACATATTTTAGCACAAGAATCCACATTTCTGGAGAAAAGTTAACATTTCTACTCACAGTAAGGATCTCATCCTTGCAGAAGCTGAGAGCTTCGGGTTGTTTAGCAGGTGAGAACGCAGCCTGAAAGGCCTGGCAGGCGGCAGAGGCTGCGGGCGTGTAAGTGTCACACTGTGACAGAATCCAGTGGCCCATCAAACTCTTCAGAAAGGGAGCCAGGCTGCGACGCACTTTTAGCACCAGCTGTTCAAAAGCTTGCTGAGTGGCCTCCCTGATACGGCGGTCATGGTCCTAACAAATCAAATGAGAAACACAGAAACACTTTAATGCATGACTGAAATTTATTAAGATAATTACATTAAACTAGAATCAAGACCAATATTTATTATAAGGATTAAAATTAAAATAAAATATACTGCAAATCCTTTTAAGCTGTTACGCTATTAGTTATATTTATGCATCATCAAATTGTGTCTCTAATGTTTAGTGCATCACAGTACACACTGTTAATTGTTGTGTGTATAAATCAAAAATATAGTTATCTTGTTTTAAAGCTTAACGAGTAGAAAAACAAACTTCCATCACTGGCAAATTGGTTTATAAAATCATATCATGTAAAGTGACTATGCTGAATAGATAACTGTGTGAATGCCAGGTGAATTAACAGCTTACCACTGATATCTTGCAGTAAATTCTTGGCCAGTATGGCAGAACTCCCTTCACCTCTTCTGCATCCCGTTCCTGACACATGGCCCCAAAGTCCTGCACTGCCTGCGAAGAATAAGCTTATTACACACACTTTCAACCATAAGAGCTCGAATGTGATGTTTTTACTCATGTTCTCAGAACCTAATTTTTACAAAGAACACAACACATTTCGCTTACAAGTTTACAAGAGTCACAATATACATATTTGCCTGATTCTGCAGATCAACATTCAGAACAAGCTCACTTTCAGTCTGGTGACAACATCCCTCTTTGAGAGTTTCCTCAGCACTAGGCGGAAATCAGCATCCACCAGGTTGTCTATTTCCTCCGCTCCGTGGACCGCTGGGACATAACTCAGCTCAGAGGTGACTGTCGTATCGAAGCCCACGAAGCCCGGAATGGCACCCCCTTCCCGGGCCAGAACCTCAGCAGCTCGGCCGCTGCTGGACGGCTGATTACAGAAAACAATATGTGTTTTAACACAGCAATGGAGGGAATAAAAAAACGCCTGAAGGTCAGTTTATGGTCATCAAACAGTTTAAACATGCGTCGTGTTTTAGCTGAAACCACGAAACTTGTATTAGCTCGTGTTAGCTCACTTTGTGCCGTCAATGCTGTTTCACAGATATTGGTGGTTGCTTACCCGAACATTTCCTTTTGTTCGTTGTTTGTTCTTCCCCCCCATGATGATCTTCCTACATTTGAACTCTTTAATTTATACAAATGTGTTCTTACTAGCTTTCACATAGGGACCCCAACTCGGAAGTGACCAATACCAACTCAGTCCTACGTCACCATAGACGTTATCGCATTTAAAGCAACAAGGAAATAGTCCATCTCTTCGCTTTTTGTATGAAACAAAATATGTTCGTCAAAATGATGAAAGATAACCAGGCATGATGTAAATATTGAAAGCCGCATCGAAATAATTAACTTAATGAAATTCTGTTGAGTTGTTTGATTTTTAATTTTGAAAAATTTTAATTCCGAGTTTTCCGAACGCAGCAAACGAAACAAAGCCACGTGACTTCTATGATTTCCTTTCAAAATCTTTCAAAATAAAGCAACATCCGGAAAAGCAATCGCGAAAAAGAGTTCAAAGATCACAAGTCAAAGATTTGCAAAAGAGCCCTATCAAGCACTTACAAATCTGTATATCAAATTAACAATTAGAAGTAATGATAAAACTGGTACCAGCAAGTGTCCTGTAATAGTTTTTCTGACCTAAATAATTATTCAAATTCTAATTATCACATATAATCAACTTATTTTCTGGGTTACTTCTGAGTCAATACAATTTTTAATACAACTAAATTATAACCCAAAATAATTTTTCAAAACTATACTGAACTCTACTTATTACATCACATCACAGTCCAATTTCTGTATAATTGAAATCTACTTAATATTTCAACTTAATTAATGGAAACCACACACTGATGTATTTATAATCTACACAAACATAATCAGTACAAAAATGACAAATGAGTTCTGCATTTGGATTGAGAATCATTTTAATATAAACCTTCTTCAGATGAGTAAATTCCTAAAACAATTACAATGCGACTATCAACAGTATATTTACTTAAAATTTCACTTTATACAATCTTTATACAATCTCACTTTATATATATATATATATATATATATATATATATATATATATATATATATATATATATATATATATATATATACATATACACACACACACTTCCTAAGCACTTGTCATAGTAGAGGTCAGGTGCATCTCAAGCTGAGCTGCATTCAAATAATTGCATAATTTAATGTTGGCAAACTGGCATTTCAAATAACTTCCATAAATAGGTGTGCAAGATTTCACAAACTATATTGTCTAAATAACCCTCCATTGAAAGTAAATTTAAAAAAGCACAAATGTTTCTAAGTTTTATGATGACAATCACCTTTAAAGTGTGCTTGTTTTTTACTCTTCCAGGAAACAAAATCATTTAAGCATCTGTGTCACTGTTTGAAAAGAAAAATGTATTGTGCACTGATATTTTTCAATTTCTCCAAATGCTTGTGTGTTGTTCAGTGAAGGTAGTTTGAACAAAAATCTACATTTGAAATGCCTTGCTGCTGAAATGTGCCATACAAATAAAATTTGATTGATTGATTGATTAAAAACAATACATTGATTCAGCATTGGATTTATGCAAAAAATAATATGCCAGTAACAAATAACATTCAGAAAATGCCTTTCATCACAATTTGAAATATGAAGCATATCTAACGCTAATCAAACACTGACCCTTTAACTTTTAAAAAACTGCAGAATTGTAAGCAGGTGATCAGTAAAATTTAGACACGTAAAACCAACCTCCTACTATTTTTATGCTGCAAAAGTATGGTAAAATAATCTCATTTGACTGCAGGGTCACTAAGTATTTCAATAAATAGAACAAACTGGTATATAGACAGACTTCCACAGGTACAGTTCTAAACATTTTAAGTATTAATTACCAGTTAAATTTTGTTGAGAAAAAAAAACAAATTCCATTACCAGTTAAATTTTGTTGAGAAAAAGAAACAAATTCCATTCAGTAAGTACAATAATCACAGGCAAGGCTACTATTCCTTTCTTGGTTAGAATTATTGTCATTGTTTGCATTTCTATCGTGAAATTATTTTGATAACATCTAAATGTTTTTGTTTTTATCTCAGGCATATGTAAATGTGATCCAGTTTACAGGAAACGAACATTGACTGAAAAAAATTGTATTATATCATACTCTGAGGGAAACTGGGTGTATTCGTACTCTAGATGAAAAATCTTAAACATTCTGGCGACACTAAACCGCATTCAAACACATTCTTCTTTTATAAACTGCTGAAAAAATACTAATTTCTTATGGCTGGCTAACATGTATTTAATGTGATCTTTTTTAAACTAATTATGAGTAATTTATCTGATTTGTTATTCTTGGCTGGAATGAAAGGAGTTATATTAAATGTTCACACATCACCTTCCATTACTCTTTCTTGTCTAAAAACGAAAATATCTGGTCAAGGAAGATAAAACATGCTAACTGGTGATTCACCATTTGGTCTTTGATCCTTTCGTGGGCCAGAATATATTTTTAAGGAAATAAAGAGGAATTAAAAAGAAAACCTTTCAGCTCAGCATACACACACATTCACACCAGTACCTAACAAAGAAGTTACTTTCTCTATATTTCATTCACAGTCTTTGCTTTCCATCCCTTATATGAACAAAACCAATGAAACAATGCAGTCACAAATAACAAAATGGTGACTTAAAACTGAAAGATATGACTGAAAAAAATTTTTATGCAGTAAAATAAAACTGCTAATATCATAGGTCCTCCTGAATAAGGAGCTGAACTTTGGAGGCCATAATTAAACTTGAGATTATTTACATCACTTTAGTTTAAATTTTGGCAGAAATTGTCTTTCCTGTCAAACAAAACTATAGATTTAGTCATTTCCTTGTTGAGGAAATAAATTTCACCTTTATTTTAACTTTAAATTTCATGAACCAGAGAAGAATATTGGATTTTCTGAAACCTTTAAAACGTAGTAAGAGGGCATCTCTGGTGTTTTAAGTATTTGTTTATAATCTTGTTACATTTAAATATGATGCAAACATTAGTTTAACAGACTTTTTACTAGATTTCTTTGATCAGTTATAAAAGTATTTTTAACATATTTTTTTAAATGACTGCCTTTAATGTGCAGTCTTTTTGCCAAAGCGGAAAAACCAATGAATTTATAAAAATGTATTAACTGAAGACTGATTGTCAGTAGGTTTGAAGGTTATCTGGACTTTACTCAGAAAAGAAAAGGGCTTCTTCGTGAGACTTCTGCTTTGCCCAGTTTAATTACACTACAATTTTTTTTAAACTAAATGATATGTTTTGAAAGTAATTATGGATCTTTATTTTTCTGTAAGTGTTCAATCACTTACAGTATGCTTACTTGTGCTGGTTCACAAATGAAAGTCACAACATCCTGCTTTGACCCAATCTTCAGAGTTTGAATCGCTACAATATCTCTTCTTCTCAGATATGTCACCTGTACAAAGCCCTAAGTAACTCTGACGGTCCACTTTCTCCTGTCTTTTTTTGTCTTATTTCAAGACTTTTGTCTCAAGTCACCCAAGCTTAGCGTCTCCTCCAGGTGGAAGCACAGTCCGGCCGATTACGGTGGCATAGCTAGGGTCCAACACGGGCACAAACCCTTTAAAATTCCTGGACGCCTCTGTCCCAAACACGTTGAGCAGCTCTCGATTCATCAGAGCAAATCTAGGAACAAAGACATGGAATAGTCCTTATGAGAACAGAAGAAAGTCCAATGATTGAGTAATTTAGTAATTGATTCACCTGTACTACAATTTTATGCCCCTCATAATATTTGAAATATTTAGCTTAAGATAATTCCTCATCATGATACAAATTCATAGTATTTTTTTAAAATGTTTTTCCAGAGTTCTCTGTTCTTAATCTTTTTTTAGGGACAAACACAATTTATTTGTTGTGTAATAATAATTTTAAAGTAATTTTAAAGCATATGGACATACCTGCCCTTCGTTAAACGCAGCAGGAACTTCCAGTATGAAGGTCTGAGGTTCTGTACTTCCATTACTGCCTGTGAAAATGTCATGAGCCAGACATATCCTTAGTCAGCAGAAAAAAATGCACATGAAGCATGTTCATGTTAGTACCTCGGTGTTTTTGTTACAAAGCTACTTACAGCATGAAAACAGATAGCAGTGGAGATGGCATAAATAATTGTATCTGCTTGTGGAAAATAAGGGAACTGGCCTGCTTCAATGCCTTTGAAGTACATGGTCTAAAAAGAGAGGTAACATTTGGTTAGTGATAAAACAAGCCTAATTCAGATAAACTTGAATTAAGTCAACACTGCATATGAACTACAATTACTAAAACATGTCAGCTTGACACAATTTTTAAGTAACAGCCAGGAAAAGAAATTTGAAACCTGTGCTACTACTAATGTGATTTTTCACATCAGCCATTTTGTTATTACATAACTCAGTGATTACATGTCACTTTTAACACAGCGGGTGATCTGAGTTCCACAGCTTTAGATTTATATCTTCTAATTGAAAGAGTTGAACAAGTCTGTGTTCATGAATGCTGTTTTATCTTATTAAATTATATTAAAGACTGTAAACCAAGAACAACATTTATGATTACTTATGTAGTTAACCCTGCTGATTCAACGTCAACCACAAGCTCTATCTTTTTTTTTTTTTTTACAGGAAGTTGACATTCTTGATTTACAAAATAGCAGCAAGTTGGAAACTTATAACTGGTTTGGGTAGGAACATATTTTTGGTTAAAATCCAATTGTAAACAGATAACACACAAACAAATCAGTTAGACAAAGTCAGTTGCCCAAAATCTGTAAGATAATAAACTCTCAAAAAGCAGGGACATGAAATAAGACTTTTTCAGATTAAGTTTATAGTTTCTTTTTAGCTTAAATTTTTGCTTGCATGCAGTTTATTCACTGTCAACTGTTTCTGCGTCCTTGAGATTCGACCACCATAACCTGTGACATTTGTTTCTATGACACAAAGTGTGAGTCTGCTTTAAGACATGGTGTGATTTACCTCCACCAACTTAGAGAAGAGATACATGGTTATACTTGTGCTTTTGTAGAAGAACATTGAGACACCAGCAAGGAAGCCTGAAAGGACACAAAAGAGAAGGAAAAGGGACAGTTGTGAACAGAACAAAATCACAGAAGATTGCTCTGCAGGATTCTTCTTACCAGCTATCAGTGCATGAAGTTCATCATCAATGTTACGCAGCCAGCGCAACAAGCAGCTCGTTCCCTAAAAAGATAAAGCAGAACATCTGATGAGTCCATGAGAATGAAAAGAGAATAGGAAAGCACAGAAACATGTAATATGCATAAAAGTTAAAGAAATAGAAGAACATTGAGTATACACACCTTATAAATACTGACAAAAGAGCCAAGAAAGGCCCCTAGCTGGAAGTTCTCTTTGTTGTAGAAGACAGAAGGCAGCCGAGATGGTTTGGAGAACATCTGTCTGAAAGCTGAGGGCACTTTCAGACAACACTGGATAAGATAGCCAATACTAAACATCCTGACAAAACCCTGAGGGGACAATGATGGAACATCAGGATTACTGGTATCGAATTTGCATATATATTCAAAGCACATTACATCCATTATTTAAGGAAATCATATAAGAAGCCTTACTTTAACACAGTAGGAAATGCAGTTATCCTGGTAATGTTTACAACATCTGTGTCTTGGACCATGTTTGCATCTGAATCATGAAAAATACAAAAAAGTTAGTACTTGCTGTTAATTACTACTGGGATATTTGTTTTTTCTTATGTGGAGATGCTTTTGATTCTCACATTGATTCCAGCAGCTTCCTGGTGTAGGCGTTCAGAGTTTTCCTCTTGTGGTCGGCTTTTTCTGCTGAGACCCATGAGTGTTCAGTCTCTATGGCAGCTGGCCTCTCTGGGGGCTGTGTGCCAACAGAGTCTGCCATGTGGACGTGAGTTGGAATCTCTTCTTTCCCAATAATGAATCTGTAATAGAACACAAACTCAAACTCATCAGACTCATCAAAACACTTCTGACAATTGAACCTGAAGTATACACAAAATGAGGGATGACTTACTTTAGTGCAGAAAATGCAAAGCCTTTAAGACCGTCGTTGCTTCTGAAAAATAAAACCAAGTTCATCTCAAACTATTAAAGTGATTTGTTTTTCTTCTTTTTTTTACACAGTTTTTTTAAGTATTCAAAGAACTGGATCCATTTCAAACTGTATGTGTGTGTGTGTGTGAGTGGTTTCATACTACAGAAAACCTACATTTAATTTATTGGGATTTTACGTGACAGACCAATACAAAGTAGAGCAGAAGAGTGAGGTAAAATGATACAAGGTTTTTGTTTTCTTTTTCAAATTCAATTCTGAAAAGCATGTATGTGTCTTCTGCCCCTATGAACAAATAGTTTATGCTTAACAATAGTTTAAATGTCATTCACAATATGCTGAATGCAACACTCTTACCTGAAGAGAAACATGAAGATTGATGCAGTTATGCAGAACAAGAGCACCTGATTGGGAGCAGCAAGAAAAATATAATCAGGACTATAAGAGGAAATATTTCTTTTTGTCATATGAACACATCAACACCATGATGCTATCAGTTTAGATATACAATTAAAGTGGTAAGATGATACTTCCTGAGTGCAAGTAATGTCTTCTCACATATCAAAACTAAGACTGCACAATTTATCACAGCTATATTCTCACTGCAATATCAGTGACAATATACAATGGACTCCAAATGTTACGACCGTACATTTTACACTAATGTAATATCTAGTTCATAAGGGTCCAGCTCCAGTCCTGCCAGTTTTAGCTCCAACACAGCAGATTCAAATAGTCTGACTTCCTTGGCATGTCAAAGTTCTGCAGCAAACTGCTAATGAACCATCATTTGATTCAGGTGTGTTGAATCTGGAAAATTGTTATAACATGCAATTCCTTGAGGACTGACTTTGTGTACCACGTGTGAAGCCAGTTGGAGCCTCATGGCAGCAGATCCTAACAGAAGGAAACAATTGATGCTGCTACAGGTCACAGAGTGTAGAAGCACAGATGACAACGAGAGGAAAGAATATAGGCATATTTCAAGTGATGCGTCTCAACTTTTACCAATAACATAACATTGCAAGATTTCCTCATATTTTTCAAACAAAATCTGTTTTCATATTTGATTTCAAAATAGGAATTCATGCAAGGTGTTTTGCTGGCTGTGCTGTATTCCCCGCAATATATTTAATCATAAAGAAGCACAAAGGCTTCATCTCACCTCTCCATGTCTAATGGTCTTGACGATGCCTCGTGTCACTGCCATGCGGAACAAAGTCTCACTAGCCTGGCAAAAAAAACCAAATTAAAATTCAACTAATAAATATAAATGCACATATTAGACAGACAATTTTCAACTGAACAGAATCTTACAAGATTTGCCATGTATATTGTCAGCAGACCTCTCCTGGAAAGAAAAGACAGCAATATAATAAAGAAATATAAATTATTACAATTAAAATAATCCAAAAACCTAGGGCCAAAAATATACAACATTTTATTATTCTCAATGGCAAAAATATGCAATAAAAATGGAAGAAAAGGACAAAAATCTCACCTGCTCTTCCGCTCCAGAAGGATGGCGATGTAGGAGGCTGGCAAAGCTGCCCCAAATCCCACGGACCATGGGTAAAACGCTCCAAGCAATTTCCTAAAGTGAGACACACTTTCACTTTGAAAAATGCCATTACAGTCCAGGCTTTTAAATAGACTTGATCACTGGGATTCCAAAAGAAATTCACAAAATGACCTCTTTTTATTGGGGTCTGATATCCCACTTAGTTTAAACCCAGATATATTATATCAATACCACAAAGCCTTTGAGTGGAATTCTAAAGGAAACACTTCAGATCACTTTTACTCACATCTCTTAATTTGGGAGTCTAATGCAAAGTTGAATTAATATATTTGTGGAATATGATAGGGTTGAAGTTCTCAGGACACAAAATGTCTCTTTTTTTAGTAGCTCAGGATCAAACTGTAAACTTTTTCTTTCTGACAATACACTGTGATTTATGCTTACTGTCACACAAGTCCCAACGGACCTCACAAGTACTGTTTGTGAATTGTAGGTACCATCAAAAGGAGATTTTCCTAATGAAAATTTTTGTCTGATTTTCTGAAAACATTAAAGAGACTTATTTGTTGAAACCAAGTAAGGTTGTAATTATAGTTGAAAATATGAGCATGCTTGGATAGCAATCCAAGAAAACAATATTCTGAGATCTAACTTCAGATTAAAACTGTCAACTGGTATTTTATAATTTATTAAATTCTGCAGACATGCAGACATGAAAAATGTATTTAAAAAAACCTCAAAGCTGGTTTGAAAAACTAATTGACCTCACAGCAGCACTTCTAAAATGTCACTTTCACATTGAAGGACCTTTGCCATCTGCTGGAACTACTAACCTGAGAATGCAGAAGAAAACAATGAAGAGACTTCCATTGGTAGTTAGGAAAGAGGTAGACCACAGGATCTCAGGGAGAAGCCTCTTTAAATAATAATCCTTCTTCTTTCGCCGTAGAATTGCTGCTATCTGCAATACACAGTCAGACAGTAGTCTATGTGCTTGCGGTGCTCAATTTGAGGCAAGTCATGCTTAAGTAATTAACATATACTCAGCACCAAAAAACATTTTACTTGACATTTATGCTCTGTGGTTTACTGGTTCAGCACTGCTCTCAAAAATTATAAGAAGATGCAATGGGACTTCTGATATTCATCACAGTGCTGAATTCAACACTAACTTCATTGTCGATGAGCATCTGAAATAAAATCAAGGTAATTTAATTTATAGCGGCTTAATCTAATGCTCTCTATTTTCAATGTGAAGACACAATGCAACCCTGCAAAGAATTCAACAGAACATTTATCTTAAATTATTTGCCCACCATATTCTTTTCTGTTGAAGGTAAGATGTGGGTACCTCAGAAGTGTGGCCAAATTTCATTACAAAGCACTATTAAAAGAACAGAACATCTATGGATGAACTTGCAGAAAAACAGCCTGATGTAAGGAGATCAGACTGCATTTATAGACAGAGAAACTACAGGTGTAAAAAAAGGCTTAACTGTTGGCTAAATTAAGACCTACACTTTTAACCTTGCTGACAAATCAGATGTTTCAGTTTATATCAATACACTTAATCTAAAGAGCAGAGTAACAACATTTAACTTTAATACTCTCAATATTATTTTAGCAGAAATAATAATTGTTGCTCCTTGATTTAAATATGTTATATTTCTCCACATAGATTTTTTTGTTCAAATAAAAATCTCAAATCATGGTATTTTTAATCAAAGTTGTCATACTGTGAGAAGTTCACATGGGCCTATTCAGAAAGTATGTTTCCAACTGGGAAGGCCTGTTATTATTGTAGTTAGTTTACATACTTGCTACCCAATACAGTCGTACTTTGCTCAGACAAGGCAAACATGGTGGTATTTTTATTGGTGCTTAACTAATGAAAGTGACCTTGTGTGTGTTTTTACTAGTGCTTACGTGAAAGTTGCATTACATGCACAGCTTTGATTTAAACCTTAGTTTAAATTGGTTAAAAATAAAACACAAGATTGCATTGAAATACGTAAAATTTATATTTTTCTCTGGGTCTAGGCCAAAAGACAGATAGATCTAAATGAAGACTTTAAAGGGAAAATCTGTAACAGAGCTTTTTGGGTATAAAGTGTTCTGTGGTTCAGTCTGATTCTATGAATACTGTATGTTCAAACTGGGCCAGAGGGGGAATATGTCATTGTAGTTACAGGCATTGCAATATAAATGCAGCACAACCCTATTTTTACCAGCCAGCGTACAATGGCATCTGAGTCATGCCATGGTTGTAAATATTACTAGATAATGTCAATGGAAAAGAGAGTTTAACTACTAAATGTAATGATACAGAGTATTGAATGTCTCTGAATATTTTTCTAGCAAAACGTTTCAGAGTTTGCAAGATAAGACAAAGCTTACTCTGAACTAATACAAAACTCTTGACGCAGAAAACTTGCACTAACTTTCCTCCTGTTCATGACGTCCTGTAAAGAACTGATGAGTTTGATTAGGTTAGCTTCTCTGTTTGTCCTCCGACAGGACTCGAACTTGCACCTCAGATGTAGCATTAGCTAATCCGTAGAGTCTCACAGCAACTATGCTCACTCGGTTAGCTAGACAACTTTACTTAGCTACCAGTCTACAGAAAGACTCAAAGCAACTTACCAGGTAAAGAGGGGCGTAAATTTTGAAGGACACCTCCAGAGCCCCCTTCGTTATGTCTGCCGCAGACTGCACACACGATGGGTGCCAGGTATGACCGACTTCGTAGCAGCTGTGTGGTATCTTACTTAAAGCAGCCATGTCTGTGAGGCTGAACAGAAACACACTCCGTTGCAAGGGCGGCAGCATAAGCGCGGTGTGGGGGACACGCGCACCATGGGCCCAACACGGTCCGTGCATGTATGCTGCGTTCACATTGCCCCGGAAATCAGAGCTCATCGTCAAGTGCGGGTTTCAGAGCTGTTTGTTCTGCTCACTTATCCTGATTTAAATTAGTCAGCAACCAAAATATGTGCTGAATAAAGAAATGTTAGTTTTAAGGTGAAATTAGTGGAAGTTTTTTTTTTTTTAATTATAGAATAAAGAAAAATATGCTTAAGAGTACACTTTATTGAGTAAAATAAGGTGAGTTGCACTTTCTAATATTTAAGAAAGATGTAAAAACAATCCACGCAAACAAATGGAAAACAAATAAATATGGCATAACATATATTAAGAAAATCGCTCTAGTTTTTAAAAATTGAATACATTGTACAAAAATAAGAATAACTTCCAAAACGAGCCTTTCATTTAGGCTTTTTAAATAAAACACAGAATCATTTTTGGCTCAGTTATTAGAAGCTAATATGAAAGGCCCAACACCCACATGAAAAACACGTCACTAAACTGATGCAGTGACAAGCAGAAATTTAAAAAATTAGGCTAATTAAAAAAGAAAAAATCTTTGTTGTTGCTTAGCTTTACATTTTGAATGAAATAACCTTGAATTTTGTCTTCCTTTTTAGTGAAAATACTTCTTAATATATTTGTATATGTTGAGAATGCTTTTCCATTCTCAACATTCCTTCCCACAAACAAGGAATGCATTTTCTTGTTTGTGTGGAAATATGGGGATTTCTGTCAGATGCTCACTCAATGTATAACAGGTTGTGACTAAAAGAATAATATGACTAATTTCTAGTCATATTAATCCAGTTATTAAATATAATAATTACACACCGTTAATAATTTTATTATAGTTTGTGGATGTGAAATGTTGAAGCTGTTATGTGCACTTGTTTAATATGTACAATAATCTCCTTGTCAAGCCTTGTCACAAAGTACTACACAATCTAATCTGTAGACTTTTACTAACTGCTTGTCATTGACTGTTTGGAGAACATATTGTTCCACTTCTTGTCTTATGACCATTTCCTCCTTTGACTAGGAAACTCCAAACTGTATTAAAAGTCCTTCTTGCTGACCTCAACAGATTTTAACCTTAGAACTATTCAAATGGTTGATATGGCTTAAAAAAAACTTTTACTAAGTTCTGACTTTGAAAGAATTATTGAGGGATTCCAATATGTCCTTTGATTTGAAATCTTTCTAAAAATATATTTATAATTATAATTTGAGAAATATATCAAAATGTACACAATAATATGTCAGTTAATCTTATGCTCCATTAGCCTTGTTGACTTTTCTTCTTGCTTCTGCATGTATTTCCAATTACTACTGATTGAGTATTGAGTAATAGTAAAAATTTAAAAAAAAAACTAGCCTTGAAGGAGAGTTGAGTTCTGTTAAAATATATAATATAGTATATATAATATATAATATATAATATTTAATATTTGAACTGAAGTAGATAGTTCTTATACTGTCATCATTTAATATAAGTCCATATTAATTGGTCCTAATGGCTGGAGCTAAGCTGTTTATGTGAAAACAATTTTATTAACCTTTAAGTTGTTTTCAAATTTGCAGTCAGTTGTAATCCAAAAAGAAGCCAATAGTTGTTTAGAATAGTTGTTTGCGCCTCAAATATGTTTGTGAAATTACTGAGATTTAAATGGGTCTTATACTATAAAAGGGTTTTTTTATTCTTTTTTGTGATGGAGGATAACTTGATCTAATCTTCTTTGTCACAGTTTCCATTTTTTAAAAATTAGAAACAAAAAATCAGACCATTTGCAAGTTTTTGCAAAAATATTTTTGTAGCTGATCCTGATCTATGATCACAAATAGACATCTATATACTTATTATTACTAGTGGCTTTTCATGGTTTCTTGCCTTTTCTATTTGTAAAAGTGGCCACATTAAATAAATACCTAAGTGAAAGAGAAAGTCATCAAATAATAATGAAAGATTCTTCAATACCATGTGGAACTCATAAATTAAGGTGTACATTATGTAAATAATGTTTTAGCTATGTTGGTTTTACATTGTTGATGCTCCAATCACTGTGTAAACCAATAATTAAGTTATGAAATGTGCTTAAGTTAAAGAGACTGTACTTGTAATTTTTAAAAAACATATTAGAACCTCTATAGAGATCATATAAAGCAATATAAAGACAGACCGTGTTTCTGTGAGGGAACACATTATTCTACACACTTCTAAACACACTTCTATCACTTATGAATGCAATTTGTGAAAACTTTCTTATCATAAACTATTATATTTTCTTGTTTGATGACTTTATCTGTATTATTTTGAGGAATAATACAGATATTGTGGCATAATATAAACATCTCTCAGGACATTCTGGTTTAATCTAGTGAAACAGTGTTCCTTCTGTTTGTTTGGGTAAGAAGTGGCAACTCTACACCACTGAGAACAATAACGAAACCAATGTGGTTTCCTGCTTTACTCACCCACTGCTCACCCACTGTGGTCACACACATAGCAGGATGCAGAGTTAAATTACCAAAAACTTTTAGAGATAGTTTCACTGGAAAAACAAACAACTAGAAAACCTGTAAGAAAAATTTTGTATGATCAGATTATGAGTGCCACAAAATGTGCTTTCTCTGGTTATAACTGGGCAGTAGGTCAGTTTAACCTGTAACACTTTCATTAGTTATATGTATGCAACAGTGTGTGGATGGATATCTTGACATTAAAAATTTAATTAGAATTAACCTTTAGTATTCCATGTTCAGTTCTGACAGTTCTGAAGGCACCTAAAGATATTAATTACTACTTTAAACAATCAGGTACTAATGTTGACATGAAAATGTTTGTAAATGTAATGAATATTAAACTTTCCTATCAATGTCTCCTTACACATACCGCACATACAATAATAAACAGATAATATTTTGTTCAAATGACAGAACATGTGCAAAATCTGCTACTCATCTGCTGTGTTATTAGGGAATGCATCAAAAACTCATAACGAAGAGTCAATGGGTGTACGAGGGCTACGCCCTTGTACATTAGTGTACAAGGGCATATATATATATATATATATATATATATATATATATATATATATATATATATATATATATATATATATATATATATATATATATAAATAAATATATTATTTTTTTGTTCTCAATTAACTGAAAAATGTATGTCTATTTTAAAATGTTAGTCATAAAGTACTTGAAAATCTGTATATTTACTGAGCTTGTATTTATAATTGAAAAGTTTGAGAACCGCTGCTATAAATTGATAGGAATGTGAAAGAGAAAGCAAATAACGAGGTGCGCCGTCGTTCATACAAAACAAAAAAACAATTAACTGAGATTAGAGCCCTCTTGTGTGCTTGAGTCCGCATTTTGGCGTAAATTAATTGATTATCTTAATGTCTCTGCAGAGGAATTGAGTTATAGTTTGACGTGCCAGAACGAGTGCTTGTTATGCCTGCCCATCTGGTACCACAGGAGGCGGTCATATCACTGGTGCTCTCCGGCTGAATGGACTAACTGTTTTCATTTGCAGGGTTTCATAAGTGCTGCACCCTGGACGCACTTCAGTCTCTCTGTGGAGGTTTCACTTGTTGCTTCCTTCTCGTCAGTGCACAGAGGAAACCTCCTAAAATGGCTCGGAGAGCCTGGCTCTTGCTAAGTAATTTCTTGTTTGTTCTCTTGTTTGGCGCGGAAGGGACATACAGGAGGGAGAGAGTTTACTTTATCGGAATCATAGAGGACGACTGGTCTTACGCACCCAGTGAGAAAAACCTACTGAACGGCCAAAACATCGAAGATGACGAGTAAGTTTTTATGACTTTATTCAGGCTTCTTGGAAAGACATATCTATGCTTTCATTTTCATTCATTTGATCTACCACGTTCTGTGACCACACAATAAGAAACTGAAAATGAACGGAGAAATGATTTACTATTTCTAGATCAAAAATATTATTATTTTTTCGGGTTATTAGAGCACGTTATCGAGGTGTGACAGAGTTTAGACCTCTGACCGGACTGTTGTGCGCGGCTGGAAGTCTGACTGATGCGTACGATGTTAACAGAGAAAAAACGTGCTGCTCTTCTGATGCATCAATGCACCTACTACGTGTTTTCACACCAGTCACAGAACACGAAAGAGGATGTCTAAAAGTTATTTAAGTTACAGTGAAGCTATATATACAGTGAGATGAAAAGGTATTTGATGCCTCTCAATTTAATTTTTGTTTCATTAAGTTTTCTTTCAGTCGAACTTTAATTGAGTCAATACAAACTTATTTCAAAATCTCAAATTATGATTTTAAACTAAACCAGACATATGGCACAGTGTGAAAACAATGAATTACCCTCCAAATCTAATGGTGGCAGCATCAAGTATTTTTGACCACCGGTGGCCTGTCATTCCACGAGATCTCAGTCAGACCATCACACTACTACCACCATGTTTCAGCATGATGTTCTCTTTCTGAAATATTATGTCAGTTTTATGTCAAATGTAATAGGACAGATACCTTCCAAAAGGTTTAATCTTTGTTTCATCTTTTCATATACCAAAAATTCTTAAGGAACATCAATATGTATTGTGGCAAATATTAGATTGATCTCACAGTTGTTTCTACCTTGGATCTCTCCTATGGATAATTTTTCTGTTGTATGATTACCAAACATGACCTTAACGGAGAAAGGTCAGGCCTGCAGTGCCTCAGACATTATTGTCACATTCTTTTGTGACCTGCTGGATGAGTGGTTGTTGAGGGGCTCTTGGAGTAATTTAGCCACTACTATCAATTTATGTCACTGTTTTTCATTACTTCTTAAATTTTTTTATTTTATTTTATTTTTTATTTTTTTGCTTCTTGAATTTCTTTGCTGCTTTTTGAGATAAAAAAAGCAACAAGAAACTGCTTCAACATGACGCAAACTGACAACGGTCTGCTTCATGTTGTTAGGCAGGTTCTATTTTAGTGATTTTTGTATGATTTGTTTGATATGGGATATTTCAACAGCTGATCTGACATTTAAAAATAAGCATCAGCAATTTCTAAAGTAAACAATAAATAAAAGTGAAGGAATAGGTTGTCATGTACTTGAACGCAAGAAAGAGCTTTTTAACATGCAGATTTTGTGAAAAAAGTAATATTTTGACCTTATGTTCGCTCTTTTTCAGTTAATAAACATTGATCACAGTAAATCCAAGAGAATACGTTTTTTTTATAAAAAGCAAAAAATAATACTTCACTTGAATATTGCCAGAGAAAACAGAAAAACATGAACAATTATAAAACACCTTGCCACCACACAGGCATAATGTTTTTTTTTAGGGGGTGTGTGGGAGGGGTGGTTTATTGCACAATAAGCCAGAAAGCCCCACGACCTTGCAAAAGATCAAAATAGAAGTTACAAGTACGCATTGCATTGTTCTTCTTTTCTGATTGCTGTAGTTTTGAGGTGGATACATAGTAGCAAAACTGCATTTGTCACAGGTTCAGAAACAGCTTATTATCTTTGAAAAACATGTAATCATAACAAAAACATCTCAAATTGTAGAGGATCTGGCCAGTTATAAACTATGCTGCATAATTAGCCAAAATAAGCTTCTATAAAATCTCAGACCTACGATATTTTTTGAGCTACTTGAGTACAATTTTACTATGTACAACACAATAGAACTGGTTTGTTCACCATACAGAACAAATATATGTGTTGAAGATGGCCTTATGGACTGAGATATATCTCTTTTGTATAGTTCCTCTACTTTATATTTAACTACTTCCTTCTCTTTCTGTTTCAGACATGCATCTATTTTCCTGGAAAGAGGGAAGGACCGCATTGGCAGTACCTACAAGAAAGCAATGTACAGAGAGTACACAGACGCCACCTATAGCCACCTGGCAGCCAGGCCAGATTGGCTTGGTTTTCTGGGACCCATATTGAGAGCTGAGGTTGATGATGTCATCATAATTCACCTAAAAAACTTTGCTAACAGGAGGTACTCCATACACCCCCACGGACTTTTCTACGAGAAGAACACAGAAGGTAAAGTATCACACAACGAGCAAACTCACAATTGGAGATCATGTGTTGGTTAGCTATGTCTAAAAATGTGGACCCAAAAAGCATTAATTTACACTAATTATGTCAACTATAGCTTCTTATATAAAATACATATAAGCATTATTGTTATGGCTTTATTTTAGAAAGTGAAAGTATCTCTGTTCAGTTAGTTCTCCAATATCAAATGACTGGGAAGCCCTGTTTTAAGCTCCATTACTCCGACCATCACAGACACCAGTGGAATGTGTTCAGTGGTCTCTTCCAGCTGCTACATTACACAAGAGTAAGATTACTCTGACAGCTTTGAGCATTTCCTGCTCTCTGCCTCCCCTTTTAATCACACCCTATCCTGGGGAAGATTTTTTTTAATCACAGTGAAAACACAAACCACTTATGTTTTTATCTTCATGCAGCTTTTCTGTTAAATTTCCACAGATATACAAACTGAAACTGCTCAAGAATAAAAAAAATGGTGTGCTTAAAAGAGGAACTATAAAGGCTGTCATCAGACACATAGAACTAATACATATAGTTATTAACCACTGTCATGTGAGGAAAAGGCTTTTGGTTTAAGGTTCACCAGTGCAAAGTGCTCCAAATTCAAATGCACAAAGTGATTTAGCTTTTTGAATGGAAAATATTGAATAAACAGTTACATTCATTGTATAAACTACAAAACAGTTCTAAAATTATGTGAAATGCACGGGCAGATGATAGTAGAAAGTTTCTTCGCATTGAAAGGAAGTTCTTTCCACTTTTGCCACATTCATCCTCAGTATGAGGAACTGCTGGAAAGATATTAACGTCATCTGTCCATTATTGGATTGTGCTTGATCAGGAGAAGTGATTGCTGCAAAGTCAGTTAACTGATGCAGTTGGTTGTGAACTTTTCTGCCTTGTTGCCCTACTGGACTCAAGTTTGAATGTACTTAATCATCTTTTAATCCTTCTGTATATATAGACTGAGATGACTATATACTTCTGTATGAACTGGATCTGTTGGATTTGTAGAATTTGTTGTAAATCAACACTTTAAGCTCATTAAATTCACTTAAAAATATTGTGCTCAAAAGATGGAATGCTAAGGAAAAGAAAGTTGCTATTTCATTAAGTTCTTGACTAATTTTAAGTTAAAAAGCTACAAAATCACGTAAAGAAACTGAAGAGAACCTAAAGTAATTGAATGATGTGGTAAATCTGAGGAAGTGAAAGCATATTATTGCTCCTCTTCTGTAAAATTAATCTGAACATGAATAATGAGAGCACTAATAATGGCCTTTGTTTTATCAGGAGCTCTTTATCCAGACAAGACACTCAGTGATTTGAAGGAGGATGACTCTGTCCCTCCAGGGGGCAACTACACTTACCGCTGGGAGGTAAGACCAAGGTTTGCCCCCGCAAACGATGACGCCAACTGCCTGACTTGGGTCTATCACTCCCATATTGATACTCCAAAGGATATTGCTTCAGGCCTCATTGGACCTCTCATCACATGCAAGAAAGGTACAAAACAGTATATGAAACACTGTCAGGTTCTCTGGAGAGTTTCATTGTGTATATAATATAGAAGAACTCCATTGTTCTTATCTGCACTATGTATGTCTTTCATAATAAATTAGCTGAACCCAGCATTAGTTTTAAAAATAATTCTAGAAGTTCTCCAATTAAATAAAAATATCTGAAAAGACATTAAAGAACCATCTCTTATTTGTTCTCTAAGGAATTCTGCAAAATCCTGGAAGACAGGTTTCCGAGCCGGTCCGCAAGGATGTCGATCAGGACATCTATTTGTTGTTTAGTGTGGTGGATGAAAACCTGAGCTGGTACCTGGAAGACAACATTAAGAGATGCTTGGAACCAGATGGGGTCTCTTTAGATGATCCAGAGTTTGAGGAGTCAAACCTGATGCATGGTGAGAACTTTTCCCCTTTTAAGACTGTTCTCATTTAAAACAACTGCACACATTATCAAAAAAATACTTTTCACTGGTAAATTAGTTTTCCGACACCAATCTACTTCACTTCTGTTGAAAAGTTAATTGTAATAATAATACATTGTGTAAATACACTAATTTTTTTATTTGCTGTTTTTTTAAATTATTTTTTCTTTTGTATTACAGCTATAAACGGGTACACATTTGGTAATCTGCCTGGTATTAAGCTCTGCCAGCACCGGCCTGTAGCCTGGCATTTATTTGGGATGGGTAATGAAGTAGATATCCACAGTGCTTTTTTTCATGGAAACACTCTGCTGGACCGAGGCCACCGCACTGATACAATCAGCCTGTTTCCGGCCACGTTCGCTACTGCTACAATGGTCCCAAAAATGAGAGGAAAGTGGCTGCTGAGCTGCCAGGTTAATGACCACTTACAAGGTACGACAACTTGCCCTTTAACCTTTGTTTCACCTCTGCTCCCTCTAACTGGCCGCCAAGAGTTGCTGACAGGGGAGGATGTGTGTCTGTGGGGTGCTGCTGTTTTTTGTTACCAGCTTTCACATAGCACAGGGGTGTGATTCTGTTCAAATCGGGCCATGATGTGTTTTATTGGTGTTCAAAGTCCAGCAAACATCCGCCTCAAAGAATTGTACTCTCTCAAAATACAACAAATACAGTTCCTTGAAAATGTTTTTCACATTTTTATGTGACTGTTTAGGAAAAATCTTTTTCGTTTTGAGAGAGAGTGATACACTGAATCAATCAGAGGAATGCACATTTGTCTTTAGATATTTCATTTAGAAAATTAGAGTAAGTATCAGCAAGTGAGAAAAGAAAAGCAAGAGAGAAGAAGGAAGAAGAAGTGACACTTACCGCAATTCTCCTTTTATATCTTATCAGTCACATACACAGTGCCTTCCACCCATCTCTCTCTTGAAAGCAGTTTCTTTCAGTTTCTCCCATCTCTGGTTAACTGGTACCTCCGTCCCTAAATCAAATCTGGTTCAAACGAGTTTCAGTTGGAAACAGAAGAAAAAACATCTTCACTGAAACCTCTGTTGTCAGTTCCATAAGTATAACACTTGCTCAGAAACCTCCATCATCAGCTCATTCTTTCCAGTAAATAATAATATACGTACTTTGTTACTCCTAAGTAAAAGCCAGTGCAACCAAATGACTTAAGGAAGTAGTAAAAAAATAATGAAGTTGATCTTAGTTTGAATATGGTTGTTCTGTGAAGGACTATGAGGTTTGTTTGTAGTAAATAAACAGAATTATGAAAACTAAAGAACAAAGCAAACATGTCAAAGATAAACCAATTGGGAAATTGTTTTTCTCATAAAACTGTATTACAAGTGTAAACTATCTCACAGAGAACTATACAACTCATCATCTAAAACTGGAAGAAATATAGCATAATCAATTATGGTTTTTGTATGAATAGCATCCTTAGCAATCCTGTCTGTCTGCCAAAAACACAGGAATTCATCTTATTTCTGGCTGGGAAAAAGTGAAGTAGTCTTCAATAGGTACAAACAAAAGTCTCTGTATTTTCAGTAGCAAACAGGTGTTTCCAGCCTCCTATTGACTTGCACAAGCATAAACAACAAAAACAGGTGAAATTTTATACTTGTTTAACCTTATTTGGGAGCCCCCTTTTTATAACTGCCCTGGGGAACTGTCCATAATACACCAAAAAAAATAAGCAAAAAAGCATGATTGCTAATTTGCCAAAATATGATCACCTAAGATGAGCATATCTTAGGTGATCATAGCTTCTTGCAAGCTCTTCTCTTGCAAGAAGAGCTTTAAATGGTGAAACAGAAAAGAGTCCCTTGGTAGCTCCGGAGGTGCTGCAAAAATCATCAGCCTGGGTGGAAAAATGGTGTCACAACATGGAATTGAATGGTCAGTCAGTGTGACTGAGCTTTAACTATTTTGCAAAGAACAAAGATTCAGTCTTATTTCCAAAGTAGGTAAAAGCTTTCCAGTGTTAATTACACCAACACTGGTCAGAAAGAATTGATTCAGGATGTCAGTTTTTTTATTTGAAAATTTAAAACATTTACACAAGCATGTACTCTTTCTTTTACTTCACCAGTATGCACCAATATGTTCTGGTGTGGCATTAGTTATGGAAAAATACAATTAATGTTTTGGTTGAATCATGGTCAATTGTGAAAATGTTGAAAGTGTGTAAAAGGTTTTGCAAGGA
The DNA here is from genome assembly GCA_010277075.1 of Poeciliopsis retropinna. Lineage (NCBI taxonomy): Eukaryota > Metazoa > Chordata > Actinopteri > Cyprinodontiformes > Poeciliidae > Poeciliopsis > Poeciliopsis retropinna. Next base: position 8,116,989 of record VMRM01000024.1, on the reverse strand, counting down.
ATTAATTGTTAAAGTCTATAAGTGGTGTTGGAATTGTTTAAATTTGAGGTAACACTTTTTGATGTTCTTCAATTTCCTGTCATTTAAAGATAGGCAAGTTATTTTTGTAAACAAACTCATATTTTGTGCCTATTTTTTCTCAGCTGGTATGCAGGCCTTTTACGAAGTGATGTCATGTGACTCTTCGTCTGGCAGCACAACAATACCTGGTGTTGTCAGGAATTTCTACCTGGCAGCAGAGGAAGTCCAGTGGAACTATGCCCCCTCAGAAAAGAATCTGATTAAAAACACATCGCTTACTGAAAAGGGCAGGTGAGGAATCATGCTCACATCTTGTCATGTTAACACCTTAAAGCATTTTACACTACGACCAGAATAGAATGATAGGTAACTTTCCAATTGTAAGACAACTAGACTTGTCATTGAGTCACAACAACCAAAAAAAGAAATACCAAAGTAATCCAAACATCCCCAGGATATGAGTTGAGGAACTTCTACTGCGGGTGGGGATACCGCTGTTAACACTGGCATGAATGGAGCAGAGGACACTGTGAGAGATACAGGATTAAGAGTAGAAATCTTGGCCAGGCCCCCAGAGGGGAAACAGATACTTTGACTGGATGTCCTTAGGAAGAGGTAGGAAAGAAAACTTTCCTACAACATCATCAACATCATCTGGGGGAGTGAAGAGGTTACCAGTTAATTTTAATCCAGGCAGGCTATGGGAAGAATAGACTGGACCAGACCAGAATAGAAGTATCTTTTATTATCCCGCAGTAGAGAAATTCTGGAGCAACAGTAGCAAAGAGACAGGCAATTAAATCATCAAGATTCACAAAATTATCTTAATATGTCATTATTCAAAATGGTGTACTCCGATTCAAAGGCATGTCCAACTTAGTGGGATCATTTTAAAAATGTACAACATCTGCATGTGTATTTGAGCATTAAAAAAACCTGCAGGCTATGTACAAGAAGTGACAATGAAAATAACAGAGGAGTACAAATAACAGCAGAAATGTTATTTGAAATGAGAATAACTGTTTAAATAGATCTATAAGTAAATAGGAGCTAGAGGAGAAATAAACATTTCATGAGGGAAAAACTAGTTTAATAGGAAGAGCAAGAATACTTAAGAGAAGCTATTCTTAGTTTAGTTATTCTAGCAGAACTAACAGAAAACGTCAGTGACCTAAGAGATCTTGGCTAAGCATAGAAATACAAACACTGAAAAAAAAGAAAAAACATCTAAAAGCTGGCTAGCAGTTGTAAAAAAAAGTTTGAATGCTTTTTCACCTGGTAATATTTTATTTAAAAACTGCCTCTAGAGGTAGTAGAAGTAAGAAATGTCTGTTATGAAGTTTTCAAATTTTTATGCTAAGTTTGTTGGGAATGTAATCCTTGTTATTGCAATTAATAGTTATGCTTCACTTGTTCTGGCTTTATATCTTTCTACAAAAACTGACATCATATAGAAAGTATTGTCTGCCTGCATCTGGGCTCTGATTTGTTCTTAGCTGATCATGTTTTGTTGAATCAAGTTTTCCGTGTCTGTCACTAGTAGAATAATAGATCTATTGATCTGGTTGTTTTCTGTTGTCCTTTCCTTTTTAGGGCATCAGAGGTGTTTTTTAGCCGAGATAACGGAGCAATTGGAGGAACCTATGTAAAAGTAATATACAAAGAGTACACAGACAATACCTTCACCCACGTCAAAGCATCACCATCTGATCATGGACTCTTGGGTACTTGTTTTTCTCTCTGCCATTTTCTCCAAATGTATTGTTTAATGTTAAAGTTGCTCGTCTTGCATTCCTTCTGTCTTCTCAAAGCAGCCCGCTGTTAATTTCCTTTTTCAAACCTTTGACCAGGTCCGGTTCTGAGGGCAGAGGAGGGAGATATTCTTAGAGTGACATTCCAGAACAAGGCCAATAGAAGCTACAGCATTCATCCTCATGGACTTCACTATGACAAACATTTTCAGGGAACCAACTACGAAGATGGTGAGGAAGCAGTTGGTGACAATCCTGCTAACTGCAAACTTTAGAGGCTAAAAGTTCAAAGGATTTTCTTTCAGCCTTTATTATATATTGAAATAAAAAAAATTGTTGTGCCTTTGTCAAAAATATCTCCACTCTTTTAAAGTTAAACTTTTTATTTTCACAATGTTTTGCTAATTTGTTCCAAATTACAGAGAGAGAAAAATTAAAACAATATTGACTCAGGGAATTCAGGTAATAATAAAAGAAAATAGTAACAGTAATAAAATAAAAATGTGAACAATATTTGAGTGAACACAAAATATAATTAGACTGTGAAGGTGTATTAATTGAGCTTTCATCGCTTTGTCTGCAATGTTTCAGGTTCTGACAATCCAGGGTCACATGTTGACCCGGGTAAGGAATTTGTCTACACTTGGCAGGTGCTAGAAGGCCCGTCGTCATCCGATTCTCCCTGTATTCCCTACATGTACTACTCCGCCACGGATCCTGTTAAGGATACCAACTCCGGATTAGTTGGACCTCTACTTGTGTGTAAACGAGGAGCGCTGGGGAAGAATGGAATCCAGGTAGGGATTTTATAATGTCTTTGTACACACACTTTTCCCATAATAAGAGAATGCTACCTATTGTGTTATGTATCCTGTAATTATAGTTGCATAGCTATACATAAACACATACTGTAATTTATAAACGTCCCTATGTTTCCTGAATTGTATATGTTTATTGTTCAACAGAAGGGTGTTGACAAGGAGTTTTTTCTACTTTTCTCTGTTATGGATGAAAACTTGAGCTGGTATTTGAATGAAAACATCAAGCTTTTCGGCACTGCTGAGACAAATGTAGAAGACGAGAACTTTGAGGAGAGCAACAAAATGCATGGTAATCAGTTTGTTTGAAAAAGGCTGTACAGTTTTCTCTTAATGAGTCTTTTATGAACAGAGATAATAGAGATCCAGCTTGTACTTTGATCATTATTTTGTCCCTTTCTCTTTTAGCTGTAAATGGACTCATGTACGGGAACCTTCCGGGGCTGGAAATGTGTGCCGGGGACAATGTCATGTGGTACACCTTTGGGCTCGGAACAGAGGCAGACATACACGGAGTGTATTTTGAGGGAAACACCTTCAAGAAACAAAGCACTACACGCGATACAGTCAACCTGTTTCCCCACACTACTGCCGCTCTCTTCATGCAGCCAAATAATCACGGTTAGTCATGCATTCATTTTCTATAACTGCAAAAGTGTTGGAAAATCTGATCTAAGGGAGGATAATGTTTGGACACCAAAACTCAGTGGCCCTTTGGACCTTCCACAATATTATTAATATCACAGACAAACAAATAATAGCAAAGAACTAGTTATTGTGCCAAATTATACTTAGGCATAATAACAAATGCAGGTTGGAGTTTTTCAGTTTTTGTCATTGAATAATGGCACTTAATTTGCAAAACAAAATTCTTTATTTGTTTATAACATTTTCTACAGATATCAACATCCAGTAGAAGAAAATGTATCGTTGCTTTTCTATCATTTTAAACCATACAAAAAAATGGTGATTATTTTAAAAATACAACAAATTTCCTATATGTTTAGCCTCTTACAATTGTTGGCTTTTGCTTCATAAATGAATGAATTACATTCATAATTGTACTCTTATGAATGCTTACATTCAGTATTTAATGAAGCCTGCAGAGTCTCAGAGTTTTTGGTTTTGTGCAATATCGCAACCGCTGTGCACTATGACCCTGGAGCAAATTTGTTGCGTTGTTTGCTCCTTAAAAGATTGGCTATCCTAAATATTTTCTTCTGGGATTTTTTTCAGGTAGACAAAGAAAATGATTTGGAAATTGTCTTGTATCTACTCATGAAGCTTGCTTATGGGCAGCAATCTCAAGTGTGTTCCAACACACATGAGATTGCTCTGTACTCGGAAATTGCCAAAAATACTGGCTTTTACTGGGGGAAATTGCTGATCAATTAATCCAATACATCTGATTATTAATTTAAAAAGTCTTCTATAGAGTTTATTATGTATACCTGGGACTCAACAAGGGTCTTCTTGATTTGTATCATGACATTTCCCATTGTGTTATTGCTTAAATTTTATGAAAACATGAGTTCCACAAAATTACTGATGGGAGAATTTTCAGAAAATCTCAATAGTAGGATTTAAGTGATAAGTTGGAGCTATGGGACAAGTGTAATTTAAAACAGAAATAGGGGTGTGGTTCCCTCCCACACAAAACTTTCAAACAGCTGAAGACAATCTTTTTTGTTCCAACAGGAAATTTACTAAGACTCATAATAATAAAATTTAACTAAATAATTTGTTTTGTTCATTGATGCTTTCAGGTCTGTTTGAGGTGGACTGTAGAACAACAGATCACTTCTCAGCTGGCATGAGGCACCTTTACAAAGTCAAACCTTGCAAGGGCAAAATAACACATGCCTCATACTCTGACCCTACCAGGATTGTGAATTATTATATCAGTGCAGAGGAAATTGAATGGAACTACTCACCTACAAGAGACTGGGAGCTGGAGAAACATGAAACAAATCCAGAGGAGAGGTGTGTGAGTAAGGCAGGACAACTGTGGGATGATGTGTCTACGTATTGCACTTGGAGCCTGTAATTAGTGGTGGAACTTATTACTGTTTGTTGATGGAAGCTAATTGGTACATGTCTCCCAGTCCAGGCAATATATTTGTGGGTAAAGGGGAGAACAGGATTGGCTCCCGCTATAAGAAGGTAGTGTATCGTGAATACACAGATGGAACCTTCAAAAATCAGAAGGCACGGGAGGAACACTTAGGCATCTTGGGTGAGATTAGCACCTCCTTACATCAGCATTGCTAAATAAACACAGAGAATGGCAGAGAATATATTTCTTCCATTTATAGGTCCGATAATCTACGGAGAGGTGGGAGAGCAGATTCTGATTACATTCAAAAACAAAGCCAGTCGGCCTTACTCCATCACACCACACGGAGTCAAGGCCAGCGGTTCACACATTGCTGTTCAACCTGGTGAGAAAAAGGAAAACAAATCTGTATAACAGGAGCTGCTTTCTCTGAATTAACTTTATGGAGTTTATATATTCTAACTTTCCTTCAGGCCACATTATTGAGTTGACTTGGGATATTCCTGTAAGCTCTGGCCCAACAAATTCAGATCCTAACTGCATTACCTATGCTTACTTCTCATCAGTCGACTACATCAAGGTACATCCCTCTTTCTTACAGAAACATTAACTTGTAAATACATAATTTGCATGTTCATTTTCATGTCTAAATAGTAGCTAAAGCACTCATGTGTTCATGCTCAGGATCTCTTTAGTGGTCTTCTTGGGCCCCTGGTGATATGCAGGCCTGAGACTCTGCGCCATGGCAAGTTGGTCGACAGACAAAGGCGGGATATAGACAGGGAGTTCGCACTGCTGTTTTTGGTGCATGATGAAAACCAGTCCTGGTACTTAGATGACAACATTAAGACATACCTTGGCATTGATCCTGGAACATTTAAAAAAGATGAAGACTTTGAGGAGAGTAACTTGATGCACGGTACGAACAAAAGAGGCTGGTGTGGAAACTTGCTTTTTAATTAAATGATTTGTAACCTTTAGTCACATATAAAACAGAGTAGAAATAAACAAGTGGAAATACCATGTGGATGAGACATTTGAAGAATATAACATTTGGGGACTCTGTCTCAGTTAGACTTACTCATGAAACACTTATGAAACATGGGCTAAAAACATTTCCTTGTGGTCTTATGAATCATAACCTGTCTGTACATCATGATCACTGTGTCGTTCGTTTAAAAAAAATGACCATGTATTTTTGGCAAGCACGGACCGTTTTAGAGATTTCTATGAGACGCTTTGAAGCAGCTGACCTATTTGGTCAAGACGATGCCAAAACCACATTCTGTACAACTGCAGAAGTGTTTACATTTTCAGTGGTCCAGAGTGGCCATACAGTCAAACTAAATTGTATATTCTGAAACAAACAGCTTGAGAAATTTGGTAAAATCCTAAGATTAAAAAAAAGTCTTGCTCAAGTACAAGTCTATAAAATATGGTGCAACACAGTAGAAAACAGCTATTTTCCAGATTACATCATTTATAGTCAAAACGGGGTAGTGTTATGGTAAGGAGGTTTAATTTTATGTTCAGATGGTTTCCCGTCACAGCTGGTTGTGTGATTTATAAATGTGTGTGTTACAGGAATTAATGGTAGACTGTATGGTAACCTCCATGGACTGGTGATGAAGGAGAATGAGAAAGTCGATTGGTATCTACTTGGCATGGGCAATGAAGTAGATATGCATACAGTTCACTTTCATGCCGAAACCTTCATCTACAGGGTTTGTTCCAGGACACTCACAGTTCCTCAGTTGTGTTATTTTGCATATTTCCTCTTCTTTGTTCCCTTTGCGGTACCTTATGGCCAATTGTGTGTGTGTGTTAGACGGAGCATGTGCATCGTGCAGATGTTTTCGATTTGTTCCCTGGGACGTTCCAGACTGTTGAGATGGTGGCGGCAAACCCAGGGACATGGCTGCTCCACTGTCATGTCTTTGACCACATCCATGCAGGCATGGAGACCACCTATACAATCAAAGGTGTGTATCTAAAGCATTCTGTTTGTGCTGCTTATTAAACATACACATTCAAGTTGTCAAACTGTTCGTCCTACATTTGCTTTGTTTGTGTTTTTACAGCTACAGAAAGGCACTTGCCAGGTAAGCAAATTATAGGATTTTTTTATTCATTCAACAATGTACACAAGAGTAGAAAATGAATCTCAGTACAAGTGCTGTCCTGCTTTATAGAAGGAGCTTAAAAAGTTTACTAGAAGTCCCTTAAACTTAAAAATTTGGGTTTTCTTTATGCAGCTTCAGAATTTAACACTTAAAAATATCCGGAAAAATCTTTTTGAGAGATTTGGGTCAGATTACAGTGCCAGTGCCACACTCTTTTATAAATAGGAAAGTACTGAATTATATACTATAATATTGGGTAGTTGGAGTATACTCAGAGAGGGATTGTTGAATAATTATTTAAGAATTTTTTCTACACTTTTCTCTTCAGAACAAACAGCACATTTTAGTTCAGATTTAGGTCTAGGAACTGAGGCAGACAGAGGAAGGTTCATTTTATGTTTGTTGAACTATTTTCCTGTTCTTATTTTTGGATCAGTTCAAACTTAAGCTTTCTTCTTGACTCGTTTGCCAAAGTTCCAGTTGTATTGTTGAAGCAGATATGAATAATTTGTGGGGAAATAGCTACCTTCTTGTGACCATCCCCTAAGTTGGGAAATTCGAAACACAGTCGGTTCATTTGAATGACATATTTCCCTTTTTTTCCTTTCACTGCAGGGAGTGTGAAAGAGAACTGTGCCTCTATGTACAGTACAAAATTTCATCACATTGAAACACATTTTAAGATTACCAAGTGTTCTGACCACTACAGGATCCTTATTGTTAGTTTGGACAAACTTAAGCATGCATCCTCCTAACACCAAGTACAAATTAGACAGAAAGGGAACGCTAATACCTGTTGAATGATGGAGTTTATGAAAAAAACAACAACAACAACAAAAAAAGAGTGGTGCAGGTTGCAGTGTTAGTGTGGTTATGTGAAGCAATTGGAATGTTTTTCACAATCTGATTTTGTTTGATTAGCATTGAGCAAAGGAACATTTTATTATCTGGGTCAGGTAACCTTGTGGCACTGACGGTATGCGTGCAGTTATGTTTATGAACATATTAAAAGGGAATATTTTTTAAAAATGCATTTCTGGAGTTACTTTACACTTGTGTGATCAGAGAACAAACTTTAAAACCAATTTTCTTGTGTTCCTCACAGCTACAGCACCAGAACATAAAGCCAGTTTCAAGACGCTGCTGTTCGTATCTGGATTCGGACTACTAGTCAGAAGAATTTACAGTTAAGGGACTGATGATTGTATGTGTGTAAGCACAATTATTGTCAATGATGCACCTTTGTTTTGATTACCTAATGTAAACTATGTAAGATAATGCATAATAGATTGTATTGTGTATGTTATGTCAACCACTGGATGGTCATGCCTATTTCAATAACTTGATGGTATTTCTGAATTGTGCACTGTCAATTCATTATTTTTTTAAAAAAAGAGATGTTGAACCAAATATTTTAAGTTGGTTTTGAATGTATGGGTAAATCTATTTCTTCAAGATATTTTGTGTTCTCTCAATTTGTTTTTGACAAAAAGAAAGACCACTGTTTTTTTTTTTTTTTCTTTTTTGATTTCTGCATGTGAGCATCTCTTACTACCACAAGGTGGTGATAATTCATGCATCCATTCAGTCTGGAAACAAAACGGAAAGTTATACAAAGAGCAGGTAGTTGAGTCTTTCTGAATGCAGCAGTCAACAAAGTCTGCATCACTGTTCACAGATTTATGGATTTTTGTTGTGGAGACCACCATGATGTAAAATGGTGAAAGTTGTAGATTTTGTGAAATTATATTGAGTTCACCAAATGGATTCAGTCTATTAACAATAGCTTAGATTTTCACGGGAAGTTTTTTTAAAATGGGGAACAAGAAAGTAGTGCTATAGTTTTAAGTCAAACTTCATTCAACCCATGTATTATTTTTCATAAGGTGCATTTTGTTTCTGATTTAGTTATTTTGTTTCTAATTTAGTTATTAACTGAAATTACATTTTAACCTTGGTAAAGTGCTCATGTTTTGGTTACACAGTGACTGTTTGTGAGTCTGGTGGACTCGCTGCATTTTACTGTTGAAATTCAGCACAAAAAAACATTTTCATTTCAATTACATCAACATAAACAGAAAAAATGTTGATTTTTGCCTTTAGACTTTAAAAGAAAACATTGTAAGAAAAAAAAATATCACTCATTCATGTTTACTCTATGACAAAAACATTAAAACTTATAAAGGTCCAAATTTCTTTTCAATATGTTTATATTATTACACAAGCATTAAATGTGATTGTAGTGTGTTCTCTAAATCTTAATATTGCTCCAAGTTATTAAATTTTTTCTTAAGAAGTCCATTAGTTGGTCACATAACATTTTCAAACAGGCCTGTAGATGGGCCTGTTTGCCAGACATCTTATTATTCAAAACAATAAGGCTAAATATATAAAATCTGAACTTGGAGATCTGTCTGTATATAACAAGCTTTATGGCTCTATGGGGCCCACAGAGCCTGAAAGTTGGGAAAAACTAGTGCCTTGAAATTTTAATACTGAATTTTTCTTTTTTTACAGTTCAGAACCTTTAAAAATGTGTTCAAATCCCTAAATCCCTCCTCTGGTATCTTCCCCAATGAACCAGAAATATAATCAGATGGATAAACCCTATGAAGTAAAAAAATGCACTGTTGGTTAATTCTAATCAAACTGCTATTTGTGTATGCAGTTTGTGATAAGATTGAATAATTTTTAAGCCTTTCATGGGCACTCATAGTAACAGGTCTAGGAGACGGTCCATCATCATTTCCTAAAACACAAATGCAGGATGTGATAGAGGAGTGTTTCCTTGCCTTTCAATCTAACAGTTTGACCTGTGTACCAGCAGAAATTAGCATATCAGTGTTTATGTCCCTGTGATTGCTGTTGTTCACTCAGTGATTGATTTGCATATTGATCACATCAGATCCAGAGTCCACTGCAAGTTAAGACAAACACTACCTAAACTTCAAAAACAACTTTTAACCATCATGGATTCGTAACTCTTCCAATTTTCATGCAATTCATTTAAACTTCTAAATGTTTAGACATGAATATTATTGTATGCATGTATATGAAGAATTACTGATGTCTGTTTTATCTCATGTTGACCCATTTTAGTCACAAAATGGGTCAATATTCACCATTCTAGAATGTGTTTATTCCTAAATTAATAAAATAAACAAAACAAAAAAAAACGCTTCAGAATCTTTGATCTTCAAAACGTGGGCATCGTAAGCAGGGTGCACACTATCCTTCAAATGTCTAATATTTATATTTTTATTTCAAATACATCTTGTTTTGATAATTATCTTCTAGGGTGGTTTTAATTTTATAAAAATATAACTGAAAAAGATTAAATGACTCTTTAAATTACCATCAAGTGAGAAACTGTATGTCAGATGCCAACTTTTGCCTCATGGTCAACCGAGGAATATTTTCTCCCAAAGATTTGCGCCCGCTATACTGACATGTAAATTTGTTGGAAGTACTTATGGTGCCTCGCTGCCCTGGACATGAAGCCAACATCTTTATTAAAAACGCCACTGCTTGCTGACCGTAGTTTGAAAACAAAGCAAAATAAACATCTGATAACAACTCACATAAGCACTGACTCTGTGTCAAGGCTTTATTCTGCTCTCCTGATCAATCAATAGTTACGACTGAGCCACAGAAGTGTTGACACCTGGAGATATGCTGTCTTCTAACTTCTCAGACACTGTTTGACGTGATTAATCTCTTCTACTTACAAACGTCACATTTTACAATGACTGATAACATCAAACTTGAATGCCACTGTAACTGGAATGATATTATCATTCTAGGTGCATTAGGTTACTAAATAGATTAATAGCCTCGTTTTCACATCATTGCCATCAACACAAGTCTTTCTCAGAAACTGGGAGCTGACGAGAGCACAGACTGTACACAGCCAAAATTCAATAGGGGGCGCCCTTTGCAGAGGGCTGGAGCATATATACACGTTGTTTTTCACAGATACCTGGTCACAGAGAGCCAAGACAGATACAGAGAGCTGGGTGGTTTGAAGCATTACCTGCAGCCTGGAGTGGTGAGAATTTTTTAAATATTTTTATAGACATCTAAAAAGAGGAAAATTAAAGAATGACAGTTGGACATATCAGTTTACATACATGGAATTTAAGTAATTAATCTGTGCAAAATCATTACTCTTGGAAGTAGTGGAAGTAGTGACTTCTGTGGACATTCTTTTTTCAATCTGCTGGTTTTGCATCTCATTTGAGGGTGTGTTTTGTGTGAGTGAAAAAACAAAGCAGGTTGTTTAATTTGTTTGGAATGTACTAAAGTAATTGCAGAAAAAAGTTTTTGACGGTTGGATGAATATGAGAGGACATTTGGGGAGGGGGCTGCGCAGGAGAGTCATCGGTTGATCAGTCTTCAGTCTAGACCAGTTTACTCGCCTGAAGAAACTCTGTGGTGCTAATATTTGATTGCTCTTTTATTTTTTATTTAATTTTTTTTAATCTACTAAAAGCAAGAATGTGTATAAATCACCACAATTTAAAAAAATAATTTGTTCCTTTTGTATTAAATCCATCAAAAAGGAATAGAGGGTGTAAAATAGCTTCTTCCTTAAAATGCTGGCTCATTTACAACTTTTTCACACAATCAGTGATCTCCCAATGGTGCAAAGTTAGATGCTCAAAGTTGTCTCATTTGAAAAACCAGCCCTTCCAGGGTTTTTCTGACTTCACCGATAGGCTGACTTTACAACTTCCCCTCCCTCCCGTACTTCTCTTTTCAGATAAGAAATCCGTCACTCCTCATTCTGACCGTCAGTTGGAGAGGCTCTCTCTGCTCTCTTCTAGCCTTCTTCCTCTTCTGTCCTTTCTCTTTCTCAAGCTCTCTCTCTCCCCCTCGGCCATGGCTCCGACGCTTGCCACAGCCTTTGCCAGGCGCTGGTGGATGGCAGTGACTGCCATCATTGAGAACCTACTGTTTTCTGCTGTGCTGCTGGGATGGGGCTCCCTCCTCATCATGCTGAAGTCTGAGGGCTTCTACTCTTACCTTTGCAACGAGGAAGGTGAGTATGAATGCATAGATTGCACTTCTATCATCGTTTACAATTTTTCATCATACATATCTGACCAATCATTCAGGTAATGAGTTTTCTCTTACTACTCTCTGACAATACATTTCAAATTAAAGGTTGGGGGAAAAGCAATGCTTTGACTTTAATTAAAGTATGTGACAGATTTTTTTTCAAGAGATGTCAAGCAATACTGATACCTTCCCAACTTCTCCAGTCTTTGAAAATAAAATATTACTTGTGAAGACGTCCCAGGCTGGACTAAGGGGGTTTAACCAGATCAGATACGTTAGAGCATTCAGGCATGCAGGTAGGCAAAGTGGTCAGAAGGGACAAAAGAATAGAGTACGGTTTCTTGAGACAGTATGTTACTGTGTCTTCTTGTCTCTGTTAGCTTACAATAGTTGAGGACAGAGACACTGACCTATTGAAAGACAACAGCCAAGAATGGACCACATGAACTGCTTCTTTGTTGCTCCTGTTAAAAAAAATAAAACCTCGTAAAAAGATTGAGCAATCTTTTTCTAAAGTGTTTTTTTCTTCTTCTTTTGTCTTACTGCTCATTTTAATAAAATCCCAGCTGGTGCTTTGCGTTTTAAAGAACAGATAACATTTATGCGCAATCTCTGATTTGACCAAGTCATTTATTTTATATGAGGTTTGGCAAAAATTATGGTTGAAATAGAAATATGTATCTCCAAATAAATTGAACAGTAAAATCCTTATTTATTCCCGTTATATTTAAATGTAAAAATTATGTGCCTTGCTGAAAAATGTATTCTCACATCATGATGCCACCACCACCAGGTGTCATGTTAGCTTTCTGCCAAAGATTGTGTTTCTAAAAGAAATTCAGTTGAGTTGTCATTTGATCAAATCATCTCACATTTTTGCTGTGCCTTTTAAGGGCTGGATGAAAATGGCAAACAGGAATTTCTCACCTGAGTATTCTGCAGCTCCTCCAGAGTTGCACATCACAGTTTAGTTATATATGATATTCAGTTTATTGACTTTGTCAATAAACTGAATATTATAGAAATGCGCAACACACCTTTCAAAGTTTAATTTGGGGAGAAAACATACCCATCATTTACATACCACCTCACAATTATGTGAAAATGTGTTTTGGTCTATTACACAGAATCTAAAAAAGTACACTAAAATGTGTACTTTAATAATAATAATAAAAAAGATTTGATTGTGTAGATCTGCCACAACAGTTTTATTACATTCTGATGACATAAGACCAAAGAAGAAAAAAAAGAACATCTCAGCTCTTTTCAGCCATGTGACTTTTGAAATGAAGAACAGAGAGTTCCACATGCAGCATTTATTGCCGGTAATTTGGAAGTTTAAAGGGTGCTGATAAAGACCAGGGATGGGACAAAGGCTGATAGAAAAGTGATGAGCTGTAGAAATTAGATGACCTGTGCAGGAGATAGCTATAAAATCCAGATGTGCAAGAAAGTCATGTGGTTTAAGTTTGGTTTTCCTTCTGCAAGTAGCGTCACAGAGGGACTATGTGTTATGCAACAGGAGGAAATCATGTAGTCTAATTGAGTTCATGACCACAGGACATCTCTTATTTTTTACACAAACAGGTATTTTTTATTTTCTATTTTAGGCTAATTTCACTCCATTCTTCAATAGTTATACATAGAAACTAAAAGCAAAATTTATTCACAACATGTCAGCACACCAAATACTCCATCCATTTTCTTTCACCCTTGTCCCTAATGGGGTCGGGAGTTGCTGGTGCCGATCTCCAGCTACATTCCGGGCGAGAGGCGGGGTACACCCTGGACAGGTCACCAGTCTGTCGCAGGGCAACACAGAAACAAACAGGACAAACAACCATGCACACACACCCACACCTAGGGAGAATTTGGAAAGACCAATTAACCTGACAGTCATGTTTTTGGACTGTGGGAGGAAGACGGAGAACCCAGAGAGAACCCACGCATGCACAGGGTTCTCTCTGGGAGAACATGCAAACTCCGTGCAGAAAGATCCCGGGCCGGGAATCGAACCCAGAACCTTCTTGCTGCAAGGCAACAGTGCTACCAACTGCGCCACTGCCCACACCAAATACTCAATTTTTATATTGAGTTAGATAAATTTTTACGCTTTGCACCATGAAACAGTATTTAAAAGAAAACACATTTTCAGGATATTTGGAAAATTATATACAAAGTTGTGCAGAAGGCTTTGGGGCCTGGTTGTGAAATATGTCATGATGTGAAGTTCCACTTTGCAATGGCACACTGTTACTGGCTGGTGGATTCAAAAGAGGCAATGTTTCAAGTTTCTCTCTTCCTGAACCTTTGTTCTTGTTCACATTATAACCTGAAGGTTCTGATAACCTTTCTCAGTTCATTGACTCTGCCAGCTGATTACCTTTTATTCCACTCACACTTTAGAAAGTCTCAATAAAATCTTAGACAGCCTGACAAGATTTGAGTCAAAATGTTTCTCTGTGTTCCTGCTTAATTTCTTCTGTCCGTGCAGATTTTTTGCTGACATGTTGCAATTTTTGGACTGATATTTACCGCACAGATGACTGAGGATGAGTTCACTCCACATGTGATGACTGTGTAATGACGTGTCATGACCTTGTGATGAAATAGAAGTGCAGACTTTACAATTCAGATAATGAGTGAAAGTAGATTTATAAAGCTCAAATTTACCATGTTTTAACAAAGAGGGAAAAATAAAATAATAGAAGATCCATCTGACCATCATTTCATCATGTTCTACAGGTAATAGCTCCAGCTACAATCTGTCTCACTCTGCGGCGACGCCGATCCCCCATGACTACGCTGACGCCTTCGAATCAGATGAATCGGACGGGGTGGAGGTGAAGCCCGTCGTACCGGAGGGTCCACTGAGGATGAACGGCTGGCTGATCTGCAAAGAACAGGATGAGATGCTGAATCTTGCTTTCACAGTTGGTTCCTTCCTCCTCTCTGCAATCACACTGCCGCTGGGGATCGTAATGGATAAATATGGGCCTCGGAAACTTCGACTGCTGGGCAGGTGAGCGAAGCAATATTGGCTCAATAAAAAAACAGAAACAGGATATTAATTATTGCTTTTCAGAAGGGCAATCAACCACAAAGAGTTAATTGAAATTCTATTATACTCTTGTAAAAAAAATAAAAAATGAGATAAGTAGTTTTGGTCATTAAAAATGCTTGACAGAGTATTTATCTATTTTCAGTACTTGCTTTGGCTTTTCCTGCCTTCTCATTGCCTATGGAGCCTACCAGCCAAATGGTGAGTCCATGTGATCCAATCTGTCCATTTTCCATATCTGCATGTGATGTAGTGATTGTCAGCAGTCTAATGATGTGTCATTTTTAGAGCTCTCCGTTCTTATCTTCATTGCACTCACTTTCAATGGCTTCGGAGGCATGTGCATGACCTTCACCTCCCTCACAGTAAGTGGGTTTGTGTGCTTTGCATTTTTCTTGCTGGAGAGCTGGTGCACCAGCTGCCTATTGTTTGAGCAACGTATGTGACTATAAGACTTCCTCATTAACACTCTGCTAGAATTGTTTACTGGACCCCTGGCCAGTCACTTTGTTTCATCTCCTGTTTGAATTCCTCCTTTCGTTCTGATCTCTTCTGAAAAGATCTACAGAAGTGTATTTCAGCTTTGCTTCAGATGTGAGGAAGAACCACTGAGTAACATGAAATGGGAATATGGTGCCATTAAAACCCAAAAGCTTCAATCTATTTTTGTTGGGGATTGTTTGTGCTTGGGCAATGCAAAGCAGCACATAATTGTTGCATGAAAAGGAAAGAATATGGTGTTCTTGAGTTTCAGAAAGGGACAGTATGCGATCATATGCCACACTTTTATGAAAATTTTGAAAAAGAAGTATTTAGCTCTTCAAAATGATCCACTATTCTGTGCTTTTCAATCACATAATATCTCAAATTAAAATACTTTAATGGCTGTGGTAACACAGTGACAAAATGTGACACTACAAAAAAAAAAAGATTTAATTATTTTGCAAGTCATTATATATGTGTACAAGTTCATAAGAGTGTAATACTAAAGAACTGTTTACATTACCAAAATATGGCCTCATATCATAGCTCACATAGCTTTATTTGACTATCTCTGACTTCACATATTGACATTTGGGACCACATATTTTAAATGGTTTTCACTAAATTTGAGAGGAGCCTTGGACACAAAGGCAAAGAAAAACAACCCACAATCTAAATTAATTTAAGGGATCACTGGGTGGACGCCTCTTTCTTCATTTGCATTCTTTCCTCTCTGTTTTTCGTCCTGCTGTTGCTTCCTCTCACCATCACATTTAGCCTTTGATAACTCAGTCAAGAGTCCATTACGCTACCATGGTGATGCTGTTCACCGGACACTGGCTCTACACCAGTAAATTTCTGTGAAACAACATTCCTCAATAACAACACAGATTAAATCACTTATCTCTACTTTTAAGTCTTTTGCACGTTTTAAATGTCTCACTAGCCAAAGTTATGGGAATAATAGATTCTCCACAGTATGCATGAAAACATGTCTTTACCCTTGAATGCTGGCTTACCTTATCACCTTAACAACCTCAAACGCTATAAAAGAAAGGCTCAGTGTTGGGTTAATCATTAAACACAAGCTACATCACTGGCTTCTGGAGTATAGTTTCTCTGCACATCCCATAGTGACCATTAGGAAACACTGTGCAATACCAGTTTAACTCTTTGTTAAAGACTAATAAATATCTATTGGTTAAGTTTTACAAGTATTTCTGAATAATGCTACTGCTGAAAAATACAGTAAACTGGTTCCCCAACATAGCACATCCCCTCCCCAGTCTTACGTAAAAGAATGTGCTTGTTGTTGTTCAGCCACTTGAAAACAGAACAGTTTGTGAATGCCTTTTTGTGGGTTGTGTCGCCCCGTTTTGTCCTCCAACTCTGTTATCCTTCTCTTCCAGTTGGAGCAGAGGGTGTAAACAAAAAAAAATGAACTCTCTACCCTGTTCATCTTGTGTGCTTTGTTTCTGGTATCAGGACCGGTTCACCCCCCTGACTGTTTCAGCTGTGTCGACCCCTTCCTCTGAGAGTTTTGTGTGGTGTAATGGACAGCTGTGTGTTCATGTGTGTCTGTTATGCTTTGATTTGCTTCATGTCAGTTTGGGGACTTTTACCTCCTCATTTTGAACCATTGCTGATTGATCCCTACTGTGCCCTCTGACCTGAGCGTCATTGGGCATCCTCTTTATGGCGCCCCCATACAATTCCCTCATCTCCAAATAAATGCAGCTGACATAACTATGATGCTTGTGTAACCTTTATGCTTACATTCACAGAGAAACAGACCTTATTTAACTTATATCTTTTAGCATCTTTATTCGTTATTTTAGTGCAGGGTACCATATAGACAGAATATACTAATCTATGATGTTTTCCCTGTTTCCTTTACCATTTAGCTTCCTAATATGTTTGGAAACCTTCGTTCTACCTTCATTGCCCTCATGATTGGTTCTTATGCTTCGTCTGCGGTCACATTCCCTGGTATCAAGGTATGGAAAAGCATTCCTTTTCAAAAAAGAACATTAAATGAGTCCAAGCAAAATCTAAAACATATTCCACATATTTTTTGAAGCTATGAACAAACTTTTTATTGTCATACTATCTTTTTTTTTTGTTTATTTTCTTTTTTACTTTTTGGGAAATTTTAATGTAAAATTCTCTGTTGTATCTGTGTATTCAAAGGACAAAAATGTTTTTGAAATATTCTAATCTCAGTCAAATACATATCAGATATGATCTAAGAAGAAAGAAGTTAGCGCAAAGCCATGTTAATGGTCATGTTAAAGGCTTTGCTCTATAAATCTTTTGGACCATAAGTTAAAAAAGTTACCTCCACTTCAGTGTGAAATTTTCCTTTATTGTGGACAGGTCATCTATGATTTTGGTGCCTCATTCATTACCATTCTTGTGGTGTGGGCTTCCTGTGCTGGACTTGTCTTCCTCAACTGCTTCTTCAACTGGCCACTGGAGCCATTCCCAGGACCAGAAGATATGGACTACACGTCAGTAGCAAAGACAGTTGCATATTTATGCTCCCAAGAACACTGCCAACATAAATCCTACTCCCACTGAGAGATTTTGATAAAAAATGATGTAATAAAATATTTGCTTCTCTGCCTTCTCAGTGTGAAAATAAAGTTCAGCTGGCTAGGCTTTGATCATAAGATCACAGGAAAGCAGTTCTACCGTCAAGTGACCACAGTGGGCCGCCGCCTGAGCGTCAGCAACAATGTGAAACAAAAGGAAGTGGTTGGTAAGGACGGACGCACTCTCTGCCTGTCCACCATGGACCTGGAAATGGACTGCAAGCCTGAGGAAGAATGTAAGAGTGCAGTGTAAAACAAAACTCCTGAAATGATGAAGGTTTAAAGAATTCTGACCTAGTTTGTACCCCTGTTCTAAACCTCTTGCTTGTGCTTTCTGCAGCTGAGTCTTTTTTGAAGAGCATCATGAGCCCTATTTTTCTGCTTAGTGCATCGACCATGTGCATCACTCAGCTCCGTCTCTTGTTCTACATGGGGGCCATGAACAGCGTCTTGGAGGTGCTCTGTGATGGAAACCTTGACACAGGTCAGTCTGTTTGCTTCTGACACATGTCTGTCTGTGTGCAATGACTTAACTCAAAAGACAGCACCCGGCTTGTATCATGACCTAAAAACTACTGAGCATAACTTTTTCATTTTCAGTGGAAAGGATGGAAGTTGGTAAGACAAAAACTTTATCGCTCGCAGTAATTTACCTTAGCACTAGCTTATTAAATATCTAGCTGACAGCAAGTAGAATACTACATTTGTTTTCTTGGTTGCCCCTGTCAATAACTGAGTCCTTCAACTGTCACACAGCTTTAAACTAAAGCCACCGGTATTATTAGGTGACTCATTAACAACTTTTCTCAAAGAATCAGCAGAACAAACATCAGACACTGCTTCACATGACTCACATTTCATGTGTCACTGCTCCCGGAGCCACAAATATGTGCCCTAATAGCAACATATTGACTTTTGAACAACCTTGTTGCACACTACAATCTCACACAGTATATTAACTGCAATGACTAACCATCTAACCAGATAGTGACCTCTCCCTACACTCTTGTCATCTGGATCGTACCATTTTTTTAAAAATCTTTTTTCAGCAGTGTTATATTATATTCCAATAAACAACAATAAATATGTTGTCCTCATTTGGTCCTCAGTGAGTCTGTACTCCTCCATCTTTGGTGTGCTGCAGCTGCTTTGTCTGATGACCACTCCTGTCATTGGTCAAATTATGGACTGGAAACTGAAAGACTGTGATGATGGGGAAGAAGACAAGGAACCCTTAAGCAAGTGAGTCTGAGTGTTGATCTGTTGATACACTAAAATGTCAGTAACATTAAGGAATCTTGAAAAGCACAGATGATGATGCCATAGATTTTTAAGTTTCTACTGTTTTATTATTGGAAGAAAGCTCTTCAAACACATTATTTCCTCTATGAACTTAATGGAAAAATCTAAATAAATCATTCAGTGTATGATAGCCATAAGTTTACTTCACCCTTAGATACAAGATGCTGGAATGTGCCATATTCATGTGTTCTAATAATTATGCACAAGTATAAACAATTTTTATGTTTTTCTTTCTTTCCTCAATGGACTTGAAAGGCTCTGTGTTCCAAAGAAAGCAGGTTTTGGTGGAAAATGTGTCAACTCCAGAAAAAAATTAAAAACCTTGTTTCTTTCTGCTTGTAAAGCTAGAAAGGAGGTTTTATTATCCAAAGTGAAACAAGTTTGTTTTAACAGACACTGGAAAGCCATTGCTCTAAATGCAACATAAAAACAGACTACAGTTGGGAAGAAACTGTGAAACCATTAAATTTGTACAAAAAAAGGGGGAGGGAGTTTGCATCCCAGGAAACATTGTGCTGTTAGTGTGTTTTACTGTAGAAGCCAGAAACTTAAAGCTTGGGTGACAGTGCAAGTAGCCAAAATTCTAGGACATTACAATAAGAAGCTTGTGTAACCAATGATTATGTGGATTTTAATTTTAATTTTTGATTACATCTGTACGTTATACAGATGGAAACTGTAGAAAAGAATAATTTTAGATACATTGTTATTTTTTGATTCCAATACAATCATGGCATCCCTGCCTCGTAATCCAAGTTTCTTTTCTTTTTTACATTTTAGAGGTGAAAGCAAGACAAAGCGCAGAGATAGAAAGATCCAGAAAGTGACAAACGCTTTGCGAGCATTCATCCTCACCAACCTGCTTTTGGTGGGATTTGGTGTCACCTGTCTGATACCAAATCTCCAATTACAGGTGAGTGTCTCTTTGATTTTTTTGTTCTATGTCCTCACCAGATCTGTGTCCATATGCAAAACTGACTTTACTGTGTCAAGCCGACAGTAAATGTAGGCATCTGATTGCACACTAACATCATCTGGCTAAAGGGAAACTGAATTAACTTCACAGGAGATGCAAAAGCGAATAAACACTGATTCTGTTTTTCTCCTTTCCTCAGATTGTCTCCTTCATCTTACACACAGTGGTGAGAGGATTCATTCACTCTGCTGTTGGGGGCCTTTATGCTGCTGTGTATGTACCAACATCATTTCAATCTCTCATGACTATTTTATTTCAATTGCCAAGTAATTTTTAATCATTATGTGTATCAAACTTCCATGTTGGTAGAAGCTGCTTCAAAGTGACTAACTAAACTAAATGTTTTCTTTTTAGATACCCCTCCTCTCAGTTTGGCAGCTTAACAGGGATGCAGTCTCTCGTCAGTGCTGTTTTTGCTTTGCTGCAACAACCCCTGTTTTTGGCAATGATGGGACCACTTGAAGGAGACCCATTCTGGGTAGGAATCATCACCCACCTAAACACATTCAGCTATCAAGCCAAATCAAAACCTTGCTTATTCCGGTGTCACCCTGCAGGTTAACATCGGACTGCTTGTGCTCAGCATGCTGGGCTTCTTGCTGCCCCTCTACCTGATCTGGTACAGACGGACACTCCATCGAGAACTACAGCAGAAAGCCGAGGACGCCAAAATATACATCAAAATCAACGGCTCAGACATCCCAGAGGCCTTTGTTTAAACAGAGACGAATAGAGAAAACAACGTGCAAAATAGGCATCTTGAAGTGTTGAACAAAAAATTGTGACACATCTCCATAAGAAAGACAACACCCACCTTTACAAATTTCCCAACTGAAAAACTACTGGGATTGTTGTCATAGAAATGAGTCCGATGGACAGCTGATGAAGAGAAAAGTGAAACAAACAAGGGAGATGAAGAGCAAATATGAGGAGAAACTGTGAAAGGAAAGAGGCATCAGCCATCTGTATTCCCCCAAATCCTTTTAGCTCTTTTCACTTCCTCTTTCTCCTGGCCTTCAGAGTGTTTTCCATCATTTCCTCTGCTTTAACTCGCCCTGCAAGAGAGGAAAAAGGATATATGTCCTCCTGGTTCAGTATCACCTTCCCATCTAACCACTTTAAAATTAGAGGGCAATGCAGTTGTTATGGGGTTTCTTAGATGTATTATATGTTGAATGCAAATCATCCAGATGCTATTGCATGGTGCTACTTATCAGTACATTTGCTGGATTTCTTCTAGGAGTTTGTACAAAGGAAATGTGGAGTAAGAGTCGAGACATTTTGCTGATGTTTCTCGGGTAATCAGAAGAGACAGTCATTATCTTTTTGTAAGGCTAATGTCTAATGATAAAATCTATTGCAGCACTATCCCATTTTTTTCAAAGGAAGTCAGCCTGTTTTCAAATATACTGCTCAAAAAAAATAAAGGGAACACTTAAACAACACAATATAACTCCAAGTAAATCAAACTTCCGTGAAATCAAACTGTCCATCTAGGATGTGTTATTTGAGTGTTCCCTTTATTTTTTTGAGCAGTGTAATTTTCTCAATGTATGCTTAGAATATTTATTTTACCTTATGTATCAGCTTCAGTTTTTTCTACAATTATATTTAAAAAAAACATTTCAAAATGTACAAAGAGTACATTTTTAATTGAAATGTGAAAATTAACTGATTGAATTTTCACACATAACAGTGAAGGTGTTCTACACTGCAGAGGGCATTATAATAGTCACTAAATGCATTTCCCCATAAAGCTGACATCTTAGTATGTGTCAGTTTTTCCTCCAATCTGTCTCCTTCAAGAGAAATTATGTAGTTTTACCCCAATTCCACACAAACCCACCTCATGGTGGCACTTTTTCTGGATGATTGGCTTCAGACCCCAATCCCCCCTTTTCTTTTTACCTTTTATATGTGTATTTATTTTTTTCTAGCATTTCCACTTTCAGTTCTTGGTGTACTTTAACTGTGCAGTGCTGCTTTTATGTAGGTTTGTTCTGTTTTGTCTGCCTGGAGCTCCTTCTGCCCTGAATGAAGATAAAGTAGAGATATTTTGGTAAGTGGGTGTCTGTATGTGGAAGAATATGTGGAGGTTAATAAAGATTTTTTTCCTTTTTTCACTGCATGCTCCATTTATTATGTTTTGTTTGTTTTTAAGTTGTTCCAACACACACCAAGAGATGGCAGTGTTTGGTTTATCTTATTCTGTGGAGTGCCATCAAATTATAGCAGTGGTGAACATTAAAAACTAAAATGTAAAAGAAGAATATGATACATATTTGGTGGAATACACATGTGTTCAAACAAGCTGAAATGTAACCTGAAAATACCTCAAACATAGAAACTGTTTAGAAGAAAGTCATTGTATGCTGACCTACAAACAAAATCTGATTATCAATCTTACTAAAACAGACATACACGGTGGTGGCAGCAGCATGCAATAGGTTATGCTTTTTCTTAGCAAGGAGCAACAAAACCATAAAATTTTTGAAATTTTTGAAATTACTACTCATTACTAGTAGTTGAAGAATACTTTTCAAAACAGAAATGAAAAAATAGATACCCTGTGTGGGCTAAATGTCAGAATCTGGTTGTGCACAAATAATCAGTCATTGCCCCTGAAAATGATCGAAATCTTTAAAACACCAAGCTATTTTAATAAGTGTTAACAAAATGTCTGAGCACTCAGGAAACATGCTCAGGCGTGATCAGCATAAACTATTTTCTCACATCTAGTTGGTTGGTGTTTGGAAGTCTGTCGTCACGCTGAGCTGCCACCTGATATTGCGTTTTAGCAGATTTTTATCACTTGACGCTTGCACCTCTCACCACCTGAGACGAGATGTGTGAAATCATCAGTCACATTGGAGGTAGAGGGGCTGCTCCAGCTCTGCTTCTCATGAAACGACCCAAACACAGGATGTAGAACTCAATTTATAATTAAAGTTGAACTGCTACCTTCTTTAACAGCTCGGCCACAAACTGGTAACAGAAAATGCATATTTTGCCAAGCCCGCTATCACACATTTTAAGGTTAGTCAGACTGAACTGATAATATATTGGGGGTTTATCAAATCTCCATAACTGTCATTAGATATTACCTAGCATAATAATGCTAATGCATGGTTAACAATAGAAATAAATTCCCAAGTCCTATCGCAGATCTGAGGAGTGTTTCAAGCGGTCAGACTAATAATTAAAAAAAACAATATCCACAAATTTGAAGATCTCATCATCGAGAACAAAAGTGACGAATGGCCAAAGAGAGAATTATTCAGAAAAGCAGCCAAGAGTTTGACTCATTTTTTTATTTGGTAGCTATAGAGGAACTGCTGTAACTTTTCGATCTAATTCTGGTAGACAGTGTGGAAAGACTAACACTGCTTATCACCCCAAATACAGCTGGAGAACCAACAGGATGGTTCGATCAAACTATGTTTATTTGTTAGAATGGCCAACTAAAAGCTCAGACTAGAATCCAACCGAGAATTAGTGGCAAGTCTTTAAAAAATGACTTAAACATTTGCGAATCATCATGTTAATTGCACTGTACAATTATATGCTACTTTGTGTTTGTGTTTCACTTACAATTGTAATAAAATAAACTGGTTTGTGGTTGTAAAATAAAATATGGAAGCTGCTAGTAATACTTTTGCAAGGCATTGTATAACATAAACCTCCAGTGTAGAATTATCTCATTGGACATGAGCCATAAAACCAAGATTATGGCGGCACAGGATAAACTGGAAGATGTAGCTATCTTTAAAATAAACTACAAGAGCCAGAAGCGGATATGTGGTTGTTGTCAAACGGAGACATGAGCTATAAATACAGCTCCAGCTTGCTCTTACATAATTTTAAACTCACATAGCATCCACATCCCGTGATATTCAGGAAGTGGGTCGAGATTAGGGACCTGGAATCCCTTGTACTGTACTACAGACCTCCTGTGTTGGGAAACAAAGCACGGCCAAATAATTATGGTTCGGTCTTTCATTTATAATTATTTTGGGAATGTTTATTAAAGCTTTACCCCAGTGGCAAAGCTTACGTACCACTTATGCAAGATAAAGGTGTCTGTAAAACAGAAATGATGTCAGGAGACACAGCGGTGGGAGATAATCGCATCAGAAGCGAGGACTTTGTTAAAAGGGTTTAGAGAGCGTCTGGTCCCTGCCAGCGGTGGTCCCCGTTTCATCCTTTGACGCTGAATCGCGCTTCTACGTCACCGCTGTCATGATGACGCAGTGAGCTGCACACTCTTAGTAAAAAAGGTGCTCCTGTGACCACTGCCTGGACAGAGGTTATTTTGATGTCTTGCATTTATGCAGTCATTCTCAATAAAAAGTGCGTTTTATTAACAAATAGGCTGTTTTTTTATTTTATTATTAAGAAATGGCTTAGAGTTAAGACAATTTTGTAATTCCAATTTAGAAATCTTTTTATTCTCTTCTTTCCTTCTTCCTTTTGTTTTTCTCTCCTTGTTTGATTCTTTCTTCTTTCTTTCTTTTTTATTCAACCGAGAAAAAAGAAAAAAGAAAAAAAAACATTTCAGTCAAAATAAATTTCCAGCGCTGTAATTTGTGCAGCCGTGTCATTTGTCACCCGTGGGCCGTGCGGGTGCACCGCAGATCATTCTCCGGGTGAACCGTGCTTTTCAGTGTGCGCTCTTTTCCTCACGCAGCGCCCCTTTTTTTCGGTGAACGACGCGCAGCAGCAGCAGAGCAGCAGCAACGCCGCGCGGCGGCCCCGATCAGGAAGTGAATCTGAAGAAAATAAGCGACTGTGGAGGTAGAATGACATAGAGAGGGGGGGCGAGAGGTGGGAGAGAATCGAGTGGATAAATAAAGGCGACTATATAAACGGAGGGAGGAATCCGACCCTGTTTCTGGATCCGTTTGGGAGCGGCGCCTGTCTAGGATAAAGCTCCACTGCACCGCTGAAATAACACGAAGATGCTCATAAAGGAATAGTAAGTAAAACAGTGTGTGCACGGTGGAGTTTGTCAGTGCGTGTGTGTTTGCGTGACAGAGCGTTGATGCGGTTTCGCAGAGCTGACATTGTGGCCAGCAGCCCGGGAGAGGAATTAGGAGAGCGCGTCCGGAGTGATGTCGACATCCAGAGGACTTTATGTCCGTGATCAGATTCCTTCCATCACGCAGAGTCAACTGAGGGATAAAACAGCACCGGCTACAGTTGCATCAGCAGCCGGTGCTTCCCTGTGCCCTTCACATCCTTCATCACAAGTTCTAGCTCTTAATTCTCTCTGCCAGTGTTGCTAAAATGACGAATGCTGGTGCCGGGGCAGAAATGGCTGGCATAAGCCGCTCCGTGCCGTGCTCTGCCGCGCTGCGCCGTGCCTGCGCCGCTGTGGCCATGTTATTGATGCGCTCTGGTGAAGGTGAAACTAGCGATGGAGCATTCCGGCGTTTAGCTCTGGAGGAATGAAGAAGGTGTTGGATGGCCCGGGGTGGAGGGGATGCTCGGAGAGGATAAGGTGCGGGGTGGGCAGGTGCAGAGGAGGTGGCATAAAGGGCAAATGGCGAGGTTTGTGTCAGATGCTGGGCCGAAGGGAAGCCGTGGCATATTAATTTGTGCCTGCTAAGAGGAAGAATATTTTTAATTTATTGTTTTGCATTGTTTTAACACAATGTTATCCCTCCACCCCCCACAAGGACTTTCTGTTCTTTATAGAAGAACGGATTGAGGCCTTTGCTCAGAATCAGAAGGGCAAGAAGAATGCAATGCTGGCAAAGTATGATGTTATTGGGATTGAAATTAAAATACTCAGATATTAATACTGAAGACATACAAAATTATATTTAGTGTTTTCATTACAGCAAATTTTGTTTTGCCAACTGAAGAAAACCTCACTCTAATGACCTTAATATAAAGAGCCTTCTTCTAAATATTGTATTTTAAACACTATTTTGTTTTCCCCATTGCAACTTTTGCAAGGTCACAGCTACTTTCTGAACACCAAGCTACAAACACTTCAACTTCTAACAACTTTCCATCTATTACTGCTCTGCAAATAGCTCCATTCATCCTTCCTGTTTCTCTTTCCTGTTTCTCCTGAAAAGGAATTTCCACAGCATGAGGCTGCCACCACAAAGTGTCACAGTCAGGATGGTTTATTCAGGATTTTAGTGTTCTGCCTCACAGTGTTTTGCATGAAGACAAACAAGTTTGACTTTGACTTGACCAGATCAGCTTCTAACGCATATTTTATGTGCTTTCTATGTGGCAAAGTTCAGAAGTTATTTGTTTTCGCAATGACCTCTTGTTGGTCTTCTATAATACCGAGTATTTTTGAGAGGTATCACAAGCAGTTGTCCTGGCGACAGATTTTCCTACCTGAGCTGTGGATCTCTGGAGCTCCTTCCGAGTTACCATGGGCAAAATGTTCACTCTGCAGCTGACTACAAATGCACACCAATAATCTCCTTATCATTCTACTTCATGTAATGTTTTGATTATGCTCCCTCACAAAATCCAAATTAAGTTTTGTTGAAATTTGTGGGAAAATCTGAAAAAGTTCAGTGGGTGTGAATACTGTTCCGTGCATTGTAGATTAATCACCCTGCAATTGTTGTGTTGATTTCCTATCACATGTATTTAATCAATGACTGTCAGCAAAAAGCCACAGATCAGAGTGGTGGCATGGCCAAAGATCTGAAGTGATTAGGGAGAGTCAGGCCGTCTGCAGTAAGCCTGGATATTAATTAAATTGGTTACGATTAAAGGCTAAAAGCTTCTACACAGTGCCAACAACCAGGCAAGAGACTTGTGCATCCACTATAACAGGAAACCATCATGGAGACCAGGAGTCAAATCTTACAGGTGCTCTGTGACCTAGTGATCCTTACCTGACACTGTCCTAGAACTCTTTCTATTTCCTTATTTCCCAGTAGTTTTTTGGTACTTAGACAATAATAAATAATCCTCTTTGCAATATGTGAAGCAATAAAGCGAATTATGTTGAAGCTGAAAGACGGAAGAGAATGAAAAGAGAAATAAGCTACAAGGACATATAAGATGAGCAATGCAGAAGGGGTGTTTGTTTCCTGAAGCCAAAGAGAGACACATGATCCCTCAAGACCTTTGGACCAAGGAGACTTCCAAAGACAGGAAAAAAAAAATCTTCAGTTCCTGTTTTTCCATTTTAGGATTAAATTCAGATTTTTGAAAGCAATACTTTGCAAAAAGTGCTATATGAAGTACATCTGTTAAGAGAGCAATAAAATATTTTTGCAATGAACAGTTGTAAACTGCAGCAGCATATGGCCTATTATTCAGTGAGCGCTTTTGTTGGACCCAGATTACATTAAGTGGCAGGTGGGTGTAGGATTATAGGAATTTTGGCATACTTCACATGCTCACAGAACAAAATCAACAAAGCTGTATACTGTACACATGCATAGAGAGGTATGAGATGCAGACAGGTCAGAGAACGGAAGCAGAGAAGTGCATTTTAACGGTGGAAGCATTGTGAATTACAGGAACATTCTCAGAGGAGGTGTCTGAATTTAGAAATATGCACATTGCAAATTCTGTCATAAATGAATCCATGTTTCATTCCTGTTAGATGTAAATGTGTGGGCTATCATTCTGGACTAAGATCCCTCCCTTCAGCAGCCAAAGTGTGGCTGCTGAAGTTAGTTACATTTTCTAAACTGAACAGGAATTTATCTTAAAACTGTTTCAAAGAAGAACTTAATTCAGTAATTTTTTTTTTCTTTGGTTATCACTTGTGTTACATTAGAGAGTTGTCGTACTTTGTCTTGATTGTTTATTTTTGTGATAGCAATTCAGATTTCTCCTTGAGATCTATAATGAACAGAATGCATTTTTATGAACTCTGCTTGGGTTAAAATTTTGATTCGAAAAATATGAAAAAAATGCCAAAAGCCAAAATGTTCAGTCTCAGTTATTGCTTATAAATACAAAATACCAAGTTTTAGTTATTAAAATAACAACAGATGAAGGACTAAGTCCAACATTGGTGTTTTTAAACAGCAAACTCTACGCACATTCAGAAATAATTACAGGAAACTTGTAATTACTTCTTATAGTTTGTTGACACATAAAACTACTTTATTCAATAAACTCGCTTAACCAGTAACACCCAACTAAACTACTAGCAAAATATGAAAGAAAAAATAATTCATTGATGCCGTACACTGTGGGATTTTATAGTTCTTATTCTCTTTGTTCCCTGTAGTTCAGACCTTCATGGACAGAGGCACATATTTTTCCCCAAAAACAAAAACGTGTATCTTCTCACAGACAATTTTTTTAAATAAGACCTCAGTTCAGGCCATATAATGATCTGCCAGCTTGTCCAGTTTGCAATCAGTTTCTGTCATCAACAGCTACAGAGATCTCCAACCCCAATGTGTCCATGAACCTGATTTCAGAAACAGAAGATGGATGGATGGATTATTTGACACAGTCTACTCTACCGTCTACACATTGACAAACATAACAATTAAACTGTCTTTATTTGCATTTGAACAATTTTTTGCAAACTTAGCATGTTGACTCACAATTTTCTCTTTTGCCATAAACTAATGCCATAAACTGACACATTAGTTTATGGCATTAGCTTAACGTCATAAACTAATGTGTTTCACAAAAGTGTATTTTGTGAAACACAAAGTTTAGTCATGTCTGTGAAATATGTATATTATTTTAAGCCCCCTTGTTATATGTCTTCCAATTAAAATCTTAATGGTAAACTAAATTAGTGGTAAAAAAAAAAAAACATGTCATTATCAGACTATTGCTGCAACATGTGTAAGGACTTACACAATTTCAAAGCAGTATTGAAAGGCAATGATTAAGTATTAGCATGTTAAGACCCATATCTTAACATGCTAAATATGCTCATGCCATTTAAATGTAAAGCAGATATTCAATGGTGTGACAGGGTAACATGCTTAATGCTTCTCAAAGTAAAATTGTCCTGCACAAGTCACCTATTTTAGTGGCAGCTGAACTTTTAACCATTTCAAATTTATTAGACTGAAAACTGAAATCAGTGCATCCCAACTTTAGCAAAATAGAGGAAGATCTTAGTGTTGTAACAGCAACTGGATTAGGTAAGCTGTCAATTAATAGCATAGCTCAATGATAGATCCTTAAGCAAACCGAAATACAAATATATCTTCCTGTTCCCTCTCAAAGAAATTCTACACCTAACAATGTGCTTTGTTTGCAAGTGTATCATTCATCATTTGTGCATAAAACTTAGTTTTTGCATATGTATTTTTGTGTGAGGACATTTGGCGAAGAGCTACATCATCATTTTGTTGGTGATCTGTAACGTTTAGGATCATTTATTAGCCAGCAGCCTTCTTCATGCTCTTGTAAACAAAGGCGTAACAGAGAATTACTGACACTTTCAGGCGTATCGTAAAAATCTAAAAAAAGAAAAAGTTGTACATCAGCAGCATTTTTATTGATTTCTGCTAAATGAGCTCTGAAACATAAACCTGAACATTAACTATTCAGAAATCTAATTGAAACATATTGAAATACCTTGAATAACATTCAATTTCTTCTTTTACCCTCATGTTGCTTCAGCAAGGAACATTTTCAATGTTTCTTGCAAAGCAGTGATCAGATTCATTTATCAATGTATTGCTTTTATTCAGTTTGGTTCCAAGACAGAACTATTGTTTCCTCAGTTTCTGAGTTTTGGCAAAGTTTTAGGTCGATAACTGTCATAAAATAATTTCTAGAGAAAGAATGCTTTAGGATTTAACTTCAAGTTTCTCACAAGGCTAAACTTGCGATCTAGGCCAATCTGGGTTGCTGGATTGACTAAAGCACTTCAGTATGTAACCACTTGGATATATCTTTTTGTTGTTTTGCTCTCTTGTGTGATATTTCTGTTTAGGGGAAGTAACATTTCGGAGTCTTTATTTTTAATAACTTCTTTTTTTTCTTGCAGTCGAGTGATTCTTCCCATCTCTGTGGAAGAGGTAAGTGTAGTTTAATATTCTTCAATATCTGCATGTGAGTCAGCTGACGTCATCTATCCATGCATCGTCTATCCATCAACGGATTCACTTCCACTTTTAAGACATGAGCTTAAACACAGTAAAACTCTGGAAATTTGAGGCTGGCCAAGTGTGATTTGTTGACATGCAAAATGTGTACGCACCGTGAAAGTTGTTCCTTTAAATACGATTTTTTAAAACAAACAGCTTATTATCATCCCTCACTCTCTCTCATTTGTTCTCTCGCTCTCTGTCTCTGCATCTCTCCCTCTCTCCATCTGTTTGGGCCTGACCATTATTATTTCAACTGTAGTTTCCCCCTCTATTAAGGCTTGCATCACAGATGAGTTATCTGAAACTACTTCCATGACATCACATGCTCACCCACCCCGGTATGCTACTTTAAATTGAACACTTGATACACAGTATAAAAACAGTCATTTTAGGCAGGCAAAATATTCCAATTTAATCTGAAAAACTTTGCTCACACACACTGTTGTCTCAAGCATGAGTGTGAAGCACCAGTAAGTGCTGCAGTGTGCCACATCACAGCAACAACATGGAAACCTCTAAATCAGAGGCCAGTGATGCTGTCTTGTGTTGTCATTAAATTGTAGTCTTTGTCATCATATTGCTGAGTATTTTTATTATCATGTAAAGTTTACTTGAGGGATGCACTAGAGATATAAAAGCTTTGCTAATGTCTGATTGATTCTCATAATATTGACTTTCATGATTTAGTTATGTCTGACACAAAATTTCAATTAAAATGCATCAGTCAGAAGAAGTAACTAATATAAAATGGTGCCAGAAACTAAATATTTAAATCAGTTTTTTTTTTCAGTTATTAGAAAACAAGAACATTTTTATTATCTGCAAAGTTTCAGAAAGGAAGTATAAACAACCCACATAACCTTTAGCAAACACACATTTCAAGATTTTTTCGTAAGATTGAATCAATCAACTTCTAATGAATGGTGTACCACTTACAGTTTGCACACTTAAATGTGATAATATTCTTTAAACATAACTGTATAAAGTTTTGCCTAACTAGGTCAACAAGAACTGATCAATCTTTCAGATTCCAATTTTGTTTGTTCATTGCCTGTGTTCTACATTGCAGTTGCTCTGCAGTTTGGCTGTGATTTCACTTATCTTTCCAAACACCTTGGACAGATGCTCACTTTGTTTTCTTTTCTTTTTTTATAAGTATTGCCTGTATCAGAACAAGTTGCCAGTCTCAGATCGAACTTTAGAGCACTGATCAGATATTTGAACAGAGATTTTTCCAACAGGAAAGTTGAGAGACATCAGATCAGAACCAAACACCTGCAGTATAGTTTCCTAATTTCAGCCCAAATGATTAAAGCACTTTCCTCTTTACTTGTAGTTACAGAACTGGAGTTGTGCACCTTGTTTTTTAGCTTATATTTGCTTGTGAGTAATTTTTTCCTTTTCATCTTTCACAAGTTGAATTAGTAAAAAGGTATTGCTGAGCCTTCTTATAATCTTTTGTTGAAAACTTAATCTTCAAAAATATGGAAAAATAAATATTTTCTTCTATTATGTGTAAAAAAAAAGATAGAAAGGGAAAGAATTCAACCCTTCTCTGACTAATAGCTTATGAGACTGATTTACAAGCATTAAATCACATTGGGACAGTTTACCTCTACTTCAAGATATTTTCAGTATGAGTTTTCAAAGTGATGTTGATTGTTTTTATTTTATGTGTTTTTAAAGTCTTTTACGTTTTCTTCACACATATCAAGGCAATGTTTCTTAAAGAGCAAGCCTGCACAGAAAGAAACAGATGAACTGATGTAGGTGTAGTTTCTATGTTAATGAAAAGTAAAAACTCAATATCAGGAGGAAGAGAATTTAGTTGTGAGCAGATTTATCTCAGCAAATAACAGCATATGATGTTAATTGGAGATTAGTAAAGGAAGTGATCAGTTTGTCCTCCAGCAGCCTAAGACTCTTAAAGTGAGTCATGAATGAAAAAGAGCCAGGGAGAAACGTCTTTTATTTCTAAGTGAATTGGAAACTGTTGTCTTCTGTTATTTCCAACTAAGTGAAAATGTTGCCAACTACCCAACCTCCTTATTCATTCTGCCATTAGTTCAATCTTTCAGTGTATGTCCATGAACCAGTTTCATTTAGTTTGAGAAAATTCAATAAAATTCAATAAAAAAAAGAAAAAGAAAACAAATTTTATCCTGTGAACTCGAATTGCCTGTAATTAAAGGCATGAGTGAAGAGTTATTTCAATTCCTTCAACCTCACACCTTCTAACTAAAAGTATCTATTACCATTTTAATTTTTTCCCCATCACTGACTCAATTGTACTTGCATAGTTTGAACTTTGCTGTTCGAAATGCTAGAAAAATGAAAATAAACATCTTATTTGTGAAAACAATACAGTAATTGAGCCTTTATTGAGTCACTTGATACTTGCTGTGTTGTAATTGTGCCCAGGCTCAGATTTGTTGAGGTTATATGATGGATTAGAGCTGATTAAGAAAAAAAGGAAACCATTGTTTTCTATTTATAAGCCTCAAGATGGAGAAGGAGGTAAAATGAGGAGAAAGAGAAAGGAGTTTGTGATATTTGCAACAACAGATGAAATAATTCAGAGCTCCATTAAATAAAAATAAGAGAAAAAACATGGTATTAATTTTAAATATAACCTGTGATTGTAGACTTTTTGTTTACTTGATTTTCATTAACAGTCCAATCCATTGTTCTGTTTCTCAGTACCAGGTGGGCCAGCTGTACTCTGTAGCTGAAGCCAGTAAGAATGAGACGGGTGGAGGAGAAGGAGTAGAGGTGCTAAAAAATGAACCCTATGAGAAGGATGGAGAGAAGGGCCAGTACACACACAAAATTTACCATTTGCAGAGGTAAGCATTTTCACAAGATGTGTTGCAGAAAGTGTGTCTTTTAGAGAGTCCACATATCACAGGATTTACACAGCATGAATTTCTCATTTTCTGTCTTCCATTCTCTTTCTTTATAGCCACTCAGACCTTTTCCACATCTTTAAGTCGCCAGGAACTCAAGACTTTAGAACGCTTCTTTGGACCAAACAGTGTAGCAGTTTGGTCTTTATTTCACTCTAATAAATGATTTTTAAATATACTAGGGTTAATATTATTGTTCCAGTTATTCAAATTACCTACAGAGATAAAAAGTGTCATGAAATGTACAAATGTATATTATCAGTGTGTCAATGGTGGAAACATTCTAATTCTGATGACACAAAGTAAAAGTATTTTAAATAAATAACTAAGCCAAGCATTAAACACTTTGATTGTTGCCTGTCCATAGATCAGTTTTATATGATTGACCTTTTTGCAGTGACTCTTTTTTTCTTCTATTAATTAATTGCATTAATTGTACTAGCAATGCCATATAATAGTATTCATGTCTCTAACCCTTTCACATTTTGTTTAGTTTGTACCTAAAATTCCAATTTATTTTATTTAGAGTTTAAATGATGGACTAGAACAAAGTAATTCATAAAAGTTGTAATTTTTAATCATCCTTTCTATAACTAATTCGAAAGATTTTTAATATTATTTTATTCAGCGATAGAATCGCCATTCACATGTAGAAACAGTTTTTTTTATCCCCAACTGTTGGGTGGAAATTAACTAAGGTTGAAACAGAGCATACACTTTAAATTTTTGCCATTGATTCTCAATTGGATCTAGGTCTGGACTTTGACTGAGCCATTCTAAGATCTGGATATATTCCAATCTAAATAATGTGATTAAAGTTCTGGTTTTATGTCATCTTGCTGAAGGATTAACCTCTGCCCCAGTTTCAAATCTAAAAGGTTGTCACCCTGCTTTTACCCATACTTAGCTACATCCACGTTCCCATCACTCTCACCAGGTTAGTTAGTCGTAGCTCAAAAAATGCCATCCCACATCATGTGTAGGTCTAATTCTACCA
Source organism: Poeciliopsis retropinna (assembly GCA_010277075.1). Taxonomy (NCBI): domain Eukaryota; kingdom Metazoa; phylum Chordata; class Actinopteri; order Cyprinodontiformes; family Poeciliidae; genus Poeciliopsis; species Poeciliopsis retropinna. The sequence goes on along the minus strand of VMRM01000024.1, from coordinate 8,082,776 downwards.
CGTTTTCAGTGTCCCCTACATGGGTTGTGGACATTTAAACTTCTTTCAACAATGGGTTTCTTTTTGCCACTTTCTCTTCCTCAGATTTGATGATTTATGTTTGCTAGATGTCCAAAATTCTACCACCTTTGGATATCAAGGACAACAAAAGTCTTGCAGATGGAAATACAGCAGTTAAACTCATGTTTGTTTTCTATTCTCTTGTAGTAAAGTGCCATCATTCGTCAGAATGTTGGCTCCATCTTCAGCTCTGAACATCCATGAGAAAGCCTGGAATGCATACCCTTATTGTCGTACAGGTATGTAAAATTACACACTGAGGGTTTTTTTCTAGTAAGTACATTAATTTCGTCTAGACTTGATTGAACATTTGAGCCTAATTTTTTAATTATAATCTACTTTCGGACCATACCCTGGACGTTCCAAATCCCTTCTGGGAATAAGTTGTGAACGAGTTTCTGCAATGGAGCTAATCTTCTGGCTATATTACCAATGCTAACAGTTTTGTTTACATGCCCAGTGCACATTTCGGTGTGACGTTTTTGTCAGCTAAAGGAAACAATGGATCGTAGTCTTCAAAAATTTTATAAATATTTATGAACGTTTTAAATTGCTTCAGGTAAAAAGTGCTTTCATGCTCTAGATTCCTCTCTTCCTCTCTTCTTTCCTTGCGCCTCTGGGTCTCTGTCACTTTCAAGGAGTAGTTGAATAATTTACTACATGTCCTGTGAGAAGAGCCGTGCAATCACTTGAGCCGTTCAGGCAAAGATCCCGCCACCCGTACACTCTGCCAGCTGCCAGACCGCCATCTGTCACACAAACACATTTAAAGGCACAAACCAACTCTGCATCTCAAACACTGCTCTCATATCATTTTGAGATTGCCAGCTTGTGCAAATGCTAATAGCTTTCCCAGATATTGTTTGCTGTCATTAATTGTGTCTTTCTCTGTGTTTGGGGCTGCACTTTTTTCCCCAACTGGCTCTGCAGTCATCACTGTGAGTATTTCTTTTGCTTGCCTTTGCTTTGAAGAATTCAGAAATCAACACACTAATCTAAGGTGCACAAGGAGAAGGTGCCTAACCTGAAAGCTGAGAAAGAAATGTGATCTTTTTAGTGAGACTGTAACAGGGATAGCAATACACTTTGACTGTGTTTGTGTAGCTGGGTGTTAGTGAATGACAGCAAGATACCGATCCTTGTCAGCTGAACCTTTTATAGATTTTTACATCGGATTCTTTCAAAGTGCTTTACTCCTTTCACTCAGGGTTGTGTTTTTCTTTGCAGAATGAGTATATGAAAGATAACTTCCTGATCAAGATTGAGACGTGGCACAAACCTGACATGGGACACCAGGAAAATGTTAGTGAATAAGATCATAAGCTATGGAAGTGTATTTTCATGTCTGAACAATATTTTGAATTCGGGTATGAAAGAGAGAACTTTAATAAATTGTCAACACATCTGCAAATCACATTTCATCAGACTACAACCATACAAGCCTGTTTAAATGGGATGTTTTTATGACAAAGCCACACAAGGTGCATAAAGTGTATAGTGGAAGAAAAATGATACATGGTTTTCAAAATATCTTTCTGTTATTTAATAAAATCAAAGACTGTTAAGTGTGGGGTTACATCTATTAGCATTGTGTACAACTATTTTAACAGAAATAAGAGATACAGATCTTCCTGGAGTATGTTTAGCAATGTGTTTTTTTATGTTTTGTTTTGACAGTTCTTTGCAGGTCAGATTGAAAGGAGGACTTCTGAGAACATCAACTGTGAACTGTCTTTTTTCTGTTTTTGTGGTTTTAGTGACATTTATGCTTAGTAGCTGAACAGAAAGAAGGGGAATCGAACCAACTACTTTGAGGGCTGTAATCTCTACATATACTGTGCATCCTCTACCTCTGAGCTATGTGGCACACTCACCTGCAATTTTTCAAAGCCTCTAATGATTATTGAGCATCATCATTAAGGAATCACAGGATGATCAGCTGAAATCAATAGTTTGTGTTTGATAAATGTAACAGACACAACAAGCACAGATGCTGCGTTCCCCTGACCAGAACAACATATAACAAATATCTAGCATTGTTAGGATTTTTGCTTATATAAAATCAAGCAATGTGGGTGATGTTGCAACTGTTGTCTAAGTTGTTATTTTTTCACTGTTGTCTTCTGTTGCTCCTTCTCTTCCTCCATTTCCCATCCAACACCAACATCAACAACTTCTTTTCCATTGACAGACAATAGCATGCATCCAAACAATCTTTCCTGTACAATTTTTTGTTTTAGAGCCAAAATTTCTCCAGTTATTTTCTGGTGTTTGTGATGCATATTCAAACCATATTACTGTGGCCTTTGCAGAACAAATAGACTCCATTTGCATATGAGGTGACTTCAGAGGGTAAATTGTTACACTGGACATCTGTGTAAAGGGGGCTAAATACAAATGCATGTCATTTATTAATAACAAAAATTGAAAGCCATTTATCACTTTCCTCTGACACATATCTATTTATTTTGTGCTGGTATATTACTTACAGTCATAAAGACCTTGAAGTTTATTATTTTAAAATGTTGATCACAGACATAATTTTTGTCAAATCTTGCATTTATATGTCATTTTATATGCCAAACATTTATTGAATTGTATTTTTTCTTGAGCTTAGGCTTATAACTATGACATTAGGAACAAATTGCGTAAAAATTTTGTATGTAATTTAAATTTGTAGACAAATTATTCTGACTTTGCCCTGTGGTTGTATTTTAGGTACATGGTTTGGATGCAGAAACCTGGAAAAAGGTGGATGTAGTCTATATTGATATTGCAGACAGAAGCCAGGTAGAGCCAAAGGTAAATCAGTCAGCCCATTTTTACTACTGGAATGATAAATACAGCTGCTGTTTGTATTGTTATATGCCCTTGTTTGTTCTGGTCTGTATCAGGACTACAAACCAGAGGAGGATCCCTGCAAGTTCAAGTCAGCAAAGACAGGACGAGGTCCTCTAGGACCAGACTGGAAGGTAAACAGTACCAACATTTTCAACGTAACAATAAATGCTACATTTCATATTATGTATTGCCTCCTATTATTACATTATTATTTTTGGTGTCAAAAAGATTCCTAGAGGTTTCATCATAGGGTATTGGAATGTTTTTTGTTGTTACTCTCTGAGGAGGCTTTCCTAGCATTTGGTTTTCACATGTTGTGAAACAGCTGATGGTTAATCCTGCACAAAGCCCTTGTTAAACTTTCAAGGTGGAAGAGTATTTTCATGTTTTTCTCAACTTATTGTTCTAAAAGATATTAGTAACTTAACCTAAAGAGATACATTCAGCTATGTTTCATTTATTGTTCCTTAATACTTTCATTTGTCATTTGACTATGTCTCGTTGTTTGCTTCCATAAAACACACATGCGACGTCTTCTGTTAATTTGCCAAATAAAAAAAAATCTCCCTCCCACTGGCATGTGTTGTCCAGCAGCTATGATGTCTAGTGAGAGTTCTCTAAGCTAACATTTTGTCCTGAGGGGATCAGACACAAGAAGACACACATTTCTGAAATAGTTTCCACCTGCACCTGTTAATTTACAGCTTCCCAAGGCATAATTTCAACTTTGAATGTCCTTGTTGTATTTCTGTCTTAGAACATAGAAAACATGACTTCCGTGTTTAAAAATAAAATGCACAAATTGCTTCCAAAAGCTGCATAAAATTGTTACTCTGACTCTTTCTTGGGAACAGTATGAGAACATATTTTTGCGCTTTTGAAACAATAATTTTTAAAACCTTTTGTACCCTAATGCATAAACAGCCAATAATCAGCCCCACAGCTCAAATAGCTGTGGTAAGTATATTAGGCTTTGTTTCATTTCTGCTACAGCTCTATAAACAGTTGATTTAGACATTAAATTTGAGTCCAAACGTGTATCAGTAGGTCTCCGTTGCCTATGACAACCCTAATGCTAGTGTTTCTGTTTACATGCAGAAGGAGCTTCCTAACAAGAAAGACTGCCCACACATGTGTGCCTACAAACTGGTCACTGTCAAATTCAAGTGGTGGGGTCTGCAGAATAAAGTGGAGAACTTTATCCAAAAGGTTTGTTTTTTCTTGCATTGTTATTCTTTTCAACTTTTGTACAAGATAGTGGTCGAGTCAGGGAATAATATACATTTCTTACTGAATCTCCAGATCTTATTTTTGTTTAACATGCTAAGAATAGTTGACAGTACAACAGCTTGAAGTGTGGTAATAAAGCATAAATAATTATGATAGTGCTACTTATATCCTTTCATAAGGACATAAGCATCTATTATCCTTGGGCCACAATAAGGTATTTGATTTTTTTCTGTTGTCTTACAGCAAGAGAAGCGCTTGTTCACAAATTTCCACCGCCAACTGTTTTGCTGGATTGATAAGTGGATTGAACTGAACATGGACGATATTCGTCGCATGGAGGAGGAGACTCGTAGGGAGCTAGATGAAGTAAGCCAAAAGAAATACCACATACAGCCAAATTGCTTACACTTATATAAAACTTGTTTCTAATAACCCAGAATCTAAATCCAAAGACGGCTGCTAAATATCTACAGATAAAACTCACTGGACCGACATTTGAGATGCAGGATGACCTGAGAATCAGTTTTTTCAGTTCCAATCTGTTAATGGCGATTTTTGTAAATTCATATTTCTCTCTTGAGACAATAAATGACAGTATTAAAAAGATTGTTCTGCCTTATTAAAATTAATTTTCTAAGAAATCGTGAGAGCAAAAGAGCCTTCCTGTTATCTGCTGAGGTTTCTCTATTTAAAGGTAACAACTTCCTCTAGAAATGTCTCACACTTTTTGGTGCTTCACTTCACTTCATTTTAAACACCTTCACAATACTGAAAATAGCTACGTTAATTGATGAGTGTTGTTGTTAGCGCGATGTTTTAGTGCTTATAGTACAACCCCATCGCAGTTGAACACAGGTTGTGATTATTAGGTCATCTATCATCCAACACCCTTCACTCGATGATTTCTGTATCTCTAACGAGCATATTGTTGTATATTCTTATCAGATGAGAGTCAAGGATCCTGTGAAAGGAATGGTGGCTCTAGAGGACTGAGACTTTGTTGGACATAAATGCTGCCGCTCATCAGGTAAGCAGAGTTGCAATGGAAACAGATGTGTAGATATGCCCAGAAGTTAATTTCTTTTCTTCATGGTTCAAACTTTGCTTTAGTTTTTTCTCTCTCTCATTCATGTTTCCCTTTCCCACCAGATTAGACCTGAAACCAGCGGATTCACTCCTCCTTTTGTCTCAACTGATATGTCTGACTGGACAGTCCAAATCCTACTTTCCGCAGTACATTTTGGTATTCTTGGACCTGGACCCAGTATACTCCCAGTTTTCAGCTAATCTCCTCTACATCGTCTGTCCTTCCTTGAGTCCTACTTGTCTTATTTTGTTTCGTTGTTTTTACTCATTTGCTGTTTCCACCTAGCTTAGACTTTTTAAGGCCTCCAGTAGCACCATTACTGATATTGTGAGTTACTCCAATCTTTTTCTCTCAATTTTGTTCTAAACTACAGAGAACAGTGAGAACGCTGTCGTTCATCTCTGCAACTAAGGACATATTTTAGACAAAATATCACAGTGGCACATCAGTATAGTGTAGTGCAGTCTGCTGTGTACTTCCAACCAGCCAGTAAGGTTTCATCCCCTGTACCTGCCTTCTGACTTCAAGGCGTTTGTCAGTTTTGCTGCTGCTTTGTGAGTTTGTGTGTGTGTGTGTGTGTGCACGCTTCTGTTGTGTGCCGGTGTGTGTTGATAGGTCATCAAAGTTTCCAGCTAGGTTTTTCTTCAAACACATTACTTCAAGCTCTTGTTGAACATGCAGTAATATGAAGATTATGTCTAGGTCTATGAATATTTAGATAGAAATAGTCTAAAAAGATGCACAGAAACGTTAATCACAGTTGATACGGTAAATAAAAACAGCCATAAATGATGTGAGGACTGCCGTTTTTCTTTTCTGACAGACTATTTTTTTCTTGATGTGTCATTTCCAGTGGATAAATGGTCTTATCCAGCAAAAGCAATAACTATCATGACATGTTGGGTCTCCTTTTTTATCATCACAAATCTTTTTTAGTTCTTAGCTTGTTTCTGTTGTGAGGTCAGTTTTAGCAAAGCAGAGCCTGAGCTGAATGTCAGGAGCTCAACAGAAGTGCTGGTTTTAAGTGTTAGTCTTTCTATAGTGTTATCCTGCTATTTCTTTCATTGCTCTTACTTATTTTCTCTGGTATTATGCTTAGGACTGAATGAGTAATGATTAGTGGTGTGACATTTTGCAGAGAGCTGATGAATGACTGGGTGAAGAAGTGAGGAACAGCTCACTCGACATCATTGTTCTGTTTTTATTGTCTCCTTTGTCCTATCTTATTATTCTTTTCTTATGTTGTAGATTTCATACACTTTATTTTTCCATGTACTTTAACAGGAGAATGTGCAAGAGATCACAAAAAGAGCCAATCAATTACATTGATTGATTATATTTGGATCGCTACAAAAAACTGCCACAAAATTTGGAGACAATAAAATACAAAATTACATTTATTTTTGGAACTTTATGTCCAACAATTTCAAAGGCTTAACTCTTGACACATATGTGGAGTTTATATAAATATTTATTTGCAATAATAAATAAAAGGTTCAGTGGAAGGGCTTCCGACTAGCCTTTATTAGACATAGACCAAATGAAGTACAGTCATAGTTTGTTTTTATAAAAGCAGGTTTAATTTGACATTTTACAAAGTCTTACTGATCCCTCTGTTGTAGAAATTGTGCTTACGGGAACGCTTGTTTGGCATAAAGATGAATCATCATGTCATCACTGACGTAATTTTAATCCTAAATTAGGTTTTAGGTCAGTTTATTAAGTCTGACCTATTAAGTCTAGACAAATTCAGTCTTTTTTTTTAGTTTTGTTGTTTCACAGTAAACCCTGAAACTGAACTGATCATTTAAACAATTTAACAAACAATATGATATAAAATCATTAGAGAGAGCAACTATTATCTATACTTTTTAGAATCTTCTTTCATTATGTTAGAAGTCTTTTTTTCACAGCACTGTAATTCAATAGGCCTACCAAGGATCAAAAGTAACACAATCAATTGATGAATCATTATTTATATCAGTGAGACTTTAAATAAAATGTCAATAAATATATTCAAATTTTATAAATATGTTTTGTTTTGTATTTATATAATTATTTATGAAACAAATGTATTAAAAAAAAAAAAAAAGCTAATGAAAAATAGTGAAAATCAACAGTTATATGTTGAATAAATTATGTACTCACAAGTCACACAGCTCAATTATAGACCAATCATCCGTAAATGCCATCTGCATGGCAGTTAGCCCGACCCACTTACCTTGTCAGGTAAGGCAAATAAATTCTTGATAACATGCAATATGGGATTAAATACTAACATTCAAGCATCCTTTTAGCAGGATAAATGGACAACTTAAGTAATTATTTCCTATTTTAACAAAGTATTTTGTGTTAAATTAATGGATTTTATTTAATTTAAATCACATGTACATATGTTTGTTTGACATCTCTTTTATGCATTGACTTGTGGCACATTTGGCCCTCGATAGCCAAATTGCTTCCCACTGTCTTTTACCTCCTCTGAAGAGAACATGGATGTCCCACCCCTCCACGTCTGTATCCATCATCCCTCTCTGTTTGGGTTTGTTAACTGGGTCATGGAGATTTGTGGATGTACTGTATGTACTGACTTTGTAAATAGTAAATAAATTAATGTAGATGAACACATATATATAGATGAAACTGTCCTGCCAAGTGTGCACAACTCCCTCTCAAACACTTGATCCATTATTCAAAAACCTCACAGACTCCTACAGAAACATTTGAGTGTGAAAATGTAGAGTTATAGTAGCTAAAATTTAGTGCAGGTAAGAAATTGTTTAGAACAATATGAAATGTATTTATTTAGGAAAACAATTTTTACATATAAAAATTTAGCAGCTAGAAGCTGAGCTTTGCTATTTGTATTCAGAGGAAAACATTTGAAGTGAAGCAAGCACCCCGTTCACTGTCCCTCAGAGGGACGTCTTCTCACTGGCAGGACAGTGTATAAATATATATTTTTGTTCTGAATGTTGTAGTACCTCTGTTGTCAGTCTCTGGATTACACTCTCTTCTCTCATTGAAAAGGTAAACGTTACTGTAGCTTGGGTCAGTGCATTGATCCACATCATGGCAAAATCGTTGAAGTGGATTGTTGTGCTCCTGTTGTTAGCCATGAAAGATGATTATCCTACCTGGCCTTCAACAGAAGCACAGAAGTACCCTAACAAAGAATGTGGTTTCCAGATGCTGAAAGAAGGGTGATTTTAAGAGCTCAAACACACAAAAGTTAGGAGAGAACATATTTTAACAGAGACAATCTAATATATCTCTTTTTAGAGTCCTTGATTTTTAATTGGAGTATGAAGAAACCAAATGATTCCATAATCCTGAACTGTTTTTAAATCTCTCTGTCTCTCTTTTTCTCTCACTCCTGTTATCTTGTCTCCTAATTTTTTTTTCTTTTATTGTGAATTTGTGCCTTTTCGTCATCTTATTCTCTAATAACACTACTGTACATCAGAGACATAACGAAATGAATAAAGACTCAAAATGACTATACAAATATAGAGCATGATGTGGATTATTTTGTCCTGAAGCTTTGTTAGCTTCTGTAGTGTCTGTTCTTAGGGGGTGGCCTAAGTGTTGTCACCATTTGACCATTGGGTATTGTAGGGCACCCAATGATGATCAATCACTGAAAGTTTGGTGCTTCTGAGGGTTTTTGTGAATGAGATGTACTGTAAGTGTTTCATGTTTCATGACGAGTAGGTGAACTTTGACCCCTGGTAACGCCCCTTCAGGACGAAAACTCAGCGTTTTGATAAATTTTAATCAGGCATGCCTTATCAATAAACTGACCAAGTTTGAAACCAATCCCAAATCCCTAGGAAGAGTTCAATCCAATGCGAAGGTTGTAAACAGCCAAAATGGGGTCAAAATTGGAACTTCAATCCAAAATGGCCGACTTCCTGTCTGACTTGCACAATGACATTAATTGTATTTTCTGTGCATCTTGGGGAGTTCTAGTGTACCATATTTCATGTCTGTACAATGAAGTAAGGTCATAGCAGAGAGTCTTGAAAGTTGAAAACGTTTGCAAGCCAGACTGAAGCTGACATTACAATTGTTATCTATCTCAGTCTTCCTTTCAAGAAAATAAAGTTACTGGCATCAGATACAACAGACATATTAAGTGTGGTAAAATTAATCAGGCATTGGATGACAAAGATAAATCCTGAGTATAAGCCTTATAAGGAGAGGTGCAACACATTTTTATTGAATGTGGATGAGAATGTCTCTTTCTGGGAGTTAGAGAAAGATTCTCTTGCAATATTAATGTTAGTCATTAGCTGAAAATGTAAAAATAAGTAACCTAATGGGTTTTAGTCTACTTACCTTAATAACCTTTCCTAATAATTTTGCATTCAAGCTAACAAGCAAATATGTCTTAAAGTAATTCTAGTCGTAATAATGCATTTAACCACTTGTAATATAAACTGAGGTTTGGACTTTTCAAAATGCTGTACAAAAAATCACTTTGAGGACAACAGACCATAAACTTTCCCCTGTCTGTTTTGTCCGATATTATTTTAGTTGAATATAAAAATGTATTATGATACTAGAGCACCTTACACATTCCATACTATTAAATATCTAAGGATTATTTTTAAACATACAATACGTCCTTTATAGTTATTCACGAATACTTTCTCACTGGGTTATTAACCAACCAAGGATATTAGCTTAATCCAATGTTACGCTGTTAGTCTGCTGTGGGTCAGGGAACAGTACAACAAGGGAAATTAACAAACTGTCAAATAACATCACAGCCGTCCAGAGAGGAAGAAACTACATTTCTCATCACGTCTTTGGAGATTTTTACCTTTGAAGACAATTTTTCAGGACAACATAAGACCCATAAACCAACAACGGTAGAATTTCAAGTGCTTTGCTTTACTTTTTTATGTTGTTCTTTTGATTTTTCTCATGAAAAATGTTTCAGTAGGAAAGTCTCTGTCTTGGCTGTGAAGGCTTGAAGTAAAAAATAAAAAAACAAGTTAAAGGGTTGTAATGACAATAACAAGAAAATAATTTTCACAGAAACTATGTATGTAATCATATTTGTATAGGTTTGATCTTTCTAATTATTTTCATTTCTTATGTCGACTGTCATGCTTTGTGCCCTCTTGTAGTTCGAGTTAAATTTCAAAATTTCTGATGTATTTTATATAACTATGGAGTTTCTACAGTGGCTCTTGTGTGTATGTGTGTGTGCTTTAAGTCATGTTGTGTCTCTCTTTAGTTGTGTCCTTTCAGTGACATTTAAAAGGTTGTGACACTGTGTGGTTCCCTGGGGCAGTTGCTTGATCTGTTATTCATTTATATTCCTGGTCTGGTGCAAATTTCACTTTCAATTCTGAGCTAAATTCACAAAGAAAAATCTCATTATGCTATTCTGCAGATGAATTGGACATGTCATAAAAAACATACTTAAGCTTGCTAAATGTAACATTATCATTTTACTATTGGACTGCTGTGTTAAATCAACTTCATGTAGCCTGTTCTAACACATATTCTCCTCTTTTGTTTACATTAGGTGATAATTTACAGAGAAACCAAATGATATTTATATGTGACGTAGAGATACAAGGCGAGACACCAAAACTGATCTTCCTTATTTGAACATATTGAAAGCAGTACATGTAGTGCTTCTCTATTTACTGGATTCTTACAGTCTCTTTCTTTATTATTAGATAGTTTGTCGGGGAGGATATTTTTATATGTGGTCAACCACCCCAAACCTGGATTTCAATGGAAACAGTTGTATGATTTTGTAAATAACTTCCTATCATTAAGATTATAACAGTTTACGTAGATTAGACATAAACCACTTTGATGTTCTATGTTATTTTTAAAAGTCTACTTGGTTTTGGCAACCTCTTAGACAAACCAGGATAAACTAATCTCAGTTTACTATAAAACACATCTACTAACTAATATGCCTGTAATTTTTCAGTAGAACTTATTTAAAAATCTTGAGCCATCCCTTTAATTATAATATTTCCTTATAAGGCTGACCAGAAAACTGAAGGTACTGTCCTGTGAGTGGTATATTGACTAAATATATTAATATATTCGAGTGTAATTTTAATTTCCACCCAGCCACAGTGGCTGGTAGAAAACTTTTTTTACAGGTCACTCAGACATTTCACCAGCCACTGATTTTGTCTTTTGATTACAAACCCCATCTGTACAAGCAAATTATGTAAAACAAACAATTTATTCCTAACTATGAAAACCGATTTACTGACAATAAGTTTATCACTGCCTCTCTTCCAAGTAAATGGTCACAATGGTCACCATATTTATGGTTTAAAGGAGCAACGTGTACATTATTTTTTTTGGGAGGCATGATTTAAAGTACCACCAGACATATTTTTGTCCAAATAAAAGAGGTATTGAGGTTGATGTGACCATTTACCTGGAAGAGGGGCAGTCCTTTTATGAAGCAGAGTTGCATGGTACTCCTTGCCTCCTACTTGTAAGTTATAGATGAAACAAAAGTCTAAAATCTCAAAACCTTGGAATCATTACAGCCAAACAAATTACTAAAATGTGAGTATTTACTGGATAAAATGGAGAAACTAGAAATATAAATAAAATATAAACAATTTGGCAAAAATGTCAGCTTTCATAGTATCTACTAAATTAGCTCCAATTTTTGTTCCAAAGATGTATTGCACGAGTCTTGAAGATTCAAAAAATAATAATAAAACTGTTTTTTATTCTTTTATTTAATGGCTTGGTCTACTGGAATACTTTTAGAAAACCTGTCACCACTGATATTTTCTGAGAATTCTCTCTTTCCTTTATGACTGCCTCCTACATATCGCACAATGGAAAATGTAATCACTAAAATGTCCATCAGCTCTCAGATTATGCAATCCTTGATACACTGTCATTTCAATGTGAGCGAAGCTCACCATGATCAAAGATGATTACAAAGCCATTTCAGAAATGACTATCAGGCATCTGCATCTTAGCTGGCTTTGTTTGTTTCCTATGCATTTTTACCTGACTATTCTTAGTGTAAATTGGTTGTAAAAAAAAAGTGAGCTTCTGTGTTGTGCATAATTTCCTGGTTTTTTAACTCTGTCAGTTTGCGTCTGCAGAACAGAAGATGAGCACTGAGAGATTTACAAGTGGTTGGACAGACAAGTACAGGTGAGCAAGGCACTGTATAATTTAATATATGTATGCAGAGGTTCAAACAAGCTGCTTTATTATCCTTTTAACTCTTCTCATTGTCATGAGTTTCTGAATGTGACCTTGTTTCATGAGGTGGCATCCGTTTTGGGATTTGTCTTTGAATCCGTCAAGCCCTTTTTTAAAAATAATGCTGTTAAAAGGTGCTTTAAAAAATTAAATTTGACCGATTTAAACAAATCTGTGAATATATGAACCTTTTAGACTGTTGCTCAATTACAGAGCTAGACTTTAGATTTATGGCTTTTGAAATCAGATTTTGTTTTGTAAACTGGGAAATGTTATCTCACCTTTTGTGTGGTTTTGCAATTTTTAAACCAATTAATCTTCCGTTTCCTCACCCTTATTTAAGATTTTGTTATGTGGTTTCAAAACTGTTGTGTAATTTATTTACTGTTAATTGTGCTACAACATTGCTACATCAAAGAATTGGAGGTTTTATTCTGAAAACTGAAGCCTGCATAAATGTGTGAAAGACCTTAGGTTTAAAACTGAATTGACCTGCACCTTTCTCTGGGTTTACAGAGATAACCTTTCCTCTAAATGAAAGGAATCTGGATTGAGACAAAACAAGGCTAATTCGCCGTTACCCTGGTGACTAATGTACGGGTGTAATTGTGGGGTTTCAGGCATTGTTCTGTGTGTTCAGCTGATGGAGAGAGTGCTGATAGTAAACCTCTTAGGGATCTGAAGACTTACCTAAGTCCTGCAACAATACTCTCAGTTATGGAGGATCAGCCGGTGGTCCTCCTCCAGCTTCTGAGTCTGCATACGCTCACAGGAACAAACCTTTGCACATTCACATGGCTGTCTCCTGCCTGTGATTAGGCACCAAATGTGGGTTGCCAACATTCCTCAGTCGACCCCACTGCTCCGGCAAACTGAGCGGCGTTCTTGCATGACTGCACAGAACCGGAGGAGAGACTTCACCCACACAGACTCTTCTCATTCTCATCCTCTTTTAGAATTTTTAGCAAAAATTGACTGAAGTGCAAAAGAGATTTAATTAACAAGTAATTTGGATTACTTCCACTTGCTTGAGCAGAGAGGAAGTATCTCAAATCAAATAGTTGAAACCTGGTCAGCTAAACGAATCAGGAAAAACAGAGCCAGATAATTTTCTTGTACTGGATTTTTCCTGCGTGGAGGAGTCAATTTTTTATCTTTCACTTGCATATGTCCTGATACAAAAGGATTCTCTGAGGCACTAGGAAAGCTCTGTTTTATGTTTAAAAGATGGACCTTTTACCGGATAGTTCACGGTTGCGCTCAGACAGCACAAGCAGCTCTGCGTCTCAGGGCTCCAGGTCGAAGACGGTCCTCCGCCAGCGCCTGTCCGAGCTGATGACCTGCATAGAAGACATGAGTTCTGATGACGAAGCCAGCGAGGAAGTGTCCCGCACGCTGGACGAAGCCTTTCAGCTTTGTGGACGATTACTACCCACAGATGCATTCAGGTTGACCAATGCATATGTTTACATGTTTATGCAGGCATCAGAAAGAAAACGTTTTTTATGTAATGTTGGGCTTCATAAATGTGGTTATAATAGGAAATAGTTTGATCAGCTGCAAATGTTATAACCCTGGGTAATTCCTGATTTATGGTATTATTTAATTATATGTAAATATAAAGAGGTGGTGAAATTTTAATAGAAAATAATTGCCGTAATAATAATTGTTACAGGCTGCACATGGTCACCTGGAATGTGGCTGCAGCAGAACCTCCTGAGGACGTCGTTTCATTGCTACAACTAAATGATCAACCCTCCATAGACCTTTATGTGATTGGGTATGGAAAATGGTAGCAGACAAATATTTATGATTAGCAGCAGGATTAATGATTGAGTCATTTTGTTTGCTTTCCATTTTTACTGGTGCTACTTAGCTTGCAGGAAGTAAATGCCACACCTGTGAGATTTATCTCAGACTTGATGGCAGAAGATTCTTGGAGCCATCTTTTCATGGACACCCTGGGACCCAAAGGCTTTGTAAAGGTGAGAAAAGAGGACATAGTAGTGTAGTAATACAGTAGATGCATGTAAATAAATATGCAGTAGTTATTTATGTTGTCTTTTGGTGCTTCATCCATTTATGTATGAGAGTTTGACACCTGTGGAAAAGTGGAAAAATATGGCAACTTTGTAAGCTTTTATTGAAAAATGGCAAAAAAAAAATTATTTTCAGCTCAAAGAAAGTTGAAAGAGGTGAAAAAGACAAAGTAAAGCTAAAAGCAGGCCAGCTAAAGAATTGAGTTTGAGGCAAATTGTGGGTGAATTTTAAAGTCCATAGATCATTTTCCTTTCCCTAAAAGAGTCCTCTGTTGGTCCATCACATAAAGTCCCTTGAGGATGTGTTGAATGTGAATTTTTCCAAGGTAATATACACTGCAACTCACAGAAGCTGCAAACAAAAATCAAATATGTAGTCACAGGAATACATCAAACACTAAATGACAAATACTTGTTTTTCTATCTGTATTCAGGTCACATCGGTGAGGATGCAGGGTTTGCTGCTGCTGGTTTTTGCCAAAATGATGCATCTCCCCTTCATCAGAAACATCCAGACCACCTACACTCGCACTGGCATCTTTGGCTACTGGGTAGGAAAATTCTTAGCGGCCTTGGCTTAACCCTAAACATTGTGGAGAGATCAACTCTAATAGGCGTTGGTATTCCAGTGACATCAAAGATTTTAATAAAAGGCCTTTTGTGTTTGTGAGGTGAAAAGTGGGGAACACGAGAGAACACTGACATTTAATAATCACTAGGATGTGTTCCAACAAATAATTAAGGTTCATTGGGGAAAAAAATCATGGTTGAAAATAATTTCTTTCTTTCCTCTTTTTTCCTATTTCAGGGAAATAAAGGTGCCGTCTCTGTACGGCTTTCCTTCTACGGCCATATGTTGTGCTTCCTCAACTGCCACCTTGCAGCTCACATGCACAATGCCCTGCAACGCGTTGACGAATTTGAGTACATCCTGGAAACACAAGACTTTGACATCTTTGACACTCCTCATGTCCTGGACCACAAGTCAGTGTGCCCACACGTGTCAGGCTACCATCCAATCCAATGCTGAAATAGAGGTGTCTGTGGTTCTTAACAGGGTGGTGTTCTGGTTTGGTGATCTGAACTTCCGTATTGAGGACCATGGCTTGCATTTTGTCCGCTCATCCATCAATGGAGGACGCCTCAATTTGCTGTGGAGCAAGGACCAGGTATGGGATTAGAATAGTACACCCGGCTATTTATGGATGGCGATATTCTGGTCGACATTTTGTTGTTGCAGCTCATCATGATGAAGAAAAAGGAGCCCTTTCTGCAGGAGTTTGAGGAAGGGCCACTGAATTTTAAACCCACCTACAAGTTTGACCGTAAAGCTGACTCTTATGATACCAGGTACCATGTGTCTATACTGACGCTCATATATCACACAGATTAACACCTTTTACAGCATTCTGATTGAACTTAAATTTCTGCAGCTCTGCAAAGACATGGTTGGGTTTTAAGTAAGAAACTCTTCATTTCTGTGTCGCATGCTCCACATTCCCCTTTTTTGTTGGCCACTCCACCTTTAGTTAATGCTGAAATCAGCTTCAAGTGTGCACAGCATGTATCACATCAAAGGCAGTTTTGTTTTCCTCTGACCCCACCATAATATGTCTGCCTTAGAACGAGAACTGTGGCACTGCCTTTAACCATGTACAGACCAAGGCCTCTGCAGCGCTGCAGTACTACACTCCTCTTCCTCCTCACCACCGTGTTCTGGGGAATGGTCTGTTTCTGGTTGGGGGCTTGGTATAGAGAATTTAACCCACCAAGGTGGGTGTCTCCATAAATTTGTGCTGTTAAATTGGAGAAACAATTAGGCTATTAATAAATAAAATGTTTAAAAGTTACATACAGTCCTATTTGAAAGTAAATAATTGTCCTTACAATACAAAGGGGGACATAACTTACAACCGCAAGACATATGGAGACACAAGTTTAAAGGACAACATTCAGATGTGTTTAGCTAACAGAATACTGAGGATGAATTTCAGATGTGATTTATATTTTTATTCAAGCTGAGTTCCTGCCTGCTCCCCACTGTTTGTACCTGAATAATACATGTTTTGCTTTCTAGAAGACATTTATTTAACTACATTTCTACTTTAGATGGTATTGTCAGCCACACACTAGAATATAGTTACCTTTGCACTGCATGTTTGTGTTTTTAACAGCTCTTGTTTCCAGTGTTATTATAAATGTTCACATGAATTAGTATAAATTAAAATGTGTCCTCAGGTAAGCACGAGATAAGATTTTAACCAAAATTCAACTTCACACATTATCATTCACTCTTGTTTTGATTTTGTTTAGCGGCAAGAAGAGAAAGCCGGCCTGGACGGATCGGATCCTCTGGCGGATCAAACCTAAAAGCGAAGAGGATGACGATGATGATGAGAAGTCATCAACTTCCGCTGATGATGGGCAAGAGGAGTATCCAATCATGGTCACCCAGAACACATACACCAGTGTCATGAGCTACGGAGTCAGTGACCACAAGCCAGTCATTGGAAATTTTACTCTGGAGGCAAGTATAAAAGTGTCACATGACCCCAAGGGTTGTATTTTATTGCACCACATCTTTCATTTTGTAATCCCTACAGCTGAGAAAATACTTTGACACACAACTGGTAGACTTGGCACCTGTAGGCGAGTGGAACGCAGACCAAAATGCACTTCTGACTTATACCATCCTGGAAGACTTCATGTCTTCCACATGGGACTGGATTGGCCTCTACAAGGTGTGCAAAGCAGGAAAAAAAATCCATCAGTACAACAATACAAACCACACAGATTTGAACCGACTGTCTTGTTCACCTGCAGGTCGGATTCAAGAGTGCATCTGACTATGAAACCTTTGTATGGGTCAGAGAGAACGAGCTGCCAGAAGTTAATGAGGTCATTGAGGTAAAGTGGAATTGAAGAATGTTTTGTCAAGCCCTATATAGATACCTTCTTCATAAGCATGCACTCCTGTTTTGGCTGCAGAAATCTGTGGCTAAAGATGACCTCCCTCTGCTAAGCGGAGAATATGTTCTGGGTTATTACAGTACGAACCTGAACAGCATCGTTGGCCTAAGTGATAACTTCCAGGTGAGGTACCACACTATGCCACTCATGGATGACATACCTAATTATTTTATTTTCCCTTTTTAATCATCTGCGATCATTTACGATTTTCAATGTAAATATTATTTAATAAACTGTAATTATTCCAAGAAACATTGGGTTTTTAGCACATAGATATTTACTATGTTACATACATTACTAGTGAGGTAATTATCTATTATTTTACTGATATATTGGATGCTTTGACATATGCCACATACGCTCAGTTGCAGCTGCACTTATACCAAAGGTTTACCAAGCCTTTCAGCTAATCAGAGAACCTGGTAGCTGGACAGATTGTAGTTTTTTGTGTTGATACAGAGAATGTTAGCAGACCACACACTCTCTGTGTCAATATAAACCACATGTGTCAAACATGAGGAGCGTGGGCCAAATCCAGGCTTCCACTGCTATTTCTGTGGTCTGAGTCTGATGCACATTGACATTGTCTATGTTAGACAGTTTTTACATTTTTTAGCCTTTTAAAATCTGTCCAGGTATATGTACTTAAGCATTTCTTCACCAAATATAATAATCTTATAGCAGTGGATTAACTTCCCTTTCTATTCTAAATGTTTGTTTGAATTTGTAGATTCTGGAATCCAAGCGAGCTGCCATGAAGGTCTTGTATCTAAAGACATTAATGGGATCGACAAATAAAAGAAACATTTCTGCAGTGCCCTGATGTAAACCTCTGCACCATGATTGTGATTAAGACTTTAAACTGCCCAGCTACACGATGAGATGGTTGGGAACATCAATCTTGTATTTGCTGTTTTCCTTAAGATTCATTCTTCTAAAATTGGATCTTTGGTTGAGAATAAATTACTAATAAAATTAAATCACTTTAATGATTGACTGGTTTAATGATATGCTGGGCTCTTCAACTTTACATTGCAAATGTGAATAAGCACAACATTAAGCTTAAGTTAATCTACCTTAAGATGTTGACAATGTACTTTAGAAATACTTATAATTCACCCAGAGTAGCCAAAGAGTATTGTATATATATTCTGATTAAAAAATCATTACTCAAGATTTTGAAGGAAATTTGCCCTTTGTGAACCACAGACATTCATTATGATGAACTCCAGACTGTTGAAGGGAGAGTGGATACAATGGTAAGATCCCAAGAGGTGCTTGAGAGATTCAGTTTACGTATCTTATTTAAGAGGGCCAGAAACTATCTGACCAGAAAATAACTTACATTTGGAGGACATTAAAAACAACTGCCAATATGTACCGGTTTGGCCATTCAAGCAAGTTTATCCCCAAAAGCAGATTGCAATATACTAAAAGAAGTCTCTACCTAAAATGTGATTTCAACATCTACACAGCTTGTTTTTACTACTGGGAATGTGAAAGTACATGTTATGCAGTTAAAAAGAGGCACAACTTTAACTTCCATCAGATATGTGTGAGGAGAAAACCTCTGTTTTCTAAAGAGGGGAAAAACAAAGGACGACTTAAATTTGAGAGGATGTCGGTAAGGACCATAACGTCAGGAATAATGTTCTCTCTGCCATTGAATCTAAAAGTGAAATATTTAGACACCAGAATACATGTCTTGTTTGGATTAAACCAGAGATATAATTCCAGAAAAAGAACTTGCTCTTAACTATTAAACATGGTGGTGCAAATGGCATACACTCGATGTTTGCTGAAGCAGAACCTAAACAGTTCATCATCATATGAATTCTGAATATTTTTTCAGTGGTTGTTAAGTAATAATTGAGACTATCTGTACAACAATACAGCAAACGCAGAATTGGACCCTACAACATGACAATGACCCAAAGCAAACTTCACTAAGCACTCAATGAAAACTAAGAATTAGGAAACGGCCAAGTCAAAGCCCGGACCTTAATATCACACAGATGATGTTAACTTTAAACAGGTTTTATATAAAAGAAACCATTCAAAGAAAGTGAGGACTGAGAAAAACTTTCCTCAGACTGATGCCAGAGATGAGATATCTACAAGAAATCTTCCACTGAAGCAATTTCAGCCAAGTAGTGGTTAAGCTAGAGAGTTGGGTGTCCTAATTTACCTCAGTTAGAAAACAGTTTTATTTATTTAATAAGTAGAACAGGGTTACAGTTTAATTTAATTTTGAGGTGGAAATAAATCATTTTCGTTTCACTCATTATGTGTTCAGTAAATAACAGAACACATAATGAGGTATCTTCGTATTATATTCTTTTCAAAACTATGAGTACTGTATTGACCTTCTGGACCTAAAATACAGATTTTGTTCCTCAACAGATTAAACTAATCTAAACACCGTGCAAACCAACACAATTAAAATTCACGCACAGACAACCCAAAAACAGTGCTTCTTTCCTCAGGTCATGTGATATTATTCTGTCAATGCTAGAATAAATCTGAAACGTTTCAGATTATTGATGAGGAAACTTATCACCTGCAGCATATTCAGAAAAAGCCACACGTCAAACTACGGCCATTCTAAAAATAATTAGTATTTAAATGGAGGAATTAACAGACATTTATTGGGAATTAAAACCTTTAATTGTTATTCCGTAATAGCGAATCGTAGAAATAACATAAAGATAAATGATGGGTGCGTGTGAGTAGCACCTACCGACTTGGTAACTTTCCCATAATCCCTTGCGGCCCTGTAACTCTTGACGTTCTGTTTCCTAGCAGCATATCTTTTCAGTGATAGGCTCTCTGGCTGTAAACACGTGGAGACTTCATATCAACTGCTAAGATAAAGGTAAGCGTTTAGTTTATATATAAAGCATTCAGTGTTTATATAAAACAAGTGACAGTTTTTGAATTAACTTTAGATTTACTCCTGTTCAGTGACTCGTCCAGTAAAGCCTTCAAGATGCTAAAAGGTTAGGCTAATACATGTGCTAGCTGAGTTAGCTTCAATGGAGAGTATGGACACCGCCAGTTAGCTCAAAATAAAACTGACAGATTGTCTTTTGTTTGTTACATTTACCCCCAATTTGGATTTTCGTTTACTTAATTTACGTTACCTAAACGTTTACGTTTCGTTTACTTAAAGTACTTAGCTACACTTTCTAAATAAAAATATGTAAATTAAAATAAAGGTTTTGTGCTCGGTTGCAAGAGAGAATTTTGCCAAACATAATACCGGGGAGATAATGAAATTATCATTTAGCTGTATGAATACGCGTATATCGTGTCATAGTTATTATCAATAAACATGAGTGCCTAAAACGGGTTTTTACTTTAATAAAAATTAAGTCTGTCGTGTCGCATTCAGAACAACTCAGATTCCCAGTTGAGTTGATGCTGACAAATCAAGTAATTGAGTTATTCTGAAATATTTCTTTTCACAACCACATGACATGATCTTAATGCATCTGTATTCAGCTTAACTTGTTGGAAGCTGTACTCTTGGCAATAACAACTTTCAAACTTTTCCAGGTTTAAAAATGCAAATTAATTTTAATAGTTTGGCTTTATTTAATGTAACTAAAAGTTCCTTATTTTAAACGTTAATTAACTGCTTGAAACATTTACTGTCACAATATAAATTGAGATGCTTGTAAGATTGTAACATTCAGAGATCACATAAACATACAGCAAAATCAGATCTAACAAATTTCATCTTGTTAGAGCTCCAACCGAACCAGACTCAAGATGACAAGTGAGGATGTGGAACGGCTGCTGATCCAGTTTCAGGACGAGAATGGGGAAGTTCTGGGCTCACCTTTTGATGTGCCTCTCGACATCACCCCTGACAAACTGCAGCTCGTCTGCAATGCATTGATGCAAAAGGTGGCATTAACTAACTTGGCGTAAACATGCTTTTTAATATCTAGGAAATAAAAATATTTTATACAAGGTAACATTTGTAAAATGTAGGTATTCTGTTTAATCTGATTTAAATACGTATTTTATAGGTCGTATGTTAGAGCAAAGTCTTCTAGCATTGTGTTATACAGATTAAATGTTCATCATGTAGATTTGTAGAATGATTTTTTTAAGTTGCAGTCTCATTCTAATGTGTAATTATTCTCCGTTTTGTCATGTTTCACTCTGTAATTTCAGTGCATTTTATTAGGGTGATAAGTGATCAGCAAACATCTCTGCCTCTGTTTAAAGTCTTTTGCTACCTCTAACTGTTTTTCCTCCAGTACTGTCACGTATTTAGCTGAATAAATCAATGCCATACGTTAAGTAGGTTTATTTAAAAAACAGAAAACTAGGCATTTTTTCAGTTCTGCAAGGCACTATGTTTAAAGCTGAATATTAAAATGTATTAATCTACATATTGCGACTCTGTACCTGCTGCAGGAGGAGCCAGTTCCTCTGGCTTTCTTTGTGCGCGGCGAGGCAGAGGTGGTGTCCAGCCTGGGTTCCTGCATCCAGACTCTCGGGGTGGAGACGGAGCAGGTTCTGCCAGTGGTGTACCAACCTCAGGCTGTGTTCAGGGTCCGGGCCGTGACCCGCTGCACCAGCACATTGCAGGGACACACAGAGGCAGTCATCTCCACTGCCTTCAGTCCTACCGGCAAGTGAGTTGCTCTCAGACACGATAACCAGCTGCATGCTTTTTCAGAGTATTTGTCCAAAATATATAATATAAAAACCCACAAGAGGATAATTTATAAGTTATGTTGTTGTTTGTTTGAGATATTTGGCCAGTGGATCAGGAGACACCACGGTGCGCTTTTGGGATCTGACGACTGAGACCCCCCATCACACTGCCAGAGGTATGAGGTCACTTCTATAAGGAGGCATCATTTCTCTCTCAAAAAATACAAATTATATATTGACATCTGGACACCTCAGAGTTCCTCTGTGCTTTATTGAAGGACACAACCACTGGGTCTTGAGCATCGCCTGGTCACCTGATGGAAAGAAGTTAGCTTCAGGGTGTAAGAACAGTCAGGTTTGTTCCAACCTTCTTTCTTTCTTTTTTTTTTTAAACACGAATTCCACAAATTTTTAAAATTTATTTTCACAATGCTGTATCTTTAGATCTGTCTTTGGGATCCGGTGACAGGAACACAGATAGGGAAGACTTTGACGGGACACACCAAGTGGATCACTTGGCTCTGCTGGGAACCTCTCCATCTGTAAGCCTTCAGTTCCTCTATTTTATTGGCGATCTTTTGGGTATTTTTAGCTGTTTGTAGAAACCTAAACATTTTGCAACTGCTTGTTCCACCTCCCATCTGTTACAGCAACCCAGAGTGCCGGTACTTAGCCAGCAGCTCTAAGGACGGCTCAGTTCGGATCTGGGACACTGTTCTGGGACGCTATGAGAAGATCTTGACAGGACACACTCAGTCAGTCACCTGTGTGAAATGGGGAGGAGACGGACTGCTTTACACCTCCTCCCAGGACCGCACAGTCAAAGTGTGGAGGCCCAAAGATGTAAGGCAGAGCGTCTGTTTAATCTTTAGCTGAAGTAGTGCTGAGATTCCAGACGTGTTCATGTTTGTTTGTTGATTTCAGGGCGTTCTGTGCAGGACTCTGCAGGGTCACGCCCACTGGGTGAACACTCTGGCTCTCAGCACAGATTATGTATTGCGTACTGGCGCTTTTGAACCTGCTACCGCCACCATCAACCCCCAGGATCTCACTGGATCTTGTAAGGCTCGCTGTTCCTTTGTGATGCTGAATTTTGAGTTTTGTTCCTGCCTAACTAGCATCATGTCCCTTTAGTGGATGAGATAAAGGAGACAGCCTTGCAGAGATACAATAAAGTTAGGGTGAGTACCTTTTGTTTACGTGAGAGGAAAGTTTCTCTAACACCTCGTTGATTCTCTCAATTTGTTGTCTTCTTCCGTTGCAGGGCTCCGCTCCGGAGCGGCTGGTTTCTGGCTCTGATGATTTCACCTTATTCCTGTGGAATCCTGCTGAAGACAAAAAGCCATTAGCCAGGATGACTGGCCACAGCGCTCTGGTCAACGAAGTGCTCTTCTCCCCCGACACCAGGCTCCTCGCTTCTGCTTCATTCGATAAGTCCATTAAAATCTGGGATGGACGTACTGGAAAGTAAGAAAACCTCTGACTCAGCAGGACATACATAGCTGAATCCTATCCTTTATAAAAACAAATATCTTTGCCACATACTTAAAAAGAAAATAAGATTTTACACAGGATCGGTTTCAGAAAATTATTCATCTTCATTAACATGCATAAATATGTCACTGATGGTTGTTTTACGCCTTCTAAACCCACAGATATAGTGACCTGCAAAGCAAAATTGTTTGTCAGCAATTGTATTGCTTGAAAACAACCACAACTTCCTGTTAGGAAATAAACATGGTGCCATGAGTTTAATTTTTGTAGATAAATATATAAGTTGAACTACTTTTAAATGGCATATTAGAAGTTAAAGCACAAGACAATGTTGATTGAAAATTATGTCAAAGTAGCCATGTTGATATATTGATGCATTATTTGTTGTAGGCTGTAATGCGTTTGACCCTAAAACTCAGTTTTTCCATTCATTCACTCAAACACAAATACAGAATTTTCTCAAATCTCCACTTTGGTCAGTTTTCATAAGAAATAGTTTTTTGTGATACTAAACAGTTTTTGTGTGGATGAAAGGCTAAAATGCATAAAAATGTTTCCCTTTTCCCAGACATCTGGCTATGTGTGGCCAGGGCCTCACAGTTTCTCTGTCTCTGATAATATTTTTAGCAAATCTACAGGTGCAGCTACATAAATCAGAATAACATGGAATTGCTTGTTTATTTCAAAAATTGGAACTCCGATTTTCACACAGAGCTCTTTACAATCACTGTAAGGCCAAACATAATAATAATAATGCTTGTGAAGACTTTTTCCTTCCTCTGAATTTTCCATTAAAATGCTTGAATATGTCTCAGTTTTCGATTATACTTTTGAGGTAATTAAATCTGGATGTGCAATACCAAATAGATCCATAAGATGGTGCTGTTATGCTAAATATGTGCCATCCCGTCTTTTGGTTCTCAGATACCTGATGTCTCTGCGGGGACATGTGGGGTCTGTGTATCAGGTGGCGTGGTCAGCAGACAGCCGGCTGCTGGTCAGCGGCAGCAGTGATAGCACGCTGAAAGTTTGGGACATAAAGACTGGAAAGCTTAATATGGACCTTCCTGGACACGCTGATGAGGCAAGATGAGATGTGTTCAAATCATTAATGAATGCTTGGATTTTATTGATATTAGTTGATGATTTTCCTTCTGTCTGTAGGTTTATGCTGTTGACTGGAGTCCTGATGGACAGAGAGTGGCAAGTGGTGGGAAAGACAAATGTCTTCGAATGTGAGTCGCCCTACTTGTACAGTTTTCACAATTGCTGGACATATCCAAATACTAAATCTTTGCCTTGTTTTTTTTTTAGCTGGAGAAGATAACCAATTATGTAACCTCTCATATGGGTTTCTTTAAAGCTTCAGACAGCTGAAGCAAAGGGTGTCCAGAGAAGATCTAG
Organism: Poeciliopsis retropinna; assembly: GCA_010277075.1. Taxonomy (NCBI): domain Eukaryota; kingdom Metazoa; phylum Chordata; class Actinopteri; order Cyprinodontiformes; family Poeciliidae; genus Poeciliopsis; species Poeciliopsis retropinna. Next base: position 8,057,756 of record VMRM01000024.1, on the reverse strand, counting down.
TCCTCTGTTCATCTTTACAGCGCCTGCCACAGGAACGATTGAGTCGAGGAACTTGGATCCTGTCAATACAAATGCCAAGTCTTGTTTTCAAGTCTAAATGTTAATCATTTACAATGCAAGACTGCAAACAAAGCTCGCCCAAATGGAAATTTAAAACGGGAAACATCCGTTCCTTCAGATTACTACATGTAAAAAGTATTTCAAAACATTTACCTTATGAAATATAACAACCCTCAACTGGACAAATCAGGTACCAGTTTGCAGATTACTGAAAGCTTGTTAACCATCATCATAGATGTAAAGATACATAAAAGAATCATACTTTTTAGTAAATTGTCAGAAAGCTATACAGCTCCTGTTTTCATCTCAGTTCTTGAGATATTTTGGCGATATTTTCATGAACAGTTGGTCTGACGAGGCAGCATGTGGGACCATTAACACCTTCCTCTATGATGTTAAGTCCTCTGTTGCTTGCCCTGCACCTTCAATCTCTAATCTCTTCTGCCGTCAGCACGACATTAAACACATCTCTAAGTTTTAGAGGCAGAAAATCCAGAACATTTTTTTCATCCCATATTGGGAAACCTCATTTCTTGTCCATAGGATGAATTTATTGCTGGATGATTTACTCTTAATGCATTCAAACTTGAGGTCCCTCCAACCATACTGTTGACTTAACAGTAAATTAAGTGGCTGATAGTTGAACAAGAAACAAAGTTTGAATGGTTGAGAAATGTTGATTACAACCAGTTTGTATACATGTATTATTTTCATTGTATTATGTTGTGCTTTATAATGATAATAAAGACTTGACTTGTGATCTTCAATTGCTGTCCTTTTTGAGTTAATACTATACAAATTGTATTACAATAACAAATGCTATTTGTTATTGTAACAAATAACAATCACTCCCCGGAAATGAATCCTGAAACATGACACATTAGGTTTGAGCTTGCATTTTGAGTGCAAGTTATTTTTGTGTAGATTCAAATTCAAAATTCTTCATATTTGTTAATCCAAAAATGTAACATTTTGTCTTGGATGCACATTTAAAAAAAAAAATTGAATTCTAATTTCACTGAAAAGCTTTTACAAATTATTGATCCACAACATATAACTAGAAACTATTTTTAAAAATATGTATATACCTGTATGTATTTTAGAAATGGTGCATCTGAGATTTTGTAGTGACTTTAATGTGTTAATCAAGACAGGAATTTCCCCCTTGCTCCTTTAATAGTAAAGTTTAAATAGACATCAACTTAAATCACTAAATGTTTATTTAAAGCCAGCACTTTTCCAACCTGTGAGCAGCTCTCCCTCCCACTGAGGACTCTTGTTGATCACTAGTGTTATAATCCAGGAACACGTCAAATCTAAAATACACAACTATCAATTTGTTTTGATCTACCACATAAATCCCACTGAGGTACAGTGATGTTTGTGTTGATAAGTTCAAGAGTAAAAGTTTAGATACTTTTAATTTGCTATATTGATTATTTCAGTTTGCACAGTAAAATCTACTTCTGAAATGTTATGTTTAGTCTTATCGCAGCCACACAGATTTGGTCTACACAAGTTTATTACCATCAAGAACATCAAACTTGAATCATTGAAATTTTCCAACAGCATTTATGTCATGTGCGTCATGTTGTATTTTGGTATCTCCCATACAATAAAAAAAAGCTTTAAATCTGCCCTACAGTGAGCAGTGTACGTGCTTACACAGAAATTAAAGAGAATGTGCGCATTAAACGTGGCCATTTTATGAAAAACCAAAACAGCAAACTATGAACAAAACTGCAGTAAATGCCTTCTGAAAATAGAATAAATGATTAGTGATAAAACACCCTTCTTTGTATCCCAGTGTAAAGTGTGAAACCTTGTAATTATTGGAACATACAATAGTTAAAAGGGGAATATTTTTTCTTGTTGAAAAATTCCACATTTCCAGATACCGTAATATGAAATACCATAAATTCACAATAAATTTTAGTCAAATATTCCTACATGGGAAAGGTTTTAAATATATAATGAGGAAAGAATGGAACAAAGGAAGAGGATCAAAATGGAGAAATAAATGACAATAAGGGAGGGACAGTAAAAGAAAGAAAGTAGGACATTAGGGTGGAAAGGTAGGAACAAGAAAGAAAGGAAGGAAATAGTGAAGGAAGGACACAAGCAAGGAAAGGACAGATAAGGAAGAACAAGATGGAGGATGAAGAGAAGATTAAAAAGACAGAAAGAATTTTGTTCAAGACTTTAAGATCACCCAAAAATTGATCTGTTGCTTTGAGACTTCTCATTTATGTCAAGTCTTTCAACAGATTAGTTCCTAGTTATTGTCATCTAACAACAAGGTGGCAACAAACCTCTTCCTTTTTTAAGATCCTAGTCACACTGGGTTAGCTATTATGTTAGTATACCAAAAGTGTGTTTGACAGATCAAACCAGGGTTTATAAAAAGAACCTTAATGCGGTAGATCTGATTAGAAGAAAAATGATGTAAAAAAACAGAATACAAAAACAAAAGGTTCTACAATGTTCATGAACCAAGACAGATGTACCAACATAAGCTCATATTTTCAGTTAGAAACTCACTCACTTTCAAAACTTGTCTGTGTAGCCTCAGCAGGTCTGCGACTCGTTGTTGGAGTCTAAAAATGTTCATGCAAAGATGAACTGTGGTCAGCACTGGGCATTAAGGTTCACCACAAACTGTCACCTGGACACTGCGAGCATGACGGCACCACAAGCAAAGCCAACAGCTGCACAGACGGGTTACAGTGGTTCAAGAAGCTTGCTCAATTCAGTTGATAGCACAGTATATGGTAAGTACTCAGTGAATCAAGACACTTTTTTGGTTTCAGAACAAAGTGTTCGTTTCATGTCGTTCGTAATACTCCTTTTATCGTATTTTCAGCCTTTTATTATTTAATCCATATCTACTTCTAATTCACTTGATGAAAAAACACTTTAGTCTTCATTGCTGGGTTTAGAGTGAGCCTACGTAACCGAATATGTTGCTTAACAGTGTGGACACCGGTCAAGATGACGCGTCATCTGCTCAGGAAAATCCAGACGGCTAATCTGAACTGGAACAGAGGTGTTGTGTTGTGCGTAGCAAGAGGCACTGATCCATGCTTCCTCCCGGACCCCTTTTCACATTCATGCCGGTTTACTGCGTTTTCCACACGTCGTTGAGTAGTTTGACCACCTCTTCGTAAATGACAAAGACTATGGCCACGTCAAGGCACACTCGGCCAAGTCTGGGAACTGTGCCTTTGTAGAACCTGCAGGATGTACAAGATTACAAATGGTTGCTAAAGGGGGAGGGAAATCTAAAGTAGTGGCTACATGGTACTCACGCCTGTGGTCCTTCGTGTTTCAAGATTTGGAAGGCACAATCCAATGTGTTTTTGTAGCGATAGGCCTCCAAACCCTAACATATATACATACATACATACATACATACATACATACATACATACATACATACATAAAAAATGTACAAAGATTTTCTAACAAGCAACAAACTTACAGTGGCAACATTCTTTTCTGCGCTCTTTCAGGGTTTGATAAATGTGGATTTGAGAATAAACTATGTTTAATTTCTAAGCTAGGTCTCAGAAGATGTACAAAAGTTGATATGAGCTGTACCAGAGAATTATTAGCTAATACATATCCAAAACCTTAGTGATACTAGATGTCAAGAGGATTCTATTTCATTAGTGTATTTAATTTGCAGAAATGTGACACAAGTGAATCAAAGCACAGTATATGGTAAGTATACTAAACTATTATGGCATGTTTAAGCTGGATGCTTGCCAGGTAGAAAAAAAAACAATCTTTTAGCTTCTGAAATCCAGTTAAAACTGAACTCAGGACCTCAAGAGAATGGAAGTTGTGCTGAAAACAGTGTTACTTTTATCGATGGTGTAATGGTAATGGTTGACAATGCACAAAACATTAAATATGTAAAAGGTGAAGACCAGCATGTAAAGAGATTTAAAGATTATCCAAATGTGAATCCTTTTGTTCTTGGGTTTAGAAAAAAAATAGATTTTTATGCACATTCATCAGTTTATATTAAGATAATTTTGTTTCCAAGGCAAATATAAAGCATATAAACAAGAGAACACCAAGACTTGAAAGACAAAACAGAAGATGCTCTGCATGCTAAGGTGTTTGGGTAACAAGCTATTTCTACCAAAGAACATCGAATAATTCAGACACCGGCCACTATGGGGCGCTACATTTTGGGTACTAGATAGGAAATACACTCCTTCAAATCATATGCTTGGCCAGTAAGCAATCAAATCTAAAATAGATTATATATATATATATATATATATATATACAACTAGGGTTGTGTTTGTTTCCTACCTGCATCCTGGTCTTGACGACGTCTAGAGGCGTATTTCCAAAAACGCTGACTGCTCCTGCTGTGGCTCCAAACATCGCAGTGACGATTGGATGCATTTCTCGTCTAGGCTCATCGCCTTAGGGACCAAAGCCAAAAAACTCACAAAAGTGACAATAACTTATTGATCTTTGATTTCTATCATCTGTTCAGGGAAAATCATCTCACCATTATACCAGTTCCGCAAAGTGTTCATAACATAGAATCTGATGGCCTGATTAGTTCCTTGTTTAAGCACAGTTGGTGTCAAGCCTTGATACGTCCCTCTCAAACCTACACAGGAAAAATGTACATTACTACTACAGATGCAGTTTTGCTAAAATACAAAATAAGCAGATGCTCCAGTTTTGCTCTAACTCACCCTGTTCCCTGATGATCTCACTGACTCCGTGGAAGAAGCCTCTGTAGCGAGGCCTGAGGGAACACTGGTCATGTATCAGCTTCACCTTTGTCAAATACAGACATTTTATCCAGATGTTTCATCTCTGTGACACATCATAAGACTTCCTGAAGAAAGTGAATGTTTCAACCAACCTTCAGCGTCTCCATGGGGCAAACGACCAGCACAGCCTCTGCTATCCCGGCTCCCAAACCACACAGGAGGCTCCGTTTGTTGTCGAGCCGGCCCGTGTAATCTCGCATCGGATTGCTAAGCATTTCAAATGTGCCAAACCTGGAAGAATGGAGACATTATAAAACAGGAACAGAAAGAAATTAGTACAGGAATGCTCCTTCTTTGCAGATTTTCTAGAAAGGCAAAAGCCAAAATATTTTGGCAACTGTCACAAATTCAGTCACTTTCTTTTTAAGTCAGTCTACAGAATAATATCCAAGATCGCATAGCTTGAGAGAGGCAGAATAGTACTTTATCAAGGACAATTATTCTAAAGGAAATTTTAGCTTCAAAAGAAAAAGAAAATCTGTATTTTTCGGACATGATGAAGTCCGTTTCCTAGAAACTGTTTGTCTTAGGTCAGGTACGAGGATTTGACAAACTATTTGTTTAAAAAAGCAGCAAAAGTTAAAATAAAACATTTAAGAACCTGAAGAATGGTTAATAAATTTTTGTACATCAAAGACTCAGCTTCTTTTATGTATATAGAAGAAATACATGCTGGTTCATTACTTTTACCTAATTCTGTACTCAATAACAAATCAGTGTAAGACTGTACATGGACTTTGCTTAAAATCAAGCTGGAGTTTTAGAAAAATATTACAAAATGCAGAGAAGAATTGAGATATCTGCTGCTGGCCAGAGTGACTTTATTTTCTGATGGCAATTCATGTTTTATGAAAAATGATCTAATGTGGAAATTTAAAAAACTGTAGCTGATATTTGTCAGTGAATCAGTCAGACGTTTCAAGGGAAGATGGCCCCCGTTCAATCCAGTTAGAGATTTAAATCAGGCAGTTTTGTTCATGCAGCTCATGCTCTACTTTTTTATGTGACTGGTTTGATATCATTAGTATTCTGTTAAGGTAAGGGACCTATGCTTAGACACGCAAGTGGGAATTTTCTGTAAAAATAAAACTACTACTGTTAAGGATCCAGCAGCACATTTTTCTTTTATAGGCAAAGGCTGTTACATTTAGTTGTTAAATGAAAAATAAAAGAACAAAACAAAAAAGAAAGCTTGTATGTGTGGTCCACATCCAGTAAAGAAACCTGATCTGGTTTCTATGTCACTGGATCTGTTTCTTCTCGTTTAACATTTTCCACCCCGATAACCTCTAATGTGTGAAAAAACAAAAATCTGAACAATTTTAGTAGCTTCTTTTGCTTTTAAAAAAAGTTGTATGATGCAAAAGTTGCTATGTACAATATACTTGTCTTCACCTGACTGCTGATTTGGGTATTGACCCATAAAGCAAGGAGCTGAGACCTCGGTACAGCCCTCTGAGCCCGTGATCCTGCACAGTCAGCCTCACACAGTCACCTGTCCAAATCCAGAGCAGGACGGAGTGAGAGAGCATCGCAAGGCCAGCACAGAAACTCATCCCAGCCCACTGACTCATCCCATAATGTCCCAGTAACCTACCGATCCCTCTGTATCTTGGAGGGTTGGCTCGCTCATCCAGCTGCAGCTGGGTCTTCACATATTCTGTGGGGAAGGTGATGCAGATCTCTATTGCTCCTGCTATGCCACCTGAGAGAGAGATGCAGAACTGCTCCTGAATGTTCTGTTGCCTAAAGTAACTTGTGAATATAGAAGAAGTGGTGGATTTGTAATGTAAACATTTATTGTAAGGATATTTTACATTTGTATGAGGGGCCTAATGCAATGAAAACAGGGATGAAGCTACATGATGCAACTGCTGTAGCATCCTGGTTGGCGTGGGGCTTTTTGACCCAGTTCTGCGTGGATAGCTTTAAGGGCGACAGACTGGGATTATACTGTTCTCTCTGTAACACACAAAGAGCAACTACTACTTTGAAATCTCCAGTTTGAATTAAAAGAGCCAGAAAATCCACCTGCAAGTATAGCTTTTCCGGGATGAGTGATTTTCCTCCCTCCGATCGCAGCCGCCGCCAGGTTCCGCCTCCCCTCGCACAACCTCCGGTGCTCTTTAAGCGACACCAACCCGGTGGCGGTGTCGGCGGAGGCAGCCAGCAGCGGGGACGGGAGCCGCTGATGGAGAGCCGAGCTCAGGCCTCGTCTTCGGACAGCGCAGCTCTCACAGGGCCCCTCGCAGACAGAGAAGGGCTTCGGCAGCGAGGACATTTCGACGGTCGGGGATGACTCCACAAAACGTCGGTACCGGGGGGCGGTAGTCTGGCGGACCGGCGGAGACAATGTGGAGGATATAACAACAACACGGGAAGGCGGGGCACCAGAGTGGCGACGGCGGTCAGGTGATGGCGACGGGCGGCGATCCGCTCACCGTGCCTCATTATATTTACAGTCACGTGACTTTGTGAGGACTTTAACAGCCAATGGCGTGAAGGATGCTGTTCCGTTAAAGTCATGCACTGTGATGATGATGATGTGATGATGTTTTTCTTATGCCAGGCTTGTTCGAAATAGAAATATTGACATTATTTTTTGAATTAGTGAAAGAGTACAAACTGACATGTTAACAACCGAGGCTTTTTTTTAGTTGAATACAAACCCACAACACTAAAAGCTTCCTTGCACTTTATAGGCATGTTCATCTGTTTCATAAAATTCCTTAAAATATTACTTGTGGTTATAACATGATAAACTGTGAAAAAGAAGGGGGGTTATGGATGCTTTTGCAATACTTTTCCAAGACATAATTGACAGAATAAAAACATTTTGGCAGAATAAATATACTGCTCAAAAAAATAAAGGGAACACTTAAACAACACAATACAACTCCAAGTAAATCAAACTTCTGTGAAATCAAACTGTCCATCTAGGATGTGTTATTTGAGTGTTCCCTTTATTGTTTTGAGCAGTGTACATTTTGGCAGCGATTTACGACATTAAAACTAGTAGCCAGGACTTAAAATAATTTTGTGCTGTTTCCACCTACCTTCCCTGGCAGGAACCGTTGCAGCAGAACTGATTTTTCGGTGGTCTGGTGAGATCATGGTTCGGTTGCTCAACAAGTGTCAGAGGTTTTGTGTGTGTGTGGGTGTGTGTGTGGGTGTGTGTGCGTGTGTGTGTAGGTGTGTGGGGGTGGGTGTGTGTGTGTGTGTGTGTGTGTTTGCGACCTTACTCAGTAAATGAGAAGCATTGACATGTTTTTTGTTGAAATATGTCATTATCATTTAAAATAATGGGTAATTATTCAAAACAGAAGACTAAAAATGTATTCAGTCATGAAGGAATTAGCAAAGCAATCAGTGGAGAGTGTGTAAGGATTATAAGGTGTCGTACTTAAGAGCTTAAAACTAATACAGGCTTCATAGACTGTATTCATAATACACCAAAATCAAATGAAGAGGATTAAAAACACAAAGAAGGCTCACTGTCTTTCGAGTCTCGCGTGAATCCTCCGAACAAGAGTTTATTTCTATAGTCCCTTAATCTCTGTTACTTTAAATAGTGCTCTCCCCATGCCGGAGCAAACACAGGCACAACATTGCTTGCTCCTCCTTTACAGTGAAAGTAGGTCAGAGTTTCTATACACAACACCAGCTCACCCAGTCTCCTGGAGAAAAACATAAACACACCCACATCATCCGGACAAGCTGTTTATCATTTGGGTGGTTAAATGAAGAAATAGATGTCTTCTATGCTTCATTCACTTTATTTTTTTTTAGGGAGCTTGTGCCTCGTTTGGTGTTAAGACACACTTGAAGGTGTCATATATAGGGGCAAATGACTGCCAGGAACTGTAGCTCAGGAGGGTAACAAAAGGGAGACAGTATTTCCATTAGCTGATCTTCCTGCTCCTCTATGTTCTCTACCATTGTGTAGATTCTCACCTGCAATGCAAATGTACTATTATCTTTCTCTTCACTGAATTTCCATAGCTTCAAGGGGAATATCTCCCCGTTTTCTTACTTTGATCTTGTTGAGTGACGTCCTTTTAGTCATCCGGATGTGCAGGAGCCGGCCCACAGTAGAGATCTCCAAGAAAGCCCAGACTCTCAAATCTACGAGGCACTCACACACATTAACCAACTCCAGCAGCTCATCATCGAGTGACTCGCTGCAGTTGCTCAGGTCCAGTGTTAGATTCTACAGACAAGAACATTTCTCTTTGCATTGTTGTGACTGAACACTTTCAAGTGGTTTTACGCAGCAATCGTTATTCCAATCTATTTGAATTTGTCCTCTTGTCTGTTTCTGCTTTTTTTGTTACACCCAAATGTTTTAGGTCATGTACCAATTTTTAATATCTGACAACAATATAAACAGCTGTCTTAAAGCAATAATTTTATGAGGAAATAGAGATATCCAGTAATTGTAATTATTAGCCAGCTTAATTCTGGCCATATCCAGGGCTACTTACTGTCAGACAGGACCAAGTAGAGACATAATAGAACTTGAAGTAGGCTGACACATCTCAAAAAGCAACAAATGTTAAATTTTGAACGGCTCTCTTGGTGAAAGTACATGGAAGTAGAATTTTAAAGTGTTATAAATTAATTTTAATGAGGCATGGTTTTAAAAAGTATAACAATTATAGCAGAACACATTTCCCCAAAGTACTGAAGATTCTTAAAGTTGAATGGTTGAATAGTAAACATATATAGGCCTATATGAAAAGTGGCTTAAGTAAAAAAAAAATAAATAAATAAAGGTCTTATGTATGTTAAAACTCATGATATAAGCAATATTTGAATATTTCATAAGCTTATACTTGGGCCAAACAATATTCATTTACTGCTTATAAGCCAAAGGTTGTCAGTAATTGTCTGGATGGCAACATTTCTACCACTGTCATTTTGATTATCAGAAACTGCAGTGCTTGGGAACCACTTAGCCAAACAGTAACATCATTATACAAATTTGCACAAAGCCTGTGCCCTCTGCAGATTCTTGGTAAAAATTTTATTGAAAAAAAAAAAAAAAGAAAATTTTTGCTTCATGCGATGCAACTTTCTCAGGATTCTGACCTGCAGGCTGTGTCTGTACCAGGATAGCATGGTTTGGAGCACAGGCTTAGCGCTGGAGTTCTCATCTGTTGAATAAAATGCAGTCATGTTGTACTCCACGAGTGGAATCTCGGGCAGCAGGATCCTCGCCAGCTGCTGTGTGTCAACAATTTGTTCGACTGTGAGTCTGACTTTTAGATCTGGGCAGCTGGACACCAAAGTGGCCCATGAGTAACCATACACCACCTTGAAAGAGATTATTTAGCACTTGCAGTTTAATCATTTTTGTAGCTTCTCAATAAAACATGGCAGTGTCTTTGGACTGACCTAATGTTTTTTTTTCTTGCTTACCTGTTGATGTGGCTCATTCTGAGTGCAGTACAATGAAAAGTTTTTCAGGAAGTTACCATCTCTGCCATAGTTTACCCTTCTTGCTCTGATACTTTCGCTGAGAGCCAGCAGCAGTTCATCTGACAACCAGGAGTAGCTAAGAGCCAAGTGGGTGAGGCCTTGCAACTTTTGTAGCATTTGAGGTATATTGTGATTAAGGTGATTGGGCACAGTGACAGAAAAGAAACCTCTTAGATCCAAAGAAGAAAGGCCACCGAGGGGAGAGAGGCTTCTTTGATTTTGTACTATTGCAGAAAGCAGCTCCAGACCCTGTGGGTTAAAAGAATTGGGAAATAAAACAGATTCAGGTGAAATTATAGTAGTTATTGTTATGGCTGAATACAAATTCAGTGGTATTTGATTGTCATTAAATTTCACCTGTGAATTAAGGCTACTCCTAATGTATTGCTTTATTATTTGCTCAAGTGAGTCACTTCAGTCAACCCAATGTGTATGTAGATATATTAACTTCATTACGAGTTAATATGTCAGTATTTTGTTGAAAAAGTCAAAAAAACATTCTTTTTTCCATCTCCTATAAAAACATTGGTAGCTTTACAATACAAGTGAATGTTCCAATTCACTTTTTGTTTTTTGCTAAATGTTTCTTGTCAAGTATTTATCTTATTTGGTATCTTTTTATATTACCTGCTGGGTCTCTGTCCGTATCCTGATCAGGCAAATGTTTTTAAGTCTTGAGGGACCTTCTAAGAGGAAATAAATGAGTTTGTTGACGACAGTATTTCTGAGGCCCTGTCCCCAGGAGGAACGGTCCAGCTCCAGCCTTATAATAGAGAGGGTCTTTAATGGGGCTTGAACTCTGTGAAGACAAAATGATGTTCAATCTTATGAATAAAAATATCTTTGGAGTCTGATTTCAGATTGCAGATAGAGAAAGTTGAACTACGTAACTTTTCTAAAAATATAAATCTATTTCACATATTTCTTAATATATGTCTGTTTTACTGTCACTATAGCACGACAGCATAGTATGAGACATGAGAAAAAATTGAGCTCCTCTGGCTCCTGTCTATGATCCTGCTGTCATCTGCACAGACACTCTGCTCCTTCAGAAACAACCAATTAGAGAGAGGAGGAGGGTCTTTGTGCTTTTAATCACACTTATGTACAGTATGCACTGCTCACACCTTCCCCCTTGCTCTCTGCTATGCTACAGCTAGAAGCATAGCAGTGAAGCTTGTCATGAATGCTAAAGCTAGTTAGCATGGCCACCAATAATGGTGGATAAACAGTTTTCCTGGAACTTTTCCATTCCAGGAAAACTGCTAAATTCCAGTTTCCTGTTATATTCCAGCTTTTATCCACCATCATCCACTGGTGATAAAAACTGGAATTTAACAGAAAAACTGGAATTTAACAGTTTTCCCGGTAACCTCCTGGAAAACTAGTAACTGGAAAGATTCTCTGCCATTAGGACATTGAGCAGCACATAAATAAGGATGATTGACAATGCTAAGACAATCCCTCTGGCTCTGACTTGTTGTTTTTGGTTGAGAGTGGTGCATTTCTGCAAACAGCAATAGCAGCTCAAGGAGGAGGTGGAGGGAACCAATCTTTTCATAGATTGTCTCGTGAAACACTGTCACAACATGGCAACACTTTTAGTAAATATGTAAAAAACATATTTTTGTAAACGTTACATACTGCAGCTTTAAGATGCAAATTGTTTTACCTGACCAGTGTATTCAACAGCCCACAGATGGTGTTATGCAGACGCTGGGCCAACACAACTGATCTTGGAGGACACACAGTCACCTCCAAACTTTCCAAGAAGACTCCCAGATTGTCAACATAGCCCACTGCCGATAAGTGTTCGGACTGCTTGTATTTAGAGAGACGGCCACTGAGGTGAAAGGAGCGGCAGCGCCAGAGACAGGGCAGACGCATGATTTTGTGCCAGTGATGACAAACCAGAGATGCCCTGCTGCGATCACCATCAGAGAGATATTTGAAGATGTGTAGCAAGCAGACATCAGGAAGCATCTCCCACTCACCTATGTCCTCAGTGTCACGGTTGTCTAAATGCATGGTCTCTTCCCCCCAATCGTCAGAGGAAGAACAATCATCCTCCCATAATCTGTCTTCGCACTCCTCCATGCTTTATCTGGATTTAAAAATTTAAGACAGCCTGTTGTGTCACAGTAGTGGCTAGTAGATAAAGATTCATGTGCTCATCCAGCTGACGATAAACATTAAAGACAAATCCTGACACTCAGAAACTGTGAGATGAAACCTGAATGAGCTCCAACTGACAGAACATGCAACTTAGTGAAGTACTGTCTGTAGATCCCTCTGGTTCCATTACATCACAATGACCCAGTTCTGATATTAGTTCCACATTCAATTGTATTAATTCAAACAGTTGAATTAATGCAACTTTATTCTAAAACATATTATACAAGGTTCAGTTGGTTACTTTGTTTCACTTAAACAGCTACGACATTGGTCTAACCATTGAAGTTCAATATTCCGTTTCGTGGAGCCAAGTCATTTTTGTTCTGAAATAAGTAGTCTCAAATCTCCCCACTAAACTTTGAATTTTGAGTCTCAAACCTGACCAAATTTAATCACAGAGTGATATTAGTTTCTCAAAGTTATTTAGCGCTTAACTAAAAAAAAATGATCCTTTTAATCTATGTTATCTGACTACTGTTTCAACAATGTCTTTCAAAAATTAGATTATAGATCACACTTTTTACAGTATACAGTTCCTCAGGAATATGATAGTTTTAATATTCTTATTATTGTTGAAGGTTGTGTAAAACTCTTAATTGATATGTTTGTTCTTGTTTAGGGTTCACAGATAAAACGATTTGAAGCTTGTTAATTTAAGTCGAGTTTATTTGTGTAGCGCATTTCAGCAACAAGTCAGTTCAAAGTGTTTAATGCTATAAAAAAATAATACCAATTTTGAAACAAGCAATAAACATTACATTTTGTCAAATGTCATCATCAAAATGATCAATTTAATATACATTAAATATGTCAATCAATGTTCCACTTAACGCCAATCCAAGAGGTAGATGTTATAGACTTGATTTCAAGGAACGCATATTTGCAGTTTTCCAAAAGTATCTGTGGTGCATAGAAACTGATTGCTGCTTCTCCATGTTTGGTTCTGGGGATGCAGAATAGCTCAGGTCCAAAAGACCTGAGAGGTCTGGAAGGTTGTCATAACAACTACATACAGATTTCAGACCTGATAATTGATTCTGGCTGTGAGAACTGAAACTGCAGGCTGACTCTTGATTGTTCCTCTTTAGGTCGGAAGATGATTACTTCAGTTTAGACTCTGTTCACCTGGAAAAAATTATGGTAGGGGTCAGAGTCACCTGGTGACATCGTTATGTAGAGCTATGTATCATCTGTGTATTTATGGTAACTAATCTTATTCTTGTTATAACCTTAGCTAGCAGGAGCATGAAACTATCAAATAGGAGGGGTTCCAAGACTGAACCTTGGGGTACCTCTCATGTGACTTATGTCCATTCCAATAAGATGATATCTCCTTTCTTTTAGTAAGATTTGAACCAATGAGTACTGGACCAGAGAGTCTGACCCAGTTGACAGTTAATCATTTTTATTTGTTTAAATGCATCTCTCACTTTCTTGTGTAAGATAAAGCCAAAAGCAAAAAAGTTGACTTTTTTTTTTTGAAAGATTATAAAATCAAAGTGTCACATGGAATGAATGTGTCATTCTAAACAGTTTATCTGCTCTGGAATAAATTGCACAACATGAACAAAGATTTTCCTGAAAAATTTGCCCAGAAAATTAATGTAGAAATATATTTCTAAAATATGTACAAGTTGCATCTTTCTTTCACAGTGATTAGTTTTCTTTCTTCGAGCTCCTCCGCCCATCAAACAGAAGACATTTTGCCTGTGAATAGAGAGATATTTCAGTGAATTTAGGGCAGATGTTGTTTTGTCTCCATGCTAGTATTTGTGTCAACCTCATGCCAGCGCAGTGTGTCGGGGGGCAAGCCCAGGTGGCAGTGTGGACAGGTGTCTGTCTGTTCGGCCAGCTCCTGGTTTCGTGGTCCCCAACAAGGCCCCTCGCTGCCCCATAGAGGGCGACATGTAGAGTGGGAGGAACAGGCTACACCAAAGTGAGGTCTGGGATCTGTCTGGTAGTTCACTTTCTGGCCACTAGAGGGCAGATGTGATTCAGGATCAGAGTCTTCCTGAAACACAGGGAATAGAGACCTACAGAATATAGTAAGAAGTGTTCAAAACAAAGCTGTGCTTTACTGATTTTTGAATCAGTAATCACTAATTGTTACATTTTTAAAATATTTGTTTGCTTACATTTAAAGAAGCAAAATTAGATTTGTTTTTAGAGTAACTTAAGGAATGTTTGAGTTATTTACTTGACCTTAACCTAAATGATGAGTTCTTTATAGTTAAATAACTATTGAGAGTTAAATGTAATCTGAACATGTAGTTACAGTTGGTTAACTGTGGTTAAGTGTTTACAATATTCTTGTTCAAATTTCGATGTCTACTTCTTTTTCTTACAAGTAACAAAAATGAATCTCAAATAATTATTGACTTGATTCACTTTACAACTCTTGCTTTTTTCAGCATCAATTTTTTTTCTGCTATTAGTTTATAATTTCAAAGTTTTTGTAAGTAAATAAAAGCTTTCCGATATATTTTTTTCAGTTGTGTCAGAAATATTACCTCCTGTTTTATGACGTTGGGATGAGACTCAGAGTCAACAGACCTCAGACAATACCAGCATGGCTCAGTTGGGGCATCTGTAAAGACACAAATTAATCAATGCATTAGACCATTATTCAGTACAACAAATGTTTCTGGAAGGTAAAAAGTCAAACATAAAAGCAAATAAAGGTCTTATTTTGCAAACATTTTTTCCACCAGACATTGCCACCCACCTAACCATGGATGGATCTTCTCCAAATTTTACCCATTCTAAACAAAAATTAAGTATTTTGTTAAAAATATATTTATTAGTTAATAAAGCAGAGGATAGCAGTATTTCTGGAGATGAGATTATAGCATTTGATCTTTAAAGAGCTCAAACAGAGAATCTATTGAGTCAGTGCAATGTCTCCATAGGAATGTGGGGTCATAATATAAGTTTGTGTGTATCTTACTCTGTGTGGTGGAGGGATGAGATGACACAGATTGGGGACTCATGTCCTCTCCTGTTGACAGGTGGGTCTCCGGGAGGTAGTCCTCATCGCCTTGTGTGACCGTAGCTATTACAGTCTCCTCTGTTAATGTCTCTGCATAGTCAATGCATTGATCCTCTAAAATCTATGACCATCAGCCACACAGACCAAACACCAAAACAAAAGTACAAGTTGCAATTAATTTTCCTGTTTTCCTTTCTGTTGCCCATCTGCTTTTTACCTCTTCGTCCCAGACTCCGCTGTTAGCCCTAGTGGTGTCCTCTGGTGTCTGGATACCTCTGGACTCAATGATTTCTTCACCGGATACTTCTGCCTGGACAGACGTTGCCTCGCTACTTTCTCTGGGAAAAGGAGAAGAATTAAAAATAAAAAAAACATGCCCTCCTAACTGATCTACAAGAGGGTTATCAGCCGTTCAATCATCTGCACCAGCTCAGCTTCTACTGTTACTCTGAAGGCGAGAGCTTGATTAGTCTTAAACATTCATCCAGTCCTTGCCTTACCTGTCTTCCTCCATCCCCACTCATGTGTCTCCCTCCCACAGTGCCTGATGTGCTATTTCCTGCTAATCCCAACCCTATTTGGCTTTTTCTTTCCCTAGTCTTGGTTTGCCTGCCAGCCTCTCTGCTCGCTTCCCTTCCTCTCTGTGTCTGAAACGGAAGCTCCACACTCTCAATATTTCATGTGTCTGAATAGCTCACAAGCAGGTCTCTGTAAAGAGTAATCAGATGAGGGCTCCAGTGTCTGTGCGGTGGAGTCCGGCTTGGCATGAACAAGACTTTCAGAAGCCAGAAACTTTCTCACTTCTTCTACATCTCTCACAAAGATGTAGAAGAGCCTTCTGTTTTTATGATTTTACTATTTGTATAACTAGGCAGGACATATTTTTATTTATATAAAGTGTTAAGCTGTTGTCACAACTTGTGCTATCAAATGAGGCTTAGATTGCTAAGATTGATCTATTTTTTTCTCAGCAAACACTCTAAGTTGGTCACGGCTTGAAATGAAGGATGAAACAAATCCTTCTATTGAATATTAACAACTTTTGCCCACCATATTTCAAAATGTTGTTTGGGACAGATACTACTTATGACCACACACAACAGGAGATTTCCGAAAACTCAGAATTGTTCAAATTTGAAACTTTGTTCTTTGCAACAAAGAGACACATGAGAAGAGAATAACGGATCTGATAACCTCAACTATGCCCTTTATGTTTTGTTTTATATCTTTAGAAATTAATCAATGGTAGATAGTGTGAGAAAGTATACCAAGCTAGTTTATACCCATTTTATCGAACAGATTCAATTAAACTATAGAAAACAAATTGCGTTTTTGTGACAGCATTTAGAAGTCTTCCAAAAACTGCTTGGAAAGAAGATAATTTATTTGATTTTCAGATATTAAATCATCAATAAATGTAAATATCTTATTTCGATTTCCACAGAGACTTTCTATAACTGCCATCTTGTTCACGCCGCATCCCGCCAGCAGATGGGGAAAGAGTATGTTATTTGTGATATTTAAAACGTAGGTGTATAAACATGAACAAAAAGAATTACTATCCCCTAAGGGGTTTTGTTGTATTCTTTATGCGTTCTCATTTCTTCTTTTTTCTGTTTAATCACTTCAAGCACATGATTATAGACATCACGTTCTGTTATTACCAGTTTTGCGGCGTGTTCATCTGTGTATCGTCCTTCCTGCAACTTGTCTTAATCACTCTTCGTTAAAAAGGTTTTAAATAGTGCGTGGCATTTTATGGTGCAAATTTTAGCCGTCATTATCATTTTCTTCATTAACAATTCAAACCATGAGTTTGTATCAAGGAGTTCCTTGGAGGACTGTAGAATCTGTTTGTTTTTAAATGTCTGTCTGTAGCTCACCAACATTTGTGCATCTGTACGTGTCTTCCTGTAAATGCGCGGCAGGTAATTTAAGTGTTTTGTGTGTGTGCATGCGTGTGTGAGTGTGTGTGCATGCGTTTTTTTTTTTTTTTTGTAGGAGGAGGGATACGAGAGGAACATAAGTGGAGATGACTCACCGTTCTTTTGTGACAGTGGTGCAGAGAGAGCGTTTTTCACCCATCTCTTGGGGTTTGCATACAAAGCAAGAAATGGAGAAAGAATAGAAGGAAAGCCCGGTAAGACTGGGCGTTAGGTAGCATTAGGAATAAACGAAGAGAGGTGGAAGGAGCATGGGTAATTGTAAGAAAAGGGATGATCTACATCGGAGTAAGTAAGGGAGGGAAAAGATGAAAGAGGTGAGCAAAAAGATAAGTGTGGAGGTGTGTGGAGAGCCATTTCAGCCAAAATGTAATAAATAAATAAATAAATAAGAATAGTAAAATAAATAAATAAACGAGTAAGAAAAAAAATGCGTAATGGGCATCTTTGTTCCCATTTCTATTTGTTCCTTTATACATTTATTTACTTTTTGAGTACTTTTTTACAAAGTGAGTAAAAAAGTACTCACTTTTTTCACTCCGCAGGCTATCTTCTCGGCGTTAGCCTGCTCCTAATCCAATGCAGGTTTGAAGTGTCTTAAGTGTTGTAGTTTTGGAGCTGGAGCAGTTCTAGTGCGATTCAGATGTAAAAAAGAAAAAAAGTGGTAAAATATACCTTTATTGAAGTTTCACAAATCAAAAACATGGTTCTAAATATTCTGCTATGAATTGAAAATAATCCAGTCCAGGTTTGAAGAGTTTAGGTGTTGTAGTTTTTAAACAAGAGTCGATTAAAGATGCGGAAGGTAGGGAAAAATTAAGCCATTTCCCGAATCGGAAGCTGCAATCGCAGGTTCTTGTTGTGATACACTAAATAAACCAATATTTTATTTTGTCTTATGAAAAATATTACTGGCCCAAATACAATGATAAAGACTCAGATCATGAGCTTTATTTTTTTTTTTAATTCAAGCGAAAATTAAAATTCACATCACACTGTCGGCGCAAAACAGCAGCTCAGAACTCTAACCTGCTTTTCTCTTCTTTATTACTCAGTTCTTCAGAGGAACGCGCTGCTAGCAGCGCTGCTAACTAACGGTTATCCGTTACAAAACGTAAGGCTGTGTTCCTGTCGCTCCCAGTGATTAAACTCACAATTAAGATCCTCTTTCCTGAGGAGCTCTCTGATAGCAGACGGCGTGTCCGTAAACAAGTTTTACAAGATATTGTATTATAACGGAAAAGAGAGATGTAACTTATATCATGCATAAAGACTAGCAAAAAAACCCCTACAAATTACAGTGAAATATGGCAACTTCCGGTAGGCGCCGGAAGTAAGACTCATAATCGTTTCCCCAGTAAGCCACCCAAGAATAAGGTGGATACTGAACGCAATTTTATGCTCTGAAAGCTGCTTCAGAAATCTGCAAATATTCACTCCTGGAAAACACAAGCAACAAGGTGCACTTTTATTTTGAAAATAGAGTGCCGTAACTTGTGCTGTCGCCCACATTAAAATCGAGTGCAGGCTGGCTTTACTGCCATGCCTGGGGTCCAATCAGAAACTAAAATTTTAAGTTAACTTCGTTGCAATCAGACTGAGTAAGAGGGTCAAAGTACGGTGTGATGCTAAGCAACCAATTGGATAAGTTGTAGCCTGATGACGCTTACCTTTTTTTCCAGTTTTGAAAAAGAATTAATGATAATGAAAAATTGGAAAAGGATAAATGGAGAAATGAAAAAGGGATAAATGAAAAATAGATAAAAGAAAATGGGAAAATGAATAACAGATAAATGAAAATAAAAATATGGAAAAGGAAAATTGAAAATGAAAAAAACCCACGCATGAATAAATCTGGGAGTAAATAAATGTATATAGATGCCAATTACTCATTTATTCATTTATTTTGCTCATTTATTTATTCATTTTCCCTATTTATTTATTTATTTATTTAATTTTGGCTTAAATGGCTCTCTATAGAGGTGGTGGTGGTGGAGTTGCAGGGAGGTGTAGATCATAAACAAGGAGTGTTGCAGTGGGAGAGAATCGAGATCCTGCAACTCTGCCACCAGTGTCCTAGTGGCTAATGAAAGCATGTTTGATGGAATGTTCAATAAAGTTGTTATTAAAAAAGGAAACATGGAAACCAATTAGGTGATATTCATGCTTAATAAATGACAAGTTAACATATTCTAAGCAAGATGAACAGTTTTCAGTAGTCATCTGTACACTAGCATGACAAAAAGCACAGTGGATGCAAATACTCTACTTGACCTTTCTACCTCTTATTAAGTTTACTTCAAACATTTTTACTGGGATTTGATGTGATGGAGCAACAGGAAGTAACATAATTTAAAGAAAAATGACACATTGTTTTCAAAGTTGTTTTTTTAACAAACAAAATTATCTGAAAATTGGTGAAAGCATATGCATTCAATTCAGTCACCTTCAATCAGATACAGATAAGCAATAAATCAACTTAATACATTTAATTGTCACCCAATTAGTACTCCACCTGTGTTTAATCTCAGTAAAAATGTCAGAATTTCGAATGTTTGCTTCACAATAGTGAAAAAACGATATCATTTTAAATTTTCTTCTGATGCTAGTCTATTACAAAACAATGCCAATAAAATACACTGAGGTTTCTGGTTGTGATGTGACAAAATGTGAAAACAAAATATGGATTTTTGTAAGGCATTTTATTTTCCAATACACCACGTACAAAATGTAATTCAACAATTCCTATCTGTGACTTTTCCTTTTTGTAAGAGGCTGCATGTAGTATTACAATCTCAATGCCTCATTTATTTAACACAAAAATAAAGAAGTCTGTTTTGAAGCTGAATTAAAAAACATTATCATTAAACAGGACTTCAGAATTTAGGTGGGAACTGTTAAATTAATAGTTGACTGAAAATGCTCTGCATTTAATATCATTTTCTTCTTTTTGCCTGTTTATTCATGTTTGATATCTATAACTAACATACGCCATTATTTAACACCTCACTATTACATTACATAGCAACTCAATACTGCTGCTGAAGTTTCTTTGCTGAGGTAACCCAACACTGTTGATCTGCTACAAAACAAATGAAAAATAAATGAGCTGAAGTATTTTTAGCAGTAATAAAAATGCATAGATGTTTTTCTATTATAATTATTGATCTGGGCAGTTTGGCGTGGATTCACTGTCAAACCAGAAAACTAACATAAACGTTTGTCTACACCACTGAAAATGATAGAAAAAGGGATGAGAGACTTTTTCTACAAGGCAAAATAATCTTAAAATACATTTGGAGAGACACCTTTTACTCCTAGAGCCTGAAGGCAGAAGAAGTGTGCTGGAATGAGAAAACAGTCACTATTGTCTAGCAACAAAGTTGTCAAAACAGCTATGCATCATCAGTGGTGGCACTTCTGCCTGAAAGACGTCTCTCTAAGAGCTGAAATAGCCTGAATTGTTAGTCTTTCAACAGCAAGTGGTGACGATGCGTCACTAGATACGGTTTGCTTTAAATTCCACATATCAAAAGGCAGTTGAATCACACTCAGGTTTGAAAATTGATCAAGAAATATATTCACATGAGAAGCTGAAAAACATGACTTAAAAGAGTTACAGTACACAAGACTTTCACCTGTTTGACTCTCCTTCATTCGTCTTAAAATGTGCCATTTCTGTGTTGTTCTTTTCCAGCATGGATCCACGGTAGATGACACAGTTTCTATCGTGGGAATTTCTCTTTTTTTTCTGTAATCTTTTTATTCTTTGATTTTATTTTGGTTTGCATTTACAGTATTTTCTGTGATATTTATAGAGCTTCTGTTTTCAGTCAGTTAGCTAACTTCGCCAAACCTGTGCCATAGATAAAATTGATGGATTTTAGTAACTATGAGTGATGGATTTTAGTAACTATGAGTGAGTAAGGAGACAAAGTCTGGGCCAAATAAAAAGAAGAAAGTACAATCACAGTCATTTAAAGCAGGGATTTTCATGTGTTGGATCTGAAGATGCTCCACTGCCACAGTCATACACTCGGTTGCAAGTTGTGTTGTTTGAAGACAATAGTAGCTTTTTGTTTCATATTATCAATCTTTTGACACAGTTAGAGCCTTTTGCAAACAAAATGTGTTACTTTGACCATGTGTCTGCGCCACTGTTTAGGTCTTTCTTTTAACTGTTTTGAAAATGTGGAGTTTTGAGTTGAGAGCTGCATAAAAGCTATCAAGAAGAACTGTAGAGGCTGGAGGCCATTTGGCTTCAACAAAAAAATTATAATATTAATTTGTTTGCCAATTACATCCTCCATGTTTTTAGATGTTTTTCTGAATAATTTGGATTTATTTTTGCCAATGGATGCATGATGGTTCGACTAGGAAGTCTTTTTAAAACTTCGAGTTCATGCTGGAAGTCCTATTCTGTATATCATAATGTCCTATATGCCACAATTATGTTACTAAATAATACACAATTAAAATTAATATTTTTATCCAATTAATCTCTGTCGTGTGCAAGGTTATGTTACAACCTGATACTAATCCTTCACGGTTTTCCCTGTGAGCGTGTTATATTTAAAATCCAATTTGAATATTTCAACAGACTCCAACTCTCCCAGGCACAAAACCTGGTATAGATCCAGTTCCTGACTCAGATGAGCCCAACAAGCACAACAATTCATCAGTAATAGCCCCAAAAAGCTCATGTGTTTACAGAAAGAGAAATAAGAGGGAAAATGTCGGCCATTAGCTACATGAATATTGAATACCCTTCAAATCAACATCAAATTATGATAATTGATTTTTCAACGCGTACGATTTTGTATTAACCTTTTATTTTAACATTGTCAAAACATGTCTTTTTATTTGTAAATGTAAGGATTTTAGTAACACAGTGCAGATGTTTAAACAGTGAATGCCATTACGATACCACAGCATTAAAAGGACCAAATTATTGCTATAAAAAAGGATCCTATTAGGTTGCATGGCAACTAACAGCATCCTGTTTGTCTCATTTTTGCTCAGCAAATGGTGTAGTTTTATGCGTTTTTTTATGGATTCCCTTTCGCTGTGTTACTACTCAGTGACAGTGTTGGTTTCCAAGTATAGGTGCTATATCATATTCTTCTGACAATTACTTTCTTTGAATAGATTATTTTTTCTATGAATATGGTAATAGCAAATTTTTAAAAATCTGCTTTTTTAAGTGTCCATTTCACCCTTTGTGGTTGATTACAAAATTCCTTGTTTCTTTACATAAATCCAGCCTGTGGGACATTGAGCTAATTTAGCACAGGGTGACTTTGCCTTGTGATAATTGTGTTAGCTTTGTAAAGGCCCCAACATGCTCAGGACTCTTCACACATTGTCTGTCATAGTCAAGCTTACCGATTGCTTATTTCTTATGTCAAATTCCTTCATTTTCCACAATCCGAAAATATGCTTAAGAGTTTTATGAACTTGTTAGGGCCGTGGCCTACATCTTGTTCTCTACACCTGTTAGTGCAGAACAGAGTGGAAGTTTTTGAGACTGGTTGCGCCGACTCTCAACCTTGTCAGTGTCATTCCTGGCCGACCCGTGGTACAGGCTGTGTAGGTGAATGCTCAGGGCGCCAGAGTCCTGGGGGCACCATAAACAGGCCAGAAAAAATAACTTAAACTTTTCTTTTTAAAAATTATAAAATAGGTAATTATATTACTTTGTGATATTAAAGAGTCTGCATTAATGTAACTATGTGAAAAAATAGATTAAATTGATCTTATAATAGTTATGACTTGATTTTGTGAACAAGTGTCAAACAGGCACATCTTTTAGTTTGTAATATGGTGATTTCTGCTTGGCTACCACACTAAAGTTTAGATTACTTGAATGACACTTGTCAACTGTTTTGCAAAAGGGAAGGGAAATTAGTGTCAATCCAATAAGAAAAAGATAACACATTTGCAAGACGTGTCTTCTCTTCTGCTGAGACATCGATGGTAAAAACTGAGTTTCTTAAGCCGCTCAAAGCAGACAGTTGTGTGAATCTAGACTGGTGTTTTTCTCCTTTTTGCTATTTGTAGGACCGTTCTAATTTTAAAGTCTGGACAATGATAAGTCTGCTTTTTTCATCATTAGGTTGGAAACCTTTTTTTTCAAATAATTCTCCACAGATATCAATATCCCATAGATTCTATGGCATAGAAGATGATATATCCACCCTCTGGATGCAAAACTTTATTTAAGATGAGTTGTTTAAAACCTTTCAGCATCTGAGTATTAAAATATAAAATTCATCATTTTTGGTTAGGATATTTCAACAATGGAACAATCAATTCGTACAGAGTTTGTCAATATTTGTCATCAGATGAGCAATTTTCTAATAAAAATAAATAAATCACTAAAACACAAACTAAAACAACCCAGTTTCTGTGGTTGGAATTGTAACATGTTCGCACATCCAGAACAGCTGGTGTAAATATTTAAACCTAGCAAATGATATCAGAGCATTAAATCAAATGAAGCATATTAAGAATAGCTGTCTCACCCCTGCTGCAGACAGATGTCGGCTATGTATCAACAAGCAGATGTTTTCTTGCTGAGAGCAACACTCCATCTTGTTTGTGTTTTCGCAGTGTGACAGTGATTTAGCCAAGATGCACAGTTTGATGGAGTTATGTCTATGACTATAGGCCTAAGGCTTAGTGGCGCCCTCAAAAGGCCAGAGGGCCCCCAGGTAATCTTGTTCAGTTCATACAAAGTACACAGAGTTAAATTCTTTAATCAAGACATAAACTAATCTAAATTAGTTCAGAGGTAATTTGGCTTTAAGCTTTAACCTTGAGCTTTAAGCATATATATTCATACTACACTGTGATATTACCATATATTATTCTATGGGTAATTTTATATTTTATTCTTTACACAATTTAGTGTTGCTGTGTCCTATACAAATACATTTGAATGAGTTGAAAACTAATAAACCTGGCTTCTGTATCATTGCCTCTTTGGTGCTGTTCTCATTTTTACTGTAGTAGCTTTTAGTAGTATATTAGTTTTCATCATTCTTTCATCTTTTACTTAATAGTAAGTTTAATGGTATACTAGCTTAGTGAAATATTTTTAAGGTTGAAATAGTTTTTGTTTATAAACTTACATATTGGAGATAAGTTGTTTGTGTTTATTCTATAAATGTGTGGTGTTTTGCTTTCCAAAAAATGCCAGTGATGGACGTCTGCCTTTATTTACTGTTACTTTAATAGCTAAGCCTTATCAAGTATACGTTTATACATAATACCTGAGACTGAACTGTTTGGCTATTATTTTTCTGATGATCAGGTGGTGCTCCGACTTGGTAATTTTTATCTAAATTAGAAGTTTTGTTAGTAATTTTCATAATTTATAATGCCATAATTGTTTGTATTAATTGGTAAATCAGATCCTCTTTGATTTACAATGTGTTTATTGCACAACACATTGCAAAGAATATGGTTTATTATTTAATTAGTTTATTAACATAATTTTGACGCACCTAATTTTATATTTTTTTTGTGTTTGAGCTTGGTTTGCGTTTCAGTCTGCACTGAAACGCTGTTAGTAGAATTTGATTTGGGTCCCTTCTTCTTGTTAAACATCAACGCCACTAACAACCCCATACAACTATGTACTAGTATTATGTGTAAACATATAAAACACAGATTTACAGTTAGTCACTGACATGAAATATAATCTATTTACCAAAGCTACGAGTCTGAGGTCATTCTGGAATAGTGTGACCAAACCAAGATGAATTTAGGGAGAGGCGATCTTCGAACCAAATGCGGAGTGAGCTGGAGGCTTACATCTGATGTGCACCATATTGACAGGCTGCTAATCACAGTTAGTGTTTGTTCCACTGACAGCATCCATAAAGTTTGTTTTGATGCCAAACAAGCAGCAAACCAAGAGCACTTCAAGGAAATTACACCGGGAGGACATATTGTATGTGTGATGTGAGCGAGGGGGATGTGTGAAAACAAGATATGGCAAAACCCATCTGCCAAACACCTTTTTCCACCGGCCGACTGGCAGGCTTTAAGCTGAGGCGAACATGACTCAATCTTTATCTTGAATGCCAGCAGCTAAATTACTATACAGCTCAAAGAGAATATGTGTGTGTTTGTGTGTGTGCATTAGTCCACATGTGTGTATGTATTCGTGCATCTGCATGCGTGTGTGTGTGTGTGGTCCTGCGCAGTAAAGTGTACAGATGGATGACTCATCCACCAATCATGTGACTCATCAATCACTGCAGTTACCATTTCCCCCTTTGCCCACCCCACCTCCTTCTGAATTTTTCCATACTTTATTTTTTTTCTCTTCGTTTCATTCCCATTCATTCTGCTTTCTTGGTCTTGATTATTTGCGAACATAACAAAACCCCTCTAAAGGATTCTGCTTTGTCTCCATCCTGATGCAGTTGTGACATATATGAGTTGTGCTGTCACTAAGCTGTGGCTGACTGTCATCATCATTTTTGTCCCGCTTGGGTTTTGTTTTGTTTTTTGCTGCTGAATGTATACAATACATATACACTCTCCAAAAAGCCATTAAAAAACTGAACTTTAATAAAATAATTGCTTTTATTTTTTATCATATAGCAAAACTAGTAATCATCATGCTGTTATTTACACATTGCACGGGCATATTTATTTCACACTGTACATCTTACAATGCTAAAGTGACATCAACAACAACACTCTCCTTTTACAAGACAGATGGCTTCACTGTGCATATACAGTGGCCCTCTTTCCTTTGATTTTTGTTTTATTTGTTTTTTTAGGTTCACAGTTTACTCAGAGAAAACAATCCTTTTTGTATTCTCCATACTGTTTTATTTTTTTCCTCTTTTTTTGTTCTTTTTTTTTGTTCATTTTTTAAGATGCAAGTAGAAAGACGTGCATTTAACAGCTTACGCACAATCCCTGACTCCCTGGACTGAAGCTTTTCAATGAATATCTCCTGAAAAATCAACAAAATGCTTGTAGCCTCTTGGTGGAAACATCTGTACTAAAAGGCTGTAAAACACATAGTGTGATTTCAAGTATCTCTCTCTCTTTTCTTTTTTTTTTTTCAAAAAATAAGAAAATCCAGAGATGATGAAGGAACAAAAATTTACACAAGAAGTAAAAGGGCTTCAGATGATAACAAAAAATTAAGGCATAGATAAATATCAGATGTGTGCTGACCCAAATAAAACTGGATCCCAAAATAGTTAAAAACCCCTGGTCCACCACGTTGGAAGTGTTTACTGTTTAAGTTTGTGCTTTAGGAGTCCATAGGGTTTCTACATCAGGATCACTTGTGATAAAAGTCATATGCAATGTGATATTTCCCTTATAGAACCATGGCACTGGTAAGGCAAATAATCTGAATATCAAATTTAAACTGAAAAGTTTAAAGCTGTTTAAAGTTAATCCAATCTCGCATAAGAAAGAAATCTAAACACATCAAATACAACAACAAAAAAAAGTTTCAGTTTCATTTTTTGTATCGCCAAGAAGTCATAGAGCTGCTTTTCCTTTTTAATGTGACATAAATATACAACAAAAGATACAAAGTGAGGTTGTAAACATATTTTTTAAGGTGTGTATGTTAATGTGTCATAGGTGCATATGTATGCATGCCTGTGTGTGTGTGTGTTTGCTTGCTCTATAATTCTCTGACATATACAAGAGAGCATCAGAGATTGACCTGAATGGAAGCAGACATACACTGCGGTATGTTCTGGTTTAAAATGTAAACCCATCAAGAGGCTGAACATGGTTACAGGGAGTTCAAAGAGGAACTTCTTCATTCTCTCCCTGACTGAAAACATAATAAAATTACAGTGAAGAACAAAAGAAATCTAACTTTTATTAATTTCCCAACTTTTTAAAATGATCACAGGCTCAAAACGTATCTCCTCTGAGTCCTTTCATTTCACCTCAGTTATAACTTTTCTCTCAGCTAAGTTTCTTCAGATCTAGCCCTCCTTTAGTCCCTCTGATCTGACAGTGTCCAAAAGAGTCCCTCAATACATTCTGCGCTTCATGTAGATCCTCTCAATAAAGTTCTCCAGCTCTTCCTCACTGTCCAGCTGAGGCACCAGCCCGTCTTCCTCATAATCATCTCCAGGAGTGACCTGTGGGTAGTAGTACTGTGGTCGTCTGCCCCTCCTGGGCGCAATCACCGGTTTAGGAGGGGGCAGAGGCTGGTAGGTCCGTGGGTGAGGAAGGATATAGTTAGAGATATAAGGTGTGAGAGGCAGACGTGGGGGCGGCTGCTGCCTCCAGCCCTGTCCGGCCCGGTTCTTACCCCCACCCCTGTGCCTGCGCCTCGGGGGCTGGAGGTCAAGTTCCTGGGGGCCAAAGGGCTGATCTCGGGAGGGGGAGGACTTGCCATAGTACTGTGCTTTAGGATATGGGAAATAAACTGGGTAGTAGGCTCGATATGGCTTTTGGTAGTAGGGATAGGAGGGGAAGGCTAAAAACTGTTTCTGGGGTTTATACCAGTAGTCAAGCTGCTTCTGAGGCTTATACCAATAGTCCTGCTTGTGTGACTTGACTTTGTCCTTGTGCCATTTCTTGTTGGATTTATTGTGCTTGTAAGGAGCTTTTTTGGGATTTTTTGAGGCTGTGTAGTGGTAAATGGGTGGAGTGGCAAGAGGAGGAGGCACCAGAGGCCTGAAGCGAGGAATGATTGGATTGCTGTTGATCGGCTGCTGCTGCAATTCTTTCCTTTTCTTCTTTTTCTCCTCCACATCACTTATGATCTCGATTACGTCGTCGGCGGGCAGGTGGAGTTTGCTGCTGATCTCAATAAGCCTATCGATCATCTGCTGGTCCAGGTCATCCTCGTCTGGGAGGACCTCCTCTGACCTCTTGTCCTCAGCAGTGTTGCTGCTCTTCTGTCGCGGTTTCATGAAGGATTGCTGCTTCCTGCCCATGTACTGCAGCAGCATGTCGGAGGCAATGTCCGCCAGCCTCTGCTCTTCCTCCCTGGCTCTCTCCGCCTCCTCCTGCTGCCGGAGAACCTCCTGCTTCTCTGCGCGCGCCCTCGCCTCCTCTTGCATGTGGGAGAGGCTCTCCTCCTCCTCCTCGACCTCCTCCTCCAGCTCCTCGCCGCCGTCATCAAAGTCGTCCATGAAGTTCCCCCCCTTGACGGGTCTGTTGCGCGACATGTTATCCTGCCAGTGCTGCTTCTTCCCGGCTCGTGCGAGCTGAGTGTTGTACGCTTTGTAGCCCTTCAGAGGAGGCAGGATCTCATTGTCTTGCAGACCCAAGTCGATGTTCTGGAAGTAGCCTCGGATTTTGCGCTCCAACGAGGGATCTTCTGCCTCTGATGTGGATGCAGATTTGACTTTTTCTATGAGTTGTTCTAAATTATTTCCCTCATCTTGCTCCTCTTCTTTGTCGTTCCTTTCTTCCTCAGTTGCATTTTGATCCTCCCCTGATCTTGTAGTTTTAGCCTCCTCTTCCTCCTTTTCCTGGATTTCATCCCCCTGAACAGCTGCCAAATGGCCTAAAATTACCTTTTCAATTGCCTTATCAGCCTTTTGCTTCTCATTGTCCTCTTCCTTCCCCCTCTCCCCCTCTGTCTGCTCTGCTCCTCTTATCTCACCACCCTGCACGTCTTCAGCGGAGGGCAGCTTTTGACTCTGATCCTCCTCTTCCCAGTCTCTGTTTCTGCTGGTGAGGATTACGCCATCCCCTGGGTGGTCCAGGGACTCCAAAAGAACAGCAAGCACCTGCTCAGGGTCACTCACTTTATCTAATTGGCTATCTTGACCTGGACCATGAACCTGGTCTAGCGATGCGTCATCTGTGCCAGGGAAAATATGGGGCTGCGAGAGGAGGGGGCCCAAAGTGTCCTCTTTGTGGTCTGTCCGTGTGCGCCCCTGCACCCCTCCCTCCCCTTGCTCGCCCCATGCCGGGGCGGAGCTGGCTAGCTGTGGAGTGACAATGAGCAGGACCAGTAGGATGAGACGAGCTGTGGAAGGGGCGTTATGACAGGTCATGACCATGCAGGACTGGCAGGAGGGAGGTGAAGCACCTGAAGAAGAGGGAAGACGAGGCAGAGAAAGAAGGAGAGAAAAAACATGAGTAGGTCTCTGTTAGATGCAGGGATTTCAGTAGATAGAAATATCATCTGATCAATAGGAATCTCTTTAATATTTTCAATTGGACAATTGGCTTTTGTCCTATAATGTGTTAAGTATCTTTTAATGTCTTTGGAGACTTTGCTACCTGATATTTTACGTTTATATCACACAAAAGATATTTTCAAATCTGTTTTTATTATTATTATAAAGACATTTCAGGGAGACAAGCCATTTAATCATCCATAGAACCCGTGCATTCTACACGGATAAACTATAGTTTCTAAAAAATGGAGCTGCTTTTTCCTGAATGCAGTCAAAAGGAGACTCGATTGAAAACATGAAGATGAAGCTTCATCGGCCTTTTATTTGTTCGATTCACCTCGTGATTTATACGGAAAGAAATCATTCACATGAGGAGCGTGGCCTTTTTTTTCTTTTTTTTTTTCTTGCGCTTGCCAAATCGCCGCCTGAACCAGATTATTATTTTCACACGGTGTAGATTAACAGACTTGGAATAACTCTTGCTCAATCGCATAATGCAGGACGAGATTTATCTCACACTGGTAATTATTTGGACGTAAAAAAAACGAGATTACTTGTTTTTAATATAACCAAATTTTTTTTAAATGCCTCACCTTTTTCTCCAAGCTAGATCAACCCAGATTCGGAAACCTCCCATCCTGAGCATCCCTTCCTTTTAAATTAAAGTGCAAAAACAAAACTCTGCTCTAGTCGTGACTTTGGTTAATTTCCGTGCGTCAAGGCGATTTGGCACGACGCTGGCTTTAAAGATGGTAAGCACTGGCAAGTCATGCGTAAAAGCTTGGAGCAACGCTTGACGGTGTTTAGTCCTGTGGTCGGTACAATTTGTAAACAAGCGGGATGTAAAAAAAACAACAACAACAAAAAAAACATTAAGATTCCGTTTTCCCGCGAGCGACGAAAAAAGGAGCGGCCGGGGAGGATACGTGGCTTTTGTCCTTTGTATGATGCGAGTACCTTCCTCCAGTGGCGGCAGCCGCGGCGGCGGAATGCAGACCAGCGCAAACATTTGGGGGCAACATTGCCCGCATTTAAATTGGTTTCCGTTTTTATTCAACGAAAAGAGACGAAACGAAAAATCAAAGTTGAATAAAGCAACTGTTCTTACATATTTGGTTAAAATTTATTAATTTGGAAATTAAGAGCTCTTTAAAGTTTGATTTTTAAATGCCTATTTAGAATGAGAATGCAAACGTTGCTATTTAGTTCACGTGCAGTATTCGCGAAATTTCAACGCAAAAAATGTCTGAAGAGGAAAAATTGAATGAAAACAATTACACTCACAAAATAGAGGGTTAAATCCTTAATTGTCTCCTCGAAACAAAAATATGCATACGTTTTTCTATCTTTTTTCCATTGGGGAAACAATTATTAGTTTTAGAACCCAAAATTATTAAAATAGATAAAGTCGCTTTCCTAAAAAACGTAGCCTATTCTTTTTTCAAAATTTTAAAGCTACCTTTTTAAAAAAAATAATGATAAAGTTAATTTATATAATTAAAATAACTTTAATATAGTCCAAGGTTAAGATTCCACTAAGACGATGGAAATTTTCAGCAAAAAAAAAAATGTTGCAGCAAAAAAAAAAAAAAAAAAAAAAGAATTCCATCAAATTTGTGTAAAATTTTGAACCATTTCACATGCACGAAATGTACCTCGTTTCTCATTTTATATTTTTTAAAACTTTTTTTCTTTTTCACTTTTGAGAAAAGGAGAAAAAAAAACAGTTCTGATCTGTTCGGTCAGATTGCCTTGCCTTAGATAAAAGATGACACTTCGCTTCACTTACCTGGAGTCCCACTGGGGGGGTGGGGAAGCGGTGAAACTCACAAAGCACTGGAAAAGCCAAGATTATTATCATAAATAGTGGATCACCTGAGAGAATGTCACTTTTCCCTCCTTCTCTATTCAGCCTGTGACCAACATCGAGAAGAAAAAAAATCTCAGTCAAGGATTCTTTGTTTAGCTTTGAAGGTGTGTTTATATCGCAGCGGTACTGGCGCTGGTGTACAATTGGATGAATGTTTTCAGCACCACGGTCAGCGCAACTTTATCGTATATACCCCTCGTTGGACCACGTGACGCTCCCCCCCACCCCCACCCCAAAAACCCCCACCCCCAGCTGCAGGCGCTGCTGACGTCACTCCCATTGATAAGAATGTTGGTGGGGAGATAGCAGTGTGAGTCTAGGCTGGCCCGAGCTGATGAATGAACGGAAATAGCATGAATGAAATAGTACTTTCCTGAATGAAAAGGAGAAATTGTAGTGATGAAGCTGCTGCGGGGCTGTTTTTCCTCCTCGCACGCTTGGAGATTAGCGGGCTGTGTCCTCCTTCCTTCGCCCCGGCTTGATTAAGTTCCAGGAGACGGGGAAAGATAAAAACACACTGGCGCAACCTGTGTGTTTTTATAATTTAGGGTCATTTGGTGGCGAGATTCGCCAACAACTTGCAATCTGAAGCTTCCGACACTAAAGTGGTGCGGACTAATTTCTCTTGCAGCCTGGTTGTTAGCCTGTGGTGCCCATCTCTGGCTGCATCACCGCCCTGACTGTGTAAGCACTTAATTTTTTAAGTTTATATGAGGATTATGTTAGAATATGTGATATTCAGAATAGCATTAGTTCCTCCACTTGCCAGGCAGGGTTAGTTCTGTAGGTGCTGTTGCTCATTTGCGTTTTATTTAGCTGCGATCATAATTTTCAGAGAAGTACCTCTCTGTACAAATGTATCAGTCAGGATATGGGTATGAAAAAAAATCCATTATTGCAGTTAGCCTTAAAATCATCCACAACCCTTGTATATTTATAAGTTGTGGTTTACAATTTAAGTTTTTATTTTGACATATAAACAGAGCAGATCCCAAAAAGATTACAAATACAAATAGCTTGTCAACTGTGGCTTGATACCACTAAGGGTCTTTCCTTTGTCGATAATTAATCACAAGTCATTGAGAAACTTGTGAATAATTATTGACATCCAATTTCACACTGGAATCAGAATAAAAACTGACATTATCCACTTGGACCCAGGACATAATTTTAGATAAATGCCTGTTCTACCAACTATAATCTTGTGCAGCCCACATTAAGTACATACTGTTACTGATTTCTAATTTAGCTAATTATTATTGAAATATTATTTTATTAGATTATTGCTCTACTTTTCCTGTTGTTTTGCATTTTGAAGTGGCTGTTTAAACCCATACCAAATATTGGTCTTTGTTAGTTTTAAAGCTAATTTATCCTCATTACCAATTACTCATTATAATCCTTGTTATGTAGGTTTTATTTGGTTCTGTACCAGGAACATGCAGAATGGTTCTATTATTCTAATAAGATTGATTTGGTGTGTGATATGAGTCAGTGCGATGGTGAAAAATTAAATTGGCTTTTATTTTTGACTTTCCCACAGATACCCAAACTGACTGGTTAGTTACATCCAACTTTCTTTTGAACAAGAGGAAAGTTCAAAAAATGTTTTACATAATGTGCAGTATTGTTTGAGATTAATCTGTCTGTCCAGAAGGGACAATTGGACTTTACTTCAGGTTATCCAGATTTACCATTGTTGATGACTAGACACAATTAGAGCCACAAATTTAATTGAAAAGGATTCCAACACCCAAAAGGCTTGCAGTAATTAATTTATTCATTACTAATAAAATGTAATAAATAACTTTAAAAAGAAATTTTAAAGTTGTAATGGATCTAGTTGTTAAACGTTAGCATTATCTTGTTTTCATTTACTTAATTAACCAAACATTCACTTTGGGAGGGAAGTGTACACTCCGAAGAACTGAAATGCGTACATGATTTATGTTTTCTTACTTATGAAAATGTGAAAAGTATTGCATTTGTATTCAGTATATTTTATTCTGACATTCCAAAGTAAAATCCACTTTAATCAACTGCCTTCATCTACTTAATCTAATCCACCTAAGTGAAAGTTATTCCCAGGAATCCAACTGTTCTGTGAAGACTTCACAGGTTTGTTAAAGAATACTTGTGAAACGGCATCACAAAGACAAAGGAACACAGAAGAAAGGTCAAGGATATTTTACAGGGACTTAATTCATAACACATCCTACATTCATTTATGACTTAAAATGTCATTGCGATTTATGCATCTTCTAAGTGTGACATTTTGGACTTCTACACTATGCCGCTAGCTAAAAGCTTCTCTAAAAGTGTAGTTTTGTGCACTTTGGCTGTAACTCGATCATTATCAGTACCAAGGCATTGAAAAAAAGAAAAACTGCAGCATTTGCTGTGGAGAAGCAGTTCACAGCTGGCATAAGAAAACTGAAAGGGTTTAAATCTCTCACATTCTGCCTGAAACATCAAAGCAAGAATCAGAAGGTTTCCTGGAGTAAACAATTACTGGTCACACAGGGAGACTTTTATTACCCACACATGGTTTTTACCTGTGTTTTTAAGTCCCCGTTTCTGCTCTATTTATCACAAAATAAAAAGCGCATTCCACTTCCCCCATCAGCTAGTCGTTCCCAAGGTCTGCCATAATGGTACATTTTTGTGCATTATGCCTCAAGGCCACAAAAAGTACACTTATTTCTGTCATTTGGCTTTCCCGCAGATAAAGTAAGACACTGGACTGTCATTACTGGCATCTTTGTGCATAATGTAGAAACAAGCTTAGTCACAACATTAAAGCCAAACTCATTTCCATACATTTCATTTGTCAATGTCAAACCCCTGTTTCGGCCTTGTGTTCAACGAGATTCAGCTGTCAGCCCTCAAAGAGTTTATTTCTCACTGCATCTGGGCTTTTTGCTTCTGGCTGAGAGCCTCCGTGTTTATGGATGGGCTTTTATTCTGCTGTGTGTTCAGGTAATCATAAACAGGGATTCTGAGTTATTACTGGTGTTCCATGGTTAAATTTATATTTGACAAATATGTCAGTCTTATGAGGCCTGGTTTCTTAAGCAACTGCTGTGTGTACCGATTAGTCTTAACACGTTTTCCCTTGTTAGGGAAATAAAGGCCCACTGGGGGGAAGTGGAGAAGCATTTGGGATTATAAAACAAAATGTACATTTATTTAGTGCATACTAACTCTTTTTGTATAATTAGGCTTCATTAAACTAAAAAGAATTTAAAGTAAAATACTGTAGACCGCTAATCATAACCTTAATATCAAAACTATGGGACATGAAAAGGCATGGTTTTCCTATATGGCTTGAAATGTCCTGAAGCAACGAGTTGATGAACGTCTCATTCATGCAAATTAATAACTTTCAAAAAAAAAAAAAATTTGGCATCTGATAATTCATACAACAAGCTGCACAGTGGTGCAGTTGGTAGCACCATTGCCTTGCAGAAAGAAGCTCCTGGGATTTTTCTGCATGGAGTTTGCATGCTCTCCCCATGAAGTATCTCCAGGTACTTTGATTTGCTTCAACAGTCAAAAAACATGGCTATAAGATTAATTGGTTACTGCAAATTGTCCTCAGTTATGAGTGCCTGCTTGCATGGTTGTTCTTTGTATTTCTGTGTCACTCTGCAGTGGTTTGGTGAAGTATTACCCTGGACAGTAACTAGTGAGCATATCTGATCTTCAGGTGCCATCCAATAGCTTCTTAAAAGCCTCTGCAAACTAAGGATAATTGCAAAGAGGTGTAGAGATTGCAGCAGGTTGACCAAAACATCCAGAAAAGATCTTCCATTAAGGAATGACCTCCTACACACAAGTACAACCCAATGTCAGGATCCCGACAAACCCCTCTTTAGATATCTCAATGATTGCTTAAAGAATTTGTGGAGAGTTAAAAATGTAATTTTGATATTTCTGAATCAATGCTACTAAAATATCATGTCAGGTGGTTTTATATTTCATGTGTGACAGAAAGGTTCTGAAAAGACCCATTTAAATGTTAAAAAGCAATCAAGATTAACATCTCCGGTCTTTGTGGTGCACTTATACATTCTAGTCTTAGAATCCATTTGCAGAATTAGGTAGGAAATGGGCTTTTTTTTTTTTACCTGAAGACTAAACCAGGGTTTTATTTTGGCTCAGAAGAAGAGTGTCACTTATTTTCTGCATTACAATATGGGGTCTGAGTCCGTGGATGAAAGAAACACATCAAAAGGAGAAGCAATTTGTAATAATGCCTTGAGGCAGCGCATAACCTCCGTTTGATTAGATTCTGCACAAGTGATTGTTTGCTGCAGAATGCAGCGTTACTCGGTGTGTTTGCATGGCAGACATGTTTGTGTGAGTGTATGTTCATCTTTGTTGAAATGCTTGATGGTGGCAGCAGGCTCACAGAGGTAAGTATGAAGCTGGAGGGCAGATGCTGATATAACGGTCTGGTATTATCAACTGCCACTCAGCATTAGTTGGCCCCTTACCCTCACTCCATGTCCGCACCCCCGCACTGACTCATGCTCCCCCGCCTGCTCGGCCACTCACACAGTTTAACACTGATGCACCATGGCTGCATTTAATGGAGTACATGCACTGGAGAACACACAGATGCCTCACAGTAATGGTTCCATCTCTCCCTTTGTTGCTGTGCTCTCCTATCTCTTAAATAGCGTGCTCAAACATGCATTCCCTCTTGTGCAGTCATATACATTTCAAACAAATGAACCACGGGAGGAGCTGTCACCGATGGTTCCCTATGCAAGTTGCTAACACAAGACAATGGCTACATATAGATGGTCTTTTGTTTAATTTAATTAAGGTTTACTTTCACCATCCTGGTATTGGACTGAGCAAGGCAGCAGGGTTGTGAGGTAAGGTAAAAAATCGACATGCTTTATCACTGGGAGATAGGGAAAAATGATTGCTGACACAATTCTGGCCACAATTACGGTAATACAAGTGGGGGGATCTCTGAGCAAGCGCACTAATGCAGCTCCTCGCTCAGCCCTCTGAACGGTTTCTACCTGGAAGTGATAAAATAGAGCTCATGATTAACAGAAGCTATTTCCGCCCACGCCACTTTGTCAGAGGAGGGAAGTAATTGCACCATAAGGTTCCTACAACACAATGCATAGGAGGGACTTGATGATGTGAGAGACTCTGGCGCCCACACTATAATCTGCAACAGAGGTACAGCCAAGTTTTTTTTCTTTCTTTTTCCATGGTAGCAACACGCTTTTTCAAAAGTTTGAAATTGCTGCATGCAGTGCAATGTTAACCTAAAAAAAAATCTGATATGAGAGCCATTTTTTGTGAGAAGGAATATATAAATGTTTCTGGCCTATTTTTGTGAATCTGATTCACTCTCATTCTAACATTAGCATGTGAGTTAACTGTTAAAGGAGGCAGCACAGCATCACCAGACAACATTTCAATCTCATGGTGCTCTGGTCACTCTTGTTGTTTGTGTTTGTTAAATAAACAAGGAGCAGGAGTAGGTTTTGTAAACCTAACTTTTGGTTTTGTGGTGAATTACAACTAAAACATAGATTGAGATAATCTGCCAACAGTTTAACTTGCAAGGCTTTTCAAACTTTGTTTGAAGCTCCAAATCTGATTCTTAGACTTGGTCAAAAATCTGGAACAACTGGGGACATGTGATGCATGACCAGAAATACTCAAATACAACTTTAAAACGAAACAGCAAAAGTAAAAAAGAAGAAGAAAAAAGGGTAAGTACTTGCCATAAAACACAGTGACAGTGGCTTTGCACTTGAAAGAAATATGATTCTGCATATTTATTGTATGAGAAAATAATAAATCTTTGAAAAGAAAGAAAGAAGGAGCTTGAAGGTGGCAAAAATACTCCTTCCATTCCCATCAGCACCGTAAATCTTTAACAGGCACAGCAAAGAATAATGCCCTGCTGCTCACATTGCACCACCCTCTGAATGAACATCACCACTTCGTAAGTTATCTGTGGCAGGTTAGCACATCTACCTCATGATGAATATGGTGTTAAAAGTAATATTTGGATCTATAACCTAGTATAAATGGTGCGTAGAGCTCCCAGTGATGGCCAAGCAGCTTTTAGACCCATAAAAAGACTTATGACCGGAGTTCGTGGTGCCTCTTAAAGTGGATCCTGCTTGAAAAAATGTGTGCACATTCCTGGCAATTATTGTCCCGCACTCTCATTGTCTGCTACTCAGAAATTATTTACCTCCTTTGATTATTAGCTGTTAAAATGTGCATTGCAACCTTTGAGAAAGTGGTGGTGTCAGTGATGAATGGTGTCGAAGGCCAGGAGCAGGCAATGAATTTGAGGTTGATGAGGCGACTCATAACAGGGCGTGCAACAGCAGTGCTCACCATCAATCTCTTCCTCTGTCCCCTGTAGACACCTGGCACACGCATCAGCAAACACACTGCTGCAAGTGAACTGAGTCAACCCAGGCGAAAACACACACACACGCATGCACACACACACGCACGCACACAAGCAGAGTAGTGCAAGGCCTTGTGGAAAGAGACTTGTCCTCCAGCCAAATTCTGCCATGTAATACAGTAGAACGTAGCAAGTGGCTTTATTAGGATAGTAGTTTGCATCCATATCGTTTGGGTTCACGGCACAG
The DNA here is from genome assembly GCA_010277075.1 of Poeciliopsis retropinna. Classification (NCBI taxonomy): domain Eukaryota; kingdom Metazoa; phylum Chordata; class Actinopteri; order Cyprinodontiformes; family Poeciliidae; genus Poeciliopsis; species Poeciliopsis retropinna. The sequence continues at coordinate 8,019,643 of VMRM01000024.1, read as the reverse complement.
AGGGCAAAGATGGGAAACAGTCATTGTGGCAGGAAAACAACAGTTGTGTACAGATTTGCTGCAAGAAACCAAAGTGAATCATCAACACCTACAATTTCTAATATGTTGAACGCATGTGCTTCCGTTATTCAGTTGTACAAAAAAACTTTAAAAGAATTTGAGAAAAATTGTCTTTGATATTTTTTTTCACTGATTTATTCACTTGTATGGTAGATCTATGTTGTGTGAAAGTAATGGTTGTGAAGCTGTGTCTATTCAATTGTGTAAATAAGACATTATGTACCTACATACTCACTTTAATTTTCTTGGTAGTTCACTGTTGAGGGATTATGGAGATAAATAATGAATAAAAATTTTGAATTCTCACATTTAATTAATTAATTCTATTTAGACCATGTACAGAGAAATAATAACCAAAAAAATATTAACAACCTAAATACTAACCTTAATAATAATACATTCATTTTCTAAAATATAAGAATTGCAATAAGTAAAGCACAGTTGAAAAAATAACTTAGGTACCCCTTGAATTTGGATTTCTGACTTTGAAATTCTGAGTTTCATAAAATCCAATACAGCTGGTTATTTTAGTGACTGTTGCTTTTCCATCATCTCAAATCCATCTTTCCTTGGCTTCTGATGGCCAGATTTGTCCATAAAGCTACTCCTCACTGGATGTTTCCTTTACTGAATAGCAGCTTGCCCAGGGGCTCAGCACGTGAATGCGGACGTGAATCGGTGAATGACTGAATGTAGTGTGAAGCGCTTTGGGTTCCTCTGGTCTTGATTAAGAGCTATACAAGCCATTTACCAGACAGGAAGAGGAAACCTGGTTTGCAGGAGAAGATAATGAAGGTAGGTGAGTATCTAGGTAATATCTCACAAAAGAAAAAGTGACTCAAGAAATGTGGCATGTGGAGGTACATCTCTAATTCCCAGCTGTTAGGACCTGGGAAGCATTGAGGACATACATGGTGAGTTTTCTCTAAGGAAGTTATTTTTTTTTATCATGGGAAGAGCCTTGATTGTACTGCATAGGTTGGTCATCAGATAATGAATGGTCATTCAGCAGACAGCTGGTGAGGTGTTGGGTGACTGCCCACTGATGCAAGCATTGGAAAAAGTCACAGAAACACACCCAACATACTCACACTCCACAATTATGACAACAGACTGCTTGATTACAGTTATTTTAAGCTTTTTTAATCAAATGTTTGACGATGATCCACTAAATGGAAGACGCAAACACATCTTAAGAAGCACCTTTAAGGCAAAAAACATGAACATTCTGAATCGGCTTAATGGCGCCTTTCTATGAACAGTAACCTAATAGGCGTTTTCTTAACCATTTTCCTACTTAAGTGGATTGGTTTTACACCAACAGCTGCAAGGTAAATACAATATTGTGTAATAAAAAACTCGTAATTAATGTATTTCTAACTCTTTTGTAGGAACAATTGCTATTTTCTTCAGTTCTTTTGCTCCTAGATTTGAGTGTGATTACTGTGGTATAGGCCAAATGCTGGTTAAGACTCCACTAGAGATTTACCTTAAGGCAAACAAACAGAAGGAAAGATGAGTCCTCCAAAACTCCTTGTCGAAGTGAAAACTGTTATCGGTTATCAGCGCACCACCCGACTGGAAGGGAAGTAATCTGAAAGCTGTTTGAAATGCAGTAATTTGCTAGTGTGACTCATCACTGACACCTACAGCAACAACAACAACAAAAAAACTCTGATCCTTTAAAGGCAGAGGAGGGTAACATAACTGTGCGTGTGTGTATGTGTTAGATAAAACCAACAAGAAGGCATTTGAGGTTAATAGAGACAAAGTTATAGAACGGTATGTAGCTCCAGCTACTTAAATGTGGACCACACATGCTTGCTGCTTTTTGCTGCAAATATTTTCCAAGTTGTACTTGCTGACCTTTAATTAGCATAATTAACACATGAATCTTTTACTGTTGATTGCACACACTTGAGTACTTGTGCCTCTAATTGTATCGCTAGATTTATAATTTCTGTTGTTGAGAAATGTCTCTGTTCGTAGATATTTTATCCATGCTAAGCTCAATAAAGAAGAAAAACAACCTTAGTGTGGGTTGTGAAGCCTTTCTGAGGGTGGCAATGCAAATCAAACCGCCTGTGTCCTGCTATCAAACAGGAAGCCACCATCAAGTTAATATAATTTTGATGACAGCCTGATGGTATCAAAGCAAACAGTGTATCCTCACTTGAGGTGTCAGGTTGAGGGAAATTATTATTATTAATACAAAGTTACAGCAAGGCCGGAATGCAATCAGTCTTTGCCTTGCTAATCATTATCTTCCTCTGATTCATTTTGGCTCAAGATTTAAAGGAAGATATTAAGCTCTATTGTGGTGGGAATATATCTCAAGCAAGAATTTCAATTATGTATCCTGCATACGGTGAATTATTAGGCACTGGAGCTGGCAACTCATAAATAATGGTATTAATGACAATGATGGTAATGACTTCAGATAATCTAATATCCGCCATACAGAAAATCGGACACTCAAAATGCTCCACTTGAAAATGCTCCACATCTGATGTGGAAAATTTCTGTCAGATCTTATACATACATTTTGGATAATATTCCAGGGGATTCTCCAGTCTCCCAAAATTACCACATGATTGTATGTTTGTATGTTGTCAGTCTCTGCATCTTAAAATGACTCAACTGTGCTTGGTCCACCTGGTGAGACTTATACAGGACTCTATGATGCTTTGACATAGATTATGTATTTAAGTTCCATCAAAGTTAATATAAACACAACAAACACTTCATTTTTGAAAACAAGAAATTAGAAGAAAAACATTAGAACCCAGGATCTATCTGCAAATCTTATTTGGTGATTTTAGATTTTTAGATGCATCCCTTCTCCAACACATCTGAATAAAATCAGTGGTTTGTTGCCAGGCCTCTAAAATTTGTTAGTTGATCTTGAGGACTGGGTCAGGGCACCTCGCTCCTTCAAGCTTTCTAATTATCTGGTTTACTTGTTAACCAGATCTTATCTAACTCAAGTATCAGTCAGGTTAGATCACTTCAGCTGGAAAAGGCAACTGAAGAATCTCTGAGTGTAAAACTATCCAGTTCATGTTTGAACATTTTAGTTCTTCATCCAGCTAACATTTACATATACTGCCCCTGTGGGTGGAAAATGGGGGAATAATGAGCCCCAGATGGAAATGTCTTTGGGTTACATAATGGCCTCTTAATTGCTTAGATAGATTTGATTAACTACCCCTCTGGCTAAAAGATGGGGCTCAAATGTGTTTTAAGCATATGAACAAATTTTCTAATACCAATTTTAGACCTAGACCTACTTAGAGAGCACAAGTAGTTTTGTTGGAAAGGTTGTATTTACTCAACCCAAAGAAGAAACCAGTTGTGAGCAATAGGCCACAACTGGTGAGCTATTGTTCAGGCTATTGCTCAGGCTGGACGGCTGCGCAAAATCCATATGGGACACATAGTGATGGGAAGAGCTGGCTGGTTTGGCTCCCAAATGGCTCTTAATTATCATTTGCAGGAATGTTTCGTATGTTCTCTTTTTATTTGATTAATTGCAAGTATTTGTTCTGTTATGAAAGCACACATTCTTACTTTTGTATAATATTTTAATCCAAATTTAAAAAAATGTAACAAAAACAAATAAATAACACATTGCAAGCAAATTTGCCAAACAGACCCAAAATAATATTTTATCATTATATAATCTTCAGGTGCTGCTCCTCTTACAGGTGTCAGTTATGTTTAAGTGTTTTTGCAACACACTTTCCTCCTCACTACTGCCTATTGACTGAGGGATGGACTCATCCGGTTGTTGTCTGTCTCATCATACATTTTTCAAATAATTGTATGATCTCATATCCCCACGTGTGATTGGCCATAAGGCTACTACGTCATAAAGTTTCGCCAAAAGCAGACCACTGAGAGTGAGAGATAAGCAGCTCTCAGTTTCTCTCTTTCTGCTGTGCTGCTCGTTGCGTTGTTGTGTTTGTAGCCCCGCCCCTTATAATGAAGAACGGCTTTCAATGAGGAACAGGTGTTCTGTTTATCTGTGCTACCTGTAAATCCGACCTGTCCTACCTTGTGGTACTGGCTCCCATCATTCACTTAGAAGAGTCGGCTCTAACACGACCTATCACGCATATGCATCTCGTTAGGGGGTTATTTAGCATAAAAAGCTGCAAGGCAGATGCTAAGGTTAGCATCTCAAATGTTAGCTGTTAGCCAGAGTCTACCAAATGCTTAAAGCTAATTGCAGTTCAGAATATGTCACAGCAGAGCTAACAGTCAGACCATCAAGGCAACCACAATGTTGTCTGTTAAAGACTCTCAGGTAAGAAAATATTTGGGGGGGTTTTATGTGTCCTCTTCGTACATAACATTGACATTCAGTAAAGGATTGCAGAGTTTAAAAAATGGATACCACTTAAATTTCTTCAGTGTGTGTTTACTCACAATAAATAGCTGCGTAGAGTGACACCATTTATCCTCAGATGAGCAGAAATTATCTTTACCTCGCTTAACGAATCTTGTTTTTTTACTTGAGTAATATTATGAACTAGCCCTATTCTTAGGTACAATTTCTGGATACTCTATCCAATACAAGTAACTCAATTGAGAAAGAAGAAACATTTTATCCCAAAATGTATGAGACACAGACCTCTTGTTTCTACACCAGCTTTGCTGTTCTAAAGTGATTTTCTTTCTGCTGAGCCTGTTGTGCTATTTGGAGACTAATATGATACAGTAAACACTGCATATTATCACTGGAAGTACATTACTTTGTACAAACATTAACGACTGCAAGAATTAATTTTGTTTAATGTTGAAAAAAATGGATTTGAAAATTTTTTTTCTTCTGCCTGAATGTGTTATTTTGTATTTATTTGCTGTATTTTATTCTATTTTAGTCTTTAAAATGCCAGAATTTGAATATAACTGCATTTTGATTGATGACATTTTAAAATGTTAAATCATATGTTATGATAAGTACTCTATGCCTGAGTAGCATTTTTCAATTTCTTGCAAAGCTACATTTTTCTTTTAGTAACAATAAGTTAAGTAATATTATTCTTAAATACAATCTAGCTACTCTACCCTCCTCTGCCTAAGTTACATTCTTTGTTGGATATTTAATGCTATGAATAAACCCAGCTCTCTTTAATTTATGTGCAGAATTTGTGCTCATTATTGCTTTAAAATATTTTTTTATTGTCACAACAGAAAGAGCAAAGTGAGACCATACAACCAGAGGCCAGCAGCAATGCAGGGCCTTCTCAGGTAAGGGGAAATTATGACTTGTTGAGAAAAAGTTACCAATTAATACCAATCTAATCTGATTGTTACAGGTATCAGGACATGGTTTTTACAGACATTTCAGGATTACTCTCATTCACACTCTACGATATTTTTGTATCTAGTTGTGTGAAAAAAAGTAAAACATCCGTGACATTCTCTATTTGGCAAGGAATGCCAAAAATAGGTCGGTGGAACTTGTTTATTTACAGGTGTATACGCTTTTTTATCTTAAAAAATAATCACATCTGACAGAGGAGCCTTAATCTTCAGATGTAACACAGTGATTTCCAAGAAACAGAATTAAAGGGTGAAATTAAAGGATTATACTGAGCTGAGTGCCTTCCAAGCTGTGACGTGTAGCAAGTCAACATGTTAGAAACATTAAATTATTCAGTACTTTGCTCTTCATCAATGTTATATATAAAACAAAAAAAAAGGTCACTTTAAGATTTACGATTACTTGTTGGCAATTCCAAGTAAAATTAAACAGAGCATCTCTTTCTGTGAATGGTGCATAAGGGAAGCAGTGCAGATTAGCCAGACTTGATATTTGCTGAGTCACATCGTGACTTCCTTTGGCACTTTCTTTGCCTATCAAGTCCAGTTATCTTGTAGGATCCTTTGAAGTGTAAATGGATTATCCCTGCTTGTTACCTTGAACTTACTGTGAAAATAGGTAAACTTACTGAGTTGTAAAATGTGGACTGTGACTTCTGCAAGCATACATCTAGAGTTGTGATATCAGATCTATTGCGTTTAAACAATAAAATAGTAACAGTAAAAATTAATCATTTTTACATTTACAGCGTTCAGAAATAACACCTAAAATTAAGAGTGTGACGAAGCATTTTCTGACATTGTGCTAGAACTTTTTTATGTCTGTGTTGCATAAATATCTTCTAAATGAAGGACGCATGTCAGCTACTCATTGTTTTTTGGGCAAAAAAATCCCCTTGTACATAAAGAACCAATATGGGGTTCAGTTTTTTGTATTGTGGTTTTATTCATGGGCGGAAGATAAAGCAGTCAAGAATCTGCAGCAATCATGCTGGTAAATATAGCTGTGAACACCTGTCATTTGTTAGTTAGAATTTTGTTTAATTCACAATAGTGTGTTAAAAGTAACAATTACAAAAGTGTCAAACACAGCTTTACTGTATCACTGGTTTCAAATTTATGTTCCTGTTCAAGGACAAAAACAATGGACGTAACTTACTTTTTATGTGACCAACTTCAAAAGATGAGAAAACAAGGTTCCAAATGGCAGGTGATGACAAAATAAATAAGCTAATTTGTTAATTAAATCATAATCTGCATATTTTCAATGCAAAAGTTGACGTTCAGATTGAAAAATATTGATTGTAACTTGTGTGGATTAAATTTAAACCAGTGGAGGCCCTGCCTTGTAATTTAGAGCTCTTAATTAAATGAGTTGTTAAGGTTTTAGTAGCAGATTTAAATTTTGGCATATGGTGAAGTAAATGCCTTAAAGGATCAGGAAGGTGGCTGACAGATGACTAGACAGGTGGTCCAATTATAGTGCCTAATCAGTTATTAAAGAGTATAACCTCTCTTTAATAATATGGCTAAAAAGCCTTGACATATTATGCATATCACTTGAATTTTCTGGGAATAGAGCACAGGAATCAGACAGACAGTTGAAGGCAATGTTTGATGAGAAAAATAAAAATAAACAGAAGTGGTCATTTATTAAATAGGAACATCACAGTGTTTGTCATGTTGTCGTCATCATCATCATCCACTGACCAATTGCAAAGAGTCTTGTCCCTTTACCCAGAAGGCAAGTGCAGATGTAATGAAGTTTTGTAATCTTTGGCAAACATTATAATTATTATTTGTTGGTGTTACCTGTCTTGAGCAAAAGGAACCTTCGAAGAGAATTTTGGTCCTGTACAGTGAAGCATGTTCTTATTTCTGCCCAACCTTTTTATAAATTAAGTAAATTATGTATTAGAATATTTTTTATTAGATTCTCTGTTTCAGTTATATGCCGTATGTCGCTGAATGTAAAAACAGCAAAACCTCTCAGACATGAAAGAGTGTTGTAATATGCAAATATTTTACTATAACTCCAACTGAGAGGACTTGTGTTTAATCTACCTACTGTACTCTGGCTTTTTATTCTTTCCGATGGAAAAGAAATCCTCCTGTACTGAGAGTGTAAGCCCATGGCTTGAAAACGTGAAAGGATTCCAGCAATAAAAAGGCTGAATAAAGCCTACACCCAGACAGCTGAGTATTCACAAAATTCATTTTCTAGATAGCACCAGCTGGGAATGAAATTTCCCATTTCTCTATCTGTCACTTCTGCTAATCCAGAGAGTGATCTCCCTGAAACAAAGATGTGTTTTGTGGATGTAACTAAATGACATAAGCCCTTTCTTCCTCTATCATTTCAGTTCATCATCTTCTTTGTTATGATGTTTCCTTCCTGTCTTTGCGATAGTTTCTTTGGCCTCTCACATTTTAGCTTATGAGCATAAATATAATGTTTCTGATTAGGGATATTATAATATCCAAAAGAAGCAAAGAAGAATAAAATGCAAAATGTCCCATGGATAATATACTGTGGATAGACTTTTTTTTTTTTAGCTTCATTCAATATTCTACACAATTTACATGCTTAGAAAGGATTATAATTAACTTTTTACAATCAGTTATTTAGTTGTAAATGTTACATTTACAGTCACCCATTGTCTGAACCTGCTTATCCTTAAAGAGGTTGGAGTGTGTTAAGAACCACTGCATCAATGCAGCCTAGTCTAACTATACCTAAGCAGCTCTACAGCACATTTCCTATGCATGCATTCATACTTGTAATTTCTGTATATATATATATATATATGTGTGTGTGTGTGTGTATGATCTTTAAGTCAAATATTACCTCGGGTTTGTATCTAAGGTTATAATAGCCCATTATTTAATGGACAATAACCTGCCACCCTCACCCCAAACACAAATGTTTTGGCTGCTGACACAACTTCTGATTTTGAGTTCATTAAGCTGCACTAACAGAGTTTAAAATGCTACAGGCAAAGAGAAGAAAATGTGCAGCTTCCTCCCGCTCAGGGTTAGGCAGCCCCTGTCACTGACACAAAGAAATTACATCATGTCAGTAGTGTCTGGTTCCAGTCACCATTAATTATATTTATTCATTTTACATATATTTATATTAGGTTTTTTTTTTCTTTCTTGAGAAAACAAAAGAAAAAAATGCGGGACTTGGTCTGCATGGTTTTTTGCGAACAATAAAGGCTTTTTCTCTTTTTTTGGTGGACCTGGCAACAAAAAGCTTGTAGTCAGCAGTCTTGGTCACACACTTTGTTTTGCTTCACTGATGCAATTAGTTTTCTGTGAAGAGAGGGTGGTTTGGCTGCTGAAACCTTTTTTATCTTTTGTCTTTTGTCTGAATTGATCTAGAAAGATACAACTCTGATTTACTGCAACACTTATTTCTGTCTTTTCATCTGATGAAAAGGACTACTGGACAGTGAATTTACTGAATCTTTAGGAAGGAAGATTAAAACTGGAACTGTTGTTACTTTGTCTGTGCAGGCATAAACAATGATTGAACTAAGTCTTCTTCTGTTAGCGGAAAGGCTGTTTGATGTTTGGCATTAGAAGATAGAAATCTCACTCAACTTCATGTCTTTTGTCAACTTTGACCACAAAATGTTATCCCTTCTCACTTCTCTATTTAGCCACTTGCACAATATGCAAATAATTCAATTAAATCTTAATTGGGGTAAAACTAATGAGTAACATTTTATGAGAAAAAATGCTGTGAATCCCTTTTTTACTGACCATGTTTAGAAAATCTTAGTATTTTCATAGTAAAAGTGGATAATGGTCAGTCGTCCTTTCTCTAATTATTTAAGAAGTGTAAAATAAGCCAGTATTATTATGACCCATACTATCTTTCTGTAATGTTTCAGGAGTGGCATATTGGGGAATTTTAATTCAGATTTTGATTTTTATGTGGAAAGGCCGTGGGATGCCATTTATTCTTAAAAAGACATAAAATAACCATCACAATCCACTAATAAAAATGTATTTTTATTATTTAAAGTTCATTATTACTTAAGATTTTTTTTAGTTTAACTTTTTGAATTATTTGGAAGCATAACACAGGTTTATTTTAAAACCTTAAAGAATTTATATAGTAAAACAATGACTTGTTTACATTGCTAGTTGCAACAGCAAATTTTATTGAGAACTTAAAGGAATCACTTTATAGAACCTCTATCATCATCACGGGATAAATACAGTAAGAAACACTGCGACAATGCCAACATTATCTCATGTAAAACACATAGAAAACGCATTGCCTGAGGGAAAAACACACACAAACTGACAAAGTGTGAAAAATAGGCACAAGACCAGGTCACAATGGAAACCAGAGACGGTGAGGTGTTAGACCTGATTTCCTAAGCATTAGGAGAGTCACGAAGACCACTTGAATGTGTATTACAAAGACAGTTGTTACAAGCAGTTGTGACTTCTCCAGGGTTCATTTTGACTGCAAGTATTAAATCTCCTTTATTGGAGTAGCAGTATGTGAAGTAGAAGGAGAGCAGTAAAACAGCATGGCATAACCAATGGAACGTATCGGTACATCTGGCATCATGGCCCACTTGGCCCCATGAAGAAAATAAGACATCCAGTAACAGATCGGTGGAATTTTACTGTCACTGTTTTGAAACAGGTGATTTTTGTTTGTCTTTTAAGGTTTAATACCTACATAGGTTTGATTTTGGGTTACGAACAAGTTGCTACTCACCTCTCCAATTGGAAATATACTTAAAACTTTTAGTTTTAAAACCTCAAACATCCTCAGCCATTTTGAATTATGACAAGAGCGCTTAAAGGTGAGGTATTATGTAAAATCGACTTCTTTTAGCTCTATGTTATGTTATGCTATAATGCTGTTCCCTTATCAAGCATTCCTTTGATTTTTTTTTTAATGCATGTTTAAGAAATACTGTTTTTAAAAAACAGTATAAGTAACAAGTTGGGCTGGTACCTAATTACTACAGAAGATAGCCTGACTAGCTAATGGCTTTTTTAGAGCAGAACTGTTAAACATAATATTCTCCACTGTTGAAAACTACTTCTAAACTTCATTCTTCATTTTGCTTTTGCCTTTGTTTCAGATTGAACTAAATGTTTTATTTTTATTTTATTTACTTTTTATTTTGAACATGATAGAAGTATAAAGTCACACACATGAACAATGATGAATGTTCTTTAATAATAAATAATGACAACATTACAAAAGCATTAACTTTGCTAGCATTAAAATTATTATTTCATTTTCAAATATTAGTTGGATGAAATAAAACATTTTTCTTTTACATTTTTGTATAAATGTCAAACTGGTATTTGTACTCAAACTTATTGTGTGAAAATTACATTCTGGCCCAGGGAAAGTCCACCCTTTCCAGCAACACAAAGCCAATGATTTATTATTGTATTTAGCCATAAAAAAATGCTGCCTTGTTACAATTCTTGGCCTAGAAGTTGCCTTTAGTGATAGAATATAAATAATCAGTGGTTAAAAAGTGAATTGTTTAATGAGCGAAAAATGATTATGATTGTCTGCCCCCGAAACCACCTGGATGGAGGAAGGAAAACATTTTAAGATCATAACAAAAAATCACAATGACTCAGATCCAAAAGGACTCTCATCAGGCCCTCACAACAAACAAAATCACAGAAGAAAGGAAGGAAAAGGAACATTTTTGTCAAGAACTTTCTAATCATGGGTTTCAAATTGACTCGACCCAGTCTTTGTTTGCAAAGATCAACCTCCTTTCTTGTTTGTTTTTTTTTCTTTTTGTAGTTTTTTTGTTGGATTTATTTGCAGATTGAGTCAGGCAGGGTAAAAGTAAACAATTAAACCTGGCAGATTTGGACTATCATCAAGCAGGAATATTTGGGAGCAAAATAATATTGTCTGTTCTTCTCTTATCGGGATCAGAAACAGCTTTATTGACCAGGTTTGTGCACATATAAAAATATTAATACATTAATTTGGTTGGAAATAAAATTAGGTTTGTTAAAGTAAAATGTATATGTACAGTGTTATTACAAATTATAGTTAAATGAGAGCAAATACTGCATACATAGTGTTGACTCAAAGCAGAGTAGTTTGTGCACTCAAATATGTAAGTGTTGGCCAGAAGACAGCATGGGGAAAAATAGTTTTTGCAAATTGCAATAACCCAAAGGTAAACAGTTTGTGTTCAGAATGTGTGGGGTCTGCAGATCTTAGCTTCCCTTTGTCCAAGTCCCGGATAGAGAGAAGGTCAGCCATCACACTCCGCTCTGCAGACATTATGAAAGATCTGAGTTAGTACAGCGTCTCAGGCAGGAGGGGAAAACACAATAAGGTCCTAGAGTTTTTCTGATTTTCTGGCCTGGAAAAAGTCCAGGTGTTCCTCTGAGGGGTTGAGAAATGAGTGGTAGGTTAATGTAGAACAATGTTGGAGTGACAAGTTGTAGCCTTGGTTATTGGATATTAAGAGCTTCTACTGTAACACTTCGATTTAAGTTTCAGATGTTAAAAATGAACTCTGGGTTGTTCAGTTCTGAATTGTTGACTCATTCACACACTCGAAGACTAGGGTTTTGAATTATGCTGAGTTAGTCACTTACCTTGAAATTTTCCAAATGTTCTCAAATTCCAAGCAGTAACTTTGGGGAATTTGAGATGGACCAAGAAACTATAACATATTTTTGTGAAATACAAAAAATGATACTTGATTGGACGCAGGGCAGGTTTTATACTGGGTCATTCAAACACAATGATTTGCTTTTAACCTTCCACTGTGGTTCTACTTACATGTTTACAATTGTTTTGCAGCTGACCCAGTCATAGATCAGATTCCAAAGGTGCCACCTATCTTGACTAGTAAAGAATAGCTTTATCAGAAATATTCAGGATGTGCATGTTGGAACCAGATAAAAAAAAAAAAAAACAATACTAAAAATTTGAGCAGTGAAGCCTGGTGGCTTTGTTAATGAACAAACAGCTCACGCTGTTTCTGTGCAGAATTCCTCGCAGTATTGCAGTCAGCTCAGAGGATAATGGCGCCTGATCTCCTCTGTCACTAATGCCCAGTACAAAACCTATTGCACTCTGAATGTAGTATTTCATCAGACAGCTTTGCTACACATTTGTAAATAAATTAAAAAAGACCAGTATGCTTCTGTTCTATCAGGAACAGAAGCATACTGGCATACATCCGCTTAGCCACATGTTTTGTGTAACTAATTGGATAACCACACCAACTAAAGCACGAAATTGACTTTTTTTTTTTTTTTTATCCCTCCTGCAGTTGCAGTGGATGCAAGCCCTCTCTGCAGGGCGTTGGTGGGGCACACATTTATGAGTCATACATTTAATATGCTCTCCCTTCCTACTCATATCATAAACACTCAGAGGGATAGAATTGAAGCAGACTCCTTTCTTTTTCCTCTTTAACCACATCGCAGACTTGGTTGGACAGTCAAGAGGTTCTTAGCTCTCTCTATTTCAAGCTCCCGACTCTTCTTCTTCTTCTTTCTTTGACGACCAACACTTAAAAGTGCCGGTCTGACTCTTCTTGCAGTTTTTTTTTTTTTTTTGTATGCTAACATGTCTCTCTTTATGCGTTTGGTTGGAAAGACAAGAGATTAGCATGAGTCAGATAGTGATTCAGGACACCAGGTGGCAAATGCCTAAAATCATGCTCTCCCTCTCATTTCCTCTCACTTGTTCACTGCCTCCTCTACACTCTTCGCACTGTCACTGCTTCTCTTTTTGTTTGCTGCCTCTTCTCGCCGTTCCCACTCCTTTTTCCCCACTCTCCCCTTGCAATTTGTCTCCCTTAAATAAAAATTAAAACTCCTCCTCACACCTCTCTCCTCGCCCATGTCACCTTCTGTTCCCGACACTGGCCATAAGTGCGCCCCGAACTTACTAACCCATCGTTTCACATGTGGGCGGGGAGAGGTTAACAGGGAGCAAATAAAGAGGGTAAAAACAGATCGAGTCAAGAGGGAGATCGATGGCCAGATGTGTGGCGATAAACAGGAGTGTGTCGGATTGAGGTGGAAATTGAGCACGAATCTCGAGGAGCTTACCGGGAGGGGCGTTAGCAGAAGCGTACTCCTTGTATCGTGTGCGTGCCTGAGGGAGGGTGGTGGTGTTGGTGGGTAATTTTGAAAGAGTGGGACATGGGAATGTGTAGCGAGAGGCAGAGAGGGTTATAGAGAGCTGTGTTGAGGTGGATGGAGGCAGGGATAGAGAGATAGAAGGAGGGGTGGTGATCCTGGGGGCCTGATGACTCATGGCTGTGCTGCGGTTTGTGCGTCACTGGCGCTGGCTGGAGGAGGAGATAGTGGAGAGGTCTACGCATTTAATTACAGCCTTCCAATTTAGACACACTGTACACACACCTACATACACACACTGGCATCAAATAATATCACAAAGGATTGTCTTGCAAGTTCACTAATTGGCACGTATATACGGAGAGGCGCTCAAAGATCATTGCCGCATGTTTGGAATACCTGCAACCGGAATAATATTCAATCTTTTCACGTTCCTTTGGTTTCAAGCCAATGATTATGGTTCATCCACCCCCTTTCTCAGACAGACCTTGAGGCAAAAAACTTATCAACCCAACCAAAAGAAAAAAAAACATAATACCAAATTGCACACTATGAGCAGCTGCACCACACTGCTTGTGACTGGAATATGAAATAGAGTCAGACGTAGAAGGGAGATGTGGAGGACTCGCTTTGATGACGCAGTGGGGCAAACTCTTCTCCACAGATTATACCAAGAGAGTTTTCACAATCCAGCCTATGCCGCGTGACTTACAAGTCGTCCTGCTGGTTAAAGGTCATCCTGGGAGCAGGATTTCTGCATTGCCTGTTATTGTTGTTGTCTAATTATTCACACTTGGATGGCTTCCACCAAGACATGAAATATCTGAGGGAGGTTGTTGTGCTTTTGATTTTAAGACATTATAAATGTCCTTGTTTCAGAATATATTTGAAAACCTTCTTGCGATTGACATTTCTTCCATGTATTTAGAAATTCTCCTTAAAAACATCCTTTCAGTGAAATGTTTTACAAAGCACTGCATTTATTAACATAAAACAGGTGTAAAAAGAAAGAAGAACAAAAGAGTGAAATAATTTTAAACCACCATAAATGCCGGTGTTGCCGGTATGTATTTGTGGTATATTTTTCATACAGATATTCAGAATTGATTTTCTTATATCACAAAGGTAAACATTTTGGTTGTGCAGACATTCAGTACAGCTTAGTGTAACTTAAAGCAACTTCAGAGTTCCTGCTGTTTTCCATTTCACATTTTTTCTCTTTCCAGTGTTTTCCTACATCTAAACAACTGAGTGAAAACACATTTAGCTTTTTAGGTGTTTTTTGCATTTTACTCAAATCACGATTCAACATAATGCTGAAGTTTTCTTCGATGTCGCCAGTGTGGTAAAGTGTCAAATTATTCCCATAGCAGTATATCCCCTTTGCAGATAAAAACAGATTTATAAATAAGAAAGCATAACAAATACCAACAGTTAGGAATCAATGGTAATTTATTATAATTGATAGGAAACTTGTTCGCTGCTTTTCCACAAATAAAAAAAACACAATAAAAACACAAATACATAACACAATAAATATACTGTACAAAAACAGGAGAGTCAAGGTTTGATCAGTAAGCATCCACTCATTACATAAAACAATTTATTAGAACTGTAAACATAAATACAGTTGTAATCAATTGTAGTTTAATTTTTATTTACCTTATGAAATAGAGTTTTGTTAATTACACTAGGCCAAACATAAACATGAGAGACAGATTTTTTTAAAACATAATTTTTAATATGGGATAATAAAATTTTAAAATGGTAATTTCTTTTTTATTTTTGATGATTTAGTTATTTTAATGATCAAAAGTTAAACCCTGATGTATGTATGTAGCCTTTATTTTGACTGAGGTTTTTGTGCCAGTGATTCACAAAGCAAAAATTATCAATGAGGTTCAGAAAAACAGGGCTTGTGTTGTAGTTAATAAAATTATGTGGTTTCATTATAAATCAATAAAACTACCTTATTTTATATTCTTATATATTAATGTATTATATTTTGTATGAGAATTAAAATGTGTATCTTGTAGATTAATCTTTAGTTTAAGGAGGAGAAATGCATGGTATTAGATTGATTTTTGTAATCCTTCAAGAAATTCAAAGACCATTTGAATTTCTTCAAATGGTCTTTGAATAAAGACCATTTGAAGTAATATGCTGGTAAAGCAAATTATCTTTATCATGATAAAAAGAAGCATTTCAAAACACAACAGCATGAAAACATTTCTGCTTTTTGTTTTCCTTCAAATATATACATTAAAATTGTTCAGACAAAAGGTCCACCTTTCGCTTAATTTCCCTTCCTCTCGCGTCCAGACACATTTACCCTCCATGTGCACCAATTACACCCTAAGAGGTAGCAAGCCTCACTCTTAAACAATAGGACCAATCAGTTGCCCTTTCTGGCTCTCCCCCAGCCTCGCAGGCCTCTTTACTATACTCTATTTTCCAACCGAGAGAGCACAAGGGATAATTTTCCAAACAACAGTGTTAGAGGGGTGGGGGAGAACGGCAGAGGGAAGAAGAGGGAGAAAGAGATAAAAAGAGAGAAAATGGGAGTTACAGTGGATTGGCCTTTTCAGACTCTAAAGGCAAATCTGACAACTCAGCACTGAAAGCAGATTTTACTCCTCATAGGTTCTCCAGAGATGTGAAAAAAGGAACAAAAACAATTAAAGCATCTACTTAGAAGATCATGCAACACAGGGCCAAAAACAGTTTCATGCTTTTGTACTTTAAAAATGTATTATAGAAATCTACCTGCATATAAAAATATCTAAAGTGATTAAAATAACTCTTAAAGCACTTTTTTTGTTTTACCTGCTTTATGTTACTGAAATCTTAAAACATTTTTTTTTTTAAAGTAGTCCTGTGCATTTTATCAGCAGTATATATTTCTAGGGTTATGTGTTGTTTTTTATTATCCATTCAGGAGGGGGGCTCTCCCCAGCAGTTTTCCAGGTCTTTCAATTTAACGCCTATTTCCTTTCTCATTCATGTCCGCTATCATGAGTCGTCAGCAGCTACGTCCCTGGGGAGGGAAATCCCAGCTGTCACTAAATAACTTTTCAGATCACACCAATGAAGCTAATGTCCGCGGACGCCAAAGGCCGCGGAGTCCATTTAACAGCCACTTAATGCATGAGCACACAAGTGGCGCACAAGCACGCGTGCACGGTCACACACACTGACGCAGCCACGCAGTGTGTCACGGATTACTCTAACCGAGCTAATGATCTCCTCGATGGGACAACTGGGACTCTTCTGAGGCTGTCTTCAGCCTGATGTCCCACTGGGACCCGAGGAGAGCCTCCGGGGTAATTACAATGTAAATTCTGCGTGTGTGGGGGGGTGTATGTGTTTTATCCTTGAAGGGATTTGCAGTTCCCAAGATTAGGTTAATCTGCTCTTGTCCTTTTTGCCCAGGAAGGTTTGGGATTTGATGGCAGTAAAAAATTTTGTTCATGAATTATTAGTGACTTAGAAAAAAAAAAACATCTTGATATGTTTATTCCAAAATATGAGACATGTTCATTGCTTGAACATTAAAAAAAAAAGTAATGTAAAACCATAAACATAGGGTCAATAAAATACCCAATAAGGTTAGTTCAACTTCTTTAAATTTGACAAAAAGAAAGTTGATAAAGATATTTTCAGAGAGCATACAATGCTCTGAGGATATGCTTTTCAAACAAAATCAAATATTTAGATCAAGTAGTCTGAATCAGACTGGACAACGGAGAATACAAATAGAGGGGGAGGGAGCAACTGAGAGAGATGGATGGGCTAAATGGATGGGTGACGGATGGCAGTTTTAGGCGGAGTGAAGGCTGAAAATGAGGTGGCATCCTCACCCCCTTTTTTATTCTCCACACTGCCTTTGTTTCGGCTCAGGGCCCTCATCATCACCCATCATCATCATAATTGTTTAGCCCTCCCTTTCTTTATCTCTGTGTGTCACCAGCCTCTCATCCCACCCCTTTTTCTGTGACGCTCGACACGCCAATCAGATCGTAACATGACATTATGGCTCATTACACCTGGGCTGAAGCATTCGATGCTCATGGGCTGCTTTCACTTTGTGGCAAAGAAGTAATCATTTAACAAAAAATCAAGATGCAAACATTTGGTTTGTCTTGTCATTTGTCGCCTTTTGTCTCCGCTGTGTCCAGGCACAAATACATGTAGCATCATGTATTCTGGAAATGCATGCTCGTTACACTTACTGGAGAGCACTAATGGACAGCGTGAGGTTTGGTACTGGGAAAAATAGAACCAGAGGAAGGTAATCATAGGAGAGGCAGAAGTAGAAAGAAAGGCGGCAGAAAAACATTGTGGTCATCTGCAGTGCGATGAGTCACCTGTAGGCAACACACTCACTCTCTCTCACACACACATATATCTACACACACACAAGCCTGAAAAAGGAGCTGCCACAGCTGTGTCGCTACTATGCCACATTGTCTCATGGACTGCATCCACTGAAAACATTACACTCTCAGAGAAATCAGAGTAAACAGATGGAATCTGAAAAAAAGAATAGCAGATTGATGATTTGACCTTTCACAGCCTCGCTGGTGAAATGGAGATGTTTGCCAGATGATTAACTGACAAACAAAATGTTAATCAAAGCAAAAATTAGTATTTGTATGATTTACTCCTGGCATGATGTTTCCGCTGTCGTAATTAGTGCAAACAAAATCTGTGGGTGAAATCAACCCTTTGCATCACGTGTGCGTATTTTTCTCTGTGTCTTTTCTGTTCTTTTTTCTTTTAAAAGCTACAAATGGTAGCATATGCTATGACTTAAAGGATTCTAATACTCAATGCATAATCAAAAACACAAACAAAGGAGCTATATCAAAGAAAGTTATCAGAACTTCAGAAATTTATCAGCAATGATGTCCTTTAGAGAAGAATTAAACCAATGTTTTGAAGAAATTTTTGTAGGTCAAATGTTTTGTCTGGCAGATGTATTTACTTCTGTAGCCTGAATACTTTGTGTAAAACCTTTCATACATCAGGTCTCAACAAAAAATGCAAGGTGTGCAACAATATATCCAGATCACAGAAACAAGACCAGATTTTAGTTTTCAGTTGTTACAACTAGTGTAAAGTTTCAACAAATAATAAAATGTGTTTTAAACTAGCCTGGTTCACTATGGAATTATTCAGTTCAGTCAAAGTATTTTATATTTTGAATTAGGGCTGATCAAATGCAATCCAGACTCAGTATTGTGAAATATTCCTTTGGTTTCTTCCGATCAGAAATTGAACTTTAGCATTGGTAGAAGCTGTTTACCATTTTCTACATTTTTATAGTTCGTTATAATTTGTTCGCCATGCTATCACTGTTCCTATCGTTTTGTGCAAAATGCTGCCACAAACATGATTAAAGGTAGTGGCTTCTTCAATTCTCCCCTGACCAAGTTTTACCAGCCTGCTGAGCGTGAAACCTATTTTTTTTAAAACAGGGCAATTACTCCAATTTATGCTTTAAAATAACACTCAAACGTAAACACAAAAGGATGAAAAGCTTAAAGCACTCATGTTCATATCACACCATAAAGATACTTCACCACATGAAGTTGCAGGCAGCAAAGGGATATTGCTCATGAGATAGACTGCCTTTCGACGTGGCACAGATCGACTAACATCATATAAGTGCTTGACGTCACCAACTTCTTTAACTTCCATTTTTAAGCCCCCAGTTTAAAACACATAAATTGACACTTCAGACTGGCTGAAAAAGATCAGGTAACACTATTCAAGTATTTTAATGTAAAAATGTCTCAGGTGTCTCGCTCGTCTTAGTTACAGAGAGATAAAGCATTAGGATTGGGGGAAGGGGAGGTAAACGTAGTCATCACTTGTTTTGATTCTCCCTGCGTTTAACTTGCACCCCTTTTCCCCCCCATCTACCCCGCCTTCCATCTCGCTCTTTTCATGCCTCACCACTAACTCCCCCGACTCCGCCTCACTCGCTCTCCCTCCACAGTTACCCCCACCCATTTCCACATTCCTCAATGAGAATAGCGACTAATTCAGCCTATTTGTATTAATAGTAGCAGCTCGCGTTGCTTCTCTAACAGCGGCAAAAAAAAAAAAAAAGGAGAAAAAACCTCAAATCACTGGAGTGGGAGTTGCTCTCGTGTTGCTATCGCCTGCTACCGCCTTCACTCCCTCCTGTGTGAATGCGATCACAGCTGCATCTTATGAAGCATTTCATTTAGGCAACATTTTAGTTAAGTGATTTATGCAAGTTTCAGGAGTCTGGGAACATTCAGGTGAGAAAGACCGCGGAGAAGCAATTAGCCTTTTCACTGTGTAGTCAGGGCAACAGCGTCATTGACAGACGTTCTGATTATTAATATTTCCCTGCCACTTACTGGGCTCGAAACTTTAAATTGTTAAGAAAGCAACGGGAGACAAGTTGAGAATGTGCCTGCGTGGATGTCTTTGTCATCGCCACATGAGCTGGTTCTCTGATATTTTTACATTTTCTGATGGCGACCTTCAGCTGTTCAGTCCGACCAAATATCCGCCCAAACTCTGTTTAAACACTATGTGTGAGACACAAACATCCACATTGGAGCAAAAACTGGGCTGGCTCCTGTACATGCTGGAAATGTTTCAGTTCAACTCTTTTTGAACACATTTAGACTATAATAAACTTAGTTTTGCTTAAAGGACACATTAAAATGAATACCATGTGGTTAATGCATCCTGTTTTATGGCTCATTTAAGTTTGTCACAGTTGGGATATTTGTTTCTATTATGTTTTCAGTAAAATAGACAATGTTGTGCATTTGTCAATTTGTAATGTTAAATGGTGTAATTTTAACAGGTATAGAATATTGTGTGTAGATATTTACAAAACTAATTAGCTTAAATGTTTTTCTTTCCTTCCCTATAGATTTGTTCATTTGCACAGGTCTTTGCTGCCTTTGTCGACAGTTATCTCTACCTTAACATCTGGACTATTTTTATATCGTAGAATCATTTCAATGGCCATTAAAGCTTGTTATAAGCTAGAGGATCGTTCATGTATCATGTCTGATTTGCTGCATGAGGCACTGAGAATATCAAAGGAAAAATGTAATGTAAACGCCCAAGGGCTTTTAGTGAGAAACCATAAACATTACAAAAAAAAGTTGCCGAAAAGCAAAAAAATGTTAATGTTTGTTTATGTTATTAGCGTTTCCGTTTTTCCACAGTATTAAGTATGTCACAGTATTCACAGAAGCAGTCAAGAGATGAATAGTGTCTCCAGAAGAGCTGCAGAGATCCACAGAGAATATGTTGATTGGACAGTTATTATTAGCATCCTCCACAAATCTGACTTTTATAGAAAAGCTGTTAAGAATTTATTAAAATAAGATGTCATTTACACACAGACCAAAAGAACTCAGGTGAATTTGTTTCCAATCAGTTTACAAAGCCAGAAAGCATGACTGCTTCACCATTCATCAAAGCAGCAGCAGATCGATTCAAAACCGAGAGACTCTTCAGCCATTCAAATCCACTGATGGTTTGAGAACGTGACACGCCGCCGGTGAGTCCGGGTGCCACCCGCTCCCTTTCCGCGCCTCTCACGTCAGAGTCGACGTCTCCCGCTTTACATCCTTGAAAGAGATTTCAAAAAAAGAAGCTCCGGAGGGTGAAGCTGAAAGTGAGAGAAAGAGGTCTGCCTTTTTTCCAAGGTCAACCAGCTGCCACAGTCAATGAGCCTCTTCAGCCTGGGAGCCAACAAAGGACGGAGTCACTTCCAACCATAAATTTGTCATCAAGCCCTCCTGCCCCCCTTCCCTATGACCCCATTGAACCCTCAACAAACAAAAACACACATCAAAAAGCTTAATGAAACGCATTTCACCAACTCATTCAAGATGTCCTCAAAACCCTGTTTGCTTCGAATTTTAGATTCTTTTTTTTATTGTCGCTCTTGTTTACATTCTATTCCCACAGCAGGCAGTCTCCATTGGCACTGTCTGTTTGTGTTTACTGCCGGGAAACCGACTCGATGCTTTATCAGAGGTGTTACGGAAAGGACAGTGTGTCATGGGGGAAGCGAGCAGCGCGGTGTCGCACTGTTTTGGACACCGGATGACTCACAAAAGACAAATCAAGGCTGGTGGCATTTGAGAGAGGGCTCGTCCATTGCATTAGGACGCCGCTGTTAAATCAACAGCGCAATCATAATGTGTTCCCGCGGTGCCTGTTTTAGCAGGTCAGACATGAAATTGATTAAGGCATCGTCCAACCTAATTACGGGGAGAGGCTCCTCCACCGTCACATGTCGTGACTGTAATTTGTTTTGGTTTTTTTCCCCTCTCTCTCTTTCTCTCTTTCTGTCTCACTCTCTCTTCATAAAAGATGATGAAAATTCCCAAAACATTAGGCCTCTATTTTACAATTCGAGTGCAGCATCTCCGTGACTGTTTCAAGTAATTTCTAAATGACTCATCAGACTCAGCACTCATACATCACACCATGAAAAGAGCAAATTCTCGCCTGTCTTAGTCGTGGCTGAATTACTTCTCATCTGGCCTGTCACATTTTTTTCTAAGACATGTCCATTCTTCACTGATTGGGTTCTTTGACAAAAGTCTAAAAGACAAGTGAAATGCTTGATGCTGTGTGTCGATGTAAAGAGAAAATATAGTCACAAAATATGAGACAAACAGACCCACCCCCATCATACGCCTCCCACTACCTAATTTAGTTTTTTTTTTTTTTTTTTTTTACCACTTTTCAAAATAAGGCTCTCAGTAGGGTTCTTTTTAGTAGCTGCATTAGATTTTTTTTTTTTTTTGTCTGTATGACAAAAGAAAATTACACAAGATTGCCCCTCGTACAAGAGGCACAGTTTTAAATGCTTTGATTTTGGTTTTCACTCTCAGGTCACAGACACGTGAATGTCAAGCATATGCAGAATTTAACCCTGCCTTTTTTTGCCTCCATGTTTCCGCCTCTGTCTTCTCTTTGTGTCTTGCTGGCTTGCTGTAACAAACCCCCTCACATACACACATGCACGCTGCCGACGTGAGATAGCAGCGGCTGCGTATCCGCACGTGCCGTGCGTGACGGCCCGTGACGTACCCCGATACGTGCCGATGGGTTTTAGCACTCTGCGAGAAGCTGATTTTTGGGGGGGTTTTGTTATCGTCCGTGGGCATCATCGTCGTCGTTGCTATCAGCTGGAGCAGACGTGACGGGTCCCTCTGCGTCATTGTTCAATCCGAAACCTCGAAAACTCTTGCCGCCAAAGCTACCATCACCAACCAAATGGGCGGGGAGGTAGCGGGTGGGGGTGTTGGGAAGACGACGTCAAAAATTACTCTGCTGCTTTTTAGTTGTGTCTCCTCTCTTGCCTACCTCCCCCTTCTTTTCTCTTTAACCTCTGCCTCTTGATTAAATGTTCACTTCTTTTGTTTCATCCACTCTTTCTTGTTCCATCTCACTCTATCTTTCCGTGTGACATCCCCTGCCCTTATCCATTCTCCGGTTCCACCATTATCTTAACCACCTATCTCCTCATCTTTCCCCTCAATTCCCATTTCTCGTAGTCGGAAAGAATTTTATATCAGAGAGAGACAGATAAACCCACCACCACCACTAAAAAAGAAAAAAAAAAAAACGAAAAGCTTCCCCTGTGCACACAGTCAGCCCCCCCCCCTACACCCCTTCAACACCACAACCTTCTACTCCCCTAATCCTAATCACACCACAACCGTTGTCATCAGCTCTTATCTCTCTCCACCAAATCTGCTCTGACTCAAAACAATTTCCTCTCATTTGCGATTTATTTTAACCACCCGCACCTCCTTGCCTCCTAGAGCATCATCAGCCCTCCTACCCCTTTCAGAGAAAACCCCATATTCCTCAAAAAGCTTTAAAATCACTCCCCATGCAGCACAAACCCCACCTAAGACACACAAATGCAGAAGGGTTGGGGGTGGTGGTTGACGTTGCAAGTGTTGCCATTAAAGAGTGACTGCATGGCATGTGTAAGCGGCGTCTTGCCAGTGTCATCCAGCGGGGCGCGACAAGAACTGCAGTGTGACGTCACCGCGCACGCCGGCTATGATGGTTGGTGGAGCGTATTTTACGTGTGTGTGATTGTGTGTGCAGTTGGGATGGGAGAGATTTGAGGAATACAATTTGGTTGGTAGGAGGATCCGTTGGGCCTTGCTGCATCATTGATCCCGGAAAATGAATGAGAGCCAACATTTAGTGCCACCCGCACCCCACGGTCCTCTGTCCCTCCATTGCATGCTTGTCTTTGTAAATTTTCTCTGCTTTTTTTCTCTAGCTTTTATTTTTCTTTCCCCCAACCAAGGCAAAAGGGAGTTGTTGAATCTGTAAAAATTAATTGAGTGTTTGACAAGATGCTCTTCAATCCTGTGAAGGAGACCCCCTAACTGTGTTTTAATGACTGAACCTAGCGGAAGGGGGAGCAAATACTCGTTGAATGTTTGATTAACTGATAGAAAATCCATTCAAAGTTCATTGAAGCAGCCTGGTGTGCCAAAAATTTTAAGTGTTTGAATTTGAGCAGGTACAAAAACAGCACCACCCACTGGGAGAGTTTTAAACGGGAAAGACAGAGACAGAGAGAGGGAGAGGAGCACCTCACAGTGTGAAGTATGAAGGGTTATAGTGGCAGAACATGTGGCGTACTACATGATGGCTCAACAGGAATCAGGCGTGTGCATGTGTGTTGCTTCATACTGACAGGTGGTACAGCTACTCAGAAAGAGAAAAATAAACAAGTGTTTCTGAGTAGGGAACATGGCATGAGTTCGTTCTGCTGTCTCTGCTGTCATTGTTGGATTTCAGAGAACTGAACAGATAGGTGAAAAGCCTTTCAGTTTAATGATATCACTTATTCTGCACCACAGATAGTAGCATCATATTGTGACTGTCATGTTTAGTCAATAGCCTGGCTGTCCAGTTTGTTTCAGGCTTTTGTCATTTACTGTTCTTTGCAAATCCATTCATACCTCTTGAACTTTTTTCCATTTTTCTCACATTGCAGCTACAAACTTCAGTGTTTTATTTGGATTTTTTGTTATATCCCAACAAAAAAAATATGTGATGAAGACTAGGATTTTAACAAATAAATTATACATCTACATAAATTCAGTGCAAGTAACTGCTTTCAGAAGTCACCTATCAAGTGAAAGTAATTTTTAGAGAACGTTAAAGGATTGTTAGATCACATTTGGTACCTTCAATTTTGTTTAAAGCCTTATAATATTCTTAACTTAAATTACTAAAGGAGGTTGTGTAAGATTTTAATCCAAAATGCATAGCACACAGTTCAGATTTTTATTTGTCAAAAACCTTTCTAAACTATTTATCAATCCAGATCCACTTCAAAATTTTGCGCTAACTTATCAATCACAATCCCAACAAAATACAGCAAAGTCTGCTCTTTTTTCTTGCATATTTATATACAATGTTTGTTTTTGGTGTTTTTTTGCACTTTTTGTGTTTTGTTATAACTGAAGTATTATTTTAATGCTAAAATATTACATTATTCATAAAGTGTTGGTTCTAGTTTTGTACAACTTTATCTGAAAAGCTGCAAGCTGAAAATCAAATTTGAATTAAAAGCTTTCTTTTCCTTTTAACATTTATAAACCCTTGAAAATGCGTGACACCTCTCTGACATTTTGGCACCGTTTCTTCCAGAAGCGAAAAGCTTGTTTACGTGCCGTGGCAGCACGACTGCTGTCCATTCTCAAAGTCTCTGTTATTGATTATCCTGCTGGTAATTAGTTATTGATTACTCTCAGCTTTTCTGTCTGTATGTGATGGGAGATTTTAGCGTACAATCATAATTTAGTATGGCACTGATTCTTGTTTTCTGCCGAGCCTCATCTGGGAATGAAAGATTTAGAGAGTGAGAACACAAGTGGAGGAGTGAGTAGAAGGACTGAAACAGACGAATCACCTTCTCTGCTGCTCTGAGTGTTGACTCATGCTGCAGATCTTGCCTCACGAGTTTCAAGCTCAGAGCAAAAAGAGTGAAATGCAATGCTTTCTGGATGTTAGGTGACATTTAGATACAGAGATCTTATTATTATGGCAATTGCAAAAATGATCTAATGTGAATGGCACAAATATTTAAAAAACAGATGTCTTGTATTCACTTTATTAGCTTGGGATCTGCCTGGATTGCAGGTCCCTAATTAGTCTGCTTTTCAATTAGAAAAGGCTTTAAATTGTCTGTTTCCAAGAAGATTTTTATTTTTAAAAAACTGTCATTATGCTGAAGATGAGACACAGCATTCCAACCAAAACAATAGCTTGTCAGTGATCTGATTGAATGACTTGAAGGCATAATTAGTTCGTTATTTGATCTTGAAGAAGCCAGTATCCACATTATTTTATCTAAATTAATTCCTCTCAAATAATCTCAATTTTCCAGACATGCTTTTGCATAATTGGTAGATGTTTTTTCATATTCTACATAAATAGAGCATTTGTAGGTGCTGTATTGGTTTTTTACTTTTCACTGATTACTATTCATTGCACAAACTGACAAATTAATTGAAAATGGCATTTAAGTTCCTTTGTGCGAACCTTTTAAATCAGAAAAACTTGTCAGAAACCTTCTTGAGCTATTGTGAATTCTTTTGTCAAAAAATGAGACTAAAGGAAAGAGTTTTAGGCACACAAAGGTGCTGCGCAACACATCACCTGCCGGAGCAAATAAGAGAGATTTATTCTCAATCTGCATCTTTTCAATTATTAATTTCTATGTGAGATACTTTTATTGTGTCACAGTCTGGTTTTAATATTCAAGCTTTTTTGTGGCACAACTTCAAAGAGACTTTGTTTTCCTTTCAATTTCAAATGACATTAATTTATTTTTGTTATCAAACTAAAATTGTGATCTAAATGAAGGAGAGCATCTTTTTCGAAACATTCAAAACTGTATATTTAAAGCCATCTTCAACTACATTAGTGTCTTTGAGCCAAAACATGAGATCAGGCATGTCACTTTTTTCTTTTAGTTATCCATAATCAGATGTGGGCAGAATACCCCAAGATTTTACTCAAGTAAGAGTAACACAACACAATTTTACTCAAGTAAGAGTAAAAAGTATCCATCCAAGAAATTACCCAAATTAACAAAGTATTGGGTAAAACGTCTACTAAAGTACTGACTAGCTGATTAAATTATCAATCATTTAATATTTAAAAATTACATAATCAGGCAGACCAAGTTATGAAGGTAGGTGGAAATGATAATAATTTATATAAGTAACAGAAAATAACAAAATCAGGCAAAAGAAAATTTTCCCAAATTAGTTTCTGTCAATTAAAAACCTATGAAATTGTAACAAAAGCTGCAGGTTTGTGTCTGTGTCTGGTGATTTTTTGGTTAGAACATATTTGTTTTAACCAAACAGTTTGCAGAGAATCCAAGAATGCTAAGGTATTTTAAATTTCAAGTGAGAGTAATGATAAAATTACTCAAATAAAAGTAAAAAGTACAGCATAGTCAAAACATTTGTAAAAGTAATTTTTGCCAAAAATGTTACTCAAGTAATGAATGGATGTACTTTATATGCATTAATCCCATAGGGAAATTCATAATATTGTATCTCAGTAGTCCTTTCTTCTTGTCAGATGCTGGAGTGAAAATGGAAAATTTCTGTTACTCACCTATTCCCAACTGTATCCTCTCATCATTTAGAAATAAAAAGAAGAATTAAAACTATCAAAAACAATCTTCTTCCTTCAAATTAAGCTGGCATTTGATAAGATGCAGGGTTTAATCAAAGCTGTGCTGATAAATGTTCTCATGTTCTTTTCATGAGATATTACAAATTACAAATCCATGTTTGTAATTTACAATTGCTTGTTCATTGTTTATTATTTGTTTTATTAGTTATTTAGACTCAGTTGTATTTTGTTCAGTTATTTATTTTTAGTGATTGTGTTCAGTCATGAGACTTGCTTATTTTAAATAACCAGGGAGTTTAGTTGAGTTATGAATGTTAGTCATTTAAATATGCTGATAGTCTTTACATATGTAGTATATACAATAATGAATTCCTGTGTGTTTCTCTTGCTCTCATTAACATTTGCCCATTTAGTATGATCTAAGTGGGAGTAAGTGGGGAGCCAGGTGAACCTTTTTCACAATATCAGCACATCATATTCAGACAATGCTGCAGATTGGCTTCATTGCTAATCACACGTCAAGTAATTCAGAGTGAATTGTTTAGAGCTTATTTACAATTTTCTCTTTTCTGTTTGCCAGAACGACGCTCAGCTGCATGCGTCGATCTTTATGGCGGCTCCGGGACTCAATTCAGCTTCTTGGCTTTGAACGTGTCTTTTGTATCTGCATCCTTACAGGCTGCACAGAACGGTTGCCGAGCAGCATTATCAGTCTAATTAACCCCATTTAGCTGGGTTGAATTTTGTAGCCTGCCTTTATTTGCCAGCTGCAGGAAGGTATCTTCAGAATAAGGTGCAATTCAAGACCAGAAATAGTGACTGTAGGTCTATTAGGGACAAGACTGCTTTGTGTACTTTGTTCGCTGATGTTGAAGCACTTTGTGGCTCGTGCCACGAGGGAATATCTGAAAAAACTCCAAGTATGGATTAAATTTCAGTCAATATTCTGCTTCTAGGAATTTTGTGACACTTTCATTTGCTGTATTCTTGTTTGTGTGCATCCACTACAGAATGTAAATCATTTATTTAACTAAACTTTAACCAATGTTCCCAATATTGGAGTTGTCCAGTAAAAACAAATGCAATAATAAATCATACTGAAACTTTGTGCACTAGTTAGCAGTTTTTCTCAGGTGGGCCATAAGTTTATCATCCTCCAATGACCTTTAAAGTTTATATTGAATTTGTTCTAAAAAAGTCAATTCAACAGGTAATGGCTGAGTTTCATTAGCTTTGAAAAGTGATTTCTACTTTATACTGCCTTAAACAAGTACACAAATATAAAACAACTAACTTATTAAATAAATGGTCAAGGATGTTATTTCTAATGCTAATCAAATTAATACGAGGTAGTGCATGTAATTATTTTAGCTTACAAAATACTATTTTACAGCTTCTGCTCTCTCATCATTTTGAGAAAACCAAGAAGTGCCTCAGAGACTACCAAAACATTTCTTACATATCCTCATGTTGTAACTTTTTAAGATAAGTCTTGGAAATCTGTTAAAGTCAGAATGGATAGCTCAAGAAATAAAAAATAAAACAACTAAGTTTGGCTTTAACATTTGGATAGGTGTGTCTTTATTTTTGTGCTTCAGAAATATCTTAATAAATCCAGAAAACGTTTTTTCTGAGTTTAATACAGTCCAAGCTGCCACACACTGCTGGTCAGCTGGTTAAAAGAAAGTAGGACTGTAACTGACCTGCTTTCTTGTCAGTGTATTGTTTTAGCTACAACTGAAATAAGCGTTTTTTCTTCTTTTACTGAAACTATTTCTGTGGTTTGATTCCCAACTTTGGGATCATTTATGCAGATCTTTTCTCCTGTTTCTTCCCATTTTCTGTCTAATAAAAGTCAGTAAAGGCCACTATTAACACTGCCTTTCTTTTAAAAAGGCAGTTACATCATTCGATACATTTTGTCAAAGGCCTTTGGAGAGCACATACCTACTTTAGTGCGTTTCTCATTTTCCTTCATTTAGATTTATAAAACAAATTTTATTTTTATGGTAATTCAAAAGAAAACAAGACATAAATATAGCCTTTAAAAATAAGCATTGTAGCGAAATCAACACTTTAAAAATGTTATGAATATATTTATGTATATGGTATTGCTATGGTATTTTATTTTGAGTGTTTTCTGCTTCCCTTAATCGGAATAATACAGTATTATTCGACACACAGCAGAACATTTCACAGCTCTTGTTCTGCATTCAGACAGTACACAGAGGACCTTTGTTTAAAGCGTCATCCATCATTAAAGTCACTCTGGATGTAGCTCCTCTCTGCTTACTAAAACGATACTGCTGCATTGTCACTGTGTGCCTTCTAAATGCACAAAATCTGTCTGTGTATCCTACGCTTTTTATTCCACAATAGAACACAGTCAGGTTTTCAATTTAAACGTTAGTTATAGAAAAATGAAGGAAATGAAATAAAATTTTTATGTGCAAATGCTGTTTGAGCTTATGAGACATACATTTTCCATTTTATAAAATCCATAATTAAAAATGGTATTATATGTTAAATTTAGGCTACAGTGCATTTTTGCGTGCATGCTTTCATCATCAAAGACACAAAGGCTGTTTTTTCTCTTTGATTTATTTTTCTTTCCTTTGATCTTCATTGCCAAATTTGATTCTAATGAAATGTCTGTGTGCTCTCTTCACAACATGCCAGATAAAAACATGTCCCAGTGAGCAGATCAACCACCTGTTCCACTGCCAGAGCTGATAACTAGCTTGCTACGGCTTATCAGGGACGCACCGGGCATAAGTAAAACAATTCACCCAGGTTAACTGTGAACAATTTGTCAGATTTTTCTCATTAATGAATGAGTTTGCTGTGGGAACTTTGGGAAATGATTAATGCAATGTCAGTTTCTGAGAAATATATGAAAATTAGGGCATCAAGAATGCCAAGGTTTTGAAAGAAGCCAAATTCACTCCAAGAGTCCAACATCAACTCATCCAGGAGGTTAAAAAGAAGCCAGAACAGCATTTAAAGAACAGCTGGTCTAACTAAATCTGCGTATTTGGGATTCAACAATGAGAAAAAGACAGAGCCAGACAGTTTCAAGGTGAAAATCCTACAGGCATAAAGGTACAAAACTACCAATCTCAATTTGTCAAAAAAAACAAAAAAAAAAAAAAAACATTTTCACCAGCACATATGTTGTTGTTTTACAAGACCAAAGTTGAACTTGTATGTATCATTACATTCATCATAAAGCTAAGACAGGAGAAATACAATAACTCAGTCAAACATGCTGGTGATATTTTGATGATCAACTTTGTTTCCTCAGGAAACGTAAAAGAAATTGATATTAGTGAAACCATAAATACATAACATGAAAACCCTTTAACATGTCTTAATTCAAACAATTAGTTTTGCAAGAAGAGTGTGCCAAAATTCCCCCAAAGCAATATAAAAACTCAGTTCCAGTAATTGTAAACTCTTAAAGGCAAACAAATAATTTTTTGGTTCAGAGGGCAAGTTCTTATTCAGACTGGTAATCATTCTCTGATGTTAAAAATTGCCTGAGGACCTAAAACATTTAGATTTATTTAGGTTGCAATAAAACTGAAAAGCAATGGAAACATGTCAGGGAGCAAATACTCTTTCACTACAGAGTGTTATCTCCGGTTACAAAAATGTCAAAACTTAAACAGCTTGTTTCGTTTTCTTTTAACTTCTTATAAATATAGCTGATCTGCTTCTTTATATGATGCACATGAAGCTACATGCAAGTAAAGTAAACATAGTGTGTAAAAAGTCATGTCATGTCGAAAATGGTGAACAGTACAGTTCACTTTAAAGCATTCCTTTCAGCATGCTATGTTACAACTATATCACATTCTGGTGAGTTTTGACAGGTATCTGTATATTGTATGAAGCCAGATCATAGTTGAGACACTACTCTTACAACAGACACTTATTTGGCCTATAAAATGCAAAATAATTTGTTATTCAATATGTAAATCAGGTTGGATTCATACATGGACACATTTTGTTCATCAGCGGAGATCTTGCCAGAGGCTCCTCAGAGACTGCAATCTTGGCCTACTTACCTCCAGAGACTGCAATCAGTAACATGCTGTGGCATCATTAACAAGCGGAAAGAGACAAAAATCTCCTGTATGAATTGTATTTCAGAGTCATGGTGTACAATGGTCGCTTAAGAAATGAAGCTACCTTATTTGTTGTGTCATGTTGTTGGGAAATGTCTAGCATGTGCTTATGTGATGATGAATCCTAATTGGGAAATAAATAGTTGAAATTCAGTTTTCATCAATAAAATAGAGACAGACAGTCTTTTGTCTACGCATCATGGAAGCCATGACTCATGCATTTTTTGTATTTTCTGATGTCAGTGCCTTTATAAAATACCAAAAACCGCCACATTTATTTAAAACTAATCACATAGTGTCATATCTGCCAGACTTTAGTACTTCGTCATCCCTGATTTCTCTTGATTGACTGCATTATTTTTATTGGTAATATTCATAAAATGTTCACACGATCACATTGTTCATTTAAAAAAAATTTAATTAGTTAATCATGCCGAGACAAAACTCAGAACAAATTTATAATGACACAAAAATAAAACCATTATTTAACATATTATTTAGTGACATATATTTACATCTGTTCAGGTAATTTTTCCATGTGTACAAAATACATATTTACACTCAAGGCTTAGTTTTCTAAAGCATGATAAAATTACTTAAGGATTAAGGTTTTACTATACAGGGCAATGCACACAGAAATCAAATCAATAATATGTTCATGCCAAATTTGTATGGCGGTCCAAAAGTGCCAAAATTCAGAACAGTAAATAAATCTTTAAATTGATATTGTTGTTGATTTCAACAAATAAAACAAAATTCAATTTATAAATAAAAAATCTACAGTTATTTCACTATTTATTTCATTTCTTTATGGTCACATGCTGCATTTATTTGTCAGACTTACCCCTCAGAGTGAGTGGGTGAGACTGCCACTACTTAATGTACAAGTTAACCAATCAGAAGCTGGCAGTGTTGTAGTCAAGGCCATCTTACCCACGTGAAGAGCAAAACCATTTTAAACGGCATTGTTGTGATCATAAATTTTCAAGTTTTTAAAGTTAAAAACTACGTTCCAATTAGTAAAAAAGTAGTCCAGAGGAGAAAAAGAATGAAAAGTGACTTGGGGTCGCTGTATCACACAACTGAGTCAATTGGCACATTCCAATGTACTTGTTTAATTACACATTTTCTACATATGTTGACATTCCACAGTCTGTTTGATAAATTTAATAAACGTTTGTAGCATATTTAGTCGTTCCAATCAGCCATAAATGTACAGTGAAAATACGCGGAGCGAGACAGGAAGTACCACACCTCAGTGATAGGGGGCAGTGCTGAGCATCATAGACACAACGAGCAACAGGTGCTCTTCATATACACACTTATAAGACTGAAAACAGTCAGGGGGTAAATACAAACAGAACTGCTCAAGCCACTCTCTTTGGCTGCCAGATTTTTGATAATGAAAGGTAAATGAGAAACAATGACTTTTTTTTTTCTTTATACAACAGAATGACAGAGATATACATGTATATATAAAATAAAGGTCGGATTATACATAATTTTTTATTTTAATCAGAAAAGAGGTCAGCCAAAGGAGACATCCAAATAACTTTTTAAAAAATTACCTTTTTATATATTCTTTTATCTTTCTTGCTATTATATTGTTAGAAACTCTAATTAGTTATGGTCAAAATTAAAATGTAGCTTCCAAATTTGATTTTTGTTTTGTACATTTGACTGTGGTGGCGCGTCACCAGTCATAAACCTCACCGCACGTCACTCTGATAGCAGCATATTTGGCACTTTATACTTAGTGTGCCGGTGAGGGATTCGTATCAATGTTCCTCACCACAGTACAGCCATGTACTTTTGATTGAGAGGACCAAAACCTGATCTTCACTTCAAAACATTTGCTCTTCCTGCTAGAGTCAGTGGAGTTTTTGTGGATTCACTCAGCAGTTGGTCAGGAAGGCTTTTTTTTTTTTTCTCCCCACTGCATGAAGCCAGTGCAGTAACCACATGTTGTCAGCAGGGGTCTCCATTCCAAGAAGCTCACAAGCTTGTGGTCAGGTTCAGTGCATCCAGTGGTGTCGGAGTGGAGAAATTAGCCCAGTTTAAGGTGGTGTTGGCCACACTCTGAGTACTGGGTGCTGTTACAGGAAAAGCAATTTGGAATATAACTCCTGTTATCAAAATAAGAACTGAGAACAGCAAAGTTAGTCCCCGACGCATGATCAGCTGAGAGGTGGAGAGCTTCTCTGCAGCTTTGGAGTCAAATGATTCTTTGCTCTTTTCTGCGTCTCTCTTATTTACTGCAGCATTGGTGTGACATTCCTCTGACTCACGGCCTCCTTTCAGCTCCTGATCTTGGCTATTAACCCGGCTGTAGCCCTCTGTTCTGAGAGCTGCTTCACTCTTTTCCTGGGCCTTTAGGATAACAAAAAAATATATATTATAGAAAATGTGAGGTTTGCCTGCAGGATAGGTCAAAGTTTCAGAGAGAAATGTATACCTACCGAATCTAGGCAGTCAATGACATCCGGTAAGATCGCTTCATTTAGAACGGCACTAACAGGACGCACTGGGGCCACAACCACAGTTTTCCCAGCTCGCTTCTGAGCCTAAAGCATGTTGACGAGATGTCCAGTTAGGCACAAATACAAAACTTAATCTAAACTTGTCATTTACAAAAATCGATCCAGTAAATAATAAAAGATCTAGTTACAAAAATAATAGTTATACGTGGAACAACTTCAGTGGGAATTGTGGGTAGACTAGTGTTTTAACGTAATTATCCACATTTTGAATAAATGTTACAAAATGTTTTTTTTATTATTTTAAATATGTTCGCCATTTCATAACTTTGCAATTTTATGCTTTTACACTTTTGATCGTTTGGTAGCTGATCAGTTATTTTTATTTTATTAGTTAGGTTTAATCATCTGTGTAGTTGCCATGAACATCATATCTGACCTTTCACTCACAAGAACAATCTTTTCCAAAAGGGAATTAACACAGTCAGATTATAAACAAACTATAAATAAACTGTTTGAGCTTCAACAGAGGTGTTTAGCTATTAAATGGTGATCATGTCACTGTTTACACTTTGAAATTAAATTATGATCACTAAATAAATCCTCACAGATGTGTCCAAAAGGAAATTACAGCACACAAAGCAGTAGTTACATGAAGATATGTTAAGGTTCCACATAGTTTATGATTTTGTTTTATTATTTTTGCCTTACAATATCATTGGCTTAAGATCCTAAAACATTATTTTGACTTAAATTTGCCCTTCTCCTGCTTCAATTAAACTTCAGGAAATTGACCTTGGAGTTAATATATACAATCTTTGATTGCATGTAATAATGTGTTTGGTCAATAAAAGCTCATTTAAACAAATATTTCCTCACTGGAGTAATTTCCTGACGTGAGTATAGGACTCATCCTTCTTACAAATATGTTGCAGAGTCTGAGAATAATTATTTTTATGTTCGTTGATGTAACCATTAAATGTTATATGAATAAGCGGAATAAACAGATATGCAAAAGCCGAAGTACATGGGTATGTAATTAGTTTTTTTTTTTTTAATGAAGTAGCAATGGTAAATTGAAGTTGCTCTCTTCAGTTGGTACAAACTGAAAAGAGCAAACCAAACGAAAACCTTAGAACAATTTTGATAGTAACAGAAAAAACTTGGTACAGCAGAAAAACACATCTGTATGGAAAGACAACAAATCGAAAAATGAATAATTTAGTTTGACCTCAAAATATACATATATTTTTTAATTGGATCTACTTCTTATTTGAACATTTGTATACATTTATAAAGAAAGGAGAGAATAGTTCACCTTCTGCGTCACTTTTTTCCAGTCAGCTTTAAAGATCAAAGCAAGGAAGAAACCCGTCTGAATAAAAACGCAAATTAGGAGACCGAGCCACAAGCCTGAAAAGACAGATTAATGTACATGACATGTACATGTACATACATTTGTACATGACAAATAATTACTACGCTTTTCAGCAAGTTTTGATTTAGGTAAAAGAAAGTTACCAAATGAGTTATTTGAGATGTGTTTTCTTGAATCAAACTGAAATACTCATCATGACACTATTTCTGCTCTTGGGCCCATTTTAAAAAAATCTATTTAATGTAAAAAAAAAACAAATAATATTTACAGATACACTAAGCTCCAAATCCATTGTTTGAGTTACTTTAAAGAGCATTTGCCTTCAGTTAGAAGATGAAAGCGGAAAGTCTGAAATATGTGTCCATCCAAAACACTTTCCTAACACTTTTCACGATGTTCCTAATTGCTTGACAAAGGAAATATAGACAGAGACTATAATCATCTTATTTCACAAGGTCAGAGGAGTGATGCTGCTCTGTGTAGGTCTGATTTAAGTGGACAGCAAAAAGAAGGCAAATTTTTGCCTACAGGGAAGAAAAATGATGAATGGTTGGAAGAGTGTAGCATATTTAGCTCAGAGTTATTGGCAAATAACTCTGAGCTGAAATATCAACATAGAACATAATTTTCAATTCATTCCTTAAGAGCTGGTCATTCAGTATGCATCTACTAACAATTGTAAAAAAAAAAAAAAAAAAAAAAAAAATGCAGAAAATAGGACAACATTCTGATTAATATAAAGTAAATTTAGTGAGACTGCATGCTGCAGAATGATGCTCAAAATCTCAATTATTGTTTCTGCTACTATAAAGTTCCCATGAGGGAATCACTGAATGATTAAATCTGACCTTTAAACATCCATCTGTTTGCTTTATCCAACAAAAAAGCTTTCATAATGTGGATAACGTTTGATAAAACTGATCAAGCTAAACACATGGCAACTTGTTTCCAAGTTGTTATTGTCTTAGTCAGAATAGCCACAGATGAAAATTGTACAATTGATAGGCCAGTAAATCAACACAGCTCCCGTTCAGTTTGGCTCTTTCTTTACCACAACAAACTTTCTTTACTCTCATTCCTGCAGCCAAAACCCCAATAAGCCTGTCCATTATCTATACGACAGCAAAATTTTATTTATTCATTCATTTATTTATTTATTCTGACTCAGATGGAGGATTCAACCTGTTTCCAGTTGAGAATCATGTCTTCAGGTTCCACTCTCTACAAAGCAGAACCCAGACATTTTCAGTTTACTATAAAAACTTAAGGTATGGTCGTTACATTTTCATATCCAAAAAAGAGGACACTTAGTCTGATAAGTAAATCTGAGCCAAAATGAACAACCAATTTTATTTCCATCTTGCTGCCATTTGTTTGTGTTTAGGGGGCTGTTTATGTGGTATTTATTGCATCACAGTCACAGTGATTGTGATGCAGGAAGGATTGTGGGGGATTATTACACAGAAGCAGAAAGTATAGGGCAATATATCTAATTCTATTATATTGGTAAATATCAATAAACGCTGCCATAGTAGCTGTATCAAAATCAAATATCAAATTTGGTGCATCCCTAACATTGCACTGAACAGAACGTGAACATGTCTTGGGAAAACAAGATTTTTGGTTATTCTTAACTTAAGGTTCCACATAAAACACCCAGAACTCTTTGCATCAGTTGCAAAATGTTTGGACAAGAGCATATGGAGGCATTTTTGATGTTGTGATATGGTGATATGGTCAGAAAATACGATTAAGAACAAATTACCTAATATTCGCAGCTTGGCCCAAAACATCAGTGCTATTCCGACAGGTAGGCCGATGAGGTAGTAAAATATCAAATTTGACACGGCTGCGATTTTCTGCATCCCACATCCAACAAGAATTCCTGAGCAGACACACTGAAGGATCCCCCCCAAAAAACATTTTATTGATAGAAAAAATTCAAATTAAAATAAAACACAAAAGTAAAACATACCAGAAGCGCATCAAGGAACTGAAGAAATGTGTAAACTGTCAAGTTGTCCGATACGAGCTGCACAATATTGCTGCAGAAGACAAGGTGAGCTCATCAAAACAGAGCTGCTTATTCACTGCATGGGAATGAATTTGTGTTGGTTTGAAGACTCACTCATCTGAGGTAAATATGTAGCCAACGACGGACTTACAGCCAGCAAGGATGAACCCCTGGAACAGAGCCAGCACTCCTGTGGTGCAAAGAAAAGATATGACACTTTACAAATTGTTCAAGATTGGTGTTAAGAGATGCACAATTATCATAATCATTATATGTGTTGGAAATAACACAGTTTTCTTCCAGTAGGAATGTGTCAGAGCTGTTTAATTTAGAGTCTTTGAAAATGTCTTTCGCTAACATTAATTCCACTTTTTGCCAATTTCAAACCACAAACTATACCTATAAACTATAACTTTAGAGGTGTTCATGTGACTGACCAAAACAAAGCATCATTGAGTTAGCTATGGGGATTTGTTTAGTCACACATTTCACAAATATACAGAGAAGATTGACAAAATAAAAGCAATAAGGAATCCAATTTGCACTTTGCTGAAAGCCTTTCAAGGAACCCAAGAAATATGTGGAATAAAGAAAAGTCATACGTGACAGAAACTACGACTAACACTCTGAATGCACCACAGTAAAATATGGTGGTTGGAGCATCATCTTGTGGTGGTAGATACAGAAGAAACTGGTTAAAGTTGAAGAAGATTAAGCTAAACACTGAAAAACTCTTTAAGTCAAGTTTCTTTATGTAGCATATTTCAGCAGACAGGCAGTACAAAGTGCTTTCCACGATAAAAACACGATACAGTAATTAATTATATTTGGAACAGCAAATGAGCCGTATTGTTGCACACGAGCATTAAATTCTTCAAGAGTAATCATCATCAAATACACATCAAATGTATCAATCAAAGGCTGATTACTTGTGCATGTCACATGTTTTTAAAGCAATGTATCAGATTCACTCATATTTAACTTATGAGTGCATGCAATATGTATCTTCATACCTGAAAGAACTAAGGCAACTTTGCAGGTGATTATGGCTCTTGATGTGTTGCCGGCTCCCAAAGCGTTCCCCACACGCACACAGGCTGCAGCGTGGATACCTAAAGGAAACTGCAAGAAAGAATAAATTATTCAGTCCAGGTTATGTTTGTAAATAAGACCCTGTTCTCAAACGCTTATAATCATGATCATTTCTTTCTAATAATGCGTACCATGTATGTTATGGCACCTATTTCTACCATCAGATGCTGGGCAGCCAGGTCATCTTCTCCAAGCCAACCTAAAAATAATCAAAAGTTTTGGGGTTGAGTATAACAGTTTGGGAAAGTGCACATCAGCAAGTACAACAAATATTACTGGACCGGTGCAAAACTAAATCAATACAACAAGTAGGATTCACCTTTTTCAATAAAAATAATGTACAAAAAGGTCTGCCAAGAAGATTTTGCAAATATCCCGTCAAAATTATGATGCAATTGCGTAAAAGAAAAAAATACAACACATACCTGCAAGAAAGCCTCCAACCTCCCAGACCCACCATTCAAAACAGATCATGAATGCACTGGGAACAGCCAGCTTCATGTAGGAACCCCAGCCCTGCAGACATTCAGTGGACCAACCTGCAAAGAGTTTTATCCAGGTTCATTGTAAAAAGCATGACTCCATTAACCCAGATGAATATCTGTAATATTTTTAGTCTGTCAGGATCTTATATTTTAATTTTATACATAAATTTTGATTAATAAAATTAACTAAACTTGAGGAAATTTAATTTTTTTAAAAATTAAATAGAAATCATATGTCACATTGCATAGAATCATCTGTAAAACAGCAGATAGTCAAACAAACATTTCACCAGGAGAGAAACTATAAAATGTATCAATGGTAAGTTAGACGAAAGGAAAAAATGAGGTAAAAAAGATGTATTAGCAATAATTATAACTGCAGCTTCTATTCATTTCAGAAGCTGCAGTTATTGTCCCTAAAACCTGTCATTTTGGTCCTTAGGATACCAAAGTTTCCACTTAACTTTACAATTTGGCCCGTATGATTGTGTTATTTTTAAATATTAAATGATTGATAATTTGATCAACTCGGTACTTAAGTAGACTTTTTACCAAATACTTTCTTACTCTTACTTGAGTAATTTCTTGGATGGCTATTTTTGACTTTTACTTGAGAAAAAATATGCTGAAGTAGTTCTACTCTTACTTGAGTACAAATTTTTGTCTACTCTGTCCACCTCTGAGACTCCATAGTCAATGCAGAGGAGCTGAAAGTCTCTATTAACAACTCAGCAGATCTACATGCTGATCACCTCCATGCCACATAACAACGGTTTTATTCAGGCAAAATGTTGAAAAAAATATGTTTTCACTAATCTTCAGAATTAACAGAAATAAACAACCAAGAATATTTTTGTGACAGTCTATTGATAAAAGAGCCTCTTGATCTTACCTCCCCATGTCTGCTTATAGAGCTTCTGCCACCTGATGTAGCCAAATAACAGAAGGCAAATGATGATCTGAGAGAGGCTGTTGGCAGCTGCTGATCCACTGCAAACACACACACACAACAGAATGGATTTATTTCTTAATCTGGTTTACGGCAGACGGTTAAAAGATGGAATTTTACAAGTGTATCTCTGCAGAACCATACAGAGGAAAAACATACACTGCGAATTGCACATAATGGAACAGTAAGATAATTCAATAGGCTCTTAGCAGGTGTCCCTGGTTGATATGGAGCAAGTGAGGAGTGGGGAGACGTGACCCGAACACGGAGGCCCGATTGGTCAAATTGCTGATGAATCAAATGTTTGTCCAGCTGGAATCTGGAATGAGCCGTAACATTTCTTTCTTGTCTGCTTTTGCCCTATTCTGACCCTTTCTCTCTAAATAAAGATCAAAAATAATAAACGTCAGTGAACTGCTGGCTCAGTCTGAACAAAAAACAAATTACCCTTCAATGACAAATCATAAGATAAAATGCAGGAAAAAAAATCCTCTTGAATGCATAAACCCATACCTTCCCTTTGTCTCTGACTTCCTGCTCTTCTGATTATATTGATTGTGTATTTTATCTGTTCTGACTTCTGACATCGATACCATATCAGCCGATACAAAGTCCATCAAAATTTCAAAGCCAGGAAATGTTAGGCACACTTACATTACACCCAGCTTGAGCACAGAAATAAGAAGATAATTGATCCCCAAGTTCAAAATGTTGGCTACTGCAGCTGTGTACATCTGAGGTAGAATGATTCCCTAATAGACACAAAAATATAGAAGTTATAATCAGAAAGGCACTGGCTGGCCATAAAACTTGAAATGGAAAAGAAATATATCAAGAAATGTCACATAAGAAAAATGTTCATCAAAGAAATTATCCAACAAGATTAAATATTAATGGATCATTTAGTCAAATATATCATAATGATCAAATCTGATAAACCTGTCAGGGAGGACTTGAGTACTATGTATGACATTATGAAGATAGATAGCAAACTTTAAAGTTCAGTAGAAAACTGTGGCACCAATAAACTAGGTAAACCAATAAAATCAACAAAAGGACACAAAACAGGATCAGAGAAGAAATACAGTTAAACTGTCAAAACAGGTTGAAAGGTTTTTTCTTAAGTTTCCACAAACTCAGATTTTGAGATATAAGGTAGTTGAGCAGCAGAATACTTTTTTCCGGGAATGTACCTGGTTTTGTAGATAAGAAACCTGCAGCTGATGCAAAAACATAGCCTGGAACAAAAAGAGACAAAAGTCTGTTTTTATATGACTAATCT
This sequence comes from Poeciliopsis retropinna, assembly GCA_010277075.1. Taxonomy (NCBI): domain Eukaryota; kingdom Metazoa; phylum Chordata; class Actinopteri; order Cyprinodontiformes; family Poeciliidae; genus Poeciliopsis; species Poeciliopsis retropinna. Next base: position 7,978,614 of record VMRM01000024.1, on the reverse strand, counting down.
CACATATCTCTTGGTGTACAGTGTCTTTAAAACATTACAATTTTATGATAATACTGAGATCCATGATTCTCAAATGTTTCATTTAGTGTTAAGTGCATAGATCATATCAATAAAGCTCCCGCAGTACTGCTTTAATGTCACATATCTTAGAATAAAATATGAAATAGATAAAAAAGGGATAAACTTTGGAAAACTAAACATTCAAGAGTAAACTCTACAGGCAGATTTTATTGAACTGAGTATAGTATTTTCACTCTTATAGGCTAATGTGCTTCAGGAGGTCAGTGAGTTTCCTTTGTGTCCATATTTTTTGTGGCGCCTCCAAATTGCGGTAGAGTTTTTAAATGAGCTGAAATCGGTGGTAAATTAAAAAGCTTTAAATTCATAGATGGCAATAAGAGCTTGGTATACCGCGTCTTTGTTATTTTTGTTGAAAGTCAGCCATGATGATAACAGTTTAGCCCCCGGCATCGACTTTTTAAAAGGAAATTGTGTTTCTTATCCAACTGCTGGATTATCTTAGTTCATTAGAAATAAGAATGAAAAGATAAACAGGAATGGCAGAACTATCAAGCCAACACATTCCAACTATTCTAAGCTTTACTTTGTTTTTAAGCACGATCCTACGGCCATCGTTAAAAAAAAATGCACCTATCAGTTCAGAAGATTTAATGTATGAATGACCTGGCTTTCACCTGATTCTACACAGGTGAAACATGCTTAATTTTTTACAAATTTAGCATGAAGATTTATATTATTTTTTGTATGAAACCACACCCCACAGACTCTCCGTTGCAGGAAAAGTAAGTACACCCCCAAAACTTTTGACACATGCAAATTGTCTAAAGCCCTACAATTTAAATGGCAAATGATTTATTTTTATGAGTTGCTTTACTGACTAAATACATACTTTTTAAATATGTATCTAGTTTATATTTAAATAGAAATAGACACGTTTTGTTTATTGTACTCACTGGAACAGCAGGAAGAAACGCCATCACGTAAAGGTGGGCAATTCTGAAATGTTGCAAAAGAAAAAAAAAAACACTTTTCAACAAGTATACAGTTATAATTTAGACTTTTCATACCCTGTTTCTGCAGAATGAAAATTGTGTTTTTAAAATCTTTATTGCAAATGTAATAAATGAATTAAAGAGATAGAAATCTTCACTTGGGGTCTCACTAGATTTAGTCCACTGGTAAAAAAGCACACAGAAAGCTGAATAACAAACTGCTTAAAGATAATTTAGCTGTCAGTTTTACTGATAAGGATTCCAGCTTTGGCCTTGAAGATAAGCCTTTTTTGTAGTTTATGTTCTAAACCACACTTTCCACCAGACAGAGTATACAGATATCAGAGCCACATGATATACCGGGCCACTTCGTGCTCTTGCTGAAGAAGGAGCAGTAAATTGTGGGAGTTGACAAGGAGAGCCCAACAAGGCAGACAAAACATCAGCAGGATCAGGGTGCTTTTCTGTAGAATAACTCCCACACGTTTCATGTTCCTGCTGCCATATGTCTGCAAAACAGAGACGTTTCAGTGGATTGTTTCAAGCACAATAAATCCCAGATGGAGCATTCGGATCACCTGAGAAATGAGAGTATCACACGCCATCGTCAGGCCATAGCCTGTTGCAGTTGTTGTCACGTTGATCGTCTAAAGCAACAGACAACAAAACTCAGTTTTACATTAAATCTGATGTTCACGCTAATATCTAGATTTTGCCTACAATTAAAATATGTTTTGTTATCAACTTTGCAAATTCAGTTTAAGCTTAATACAAATTACTCAGAGGTGAAAAGGTCTTAAGAAAACACATACTTACCATAAAACTAGGAAGTCTTATAAACTAAGGCTCTTCTCTTTTAAATTTTCTTATATTTTAAAAAAGTTACATGCCTTTAGGGCTGTGTAGTTGGGGTGAGTGGAGAATTGGGGAACTAGAAAAATTATAGGCATGAGCATCACTGCTGCAACTACAACCTTTAACCCCAACATCATTTAGACCCTTGTCAGATTTAAATTCAGACTAATTCTTGTTTATCCATCAATTTGCTTGATAGGAAATTAGAAACATATTTCGCCCGCAAAAAATAACAATCTAGATCAGACATAATTTTTTCAATAGAGGCATGTCAGGAATTATTTATACAATTCTCAATAGATAGAGTAAAAGGATTACATTACCAGCGCTCAGCTGTTTACCTGTTTCCACTGATATTCTGACCGTTGCAGAGAGGTAATGATATCCTAAGTCATTGACTCTGTAAGGTCTCCATGCCATAACCCTAATGCTTAACTCTCTTTGCAGGTACTTTGTCAGATTTAAGTCAGGATTCTGACTGAGTCATTCCAATAATAAATGTTATTTTAACCTGAAGAAACACGTTGGTAGAATTAAAAGATTTCAAACTTAAGTTTCAATAATTCTGAGCTCAACTAAGTCTGACATGTATCTACCCTTTGCACAGATGTTGACAGAAGCCAGTGTTTCATGCGTCTTGTACAAAAGGGCACACAAGCGAAGTTAATGACTGCCCATGGAAAGTTTGACAAACTGGAGACAGGAAGATACTGTACATGCAACCATGAACCAGGATTAATCATGTTTCTTTAACTATTTTAACTTGTCAATTTAATTGCCTTCTTTTTTCTGCTGTTGTAGATCTTTTTTAATGTGTAATGCAAATCACGCTCAGCCACTGACACATCGTATTTTGTTCGTCTAACATGCAAACACTAGGACATCAAGAAACCCAACAGTATTCTGGTGGCAATAATACACAACTCAGTACAAATTTATTAACAATTGACATTTGCTAGCAGATCAGCAGGGACATCAATATTAACCTTAAATAAATATTTTTACATGAATGATGTAAAATATGGACTTTCTCTACATCACATGTAAATTTAGACACAAAATTGTTCATGCCTGGCATGTTTCGGTTGGATTTTTAACACCATGATTTTTGGATGTAATATTAATGTTTTGGAGTTCCCCAGCCAGAGTTCTGTTTTGAATTTACAAGATGTGTTGCTCATCATCAAAATACCAGTGGAAACATAAAAACTGGTCAGTAATTACAAGAGTTTGATTGCTGTAACGTCAAAACAAAAAATATGTTCCACTGATTATTAATGTGTTATCTATGGAGCGATGCCCAACGAGAAACAAACTAATCGGAGGACTTAAAACATTAAACCTGACCAGCATAGTCTATCTGCCACAAACCACCTTGAGCTTTGTAGTAATTTAAACTCATTAGAGAAAATATTTCAGAAAGGATAGTTTAAAAAGAAGTTAAATCTTTTTTTTCAATTGAGCAAAGTATAAGTTGGTGTCTTCTTTTCGCAGACTATTTTTATATATATGAAATTTCTATGTAATTCCACATGTTAAGAACAAAATAATTTTTTGAAACATTATGTGCTGTCTTAAATACACCAGTCAGGCAAAACATCATGACCACTTTTTGCTGCCAAAGCAGCCTTAACATCTCCAAGAGGTGGACTTAACCAGACCTCTGAAGGTGCACTGTGGTATCTGGCGCTGATCCTGCAAGTGGGATCAGCGCCTCCACTGGTCAGTCTTGTGATCTGTGGAGCTCCTTGATCCATTAAATGGAGTTTTGATGAATTTGGTGGCCGAAGTCCATACATTAAAGTCTTTGTGCTTCTCAAGCTGTTCTTAAACTATAGTTGTATTGTAGCATTGCTGCTTTATGTGCGGAAAGAGAACCTTCAGGGAAAATATTTGGCCTCCAGCATTGATTAGGAAGGTTATAAATGCCAAAGTAATGCTAATTTAGCTAGTTTGCTTTCTTTCCCAGAATGCATTCTGGTGCCCTGTGTTGCCCAGCCGGGTGTTTTTGGACTATTTGACACAGTTTTATCACCAAACTTTTGAATGATCACTCTTTTAATATTGAGTAAACCTTATTTTTGTAAATAAATGACATAAACTGACTCTTTCTTTGAAGGAGCTTGAACAGCTCTGGAAAACTTCTGGAGAGCTTTCACAAGTCTGGAAAACATCAGAAGCCCCCTTCTTGCATTAGAAGCCCCTTTATGTCCTACAATAAAACTGAAATCTTATTTCTCAACTTCACTAGAAAACATGTCTTAATCAAAACAAAGAAAGAAAGAGAATGAACTGGAACTAAAAATAAGCATAATTTTCTAAGCTTTATTTGATGACATTTAAAAATCCACAGATTGAATCCTGTCAATAAAAAGACACGTTCTGTCAAGAACTGCTAACAATTAAAACACCTGTCATATTTTCTAATCATCTAACACACACACTGATGCACACGCAAACTTTATGGCATTATTAATCTGCAAAAGAACAATTTCATACCGCTGAGGCAAGGGCATATCCAGCCAACTCTGCATTTCCAATGTGACCGCAAAAAATGGTGATAACAAACGGCAGGAGAAAGTTCAGAATCCGGGACAGCAGCTGTAGAAACACAGTTTGGACTGATTTAGCAACTGCCACTAACTGCTTCCAGGCAACTAAAAAGTAAAGAAGTTAGATAGCAATTCATGTGAAATTAGCAGCCACAGGCTAATTATGCCTAAGCAGCATTTTTATTTTTTTTTTACTTTTAGCACACATAAATTGTTCAGAAATGATTGCACTATTAAATTGGGTTATGAACAGCACATCACAGTAAATCAAATCAAGTAAAGGCACTCCGATCGCAGCTTTTTGCAGATTAAAGAGCAACACTTCAGTTTCCGTCTACTCACCAGGGGGCCTGTGAGTCGTAAGACGTGATAAAGTTCCTCTCTGTAGGCCAGAGGCAGCCAACGCTTCACACACGCACACCAAAACAGCTTGGAGCTGGCAAATGTTGCCCCCTCATCCACAGGAGGCGCTTCCATCTTGGCAGCATGAACCCCAGCAACGGGTTCTGCTCCCTGCAAGGGGGGTGCAGGTTCCAGAGAACCTGGCCTCTCCATTCAAGCACAGGGAGAGAAGACAGGACAGGAAAGAAAAGCTGCAGAGCAATGGAGGGAGGGAGCGAGGGAGGGAAAGAGTGCAATGGTAGGGAGGGAGAGGGGGGCAAGAGAGTTGGCCTATGTGTTCAGCTTAGGCACTGTTTTTAAGTTATTGATTGCATCACACTGTTTGAAGGAGGAACAAAAGAGAATGAGTGACAGAAAGAAAGAAAGCAGAGAAATTAATTAAAAAAAAAAAACAGGTGAGTTAATGGGATATTCATCATGACTGATTACATATGTCTTGTTCATTTCCCTAACAGACAAACAAAAATGACAAGACTGTGAACTCTGTGTCTGCTCTTCAGGCTTACGCCACTGACGGAGGGGTCTGTTGGAGGCGGGTTATAGTTGGGGGGGCAATGAGCAGTAGATAAATGTTTGAGTTGGATACACACAGTGAGAAAGCGCCTGCTTTCAAAGTGCCTGTGTGGGTTTGTACGAGTGGTCTCTGAGCCCTCTGCAGTAATCTGATGAGGAATGCTTGTTTGTTGCTCATATGCAAGAAGCTACATTGACCAACTGCAAGCTAAATCATATTTGTTTTTTTACACATATATTTTGGTCTTATTTCAATTTTATTTTTCGCACATGCATTAGACACTGATCTTATCTCACGCAAAGTGTACTTTGGCCACTACCTGGATGCCCGCGTTCTTCCTCCTCCTGTAATTTCAACACAAAGAAACCGAGTCACATGAACACTCCAACTTGCTCTTATCCATGTTTGCTGACTCAGCTCTAAAACTTAATAGAAACATTTAAATGTAACTTTACATGATGCTGATGAACAACTTGATTCAGTCATGGAGCATACAGACTTAGGGGATGCTGGGTGTGGAAACACGCTGCAGCAGGCAGATTGCAAATCACAGCAACAAAGATCTATAGGGGTGTGTACATGTGCGTGCTGTGAAAATTACTTTTGACTTATCTCTGAATAAACTACACTGTAAAAAAAAGTCACTGCAGAATTTACAGTACTGGCAGCAGGGTTGCCAGCCAGTTACTGTAATTTTTATGATAAAGAAATTACAGTAACTTTACAATAACCTAACTGTAATTTTTTTTTTTACAGTAGCCTTACTGCAATTCTATTACAGTTTTACTGTGATTTTTTTTTAGTTTTATTTTTTTTTACAGTTTTACTGTACTTTTATTGCAGGTTTACTGTAATTTTAATTGTGTTATTGTAATTTCTTTAAAATAGCACAGTAACTATAAAACATGGTTACTGTGATTTCATCACATCACATTACATTAGTCCTATAGTATAATTACAAAAAGTTGTAATTTTACTGTAGTTCATGAAACTGCATTCTTTGCTAGCTTTTAAAAGTTGAAATGTGAACTTGCAACTTAATTTACTAAACTCTCAAAAAATGTTTTATTCTTCTAATTAAAAAGCTATATATATATATATATATATATATATATATATATATGTTTTAATCGCTTTATTTGATTGTCAATTTAAAGCTGACAAACTGAAGCAAAACAAAATATAGCATTTTGCAACAGCAATATTTGCTTGTTACATAGAAGTCAAAGTATTGCAACCAAAGTGAAAAATACTCAAAAACATAATTGATACATTTACAATTATGGTAATATTACATTGAATACAATGAATTAAATAATCTTCACTAAAACAAAAGTGTCCAATCATCAAACTTTCCAAGCAAACTGCATGTCAAAGTCATAAAAACAATGCTTAACCAGCTTTTCATATAAAACTTGCAGTCAAAATTCTAAATGTTTGTCATTTTCTTCCTTTGAAGGAAGGGGTCCAGCAATGTCAAATAATGAAGTTACATATTTTTCAAAACTTTATTGGAACGCCAACAGTACATCTTAAACATTCGGGCAAATTTAAGACTTGGTAAACGACTAAACAAAACCAACATGGATGAGTTCTGAGTTGGTTCCAGTCCTGAACTTCTCCAGAAATCATCAAAGGGTTGCTCTAGATAAAGAAAGAAAAACATGTTTTAATACATGAGATAAACAGCACATTTAACTGCATTTATGTCAGTTAAAGAGAGGCAGGATGGAAAGGAAAGATTTAGTGTACAGACACTCTCTCTGACCTTCCTTCATTGTATTTCTATTAGAAATAGACCAGATCACAGTAAAGAGCAGTATTTTCAAAGCCCAGCCACCTTACTGTATTTTCATGCTGTAGTTTTTACAGCCATTTGTTACAGTGTGTGCATAGCGAAGTGGAGCAGTACCAGATGAAGTCCTGCATGACCAACTTCTTTCTAGCCCTGTTGTCATCATGGGATTCTGGAACAGATTATGGTGTTTAGAATTGTTTTCCTGATATGCATATCCAGAGCATTCTGATCTAGGAACAAGTGGAACACATGCATGTAGATGTTTCTACATGCATGTGAGATATTTCTTCCAGTACAATTAACTGTATAAAAAAAAAACTGTGTAATTTGTGTTTTCCAGAGCTGCATACTCTGTGTGTAAACTCTCCTTTGCTGCAAAGGATACATTCACAGACAGTTTTCTTTGGTTTCAGAACTCAAATTAAAAATTATACAACATATGAGATAAAGATTTGTTTGTACAGTTTGTGCACAGGTTGCAAGCACACCAGTTGTGCAATCTAACATAAAGACAGCATTTTTCTCAAGCCAGTGGATGTGTCGAAATTGCAGGTGATCTTTGACCTCTGATAAAATTAGGTTGAGAGATTTCCTGAAAAGAGAAATGTAGAGCTTGTAATGGCATAAGGGAACACAAAGACATTTCAAATAAATAAATTAGACACACATGTTCATCTGTGTTGTTTTGGACTTTTATTAAAAATAATTTAAGCTGGTAGAAGTTTAATAACTTCTTGTTTTTGATTAGACAGAGAAAAAAAACACAAAAGGTGACTTTGTGTCTATGCATATACCCTAATCTATATTTCTCCTTTTTTAGTCAAATATATTTCTGGAAATAGAAGTACAGGAATAATCTCTTCCAGAGTTGGCCAATGCTTCACCCTAGTGGGTAAGCTAGAAAAAGCTCATGGAAACATTTACAAACAGCACTCATAAAAACACATTTCAGTTCTGTGTTATGTAGAACAGATAAAGACGACAGTTTGTATTATTTTACAACTCCATTCAGCTGAAGGACAATAGATTCAACATGAGACTTAAGGTATTTGGTTGTAAGAAAATACTCTTGCTCGGTTTCTCAATTTAGAACATGTCACTATTTTCAGATAGTAAAAATAATTTACGTAGAAAAACATCTTGCTGTCAATGCAAGATCAGTAACGACAACAAGTCAGTTAAATGATTAAGGAAAAGCCCCTGAAGGGGTTTTCAGTAGTTAATAAAGAAACAAGAAAATAGCTTGTAGGATTCAAACCAATTTCAAGCTTCATCTTGTGAATGTGATTCTTGAATTCACAAATCTCTATAACTGGTTAATTTGAGTTGAACCACAAATCCACAGTTTCTCACTTCTTGCACAGATTTCCCTGAAAATAATCATTACCCAGTTAGCATAGAGTAACGTTGCTGTGAAGGTGTTGTTAGCTGCTGCTCTGTTAAAGAAGTTTTAGTTTTCAACAATCCAATTTAGACAACAGAAAAAGCAGGTATGTTGACTCAACTGTACAACTTTACAGTTCACAATAATTTCAGTTCTGGTTGGCTGATGGTGGTTGTGTTGGTCTTTTGTAAGTAGATAAAGGAGAACAAAGAAAATGCTCTCCTTCATGGACTTCTGTCAAAATGAAGACAAAGTTGGAGTTGAAAGCTAAATTTTCCTCAAGTGTTAGACATTTCAGATAATCTTAAAATGGCATCTGCTCAAAAACATTCAAGGCTGAAAAGATAATTGTATGATGTTTTATTATGATGGTTTTTGAACAAATTACAAATTAGCAAAACACAACAGCACAGAATTTCAACTGTTAAAGTGACTTTTGTGTAAAACAGCTTATTGTTTGCATAAATTGCATAAAATCTTGTACGATTTTTATAAAATGTGTTCAGTGACAATCCCTGTTTCTGGTGGGACTGTTAACTTGTTTTGTTTTTAAGTATAGGTTAGTCATTTTCTTTCTTTACACTTTATTGTAAAAAACCAAAAATATAGATGGATTATGAAAATCAAACAGTGCATTTTCATTTGCAAATATATACTCACTGGTAAACCTGATCAATTTCTTTTTAATGTGTAATATTTCAGAAAGGTGATGAAATTGCAGGCTCACCAAAATTGCACACTAACAGATTGAGGGTTGTGGGAGCAACATGTCCTTTTCTGGATTCAGCTGCATTCAGCTTGTATTGTGAGGATTTGGCTCTACCAAGGGGAGCGCATTGATTTATCATGCCTTTATCTGGGGGATACTTTCTTTGCAAACTTTGCTTTAAGCTTCACAACCTCCCTGGATGTTGCTGCTGAATATTTCCACCCCTTTATGACCACAATGTATCCATTTTCCTAAGGGAACATTCTGTAGCAAGTGCACCATGTCAAAAAAGATCAAATGATCACAAACAGGGTTTCTTGAAAATTATGAGTTTGTTCCACCTCAGTAGCTTTCATATTCACCAGGTATCAATACAACAGAGCACATTTAGAACGTGCATTACATTTCAGGTGTGCATCCAACAAATAGGTCTGATGCTGCTGTCATGTCAACATGGACCAAAATCTGAGGATTTTTCTGACATCTTGTTTCAAAATGGTTCTTTTATATTTGGATGAGGTCCATCCATCTAAAAATGGCTCTTTTTAATGAAATGCAGCTCTTTTAGTGCTGTTTTGCTACATATGACTTTTTCCTTTGGTGAAGAATCCTGAATGTAAAAGTGTAGAAAATTGTGGCTCTCAAGAGCCTTCACTTGACTTCTTTTGACACTCGGAGGTATTAGAGGATGTACCACATAATTAAATTGTCCAGATGCTGTCACATGCACCGCTCTGCAGTGGTATTCAGAAGAAGTTAAGATTGCAGTTCACCACCAGCTTTGTAGGGGACTATTCATGTGTTAAAGTGACCTGGTAAAAAGACTTGAAACTAATTGAGAATCAGTGAAAAGCTGATGTTTAGACTCACTCTCCGTCCAAACTGATTCATTTTTCTTCCAATGTCAGAAAAGAATGGGAAGAAAATTCAGTTTCTATACACAAAGTTGGTAGAGATATGAATCAAAAAGGGTTACTGAGACCTTCTCCTTATCACCTATGATCTGTAAGTCTAGTGACACCTAGAATTTAGCTAGCTTAATGATCAGTTCACAACAGGCCCACACATGTCTCAAGAGTCTCAGGTGTTGCATAACACCATGCCAGATCCCCTGCACTGATTTATTTATGCTGGAAAACTAAAGGAAAACCACAGATCTCTGCTTACACCAAATTATCAGTCTAACTACAAAAAAAACACAAAATCAGTCAAGTAATAATTCCCCAGATATTACTCCATATGTCCCTTCATCACGGTTTCTGTGGTTTTGTGTTATTTCCATTGAAGGTTATGAAAAAAGAAACACTTTTTGTTGTCTTCATGTTTTTATTTTTATCTTTTCAAAGCTAATTTCTACATGGAGTCATAAGGAAACATCAAAGCCCTAAAAACAGGAATAAAAAGAGTCTTGTAAAATGTGACGTTTCAGCCCTCCATCCACACCCAGCAGGTTTTAGTGCAACTTTAATGGCCATTGCCAATAAAAAGATTCCTTGTGTTTGCACATTATAACAGCATGACAATAAAACGAGGAATGAAATAAAATCAGGGGTGGAAGGACCGGCAGGGTGTTGCCAGGAATAGGTAAATAAAACCTGAAGAGGGAAAAAAAAAAAAGTATTTTGGGGCCGAGAAGTTGTAAAAGTGTCCTGTTGGGCCGTTTAAGTGCAGCTGAGGATTCAAACCGGCTTTCATATTCTTATATTCACACACACTGATCACAGCAGGGAAGGCTCCGACAAATAAAATAACAAACAGAAAGGTAAAGGTGAGTAAATCTTTTTTATTATTTTTTATTTTTCTTACAAAATACCACATAGATTGGAAGATTTAAAACTTTATTTGCTTGTTCCACTTAATTTACCAATAAATTCTCATTGCGATGGAAAAACCTTATCTTGTTTTGCCATCACAAGCTACAGTTATGCCAAAGATCAAACATGTTACATTGATATATCTTTTTTTCAGTTTAAAAATAAGAAGGATATTCAAATGAAGCACTTTGAAAAGAAAATATGTTCCCCAATCAGTTCAATAAAATATGCATTGACAATTTTAATCTTTGTTTGCCCTTATTTGCTTTGCTTTGTTTGCTTTAAAAGAACAGGTGAATTGATGCTCACATAGAAAAAAACTGTTAAATATTTAAACTATTCAACTTTTTTATGCACTATTGATAGTGCCTCCATTGTTTAAAATACTTTACCTTTCTTTATACAGAAAGAGATTTAAAACTTTTAACACATAGTTTGGGTGGTTATATGAATATAATTTATTTATTTATTTAGGTTTACCTGGGAAGACCATCAAAATGAAGTTACTGGTCAATATTGCGCTTTTATTTTTGCTGCCCTTCTGTGCAAGCCAAACATCAGGTAAGCTTCACATCTTTACATACATAAAACATGTTTTCCCTCCTTCTTGGTTTTCAACTTATCATTCTTTCAGTATTTGATGCATCAAATCCCTCACTCGTATTTCTTCTTTCCAAGATGTCCACATTGACTCCACTCCCGAACCAAGCACTGATGGTGTGATCCAGACTGAGATTCAAGAGACAGTGTCTCTGGTCTGTATTCTTACTGCCACTACCGAAGATAAGGAGTTGGTATGGCTGAGGAATGGTGCTATGATTAAACTGAATGATGACAACAAGCAGAATGGTAGCAGCGTGTGCATCAATCCTGTCATCCGAAAGGATGAGGGCGCCAAGTTCACCTGTCGACTGAAGAGCAATTCCTCCCTTTCTGCCTCGGTCACCCTCAATGTCACATGTGAGTCCCATTAAAGGATTTTTATATTACAATAATAGTATTAATCATGAAGTGTACTTAGAAAATAACAAGTGTTAGAGATTAAAAAGTTGGGATATTTTAACATCTTAGTTCATTCTAGTATGATTTGGTAAGGATTCAACTTTGCTTTTGACTTTTGAAGGTCTTTGTGTTAAATATGGTTTCAGTTTGAAAATATTTTTAGCACAGTTTTTCTCATAAAACTATTCATTTTTGTAATTTTTATCTCTGGAAAACCAGGAAGTCACTTTACTATCAGTGTAGATTTCCATCAAGTGTAACATCTTTCATTGAGTGTAGTTATCTAAGAGCTACACTAAAACACATAAAAGAAAAAAGCTTGTTGCAGATTGAATGAATGAGAAGGAGATTTTATGAGAAAATGAAAAAAATTACCCCAATATTATTTTGTAGACTGAAAATGATTGTAGTTCTTAGTCTTGTTTTTTATAAAGCTGTAGGGGGAAAAAATTATTTTCAGTATTTGACATGAGATGTTCAAGACATAAATTGGCCATTTTCAATCTCAGGCCAATCAATTATTTCTAAAAAAATAAAAATAAAAAAATAAATCTTCTGACTCCGAAAACAAATCTAAAAGAAACAATTTATGACTGTTGCATCTACTGTTAAACTAATGTTGTTTATATTATTGATGTCTTTTTTCATGGACATCTCAAAATCTTTCACTCTTTAATTGTTTAAGGTTGTGAAAATAGAAACCCATATTAAAAAATTAATTCCTGTAACAAAAATTTCACAATTCAGTGTTGTTCTTTTCATTTTTGTTCCTGGAAAAGAAAGTGATTTAATTTTGGCTTAACACTAAGTATTAATCTGATTCCCCTTATTAAATACAATATATAAACACGAATGGGTTTTCCTGCTAAAGAAAGAATTGGGACACCCAACCTCCTAATAGCTTGTCTAACTTGCTTTGGTTGAAATTACTTCATTAATTTCCCTTCTTACACACTTTGTATTGACTGTAAAGGTGAGTAGTTTTACTTCAACAGTAGTAGGTTTGTGTTGTAATCTGAGCAGTATTTTAGGATTTTTGGAGAGTTTTTATATTGTCTATTGTTCTATGCAACATGTCAGATTTGAGCATTTTATGACTGTTAATGAAGAAGTAAACAAAATGGCACTGCGCAGAAGTCACAGCCAGAACAGCATAACGGAGCTTTTGTTGTTGTCATTGTTATTATTTGATATTGCCATCATGTGTCCCTTTGATTCCAATTCAAAGTAAAATCAGAATAAGCTGTCCTAAAGATGCAGCTGATTGCAGGAACTGGATGAACATCACAACCCTATTAAGTCTGAGCTAATTCCCTGCACCAAATGTTCAGAAGCATGTTAAACCTACTCATTTATTTTAGTGTCAATAATTTTTCTTAAATTTTGCTCAGATTACCCAGCTCTCTCTGGTTTAGAGGAAGTTACAGTGGAAGAGGAGGAATCACTGAACCTGCAATGTGACATGAAGGCCAACCCTTTGGTAACGTCAGTGACGTGGAAACTAAACGGAACCATGGTGAACCTATTGACCGGTGGCTTCATTATAACCAACGACGGCATTAACACCAACCTATATGTCAAGAAAATAGACAGAAACCTGCATGAAGGCGAGTACCAGTGCACAGTAACCTCTCCCTTCTATGGACCTAGCAGCAAGACTTTCCAAGTCACTGTCACAGGTAAGTTCCCCCACTGAGTGCTTTAAATGTTTACAGAAACCTGTGTACAAGCTACATAAATAATACCCCACTCAAAGGTGCCAGTGCTAATCTGATTTAATTTGTCTTTGTCCACAGATAAGACCTTAAAGTTCCCACTGATGCCGATGATTGCGGGGCTGGTGGTGGTGGGCCTCACAGCTCTTCTTGCCATAATTTCACGATGGAGGATGATTGCACAGGTAACTCATGCAAAACAAACTCAAACATTACTCATTTGATTCCTGCAGCACAAATTTCTTAAGAGTTTCCTTCTCCTTCAACAGTGCTGCAAAAAGTGATCCAAAAGAACCTGGTCCTCTGCATTGTCATCAAGTAAGACCATCGATGAAGCCTTCTGCGTGGTGCGAGAGATTTTGATCACCCAATTATATGGCTTTTTCTTATTTAATTTCTTACATTTTTGGACTTTACCCAAAGCGAGACGCTCTCCCCACCTAATAAGTAAACAAATAAATAAAATAGTTGTATTTCCTGGAAGAACTGAACATATAAGTCAGTAAGTTTTAATGGTATTAAGTTATTTTAGTTTAATTTTAATATATTCAAACAAGATTTGTTATTCTATTGTGTTTCCATTATTTTGTTTTTAGTTAAGGCTACAATCATCACGTTGTTCCCTTGTTTCTGGGGAAGACATAAGAGTTGACTTTCCCACACTAACAGTTCAATAAGCATTTTTCCTGTGCTAAATATTCAAATATATTTCAAAATCCGAAAAATTTACAAATTTGTGTATACTGTAAGGTATATAGAAAACACACTGTAATTAGGGATTTCAAAATCATGTAACAAGAGATTAAATGTAGTATAACCTGCTATCTCAAAATAAATAAACCTATTTATCTGTTCCAGAAAGAAAAAACTAAATTATTCACAAATACAATTTAATTTGAACAATATCAAAAGAAATACAATGTAAATATAGAGTCAGTGGAGAAAGAAAGAATTTAAGTTAAGATGACTGAGTTTGTGTTTGATGCTTGGTTAGGACAAAAAATAAATTAAAAAAAATTCAAAATCAAGCTTTGTTAAATTTTGGTTTGGAATTAAACTGGGTTTTTTCGTTCTAGCTTAGTAGATATAAATATTGACAACTTTTGATGTTAGCAATGATTCAATACAAAATTTATATCTTGACCTGTTATTTAGAGTTGATAGAGCATAATACGTAACAAGAAAGCTACTTTGAAAAAATTACAAAACTTTGTATTTCAAAACTGTTTTTAAAAAAATTATTAACCCTTTTTATTTTTTAAATGCAGGAAAAGCATTTAAAGGTAAAAGTTTTCTCTTTAAACACTAAGCACTTTTTTGAATTTTTAAATATTCAACCTGTTTATCAATGCAAATGTGTATTTAATGTTGCTTGTTGTAGTCAGTTGTCATCATATTTATGTATAGTCGTATAATGTATAAGTAAAAATACTCAGATTTCTTTTTTGTACAAAGTATAGACAGAAATCAGTGATTCTTAAAAAGCTATGCTATCAGCTAAAAGACAAAAATCAGTAGCTCTCTGATTGTTCAGATAACTATTTTAAAGCTTCGCCTCATGTAATAACATCCGAATTTAATTCAACCAGTATAATATACTTTTGTGTCTTGTAAAGCATTATTTTTGAATCTAATTTCTTTGAGGTCCACATGTCCACTGAACTTTAGCTCCTGACTCAACAATAAAACCCAGGCTTGTTAAAATCATGTTATACATTTACTCTTAATGTGACAAAAGGACAGGGATTATGAGGTTGGGTGGTTCAAGGTCTGGATCTTTGTGTTCCTGCCCATGAAAAAACACTTTGGAGGCTTACATGAAAGAAGTCAACACCAGCTGCTCTTATGTAAACCACATGTTGATTAAATAAACAAAATTAATTCATATTTGCTGTGTGATTTGAAACTTTTTTGTGACACATGAATATCATATTATTTTAGAATTTAATAAAACACAGAGTTGAAGAAGAAATCTCTCATGGGAAAACCTCAAGAATCACAGCCATGTTTAAAAACAGCAGAAGAGAAACTTTTTATGATATGTATGAAGACCTTGAGAAACAGATTTTTGCCCTCTGTCACATGGCTGCCAAATCGCTTCGACCCTTGAATTTTTAAAGTGGCATCTGCCAGTCACTTTACCTTCAAACCTGTCTGTGGAAATATGATTCACGTTTTATTGTGAACAAACAAGCACACAAAAAAATCTAAAAATATAATACAAGCATCACGTGACTACTGCCAACAGGGCATTTTTGAAAAACATTACACTGCAATAGTAAAAGGTAAATTAGAGGTATCAAAATAAACATAGACTTCAAGGTCCCTTAAGGAACATCGATTCTGTATTCTGTAGTTTTTGATCAAGTTAAATAGTTGAAAATGTTATTTAGTGATAATATCAATTATATCAACACTTGGGTTTAAAAAATATATATATATATTTCAACATAAAACCTTTATTTATTTGTTATTGCTAGTTTATGGTTTGTTTGTTTTTTAATTTAAGAAAAAAAGGAATGGCTTCTAAATAAATGGCATTCTCTGGTATTATTGAATCCTACTGGTTTAAATGTAATTTACATTTAAAGCAACATATGAAGTATGTCTCTTTAATCCCCACGTGGCAAATCAACCTTAGTCCAACTATGTTGTTATGATGTTCATTTTCTGAAATGTTATTTTTACAGGATGGAAATGCACGCTTTTCTGAGGGTTTTGTCTCGAATACTGTTCTCTAATATCCTGGATATAATCAAGATGTTTTTGGTAAATGTGAAACAGGTTTTAAGTCACTTTAATAGTGATTTTTCTTTCTTTCTTTTTTTTTTAAATCTTGGATTTGTGTACAGCGTATCTCTTATTTTTAAATTGTGAACATTAAACTTAACTGAGGCAAATCAGCAGCGTTTAGAGACGTCTTGATTGAGATGATCAGGTAATAATCAGACCTGGGTGCTGCTGGTAGAATCTTTTTTATATATTTAATTACCTTTTTTATTGATATTTTGAACATAATGTCACATAAAACACAAACAGTAACAAAAACAAAAAAAGCTAATGCACGACCACACCCCAAAATTGCTGGCAAATTTTTAACTTTTCAAGAAAGAGATGTTTTTAATAAAGTAGTTTTCATTGATTGATCCATGATTTAACAAGAAGTTGTTGGTTACAATTTCACTAATGGCGAGATTATTTTTGAATGGTATAAAATGAGAATTTGAATTTGAAAACTGTTTTCCTGGGTTCTCTTGTATTGATGTTATTCTAGTTGTTGTTGTTTTTAATCATTAGTTTGAACATCTGGAACAAAAAAAGCAAAAACAAGAAGGAAAATTTTCTTTCACAAGAGGATGTTATTCTTCAGTTCTATATTTATATTTTATTCTCTTCAAATACATTTGCACCATTTATGTCTTGTAAAGAACAATCTTTTTTTTCACCAATATGTAAAGTGAAAACGGCATACATTAATTATTGGACATCTTCAACATTATAATTAAGAAAAATATTTTGTGGCAGTACATATTTTGTGATTTTGTATCTCTACTAAGTATTTGAATTTTAAAAATCTTGGCATACAAGATTTTTTCCAAGAATATTTGCAGAAATATTACTTCTATTTTGAAACTTACTTCCAAACATAACATATTAGTTTTCAAACTTATGCTAAATTACTAACACAGGGAGAATTAAAGATAAAACCCTATGGAAGAACCAGTTTCCAATAATATCTTGCACTCCCATTCCATTAAAACTCTTTAAAATTAAAAAAGAAATATGAAAACTATGTTGATTTAAATATCCATAAAAAGATAACTGCAATAACCGCAAGAAAAGCAAAACATAAAACAATAAAACCATAAAATAAGTTTTTTAAAAAGATAGTAAAACACAATAAAAAAGAAATCTTACCAAACAGATTGACAGATAAACATTCTTTCCTCTGTAAAAAAAAAAATGTGAGCAACGCAACGTGCTACGTCATCATGTAGCGTAAAGAGCGTGGTGATGTGGTTAACGCGCTGTGGTCCACCGCCAAATTCAAATTGTAAGGAAAAAAGGGGGAGAAAGGGAGCAGCTGCAGCAGAGGACCGACGAATTTCACAAGTATCTGTTTGTGGTGAGTTATTTACGCTGTGAAAATACATTTTCCCACTTCTAAAAGTTGCCTCTAGTCGAAGCATGTCGAGTTGTTATTATTATTGACTGCGTTTTCACAAAAGAAGGGTCGCTTTATAAAATGAAGATCACGAACAAACATGTTGATACAGCTGTGTTATTTTTAAGCTTGTCGCGTGGTTGCTAAGGGATGTGAAAAGTTTGTAACTTTTAACGTAAAGCAGAGCGTTGAGTCTCAGTTGTTCTTTGTTCTGGGGGTGTTTGGAAAGCAGTTACTGTGGACTGGAGTTAAACAGGGCAGGGCAGTCTGCACAGCAACGCGCGCACACACACACACACCTTGTTTCAGACACTGTCTGAAACAACAAAAGAAAGTGAGGCTCACTAACATGACTATCGCTGCTTGATTGTGAAGGTTGTTACGAGTCATTTTTCATCTTCTGTACATTTTTCACACTTCTTGACAGTTTTTCTTAAAATTCCTTTTAAAAATAAAACATTTGTCGATAAAATGGTCTAAAAGGTGTTCTACCTTTGTTTATTTGTACTTTTTGTTTACTTGTTTGTGCTGCATTCAAAGTAAGGCAACAATTTTCTCCACCTGTTTTCCCTCTTCCACTAATTTGGGTTTCTGGAAAATATTCTTGGTGTGAAAAACGTATCTGAATTGTTTAACCAAATCAAGATAGGCTAAACAGCCTGATCCTATCAATTGGTGATATGTACATGCTGTTTGTTGTTGCATTCAAGGACTGAAGATAGTTGGAATTCTTAGTTTCCTGATTGTCATGAAAAGAAAATGATTAGGATCTGTTTTTTTAGGATTAGACCTACACACAAAAGATTATGGATGGGTTTGGAAGAGCTGTGGTTGGAGTCTGGCGTGCGCACACAGTCCTGGATGAATCTGATGGAGCAGAGAGCTCCCCAGAAGTTCCTGATCGTTTCCGTAAGATGCCCTCCTCATCCTCCCTCGGTTCACTGCGGATGTCCTTGCGGAAGCGGCTGCCGCTCCGGTCGATTCAGGCAAACTCCCTCCCGGAAACATCAACCACAGAAGTCCAGAAGCAGCAGCCCAAACCCAGCACGGCCCGCAAGCTCTCCCGCAGTGCCAGGAACTCCATCAGCGAAATGTGTCAGGTAGTGTTTGCATCACAGCTTGCCCTCTGTGTATGTTATGCATGAAGTTAAGTGGCTTTGTTTAATTCCCTCAGAGGTTCCAAAGGACCAGAGAGTTTTCACGTGAGGAGTGCTTGGTGGCCACCCCAGGTCGAGACCCAGAAATTGCAGATGCATCATCTTGCACTCCGCGGCGTACTCCTCGTCGAGCTGCAACACCCAGACGCACCCCGAGATCTGCTGCCAAACCCGGCCGCACGCCGGGATCCAGAGAACGAAAGACCCCTGAAGCCTCTGTACGTGGGGTGAAAACGGGGAGAGGCAGGAGGCAGCTGGTCCGAATGGCTGCGCTACGAAGTCCCTTCTCTTCCCCAAACACAGAGAACCAGAGGATGTGAGTTACATAGTTGACCTTTGGGGATTCTTTTTGAATGCTTTATTACTTAGTCCTGATTTTAAACCCTTTTTTTGGTGTGCTTTTTAGAAAATTTGACAAAGATTTGGAGTCTGTTTCCAGTGGAATCAGAAGGCTCAAACATCTGTCCAAGGCTTTTGATGACATAATTCGAAGAGAGGACAGGTAAAGTTATGTTTCTCCTAAGTGGGTGTTTTTATTTAGTTTTGTTTCTCTTGGCAAGTAATTTTTTTATGATATAGTAAAGAATATTTGATAAATAGAGCTTCCTCTGTCTGAGAAGTGTCAAAGGGTTGTTGAGGCTGGTCTGGAATCCAGTGCAGATTGTGAGTCTTCAGGTTTCCTCCCCTTCACCCGCCCTCTCAACATTCTTCCCGCCTCAGTTTGAAACGGTGCCTCTGTTTCTGGTATTCAGATAAGTGGGGGTGGTGGGCGTGGGAAATTGGAGCCAGATGAAATGACAAAAATGTGGGTGTCTTTTTTTTTTTTTTGTTTTTGTTTTTGTTTTTTTTTTTTTGTGTTTGTTTTTTTTTCATCACTTCCTGTGTTGACATTTAAAATCCAAAAGCAGTGCCAGAAACAATCCAACACTGCGGAGACACATGAACAGTGAGTTTGTGTGATATCTGTTCAGGATACGTGCCGCTATGGGTGATCCTGTATCCTGAAAGAAAATGCATATTTAGAACTGTATTTCTCTACAGGGAGCTCACACATCCCCTGATTGTGGAGTAGGACCCAAGGTAACTCAACTCCTGGAAAGATGTTTGAAAACTGTTACTAATTTCAGCATGAAAATGCATGACGGTGCCCCCCCCCCCCCCCTCATGCCTATCTGTGTGGCTGCACAAACTAAGCCTTGAAAATCTAACATTCTAACAGTTTGTCCTTTAAAGAATAACTCGCTGTTCAAGCAAGGAATGCTTTTCTTTTGTCACGTTGCAGTTGTACTGACAGTTTTCAAGAGAGCTTGGAGGGACTTGATGATATATTAAAACTCCTAATGGAAACTGAGATTAAAAATCTGCCATGTCAAGTGTCTCAGATATAGTTGCATGTACAAATTATGATTTCCTTTTGTTTTTTTAATCGTAGCAATGTTAGTTTTAATTTTTTTTTTTTTAAATGGAAGAATATTGTTTTTGAAACTTAAATCTGACTGTCCAGTCCCACATGGTTTATATAAATTCATCATAGCCATGAATGTCATATTCATTTTGGGTTCACCCTTTTTCAGGGTGGAAAAATCATCTTCATTCAGTATAATGTTTATATAGTCGATTTACAGGGTCAACATTTTTTATGTTTTCCTATGTTCATCCAAGACCCCTAATATTTTTCTAAATGTAATTTCGCAAGTTTTGTCTGATTTTTTTTTTTTTTTTTTTTTTTTTACAGCTTGAAATAAACTTCTGGCATTTTTCAGGCTTGATATTTGACTGCTCTTCTTGGTAGAACTCTAGAGCTCATGTAAATCAGTTAAACTCCAATATTTATATATATACTGTAAGTCCTGTTTTTGTGTTTCTGACAGGCCTGGTTCAAGCAACTGTCCTGGAGGGACGATGATGAGAAAGTTGGACCCTAGTGGGAAATTCAGTCGGTCCAACCTCACACGCCGCGCATCAAATCTCTCAAACACACTGGGAGGATGGGCCAACACAGCTGTGAACACTATCCGGAAACCAAACTGAAGTACACAGAGCCTTCAGTTTCCATGTTTAAAGGTGTTATTGTGGTGTCACTGTTACATATACTGAATAACTTTCCTATAGCTGCTTGATTTTTGTCTTCTGTGTATGTTTAGCATTATTTGTGAGTCTTGTTTACATGTCTCAGGTTAGCTCTGTAGGGTGAACATCCTTATAACTACCAAAGGGATTGTGATGTTTAAACCATATATTTTAGTTACATATCCTATCTAGTATAAAGAAATGCTGCACTATACTCAGAATGTAGCTGTAAAACTAACACTAAGTGTTCTGAGAGAGTACAGGTGGTTTGTCTTTACTATATGTGAATGTAGAAATCCTAATGTTTTTATATTCCTTTTAATAAACCAAAATTTTATATTTTTCATTTTTTATGTATGTGTAACAGGACCTTTTTTTTATATAGTCTTTTTTTATATAAAGTGCCCAATATTTAAATGGGCAATTTCTTGCAGAGGTTGTTGCTTGCAATGGTCTGTGAATGATTCATGCTTCAATACAGAACACATAAATCATCAGATAATGTGATGGGGGGGGGAAGAGTTAAAGGCTCATTACCAGATGACGGCAGTGATGATGATGTTATGAAGAAAAATCCAGTGAGTTATTAGCATAGTGACAGCCTCAAATGAAGCAAAACACTTTTTTCTTCGTTGTGCTTCCTTTTTCTGAATTAATGGGGAAGAAGGGAGAATCTGTGCCTAACTGAAAAAAAATTGGACAATAAAAACTACAAGTCAACAATATAAGTCTCCTTTTTTATATATATATAGATATATATAAGTGCATTTGTTTGAAATGACAAGTTGGGTAACCTAAAACTGTTTTTGTAAATTATTTGCAGGTTACTGGTATCATTAGAGCTAAATCTTGAGTAAATTGTTTTTTTGTTATTGTTTTCCAATTTAATAGATTCAAACATTTTGCCTAAGAAAAAGGGAGCTTGTTTTTGTTTGACAGAATGAAAGTCTTTCAATTTGGCAGCCATTTATTTTGTCTCACTGCTAATGCAAATGCATTTTAGAATTCCTGAGTTGATACCTTCATAACAGCGCAGTTTGCTGTAATCACAGCAGCGAGTTTTTCAATAATGTATCAGCTCTGTACATCCTAAAACTGAAATTTCTCCCCATTCTTGGTAGAATAGTTCCAAGTCACGCAAATTAGATGTAAAATGTTTTTCCAGTCAGATTAAGTCTGGAAGGACATTTTCAGTTGCATGGAGATTTGATCACATGTATGTTTTTAATATAAACGATTCTGTTTTTCTGAAAGATTAACCCCGCCTAAAGCCCTGTTCCTGAGTTTCTTTCAAAACAGTTCTGTCAGGTACTGAGCTATTAACATGTCATGAGACTGTTGTATGAGAACAGTCTTCAGTCAGAGGCCTCTTCAGATTTGTTGCTAGACTGACTGCTACCAGAGATCATTCCTCCCCACAGTATCCACACCTATTTGAAGATACTGGATATGAGGTACAATGATATTTAATTTTTCTTTGGGACACATACAAATATTTTTGAAATTGTATTGAATTGTAGAAAATATTATAGCACTATTTTGCCACACGATAAAATGCAGTTTATGAGGAAAGGCACCATCAGTGGTTAAAAGCTGAGCATTTATCGTAGTAAAGACTATACTGCCCCCATGTGGTGTATGCTGGTCATATCATCTGAAAGAAGAACCACTCGGTTTGTCCCTTGTTGGTTCCCGTTAGGTTCAGCTTGCACCTCCTCTGTCTCTCCGGCTTTGTACCCAAAGCTGAACACACGCCGCGGATAGCTTCTCCAGGATACCGGGGCTGCATAACGTCGAAGAATGGCTCTCCACGTCCCCAAGCCCCCTGGCTTTGCCCAGATGTTAAAGGATGGCGCAAAGGTCAGAATAAATCGGCATGTAGACTTCTTGGAGTACTTTAAAAAGGGCAACATTGAAGTTAGCATGCTAGCTACAGCTAGCCATGAGTTAGCATGTTCATTCACAGTCATGTGGGAGCTTTCTAGAAAGAGGCAGGCCGCTTGAAGCTGATGGTCCCGCGGCCGTAATAAAAGACAAAATTCAGTTTCTTAAATGCCTTTGACATTTCTTTATCAGCATACATGTCAATATGTACGTCTGTTGGTTATATGATGCTGCAATAATAAATGATTATGAAGCTGCAGGCACACCCAGTTAGCCTTCAGCTAGCTGTCACCACTGAGAGTGATGCTGTGAATGTCTATTACATCCTGTTATGGCTCGTTTCACAAAATGAGCCATAAAATTAATCTTTTATTTAAAAATAAAGTTGTTTCTTTACAAGTTGTTCCACTTTTTACAAAGTAGATTGCCGCGCATCTCACCAGGGTTATATATATCAATTCATTTCTTTTTATGAAAGTTAGTACCATAACACGTTTCCTGCTATTTTTAAAAGTAATGAAATTAGAATTTTTCATTTTCCAACTCTGGCAAAAATATTTAAAGACCTTGTTTTAATCATTGTTCATTGTCCCTTTAATAATTTTTTTATTTTATTTTTTAGTAAAAGTGGCTTTCTATGTTACTTTTATTTATTTGTGGATGCTGTCATTTATCTTAAATTTTACGCAGAACACCACAGCTTATTGTTTATTTTGGCTTTTAAGTAACAAAATCACTAAAAGCTTTTTTTTTTTTTGGGGGGGGGGGGGGGGATCTTAGATTGAGGTTTTAAATTGGACCTGGTTTCGATCCAAACAAAGCTATGTCACACACAGTTGTTAAATATTCGGAAGCAAAACAGACGTATCTTTTGTAACTAAAAAATCTGTATTTTTCAGGTTTGACAATTAATTTGGTAACAAGGTGCCAAAAAAATAAGTAAAGGAGCCCTTTATCAAATTTATGAATTTGGAATCGGCTTCAAAAGTTTACTTTATTATTAAAAAAAAAAAAAAAACAGGTAATAAAACACCACTAGACAGATGTTTCAAATATGTTGAAATTGTAATATTTGTTGAAATCATAGGGTAAATTCATAGTAAAAATAACCACAAATTTTTTTTATTGATACGTAATTGAAAATTTTCCTTTGTTTGTAAAAAAAGCACACTGTAACTTAACAAAACATTTCTTTTGTCAAAACAGCACTTTTCAGGACTTGAAGAGGCAGTCTTTCGTAACATCAGAGCTTGTAAGGAGCTTTCTCAGACCACACGCACTGCATATGGACCCAATGGTAAGCATTTTCCTCTGACAAAAGTATATTCAAACAGAGATTAAAAATCTATTACCAAAATCAGATAATAAACCGTCAAATGTTCCAGGTATGAATAAAATGGTCATCAACCACCTGGAGAAGCTGTTTGTCACCAACGACGCAGCAACAATCCTTAGAGAACTTGAGGTGAAGACTCTCTTCTAATCATCATGTTCTATCAACTCAAAATTAACTGAAAAAGTTATGTTAATTATTTCTCTCTTTTTACTTTTATTTTTTCAAGGTGCAACACCCGGCCGCCAAAATGATAGTGATGGCGTCCCACATGCAGGAGCAGGAAGTAGGCGATGGTACCAACTTTGTGCTGGTGTTCGCCGGAGCTCTGCTGGACCTGGCTGAAGAGCTCCTGAGGATGGGCCTGTCTGTGTCAGAGGTGATCACATGCAGCTGTTGAACATTACTGTCGATAGCTGTGTTTATATTGACCATATATTTGCCCAAATTGGAATTATAAAAGTAAATCTGCTCAATGATAACGTGCCAATTAAAAAAAAAGAAAAAAACTTATGTTCTTTGATAAAACGTTTTTGAACTAGGATGAGGTGGTTTTTCGGTTGTATAGAAATTTCTCTATTTTATGCAATTGCAATGGAAACATTTTCACATCATGCGAAAAGTGTGAGTTATGTAATCAATAGCCTGATGTTACTACTGGCAGAAAAGATAAAGAAGTTGGCAGGAAGGAGGATAATGATGCAGTGTGTTTTTTAATGACTGATTATGTGTGACTTTATTGCGTTTATTTAGTGTAACCACCGCTATTGGGAAATTGTGTTTTTTGGACATAAGCGGAATATCAACAAAGTCTGGCGCACATTTGTAATGAAAATAGTAAAGTTGGAAACTAGTAATTAATGGAACTATATTTGCTCCTGCTTATAGATATATTACTGTCAAATCATATTCCATTTTTAGAGACTACATTAAAGCGTTTGATCACATATACTTGTTTTTTTACATTGTTGCCTATAATGCCAGTGAATGTAGCCATAGCTGTGTGTTTACCAGCAGAAAGCACATGCAGCTCTTCCTCACTCCATCATCATAATGTTTTCCTCTAACCTCAGGTCATCGATGGTTATGAGAAAGCATGTAAAAAGACTCTGGAGATCCTTCCAGACTGCATATGCTCCTCTGCCAAAAACCTCCGTGACATTACCGAGGCCACTGCTCTCATCCGTACAGCGGTCATGAGTAAACAGTACGGTAACGAAGACTTTCTCGCCAACCTCATCGCACAGGCCTGTGGTGAGTTGGCAACTTAGATGACCTCAATCAGCTCATTTGTAAAAACGTGATGACAATAGTGTCTGACTCTGTTCTTTGTTTGGTTTGTTTTTCAGCATCCATTTACCCAGAGTCCGGCAGTTTCAATGTTGACAATGTCAGAGTTTGCAAGATTTTGGTGAGTGGCTGTTTTTGTTTAATATTGTTTTTTTTAAAGTTTGTTATAATTCTTCTTACAATTGTTTGAAACCATTTTGTGTTTAGGGTTGTGGAGTGACGGCATCCACTGTGCTGCATGGGATGGTTTTTAAGAAGGAGGCAGAAGGAGACATCACATCTGTTAAAGACGCTAAGATTGCCGTGTTCTCCTGTCCCTTCGACTGCATGGTGACAGAGACCAAGGTAACAGACTTTTAAAATATATATAGCTATATATATATATATATATATATATTTTGTTATAATTCTTTCATTCTGCTATATTGTGATTGTTGTTTCTTTGACTCGTTAAATTTGTCGTGGCCTGTTCAGTTTTATTGTCAAACCAAATACAAACTCAAAAAAAAACATTTGCTAAAAGAAAAACGTACTCAGACAGTAATTAAGCCAAAATTGTGGAAAAAAAGTATAAATGCATATTTGTTTTCCAATTTTGAAAAGAAGTTGAATTATTTGTTTATTTGCATGTTTTAATGTATTTCTAATATTGGAAATACATTAAAAGCTTAAGTGGTTAATTGAAAAATCTACAGGGGGTGTCAATTGTTATCTGAATAATGATTCATTACTCATGTAATCATTGCTGCTCTAATAATTAACCCTCGTGGAAACTATATGCTCCTGCATTACGTATATGACAAAATTAACATTCCATGTGTCTTTATGTTTGCTCATAGAGCTTTGAGTTATTAAAATATTTTATACCAAATCATTTCCATATATTATGAGTCCCATTTTTGAATTTCTGTTAACATAGCAGCAGCATTTTAATGTGTCAAGGCTTAAATTCTATTGAGGTTTCTTGGTTGGTTCCTAACAGCAGCGCTGCTTGCTCCACAGGGTACAGTGCTGATAAATAATGCCCAGGAGCTGATGAACTTCAGTAAAGGGGAGGAGGATATGATGGAGGCGCAGGTGAAGGCCATCAAGGAGGCTGGAGCCAATGTGGTGGTAACTGGAGGCAAAGTGGCTGACATGGCTCTGCATTACGCCAACAAGTACAAGCTCATGGTGGTCAGGTAGGAACACAGAGGCTCAGGTGATAAGATTTAAAGTGAAAGAAAAAAAGGAGCAATTTTAAAACAATTAGAAGTCCTGAATTTTATTTGGAGAAAGTTGGTTACATGTGGAAAACATTTTAGACTGTTACTAACTTTCTCTGTAAAGTGTTAAAGTGTATGATACTAAAATAAAATTTTTTTAAAAACCAATAAATTAGCAGAACTTTGGTTTGGAAAATTGCTGAACAATGGTGTAATGTCCTGCAGACAGACTGAAACAAAGTAGATATGTTATGCATGGTGCCATCACACAAACTGTGAACACAAACTTGAATTAACCTTGAATTGAAAAAAAAAACATACTTTCCTTTTTATCATAGCTTTATTCTCAAGTTTTAGTTCTAAATCTTTCCTGCAGGCTGAACTCCAAGTGGGATCTCAGAAGATTATGCAAGACCGTGGGAGCTGTAGCTCTGCCCAAAATGGTTAGTTTACTCACGTTTTACCGTCTTCAGATATGGGAACTGTAACCAAACTAACCTTAACGTCAACCACTCTTAGACGGCTCCGACTCCAGATGAGATGGGTCACTGCGACAACGTCTACCTCACAGAGGTGGGAGACACTCAGGTGGTGGTCTTCAAACACGGCAAGTCTCTTTGTTAAATCCACAAATTCAGACCAGATTTATCCTTTAGGACTTTTATGCATGACTTACTGTTTGCTGCGTTCTTTAACAGAGAAGGAAGATGGCGCCATCTCGACAGTGGTCATTAGAGGCTCCACTGACAACCTGATGGACGACATTGAGAGGGCTGTGGATGATGGTGTTAATACCTTCAAGGTTCTAGTCAAGGTAAGTAACTTGTAGAATAACACTGTCAGCTCAGCAGCCATGAGACAGGTGCTACAGTTTCCCTCTTTCTCTCCCTCTGCAGGACAAACGACTGGTACCCGGAGCAGGAGCCACAGAGATCGAGCTGGCCAAGCAAATCACCTCATTTGGAGAGGTAACAGAGAGTTGAGTTCTGCTGTTTTATCTTTTTATGTCCACATCATCCCAGCCTTAAATAAATAACCTGTCTGTCTTTGTAGTCCTGCCCTGGGCTGGAGCAGTATGCCATCAAAAAGTTTGCTGAAGCCTTTGAGGCGTTGCCGCGGGCGTTGGCCGAGAACTCCGGAGTGAGGGGGAACGAACTCATCTCTAAGCTGTATTCTGCTCATCACGAGGGAAACAAAAACATCGGTTTCGACATCGAGGTGAGGAGATGGACATTAACTATAGTTTCAAGTCATTTTCATAAAAACCTACTATTTGAAGCAACTGATTGTGTGGCTGCCCTGTAGGGAGAAGGTCCCGCTGTGAAGGACATGCTTGAGGCTGGCATTCTGGACCCCTACCTGGTGAAACACTGGGGCATCAGACTAGCCACCAACGCTGCCATAACAGTGCTAAGAGTGGATCAGGTCTGTATAAACACATAAAAAAATATAAAAGATACTCCACCTGATATTGGAAGGAGTTGCTTTCTAAAGTTGCTTAATAAAAATACAGATTGATTAGGTTTTTTCTTTCATAAAGCTTCCTGTCCTATGGTAATAACTTGTCTTTTCGCAGCAGTCTAAAGAAAGTCCAGATAGTTGATTTAGTATGTATGTATATGATCCAGATCATCATGGCTAAAGCTGCAGGGGGACCCAAGACTCCCAAACAGAGAGGCCACTGGGACAAAGACGGTTGGGATGAGGAGCCTGATCATTTTGAAACCCACTATTAGAGGGCGTACTTGTATACATAAAGTGCTCCGATAGTAGGTCTCCGAACAGAAAGGTTGCTCGTTCACAGAACACTGACGTAGTGTTTGGACTCTCACTACTAATGTTGAATTTCAACCCTAAATGTTTTCAAGAGATTGAACTTTTTCCAAGTGTGTCTCTAACAACACTAGGTTTGCAGCTGTGTGAAATTGCACAACATAGAGAATGGTGTGATGGCATGCTGCATGTTCGACTGAAAACAGCACAGGATTATAATCTTGTATGTCATGGAAATCAAGAGAGTGGAGAATTTTGAAAATTATTACATTTGAAAAACATTTGCGATGCTTAGTTGACGTAGAGATTTTTGATGTATAAATATTAGCACTTGGACTGGAAAGAGAAATTGCTAAACTTGACCTTTTAGAAACATGTGGCCACATTAAAACTTGTCTTGTGACATAATTCTACAAGGAAATTCACTGTCCTCAATTTACCTTCAGGGATTCCAGCACCTGTGTTGAACTCAGTGCTCTTATTTACTTTTAGAAATGATATTAAATGTATTTTTTCTTTTTCAGATCATCATGGCCAAACCAGCAGGTGGACCCAAACCTCCTCAAGGCAACAAGGACTTTGATGATGATGACTGAACCTAAAGCTTCCCATTTTAAGTCCCTGCTGCATTCACAAACCTTTTCTACTTGTTTATTTAAAGCTCAACTGTTTGGTTTATTTTGTAGACAACCTCTGGTTGCATTGATCAACATCACATGTGAAAGAAAAAAGTACAGATGGCTCTGTTTGCTTTATATGTTCCGAGGTCCCAAATAAAAGGCACTATGCTGTCAACTACTTGGTTTAGATTTTCCTCATTTTATGGTTTTGATATTATGTAGAGTATGTTTTTAGAAAACAACTCTTTAACCTTTTTGATTTTTTTTATTCCACAACCACATTAGCTTGTTCACTAAGATTCTCTAATAAATCTCTTCAGATTTGTGAAATGAACTGGTTAAAGATATTTTACTTTGTTGGACTGCTTTAACACAAGGTAGTGGTTTTATAGAGAATATAATAAAAAAAATACCTTTAATAAGGCTATTTTCTGATTTAAAAAAATACATTTAAGGTATTATACTGTGTTTGATGTATTATGAAATATGTAGAGTAAATTGTGAATTTGATTTAATGCCACTCTGAAGGTTTGTCATTTGAAAGCTGAAAACGTGGGCAATTCTTCAACCAATGACTTAATTCCAGTAATTAATAATGTTCAGTAATTCAGTAATGTTCCCCTGAACGCTTTCTTTGTTTACAATGATTATGGATTTCTTAAAATCACAATTGAATCCAAGCGATTTTGAGGAATCCCAATGTAGTTTTAATTACACCGACCAGCAGATGGCGCTAAAGTCTTTGGTCGGCCGAGATGTGGGCGGATTTTCTCTGACGTTGCCCACGTTTGGGATTAACTTGTTTTTTTATGTCACCATATCCCTCGTATTTTTTTATGGGGGCCGGATGAGCTGATGATACTGAAAAATATCACTTTGCTTCAGTGGGCCCTTCGTTTCAGCCTTCTCTGTGCGTTGGGTTTTAGAAATGGGACGGGTATGTCCTGCGGCGCAGATTGAGAGGCTGAGGAGCAGCAGACGTCGCACTGAGTGAGCTACTGCGCCGATGTCCCCTTACGCAGATAATAATTATTATAGTAATAATGGGGGCAGACGGAAGTAAAAACAGGAAGGTGAGTTGAATGGAACTCCTGGTTGCTAAGGTGTGGCGCTCTGTTTCTATGGCGATGGTTTGGTGTCCAGGACGCAAAGTCGCTTTCTTTACAACTAGAATACGCGGCTCCGTTTCACCTTGATTTCAATCAGCATGCGAAGCTAAAGTATTACATTGTCGTTAAGGATTTACCTACCTAGCCAATAAAATATTTCCACAAGAATCCCGCTCCTACAGCATCAAGCTTTTACTTTGAAGGTCTAAAAAACCAATCTCCCTGTGTACATAATTTATTTACAGATAAAAAAAAATATTGATACGAAAGGCCTACTGCATCCTGTGTCTGTAAACCACTGTGAGGTGGCAGTATTGGATTTATGTGGGGGGGTTTTTTTATTATTATTTTAGGTCGTATAACTTTTCCTCTCTGAGAGATCAGTGCTGCTATGTGTAATGAATTATGGTTTTGATAAAAACAGTAGTACTGCATGCAACTGAAACTTATACTGGTACGTTAAATTCATTACAGTTGTGACTTTAAAACTGTAAACGAAAATACAGTAACAATACTGGCAATAGTGCATTAAATGAATTGTGGTTATTTTGTAACTTTGCCATACAGGGACACTATAAACCCTATTACTGGCATCCAGATGTTACAGTAGAAATAAACAACACAATTTTAACTCATCAGCTTGGCATATCTATGATTGTCACGACCTATTTTATTTACTGTTTGAATCAGAAACGTTTTTAAATGTTATTAAGTCAGTTATGCAACAGGAGGGTTGGGGGGATAATATATCATTCTATGCAAATCTTACCAACTAAACAGAAATATAAGAAGCTTATATTGGTTTTATTGTGTTTAAATTTTTTTAAGCTGTCCTGATTAGAACCAGAAGTTGGGAAAAGCAATCTAAAAAAGACAGAGGATTAAGAGTCTTCTTCTACTACCCCAATACAAACCTTTTACAAATCTTTTTTTTTAAACCAAAAACTACCCTATCGGATATTTTCATGTAAGGAAATGACAAAGCGTTCCAAAAGAAGAAATGTCTGTGGAATTCCTGTTCATCAGGAATGAATCATCTTCTGCCTAAAATTCTTCAGTATTTCCCAGGAATTAGTATTTATTTCTGATGTGGTCATTTTTCCACCTCAGCCTTAGCACTCAAAAATAGCATCTTATGTACTGTACTGTTCAAGTCTTTTTCATCATTGTCTACTAACTTTTTCTATGTGAAACCTTAAAGACATAAATGTTTTTAGGTATTGGATGCCTTCATGTATGAGGACTGACTGGGAGTCAGATAAAACAGGGAAAGAACAAACACTGTCCTTTAAAAAATAGGGTTGACTAAAACAAGCATACATCTCTAGAATGGTTCTACTAGAACCTACTAGTAATATCCAGTAATATCCAGCATTACTGTGTTCTCTTATTGTTCGCTAATATCAGTCAAGTTTATTTGTATACCACATTTCAGCAAAAAGGCAGTTTAAAGTGCTTTATGTCATAAAAACACACACACAAAAAGTACAAAGTTAGAGCCACCATTAACACATTAATATTTAACTTATAAAGATTCAAAAGCAACTCTAAACATGTGGGTTTTTAGTCTAGATATTTGATGTAGTATCTTTTAAATGTTGTGTCTGTTTCCATTAAATAACTGGTCCTGTACTCCTGCCCTACTAGAAGGCCTCAGGAGGGGCTGAGGACGAGCCCATCCCATCTGGATGGCGAGGTCTCCTCTCCAGCATGAGCCTGTCTATCCCAGAAGGCCTCTGCCGCCTGGCCCCATCCGCCCTCCGTCTGGGCCAGCGTCGGATGCTCCAAGGAAAAGCCCCTGAGGTGCCAGAGCACGTCCTCAGGTTGGCGGGAGTCGGCCCGGGCAGGCTGAGGGGAGAGTGGAGCCTTCCAGGCTTCATTACCATGTTTCTGCCTGAATTCCCCCACAGAGCTGTGCCAGGGCATGAACACTTTCAGGTAAAAAAAATATATCTTCATTAAACAAACTTCAGCTGTATTGTATTGTATATCTTCTATGTTTTTAAGCTTTCTCATTTGATTTTACCCTTTTTTTCTGACAAGGTGCTGGGATACATTGCCAAAGGTTCATTTGGACCCATTCTGAAAGTGAGGGACAAGTCCAAACAAAAAACATATGCTGTTAAAGTGAGTGTGCTACCTGATTGTTATACGTTAATGTGTTTATTTAGCCTTTTTCGGCCATGATGTAACAGTTTTCTGTCTTAGTTTTTATATCTTGTGGGTTATTCTTGATTGAATACTATTTGGTGCTGCAAATGTAACGTAAATGTGCCATGTTAATTCACAAAACATTTTCTACATTCTTGCTTGTTAGAATTTGTCTGTTAGTATAGATTTGCATGCATTAGTATTCATAAGTCCCATTTCTTAATATATTCTGTATGAGGTGTCTTTTCATGCTTTAGTTTTTTTAGTGGGTTTTGCCTGGCAAAATTATTCACAATTGAACCTTTTTACATTTTGTGACATTTGAACCAAAAATTTTGATACATTTTATTATTATTTTATGAATTTTATACGTATAGATATAATATATATATATATTGTTCATCATTGTTTTTGTGTCCACCAAAAGGTTATACCTAAAGCAGAGATTTTAAGGCTGGCGGTTTTGGAGCAGTCAAAAGAGGAAGTTATAGTTCAGGTGAGCGATGCCTTCGAAGGTCTTTAAAAGTATTATTGATATTTTTGCTTGGTTGAAAATTTGTTTCTATAGATGTATAATTATTCATTTCATGTCAGAGTAGAATTTTCCGTGTTTGATTTTGAAAGTTTCAAAGTGTCCAATACTTAGTACAGTTATGAGTAAAAAAAAAAACAATACAAAAAAAAGCAAAGACAAAAAAATGAAAGTATAGAACCCATAGAAATAAGCTTTTTAAGAAATATAATTTTTGACCTTTGCCCCCGCAGCGTCAGGTTCGCCACCCATTTGTCCTCAACCTCCAGGATTGCTGGCAGACTCAGCGCCACCTTTACATTAGTGAGTCAGGCAGCTAGCAGTATCCCACTCGTTCCCAAATCTGCAACTCCTCACTTCCCCTTCTGTCCCCTCTGCTACTTATCTCCCCACAATCCCAAACCTAACACCTAGAACATATCAAAAATTCAAGTGTTTAAATCCTGGATTTCACCTAAGCTCCCAACCTCTCCAACTCCCACCATACCAGTTCTTCAGCCGTGTTGCCCTTTTTTTCCCTTCCCTCCAGAGCATTTATCCCTTTTTCCAGAATTACTCACTGAGTCAGAAAGTGTGACCCACTTAATCTGCCTCCCAACCCCCTGTTAAAAGAACTCCACAGTTCAACAGAAACACATGCCACAGTTAAAAGGGCCTACTGCATGCTTTTATCCAGAATCCTCTTGTAACCATACTGCTGGAGTTTTTCTGTATATTAGCAACAACAGATTGAAAATCGGAAGAGCCTTTCTTTGATTTATTTAGATAAAGATATATAGGTGTTCTTCACTTTAGTACAAGTTTCAATGCTTTAAGTTTTTCAACTGTGTTTTTTCCATCCTCTACCGACTTCACTGCTTCTCATATGTCCCACTGCGTCAGAGGCTCATGTTAAACCATATTCTGGTCCAACAGTGTGCGACTACTGCAGCACAGGGGACCTCTACACCTACTGGCAGATGATTGGTCAGTTCTCAGAGGAAACCCTGCGTATATTTGCAGCAGAGCTGGGATGTGCACTCGGTTTGTATACTACATTTTAATATATTGGGTTTTTTAAATGTCAGGCAGGAGCAAGTCAGTTTAACTTTTCGTGTTAGTGAAAATGGATTACAGCAAAAACCCTTTAAAATAGATGGTGTTTTAACTTTTTTACTCTAGAAGTATTTAATCCTTTTAGAGTAAAAAAGGCCCAGAAAATTTTTTATTTTAATAACCAACCTTTTTAATGGGGTATTATTTTGTTTTTTTACATACAAAATTATTACTTTTATATTTAACTTTCTCTTAAATGTTCTACATAGTCATTTTATAGGTGGATAATTACTTATTGTTCATTTTACAGGGTTTTTGCATGACTTTGGGATCATCCACAGGGATGTGAAGGTGAGACAAGCAAATATGTCACTTCTTACTTTTTTAACACATACAGCAGTACTGCAAAGCAATAGGCATATTACTCTTGAAATCTACATCAGTTATTTTATGTAGCATGACTACTAATTATAGGAAAACACAATATGTTAATTTAGAAAGAAAATTAATTTTTTTATACCTGCAGTTTATCCTCAGGTAAAAGCCTTTTTTTTTTGTTTTTTTTTTTAGAAATAGATGTCCCACTTTTAAGGTGTTAGGTGTGAACTAGATCCACTTACTTTGTTTCATTCATCATCCTAGTGTTTTGTTCAGAGCTTACGAAGCAGTACATTGTGTTGTTCTGACTGGACCATGCAAACCTAAATGTAGATACCTGTGGCACTATTGGCTTTATTGAATTAATGACCCAACATGCTGCATGTAAAAGGTAATTATTTTCTTATCACCAAACAGCCCTAAAATAAAACATGAAAACCATATGTTATGCAATGCTTCTTAACGGGTAACTGTTCAATATGAATGTAAAGTATAAATTTATGAAATTATTTGCTTTTCATTAAAATATGAGTTTTAAATACCTTTAGATAATAATAGCCCAGTTTTACTTGTAATTTTCTTTTGCCAATCAAAAGGAATTTCCTGAGAATTTTAAAAAATAACACAATAAATTAAATGATTTATTTAGTAAATAAATTATTAAATAAATGATTGATTCATGTATTTAAAACCAACACTAAATCGCAGTACACAAAACTCAAACTAGACTTCTGAAAATTGTATTAATTTAATATAAAGACAGAACATTCATACATAGCGGGATATATATAAAAACTAAACTTCTTTATTTTCTTTTTGGATATTATCTGTGTTATGTGTAAATTCCTTTTCATAATTTGTGATTTATTCTTTTTACTTAATTTCATTTTGACTTTGGGGCTTATAATGTGGCAGGTCTTGTACGTATTCATTTATGAATTCAAGTAGACTCATTCAGATTTCCCTTCATTACTTTCAGATGGAAAACATCTTGTTGACAGACAACGGTGAGTGAAAAAGTCACCAGCAGAGGGCAGCATACCTCTCAACAGGCTGCCCACTCAGGAAAAGGTTCCACTCTTTACTGTAAAGCTCTCAGCTCATATTTTATACTATTAGCAAAGAGATCAAGAGTTATTAGAAAAGATGTTTATATTTTTGTGAGTTTCAACTCATAAAAATGAGTTCTTAGTATGGTGGATGTCTGGAGAATTGTGATAAATTCTTGTAATGATGCAGAGAAAACGATCCTTTGTAGGCCACCTCCGCTTGGCTGATTTTGGTTTGTCCCGCCGCCTGGAGAGAGGAGGCAGAGCCTTCACAATCTGTGGAACCATTCAATACATGGGTGATGAAAACCTGCCAGGAAAACATTAATCCCCCAACAGTTTGATGATTGTTTCTATATATTTTCTTTTCCAAAGTAAAGAGCTGAATGTTAAAAAATAAAACTTCTGCTTTTTTTTTTTCTCTTTTACCTCTGTTCAGCTCCAGAAGTGCTCAGTGGTGGACCTTACAACCATGCAGCTGATTGGTGGTCACTGGGGATTCTGCTGTTCTCATTGGCCACTGGGAAGGTGAGCCTTTGTTTCCAATGTGTCCAGCAGGCCCCATCTACAGGCAGACATAGAGACAGCTAAGCCTAAACTGGGTTGGAAAAACAGAGCTGTTTTCTTCTGGGCAGCATGTAAGATCATTGTAATAATTAAATTGATGAATAAACTTATTATATGAAATCTGTCTCTTTGTTTGCCTTTACAGTTCCCTGTTCCTCCAGAACCAGATCATTGCAGCATGCTGAGAAAAGTGAGGAGTTTTCCCTATGAAATGCCCCTGAGCCTGAGTTCACCGCTCTCCATGTTGATAACAGAGGTACTTTCTCAGTGTGTGTAAATATAGTTTTGTCATAGTTTCACTAATCTGTAGCATCATGATACTTTTTTCCAGCTTTTGTGCAAAAATCCACTACGACGCCTGAGGACCTTGGAACGTTTCAAGCGTCAAACGTTCTTCTTTGGGACATCTTTTGACCTCCACCTCCTTCAGCGTCGGCCTGTGCAGGTAACCAACGAATGCCTGGTTGTAGAAAGCTCAGGGTTTTGTTTTTTGTTTTGTTTTTTTCAGATTATCTGAATGAACTTTTCTTCTCCATCAGGTGATCTTGGAGCTGAGAGAGAGACCAGACCGTGCTGCCAAAGCTCGACGGGGCCTCACTTTGTCCCTGCTGCCTCTGAAGGGCTTTGACTTTGATTCTCTCCTCAGCCCTGCCGCCACGCCGGACACACAGCTGGACGGAGACACACGCACACGCGCAGCTGTACCGCTGCCTGGCCCCTCGCTGCAGCCCACTCAGGAAAAGGTTCCACGGAGGGAAGTGTTTGTATGACAGATTATAAGTCTGGCTGCAGCGTGGAAGGGAAAGGCCTTCATTTTGTGCAAAAACACCATTTGATCATTTTTTACTCAAAAATTAGGAGAGTAAAAAAAGTGAAGGATTTAAATACACAAACCCCCATATTTACAGTGCCTTGCAAAAGTATCCAATATTGCGACACTGTAGCCACAAACGTCAGTGTGTTTTATTGGCAATTTATGAGATACACCAACTTTTAAGTATTATGTAATTGTAACATGGAAGCACAAATATACACAGTACTTTAAAAACTGCAGCAGGAAACCATTTTGGGGTTTTTCGCTACTGGCTTTGTATGTTGAAACTTTATTCTGTGCACACTATTATTACAGAACAGCTGAAGCTGAACAAGATTGGATGAAGCCTAGCTGGCATTGAACATTCAGATTGTGTTGCCTAAATGTTCAACAAACATCTGAAGACAATGTTCATCAAACGCTGGCTTGACATACAGTCAGTGTTCGCTAAACGTCTACAGACAACACTGTCTGCTATGTCAAAAGTTTAGTCTTTTAAAGACTAAGAAAAAATGTTAGAAAAATTTAGAAACAATCACAAAGAAACAAATCACACCAAACAAAACATGTTTCCAGATATTGTTTTTATATAAACCCACTGATAATATCTTACTGTATCTTTGTCACCTTCAATTGTCTTAGCAGCTTCATCAGACAGAAACTAAAATCAGAACAACATTTGAATCCTCATTTTAACATAAACTGGTATCCATGTGTGCACAGTGTGAATTCGGTGTATACTACAGAAAAAATTAAGAATTATCCTTCTACTTTACAGTCAAGCTTTATTTTGTGTTGCTTTGTCTCAATTCTACTCATAAATTAGTATTTGTGGTTATAACATGATGTAATGTGACTAATTCAAGTCTGAAGAGTATTTTTTGCAAGGCACTAAAATAACTTTGTACTGTTTTTTAATGTAATTTTGTTTTGTCTACATGTTCACCTTTTAACATTTAATGTCTCTTTAGTAGCATTTGTTCAGGGGTTTTGTGCCATTACCCAGTTAGTAAAACATCCAGTCTCCTCATGGTTCGGCTGGCAAAACATTGTGTACTGAAGATAATTTAATTCTAAATTGAAAAGTTAGACTAATAGTTCTAACTGTATTTGTTTAACCCTTTAACCTTATTTGTAGTGAAACCCAACCAAAACCCTTAAGAAAGGAGAGGGGATGTTCAAACCTTTGCCTTTATGCATCATGTGGTGTCATAAAACCATTTTTTTAACAAAAGTGGACAAAAGAAACTCCATCATTCATTCCAACTCCTTACCTTTGTTGTCCTGCCTGTAGAATTGGTTGCAGCAGGAACTTCTCCTCTGATCTCAACGTGAAGCAAGCAACACAGCCTTAGAGTCTGATGAGCACGCTCGCAACTCTGCGTTTATTTCTACAAACGGTGACTCAGGGCCTTGCTGGTTTTACTATTTAGCTTAATTTTTCACATCAAGTCAGATTTTGAACAGTGATTTAAATATGCTCTGAACTTCTCCTTGAACTTTATAATATTTTTATAAATATGAAGGCTGTTTTCTATTGTTTTTTCCTCACTAAACAGATATTTAAATGTATTATAATTTTATAAATGATGCATGATGTTTACCCAGATTGATTCACATGCACAACTCTGAGCTTACCTTCTTGATCACAAAATGCTTGTGTACATATTTATAAATATATAAGCATATTCCTCTTTATAAAGTTTATATAAACATTTTTGGAGAGTATTTCCTCATGTATTATGATGTCTTTTTGCAGTTACCATGTAGCAGAAACAGAATATTAAAAGAGTTCTGCTGATTTCTTTTGTCTTTTTGTTGTGATGTTTTGGGTGCACGGCTCTCTATTGCCTAACTCACCCCAACATTGTGTCAGATTATTGCAGAATATCCTAGCTCAGTTAAGAAATCACATTGCACATTTACTTAGTTACTCAACACACTTTACTCACAGACTGACATTTAAAACACTAAAGTAAGCAGATGGTGGTCTATACATGGACAGATAGATTTCTTTAGATTTTATCCATTAATTTTAATATTTCAAATTTACTCATTGAAGACAAAAAATTGTTTGCTTCTTCTATTGCTGTCAATGGCATTTGATTTTGTATTTATTTAAAGTCCTTTTTAAAAAAAAAAAAAATAACACATGTATTTAATGTTTCCACACCTAAAACCAAACCAGTATTTTGGCTACATAATAGTTCATCTTGAAACAAAACACTCCATAAATAAAAATGCTTGCTGACAGCCAAAATAAAGTCACAGTTCACAGTTTGTCACAGTTCAGCCATAAACTTACATGTATGTTATTGGGCTTTTATGTGGAAAATAACACAATGTGGATTGTGATGTGGAAGAAAAAAAAACCCTGGTTTTTAATTTGAAAAATACAATTCTGAAAAGTGAAATGGGTTTTCACATTCAGCACCTTTGAGTGAATACTTTGTTAAACCACTTTTTCTGCATCGACAACTTCAAGTATTTTTAGGATGGACATCTGGACTTTACTTTTTGCCCATTCTTTTTCAAGGAAACTCTTTGGTCATTGTGAAGTGCTTTTACATATTCTCAATTGGATTTAAACCAGGACTTTGTTGTGGCAACTCTAATGTCTGAATAATTTTTTTTATCTAAACCCCTCCATTGTTGTCTGGCTTCCAGCAGGACTACCAGAATCGTGCAGCCAGTTTTAAGTCTTTTGCAGCCGACTACAAGTTTTCTTAAATGATCACCTTGTATTTTGCTACTACAGTCTCAGTTAGCAGTAGTCACGGTGTGTTCAAGGTGATGTGCAGTGTTAGTTTTCCACCTCACTCTTTTCTACACAATTGATAATAAAATAATGAATTATTATCTGTTGGCTGATTACATAAAATCCTAATAAACACTGAAGTCTGTGACAGAATGTGAAAGTACAAATGTAAGGGAAGGTGAGCCTTCCTCTGTGGTAATTACAGTATGTTTCAATTAAAGAGGTTTCTTCAGTCATTCACAGTTCTATCAGGAGATTCTTCCATCATCATTCATTTC
This sequence comes from Poeciliopsis retropinna, assembly GCA_010277075.1. Taxonomy (NCBI): domain Eukaryota; kingdom Metazoa; phylum Chordata; class Actinopteri; order Cyprinodontiformes; family Poeciliidae; genus Poeciliopsis; species Poeciliopsis retropinna. Next base: position 7,938,688 of record VMRM01000024.1, on the reverse strand, counting down.
TTGTCTGATTTCCAGTTGTTGAACGCAGTTGGCTTTCATTCACCAGTGCTTACAAAAACTAAATGGTAAACAGTCATGAAAGGGAAGAGATGTCAAAAAGCTGCATACAGAAAGTATCATTCATGATAAAGATGGACAACAGAGCTTCGACTTGCTACACTGGTTCTGCTGTACAGACATTAAAGCTTGTGGAATCATTGTTTACTACCCTCTATATATGCAGGCCCACACCAAAAATAACTTCACCTATTAGCAATAACACCACATAAGAGGCTTTAAAGACAAGATGCCAGCAGCAGCAGCTTGAAGTTCACAGATTCCCTGCTGAAACTGGAGAACCCAATTGTGAGTAAAATAAGTCACCCGGTACATTTTAGAGTGCACGTCTGATCTGTAAATGGGGAAATGAGAGAGTGAATTGAGCCTAGGCCACAGCTACAGGAACAGGCATGTATCAACCATGTGTGCAGAATTTGTATGCAAGAGGCCTCTAGGAACAAACAAAGCGCAGCAACAAGAGGTGATACAACTCTCTGGTAAACAAATGCTATTCCCAACCTTTATTTATTAAATTTGCTGTTGGTGTCAAATGAAAATAAAGGGAAAAAAACATTGCTTGCAAAAGTATCAAAACCTCTATTGTTGAAAGTGTCAGGAAACAGCAGTTTCTCAGTCCTGCCACAAATTGTCAACATTCAGTTTGTTTTGTGACTTGGAAGGTGAACTTCAGCCCCTTTTTGAAGTCAAGATTTTTATTCACAGTATTGTCCTATTTTTGATCCATTTCATTGAACAATCCACTAGTTTTCATGTCTCTGCTCTGGATAATCATTGCCATCTTATCCCACTGCCACCACTATGTATTACTTTGTTCAGATGTGCTGTTAGTTCTCTAAACATAGCTTTTTTTCCATTTCGGATAAAAATGTTTTATTACAATCTGATCAACAATTCTCATGGGCCAATGTTCTGTAACTTTTAGATTTATTTCTGCTTCAGCAGACCTGAATTAAATAATCAGATAATTTGAAAGACTCTGGAGAACCTCAACTGCATACTGAGGAGGCAATTCAGATATTTGATTCAGATGCGATGGAGGAGGGACACATCTACAAAACGGTCCATAACAAAGTTTGGCACCCCTCGAAGAACCTAATTAATATGTTTCTTTGTCCCCTACATAAATGGCAGCTTTGGTCGATTTTACTCTGGACTTTATCATATTCTTTCAACAATGGCTTTCTTCTGGCTACTTTCCTATAAAGATTTGTAATTTGTAGATTGCACAAGTGTTGTATGCTTTCCTAACTACATGTTAATTAAGCTCATGAAATTCCAACAAAATATTGAAATTTGTGACTGTAAATGTGATAAAATATGAAACAGTTTGGGAATTGGGATATCTTTGCAAGACGTTATAAATACATGAGATTGTCCCTTGGCTTCATTACTTCTTATAATTCAGTATTCAGTAATAATCTGGGAATATTTGGACATATTTTTTACTTTAATTAAACTACTTCCTTTAGGTGAGGTGTGTTTTACTAGAAGTCCGTTTACTTGTTTATTTCAGATGAAAATTAAGCAGTCAGTTTGGAAAAGATGCAGAATCATTCTGCGTTCACGCTGCTCTCTTTCCAGATGGAGGATGTTCTCCGGCGCATGCGCGATATACGCAGTTTCGCTCCATCACATGACGCAAGGTGTTGGCTCCTCCCTCGCCTCGAGAGGCTTTCTAAAGGGTCACGTTGCGCTGCAGCAGTACAGCTCCGCATCTCTAACTTTCACTTCGCCTGCTCTGTCAACTGAAGACATTAACAAACAGGTAATAATCAAATCCGAACTACCATTTATGACTGCTGTACATTGTAACATTTTCATATCGGACCGTTGTAACTTAGACGGCCGAGTTGATGCTGATGGGAATGTGATGCTGCGCTACTCAACCTCGAGCTAACTTTGTCCTCCTAGCTTGTTCGCCACAAATTGTTCCTGCCGTTATTATGACGTAAGTCTGTTATTTTGCGTGTTGGCTACTAAAAACAGCCTTGAGCTCTTAGGCTTATTTGACCATATATGAAAGCTGCACATTTTTAAGGGTCAACAAACCACACAATCGGAAGGGCGTAAAACCATTGACCTTCAAGGATGGAAGTGAAGGCGACCGATCTGGTTTTTCGGTTAGTTAAGTTAAGGTACCATGTGTATGCAGTTTGAAACGTGCTCAGGTCGATTACACATTTTGAATAAAAACGTGGTTAACAGCAATGGAAGATGATGGGGGAGGGTGATGATGAAGCGGTTTCCTGTCGGAGTGTATCTGTAAAAGCGCACGTAGACCTCTGATGTGACGAAGGCGGGGCGGGCAAAGGAGACACGCCATAATAACCATACATGTGGACACGATGTTTTAATAGAAGGCAAACAAGAAACATCAAGTCAATTTTGAAGTCCTTTTTTAAATTATATATATATATTTACACTTTTTTTTTTTTAACCATTTTACACTGCCATTTTTGTTGCTAAGCAACACCCAGCTGTACTACTTCAGCTGCCATACTTGTTGGTTCTTTCCTATGTTAGTCCCAATCCCTAAAATAATCCGGTTCCTTGTTTCTAAAAATCATATAACATCAAATGCAGTCAGTCTGCCATTTTGAACAAGAGAAGATATACAGCAGCCTTATGTCACCTGTGTTTAACATGAAAATGTTGCTGTTGTGTATACCTGCACATTTTCACAACTGTCAACCTCTCTTTGAACCGCACCATGCATCACAGCTGTCACATCTGCTGTAGGCTCCTGTATCAGTGGGCAATGGGCAGTGCTCCGGCTAGTGCTGCTGGATCAAAGTCTGAAGATAGAAACAGCCCAAATACAGGAACGTTCATCAGCTCCAAGGCCAGCAGCCTGTCTGGTAAAAACGCAAGCAAGCAAGCAAGCAGGCTTTTTTATTATTATTATTGTTTTACAATTCTGACTAGTGCTGCTGGGCAGGAGCCATTTTTAGCTCTAAAGCTTGCAATCTGGAGACAACAACAAGCTGGGTAAATCTCCAGGGGTGGCGGTAATGATGCAGATAGTGCAGCAGAACATAGATCCCGTTTCCCTTTAACTGTGCCATCCTCTCCCGGCTTGTTTATGACAATAATTAAAATGTTAATATGTGCAGTTCCAGCCTGACTCGATTGGTACCAGCCTTTTAAATCCCTCTTACAGCCTTAATAAATGCTGGGCTTCATAGTTTGCAGGCCTGAAGTGTTTTGTAGTTGAAAGCTTGCAGTAATGCTTCACAACAGACCAGCTGTAACTTGATTACTGTATCTGTTGGCAATGATGTTTAAGATTTTGGGATTTCTGGCTACATTCTGCTCGGTGCTTAGCAGGGTGAAAATGGTTGCATCAGACATGTCATGACTCAGAGTCAGGAAGTAATAAATACTAGTGGGTTGTGCTGAAGTTAAATTTTAATCATGCCCAATAGATTTATTTTGACCTTGTTAACTCTGAATAGTACGACAGCGATTCAGGGTCAATAATTTTAATTATCTAAATCATGTGGGGGTCTTTGTTATAATTCAAACATTATATATAACTGCCATATTTTAGTATTTTGTGATCAAACTGGCATTTCCTGTTCATTTCTGAAGGGATTCCATGTGACGCAGCAGGGAGTTGTCCACGTATCTTGATGTCGCAATGCAGACATGGTGTTTGCCTGGTAGAGGAAAACCACTGTGCAACAGGCAGGAGTGAAAATCTGAGGCGTGACTGAGAGAAAGTTGAGCTTCTTACAAGATAATCTCAGCTTCTCTCTCAAAAGATACCATCTGAAAATTGTTTCAAAATTCCCCCTTTTTTGTTTTTTAATTAAGAAAATATTTTATTATAAACCGCATCTCAGAACAGTTAAACAACAACTTTGATGAATATTTCTCTTCCTTTGGCACTTTCTCAAACCCTATTTGCAGAAACCATGACCATGTTTGAAGCTTGTATAATCAAAATGTCAAGTCGGGTTCCAGGTTGTTGTCATGTAATATGGTCTTTGAAGACTACGTTTAAAAGGCTTGATGTCTCACAGGGACCTTGTTGCGTCTTTAGCTGCTGGTTCCACCAAAGCCAGTTCCATTTTAGGAATTTTTTTTTTTTTTTTTTTTTTTTTTTGGCTGGACACCATCGCTGGGCTTAACAGCCAGCTACAGTGATTGTGACACTTTAGTTCTCCAAATCTGTAGTCTTAAGTTTCACTGCTCACAGTAAGTCTCTGTGGAACAAAAATAATCTTTATATTTTTCTTTCATGTTCCCCAAATGCATTGAATGCTCCCTAGAGACAATATAGGAGCAGATGCTAAAATAGGAAACATCAGTGTCTCCTTCAGCCTTACCTACATTGGTATTGCAGCAGGCAAACTAGTGGTGTTTTATTGAATTGCACTTATTTTTGTCATCAATATCCAGAAATAAATGGGAACATATTTGTAATGAAAGTAGTAAACCATATAAAATATATTTTTAGGTGCCTTGTGGCAGCTTATAGCACAGGATAAACCAGGACAGCAATGATGTGATCCATACATGGTCGTTAAATAATCACTGGTGTCTGGGAGACCATCCAAATTTTCACTCTGTTAATCAATAGTAATAGCAGCTACAACCAATAGGAGCTAAAAGAAGCAGTTCTTTCTTCATAAGCATTATTATATGCTGTATTTAGTGTTAGTTAGTAGCAAAGCTACCGAAAGGATTAGCTAAGATGGGGTCAAATCAGAGATATTTTTATGTTTTAACTTAATACTAACCCAAGACATGATCCCATCGAGGAGCATAAAGTCTGAACTATATTTGGAAAATTGTTGCATAAAAATGCTACAATTTCCAACTGATCTGCTCGTGCTTCTCTGAGCCTGAGACGGTCACTGATGTCATCACTGACAGGTTTTCCAAGAATGAGTGACTGAAATATTACTTTCTTTTCTGAATTATAGCTACTATAGGCGAGAGGTTTATTTTAAAGAGGGACTAAGATAATGGATCTAGTGGAGGCCTTTTGTTTGCAGTCCACATATAGACATGTTTAGAAATCTGAAACTCAGTTAAGAGCTGAAAAAGCAACCCAGATGAATAATAGAATACGCATCAATAACATTTCTCATCACTGCACTTGGCTGATCATGTTTGGCCTCCAAAGTGTGCTGTTTGTGACACATGATCCCTCCAGGTTTTCTTTTCCTCTCAATATAAATGTCACCGGCAACCATATCAATGTGAGCAAGCTTCACTCTCAGCATGCACTACACATTTTTTATTTTTTTTAACAAATACTCTCTTTTTTTTGTAAACTTTTGGCTTAAAACTGTAGATTTCACACAGAACAGCCATCATTTTGCAATGTTTGGTGACTGGAAACCTGAACACACTGGTACTGGTAAAAATGCATTGTTGAAGCACGCAGGCACCTTTCTAAAGATAAGCCAGTGTCTGCTGAGCATGACTCCTTGTCTGGCTAAGAGAACACCTAAAATACACACATCATGTTTTGTGATTTCAACGAATTATCAATTTCATTCAGTGTGCTGGAGATTGTGCTTGCACTTCAGACTGGTGAGCTAACAGTTCCCCTACAAAGTGTCAAATTACAGCACTCTGTCCTGACCTGTTTGGGTTCACCTCCCTGCAGAATTTGGCTAACAGTAGTGAACTGTTGCTGCAGCAGAGCCACCCTGCAGAGAGGCCTGCCTCTGTTCTCCCAAGGCCCTTATCCCATAGCTTAAAGCTGAGGATTAACAGAGGATATGACCCTCGGTGTCCTACAGCAGCAACCCAGCCTTAGTTACACTGCAAAAATACAACATCTCACCAAGAATATATGCTCTATTTTCTAGTGCAAATAACTTGGTTTGGTCTTAATTCAAGTGTACTAAACTACTAGTAATTTTTTCGCTCTTTATGACAGAAATATTTCGGCCCTGCTCTTTCTAAGCAAACATCATTCCAGCAGCTCAGAGAGGCTAAACTCCTGGTCCTCTATCATGTCATTTAATCCATCCCTGATCCATTGTGGCAATGCAGGGCATTTCACTTGGGCAGCTGTGAACAAACCAATAATCAGTGAAGCCTTTACAATTGGTGCAGTCAGCCAGACCGACGAGCCAGAGTGTGTCCTCGGGCATATTCTGGATGTGTGGAAATTTACAAGTATTGCGTGGATTTACTTTGCATTACCTGTGTAGAAGAAAATTGTAGTTGCATACTGGCAGCAATAGACCAACAACAGACTAAAATGGAGGAAGCACACTACTTTATTTTATATCACTAAATCAATTACATAAATTTAAAGAATGAAAATGGTGTTAACTGGGAAAAACAGGAAGAGTGTTGCTAGGGTAGCAGAAAGCAAGTCGTACTGCATCCAGACCTACAGCTGAAATCAACCTCAGCAGCTGAGTCTGTTGAAGCATTTCTTTTATAACCCCCACCTCCGATCCCTCCCCTGTCTGTGATTCAGATGCACGTGGTGGGGGTAGGAGTTGCGTAACCACTTACTTCTGCTGAGTGGAAATGGGAGTGATCTGGAAACCTGCGTGTGATCGCTGCCACCAAACGGTTTCACTTTGACCAGACCCACATTAGAAGCATGGTCTGTTAGGAAGTATGACAACTTAAATTTTTTAAGTATAGAAGATGTAGTATTTCCTTTCCTGCAGGAAGCAGCTTGCTGCCTTTGGGTTTATCACATCTCCCACACATGCTGCATCACTGGATTGTGTGAAATTCAGTATTTTCCAATTTATCATGCAAGAGTTTTGTCATTCTTCAGCCAGTCTTTCTGCTCACTGCTCTGGCAAGTCAGCCATTTCCCAAACAATAGAAGGGCATGAGAAAGAGGCCAGAGCTGGGTGGTCAGATGGTAATAAAATGTCGTTTGCTTCTTCTCTTTCAGCCACCATGACTCACCAGTACCCTGCACTGACTGCTGAGCAGAAGAAGGAGCTGCAGGAGATCGCTCAGAGGATAGTGGCTCCAGGAAAAGGCATCCTAGCTGCTGATGAGTCCACTGGTATGTTCAGTCAGACTTAGAACATTTTGAACATTGTAGAAAGAGTAAAGCTTGTATGAGGTAAAGCTAAGTTACTTTTCATTATGTGTCAATTTCAGGCAGCATGGCGAAACGCCTGAACCCCATCGGGGTTGAGAACACGGAGGAGAACAGGCGTCGCTACCGCCAGCTGCTCTTCACCGCTGACGAGCGTATCGATAGCTGCATTGGAGGGGTCATCTTCTTCCATGAAACTCTCTACCAGAAAAGCGACGATGGCGTTTGTTTTGCTAAACTCATCAAAGATCGCGGCATTGTTGTTGGCATCAAGGTATCCCAGAAATGAACTGTTAGATTCATACTCAGTACTTTTGAATTTTAACTTAATCTGTCTCCAAAGTTTGGCAGTTAAAACGGGAAATGTACACATGTTTACAGAAAAGCCCAAACATCAATTTCAGTTGTGAGGATAAACTGCCCTAAAAGAGCTTTTATGTTGTGTAGTCAGGAAAGATAGAAATTCAGCAGCTTTTTGTTTAATATTTCTTTCCATCTGCTTTTAGGTTGACAAAGGTGTCGTACCACTTGCTGGAACAAATGGAGAGACCACCACCCAGGGTGAGCCAATACAGAGGGAATATTCTAACAAACTTTAAAAATGTTTAAGTGTAGCAGGAACTCTAGATTCTTGTGTATTGATGCACAGGTTTGGACGGGCTCAGTGAGCGCTGTGCTCAGTACAAGAAGGATGGTGCAGACTTCGCCAAGTGGCGTTGTGTGCTGAAGATCAGCGAGACCACGCCATCTCAGCTGGCCATCCTGGAGAATGCGAATGTACTGGCACGATATGCAAGCATCTGCCAGCAGGTTGGTTTTTTATATTTTTACATCTGGTTAGACACGAGCATTTTTTAATAAACTTAAAATGTGCTTTGTTGAGGGCTAGTTTAAAGCCACTAATGACTTTATGTTCATACTCCTACCTTTTAGAATGGCATTGTCCCAATTGTGGAACCAGAGATTCTGCCTGATGGGGATCATGACCTGAAGCGTTGCCAATATGTTACAGAGAAGGTGAAGCATCTGGAACGTTACGATCTGCTTTCCATACAAATCAACATATTTCTAATCTAATGGAAAACTCCTTGTGTTTATTTTCAGGTCCTTGCAGCAGTGTACAAGGCTCTGTCAGACCACCATGTGTACCTGGAGGGAACATTGCTGAAACCCAACATGGTCACTCCTGGACACTCCTGTCCTACCAAGTTCTCCAGTGAGGAAATCGCCATGGCTACCGTCACTGCCCTGCGCCGCACTGTACCTCCAGCCGTTACAGGTTAGTCATGGAAATAAGAATGTATTTATGAAACTGTGAAGTGTTAAGTTTTTTTTTCAAACTTTTAGTTTATAAGTCAGGATATTATTTAGTAAAATACATATTAGATTTATTTCTCCTTATGAAAAGTATTACATTTCTGCAAATTTTTTCTTACACAGGAGTGACTTTCCTGTCGGGTGGTCAGTCTGAAGAGGAGGCTAGCGTGAACCTCAATTCCATCAACACCTGCCCCCTCACCAAGCCCTGGGCGCTGACTTTCTCCTACGGCCGTGCCCTGCAGGCCTCCGCTCTGAACGCATGGAAAGGAGACCTGAAAAAGGAGAAAGCTGGCACAGAGGAATTCATCAAGCGTGCCGAGGTCAGTCAAATCAAAGACTCATCAGAAGGACCAACATGCAAAATTCTTTAGGGTTTATATTAAGATGTCTCTCTTTGTTTCCCTTTTGTTTTCTCTAGGCTAACGGGCTGGCTGCCCTTGGAAAGTACAAGTCCTCTGGAAGTGCTGGTGCTGCTGGTCAATCCCTCTATGTGGCTAACCATGCCTATTAAACTTTAACAACCACATTCAGCTGTGGCCTAGTGGCTAGTCTTAATATCTGCTCTGCTATTTCCCTCTCACTTCTCCATCAGACACAGGCCTGTGCTGTCTACTGTACTTTGTTAATAGTTATTAACATTACATTATTAGATGTCTATTTAAAATTTATGTAAGAATGCGATACTAAAGGGAACAGGTTTTTATTTTTATTTCAACAAACAAATCCCGACAGGTTTGAGACAATTAATGACTGAAGTGTTGAATTTCATGTCTAGCCCTGGTTAGAGTCAGAGATTAATGCAGAATGTAATCCAGAGAATCTGTCAGTATTTTTTTTGCCTCTTCATAAGTGCTCCTCTCTCTCCACGTTTGGTTCCTTCTCCATCATCGGACCTGTCATATCGGCTCCCCAGCAGTTCAGATCAGCACGTGCGCATCAGTGTTTCGCTTCAGTCAGAACCCAGCATTGGCCCTTCCTTTAACTACTGTACTAATATTCACACTAACTGTGGGACCAACCAACCAATAGTGGCATCAGTGCATCTGTTTTAAGGGTAAAACGAGAAGCTGAGCAGAGCAAAGCCGAAATGTTGAACTTGAAGTTGATCTTGTGTAGGCCATCGGTGGCTCCAGCAGAGGTCACTAGACACAGTGTACTGTTATAAACGTTGCACACCAGTAATCGTTTTTTTTTTTTTCCCCTCGTGCTCTTTATTACCAATATCAACAAAAATGACCATCACGTGTGTCTTCTCAGTATAACATTAGCTTTGAATTACACTTGGTAAATATCGTATTTAGTTGTGTGACGGTGTCTGTGTGATTTTTGTGTGTCACCCGCCCCCTGCCTGACCATCCTGTTTTCCCCCTGCCTGCCCCACGGAAAGATCGGATGAATGTCTGTCGACGCAGACATGGACCAACACATGGGGTCAGCAGCGCAGAAACAGTCACTGCTTTATTGGATTAATGTGGTGTTTGTGACGTTATTGCTCTTGAAACAATCGGTGTGTCAAATGGAGAAATAAACTAAAATACATATTAAAACTAAACATGTCTTTTTGTGTGTGTCTTTGTGTACAAAATAGTAAATGTATATAGTCTGCTGTATTCAATTTTCTATTTTTCTTTAATTTGGACACTTTTTGGTTGCATTCAGAAAAAAATTAATGTTGAGGCTTCCTCTGTAGTGGGTTGAGTCAGCTGTAGTCGAGCATTCTGGAGTTGATGGCACATTGATGGGATGGGGGTTCAGCAAGGCTATGAATTAAACTTCAAATGGTAAAATAAACCTGTGGCTTTTATGGTAATATACTCCTATTACAAATGTGGCTTTATTAGTAGAATACATAACCTAGTAGCTGACTGAAATACATTTTTTATTTAAATACCTATTTTAACAATTCGGTTTTTTACGTATGTTTCCCACATAAATCATGTATTACTTTTGCTGCTAAATTGAGGACAATATACTGGTCAAGCCACATGACTATTCTTGCATTTGCCAACCAGTAGGGGGTGCTGTTACATGTCCCATATTGTCTGCATGCGTTTAATATTTCACCGTGGTTGCACGGAGACAGCGCTAATCCTTGTATCTGTTTCTTTCCCTTTTCTCCCTCATGAAAGAAGACTTACTTTCGTTTTTAAAATGCAGCACTAAACATAGTTAACGGCTCAGTTTTAAAGTGACGCGCCTGATTTAATTCCAACCTATGTCATGTGACTTGAGGCTGCGTGTGTGTGGATGAACAAACGCACCCACGTCATTGACAGAAATGGCCACCGCGGAAGTGGGTGAGTTGATTCAGTAGCAAATCATGTGAAGATTCTTTTCTTGCTTTAAAATGCGTTTCTTTATCCTACTGTCCAGTGTTTTAGACTGTATATGACATCTTCTACAGCATATCTAGAACTGTCTCGTTGCACTGATGTCATTCATTGTTATGAACCTGGAAGCTAACAGCTAGCTTGCCCCAACTGCCCTAAGATTCTGTCTGAAACACCTGCAGCTTTATTGAACCTTTATATGTGTTTTACTAACGCTTATAAGGTCACCATTAACTCCTATAAAATATTTTTTGAATATCCTTTGCGTATTGTGCATATTTTTCCCAGGACTGAAAGGATGTTGAAAAAATTCGGTTTATCTTTTTAAGTATCACACAATTCAGAAAGTCAGTGTCTATTCTAGACTGTTGTGTTGAATGTATTTACATCCTTTACGTTAGTCAACTTTAATATTAAATGAGGATAAAATACCACATTAACTAGTGTCAAAAACGTTCTTAAAATCCAAAATAATTAGAGATTTAGGTCAGTCCAAAGGATAGAGTTTCATAAAATAATTTAGGGCACATTGTAAGCTACTAATTTTCTGCAATTATGTTACTTTGTAGTTCAGTCAGACTTTATAATCAGTTTTTAACAGAGGCCCAACATTATTCGTCTGTTTTTTTCTCATTTGGAAAACCTATGGTTCTCCCAGGTCTTTTTGATTTTGAAGAATCATTTTATCTTTGTTTAGGTTTTAGGCCTGGACTTTTTTTAGTCCTGTTTTCTGCTGTTTTTAAAGTACACACTGTAAAATGTGCAGTGATACAATCAGGCACTATTTAATTCAGTTTAATTCAAGTCAATTTATGACTTGAATATATGTCCTAATTTATAGGACATAAAGGCTAATTAATAAACAAAAATATAACTTAACCAGTAACTCAGTGCTACCAATTGTGTATCTCTCAGAGCGACGACGAGGTCAGCTTGCTGCTTTGTCCATAGCAGCAGTGGTCATCATCGTGGGAGTCCCTTTGTGGTGGAAAACCACTGAAACCTACCGGGCCTGGTTACCTGTCAGTCAGATCAGAGAACTGGCTAAGCTGCAGGTTTGTAATAGAAGAGATTAAAACCCGATTCATCTATTGATTCATCTATTTTTCACATGTCTTACTCTCTTTGTTTCTCAGCTCCAGCTGAGTGCAGATGTGGAGGTTGTATTTGCCCGTGGAACAGTGACACCAGAGCAGCAGAAGAAGGTTCCTCTGACACAAACCCAGGAGGAGGATCATGCTGTAGATGGTAACTCATTTTAAACATAGATGTTTATAAACTTTAATTTCATTCCTGGAATCCTGCACACTTTTCTTGTTCTTCTTATCATAAATGCAATTTTTTCCAGAGGATACAGCTTTGAAGTATAGGTATGAGACAAAATATCGCACAGCCACCATCATGGAGGAGGACGCCCTGAACAAACCTACTGCGGCAGGTGAGTTTCCTGTAGAATCTATCTATTTATCTCATCTATACATTTTAGTTTCTCCCTCAAATCACTGGTGGTCACATGCTGCTTGTGGTTTTTTTGTCTTTTGTAGAGGCAGATCTCTCATTGCATGTGCTAAGTGAGAGTCCATGTGGGTCTTTGGTCATATATGTGATCCCTGAGTCGTCCTCACTACTACCTGAGGTTAAAACTGCTCACACTTTAATATTTTTTCCTTACTATAATGTTGAATTCCTGTGAACACTTGCAATAACTATTATGTTTATGTTCTAAATTTTAATTCAATTCAAGACTATTTGAACTGAATTAAATGCCTTTGACACTGCAGATTTTGGGTTATTGACAAAAAATCCTAAGAGATTATTAGAGGGACAGCACATTATTGGATGTAATGGTACCCTAATAAAGGATATGAATATGTAACTCATACACTGGTTTACCAAAGTTTATTTGTGTTGTTCCACAACACAAATAAACAAGACTTTGTGCTTGGTCTTAGACCTTTTATTCTTTGGATTAATAATGTAGTAATGCATCAGATAGTCTGTAAAACTATAATCAAGAATTATTTTGAATTAAAGAAACAACAATAAACTTCAAAGAAAATGTTTGTTTAAAAGGTCAAGACATGAAAACATTTTTATTGACAATGTACATTCTAACAAAATGGAACATAACCAGGTGGTAAACAAATCTAAAATATATTTTATATTCAAGTTAGTTATTGTAAAAATAAAAGGTAGGGAACAATAATTTCTGTATTTGCCATTTAACCTAATATATGCTTGATTACATTTCTTCTATGATTCTTAATGCTGATTGAATTGATTGCATCATATAATTATTCTCTCAGGATGTTAAAGTATTCATTGGTCAGCGACGGACTGCGCTGCTTCGTGTTGTTCCCCAGATGAGAACAGCTAAGACACTTGAGCAGCTGCTGCATCACCTGCAGCCACACATCAAACAGGTACTGAGAGTGATGTCATTCAGCCGTGCTGACGTCACTTCTGCCCTCAGCGACAGAGTCCGTTTCCACCCAGGCAATAAAGAGAGCATTGCAGACAGTATGAGAGCCTTCAAATCCAGTCCAGGTTGGTTATTTTTGTCAGAAGTTGCCTCAATATAATTTATCCTATAGGCTGTGAGTATGTGTGCGTGCGTGCGCGTGCGTGCGTGTGCGTGCGTGCGTGTGTGTTTTAACACTTCCCTTCTGTTCTCTGTTTATTCTTTTAGGCTATGAGATAACATTCAGCTTGTTAAACCCCGACCCAAAGTCTCACCGGCTGCATTGGGACATTGAGGGTGCTGCGCAGACCTACATACAGCCTTTACTTACCAAAATGTCCCCGGTGGCTAATTTTAGCATTGACTCTCAGGTACTTGTGTTGGCAGTGTACTGTGTCCTTTCTCACATTGTAAGCAAAAACCCTAACCTACTTTATCGTAACAGGAAATAGAGCTTAACTGTGAACTGGAAAAATGGATGCATGGTCTTCAACATTTTCACAAATCTGAAATGTTTGACGTGCTTCTGCAGCAGCCCACATTAATTTGATTCCCCTAAAAACATCCAGTGCAAACAAACGCCTTAAATTCTTTCTAGTTGTTATTATGAAGACCAAGAAACTCATGTTTGAAACTGGGTAAGGGGTATGCAAAGCTTTGGGATTTAAAAGGATCAGAAAATGGAAAGATTTTGGTACCTTCCAATAAATGGCCATCCCATTGAACAAGCAGCCACACACGGGGAGCATTAATCAGAAAATAAAGTAAGAGACCCATACTAACTCTGGAGGAACTGCAGATATCCAAAGCTCAACTCCCTGACAGTAGGGAGTTGATGGGAAGATAGATGCAGTACAATACAAAGCAAACCTTGAAGAAAACTTTTTAAAGGCTGCAAAAAATTAGAGTGGAGTGAAGCTTCTTCTTTCAGTAACTTAAATGCCTGTAAGTCATTATACAAGCAAGACTGCAACAGAAAGATTTAGATAATTTCATCTTCATGTGATGGACATATTCAAGTCCTGATCTAAGAATCTGTGACTGGATTTAAAAATCTATGTTTACAGCTTGACTGTTTATGTACATCTAGATTGATCAGAGGAACTGATGACAAATGCCCTTCACAATTATTATGTAAAATAAGTTTTCAACTTCAACTTCACTGCCTGGCACTACTTTGTTCATTTATCACATAAAATTCCAATGAAATGCATTGAAGTTTGTGTTTAAAATGGAACTAAAATTGGCATGTTCAAACTATATGAACACTTTCTCTTGGTATGTCTGTCTCATCAAAGTGCAAGACAAAACTTATGCAAATGCTCGGTTTTTGTACCCTCAATTTTACAGACCTTGCATTATGCCATGCTGGGTGTCAACCCACGCTTTGATAACACCCGCAGTGCCTACATGCTCAACGCTGACAGCCTCGCACATGTTATCAACCCAGTGGAGGCCAGACTTGGTAAAAAAAAAAATATATATATATATATATAAAAGGATGAAATACAAAATAAACATATTGTGATTTTTCTTATTAACATGTACATGTATATACTTTTTTTTTTCAGGCTCTAATGCAGCTTCTTCCAACCCAGTGTTGAATTTTCTTCTATATGTACCTGATGCCTACCATTCACCTCTTTACATCCAAGATCAAAACAAGCAGGAAGTGCCTTCCAACGCGTTTCACTCACCACGCTGGGGTGGGATTATGGTAAGATCACAGGATTATACACGACTATTTAAAAAATATGTCATGAATAATAAGTATTCCATTTGAGCATTTTCATATTTAAAAATTTGACAGTACTTGGTCATCCTGTGATTATCACAAAAGGATAAAAAAAGCTACGTTTACGTTTTAGTGTAATTGAACATGTTATTCTGTGCTGTTATCAGCATAGTTGCACTTCCTACACAATGTAATTGTGGAACATAGGCAATGTTGACGGAATAGTCGAGGTAAATTAATAATGTTTTGTGTTTTTTGTGTGTGTTATTTACTACGGTAGTTGTATCGCAGATTGACATGGTTACAGAAGGGGTCAGCATCGCTCCGCCGTTGCTAGGAGGGGACGAGAAGGATGTTTTCTCGTTTTCTAACAGCTGTGTAGTGATACTGCTAAAGGAGTTACTTTGTAACAGTTATTAGATTAAAATGTTGCAAACTCAGTTACATTTTGCTTGATTGTTTGCCACCCTTGCATAACAATATAATAAAATAGCCTGTCTTGTAATGTATATGTTTTATTTTAGAAACATATATTGTCAAAAACACTATGGCATCAATAAATGCCAGAAAATATTGTGCTAAAATCCATTTGACCTAACTTGTATTGGTTTTCATTTGTACACAGAGTTAGCATTGATGTTCCCTTTTTATAAGCACATCTTTAATAATCAAAGTATTTTTTGAAGGAAGGTTTTCTAGTATCAATATTCTGCAACTGAATGTTACAGAATCTCATAATTCAACATCTCAGTTTGACTGAAGTCTCGACTTTCGCAAAGCCACTCCAAATCTTTTCTTTTTCCTTTTTCAGAGGTGAACTTGGTGTGTTTTGGGTTTTGCTACATAACCCAAGTTTGCTTGATCTATTGGACTTTTCTCTTATAAAATTTCACTAAAATCTTCACATAAGGCCAAGTTCTTGTGTTAATTCAAATGTTAGCTTTCTGACTTGTAAATGTGTTCTGAACTGTCTTGATGAAAATGTTGTTTTCAGGTGTATAATGTAGACAGTTACTATGGGCCAGACGCAGAGTTCCCTGTTGACATAAACATCAACATGGCTAAAGTCATGGGCGTCTTCCTCGCGCAGCTTCGGTAAGTCTCAACCTATGTCATTTGAGTTTATTTTTTATGAACAAATTCTTCTGGCTTTTGCTTTTTTCTTACACTTAAATAAATGTGAAGATTAGATAAAAATCATCTGAGCAAATATAAAATTAAGTTTTTAAATGGTGATTTCATTCTTTATGAGAAAAAAGCTTTCCAATCCAATATGGAAAAATAAAATATTCACAGCACAGCACTGTTTATACCAGGTAATTTTTCAGAGTTTTTTTTCTCAGACTGTTGCTGGGTGTGCAGTCATCACCCCCTCCCCCTGGCTTCCTGGTGGCACCCTGTGGCAGAACCGGACTAGCTGACTGGGAGCTGGACCGTCTCATGTGGAGCCGTTCGGTGGAAAACATAGCAACAGCGACCACAACAATCACCTCACTTGCACAGCTGCTAGACCAGATAGGCAACATTGTTATTAATGACAACATTGCTGAACAGGTAAAGTGTACATATCTCAAAAAAATCATTAATACATACTTAATAAGATTGGTTATGATATTTCCTTAAAACAAAAGCTTTGAATATTTGTCATCATAATGAGATGATGTGAATAGAGTTTTGATGGAATAAGGCCATGACATGAAAAAACGTGGAGAGTGTTGTGTCTACTTTCCAGTTCCACTGTATGCAACTTCTGGATAATAAAATAAAATATGTTGCACTTGATTTTATTTAGTTATCAGAGTAAAGGAGTATAAAGTGGTGAAAACTATGTATCATTTTCCTTCCACTTCATAATTTGATCATCATTAAATCCGAATTAAGATATGTTGAGATTTGAGGTTGTGACATAACAAGTGGGAAAATGTTGTGGGGATTTAAATACTTTAGCATTACAAGTCATCTTTCTTTTAATTCCATGTTTCCTAATCCGTTATTCCTGTCACTGTCTGCCAGGTGTCCAGCGCTGTGACGTCTCTGCAGCTGGCTGTTGCAGAGCTGGAGGCTGGAAACCTCAAATTCGCCCTGCAGTTCAGTAAAGAAGCCATTCTGGCTTCAGAGAAAGCCTTCTTTGACCCTTCTCTGCTCCATCTCCTCTATTTTCCTGATGATCAGAAGTTTGCTATCTACATACCTCTCTTCCTGCCGATGTGTGTTCCTATTCTGCTGTCTCTGATAAAAATAGCTTCTGAAGCTAGACAGAAATGTAGGGAAAAGCAAGCTAAGAAGGACTGACACGTGAAGATGTTATGGATAAACTGTTTTGTTGGTGATTTTGACATTTAGATGCAATGGGGGCATAAAGAAATCTTCTGTATAGTGTTATTTGGGGATATTGTTCTGTTTGAAATTAGAATTAGTATGTGTTGCAAGTTTTTATAAATGACTACTGGAACTGTTGCTGTACGGTTGAAAGCTTGAATTTGTGTAAATGTGTAAAAAACTTTTATAAATGAACTCCACTTTCTGTTGTAAATTATTAAGAATTAAAGACAAAAGCTTTAACTCACATTTTAGCCATTTTTTATCTTCACTTTCTACATGTTTTCAATTAAGTTTTTTATCAAACATTTTGTTTTCAGTAGCTGTAAGCAAAAATAAATCATGAGAGAAATATGACAATTTATGAAAACACTAAAGTTGCAGTAACCTAAATAATAAAATACAAATACTTTGTTTGCCCAAATCACAAAAATGTATTTGTACTCAAGTCTCGTCTCAGCAATTATTTTATAGTGCCTTCAGCTCACCTTGGTTGTAGGATGTGATCTTGCTCATTCCTGCCAAACTTTATACTTTGCAATACTGCCAAGGTTGTAGTTACCCTTTTTACCAGTATACATTTTTCACTGCACGTTTTTTCTTCCACTCAACTTCCCATTCATGTTCTTGAATACAACATATTTGTTTTCTACTTATTGCATAAGCTGCTACATTTCAGTATTAAAAATATTATCTTGTGCAACATTAAAAATTTCAGAGAAACAATTTGGATTTTATTTAGAAGCCACACAACCATAAAAATGAACAGAAATAAAGGTTAAAATGCATTAGTTTGTGTATAAGCATATTTAGCTTAGCTTGAATCCCTTAAAGTTTGTGATGCTGCTATCAACTATTACCACTACAGTAAATTTAGTCAGCTGTATTTTAAGAGAACATAATTTGTGACTAATGGATTATACATACATAACATATACATAAAATGTTTGTTTTTAGCATAACAGTAAGTTAAAGAAAACAAAGCTGCATCTAGTTTCATCTAGCAAAGCCAAATGATAGAATTAAAAACAAAGAAGCACTGCTTCAGAAAGTATTTAGTATTCCTTATAAAGACAACGCTCAAAAAACCAATTGGACTACAGTAGTAATACGGAAGTACAGTAGGCGAGCTGTTGCTTCTTAACCAATGCTAAAGGTGATTACGTGAACTTAGCGTCACTACATGGCGCTAAGTTCGCCATTAAAGTTAGAGCGGATTTAGCAGCCGACAACAGAAGTGTCGCAGCATTTCCCTGTTCGTTTTCACCCGAAGTTTCCCGCCTCTGTTATGAGATAGCTCTGCCGTAGCCTTTTGTTCACTAGCTCTTAGTCCGTTTACGGTACGGTTAGCTTACTTTGCGCTATCATGTCTGGAGGATTTGCTCGAGGACCCTCGGGAAGCAATGATTGTCGGATATATGTGGGGAATCTCCCCCCAGATATCCGCTCCAAAGACGTCGAAGACTTATTTTATAAATACGGATCTGTGCGTGATATTGACCTGAAGAACCGCAGAGGAGGACCACCGTTTGCTTTCGTTCAGTTCGAGGACCCGAGGTAAGCATCTGTATCCTGGTTAGCCTTATCGCCGCTGTTAGCCAGATGCTACACCCAAAGTTGTTTTAATCTTCCTTGATACAAATGTTCATTTACCGTCAGCTGCTTGTTTTAGCCATAAATTTAAACTACGTTTTGACCCACTTTTACATTCGTCTCATAGTTACATTTTCACCCTGTTGTGAGTGAGGCGTTCGGTTTCCTACATGTGGTAGGACTGAGGCCTACTTCGCAAAAACATGCTTCTTTAGCTAAAGGGCACCTAAAATACAAGTTGTCATGGTTACAAATAAACCTTCCTTGTGCTTAACTTTTTTTTTGGTATGTGCAAATAATCTGATTTTTTTTTTCAGTATTTATCTTATGTGAACTTTAATAGTTGCTATTTCGATATGTCTGCAAAGTGGCCCTGGCTTTTAAAAGGCGAGACCTTGTAACATACCAACCTCGTAAAAAAATATACAACAGGTTGTGTGTGTGTGTTTTTTTTTTCTTCTTTCATTTTTTATTTTTTACATTTTCGGGAAAATTAACATTTTTAATACAAGTTTTAGAACACAATTTTTTTTAAAATGTTTTGTTAAAAATGACTTTTTTGTCTGAGAAATAAATTATGATCTTCCCTCACATTAATCTCTCATTAAAGAAAATTTCCAACAATATCAACTATTCCACTGAACAGAAAGATGGAGGACATTAAACTCTCAGCATGAACAAATTTGGATATGCTAAAATAAGTCTCCAAAATTTATATAATGTCATGATGGGACTTACAGCATGCTCTTGCTGCTGTTGATATAAAAGCTCATATGTGCACAATCAGAAAAAGCTTCCACATGGATAACTTTACTTGGAGTTATGCAAAAAATAACCTTTTATTTTCTTAAAAAATACTAATTTATTATGTTGCATATGTCAAATGTCTTCCTTGTTGTCTTCAGGTCAGTGGTGACATTTTTTTTTCCTTTTGCAAAAGAAATCATTAAGCACCAATGCAAACCACTCCAAAGTTCCCCCAGTGTCTAACAACACATTGCACTCCACTTGGCTTGCTCTGTTAGGTTCTTCAATAGAGCCATTGCTTTTCTAACCTATGCTAATTTTGCCTTCATGACATTTGGTTTAACTTAAGGAGGTACAAATACCAAAACTGGCTTACTGGGTCCCTAAGCTGATATCCTTTGGGACTTTGTTGGCTACTTCTGCTTTAAATGGATATAAACTTTTGCTTTTCAAGATTTAATGAATACGTAACCTTACTTGGAAAATACTGTGACAGTGGCGCTTTCACAGTAATTCAGATCTGTTGATGTCAAGATCCTTCAGCTGTTGTACTCCTTTTGTAGTTACTGATTGGAAAAAATAATTTGCAGGGACGCTGAGGATGCTGTGTATGGGCGAGATGGTTATGATTACGATGGCTATCGGCTGCGTGTGGAGTTTCCAAGAAGTGGAAGGGGTGGCGGAGGAGGAGGTGGAGGAGGTGGAGGCATGGGGCCATCAAGGAACCGCTACGGCCCTCCATCCCGACGCTCCGAAAACAGAGTGGTTGTGTCAGGTGAGTAATGCCTTCCTCTTTTCTGTGCCTTTGTCTTTAGAAAAACATATTTTGTACATTGCCTTTTTATTTTTGTTTTCTCTCAGGTCTTCCCCAAAGTGGGAGCTGGCAGGACCTGAAGGATCACATGCGGGAGGCAGGTGATGTATGTTACGCTGATGTCTTCCGCGATGGCACAGGTGTGGTGGAGTTTGTGCGCAAAGAAGACATGACCTACGCTGTGCGTAAATTGGATAACACCAAGTTTCGTTCACATGAGGTAAGTAATGAGTCGGAGCAGAAAGCTTTGTTACTGAGGAGGTGCTCTTGAGCTGCAGTTTGAAGTTTGCTCATTTAGATGAAGAAGCAGGATTGAGGGGGATGGATATCCAACTGTAAGTAAAGCCAAATCTCAAAGTGTCCCTGGGAAAAAAAGAACATGAATTTTATTTTTATATAAGTTTATGATTAAGTGCAGGTTGAGATGCTTGATCAATCAACATTGTTTTTTTTTTTTTACAAAATTAAGAAAATTATTGGCCTTTTTTAGGTTGCTGAAATCAGTGTGAACTCTTCCTTGTGTCTGCTTGAACCTGGTTGTTCAGTTCGTAGGTGCTAACACACTCGTTTGTGTTTAGGGAGAGACGGCCTACATTCGTGTGAAGATGGATGGCAATCGCAGCCCCAGCTACGGCCCCTCTCGCTCTCGTAGCCGCAGCAGAAGCCGCAGCAAGAGCCGATCCCGCAGCTATTCCCCCCGCCGCAGCAGGGGATCCCCCCAGTACTCGCCCCGGCGTTCCCGTTCACGCTCCCGTTCCCGCACCTAAATCTGCCTAAACTGAAGCAGCGGTGTACGTCAGAGCCAGAGAGGAGGCGGTCACGTTTAAAATCCAGTGGTTACTTCCAGGATAATCTCTCACTTGTGTACAATGTTGTTTTGTGTGTTTCACCCACCCCTCCTTCTCCATCTTGTTTTTCCCTACTTTTTTTGCAGACCTGATTTTCTCCTCCGCTTGGCTTCCTCTGTCTTTTTCCCCTTCTGTTTCTGCTATCCATCTTTTTCTCGTCCTAGCATTTTTTTTTCTCTTCTCGTTGAATGCTTTTGTTTTTTCTTTTTGCCATCGTCTTTGACTTCTCCCTAGCATATACAACTGTCCTTTGACCTTCTTGTGTGTTTCTCTGTAGAATTCAGAGGAACAGGATAGGATGGGAAGAGAGGAAACAGTTCATTTTAGGATAAACAGGAGGAGGAGGAGTCAAATATGGCACCAATGGTATGATGGCTGTGCCTTGTCGACTGTGAAATCTACACTTAAGGCTTTTGTGAATCTCTTTTTCTTTAAAATACTCAGTTTACACTTGAATACTGCTGTTGAATGTTACAGTAAAGTGTGCTGTAAACTGTTTTTGGGGACCCTAAAACTTGTTTTTTTTTTTTTTGGGGTTTTTTTTTTTTGTTTGTTTGTTTGCTTCTCATCTTTTTGTAGTCACAGTATTTTTTGGATTTGATTGGTAGTTGAATTATTAATATTTTTTAAATGTTTTCCAAAGGTGTGATTCTAACTCACCTCCTTCTCTTTGGTTCTGCTGGTTATTCTAAAGGTTTGGACTGGGCTCATTGGCTCACCTTTCCGGATCCGGATCAGGATTCAGGATCAGTTTAGGATTAGGCTTCAGGATGGATACATGGAGCACGACCCCGGCCCTGTCCACCTTACCCCGGCTAACCGGAAACCTCTATGTAAATGAGATAAATCAAACTGATTTGGCTTTCGGAATTATCAAAATTATTCCTTCATTTTTGGTCTGGGACCTCAGAGACGCAGTTACTGGCGGCAGAGTGGGGAAACCATTTCTCAATTTTTTTATTTTTTATTTTTTTAATTATAAAAAGAAGAGCAAAGCTTGGATAGGATCCAGTAGGAGGGCATGGAGGTGCAGGATGGATCCCACGCGTAAGGAGAGTGGTAAATTGTGGGGAACATTTGTCAAGGGGTGAGGGAGATGTGGTTGGTAAAAGGAAAGGATGCTCAAAATGGTATGACTTTTCATAGTTCAGTCATTTCCAAAGATGGATGATTTGTGATTTTCAGTATTTCACTGCTTATTTCTCTTTTAATAAAACATTCAGTAACAATAAGAGTGCTGTTTTTGTTGTATTTTTTATTTTCTGTCATATACAGGTTTGGCACAATGTTGCCCATCACTTGCACAAAGTATTTCTGAGGTAATCGGAGCAGATTTTCCCTTCATTTAGATTGTTTCTTCCTATTTTTGGAAAAGTAGAATTATTCTAGTCATAAATTCTCAGATTTTTCAAAGTATTTTATTAAACAGATCTACTTAATATCAAGTCAGAGAATCTAATGTTTTCCAATACCATTCACTCATATTCAATTCAATCCCAAAGTAGTATTCTTTGTGGGCAAAGCAAAGTATTCACTGAGCACAATTAAATTGTTTTTAAGGACTTACGTTTGAACAATTACACAAGGTTTCAGTCAGTTTTCATAGAAAGTAAAACAAGTTTTTGCTCTTGTAGGAGAATTTATGTGCTCAATTAGTGGATAACTAAATGGGGGAAATAATCTCACTTTCAACTTTTAAAAAAATAAACCTATAAAAGTAAACAATTGTGTAATTTAGAAAAAGGGGAGGTGTATCAGTTGCCCATGTGACTATTTTTCGTATAATCACAAGCCTTCCATTCAAGGTCTCAGTCTCTCGAATCGGCTTATGATCAGTATTTTTGTGCAGTAACAACCACTGGTCTTAAGCTGGTAAATCTAAGGGCAGAGTAACACAGTAAGATTTTTTTCTCAGAAAAAACCCTGTTTTGTCAGTAATTTAATTATTTAACTCACAAAATAAAAGTGCATGTGTGTTTGAGATGGGAACACATTGTTTTAGTTTATTATGTGATGGAGCAAAAATCTTAAGTTTTCTTGAAAGATTCACACTTTTCTTTAGCACTGCTTAGTGAAAGTTGGTTATGGAGTTGATGTAGAGTCCATCTACAGTCAGAAAAGGTCCAACTTATCTTGGGCAGCATTAGGTTCCTCTTAGATTAATTTCAAATCTTAAGGAGCTATTTTGTGATTCCCATTCTGAAAGACTTTAGAATTTTACAACATTTTAAAGTCCTATTTTTATTTTCTGCAAGAATTAGAAGCTCTCTAGTAATTACACACCCTGCTGAAAAGGATATTTTTGAATATTATTTGTGAGAGAGAAACACTTTTTGAAGTCATTAACCTTGGATTCTTATAGTTCTCTATAATAATCCTATTATCAAAGGATTATAATGTTATGTTATTAAAGTATTGTCAGACAAATAGCATTATTTTTGGTAAATCTATTTATTTCATGTAAGAAAAAAGTTTTTACTTATATAAAGCAGTGTTCACTTCTTGATAATAGAAACAATAGTGACAAAATCTTGCCACACAAAATATGGCAAACAGGCTGACGTACTGTTTCTAAGTACGTCAAAATGACATCTACTGTGAGGCAGGAGGTGAGAGCGGTGCAATCTGGGTGGAAATAAAATGCAGGCCCTTTTCCGCGAGTAGAAAATAAGCGTCACCTGGGGAAGGCTTGTCTTGAGCCAATCAGCGGGAGGAAGAGATGCAGAGGGCGGAGCGGGAGAACCACGCGTCCTTCAATAAATGAAAGAAAAGCTGTGCAGCCCCCCGAAGCGTGCATCTCTGAACACTGAAACTACACACAGGAACGGTAAGAGTTATTTAAATATTACACAGAGTGCTTTGCCGTGACTGAGTATGCAAAAGCTTATGCGCAGGAGAAACCGAGCGCTTTGCCTCTTTCCTGCGCCGTTTGAGCAATAAAAGCGCATGAGCCACTGTGGAAACCTGACTACAAAGGCTAATGGTGGCTGAAGCAAACATCCTCTCGCACAGAAAGCACCAAGTTGGTATAGATGTGTAGACTCCCAGTATGAGTTATCTTTGTAGCAGCACTGCATGAAACGCAAAATGCCTCCCGCTGTAACATGCCCGGGCTCATGTGGTTTGCAAACTGAAGCAAAAACATCGATTAAAAGAAGTGCTGACAGTGGATTCTATGCACCAAACGGCGTCTTGTCAGCACTCTTTTATATACAATGTATCAAACTTTTGTGTCTTGCAGGGCATCATGTCTGACAAGAAGGCGGTGATCAAAAATGCAGACATGTCTGATGAAATGCAGCAGGATGCTGTAGACTGTGCCATGCAGGCAATGGAGAAGTACAACATAGAAAAGGATATCGCTGCCTATGTTAAAAAGGTATGGTGCTCTCTTTTTATGTTGGAGAAATATGACCTTTTGAAGAACTTTTACATCAGCATTGACTTTCATCTTTCTCGTCTTTCCTGCAGGAGTTTGACAAGAAATACAATCCGACATGGCACTGCATCGTTGGCAGGAACTTTGGCAGCTATGTGACACACGAAACTAAACATTTCATTTACTTCTACTTGGGTCAGGTGGCTATCCTGCTGTTTAAGTCTGGCTAAGGCATACACCCTTGTCACAATGTGCATGCTGCCACTTTTCTGCAGACATGCCTACTTCCCAGTCTGCTGCTTTCGTCAATTACTTTTTGCCAACTGCAACACAAACCATCGATCAGTGCTTTAATCATGTCTGCACAGATGATAAGTAGGAAGTCCAAGAATTAGGATCAGTCTGATGGTGGCCCTCGGTCAGCGTTTGTACATCTGTCTTCGTTATCTGTGTTTTTGCTTTTGTGCAAGTTGATTATGGAGTTCATGTAGAGTCCATTATTTCAAACGAGTTTGTTGCAAAATAACTTATTTTTAGCACATTAATATGAGCAACAGAGTTTTTGTTCAAATGCCTTTAATTTCCAGGACTAAAAATGTCAGGACTGTTGCTTGAACCTAATAAAAGCTGTGATATGTGGAGGTTTGTATGTGCTTTAACATTCCTGGTTATGCCTGTGAAAACTTGCAGCGATCCTGTTCTGTATATCTATTTGGTTGCCTGGTATTGTGACGGTTTTTGTCGACAAATCAAATGTTGAGCACAAACCAATTTTGACAATTAAATGGTTCAAATGATGCCTGTGGATGGACTTTCATTTGGTTGTATTGCTTTACTTTTAAATAGTGTTATGCCTCACATCTGACATAGCCTTAACATCACCCTGCTTGGTATTAAGGCTATGACGAGGTGTGGGGAATTTTATGTAAAAAGAATTTAAAACTTAAACTTGCAGTTGGAACTAAAAATACATTAAAGGTGGCATTGCTTTCATTGTACCAGTTTACTATCAAAATAAGGAAATGATAGAAATTCAGGATACATAATGAAAATGCTCACATTAACCAGTGATTTGGCAAAACAAGGTAATTTAAGCTCAAAAGTTTGTTCCGGTTTCAGTTCATTAATACTCTTACACAGCCACTCACAAAGCAGACTAGATATCTTAATAGAAATCTAGTAAATTCTGTATGATGGGCCTAATTTGAGTATTTTTTGATGTGAAAGGATGCCATTAATGGATTTGGCTAGTTTTGGTAAAAAGCAGAAAATGAAACGATAATGGGAGGACATTGGTTCTATAAAACCCAAAAGAGAAATGAGACAGAGGGATCATCTCAGATCAAGGCATTCTAGACTAAAAATCACTTAATTTTAGGGAAACAGTAGTGCAAGTGTGAATACCAGGTGGCGTTGGAGTGACTAGAACATGTTATTTATGACGAAGACAGACAACAGTTGATCCAAAACTTAAAAACTAGACTTAGCTCATTTATTCTTTTAGCAATATCTCAAAATTATCAGAACATATTTAGTTATCTGAAATTAACTAAGTTGAATAATATAAACTGGGTGACATTCTGACACTCCACGCCAGTTGGTGGCGGTTATTTACCAACCGCCACAACAACAAGACGAAGCAGAAGGACGAAGAAAAGTGCTTCCGGGTGATAAACATGTCGGCTCCTGTCGGGGTGTCGGCACCGGTGTTTGGCCGTCCTGTCGTCCCTGCCTTCCCATCCATGGCTCTGTCGGCCGAAGCCGCTCCGTTCAGTCCCGGAGAGTCGGACTGCTCGCCGCTTGACTCTCTGTCGGACGCGAAGAAGCAGTTTTCCCGCTGCGCAGCAAAGCTTCGAGCCCTGAGACAAGACTGCGGCCAGCTGAGAGAAGAGCTCAATCAGCTGTTTGACCAGCTGCTTTCAGAGAACTACAACAGGAGCTGTGAGCTTCCCATCACCATCCGACCAGAGGTAACACCATCTACCAACCAGCAGCCGCTCCTCTTCGGTCATTTGTAAGGGTTTTATGGTTGTTATAAAGCGTCTCGCTTCTTTTTTCCAGGATGTGTGTATTCTGCTAAAGCACACCAGTGGCCTCGTTCCCTTGAATCAAGAACATTTAGTTGTTAAATTCTGTCAACTTGTTCATCACCTCCTCAATCAGCTGAAGGTAAGAACGAGCAAAATTAAAAAATATACTTTACCATGTAGGACTTTGCAAACGTTTTGTCCCGCTGTTTCCTTTTTTATTATTATTTCAAAATCAATTTAAATTGATATATTTGAATTTCTGGCAGTAACTTGAGGTACCTGTTTACTCTTGTCTTATGATGTTCATTTGTCTTTGTTGTTCCTTGGATGGGCTGAATTGAAACTAATTTCGTCAAGCTTCTGTACAATGGCAATAAAGGCAGATTTTGATATTCATCATGTCCTTTTAACATTTTGAATATCTGGAGGTTGAAGTTAGTTTTTCTGCAGTGTGTTGGAATATATTAACTTGTTTTTATTCTGCTTGGATTTTCTCCAGGTTATAATGGATGAACAGACACTGGATGTGCTAGTAAACTATACTGTCAATGCCTTGAAACAGTGCAGTACATGGACCCACTCAGATGTTCTCTTGGCACTTTCCACAGTTGTGTATGGTAATGGATCTCAGTGCCACCAGGTAGATTATCATTGTTCACTGCTTTTTAAACTGTATTTGTTATTTCTATTGCTTTAATTAAAGATTTGAATCTAACAGTGAATCAAAGAGTATCTAAATTCTTATCCTTTCAATAATGTCCCTAACCTTTTTATATTCTTTCATAAACTCCAAAAATATTCCTTAAACAAGTTGACATTTAAACTCAGAGTCTTCAATTTTCATATTTTTGAAGAGTGAAAAATATGTGAAATTTGTCAATAATTTTTCTAACAGAACCAGTCACAGAAATGTTTTCCTGTTTCAGTCATGTCTTGTTCTATTTGCATTGAGATTTTGCTTGTTCACAGCTTGTCAGTGACCTGCTGCGTGAAGATGGAGTCATTCTGCAGTACAGTTCTCCTTCCCAGCCAAATATCGAGTTGAGGCACGTTGCGCTCACCTGCATGGCCAACATGTGCCTCAGGTAGACTTCATGACGGCAAAAATGTTCACATTTCATCACATTATAGACATGGCCTTATATTTATCTCATTTTAGATTTTATGTGGTAGATCAACACAGAATGGTGCTTAATTGTTTCCTAAATGTCTTTATACGTCCATATTTGAAATGTTACTTTTGACTTCTTTTGTGTCATTTTGCCGGATGCCTGCGTGTTTTCTTCTGCAGGATTCCCGGTCAGCCACTTTTGGACGATCAGTACAGAAGTGTTTGTTTCAGACTTTTTCTGAAGACACTGCAGTCACCCAAACCTCCTAACACTGACGATCTCTTCTACTGCATGGTATCTACATCTGGCCTGCTACAATAAGAAAATAGTTTAAAAAATGCATGTTTAGTGATAGCTAACACTTTTTTGCTATATTTTGTTTCTTGCAGGTCATCCAGGCTGCTCTGAAGGGACTTCAGTTCTGTCTGTCAGGTGGGAAGTGGAAATTTGGAGGAGGAGAGGAGCTTGGATCTGTACTGGCTGCACTGAAGGTCGAACAACGAACCATATTTCCGTCTGCATAAATCTGTCTGGTGAAGTCTATTCATTTGAGACCTACTGATTCTTTTTATAGAGGCTCATGTTCCAGGGAGCCCCGGGTTTGAGTGTCGACTGGCCAGAGGTAATTTATCCAGCGCCTCTTTCACAGTGTGAAAGTCTCTCTCCACCAAGGCCTACTGAACCACCAAAAACTTTAGAATCACCAAAGCAGGCTGATAAGACTGGAAAAGCATCAGGAGTAAGAGGAGCCTTGGTTCTTACTGATTCTAGTACTTACAAAGGATTTTTCTGCATTTATTGCAAGGTGTTCACTTTTGTCTTGTTTAAGAAAAAAAAGAGGAAATCGAAAGGAAAAGGAAAGAAGACAAAACCTGATGAAAGCAAAGTGGATGACAGAGAGGAGGAAGATAAAGAAGCGGTGCCTGAAGTCTCCGGAGGCGGAGGGGACGTCAGCAGAAATGATGTGGAAAGCTTAGCCAGACCGTCCGCCTCACTTCTCTACCCGTTCTGGAAGCTGAACAGTTCTGAATCAGAGTTTTCGGACATTGAGGGGAACGCACAAAGCAAGTTAAGGTAAACAGAGGGCTTTTGACATGTCTGATCGTTTGATCACAGGATTCCTTCACTGACTGGAAAGGAAAGCATTTTTTCCAGAAATATAGTATTTCTTATCATCTATCTATTCATCCCTTTTTTTGGTTTTATTTTCTGCCATGAATTTAGTCAACTTTTGTTTTTATATCATAAAAATGATCAGGACAGGACAGAGAAAAATGTGTTGGAACTATGTTTTAATGCCGTTTTTTTTATTCCCATCAACAAACTTTTACATTTTGCCGTTTTAGAGTTTACCAGTGCCGTGTTCGTCAATTAGCTCTGCACTGCTTGCTAGCAGTAGTGAAAGCTGTTGAGAAGAGGACTCTGTATGGTTACTGGTCCTCCTTCATCCCTGACTCTTCTGCTGGTGGACCCCCATCTCTAACTCTCCTTACAATTATACTAAAAGACCCCTCACCAAAGGTACTGCCAGTCACAAATATTTGCTTTGGTTTTCATCAGGATGTGTGAAACATTACACTTCGTGTTTAATTCATGTATTCTTTCTTATTCTAGGTGCGACTGTGTGCGCTTCAGGTGTTGTCGGCCATCTTGGATGGCTCCCGGCAGTTTCTGGCTGCGGCTGAAGACACAACATCACCTCGAACGTCTTACACCCCGTTCTCCTTCATGCTAGCTGCTGCAATCAGAGAGCTGCACCGCGGCCTCAGCCTGGCTCTCCTGGCTGAAACGTCCTCTCAAACACTCACACAAGTCATAAAGGTGGGCAAGCTGATTTATCATTTAATGTGTAGGCAGCTCTTACAAGCAGGTATTTGTGAATGAGTTTGTCCTAATAAGAAAAAGATTCTTAATATCCAGACTGCTATTCACAGTGTTTGCAATCAATGCAGTAAGTCTGTTTTGAGTTTTCTCTAGATAAATAACTTGACTTTACAATTTAATGTATTTGTAGAGTTACACTTTGTCCACAGTTGCATTCTGCCAAAAATAAATATTTAACACATCCGTACAACAATTTTTAGCTCTGTAGTACCTCGCAGTTACTCATCTCATGTTTGATTTTCCATATATATATATATATATATATATATACATACATCTTTTTTTTTATTGAAATGCATTGTTAGTACAATGCATTAAAAATAAATACAACTATTAAAAGCAACTCTTACTAGAAATGAAAACCACCAATTTATTTATTTTAAATAGATATTCAGCATAGGTGTAACTTTTGTTGAAGGAAAACTTATGTGACTGAGACAGTGCTGCAGTCACGGAGTATCTCCTCCTCTGTCTGTTAGTGCCTGGCGTTCCTGGTGGCCAACGCTCCCTATCATCGCCTCAGACCTGGCCTGCTGAGCCAGCTCTGGAAACAGATTCGTCCTTATGTGCGCCACAGAGGTCAGCACCTCATCTCAATGACCTATCTAGCTTTTTAAAGTTTCTCTCTGACTGTAGGAATGCTCTGTCTACAGATGTGACTGTACGCGGGTCTGTGCTGAGACTGTACGGGGCGATAGTAACGGCTCAGGCCCCCCTCCCTGAGGTGCAGCTTCTTCTCCAGCAGCCAGAAAACCTCGGCGGTGGCAGCATCTCCGGCTCAGTAACACCGCAGGACTCTGCTCTCAGCTGGAGACACAGGAACGGAGCGGCCTCGCCTGCTCGGACATCAGCAGCTTTCTCCCAACAAAACTCAAGCACACATTCCCCCCAGCTTCCTCACACACCAAGAGAGGAGGAGAAGTCGTCACCGTGGCTCCTGAAGCTGTGTGTTTCTCTGGTGACTCAGCCCAGAGAGGAGCAGTCAGACAGTGAGGGAGCTGGAGGGGGTGCTGCTTTAGAGCCCTCTCCAGTTCGACTAGAAGCTCTGCAGGTAAAGGTTATGGAAACAATTTGTAAACGCTCTAAAGAAGCGAAACATATAATTTCTCAAGATATGTTTTTTTTTTTTCTTTTTTCTTTTAGGTTTTGTCCCATCTGGTACGCGGTTATTTCCCTCTTGCTCAATCAAGCCTGTATGAGATCGGGCAGGTGAGCGTTCGGTGCCTTGAGGAGACAGATCCCTCCATACAGCTACACAGTGCAAAGGTAAAGCTGTCTGCCTCAGCTGCAAGTATTACACGTGGTCACAAAACTACAATAAGCAAAGGACCTTTGGGGTTTTGTTGTATTTTTTTAGCTACTTGAAGAGTTTGGTGCAGGAATAATCCAGCAGTACAGAGCTGAGAACAGTGTTCCTGAAAGCTCTAAGGTTCCTGTGAACCAGGTAAGAACTTTTCTATGGTCTTGGGGTGCAACTATTATCTTATTAATCGATTATTAACATATTTTTCATCAAGGCATTCAAGCCTTTTATATGTAATATTAGAGATGCATTAAAATGAAAATAAACAATTCAGATCCTTTTTAAATAATAAAACTTTAAAAAATGCAGTAGCATAGCATTCCTTTAGTGAATTTTAACTGGGTGAAGCTAAAACTATGCTGCTTGAAGAGTTTTCAGCAAAACATATTGACAACAAGGCTGTTTTTTTTTTTTTTTTTTTAATGAAAAATATGCGTATTTTATACAATTTTGGCTTAGTTACTGCTCTGAATTTGAGCAGTCTTGTTTGAATCTGTATACTCCAGTTGATTATTAGCCGCTTACTAAATTAGTATTCCCCAGTGAAGATAGATTTTAGAGTTTGTTGAAAAAACTGAAGGCTCAGCTTTTCAAAAGATTAAACATTATGTTGCGATGGGCTACAGGACACTTCCACAATCACACAAGTTTAAAATGAATTAAAATAAATGACATCCAAGTTACCTGTGATGGACCTTATGTCAAACATTCAGCTTGGATTGTGCTCATATCATTTTAGCCACCTGTGGAACGTGTCCTAATGCGATGTTTCTGCTTGTAGGTGGTGGAATTTTGGTTAGAAGTGTTGAGTGGGCCACTAAATGCAGCACTACAAAACGAACAACATCCCACGCTACAAGCAAGCGCCTGTGACACACTCGCCTCCATCCTGCCACAGGCCTTCGCTCAGCTGCCTGTGAGTTTCTCCTTTGATCACCTTGTAATTTTCTGAAGAGAAAATTGAAATTCCTCCAGTTATATCTGTAATCTTGTTTTCCAGGATAAAACCCAGCTGATGTGTATCACCGTGCTGCTGGGCCTGACCTACATTGAGAACTATCTGGTGAAGACTGCAGCTGTCAGGGCTTTGGGAGTTTACATTTTGTTCCCTTGTTTGAGAGAGGCAAGTAATTGGTAAAGATCAGCATCTGTGCTGTTAGGAAAAACAGTCATCTGAATGTTTTCAGATATTCTCTTATTATATCCTTCTCTCAGGATGTGATGTTTGTGGCTGATACTGCAAACATTATCCTCGCTGCCCTTGATGACCGATCTACAAACGTCCGTGCAAAAGCTGCGTGGTCTTTGGGAAACCTCACAGACACACTTATCATTAATATGTAAGACTGCTTGGGTTCATAAAGCAGAGAAAATAGGGTGAAAAGTCTGGAACTTGATCTTAAATCAGCAGCAACATACTTAAAGATGGACATTACTGGATATTTCAACTGAACACTCAATAAAACAGATTTTGGAATCGATTGGTTTGGAACCTCAACTGTATAAACATTTTATTTATGCATCAAATTCTTGTTGTTTGTTGTATCATAATTCCATCCTGACCAAAAAACACTTCAAATTCATCAATAAAAACTGAGAATTAATTACCTTCATGGCAATAATAATTGTAAACGTCTGGACCTGATCTGTATCTTTCTTTATCTTCAGGCAGAATGTAGGTGTGGATTTCCAAGAAGAATTGTCCGACATGCTTCTGCTGAAGATGCTGCAGGCAGCCACTCAAGCAACTGCAGACAGAGACAAGGTGAAAAGAAAAAAGAAACGCATTCACTCAGATTTACAGTAGTAACCCCAGATCTCCTGAGGGCATCGTGTTCAAACTAATATGTTACCTTGTTTTTTTCTCCTCTAACCTTTCAGGTGAAGTGCAATGCAGTGCGAGCACTTGGAAATCTGCTTCATTTCCTGCGTCACAGTCAGATGACTCGGCCTGTTTTCCAACGCCCTCTGGAAGACGCGGTTCGTGCTCTGGTCAAAACCGTCCAATCAGAAGCAGCTATGAAAGTCAGGTGGAATGCCTGCTATGCACTGGGAAATGCGTTCAGAAATTCCTCCTTGCCGCTTGGTAAATATTTTTTCTTAATTTTCTCTTAGAGATTCAAGTGAATATTATTCACTTTCTGCCTGTTTTTATACTTTCAGTTGGGCCTCAACTGCTTCTAAAAACTGTCATTTTCAAAAACACTTAAATGTTTTTTGGCAATAGGTTAATGTTTTTCGGTGTCTGGAAAACAAACTGTTTCAAAAACCTTCTTTGTAGAGGTGCACTGCGCCGTTACCTAGCAACCTCAGTGATCCCAGTCTGTCACGTTTGGTTGTTGACTTGCCAATCAGAAACCATTTGCTACATTCCCGTTGGCTGTGCAGGAGGCTCAATTTCTGCTTTTCAAAGATATGGTTGTATAATTACGCATCGGCTTTCAGCAATTTTCATCTGCTGAAACTTGCTGAAATGTTGAGTTGGCGGGTCGTGTCTAGCAGAAGCTGACTTGGATGTAAAGTCACAAGACGTCCTTTAAAAAAAACAGCTAATTCTGAAAGGAGCTCAAAATATTCAGAACTGATCAA
Source organism: Poeciliopsis retropinna (assembly GCA_010277075.1). Classification (NCBI taxonomy): domain Eukaryota; kingdom Metazoa; phylum Chordata; class Actinopteri; order Cyprinodontiformes; family Poeciliidae; genus Poeciliopsis; species Poeciliopsis retropinna. The sequence continues at coordinate 7,905,125 of VMRM01000024.1, read as the reverse complement.
ACAAAAATCTCATTATCTAAGAATGATTTTGTACAAAAAATTTAATAAACATGCTTTGTATAGCCCATAGACCTTTCCTAACCTAATTGAAGGGAGCATCATAAGTCCCATTTTAGGAGTAGCTAATGATTTAGATCTAAGTCTAAATTTTAGCAATAACTTTGTCTTTTAGTTGTTGGATTTTGCTGATGTCAAACATTACAGGTGGCCATTATTTCTTTCTTTATGCAGAGACGGCTCCATGGTCTCAAGATGCCTTCTCTGCCCTCTGCCATGTGGTCACCTCCTGCAAAAACTTCAAAGTCCGCATCAAGTCGGCCGCCGCCCTTGCGGTGCCAGCCCAGCGCAGCTGCTACGGTGACACAAAGCGCTTCAGTTGCGTGTGGCGCTCTCTGGCCACAGCCCTGGAAAACAGCGAAGATGCAGTCGACTTTCTGGAGTACCGCTACAGCGCCAGCCTGCGACACACGCTCTCTGAGGCTCTGCTGCACCTGCTCAGCCTCTGCACGCTGCAGGACATGCCTGAACTCAGCGCGTCGTTGGTCGGGGAGGAGGGCACGGGCATCAGAGAGCATTTAATCAAGTATCTGAAAGAAGAGGAAGGAGAAGGAAAAACAGGAGGAGAAGATGAAGCAGGAGAAGAGAGGAACTCTGGGGAGGAGAGTGGGCAACTGCAGCAAAGACTGGGTCGACTCCAGGAGACTCTTGTCAGACTTAAGAGCCTGAAATTGAAGAGGAAGGAGGGGAGCAGAAAAAGGATGTGGTGGTTCACTTCCTCGAGGATCTGTTGAAGATATGTGAGGAGTTTTAGAAATTTACTTTAACCTGAGTTTAAAGTAAATTAAACTTTATTTTAAACTCAGTAAAGTTAATTTACTGAGTTCCCTATAAAAGTTGAGGGAGGAGAAGATCCTCAAACCTGACCCCCAACTCAGAAACAGGGTTTCTGGCAGGTGAAAAAAGCCTCACTGGAACTCAAAAATATGCTCGTGTAAACCTGAAATATAAATATGTTTGAAAATAACAATCTTTTTGTGTCAACATTTGAAGTAAAAATGTAGGTTTTGTGCAGGTTATTTTATTTTTTGTTTTCCCTTTGATTTCTATACTGCTACATTGTTTTCTATTGTTTTTAGTTAGTAAAAAAACACTTGTACTTGCCTAAAATTTTTGACCTGTATTTTATCATAGTCACAATTGACTAATTGAAGTCAAGTCACCAAATTATTCAATGACACTTTTTGGAAACATTAGTATTGGTATCTGCAATACTAGCCTTGTATTTACTTGATTTCGGGTAATACCAGAGTTCCCAATATTGCACACACCTATATGAAGCACACTACATTGTCTTTGGCTAGATATATGACTGAGAGTACAGATATATTTTACATCTCTTGTATTATTGTGTGATTTCAGCTGTCTGAAAGTAATTTGATACCTTTGTTGTTGTTTTTCTGATTCTTCCAAATTTTTCTTCTGTCACAAAACTATAGTGCCTTGCAAAAGTATTCAAACCCCTTAAACTTTTTGACAGAGCCACTTGTGTGAAGGGTAGTTTGTTTTCAATTTTATTTTTGTAAATACAAGTTTAAAAGCGGTGGTGTGTGTGTCTGTGTGTGCGCGTGAGTGCAGGTGTGCGTGTGTGTATTATGGCACCCTCTATCTAATGTGATTAAGGTCCAAACTAAGTTTTGTGTTTTGATATGGTGCCTTTAATGATGAAAAGTACAATGTACATCATTAAATGTCTCCTGGATTGTTGGGGTAAGTTGCTCTTAGAGGATACTTTGATCATGGCAGGATTTTTTTCAGGGAAAATAGTCTTTTCTCAAATGTACAAAGAGCTGTGGAAAAATATGTTTAACCCAGTTCTATCAAATTCTGGTACTTTCTGCAGAATGTCAAATTTTTCAACATTTTGACATTTTGTCATCACGATGCCACCAAAAGTCTGTGTCTGCCCCACAATGTGGTAACACTTAAACTAAAAGTTTTTGTTGCCGATTCAATTACATGTACTTGTTTATAGCTTGACATTTCTTTTAACTGTATTTTTTTTGGGTTGTATTTGTTGCCGCCTCTCAGGCCAGAATTCCCTTGAAAAACATGTTTTTAATCCCAGTGGGGTTTTATCCTGTTTTTTTATAAAGGTTAAATTAAAAAAATGTGTATTAATTGTTGCGTTTCGTCTGATCAGTCTTCGCAGAAATCAATTATTAATTCAAAGTGCCACCATAAAAGAACCAAAGCAGAAATGTTTGACGGAAAACTTCTAAACCACTTGTGTAGTACCAGCAGTGGCCACCAGGGGGAAGAAGAGGCTGAAATGCGTATGAACCGGATGTTGATTGTCTTTCCGTGGATCTTTCACAGACCACGCTGCTGCCACACCAATGGACACATTCGAGCTGTTTAGGAAACTCGGAGCCGGGGCTAAATTTGACTTAAAGAGATTTGGTCAAGATGCTGCTCGGTTTAAGGTACTCTCGATAACAATTCTCGGCGGACGTAGTAGCTAACACTAATAGTCGCTGCTCATGTTGGCTAGCAGTGATATCTGTTGCTTCTCTGGTTTCTCTTCCCTTTTGATGATTAGCTGTGGTATTACTGTACAAGCCACTATGGTAACAGCAGAACCTGCATATGCTCTGACCCATTGTGTAGGTGGCCAGGTCTCAGGGCAGAGAAACGTCGCTGGATTCTCTGTCTGCGATCAACTACTTTGGCACAGGAGCAGCTAATGGAGCCCAGAGCAGAACCCAGAGAGCGGATGAGGAGGGCATCGAAAGTGGAGACTTTGAAGTAGGAGGCAAAAGAAAACGCAAAGAGCAACCGGGAGAAGTGAGACATAAAAGCAAGAAGACGGAAAGGAGCCGGATGGAGGAGGACGGTAAAGAATCCATGCTGGTTTCTCAGGCATTTTTTTTATTGTTTTATATTTTAGGAGTGACAATATTCGATAATCAAGAAATAGTTTTAATTATGAATTAAGGCATTTATACATACAACTACAGAAGTACGTTTTTTTTTAAACAGCTTTGTACTTCTAGAGATTAAAAGTTTTGTCCATTCTTTGTGAAACAGCTCAACCTCAGTCTTATTGGATGAATAGCTTCTGTGAAGCACAGATACAGCTCTGTCTGTATCCAAAGTGTCCATCACTTTGACCGAGAGATCTGACTTTATATAAAAATGTGAAGTGATGCTTGTAGCAGCTTGTCTTACTGTAGGTGCAACTTTGATCATGTAAAGTTAATTTTTCAGAGAATAAGCTCTCTTCTCTGTTTTTAGCTCCAGCTTGTGATGAACCATTGACTGAGACCAAGAGAGGCGGTATCACCTCGACCTCCTCATTGGAGAGAAAGATCCAAAACGTACAGAAGGATGGGACGGAGAAATTCTCACTCAAGAGGCTGAAGCATCTTCATCAGGAAAAGGTCTCCTCTCACTGAAACCCCCAGAAAGAGATTTTTGTATAAATTGGATGTCCAGGAAAAGAACTCTACACTCCTTACGGCTTTTTTTTTTCTTTCTGGGTTTGGCTTTAAGGTGAATCGCATTCGTGCGCAACACCGTATAAACGTCCATGGGAGCGATGTGCCCGACCCGGTTTGCTCGTTTGAGGAGCTTCAGTCAGAGTATCATCTTAACCCACGCGTTCTTCAGAACCTCAAGGATGCAGGACTGAACACACCAACGCCCATACAGATGCAGGCCATACCACTCATGATGCATGTGAGTTAAAATACTTTGCGATTGGCCAATCAGAGCATGGATCTCATTATTTTTGATCTGAGATTATTTCTGCTGGTCTGGTTTCTCTTTTAGACTCGGGAGCTGTTAGCATGCGCTCCGACCGGATCTGGAAAGACTTTGGCCTTCTCTCTTCCGCTGCTTGCCCACTTGCAGCAGCCTGCAAACCTGGGCTTCAGAGCTCTGGTCATCTCCCCGACCAGAGAACTGGCCAGCCAGGTACACACACAGATTGTTTCTACCCCAGTCAAGATAACAACAAAACAAAATTTACTGGATGATAAATCATCTCTGAAATTATTGTGGTAAACAATAATATTGTTGTTTAGAGACCATTTTCAAGCATTATATTGATAATAGCATAATAACATAAGTTCACTGTCTCAAAGACTAAGACACTTTAATTTTGTACAGAACACTCCACACTGAAACTGGAAGATACTTTATATATCCAAAATAACACAGAAACAAAAACAATTAGCGCTCAGCTTTGTTGTGTTGTGTTCAGACCTACAGAGAGCTGCTGCGCCTGTCAGACGGAGTCGGTTTTAGAGTTCATATCATCGATAAAGCTTCCCTGGCAGCTAAGAAGTACGGTCCACAGTCAAATAAAAAATATGGTGAGTGGTCGCAAATGTTGACTTCTGGAAATATTGAGATTTGTCATTTTTGTTTCTTATTAAATCCTATGAATTTTTTTTTTTTTTTTTTTTTGTGCAGACATACTCGTCAGCACTCCCAACAGACTGATCTACCTTCTCAATCAGGATCCTCCAGGAATCAACCTGAGCAGGTATTATTTATCACACTTCTAATTTTCTTAATTTAACATCTGTCTTCACTCTGAACACGTCTCTTGTTTCTCAGTGTGGAGTGGCTGGTTGTGGATGAGTCCGATAAGCTTTTCGAGGACGGGAAGACGGGCTTCAGGGAGCAGCTGGCAACCATTTTTCTGGCATGTTCTAACGCCAAGGTGCGCAGGGCTTTTTTCAGCGCCACCTGCACGCCGGAGGTGGAAAAGTGGTGCCGCCTGAACCTCGACAACTTGGTTTCTGTCAACATCGGACACAGGTAGCACTCTGCCAGTAGAACTGAATACCTCTTTGTGTTTTAACATAATAATGCTGTAAAACATTTTCAGAAATACAGCGGTGGAGACGGTGGAACAGGAGCTACTGTTTGTCGGGGAGGAGAACGGAAAACTTGTGGCCATGAGGGACATCATCAAAAAAGTAAGGAGTGCTTTTTTGTATTTTTGAACCTTTTGTTGGTGGAGTGAAGCATGTTTTCCTCTTTGTGCTCCAGGGTTTCCTGCCTCCCATGCTGGTGTTCGTTCAGTCCATAGAGCGAGCGCGAGAGCTTTTCCACGAGTTGGTGTATGAAGGAATCAATGTTGACGTGATCCACGCAGAACGAACACAGCAGCAGGTAGAAACACACACATTCTTACTGACTAGCCATCTGTTATTTGATCCTTTCATTCTCAATTAGCTGCCCATCCATTCATCCATAAGTTTATCTATCTTTCCATCCTTCTCCTTCAATATTTGTTCTATTATTTTTATTTATTTATTTTTTATTACTATAAATAGAAATTCTGCTCCTAGAAAGAACGTGGCTTGTATTAAACAGGCTGCTGCAGGACTCCAGCGACATTAACTAGTGTTACTTTACAGCTAAGCAGCAAACAATAACTGCATTTGATCATATTTTTAAAGATATTATTGTTTGATGCTCTCATGGATCTAAGAGTCGGTGAAAAATAGTAAAAGTCATAAAGAATTTCTTAGTGTCATGTTAAATGAAAATACTATAAATACAACTGAAAAAAAATAATCGGATGGTTAATGGTGTGATAATAGTGCATTGTTTCCATATATCCATCTGTTTGTCAGTCCGTTAGAATCAGCCTTTACCGTCATTGTACAGAAAAACAATGAAATTTGTTTCAACCTGCATGTCTGTCCATGTATTTATCCATCTGTCCTTTCATCTGTCCACCACTATTAAGTCTGGAAAAGTTTAGAGTCTAACCAAGTAAGCAGTGCTGGAAGCCCAGCATGGTTCATGGCGTCCTGTCTGGCTGTTGCGTTTCAGAGGGACAACGTGGTGAACAGCTTTCGCTCCGGGAAGATTTGGGTGCTGATCTGCACGGCTCTGCTTGCCAGAGGAATCGACTTCAAAGGAGTGAACCTGGTGCTGAATTACGACTTCCCCACCAGCGCCGTGGAGTACATTCACAGAATCGGTGGGTTCATTGGAGGACTACTGTTCAGCAATGTTTTTTTATTTGACTTTGAGATTGTCTAAAGTTACCACATTAGTCAAGTATTTTGTGGCAGTGTAAATTATGTAGAATTTATTAAATACTTTTTCATTCTTGTGTTTTTTTTTTCATGAATCTCTTTCTATCCCTCAGGCCGTACTGGTAGAGCTGGACATCAAGGAAAGGCCATCACTTTCTTTACAGAAAATGACAAACCGTTGTTGCGCAGGTACAAAATAAATCGATTAAGTTTGAATAACCAGGAGGGAAAGCTTGAGTTGAATGTTATGTACATTCTGTAACCTAAGCTGCTATGGAGGATTGACAAGATAAAGGCTGTTTTCCCTTTTTTTTCTTTTCTTTTCTAACATGTATGTTTTTCTCATCTGAACAGCATTGCTAATGTTATAAAACAAGCTGGGTGCCCTGTGCCAGACTACATGATTGGCTTCAAAAAGATCCACAGGTAAGTGGGATTTGTGATTATAACCAAACCAAGCTGTATATCAATTACCCAAAGTACGGCCTGCAGGGAACCCCTTACTGTATTAAGTTTTGATCATCATACTTTGGATATTTTGTTTTTCTTTCAGCAAAGTAAAGCGAAGACTTGAGAAGAAACCTCCCAGTAGGAGCACCATTTGCACAACCCCTCGCTTCCTCTTGAAGAAGAAAGTCAAAGCTGAGAAAAAGGAACATAAGAAGGAGTCAAACAGCAAACAGAAAGGAGAAAACGGGCCTCAGACAGTACAACAGCAGGGCAAGAAGAAGAAGGAGACAAAAGGAAAAGTTCAAAAAGCAGGACAGAAAAAAGAAAAACCTAAAGCGGCAGCTCAGAAAGGAGGATCAAAATTAGCAGGGGCCAAGTTAAAAAAGTAAGCACAAGCTTCACCGGTTGATGGCTGAAGAGTAGTTCATGAACACCTTAGCGTTCAAATAAATGAATCACTTTCACCAAAATTGCTTATATAAAAACATTAAAGGACTTGTGAATAATATTAAAACTTCAAGACTAACTATATAAGAGCTACATGTAATAATAATGTTCTTTGTCTTTTTTTTAAATCAGGAAAAACAGATAAAAAATTTACAAATGGACAAGAGGACGGTGGTTTGGTGTTACAGTGGACTTTATTTTCATGAACATTCTGTTTAATGGTTTCACAGTTACGGACTTTATATTCAGAATAAAGAAAAAAACTTTTATACTTTGTTATTTTGCAGCCTTTTATTTGTTCATCCATGTTGTCATTAAAAACCTGTCTTATCAACATTATCAGGAATTGCACTGTTTGGTGTTTGTGTTTACAGATTTGTTAGAATATCATTGAAAATTTTATTTATTTCAGTAACTGACTTCAAAAAGTGAAATCTATAGATTACAAAGAGTAATATGCTTACAACTTTTCTATTACTTTAGATTATTATGGTTTACAGATAATTAAGACTTTTAATAAAGTTACAAGTGCTGTTGCTGAAACACTGGTTGTTTAGAGTGCTGCTTCAATCTATATTCCAGGAAGGTTAAGTGGAAGGAAAAAGTGTTTCAGAAAAATTTGCATAAGCAAAAGAACCATGGGAAGGTTATGAAGCAAAGCCCCCAGTAAACCTTTTTTGAGTTTTATGATTTTAATTAAATTTGTAAAATAAATCATAATAAAAGATGCCTTATGTTAAACAAGGAGGACTGAAAGGATGTTGGCAATTAGAGTTGGGCTGGAATGAGATTTAGAATCGGAAGGAAGATTAGACGGAGGATTGCATGGAAAATTGAAAGATGAGTGGAAAGCAGGGTTCCCTCCAATCCACATTCTAACCCTCCTTCCAAATTTAATTCCAACTCTCCTTTTTGGTTTCTGGAGGTCATTTAATCCTTTATTTTGGATTTTGCCTGTTGTTTTTCTCAGTCATTTTATGCCCATATAATAGCACAGTGTGCAGCATCTGTGTGTGCTTAAGACAGTGAGTGAGAAAAATTTAAATCCAAGGAAAAAGTATTAGGTTTGTATTAATTAAACTAAAGAAATTGGAAAAATGTGACAGGCTGCTTTAACAAAGGACTGTTTCCTGCCCACAGCAGTCACAGATTGATTATCTCCATGACAGGCCACACTGATGCAGTGATTAGTGTCGAACGAGCCCTGATCATATTGAGAGCTTATAGTGGACATGCGAACAGGTCTCATTTTTAAAAATTCTGTTTTTATTCGTTGTATGAAATATTCCAAAGTTTGAGAAAGTAAGTCTTTGAGTATCTATTTGCTGTACGCCATAATAAAGTTTTAGTTATTCACTTTAATTACAGGAATAAATTTACTTCTCTAAATTCTAATTTATTGAGACAGGCACCAGCACGTGATAAAAGAGGGCGCTACCATTAGGCCCCTTTGTGATATCGCGACAATGCCTTGAGATCTCGCCCTTGCATTATACTGTAGGAAACCCCACCTGCTCTTCCTTTCTCAACATGGCACCGAAGGCGAAGAAGGAAGGTTTGTGAATCCTAAAATTGTGAATGAATAAATCGCACATTTTGTGATTATAATGCCTCGAACAGTAAACACAGACGATTCGTTTGAAAGTATATATCAGCGGCGACGTAACAGATCTAGTTTCACAGTTGCCAATTTGTTAAATATAGTTGTGATTTACATTGAGAATGTAGTAGAGGGATTGTAGCTAAGCTAACATGAGCGCTGATGTTGCCGACAAAACGTGGTCTACTTAGTCATTAATTTAACTTCTTTTGCCTACTCTGTGATGGATTTGGTATATAAAAAAACGTTTCTGACTATATATTGCTAACCGTTTGTTTAAACATCAGTCATGTTTTGCTGTTAGCATGAATTTTAGCAACACGAGCGGCTTCAGTGTGGAAATGCTAAACTGCCGGGTGGCCGTCAACATTTACGTGAAACTACCCAGTGTGGTTTGGGGATTTTAGTTGAATCTTGGAGAATTAATCATTTGAACTCAATTACGAAATTTAGCATCCATGTTAATGTGCACATTTTTGTTGCTGTATGACTTTAAGTGAAGACTGCAAATTAGACCTTTTGAAGGTTAACTTGTTTGATTCTGATGTTTTTGAAATTTCTATTCTGAAGAGAAAAGTTGTGTTCAGGCAAATTTTGTAGCCTAAATCTTAAATATATTCAGAAACGAGACTTTTCTCAATGTCCAAGTTCTGGCCTGCACTTTCACATTCAGCATTTAACTAAATTTGTTTTGTTTTTTTTTGTTGCTTTTTTTAGCTGTCCCTGCCAAAACAGAGGCCAAGTCAAAGGCTCTGAAGGCAAAAAAGGCTGTGCTTAAAGGCGTACACAGCCAAAGGAAGAAGAAGATCAGGACTTCTCCCACCTTCCGTCGCCCTAAAACCCTCCGTCTTCGCAGACAGCCCAAGTACCCTCGCAAGAGTGCTCCTCGCAGGAACAAGTAAGTTTTTAGATCTTCAGCGAAGAAAAGGCCAACTAATACACGGTGCACATGATGGTAAATGCGATCAAAGTATGAAAAATCATGAGTCCAATTTTATTAACTACTGATGCACCTCAGTTAATGTACTATTTTAATTTAGTCTGTTTTGTTTTAAAGCTTTTTCTACTTTAAATAATCGAATGTTAAATGTATTTTTTAAATTATCTTCCAGGCTGGATCACTATGCCATCATCAAGTTCCCCTTGACAACAGAATCTGCAATGAAAAAGATTGAGGATAACAACACTCTTGTATTCATTGTGGACGTCAAGGCCAACAAACATCAGATCAAACACGCTGTTAAGAAGCTGTATGACATCGATGTCGCCAAAGTCAACACACTCATCAGGTAAGACATCTTGGTCCAGGCTGTGCTTTTGATTTCCATTATGAAATATTGCATATATATGCACTCTGCTCTTTAATATAGATCCCAATATGGGTCATATATGATTTCAAATAACTGTAAAATGACTTTCACGGAATACTTTTGCTTATGTTTACTCACATTATTTGTTCAGGCCTGATGGTGAGAAGAAGGCCTACGTTCGGCTTGCGCCAGATTACGATGCATTGGATGTTGCAAACAAGGTGAGTTTTATTCTAGCAGGCCGATATGTTTTATTTCATAGACCTCTGTATTTTGTAACTCTGTGCATGTGATGTAAACATTATTTTGATCTGAATGTTTGTGATGCATTCAAAGGAACCACTGATGCCAGATGCTGCAGTTTTAGATAAACTACTTTTAATGAACATTTTGTAATTTATGCATTTTTCTTTTTTTCTTTTGTAGATTGGCATCATCTAAACTGGCTGAATATAAGTGGAAGAATAAATATTTGTAAAAACTAACTTTGTGTCTTTGTATGCTTTGAGATGTTACCAAACCTTTTCTGTATATTACACACTTGCAGTTATTGACTGGTAGGAAACTAAAGTTTTATGTTCTTGTATTTACACATAGAGATTGGCAAATTGCGAGACTATTTTGATGACTTTTCTTATGAAATTTTAATGCCGTTATGTTTTTTGCACTTCTGTTTATGTAGGCGTGGGTAATATGTTGAAAGATAACATGATGAAAATGTCTTAAAGCAAAGATCATGGTATCTAAGTAGATTCATAAAATAACCTCTGCAAAGTATTTTTTGTTGTAATTTTAGACAAAACAGTTTGAAAACTAAAAGGCTTAACAAAATTTTTGTTGCAAGTTCCTCAAAACTTTCTAGTCATGTTAAACTTAATTTGAAAATACTAAGTTAGCTTGAGCTGTTTTCATAAACCCAGGGATTTTAAATGAACTCCCAAAAACCCTTAAGGTAAACCCCAGTGATAAATTGTAATATATTCTATAACTCTCTAAACATGCCACAAATATTTAGATTTGTGGTATGCAAATGGTTTCCAAAATCCAGTTAAAACAGATTATAGATTTTCAAAAACCCACAATAATGTGATGGATTTACATTGTGTATATTTGGACAAATGACATTCACATTACCTTTTGAGTTTTATTGGTTTAATATAATAAAATTGTTACAGTATTACAGTAGATTCTGAAAGAAATTATGGATTTAATGACAAGGTTATTATTGCACTAGTTGAAGATTGGCTATTGCACATTCTTATACAAGGAAAAAAAAGTGACTACTTTCAGACTGAACTGAAGAGTGATTCACATCTTGAGTAAATCTTTTGGCCTTGTTTCAATTTATATGAAATGGCCACAAAATGGCTAAAAGTAAAGCCTTTCTGCTTACATTTTTACAACACATTTTTCTTCTTGGCGCCATGTTGCCTCATGACAAAAATGTTCGAACTGTGCCTTTAACAAGGCCTCTGCAGATTGGGCACTTCCGCAGGGATGGTGCACACTCCTTGCACACTACTAGGTGACCACATGGGATGAAGACGATGTTCACCTCTTTGTCCATACAAACTTTGCAGGTACGCTCCTCCTGTAGGCGCCGCAGCTGCTCCTCCATTGGTAGGTCTGTGGAGTGAGAGAAAGTTTCAGTCAAGTCTGCTCATAAGAACCCAAACCTATCTTCACAAAAACTAAACACTGTAAATCACAAATACAATTGCATCACCTAGTGTTATGTAGTGACAGTACATTTGTTCTGTATAAAGCAAACTTATTTTATTGGTAGTTGGAGTTCTTTGCAATTTAAATATATAAAAAATACAGGATGCACTTTTCTTTGAAATTCAATACAAAAGCTGACAGATCACAAATGTTTAAAAAAAATCCTTAATGCTCAAGTTTGATGGTTTTTACATTAACTGCACATCAATCTTATCACTGAAATGCAATTTAAAATGTGGATTATCAGTAATTCAGAACATGACACTTATTAGTCTTTAAGAAGGAAACTGGATGACTTCTCATTTCTAGATGTTTAAGCCTTCAACTCTGAAGCCTTTTAAATAAGATGAAAAAGCATTTTTTGGAACCATTACTAAGTTCTTAACACCACCTCTGCTATATACGAGATCATTTTCCTTGTAGAAATGTTAGAAAATTAGGTTGAATCTTTATTACCTGAAAGATCTTGGCTTGGTGAAGAAGCTTCATTCGACTGAGCTAAAAGGGAAAAAAGTGTCAAAGTCAGGCTTTGATGAAAAACAAAATAAAAACAAAATGTGCTTTCAGAGTGAAATCCTGACTTTGAGTTTCCTCTTACTAGAGTCCATTTCAATTTTTTTTTGAAAATTTTACAATTGAAGTTGACCTCTGAATCCTTTTAATAATCTTTGTGGGAAATAAATGTTTCCCAAATTTTTCTTCACCAGAAATTGTATTTGTTACATTTTCCAGAAAAGTTCAGATTTTATTTTTTTAATAATTATTTATACCAAATGAATGTTTTAGTATTTCTATAATTATATATATTTTTAAAATACAACAAAAAATCAAATTATTTCATAGATCAAAATCAAATATTTTACGACTAGATATCTTCAATCAGGTCTGGATTATTTTACATTAATGACATTTATTTTAAGCCGTTTGTGATTCAAATGTCAAGCATTTGAATCAATGCTGGTTTCAGCATTCAAACCAGTTTGAAATTGAGTGGATTATTTAAAATTTATATCTAAACACTGAATCTGTGAAATGACCCTTTTCTGAATCAATGCGACATTTATAATTAATTTGAAACCTAAAGCAATGGTTTTGTGCAAACGAAAGATAATGATCAAAAAAAAAAAATCAACATTTCTATAAAATCAAAGCGTGTTCAAAGTTGAAAAATGATGCAGCTAACATCCATACTTCTCAGGTCTGTGTTGGTGTCCTGTGGTGAAGTCATACCCATGAGGTCTCTGAGCAGGTGGACATCGTTTTTCTGGATCCAGTTGCGGAACACCTCGGCGGCAGCGTTTCCTTTGTTGAGGACGAGCTCGATCAGCCTGGCAGTTTGCTGCTGGGCGGAGGTCTGGGCCAGGAGGCCGCTGTAATCCTCAGAAGCTGCAGGTGAACAGGGACCAGTCAAAAAACTAAAGCTTACAAGAACCAGCAGAAGGTTCAGCTAAATTCACAAAATCTTTCCAATATGTCAGCTGCTCAATGTGGATTAATATTAACTCTATTAATTGATTCCTACAATTTCAAAGATCTGTCTATATAATTATATATTTAAAAAAATACAAGTCTATATTAAATTAGATAAACAGAAGGTTAACGTACATAACACATTTTGCTCTCTTAAATGCTCCAACACCGGCTCGACACTCTTCAGACGCTGAACCAATGCCGCCTGATGCCTCTTCACAAATGTAAAACCATCTAAAATGACAAAAAAATTTCAAAAACATTATAAAATTTTTGTTCAACAGCACGGAAGCAGCACATTTCTCAGTTATAATTATAAATCAGAGCTCGCACCTGATGCCATCGCCTCTGCTAGCATCTCCCGCTCCTCTTCCCTCTTCTGGTCTTCAGCGCTGAGCAGATCCGAGACCAGCTCCTGGACGGTCCGGTAGTTCTCGCCACTCGTCAGGATCTTGCTCTGCACCGTTTGCTTGACGAGGCTGCGGTCGAAGCCCATCTCTAGAGCAGATTTGATCACAGGCGTGTTCATCATGACGGCATCTTCTGACCGCTCCTCTCCTGGACCCAGATGTACCACTGACGGGAAAAAATAATACGAACACTTTAAGCCTTTGTTATGACAATATTTTTAACTTCATATGGGTTTAAACTCACCTGGTGGATCCACAAACTCTCTGGAGCTGGTATCTCCTGTTGTTAGGAGCTTTTGGAGATAAAAATTGAGCATTTTAAATAACCTGGAGCAGCTTTTAAACAGCAAGTAAAATCCAAAATGATTCTCTGAGCTAACCTGCTCAAACAAGCGAGGGAATCGAGCCTGAATCTGGTGGACGAAGTCTTGTCCCTTTTCTTGAAGCAGATACTCACACCTGCAAAAGAACAACCAGGAAATTATATTCAACAATCAGAGCAGTTTCATAAATAAATAATAATAATAAAAAAAAGAGTTTGGAAAAGGCAAAATTTACCGAGGAAACCATTTTGCATGTTCTACCCATGGATCATCCCCAGATTCCCAGCACCGCAGGCCTCCATCACAACAGAAACATTTGACATCATCGTTCCTCCCTGAAGGGACACACAGATAATCACACTCAGTGCATCATGTGGTTTTAGGGGAATTTCAGGGTCAACAGATGATGACAATATCTCAAAACATGCCAATCATTTTCTCTTTCTCTCTCTGGGGAGAAATTTAAATGATCATAAGACTTGTTTGAGTTCTGGTACAATCATACCATAAGTAGTGTCCATAAAAATTCGGTCTATATGGAATTTCCAAGTGAAATAAGATGAAACTCTGTATTCAAAGCTGTTGTATAAAATCCCCTACTCCCTCTTTTGGGGTAATTTTCATGATATGATTTTTTTTTTCTCTTTACAGAATTAATAAACACAAACAAGATTATTTGTAAAACTGCAGTTCCTAATTCCTGTTTACTTACAATTTAGCCAGTGGATGAGGAAACAATCACAAGACGAGTCATCTAATAATAAATAGTAATAGTGTGCTGTCCTTACCCACATAGTAGAAGCCAGCCTTTGCCAGCTGTTCGGGTCGGACTGGAATACGAGACGGCCAGTTGACGAAGGTGAGAAGCCGTTCATCACTCTGCTGCATGGAAGGGTTGGACACACTGGTGAGGGCTGGGGCTCCGGTTGGCACCTGGGATGTTGTTGCTAAAGATACGGTTCCTGTGGCGCTGGATAGCGACACATTATCGGCTCGGTCCCCCCGGACGAAGCGACAGTTTGGATAATGGCGCTGGTGCTCGGATACAGCCCGGTCACCTGGTTCCCAGTTGTTCAGCTGCAAACAAAGACAAACTCTGGTCAAAGGTCACCAACACTTCACAAGAGACTTGAGTCATGTTTTTTTTTTGGAAAAGAAAAAAACAACACATCTCTTAGAAAATATCAAAGAGGAAAGCATACATTTCGTAAAAATTAATTTTGATTATTTTGTTTTATTTCCATCTATAAAGTTATGATTACAGTAATTTGCAGAAATTTAACATAACCTTAAAAAATGTAAATGCCAAATTTTACTCCTTAAAATTTGTTACCTAGTTTTGCAAAATAAGTTTTACTTTTTTATAACTGCTTTAACTGTCACTGACACTGTAAACACACAAGTACTTTTGTTGTCTATACTTAATTTAATATTTCCAATTATATGAAGAAAAAATGAATAAATTAAGACAGATAAATCCCAGAACTGAATCCTGAAATAGGAAACACATCGCAATTATTAGCTTTAAAAGCTTACATAGTATCTGTATGCATCGTGTTTACAGATACAGAGAGAATAAACATGGCATTAGATGCCCACCTGTCCACCGCAGCTGAAGCAGGCCACCCTGTCACCTTGGCCCAGGTAGTAGAAGCCCGCCTTGGCCAGCTCTGTGGGGGTGATGATGGAAAGCGTCCAGGAGTGGAAGGAGTCCAGGCGGTCCTGCTCTCTGCGCATGCTTGGGTTGTGGCACGTTGGTCTCTGATGGGACATGTCCTCTACACCCCGAGAACTCAGGGGACTGGAGGGCGGCAGAGCAGAGAAGGCCGTGTTCAAGAAACCAACTGGATCCTCAATTTGGCTTACTGACGGGTTGGGAGCAGCCGGGCCGGGACCAAGAAGCTGGAGGAGAAAGAGAATGATGGGAGTTTAAAACAATATTTCTGAGCCGACTCCTCTCTCATACGAATCATGTTCTCTTTTGAGTAGACAATTTGATCTTACTGGTAGAGCCGGGGCGATACGAAGTGGGGAGAAAGCAGAGTGGGAAGAAGAGAGAAGGTTGGTGGTGGATGGGAGGCTCTGAATGAAGGAGCAGGAAGGAGAGAGCTGTCTGTGTTTCTCTGTTGGACAGTCCCCAGCCTGCCAGCCCTCGGCCGTCACATTACACCTGAAGCACTGTACCCGGTCGCCCACGCCAGTGTAGAACCAGCCCGCCCTGGCCAGGCTTCGCTCTGTGACAGGGGAAGCTGGGAAACGGGCAAAAGTAGATATGCGATAGAGCTCTGGGGGAAATAAACAACAGCACAGCATTACTTTAGATGGAGAGCAGCGGGAAACGAATGAAGATAAATTTGAGTTAATGCGTCAAAGGAAAAATCTAAACATACCTGAAGAGTTGTCGTATTGTAGGTCCGGTGGTGGCCCATTACGACACAGTCCCATCAAAAACTGGTTGTTTTTTAGATGAACAAGTGTTTCCATTTTTGGATTTTTTAAATATTAATAGTAAGAAAAAAAAAAAGAGATGTCCCGTTGAGGGAGAGGGGTTTGAAAAAAACCCAAGGTCCTTCTTTCATTCAAACATAGCCACACTCAAGTCACACACACACAGAAACTGAGAACACCAATACAGCTAAATAAACAAAAGGACGGGATCCTTAAGAATGAAAATGAAGACAAGTCATGCATAAAACTTAACAGCTCATATCCTCTGCTTATTTTTTTTTACCTGTAGCTGACAGGAAACACAAAAGCCAACGTGCGAAGCCTCTCAGAAACAGTGTAAGTAAATATCCAATTAAACAAAACACTGCAGTGAATCAAACCCAGCCTGAATTTTATTATTATGAGTCTGATCCTGTTACAAATCAACCAGGATCAGTATACACCCTGCTGTTGTCCGCCTTTACCACAGACATATTTAACCTTTGAAACTTCTGTGTTAGCTTAAGGATAAACATTAAAATAAATTTAAAACAAAAAATAAACTCAAGCATGCACACATGCAGACCTGGGAATATGTGCTTTCAAACCCCTCTCCCCATTTGGGGCACCCCTTTTCCGGGTGTCTAAGCTTCCATAATTGAAGGCTAAAAATCTAATTAAAAAATATTTTTAATCTTTAGAGGACAATGAAGTTCCCCCTTTGAGTTGTTTTCTGGTGGAATCTGCAGAGACACAAGGTGAGAGATAAATAAAAACATACTTGAAATACCTAATTATGTTGAATTATCATCTTGTAATTATCGGTACTAGTTTAACACTGTCATATGACACAGATGTCTGACACTTTGTGAACTATCTATGTTTGGCAAACAGATGTATCAACAAGTTTTAAAAAGTTCACCTTCAAATCTACAAAGTTTTCAGTGTGGCGAACTGGAATTTCCTCAAGTAGTTTGGAGTGGTTGCAGTTTTCCTACACATCTTTTTTGTATTTGTTTTTAGTTTGAAGTAATCATTTGATATGTTGTCTTTGTCCTAATTATTCCCATTCACTCTGTGCTGTTATATCCTGCTGAAATGTATTTTTAGTGAGAATTTTATCCCCACCAACAAAATTGACTGTACATTATTAACTGGACTTTATGATTTACTATCTCAACAAGTTAGTTGTGCAGAGGTACGTGGCACACTGCTATTTATAAGTCTCTTTCGATGACCAACTCAATATAATTTGGCTGTTTTACCTAGAACTGGATCATACTGTGTGGTGTATGCACATGTTGATCTCCATGTGCAACGTATCCTAATCCAACTACTTTTTAAATTAATTTTATACGTATAAAAATGGATGCGAATGTTAGTGAGACGACATATATTTTAATTAGGGAATTTTTAGTTATACAAGATGTTACGTTAGAATTGTGTTGTGTAAGAAGAGTAAAATATATATTAAAATCTAGTTATCTCAAAATAATTAGCTGGTTAATGGTTCCACAAAACTAATTACAGCTACGTATATGCGGAAAAACAGGTGGAAAGTCCCTGGCTTAACAAAGGGACGTCGTTTCCCTCCCATACCAAACCTACATTTTGATTAACAACACCTGTTTAACCTTTACATTATGCAAGGGGAAATTACCACACTGCAAGCAAAAAAAAAAAAGTCTCCTTTTCCTCTAAAGCCTTCTCGTTTGAATATTGTTCCGGGTACATTAGCTTTATTGTGTTACTTTTTTTTTTTTTTTTTTACCAAACGTTTGCCAGCGTTGTGGTGTTTCATTTCTAGCACAACGGATAAGTAAATGCCAACTGAATCTTTGTTTTGAATCAACATCTAATTCAAAAAATAATGACGCAGCAAAAAAAAAAACCCTCAGACGTTCTTTTTATAGCTCTACAGCCGCTAGCTCGCTAAAGCTAACCTCCGATAATGCTAATAAAAACCAGGATTTAGTTCGCTCCACAACTCATTGTTCCGTCTCAGTGGACGATTAACTCAAACGGTCTGTTGTAAAGGCTCCATTACGAAAAACAAAACCACACCAGCTGCCCTTTTCCATTTTAGATAACACTCACCAGTTAAGCTGCAGACAGACTTTAGCTCGGAAAGTCCCTAACGTTCCGATCATATGACGTCACCTTCCGGTTACGGCTTAAAGAGCAAAAATGAAAACAGTTTTAAAGGAATGAATGAAAGAATGAATGACTAATTGAATTGCTCCTGGCAATCCCTGGGAAATCACACAAGTTAAAAAGAAGTTAGCGTGACTAGAATTGAAATACATCAGTATCAGAGTTTTGGTCAAATCTCTAGTTTCCTTTAACTAAACCACGTTGCTAAAAAAAAGCCGTTGATGTATAAATACAATCTGAGATAAATGTGTCCACAGAAAAAGCACCAATTAAATTGTATTCACAAACTTTGCCTACAATAAGTCGAATAAAAATAAAATGGACAAGACAATATTTAATAGCAACCAATATAAGCATTATTTTAATTCAGCTGGGTTAAATTTAATTGAATTTATAAATCCCAGAAGAATTTTAGATAATTTATCTATAGATCAATTAATGACATTATTGACAAGTCCAATTTTTAAAGTAATTGCAGTCAAAATAACAAATATTTCACAAAGAGAAAGTTACTTACATCTGCTCGGTGCTCGCTGTACTTGGAACAAAAGTAGATTTGAATTCTCACGTCTCTTTTTACCCAAGATCGCCACGCCCCAATTTAAAAAAAAAGAAAAGCGAAACAAGTCTCTGGAGAAACGTACTTACCATTTAGCTCATACCTAGTGTATGCTTTATTGACCAAACGGTGAGTTGAGCTGAGCTTTGATGTCATGGTTGATGAAAATTTCTGACATTTCCCACTTCACATTTTGACTTTTGGGGACTTCCTGTCTGTTTCCCCACGACACAGTCCTGAACTGCAGGCTACATACAGTCAGTGGTTTATCCACAGTTTGACCAGTTAAAATATTTAAAGTAAAAACACACAGTATTTAGTACTGTCCCCGTCAGAAATATGAAGCAAAAAAGTGGCTTCCAGAGTAAATACGTAAGGACATGAATATCACCATTTACAGAAAAAAATCGCAAAAAATGATCAGGAAAAAACTGATTAAAAAAATTAATTATAGAGATAATTTGTAAAAGCATGTCTTCACTTGCTCTTTTAAGATTAGTCCAGACTTAAGACAACATAAAAACAAAAAAATGAGCGACCCACTCAAGTTTCAGTTGTGAACCTAACAGATAGTAGGTTTGATCATTCAGTGGCATTAGAAGATTGACCAAACAAATTAAAGCTGGAGTCAGGATTTTAAAAGACATTCTAAAATAACCATAAGAAGCAAAGCAGGAGCAACATGAGATTTTCTGTTTGTTCAATCATCCCAAATAGAAATTCTTGTAATTCAAAAATATTTAATAAAATGTGAATACCCATCCTGGACAAGCTGTTTTGAATGATTTTCAAGAGTCATTGAAAAATAAGGGTTTTTAACAGCAATTGGGTGCTCTTAACAACAGCACCTAAATTCCTCAAGTCTGACCTTGTTGCAAAAAAATGTCACATAACCAGTTAGTTGCCAGTTCAGAACAACCAGGCTCTCCGGGGGAAAAAACCACCTGACCCTGCATCTTTTCAAAGTTCAAACTAATTCTTTAATTAGTTTGTATTTTATTTTGGGAAGTTATGTTATTTAAACAATCAGAAGAACTCTGAGTCCTTGAAGGAGTCGAATAGCTACTGTCCTCAAGATAACAGATAAGAAACTCTATGAAGAAAAAAGTGGGCCCAAAACAGAGTTTAGAGAACCACGCATGTCTGATCAGTAGAAACTGACAGGATGTGGTTGATATACACACAGCAATCCTCTTAAAACACTGTGACTCCACAGAAACCATGTGTCACTCATAAACATGTGATACCAAGAAGGGAGTTCATTAAGTTGCACCTGATTGATCATGAGGCGTGATTCCTGTTCTGATGAAACAGAACCTTCAGAGCACATTTCACAACATGTAAAACCACACAGTGCAAATTAGATCATCAAGAGGTTATCTACAGTCTGCCACGATGGGAGGATCATGATGTGGAAAATTCAGTGTCTACTACAGAAGCGCTAGGAGTTAGTGCATGATTAAAAATCCTGTACACAGTTGAGCTAATAAATAGAGAGAAGTGTTGAGAATGTCAACATTAATTACATAAATCCTAGGGAGAAACAAACAAGAGTATGACTCAGGAAAACTCCAGGGACGAAACCCACAGCAGGATTTGATCAGCTGGGTATTTTTGTGGGTGCGTAGGGGGGGTTCAGTTCAAATCCAGCCTGGCTGAAATAAAAAATTTATGTTAAGATGAACTGGAACTGGAAAGAGGGAAAATTCCAATGTATGTGGGCTGAAAAAAAAAACAAATTAAATCAAATTTACAAAATTTAATTAAATTTTTAAAAATTAATTAAATTTTTTAAAATTTAAATTGAATTTTCCCTTGGTCTTTTGATTTTCCAAATACAAGGCAAATTAAAAAAAATAATATGGAAAGCAGAGATGCTTTAATGCTCTGAATTTTCAGAAATAAAATATAAATCCTACCAATTCAGTTAAGCCATTACAGGTAGATATACACCTGTGTGATGTTTGGTCGTAGAAATGAACAGAACAGGAAGCAAAATATCCAGGTGTAATTTAAAAGTTTATTAAACAGAAACTTCTTTAATTTGATTATAATTATATTAATCATGCAAAAAAAACAAACAAAAAAAAACAAGTAAAAAAAAACCAAAACAAAACAAACCTCAGAACTCTTTGTAAATAGTACAATAAATGTTGTTATATGTAACATACAGAACATTGCAAGTGTCATGCATGCCAAGATAAATAATAGACTTGGTAGTGTGTTTGATGATGTGCAATAAATCACTTGTTAAGCTGTTCGGCACTTTAAATGAGAGCTACTAAAACAAGACCGGCTGCTTATGTGGGATTTTCAGAATGAAGTCTTCAGCTATAGCACTACATATACATTAAACAAAGAAGTCGGTTAGGAACCAATGGTCTTATCTGGTCATTTATAGCTTAATACTCAGATCAACTCTAACCACACTGCAGAAACAACCAAGCAGATAAAAACAGATATAATTTTCACATGGCTTGACTTAACAAGGGAAATAAAAAAAACTCCCTCCTTTACCAAAGCTTGGACCTGATGTTTGCAGTTTGAAAAAAATATTTTAAAAATGCAGCATTTCAAATTGTATGTCACCTTTACCAGGAATCCCAACCTCTTTAAGGTGTTTAATAAACAAAACAAAACAAAAACTATTCTTACCAATATTCGTTACATCTGGGCAGTTAGATGTTTTGGATTGATATTGGCTGAATAGTAAAAACATATGTTAGGGAGGTAAATCAAAACTGATTTCATGTTTAAAATAAGAAAAAAGGGAAAAATCATAAAATTGACCACTGCAGTCACCTGCATGATCTAACAAACTGTTGCATCTTAATGGCATCATTTTATCATTTATCATTTTAGCTCCACTATAAGCTAGCTTGAACCTCGAAACCAATCATGTGATAAAGCATTCTTTAAAAATGAAGATTTGATGGCATTACAAAAATGCACGGCATCAACTTCATGTTTAAAAACACTTCAAAAGGGTCCTTTAATTCTAAATGTATTTACACAAATAAGAGTCACACAAACAATCAATGTAATATTTAGAAAGCTAAATCTAAAAAAAAAAAGTTATGAAGGTTTGGGATTTGAAGGCATTTAGACATTTCTTTCCACAAAACACTTGACTCTCACTTACTTATGCTTTGATACCAACAACATTCACTGCCATCACTGCTATGACTTTTGAGTGAAAAGCAGAATCAAAAAGAAATACTGGATCAAGAAATATTCAATATAGGGAACAGATTTTCAGAAATAAATGAAAAATTAGCATCTAAAATGTTGGAAGTCAAGGAGAAAGTGATCATTTTATACACTTCAAAGCTGATGAGATGAAAAAAGAGGCTGTCATTATTTGAGTGTCTTTCATATTAACCCATTGAATTGATACAGCTCAAACTAAAGATGGGGAATACTAGGAATGTTCCAATCCAGTATTGCAATAAAAGTGTTATGAAATAAATTTTAGGTTGTGAATATTATTCCTCATACATTTCCCAAGTAAGATGGCAACTAGAGAGGATTTCTTCCAAAACAAGAGTTTGTCAGAATGAAAATGAAACAACTATCAGCACAGTGGAGTTCATTAGAAATCCCAGCACTGAACATGTGAAGCTCATGTTCAGTGCTGGCATGGAATAGAAGTCTACAATAAAAATACTTGAATAAACAAACAAACAAACAAACAAACAAAATACTAAAAGTGTTTTAAAATTACCCAAATATTGTTGGCCAATATCGATATGATATTATTGATAAGTTTTTTTAATCATTAATGAAAAAGAAAATCTAAGAATCAAAAACAAACACAGAACAAGAAACTGATGAATCGTCCTTACAGTTTTCTGTGGAAATCCTGCATTATGTTGGACCTCACCCTGATCATGTGCTCATTTAGTCTCAAAGTTTTAAAAGGACATATTTAATGTTCAAAACTAATATATTGGCAGTATTCTTCAGAATCGGCTGGATTTCTTGATTCAGGCAGACAGATCCCGAGAATCTTTTTAAGCTTGCGCAACCGATGTAGGTTTAGGGAGGAAATGTTATTTTCTGACTCACCACAAGAGGGCACCATTCCCCCCATTTTAATAAGAGAGGCCCTGAGATTTCAAAACTATCGTAGATTTTACCTAAAGTATTTGCTCACTTTACGCCAAAAATGTTGTTGAAAGTTGTTTTTAAAATACAACTCTGAGTACATGTAATAAAATCCCAAGTTGCTCAGAGGTAGTAGCATGAAATACTACTTTTAACTTTCACAAGTCACTTGGCTAATTTAGGAGCTTAAAACTTATTCTGTTTTATTATTTTATTAAATAAAATCTTTATGTTACATTAATGCTATTTTAACAGGTTTTTGTGTTCAAACCACTGAACCAAGAACACTTGACTCTTACTAAAGGCAATCCCAAGTGTGACTTTGGATGGAGGACCAGAATGAAAAGAAGAGGAGCATTTGCAAAAGCCAGACCCAAAAACAGAAAAGTTCCAGCTTTTGTGAGAGTCACTTGTTTTTTTCACACTGCAGGAAATGAATTCTGTAAGTAGATATCCATCACATATATCTGTAGCATATTCTCTCTGAGTAGCTGTTCTGTACCACTTTCAAATCCAAATCAAATTTTTCAGAACTCTCAGTCATGCTACAAAAGCTTGATTTCAAACCACACTCAAACGGACGGCGGCTGCTTGCGTCTATAGCCAGGTGAGTAGGCTGTCCCTGTCCATGTGCGGCCCGGAGAGAACTGTGTCCATTTCCATCAACATGTCTGAAGTCAAACTGTCGGGAATGCCGGGCATCAGGTCCTCATTTATCGGCAGCACGGGCATAGACTCTTGCAGGCCCATTGAGGGAGGCTCACTTGAGTCACCTGAACAAATCACAGGCACAGAATGAGACAAATATTTTACTTTCGGTCATAAACCAGTTTTTACAATAACCTGGACAACTTACATGCATTTATTGGACTAATTTACAAAAAATTATGTATATATACTAACAAGCAGGGGCGCTGCCAGGAATCTTGGGCCCCCTGACAAAAATGTAAATTGGACCCCCCCCACGCAGCTGCTGAGTGTATCTGACCTATCAAAAGCCTCACAATTTTAAAGGCTTGCAACTGCCTTGCTTTCTTTGCTCTAATACTGACAACCAGCACAATATTTACTGCTCATGAATTTTACATCCAACAGTCCACATTCATTATGCAAGTAGGTTGCTTAAATGTTTTCCATTAGTTTTAGATTACTGAAATCTCTCTCCCCATGAGCAACAGTCATAGACAACATGCAAAATACACATAAAGCAATTCAAATTTCTAAAAAAAAAAAAAAATGCAATGAAGTTGCATTTTATTCAAGCTGCTGTATATAACTTTAATTAAAAAAAAAAGTTCTATACATATTTGTTAAAGCTGTCACCATGTTGTGACAGTTTGCTATGAGACAGATAATCTGTGAAAATTATCAATCTCCTCCCTGAGCTAGTATTACTGGCTAAAGTAATACAACGTTCCGACCAAAACAACCAATCAGAACCAGGAGGAGGGTCTTAGTGTTGTCAATCAAAAGAAATTGAGAAACATATCATTGCAGAAAAATTGTTTATCTGCCGTCATTGGTAGCTATGCTAACTAGACTAAGCATTTAAAACAGGCTATACTAGCTGCAGCATAGAAATCAAAAATCAAATCAAATTTTATTTGTATAGCACATTTCAGCAGCCAGGCATTTCAAAGTGCTTTACATCATAAACACAAAAACACAAAGTCATGCAACATAGAATAAACAATCAAAACAGAGCGAGGGGGAGGAAGGATGAGCAGCAACATGCGATTGTGATTGATAGCGCTAAAACTCTCCTGCCATTGACTGGTTGTTTCTAGCACTTGTAGAAAGCAGAGGAAATAATTTTTTTTTTTTTACAGATTATCTCTTATATGATGCTGCCATAACATAGCAACAGTTTTAACAAATATGTGAAATTTATTTTTATTTTTTATTTTTATAAAGGTTACATACTGCAGCTTTAATTTAACTTAGGAGAGGATGGGTCAGGAGGGACGTGGGCTAGAGCTGCTGCTGACTGACTCATCTATTGTTAAGGTACAGGGACAAGTTAAATATATAAATATCTTGGTATTTTTTTCCCTTAATTCATTAAATGCTACTGAAATGGAGGCAAACAGTAGTTTGTAGCTAAGCTAAATAAATGGTTGATAATCTCATACAGTCTACCCATCTCCCTTGGAGGAAAAACTGGGTTATAAATTGACACTCTTGCCTTTTTCTCTCTCTCAATTTTTTAAAACCTGACTTTATTATTTTTCTTAGTAGCACAATTAGCACCACAGTCGTTCTTGTTTTCTACTGACTGCTGCTGAACATCATCATCGTCAAGCTCCAAGCAGGAAAGGAACCATTTCTCGCAGATCCAGGGGGGATCAGGACAAATATGGATGTGTGTTTTTTGGTCTGGGAGTAAGAACATTAAATTTTTACTGGTAAAAACAATCTTTGAAAATACAATATGATTAATTTGTAATTGACAGGGCTCCAATTTTTTTTTATTTATATGAACAAAAAATAAATAAATAAACTATTTGTTAGGGGCCCTTAGAATTGTCATAATTTTTCTCCCCTATACGGCACACCAGCTAACAAGAGTGCAGATCAT
Source organism: Poeciliopsis retropinna (assembly GCA_010277075.1). NCBI lineage: Eukaryota > Metazoa > Chordata > Actinopteri > Cyprinodontiformes > Poeciliidae > Poeciliopsis > Poeciliopsis retropinna. The sequence goes on along the minus strand of VMRM01000024.1, from coordinate 7,879,506 downwards.
TTAAGCTACTTTATACATCTTTTTAAGGTGAAATAATTAATTTGGGTACAGAAGTTTACCAAACTAAGTCCATCTATATATTAAAAATGGTAATGTCTTAAAGCTGCAATATTTATATTTATATAAAATATTTTTCTTACATATTTGTTGAAACGGTCTCTATTGTTAGACAGACGAGGGTCTTAGCGCTGTCAATTGCAATCTTGTGTGATTTGTGTTATCTGCTACGCTGCAGCTAGCCTTGTGAATGCTAAGGCTAGTTAGCTGTGCTGCAGCTAGCTGAGCCTGTTGTGAATGCTATGGCTAAGTTAGCACGGCCCCCGATGACGATGGTAAACGGTCTTCTGTAATTGTAAGTTGTTTCTTAGCTATTAGCACATTTAGCAGAAAGTAAATGAGGACCCTCCTCCTGGCTCTTATTGGTTGTTGTTTTTTTTTTTAAATCAACCAATAAGATTTTCTAAGATTACCTGTGACATGACATACTACCACCACATGGTGATAGGTTCAACAAAAACATATTCTTAATAAAAAATACATACTGGAGCTTTAAGAAAAGAACAAATAAGAACAAAAATACATAGAAAAATGTAATTAGTTTGGATTGGTAGTTAATAGAGGAACATTACCAGTGTCCATGTGATCCACAGAGCTCAACATGTGGTCCGACGTGCGTGATAAGCTGCTGACACTTAGACCACTGTCAGTGCTTTCATTGCGAGAGTGAGCCCTGCGTAAGAAACAAATAATTATCTGCAGTTCTAAAATAATCTTTTTCTTTCAGGTCTGGCCATGTTTTGCACTTAGAGAATAATTATTTTGGTCAACATAATTCAGCAAATGTATGAAAGAGTATAAATGTGTTGTAAGCCAGTATGAAAGTTGTACTTAGTTTCTTTGAAGTTACTCTGATGCTGTGTCACATTTACCAGAAGTTTCAACCTGGATCAGGGAATCATGTAACAGCCAACAATACAACATTCCAGCTGTAAGGTGGGAAACTCCATGGGTTTTACTAATTGCTGTTCTGAGTGACAGACTAAAAACTACTGTGGGGGGAAAAAAAAGCCAAAACAAACCAATTATCAACATTTTCTGCATTCAAACACCAAAGGAAGATATTCCCAAATGCTTCCCATCAGAAGTGAGGTTATTCATTTTAAGTTGGGAACTTCATATATTCTCTGATGCATGGCTGCCATATTGAATTCTGCACTCTCAGTTTCCTTTTTGGGATTTAAATTTTTGGCACTTAAAGTATTTTCAAAATTCAGGCGTCTAAGTACTCACTGCAAGTCACAGTGACACCTGACTAAATACAGCGTTATTTAGTCAGGTGGATGAGTGGATGAGTGAATCCATTTTTTGACCTCAAGCCTGATTGCTTCAGAAAGAGTTTTGGGAACCTTTTTGAGCAACAACACAGTATCCAACAGATTTTATATAAACACTATTAAACATCTTCAAGCTATCTGCTAAATTTTATTCCTTTGTTAGCCCAGTAACTGTAATTTAGGGCCATGAATAAAGTTACATTTACAAATCTACTGGCACATTTTTATTTTTTTGAGTATTCTATGTATGAACAATACAACTGTAAATTAAGTACTTATCACTAACTTGTAGTATTGTGTTAGTAAAGACGTACCCGTTAAGGTTAGGTTCTTGGTTTAGGGCCCTGATCCTGATATCCACCGATGGGACAAGCATCTGTGCACTTCTGTCATGGTCCATCCCGCCGGGCATCTGGTTGCTCCCTCCCGCCTCCTGCACCTGAATGCGTGTATGCTTAATTTCATTTAACTTTAAAGAAAGCAGAAGTTCAGAATAACATTGGATATTTATGGAACGACTCGCTCCAGCTTGGTATTCTCTCTGACCTGTGGGGCAAATTGTGGAGGGATGCCCTGCTTCAGTCTGAGCTTTTCAAGTCTTTGCTGCATTGCCAAAGTGAGGATGCCTGGGTTCACCTTCGGGGCTACACCACAAAAAAACCCATTAAAAATATATGCATGAACTTCTTTGAAATGAAACATAAAACATACAGTGAATCAATTCATGAAATATAGAGTGTCCAACACTTTGAGATCCTTCTTTTTTGCTGTCTTGTTGCCAAACATTGAGCAGTCCTAATAGCGCACATTGGAACACAATGTTTCTCATTGACAATTGTCAACTCAGGAGGCACAAAATCTGTTATAGTGTGCTACCTAGACGCGGGTCGTCCCATGTGGTGGCCTGATTTATGTGATCAATGTAGTACATCTCTCCATCTGCAGTCACAGCCTGCTCCCAGCCTTCAGGCAGTGGACCTGAACAGCAGTAAAAGTACAGAGTGAGAAGGCAAATGGTTGATGGAGCCAATGGAGTGTTGAGAGGAAAGTTTGTAGTTTGCAGATTTTAGGAAGAGAAATGAATCATTGCTTTATTTGATTTACAATTTAAAAAATAAAACAACTGTATGTGCATTTTGCCTAACTTCAATGTGTGTGCAAATGAATGTCCATCCTTAAAGGGTCTGCTCACTCAAATCACACTATAAAAATTTTAAAATACCTCTCAGAAGAAACAATGTCTCCAATGCTGGGAACATTTACAAAATAAGGTAAAAAAAAAAAAGCAATCTGATTACAGCTTTGCCATAGTTGAGGATCTGGTTGATGTCCTGTAGTCCATTGTACATTCAGTTTGTTTTATACCAAATACTGAAAGCAATATTTGACTCATTAGATGATAAAGAGTCAGTTGGGCCAAGGTAATGTTTTAAAACTAGAGATTACATTAGAAAAATGTAAACCTTCTCATTCAACTCTGTGAACTTTGATTAGCAATGTTACAATCCAAAGAATCTTTTTCTTATGCTCCGACTTAAAAAAATAAATCAAAATCCACAAAACCTACATTTTTTACTTAATGCTTAAATTAAAGAACCATATTTCTTTTTATATTTTAGAACAAAAACAAATGCACAAAGAAAATGTATAAATAATCTTGAGTGGGAAGTTACATATGTGTTCAAAACTAAGTAGATTGTCACTTAATAAAGACAAATGTTCCTTGAAACATTCAATTGATGTGCTCAGACAAACAAATATGATTACAATATTTGCAATGATGATCTTGTGGCACAGTAAGTCCTCTAAGTGTCACAGTACAGGACAGATTCTCATCCCCACAATCAATGATTTTAGTCTGATCTGCTTTGAGATTAACATCCACAGGTTTTAATCGCTACTTCTTAATAGAAACATCCAGATGAGGCACTCGTGACAAAAGGAAAAGATGATTGGTTCCTTTACTTTTTCACAGAAAACCTGAGGCAAATAAAACCCCAACATTGCCTCACCTTTTTTTTCCAACACTCAATCAAATAGTAACTAAGTAAGTAATTAACATTTCAAAAATGTATGTGACTGAAACTTTTTTCATTTATGTTGATATTTTAAAATCACTGCTTTTTATCATGTGCATGGTTTGTAAAGCTGTTTTACGGGTTTTGCACATTTCGCTGTTGATCAAACAAATCTGGGTGGGAATGACCAAATGTTCACACAGCGGCAAAAGTTCACAAAAGTGGCGCAAATCCAACTTCTCTATCAATGTATTACTGGTATCTGATTTTTTTTCTTTTTTAGCACAAATCAATTTTTTTCTCAATATCACACCCAGGTCGCTTACATACATGCTCCCAAACTGGATTCTTATCTGATGTCGGTGCAACCAACTTGAACGGTCATGTCACATTTCATCCAACTTTTAAGTCATTGAGGTGTGACAAACATCGCAATTTTATTGGGAGGAGTCGGCAAGTACCAAGGTCAGATGTAAACAAAGGACTAAACAAGTATGGCGGAAAATGTTGATGGAACTAATCATAACTGCAAAATACAAAAAAAAAAAAAAAAAAAACTCAGAATGAATGAAAATAATTTAAAAAACAAAGATTGATGTCTGCCAAACATCTGAATTAAGACTTTATACATGCACAATGCAATTTTTTAAGCCTTTTTCATCATTTAAAACTACACTGACTGTAAAGGAGAGACAATACTAGCTGTCTGCCAGTACCATCCAAACTGTAAATATGAGGTGGAAAAAAACAATAGTTAAAAGGGCAGTAGGTTAAAATTTGGCATAGGTTACAAGTGGATTTATCAACAAGTCCTATCAAAGCATGCAGTAAACATGCTAGATTTAGCCTAAAACTTCAATTCATTGATTTATTGATGAAAGTAGTGGAAAGTGTTGAGTCTGATGAACAAATTGGGAAACCAAGCTCATTTTAACTGAGTAAAGTTGGTCTTAGAGAAACATGAAATATTTCTTCAGCGATGTTTAATCTGAGAATAGATATACGTTATTATCGAGAAAAATAGATTCTGCAACATCCTGAACATCATTGGTGAGCGAGTTAATAAGTGGAAGGCAGACATGATAGTAATTAACATAGACACCAAATTATGTTACAAGGTGCTTTAACTTTGCTTCCCTGTTTTACAATTTTTATTTTAGCAAAAACGAATGTATTACTCTCTCAATTTAAAAATAGTGACGCAGTTGCTGCACTACCAATAAAGGTAATATTGATGAAATGTGATATGGCATTGTACTGAAATTTGAAACTCCTGAGTTTTCAAGCAAGTAGATTAATTTTAATGTCACATCGGCCTGGCACTTAGCAATGATAAACAATTCATCTTAATTGACTAATCGGTTTCAGGGGCAATGAATACTGATCTGGATATACATATTATTTCCTGCACAATGTAATATTTTGATGGGTGAAGCCCAACGAAGCTTTCAAACAGCTTTTCCAAGCAGTTTTTCTTCAGAGAGAAGGTTTGTCAGTAACACTTAAAACCAATATGGGTCTGACAGTGCAGGTGGATGACGAGTGAAAGCAAAAGCCAGTTAGAAAAAGTTTTTATGAGGGCCTCATTAATGTTTAAAAATAAAGATCTTAATGATCATGTGTTGCATCATCACATCATGTGGTTGATTCTCTCATTTAAAGAAATACAATTTGGGTAAACTAACCCTTTAGACATTTATATAAAGCTAATAATGGAAAAAAAGACTTACAGAACCTGCATGATTCTTTTCAAATTGCACCCTGATGTAGGTTCACATATTAAGGCTGACCATTTTTCAAAGCAGAGGCATTAGTGTAAGCAACCCAAAGAGAATCCCAAAGGAACAACACCCAACACACTCCAGGTCAGAGGAGGACAGATGACAACAAAAAGGGTACAGCACTGCAGCGTGATACCTGTCTCAGGAATAATATTTTTTGGTTGCGTAGTGGGGGCTGGGTTGCTGAAGGAGTGGGCATGGCTTGGGGTGCAGGCAATCTGATGCTGGGCTGCAGCTGACTGAAGCTGCGAGAGGCGGGGGTCCTGCCATGTGGTTGTCCTGTGCACGTGGCTGAAGAAAAAAAACACACACACACACACACACACAGCAAGTGATGCATCTATTAAACTGCAGTAACTTGAAGGGCGAGGAGCGTTCTCCCTCAGACTCGCTTTACCTGTACGACCAGATGTGCTTGCACATCTATGCTCCTCGAGACAATCTCAGGCTCATGAAGGTGAAACTCAACAGGCAATAGAACTGGTTCAACTGTTTCCTGTTTGCATGAGATTTAATCCTGTGTACAACTCTGCCACTTTACTTTTAGAAAAATGAGAACATCTTGATGAAAACAACTTTTATATAAATTTTTTTTTTTTAATCATATCAGAGCGGGAATGATCCTTAGGCACTTTTATCAGCCTAAAATATTAAGGTTGCCACTTTCCAGTTCCAAAATCTGTCTTGCTCAACCTGCTTTGGGAAACTGTCATCAGGCACAGAAACCCTTTTTAAAGAAAACCTGCAGAGCCAGAGATGCAACACATTGATAAAGCTGGAGGAAGCCCTTACTTGATGAAGTAACGTTGGCCAGTGGACGTCTTGGCCATCTCCCAACCCTCGGGGAGTGGCACATCATCGGGTATGATTGGTGTGGCCGCTGCATCTGCATCTGCTTGAGCAGAGAGGGAGTTGACTGGGAGGGAGGCCGGGGAGGAATGAGCGCGGACGTGATGAGGGGCGAGGGAGCCGCACACGCCTCCGTCTGAACTGGCCTGACGAGAAAGGAGCAGGGTTAGCAAGTTTGCAGCAGTGACAAACTCTGAGAGCAAAAACAGAACAAGATCAAATGGGTAATGAAACCTAGACTGTAAAAAGACTTGCTTCTCACACTGTACATTCTCACACCCAAATGGGTTTTTTTCAAAAAATGTCCACTGGAAAGTGGCAGGATTTTCCCTTTTTCCTCCTTTAACGTGGCATTTATCCTCCATAATTCAACCAAAAAACAAATAAGCTGTATTGACCTGTTTGCAAAAGTGTACACACGCTTAACCCAAAACCTAAGCAGCTTTTGCTTAAATTCAACATTTAGTTTTCCTTGGCAAGAGTCCATCAGCATCCCTCAGCTTCACTTTTCAATATTTACCCCTTCTGCCTGACAAAGGTTTCCAAATCATTTAGATTATGAGGATATATCTTGTTTAGTTGATGAGCTAAACAAAAGAAAACAAATTCAAATTTTTAGTTACAAAAGATGAAGTAATGCCAGAGCATGATGCTGCCACTACCATGTTTATGCTTCACTGTTGTTGTCTCTGGAATTGTGGATCAAAATTCAAGTTTAGTTTTGTTAGACCACAAATGGCTAAGCCTTTGGAAGACTTCAGTAAAATTTGGATGTTTTCTTTAGAAAAAAAGACTTCTGTCTTACAAAGTTATCTTTAATCGGACACTTTTCCGATACAGGACACACACGTGTGAAGCACATCGAGCAGAAACTCCTGCAGCTCCTTCAATATTGCAATGTTTCTGAAAGGCTTTTATTCCATCTTTCCATCAGTTGTGATTTCACTCTTGTCGCATATTTTCTTTAAGCACGTTGTTACTGTGCCATGGTGTGAAATTTATAATGTGGGATTGTGTTTCTGACTGACACATTAGTGCAACAAGATCTTTTGATTTGTTGTTCCCTCTCTGCAGATTTTAGTCTTGCAGCATGCAAATGAGCAAATCCTATCGAAATCCTTCTACAGTAGCAGAAATTTACTTCTGCTTAAAACAAGTTAACTTTAAATTAACTGTGTGTGTTCTAAAGTCCCTTACTGATTAGCTTGATTTTCTGTTAAAATGTGATGGATTTCTGTCACAACAAAATCATAAAAATATTTTTAATAATTTAGGATTTTTTATATATAAATTTTTTGAATTTTAAAAGGGTTCGTGCAGATTAAGCATCACCTCTGTAGTGACGTCAACGTTTTTTTAAGAGTGACAAAACACTAGCCGCAACATGCTACAGTTAGCTTTCCTAAAATGAATCTCTTACACGTGTTAAATGCCGTAAACAATTCAAGTAACAGTTGCACTCAATCACAGCTGGTGAAGTTCAGTTTGTCACTTTCTGTACCTTTTGTGTTCATTTGATAATTTCCCACAACTGGACCATAAATGACAAGGAGACCAAATCAGCTACAAAAACACAAAATGAAGAGGTCTGATAATGGCAAAACTGAGTGACCTTTCGTGGTTGTAGTTCTGAATGCAACAGCCTGTATCAAACTAAGAAAATGCAACTTGAAATGAATTTAGCAAAGACTAAACACTGAATGAGACAATGTCCAGTTTGAGTAGTATAGCTTCTGTGTATTCTTTGTCACCTTAGATAGTTTGTGCCCTGCTTTTAATGCATTGTGATCAATTTTACAGCAGTAAAATGTATGTCGAACATTCTGATGGTTTAAACCAGGGGTCCCCAAAGTCGGTCCTCGATGGCCGGCATCCTGCGTGTTTTAGTTCTCTCCTTGGTGGTAGTGACAACCTTTTCAGCATGTCAATGTTCTTCTTAGGCCTCTAATAAGCCATCATTTGATCCAGGTGCGTTAAATCAGGGAGAGAACTAAATCATGCAGGATGCTGGCCCTCCAGGATCAACTTTGGGGACCTCTGGTTTAAACTGTCCATGCAGCTGCACAGGCCAGAGAAAATAATTATGACGCTCTGGATCTAAAAAGAGTTAGTGACAATTAGTCTTGTTTGATTCCATGCTCACTGTCATACATGGCAACAAGCTAATACAAAATAAATAAAAAATGAAAAGGTTTAAAAAGGTCTAAAGCTGTAATTTTTAAGTCCATTATTCTTCTGCTGCCGCCGCAGAAGTACCACTGGTAGTTACTTGAGCTGCTTTTAGTGGGATTCATTCGCATGTTTGCTGATTAAGTCCAAGGTATATAGATAGCACCAACAGTAAACAGATTATTTGATCTTTGCTTCCTCAGAAAAATCTGTGAATAAACTCTCTAGACCTGCCTGTAAAAACTGAACAATGAATCTGAAAGTTTTTCCTCTATCTATATCCACCCATATATTTAGATCTACATTTATATCTATCCTCTACTTATACCCATCCATATATATAAAAACCCAGTCTTGGACATTTTAAACTTGAGTGAATTAGCCATTTATTTATATCTTATCAAAACAGAGATACAGACAGCACTGTGAAAAAAAAAAACATGTGAACAGCTAGGTGGTTTTTGTATTAATAATAATAATAATAATAATAATAATAATAATAATACTCGGGATAACTCATATGTAGAGCGGATAGCCTGACTACTTCTGAAAATACTATTGGGTTATACTCTCTAAAAACCCCAACAGTGAAAAGTGAATAATTTCTGCACAGTATTTCCTCCCCTGTGTATTCCTGCAAAATCACAAGTCAATTAAGTGGGTGTTAATGTTGCAATGTATAAACAAATAAAACTAATAAATGTTCCAAGAAACAAACAGTGAGGTTGTTTTTTTTGTTTGAAATAAAGGCAAAAAATAAAATAAAATAAAAATCTGATTATGTATGTTGGTTTTAATTTTTTGTGCAAATATCGTCAAACCGCGGTTCTTCACTCAATGTTATATCGTGATTATCGCCTACTCTATTTCAGAAGCTACACGTAAATTTGTGTTTTTCTGCTCAATTTCTAAATTAATTCAGTAAATATTGGTGAATTTCATGCAACAATAAACATCCTGCAGAGTGAAGCAGTTTGCAGTGATATTACTTGTCTGGAGTGGCCCCTGGGCTCCGGCGGCTTGAAGAAAGAGTCCGGAAATTTCCTCAACCTCATGGGCAAGGACTGCTGCCTGGTCGCCTTGCTGGGGTTCATCACCGCGTTGAAGAGGGCCTCCAGTTCCGTCTTGGAGTCCCCGCGGACGTGCACGATCTGCTGCCCCGCCGGAGGCGCGCCGCGGTGCGCGTCCATGTCGCCCAAAGTTTGGAATCGAAACGTATCTATAGAAAAAGTTCGCTCATGTAAAACAAACGAAGAGTAAAACGCAGACTGCCAAGAAAAACAGGGTTGGATGCGCCTGTGTGCAACAGTTACGATCAGATTTGTTTACACTTTCAGATCCCCCTCCGTCTTCTTTTAAACCCCCACCCCATTTGAACTTTTTGTGTCGCTGCCTCGGTGTTTGAAGCTCGAACTTCTCCAAGTTATTTAGCAACAGAAAAAAAACCATCAAGCGTCAGGTAACGTGGTCAAAATGGTGTCATTTAAGCCAAGATCGCGGACAAAAATCAATCTCGGCAGAGCACAACATGCCTCCCACATACCTCAAGAGCCAGAGCGTCCCCACTCCTCCTCCTCCTCCTTCTCCTCCCCTGTGTATTCCTGCAGGGAGAAAAAGAAGTCCCAGTCTGGAAAACACTCAGGCCGACTCCGTTTCCCCGACACAGACGGTGGAGTAAAAACCCTTTAAAAGGCGAGGCAGGGCGCACGCACGGCAAACTGGCCGGGGAAGAGCGATTTCACCGAGACCTCTAAACTTTTCCCATCCAGCGTTCAGTCCAGATTCATGTGATAGTGCGGAGGGGCGGGGTTGTTGGGTTTAAAGCTGCCGCAGTCGCAGGGCAAATATTTCACACTCAAGACAGATATGTAAACCATCACTGGTGAAAACTAAAAAAAACCCCAAAACAACAGGAGTTTATTTACAGTTCCGACCTGGAGCTGGTGGAAAACGAAATAATCACATTTACTCTGTATTTAGTTTATATTTTAAATCCATCTTGTGCATTTTCCAGTCGTTTGTTCTAGTAAGGGCAAGAGGTAGAGAGTGCAGTACTGCAACAACCTCAGATAATCTCATAAAAGGGCCGCATTAAGTCCTTCATTTTCCCGAGTCTAAGTCTGGAGGGTCTTGTGTATTTTTTGGGGGGGTTGGGTAGGGAAATTGGGAAGTTGCGCCGAGAAAACATCCGCCCCATGATGAGGCCAACCCAGTCGGAGCCTGTTTGTCCCGTGCAGACTCAAGCCGCAGTGTAGCGCCCCCTGGCGGAAAACACGCAGCATCGAGCCCACAATTCAGCTGCTGCTGGTTACTACTGACGGCCAAAAGTATGAAGTCCCAAAAGTGTTATTATTCAGGGGTGTATTTTATCCCTAGTGTATGTAACTAGTGTAAATAACTAGTTACATTTACTCAGTTACACTTCCTTGAAAAACTTTTTTGATATAATGTACTTTTAGGAGTATTTTTACCACGCTGTACTTTACCTTTAATTGAGTAATTTCTACTCTTACTTGAATAAAAAGTCTGGATTCTCCACCCACTGAATAAAAAACAAAGATATTTTAGTAAAAAAAATGCACCAGACAGACAAACACCTCCAGTTATTTGTTAATAGGTTTTTATTGAAATAAACTGATTTGGAAAAAAATTATCTTTCCTGATTTTATTTTTTTATTACTTATATGAATTATTAACATTTTTGTATCTTAAAATATCAAAATTTCCGCTTAACTTTAAAATTAAGTTAAGCGGAAACTTCCATCCGAGAGCGTAATTTTTAAATGTTGAATTTGATTTGATCAACTACTCTGTACTTTTTAACCAAATACTTTTTTTACTCTTACTTGAGTAATTTCTTGAGTAAAAATATGTTGAAGTAAATTAATTTCTGCTTAATTTCAAAATATTTAAATTCACATTTAAGGGTCCCCAGAGTCGGTCCCCGAGGGCCGGCATTCTGCATGTTTTAGTTCTCTCCCTGATTTAACACACCTGGATCAAATGATGGCTCATTAGAGGCCTAAGAAGAACATTGACATAGTGAAAGGGTTGTCAAGGATGGCTTTGTTACACTGTTTAAGTTCTTGAGGTGGAAAAGAAAACAATTAAAAACAACAGGACAGTATAAAACACTGGTAAATTGTTCCCTCTACAAAAAGAGAAAACTAAAACATTGTGTCACAAAGCCATCAGAGTCTGACTGATTTGTGATCACGCCCTTCCTTGTTTCAAGAAGGAGCTGTAAACATTGAAGTTGAAGAAAAGGTCGACAGAAACCTTCCCAGCAAGTTGCTCAATGTCAGGGAAGCAAGATGCTTTGCTCTGCACAGTATCAAACCTGACATATGTACCATATTTTCTATGTTTGTAATCACTTGCATAGACTTTCTTTTTTTTTTATATAACTGTGGAACGAAGAAATTATTTTGTCAAGATACAGTCAGTATCAACTACATTTAAACAGTAAAACATGCTTTTTGTAGGCTGTTTGAGTTGCAAGCCAGGAGTTTTGAGTCAGTGTTCACATTCATTCCTAAACTCTGTGTAAAGTGATTATATCTTAGCAATCCCATTTTATAAACAAATTTCACATACAGCTGAGAAGAAAACTGCTAATAATTTCAGTAACCTAAATTTTATCATTTTACCACAAAATCTGGTTTTAAATAAGTTGCATTTTGGTTGAGTTATTTTAAAATTGTGATAATTTTCTGCGATATAGCTATAGCTTACATCCAGAATAGAAATTATTAGAATTTAAAAAAAATATAGCTATAGGTTACATCCAGAACAGAAATTTAGCAACACTTTGAATGAAACATTATTGTAAAACACTCCTGTGGACAACAGGTGGCAGTGTCTCCTTTTTTACATAATTTCTTTTTTTATTTTTAGTTGGTCCTTTATTCACTATAAAAAGATAATGCTGTTAGAAATGTAAATGTTGCTCTTGTCTTCTCTGTCTTTGTGTTGTTCTTTTCTATCAAAAATTTGCCCACTGAATAAAAGCTGAAAGTAAACCAAGACAAAAGTTTTGTGAGCAGCTTAATACTCATAATCACTGCTCTCTAATCGTAGTTATTTATTTTCATTTTCATTGATTCCTTCATTCTTCTTGGTTTTTAAGCTGCTTTTTCAAACAGCAACAACATTGGTGTGAGTTGCCTCCTCACACCAAATAAAGATACTATTGTAGTATCAAATTAACATTAATTTGAGAGAATTGTCATACCTGGCAAAGATTTGAATCAGTTAATAGTGATTTTAGCCCAATCAACATATCAAATTTGAGAGAATCATCAGAATTATGGGGTAGGTTAAAATTCACCCCATTTTAATCTGCTTATAAAATAAAATTCTTACAATAGCCTTTACATTCTTGACAGCAAGCAGGAGTGTTACTTACAGAAAATTTTTATTTTTATTTTTACCCATCCAGGTTGCCAGCCGTCCTGCCCAAAGCAAACACGGCCACCTACATTTTCAGACTCTACTGCACTTCCATAAAATTAGAAACAATAAATCAACAACAGTGACTTTTTCAAAAAAATTGCTACAGCTTTTTATACATTTGCTGATTGGGTGCAAACTTTACGTGATGCTCAATCAATTTGCTATGAGCTAGCTTGTTGCTTCATAACACATACAGTCTGAGAATATTTGAAACCAGAAAGGATATTTTGCATTATCTTCACAAATTTAGATAGAGATAAATATTACTAGTTCCTAAGCCACATACCTAATAAAAGTAAACTACAGCATGCACAAATCTACCACTGATTGCAAACTGGAGTTAATCTTTTCATGTTGTACACTTTGTCATGTCGAAGCATTGTGTTTTTTAAAAATATATTTATTTAGCTGTTCTAAATCACAAAAATGTAACAATGCAAAAATGTAATAATAAGCATGGTTTCTGAAATAGATTAAATCCTCCTTACTAGGCCTTTATTTATTCTCTTGATCTTTATGAGTTCACCCGTTATTGACATGAGCAGCATGTAAAATTGCACAGATGTGGGGTCCCTGAGGCAACAGCGCCATGATTTTTCCACATTCCTCTTTCTGACCATGGTTGCAGACTCACAGAGGCCTGGAACAGTAGTGATCCTTTCCATTGGCACTGTCAGCAACTTTTTCCAAGGAAGCGACAGACTCCAGCTGGACTCTTCGTGGCATTTTCAGCTGTTCTTTTGCTTTTTTACTTTCTTCACTGTTTAAATACCCAGTTTACTGGAATAATTGGTCTCACTCTATAGGAGACTTTTGACTAAGTGCTCAGGGTTGGAGGAAACATGAGCACAAGTAAACACCCTGCCCTGTCTGCACCCTACCTTCAGCTGCAGCTCCCACGCAGCGACACAAGCCGAGACTGGGGGTTCAATAAAACAAGCTGCACATTTTTTTTCTCCCCACATCTGTTTCTCATGCTGGTAGCAGGATGTGACCTTTATTACAACAATGCCTGGTTAAGAGACAAACCACATAGGAAACTAATAACTCTAACACAAAACTAAAAATCTGCACATTCAGCTCCTTCTGGGAAATGTAATCAGATTTTCATTAACACCCTTCTTAACTCGTCTGATGTAACGGGAGTTTATAAGAAAGTGGGAGTAGCATCAGCCAGTCACGCCCACTGTCACGTGTGTGAGAAACTGAGGAGAAAGTGAAAAGGGGTTTGGAATACAATCAGTAGATGTGGACAGTTTTTGGAAAAAAAAAGGTATAAATGTAGAAGCTGGTGGGAAGAGCTCAGCCCCCTCGCTTCGTGAGGAAATAATCACAGTTGGGATGATGTGGAAAACAACTGTCCTCCTGCTGCTCCTGCCTCAGCTGGTTTCCTCCACAGTATGTATATGCATGTTGGAAATTGCTAATCTTTTTGGCATTTCTGTATTAGGAAACATTTATCAGGATTTATGGAAGTAATGCAGAACCCATAAGCTGTCAGCGAGAAGCCAAAACAAGCTGCTTTATTCTGTTTGCGTTTGTCATTGTTTAAAAAAAACATTTATATCCTATGAAGAAAATAGAATGTTAGAAAACCCATTTTATATTTTATTGAGATAAACACTGTTTTAAATATGAAGGATGTTTTGTTAAAACTTTATCCCTAAAACCCCCCAAATATTTTAATCTAAGATATTTGAATTAAGGTCTCAGGAAATTGTGCTTTTGACATTCTCAGACATTGTAATGTGTCTCATAGTATTTTCACCACATAATTAAAAAATCTGTATCCCAGCTACCATTGATCCCAGGAAGCTCCAGATTATCTTGCTTCTTAGCCATTTTTTGGCTCTAGATTAGCCAAACTAATCTGGCGCTATTTCTTCTCAATCTTATTCACTTTTATTTCCTCAAACTAACCAATTTATTCCAATATAAAAAACTAAAGCATAATAATGTATGTCTCATCAGTAAATAGCTTTTTTGAATTTTATAGATAAAAAAAGGAAAAATCTCAAATCTCTTGTTGCATTTCAGTAGGATTTAATGTTACAGAGCATAACCAATGACCGGTCAGTCACTTTCATAAGACTACTGATTATTATTTGAAGCTACTCCCAGCCACTTCCTACAAAAGTAGGAATACAATATCCAAAAGACAGAAATTTACACATGGTTGTACCTTGAAAATGACAGCTTTCTCTATACAAAATAGGTAAAACTGCTGATGTAGCAAAAAGCAAAGAGGTGAAATGATAAAGATGTCTGTTATTTGCTTATTACACTTTGACAGTGTAACATTGCTAGCAACTCTGTAAATTAGATTCTGATGTTTTTAAAAAGCAGACTAAATATTCTCCAGCAGATGCTCAGTTTCCAATATAATGAGGAGTTTTTTTTTTTTTTTGAAAAGTTCTAAAATAAATAGCAATATCTTGTAACACTTATCCTAACATAAAAAAATGAAGGCAAAAGGTTCCAGTGTTTTTCTGATTGCAGGCAGTTTGTGTGCTATCTGATTAAACAATATTCTTCTGTTTACCTCTAGACTGAAAGTACCACTCACCATTTAAACCAATCAGAGACAGTAAGTGAGGAACTTTCTGACTCGCCTGTCAAAGACCAAAAAGCTTTCAGACAGACCAAAGGTCAAGATGCATGCTCCATCCCATGTGACATCACTGTCAAACTCCTCCGGGATGAAAAACACTCAATCTGTGGTGAAAGTTTTATTTTGTTCTTGTAGTATTGCTACTCTCTCATCAATATTGGTTGCTCACTAAGCATGTCTGTTTCTATGTGTGTAGGCCAGCTGCAGCAGTCCTTACTGGCATTTGGACGTAGCACACGAAAGCTAATCAGGGATGTGATGGAGGAGCAGCAGAGAGGCCTAGATGTCCTGAGTGGTCAGGTAAAACCTGGTTAGGATTTTCTGGTTCGATGCAGATTTTAAAGGAATTAACTGGCCAGTAGTGAGCGCTGCCGTGTCATATTTCCAGGTTTCAGAACTGATGAGCAAAGTGCTGATGCTCAGCTCCGAGGTCCAGAGAAGCAACACTGAGATGTACTCAATAAAGCCTGTCCAGTCCCACGGTAACACAGGCTCCTTCATTCAACATGCAGACTGAAGAGTTATTTTCTATCTTAAATTAAATCCAAATAAATACATTTAAATTTGTGGATGTAATGTCACAAAATGTGATAAAGTGTAAGGCATCATATCTATATCAGGTAAAGAAAGAATTAAAAGTCATGTAAATAGGAATTATTAGTGTGCAAAGTGAGATTTTCATGAGGGAGCCCCTTTAGTTATTAGCAACAATGGCTCAAATATTTTCTTGAATTTGATTTCTTGTGCGTTTGATCAGGACGGGACTGCAGTGACATCAAGGACAGCCTGATGTCAGTCGTCCCAAAGATCCCCAGTGGTATTTACATAATCCATCCAGAAGAAACAGACTCTTCTTTTGAGGTACAAAATTAATTTATGCATTCCCTGTTTGGCTAATTTTCATCGTTAAAACCTAAACAAATGTTGTCAAGGTGTTCTGTGAGATGGATTACATGGAAGGTGGCTGGACAGTGATGCAGAGGAGGACCGATGGATTGAATGACTTCAAACGATCCTGGGCTGATTACCTTGATGGCTTTGGAAACCTTGCAGGTTGTGCATACATGCATTCATTATCATTCAAGAATCAGGTTTACCTTAAAGCCTTTTAATCAGAAAGACAAATCCAACTCTTTCTCCGATTTATCAAACCAAGAGAAGCCTAAAGCTCCTGTGGAGTTTGATCCTCATCAAATTTCTCTTTCTTTGGCTCTATAGGAGAACACTGGTTGGGTCTGAAGAAGGTTTTTCATATTGTCAACCAGAAAGATGCTCGCTTCCAACTTCACATTGCTCTAGTGTCCAACGACGACGTCACGTCATATGCTTCCTATGATGACTTCAGCCTCGACAATGAAACCCAGTTCTTCAGAATCCACCTGGGCAGATATGCTGGCAGTGCAGGTCTGACAAAACAAGGAAGACATCTACAGTTATTTTCAAACCGTTTGATATGTGACATTACGCACGTGTGTTTTTGCTCAGGTGATGCTTTCCGTGGCTATGAGCAGGAGCAGAACCAGGACACAGCTCCATTTAGTGCCTCGGATGTGGACAACGATGGCTGCAATCCGTCATGCAGCTTTGCTAACAGGACAGTGGAGAGTTGCAGCATCCTGCACAACCACACAGGGTGGTGGTTCAACCAGTGTGGACTGGCAAACCTCAATGGCTCCCCCGAAGACGGGGAACAGAATCAAGGGAAGAAGACACGCATCCTTTGGGACACCTGGAGGCAGAGTGGAGTCCCTTACGCCATCAAATCCGTTACGATGAAGATCAGAAGGCTTGCAACCAACAACTGACACCCAATGAAGAGGGAGGAAGCATTGTCGGGCCTCTGAAAATTTTACTAATACAGCAAATATTCAGTAGTACAAAATATTGCAACTTATACTTGAACTTAGATAATACTTCCAAAGAACCTTTCTAAAACTTAGCAAATACTTTCAGGAACTTAACAAGCACTTTCTGAAACCTTCATGAATTTTGACAGATCATTTTAAGAGTTTTTTTTTAAATCAGCCTTTCTTGAAACTCCTGAGGAACTTTCTGGAACTTTTCTGGAATCTACCAAGTACTTTTCAAACATTTCATGGAGCTTTTCCTTTATTTCCATTCAAATTCCATGGAAGTACCAGATGAGTTTGGGAAAAGTCTCTTTGAAATTCTGCAAAGGTTATGGAAGATTACCTCAAAGTTCAGCAAAAGTATTGTTATTTAGTGCTAAAGAATGTTTACAATAATTATGATCTTAAACTATTACTGCAGCTAATTTAGTTTTGTCTAAAGAGGACAAATTTATGCATTAAACATTGCCACAAATGCCATCAACAACTGACCACTGTTACAAGCAGAAATCCCTGATGTGCATAGAAATGATGTGATTTTTGTTAAACTGTGCTAGTTCTTTTTAATTGCCACAATTTTTTCTATGTAACTTGTCTTTATTTGTCATATTTGATTCTAAATGTTAGTTAAGAAAAACTGCAATTACAAACATGAATCCTGTGTCACCATTTACTTCTTCATCAAGAGGAAGTGAAAACAGTCAAACCAAAGCTTTTTATAGTTGGTTTTTATTAATATGACTTTTAGATTTTACATATTACAAGTGGACAATAAACTCATTCTGCATTTATATGTTGTATATCAAGTTTTGTTGAAAGATTGATGATAAGGAAGCCATAAAACATTTCTAAAAATCCTTTGTCTATCTCATTATGTCTCTGCTGATTGAAAGCAAATTTTAAACGAAAAATGTGGAAATGCCTGACATATAGGGCAAACCTTCCACTCTTTTAACACTTAATTAAAAGTCTAACACTTAAATAATATTGAATGAAATATATTTGATCAAATCAGATAAAGAAGAGCAAAATTAGCTGGGTTAAAATTACCCAACCAGAACAGCAACAAAAAACAATTATTTAAAAGGAGAGTAGCATCCTTCACACTTATAAACTGCTGGGTTGAATTAGTGACCTCTTAGGAGAAATATAGGCCAATAGGGGTCTATAAAGGCATTTGGTGCTTTGGAGTAAGCAGGTCCTGGGTTCAGATTTTTTGCATGTTGTCCTCATGACAATGGAAAATCTCTCTGGACTCTCTGGTTTCCTCCCACACTGCATTAGTATAACTGTAAGGTCAGCAGGTCAATCTAAATTCTTAGAAATGATTGTATGTGGGTGTGACTGAGTGTCAAAGCATAAATATGAAATCTTTGATGTACTCCTTAAAGTGATGAAAGAATCAGAGTCCAGAATGACCCACATGCATTCCTACTGACTTTAGTGCAATTATTACAAAACAAAATTAACACTGTCGTTATTTGCAACTAAAAAGAAATGTCTTAAATTGTGTTTAACATAAAAGTTATTTAGTGTTCTTACTGCGGTTGTAATTTCAGAAAAGCAGCAACAGGTGAAACAGATTTTGATCAAAAAAAAGAACCAATTCAGTCCAGCAGGTGGTGCTAATAACCCCAACTTTAATACGTCAAGAACCCAAACATTTTAAATGCACAAACAAAAGAGCAAAATAAAAATGATCAAGTATTAGAACTGAGTTTTAAGAAATGTTCAGTAATAGTGGTCAAAATTTGTGTTTAAAGTTTTTTTTATCTTTGTACTGATATCAACCTCAGCTGATAACATACAAAATGACCCACATGCATATAAACACAGACTCTTTATCACACAATCTACACCAAGCAGGTTCCTATTGTTATTAAAACAACGAAAAAACTGAGAGAAGACATATTTATTATTTAAAGTTAATCCATTTAAGTCCAAGTTTACAAAAACGCTTCCATTAAAGCGTCTGTTATGTAAGAGGTGTGTCAACAGAGGGCTAAAGGACCATAAAGTTTTATTTGAAATCTTACAGAGCTCAATGTTACCACAACTTTTAGCGTATCTCTAAAAGTTGTATACATATCTGGAAGGCTCAACATCTGGCCTTCCAATGTAAATAGAAAAAAACATTTTTAGATATGAAAAAAAAAAACCCATAAATGTTTGAGACCCTAAAAAGAAAATTAATATCAGACAGAGATAATCTGAGTAAACACAAAGCACAGTTATTTATTCAGGTACAAATTCAAACTGAGCTGGTCTTGTCTGAAAAAAGAAACCCTACCCTTTTATTAAATCATGAATAAACAGTGATTAGTAAGCTGACGTCATCTGTAGGATCAGAAAATCCCTTTAAAAGAGTCAACATAAAATAGGACAAAATATTTCAGTAGCTACAAGTCATGCCCTGATATAAGGACATTTAAGAAAAGGTTGACATCCATCAGGCAGGAAAGGTTACAGCCAGGTTTCTGAAGTATTGGGTATGCAGTTCCTTTTGATCAGCAGATGTTTTGATAAAATTCGAATGAATTCACTTCAGTTCCCATTTTAATACTGGATGTTGTGCAGATCTGGATATAAACATTTTTTAACATAGTTGATAAGATTCATTTTTTTCCCTTTGTAACTGAACAATGTGAAAACTGCATCTTGTATTAACAGAGGTTATATTAACCTGGCGTTAATAGTGATCTGAAAACGTTGAATATGACAAAAAAGGAAGAATGGAAAAATCCAACTAGGTTTCAGCTACTTTTCATCTTCTACTGCCTTGCACTGGTAGCTTGGTGTGTATATTCAACCTAATAGAAGAGCTGTTGCGTGAAAGCACATGAGTTACTTTAGCTTTGAAACAAAGACCAGAGAGCTCATCTGAGGAGTCTGCATTCTTCTCACTTACTATCCCACCTCTGTCTTCCTGTTTAGTTCTGCACGCAGGATCATGTAATTTACTTTCTGTTTGTGTGTGTTAGCATGATAAAGGTTTATTAACGCAGCTGATAACACTGTAGGAACTCTGGCTCGTTGTGTGGTCTGGTATGTGCATATATTGGTAGCGTCCATCAATACACAGGCACACACAGATAAAGAATGAGGCTCATCCAGGTGCTTTGCACTCTGTGTTCCCCCCAATCAGACTGTGTATGTTTGGGTTGACAGTGTTTACATCCAGATCTTGGGTCTGTTCTGCTCTGTGGAGGAAGTCTCAACAAAAACTCTTACTGGTGACATTCGTCAGTGTTTAGACCTTTTCCTTGAAACCGTCTAACGCTCTCATAGCATGAACTGTCCAAAGTGACTAATCTTCAGCAATCAGCGCCTTAAAAGGGAGTTTTCTCTCTGACTATCAGACATCAGAGACTTGGTTTTATCAGATTATTTTCAGTTTTAGGGTTTTTTAATGCGTCACCACTTTTAATGAGAATGAGCTCCAGGCAAGGGATGAGGCAGTGATTTTCTAAAATAGAGAAAAGCTACTGAAAACGGCACGCACAAATTTAATTTACATGTCTCAGAAATATTTTATGTGTGTGTGTTTGTTTTCCCACACTTGACAGGGATCAGTGGAAAGTAGGAGCAGACAGGAAGCAAAGTCTACTGGGAATTTAAACCCGAAGGAATCTCATCTGTAGTTCATCAGCCATCAGTCACTCTGCATGCATGCACTCGAACACGCACACAAAAAAGTATTTAATGTATAAAAACTTAAGAGGAAGAAATATACTTCTTAACTTTATTAATCCTTCCACAGGTAAGGCAAAGTCAAAGGCCAAGCTGAGAGAGAGAGAAGAAAAGAGAGAGGAATCCATGGATGGCTGAAATTAAAGAAAACAAGTTGATCAGAAATTGACCCTCCAGGATCCTTCCATGTCTGTGAGGTTCAACGTGTCATGTAAATAAAAGTATAGTGGGACCCAGAAGGATGCATTCTTTCTCAAGGATGGAGAATAAACAGAGGGGGAGGGCGGCAGAGTGAGCGAGGCAGGAACATGCCACAGGCACTTGACTACTTGTTCACATGAAGCGGGAGCCTCTGCTGTTGGTCATCCTCCAGGATGAACCACAGACCGCCGCCGGCCGACCGCATCAGCCGGGCTGCAGGCGACACGGACAGATCCAGAGCGAGGAGCCGTGACAACCTGCTCCTGTATGATGACTTTGGAGAGGAATACTGCTGTGCTGGACAATGCCTTGGGTAAAGCTCTGACTTACATCCACTACTCAGATAAACAAACAATAAACATCTGTATGGAAGAGTGAGGTCTGGACTGACTGGAAACTTTAATTTTCTTTTGTTGTTTAGAGAGCTAGAGTTGTAGATTTTCTGCTGTTTTTTTTGTTTTTTTTTTTGGGGGGGGGGGGGTGGGGGGGATAGTTGTGTTGCATATAAAATACTGTGGCAGACCAATACGTTCATGGTTGACTCTCAATGGCTGTAAAATAAATTTAAGTTACCGCCTCATTTCCACCATCGTACTTAACAGTTTTTATGAGGTATTTGTGTTGACATGCCTTCAGCTTGTCTGGAAGTGGTATTCTAACCCTCTAAAACTCATTGCTGATGTTTTCCAACCCTGACATTGTGTGAACATACACCTGTGTGCACTAGAAGACAAACTCCTGCTTTTGTTGTTAGAGTCTCACTGACTGACAACAATCTATTCAACGATTAATATATTTTTTAAGCTTTTTACTCCCAGCTTTTCCACTTTGGCTTCATCTTTGTTGAATACATCATGACAGTGTGGGATTTGATTGGCCTCTCTCTTCCAGAGTTAAATATAACTTGGTAGAGATGAGATCCATTTTATTACGTCCTGACATGAACCGTATGTCTCCCTGATTCCCAGCAGGCACAGCAGCGCTGACAGGTCGCTCACAGCTCGCCTCAGCGCTGCTAAACGCCGCCAGGCTATGCGAGGTCCTGTCTACATGTTCTCAGCTCCTTCCTTCAGCCTGTCAGAGGTCGAGCAGCGTTTCCTGGAGGCAGCTGAGTACGGCAACATCCCAGAGGTGCGCCGCATGCTGCTCCATATCCCCAACCTGAACGTCAATGCAGTGGACTACATGGGACAGAATGCGCTGCAGCTTGCTGTGGCCAACGAACATCTGGAGGTGACGGAGCTGCTGCTGGGGAGGGCAGATCTGGCCAGAGTGGGAGATGCTCTCCTATTAGCCATCAGTAAGAAATTTGCACTTGTGCATGCATAGACAAAAATTTGCTTGGAAATTTAATGTCTGAAGCAGATAATGTGTCTTTTATGATAACAAAGGGGTGCAGGATGCCTTCTTCTACTACTTCTAAGGTCCTTACAGTTAATTGTTAGAATTTTGGATTCTTGAGTTTTTTGGGTTTTGTTAGTTTCTATTTTCACTTCAGTTCCTTCTTAGTGATTGTAGTTATTTTTATTTATTGTTTCTTTCTTACTCTAGTTTACTTGTCCCTTTGTCTAGTTATTTTTGTTAGATTTATTTCCTAGTTGCCAGTGTTCTCTACCTCTTATTCACTCATCACTGGCTACTTCTGTTACACTTCATGTTTCCTTGCTGTTATTTCCCCTGGATTTCTGTTTTTGTTCTGCTCTGTATGCCTGCGTTCCCTGTGATTTTAGTAAATTTTTGGTGTTGTCATTAAAACATTCAACATGATCAATGTTCCCAGCTCCTGTCTGCATTTTAGGTTCACCAACAAACATAGCATGACACTAATGATTTTTTAATAACTTCTACTACAATATCCTACAAAATGTGCTACTGCAGTGGAGATAAATTTTTCAGCAGAACAACAATCCTAACATACATCTAAATCCCATCTGACTAAGAGGAAGAATTTACAGAAATTTAATTCTCTAGATGTCTGGAGCTGTTAATTAAGGACAGACCCAAAAACACTAATAACTTGTTGTGGATTTGGTAAAAGTCCTTAAGTAATAAAATGACTATCAGATTAAAAAGTTATATAACATTTATCCTGTTATAGATTTTTCCACAAGTTGTAGCAAAAGGTGAACCAGATAAGCAAGATACTTTTTTTTTTTACTTTTAAATTTGCATTTTACTTGCAAATAAACTAAATTTTACTTTTGTTTCACAATGTTTTAACAGCCTTTTTCTACGTTTACTCTAGGTAAAGGTTATGTCCGTATCACAGAGGCTCTGCTCAGTCACCCTTCGTTTAGAGACGATCACCGTCTGACAGCAAGTCCGGCTCAAGTAGACATGTTGGATGACTTCTATGCTTATGACGAAGATGGGACAAGGTACGACTGGTAAAGAAGCACCATAATAAGGTCAACCTCTGAAAAAAGCAAAAACTAATGAAATTTGCGAGGGGGTAATAAGACTACATCAATTTGAATTATTCTTTTAATCAGACATTAAAGTGCAAATAAAAAAAAAAAGATCTGAAAACACAATATGTCCACCATTTTTGAGTCTGCAGATAAATACAGCTATCTTATGTTATTTATATACATTTTTACTAAGGTGGCCTAGTTAAGGCTGGCTTCTTGGTCGACTGAAAACATTGTTGTTGCCATGCTTATCCTCACAGGTTTTCTCATGATGTGACTCCAGTGATACTTGCAGCCCACTGCCAGGAATATGAGATAGTTCATACGCTCCTGAGCAAAGGCGCCCGTATCGACCCTCCTCACGACTACTTCTGTGGCTGCGACTCATGTAATTATCAGCAGCAGTACGATTCCTTCAGCCACTCGCGCTCCAGGATCAATGCCTACAGAGGCCTGGCCAGTCCTGCATACCTCTCCCTGTCCAGTGAGGACCCGGTGCTGGCTGCCTTGGAGCTCAGCAATGAGCTGGCCATGCTGGCTGACATTGAGAAGGAGTTTAAGGTCAGTGGGAAAACGTCCTGACAGTGCAACTGTACGGGTCAAGTCAGAGTTGCATTAATGGCATCGGTTCTGTTTTCTAAAGTGCTGTATGTGAATTTTTTTTAATTTTTAATTTTTAATTTTGAACTAACAGATCTCATTTTCAGTACTTGAATCTACTTAAGGACATACAACAGGAACAGAAAGAAAGCAGTACAGATTAAGATTATTTACACAAAAGTGTTTGATAATAAAGATTACAGTTTGTTACTTTAAGAATTACAGGTTTATATGAAAAGGAAAAGAAGTTTTGCTCATAAGTGTTTGATCATAACGGGAATCTGTTTATGCAGGTTAATAATGAAGACATTAAAGGTGGAGTCCCACAAGGTTTAATGTTGATACTAAAGTATCGTTTCTTTTGTTTCCTTTTTTAACCAACAAGGAAAAACAATAGATGATGATTGCTGGAATAGTAAAACTCTATTTTACTATAGCTTAACATAAATGCTATTGAATTTATGGAAATTCAATAGCAACTGAATTTACATAAATACATAAACTGAATTTTGGAGTTTGGGGTAAAACGAAGAGTGCTTTGCATTTTTGGGATCCAATTTTGTTTTGGACTTTGACTTATTCCTCCATATTTTAGTTACTTCATTGAGGTGGGGGGAAACACTTTGTGGCTAAAACTAAACTTCTTCTTTTTACAAAAACAGGAAAGGGGCAATGTGCCTTTCACAATGTAAAGAGACCACTGACAACATAAAATTAATAAAATAGGCGCAAAATGAAATGTTTCAAATCTTGGTTGTGACATTTTTTGTCCAAAAAGTATGGTGATTTAATGAGCACAGTATTTGTAAAAGTATAAATCAGAAGAAAATGACAATTGCTTTCCTATTACATTTTGTTACTGCTGCTTTAAAACGACTTCAGCTTATGTTGTTATTTTTCTGCAGAATGATTACAGTCGCCTGTCAAACCAGTGTAAGGATTATGTGGTGGGCCTTCTGGATCTTTGTCGCAGCACAGAGGAAGTGGAGGCCATCTTGAATGGAGAAACAGTTTCTGACGACAGCTTCGACATGCCAGGTCGTCCCTCCCTCACACGCCTCAAATTAGCCATCAAATATGAACTCAAAAAGGTAACCAGGCATTCAAACAAACAATAGAGTTCATTTCTTTCGGTGGTGTTATCAAATCTGTTATGTCTCTCAAGAAGAGAATCATTTGGATTCAAGCAAACAGAAAATAAAATACAACATTGACAAAAAAAAAAAAGTTAATTATATTTAATTTCAGTTAAAATCTGTCCATACCACAGAAAATACTAATAGCTGACCAATAAAATGACATCCTTCTGTTCTTCCAGCTCTGGTTTAGGAGTTCTTGCAGCTCGTTCTTGTGTGGTGCCCCAGAAATATTGTGTGGCCAGAACTTTGAAGTGGCTCTGATTACGAGAATGATGGATGTGGTCGTGGGAGGGATCTGTAATGACTTCCCAGTAGTTCTGCACTTCATTTATTCGTAACATCAAGAACTTTCTCCTTTTTCCTGACACCTTGAGTAATAAAAAAGGTCTTTGTTATTGTGGATTATGCACAGACCGTTTTCTCTCCATGACATTTATTTGGGTTCAGCATCAGTGTAAAGAGCCCTGGTTTTATCTTTTTCCAGGAGATTACCTTTAAATCCTATTTTAGGCAGATTTCAAGGACATCACTGTCTGTGTGGTGTTGCCAAAAATAGAAATATCCCAACCCAGAGAGACATAGAAAAAATAGTCCACAGATTTGTTACTTTACGGCTGAACTACTGTAACTTTGCAGGAACAGGAAGTCTCCCAAAATGAAAAAATCCAGAACTGGAGGGTTTCTCTTTAGTTTTATCTCCTCTTTATAGACTCTGTTAAAACAAACAAAATAAATGCTCTTTAAACATCTAAGACTCTGAAATTTTCACAAATTTTTGTTATATGATCCTCATAAATTGACTGGAGTGCAACATAATGTATTTTCCAGAATATAAGGCACATTGTTTGCACAATTTGGTGTCTAGAAGATACTATAGTTTTCACTATTTGTGACTCAATCGCTTAGGAAAGAACTGGATTGATTCTGAATTAGATCCCATCTAAAGTCAAATGAACAGGATTTGTCTCGTAAAATAATTTAACATCACATTTATTGTGAATTGGTTGTATGTAAACTGACAATGTTTTAACCCAGCTCTGTTTTCCTCCAGTTCGTTGCTCATCCAAACTGCCAGCAGCAGCTGCTGAGTATTTGGTACGAGAACCTGCCTGGCCTGAGACAACAAACCACTGCTGTGAAGCTGCTGGTGGTGTTGGCTGTGGCTATAGGACTCCCTGGACTGGCTGTGGCTTACTGGGTCACTCCGTGCGGCAGAGTATGTAACATTCAGGCTTACATTTTACCTACTAGCTGCCAGATCTCTCATGCTCTTCACTCTGTTCTCAGGTGGGAAAAGTTATGCGCAGCCCCTTCATGAAGTTTGTCGCCCACGCTTCGTCCTTCACCATCTTCCTGGGCTTGCTCATCCTGAATGCAGCGGACCGCTTTGCAGGCACCACGCTGTTGCCAAACATGACCCACCATCAACAACCTGGAAGTCCACAACTCAAGTTGGACCCCCTGTTGCTTCACCGCAAGACCACCACCCCCTTGACCTGGATGGAGATCCTAATCATTTCATGGGTTATGGGTGAGCGGAAGATGACAATACATGGAAACAACTAAAGCAAATGTTAAAACAAGGATGTGACCTTTGACATGTGCTGCTTTAGGCATGATTTGGGCCGAAGTGAAGGAGATCTGGAGTCAGGGACCTGGAGAGTACCTGGTGGAACCGTGGAACTTCCTGGACTTTGGGATGCTGGCCATTTTTCTGGCCTCATTCAGCTGCCGCTTCTCTGCCATGAAGCAAGCTGACTTGGCTCAGGCCTATGTGTACAAAAACTGCAAAACTCTGGTCCAACTTCCCCCAGAGATACACTACTTCACTCTAGGTAAGCACACCCCCATACGCACACGCCCACACACAGATCCACACATCTAGTATCACCAGTTAAAAGTTAGGGCAATTCTTGCTAACTTCAGGGAACCAGTTAGAAGCTGCAAAAGATTTAAGATGTGATGGAAAGTGTAATCGTATGTTAGAATGGCCAAGTCAAAGTCAAGACCTAAATCCAGTTGAGAAGACTTAGAAATGAAAGCCTGGACCATTTTTCAGATAGGAGTGAATTAAAAGTCTAGAGTTTCAACGAATAAAATAGTTGCAATTGCAATTTTATTGAAGAAAAAAACTGACTCAGAAGGGTTTCTGCAGGTTTCACCAATTCAAATTTAAGATCTTTCTAAGACCATTATGAGTAGAATTTAAGACCTTTATCACAACAAAAATGTACAAAAGAAAATAGAAAGTAAGTAAATTTGGGTTGGCAACTGAAGTGAGAGAATGAATTTGCACTTACCCATAATGCTAGATAGCTTAACCCTTTCTGGCTAGCTTGCTAGCAAGGGTATATTAACAGCTAGTTATAAGCAGCTAGCTGTGCCTTGAATCACAGAACGCAGTGAACCCAGACTCAAAGTTTTTGTAACAATAAAGTCCTGCAAGAAAAAAAGTCAGCTTCATAGAGTATAGTCCAGCCGCAACAAAATTTAAGACCTAAAATGAATGTATTTAAGGCTAAATTATAGTGTTTCAATGAATTTGAGACATTTCAAACATACTCAGGTGGGCTAAAAAGTAAAGACATACCACAGTTTTCAGACTTCTTTTTGCAAGAAATGTTAATCATCTTAATTTTATTTTCCAGTCACTATTGTGCAAAACTTTGTGTTGGTCCATCACGTAAAATCTCAATTCAAACCATTAAAGTTTATTCATTGTAACATGAAGTAGAGCTGCTGCTCCTCTTCATCAAAAGAAGTTACAGTAGTTATGGCTTTGGAAGCCCTTCTGCTTTAGTTATTAAAACTAAAACTAATTTAAATTATGGATGCTGTCACAACACTGTGGTCACATTTCCACTTTAAGACAAAGACTTTTCATTCGCAGCAGATATCCTGATGCTTACCAGCTGATCATTTATGCCCATTTTGCAGCTCGTATCCACTGGACACCGTCAGACCCTCAGCTCGTGTCAGAGGGTCTTTATGCCATCGCAGTTGTG
Organism: Poeciliopsis retropinna; assembly: GCA_010277075.1. Taxonomy (NCBI): domain Eukaryota; kingdom Metazoa; phylum Chordata; class Actinopteri; order Cyprinodontiformes; family Poeciliidae; genus Poeciliopsis; species Poeciliopsis retropinna. The sequence goes on along the minus strand of VMRM01000024.1, from coordinate 7,851,393 downwards.
CTGAGCTTCTCTCGAATTGCTTACATCCTGCCAGCCAACGAGAGCTTTGGGCCGCTCCAGATCTCTTTGGGAAGAACTGTCAAAGACATCTTCAAGTTCATGGTCATCTTCCTGCTCGTCTTTCTGGCGTTCATGATTGGCATGTTCAACCTGTACTCTTACTACCTGGGAGCGAAGCAGAATGACGCCTTCACCACGTGAGACATTAATGCACACATAATTATCCTACTTGTGAATTACTTCACACTGTAAGTGATGCTTTTATTGAAGAACATAGCTAAAACAGGATTATTTCCGAATTAAATTGGTTAATGTTTTGTGAAAAAAACAAACAAAAAACAAAAACAAAACTTGATCAGAATGTTGCAGTGATCTGTTGTTTTTTTTAACAAATCTGATTGACCAGACAATATTTTTCTAAAATACACCCTTTTTTAATCAAGTTTTTGAGTTTAAGTTTGACTTTATTGAATGCAGTGTAAATAAAGAATAAACAAAGTTATATGCAAACAAAATACATTTAAAACAAAAGCAAAGAAAACAAAAGAACAGTAGTAAAGTATATTTAAGTAAGCATCACTTTTAACATGTTAAAAAAAATATATTTCTAAATGAATATACCATAATGCAGTAATATTTGACAACTTCAATAAATACAACAACCTTGATAATAGCAGAAGAAAATTACAAAGAATTACTCATTCTTATTCTTTTAGGAAGTATTGCTCTGTTTCTACCTTTTCTAGACGTGTACTCTGTATTTAGATATTAGCGAGAATATTGGAAACAGGTTTTTTCGTATTTAATAGATTAAATTAAACAAAAGTTTATTTGTTTAATTTAATTTAACATTTTTAACATTTTTAAAATGAAAAATGTTCCCTTCTGTATGTTCATGTAGCCTGGAAGAGAGCTTCAAGACGCTGTTCTGGGCTATATTTGGACTCTCTGAGGTCAAGTCGGTAGTCATCAACAATGGACACAAGTTCATTGAGAACATTGGCTACGTACTGTATGGGGTTTACAATGTTACCATGGTGATAGTGCTGCTCAACATGCTTATCGCCATGATTAACAGCTCCTTCCAGGAGATAGAGGTACGTCACTGAAGTATATTACATTACCATGTGGTCCAGGTATATAAGCCTATAAATATGAAGTCATGTGTTTAGAATTTTTTGCATTTCCTTGTAGAATAAGCTTTTCTTGTGTTCATAAAAATGAATTTAGATGCTTTACTGCACGCAACTCTGTCTGAACATAAATGTATTTAACATATTACACACATGTATTCAGTCTCAGACAGCCTTAAATAAATATTAGCACAAACAACTGACTTCAGAAGTCACCTTATCAGTAGAGGATCTCAGTATAAATCAAATTTATAGCTTTTTTATCTAACAAAGCTGTTGAGATTTATTAGATAACATTAGTGAGCAAAAAGCAACTTAAGACCAAGACATGTTTAACTCAAAGTTGTGAAGAGATTTAAAGCATACATTTAGGTCATGAATATTATTTAAAGGAGAGTTTTTATCATAGTAAATAGTAAATGATTAGTTCTGTACTCCACAAATCTGGCTTTTATGGACGAGAGGGATGAAGAAGAAAACAATTCTTGAAAGGATGCAGTGAGAAGTTTTGTTGGAAGCAAGTTTGTGGAAGATGAAAACAGAATGGAAACTTTTTGACGAACAGACAAAATTATTTATATGGCAAAAACCAAACTGAACGCAAGGTAGTGGCAGCGTAATGCTGTGGAGGTATTGTGAGTAATGGGTCACATTACTGTGACTCAGTACAATGGCTCAGTCAAAGTCCAGATGTTTCTGTCTCTGGATGTGCAACAATGGTTGAGCCAAACAGAAAAGACTTGCAGCTGTTTTAACTCACCACTTTTTTCTTAGTTTTATGTGTAAAAATAATTTAAGCCATATTTAATTTATCTTCCATTTCATAAACAAGAACTACTTTGTGTTCTATCATGAAATTTTAATAAAATATGTTAAACTATGTCAGAATTTGAAACAATTGCTCAAGCTGTTTCTAGCGGTTTCTAGAGTCTGGCCGTCCAGAAGCACCATGTCCAGATATAGTTGGGATTGGTTGTCTAGGTGATCTCATAAATTGTGTTTGTTATCTTTGGACAAACAAACCAGACGTTTCCAGCCTTTAAGGGATGCCGATGTGTGTTATTTTCCCCAACACAACCAAGACAGCCAATCTGACTTCTATTTGTGTTTTAATCTAGCTTTCAATGAATCACAAAGACTGTTTTATTTTTCTTGTAGTGCATACCTGAATCTACAGTAAGATGTAAAGTTTCTGGGTTTTGCTTCTGCCCATCTCTCTTTTCTCCCTGAACCAGACCTTTCCACTGTTTTGTAGATCTAAATATATATGAAATGTTCACAATGACACCAAATTACTTAACACAACAGATTTTTTTTATTTCTGCCTTTGTTACATGTCATTTGATTGTGTCATCTTCATTTCTAGGAAGACCATCACTGATTCATTTTCTAAATCTGATTATGAATTAATTTATTCCCAAAAGATATTTAATTTACTACTTTAACCCTGTTTTTCATTTTTTCATTTTCCATTTTGTTACTCTGCAGGACGATGCCGATGTCGAGTGGAAGTTTGCTCGGGCGAAACTTTGGTTTTCTTACTTTGAAGAGGGAAGGACACTTCCTGTCCCATTCAATCTGGTTCCCAGTCCAAAGTCTGTGCTCGGACTGGCCACAGCCATAAAGTCCATGCTCTTGCATGTGGCTCACAGACACAGGGAGAAGAAAACTGAGACACAACTTAATCAGGTATACAGATTCAACATATAATGACTTAAAACATATGATAAAGTATTATGTTCCTTAAAGTTTCTCAGATTTTGTCTTATGGATGTTTTTAACTCAGGATTTTCTTGCCACTCTTCCAGAAAGCACAAATTTGCAGAGTGAACAACTAACAGTTGTCCTATCTATAGATTCTCTCAGCTATTTTGACTGAGACTGAAATGAGTATCTTATCTGGATCCTCCATGAGCAGGCTTATAAATTTTGAATATTTATTATACCTGAACCTCGAGCAGCTTGGAGTGTTCATTGATCTCCATACACTGTTTGTTCAGTGATGTACTTTTTTTTCATAAAACATTTTAAAACCCATATTCCATTTCCAGCTTCTTCTCAGCTACATTTAATTATTACAGCTCATTAATACATGTATATATATCACAATAAATCTAAATAAACTACATTAAAGTTGTGGTTGTAAACAAATTCAGCGGCTGAAAAGTAAATGAAATAATCTTTAGCGCCCTCTTATGGTATTAAGCTTTACTTGAGGATCAAACTCACCTGAGAACAAAGTTAAATTAATTACTGTCATTTCAGTTTAGTTCAATCAAGTTACATAACATATATAAGTTTTTCTGCAGCTTGGGGAGAGCAAAAATCCAGCATATGGCAGTTCAAATGGTTCAACAAGATATGAGGTGTGTGTTGAAGTAGTTGAGTGTTTTATTATATATTGTATGCAATTAACCTCTATAAATTTACAATGGATTTTATTATACAATGATGTTATATTCCCCAACTTTTCCTTCACTGGCTGCAGAAGATCATGAAGCGACTAATCAAGCGTTATATAATCAAAGCTCAAGCAGACAGAGAGAGCGACGAGATCACAGAAGGTAATATAAACTGAGCTCTGTGTGTTTGTCATTATCATAACTTTGTGACAATAAATATTTGGTCTGTAGTATTTATTTTCCTATTAAAAACACTGAGGCATGCATTTTTTAGAGCGATCATTGCAAAACTGCCAAGCCATAAGTGTCTGCAATTCCTGATTAATTTGTTTTGATCTGGTCTTATTTCCCATCTTATGTATCTTACCTAAGATGGTATAGATAACACTTATGGTATCTATACCATCTTAGGATTATAGTATGATACTAATATCATACTATAATCTCAAACTTCATTGTTATTCTTGGTTGCATCTGTTCTGGTCCAGGTGAGCTGAAAGAGATCAAACAGGACATCTCAAGCCTGCGATATGAGCTGCTGGAGGAGAAATCCCAGAACATGGAGACGCTTGACGGACTGTTGAGGAGGCTGGGAGAGTTCAGCACGCCATCATCTTAGTGCTCAACCTCTAGCTAAATGCGCAAAGCTTGCTAAGTGCCTTTTAAATGTCACTAAATGTACCTACACTTGGGTAGAGGCATTACCAGGTTACACAGTAGAGTGGTGTGAATACAAAGATACAAATTCATTACGATTGGAAATATTCTAGAACTTTAATTTTTACACAAATAAATGTGCAAATGAGAATAAAAATCTTCTAAGTTTGCCCTAAAAATGTTAAACATAACATGTGATTCTGTCTCGAGTTTTGGTGGAAAAATGATTCTTAAAAACTCAGGAACTGAGCTACAGGTTAGCTCTCATCAGTTTCTACAGCCCTTTTAAAATGACACGTTTTTGAGAGGCAAAACAATAGATTGTGGTAAATCAACTAATTTTGTTCCTCCTTTTTAGAAGAAAAAAAAAATCCAGGAATGTCATATGCTTTCACACTCTTAAACTAAAGCGGTTTTGAAGCACCTCGTTTCAATTTCAGTATTCAGTCTTCTACGTTTCATGTGTTCATCACAGAATCCTGGATTTTTTCAGAGAAGTGTATACTTTTGAGAATAGCTGTCTTCTGTTCAGTTTTTTAAAATGTTTTCCTACAATGTGTCATTGTAGGAAAGCGTTAGATTTGTTATAAATCTAATGCTTAAACGTAAATATACCATATATCAGGCATAAATTAATAAAAATAAGCAGAATCCACACATACAGTGTACTATTTGAAGGTTTTGTTTTTATTTAGACAGCAGTAAAGCTGGCAAAGAGGACATAAACAAAAATCATACAGTTCAAGGCACTGAGGTGTGAACATTGAATTTCTAGACAGACTAATGAAACATTAAAACATAAATTATCAAGATTAATAGAAAAATACTGCTTCTATGTACCTCTTACATATGTTTACTGAATACATAACTTTCAGAATTACTAAACAGAAAATACAAAAAGGAAATACTGACAAGCTAAGCCGTATACATCAAGTATTAACATCTACTGCGCCGTATGCAGTAGGTCGATTACTCATGCTGCAGCACAGTAGTCAGTGATAATAGTCACAGTATCATGGTTTTGATTCTTTATAAACCTTTAAAATCTGAGTCAGGTCTTTGTGATTCTTTCATGTGCCGACGGTTCGTCAGGCTTGTCAGATATATTTGATGTAATTTTCAGGTATAAGGCCAGTTCTGCCTTTATATGTCGCCTGAAGCCAGCCCGGCTCCACAGATGGACCCACTGCAAAAACAACAAAACAGAAATCACTCAAAAACTCAGACAATAAAGACACCGACTTTTATAGACCTTCTACAAACACATTAGAGATGTTCAGAGAAATTGTGTGGAGAGTAGAATTAGACAACTTTCTGCTTGATCGGGTGGTCAGATCTTTTTTCAATCAGTGAACACACCATATACTTAGCAAGAACACATTGTTCTGACAATAACACTCTTAAAGTTTGGAAGTTGTTATTGTGTGAAAAAGACTCGTAAGAAGTAATTTTAAACAGTATTTTCTACACCATGATGTCTGTGGTTGGTTCTGTGGTTGGTTCAGCAAAGCTGATCTGATCCTTTTCTGCCTATTCTAGACTGATGTGAATGGAGCAAATAGCTATATTATAAGTATACACAACAAGACAAGTCATTTGGTCAATCATAAATTAGCTTAATATTTAATTTAATAAGCCAAAACACACTTCGATAATAGCATAAGACATTTATGCCGTATGTTAAAAACAAATCTACATTTGGATAAAGAAAGTGGTCAAACAACCATGAGATATGCATTAAAAAGAGGAACAAAAAATCAAAACATAACAGAACATTACTTTTCTCTCAAGATCAAAATATGTCAGTGTAAGATAATGAAAGATTCACATTTAAAATCCATGGGTAGATTTTATTTTGTACACATTAACTCTCAGAAACATAAAATCTTACCATTTGTGAACAGCGCCCCTTGTGGAAAACTTAGTTCATGGCTGTGCTCTGCTTCACAGGAGTACAGAGCTCTAGCTTCCCTGCAGGAGAGAATTAAAAAGGTGCTCACTAATTGAGTTAACGAGGGGTTCATTCATGAAGATGTGCTGCTCAAGAGGCGACAGCTTCGAATATCATCCATGTTGCCTTACCTTCCAGAGGGACAAATGTCTAACGCTGAGGAGAACACTGAACTCTCACGCTGAGGCTGCCTGACTGATAACCTGCAACACAACATAAAAAAAATAATTTTTTCTGAAGTAAATTATCACAATGAAGTTATATGTTTAGTTTTCATATAAGTTGTGATGACAATCACAGCACACAGATAGGTTTTAGTCAACAGTCTGCTTTTCCTTCCTCCTGAGCTTTTCTTTCTCAGATCCTTAAGACACAAAAATGTTTAACTGAAGTGGAATATCTTAAAGTGATGCTCACAGTGAGATGGGCCTTGAGTAGCCGTTGCTAGATGTCGCTGCAGAGAGCTGTGGGGTCAGATCGGAGCCACAGCGGTTGTGACCTTTCCGTGCTTTTGCTCTCTCCTGTTGCTCCAGCGACATGAGGCTCTGCACCGACCCATGACAGCTTTTGTAATCTTCAACCAAAAACAAGAGATCAGAATCATGGTTGCACGGTGGTAAATGTTTTGGCTTTTATTTATGATAGAGGCAAAAAAAAAAAGGAGTCTTTCACACACCTTCTGAAATGTGCAAGGAGGTGAGAGAGGATGATGTGGAAAGCCGGTAGGGAAACAGAGAAGAGGAGGAAGAAGAAGAGGAGGAAGCAGTGCTGTGTTGTGGAGGAGAGGTAGAGTCTGTTCCTCTGACTTCTGTGGTCATAGCACAGGATGCGTTTCTTCGTTCCTCTGACTGAGAGCTCTTCAGAGAGGAAACGGAGGCTGCTTTCTCCCTGACAGGGGAGGAACGATTCCCTGACGCGGGCTGGACCGAAGCTGTGGAAGCAGATCTTGAGTCTTTCGCAGAAGACAAAGACACGGTTGAATTTCTGTTGAAAGACCTCTCCACTGCAGAGAGTAAGGAGGATGTGGAGGAGGACACAGAGGAAGTCTGCTCGGCAGAAGACAGTGGAGCGGAGATCCAGGAAGAGGAAGGCGGGAGGCGGGGGGAGGGAGCGTTGTCTGGAGATGCTTTCTGATCTTTCCCATTGCGTGGTGGTGAGCCGGAAGATGTCGAAGGGGGAGAAAACTGTGCTGTGGGGGGCGAGCCAGGCTCAGCGGCGGGAGAGGATGGAGGGGAGGTCTGAGACAATCCATTTTTTTCAGAGGAGTGTGACGACAATGACTCCTGGCTGCCCATCGGAGTCGTATCAGGGCTGCTGCTGAACGTATCGCCTGAAAAACAAGAGGAAACGCCACATCACAGACCAAGGAGCCAGACTGTTGACCTATTGTCTGGCAGTCCCGATGATATATGATACAACTCCAAACAATGCCCACATGTGAATACAGTGACAATGAAAACATTGAGGAAAAAAAGGAAAACAGTTACGGAAGATCTGACTCAGCACAAATGGCTATAAAAAGTCTTCAGTAAGACGTAAGCACAGCGAGATGTTAGCTGAAGTGCAAGGCTGACGTCAACTTGCTTCCTCTGGTTTGATATGACGAGAAAATTCTGCTAATAATATTTTTTTCTGATTAACTGCAAGGAGAAAGATTTCAAATGAAAATGTTCCCCAATTTCTGCTTTGCATCTTCAGGTATTTACTTCACAGCAGTCCAAATTATAAAGTGTTGACTGGATCCAGACTAGTGAAATTATTAAATGGATTAATCATATTGAATCGATTATTGAAATAATCAGCAACTAATTTAGTGATTAAATAATTATTCATTGGAATATAATAACTCTAAAAATGCACACATAGAGCAGTAATTAAGACTTTACAAAAATATATACATTTGAATGTAAAATTTAAAAAACCCTTTGTCTTTAAATATATTCTATCCAAATATGACTATATTTTAAAAAGATGTATTTAAGTCCAATAAGAAGAGACTTCCCTACCTGGAAGCCTAATATACATGGTAAGATGTGTTATTTATAAGATACATTAAAAGACTCACTGTCATTATCTGCCAGGCAGAGAGCAGGAGTGTACAGACGGGTCTTTCTCTTTCCAGATGACAGACAGATGGCCTTGCTCCTACGTGGAGTGGAGCGAGACGACGGCACCTGAGGCAGCGGTACTGACAGGTCCGGAGCCTCACCAAAGATCTGACGCAAACACCAACAGTTGACGTCAATGTGAGTGGGCTCTGTGCTTATATGTGTGCGGCGTCTTTAAACTCACTTTGTCGTGGTTTTCAATGATGAGCTCTACCACAATGTTCTGAAACTTGATGTTCATCATGGCGGCCACCGTCTCCTCCTGTGACCTCATCAACGTGGGGCCAAAGATCATCCCAAGGTTAGATACGGTCATCATGTTCTGATCGCTGTGAGAGGATACCCTACATACCAAAACAAAAACAGAGGGGCTTAGCTATATAGCTATATGCACAGAGGGATTTGGCAAATACAAACAAATGAGCTCCAATTTAAAAGACAAAATAGATTAAAATTTTACTTCATAAATCAGTTTTAAACACTGCTTTAAAACAGAAATGCTAGTAAAAGCTAACCAATAAGAGCACCATGAAATCATATACATACTTGTGAAGATGATTAGTTAAGATGTCCAACATTGTTTTGTTTTTTTCTGGGAGTTTGTATACAAGAGCATGAATTGCTCTCACTCTGTATGTCTGGTCATCATATTCTGTGAGAGAAGCAGAGAGTGATGAAGGAATGAAGGAGGAGCCTGGTGTGCTTTAACTTAACCCTACATAAACTTTACAAATAATAAATTCAAGCTGGCAGCAACTTAAATAAAATACCTTGCAAAAGTTGAGTTTTCTTCAACTTTAACTTCTCACATCAATACCATAAACCTTTATCTATTTTATTGAGATTTAATGCTATAGATAAACACAAAGAACAACATAATTGTGAGGTGGCAGTAAAATAAAACATATTGTTTTAGGCTTTTACAATTTAGGTTTTGACTTTGACTGAGCCATTCGAACACATAATTATTTGATCTATGCTGTTGTAGCTCTGGCTTAGGGTCAGTGCTGGACGTCTGTGTCTCAAGAAGAAAGTGTCATGTGTCACAGTTAGACTGATGAAGGCCAGAAAGTTTAACTTTTAACTGAGCACCTTCTTTCATATCTGCTGTGACCTCTATCTGAAAAACTGCAAATCAGCATTCCTATGCTAAGCTACGGATCTCTGCAGCTTCTCTGCCGTTTGCATAGTTAGTATTAACCTTCTTGCTTGTTTCTCTGGTTAATACTCTGCTTGTCCAGCCTGTCAATTTAAATAGATGTTCAGAGCTTGGAAGGTTTTGCAATTCATAATGTTTTCTATCGTAAAATTTAAAAAAATTCTTACTTGCAGCCCTGATGAATTCCTTGTGCAGCCTGTAGGTAAGTAATGGTTCTGCCAAACACCTGAATGTAATTTATATAAATAATTCACAGCTTGTGGGAAAATGTACTTAAAAACAAGCAAAAAATGTCATGCTGTTTGCCTAGATTACCTGAAATAATCTTTCAGGCCACTGGTTATAGTCTTGTTGTCCCAGATTTCTGCATCTAGCTGCACATCGGAGGGTGCAGAAGAAGCTGCAGGGATGTTAATATGTCAGAATGTTTCCATGATATGTTATTTTACTTTTAATAAAATAATGTTTTCCCAGATATATAAATATCAGCATACCAAACGCGCTTGCCATCAGTCGCTGCACTTTAGAGTTTACTCCACCTGTCCTGTAAAGTCCAAGGGTAGTAAGGCCTGCAGACAAGTTAATAAATAAAGATCAACAGTAGATAACAAACATACATATTATTTCAGTTAGATCTTGTAAAGGCGAGAAATACCTCTTGTTTCAACCAGCTCAACACACTTCTTAACAAAGTTGAAGCCTGCTTCGTTGAGAAATGCTATAAAATGAAAACTCAAAATCAGACCAAACAATTCTTACATAATTCTCTTTAAGAAGAATCTTCTAATCTGAACTTGACACTTACTCTCCTCTTTTTTGCTAAGCAGAGAAGGGAGCGTGTAAATCTGTACAAACACGGAACAAAACATGAGTAAAAGTTGCTTTCTCTTAACCCGAGCAGAACTGTTTCCCCAGAGATATGTTCTTTATGAAGCTGGGTGTATCCTTACAGGCTCCTTTCCATCCATCGCCTCCATCCACAGCCGTCTGTTGGCCTCTGACAGGGCTTGTAGAGTAATGACGCCATGTCTGTATGAAAACATAGTTACACCCAAGCTCAATTCAGCAGCCACACCCCCAATTATTCGAAGGCAAAAATAAACCAGGCATCATTCATGAGAAACACTAAGACTCTCAGTCAGATTGTCCGTTCACCTCTCCACCACCTCGATGTCGAAGCAGAAGCGTTTGTCGATTGAATCAGTCTTCCTTCGAACGCATGAGCGTAGCCTGAACATCTCTGGGGCGCCAGTCACTACGCCGTTCTGTCAGAGAGACCAGAAACACACACGCATGAGCAGGGTGCCAAAGTTTAGTGCTGACTGGAAGGAATTACTTAAGTGAGAAAAATGAAATGTGGAAAAACTGTCTGCATCGCTGCAGAAAACAGCGTTAGTCAACAATTTACATGTGCTACCAGCACTGTTTGCTTCTCCTGCTGTGGCACTTTTTCAAACAGAAGTGACAGGTCAGTCACAACAAAAGCATAGCACTCTCTGAGTCCACCTGGTTCTCATCACTAACAAGAACAAAAGCAGCAGAAAGGTGCAGCAGAGGCGAGTGGCGACCTGGCAGTTCGTCAGAGCAATAAATGTTTCTGCCAGTTCTGGCTTTCAGTTTAACTAAACATTTTATATGACAAAAACACAGGATTTTATAATAAAATCAATCTTTCTTAGAGGTGGATTTAAGGATATAATATGAGCATAAAGTTGAAATGAGATTAATTAATATGCATAACTTAAAGATGCAAAAAGAAATCAGATGGTGACTAGAGTCGAAACACTGTTGCACTCACAACAAAACTCTTTGGTGTAGTCACTGTTACTGAGTGAAGACTCAAAAGTTGAGTTAGAGGAAACAGAGATGTAAGCCTCCAAGTGACAAAGACGCACAAACATGTACACAAACTCCAAATGATTAAAAGTCGTACAGAAACAAATGAATATTTTCTTGATATTCCCTCTACAAATAAATCAGTAAACATGGGAGCCACTGGCTCACCTGTCTGCTGGCTGGTCTGTTCTCCGTGTTGCTCATGGTGAACATCTTTGAGCTCCTCTCGTAGGTGCAGTAATGCCTGGTCCACACACTCCCTAAAGGACCTGGATACACACAGTGTCACTGCTGTGCATTCGTAAATGTAACTCTTTCAAGTCTGATTTAGTAAGCCAGTCATTTTGATTGTCCTTAAGTAAAAGTAACTAAAGTAATAACGAGTATCTCACGTTTCTCTTGTATGTACAGGAATCCCTCCATGGTGAAGCAGCTGGGACCTTTGAAGTCATCATCAGCAGACCTGATCCTCTTCATCAGCCTCTCAACTTCAACACGAGTGCTTTCAAAGTTGTTGCGAGCCTTTAAAAGAAGACGCACATTAGAAACAGCTAAAAACTGGTTTTATTTATGGTTAATGAGTAGATTATTCATTTGTAACTTATTCAGGAAAGTGAATATGAAGTAATCTAGCTTTGTATGGAACATCATCATCATTTGATCTTTTCTGGTGTAAATAAAAAAGAGCAGTAAGGAGTAAAGACTAAGTTTTAAACAGTAAAATGTTGTGTCTTTTAAGACCTTCATAATCTAATTTTAGGACCTTGATGCATAATAATAAAAAATAAAAATAACTTACTAATTTAATATTCAGCTAAAGATAACTTTTAACACATTTTATTGGTGAGTCTGTGGCTTTTACCATTACGTTGCACAACTTCTACACCTTTTTAAAAAGCACCAAGTGAGCTTCATAATGGTTACTAATGAAAGTTTTGAGCAAGGTGTTAATATTTCTTTTTTAAAAGCTTTATCTCATTAAACATACACTCTCTGACATTGAAGGGTTTAAATTTTCCAAGTAACTCAAGTAATAACTACCTACAACCAGCATATGAGGAACACCAACGAGCTTAGATTTCTCAACTAGAACAACAAAACATGGAACAGATAAAAAAATGTTTTTACACACTTTTCTAAAACCTTTCAAAATGTTGCTGAACATCTACCCCTAAAAATGCCAACCTTAAAAAAATCCAAAACTCACTGGAGAATTAAAACCAGCTCTGAACACTTTATTTCCATTCCAGCAGTTGAAATGCTGGATTATTTACAAAGCAGTAATCTCAGGCATAGATATAATTTTAAGGCTAGGGAAAAAATAAGTACTTACATTTTGCAGATTAAACTGGAGCTGCTGCTTGTATGGTTCAAACTCATTGGCCAGCTCATAACCCTCGTGGTAGAAGGTAAACAAGCCCTGCAGGAAGGCTAACAACTGAGAAGCACAGGGAAAGATCAACAGAAGACATGTTAGCTTGGGGCTTGGGAGTTTAAAACGTGACGAGGAAATTACAGAGAATTGACTTTCAGTCATCTGCTCAATAATCCAAACTGGCACTAAAGAGAAAACCCCTCTGAGCTTTGCTTGTTGTTTATTTCGCTGCCATTGTTTATTTTACAACAAACAGCTCTTCCTCTGTGTCAGCTGAAAAAACCTAATCACAGGAAGTCCTGCTACAGCAACAGGAAGGGTCCTTTACTGATATTCATCGTTTAAAAAGTTTTACCGCTCGTCATGCAATGTGTGTAAAGTGTGTTTTTGAGCTCATGGCTCACTTGTTATTCCAGTGAGTGTGTTTATATATACACACTTGTTAATGGCTCAGCTTGATGTTGACGTCTGTATGTAGAAAACACAGCACAGGAAAAGTCTAATCGCTCTAACTTTCCTGTGATGAAACAGCATGTACTGGCATGCCTTCCATTTTGAAATTGTTCTTTTCAAATACCCGTCTCTAAATATAAAAAAGGGGTTGCACGTTGTTATAAATTTAACAATGGTACTAAGGATACAATCTTACTGGCTCCACAAACTCAAACTTCTTCCTTTCTTGCACTTCCTGGATCTTGAAGACATACTGGAGAGATGCATCGTAAAAAATCTGCCTGTCTTTGTCCATCTGTGAGTCAGCCTATAAGGAAAAACATACACAACAAATACTGAGAATGTGATGTAACTTAACAGGTGTGGGAGAGACGTGTTGTAGCTTTGCGAGAATGTTGAGAATTTACTTCCTGCAACTGGGACTCCTTCTTCCTGGAGGACACACCGAGATACTTCTCCAGCACAGAGTAATACCTTTCTGTCTCCTTATCAAACTGCTTCTTTCCCTCCTGGTAAACACATTTCAGGAGACAGGATGTTAGTAACAAAGATTTCTAAAACCACAGAAAAGGAACTGCATGCATACTTGTTTTGTACGGAGGCTTTAACTGCTGTTTATTACTGCTGTTATTTCTGAATCACAAACAAGGATTATATCAGAATGTTTTAAAAAAGCCTCAAGAATATTTGTCTTTTTCAGGAAACTTGTCTCATTACATAGATTGAAAAGATCCAAATGCAGACATGCAGGAGGCAGGTCTAAACTTCAGCCCTTTAATCAGAGGGACATCAAGTCACAAGACCAAACAGGACAAAGTGACCTAAGCAGGACAAATGGAAAGAAAACTACTTGAGCATTTGTGAATTACCCTGTAGAGGTTGGAGAGAAAAACAGGAAGCTGGAAATTAGGCATCTTAAATATAATGTTTCTAATGTAAAACATGAACATTTTATACTGAATATTACATCCCCAAAACTAACAGTAACATGAAAGAGCAAAAAAAAAAAAAACACTTAAAGAACTGAAACTGTGAAAAGAGACACAAAGCCCAACACATTTCAAACTCATTTCAAAGTAGACAGAATGTTCAGAATAAAATTGCTCCGGTATGTCAGACATCAAGGTATATTACATTTTCAAAAGCAGTTTGGTTTCACAAGAAATACAATCTTCTTTAGTGTTGTCATGGGAAAAGCAACTAAAGACTTATTCCGTAAGAGCTATTAACATTAAAACACCATGAAAATACACCTACTAAGTCAGCAAATTTCTCTAGAACAACCCAACTTTGCAACTAAGCTGCTGAAAGAGAAGGAAGATTTTTATTAAATGATAAGGCTGCAGCTCTCAGGAACTAAAAGCCTCTCTGGCGAAGCACAGAGAGGCTGTTAATAATAAACAAATAGACTGCCAGAAGTAATTAAGAAACAGCTCTCTTCCAAACAGCTGCACTGCAGTATTGAACTACTCCACATGTGGCACAGACATTCTTGCTCTGTAAGGTCGAGCCGATGATGTGCTGCTCACACATTTGTGTTACATTCTGCAAACTGAGAAGCTGCTTAAACAAATGCACAGTTGAGCAGAGGCTGAACTTTCAGGTTGCTTTTTTTATTACCAAACAAACTCACTAAATCACACCATTTCCTCTTATCAGTTTTAGAAAAGAGAAAGTTAGATAAGTGGATAAAACAACTTGAACAGCTGCAGTAAGCAGACACCACATATTCATTGTGTTTATACTGTCTCTGTCTGTGACATGATTCCAGTCTCTCCCAGTGTCCGTTCCCATGACCTTGTCACTGACTCTCGACTGCGATCCTTCGTTTATCTGAACTAACTGAATTTCTAATTATTAATTAATCACTGGATAACTTCTCAGCACCATAAATATTTTTTAGATTTTAACTGCACCCCTAGAGAAGTGGATGTACCTTAACTGCTCCAATCTGCTCCTTCCGAAACCTCTCCAGTGGTGAGATCAACACGTCATCTGCATTCTGTATCTGAAAGAAGGAAAAAAAAAAACAGAAGTGAGTTCAGTTTGTTGTAACAGTAAATACCAAGAGTAGCAGTAAAAATGTCCCATGAGGGCTGCAGCTGCAAGTTCACTGTTGAAGTTCAAATATGATTTTATTAAAGATCAGCAACTCCTTGACACGTTCTACAAAGCAGTGATGATTGCTACTTTTGTGAGGCTTTTAATTTGGTGACGTGTCCAGAAAAATCTTTTAAATAAGACATAATATGTTAATCGTCAGTTAGCTTCACAAAAAGTATCACTGAGAAGACGGAGATTTCTTCTACAGCAACAATTTATTTTTATAAATATCAAGACAACGCAGGAATCACCAACTTGCATGTTTGTGTTAACATGCAAGTTGACATAAACATATTTGACAAGGGTAAAAGGGCTAAAAATGTTAAACGGGTTTAAAAGTATGAACTGCAAAATATATTGAATCACAATTGCATTTTATGTGCAAAATTGTAATCACAGGCAACTATGTGGATGTACCATTTTGCAGATCTTTAAATTGCAAAATTTAATTTAAAGAGTGGCGCTTTAAATTAAAAGCGCCACTCTTTGTGCATTGACTGCTAATAAGATACCTAGCCAGTTTCCTAGAGCCTGACTGCCCCTCATATCTGCACCAGGAGAAGACCTTAGCAAATGATTCACTAAAGTTCATGCAGAGTGGTGGAGGCAGTGGATGGAGATTGAAATATTTGAAAATAGTGTTGCAATCCTGTGTTTTTCTAATATAATGCAGCCCTACTTCAAATTATTTCTTTGTATCAGTGTAAATTTAACTCCTGTAGTAGAGTTAAGAAATAAAAAACATTAAGAGGTTGCAAATATCCCAAAGCCACCTCGGTTAAACCTCCTTTCACATATGCCGTCAATATAGTTAAATTAGTATTAAGTGATTTAATGAGTCATTTTTAGATATACTCATTAAGTATAAATGGAATGCCTCTTTTTCTTGTACCTATACCAGCATCCGGTTCTTGTAAAAGCAACCCGATACTGTGAACCGACACCACTTTTGTGCTTGGTTTTCCTCCTGGGCTGGGTGCGCTGCAACTCAACAGTTAGAAAACACTTTATACAGGGTGGTGGTGATGATATATATGTATATATATACATAAAGAAGTTATTTACTGACACTCCCAAAAAACAAAAATAATACCTGGAAGAGGGGAAAAAAGTCTGTATTTTGTGCATATCTCAAGACCACCATGGAAGATACTGAAAAAGCAGACTGCTCTGCTCTGATAAGTTGTCAAGCGTAGTGTTGAAAAATGCTCCTTCAATATGACTAATTTGGCAAAGAATTTGAAAACTAAACACAACATTGAATTCAAAGAGAAATGTGAAAAATAACAGAGCAAACAGTATAAAATTCTGCCATCATAGAAATGTGGCGCTAAAGTTTCTTGAATGTGTTACAGTTTACATTTTAATTGAAATGTTTGCTAGTTAGTTCAGGAAAACTTGCAAAAATGTAAATTTAACTTTTACTATTTTTAACTTATTTTAAATGTATATAACTGCATTTGTCATGCTGTATATTTGATTTGTTAATAAAGTCAGATGGACTGTAGGCCTAAAAGATGAAGAACCACTGTGTTCGAAATAAAATAAATGTGTTTTCAAAAGTTGTGTGATGTCTTAGTACCAACTTATTAACTTGGTACTTGGAATTGGCAAATACCTAAACTGAAGTATTTGTACTTGTATTCGGTCTGGAAAAAACTGGTGTCTGACACCCCTACGTCTGGTTGTAGGATTATCTCATACCTCTTTTCTGACACAGACATCAAATAAGTGGTGTGTTTGTGTGTAATTGTGTGTGTTGAATTTGCACTGAGGAATTTGCAAGTACTACTTTTGTTTAATTTTGTGTTTTTTCTCTTAGTGGAATGTCTGAAATAAATTCATCAATTTAAAATTCAATTCACAATAGAGAGAAACTCGGCACTGCACCTTAACTTCAGTTTAATATTGCACTGGTGCCCAAAGAAAGGGCTGCTTTCTTTGTAATGTTGGATTTTTCAACACATCATAATAAGTAGAGGGAAACTGAAAACTGACACCGGGAGGGATTGTCAAATCCAAATAAGAGAACTTTCAGGTTGAACAGGTAAAGTTTTTTAGAGGAAGCTATTTTCTAAAAGGAGCTTGAATAATGATGTTATTATTCTAAGTTTAGATCAATGACCAGGGTTCCAGTTACAGTTAAAAAAGCAAAAAAATCAAAACACACACACACACAAAACACACACACAAAACACAGAAAGAGTAAAAGACAGAAGCAAACACACACACAGAAACCTTTTATGGACTTTCCCAGGCAGTCAAACTGCACTCAGTCTCACAGGGGAATTGCCAGAATAGGTTCCACATGGTTCCTGTGCAACCAGACCATGCAGGCAGCCACAAAGGCAAACACACACTCACACTAGGGTTTATATATAAGGCGGCCTACTATACGTCTCTGTTACAAGCGGTCTAAGCTTTGGCTTCACACAGAGTGTGCCAGAATTGAGTCAGTCCTCACAAAGGCCTCCAAATGATGGAGGATCACTGAGTCCAAGACATTTCCACATTGCGGTGAACACACACTGCTGCTGGCACAAAGTTAATCCACAAATGTGTGAATCAAAGTTGTGGGAAACCAGAACAAGAGACAAATAAAAAGGAGGTTAGTGAGAAGTTCCCTAAAAGTAGTAAAATCTTCACATCGATGCACAATCTGCTCAATATTTACTTGTGCTTATGTCTAAATTTAGACTGATGATCATAAGTAAAACTAGAAATAGTGGAAACACAAAACATATGACGAGAAAAAGCTCGAGTCAAATAATACAGAAAGCCCCAGCAGAAAGCTGTTGGCTGGGGTGAAACGGTGTGAAAAGCATCACGTTTCTACATGCACGTGTAAATAAATAGTGCCAGCATGATGCTGTTTCCTGATGATCTTTATTGTGTCTCAAAGTTGTTTGACTTACCAGATTTTAAATGAATAAACTGCAACAGCACAGAAAAAAAAGACAAACATATCAATAACAAGTTGAAAAAAGGGGTTTTAGTATAAAATTTAATCTAATTTGAAACCAGTATAAACATACTCTCTATAAAAGACACTTAACTTCTCTGTTTCTCACTGAACTGGTCCTGTTTTAAATCAGTTTGAATCACCAAAATATTTCTATTTCCTAAATAGCAAATAATAAGAACATTCTTTTCAAGAACTCAGAAGTTAACGAACAGACAGTTTTAATGAGGAGCCAGGAATCGAAATTGATGGGTTCGGTTAAAATATTGCTATATGTTGTTTCATAATTAGTGACTGTGTGATAATTATAAGATGCAAAGCACTTTGAACTGCCTTGTTGCTGAAATGTGCAATACACATAAACGACTTGACGTTTGTACTGCTGCAGAAATTCTTTTTAATAAATAATGTGTTTCATTAAGTCAAAACCTGAGAAAGGAAGCGGCTGAAAATAATGTTTTGTTTAAGTCTGTAGATCAGGCTCCTTTTATTCTGCACCTGAACAATATATATGAATAAAACATATATTCATATATGTAAACTCACCAGTCGTTTTCGCTCCTCTTCCATGGTGCTTAAAAGCTGAGAGAACTCCTTCAAGGACTGAGCTGCAGCACAAATCACAGACTTATAATCTCTGAAGTCGAGTCATATCTTTCAGAGGAAACATTGATGGAAGTTGTTTAGATTTATTTTTCTCACCTATATTGATCTCATCATCAGTTTCAGCATCGCCAATGCATTCAAACTGGAACTCCTGCAGCGACTGAGAGAACCGCTGCACTGCCAGAGACAGACCTGAGGAAAATGGACAGGCAGGTATGATAATCATATTGCTAATATAATTTTAATCAAAGCTCACTGATGTCACTGCTCAAACCAATTACAATGATCCCTGTTTCTCTTAAGAAATAATCCTGATGTTTTGAAACAAGAATCTGGCATGTCATATGATACCCAGAGGTGAAGTGTCAAAGTCTGATGTAAGCGAACTGCCACACCTGGTGATAACATGTCTTTGTGTTAAATGCTCTTTCTGTGTGTGTGTCTCACTCTGTCACTACACTGCGCTGTTGTGAGATGAACCAAACCCCTGCAGGGATCTGAAGTCACATTTGGTTTTCAACATATAAAAGGAACTGAATTACCCAAAGCTCTCCACCCCCAGGAACAGAAAGAAAGTCCTATTCATTACAGCTATAAGATGGAAACGAAGTTGACTTGTACTCGTCTGCTTAAGTTTAGCAGCTCATCTTGTTTAAAAAATAAATAGCCTTAAAAACGCTAAACACGTGTCTCAAATAGCAAACTGAACTCTACTGGAGCTAAATATGGTGTCTCAGGTGATTCTTCACAGAAAAGGACTTGTTCTCAAGAACAATGCAGCCATTTAGTTTGACCCCATTGATGGACTTAACCTGCAGGCAGGTGAAGAGTCTCACCCCTCTTTGTCAGTTTTTAAAATCAACGAGCCATCAGACAGATTTCCCTAAGTATTTCCTACTCTTCACACTGTAGTCCAGGGGGTTTTGCCTTTGCAGTGTGGCTTGAGATGACACTAGCTGTGTAAAAAGCAGGTGGTAATATTGTGGAAATAATACAAGTGGCGATAAAAAAATGTATACTTCTTTGTGCCCTTTTTTAGATAACTGTATGGCTGGAACTGCATGGCAAAGCAATCTTGAAAAACATTTCACATAAGAGTCTTTCCATAAAGTCGGGGGATTTTTAATCATTAACCTGCACACTGTAATTGCATACTGCATACTGTAATCATATTTTTAAATTAATTCATATTATTGATGCTGTCATAGAACAAACGTTGGAGAGAATTGTAAAAATTACAATTCCAAGAGTACGGACAGTTTTTGAAGCTTGTAAACATCAATAATTGGAAATTACGCACTATGGATAAAAGTATAAAACTGCAGTCTGAGGATGATCCTGTTTTTTAACAGAATCATGGTCAGTAAAACTAAAAGCTAATAAATAAAAGGTTGATACATTAGCACAAACCACCTAATCTGATGTAAACTTAGACCTTTCTCAAAGAGGGTTTGGCGCTCTTGAGCCTCTGGGGTGTGAGACGCTGTGCTGTATAGTTTTTATGGTAATTTAGCCTTTCTCTGTTAACCTGTAACCATAATGGGACTGAAATACTGCACTGCATCACTACATCTTAAGTGAAGAAAGAATCTGGACCTTCCAGTTGTTAACCCTTTACAACCTAAGGATGTGCTTTACAGTGTCTGAAAACTTGTGCTGATTTCTCAAGCTTTGAAGAAGTCGCAAGATAATTCTAAACAAAAAAGAGGAAGCAAAATTTTCCCAATTTTTAAAAACTTACACAGCGTCTTTCTGTGTGGAAAGTATTCAAACCCTCTAAACTCTACATTTTTTTCAGATCACATTCACAAGCTTTAATGTGATACACCAACAGGCAGTGGCACACAAACGTAAAAACCACATGCAGGCAATACATTGTAATACATGGTTTAGAGAATAAAACATTTATGTTTAACATTTATATACTCAACCCCCAGAAGTCAAAGATTAGCAGGAACCATCTTCTGTAGAAATACAGGTATACATGTCTTGTAGGGGTCAACCAATTGCAGTTTTCCGGGTAATTGCCAACTACTGATCTTTAAAAAAGCCTGACCTGCCGATTCCGATTTTGGCCAATACCAATCTTTTAAAACTTTATCTTACTGTTTTCTTTCTGTCTGCCATTGTATGCCTTTTCCTAAATGTCTACCTTAGTAAGAGAGTAACTATTTTTAAAGTCATGTGCACAAATGTTTCGAGGGCTAAAAAGAACATCATCATATTCTGTGATTTTTGGAGTATATGTATTTGAAAACAGGAACTGATAGGTTGTTAAAAAGGGAATCATAATTTTTACATTAGACCTAAGTTTCAGGTTATGCCATAGCAACATACTCGGAGTAAATACAAAAACCTGAAAATTTCTTGTGGCTTTCTTTTCTTCTCCTTTTTTTTCTCTTTCTTTTCTTTTCTACAGCCCAAGATAGTTGGCCCCCATTTTGCCACCTTTCACAAAACTTTCTGGAAACGTCCCTGGTACTGGATGACTTTCTTTCAATTAATACATGTAGTTATTCTCCATCAACCACTAAATCATCTCTAATGTGCAAGCAATAACAATATGTATTTTTAAACAGTAGGTTATCCACAGCAAATGCACAGTAAAATTCCATTTAAAGTTAAGTAATGGTACTTTTATCATACAGACATTATTTAATAGGTATTACATAGTAATTACCTGCACCAATACATGGTAAATAAAGATATATAGAAATACTTGTCCTCTGAGAGTTTAAGTAGGTAAACTAAATGGGACTGAACTGATGGCCTCGGGCTTTTCACCGAATCAGGTTAAATAATCTTACAAAACATTAACCAGTCGTTGTTTACTTACTTCTGAGGGCGGATATGAGCATGTTTCCATCTTTTATCAAGTCTTTTATAAACCTGTTGGTTCTCTCCAGCTCTATTTCATGGCACTGCAGCCGCTCTCTGAACTCCGGACTATCCAGCAAAGAATCACTGAACTCCAACGTCGGGAGACCCATCGATAACTCAGCACAGGCGCTAGTAATTAAAGAACTGCAACAAGACGTCTCAGTAACCTGAACCGTAGGGAGAAAAACCTTTCACATAACGAGCTGTTTTATTACGCACGGAAATTCTTGGTCTAATGTTTCTTCCAGCTCCTTCTTTTCATGGCTTTCTCCCTTTTTTCCCCCCTCGTAAGAACTTCCGGACACTGATACACAGCAGAGCCTGTGACAGGGAGGGTTTGGCTAGCTTTCATAGCGAGCCTTGCCGAGCTGTTTCTTCTACTTTGTAAACGCACTGCTCGGAAATATACTTTCGCTTTGGATTAATAAGTCATAAAAATGAAACAGAAAGGACTAAGAGTCGGAGACCCGAAAAATGATTTTTTTTAGGGCGCATAAAAACTCCAGACGACCACTGGGAAGCTAACTTTTTTGTTCACATACGACTCCAATGGAAGGGTTGTTACTATGGGAACGGGAGACTCCTGCTGGCGTGAACAGAAATCAGGAGAAAAGTTTGCCCAGAGATTGGGAAGGATAGCTTTGTATAAACTACTTTTCTGAGATCTTGAGCAAAGTTTTTTTTTTCTTTTGATAATGCATATTAATGTAATCCACTTTAGTTTTGTAAAGAATAAAGACATCAGAGATTGTTGGTTTAGACCACTAAAATACACAATTATTCATTTTGGAAGTGGTGTTAGAAGGAAGGTTAAAACTAGTGTTGAATTTAAGGTTGGAAGTGAAATGTGTATTATTATTTTTTGTAAAATGTTTTGTGATATAAATAGTTACAGTCCTGTTCTCAAAAGATGATGGTGGCCATGATGGTGCTTTTTGGGCTCCTTAATTGCTGCAGATACATTTTTATATGTAATAGTGTTTGAATCTTGTCTTGCAGGTCTGTGACAATCCTGTGAACTTTTGCTTTGGATAATTGATGGTAAAAATATTTTTGTTTATGTTTACATCCACTTTCCAATTCCATGTGACCCCTAAGGATAATATTAAATAGCTATACAATTCAGTGTTTTTTATTTTAGAATTAAATTACAGTTATTAGAGTTTCTTAAGAGAAGATACAAGTTTAAATCTTTGAAAATGCCAAGAAAAATCATGCATTAATTTGTCAGTGTTTTTGTGGTTTCCCCAGGAATAAAGCCGTCTGATGAATAGATTGGGCTATTTAAAGTGAAAAAAAAAACCCACTGCTGTGGTTTTTTGCCAGGAGAATACAGAGAGGCACACAAGATTACTGAACTCTGGCCAGACATTCTGTGGTAACCTCCGAAGAGACTCACAGAATCACATTCGGTTGTTTCAGGATGTGTAATAAAACACTGCAGTTTTCAAATTCACTTTCAACATCACACTTGCTGCTGGACAACTGAGTCATCCTGAGTCATTCCACATTTCAGCATTGCACATTGTCTGAGATGGCTATTTCTTTCTCTTTTTTCCCTGGTTATCAGTCTTTAATAAAGCTGAAAAAAATATTTATACAGGCCCTTCTGTCCCTTGAAATCCAACAACTCCTGCAAGGTTTCAGTCTCTTGGTGATCCTGCTGTTTTATTGTTGGGTTACAAGTATATACGGTGGAAAAGACTGGAACACCATGACTACTGGAGTCAACAGGCCTAAAAGTAGTTTTGACATAGGCAGTAAAGACAAGACTTTTTCCCTATTTAAGGTAAGCTGTATACTCAAAAGTATTTTGTGCAGCAGCATTTGTTCAAATTCATGGGAAATTGTGATCTTTTTCTATATTTGCTGGAAGGTAATACATAAAAAGCAAAGATTTTGAAGTACCAGAAACAGAAGAATTAAAACTTTTGTTGAAGTTTTTGAATCGAGACCCTTCACACAAAGTGTTCTTTGAAAATGCCCACATATGAAATGTGACATTTCCCTAACCACGCACAACTTAGCATCTGATGAATAAAGCAGAAGATAACTAAAAAAAGATTTATATTTGTTTTTTATAATCAGCATCTTAATAAAAAAAAGGGTCTTACTGCTGTTTTCCCAGGCTTTTTCATGTGACTGAGCACAGCTTCCAAGATGGGGACCACATCCAAAGGTGCTACGTATATTTTAAAATAAGCTGTGATTTTATAGGTCTTAGTGGAGACATTTGTACTTAATTCTTTATAGACCTCTCAGTTAGTGTGAAGGTTGTGGGTAATTGTTTGTTTTTTAGACTATTATCTGCATGTAGTGAAATACAAACAATGCAACAAATGAACATGCCTGAAAAAGACAAAGTATTAGCAAACGAAATCCACTTAATCAAGTCTGAGCTCTTGAACATACCTTGATCCAAACCTTTCAGTTGTTGCTGTGCATGTTTAGGGTCAATATCCTGCTGAACAGTGAACATCTGCTCCTGTCTGAAGTTCTGGAGCCTCTAACAGGCTTTTTTTTCTTCAAGGTTGCTCTATATTTAGGTCCATTCATCTTCATATCCTATCTTCCTAAATTTATCAGCTTCCTTTTCATGATAAGAAAACTATCCCCACAGCACAATGCTGCCACTATGCTGTTCTGCATCTTATTTTTCAACCACATTAGCATTTTGCATGCAGTCCTATTCTGGTTTCTTCTGACCAAACCCCCACCTTCAAGCTCAACTGTGTCTCCTGTGGCTAATTTGAGGGGAGCAATAATGGGTGGATTCTCTATCTGAGTTGTGGATCTCTGCAGCTCCTCCAGGGACTTATCTTCTTCTGTGGTTAATGCTCCCACATTTGTGTTTGTATTTGTATATGTTAATACATTTAAGATATGTTAATGCTTGTGGCTGTATCGCAACAATGTCAAACAAAAAGTTAATGTGTAAATTAAAACTGGCTGAGGTTACTGTTTACACATGAAATCCAGGTTTTTATTTTATGTATAAATATGAAGTTTTCATTTGTAAAACTTCAGGAGAATGTCACTCAAGACATTCTCCAGCCTGATAACCTCGGCATCAACTGTTTTCAGGAGACACCGGGTTTGACATCTCTTTAGTGTCCTGCAGCTTTGTCATTAAGCGCAGCTCATCTGTCTGTGTTCTGACTTTGCACGACTGAAGTCAACACTTTGCAAAAATAGGCATACCCAAGCTGGCATGAAGCTCAGGGAAGCTGACAAGCAGAAACTGGCTTCATCCAGACAACAAGGCTTCTGAGTTCTAACCTGCACAAGTTTAGTCATGTTGGAAATAAAATATTCTGCTATTTTAATCCTGAGGCAGTGCAAATGGAACAGCTACTGTAACATCTTTGACATATAAAACTTTTGACAAGTAGGCCAAATATTCTTACCACAGTCTCATTATTTGCCAATCACGTATAACAAAAAAATAGATTTCTAAAAGAGGCCTATTTGCAAAACATCTCAAAACTTTGGTTTTCTTTTAATAATAATTTTGCATTTTAACCAATCATCAAGGTCATCAAATTGTAACAATACACTCCTGTACCAGATCAAACAGTCTTTTCCCCCCTTATGTTGTTCACAGACCCTCTCCACACAGTCTGGCAGAACGTTAACTTCTAGATCTGCAAACCTGGTAGACATAATCACAAAATGTCTGTAGCTGCGATTGCTCGGGGGGTGCTAGAAACAAATAAACATTTTTCTTTTGTTTTCTTGTTTTTGTTTTATTTGGATCTCTGGGGGGCTTTATACTGTTGTGTCAAATAATCATGGTTTAAAACACACTTTACAAACCTCATTAGCAAAACTCAAAACCTGTGTCAACATTAGCAAATATAAGAACTGAAATAAACTGTCTCATTGAAACAGGAATGAAGAAACAAATTCTGACTTGCAGAATTGAAAAATAAACTTTTACTTCTTTGCATGTGGACAACTTGGATGTAATGTACAAGGTGCAATTATACCCTAAATATAATTGGACTCCTATTGAGTTTGAAGAGCCCAATACGTATTTTTAACAACAAGAAAATGTTTTTAAAAAGGGAGAATGGAAATTATTGCACATCAGGTAAAGCAATCCGAAATCAGTTGAGATGTCTGTCCTTTACAGTCATAAATGCCCTTAAACATCATCGCCATCATCATCATCATCATCATCATCATCATCTCCAGTCTCTGTGTCTGCGATCAACCCTGTCTCTCTCCCGGTAATCTCTCCTGTCTCTGCCGCCCCAGTCGCTCTCTCCGTACCGGCGTCTGTCCCCTCTGACTCTCGGCTCTCCTCGGTCTCTATCTCCCAGTACTCGCTCCTGCGTGACCCCGGGACCGAGGTTTATCGGTTTGCGGAAGGGTCTGTCCCTGCCACCGAAACGCAGCTGTCCGGACTCCTTTTTGCCGCCCAACCCGCCCCCGAGACGCCGCGGCACCCATCCTCTGAGGGTCCGCTCCTGCTCGAAGTCCACGAACACTTCGTGCTGGTCCAATACCAGCTTGTCGGCGTCCCGGCGGGCCCGACTCACGGACCGCTCCTCCTTGTACTCTATGAAGGCGTATCCTTTGGAGAAACCCGTAACGATGTCCCGAACAAGTCGGAGCCGCCGTATGTCTCCATATTTCGAGAACACGGTCTGCAGCTTGTCTTCAGTTGTCTGGGGGTTCAATCGGGCCACAAACAATGTGAGCAACGGGTCGCCAACGACGCCCTTGTTGGGCTTGTAGCGGGCAGACATGGCCCTCCATACCGCCCGGTCATGGGGCTCCACGTCTGTCCCGTCGATGCTGCCAGCTTTCAGGGGGTTGTAGTCTTTCGCTATCGGACACCAGTCAGACATTTTAGCCATAGTGGTTTTTCAGACTTCAAATAAATTAGTGGCAGCTACTCTGACTGATATAACTTGACAACATGGATATTTACCGTTAAAATCGTTACACTACTGTTCATTACAACGTTTTAAGTGTCGAAGCGCATCAACAAAAATAATCCGTGAGGAAACGAGTTCTTCCACGTCACATTTTATTAGTTCCTACTTGAGGACGTCTCCTCTTCTCCAGGCTTTCTAATGAGACGCGCAATAACAGGATGGATAATTATTGCCCAATTAATTATTGTCGTGAACAACAATAAACAGGATAGGAATTTTTATTTACTGCACCAATAATAAACTAATTATGTTTACAAATATCCACCCAAACTGCTAGTTTCTTTGGGATTGTTATCTTTACTGCTTGAAATGTTTTTTAATGGTAGTTTCACAAAATTATAATTAAATCATTTAAATAGGCGGTACTACACATTTTCAAGGCACACTGTGCTGAAAATGGCACTTTCAAGTAAATGTTACCTTCAGTTACAAAAATGTACAATACATATAACAAGACATTTGAATTGCTGAAATTTGGCCTGTCTCAAGTTCCTAGTCTAACATCCCACCTTCAGCACATCATCAAAACAAGGCCTTTACATTATGCACTTAGTTTTTAAATATTTACCTTATCACAATAAATTACATAATTAAAAATTCTTTTCTACATAGTGCCTAAGTCAGACCTCCCAAAATGTTCTTTTTGTTATGGCATCTGCAGAATATTTTTTCCATTTTAGTAAAATTAAACTCAGTGAGTTGTAGTTAATACATAATTAAAGAACATGATGGGGAGTTCAGTTGCTTTTTATCATAGGGACAGTTGGCCTTGGAAAGATTTATTCCCAGAATAAATGAAAAATATTTAAAGATTTTGTTCTTCAACTTTCTGCAAATACCTCATCTTACTAATGCAGCACTTAAGGTGCATTCCACCACTTTAACATGGCTTGGTTTCAGTATAATTGCATGAATAACATGCAATTAACTTTGAACTTAGGGATGAAAACACACTACACAAAGCTTTACAAAAACATTATTTAATGAGAACAGTGAAAACTAATTTTCTTTACTTAGGCTCATAACAAAATCATTAAAATGATTCTACTTTACTAGTATTTACACTGTCATGCTGCCTATGATGCAGTAATGAACTGGATCAGGCAGGAAAAGCCTTTTCAGCCCATTAGAAAACATTTGTCCACATTGCTTTTGTATCGTCAGAACAAGGGGATGTCTGATGCTGATTTAAAGTTACATGTCCTCCACGCTCCACTTGTAAGCTTCCTCCTGGACAGCTTTTTTATCAGCTATCCGTGTGTAGCGCTTCTGTTCAAATCCATTGGATCTGTAAAACAGTGCATACAGAAACATTGTCACAACAAGAGTCTTATATGTTCACTAAAAAACTTTAGTTAATAAAGTAACCCTTACTTTCAACACTTTTTTGACAAGGGACTCTCGGTTGAGATCTGCTTAATATCAATATCCTGTTTGAGGGTCTAATGATGCCTAAGCACCAGGGAACAAAAACCTCTCTATTGTTACAGTGGAAATTGAAACCTCAGTGGCGGCAGGTCTTTTTCAGTCACTTGACGGTTTTTGATCTCCAACCACCTGGTGTCTCTTCTAATTATCAGGGCCTTTTGTAACTTTTTGTGCCCCTTTCCATTTTAGGTCAAGGCAATGATTTTTTTCTCAGGTTTTTGGACAATTTCTTTAACTGAGCTGTATTTCCACCATGTAATGAACAGCCCAAAACCATCAGCTTTTAGGAAGAACTTCGTCCAGTTAAATCCGTTTGACACGCAAATAGTCACTGAATTCAGGATGTAGTTTGAATTTAGATAAAAATAATTTTGATATTAGTGTTATTCAACTATTGAAATTGTTTTAGTCTCATTTGCTCATGGCAACCAGGTGAACAACTTAGGATTTTGCCAATAAATGTAATTCCTGTTTGATTAATTTTAGGTGAAACTGTAGAACAGCTATGCAATGATTTTACCATCTCTTCTTCTGTGATTTTATGTGAACCCTCTACAAGCCTTACCTATCGACTCCATCCCACCGATAACCTGGTTGAATGTTAAACCGATTTGGAGGCGGTGGAGGCCCTTGGTAGCGAGGTTTCGCTGTGAATAAAATCACAAAAACAAACCTGTTGACTTGGTGTTTCTTTGGCAAACAGCTAACCGCAGAGACTTTATTGAGGTAAATGAAGGTGAGAGACAGTCAAACCTGGTGTTTTTGTGTTGCGCTCCTTTTTGCGCCTGAGCATCCCAGCCATTGGATCCCCTTCCCTTTCCTGCTCTCTCAACATTCGGTCAAGATCTTCGTCGTCGTAGTGACGTGCCAGCGGCTTCTGGGCTTCATGCAGCGCATCTTCTAGTTTCTGCTGTTGCATCTGTCCCTGGGCCAACCTGCAAACATTTAGATTTAATTAGCCTTATTACACATTTCAGAGTCCTTTCAGATGTCAAATAATGCTTAACAGACTTACCCTCTTCCCCACTGAGCATATTTCTCATCCTTTGCAGCTTTTTCTCCAGCTTTTCTCCTCTGTTCTTCTCTTTCTGAATCCAAATCCCTCTTTTTACCGCTCTTGTCTCGGAACACCGTCTGGGCATTCCGGGATTCATCTGGTCAAAGTATGAAACATACAATGAAACACCCTGTATGTTTTACAATATTCAGTCAAACAGAAACAAAGTGAAGGAAGAAAGAATGAAACTAACCTTCTAGTGGCTGATTGTTTTTTTCCCGTCGTCGGTTTTCTTCCTGTTCTTTTTTTAAGACATCAATGGAAACCAGACCTGCTTTTCCCCCTGAAAGCATCCTGGGGCCCTGTAAAAATCAACCAAAAAAGTACAAATGAAGCAAAACACGTTTGGACATTAGTCATGGATATATGTGTGTGTATATATATATATATATATATATATATATATTTTTTTTTTTTTTGGACTCACTTGTGAGGGCCCAGATCTTCGAGGTGGCGACAAGTCGTCATCCTGAGTCTTTTCCACTCCGCAGCCGTCTGGGTGGAGACTGGTCAGAATCAGAACCCTGTCTTACTTTTGGACGTCTCCTCGGAGGAGATTGATCTGAGTCCGACGCTTCGCGCTTCACAGGCTTTTTTCGAGGAGGCGACTGGTCAGAATCTGAGTCATGCCGATTCTGAGTTCTTTTAGCTTGAGGTGATAGCCGAACGTCTGGCGATCGCCGATTTGAACTGTGCTTGCTTCTGCTAGGAGAGGAATCTAAAAATAATAATATTTAAATGATCAGTCAACTGCTTTCTGTCAGTCAGGATACACAAACTGTTATTCAAATTTGCTCGTCAAAAATTTCATCATAACATTACAAATAAAAAGTAAAGATGACTGAAAAGAAAATACTTCAGACTTTCTATTGCATCTTTACAGCACCTTACTAAAGTATTCATGGCCCTTTTCATCTTTTCTTAACATTTTATTGCAATACAGCCACAAACCTTAATGTATTTAGTGAGATTTGGTGTGTTGGAGCACTACAAAGTACTGAAGGAATAACGATAAATGGCTGCATCTTTAGAAAGAGAAATCTGAAGGTGGGCCACATATTTAGCCCTTAAATAAAATCCTGTGCAACTTCATTACTAATTCCAAACAATGAACAAAAAAAAAACATCACAAAGATCAAGGAGCACAAGGGTTAAGGTATCTCAAGAGTAGTCAAGAGTAGCACTCCAAAAAGCTGACTTTATGAAAGTGTGCTAGAATAAGTCAAATTTGCAGTTTGCCACATAGAAGTCAAAGCAAAAACAAACAGCACATCAAGGTGAACATCCACCATGCTCATAGTAAAACAAGGTAGTTGTATTATGCTGTGGGGATAGTTTTCTTTTTCAAGGTGGTGTACGTCAAAAAAGATGGCATAAGTCATACAATATCATAGACAGAGTCCAGATTTTATTCGTAACAAAAAAGTAATTTACTTTCCCCACCCACCTCTACTTTGTGCCTTTCTTTGCTTCACTGAATGCTGCCTTGGAGGTGACACATCTGGAGAGTCATGGCGAATCCTCCTGGGAGGAGAAGCATCTGGAGAGTCGTGTCTCTTATTTGTGGTAGGAGAACCGTGTTTATTTCCCTTTAGTGAACGTTCTGAAGAGTTAGGCCGTATTTTGCTAGACACAACAGGATCTGCGTCTTCACCTCCTT
Source organism: Poeciliopsis retropinna (assembly GCA_010277075.1). Lineage (NCBI taxonomy): Eukaryota > Metazoa > Chordata > Actinopteri > Cyprinodontiformes > Poeciliidae > Poeciliopsis > Poeciliopsis retropinna. The sequence continues at coordinate 7,820,677 of VMRM01000024.1, read as the reverse complement.
TCTCCTCTTCCTCCTCCTCCTCTCTGTCCTCATCAGCTGCACAACAGGAGATTTGAAGTAAATATCAATCCAGATTCACACATGAATAAATTCTTCTTATTTGCTCCACAGTTACCTCCAATAACTTTCCATCTGTTGCTTGTCCTAAAGACTTCCAGTTGTTTCACATCATCTGGTCGCTCATCAATGAATTCAGCAATCTAAGAAAACACAGTAGAATAGTCTGCTTGGAATATTATTTAACGACTAATATGTTTTAATTTTTATGTTTTTAAACAAATAATTTATTTGAATATTTCATAAATAAGTAAGGAGTGAAGAATGGATGAATTTAGGCTAGTATGCAAGCTAACGTTAGCTCGGTGCTTACCACTGGAGCCTCCTCTTCATCTTCTTCAACCTCCGTTTGCTCCTTCACCATCTGTCTCCAGTCAATGTCGTCGTCCACTATTTTAAGTCTTCAGATGGAAGAAAGCAAAATAAGACGAATGTCACATCAAGCTACCCGCCAAAGAGTCGCCGAGACTCGAAACTAGCGTACGGGCTAGCGTAGATCTAAAACGTGAGTATCGCAGTTGGACTTTTCATTCACTCACCCTCTTTCGGGAACCTTACGTCGTTTCTTTTTTATCTTCCCTTTTGATTTACTGGAATTGTCGTCTGCTGACAAATACCGTTTGAGGTACTCAGCTTTAGAGAGTTCCGCTCCCTTGCTGTTGCTAGTAGAGGCGGCCATAACTAGATGTTTTTGGAAACTACGGATGACATTGAGGATCAAGCTTAAGCTAGCGAACAGAAGCCGCGGATCCGCATCATTATGTAAACGGAACGTGGAGAGTGTCCGAATTGGGCGGAGTTTTTGCTTCGTTTTACGAGATCACAACGAATGATCAGGGCGTGGAGGAATTATTTTTGTAAACTTTGACGGACAAAAACACAACATATACTTTTAATACCAGGTAACTATTTTTTTCAACTCCAAAAGATAAAGTGAGTGTAAATGTTAAGCATGTTTTGTTTGGCGCTGCATTGGTGATATATTATATTTATACTCTGGGCTGCACATGTATCTAAATTAAACTGGAATTTTTGCTTTTGCTTTTAGCCATGTAGATATCAACTGACTATTCTCCCTATGTCTGAAAGGATTATACACTCCCCCAAACACTCGATTGCAGTTCGAGCCAGCTTATGTACCGGCAATGCTGAGAGAAGCAGACCTCGCCATTCGGAGTCTTTAGCATGGACTGCTGTTATTTGAGAAATTGCATTTCATGCCATGTGGCCTCTTTTTCACTGGTGTAGTAGTAGTAGTACTATCGCCCCATCGCTTAGAAACATTTTTAAAGTACTAATGGAAACATGTAGAGAGCTGGTCTGAAGATAAGTTTGATTGCTGTATTGAGGAAAAAAATGTTGGTGCTTATAAAAGGTTAGGTTTTTTATAAGCATTTTTTAAAAATTTATATATCTTATAAAATGTGCCTAAAACATTTTTTTTAGGCACATTTTTTCCCCCAGAAATTATTCCCATTTATAATGGTCTCATTATCTTATAAGAGAAACCTGCAGCTAGAAATAAACTCCTGAGTTGAATGCAAATAATTTTACATCTAGATCTACCTGTGGTATAAATTACTTTAAATCTAAAATGATTGCTTGTTTTTTGCATGGTGCCCAGTTGGTTTGTCTCAATTGGACCCATACAGGTTAACCCAGTTGGACACGCTAAGTAGGTCGTGTTCTCACCAAAACTAGGAAAATAGAGCACATCTCTCCAGTTCTCAAGTCCTGGGGAGATGTGCTCTCTGTTCTCAGAGCATAAATTTTAAAATACTTCTCTTAGTTTCTGAATTACTGAGCAGCTTAGCATGGAGATACATTAAAGATCTATTGTTGTTGTTGTATTAATGGTTCTGGGTCTGCTCTGCATCTCCAGAACCAGAATTAAAACATAGAGAAGAAGCATTCAGCTTCTATGCACCACAAATCTAGAACAAACTTCCTGAAAACTACAATGATATTGAAACATAGTTTCTTTATTTATTTTATTTAAATAGTTTATTTTCATTCATAATAACCTGAATACATATCAGCATATTTAATGCATATTTGATGATGGCATTTGACAAAATGTAATGCTTATTGGTTGTTTCATAATGGGTTACTGTATGATGTTCTTATGGTGTAAAGAACTTTGAACTGCCTTGTTGCTAAACTAGACTTTATTTGACTCGGTCTAATCTGGCTTTCAAATGTCAAGTAAATGAATCACTTCAAAATAGTTAATGCATTTAGTATTTCATATGGGTTCCAACATTTTACCCAGAATTATCCTGCATCAAATCTGCGAAAAAGAAGCAGTAATCTGCAGACAATCCCATTTCCTGTGACTTTGGGCAGCAAATGTAAATGTTGGCTGGCTGATGAGTTGATTTGGGAATGGACCTTTAATGAAATTCTACTGGCAAGCCTCATACTTTGAACTGACTATGCATTTTTATTAATTTCAGTTTTTTATAAGCATCCAGTAACCAGAAAATTATTGTTTGACTACATATTTAGCATTCTTTTATTGAAAACCAGAGCTCCATCACTATATATTCACATGTGCAAGTTCTCGCAGTGCATTACAACACAAAAGATTTGTGCAGTTCTGAAGCAAAACATCCCAGAACGTCTTGAGTCATCTTCATCAATAAAAGCAATCTAATGCTGTAACAGCGATAAAATCTAAAGCTGTGGTGTTGATGGATGTGTATGTAGACAAAAGCAGGGCTGGGTTTGTTTGTGTGTAGATAGGCACAAGCTGGGGTTCACATTTTATTTAGCAGTGTGTATGAAAGAGGAAGATCAGCAGGGGGACGATCCAGGACCACGAGCTCTTCAGAAACAGGCTGACAGCCGAGCAAGGCTGCAGTTGTTCTGCAGGAGAACAGGAAAGTATCAGTGTTGCTTTCAAAGCACCGAACCACATGTACGTAAATAGCTAATCCACCCACCTTTCTCCACGTTGATACTCTCAACCTGCCCAGATATTTTACACATGTAGGTGGTGTTGTGTGGGAGTGTGTGTGTGAAGCCTTTCAGGGTCATCCTGTAGCCGTAGGAATCAAGCTCCACCACTTCGCTTTTGTCTCTGAACTGGGCCTCTGCAGCTGAGCCGGAAACATTTGTATTGATCAGGGCCTCCTTGGTTCCAGATGACCAGGAGAACTCGTAGCTGCTGATTTTGTTGGGCTTGGGCTCGATCCGGCAGTCGACTCTCAGGTCCTCATCCTCTTCCAAGCACACAGAGATCAGCTGAGATTGCACTGGGATCAGCAGCACTTGGTAAAACACAAACATGTGGCGTGAGAGAAAATTATTGAAGTAGCTAAGTCTCATTTGTAGCGACCACAGACACCACATATCAGTCCTTTTATAAGCATTGAGCTGTCATTAGTGAATATCCTAGTTTGACTCTTACAGTTAGCCATAGCAACATCGTGTCACATGGTAAATCTTGTTTTTATGACCCTGAAGTGTTATAATCAAAAGCTGTTTGTCTGAATGCGCGTCAGTAAATAATCTGGACAAATGCGAAAAAGCTTTTTGAAATAATCCATGATGAGTTAATAGCGATTAATACTGAAAGTGAAGCTGTTTTTTTTATTCAACAGGATAATCACATAAAATAAATGCTTGAACATACAGTAAATTCTCCCCTGAAGAAATAGTCCATATTAGAAATTTCGCATTATTATTTTGTCTTATTTACTTGACTACATCAGTAAGAAATAGAAATGGTGATATTCTTCAAGATGATATTTAAATAAATATACCCAGTTGCTTCATTCCTTCTTGAATATGCAATAAAGCAGCTTCCTTAATGAGAATCTCCTCCCTCAAATTGTTTTTCATCAGAAACGTCTGATACTTCAAAATAGTTTGACTCATCTTCTCAGTGCCACACCTGAGAAGCTTCTAGAACTGTGCTCTCACCTCCAAGTATCCCACTTAGAAACAGAGATGTGAGCATGTTGAGAAATCACCCATCAAACTGTGGGAAAAATGACAAATGGGTTAATTAGACAGAGGAAGAGATAGCACCTAAACCTTAATACTGATGCATTCTAGTTGTTTTCTTCGGTCTGCTGCCAATAACAGCTAAAAATACTAAAATAGATCCTAATTTAGGTTTTTGTTGTTACAACAAACAGCCCACAGAGGTTGGAAAGTTCTGGTCAAAACCAACATGGATGTGTTCAGTGTGAAGAGCCTGACCCATCTGCGTCCAAAGAGATGACGTAGCATAATTTAGAGCAGCATTCTCAACATTAAAAGCCATTTTTATATGTCTTAATGTTTTTGTTTTGTTATATTAGGTTGAATAAATTGGCCTCTCATGTTTATCCATTATGTCTTTATATCTATTGTTCCTGCATATTCTATCTCATCCTCAGTGTTTCATATTTACTCTCTAAATATGAGGGACTCTTACCTCCTGTCAAAGCTGAATGACGCAGCAGCTCCTTTCTGCTCCGTCAATAAAAGCTAAACGGCTACCGGGAGTCACCTCGGTGTGCAGCACGGCAGAGCATCCCACCACTGCGAAGGAGTGGGAGCAGCACAGAGAGGTGGAAGGAGGCAGTGGGAGGGAGGGACGATCCTGGACCAGAAAGAGCTCTGATTCGTCTTTTTCCTCTGCAGTGGCTGACGGAAGCAATGAGCTGCCTGTCTGTGTGTGCTGAGAGGCAAAACTCAGGCATGGTCATCGCTTTTCACCAGCAAGGTGTTGTCTGACCTTGTCTCTTTCCCTCTTTTGAGTCCTCGCCTGTGTCTCATGTTCTAAGTCATGCTGACCTGATTTGCCCTTCATGTCTCTGTCCAGTTTGTTCCTCTGAATGTTTCTCAAAAAGAGGAAGTGTTTTGTGGACCAAGCAGTCTCGTTATGATTTGCAAACACAAGAAAATTATTTCTAATGAGAACATGTGCATTGCTTTGCATTTTTTCATGTTGTCGAAATAAAACGTTATGTTTTATAGGCGCTGGGATGGTTTTCTTGATAAGTACAAGAAAGCTTGTCAGAAAATGACAGTATAGCTATATCTTAGAATCAGTTAGCTGAAGTCTACACTTACACCTAATTACCAGACTTAAAGATTTACAGCTATAGAAACTCTCCAACCAACCTGGTGGGTGTCTGAGGTTCACCATAAAGCAGAGAGCAACGCTGTAATATAACCAGAGGTTAATGGTAACTGAATGCATGTGCACTCCACACTTTTCAGTATTCAATCTGTAAAATGTTTTGAAAACCATCAGCTAGAGCAGGTTTTTAGCACAAGAACAAAAGTACTCTATGCCTGCCAAATAAAACTATATACACAAATACAAGTTAAAATAGAATTAAACAGTTACAATCCTGCTTTAAGCAATTCTTCAGTCTGTGCAGCATATAACACATTTTTTCCTTTTACTTTTTGGCTTTCTCCCTGAGACAGTCTGCCCAAATAAAAACCCACTGTCATGTTTTCACAGCTCTCTGAATTCCACGACCCATTCGTCCCTCTTCAAAAATTTCCATCACTGTGCCACTAAAAAAAGCTCAGTGTCTCCATCTGGAGGTTAGTAATGGGAAGTGTATAAAATATAAGATGAACGTAAACGTATTTGCAACACAGTCTAAGTGTTAGGTTAAGTTAAAATCAGGTATAATTGAAAACAAACAAACAAACAAAACATGTATGGAAGTTTTCTGCTAAATAAAACTTCCATACATTTAATATGAAGTGATTTCTTAGAAAATTCTGTTTTAAATCTGAATATTTAATATTTACTTTTCTTAATCCCTTCCATGATCAAATGACATCGTTTAGTTCACACTGAAGCAAACAGGATGTAATATGACTGATTTGTTTTGTGTAGAACCCAAACTACTTTTGTTTTGGTCCATCAACAAATTGTGCATTTTGAGAAAACGACAGAAAATGTGAATCCTCAGGAAGTGCAGATATAAGTGTTTATTTTAGAGGATAAATGTCAAGGTGATTAATAATTAATTAATTAACAATAGCTTCATATGCTGTAATCAAGTGGCATGAAATACTTTCTTGTTCCACAACTTATAAAAAGTAGAGTAAAAAAAATTAGTACATGCACTGTCTCCGCCATCCACCAGGGGGTGCTGCACCATTCTCCACACCTTTAGATCTCACTGCTTTGTTTGAATCTGCCCAGGTTGATTAGTAGCATTGAGACTATTATCCAACTATTAAAAATCCAACTGTAATTGTATTTTCATTATGAGATAATGTTTTATTACAGATTATTTTTTGTATTTCATAAAACAAAACAAAATAAACAAACAAACAAAAAAAAAAACAACATCCAATTGAAGCTCTGGTAAAGGGGCCCCCCTTCATTGACTGCCTTAAAGTCCGCAGCTCCGTCCCTGTCTGGACTGTTAATTGCGTCCTCGGATCACAACTCTTAATTTCTCTACACAGGCGCCCTGTGCTACCCGGGTTGCTCGGCTCAGCCCTCATAGGCTGTTTGTCGGTCGGGCTGGGGGTAGTCTATCTCGGAAATAATCTGCCCACGCGTTTAAGCGGCTTTATCCCCGCCGAGCCTCAGACCGCTGCAGCTCCACACACTGAGCGCCAGAAAGAAAAAGTGACACAGGTCACACTGAGCGGTTGGAGGTTGCGCACGGCTTGTGCCACACATGAACGGACTCTGGTACTGAAGCTGAGTCTATTTCTTTACTTTTTAAAAACAATTACTACTCCAAGAGCCAAGAGGAGTTACAGAAGTCTACTATAGGGATTTAAACACAGACAGAAACTGGAAACGGTGTTCAGGACATGGAACAGGCTGGACTATGGATATTCTTTGTGACTACTTGTGTTATTTCAGGTAAGGTTGATTTTAAAAAAAGAAAAAAAAGTCCAAATAAAATTTCTGCGAAGTATTCGCTTCTCAACTTATCTGAGGTTTCATGTATTCACACATTAAATACTTTGTGTGGTAATATTTAAAAAAAAATATTCACCAATTAAAGGTTATTGGACCCCTATGTTTCAATTAATTCAAAATGTTAATTTTAATTCCTGTGACAACATAGTAGTGAAGCCTTGTTTTTTTCTGATAGTCTCCTCTTAATATGGAAAACTCAAATCATAGGCACTATTATGAACATTTTTTAAATAGATATGTTCAAGTGTAAATGCAATTTAGTTATTTAATTTTATAAGTGAAACTGACACCTAAGTGGCAACATTGTAATGTTATACTGCAGTCCAAAATTAGGCTTCTGATTGTGTATTTTTCTTAAATAAAAGTACAAGTAATGAAAGAGTAAAACCTACATGAAGAGATAAAGAAATATGAGTAATTCATCCTCAGCATAAAAATGTGGAGTTAATATAAAGTAAATTGTTCTTACTTGCTAATTTTACTATAATGATATAACACAGACCAAGCATAACATTATCACCTCAGACAAGTGAAGTGGACGTCTTTCTGTCCTTTGGTGGGATGGCTTCAGACACCATTCTGTCTCAAAGATGATGTGTGTCAAGCAGGAAAAACTGGCCAAGTAAAAATGGTTTGACTGACGTTGAGAACTTCTGATGACTAGACCATGAGGTGAAAGGATTTTCACAATTGCAGATGCTGTGGTTTATTCCCAGTCTGCAGTGGTAAGTATCTACATTAATGAACTGGCAACATGATCATTAGCAGCCAAGGCACATTGATGCAGGTGGGAGGACGACGGCTCCTTGGCATAACTAAATAAATGGTAATTTAATTTAAGGAAAGAGAAATATTTGAATATCTGGACATTTCTACATGTCGTGTTCTGTCAACGTTGTTTTATGTTTCTTTTGGGTTTCATTTTGTTCAGTTTGTGCCCTATTTTCCCTATTTCCCATTCCCTATTTTATTCTGCAATATGGGTTCCTTGTAAGTCTTCTTTCCTGCCTTTTTGTCTCACTTCTGGCTTTATTGCCAGCACACCTGTGTGGATTTACAGTCCTGCTTTCCTCTGTGTGTATTTGTCAGATCCACATGTTATTTATCTCTGCTTCATAAGGATTTCCTAGTTTCTGTGGTTTGCCTTTTTGTCTCACTTTGTTTATGGTTTTGTTAGTTCATTCTTCATGTTGAATCTGATCCTGTATCAAACAGTTGCTTCCTGTTTTTTTTTTAAATTTTGTCTGCATATGCTTATCCTGTCCCCTGTATCATGATAACATGGATCATTTGGGATTGAGCAAAATTACCACAATATTGCTTTGTTTAATATTAATTTTAAATATCTACAGTAATGCATTTTTGTTCACCAGTAACAAAAATGAAAAAGTGTAAAAAGTGGTGAATTAACCATTTTTGACACATTTTGGCATAGATTTTAAGGGAGGTCAATCTCCACATGCAACAGATAAGCCAGATAGTTTGACATCTGTCATTGAGCGTCTCAAGAAATAAATCCGTTAAGGATTTTTCCATCTGAATATCTATATGTTTTACTCCCAAAATGATTTTATTTCCTGCCTCTATCACTATAACCAGTTAAATAAAAGGAAGCTAAATGAGACTGAACTCATGCTACTTTGGACATGCAGAATTCAAGTAAATATCTTTGAAAGAAGATTTTGGTGAAGAGGGAGAAAATCAGATAATAAATAGAATTGGATTTACTCAAAACAGCCTTATTCCTTTTGTGAGACCACCAGAGGCATATGGCGATGAAGCTTATTTCTTGCAGGGTAGATTTTATATCACTTAAATTGCAACTTACAACAACAAAAAAAGCAAAAACAAATGCAAAAAAGCACTATCTACATTGCTTTTTAAAGAAAAAGAGTTTACATTGTGTTAAAATGTGCTGCAAAACTGTTTTTCACTACGAATTTTCAAAAACTTGTATTACTTTAACTCAAACACCACAACATGCATAGTTCTTCAGTTTTAAACTTAAACCAGCATCACACTCTTCAAATCTAAATGATTTAAGATTTCAAACTATACTCAATAACAACCAGCTGCTCAGCAGGACCTACATATTGTCCACCTGAACTGGCGCTGTTAAAGAGAAGCAAAAAACTAAAGTGAGTGCTGTTTTAGTTGGCATAGATGTGTGTCTGGAGCTTTACTGTGTGTGTGTGTGTGTAGGTGGGTGGGTGTGTGTGTGTGTGCGTGTGTGAATGAATGGACCAACTCATGGCCACTGTAACAGGTGCAGCAGTGTAATCACTGCAAGCTTGGGCTACACATTTAGCTGGCATTTGATCTGTGGCTGCGTTGTACATGGAGGAAGATGTTGTGACATCAGCTGTGATTGTTTTTTTCCCTTTCCTTTCTCGGAATAATAAAAGCTTTCTCTGGAAGCTGGGCAGTAACTTGCTGCTGTGCATACATTTGTTCATACGTATTAGTAGTGTGTACCATACGATTGTCATGTTGAAGGACACAGCATTGGATTAGAGCTGTGCAGGAAGTGACAAGAAGATTGTTGCCAGGGCTGCTGGCGGCTGCTGCTGGGTTTTTCTGTGAATGTTTTGGAACGGGTCGGTGTGATCTGGGGCCACCTGGCATCAATCAGTGATGAGTGCTATCACAATCGATTATTTTGTTTTTCCTCTTGCAATAAAACTTTGAAATCCCCAGCAGGGAGGCACGCAGAAAAGGCTGAATGAGACAAACAGACAGGCTCATGCATTTCTGCGTAATCCACTGCCCACAGCTGGAACACACAGACGCTACTCTACAGAAATAATCCTGCACAAACACGCTCCTTCTGTCCGCTCTGCCTTTTGTTTCCCTCTCTTTTACTCCACTCTCTCTGGAGTGTGCAGATTGAAACCATCTTTCTGCCTGATTGCCCCCTCAGTCTGGTAAAGTTTCTCCCCGGGTATTTTCTTTGTTTCTCCTCATCCCGTCTCCTTTTTGCCTTTTGTGTTCTCATGTTATGTCTCAGCCACACATGCAGCAGTCACCATAATCCTGTGAGCTGCCTGCTGAACGCTGGCCAAGCGTACTCGCCACATTCCTGCCACGGAGATTACGCACCCACATAAACTCACATACACACGCGTGAAGACACGTGTGTGCACTGACTCCAATCAAAATCAAGAGCAGAATTGATTTCAGTGGCAATGCAGCACTGAAAAAATACTTTGCATTACAGCTTTCTCCTGTTTTTGATTGATTGATTTATTTTTAAAATTTTCTTTGAATCATCAAGCAAATTTTGATAACAGACCTGAGTTAATGTTCAAGTAATTATTTCTGCCTGAACTGCAGAGTCTGTAAAATTGAGACATCAGTTAAACATAACCTGACTGACATCATGGATTTGGGTGAAAGATCGGAAGAGAGCAACATGTTGTGCCCTGAACTAAAGCTCAAAAGCAGATGATTAACAATGTTGATTAGTCTGCAGATGTTAGAAAGCAATTGGTAAAGCTCTGAGACTCCAGTGAACCACATGGAAAACCATTTCACACAAGAAGAGAAAACATGGAATAATGGTGAACGTTCCCAGTAGTGGCCAATCTACCACATTTACAAGCAGACTGAATATCTAGTGACGACACAAGAGATTGTAAAAAGTTTCCCAGAACCAAAAGCACCACAATTGTCGCCACCTAATGAGCTCCATCTCAATCTTTTCTAAAATTTTAGAGATTTTAGAAAAGATCTCTAAAATCTTTTCTCTAAAAAGATCTTAGAGAATTTTTTTCTCCCCTCAATGAATGAAATCATCATATAAGAAATGCTGTTTCTACGTATTCAGGTCCTCTATATTCAGTATTAAAATCTGTTTTGTGATCTGAAACATTTAAGTCTGGCGCAGATACAAAAACAGAAAAAAAAAGCAGTAAGGGGGCAAATACTTATTCATAACACTATAAATTACCAGAATATATAATAACTTTTGCCAAGGAACTGTAAACTTTTGCAGTTTTCAGATTTTTCAGCATCTCTGATCACAAACCTCAAAATGCAGACGGGGCATGTAATCCCCGATCAATCACCGATTCTATGACAGAAAGATTAAACAGTTAATCTGCCCTCTTCTCTTTCTCTCTGTGAATTATTTTTTATCTTTTGATCCATCACTTGCCATCATTGTTTTTGTCTGATATCCATATGAGCAAAAGGTTAGCAAAAGTATAACTACAGACAAGATTTTAAAATGAAAGCCATTTTGAAGAGAAGTATATTTTGAGACGAAAAAGTTTGCAGTTTTGTCCAAAGAACGAGCCAGATTTACATCTGTGAGCTGTTAGATTAGACAAATCTTTTTTTTTGTTTGTGACAAACAAAAACAGAGTCTTAGTTTTTGTTAAAACAAATATTTCTAAAATTGTGTGTCATTCTTGTAAATGCAGAGTATCACTTGTATTCTTATCTTAGGAACCGAGTCACAGACGGATAGTTAAGTATGATACAGAACGACTTACAGAAGTAGAAATTACTTTAAAACAGTCATGTGTAAACATTACTAAAATTGCATCTCGCCCCTAACCCTACACTGAGTGTGAGGTTGGTTGTTGTTCTGTTTCTGTTCCATTTACTAATAGTAATATTAGTAGTATGCTAAAACAGGAGATGATTGGAGGACAGGATAAATACTTTTGTTACTCGTGCAACAGATATTTACGACAGCATAATTCATATTCTTAAGCTGTTAATGTTTGTGGAAGGTAGAGAAACACAGAAATATCTCTGATATCTTAATGTAAAATTGAAAGCAGAGGAAGCTTTCAATTTGTGTTATAAGCAATCCACCGGAAAAATATCAATGAAAGTTATTATGGGCTGGCGACATTCCAGGGTGTGCCCCGCCTCTTCCCTAACGACCGCTGATGGATACCAACGCCGTACGTCCTGCATGGAAAATAAGGAATGGATGGATAATGATAAAATCAAAAAAAGTTTATATAAATCTCTAAGATAGAGGCAGCTCTATCTTAGTTTGTTTCTTCATGTTCCAGTTATATTTGTTGAGATACACACCCAGCTGTACAATTATTATATAAAAATCATTATATAAAAAATATATATATAGATTACGTAGTTCTCTAGAGAAAGACACCTGCACAAAATACATAATTTGATTGGCTGTTAGAGTGAATTTTATCCTGCCAAATCTCAATTTACGATAACCCAGCAAAACAAGCCTCAAAAATTACTGTAACATCTTGTTTTATAGAAGCTGGACTACATATCAGGTGAGAGACTTTTTTACTGCCCAGTAAAGTCACCTTTTTGTTGTATTTTTAACAACTTTCAGCAACAACACCTGCATTTGCCTCAGTGTTTCATTCATACACACAATGGTAAAATTAACTTTTCAAATAACAGTGAAGAAAGATGCAGGATATCCGTGCAGGATGTTAACAAAAAGCCCCACCGTCATGCTGTGTTGCTCTAACTGTTCCTAAATGTTGCCCATTCAGGCGGTAAACAGTATTGCTATTGTTGTGCTTCGTTCCCAAGCCCTTTTCTTGCCAGCGTGCTCCTGTTTATGGGTTATTGACATGATGAGGTCATTTCCCATACTAGAAACAATAGAAGAATGAGAGCTGACACAATCTACACTGTAAAATGTAATAGTATATCTTACTCTAAAAGAAAAGTGACCTTAACTCATTCCAGCTTACGCTGTTGACTATACTAACTTAAACTTAGCAAAGACAACTTTCTGCTGAGGTAAGTAATCAAACTCATCAGCAGCAAGTAACCCGAACTTGGGAGTTATGAGTGAGCAAGACGCATATGCATAACCGGCAGAAAACTCGGCATCATTCGGCAGCTCTCGTTGAACGCACATGCGCAGTTGGCCACTGACGAGTGACGACGTGGTTTGAAAGAAGCGCTAAACTGTCAACAATACGGCGGTTGCTGCAGCGAAGTTTTGTCACGGTAAGTTCCACTGGTTTTTTAGCAAAGTTATATTCGTTATCTCGGCCATATAATTCACCCGCAAGTCCAGGTTTTGAGGTTAACTTTATGTGTAATGATTTAGCGATGCCTGGGACTAACGTTAGTCGAAAATATGTTTACTTAGTGGCAACAAGATGGACCGGCAGAAAGAAAAGCTGTCCGAAGCGCAAAACAAAAAAAGGAAAAGGGGTAAAGATAAAGATGTTGGCGGGATAAAAAAAAAAAGCCTTTCAGTGTGGGTTAGCTAGCCCACGTTAGCTTGCCTACTAACTTTCAACCACACTGAAAGGCTTTTTTCTTTCTTTGTTGTCAAGTTCACTACAAGTGATAGTCTTAATATTTAAAAAATAAAAGGAGCAAAAAAGGAGTTGGGCGTGTGCCCAACCGAGATAGGAAAATATAAGTGAATCAACGTTGAAATATGGTTCGGCAGAAATATTGAATCAATGTTGAAGCCTGACATTGAAATTATACAAAAAGTGGTCAGTGACTTAGATGTTGAATCAACGTTAGGTTTTCAACCATAACTGATATTATATCAATATTAATTCAACTATAATCTAAATGATTATCTACAGGTATATAAAATGAGTGAAAACAAACTTAAAAATGACAGCATGGCATTAACACTGTATTTTATTTAGTAAATAATTTATCAAAAATAGAAAATCAGAGAGAAGGAGAGAGACCCCTGGGCTATAGTTGCTTTCTTGGGCTGCTCTGGCACATAGCAAACTTTTTCACTGTGGGTTGAACAGCAGCTGAAAAAGTTGAGTGATTATAATAATTATAATTGTACTGGTTAGGACAGAGAACAGAAACAATAACTGTACGGTTCCACTTGTACACTCAGAATCAAATTACATCCCAGCGAGTATTCATGAATATTCATTTGAGTGTAGGTATTAATTTAAGTAAGATACAATGTTAATTGACATATGTCACACATTTACCTTACAATCAAGAACATGAGGACAAAACAATTTAGCTAATTTCAATAAATAGAATTAAGATCATAAGCATACTTACTTTAAATGTGCGGCAGTAGACCAGGAATGAAATTCATAAGTGGTTGTCAGTGTGGGACATACTACCCAAGTAAATAGGGGAAGGTGGAATGTTCCACTCATTGCAATTAGATGTGTTCTGACACCACATTATGCACAAACAGTATGTAAAAATATTTACAGATAAATATGGAAAGAGAAGATCACAACCTATTGTCCTCCTCAACATAAGGTGCTTCATTTAAAATGTGATAATTCCCCGCCAAATGATAAAATGTTTCACCCAGAGTGCATCCAGGAAGAGAAGAGGAGGAGGGGGATTAAGGATGGATGAATAGCGTACATTGATTGAACATTGATTAGACATTGGCATTTTAATCATTAGAATTAAACCTAAAATCAACATTGATTCAATGTCATGTCTTCAACATTGGTTGATTGGCAAGAATCAGATGATTGTTTATTTGATTGATATTTGGTTAATCATCAACCTTAACCAAAAATAAACCATTTTGACCATTTTTCAACAGTACATCAACATATTTTGCTATCTGGGAAGCCACCTGTGTAGGTGGACCAACAGGAGGGAAGGTGAGGGAGCAGAGGGGCGCCTAATCAGTCCCGTTACTCTGTTATTGATCATTTCATGTTATTGATCATTTCATGATGTTAAATATAGAAAAATTTCAACTAGAAAACCATTTTTTCTAGTTGGAGTTTTGACGCCCCCTCTAGTGCAGCGGCCCTATGCAATGCATGGAGTGCATACCCACTGTTGCCACTGGTTACTATCAACTGATTTCATTATTGACAAAAGTGATGGTTTTCTTAAATTGCAACAAAAGAGGAAGTAAAAAATCACGAAGTTTTGGAAAAACTTGCAAAAAGGAGATGTATTGGCTGCTGATTAGTGCTGACTCGAAGCCCAGAAAATGATATTCTGTACAGCCCTAACTAATCTATGCTTGTGCTATGAGTTAATTACAGTTTAACTGATTGGTTTTGTTGTTTCTTTTGTAGGTTTCTGAAGACACTTAGCTATCTTCAGAAATAGCTCTTTACAGATGGTCAGGTAATTTAAAACTCTTCCTGTCTTTTATGCATCAAGTTTTTTATTTCTCATATTATTCATTGTTTGTCACATCTCTTGTTAACTTACAGAATTGGTTTCAGTGTCCTGCTAGTGAAAAGTAGTCTTGAGAGGTCCAACATCTCTATATGCTAAATATTAATTTGTCATACTTTTCTTTCAGATTCTGGTAGAGTTCTGTCGCTTGTCGAGCAAAAACCTGGATTCAGAATTTTTCGAAGAACTTGACAAATACACCCCTCGCTTCTTTGAGATTTTCAAGAGCAAGGGGGGAAGTGTTGGCCAGAAACTTCAGACGAATCTGCAACAAGTCAAACCCAAGGTGAGTTTCTCAGATACAAAGTCATTATTTGATTATCATGTTGAGAACAAAATACACAACCCCACTGTGTATGCAGAGCTGTTAATTGATTATTCTTTACCACAGGAGTGATGTGTGTTTGATATGATTTTTCAGAGTACAGATATTACTGCGAAGCGAATGGCAGTGCTCCGTGGCCTTACTGTGATCCTTGGAGATGAGAACACAGACTTCTTCAAGACATGCTTTATAAGTCATCTATATTACATTTTTATAATTCCGGTTTGTCCCACTTAATTCTGCTCCTTATGTGACTTTGATAGCTTTAGTTTTAGTTACTGTTCTTTCACTCAGCCTGAATCAGTGCTACTGTACTTCTTACATGATGCACTGATGAAATATCCCCAATCAGAACACTTTTAGTGGTTCTCTGCTGTCTTTCGAAAGGTTTCAGTTGCAGTTGTCTAGCGTCACACCATGTGAAACCTGAATGTCATCAAGAACAAAAAGTACAATGAATTTCACTTAGCTGATGAAGTGCAACATGTAAAAATGTTATAAACTTTCCCTTCCAACATCATCAATACTTATTTATCACTGACACTCTTGGGAAATGCGCTCACTGTACTGTCATAGAAGGCTGATGATGAGTGGACTGCCATAGGTGGGGCAGCTGTAAAGTGTTACGTTGATATGTAATTGTGGTATTGCTTCTATTGTTAGGACGGCGAAGACCCAGACGTGTCTCACACCCCCATTGGGATCCTGACCATCATTCCTGAGGACAGGCAGGCCTCCCCTGACTCACTGCACCTTGAGTCTTCAGGTACTGCCATCATTTTGGAAGGAAGTCTTGTCATGAATGTCCTTGGAAATCTTCCACATGCCATGTGCTTGCTCTTTGGACTTATTTATGCTCTGAATTTGGAGTACCCTCAACAACTGAAGTACACCTTTGACTTCATCCAAAGGGTGCTTCTCTCACTTGGACATAAATTCCTAAAACCAAAAATACAATCACTCAAAAATCTTCTGATGCAATGAGTGAATGATGTGACATTATGGATTTTTACATTTTTATTCCCCTAAAAAAGTCTATGGAAAACTTTGTTTCCAGGTTAGTGTGTTTGTAACCACACTTGAGAACCCTGTATTTAAGGTAAACTTGTTTAATTATTAAACATTTTTTTCCATTCAAACTATTGTCTGTTGGCTCTTCGTTTCAATAACTGAACACTTTTGGTTCATCTTACTTGAACATATTAAGGCAATCGGTTTCCTGATATTTTGCAAGTAATGTGAACGCTTAAACGTGTAAGCATAACTTATTTTTATGAGTACTGCTTAATTGACATAACTCAGAAATCGAAGTAGTCATAATTGACATTTTATAGTCAACTTTACTAATGACTTTGAGTTACCTATACTCAAGTTTACTGCCATTGCATGAGTTATCTGAATGAATATTTTACAGTTAACCCAATTAATGATTTTGAGTTAACGGCACTCAGGTTTACTGCCATTATCTGAGTGGTCTAAACATAGTTATTTTTAGCTATAACACCTTAAAATGAATTAGCTACTTTACTTGGAGATTTTGAGGCAATCGGTTTCCTAACTTTTTTTAAGTAAAGTGAACTTATTACATTTTACAGTGTAAACGAGGAAGCTGGGAGAGATGTGGAGAAACAAGGCTTTCTGTACCTATCAGAAAGGTAGTCTTTCTTTGCGTTAGCTTCAGTTTAAGCTCCTAATCAGCTCCATTGCAAAGGTCATCAGGGTCATCAGACTCTCTATCCGGATGTCTGTGTTGAACAGAAAAGCCATGAAAAGCAAAGACTATTTTGACATATTTTCTTTCCCTCTAGACAAATTATTTAAAAATATTGCTATTTTTTTCTATATATTCTTAACAGTTATACATTATTTGATTTTTTAATTTTTTTTTTAGAAGTTTAACTTAATAAGTAATGTCGGGATATTAGAGACTTCTAGTTTTTTCTATAGTCGAGTGCTAATTTGTTCATCAATGCCAAACACGACGTAGCGACCTATATTCTCCAGACCCACAGTAAGTTTCTAAAGTGAAGGTTTATATGACGATTTGTTCAGTGAGTTAAGAGAAGTCAGGAGAAATTTTGGTACCTTTTCAACAGAAAAAGAAAATAATTCACTTCAGATTGAGAAGTAGATTGTTTATTTTATGGCAAAATATTTGAGGCTGATTTACCAATTATAATGGAATTTAAAATGGTGTGAATTCAGGCTAGACTACACTGATTGCAGTTTTCTGATCAATCACCAAAAGTTAAGCTATAAACCGTTAATATGTAATATATATCGATGCTGTAACCAAGTGTTTTCTTGCAGTAGATGGGTCTTGCACTGCATCCATACTGCCTTTCAGAGTTTTTTCAGTCATACTCACATAGATTTAATGCATTTCCAGAGAAGATTTTATTTACTGGCAACATTTATTTGAAATGTATTAGGCTGTGATGGATTTTTGTCATGTTTGTTTGGTTTAAATATTTAATCATTTCAGACTGGGAAGTATAAGAAGGATGAAAATGACACTTAACGTAAACACCAGGAAATCTGTTCATTGAATTTTTAGTGTAATGTAACTCACAATGTTTCCTGTAATCTCCAAAATATTCAACCACCTCATAGCACTGCTGCTAACGTGAACACAGCCAGATAGCGGCGTCTGGCTGTGTTCCTCAGGAATCTTGGCCCAGTCGAAAGTCTCCAGTTCGTTATGAGTTTATGCACGGACTCCTTCTGAGTTTATCACTGAGGCTGCAGGTCATGTGCTGTCAGTTTTTAACCACCTATCTTCCTGGGAATCTGGTAGTAGCTATTGATAGCTTCCTCTTTCTATTACATCCAGGTGGCTTTGCTGTAGTTCTTTAACTCTACATTTGCAAATTTACCACTCTGCTTCCAGTTGTATCTCCAGGATTATTTAAGGCTGTTGGTATATTTTTAAAATAATTTTCTTTCTTTGTGCCACACAAAGCCTTCTCATCTAAAGTTTTTGGAGAATGTCGTTGTCCCAGTAGCTAAAGATTTGTGTTATCAGTCCTGATATCTGAGGTGTTTTATCTAAGGAACACCTGATGCAACCAGTAAATGTATGATTGTATGAAGAATTAGATGCAGAGGGTTCACAATCACTTTAAACTGCCTTGTTGCTGAAATATGCTATACAAATAAACTTCACTCTACAATGCTTATAATATTAGTTTCATATAGTCTTTTTGTTTAAGACAAACGAAAATGAAACTATTAGTAAAGATAAATGAAATAAAGATGAAGATTTACAGCCTTCTACAAACACTGTTCAACTTTTTAACTTGTTTGTCTTTTCTTCATCTAAAACAAGAAAAATATTATTCAAAAAAGATCAGAGTTCACAAAGATTTCAAGATTGTGTTCTATGTATCACATACAGAAGGTAAATGTGTTAACATTTAAACATTTTTTACAGTTTAAACAAGGTCAACCTAAATAATTCACACATAAACAGAAATCAAAGAAATTTATTTCACAGATGATGATATGGGTTAAAAATGGGACAACACAAGAAGTTCTCATGAAACATGAAGGAAAAGAAGTATTCAAATCCAGAAAACATTCAGAAAGGATTCTGAGGATTATTAAGTCAATATCAGCTGATTTAATAACTGATGAGTTGAAAAACTATCAAAGGGTTGCAGAAAGAGCCACAGCTGGAAAAAACAAAGTGACTCCCATAAAAAAGGCTCAGGGACAAACTGTACTAATGGCAACGGTTACAGCTGCATTTCTAAACTCCCTCTGCTATTTCTCTCTCTCTTTTTCCCTATTAAGTTTCTGGGCTGATTTGATTTCTTTATAAATGTGTGGATCACTTAGGTTTTTACTGAGATCTGGCGCGCACTTTTAATCCAATAGAAGAAAAACATGATGAGTCCAATACTTATTTTACCTGCGTAACATATATTATAAACCACATAGTGTGTAATTTCTGAATAGGAAATGTATTGGACAATCTAAATAACAAAAAGTTGTGGTAGAGTCAGAGCATAGTTTTAGCGATTGTAGGCTAGAGTACAAAATGGAATTGATTTTAAATGGTTTAAACACTTTAATTGTTATTTTTCTTCTATTTTAAACAACACTAACATTGTTTAGCTAATCCTAAACATGATGGCAATAAGTTCCAATGAGGAAGTAGTTAACATAGCTTGCAGATAAGCTAGAAACCCTTGTGAGTTACTCTCAGCTTTAGGCCAAGTCACGAGGGCCAGTCTCTGGACGTCCATATGTCAGATGTAGAGCAGCAGATGGACTGTGAATTTTCTGATATAAGTTTTAATTTTCTAAATCACACTGCTCCCAGTGTTACTATGTCTCCTCCCAATGCTGCACACAGAACACATTTCAATCACTATTCAGTCCATTTCAATAAATACATTGAACTTTGATTCCATAAATTAAAATATGTTTGAAAAATTCAATTATGTCCTATTAATTAATTCACTAGGTGAAATAAATTACACAGATTAACTACAGACAGACTGATGTTTTCAAGCTTTTATTTCTGTTACGGATTTTCACCTTACGGCTAATAAAATATATTTAAGATTATAATAAATACTTGGCTCAAATAAAACTATGTTTAATACTTGCTTAAAGGTTATTTTCTTGAGCTTTCTATAATAAAACAAAGCTTCAGTAGAGCTCTAACAGACAGATATTTGAAAATAAGTAGTAGAACAGAATTATCCTTTATGTGTTCAAAATAAAGACCGTACTTACTTTGTTAAATGTACAAAGTAAGCAGTTATTAAGACTGTGCAGTTATTAAAATTACAAATTGTACTGAATATGTCAGTAAATCCCTTTGTAACACTGTTCTGTGGAGGCACAAGTTTATATTGCTTCCAGTCAGAAATAATGTTGGTAAGATTATTTTAACTCTACCTTTGCTAGGGTATTAGTAGTTTTAATTAATTGTATAGTAATCTGTATGTAATTTTTTATCCTCCGTGAATTCATACTTTTATTAAAAAATATCCCAGAATTTGTTTGCTGTATTAATATGACATTTATTCCCATGGTGGTTGGATGTACACTTTTGACTGGAACTATGAATACAGATGAAAATCAACGTCATTTTATGTTGTACAAATAAATGCAGTTTTTATATGTATTTGTCAAAAAATGTTTTCAAAACAATCAATTAATAAATAAAAAGTCATGATTTTAAGATGCATCTATTTCTGTTTTATTGTGTTTCTTGAAGCTTGTATAAATAATTCCCATTTTTATGTGTGTTGATTAAACTATCTAAAAGATACGTCCACAATGCAACAGTAATAGTAGGGAAATGTGGAGCTTGGTGTTTAGACATGCGCAGGAAGAGCCCATTAAATGATGGTGTGGATTACATGGATTAAAATAGCTAGATACATTGTAGGTCTTGGCAGATGAGGCACTTTTTGAGGTTAGTTACCTCGCGGGGTGAGAAGAGATTTTAGGGGAAACACTGACAAAAATGTGGTTTTATTCAGTAAAAAAATGTAATTGTGGCCATGAAACGTTTGCGGGAGAATGTGTACATTAATGTCTGAGAATTAGAACAGGAATTGTTTCACAGTGTTTTGTTTCTCCCTTTGTTGTTTAGCCCACATTATAACTAGGCCAAATTCCATCCACCATCACAAAAACTGAACAGTAAGCTGTTTCTACTGACTCTGAGAGGCACAAGTAAACAAACGTGATGCTTGTACTGTCTCAGTATGGTGGACGAGGCTCTAATGTGGATTTGTTAAAGGAGATCAGTAAGTCAGTAGAAGAAGTAACTAAACAAATCCTGCTTATTTATACCTCCAGCTAATCCACAGCCTTTGGGCGCAGTTTACCTGCACCTCTGCCAACATGCATCACCTTTTACAGCTCAGCTCACTTTAAGCATGCTGTGAATTTAATAGTAATTTATTAGCTACATCTTCATTTTGTGTTTTGTTTGTTTGCTTGCAGAAGTAAACGGACAGAGAGTGGAAATGGATGATGGAAAGTCCGGCTATGTTGGGTCAAAGGTGGACCTTCGCTGCCGGTTCATCAACAGTAACCCACCTGTTAAAATCTCCCAGGTATACATCAACAGTGTTGGATTAACACAAACATGCTAAAATTAAATGCCTCACAAACAGTGTTACAGATTTTCTCTTAAAGTCACATGTAACATTTAAATTAATGAGAACATTTAAATAATGTGTTCAGATAATGGATGGAGAACATTTAAAGTACCAACAGGTAGTGAATTAAATAATGGGTCATCAACACAGATTATAGTGGCTTATGCTGCTCTGCACCACTGAAATAAAATGTTAGGTTTTTTTCTTTTTTTCTAAAGGTCTGTAAAGTTAATACATGCATCTAAACACAAAAACACTGAATGAGAAGCAAAATTATTCCATTCAGGTCACAGACAGCAAAACCATGAGTCCATTTTAGAGAAAACCAATAATTTATTATTTACTTTTGTCAAAGAGTTTTTTTGAATTTCTGTTTGACTAGTTGATTTTTGTCTCAATTTCTCAAGGTAACGTGGCAGAAACTGGTGAACGGCTCCAAGCAGAATGTGGCGATAGCAAATCCATCGCTGGGTGTGTCTGTGGCCCCTCCTTACAGAGACCGTGTTACCTTCAAGAACGCAGCAGTCAGACGGCGAACTCCGACGCTGGAGGACACGACCATCATCTTTTCTACTCTCCGCCTTTCTGATGAGGCCACTTATATCTGTGAATACACGACGTTCCCCGCAGGGAACCGGGAGAACACCGTAAACCTCACCGTCTTCGGTGAGAGCATGATTGAGTGGCCTTTCAGTGTCTGAAGTGTAAAACACTATTATTTTGAAGGGTAAAACTTTGTATTTGGATATTTTTGGTGGATTCTCCAAGCATAAATAGTTATTATTGTATATAATCCTTGTATACTCAACAACTTTTAAGTAAAAAAATGACAGACAAAAATGACGTGTGCATCATTCCTGAATATTAAGATATCTCCATTTATATTTCTTCAGTTCGCCCAACTACCCAGATGAGTTTGTCCACGCCTACACTTGTGGCTCGTTCATCAAACCTAAAAACTCCAGTGGCCACCTGCATCTCCGCCAATGGAAAGCCACCTGGAACAATTAGGTTTGTCTGTATTTATGTTAAAATTAGCCTTTCCTTTTGTTGAAATGCGCAGTGTTTCACCAAAGTGTTCATAAGCCTAGAACCTTTACACATTTTCTAAGAAAAAACAACTATAAACATTTTTTATCATTGTGATAGACCAACAAAAAGTACTGTTTCCAAGTAGTGCCATAGATGTGAAATGGAAGGGAAATGATACATGGTTTTCTAAAGTTTTTACTGCAATTTAAATGGCAAGTCTTTTGAGATTTGTCTCTCTTGTGTGTGGGAACAGGTGGGAGACGAGGGTGCCTGGAGAAGTGACCACCCGAGAGTACATCAACTCAGATGGGACGTTCACCGTTCAGAGCGACTACATTTTAGTCCCCAGCAGGGAAACCCACCGGGAGACACTGACCTGCGTCACCACTTACAATGAGGAGGTCTACACCGACAGCGTCACTCTTGATATCCAGTGTAAGTCATTCGTGAGAAGCACAAAATATAATGGATGTTCTGTTCTGGTCTAGGATAATTCTCCAAATCTTCACCAATTTGAATCCCAACTAACACTCTACGACTCAAAGAGATTAGACTAAGAATCACTGATTGACGTAATCTTAAATTCTTCCTATTTGTATTCTCCTGGCACTTGTTAAAATTATTATATTGCATTTCTAAGGGCCATTCTATGAAGCTACTTTATTTATCAAGACTTGGCCTTACAGCTAAGGCAAAAAAGCCAGAAAATCTGAATTATAATGAGACTTTCTTTTCAACAATTTAGAAAAAAGGCAACTGAGGCATTATGTCAATGAGCAACACAGGTGGAATTCAAATTCCTATTTATTTTGGAAAACAGCGAAGAAGTTGGAAAATAAATCATCCACTATTAGCTATCAAATCAGATAATATTGTGGTTACTGACAAACGTGGCGGATTTTTTAACCAGTATTTCAAAAAGCCTGGACATTTTGACGTATTTGCAAGCATTGAAACTAATGTTGAACTCAATATCACGTCTGATTTACCTGCTGAATCTCAAATGTCAAAAAAGTCAAAGTTGAATTGCTTTCTTTGGATCCGAAAAAGCCAGCAGGAGCAGATGATTTAGCTTTTTTTCTTTTAAACTGCAGCTTTAACTTGTCTATTTTATTTACACTGACCATTTTGCCTGGTGAAATAAAGGCTAACCTAATTGTTTGGAGGTTTGCATTTGCGTTATGATAAAAAAAACAAACAAACAAACTGATATTGCTTCTTTTTCTTCTCTAGATGAGCCCAATGTGATGATTGATGGTTTTGATGGGAACTGGTATCTGAACAGAGAGAACGTCCAGTTGAGCTGCCAAGCCGACGCCAATCCAGTCGTCTCTCTGTACCAGTGGAGAGTGTAAGTTTTCACTGACACAGATTTAGTTTTTTTCTTTGAGCAATCACATTTGTTTCTTTACCAGATTAATGTAAGGATAGATTTACCTGACACATCACAGACATAGTGATGCGAGGTAAGAAAACATTGTTGAGTATAAGTTCAACTTTTTAGATTACTCATGGGTTATTGTGGGGAAGCTTATTTATTTTCTCAGCATCAGTAAAATCAAAATAACCTCATCTAATCTAACCCACAACTTAATTCGGTCATCATGTTGTTGATTAGTTGGACAGGTGGAGGAATCTCCTTATTTTAAAAAAAACACAATATCCAAAATTATGGTTTTGAGCCTTCCTGCATGTTTTTGCCTTTAAATAAAATTTCCATTAACCCAGTTATAATTTTCTTGACTAAGTCATGTTGAAGACTTCCACTGGAAAATGTATGGAAAATGGGTCAGATCAATTCCTTATTTTGTTGAACTAACACTTTTAAATACTACTCTAAATTGAAACTAAAGGCAACATTGACTATCTAAAGACCAAGGTACGCTTATCTTGCATTTTTTTATATATATTTTTTGCGACTGCAGGGTTAACAACTCCATTCCGAGCAATGTCGAAATCCGAGACAACGTCCTCCTGTTTAAAGGGCCCATCACATACGAGGTCCAAGGAACATACGTGTGTGACGCGACCAACAGCATCGGGACCAGCTCTGCCTTTGTCGAAGTCAGCGTTTTAGGTAAGGCAGCTAGAGTACGTCTCTTATTCAGTTGATTTGAAGAAGCTTCAGAGGCACATTGTTTTGGGTTTGCATGAGGCCGGGTGTAAAGATTTTACACTGACTTAGTGGATATGTGTATATAAACATTTTTATTTAAATTTTTGAATTATAAATAGGGCTCTTATTTTCTAATAGCTATTGAAAAACTTTTACTTGTGTATTTTCTGTTCTTGCAGAAAAGCCTCTGCCACAGATTGCAACAGGAGATGTCATCAGTGTGATCGCCTTATTACTGGCTGCTGGCGTCCTGATGGGCATAACTATCACAGTCCTGGTGCTCAAAATTAGAACTAGAAAAGACAGCTCCTCGTATGTAAACGTAATCTCAGATTATTACATTTTAGTTTTTGTCTCAAGGCGATTCCCAGTAATTTTTACATGTTTTATTTTCTCTCCCTAATGCTTTTTGATCAGAGGTGACTCACCATCCAGAAAACTGTCTCAACCCATCAGAAAAAGACCAGACGATTTTCAGGTAACCTGCACCTGTTGTGTTTGAAATTTTCAAATTTCAGGGCTTCGAATCAGTCTATGCTATAAATTATGACTATACTGTAATGTTGCCTTTCTATGTTGCTTTATGAGGACAAAAAGGTTAAAGAACACTAAACTTAAACGTTACTAAAACTTCCATTACGGAAAGCCATTTTGGATATTAATCAAGCTCTTTCCAGCTGCACCTGTTGAGTATTAAACCTTTATGTCCTCAATTTAAAATCTCCACCTGGATATATATTTTTTTGCTTATTTTAATTGTACACAGTTCTTTAAATGTTCTGTGAGTAAATATATATTGCCAGTTTAGTACATATTAACTGGAACTTTCAATATTTACCAAGTTATTTTCATAATTTATCGTCTATTAAGAATTCCCCCGATGTATTAAACTCACTTCCTGCAACAGCGGGGGTGAAATTACCACAACATAACATTGGCCATAAAGCGCAATGTTTCCCCTTGCAGAAACCACTGGAATTTTTCAGACAGCGCAAAGTGTGGCGGAATTACAGTGCTGCAAATTTGACTAGATTATCACTGCTCACTGTACTTACAGGGTTAAACACCACTTACTTCACACCACTTTGCTCGTAACACCTTGTTGCAAGCAACAAGGTGTTGCTTGTTGTCATGTTGACAACATGTTCATGTTGTCATGAAGTTGCCTTCATGACAACTTCATGACAATAGTCATAAACTAAAATTCAGTGCTGTTGAACACTGAATTTTACATTTTTAATCCCAATATATACACACTATACAAAACAGAGGCACCTCACAAGCAATACACATTGTTTACAGATGTGACAAGACATTATGTCCCATAAAATTTACATTTTTTATTCTGTAGGAAAGAAATCAGTAAATAGCTTTACCAGCTAGTATTTTTTTAAATTATTATTTTCATGTTTATTTCAATGCTTTAGTTCACTGTGGAGTTGGTCTGTGACCAAATTTCTTGTTTCTTTCTATTAAACTTTCTGAAGTAGCTTATAAAGTTCTGCAAAAAATTTTGAAATCATGTTTGATATGTCTGGGTTAATTTTTATCTCACATGGGTTAAACTCAAGCATATCTTTGTTTCCTGCAACACTACTATCAAGTAAAAGAAAAACAGCACAGATAATGGGTTTTTGACTTTTAGCATTTTGATTTTGTTTCTCTGCAGCATGCTGGACGCTTTTATGAGGAACTTCCAAACACAGCTGACTATGTGAGCTACAGACTTGCCTGTAACAAGGAGGATTATCCAGAACCCTACTCCCCACCGATCAACCCTCCTCTTTCATTTCTACCCCAGCAACCGTACCACCCTTCACAAACGCTGCCTGTTTTGGGCACCAGCAGTGCCAGTACCCCGTCAAAAAACACTTTTGCTCCTACAACTCACACCACAGCCGTCTTTAAATACCCCTCTGTGCCGGGTTTGTCATCTCCTCCACCTGGAGTGGGGCCATATACTTTCCCCAAAGAGCAGTACGTCTGAGGCAGCATCATGTCACAAGCCCAAACTTCTTGAACCTGAACATATATCTTTAGGAAAGGTTTGATGAAACTTATTTGAAGCTAGATGGACTATCAGGCAGCAGATCTGCACTATGGACATCTGAGGACACTGAACATGTTGTTGCTGGACTTTCATAATGTCTTCACTCTTGCTATGTCTTTCTTTGTCTTAATTTAATGTTCAAAGGGAATCTTGTGCTCCATATTCAACGTTTAGGCTAGAGAATGCCTGTTTGAATGAACAATGTTGAGAAAATTTTATTTAATCAAGATGAAAGGATTACCTTGATGTTGTTTACTCTCCTTACTTTATTCACATTCATATGTTTTTTTATAAAAAATGAAAGAAAAAGAAAAACATTTATCATAAATTCCTGTGTTTTCTGGTGACGCACTGTGTTCCTGTTGTATTTAGATACAATCCTTTTATGTAAGGTGTAAATCCTTGGCATTGTCTCATGGTCAGCCGTACTTCTGTACTTGTATTTTGTATCTTTTATGGTTTGTTCTTTGTAATGAAGAGAAAAAAAAAATCTTTATATTCCAAGGGAGTTTATAAAAGTGATGGTCTATTGTTGATATCTGGTGTTGTTGGATGAATGTTGAAAATTTTAGCAAATAAATGAAAATGATCACATGAACAATTTATGGCTTTTGTTTTAGGTGTCTTTTTGGACATTATGCCAACTTTTTACTAAACAATCAACTCAAAAAGCATTTCGCTCAAATCCTTTCTTTAGACAGAAACACATACATTATTTTACCCTTTTGGTGTTGCCATGTTCTCCCCATACATGTAAGGATTATCTCTGGGTATGACTGAACGGCTTAATGGTCTCTTTACTTGGCTCTATGTGTGTGAGAATCCGACCAAACCCAAACACCCTTCCAGAGGAAACTCATTTCAGTCTTTTGCATGCATGCACAGGCTTATCCTTTTTCAGAGTAATATAATCATCAAATGTGTCAACACGCTGTTCAAGCTTGTTTAATTGTTGACAGAAACTCAGTGGAGGGCCTTGAGGCCTAATAATATTGCAGGCTGCAGAGTTACTGCGTAAAGAGAATATGCTTTCCTTTTCTGTCTGATTGGGAAACTAGAGAGCTTAGATAATTCTCTGCTTATTTTGTAACACAAATTATTCATAATAATTGTGTTCAACTTTTTAAAGTACCAGGCTGTTTTGCTGCATTTATTGTTAACTTTTTTCCTGAGAATATTGATGTGATCATGGTCAGTTTTTTGCAGACAGACAGTTTTTTGAATGGTTGGATGGATGGACGGTTTAAAGACCTTGGAAGACTTTCAGAGGGTTTCATTGCTAGTTTAGCATTCATGCCTAGTTTAGCATTGTCACCCAAAGGTTAACCATGCTTTGCAATAATTCCTGAATACCTACATCTGTTGTTAAGGTTTCCTTCCTTCTGTTGGAGCAACATCTTATATGTTGTTGGAGTCGCTGGTAGAATATCTGGTAGGTAACAGAAATGGTGAAAGACATCAACAACACATCAGAAATGTGGGAAGATTAATACTCTCTTTACTGTAGCATGTCTAGAAAGGTTTGTAGTTGTGGTGTACTCTTCACTTACTGATGAAAAAACTGACAATTTTACAAAAAATAAATACGATGTAAGCTTAAGACTGAAGACTAACTCACACAAAAAACACTATTTATTGAGCTAGATTTTTTAGGACTGTCAGAGAAAAGAGGGTTAAAATGCATGTCACATTAATAGTAAGTATTACTAAAATAGTTTGTTTTGTTGAGATTGAGCTGACACCAGTTTATCGTGATCTACTGGATCGTTTATTGGAAATATCTTTGTAACTCAACCTAAATTTAAGTTTGACCACAAAACTAGGTATGAATCCTTAAAGAATGAGCCTTAATTCATGTTTGTCTGCCTTTATGAGATAGGTTTTAATCCAGTTTGAATTCCAAATGATTCAGGTAAAACTTTGAATGTTCGCCCCAAACCACCCTGTTTGTGTTAGGTAATGTGAAGGTATGTGCATTTATGCATGAGTATGTGTGTGTGTGGAAGTCTGAGCCGTTCACCCATGCAAATGTCTTGCATAATAGATGAGCTTGCGATCCCTGTGTTATCCTAACCCTGAAGGAAAAGAAAGGGGGAAAGATGGGCAGAGAAAATGAAAACCAAGACTGAACGAGGCAAAATCAAGTTTTTAAATTTAGTCTCTGTGCCTTCAGCAATCATAAAGAATCAGTTGGACTGGAGAGACAAAGAAACACAATTCTAGTGCAGAAAGGATGTACTGGACAGGCAATTTTCCTTTTGGTGTCCGTAAGCTTCAACCTTCAATGTCTTTCCCATTTTTTGGATTAAACTTCTTGCTGGACTAAAAATCATCATGATACAATGGTGGCCCGAGTGCTAGAGCTGGAATTTGTATTTCTTTCAACAAGTTTATTAGTTTTAGCAA
The DNA here is from genome assembly GCA_010277075.1 of Poeciliopsis retropinna. Taxonomy (NCBI): domain Eukaryota; kingdom Metazoa; phylum Chordata; class Actinopteri; order Cyprinodontiformes; family Poeciliidae; genus Poeciliopsis; species Poeciliopsis retropinna. The sequence goes on along the minus strand of VMRM01000024.1, from coordinate 7,791,544 downwards.
CATTCGGTAAGGATTTTATCTATCTATATATCTCTCTCTCTCATGTAATTTCACAATAGCAAAAGATTACTTCTGTTTAAGTTCATATGCTATTCCCTTTTAGTTTACACATGACTGAAAAATATTACCATGGTATTGGTAGCATATACAAAGTCTTAAACTGTATATAAGCTTATATATATATATATATATATATATATATATGTAAAACAAAATTTTGTGTGTGTGTAATCAATATGGCTTCAGCAAGGTACATGACACCTCCATCTTTGTTTCCTCCACACAAACGAACGTATTTTACTAACAAAACATGGTGTCATTTCTCTCCTTCAGCCCTTCAGATAAATCACACTGGAGAGGTGGTGTATCAGGATGCCAGTGTGTATGGGGTGGTGGACAAAGCTGTGGTTCTCGAATGTGGAGCAGCGTTACCAGATTTATACATATGGAGCTTCACTAAGCCAGGCACTGATGCCATCAAAGCAGTGCTCTACAATTTGGGGAAAGGACCGAGGATCCAGAAGTTAGCTGAGATGGTCGGACCAGTGACGATCCTCCCAAACACGGCATCAATAAGCATCAAGAAACTGCCTCTGGCTGCACATGGCTTGTTCACCTGTCAGGCTTTCTATGACATAGAAGATGAGCCTATAGTTTACTACTACTACGTACATCTGACTGTCCAAGGTAAGAAGGGTACCCTATTGTAATAAAGGGATGTCATAGTTGAACACTGGAATAACCTCTGAGAACAGATAAAATCTCCAACAGAGGTGACAGACAAAGACCAAATTTAATAAAAATCACACATTTGAAACCCCCAACCTGGGAGAACTTGAACAAATTCCAGGAACAATACTTGAGATTAGCTTTTGAGATTAGCAGCTAAAATGGCAATCAGAAAAACACAGAGTTAGCACCAAAGGTACAATGTCTGATACCAAAACATTGAACTAAAAGCACTGACACATGAATACTAGAAAAAGGGAGGAACGTCAAGCTCGCTGCTCCAAATCCATTGATGATGTTTCCTACAAGTTATTTAGTAATGGAAAATTCAGGTTAAAATGACTCTGTATAAAACTTATAAAATAAAATTTACAGTGTTGCACTTCTAAAACATCACTGCCTTCTGTGATTATGTTTCCGATGCAGTTCCTGTCAGTAAGCCGTATCTCGTGATGAGTGAAGCATCTCCAATTGAAGGATCTTCAATATGGATGAACTGCAGTGTTGAAAATGGTTCTGAACCGCTTCAGTACAAGTGGCAACATGAAACTCTCAATGAAGACATTTCTGACTTATCGCAGAACAACAGCAGCATCATCACTGTGACCAGCATCAGCAGAAACTACACTGGCTGGTACCACTGTGAAGTCAGCAATGCTGTCAACAATGATACCTCTGACCGCTTATTGATAAATGTCACATGTAAGTACTTTGGATTTTCCTATTAGGTGCAGATTAGATGCAGATAAAAAAAAATTGCATCAAAATGCTGTTTGTTGCTCCATTTTAACTTTTTCTCTACTATGACGGGGTTTTCTTTTTTAGAAAAATTCTGAAACCTTTTAAAAAATTTTATCGAGCCAACATAATTTTTCACGACAATCTACTAAGACCTCTAAAGCTTGTTTAAAAAATAAAGTATCTTTGTTCTGAGTAGGCTGTTGATCTCTGACCTACATTTTGACACTCTGTTCATATTGTTTCTCTTCAGATGGTCCGGATGAACCGCAGCTAAATGTGATTCCATTCCATATAACAAAGCACGGATACTCCACTCTGGAGAATGAGACTGTTTCCATGTACTGTGAAGCCCAGTCCAATCCAGGCTGTCAGTACATCTGGTTTTACAATGATTCAAAAATTTACACAAGACCACTCCTCACTATCAACAAGATCCTCCGAAGCCACACTGGCAACTACACCTGCGTGGCCCAGAACTCCCACCTCCACACCCAGTCCAGTAAAACCCTCAGCCTGACCGTTTACTGTGAGTGTGACCTTTGACCAGAACATTTAATTAATCATCTCTTTCCCACATTAATCTTTGTTGTCTCAAGTTCTTCAATGTTAGAAAATTTAATTTCAAACTTCCTGAAAAATATAACCATCCACACAAACCTCTTAATTTAAGCTCTAATTCATTGAAAGATTTATTGATAATACACATTTTTTGGTCCTGCAGACCCTCCGGATGGCTCCCCCATGTGCTCTGTGGAGTCTGCACTCAACCACACTGCTCTCAGGCTCCTCTGCTCCTGGCTCGGAGGATTTCCCTCCCCGTCCCTCAACTGGACCGGAGACCCAATACAAGCAGGACAAAAACAGGTCGATACAGGGCAACAACCTCGTCTAACTGCCAACGTCATGATGCTCCCGTCTGAGACGCTGAATCGTAACAGCAGCTTGTTCACATGTGTCGGCTCCCATCCTGCTCTACAACAACCTACAAAGTGCAGCACACATACCTGTGAGAACCAGAATAAGAACATTAAATCTCTCATCATTAACTGGACAGAAAACTTGCACTTTTCACCTCTTTTTTGCTTCACACCAGATATCCCTCTCTCAGAGCCGCTGTGTTTTACCAACGTGACCAATGATAGGCAGTATCTGATGCTGTCCTGCGCCTGGAATGGAGGGCTACCCAAAGCACTGGTGTGGTGGGAAGGACCAGGAAACCAAAGCAAGGACGCACAAGAAGACTCAAACATCCTGGTCCTTCCTTATGGGACTGCCCACAGTGGGAAACCCTACACTTGCTATGCCAAACACCCACTTCTGACTGCAGCAAAGACCTGCAGAATCACACTGGGTCAGTGTTCATCTTTGCTGTACAGAACAATCAATTATTACTTCCACTGAATTTGGAAATGTGCAGAGAAACCTGCAAAACATACATTAAAAGTGACAAGTATCTTTTTGAAATAATTTTTTTATGGTTTCATTGCATGCAACATGCTAATTGTCTTTTTTTAAAATAACAATAAGATTGCTTTTGTCCCTAAAATTCATCACTCAAGACCAAGGATTTGGTCATAATTAGTACCACTCTGATGCCTAAATAAATAATTTATCATTTGGTTCTGAACACCTTTCTTACTGAAGACACAGAATAAACTTACATTTTTCCAGCTGAAGTGCAGAAAAAGTTATTCTCATGCTTCATACACTAAACATTTTGCTTTGAACATCATAAAATTTAATGAATTGTGTTTTGGCTGCTGCTTCCCATGTTCCTGTAAAGATTAAAGCAGGTTGCATGACAGAGTTAAATGAAGCTTGAGCAGCCAATACAGTCTCTCTTTCACAATGAATGACATTGTAAAGGGTGTTTTGAAACGCTAACCTGACCCCAGGTGTCAGATACCTTGCGTGAATGTAGATTAGCTCAGTAATGCAATTTTCAGTTTCACATACACCATGAATAAAAAACTCTTCATTCAGTGAACATTATATTGTCTTCTGTCTCCTTACATCTGTGATACCTTTTCTTTGTAGTCTCCGTTAGTAAGCCATACCTCCTGATGAGCAACGCGTCCCCAAGGGAAGGATCTTCTATCTGGATGCACTGCAACATTGGAAATGGGACTAAGCCAATACACTACATGTGGCAGCATCAACTGCATAACGAAAACTTCACAACGTTTGCACAGGGCAACACCGCCTTCATTAATATCACAGACATTGTCCGTAACCAGACTGGCTGGTACCGCTGCGCAGCAGGAAACGCCGTCAACAGAGAGAGCTCAGAAAAGTTATGGCTCAACATCACATGTAAGTAGTAAAGGATCCACTAAATTAGTTCCCTGTGCACTTTATTTTGTGTTAAATGTTCTAAATTTTTCTTATTTGCTTTGCACTCCACAACTTAATTAAAAGCTACCCTCTATATAATTTGATATTAGCATAAATGAAGCTGCTTTGTTAAAGCCTCAGAGAAATGGAGGCTTTTCTTCAGCAGGGACGGGAAAACTAGTCAGAATGAACTAAAACAAGACAGTCATGGAAGGAAACCTAATGGAGAAAAGATTTAAGACTGGGTTCACCTTCCAGAAGGACAAAAACACTCCTCAAGTTAAGACTCCAAGAACTGATTAAACTTTAGCTTTAACAACATAAACCTGCTTAAGCTTTAAAGTTTAATCAGTAATACTTTTATAACAAATTTATGTCAGATCATGATTTCTTGGTTAATGTGAAATTGTCATAACAAAGACATTTTGAACAATGTCAACTTTGTATTAAAAGTATCATGATTTACCGAATGACACTTTATGACAACAGTCATAAATATTCATGAAGACTTATGAGGTGTTATGTCATGTTTATGACGATGTCAAGACAGTCTTATTCACAACCCATCAAATAAAGTGTTACCGCAAAGGAAAAACAAAATCATCTTTGGGTGATTAATGAACTATTGCCAACTTAACAGCTGCCCCATTCTAAAGATAGATGATTGACAGCGTTGATCTAAGCAATGTTCGTATTATTTATTTCTGCTCAGTTGGTCCAGATGTTCCTCAGATAGACGTGGCTCCATCCAGTGTTGTACAGCGGGGTTACACTGTGCTAGAGAATGAGACGGTTTCACTGACATGTCGAGTCCAGTCCAATCCAGCCGGTCAGTACGTCTGGTTCCACAATGACTCTGAAATGTACTCTGGACCGCAACTCATCATCACAAAGATCCACCGTGTGCACACTGGTGACTACACCTGTGTGGGACAAAACTCCTACCTGAACACGCAGTCCAGGAAAACCATCACCCTGACAGTTTACTGTAAGTGGGACTTTAAAATTCAGACCATTCCTCTTTCTATGCTGCATCCCTGCAGGCTCCTTGATCCAAATATGTCATAGTACAACAGCAGGGAAGTCAAAAGTTAAAGTTAAATGTTCTTTAACCCATGCAGGCAGTTGAGAATATGGGACATGTAGATATTTGCTGTTCTGACAACCTGCCGCTGGAAATTATTAAATGATTGACATCAGCTATGTTAGTGAATCTGCATGAATGATTAGTGCACTTCCCTCCCCACTGACTCTATGTAATCGCTGCAGATCCACCTGATGGCTCCCCCATCTGCTCCGTGCAGCCGACTCTGAATCACACCTCACTGAGGCTGCTCTGCGTCTGGCCTGGTGGATTCCCCTCCCCGTCCCTTCATTGGACTGGAGACCTGATCCCTGCAGGACAACAAATAAATCCAATGGGCGCACAAGTTTTGCTGCCCTCTGGAGGTTTAACTGCTAACAGCAGCTTGTTTACCTGTCATGGCTCCCATCCTGCTTTAAAGCAACAGATGAATTGCAGCACAGTCACATGTGAGTCCAGAAAGCTCAATAAAAATGATAGACGAGAGAAAGCAAATGATTCAGTCCTGTTTTACTCCCTCTGCTCTAGATACCCCCTTTGCAGAGCCTGCGTGTTTTGCCAATGTGACGGATGACAAACAGTTTCTGGTGCTATCCTGCTCCTGGGATGGAGGTTTCCCGAAAGCGTTGCTGTGGTGGAAAGGTCCAGGTGGTCAGGGCAAAGACGGAGAAGAGAGCGCCAGTGTTCTGATTGTTCGTTACAGTGCCTTTCAGTTTGGGAAGGCCTACGTATGCGCTGCTAAACACCCGCTTGTGACTCAAACAAAAACCTGTGGACTTACACTGGGTCAGTACTCATGGTCACAAACAGCATAAATGATTTGGAAATTAGAGATATTTTGCTGATGAAGTCCAATTTTCATGTATCTCTGTATTGGCAAAAAGCACAGCGCTTGTTATGTGAAGCGAAACGCCATAAATTCTCATTTATAAACATGAATTTAGAAGCACTCAATGTGCTTGCAGATTTGTGCATTCAAGTATTTAATGTTTGTTTAACGATGATGAAAATGGTTGCTAAATTTGTGTTGATATAACATAAGATTGTCAGTGTGGGGATATTTTTTCACAGGGCCATATAATTTCTGGTGAGACATAAAAATACAAATATTAATTTTTTTACTTATTCCACTTTAATAACATTTTATAACCTGTTTGTCATAAATTTATCAGTCAGTTTAAAAACCAAGGTAAAACCTGACTTATGAACAAATGTATAACCACTGTTTTACTCTATTATTGCAATATTTTGAAATGCAAACAAGTCTACATAAAATATTCACATATCTAATGTGAGCCTTTGATTGATTTGTTGCTGGATTTGTTTTTTCACAGTCCCTGTTAGTAAACCATCTGTCCTGATAAGAGACACACTCCCAGTGGAAGGCGCAACAGTAAAGATGCAGTGCAACGTGGAAAATGGGACTGAGCCCATCCAGTATGTGTGGCAGCGTGAAATTGAAAGAGGCAGCATCACAACATTTGCTCAGGGCAGCAACAGCAGCATTATCACCATGAGCAATGTCAACCGGAGCCACAGTGGCCGGTATCGCTGCGTAGGCAGCAACTTCCTCAACACTGAAAACTCTGACTGGGTGTTTTTGGACATTATCTGTAAGTAATTATAAATTATGTGTTTATAATAAAAAGGAATCTTTCCAAACATAGTTTTTTTTTTAACCTAATACTTTTATGACACTTTAATTGGAAGTAAACAGTTACTTTCATAACTATTACAACAAAGTTCATGTACCTACTAAGTTCTGACAAAGAAGCTCTCATAAGTAATTGCTTAACATAGAGCGATTCCTGACAGAACAAAATCAAGTTATTATGTAAATTATGAAAATGTAAAGTTCTACAAAATGCTGCGTAGTAAATTTCATAAGGTTAACCTCTAGATAGCAGTTACCAACGAGTTTCACATACCTTTATTACCTAGTGTTTTTTTTACAACCTAATTTACTATACTCAGCATAGTGTTCAGCTCTTGACTGTGTTCACGCTCTTTTTTTTTTTTCCAGTTGGCCCAGATGTTCCTCAGATTGACGTGACTTCATACAGTATAACAGACCGAGGATTTTCAGCTCTGGAAACTGAGCCAGTTTCTTTGTCATGTCAAGCCCAATCCAATCCAGCCAGTCAGTATATCTGGTTCTACAACAACTCCCAGGTGTTCATCGGGCCACAGTACACCATTGCCAAGATCCTCCGTGTGCACACTGGTGACTACACCTGCTTGGCACAAAACTCACACCTGAACACGCGCTCCAGGAAAACCGTCAGCCTTATTGTCTACTGTGAGTGTGACCTCTGACATTGACATAAATGGAAACCATGGTAACAATTCTGAGCAGCTTGAAGTGACCCAGTTCTGATTTGTTTGCCTTAATGCGACCTGTACCTGATCTTTTCATGACAGTCTGAACAACACAGGTTGTATTTTTCTTCGAATGCAACCCAGGCTACCTGGACATCCACACATGTGAATCTGATCTTTTCAAATGTGACCTGAATCCTGACGGCCAGGTGTCATTCATCCAATCTGAACGTCATTGATACTCGGCAAACATCTTTATTCTGTACAAGCTGGATAAAAACAACATCCATGACAGATTATAATGAGGATTAAGTTGTTAATATGCTGGCTCTGGTCGGACAACAACTTCAAATTTTTAAGTTAAAAATCGTAAGCTATGCTCCACCCTGTTAGCATCCCTGTTTACTTCTGCAAACACTATTGCTTTTTTATGGCGGTTTGCAGAACACTGAGCGCACTCTCCCATGTGTGACGTTATTGCGCCCTTTACTGCGCATGCGAGACACTTTCAGGTCGTTTGCATTTCCCACTGGAGAACACATACTGGTCGCACATGCTTGGAAGTGTGAACGACCGCGCCAAAAAAAAAAAAAAAAAAAATCCGATTGACAACAAATCGGAATTGGGTCATTTCATGCTGTAGTGTGAACGTAAACAAAGTGAGGCTTTGGCTGTTTTTATTTAATCCTGTTTAGTGTAGCTGGTTCCTGTTTTCACTTTGTGTACTTCCTTAGAACAGTTTATCAAAAGGAAACCCTTTATTCTAGAATTTTTTTAAGGATGGTAGTAGCCTGATTTAATAACACTTTCTGCTGGAACTAAAATTTTAACCTGAGACGGTACCAACACCAAAGTTAACCTCAATGAATCTACTTACCTCTGTCCTTTCTACATTAAGCTTGAAGAAATTCCTACCTTCCCACTCATTAGCATGATGTACCTACTTTAATTATTAACTGTAAAAAACTGTGGTCATGGAGACACACAAATATAAAGTCCAAAATTCAAAGGTCATCAGAATACATATGATAATATATGTTAGAAAACTTGCTATTTAACAGTGGTCTGGAATTAGAGCCTTGTGGAACTTCAGATTAAATTTATTAATCACATTTATAACTGGGAAATGACGCAAAGTGATTTCAGCATACCAAATAAGATCTGAACCCAGTACTTCAAAATGATGCTGTACATGGATATGCACCTGTCCATGAACAGAGGTAAAGTGCAAATATAGTGCTATTGAGTTCATCCTCCCAATTTTACCTCCCTTCTGTTGTGCTTATCTAATTCATTTCCATTCCCTTTATTCCTCATAAAATAATTTTGGATCATTTTAAATACATTCATGACATAGATCTAATATAGTTGGTAAAAGAAAACCTAAACCATCTACTCAACTGAACATGATGTTTTTTCTGACACACTCGTCAATTTACTGATCTATACTAAATTCCCACAGACCCTCCAGCTGGCTCCCCCTCCTGCTCTATGGAAGCGGCTCAGAATCATACGTCTCTTAGTCTCCTCTGCTCATGGTCTGGCGGACTCCCTTCCCCGTCCCTTCGTTGGACTGGGGATGTAATAAAAGCGGAACAGGAGGAAACAGAACCGCAAACGAATCTACAAAACAGTGCTGCCATCTTGCTGCCGTCTGAAGGCAGGATTCCTAACAACAGCTTGTTCACTTGCATTGGTGCACATCCTGCCAGAAAACAGCAAGCAGAATGCAGCACGCATACATGTAGGTTCACACATAAAACGAAATCATCAACACTGAAAAGTTGTTAAAATAAAGACCTTGCTTTTTTCACCTCCTTACAGACATTCCTCCTGCAGAACCGGTGTGTTTTGCCTATGTCACAAACACTCAGCAATACCTGATGTTGTCCTGCTCCTGGGATGGAGGGGCCCCAAAGGCCCTAGTGTGGTGGGAGGGGCCAGGGGGCCAAAGCAAAGGAGGACAAGAAAACTCCAACATCCTGGTCCTCCATTATGGGACGGCCCGAAGTGGGAAACCGTACACCTGCTACGCTAAACACCCACTTCTGGTGGAAGCAAAGAGTTGTAGGCTCACACTGGGTCAGTCCTAACGATCACTGTTCAAAACATTAAACAGCTGAAGGGATTTTTGTTGTTAAAAATTACTTAATATCTTCCATTTTTAGAGGCCCCGGTGTTGTTGACGCAGCGCAGAGTCATCTCTGTGTATGAGGGGAGTGACGTGCAGCTCACCTGCAATCTGAGAGCCAATTACCTTCCAGTCAATGAAATCACCTGGTTCAACAATCAGGGCCTGGATGTCCGAGACACTTCGAAGTACATGCTGCTGCGGACGTCTGCCTGGGCCAACCTGACTGTGAGAGAAACTGATGAGATGCAGGACAGCGGAGAGTACAGATGCTCCACTTCAAACGCAGTGGGAGGCGCTGAGATCAACGTCACTCTGATGGTCAAGAGTAAGAATCAGATTTAATTTTTCTTTACAAGCCCTTAGAAGAAGTTAGGAGAAGTAACTTTTCATATTCTGTTCAATAAAGTTTAAATTCTTATTGACATTTTTTAGCTGCTAAATGTCAGAAAGTAAAATATAGACATTATACATTAGTTTATATCTTTTTGTTTTGTTTTTCTTTCAGAGCACCCCATGCCGCCCAATGCGACCCTGATCAGAGCGACGTACAACAGCCGACAGCGTAACGAGGTGGAGCTGGAGTGGCGGGTCGACGGTACGGAGGAGACCGGAGGATGGACTGGTTTCCACCTGGAGCACCGATGGGTGTCTGAGCGACCAAACAAGAGAGGGAACAGCAATATTTCACAGCTGCAGATGGAAGAGAGGGTTGCCTCCCAAGACTGGTACCAAACCATCATCCAGGATCCAAGCAGCAGGAGTCACACAGTTCGAGGCCTGACTCCAACCGTTACCTACCAGTTCCGCATAATACCCATCAACCACCGCACCATCGGACACCCGTCTGCAGCCAGGACTCCAGGTAACGAAGAGAAAATGTAGAAAGCCTGGTCATCTTTGAGGGTCAAACATATTATTATAAATTATCTGAAAGAAATGATCAAGTAAATATATGTACATTTACTTACGTAACTTTTTTTTGAAAAGATTAACTTTTATTCAGAATTTTCTGTGAGTAACTTCACTGAATAAAAAAATAAAGAAACTGATTTGGATTTTTTTTTCATTATTTTGCCTGATTGTCATATTTTGTACTTATATGAATTGTTGACATTTTCGTCCTTAAAATACCAAAATTTCTACTTAACTTTATATTTTGGTCTGTCTGATTATGTAATTTTATATATTAAATGATTGATAATTTGATCAGTTACTCAGTTCTTGAATAAACTTTTAAACAAATACTTTTTACTCTTACTTGAATAAATTCTTGGATAGCTTCTTTTTACTGTTACTTGAGTAAAAATTAATGCTGCTCTTACTTGAATACATTTTTTGGTACTCTCCCCGCCTCTGGAAATGATGATATACACTTTACATCTTTAACTTGCTTCCCCTTCCCATTATTGTATTGTTTTTTTCCAATACATCTATTTAAGTTTCTGTTTTTTTAATAACTGCAGAATTTCTTTGTTTATTGTGATGGAATAATAAGGATAAAACCATTTTAAGATTGGTGTAAGAGGCTGATCTTAGTACCAGATAATTCAGATAAATTCTAATTTAAACAGGAAAAAATTCAGAGAGTAAATGGCCATAATGGAATATTGGTAATATACTTTCAGAGTAATGAGGTGTTTCTACTGAAAAGAAACTTGGTGAGACAGTTACAGCTGTGAAGTTTTTTCACTGAGTAAAAGCTTTTTATATTTAATCTCTGTGCAACTGTGATGTTTTTGCAGTGGAACTGCGTGACAACATGTACCCTGCTGTGGTTGGAGCAGCTGTTGGTGGGATGCTCTTTGCAGCCATTCCTACTGTGCTGCTGCTTGTTTTCATCATACGTAACCGGGATAGCAATCCTCGTAAGTCCCCCACATTAAAGGCTCTTTGAAAAAGTTATAGGCTGTATATATTTTGTCCTCAAAAACTCTGTTTGCATTTTAGTTTGGTATAAATCCAGATATGTTTGTAGTGCTGGCTAAAGCTCATGGCTAGCGAAATCAGGACCAAGACCAAAGCAGGCTTTTACTGTCTTTAAAAACTCAAGTTCTAAAAAATTTAAAGCAATATATGCAAGCATTACTTTAGAAATGTTTTAACTATTGTCACATTAGAACTCAGTGTTTACGAGCAAATAAACTAATGATTAGCTATACAGGAAGTGGAAACTTGAAGCTATCTACCAACAGTGATTTTAATGTAAAATGCAAAAATAGTTTAAGTAAAGACATTTGGTTTTATTTTTATACTGATTTACCGTTCTATTAGACATTTGTTCTGACCTAATATATTTAACATGTTCTGCTAACAGCATGTGTTTCACACAGGAAGCTCATTGCTTATGCAATATATCCAACCTCCAATTTCTATGTAAACAATTGATGGTTTCTCTGTTTATAACTACCCAATGCAAACAAGATGCTCATTTAAAAAATGCACAAATATCGTTTGCACAAACCCCGTAACAGTTTTGGGACTGGAGTTGTTTTAAGGCAGAAGAAGCCTTGAAACAAAATTCTGAAATGTCGCTTTAATATTGACACTAAAATGTGTTGTGCTATATTAACAGTTTTTGCTTTTTTCCTCAGGACTACATGCAATGTTTTTTGGCTCGTAAGTATTTCAGCATTTATCTCTAGACAAATAAGGCAGCTTTAGTTCATTACCTGATTCTCTGTAAAAGACATTTTATTTGTTTTTTCTTGCTATTCCAGGCAGCATAGCCAATCCAGAGAAAATATTAACTTCCCAGAGGATGAGGTGGTTGCCGACTTAGATGGTGGACCAGAGAACACTACTGGATCAGGCAAGAAAAAGTCATATCAAACACATTTTTAATCAATCTAAGGATAGAGCCTAAATGTCATCACACTATAAAAACAGGACAGTAAAGCACAGTCTTGAACGTTCATAGGGAATTGTAGAAATATTACGCTGTTTGTTCCAGGTACAACTTCAGCAGAACCAAAGGCATCATCTTCTCTCGCCGCAGGCAAGCATCTCCCACTGCAGTAACGCAATGAGCCACCAGCTGCAAGATCATAACTGTATAAATCTAAATCATTTGGGTATTATTAAATCCTGTATTATTTTTATAGACTGTAGGAAGTTTGATTAATCACACCAAGGCATTTTATCAATGTATGAACAATTTATTTTAAGAAATGATTTGCTTGTTTAGGTAGTGACCGGGATTTATTTTTTAGTTAAGCTTTCCACAGCTGCAGAATATGAAGGAATGTCGGAAGCCAGAAAAAAGAAAGATAAAAGTCTGAATGTCACCTGTTCAATGTGTAATTACGTTACTATTAGCTTTTTCACAGTTCTTTACCACTCAGTGTCATTTAGCCTTTACAAGCAATTGACAACATGTTGAAATAAGGTTTTATGTTTATTTCCCAAAACATTAAAAGTGTCTTTTTATTTTTACAACATGCAAACTTACCTCCAAGACTGTCACAAAATTTTAGATGGATGCTTTTCAAAATGGTTAAGTTATGCTCAATTCATATTAAACATGTTTGTTTATTTAAATCAAAAGTCAGTTTTACATAACGTTCAGCATTTTTACACTGGATGTTTTTCCTATTAAATATCTAGGGAATGATTTTTTTTCTGCGCTGAATCTGTAAAATGACATTAAAATAACGAAGATTTCCTTCCTCTTAATTTTAAGACTAATGCTTTTACTTTCCAATTTCAGATTAAGGCGGTATTATTTCAGATTATGACACAATCTGAAATGTCATTTATGAGGTTGAATGTGTTTCTGTCTCCTGAGGTGTGTTTCTAACCAATTTAATTACATGTGGTCTGGTAAAATCCAATACTCGTAAAATATTATTTTCATTTGGCCTCATATTGCCAAGTTTTCAATTATTCCATCACTTAACCACAGAAGAGATCTGGAAATTATTAAAATTATGGGTTCTCTAAATTCTGGTTTTCCATAACAAATGTGTTAATCATAAATGTTGAGTCAAGGCCAAAACAAGAAATAAAAATAGAAACTGTGTGTAGATAATAGTGGCACTAAATTAAATTGCAAGTGAGATTTGAGTAGTTTATGAATGATAATAAACACGATTCATAAAAACCAACCTGTCTTACTTATAGGTATAAAATGAAAGTAGGACAGAAGGAAGCAGTAAAGCATTGGTAAGGAATTGGGAGTTTCTAAATCCCTCTTTGCAGTGAACTGGATCCCAACTAGCACAGGATGAATTTCCCTTCAATGTAGGTCACCTTCATGGTCAGGCATTATTTTGAGCTTTTTAGCTGTATTAGCTGTGCTAAAACAGGATTCAGGTTCATGAATAGTTTAGTATTAAATCCCAGAACATAAACAGTGTATGTGTTCCAACTCAAAACGACGGTTTTCAGTTTCTAATAATTCCTAAAATTCCAATTTCTAAAAATCCCAAATAGGATTTGACTGGAAAATGCCCACCTTAAATTGAAACAGTTTCAGATTTACATTTGGTGCATAAACAATTGATAACATTAAGAGCACATTGTGTCTTTAGAGTAGATTAAAAGAAACACAATGGCTGTTTTGTTTCTGATTTTATTTCATGTAGCTTGTTATATAATTTCATATGGATATCAGCTGTAGACTGAAACCTTGTAGAGCTGTTAACCTTACCTTTGAGTCTCTGCTTGCCCTTGCCAGGTAACGAAAACTGATCTCTGTCCTGCATTCATTCATGAAAAACATCTCACATTACATTCTCACGGATCCACTTAATAGTCTCTCCTCCTCTTTCGCTTGTATAAGCTTGCTTAGTCTCCTATTAAAATGAAACACATAATTCAGAAATGGTGCATCCATGAAGATAAATAACTACATTATACTTCTTTAAATGTGGGAATTTAAAGCCGTGGATATTGCAGAACGTTGTGAGCACACAGAATTGTGATCAGATGCCTGATTTTTAAAATCTATTCAGATCCTAATCTGGTTGAAAAAGTTTCTTTAATCCTTCCTGACCTTAGAGATTACAATGTGAAGCCTTTTATTTTGACTTAATGGGGTTAGTCATGGAGATATCAATTCACTATAGCTTTTTGCAACTTTTATATTATTCTTTTTGTGCAGAATGTAATAGGTCGTATGACTGCATATCAATGAAACAAATAGCAATATAAATAACAATATAAGTGTTCACACCCACTTTAACTTTTCATAAAATACTTTTTACAACCTTCACATGTGCTTGCATTTTTTTTTTTACCAGCTTCATATATGTGGATACTATTTTTTTTTTTGCAAATTTTTCTTTACATAATGACTCAAGCTCAGTCAGACTGGATGGAGATGATCAATTTCCAAGTTTTGTTACAGATTCTCAATAGAAGTGTGAATTTATTTTGATTTAATTATCCTGACACATGACCATACTTTGTTCTAAAACATTGAGCTTTTTAGTGGCACTGCCCTTCTGAAAGGTCAATGTCCAACATAATACCTGACCTTTGGCAGCCTCTAAGAGGTTTCTCCTAAGACTGCCTGTATTTAATTAATCTACCTTTCCATCAACTCTGCTCCTCTTTGTTTCTGCTGAAGAAAAGCATCCCCAGATTATTTATTAATTTTCCAAAGTCACTTTGCCTTTTGGATTTATGCTGAAGTTTTCAGTCTGATCAGAACACCTTCTTCCATGATTGCAACGTCCCTGGCAGCTTTGTAAAGAAAAGTGGGCCAAAATTCTTCCACAACCATGCGGAGGCCAAACAGTAAGTAGTGAACTCCGTTGGCTCTCACTTTGTTTCAGAGTGCACCTTTGAGGTCCTGTATTGACTCTGATAGCTCTCCATGGCCAAGCATTAGGTTACACAAGAGGACGTCCGCATCCATACTTTCCTGGCAGGTGCACAAAGGTTCTTTAATAATCAGAACCTGCTGATGGTGCCCTATTCAAAGCTGAAAACAAAAGAGAGACAGAGCTTTTCATTCACTGTCCTCCAGACTCTGGAACTCACTTCCTTTGGAGTGGAGTCTTTTGTTGTGTATTGCATAAATCTCTCACTCAACTTAGTTTTATTAAAGCAAAACATATTGCTTTATATTGTTTTGCTTTGCTTTGTTTTGCAAATATTAAAACATTTGAAAAGTCAAAAAAATAATAAGTGTAAGATAGCATCTAACAGAAAGTTCAACAAATCCTAACTAAGGTAACATCAATAGTTGCAAAAATAAATATTGTGCACATGTACTAAGTCTATTTCCCCACAGAGTTCTGTTCTCAATTTGATTCCCTGCCTGAGCGTTAACGGCATGTCTGTTCTTTTTTCAAACAGCTGCAAACTTTTAGACTACATACATATTATTAACACTTTAATATCTAAGAGAGAACTATTCAATGTCAGTGGCACTGTCTTCCAGACATGTAATGTTCCTGGAGAGCAGATGCAGGTGTCAGGTGCTCAAAGGCAGAGTAAAGGTAAGAAGGACTGGGCAGGAAACACTGATGCATGTCAGACCAGGCCAGACCGGACACTGTTTGCTAAAATGACTGAAAACCTTTTCCTCATTAAAGTTTAATGTGACCATTTACTTGCTATTTGTAAAATGTTGTGTTTTTTGTCCTCACCTTTGTAATTCTGCTTATCTAAATAATCTAAGCATTTTTTAAAAATATCATGATAAACTTATACCTTGGTTCATCTTCTTCAGCAGTTGCAATGATAATGTGTTGCTTATGCAGTGTAACTGTAAATGTATTACTTTACAAAACTATGCCCTTGGAACTTCTTTATATCTGTATTTTATTAAGATTTATGATAACAGAACAACACAAAGAAATGCTTCAATGTGAAAAGGAAAGAAAACAACACATTGTACAAATACATTCTGCTCTGATACCACTAAATAAAGTAATGTAATTAGTAAATCATGTAACAAGAAGCAGAAAAGAAGCCTAAGGAAACTCTGGAGTAACTGCAAAGACCCATTGCTCAGGTGAGACAATCTAATGAAAAGACATTATGATAAAGACATTAGTTTTGCACTCAACAAATCTGGCTTTTATGCAATGGACACAGCAAATATGTGAAAGGAAGGGTTCTGGACAGATGACACCAAAATTTAATGTTTGGATCTACATGCAAAATTATTTGTGTAGGAAAACTGATACTGACTTCACCCTGAACACACTATGGCTTTGAAGAAGTAGGGAAAGGGCTGTGTCATGCTGTGGGGATGCATCAGGGACAGTGTTGATTGACAGAGAAATTTCCAGTAAAAAATCTAAAAACAATGTACTCCTTTTGCAGTCATTTCACCAACAAAATACATCAAATCATGCTGACTCGGGGTATGAATATTTTGCATCATAATCTAGAAATATAAACATTTCTTTTTGAAAATAAATAGTGGAAAAGGTAATATCAATGTTTATGCCGTTTTTCTCAGCTTATGACTGTCCAGCAGGAAGAAATGCTCATGTTAGCACCATAGATATCAGATTTATATAATGCAGCCTTGACTTTGTCTTGTTTAACATGCATGAAGGGTAAACCTATGAGTAAGTCCTACATAATGCAGGGGTCCAGTAACACAGCGTCATTCTAACCCCACAGAGAAGCACAGGGAACTAGAGAGAAAGGAAAAACACATCAATAATTGAATCTAAATCAGTCTCTTCCTACTCTCAGCCTAATGAAGTCAGTGCCTCCAACTGGACTCTTGAAGAAACCTGTGACTCAGACGGAGAGCCTCTGTGTTTGCAGTTCTTGTTTTTTTTTCAGTCTGTGCTCTACAGTATTTCTCGGAGTAAAGAAGCAGCTGGACTCAGGATCATCATGATACCATGGTGGCCAAACTGTTAGGGCTTGCCTTTCTTTATCTCACGACCGGTCCATTCACCTTCTCTGCACATGGTAAGGATTGATGGTGTTTGAATTCAATTACAGACACCAAATTACTTTTTAAAATTACTTTTTGGCTCTTAAATATTTGATGATCCTTTTATGCACAATGTTATTTTGACAATTCATAGCATGATTTTTCTTTAGGGACCTACAAATAAAAGGTATTCTTCTTATCACCTGTCAGTGTGTAGAATAATTGTAAAAAATTGTTAAATACAAATAAAAACAATAAATTTATCAGACGATTGCATCCTTTGTATTCCACTTCCACTGTATTTTGACCATAAATGCCATAAATAAAAATATTTTAAAAGGATCCCATTCCAGATTTCTTCCAACATAACTTGTACAATTAAATCATGACTTTTTCTTCATTTTTGTGCTGTTATTTCCTCTATATTTGCTTAATAACAATTAGACATGACTATTATTTCAGAGAAAAAGGAAATTTGAAATGAAATTTTTCCAAGTTGCATTTGAAAATAAAGTGAGATAGCATTGACAACACTTGTTTTGGAGTCCTGTAAACCTCTCCTTAAACTTGCAGTGTAATCAAACCTGCAGCACAACACCAGCAGAGTGACACCAACATGACACCACCATCTTTCTCCATGACCGTTTTGCAGGCACGTCAGTGTATCCTGTCCCAACTTCATCTGTAAAGATCAATCCAAACTGGGAGGTGGTCTACCAGGACACTTACGTTTATGGGGTGGTGGGCAAAGCAGTGATCCTGGAGTGTGGCACCAGCGTGCCTGACATCTACATATGGAGCTTCACCAAGCCTGGCACTGACGCCATCAAAGCAGTGGTGTATAATCTGGGGAAAGGGCCGAGGATCCAGCAGTTTGCAGAAACACTTGGACAGTTGACCATCATCTCAAACAGTGCAGCAGTGAGCATTGAGAAACTGCCTCTGGCTGCTCATGGCTTGTTCACCTGCCAGGCCTTCTACAATATCGACAAGGAGCCCATAGTCTACTATTACTACGTTCACCTCAATGTCAGAGGTAAGACTCTCAACTCAAATTACGTTTCTTCGTCAAGCAGGGTGTACGTAACAGGCTCAGCTTTTCTTGTGTACTTTGACACTTCTTCTGACAACTGTAACCTTTTTGATCACCAAATCAGTGACCAACTATTTATAGTCAACAGCTGTCTTTTTAATACAAATAAAATTAAGAAGCAATATAGCTTCTAAAAATTAGTTTTTTATACCAAAGTAGCATTACTTTGGATGCTAAGTCATATATTTTTTATGTGCTTGTTTATTTCTTTGCTTCCTTGCAGTAATGCAAAGCAAACAGGGCTGAAACGAAAGCATTTATCTTTCACAGGTTTTTCTTTTTTTGTCTAATGTTGCAGATTAAATCAGTTTGTGTGATCTTAAAGAGAAACACACAAATCATAAATCAGGTCTCAGGGTTTTAGACCAAAACAAGTCTGCCAGTTTTTTTTTAGAATCAACAGACTCAACAGTCATTCAGTTTACAAGTAGCCTTAAAGCTGGTATAGTATCATGCAAACAAAAGAGTCAGAATTCATTGAGTGGTTCAGTCACGCACTGCGAAAACACAACATAATGAAAATGGTTATTAGCATAAAACTCTTATTTCTCTCTGTATTTTTCTTGAACGCAGTCCCCGTCAGTAAGCCGTATCTATTGCTAAGCGATGTATCTCCGGTGGAAGGCTCCACAATGTGGATGCGATGCAACCTGGAAAACGGGACCGGGCCAATCCAGTATGTATGGCAGCATGAAACCCACAGTGGCAACATCACGGTGGTGGCTCGGGGAAGCAGCAACCTCATCAACATGACGGACATCAACAGAAACCACACTGGCTGGTACCGCTGTGTGGCCACCAATGCCGTCAACAGTGAGAGTTCGAACCGCTTATGGCTGGACACCATCTGTGAGTGTTAAAACGTTTCTTTCATTATGTTTTATAATCTTTTCAAAAAGTATTAGTGTATTTGCAAATTCACGACTTTGAAAAGAATACATACCCATTTATTTTCTGTTTTCATAAATTGAAAATTAAATAAAACCATGGCTTTTTTTTTTTTATTAATCTCCTTTTGTTCTGACAAATAATCAATAAGTAGAGTCCACAAGTGTAAAATTCCGTGTTTGTATAAATCAATTCTTCTCTGAAGGTGTTTGTTCAAGAACAAAAACATTGTGTGAAGACAAAAGACGACACTAGAAACAACAAAAAATATCAAGTTCAATAATAGCTCTCAAAAAATATTCCAAGCATTAAACACGACATATATCACAGTTTACCTTCTAAATTCATGTGTTTATCTTATTACTTTGTCTTGTGTTTGTTATAAAACCTCAAATTTTGTTTAGTAAATTTGATCCTATTTTCTTACTGAAGTGTAAGAAAATAGGTGATGCTGATTGGCTGCTTTTCATCCAATTGAATGCAGCACAGAGTAGTAAAAGCTTTACTCCTTATAATACTAAGACATGTCTTCCTACCTGAAACTGACAAACAGTATCAGTTCTTGGACCATCTGGGCCTCTCACCTCTTACAGGCTTCCATGTTCTTTCCCTGTAGATGGTCCAGACATCCCCCGGATAGACGTGACCCCCTACAGCATAACAGAGCGGGGTTACTCAGCGTTGGAGAGAGAGACTGTTTCACTGATGTGTCAAGCCCCGTCCAATCCAGCCAGTCAGTACGTCTGGTTCTACAACAACTCCCAGGTCTACAGTGGGCCGCAGTACACCATCACCAAGATCCTTCGCATGCACACAGGAGACTATGCCTGCTTGGCCCAGAATACATACCTGAACACCCGTTCCAAAAAAACCATCAGCCTGACTGTCTACTGTGAGTGTGACCTCTGACCTCAGGCCCTGATATTACCACTATTTCTCTTTTGTCCACCCTGCATTTTTCAGCTTCAGAGTGCTTTCTCTGTCTTGGTACAATAAGATGCAGAACTAAAGATGGGGTCTTTCCTCTTTTGCCACATTAACCTTTGCTGTCTTTCTTTATTCTTAAATAATTCAGTATTTCATTTTCACTCATTCAGACATCAGATCAAACTTATACACCAACATAAATACACAAACAAGAGAAAGGAAGTATTGCAGATCTATTCAGGAGTTGGACTTTCGGAGAGTTCGAAGGCACTTTGGCAAGTACCCTTGTTGCAAGTACAGGTTGTTCATAGAAGTTGTTACGTATGATTCACTCTACTCTTTAGTCATGTGAAAAGATTCAAACCCAGCATTTTGAAGAATGTGATCAAATGAATTTACCTCCACTTCGAACGTGGCCACTGTATGATCTATCCTTGCAGACCCTCCTGACGGTTCCCCCTCCTGCTCTGTGGAGGCCGCTCTGAATCACACTGCTCTAAAGCTGCTCTGCATCTGGGCCGGAGGATTCCCCTCCCCGTCCTTGGACTGGACCGGAGATCTGGTGCAGGCAGGAAAAACACAGGTGGACACAGAACAACAAACTAATCTACAAAGTGGCACTGCCATCATTCTGCCCTCTGAGAGTGTGACCCCTAACAGCTTGTTCAGATGTGTGGGCTCCCATCCTGTTCTGAAACAAACTACTGAGTGCAGCACACGGACATGTGAGTACAGAAAGGTCACAACAAATGATAGAAAAAAGTGTTTTTGTGTTGTCATTCCATGTTTTACTTCCATACTCCACCTCCTTACAGACATTCCTCCTGCAGAACCGGTGTGTTTTGCCTACGTCACAAACACTCAGCAATACCTGATGTTGTCCTGCTCCTGGGATGGAGGGGCCCCAAAGGCCCTAGTGTGGTGGGAAGGGCCAGGGGGCCAAAGCAAAGGAGGACAAGAAAACTCCAACATCCTGGTCCTCCATTATGGGACGGCCCGAAGTGGGAAACCGTACACCTGCTACGCTAAACACCCACTTCTGGTGGAAGCAAAGAGTTGTAGGCTCACACTGGGTCAGTCCTAACGATCACTGTTCAAAACATTAAACAGCTGAAGGGATTTTTGTTGTTAAAAATTACTTAATATCTTCCATTTTTAGAGGCCCCGGTGTTGTTGACGCAGCGCAGAGTCATCTCTGTGTATGAGGGGAGTGACGTGCAGCTCACCTGCAATCTGAGAGCCAATTACCTTCCAGTCAATGAAATCACCTGGTTCAACAATCAGGGCCTGGATGTCCGAGACACTTCGAAGTACATGCTGCTGCGGACGTCTGCCTGGGCCAACCTGACTGTGAGAGAAACTGATGAGATGCAGGACAGCGGAGAGTACAGATGCTCCACTTCAAACGCAGTGGGAGGCACTGAGATCAACGTCACTCTGATGGTCAAGAGTAAGAATCAGATTTAATCTTTCTTTACAATCCCTTAGAAGAAGTTAGGAGAAGTAACTTTTCATATTCTGTTCAATAAAGTTTAAATTCTTATTGACATTTTTTAGCTGTTATATGTCAGAAAGTAAAATTTAGACATTATACATTAGTTTATATCTTTTTGTTTTGTTTTTCTTTCAGAGCACCCCATGCCGCCCAATGCGACCCTGATCAGAGCGACGTACAACAGCCGACAGCGTAACGAGGTGGAGCTGGAGTGGCAGGTCGATGGTACGGAGGAGACCGGAGGATGGACTGGTTTCCACCTGGAGCACCAGTGGCTGTCTGAGCGACCAAACAAGAGAGGGAACAGCAATATTTCACAGCTGCAGATGGAAGAGAGGGTTGCCTCCCAAGACTGGTACCAAACCATCATCCAGGATCCAAGCAGCAGGAGTCACACAGTTCGAGGCCTGACTCCAACCGTTACCTACCAGTTCCGCATAATACCCATCAACCACCGCACCATCGGACACCCGTCTCCAACAAAAACTCCAGGTACAGTAAGTGAACTCTTAAAAGACAATAATACAAGCAAGATTTAAAAACAGTAGGAAAAGGCAGATCATATGTAGGCCAATGTGTGTTAAACAGGACCAGATGATATTTTAAATCTCTTCAGCCATCAGTTTTTTGTGATTGCCGTGTTAAAGGTCTAATTTTGTTTTTCTTTTTATCCTCTTAGGTGAAAGACACACACAACAAAAAAGCAAATGCTCACATTGACACACATCTGACACTGGCACATTCACCCAACTTCTCTCTGTTTCCATTTCCTTCCTTTCTAAACTTTCTAAAGTTTCTTCTTTAAAACACTTGATTTGTGAAAATAAGTAGGTTATACATGTTCTAGAAATTTTACTGGGCTAACTAGAAGATTTAGAGTGGAGTAAGATTTACATCTCCCAGTTTTGCAATGCTACAGGCAGCACAAACTGGTTTAGAACCACTTCAGATTCTTACAGAACGTATTTGTCAGGATGAAATGTTTTCTTGTTTTGTTTTTTTATTTATTTCAGAGGTGTACTATTTTGCAATCTGTAACTGTGGTCTCTTGCAGCGGAACCACGCAACAACATGTACCCTGCTGTGATCGGAGCAGCGATTGGCGGGATGCTCTTTGCAGCCATTCTCACAGTCCTGCTGCTCATGTACATAATCCGCAACCGCAACAACAATCCCAGTGAGTCCTAGACAGGGGAATCAGTTTAGCCAGTGCAGCATGTGATAATAACGTCACTTAAACATTTTTATGCATTGATGTTATATTTTTGTACCCCCAGGACTGCATGACATGCTGTTTGGCATGTGAGTATCTGGGTATTGATGTCCGTTTATCCGTATGAGGATCATTTCCCAAATAAATAATCCATGTCTTTTTCCTGTTTGTTTATTTCTAGGCAGCACAGCCAGTCAAGAGAGAACATTAATTTTCCAGAGGATGAAATGGTCAGAGGGTCAGATGGAGGGATAGAGGACATTGGGGGATTATCAACTGCAGGCAAGTCAACCTTGCCTCAAAGACTGTTTCTTCTTTTCTTCTGTTTTTATCATGAACATAACATTTTGGAATTTTAAGAATCAACAGTTTATTTAAATACCTTTTCACCAACACCGTTTCACACAATTTGGAATTGGCAGCCTTTAACCTTTAAAGTAAAACCATTCTGGAAAAATCAGATGTTGTATTAGTCAGATATTGTATATCTAGTCAATATTTTCAACCCAACAGTGGAAAAACAGGTTACACTGTAAAAACACAAAATCTCACCAAATATTTTTGGTCTATTTCTAGTGAAATATCCTAATGTGCTTGAAAAAATACATCTTTACAGCAAGATATATGAGATTGTTTTATGTCTTGTCTATAACTTCTTACTACTGAGTTTAAAAAATAATGGTTTCACTGTCATATTATTTGCCTTTCAAAATGGGAAAAAGTCTTAAGTGAAATAATTTCCCAAAGTAACGAGCACTTTATTAAAAATCAATATTAAGGAACAATTTACTTAAGACAGGCTCATATATCTTACTAAGAAGCTGGAAGTTTGTCTAAATTCAAATTTACTATGATATTTGCACCGGAACCTTGACCAAAAATACTTTTGATTAAAAGTTCAGTTAATTTCCATAGAAAATCAAAATACATTGTCTGACCTGGACCACACATATTTTGCTCCTCCCTCCTGCTGATATTTTCAAACTAGAAAGTTTGCTGTTGTATATATATATATATATACTATATATATATATATATATATATATATATATATATATATATATTATATATATATATATATATAGTTTATATATATATATATATACATATATAGTAATATATATATATATATGGGTAGACTCCACATAGATTATAGTATATTCAGATTAAATTATTTACACTTTAATGACAATATTAAAACTCAAAGACTGATAATCTTTTTTTTTTTTATTTTGCTTTACGTCATAACTTTTATAATGTAAAGCACTTTGAACTGTCTTTTTGCTGAAATGTACTACACAAATAAATCTTATTGGTCAATTGAACTTTGAGTGCATATTTCCCTCTCATTTACTGGATGTTGAACCTTGATATTGATCTCTTTCAGGTCCAGCCGTTTCTATACCCAGGGCATCCTCGCCCCTCACCGCCTCACTCAGGAGTGCCACTCCCACCCCCACCAGTCAAGCCCCTCCCTCTGGAGGCGATAACGAGCCAGTGAGCGTCACAATCACAGTCAAGGCTGCAGAATCCTAGAATAAATAAACCAGCTGTAGTTTATGCTGGAGCTCTAGCCATGCACATCGATTTGTCTAATTTATCTAACAAAACATTTTGATGTTGGTTTTAAAAGGTCAGGCACTGCAAAAATGAGCTAGACACTCAATTTACTATGTATAATATGCACATGTTAAGTGTTTTTTTTTTTTTTAGCTTTTCGCCTTAACAGGCATCCATCTTCATTACTCATTAACCTCAAATTCTTTCAGATTTGCATAGAGGATAGTAATACTTGTATGTCAATTAAAACATAAGATTTTTGCATTATCACAGATCATTTACTAAACAAGATCTTTATTAATTTATTCAGCTTTGAACATTAACATAAAAAAACAACTACAACACAATTCTTTATCTATAAAGTCTTGATCTTCCAAGTGTAGAAAAAAACAAGTGTTAACAACAGGAACATGTAAATATATACAGTTTGCCTCTAAAGTCCATGACAGCGTGTGTTTTTTTTCTGTTTATTATGTGATGGGGAGTAAAATCTTCTGGGTGCAGACCACATCTCCAAGCTTCTGCTTTATCTTCACAAAGAGTCGTTTGAACTCCAATCCATCACCCTGAAAAGGCAAAGTCATTTCAGCATTTCAGAGCAACGCAAACAAGGACTCCCAAAATGCATCCAATGTATTGCTTAAGTGGCTAAGCAATATTTGTACAGAGGCAACAACTGGTTACAGAATCTGTCTGAGTAGTGGGATTAACTCGCTCTGGTACATCTCAATAACACTTCAAATTCTTCCTTCCATAAGATAAATACAATTTTAAAGATAAAGAAAGTGTTCATCTTATATTTCCTTGCACATTTATGTTATATGTGATATATTGACACAATTCAGCACAAAGTGGTAAAAAGGGAGGATATTTATGCATGGCTATCAGTCTTGTTCCAAATCAAAACACCAAAATATTGATTGAGGTAAAAAGAAATTTTTTCTCTAACACACATGAAACTATGTGTGTTGATGTATAACATAAAATCCCAATAAAACAGACTGAAGTTGTGATTTTAATGTGATCAAATGAGGAAAGGCTTCAATAATCTGACTATTCTTACAAGCTACTTTTAAATATGTGCTTGGGGAGCAAAAAGGATAATTATTTTCAAAATTTTTGTTGCTGCTTCTGCACTTTCTCTGTATTTTCTGTGGTTTCCAAGCCCATTTCACTTTGCACGTTCAAGGTTGTAGAAGAATTCAACCTGAATGCTCTTACACATGAAAAACCACATTCAGACATCATTTTGAAACGCAACCGCTTACCTTAGACAGTCTGAAATCCAGCAACACTCGCTGATTCATCTCCAGTAAAAAGACCTTGAAGATCAGCTTGTTGTTACGTTTGTCCAGAGTGCTCACAGTAACCTGAAGAGAAGGGAGAACTTTATGAAGATAAAAACACGGCAGCTCCAGTTAGAGGAGGACACCGTGAAGGCAGTCCTTAATTACCATCCACTTAAAAGAAGAAAAAAAAGTGTTTACCTGTTGGGTGCAGGTGAGTTTGAAGACAAGTGCCATGCCGTCACAGACGTCTTTCAGGGCAGATAAGGAGGCGTCGGCATTCACGTTGGTAAAGAAACGAGTCATTCTTCGGACTAATCTTTGCCACAGCGACTATTTACAGGAAGAAACACATCAACTTCATCTACAAAGTATTAAATTTTTTTTTTAATTTTGCTCATTTTTAAAACATTTGCAATATTTTCTGAATGTGCTGTACCTGACTGGCTCCCGGCGTGCCCAACAGCTGACTGCCCAGCAACATGTGCTCAGGTTTAGTCGGCTGGGAGAAGCTGACCTGCCCTTCAGTCGGGCCAATTAACAACATGGCTTCCCATCCACCTGGTGCAAAGTCAGGCTGAGAGCTGGAAAACTGCATCCTGTCATCACTACACACACGGAAAGATCATAAACACATAATACTTCAGGATAAATCTGTATGAAAACATCACTTTGTTCCAAGGCTTGGACCTGTTTGTCCGGGATTTAAGCTCCAACTCCGTTCGAAGAACTTTGTTGGATCCTGATCTCTGACAACCTAGAGAACAAAAGACAGAAATCAGCCCTGTGAATATTAACCCATTAAGATACATGATCCAAATAACTGAAAAAAACTAAAACCCTTGTCTTCTTTCAAGAGCGTAAATAAAACCAAATTAAGAAGTTAAACTTGCTCTAATTCTATAATAATTTGGCTTTATCTTTATGTCTATTAACATAAAATACAACACAAGGAATTATTTGCTGATCTAGTGCTACATGAAGCCTGAAAGGTAAAAGTTTGAATCAGGCTTGCCTTGAGTAAACCAGCGATCCTTCTGGATGTCTGCGATAACAATTCTTGCATCAGGACGGGGCTGCAGCAATTTGGACAGCAAACCTAAGGAAATTTACAAAAAAATACAATAATTTAACCTGCAGATTTTATGACATTTTTGAATATAAAACATTTGATGAGTAAAATCTTTATCTTTTTGACAAACTTACAACTTTTACTTCAACCAATCATAAAATGCAGACTCAACTAAAGCTGGAACTGATTATTGTTTTGTAAATCAAGATTCTGTGAAGCAGTTTATGCTCTGGTATGGCTTTATTTTGTTTTTAAAAATTGTGTTTGTGCCTTTTCGTGTTTGAACCAGAACCTGAGGCTGCATTTATCTAAAGGTCTGAAACCAAACTGATCAATGAGTTTGGCAAAAAGTCAACTGTGATATAAACATAGAAGACATCGTTTAAAAAAATTAAAACATACTTTATATTTCAGATATTTGAAATTTAACATTTTAATGTATGGGATAAAGTCTACAAACTCGTTTTTTTTTTTTTTTTTTTTACAGTTATTCAGATTTAAAATTGATTATCAAGCTTTTCAAGATTAAATGAGAAAATTGCATAATTTAGAAATACAATACTTTCTGCCATTACTATTAAATGCAGTTAATAAAAAAATACTCAAAACAAAATATTTTAAAAAATTTAATTACTGAAGGAATGATGACTTTATAAGTGAGTTCCACCTGCATCTTTGCAAAATATGAATTAATAAAGCTAAATACATTTTAATGGGAAAAATATTGCAGTCCATGTCAGATGCAGTGTATTTTTTTTCCAGAATATAGTCTGAGTCTTACTAAGAGGCATCGGCTGGATTTTCTTCCAGGGGGGTAGGTAAGTCTTCTTCTGGAGCCAGTCTGAGTATTCCTGGCAGCTCTCGGTGGGCTGATCCCAGGGCAGTTCTGATAAAGAAAAACAAACATGTTGACCAAAGGTTTCTGTACCTCAGCAGCAAGTCACGGAAAATCCTCCAGATCATTTATGACACAGATTCTCAGCAGAAAAAGAAAAAAAAAGAAAAATCGAGATAATTTCCATATCATCACTTTTGTTTCACATTAATAAATGCCAAACCCTGATTAATAAAGCTGACAACTTTATTTGTATTTGTTTATTTATTTCAAAAATCAAAAGAACAAGCAATCATTAGCACAGAGTTAAAAATGTGAATACATAATTAAGAGCAAAATAATTTTTTTACTACTTCTTTTATGTTTGAAAAGGAGTAGGAAAAAGTGAACACTTATTTAATCCTACCCCTTATCTCAATTTAATGGTATATCTAACTTACTAACTCAATAATTATCAAAAATGTGTAATTAAAACCATGCTACATTATTCATGTGCCTGTTTAATATATTATATAACATAATATGCCAATAATAAATTATATTACACAGACACATTTGAATGTCTAGCTATAGCTATGAGCTAATTCTCATGAGACAAGAAAACGTACAGATAAAACTAATAGTAATAATGACAATGGTAAATAACAATCTCACATAGAGCTAAGGTTCACTGTACAATGTGAGTAATGCAGCTTTATATTCATTTATTTTTAATCAAACAATTAATTTAGTCACCTTTCAAGGTGTCTAAATGTATCTGGTTATAATGACTGTGGGTAAAATGCAAAAGTTGAGGAATCAATCATTTCCCAAAAACTGTAAGTTCCGACAGTCCAAATGCACCATTTGTGTCTCACCTCCTGCCAGCATTGCACTCAGAACGATCCCACAGGCCCAGACATCTGCAGGCTGAGCTTTGTACTCCTGCTGGCTGAGAAGCTCTGGAGCAACGTAGGGGAGTGTTCCACAGAGTCGATTCAGAAGGCGCTCCCGCCCTTTGAAACGAAACATGGTGGCCAGACCGAAATCTGTCAGCTTCAAGTTGTCTGAGAGGAAAGAAAACACCTCATGATATACGAATATATTAAACATGAACTCCAATTTGTACACATTTGATTTCCTCACCTTTGTCATCCAGCAAAATATTCTCTGGCTTTATATCTCGGTGGGTGATGCCAAGGTTGTGAAGGTACTCCTGTGAAAACAAAGCAAGAACGAAACCTTTAAAACACGGGTAGATTTTTCAAACTTTTAGAGTCTGAATTTACTCACCACAGCAGCTATTAGCTGCTTAAAAAACCTATGAGCATCTTTCTCTGGCATCCCCACATCAGGTTCTGTAACAACAGAAGGAACCCCAAAAAGGCTTAAAAGTAGCGAATAAAAATTATCCATGAACTTGCATCTAATACATTTTATTGGGTTTTATGTGATAAAACAACACAAAAAAGTGCATAAATATGAAGTAAAAGGTAATGTAAGACAATATGTTGTTGCACCACACAATTGTTCATAGAATCCATATAAAATACATTAAAATTTGTGGATGAAATGTGATAGAATATGAACATTTTCAAGAGATCTTAGCACTTTCACAAAGGGTTGTAGATGCAAATTTATACTGGGAATAAATGTCACAAAAACATTCTGCAACAACTTGTCCTTTACCAATACGGTCAAACAGCTCTCCTCCGGTGCAGTACTCCAGAAAAAGATAAACAGTCGGTCCTTCCTTTCGATGACCAAAGAACCTTACGATGCTGGGGTGGGTGAGCATCTAGCAGAGAATAAGTGTTAAAATGTGTAGATTGTGAGGCTAAAAGTGCAAAATAAGCAGCTTACCTTATGGATGCAGACCTCCTTTTTGACATTGTCTGCACACTCCTTAGCCTGAGAAGTGTCAATCACCTTCACTGCCACTGCTTCTTCAGTATGTCTGTTCACCAGTAACCTCACTCTGACACAATCAGTAAAAAAAAAGAAGTGGTTAAATTATGAGGCACATGACAATGTTTTAAAAAAATTAAAATTAGTTGTCTGGAAAAACAAAATTGTATTGCAGTTTTTACTGACATGCATTAAAACATATTCAGAGACAATGCAAACATCTATATTTCAGAGAGTACAAAATTTAACACATGATTTGCATTTTCGAGCGGAAAAATATGCCAAATCTACAGTTTGACGGCTATGTAAACAGTAACAATATATAACAACTCAGTCTTACTCTCCATAAGCTCCTTCTCCCAGAGTCTGAACGACGTCCCAGTCCTGCACAAAAGGGATCGCCATGCTGCGATGCAGACAGAAACACGTTTTATAACATGTCAAACAAGGACTCCGTATCTCATTGACAACTGTGCATTTGAAACCTGTCATTCCTAAAATCCAGACATGCGAGGAAGGACGCGAGATGTTAAGTATCACCGTTCATTTTAAGAAAAAAGTAATTTAAATATCTGTATAATTCATCGTACCTGAACAGTTTTCGCACAAGGCGGTTCGCTTAAGACTAAAATAACCTTGTCATGTGTCAGCGGTGGAAACTTTAGAAAATCCTGGCGTAAATTTGGCGCCTTGTTGTTCTATTGGACACAACTTCCGCAAAGCTTCGTCATTTCCGCTAGAACAACGTTGGTTGCGTTGGTCTGCCCTCTGTCCCAGTAAATAAAATAAAATAAAATAAAATAAAATAAAATAAATAAATTAAATTAAATTAAATTAAATTAAATTAAATTAAATTAAATTAAATTAAATATATCATCTCGGCAAACTCACTAAATAAGTTTATGAAGGGAAGATTAACTAAATTGCACTAATTAATCATCCTTCTCATTAACATTTGGTTAGAATGAAAAAGAAATACCAACGCAAGTAATGGTAATAGTTTTTTAAAAGCCGACTAAAACCATCTTATTAGTCGGGTTGCATGGGGTCCAGAGATTTCTCCACAAGATGGCGCTGGAGAAAATCATACAAATCAAGATGAAAATATTGAGAAAAATCTGTGCATAAAAATTAAATCTGTAACTGAAAAATCTTTTTCATTAAATTCGAATATATATATATATATATATATATATATATATATATATATATATATATATATATATATATATATATATATATATATATATATATATATATATTTTTTTTTTTTTCAGTAATTCCAGAGTCCATCCTTTAGATATTTTTGGACAATAAAATATCAAGATTAAAAAGATGAGGCTCCTTCTGAGAAGATATAAGGCTATACTGTTTTTGTGTTGGCCTAAATCGACACGTTAATCAACAATCTTCACTCAAATGTGCCTTGGTTTTTGGGAAATGATGAGGCAAATGTTTGTACTTTATCTCTGTTTCACAATTACTTTGATTTTTGTGCAACATGTGACCCTGTGGGCGTAGACACAGTGGGAAAACCAGAATTTAAAAGAGAAAAGGTTGTGGCCTATTTTAGAGTAGTTACAGAAAATTAAGGAGGAAATCCATAAAAAAGCATGATTATTCCTAATTATCTAAGCCATCTTGATTTTTTAAAAATTATTTTTTACGAGTTATCCTTTTTTTTCTTCTTTGTATTTGGGCAGACACTTTAAACAAAGTACACTAAACTGAAAAGTTTTGGGGAAACAGATATTGATCTAATTTTACTGCTTACACAGGTAATGAGTAACAGATTAGTTTTTGTTTGTCCTTGTACCCCCCCTCCCACCTGAACCCCATCCATTCTGAAATAAATCAGATATTCCTGCCATTTTATCACATTTCCAGTGTGTTCTCTCATTAGGCTGAAACATGGGGGCTTCTAGCAACTGGAGCTGGTATGCTGCATTCTTGTGTCTCCTCAGTTTTGGTAAGGAACTTATAATTAACATGCAATACCTGCATTTTGTTTATAACGCCAGCTTTTCAGGTACTTTCAGGAGTCACTCCTGTACATTAGAGTGAAATGTATGAAATTTGTGGGACACCACCAGAGCCTAAAAGTTTATTTTACAAATTTAAAAAGTCAGATCCTGGAATTATGGAATGGTCATTATGTGCCTGGAAAATTAACATCCTTGATTTAAGTACAAAAAAAGTTAGTATAAGGTTCTAACATATTTAACCAGAAAAAAAAGTTTATTCAATGAACATTACTGTTGAAATACTGAAAATTACAGTTTCCTATTTCAATTGTTTTTGGAAATCGACCTCCAATGATAATATTAATAGTAAATAACATTATTATTATTTTTACTACCTTTTTGTAAAAAGAATTTAGAAGTGCAAATGTTTAATAAATTAACTATACATATATTTTAGAGAAACTGAAAAAGTAACAAACACATAAATAAATAATAAAAAGACAAGAATTAATATAGGAAATATTTTACTGTTTCACTTCAGTTTTATGGATTAACGTGCTTATATTATATTATATTGTATTGTATTGTATTGTATTGTGTTATGTTATGTTATGTTATGTTATGTTCTGTTATTTATTTATATTATATTATATTATATTATATTATATTATTATATTATATTATATTATATTATATTATATTATATTATATTATAATGGAATGTCAAGCTTTCCTTGGGTGAATGCCATTCCACACAGAGAAGCATACACCATGCAGTTGTGTGCCTGTTTTTGTGTTTTTCAAACACAAAAACATAAACTGAACCAAAAAACAAAAATGTCTGTGTTTTTGCGTAGGTGCTGAGGTTCTTTGTGATTGCACTGAGCATGGTATACAAATCCAGGATGGTAATTTTACACTGACCACGGGGCTGAAGAGAGGGAGCTTACTCATCTACCGCTGTAACGATGGATACTACCCGTACCCTGCTTTGACCCGCATCTGCCAGCCAAACGGCTCCTGGAAACCAGCACCCAGGAGGTTTAAACCACAGAAGTGCAAACGTGAGCGCCACAACTTTCATTGATTCATAATTTACGCCAGACTTCATCAAAGTAACAACTCTGACTCATCTTTGCTGATTTTCCTAAAGTTGTTGAATGCCCTGACCCAAATGTTTTGGAGAATGGAAACGTCGTTCCTCCTGAGGTCCAGTACTTTGTGGGGAATGAGACTTCATATGAGTGTTACTCTGGATACACACTGAGAGGATCATCTAAACGGATTTGCTTACCAAATGGGAAGTGGAGTGGCTCCACTCCAATCTGCAGCCGTGACTGTAAGTCTTGAGCAACATTTCATTGTTTTTTGCTTTGCTTTGTTTTGCTTACTTTTTGGATGCATAGAGATTTTTCATATGGGACAAACCCATGTGTAAGGAGTGAATTAAATAGGGTAAGAATCAGTATTTGAGACAGGATTAGACCTTATGATGTGATAACATCTGAAAACAAAGAAAAAGTCACCATCCTTATTAATGCAACTTACAGACATGGTGCCAGCCAACAGAGGATGATTAAGGTCGAAAACATGTAGATAAATGTAACAGAGAGTACACTCCACCAATACATTTCAGGAAACAAGACCTCAAACCTTCTTTTCCCTTTTAGAAATAACAGTCGGAGACTGAGTTTCATTTCTGTTTCTTCCCAGCCGGTTCTGCCTGTCCTGATCCTGGAGTCCCACCTGGAGCCTCAAGAGCAGGAAATATGTTTGGGATTGATGACAAAGTGAAATACACCTGCAATGGCGAACTGTTTTTGGTGGGCTCTAAGGAAAGAGTGTGTCTGGAGAACGGCCAGTGGACTGGGATAGAGCCAGCATGCTACTGTAAGATTTGTTAATTTCATATTAGTAGTTATTAAACAATATGTTCCTTAGTTACAGAGCTACTTTAAAATGAAGTCATCTTGTTTAATTCGTCATGTGAATGACTGCGTGAATGACTGAATACAGTGTGAAGTGCTTTAGAGTCCTCTGAACTAAATAAAGATTGACCTATTGACCTTTTGCGCATGACGTCACGCTCTGCAGAACTCCACCATGACGGAAGTCAAAATGTGCTCCTTTAAAACTCGTCTAAAAACAGACTGGTAGCCTCATATCGCTTCTATTTAGTTGATCTCACTTTAAAAATGGTCACAGGACCCTGCACAAACAGACAAGGATGGAAACCAAACATGTCATTTTATCTTACAACTTTTAATGAGGAAAGACGTGGCGACCCTGCTGTCAATAATAATAATGACTGTCAGCCCTTGCTGTAATCACAGATTTGCATCGAACACTTTTTTACAAGCTAAGATTAACGTTCATATATTTATAAGTAAGTTTGATTAGAAAGATATAAAGTATGGGGAAGGTACCCGTCTAACCATTAGTAACCATGGAGACAATACCGCACCGTTATGTAGCCTAGCATGTATAAAAAAACCCTGATTAGCATCTTGTCTTGTACTTTTTTAAGACTGCGCCACTCTACGGGATGTAGTGATGTAGTAATATAAATGACGCTAACTTGATTAACACGTCAGGAGGTTGGTTTGTAAAAGTTGGAAAAGATTTTTCCAACTTTTACAAACACAGCCATCTGTGAGCCCCAATCAGGTGCGTTACGTTCACAGACAAATTAGATTGATTAGAACAAGTAGAAGCCATGAATAAACTGGCAAAAACAATTTGGAAAACAATTTCTGTCTCTGTGCTCAACACTCCCGTTCCTCACTTCCAACGTCCATCATGGCGCCTGCCATAACTAATGACGTAGTTGAAAAGGGTCAATACAGGAATACCCCAGTGGACTAGTCAACTTTCATACACACCTTTTTTGAAAAGACCAACCAAACATTACTGAATTAAATTGTGTTTTATTTGTTGCCACTTCTTTCAGTTAAGCACACATTTGATACCCCACGTGAGGTTGCAGAATCATTTGGAGGTGCGATTAAAGGCACCCTCACCACTACACAATCTCTTGGTAAGTTATGACAATATTTGATACTATAACTACAATGTCTTAGAAACAAGTGTCTTACCTTTTGTTAAACATGACTAAGAGTGACATGATATATGACATGACAAAAGGATATTTATTGCTAATTATTCCTGATTGCACATGTAAAACAACTGTATGAATGTGGCTCATTCATAAAACCTCTTGTTACACAGATGATACTCAAGAAGGGAGATCAATCAGGATTTCAAAAAATGGGACTCTCAACATCTACATAGGTGTGGACATTTCCGAAAGCATTGAAGAAGACGATTTTAAGAAAGCAAGAGATGCTGTCATAACTCTGATTAGAAAGGTAAGGACGTCTTTAAAGAAAAAAGATATCAGTTATATTTTTAGGAGGGAAAACAAATGTGACAAAAACCTGTCAGGAATATTCCTGTCTGAAATAAAAATAACCATGAGGATGCTGATACATAAAATGAAAACCCACACGTAAACCTGGCAGTATTTATGACTTTAAAACATTTCTTCAGCAGCAGAATAATTTAAAAGATATTCCTATTGCCCTGCACAACTGCAGGCGTTCCAAATTCACAAAATATTTACTTTCCTTGCATTGCCCCTTTTTAAAGTGGCCATGCAAAAATTGCCATGCTGTTAGAATAAATTCACAAAGCATTTGTGCCGTCCACAATAATGATCGGCGTCATAAACTTTACTGTTCATTAAAAAAATTGCGCTAAAGACAGAGACATTTAGGTGTCATCAGCCGGTCATATGAAAAGTTTTATATTATTTTCTAATGGAAAGGTCAACTGCCTTAGAGCTCCCTCTGCCTTACGATGCGCTGAGTGTGCAGAGACTCAGCAGCATAGTGCTTGGACGGCAGTTATTCTATGATGGCTCTGCTGATTGCGGGTGGAGTTTAGGGGTCTGAAGATGCTCACAGGGTGAGACCACAGACTGCTGTTGATGGGTGCTGGCAATAAATTTGCTGAGCTCTTAAAGAAGGCTAGAAGCATAGCAGTTAGTGCTACTAGGCCTGGACATTTATTCAATCTATGAAATTAATCAAAACACATGTTATAGCATAGAGTAGACAATTTTTACATGTAAATGAGAATCCGTCTTTCTAAAAATATTCAGTTGGGTCTGATTGTGTGTGAAGCTTTTATTCAGTGTTTCCACGCACTTATAGGCTCATTTGACATACAGTTTCTTGTTCCCTTTGGCTGCCACAATAGCAGCCCATTAGAGGTAAATTTAATTATGAATTACAAATCATAATCTTGACTGATGTTCCTTGGCACGAGGCCCTTGGCCCGTTGTCAAAGCCCGCTTCTGGAAAAGCACCCAGCCGATAAATGGATAGCTTTTTCTATAGAATAACTACCCTAAGCAATTTAAAGTATCAGATGCGGTGGATTAACAAAGCATTTCACAGCAATTGTTCAAGTTAACTTGTGCTCGTAAAGATGTGTCCGAAGTTTACACAGGACCGCCGCACCTCAACTGTTGTTGTTTTCCACAGATCGCCTCCTTCAGTGTGTCTCCAAACTACGAAATCGTTTTCTTCTCATCTGAAATATACAGGGTCGTCAACATTCTTGACTTTTTCAATGACAGAGTGGAACTTAATAAAGTCATAAAAGAACTGGAAACGTTTGAAATAGGAAGTGAGTCTACTCCTAGCACAAGATAATGGTTATAAAAAGGTTTTAAATACCTACCTGGACTCTGTTTTAACATATGTGTTTTTGTGGCGTTTGGTTTAAAGACAAAAACACTGGAACAGATCTGAACCTGGTCTTCAGAAACTTTGAGAATCAGATGGCTTTCATAAAGCGACAAGCTGGAGATGAGGGATTTAAAGCTCATCGGCATGTCCTGATCCTTTTCACAGATGGTAACAAGCCCACATCACACATATTGCTCGCAAACACACATCGACCTTCCACAGTTTATTGATATCCTTGGTAACAAGTCTAAAAAAATTCTTATTTCATATATTTCAGTACCTTTGGCTAATGACATAAAACTCTTCCAAGTTATTGGTTTCAGGATAGATTTAAAATGTTAATAATTTCATTTTCTTTCAGACTTTGATAAATGCAAAAAAAAAAAAAAAAAAAAAATCTATGCATTTAAGTTCCAGGGGACTATATTTTAAGCAGAAGAACAATATAAAAAAATCTATTGGAATAAATTCTATTTTTTAAAACTTAGTCTCAAATAAGATCTCCAACAGAATGTTATGTTTTCTTGTCTTATTCAGATGTTTCTCATTTCTCTGGCCTCTAACCTTATTCTGAAAATTAATTATGGCACCGGTGATTTTATTTAAAAACAATTTTGACATCTGATTTTGTTGCTGACATTTCTATATTTCTTTTCTTGTTATTTTGTAAATCCAGAAAAACATGAAAAGAAGATATATTTTCACACATATTTAGGGATATCAATAAATAATATTTTTTACAAAAGAAACTTTTACAAGCAAGACCTTTTCCACAGGTGCGTATAACATGGGTGGTTCTCCTGAGCCTACTGTTGCCAGAATAAAGAACACAGTCTATATGAATCACACTGTGGAGAACCATGTCGGCACAAGAGATGACTTTCTTGGTAAGTTTAGTTTTCAGTATGTTCCATTCTCCTTTAAACATTGTGACTTGGGTGATCTAGACATGTTACTGTTGCTTTATGAAGCCCCAGCCAAAACCTCTGTGTGTTGTATAGGGATTTTATTTGACTGATTAACAGAACAATAGTGC
Source organism: Poeciliopsis retropinna (assembly GCA_010277075.1). NCBI lineage: Eukaryota > Metazoa > Chordata > Actinopteri > Cyprinodontiformes > Poeciliidae > Poeciliopsis > Poeciliopsis retropinna. The sequence goes on along the minus strand of VMRM01000024.1, from coordinate 7,754,344 downwards.
TTAGTGTTCATGCATTTCAAAATCTTTAATAAATCCAAAACTGAAAAGTGTTGCTTGCATTTGTACTCAACCCCTCTTGAGTCAATACTTTCAACTTCTAAAATGTTTTCCTGAAAGATTGGTCTATATTTTGCTCCTTCCATTCGTCAAGTTTCTCAGTGTCTTTTAAGAAGAAGACACTGAGAAGCTTCCATGATGCTTCAAAAGATATATATAAAAATAAAACTCATACATAATTCTTTTCAAAATTATGCCCTAATGCATGTTCAGCACACTGTTGTAAATATTATCGACCCAGGGAGGCTGAATTATATGTTTGATCACTTTCTAGATATTCATTTGTAATAAAAAAAGAAGAATTTAAAACAGTGTACCACTTTCCATAATTTCACAATCATGCACTATTTTGAATTGGTGCATAAAATCTCAAGAAAATACATTTAAATTTGTTGTAATGTGATCTAATTTAAAAATGTTAAAGGGGTATGAATACTTTTGCAGGGTGCTTTACTATCTGCAATGTAAACGAAACACAAACTTACAAAGTAACACTGTTTTGCAGACATCTATATCTTCGCCATTGGGAATGATATCTTTGATGACGACCTGCAGCCCCTCACTGTAGGAACAGGAGGAGATCATTACTTCAGAATGTCCAAAATCGTAGAATTAAAGGAGACCTTTGATTTAATAATTGGTGAGTCAACTTTGAAAAGGGAAAGCTGTAAAAAGCCTCTGTTTTTTGGGTTTTTTTTGTCAGCTGTGATGTGCGTGTGTGTGTGTGTGTGGGGGGGTGTGTGTGGGTGGGTGTGTGTGTGTGTGTGTGACTGCGTGCCGTTCCCGTATAGTTCCCGTAATTCTTCATTTAGCACTAATTTAGCTCGGGGAGGTAAGTGATCTTAAATGGGGCTCTGAATGGTTCTCTAGTTTCCCAAAGTAGTCAGGAAGAGAGCTGTTTTCTTCTGATGGGGATGGATGTGATGAAGCCCTTCAGTGGACCTGAGTGGAGTATTTTAATTTAATGAAATAGGCTCTAAATTTTTTATTTTTTAATTTCCTTCACAGTTTAAATATTTATTTTTATTTTCTAAATACTGTCCGTTTGTTACATACAATACCATGTATTTGAATTTCTTGTTTGTTCTGCTTATTGCAGATGAAAGCGAAGTTGTAGGTATGTGTGGCCTGCACAGGGATTATGATACCACGAATGATAAAGGAAGCATAAAGAAAAAATATCCATGGTTCGCATTTGTTATTAACAAGGTGAATAATTCAGCAATTTTGTTAATTAATCATACAGCAAAATAGCATTAAAATGTCATGAAATATATTTGTTGCAGCACCATTTATTTATGGTTCTGTTAGAGTTATGTTACATTTTTATTTTAGTAAACAGTCATGTTGGTTTAACAGCATACACTTTCTCCTCTGCCTGTTTTGTACAACTTCAGGGACAAAAACCAAAAACTTGCACCGGGTCACTGGTGTCGCCAGACTTTGTCCTGACTGCTGCTCATTGCTTCACCTTTACTGATGAGAAAGAGGATATAGTAGTTCGAATTGAAGACGGACTGGGCAGCAGCGGTAAATATCAATGACTTTCCTCCTCAGTTTGAGAAACCAAGCTTCCATTTTATCACCATTTAATATGCAGTTGCAGCATTAAACATTTAATAGATTATTATACTGTGTTTGAGCACAACTTTGTAACTAAATTTCTCAGACTATTTTAATCAGTCCGTATAATTAATCATGGCACATGCTTAATCTTTATTTATGCAGAGAAAAGAGTGGCAAGTTTCAAGCTGCACCCACAGTATAACCTCACGGCCAAAGTCAAAGAAGGCGTGGCCGAGTTTTATGACTATGACTTGGCCATTATCCGACTGAAAGAACCAGTGCAGATCTCTGACTCTGTGAGGTATTTAACATCTTTGTCTTTAAATAATATGGCTACAGTTAGATTTTTTTTATTGATAAAGCAATTTTCACATTCCTGCTTCAAAAATCTGAATTTCTTTCAGACCAATATGCATACCCTGCACCCAGGAGACCAGCGACGCTCTCAAGTTGGTTGGCGAGTCAACATGCAAGCAACAAGGTCTGGGGTTTTGGCTCCTATGCTCTGCTATGTACACTTGAAATCAGGCGTTAATGCTTTATGATTAGATGATGATAACAATTTTAGTTCAATGGAGAAATGCCTGCAGATGCATTTCAAGGCACCACCCACACCCAGCTTCCTTGTGCTACATCATAGAAATCAAAAGAAGGGACTGATCCAATTCACAAAATAGTAGGCAAAAGGAGGGAAAACATTAAGTTGAAATATCACACCAACATACACTATGGGAACAAGTAGATCTTTCACACGCTCACACCCATTTTCTGCAGCCTAAGGACTGATTAAGACTATTTATTTATCTATTTATCACCGCGGGTACCACTCCAATTTTGTTATATTCTAAAAACATAATACAAATAAAAAATCTTATGTCTTATGTTGTTAAATTGAGAATGGCCCTAAACTTACCACCAAAACATTTAGAAAAAGGGCTGTAATAAAAACAGTCATTGCTTTTGAGTGGCTTCAAAAGATGCCTGATCGCATTTCCAAAGGGTTTCAAAGGTTTGAGTAAAGCCCATTCAGCAGGAATCTGTCAGGAGGAATTGACCACAATTATAGCAAAATTGTGAGAACACCCAAAACGCTTGAAACAAGTCATACAGATTAAAAACTGATTCAATTTGAAATAGTAGCACAAATGTTGTCACTCTTTCACTATTCTTGCATGTATTCTTAAAACTTAATTCATTGAGGGAGTAAGTAAGTAAAGTTTATTGCCTACGTGCTTTTCAGAGACAAAATTATCTGATCTCTTACGCACTCTTCAAAATGGGTAACACATGAGTGCATAGCACTCAAGCAAGTCATATAAATATGTGTTGATCTCCAGAAATAAGAAAAGACTACTAAAAAGCTACCGCAGCAAAAAGGAGCTAAGATAAATTTATTTTTTCTTAAAAATTTAAGAAAAAATTAAATTCACTGAAAAGTGAATGGAATTTATCATCACTTTGCTGCAAAATAATAACAACAACAACAACAATAATAATAATAATAATAATAATAATAATAATAATAATAATAATAATAGAAAAACTGAAAAAAAAAAACCATAGTAAATCTCTGTATGCAAAATTCACATTCACACCATAAACACCAGTATTTTAATAAAAATGTATAAATATCAGAAAAAAGAGGCACATTTTTGAAACTTTTACTGACAATACAATTCTCATTTAACTTAGAAAGTGAAGCTGTAAAATGAGATCCTGACATGGATATAAACAGCAAAATAAATAAAAAATAAGACCAAAACAGAAGCATTAAAGCATGACTGCAAGCTACCTTTGGAATTATAAGTCACACGGAGCAAGTCATTTTTTAGATTTAGAAAATGTTTCATAGAGGAAGACTGTCAAGTTATGATTTGAGTCAAAATGAAGGCCCCTTACAAACTATTGTGTTCTGAATTAACAGAGCAGGTCCTGTTAAAGAATTACCGTGAGCAACTCAGTTTCCTAACACAGCATGATCCGCTGGTAGCAGAAAAAACAGTCTTCGCCAAGCTTGGAGAAAACGTAAGTTTTATATAAATGAGAAGCTTTGTTTGCCAACGGTATGTTTCTTTGATGCTTGAATGGTTTATTGCAGAGAGATTTGTGCATCAAAAAAGCCCTTACAGCACAAGGAATCACCACAAAAGACGAAACGGTTGTTGTGACCGATAACTTCTTGTGCACCGGTGGTCGGGTTGGGTACAGAGATCACATAGCATGCAGAGGTGGGTATACTCTTATCACTTTTTAACAATTGTGGTCCAGTTTGGTAACTCTGTCTGTGGAAAACTCTTGGGACAGGGGATTCTGGCGGTGCTGTGTTCAAGGACTTCAACCAGCGGACAATCCAGGTAAAGAGTTGTGTGCAGAATATGTGTTAGAAAGTTATTTATTGTCACAAACATGGAGTAGAAAGAACAGGTCAATCAAAGTAATGACTGAGGTGACAGATTTGTTTCTTCTTCACAGATTGGAGTGGTCAGTTGGGGAACACAGGACTTGTGCGGCAAAGCGACCGGTCTGTTTGAGTCCAATGATGAGTCCAGAGATTTCCATATCAATCTGTTTAGAATGATCCCTTTTCTTTCTCAGAACCTTGGAGATGATAGTCAAAACTACACAGCACTGAAATTTCTGAAAAACTGAGCATAACTGCATGCTATAATTGGATCATAACATAAAATGTGCACTTAAGGCATTTTAAACTCACACATTTGCTCTCTTTTCCAGACTTTGACCTTTTGGTTGTACCCCACATGACAGGCATACAGTGTTTATGTAACGTTTGAAAATAAATTGTCAAAAATGCTCCCTTTGTTAACCATGAATGAATGATTATGTGTCTATCAAATCAGGTTTTAATGTATGTTCTGCTGTTTCAAAGATGCAGATAATCTGGAAAATAACTATATCTTGGGTTAAAGCTATCATGGTATTTTACTTGTTGTCATTTTGTTTATAGAAAGTTGGGCTTTCTCATTCTTCACATCAAAAGGTAATTACTTTTTGGGGGCTGAGAAAAATCACCGGCAGGATTTGCCGTAACTATTTGAGCTGAAAAACAAACAAAACTAAAATGATTATTTTTACGCAAATAGTGAATACTCAACAGTCAGCACACAGCTTCATTTTTTTTATTTTGATCTTTTTATTTTCATTTAGCTTTAAAATACTAAACAATCATCTGTGACTTTTTCATTTGAGAGTAAACCACACAGTTTCTCACATGCCCCAAATGGCCTGAGGGAGGTAGTACTTTTTTTTTGTTTGTTTTTTAATCAGATGTTGCACAAATCATGACTTTCCAAGACAAACTAACAAATAGACCTCAGTTCCCACAAATGACCAACTAAATCTGAGTCCTTGCACAACCCAACAGAAGCAGCACAGAAGAGTCAACAAGAGAAGCAGCCAATGTAGAGCAAAGGGACATGACCTACGAATTGCCAATGGTGACTCTGAGGATGATTAGATTCTATCTTTATTAGAATCTCATTACGTTAAGAAATATCCCGATCAATTTAAAAAACTCACCTTAATTTCCATAAATTGTTTGAAAGAATCTGGAACATTAGTTTTAGAATATGATTTAGAAACTGATTTTGATGCATGATGATGTAAACCTGCTGTAGACCTGGGACTGTTTAAATCTTGAACAATCTCACCATTAAGGCGACTTAAAATCCTAAATAAAAAAAATTAAAACAACTACAAAATGCTTTGCAAACAATATCGAAAACAATATTCATATTTTGATAGCTGTCTTAACATAGTAACAACCTAATGTTTTTTATACTGCTTTTGCTGTAGTTTTAATTTAGATTTTTATCTTTGGCAGGGACTTTATAAACATTTTGTTCTTACAACTTCATTACTTAACAACAGAGCTTTTACATTTATTTTCTCAATATATTCAAATGAACAGACTGCTAATCTTTTATCTATATGTACAAAGGCATTTTCTATGATATGGCAGAACTTTCTAACAAATAGTTTCGCCATTCCAAATGAGCAATTCTTAAATAATTCCCTTTTCCAAAATTGAAAATGAAAAAAGGAGCACTTTGAGGAATTGCTCCAGCCCTTAAAAGGTTTCATCCAAACTCTTTTATGGCTGCTCAGCTCTTGCTGATCAAGCTCTCCAGCTCGCCCCCCCCCCCTTCGGGTCAGTGAGTCAAGCCCCATTTCCAGCTCCCGGTGCAGATGTACGCAATGCGGACACTCCATTTGGCTTTGTGCCACTGCCAGATCATTTAAATTAAATTTAGTGGAGAGTTATTCTTTTGTGTAATTAGGTTTTTCTTTTTCTCTTTATGGCAGTGAGATGAAACGATACTGAATTTGTCAGCTGTTGTATTTTTACAACCCCGACTCAAACAAGGCAATTACATCAAGAATGATTTGTTGCGGTTGGAGCCATTTCATTGCTTCAAATTATTTTGTTTTGCCACCCAGCCAGCTTTCAATAATAAAAAAAAACAAGTATACTTTTGCAAACCTCTGTACTAATGCATATTGGTTGTGGCAGTATCACAGAAAATTTTGATGTCTCAATATTAATGTTGAACCCTTGCTTCTGTGCGTGTGGAGCAAGAGAGGCATGATGTACTGCTTCCCCCTGGGAACATTTGTCTGGTTTCCCTCTAACTGTGAGAGAGGGAGGAGGTCAGTGGGATGAGAGAGGATGGCAGAGACAAGAGAAGACAGACTGTGTGCGATGACGGACGAATGGGAGAGGCTTAATTGAATGAAAGCTTCTTCAGGTCTCAGATGCCGTAAACAGGGAGGATATTTAAGCCAGGGTCCTACGCTTATTGAATCCCTCTTGAGGGCTCGCTAACCTCTCCGTCTTCTTTTCTATCTGGATCACAGCTGCCTCATTCTCCGCCTTCTATTTAACCGAAGCTGAACCCTCGGCTTTCACTGAAATCAATCTACACGTAAACTGATTAGTGGTGTTTGGATAGAGCAGCGTTCTTGAGCGGCGGTAATTTCAGGCCCCGTTAAGCCCCCTCCTCTCTTCACCGTCTGTGCACTGCTAGCACACACAGCATATTCCTGATGAAGCATCCTGCTGTTTAAACTCTGGCTGATCTGTCTCACAGAGAGCCCTAAATCAACCTTATAGGCCATTTCAGAAATTGCTGCCATTAGGAACTGCATGCATACACGTTTTCCTCTCTTTTGAGCTCTAGAAAAGAAGATTGCATGCATTGAATGCATATTTTTTGCTGATCCTGTTACTTTAAAATGAAATTGCACAGATAGACAATGAAATTTTATTTGCCTGAACTCTCATGACCTGTTTTCTATTCTTGTGGTAAATTTAAACATCAGGTAATTCAAATTTAGCAACTTCTGACTTACTCGTGTGTACACTAGATGCAAAAGCATTCAAACCCATTCGACTATTTTCACATTTTGTCACGTTCAAATCTCTAAACTTTAATATGTTTTCTTGAGAACCAACTCAAAGTTGAGCATAATTGTGAAAAACTCTTGCACTCTTCCCTCATTGCCTTTCAATATAATTTTGTGCAACTAAGTGCTTTCAGAAGTCATCAAATTAGTAAATATATTCCACCTGTGAGTAACTCAATCTCAGGATTAAGCTGTTCTGTGAAGGTCTAATGGGTTTATTGGGGAACACTAAGGAACAAACATCATCATGAAGACCAATGAACAGATTAGACAGGTAAGTGAGAAAGTTCTGAAATACTTTAAACAGAGTAAGATCAGAAGTCAGAATATATCAAAAATCTCTTTGAAGAAGAGAAAGAAAATATACACATCGCCCCCAGGACAGTGAAAATGGCAAATGACAGTGAAACACGGTGGTGGTAGCATCATACTGCTGGGATGTTTTTCTTCAGCATGTACATTTTAGCCAATCAGAGCTAATAGGCAGATGGATGGAAGAAACATTGCCAAGGCAATCATAAGAAAAGGGTTGGGCTGAATTTGGAGATTATTTTCCAATGAAACAGCGACCCAAAGAAAACAACTTGACAAAAGTCAATGGTTAGATCAAAGCTTATTTAGACTGACACAGTAAATGAATGTCTGTGGCACAGCTTGAAAATTAATGGCCAAAGATGGTGTTTTTTTAATCTGGCTCAGTTTGTCCTTTTGTGAAGAACGTGCTGCTGACACACACATTAATTACCAAAATCAGGCAAAGCGCAATTTGTCTTCAATAATCAGTTAACCTTGTTTTGAAATATACAAATTGATCTAAAATTTGTAAAAGAAACTGAAAATATAATCAGACATGGAATCAGAGAAACATAAAGATCTTCCTACAACTGGTGATAAAGTTTAGTGTCAGGACCTTCCAAATTCAATTTCTATTTATTGAAGTAAAAGCCTCTTTGATTTTAGCTTGATAAGTAATATTTATGCTAAGTACTGATTTAACCTTTTTAAAAAAAACAAGACAAGAGGTTTAACTGTTTAAATTCAGTTTAAATAGCTGTAAAGCTGTTAAATAAATTCACCAGCATTTCCAGTATAAGTAAAATTGACTAAAACCGTCATAATAATCAAAATGATTCCTTAAGATTCAAAAGGATTGCAAAAATTATTATTTTTAGGTTTGTCTAGGTTTGTCTTACACGTTGCCTACACTTGGCTTTACTTAAAAGGTAAGTAAAATAACTTTTGATACAAAAAGTGTATGTGTGCACTTTAAATAGTCAAAGTACTGACATGAAGAAACACAACTGAGGGGTAATGAGCCTTTGTGTAACAACACATTTATTCAGCCTAAACATAAAACATCTGGATTATTAGTCAAGACTCCTTTCTTAACCTAATAAAGGGATACATAAGTCAGAAATATGCCAAACTCCCATTTACGTTACATTATTTTAAAAATATATTTCTTGACATAAGAAAGGTTCCCAACTGATTGCATGCAGTCCGGTTGGAAGTCATATTTTTAGTGATTTTTCAGTTTGACATCAAGCTGCTGCAGTGAAAAATGAGTCCAGTTTTACAGCAGATGCTCCTGTAAAACTGACTGTACAGAAATGTTTCTCTCATCTTTTATTTCAATATGACAATGAATGCTTAAAAGATGTAATCTAAGTGCACCCACTAATAATAGTTACTGATAATGGTGAGCATTATTTATTGTTAAAACACAGATTGCTGCTTCTACAGTTCAAGACAGATTTTGCTTTTGTTCCATTTGCACTCTGCTTATTGATTTAAAGAAGCAGAAGGCTTCATCTGAAAAGGTGAAGTCATGTCTTCCCAACTGAGGTAATACATCTAAATCAAACCTTGACACATATTTCCAAGTATGTAAAGTGCATTTCTCAGCTTTCATCCTTACTTTTTTTTTTATTCACTAGAGATCTTCGATGTCAAACAAAGATCTATGCTGCTTTGCAACCAGTAAGAGTGCTGCAGCCCGGAGGAACTGGGAATAACGTTTTAAATGATCCCTGATCGAGTTAAGAGGGATCGTTTTCATGTAACACTTTTGTAATGATAATATCGAAAGCTTAAGTAATAAAGGAATGAGTGAAATCTGCCTCTTGTCAGCATTTACAATGAGAACCACTTGGGCGATTGGATGTCTAGCGATCAATGTATCCTCTTCTCTTATCATTAAGACTGCTCTTAACAGATTACAGCCCCCCTCCCAAAGATGAAGTCTTTTTCTCCTCCCCTCTCTCTGCTCCTCCTTCTGAAACACACACGCAGCCTTTTCACTAGATACAACAGGAGACTTGTCCCTCTTGCCCCGTTTTGCAAAATAAATCACTTTTAGTCTTTTAATTTAAACTTTTCAGAACTTTTTTTCCACACTTTTGTGGAATTTAGATAGACTTTCTGGATTTATTTGAACCGATTTAACGACCTGACAGATGAGCAGAAATGAAAAGGACGACACTTCAGTTGAAGTTCTGGTAGAAAACTGAAAATAGTGAATGAAGATGGACCTGGTGATAACTGCCTATTTTCTCCTGCTCGTTTGTGTTCATCCATCTGCAGCAGCAAGCGTCATTACAGGTAAGCTACTCTTAAAAACACACAACACAAAGTCAAGAACATTTGAATTAATCTGAGGATCTGTTTTGTTTTGGCTTCTGAACTCTAAACTGGACTTTGATTCCTGAAGCTGATATATTTGAAGCGAAAGGTACACAGACAACATATTAAGCATGTATCTCAGTATGTTTGTTAGAAACCAGTAAAGAAAAGATCCCACATGTTTACTTGACATCTCTTTTTTTGTGTCTCTGTCCAGGCCAAAGAGTGTGCAAGACAGGAAAAGGGAGACCTTGTTACAAACTGGCCTATTTCTCAGAGCTGCGCTGGAAGTTGAACTTTGAGGAGGCAGAGAGCGCTTGCAAACGAGACGGAGGCCAGCTGCTGAGCATCGAGTCTGCGTCCGAGCAGAAGGTCATAGAGCAGCTCATCAGAGATCTCCGTCCCACGGATGGAGACTTCTGGATAGGTCTCCAGCGTGGACCGGGACACGAGGACAGCAGCTCGGACTGCTCGTCTCAGTACTACTGGCTGGACGGGAGCAAATCCTCGTTCAGGTAGGAGTGGAGGGTTCAGCAAGGGTCATTCATGTTTTTTTTTATAAGCTTCACACAGTTACAGAATTGTTTTTTTTGTCAGAAACTCATTTCACTTTCGTTTAGTGTTGCCTTGTCCAACAGAGCAGCTGCCACAAATCCATCCATCGATCCATCCATGCATATAAAAGCCATGTATGAGATTTCCATTGGGTTCTGGGTCTTCCCCAGATTCTCCTTCCCAACATGCAAAGAAAACCGAGCCACCTAAATTGACTCTAATGTGTAGTTTCTTTACTCCGAGCTCCCAGATGGCAAACTTTCTTCCCTGATTTGCAAGGCTGTGCCTGGCCACCTGATGGAGGAAGCTCATTTCAGCCATTTGTGTGTTGATCCTTCAGCCATGATCTATATGTCATGACCAAGGTAGACAGTTGGTAAATCGAAAGCTTTGCCTTTTTGCTTTAATCTTTTTTCAAGTCAATACACCTGGCAGAACCTCAATTATGGCACACGAGGTTCCAATCCAATTTCCATCTCCTATTCCATCCTACCAACATTCATGAACAAAAATACTTGATTTCCTCTGACACCCGACCTGAAGGTGGCAGGTTGGGTGTTCCTGAAGGTAGCAACCTTCAGTATCACACACTGGGAACACTGTGTGAAAGTGTCCCTAGAGGAGGGACATGGTTTCATAGTTAGAGCAGCTGGCTTTCTCACTCAGCTCTGATCATGCTGAAAGTTATTGCTTGAAGACGGGAACAGAACTATCATCTGCAAAAAGCAAAGATTAATCCAACCAACCACTTTTTTATGATAGTTTCTTTGTATCCTGTACATGAAAACCAAAGGAAGATTTGGGACAAGGATATAACAGAATATAAGTCTGTGCTTATAGTCACAGATAAGCACAGACTTATCTGTGAATAAGGAAACAGCTCTTTACAGCGGTACTATATATAGTAGCGCTGTAATATATATATATTACATTATTACATTATTATATATATATATATATATATATATATATATATATATATATATATATATATATATATATATATATATATATATATATATTTCTACAACATGCTCCACAAAATGTCTCTATGAAAAAAGTTGTAAGCCTTCTCCAGATTCACTAAACGCCTGCAGAAAGGACAATCAGACTTCTTGGCTATTCCACCAAGGTAAAGATCTGTATGAAATTCACAAAGTTCCTCCTGAATCATAACCATGAGTCAGAATTTCCTATTAAATACTCAAGAGTAAACTCTCCCAAGGAGGCTGAATAGTATAAATTCTTTATAGTTGGAACAAACTCTCTTATGTTCTTTCTTTAAGGGTGTGAACATTATATTGCCCTCTATGAAACTCTAAATTGGTCTATCAACTTCAACAGCTCTGTCATTTTAAAAGCTTTTTACATCTTGGGTTGAGTTTTGTTTTATAGGAACCCTGCCGCCCAGAAGCTTCAAATCTGAATTACCCAAACTTCTTCAAACTTTCTATAAATTTAAATGTGCATGTCTTCCATCTCCTGAGATGTAAAACACAAGCGGCTGAGTTACACCCACTCTGTGGCCATTGAATTAGGTGCACATCAAATCTAATTGAAATACAACAGGAGGCATTAATCAAGATAACAACAGCAATGATGCTGCCAACAGTGAGTCCAGTTTGGCAACAAAAAGAGAAACATGCCAGAGACAGGTTATAAAACATGTTTTTTTTACTCTAATCATTCTTGACTTTACCTAGATGATCAGCAAAATTTTCAAACTAAGTGTCTTGCAAAAGTAAGGAATCTGTGGATTTTATGACCATAACACTTTTGGCCTGGTTTATCAGGCAGGGTTTAGGCTGAATTATACAAACAAAAGCTAATGTAGAATAAATTAAGACTTGAACTAAATTAATTCCAACAATCCTCCACTAGTCATAGAGAACCATCCTGAGATTAAACAGTGTACAAGATAATTGCATAATATGGGGACAGAGAAATTAAAGGGTGGATATCAATGGCAAAACAGATTTATTCAAAACTTTTGTTTTTCCAAGCAAAGGTTTCTATCTCACAATAATATCTCAACAATAATGAGATTGAGTTTCTACTGCACAACTGATGCTGATTTGGTAGTAGATCATAAAACTATTCTAATTACCAATCATTTGGACAAAAGTCCAACTGATCAAAATGGACTTTTGTAGATTCTTGGAACTCATTTATTTCTTACATTTGCCCCCAAAACTACATGAAAATTTCTGGTTTTAATGTGACCAAATGCGTAAATATGAATATTTTCCCAAGACACTCAATGTGCTCCGTCTGTGTGTTTCAGGAACTGGCACATTGATGAGCCGTCGTGTGGCTATGAAGTGTGTGTGGTGATGTACCACCAACCGTCTGCTCCGGCCGGACACGGTGGGCTCTACATGTTCCAGTGGAACGATGACAACTGCGAAACCAAGAACAATTTTATCTGCAAATACACAGGAGGTACAGCTGAAAGCAAATTATCTGTTTCACTTTGAATATTTCTAAATTTCTGTATTTCCATATTCTTCACAGAAAAGCCAATGTCATCCACTCTGTCTCCTAACTCCAGTCAGAAAGGTAAAGTACATGACAACACATTGATATTGGACATTTGTGCTACTTTAAGCAGTATATATATGTACAAAGCCTGAGATGTCATTATATTGCAGATGTCTCCCTTCCATCTGCACTCCCAAGTGACAACAACCAGGAAAGAAGAACAGGTCATTTTGAAGTTTGCATTTACTGCCAAAAGTTATACAGTTGTAACAAAATATTAGTTTCTAACAACCGCTTCTGTCTTGTAGCCGTGAATTTAGTTTACGTCATCATCCCCACAATCCCACTAATCCTGCTGCTTCTGACAGTGATGGGAGTTTGCTGCTTCAAAGTGCTGCTCAGACGGTGAGAAGCTAAAGCGGAATTGCATAAAAAAGACAACAGAAAATAAAAATAAGACTCCTTATCAGTTATGCGTAGTGCTTGTAATTGTATAAGATAATAAACCTATTTAAGAGACTATTTTATTTCTTTGGAAAGGCAATGTTTGCAGACTTTAAATTTGACACAGGTTTTGAATTTAAAACTTTTTGTTCTTGTGCAGCTCCACAGCTCACTCTTTATGCAGCAGTTTTCAAGCTTAAACCCAAAAAGATAATCTCACCTTTCTTAAATACAGCAAGACAATGTAGTTACATTAGCTAACAACTAATGATACATTAGTTGTTAATGTATCATTAGTTGTTAGCTAATGTACACAGCAAAAACGAGCAAAATAAATTCCGGCTGGATAAAAAGCTAATTGTTAGGTAGAGCTTCAGAAGTAGATTTTTGGCATCCTAAAACACACCAAAATCCTACAAATATCTCAGTAGTTTATGTATATGCCCCATTAAGTGACACTGCTCAGTCAGCTGCTAAAATCAGATTGGTATATTTCCTTGGGTTATTATTTTTCTACAAGTCCATGCTGAATTACAACCAATGCCAAACTGGCTAATGGTTTGTCAGAAAAAGTTACTGTGTACAACCCCCACTGAAAAAACAAAACTATCTGATACAAATCCAGAAACTGTGAAGATCAATTCAACAATGTTAACCTGAACAGCTCTGAAATAATTGGTACCGACAAAGCCTTATTTTCACCTCAGACGTTTCAGACAGTGACCAGCTTTGCTTGATGCATTGCATTTTGCATAGTCTCTTCACATGGCCAAGTTATAAAACTGAGATCTGACTAGTGTCTACTGCAAGTAAAATATTGTCAACTGCTAACTAGCCGAGAGAACCCTGATTCAAAAAGACATTTAACCAACATGTAAATGCATCAACCCAATTGTTTTAAAAGTACAGTTTTGAATAGGCTTTATTACTTTGGGTGTTTTCCTTATCCTTATGTGTGACACAGAAGGAGGAACGTACAGAAATCAGAAGTATGCCAAACAGATCCCAGTCCAACTACTACAGATGTCTACAATGTCATCCGCTCCCAGAAGGATGATGACCTGGTTTCTGCTCGCCCACAAACAAAGAACACCTCCTTTTTGTGCTCCTCTCCGGACACGCCGACGGGCGACTACGACAACCTTGGTGGACGGGACACAGAAAGCGGCTTCGTAACCCTTGCAAGCACAGAGAGCGACTTCCTGAACTTTGACCTCAATGACCTCAGCCTCGGGCGTCAGCGCACCCGTGACTTCTACGACAGCAGCTTGGGACACTCGGCTAAGAGGGTACTGAACGATGGCAGTCTGGGTCGCACCAAAAACAGGGAGTATTACGACAGAAGCCTGGGCCGCCGCACCACGAAGAGTGAGCATTACAGCGGCACTGTGTATGGAGACCACAGCCTATTTGACAGCAGCATCAGAGCAGGCACTGACTTGTATGATGCCAGACTTAAAGCTGGAGGTCAAACAGGAAAGGTTGACCTCTACCAGACATACGTTACCAGCGGTAGGCATGAGGCGTTTCAAACCAGTCTGGGAACGTATTCAAACCGGAAGTCCTTCCACACAAACCTGGACTGCTACAGAAACGGCCTGAATCTTGACAGTGGAGGGAGGTACTTCAATGAGCAGGAATGGATAAAAAGAGAGAGATACTGATTTTTCACTGGAGTCTTCTCACACCACTGTAAGAGCGACTGAACAGGGATAAAAGAAGGGATAAAATTTGTGCATGTGCAAGACCTAATTTTTTATTTTTTTTTTTAATCTAAGGTTGAAAATACAAATTTTGTTTCTACTCCAACCCTTACTTTGTGGGTCATATGGATATTGAAGTTTGGTCATTTCAGTCAGACACATTTAAGTAGTTAAAGCTTCTTATGTATCTTGGCATATTTGATGCATAATACTCACAATGATGCATACATTTAGGAACATTAAGTCCTGTTGTGTGTCTGATGAGATTCATTTTTGCCTAGTGATTTTGTAATGTGATAAAGATGTAAAATTCAACTTAAACCTGCATCAGAAGGGAGTTTACAGTGCTGGGGAAACTATCTGTCCCTTTACAGATTTAATCAAGTTTTGCTTTAAATTAGACAAAGATAACCTACATAGCTAGAAAATTAAAAAGTGCAATTTTATCATGGTGAGATAATTTATAAAAAGAAAAATTAACCTGCTGTTTTATGAAAAGGTTGTAACCTTCACTTGTAAACTCATGAATTAACTCTAATTTGCCACAGATATTGGCTGAAGTTAACATTTTCCAACGCAAGATTATTAAAGTAGACTTAAGAACCCACTCAAGTAGAACCTGTTTGACAACATGAAGTAGGCTAAAAGATCACCTATTAGTTTAGATCTGGAAAGGGCTACTACGCTTTTTCTAAAGTACTGGGACTCCAACGAATCCCAGTGAAAAGCATTATCCACAAATGAAGAAAACAATACAGTGGTGAACCAAAATTACTTCAAGATTGCCTCAATGATAAAGCAGACAAAAAAACCTGCATTGGTTATCAAACAGGACACAAGGCCAGTCGCAAGTTTGTCAAACATACATGATGATCCCTGAGACTTCTGGGAAAATATGAAGTAGCAAAATGAGATTTTCATGACACCCAAACATGGTGTTGCTGTGTGATATATTGTGGTTATTTTTGCTATTTTAGAACCTAAAGGGGCAAAATTCCTTCCGAGGAATTGATGGCATCATTTAAAAACTGCATTTGGTATTTAATCCTGTTATCTTTTTCTGAAATTAAAATTCATTCTATTAAGAAAATCAGGTAAGAGTCAGAAATGGCTAAAAGAGAAGACATAAGAGAGGAAATAGTTTTTCACAGTACCGGATGAATTCCTTTACAAAAGCCTGAATCGTCAAATATTTATCATCTGAAATAAGAAAGTAATTGCCTAAAACAATCAGCAACCAGATGTGAGTGGATCTTCATCAGTACAGACAGTGCATCTGCATAACACAACATGAGGGTCGTTTGAGTTTTCTCAGCATCAATTCTATTAAAATCCTGCATTCTGTTCTGCCTAGTTTGATTAGAGATGAGATTACAAGTGCTACAGAATAGGATGCATAGAACAGCAATCCTAATATGTATAAGCTTTGTATGTTCTTTTATAAATTAAATGCAACCTCAGCTGACATCTTTTAGTTCACTGGCCATTTGGGGTTTAGGGATTAAAAAATCTGAGTGTAGATCTCATGACACAGTAATCTATCTCTCCTCTTACCTTGAGGTTAGCTGCTCCTGTGCTGCGTAATCTCATCTCACTAACATGAATATGTCAGCTGTAGAGGGTTTCTAAAAGAAAACAATGCATGGAAAAAGTAAAACAACTTATTTTGATCCCTTTTTAAGTCTATTTTCAGTTTGGTAATGACATGATGGAATGCTAACCCAATGAAGTCTTAATCATATCTCAGGACCTGTCTTAAGTGATCTACTCACATCAAGGGAGACAGCTCACAGATTAATAATACAAGTTACAAAAATGAAAAGATGCAACTTTCAGAGGCAGCTGATGTTATTTGAAGAAAAAAAAATAGATTTGATCCAAGTTCAGGATCTTTAAAAGAGAAACTTTCAAAAAAACATGTGTAAGAGTCTGTTTGCATGAATTTGTCATGAAGCCCTTGCTTTGTCACAAATATTGATGTCATGGATAATTGTGTTCAGTGCCTGAACAACTTTTCTTTTAAAATCAAATGCATTTCAGACCAAACTCAAAACTGTTTATATGTATTGTGTTTTTGGATACTGCCTTAAATTGTAAGATGTCACAAAACTGTTGTGTGATTTATCATTATCCTTTGCCTACAGAGTCGGTTCAAACGTGGATCCTGCTCTGAATTCACACGAAGTGGCTCCAGCCTCGCCATACATAACAGCATGAAATCGAAGAGAATGAAAGTATGCATTTTCACTATTATTGTTTAGAATGTGTAATCCTTTGACAACTTTCCTGCAAGTGAGATGAGTTTGTATGATTGCTACATGAAAACATCTTTAAATAAAATTATTAGAAATGAACCTCTCAGGTCATTAAGTGATTTTTAGTGTGAGAAAAAGGAGAAAACAAAGTTGCACACAGAGTCAATCATGAATTTATTCACATTATTCACAAGTTAAATTAACACAGAGTCCCTACACATTTGTCGTTTCCAAATTTCATACTTCTCCAGATTTGTTTGGTCAATATTTTGGCAGAAAGTTTTGAAATACAAAAACCGAACTTTACCATGGATTTATGGAAGAAATATTTGCAGTGATAACTCTTCAAAGATGTAACCTGCAAAACCAAACTCTGGAAGGACAAGACTGTGTAGGAACTCTGTCAACAACACACCCTCACTCATTTATCATTCCCAGACAAGCAGACATTATATAGCTCAGACCAAATGTTCAGAGGAATTCTTCATTTCAGGCCACGTTTTCAAGTAGAGCATAAACAGAAAACAGTTGGATTTGTTGTGCCGTGGCCTCTTAAGGTTGATTTAGTGTAAAATCCTGTTTCTGCTTAAGCCTTTAAGACATGAATGTACAAAGACGAAAAAGTAAAAAAAATAAAAAAATTTAAAAAATGCTCCGCTGATGATTGGCAATCACATCTTCATTCAGAACAGCTTCTGACAATCGCTCCAGCCCAAAGCAGATGTCTTTAAAGGGTCCGCTAATTCACACATTTTTTTTTTTTTACACAAACAACACCACATCCACACTGACACACAAACACTGGCTGCGTTGATCGGATGTAACCGACTCCTAATTTTCTTTTCAATAATCTTGGATGGGATAGGGAGAAGAATCAGGTCCAAGTGTCAGCCGTGTGCCCGCTTACGAGGCTGCTTTTGTCGCCGTGCTTTCAAGATCATGTACCGCCTGTAGGTGGTGTGATGGTCTGATATGAATGGGATGTAGAAAGCTCTGAAGAGAGGAGAGGATCTGAGGAAAAAAAACCTTATTAAAACATGCATCCATCTTTAACTTCTGTGAACATAAAAAATAGCATGTTTATTTTAAATATCAAGTGTAGTACAACTGGAAATTGTCAAAACATCCATAGTAGTCTGTCAAAGTACCTTGAAGCTTGAAGGAAAGGCTTATAAGCAATGACCGACCACTCTTCTTTACTGGTTGAGTAGCGAGGCTCAAGTGGCGTTTCCTCATCCGTCTCCAAGTCCACAAGATAGTGGCACTGTTTTACATCTACCTGCACAAAAAATAAATTTCACAGGTCAGTGAAATTATTACCTACGCAATGCCAAACATCATTATGTCTAAGGGGCTCACATATCTGGAAGGCTCCTCCAGGTTCTGGTCGTTCATATTGGCTGGAATGATCTGCGTGGCCTGAAGCCCAGTGGCGTACGGCTGAGGAAGCTGCCCCTTAAACGCTGACTGAATGAAGTGGAGCTGCCAGCTACGGAAAAAGATAAGAATCATCCACTCTAATTATTAAAACAGATACAGAAATAAAAGTATTTTTTATGTAAAACTCCTTCCAAAACTGTTCTGGTAATTGGATAATAATGACAGGAAATAATTATGATTTGGCAGCAAAAACTGCAGAAGAAGTAGTTTAGGCAATTAAATACCTGCACACAGAAAGCTTAAGGAAAAGGATAAATCAAGACAACAGTATTTTATTTGAAACTAATGTCACATCTGTCTCATCAAAATTCCAGATTTAATACACTCTTGGTACGTTTAAACCTATAAATCTAAAAGTCCACCATGTAAGATACTTCTGCAGAGCTTAAAGAGAGCAAATAGAGATGGATGGGCAACTAGAGGACGGACAAACCAAGAAAGGATGGATGACTGACAAATGGAATGGATGGAGAAACAAGTAGCAGATGGATGAATGATCAAAAGTTTAGATGAATGTAGAGATGGATAAGTGGAACTTGTTGGCATTGAGACGAGGAATAAAATATAGAAATTGCTGTATTTTTTCCATAATGTATTATTATCACAATTGCTTTTATGTGTTTTTGAAGACTGTGGGATTCCTGTGACATTAGCAATCTTTTGGTAAATCTCCTGCAACCACACAAGATGGTTTTTTACTTATATCATGTCTTTTTGTTAACAAAAGGGATGTTTTAAGATTTTCTCACAATCACATCCATAAATGCAAAAATCTGTTAATAATGAGTACTAACTTGTGAGGCAGAAGGAAGCTGCTTGGGAAGCGGTACCACTCTTTCCCAACACACACACTGACTGGTCGGCCATCGGGGACGGAGTGCAGCGTGGGATCCTTGGCGATGCGGTGAAATTCTGGATACAAGTCCAGAGGAGCATGGTACCCTGTAAACACGACGTAAAACAAAATCTAACCTTACATTGAGCTGATAGGCCTGCTGCCAAAACTCTTGTTTGTGCACAAACCTCTGAAGAGAGCGACAGAGCGAGACAGTGACAGCACTGTGAAGGCAATGACAGTGGTTAAAGCCAGCCAGTTGGAGGAAACAGTGTAGTGCTCCAGTCGGTATCGCTGGAACAGGAAGTGGTAGCATTTCTGTGGAAAAATAAAGATACTTTATCTGCCTAAATATTGTCAAAAAAATTAAGCCATACACTTGGAAAAAAGCCAATTATACCTGTAAAGACGAGAGCGCTACTGCCCCACTGAGGCAGATGAGAGGGTAGATGGGAAAGAGAAAACGCTCTTCCTTGTGAGGTCTAGTGAAGAAAACCAACATCCACAGATACATGGGAGAAAGAGTGAGCCAGTATGGGCGGCCCAGGTTCTGAACTGCAAAAAAAACCCCCACAAAAACAATAAATCAACATGTTAAATCACATTCTGATCTGTCTATTAGTACAGACACTTTAACCATGTAATATTTAACTATACATAAACTAAGGGGAACTAATGTGCAGAAGAGCACCAGTAAATGGGTATGTTTCTAATAGTTTGTAATTGTGACACTGTAAATGAGATCTTGTTGCAAAAAACCACATGAGTCACAAATGGAAACCTGAGTGCTTTGATTACCATTAAAACAAAAATAAAACAGAAAAGAAACGAGTCAGGCCTCACCATTGAACCTGTGCAGCAGCGTCTCCATGAGACCGGTGAGCGGCAGGGAAAACAGCGCCAAAACAAACACCAGGTTGAAGTTCAGGACTCCGTTCAGAAAGTAAAAATGCCATGGCTCTGTACCTGAGAACAGAGTGACACAAACAGAGTCAAATTATCACTAAACTGTAAGTCGCTTCAAATGTTACAACAACCCATCAGATCGAAAATTTATTTCAAGGCATATATCATGAAGATATGTAACTACATTAAATGTGGATATAACATGTAATATGTGACATATATAATCTGATAATACATTTGAACTAATGTTTGCTCTGTTCAGGATTTCATGTTTTCCTATGATTAAAAGATACAATAAAGTAGTAGAATCTTTGTTATTACTTAAATAAAATTATATACAAGTTCGTAATTTATTTTAATCTGAATAATTAGATGTGAAAATTAATAGTTAGCTATTTGAATTCATCAGATGTTAAAAATGATAAACATGTTGCAATTTTTAATTTGGTCTTATGGGGGAAAAAAACTTGAAATAATTACATCAGATTTGACATTTTAATAAACGAAACCATTTCATTAATGTCCACCTCTAATTTTTAAATTGTCTATCAAACAAATTAGACATATATGAATAATTATTAATTGACTTAAATTCACTATTTTTATTTCAAATTGAAACATAATAAAAATTATCATGCCTCATTTATTTCTTGGAAAGATGAAGTATGGAGGTCAGTTTTTTTTTTCTTCACTAAACTTTTGTAAAGCAGCCATTAAAAATGTTACAACATTAATTCCTGGCACTAAACAACGAGCCATGTTCCTCACAAACAAAACTCTTAGATTGTTTCTATTGAAATATTAAGTTATAATGTTCCCCTGATTTGTTTATTTATCTGACATAATTTTTAAAGGAATGTGTCTATGAAAATGAGACATGGTTGTGATGTGCTTGTGCAAATTACCATAAATATCAGGCCCATGTTCTGTAAAGACATTGTAAAGCAGGATATTGAGAGGAGCAATCACCAGTTTGCCATAAAAGAAGGAGTCCACTGCCACCAGAGGGACCTTGAAAATGTGAACAAGATGGAGACAAAAATAAATAGCACAGTTCTTAATTTATGAACAAAGAAAACATGAAAAAGTACATGCTGTATAATTTTCTGTATAATTGAAAAACAAAATGTAATCTCTCTCTAGTTTGACTCAAAGACAAGATGGAGATTTTTCTAAAAGTTTATTTAGTTCACAACATATTACAGTGAATATTCTCACCAGCAGCAGAAGCAAAGCAAGAGCGCACCAGATCAAGAAACTCTTCCACTCTCTCTTTATCACCAGCAGGTCGAACGCGATAGGAAACCTGCACAGATGATAATTAACACGTCGTCATTCAGATATTCTGAATTGTATTTTTAAAAAGGGAGTGTTACTATTTACCATCTTACCCAATCAAGACAGAAAATGGCCAGCCAACTATTCCACCGGCGGCCACGCCCATAACAGCCAGCGGTATCGAGTCCTGAAACCACCCCGTCATGGCAATCAGGGTTGTGTACATGCAGAAAGAGGAAGGCAGAAAAGCTGAGGAAAAAGAGCAGAAAAAATAAAAACTATGAATGGTTAGGAATAAAAAGCTGACATAAAACTATCAAAGATTCATACCACATTCTAAGAATACTAACTGCAGGCTTGTTCTTGTTAAAAAGAGTCATAGCATTTTACGGTTAATGAATCGATACAATCCACTGTCACCACATCCTCATCCAGAAAGAGGAATTGCTGCTGCATCAGGGATTCAATGCCATCGGCTGAGTTTCCTTACGCTTTGCAAATTGGTATAATAAATTAGACTTGACTGGATGGTTTTCTAACTGGGATAAAATTGGAATGCATGTTAACTAACTCTGAATCTGTCTACATGATTGTATTAGTCTGTCTACAAATATCTGTGTTTAAATTGGTCTTCTAAAGTGCTTCTTTTTCTATATTGATGCTGTATACACAGAATAATTCAAACTGAATTAATGTCATCTAAACTGTGGATGCATAAGCAAATTGAGGGAGCAGTAAGAGAGAGCAAGTCGTCTTGAACTTGTGCAACTATAAGTCTTAAAGACAAACAGAGTGCTTTGGAAAACCACCTTAAAAAGAATTTTTTTAAAATTATTTTTTAGAATTTTCTGAATTTCAGCCAAAAAAAAAAAAAAAAGACAGAAAACTTTCAGGACATGTTTCTGTATTCTCAAAAATACTTAAAAAAGTAAACAAGGCCTGTAATCTACACAGCTGCTGTTTTCTGGGATTGGACATTTTTTTGTTTCATATTATAAGCAGGCGGATATAAGGAGAAATTATGTAATTATTAATTATAGCCTAAACTTATATAATTGTATAAAATGTGCCAGCCCCACCTAGTCTGTCATGTTCTGGAAAAAACTAAATACCCACTGCCCAGGTCATTTATCAAATCCTTTAGCTTTTAGTTTCCATAATAGGTAGTTTATTAAGCTGCAGCAATTATATATCAAACAATAAAACCGGATAAGCTAGGAATAAATCTGACCAACCTGCCGAGGAGCAGAACATTCCCGTGCTCAGAACAAGGAATGCCAACATCAGCCTCCCCACATGCAAACCAAACTTCTTACAAACTGCCCTGCATCATAGCAAACAAACAAATCAAACACTTTACTTAACTCCATACAACTTACAAAATACATTCAAGCACTGCCTGGTCAAAAACAAAAAGAAATCTCACGATACTTAAAGGATCTGACTGTTCCTTTAGTTTACCAAAAATGAATCTCAGCAGAAACCTTCAGTGGGGACCTCATGCTAAAAAGAATAGCACTTTAAAGAATAAGACGCTCTGCAGAGATCAGTTCAAACATGGCGACATGATAAGTTGTCTTTGTTGTTTTTTAACCAGGCAGTGTAAAACTTAACATAATTTCAAAGTGCTATATTACTATCTTGTTTTTAGGCAAAACAAACTCACTTGTAAAAATAGAGTTCACAGACACAGCAGCAGAATGCTAACACACATCGCACAAAGTAGAACACCAACACCTGAAACACAACATAACAGGTTTTAAATCAAAGTAAATGTTTTGGCATTGTGATTTGCAACAGTGTGTATTTTTACATGAAAAAGTCCTATATTTCAAAAGACACTCTTTCATTGGTAAAAACATTGTTCTAATAGTAAGGCTGAGGTTAATGTGAACGTAGGTCATTTATTATCTTGATGACTCTCAGCAACACATTAAAAAAAGTAAACATCTAAATCAAATCTGAGATTACAGCTTGTGATACTTACCTTGTTAGTCTGTAGAACATGGGCATGCAAACAAGCAGGAAGCGCATGCAGCCATAAGTAAGCGTAGGATCTGATGGCAAACAGTGGGGAATATTCCCATGTTTGCATTCCTGTCCCATACAAGAGAAAGTGCATCTGTGGAAACACAATGTGGCAAAAACAACTGAAACAATGCAAAATTTGGAAGATAGGTTTTGAGGCAACTTTGATCATTTTTAGCATTATTAACGACTTCTATCGGAAAGTGGAACTTACAGGCTCCCAGTAGTTAAATGTCTCATCACAGTCTGAGATGTTGCTGAGCAAAGCAGCACAAAAACGTGCAGAGAGGAGACATTTAAATGCTGTCGACCCCTCTGGAGCCCACACCTGCCCTCCACGACTTATCGGCCTGTTGAAAAAAAGAAAACATCCTTGTTTAAAACTTTACAGTCAACATGCATAAGATTCGAAGAATACACTGAGTATATTTAAAAGGTTGTAAAACATTAACAACTTATTTAAAAAATACATAAATAACTGATAAAGTTATTTTCAAATCAAATGTAATTGCGGTCCTCATGGGCTCTATGCTCATTACAGTGTTTTACTAATTAAAGTTTAACTATACATTTAGCTTTATTTAAAAAGAAAATCGGTCCGAACAAAATGAAAATTGTCGAAATGATTTAACTTAAAAATATATATAAACTTGTAATAAAAAACAAAGTACATCTCAGAGACAATTACGAATGAAGAGCCTGAAAGACTGTGTCTCAGAAAACAAAAATATATTACAGTATGTCTCAGCAGCATACTTCAATATTTTAAATAATAAATATACGTCATACAGGTGCATCCGGTCAACAATACACTTTTGGGTGCTTATCCTTTTTTTTTCTTCCCCAAGGTCTATATCTCAATGTAAGAATACCAATGAAAGTGTGATAGATAACATTACTAGCGCTATATATAATAGACAAAATGTTTGGTTAATTTGTCAGCAGTAATAATGGTTTCATTTTGTTTTAAAAGCAAATGATTACCTCACAAACAGTAGTATTTTTCTTCCAGACTACATTGTGAAAATCTGGTCCTTGGCCATGCCTATTCACAGTCAGCACATATCTTAGCAAAATGTATTTTATTTACCTGGCTTACTGTGCCTAAAAAGAGTAAATTTATTTGGAAATCCTGCATGTCCTGATAATATATTCATTCGTAAAAGCCTTCCTCTAAAGACTAAACAATACCTGAGCTTTCCCAGTATTAAAGCGAGTATATTTAACATGCACTGTGTTGTAAGAATGTGATTGGTGACGCAAGGCTTCTTTGTTTCACATCTTTCATTAGATCGGATTAGATAGACGGCTCAGATCCAGTCCAGAGCTGATCCAATGCTGCTTTATTATTAAGACAAGTCATCCCATAAAGCTGTCAACATTTTATCTGAATGGCTTCAGTGAGGTAGCAAAAGCAACAGTCGCTGGCATGACAGTAGCGCTAGAATTGACACTGAAAAACTGTTATCTTTATAAAAATGTGCCGTAGCATCTGGGGAGAATGAATGAATCTGATCAAGTAAAGCCCCTTATTGAACCCCAACAGTTACAGATCTACAATGCAGAGATGCACTACAATTAACTGTTCGTTGGGGGTTTATTACCGTGAGCAGAGAGTCTTATTAATTATCCAGTGGACCTAGGCAAATTTTTTTGATCGCTTTGTTATTGTCGGAACTTGCTATGAAGTAGCTAGCTGGCAAAGCTAGCTGTCAGTCACTCCATAGAGCTCACAACACCGTAGACTCAAACCTCTCTTCTTCGGGCTCGTACTCACTCTTGTCTGGTCTCTGTTATTTTGCTTTCATCGGTGCCTTTCTCTTCTTTCGTCGGCCGGGCTTCGGCTGGGACGTTCACGTTGTTTGCATCCTGTCTGCTGCCTCGTCTGGCTCGCTGCCGAAGTGCCTTAGCCGCCATGTTTCAACAGCGCTGCTCTGCCGAGTCGCGCTTCGGTCATTTTCGTCTCTCTTCGGTTATTGAGCCCAACTTCGTTTCTTCTTCTCATAGACGTCGTGTGGAGCATCAATATTAATAATTATCATACAAAGCAAGAATAAAGAGTTCGTTTTCTTTATATGACTTAGAAAATTAACGTAAAAGAATTATTTAAAAGATTGATATCTACAGAGAATCTAAAAATGGGGCTTAAAATTAATATTTATTTGTACATAAATATATATATAGTACAATAATATATTTAATTAGATTCTCTGTTAATATATATATATATATATATATATATATATATATATATAAATCTAACCTTGAGTTTACATAACCATACACCATATTAATCCACAAAGTTATAATTTACATAATCATAAATGATAACCTGAGTGAGTGTGCCTCATCTTTCTCCTTTGATTGAGCCCAATCAGGAATGACTTAATAGTTAAGAATCCTTACACAAATCTTTCTTAATGTAATATCTCTGTTTATAAGGCTGCAACAGGAGTTGATAATTGTATTGATGCATATTATGATCTTGTGATAAACTTTTGCATATTCAATGACGCATAAAAACACTTTAAAGCTCTTGTAGAGATGAAGTTCAGGCTTTTCAGCATAATCACTCCAGTCAGAGGGCTTACAAATTTACTGTGTTACAATTGCTTCTTAGAATAGCAGCAGAATTAAGCAAGTAAAGCAAACAATAGACGCAATCTAATGATTTAGTTTCAAAATAATAAAAGGAATGACATGTAGAGAAAGAATGGTTGCTGTATTGCAAACAAACATATTAAAAGCAAACAAAAATGTTTGCTTTTATAATAGATAATATATATCTATTATTATATAGATAATAATAGATATTATTATCTATATAATAAGGAAAAATATATAATATAATATATAATAAGGAAAAATGAGCAGTAGAGTTTAATTTATTAATATTCAATAAAAAGCCCATACTTTAGTGAGTGATAGGTGAAAAGCAGAGAAGAAAAGGTTGGACTATGTCATTGGACAAGATGAAAAGGGCTCATTAGACTAAATTATTCACTGCAGACTGCAGAAACTAAGTAGTTCCAAAAGGTGGCAGTAGTGCAACACGTAGAAACTTAAGTTTGCATTTGTAAATAATTTGTTCTGTCATTTACAGACACAGAACTAATTCTGTAGTTCTGTGTCTACAGAACTGCTTAGATTTTTCATCTTTTGTAAAGGTGAAATGCTCTTTTCTCACAGCCATTGATTTATTCATTCATAACTTTACTGGATTGAAAATAAACAGATGATGACAAAGTGGAGGAGGGAAATGAAATAGGATTTGCTTCTTTACACTCCAATGTAAACAGGTTATGTTTACATTGACAGATTTTTAAAAAATGATATTCATTAATATTATCCATTTGGTATTTTTTCTTAATATCAATGATAAAAATGATATGATTCTGATTATGAAATGATTTCTTTTGTGGGCTGAGAGGGTTTGTTTATTATTTCTAACATATAAGAAATAAAGCCTTAAAATGATCTACATTTTCTATTTTATAATAATTTTCAGTTGTTCAACATTTCAGCTTCAATAGTAGGTTTATTATATGATTATGAGACAAACATACACTGAATGATTTCAGTCACATTTCAAATGCATAATACAACAACCACATTTTCAGCCATTGTAAACATCCGACTATAGATTTTCTACTAAATTTTCTTCCAACTAAAAGCACATGTGGAAAACAAAAATATCTGAATTATTCTAATGTCTCCCAACAGTTTATGTGAAGTGCTACCTGACTGTAACCTGCACACGAGACGAGAGCAAAACCTCCAGCTCTTTGTGAAATGTCAGGGCTTGTGTGTGTGACAGGGCGTGTGTGTGTGAGTGGTAGATGAGTCTGTAACAATAACTGGTCTGACTCAGGTCAGGGTGCGAAAATGTGTCAATGAGTTTAACTTGCTCCACAGTTCCACAGCTTGCCTCTCGGACAATAGCGTGGAACATTTTCTCCTCCCACGCAGGCCCCGTCCAGAAGCTGATGTCAAAGGAGAAGGATTCTGGGTACAGAGAAAAAGGTTGAAAAGACGTCCCTGGTGGTGGACGGAGAGAAAACTGTTTTAGGAAGCGTGGGTCGTGACTCCAAAGCAGACGCCAGTCAGGCAGTGAGAACAAGAGAACAGCAAGGAGGTCTAAATTTAGAGATGCAC
This sequence comes from Poeciliopsis retropinna, assembly GCA_010277075.1. NCBI lineage: Eukaryota > Metazoa > Chordata > Actinopteri > Cyprinodontiformes > Poeciliidae > Poeciliopsis > Poeciliopsis retropinna. The sequence continues at coordinate 7,726,595 of VMRM01000024.1, read as the reverse complement.
AGACAGTGACGTGGTTGTTGCCGTCAGCTGTGTTGCTCGCAAACACTTTACCGATCAAACCCATCGGCTGAGCTACCAGATGTAGGCTTTTCTCTTCTGTAACTATGGAGACCCCATAGGGAGAGAGGAGCGCTTCCAGCTCATGTCCTATCAATTTCACAGGCTCACTTTCCAAAGGGAAAACACCTGTGAGGAGAATCTCGTGAAAGGCAGGCAGAGCCCAAAGGCTGATGGGCACGCTCCTGAACACCACTCCACTAATACCAAACAATAAGCTAGAAGACCCGTTACAGCCGTCACAGGCTTCTTCCATCTTACTGCCCTCAACCTCAGAACTTTGATCAATTTCCTCTTGAAGCTCTGCATTACCACTAATATCTTTGTTTATGAGGAGCTCTTTCAGCAGAGGAAGCAGTGATGGACGCAGCAGGTAAAGACCCCCTTCCACTTCCAAATTAAAATCATGGCAGCACACAGGCTGTAAACTCTCAGTTCCTTTACTCCTCACTCTGTCCACCTTGGTAGGAGGTGAAGTGGCTTTTATGTTTGAGCAAACTGCATCGTCTTCTTGAGCATGAGAGGTGAGTTCTTTCTGAAGCAAGTGGATCCAGTAGTACTGCAAATTGTCAAGATCGTGGCAGCTTGTCTGCAGTTGCTTGGCTGATATGAGGTGGGGTAAAGGGTCTCTTTTCATGGACACTGGCCAATTTTCCCCTAAGCCTTCAAGAAGAAAGTCTTGCACCAACTTAACAGGATGGATGGAATCTGAGGACAGGAACCCCCTAAGGAGGAAAAAAAGAGATAGTAAGACCTCCTTGCTTATTCACTACAAATCATTTTGTAGTGAATCATTTTGTATGTATAAAGTTCCAGTACCTGGACACATAATCACTGAGCTCAGCTGGAATGTTATAGTGGACCGTCTCCCCTTCAACAATCTCCTCCATCTGAACTATCTGGATAGGAGTGAATGGGGCGCTGCGTGAAAACACATGCAGCAGAGCTTTTTCCACGTGAAAGCCTTTATCTTGGCTCCTGCACAACAGCAACACGCTTGTTAAACAACGTTGGATCCGAAACACACACCGCAAACATGCAGAAGACACACAATCCTACACTTCAACACTCACCTTGACTTCTTACCTGTATCCAGTGGACTTGTAGCTTGGGAGGTTGTCACTTTCAAACTGTCGCACAGCGCTGAGAATGAGGTGAGCTTCGGCTGCCATGGCACTCACCTGCCAGCTGTTGTGCCACTCGCGTTTCGGCTGGTCTGCCGGAGTCCCGCCTTGTCCGTTGCACAGGGAGACGTGAACCTCCCCGTCCTCGGCCAGAACCTCAACACAACTGGAAGTTTAAAAATAGGAATTTAAATTTGACATCTATCAGAACTCCTGAGGACTTCATAAAAGTTGAAACATATTAGGTCCTCTGGGCCTTGAGTTTGACACATGTGCTATTCAGTGTCAAAAGGTTTAGGTCTGAACATGCTTGGAAAAACAAAATACATTTTTAGACAATTTTTATGTCCATTACTGCTTAAATCCATCTATTAATTTTTCAATTGATCCATTTATCTATCTATTTAGTTATCCATGCGTTTGTTCATCCATCCAGTTGTCTATTTATCCATCCATCCATTCATAACTCTATCAATTTGTAATCAACCATCCATTCACACATCCTCCTGTTCATTTATCAATTTACTCCTCCATCCATACATTTATCTATCCATCTATTCATTCAGTCATATTTGTTTGTCCATTCATGCATCTACCATCTGTCCATCCAACCATGAAATGAACATCCAGCCAGTCTAACATCCATTTATTTGTTTGTCCATTCATTAATTATAAAAAAATATGTGAATAAATTCACCATGAATTTCTTTTTTTTATATTTTTAGTACAGAGCGAGAACTGTGCTGACTTTAGTCAAGATTAGTTTGGTATTTGGACGTGAAAAATGTGTAGAAACCTCCTTGCATGTGAAGACAAGATGACGTGAGATGCTGTTTTACCTGAGGAAGAAGTTTTTGAGAAGCTCTCTGTTCTTTTTCACCCCACTCTTCCTCCCACAGTGGGGGAAGTTGAACACCACTCGGTCAAACACACGGCCCTTCAGGAAGGCGCATTCCCCCAGCTTTGTGCAATCCACCTCAAACAGGACACTTCCTCCTGAATAACAAGGACGTGAAATAACCACAAAAGTCCAAAATAAAATCAGCCACATATACTGGAGCTCTCGGTACCTGAATCCTTGATGGTCTGGATGTTGGCGGCGGCTCCATTGTGCCGCAGTGCCTCCTCTTGATGCTGCAGGCAGGTGGCCGTTATGTTGCTCCCCGATTCAGAGTCCAACTTACACACTGAGGAGGAGAAGGAGAAGTTCCCTTCGCCCACCAGCAGAATAGACCGTGAAGGTGACATGTCACACACACCCGAGAAGAGAGGCTTAAATTATGAATTTCCCCAACAAGTTGCTCTGACGTTGTTCTGACGTTTGATGCTCTGAGACAGAAATAATGAGACGACAAGCGACAGAGACCACTTTCTGTCCTGCTGCTTAACGGTGTAATAAAAACTCACCAGCTGGATTTTTAATTAAACCTCCAGCGTTTAAGCGTCTAAAACGGACACATTTTGGTTCTTAGCTATTTTCACTTTATTTTAAAGATAAACAAATGACCTTCCTGTAGTCGTCGCTGCTTCTGTGGTACTGACAACTGAAGTCACCTGTGGCAACCAACGCTGGTGTCGCACATAAATTGTCCGACGAGAAACAAATCCCCAGATCGTTACGCAATTTTCCCTGAACTCTCTCGTCCTAAAAACACCAAATCGTGGTCCTATGAGTAAATAAAATAGTCATAGCTGTAATTTCCTCATCGTTGCATAGAAATGCGCTAATTTTTAGCCCTCGTGTTCATAATTATGTGTATGGAGGGAAGGATTTGCAGGAGCGACTCAGCATCTTGAACAGGGAGGAATCTACAGCATCACTTGATCTGCAGCATCAGTTCGCATGTTTTAAATTATTCGTTTATTGAGGAAGTAAATCCCCCTGACAGTGTTTCTGATGTGCGGTTCCCCGTTTCGGTCGGGATTTTAAGGTACTCCGATTACATTAGGGGTTTATAATGAAATAGCATTCACCTACATGTGCCAGATTTTACTGATGCTAAGGTCATGCTAGCTAACGGGATTGCTGCACTTAGTTAGGAACCAGTGCCTATCCATCTCATTCATAATTGTAGCTATAATTTTCCTATTAATCCGTCTAAATTGTTCACATAATCTATTCTGCATTGCTACTCAGTGGGGTCTTTGGTACAAATCTGTTTGTTATTTTGTGTGTGGATAACTCTACTATGTTTATGCTTGTTCTCATGCAGGATCCCATATTACAGCTGTATAAAAGTGCCTGTAAAGGTAGCAGGTATGCAAATAAATTTGTCATAAATGTGCTTTTCTTCTCTACGTCCTTTAGGAAGCATTGTGCCCACATGGGCAGTGTTCTGGCTTTGTCTTCCAATCCGGGCCATCAGAACTGGCCTTTCTCCAAGGATCATCTTCCTTCTCGCTGGGACGCACATCCTGCCCACTGGGACCGTCCACCACGCTGGGAGAGGAGAGATGGGCGCCTACCCAACCCTGGCAGCTTTCACTCTCTCCACAGGAGCTGCAAAGGTAGCTTTCGGTTGATGAACCAAGATCTGTGGAGCGAACACTATGACTTACAGTCCCCTGCACATTTCAAAACACCAAAATCTTAAAATTCAATTGTATTTTCTTTGGATTGTATGAGATATACCAACACAAAATAGTGCGCAGTCATGCTTATGTCACACCGTTCATTCTTTATTATATCCCTATTATACATATTTATGTTTTTGGCTTTTTGTTCTCTAACATTCTCTAATAGGTCTTCAAGATCTTCACAAAACAGCTGGATTTATACCTAATTGTCCACAGGTGAACGCCATTTAAACATTTGATGAAGGCATCTTGGTGCACTGTGTTTCATTTAAGAGTACTAGATTAAAAGGGGGAAGAATTTCTATTTGGAAAAAAGAAAAAAAAAAACAGAATTTTTCTTCTGTAATTATGCTTTGTTTTGTGTTGGCCTACCACAAAAATATCCAAGTAAAATACATTGAGGTTTGAAGTTGTGACATGGAAAAACTCAAAGGCTATTAATACTTTATACAGTGATGTTTACCATTCTATTCATGTTTTATTTTTGTTGTTCTTCCTTGTCCCCACCAGATGTTTTTCCTCAGCAGATTGAGGGTGTCAAGATGATTATCAATAAAACTTTGAGTAGCTTTTTTAAGGTGACTCTTCATTATTTATATTTACATTTTGAAACAATATTTTTATCTTTGACTAAAGTACAGAGTCTATTTCCAGGTCAGTCATACCCTCCACCTCAGTGCTGTAAGTCCTTCCTACTATCGGTTCCACGTGGAGCATCTGCAGTCTGACGACTACAGCAAGGACAAGGTTGAACCCAAATAATCGAATATCTAAATTATTACTGCTTTTCAGAGTTCCTGCTTAGTTTGGAAAAGTTTAGAAAATTATGGATTTTAGTTTAGGATTAGTGTGGAATAAAAAAACATACTAACCAAATACATTTATATTTGCAGTCTTTTATTTCAAACCTTATTAATATCTGAACTTTAAAAAATAACCAGCACAACTGGTTTGTTTTTAACACGGGTTAAATAAATGATGCACATAGAAGCATTTCATCCAATTTGATTCTGGAAAAGTATAACATTTTGACTTAGCATATCTGTAGGAACCCTTGCTTTATTAGCATAATTTTTTAGAAGCTATGGTAGTAATAAAATAAATAAATACATTTTTTTGTCTTATCCAATTTTAGGATGCCCCAGCATTGATTGGTGAAATGAACTCTTCAGGTAGTTTGAACGCTCACGCTCTCCTTCATCTCACCGAGCGCGTTCGAGCCAGAACGGTATTCCAGGTGAGTTTCCCGGTGTCTTTTGGGGTCGTTTATATCCGTTCCATTTGCAGCATCCATACAAGTCTGATCCTTCTTTAAAAACTGGTGCAGATTTTTTTTTTTTTTTTGCCAGAAGCTCAAAGCCTGAACTGTATTTCAGACCCAGCAGTCTCAGTTCGTAACGTGGCAGTTTGAAACCGAGTACAGAGGGAGCGACTTCACTGCTGCTGTGACAGTGGCCAACCCAGACATCCTCAGAGAGTCAGGTGAGAAATGGCTAAGTCGCAACTAAAAATCTAAACAATACATATGCATTCAAATGTTTGCTTGATGATGTAAAAGATAGTTTAAATGTGTCAATTCTATGTAAAACAACAATTTGCAAAGTTTGCAGCATTTTTCAAGTTTTTCATAATGTCTCTCTGGTAACTTTTTATTATATACATCTTGTGTGCAGTCATTCTGGTGGCACACTTCCTGCAAAGTGTGTCATCTAGCCTGGTGTTGGGAGGAGAACTGGTGTACCATCGAGGGCGAGCAGAGGAAGGAGGGATTCTGACTCTGGCTGGACAGTACTCAAGTGAGATGTTGTTTTTCCACTTTTATAGGCACTTTCTTACCTTTTGACATTTTATAAGTTTGAAGACAATAAAGAGAGCTATCTTTGATCAATAATTTCAGAATAAGATGCTTTCCTGTGTTCTCTTTCCTTGAAGGTGTGCCTCAGATTTTTTGTTGGATTTTTTCCCGTTAACAAATCGCCAACACGTATCGGTCAACACAAGGCCACGGATCCGCTTGCCTGCACTTTCGACTTTTGAGACTTTCTTACAGCATCATCTTACTTTGGTTTCACAAGTGAAAATTATGTGTCCAAGGCTGGTGAAAAGCTGGGATGTGATGTATTATACCTATATTTTTCAAAAGGTTTCTCTTTATTTTACTTTGTTGCCATACAGGACCAAACTGGGTTGCAACCCTTAATGCTGGCAAAGGCGGCGCCCATGCCAGCTACTATCACAGAGCCAACAAACAGGTTTGAACAATAACAGCCTGGCTGTTATGTACTCATTATTTGTGTGCAGCATGCTCAGGGAAAATTTGTTTTGCCAGATCCAAGTTGGGGTGGAGTTTGAAGCCAGCACCAGGACGCAGGAAACAACAGCCTCCTTTGGGTACCAGATGGATCTCCCAGAGGCCAACATGGTTTTTCGAGGTAGTGTAAGGTGATTTTAACTAAGGTGGCTACTGCCAAAAAAATCAGTGTATGAGGCGTCTTTTTATGGCAAATGTTCAGGTATGATCAACAGCCGGTGCATCATTGGAGGTGTGTTGGAGAAGCGTCTTACCCCGCTTCCTGCCACCCTGATTATGGGAGCCTTTGTGAACCACAGAGGTGACAAGCTGCAAGTCGGGCTGGGCGTCAACGTGGGATGACCCTCCACATGCTCAAACTGGAATTATGAAAGGAATGTCAGGACATCAATCCAGAGACCTACGTTTGAGATTTTGTTTTTAAATGCACCGACTTAAAGGCATCACCTGCACTGAAACTCTTCCTGTTGGTTTAACTCCATGTATCTCACCTTGCAAACTACCTCTTAATAACAAGGTGATGTTTTCTGATTTTGGGGAAAGCTCTGTGCCAGAGAAATGGATGCTACTTCAGAAGGCTGCATCACCCTCTGAACTTTGAAAGCTGAAAATGAAATTGTACTGTATACTTAGAGTATCAATTTTACAATGTCGGTAGTCATGAAGAAATGTATAAATATATACATAAAATAACAAAAATGTACTTCCCGTTTTAGTGGTTTACCTTGAAATTATGTATTGTTGATTGCTCTGCAAGCTGTTTCCAAAAGAAAAATTCAAAAAATTATGGTATTTTACATTTTTCACAAAGCCAGTGGTCAGGAATAAAGCTGCGAACAATAAAATCGAAAGATGGAACATTTTTGTGGCATCTATCTTTCAGGCTTTATGATTTTGCAATCACTGTCTGGCATTAAAAAGAATAAAATTACCGGCCTGAAGCTCAAATGGAATAAATACAGCTAGATTAGGTCTGTATGAATTTTTGTCAGCAGTTGATGTTAGTATAATCCCCAAAGAAACACAGAGGAGCAAATCAAATGGATCTGAGGGCATCTATGCACAAACAGATTTGTATCTTACACCTATGTTTGCCCAAAAAGGCATGTAAAAACACAAATTTTGCATTTTCAATCCTATTTGACAAATTCTAAATATCTTAAATCTGTAATGTATAATCCACTTAACAGGACTTTGGACTGGAGAACAAGATGACTGTACTTTTTTCTGACATGATTTAATAAAGATGTTATTTATGTCATAACCTTTGGTGTTCTGCTATTAAAAAATCCATCTGAGTCATACAGGAATGGTTTAGATCAAAGTGTGTTCATGTGTTGGTCTTATATATTAAAATATCAGGTCAACTAAATTAGGAATCTCTGGCAACTATTTACAATTCGGAAAAATATTTACTAAAGCGGCCACTCCAAACCTCCAGAGCAAGTAATTCATGGAGAAGAGAAAGAAATGGTCTCATTTTTTTCTGTGAGAGGCTAAAACACCTAAAACAATAATAAAAAATATATTGAATTGGTCATATGTTCAAGAAACCGATCAAAATTCGCCCTCCCCTTCACATTTATGAACCACACAGAGACACATGCTTATTTTTAGCGCTTTCTCTGAGATAATGCTTTGCATGATTCATAACAGGAAAAAAGTAATATCTCACCTCTTCTAATCTTATCCTCACCCTCTGTAATGATCATCAGTTCTTCCTACTTGAAGTGCACAATTTTAAATAGAACAATAAAGGAAACAGTTTGTTCCCTTATTCACATAAAAAAGAGGAGACTGCAGATTACAGAAAAAAAATCACATTAAATTTTAATGTTTTTATTAAAAGCTTAAAATCATTAATATACTGTACATATTTACAAACAGAAAAGTACATTCAGACATTACATTTGTAAACATTTAACTTGCTGATATTGCCAATATTGATCCGTGTCTATCATCTGTTGCCAAAAGGACAAATGAGGCTGCCTTATTTGTCCTTGAATAAAGAGGAAAAGAATCCTTTTCCTCCTTCACCCTTCACTCTCAAAGATTTGCTCCTTTGGAGTCCAACAGTGCTGTCCTTCTCCTGCTTCTCCTTCTTCTTCTTCTCCTCTTCCCTTTGCAGCACCTGTTGATTGATGATGAAGCGCATGTCCTCCTGCAGCAGGACAAAATGGTAGATTTTAGGAAATACTCATGTGAGGTCTTTGGTGTGTGTGTGTAGGTTGTGCGTGTGTGGGTGTGAAGTTTGGCATAGATGTGTAGAAGAGAGGATTAAGTAAGTGCTTTCTCATCCACTTTTTTGAATATTTTAGCATTGTATAGATAATTATTTACTTTAATCTACTAGTAGAACATGTTTGAAATAAAATCTTTACACCAACAATAAACTCACCTGCCAGGCATCCAGTTCTTCAGACAGCACCACTTTGTGTTTGATTGTGTTGAGAAGCTGCTGAGTGAGCGATTCTTTCTCCTGACGAACTTTGGCCAGTTCACTCTCCAGAGAACTGGGTAGAAAATAAAATACTATTAGCCTTTTTTTTGTTATAAATTAAAGATAATGTTTAATAAAACACTGAAGTATTTTGTGTTGCAGTATTACCTGTAGCTCTGATTTTCTCCTCCTCTGAAGGGTTTAATTTCTTCCCTGAGAAACTCAAGTTCCTTTTGCTGAGACTGCAGCTGCAAAGACAGAAAATAATATAGTTTCAGTGTTTTATTTTAAATACATCTTGGGAGTATTTATGTAAAACACAAACTACAACACACCAATTGTCGAATAGAAGAATCAATTCTTCTATTTCATTAATACAGGATGTGTATATTTTCAACAATACACACATCCTGTAATGATTCCAACTTTGTATGTTAAGATATAAAAACTTATATTGCTGTCTCAAAAACTATGCTTCCATTGAACACACATTAAAAACATTATTTAGCTCTTTTTACTGTCTTGAAGGGGGACTTTCATTTTTATTTTTTTCTGTTTTTGCTAATTGGCCCCAAATGATGCAATTTTCTCTACTCTGGTGACCTGCTGCTTTAATGAATGTTGAATTCATGTGTAGCTCTTAACATACCTCATCCTTTAATGCTTGTATTTCTTCATCTTTGGCCTGCAGTGCTGAGGAGTGAGCCAAGAGAGCCTCTGTAGCCTATAAATAACAGGAAACGTGAAGAGTGCAAAATGTTTACCCAGATTTCATCGCAATATGTTGGCATCTCTGCAAGGTTTCCAATAAAAATTAATTGTGGACACCCGTTAGTATCAGACACTTTTGACATAAGGGATGTGCACATACTCATGAGTAGAGGTTCAGAATTAGCAGACAGTTCCCAGGTTAGACAGTAAAGTTACTGTATGTGTGTATCTGTATGTACCTGTGTCTGCTGAATTTCACTGAGCAGAGACAAAGGTTGTGTATGCGTACTATCCAGGAAGCTCTCCTCTCCCAGGTTCAGATCTTTTTGTTGTAAAGAGCGATTCAAGGTGCGTAACTCAAACACAACCCCCTGCTCCTGCTCTATCTATGTTCACACACAAAATACACACACACACACAGACCATAAGAAGCAAACAGGCGAATTGTGTAGGATTTTAAAGCAAATGTGTTAGTTATTTCTGTTAGTGATGAATGGTATTATTATTAGGACAGTTGTGACTAATGCCTGAACTTCACCTCAGCTTCCTTCTCAGTCAGTTTCACATGAAGCTCTGACAGTCTGTCCCGCAGTCCGTCTCTCTCCACACGGAGCCTCTGGCTGTCCTCCTCTGAAGCTTTTAGCCGTGTCTCCATGTGCGACAGCCGCTCCTGCAATACTCTGTTCTGCGTGAATGAAGACGAGAATTGTAACTTTTCAATGAATTGAGTGGGAAGCTGTCCCTTAAACTTCTGAATATATTTAGATTTACTTTTTTCATGCATCAAATGTAGGTGAACAGAAATAATGTTTTTTATAGTTAATATTAATTAAATCATGTTTTAGTTTTATTTAAATGGAAATCTGCATCGCAATGTAAAATACCTGAATATAGCAATCTTGTACTGCAATACTGAAATAATTCACAGCAACAATGCCCTATTTGGACATATTTCATAAATAATTTGACCTTTAATTTTTTTTCTACACAAAATATCCAAAGTGCTTATTTGGGTTGGGATAAGTATTTGCCCCATTTCAGATTCCTGCTGCTTCAGGACCTGTATGATTTCCAGTATTTAGTGAAACCATGAATTCTGCCTTCGATGAGGAAACCCTGAAAAAGAATAGCTGGCCGTCAGTTTGTGACCTTAAAGTTAAGCATACTTGGGTTACACCCACTAATAGGTTCCCCTCTGAATGGTTTAAAAATAACAAACGAGGGTTTTGGGTTGACTTGGTCAAAGCCTGGACTTTATCTGATTAAGATGTTGTGGCATCACTTGAAACAGCTTGTTCATAATCTGCAGTGTAGCTGAATTCAGCAATTCAGTATAGAAGATTGGCATTCTTATAGCAGAGTAATTGACAGTCATCCAAAATGCTTCATGGCAGTCAATGCTAATGTTATTATGTTTAGGGGCAATTATTTTTTTCTTGGTATTTACTCATATTTTGTCTTGTCTTATAATAAAATTAGTTAGATAAGATGAAATCAAGAAGTCAAAAGAAGTAAAGTCATGAGAAATCTATGAGGGAGTAAAGTTTTTTCCACAGCAAAATACTTTAACAGTAATGAGAAAGATCTAATAATACCTCAGCTTGCATATTTTCTAATTGTGTGAAGCTAATATTTCGACTAAAGGATGACTCCTCCATCTCTTCTCTGAGGGTGCGGAGCTCAGTCCTCAGGGAGTGCTCCAGTGTTACAGCCTAGAAAATACGGGAGATGCAAGGCTGTGAAACCTGTTTGTCTGCATTGCGGCCAAAAGAGTTCAACAGATGTGACTCAATACACAGGTGAAAATAATCTAACCTCAGATAGTTGCTCCACCAGTCTCTGGTTGTGATTGGCCAACTGAGCCATCTGGTCGCTGTCATCTTTCTTCCGGTCTCGCCCCTCGCTGTGGTATTTCTGCAGCTCTGCCCTCAGTGCAGCTAAGTCTGCGTTGAGCTCTGACTCCTTCTGCCCTGACTCCAGTTCATTCATCTCCAGCTTCCTTTGCAGGATGTACTTCTCCTGCTGTAAAGCCTGAGACAATAAACTGCACATTAATCAACTTCATGACTTTGACAAGAAATGTATGAATACCAGCAGCAGAGCCTACAAAAGGGAGACATGCAAATCATCTGGAGTCTCCCCATAAATGCCTGAATTTTAATAGACCGTATATCTAAAATTTTATATAACTGTTTTTGAGGAAAAAAAATACTATTCAGTTTGATTTCACTGTTCCCGCTTTCAGAAATTAAAATATTGTACAAATGTAATATTTCAATCTGAGGTTTTAAGCACCTGAGTTTGTACATCGTAAAAACTTGAACAATGTTTATTATATTTGAACTTGATTTGTCCGTCTCGTTAAAGAAACAACAATTATCCATGATTGCTATTATGCTCAGCAAATTGAACTTGCCAGCCTCTCCCATGTTACATAAAAATTGAAACAGTGCTGGTGCAGGTGATGTTCTTAACAGGAAGAATGGCCCCAAATCCACGGGTAAGTTTCAGTTAAGTTTACTGCTAACAAATTGTTTGGAATTTTGTTTTTTGCATCCATGATTAAATTGTTGTTGTTTTTTTTTTGTATCAGGGCCGGCCCAAGGCATTAGCAAACTAACATTTACAGGGCCACTAACATGTTTGTGTTTTATTTAACATGTATATAATGTAAACAGCACTGCCAGAGATGCAATAAGTTTATAAGTGTGTGAATGATCTAATGATTGGGTTGCTGATTGCAGACAGTCCATGTTGTTAGCAGAACTAGAGGGCCCCAAAACAACATTTCATTTCGGTCCTCATGGAGGCTCGGGCCGGGCCTGACTTGTATTGAAGTCCTTTTAACATGATTGTTCTTACATGATTAGGCTTACCGGTATTTAAAAACAAAATAAACATTAAGGAGAGAAAAATCCAAAACAAATAACAAAATGACGCTAAAACAGTTGTTGAGTTAAATGAGCGGTGTAACTAAAATATCCTGGAAGTGCCATGAATTCATTTCAGGTGTTTGCACGGTCTATGAGTTCATGGGTGTTTGGAGCCTGTCAGCAACTGAACTAACAAGGCGACATGCAGCACCAGAAGCTAAAAACACTTAACTTTTCTGTTGAAGAAATAAGGAGAGACTTGGGCTTGGGCTGCAGGTTTCACCCCGAGCTGAAACCTGCAGCTTGGGCTATATTTAGGAATACGTGGGGTGCCAAGACTGGCCAGTTTTGCAACAGGTTCTTTATTGAATATGTAAATTACAAAACAATAATGTTTAGACACATATTTTTTTCAGAGGGTGTTCTAGGCTGGACCACACCAATTTAGTTTTCTTTTAAAAAAAAAAAAAAAACTTCCATTCTTTTTAAATAATGGTCTGCATGGATGCATTTAACAAATAAAGTTAAATACATCCATGGGTTTATGGGTCAAATAAAGTATGACCCATAACGTTTTATATATAAAAGAAAAAAAGAAATTGCAGCTAAGCTATGATAGGAAAAAAATATGATGCCTTCCCAAGATATTGTGATCTTTGCTGCACTCTAAAATCATCCTTTTGATTTGTCATTGATGGAACATACACAACAAAGGAAATAAATAATTTTACTTTCTTCTTGCATACATGTGTGACAAATCATCACAATTATACATTTCTTCAATTTTGGTATTATTTTCTGAAAAACAGACCCACAACATGAGTGTCCCACCTCCAAACTCCAAATTACATTTGATGGAGTTTTTTGGAGCAAAGTGCAGCAACATTTCTCCTTGCAATATGTGACCCAAAGAGTTCAATTTTGGTCTCATCTGACAAGAGTGAATACTTGCAGTATTTAACTAGCTTGTTGAAATGTCTGTCCATGCATCACAGAACATAGTAGACACACACCTGAAAAACTACCAAAGACTGAATACACACTTTCCAACCAAGGGATAATTCAGGATGTTTCAGACTGGGAGAGGAAGAATATCTGAAGAGAGCCCAACGATCCACAAGAACGTTTTAGCAAGAGCTACCTTAAAACCAGAAGAACCATTAACCTTCTGTTCAAGTGATGAAACATTATTCAAGCTGCAAAACTCTTAATTCTTCAGTGAAGTATTGTGCGTTTACTTGCATTGGCTATAGATTGTGAGAAAAACGACTTCTGCTTATCCAGGGTCTCTGTAACTGTGTGAATGGTGTTCGGCTTTTGGACAATATTTGGATTTCATGTAGCCTCATTAGAAACATATTTACTGAGAAAGACATCAACATGTTGAAATTTTGTTCTACAACATTTACCCAGACACAGCACCCAAACTAGTGTTGAAATGATCATTCAGTGTTTTCATAGAAGCTCAGTGGAAAAATCTTGAGCGGACATAACACCTACTGTTGCAGAAAGCTTTCATACCAGACTTATTTGTCAGCAATTGGTGGCTCAACATTGGGTAACCGCATTTCTATTTTCCTAGATGGAAAAACCCTAAGTAATGAATCTTATGATCTACGGAACAACAACTTTTTACACATTTGAAACTGACTCATATTTTGATTCATGTGGTATTTTCCTGTTTATGTTAAAGACTATAGTTATGTGCAATTATTTTTCCTTCAGCCCAGTTATCTCCTTACCTCCACCTCTTTCTCTCTCTGCTGCAGAGTTTCTGCCAGCTCCTCATTCTTCTCTAGCAAGGCCCGTCCCAGTTCTGCAGCCAGTATCAGGTCAGTCTCTATCGCTCCCCCATCATTCATGCCGTCAGGGGGGGACGAGGCTGACTGCAAAGCAAAGAGAGATACAGAAGAGGAAGAGGAGAGAGGAAAGAAGGAGTCCTCCAGGCTGGGCGAAGGAAGGCTGTTTTTCCTGGGAGTAAACATGACTGAAACGTGTAGGCTTAAGGGATTAGTTTGAAACCATCACCCTCTTGGCTTTTGGATGACTTCTCCAGAGTCAGATAGGTGAGGGATGAACTTCCATTCCTTCTCCTTTCATTTAGTTTCCCACTGTGCTCTTCAGAGGCACCAATGCTGCAATCGTTCAGAAACTCTCCTCTTCAGAGACAAATCTATAACAGCAAGATACAGACAATCTTAGAAAGGCTTAGAGTGACAAGTTGTTTTCTGGTGATATTACCTAACAACCTTAACAAGGAGGTCTTTTGTCTGACTGGTGATTTGGTTACTCTGACCGAAAATCTAGCTCCTTTATTACCATTGTTCTTTCTCCGCTCCCTAAATTCCTCAGCAAGTGCAAGCATTGTGTTTCAGGCTGTAAAGAAACTAAAGTAAAAAGTTTCTGAAACCCTCTGAACAGAAACGATTGTGAATATTACATGTTTTTTCCACACACTTTAACTAATGTGACATTGCTCTAACACAAATTTTATTCAAAACCATTTCCTTCTGAGGTCACTCTTTGACGTAACGTTCTACTTTCACCTCTGAAAGCCAATAATTTTTCCAAATTAAAGCACTTCAGAACTTATTTGTATGTCAAATTATTCAAAATTTGAAGTCAGACAAAAACCAAGTTATTCTGGCTCAGAGAAGAAGAATCAAGTCTGTCTTACCTGACGGGTTACCAGCCACCAGAAATAGTCTTCCTGTTTGGTGTTGAGTGTGCGCACATTTTGTCTGTGTGCCCGGGAGTATTTGCGCAAGAGAGGCTCAGCTGGTTTCCCTGGCAGTGGAAACATACGGTATGTAAATACAATCTAAGGGCCACACCTCCTCTGAATCACAAAGGTGTAAAGGAAACAGAGTCAGGAACAGATGAAGCAGGTGCTGTTTGGACATCTAGTGGTTGAGCAGGGGTATTAAAAGGCAGATAAAGTTTGAGAAAGTTGCTGCTTGAAAGTTCAGCAGGCTTCTATTGGAATGGAAAGGGATGAGGACACAAATAGGGGTTTGTTAACTTCAGCTCACACCCCCTCCTTCTCCTCCTGTCTTGTTTACCTGCTTGGAATGTTTCAAAGAAGTGCTCTGTTCATTTATGAGGAAGGGGGCAGGGAGAGTGTCGAAGAGAGCGAAACTGACACCCCACCTCCTCTCAAACGGGGAAAAAAGGAATAAAAAGCTGAGGACAACCCTCATCAATCAAAAAACTTTTTTTTTGTCTTAGTCTCTGTGTTTCCTGCATTCTGATATGGCTTTCAGACTGTTTTTAGCTCTCTCTGGGATGCTTTTCCTGACTGCCTGTGAAGCTGGAAAGCAGATGCCCAAACTATCAAATAAGAAACTCTGCGCTGACTCTGAATGCAGCCGTAAGTAGCAACAGCTTCTATTTCTTCCTTGCTTACTGATTATCTTATCTAACAACTGAAACAGATAAAAGATAAATGCAGAGTTTTTAAAGAAATGGAAAAAATACTGTTGCATCTTCATGGATAAAGGAGAATAATGTGGAAAGTAGGGTGCCAGAGTCTGGAGAAAGAGGGGAAAGGTACAGAATCCAATATTTGAGGAGTCATATCTGCTGGTGTTGGTCCGCTATGTTTTCTGAAGCCCAAAGACGGCTAAGAACCCACCAGGAAACTTTAGAGCACTCCATGCTTTTTTCTGCTCATAATGTTTAGGAAGGTACTGATTTTATTTTCTGTCCATTTCCATGCAACATTGATCCAGATTAACTTTTCAATAGGATCGCATTTCTGTATCAGTGACCCTTAATCATCAAAGGTAACAGTAATAAACACTTGAAATATAACCAGTGTGTCAGAAATGTACATAATATACAGATTTTACTTTTTAAATATAATTACTGCACTGACTAAACGTTTGATGATATTCTGAGCTGCACAACAATTAAAAAAACAAAAATCTTACACAGTCATTCAAGCCCCTACAAATCCTAATTCATGTCTTACACAGATCCGATCCTCATAGCCCAGGCGCTTCAGGACTATTACCCTGGAGACTGCAGGTTCATCCCCATCCGACAGGGGCAGCTCGTCTATGTTTATGCAATGCTGAAAGACAGAGGGAATCTCTTCTGGGCTGGCAGTGTGAGTAAAGAAGAATAATATCAGAAAAAATAATTATGACCATAATACACAGTGCCTTGCAAAATTAATCATACCTCTGGAATGTCACAAACATTGCAGAATTTTATTGTGTGACTGATCAATATATAATACCACATCATCATAAATTTACTTTCTTTAAAAAGTCGTTGGTAAGTGAATAAAGTCAATCTATGTGTAATTTAATCTCAGCTGTGAAGGCCTTAGATGTTTGTTAGAAAACATTGAAGAACAATCAATATTATGAGGCTTATGGTAGTCTGTAGCACACACAACACAAGCCTGCCAGTAACTTTGAAACCAAATAAATGCCTTATTTGTAGTAAGATTTAAGCTTTAAGTCCAGTGAACAAAACCTAATTTTTGCTTCAATCCTTTAAAAAAATGTCATGTGTAAGGTAATCAAACCTGCTGGGTGTGAAGATAACTTGAAATAGAAAAAGGCTTCATTCTGAAATTTAGAATCTGGTAGATAAATAAAAAATACCACAAATATTTTTTTTTCTTTGCTACTTTTGAATGATCCAGTCACAGTGTACAGATGTAACAGGTTCAACTTATTCAGCCTCGGGGCCTGCCATCAGTTACAGTAGCCAAGAACAGCAAAGCAAATATTGGCTGAAAATATCTTTCTACTCAAGCCTTGAATGTTTTAAGTAAATACATGCATGTTCCAGGAGGAATAAATCAATGTAGCAACTTCCATAGTAAACAAGAAAAAGTTTCTGGTAATAGTATAATGGATTATGTTGTACTCATTTTAAAAGGCACATCTGCCACAAACCATGTAACTCCAAACTGTAAGTAAAGACTATAAAATAAAGTCACAATAATCAACAATAGATTTTAGGTGTGTGAACTATGTCCTGTTATTCTACTGCATTAAAATGTCTCTGAAGATGGTGTTGTTCAGTCATCTTGAAGTTTACTAAGATATAGTAAAAAAGATGAAGAAGCTCTAATCTAGATATTTTACTACTGCAGGTACAAAATACATATTATGGAGAACAAGAGGCTCATATTGGTCACTTCCCTAGCAGCGTTGTGGAGGAAACACATGCTCTCATGCCAGCAACCACTGAAGTCAAAACTACTGTGAGTGAACCAACAGTTCTGTGCATATTTACAAAGAAGTTGAACTATTATTAAATTATTTATATTTTATTCTTCTATTTTCACTGCTTTCATTTTTTTTATCCAGAACTGGGATTTCTACTGCAACTGATGTTGAATGGACACACAGAGAAAACAAGAATAGGGAACAGCTTTCCTTAACACACAATTATGGTATAATCCATGTTAGCTCATCTCTGAAAATATCTTTAAAATTCATTAAATGATTTATGGGTGTCAGAAATTGCATTCTGATAACCTTGTCAAATAGATTATTGATTTCAAGGTAGAGTTATTTTCCGCTTCCTGTTATATATCAAACTTGGGCTCTTCTTTCATGTTTATCTATGTTCTTGTTATTTGGTATTTAAGTGAGATTTACTTTACACAACATGACTTAACAGAATTTAATCAGATTTTCTGTCAAAATTAAATAAAAAAATATATTGCAATTATCTGTATTTAAACATGTAACCAGTTTTATGTTAAATTATTTAAAAGATAGTTCTTCTGCATATGCTATCTATGATACTTTGGCTTTTCACACTTTCAGTTTAACTGATAATAAACATTTCAACAAAAACTGTAAAAATGTGCCCTTTTTAGGTTGAGCTTAGCAAGAAATTTCACCTGGATTTACTGCCTATTATTTATTTTTAAATAAATATATATATTTTTGTTTAGTTTTAACTGTGTTATGCTTAGAGATACAGAATATACAGGATACTTGGATTTAAATAACTTTTTGAAGACAAGGTCAACTTTTACTATCTGGAAGTCATTGTGTTTTTTTGTTTTGATTGTGTAATCATTTGTAAAACAACAATAAAATGTTTGCCACATCTTTGAGGTTGGTTTATTGATTTGAATTTTAAAAATTGCTTTTTAATTGTCATGAATGTTTTGGGGCCTAAACAATAACATGACTTGTCTTTTCAACCTTTGTTGTCGTGTGAAATTATACTCTTCACAGAATAAAGAAAAAAAAATGACAACACAAATTAGAGTTTCAATATTTATTCTAAATATGGTTTTCTGTGTTAATGTGCTAGAGGCTATAGCCAGTTTAACAGTAATAGTGAAGCGTTGGGTTTACAAGTAAAAATCCACTCACTGTCAAAAACAGTACATATAGATAAGATATCTGAAGAAAAAAAGTGGCTCTTGTGCTCATCCTTTACACTGCGACCTGCACCTGTCATTTTTCATCTGCTGCTTTTTCCACTCCATACAGTCTTGGACCTAAATCCTCCACTGGCATTTTGAATTAACAAAAAAGGCAATCAAATGCTCCTTTGATCCTGTATCTCTTCACTTACAGAAACCAGCACCATAACCCACTGAAAAGAGAGCACAGCTGGCATTTTGTTAATAAGTCTGACAATGTTAGTGTTAGACAAGAACTTTTTAAGCTGTCTAGGCTTTTCTCCTCCACCCAACGTTTTAGAGTTTGGTCTAAATGCAAAGCTTTCTCAGGATGTGTCTCATATTCACACACTAGGAAAAAGGAAAGAAATACATTTGGTAATTTTAGATCAATGCATGGCTATAATTTGTCAAGGATATCCCTATTCTCTGGAACTTAATATTGTAATGTTAGATGTTTATATAGGGTCCAATTTTTTCCAGAGGTTACTTTGTTCTAAATCCATCAGTGATTGTAAGTTGGAAGCTAGCAGGTTTTGTTTGTTTTTTTCCAACTTGCCTGACCTATTATGTTAACCAAAATGCCAACATATAAACAAGTAGTGGTGTTTACTTAATCAGTATCAGGGCTGTCAGGATACTCTACATTTTTTGTTTCTGTGAGCCATCTTCAAATGAGATGGGAATGTTGCGGTCTGGCCCAAGACATGGCCGAGGCACCGTGATTGTTAGCACACCATCAGATGACAGATTGGAGGTGATGTCGGCCCCTAACACGCCAGATGGAAGCCTGTACTTCCTCAGAAACTCTCTTGACACAAAGCCGTGATCATCCTGAAAGCAGAATTAGTCAGAGTGTTAGAAAAGTTGCAGTATGTAGTTTCTGCAGATCTCTGGAATCTCTCCTGACCTGTCTGTCCTCGTGCTTAGCATGCACTGTGATGAACTCGTCACTAACATTGACGGACAGCTCGTCAGGGGAGAAATGCTTCACATCCAGATAAATAACAAAGCGGTCCTTTTCCATCCGCATCTGTGCAGAAATTTGTTAGAAGTAACAAGATGCTGTTTTTCTTCTCAGTGCAATTTCATATCAGTAGAAAGTTAATTGTGTTTCTGACTTCAGCTTAATCACTTAGAACTCTGATTTAAACAACAAATCTCACAAATGTGATTGTGAAACACTAAGGCTTGAAGTACCATCAAAAGGTGAACCAAACAGCACTTTACCTCACTGTGTCCATTTTCTGGCCAGTTGAACCAGCGCATAAATGAAGGTCGCATCCAGGGGAAGGACCAGGAGAAAGGCCATACCAGTGGCCAGTCAGCAAGAGGTTCTGCCAAGGAGAGGTCAGACAACCGGCTTGGGAAGGTACGGCGGTACCAAGGGTACTGAATGGGAATATCCATTGTGGAAGTCAGAGAAGGTTTTAAGCTCAGAGCTGGTCTAACTTGGTTTAAGATGGGTGCAACTCTCCAGTCCTACACTGAATTTATAGGCCTTCCCCTCCCAACCCATCCAAGCTTCCCTAACCTCCCATGCCATCACTGGCAGTGAAACTGTGCCAACAGGCTGATCTCTCTGGAACAATGATGTCAGCTGTTTGTCCCTTCATCCCCCTGACTGTTTCCTCTGTCTGACTGTTGTCTCACACTCTCCCCCCGACACCATGTTTCTCTCGCTCAGTCATGACAGGACACTGGCTGGGAATATTGCTGATACCTCCAAGCTTATGCCCCAGGAAATACCGCTGCCCAGTGTTTGAGAGTTTGTTTGCCGTATAGCTTACAGAGCTTTAGCCAGTGGTGCACCATGTGCCAAAAGCTTAGATCTATGTGTGGAGTGGATGTGATGTTGAATGGAAACTGATGAGTTTGTATGGGACAGCATTAGGTGAGACTTTATCTGCGTAAAGTTTTGCCATGAGCTCAGATTTTAAAAATTGCTTTCCTATTGGTTGTTCCAAATAAAAGTTATTTTTCTTCTTACACATTTCTTCTATTTTAGCTTGTTTGTCTGCTTAAATGTTTCTAATCAAAAAGAGAAAAAAATAAATAAATAACACAGTGATCCCTATAGACAGCAAAGTTTTTAAATTATTGGTTTATTTATTAATGGAAAGCAAGCTATCCAAACATACCTGGCCTTGTGTGAAAAAGTTATGGAACCAAGCTAATACTATCCCTTAACCCATAAATAGTTGTGCCGCCCCTGGCAGCAAGTGAGGTTTTTTTTACATCTGTGCTGAGTAATTTTGACCCAATCGGCCACATTGGAAAGTTGTTTTTCTGTGTATTAGAGATTATAAGATTGCTGAGCTATCTTTTAATCTGTGTATTTTAAATTAATAGTCTAAATTTATCAACACATTTTAATCATAGTATCATAATCCTTTTTAATCCTTTTTGGATTGACAACATAAACTGTCAATCCAATACGGGTATATTGGGTAATATTATCCAACGCTTTTTTATCAAAACATTTCATGACCCACTCTGGGCGTAAAATGTAATTAATAAATAAATCACATTACATTTACATGTAATTAATTGACCACATATTACATTAGGAGTTTGTTTAAAATTAATTAATTAGTAGAAAGACAAAAAACAGTTTCGGTTATTCAACTTCCGGTCTACCAATGGTTGCCATAGCGACGTGCCTAACATTGCTGCCGCGAGAAGGAGTTTGCTCAAAATTTGTTCACAGCTGCTTCAAATGCTTTTCTATCTACAGAAATGGACTTGCCGGCTATATTTTATGGCGAACTGGACCGGAAAAATCCCGTCCTTAAATGTTTTAGACGTGAAACGGAATCATTTTTAACGCTTATGAAACAAGTCACGACGACGACGAAGCGCGACAACAACTCTTATGCTAAAGGGTAAGAAAGTGGTAAAGTATGGTGACGTTACGCACCTGATTTTCTCGTCATTTACGTTTATTCACAAAAAAACTGTTAATGTTATTTCGCTAACATTTAACATAATTACTTTTTTTTTTCTTCTCCAAAGCAGTGCTACACTTGCAGAGGATCCTCTTTTCTTTGTCAGATTCTCAAGACACATTTTAACATACTTTTGTTTTTAGGATTGAATTACTTATGAAAATACGGAAAGAGTACAAACATCGAATACCAGAGATGTTTTACCTGGAACACGTGTTGCAGGTTGCAGATGCCCTTTGTGAATATAAGGTACCTTAATAAATAACAGTTATTTATGCTGTAATCTTGCTGCTGTTTTGCACCGTCTTCAATATCATTGTTGCTTCATAATGTTGTTAGTCAACAGGCTGGTATTGGGATCACAGACCATTTTAAGTGTGCATGATATTGCACACCAAACATGTGTAGATTAACAGAAACATATTGTCTCATGCAAAACTATTTGAAGCTGTGCCTCTGGCACTCCAGATTTTACTCTTACTCTCTTTATTTCTAGCTGTACCAACTGGCTCTGTGGCAGGGCTACAGTCTCAGCCTGCTGCAGTTGAGCTCAGTGCAAATAACTGACATTACAGATGTGGACCACTTTATGGCTTGCTTTTTCCCTGAAGGATTTGAACTGGAACAAAGCACCTTTACAATAAAGGTACACAGACAAATGCATTTTTAGACAAATACACAAATATACAAGTACAAAATATTAACAAGTGTGTATTTTTCTGTGCACCCAGACGCGTGCAATGTTTGGTTGTGCCATATGTATCTTTGAGGAAGAGAAAAAGCACAGCATCCTCAGCCAGAAGGGACTCTCTATACTGCTGAAAGTGCTGAACTTCATTAGGATCATGATGCAGGCATTCCAGCAGCATGAACATCTCTCCTGGCTCATATATAATGGTTTGTAAAGTCAACTAGTTATCTGGTTTCAGCTTTGAAGAAAAGATAAATTAATAAGTTGCCAAAATATTTTTGTCTTTAAAACATCAGATAATAGTAATAAATATTACTATTAGATAATATTACATAAATATGCATAACTTTTAGGACTTTAAATCAACAAAAAATAGTGTTAAAGGATCATAATAATTTTTTTTTTATTTTCTACGTTTTACTGAAGACATCTATGTGTTATATGGTATGTCTCTACCAGATCTGCCTTTGTAGAGAGGTTCTTTTGGCCATTTTTTTTCTTGCTAAATAAGCAAGCTCCTCCTGTTACCCTAGATTGATTCTGTAAATATTGCTTCGCCTGTCATTTTGGTAGATTTGCATTTATATCATGATTTTTCCATTTTGTATGATGGATTCAACAGTGTTTGTAAGATATCTAAATCTTTCTTATTGTTTTCTAACCTAACCCTGCTTTAAAACTCTCTGTAGCTTTTACATTAACCTGCCTATTGTGTTCTTTGGTTTTCACTATATATACAAATACACATCACACTTGTCAGATTTTCTTTTAATTTGTAAAATTGTTTGAAAATCATGTCAATAATTTAAATAATAATGTGTGTTATTACAGCACACATTTGTGCTTTATTACAGCACACATTTGTGCTGTAATAAAGCAGCACCCCTTTGTGTTGCTCTATTACGTGAAATATGCAAAACTATTTTGCAGATTGTTTCAGAATTATTTACATGCTCTATAATAATTACTTTCTCATCTATCCTAGGTTCATTGTACATTTACAACATCTGCCGTTACCTGATGACTATGAATTGCAGTGAGCAGGTGCTTTTACATTTATAGACTGATTTGATCTGATCTGACTGATCTGATCTGATTTCATAGATGCTCAGCACAGATATGATAAAATGGATGTTGGTAGGAAATAACTTGAGAGACCAGATGTAAATTACAATAAAACCTATAGTATAATATTGAAATTATAATTGAAAAGGTCTGCAAAAATAATTAAGCTGCTACCAACTTATTTTCTTTAACATCTGCAGCATGCATATAAATGCATCCCTTTTTATGACTCCTAACAGGACTATTTATGCTCCTATTCAGGTTCTGGAGTACCTTTTGTGGGCGAGTATCAGTATGGAGCTGTCCATCCCTTTGATGACACCCAGATATCTACCACTTATTGTCGCACTCTACTGTTCAGTCTGCCAGTGTTACTATGACAACCAGGCTGAAGTGCAAGCAGAGGTGAAAGACGTTTGCACCTTTTTATGAATGTTTTTATGTGAAAAACATTCACATAAAACATCTACTCATGAATTGATCTTAAATACGTTATCTTTACAATTTACTCCTTATAGTACATTATATTCAAATTCAGAAATACTTTATTGATCCCAAGGTGAAATGAAAAAAAAAAAAAAAAACATAATTTTAAAATTAACTTTTGGTTAGAAATTTAGGTAAGATTATAGAAGTGTGCCTGGAAGCATAATCCTCCCTTTTTACAAATCTATTATTTTTA
The DNA here is from genome assembly GCA_010277075.1 of Poeciliopsis retropinna. NCBI lineage: Eukaryota > Metazoa > Chordata > Actinopteri > Cyprinodontiformes > Poeciliidae > Poeciliopsis > Poeciliopsis retropinna. Next base: position 7,702,728 of record VMRM01000024.1, on the reverse strand, counting down.
CTGGTTTCAGGATTTTGCTAAGAGAGCTCTTCAAAAAATATCTGAAATGGCTAGCCAGGAAGATGAGGCTGAATGCACTAATGCATTAACTCAGAAAGCTTACAGAACAGCTTCTGTGAAGGTAAGCAGACTATGATTTATAGTGCAGTGAATCAATGTTTGGTCCCTTCAAGTTTCCTTATGTTTCAGCATTTTTGGCTTACTTAAATGTTTCAAATAATCAGGCAAAGTGCAGTATTTTTCCATCAATTGAGTGAAATTTTAGCTCACTTATCTTCAGAGAGTTGGTTTAATTCAGCCATTTTTCACATCTTCCCCATTTGTCGACAACAAATCTCACAATAGTGAAGTCTTCAAACTTTACAAATGGCATTGTAACCTCTGTTAAAGTCAGACTAATATTTTTGAAATTTCTAATATCAGGGTATGTGTTGCTTTTGAGATCTTTTATTCCAATTCATGTTGTCAAACAGGTTCTATTTAAGTAATTTTTTTGATTATTTGATTCTGGCTGTGATCAGATCATATTCAGTAAACTACATTTGGTATGCTATGGTGAATATTACTGAAATGTTTATTTCAGTAACTCAATTCACTGACTAGAACACATTTGTAGCTTTCATATTGTTTTCTAACCTAACCCTGCTTTAAAACTCTCTGTAGCTTTTACATTAACTTGTCTATTGTGTTTTTTGGTTTTCACTATAAATACAATTGCACATCACATTTGTCATATTTTCTTTTAATTTGTTAAATTGATTGAAAATCATATGTCAATTACCTTCTGTTTTACAATGATTCACCCCTTTGTGCTGCTTTATTACATAAAATAGATTTGATAGATTGATTACACTCAAATTGCTTTTAAGTTTTTATTTCTCTTAATTATGATATTTTTTTTGCATTTAACATTAGAATATTACATGAAACTAATACAGTTTTAAAAAATGTTAGCTTCATGAAAATTATGTTTAATACCTGCTTAAAGTTTGTTTGTTTGTTTTTTAAGAAAGGTGCTTTTCATCTGACTAATGAGCCTCCGAACAAATATTATAATTGAATGATTATATGAAAAAGTATGTGGAAGAAATGTTTAATGAGTTAATGTTGTTTTAAATATATAGCAATGCTGTTATTGTGTTGAAATTTTACACAGAAAAGACACTTATACAAGCTTGAGTCATGCAGTTTAAATTAATACTATTTTCTTTTTTTCCCACATTTAGCTTGGTGTTCTGGTGTTCAAGCGGACAGTCTTTGAAAACAGAAAACTTAAAACCACGCTAAGAACCAAAAACAAAAGCACCCTCAAAGAGATCCCCAATGTAATATCATGTATATGAACATTGTGATATCAACCAAAATGTTAAACCTAATCTTTGAGTGAAATATAGCACTTCTTGAGCTACAGTACTTTGCTAACAGTCATATTTCTTGCAAGTCTTCTAAGGCTTTTTAATTTTATAAAATGTTTGCCATTATGTCAAGCTGTTATTAAGTACTTCTTTTGTTGGATTTTAAATGTTTTAGTTGCAGAGCTCTATGCAGAAATTTTTGTATAACTTCTGCACTGGACAAAACACAGCCAGTAAAGTCTGCCTCTCCCCCAGATCCCATGGCCTCGGACCCCAACAGAGCAGATCCTGGTTAACCAGTTTGACTGCACTGCAGGACAATTTTTAGCCATTTCAGAGGCACTTTGGGAAAGCCACACACGTCCACTGGAAATAAAGCTACCCGAAGAGCCAGAGCTGCTTGAGATGATCATTGAGCTCCTCTCTGCTGGCATGAGTATTTTGTCTGGTTAGTGCAACAAATACGCCAACCTACTACATTTTAAACAGTAATGTAATGAAATCTGGAGGTCTTGTAAAATATATACATGATAAACTTGTATTGTGAAAGTGTGAAGGCCTCACTGGGAAATGACTTTTTTCATGTTAATGTTTGCTAAGGAGGCACAAGTACCAGTGAACAAAAGTCTGACGATCACCAGTGTTTTTGTCCTAACGTACTGACAACAGAATCCACTCAAGTGGATCTAGCAACAGAAGGTAAGTCTGCATCACCAAGTGTATTTCTTGATCCAGTGTAAGCATAAGATACCAAGGAATACCAAGGTTTTAAAAATGTTCATATTGAAAAAGTGAAAATGTAAGGTTCTTCTAATGACATTCCAAAGAATTTACCTGAAGGTACCTGGCAGCTGGGAAAAAGGCCTGATATGGATTTTAAGAGAAATTAGAGTTCAGTCAGCTTTCCATATCTTATTAAAATTTGAACCGAGTTGAATGAATGACACTTAAATTAATATAACCACCCACATTTGCTTCTAGTCTTTCACAATCACAATATTGCAGATACTGATTGCAGTCAGAGTCTACAATATTATAGTTATTTGCAATGATGATCTTATTTTTCATATTTAATTTTTTTCATTTTTTAAATATATAACTAAGTACTGATAGATATTTGCCCTCTTTCCAAAGGAAAATTTTCACCCAAAGTTTAGCTTTTTTACCCATAGTTTAACTAAAGCAACTATACTAACTATAAACTCTGTAACTAATAGTTAGAATCAAGAGATGTGAAATTTTGTTTCTCCAGGTGAGAATAAAATACAGATTACGTCTGCAGTGAGATTCATCAAACTGTTGTTTAAGTACAAGCAGCCAGAAGCATTCTCAGAACTCACCAAGGAGATGCTGCATATTTTGTCTGTAAGTTCCTCTGGAGATATTTGTTGTTATCTATATTGATATGAATGCATCACAAAACATTTTGAGTTTTTCCTTTTTCCTTCTTGTGTTCTGTAGCCATTTTTATAGAAGGTGTTCTGCTTTGAAGTAAAAAAGAAAACTATTTAGGAAGAAAATAACTCAAACCAATGTCAATGTTTATTCCTTAAAGAAATAAAAAAGGACCTTCATTTAGATCCTGTTCTGTGTTTTCAAATGAGTTTGTGTGCATAACTTCTCTCTCTGCATCAGGGTGTGGAAGGTACGCCTTTCAGAAAGGCAGAACGTGAGCTCACCTTACTCTACAGTTACAGCAACCTGCTGTACTCTCAGAGAGAGAATACTAAAGAGGACAAAAGAGATGGTAACAATAAAGCTATTATAGAGGTCATCAGCCTTTTTGATCATTTATGGCTATAAATGCATTATTGTTTACATTACTTTAATACTCATTAAGGAGAATTTGTTTAAAATTTATTTAAGAATAATAAATTTTGTTGAGCAATATTGAACTATAATATTGACTAGAAACCTTACAGTGGAAAAGGCATTAGTCAATTAGAGTTTTTAGAAACAAATAACTAAATCCTCCCCCACACATTGCTTAGCACTACCAGTTAGAATAGATAAGAAAGTAAAAATCAGCTTTTATAAAAAAAATGGAATAGCAGTGAAATACAGAATACAGTGTAGCTAAATCTAAAACCAATAAAATAAAAATGTTAGAAAAATAAAATGCATAACATGCTACAGATTTTTGCAGCAGTTGAAATATGTATAGCTTTTTTTCTTTGTTTCAAAAAAAACAGCTGTTAGATGATCTGATGTATTTCTGTTTTTAGTTGTCCTGTTTATATCACGGTAACGTGAAACCATGCTATTTTTACTCAAGGTTATACTTACAAAATGTTGTCATGTATGTACTCTGGATTGTTAATCATGACCTTCATTGGTTTTACACCTACTATTGCATTAAAATATGGTTATTTTTTGTTTCTATTTTTCCTCACAATTTTTTACAGACAGGCAAAAATTCTTTTCCGCCGTGAGCGATGAGCTTCTTGGCTTGGTTGACAACCTGCATTTGACTGTTGTTGGCCCTGATCCTGTAAGTTTCCATGTTGTGTGTTTAATTTATTGTTGATTTGGATGTTTTTAGACACCAGAGTGAAGAAGTACTCAGAGGATGGATTTTTAGAATTACATGTTACGGCTATCCTGTCTGCATTTTTTTCTGCAGGAACTGCAGCCTAATCCAGATCTTGTTTTTGATATTTTGGTATTTCTTTGGAAAAGACTAAAAAATATCATGCAAAGTCATTACCTGGAAATTCAAGACTCTTTTAATGATCAACAGAAGCTACAGTGTTATGACAAGGTTTGTTTTCTCTAGGAAATATTGCTTAAAAAGCCAAGTTTATATGTAAAGGAAGTAAATTGATAATTTTGACATTGTAGAAAAGGGAGGATCCACTGGTCTGCTTTTCTGTTTTTATGTTTCTTGTGAACATGTTGACAGTTGCTGTGGTGTCTCTCTGTGCTGTGTGACGTGGCCATTTTCTGTGAGATGGCCAATATCGACTGCATTATGGTGGCAGAGATGATCCACATGTTTGGTGAACATGTGGAGAGAGTACTTGGCCGTATTAATCAAGCAGAGGGATCAGGTGAGAAATGCCTCTGTGTCTTTCTTCATTTAGAGCCACTTAAACACAGGAACATGTAATGTCTTACAGACTCTGACTGAGTTATTTTTTTTATTGTTTTATGGCAGTTTGTGGAAGATCTGAGGACATGAAGCAAAGCTCCTTTTCTCTTCTTAAGGTTTGTGAAGATTTTTGCAGTGTCTGTTTTCTTCAGGAACTGCACCGCACTTTGCCTAGCCATTGCATTCCTGCGCTTGATTTAAATTCTGCTTACAGTACAATCTGGGCTTTCTCCCATTCTCTTGGATTCCTGGTGGCTCATTTTGCAACACTGACAAAAATTTTGTTGTTTCCATGTTTTTATCATCTTTATCAGGAGCGATGTTGTGATGATTTCCTGTAGGCAGAGTTTTTGACAGAGACCCAATTTCAATCCATCAAATTTCTTTTAAGTCATATTTGAGATATATATATAATTTTTATGACAACTGAAGGCGACATAGTTACTTTATTTTGCTGTAAAATAACACGACAATAGCATGACAAATATAAAATACATAATACTTTCCCTTTAAAATTTCTGACACACCATGTGAATTATACGTTGGCTAGAAAATTCCATTTTTATCTGACAGAACCATAGCATCTCCTTTTACATGTTTGCTGTATTTACAGTAAGATCAAATTACAGACAGGTGGTTTCTATTTAGTAAATAGTCAACTTCCAAACCAAGTGGTTATGATCATTTTTGAATACTCTTATTTTATTTCCTCTAAACATAATTTTCTTTGTGTTTGTACAGCACATAAAATATCAATAAAATACATTAAAGTTCTACTTTTACAGGGATCAGACACAAATCTACTAAAGAAGGTGTGTGAAGTGACAAAGAAGGGTCTTGATGCTTTGTCAAACGGTGTCTCTGCACTGATTCCACAAGATTGCTCAGCCATCACTGACACTGCCTGCATGCAGGTAAGCAGGTGATCTTTCTTATAATGCAAAGTTACATAAAGCTTTTACTTCTTAATGCATGATTTCCAATTGAATTGTGAAAATTCAATAAAGAAATCCTTTTTTTCTGCTAGAAATGTAAGTCCCTTCATCCCTGTAGTCCATCCTTTACACCAGCTGAAGAGCAAAATGGAACAGATAAAATCACTATAAGGGTTGAAGAAGAAAAGGAAACTAAGGGAGAGTCAAAAACTGAAGGCCATCAGGACCCAGAGTCCAAAAATTTGTTTATGCTGGCCAAGGATTTTCATCTAGGGCTGGATATTATCTACCACAAGGCTTCTGTCAAACTACTGCTGCTAAATGAAGGTTTGAATTGCTGCTTTAATACAGTATATATAGTTCTCATTACCATAAGCTAAAATGTCTCTATCCTTTAAATGTTAATAATGTGAACATTCAAAAATAAAGGATTTTGCTGAAGCTTTGTTTTTTTTTTCAGTGAAAGAGTCTGATCTGCTGCATCGGATCAAGAAGAATAAACTGTCCAAAGCTCTTTTAATGATGCAGAAAGCATTAGCGGAGCACAGTAAAAGGGAGCCAGATGAAAGCAGCAAGATCAGAAGTCTCCTAGAGGTTAAACATTTATACTTAACATGGTTTATATAGTCTCACACATGCATATAATTGTAAAACTCATTTTTCATTTAAAATGTACATTTGTTTTGTGGAACATTTGTTCTGTGCCTTTTAATTTACAGTTGCATAAATTACACATTTATCTGAACATTTCATAGAAATGCCTTCTGCGAATTATTTTGTGTGTTGAAACTTATTAAGTTTCAACACACAAATTATCAGTTAAGAATCAGTTTGTTTTATCTTTGAAGTTAAACAAATCAAATGAAACTAGTCATATTCAATAAATTATATAATACTGAAAGACTATTTCAGTGACTCAATTCAGTAAGTGAAACATGATATTAATTAACTAAACACAAACTTATGTTTTCAAATCTTGATTTCTGTAAATTATGATCATTTTTCAACCTACAGCCTTTTAAAGTTGGAATATTGAATCAGCACATTTCTGTCTGAAAAAAACCCCATTTTAATTCACAAATATGGGCTTCATTGAACATATGTTTAATTCCTGCTTAAGGTTGTTATTTTTAAAAGGTACATTTAATCTGGCAACCGAGCTCCATCAAAACTCCTCTAATTTAGTGAACATGACTTAATGTGTTACAAGAAAACAAACAGACATTTTTTGCTCTATGTGGCAAATATTATGAAAATATACAGCAATGTAGTTGCCATTAAAAAGATGCAAGGGGCATTTATGTAAAATCTAGACACATTCCATACAGTTAAAATGAATACATTTTTCTTTTCATATTTAGCTTGATATTTTGATGATGACAGAAACAAACGTTATTCAATAATGTATAATAGGTATTCAACTAGGGTATTCATGTACTCTCTTTAGGAAGCTCTCGTCCTGGTAGAAAAAGCAGAGCTGGAGGAGGTGAAAACATATATGGCCACTGTTGGGAATGTCAACGAAAAAAAGCACAAAACAGAACATGATGAAGGTGAAAAAGCTCCACCTCCACCGATGCTAATCTCACGAACTGACCATTCCATTACTTTTGCTCCTGCTGAGTATGACTTGAAAAAACGGGTGAGATTTTCTTATACTGAGCTAATTTTTCCACACAATATATGTTTTTCTATCCCTTATAATTTCCCTTTCTTTAGGTGAGCTGGTATCAGCTTTGTGGGCGAACAGTCCAGGGTGTCATCTCTAAAGTCCGCCTTGGTGAATGCAATTTACCAGGAACTGGGAATATGGTACTGTTTAGTTTTGAAAGGCACACTGCTTGAAATTACCAATACTTTTATCTATATAATTCATTCAGCACTTCAATTTATGTTGTAGGTGCCAGTGGTTTCTGGTGAGTGTTTGCTCAGGGTAGAGGGTCTGCAGTCCAACCAGAAGTATGTGTTTGCTGTAGCAGCCTATGACAGCAAGGGGCAGCTGGTGGGCAACTCTATAGGAGATACAACATTACCGGTGCTGGCATGCTTGCCCACCCCAGTGCTTTCCACATGGGCTCACTTGGCTCAGGTAAATTACGTACACAAACAAACTTTACCAAGGAGACAAAGAAACGTAAGCCAGAAATGGACATGTTCATGTAGCTTTGTTGCCTTCTCTCCCAGGTGGCATTTGAAACAGGGCAGTATGCTGTAGCTAAAAGAGCCTGCAGGAAACTGTGGCGTCAATACATAGATCCAGACTGTTCATCCAACAGCAATCACAACAGATTTGCTTCCAGTGGGTGAGGATGAAAACATACATAGTTCACCTTTTCTCAATTTAGCCTTTTTTTAAATTTTAATGAACTTGTTAAAATTTCCCAATTTCAAGGCTGCACAAGGACACCCTGCAGCACTCCTCTCCTCACATTTGCAAGATGTTCCTGAATTCCATTTTTACTGAGACAGAAATCAACATTCAACAGGCGTCTCTCCATTGGGATACATGTGGTGACAGAGGACTGCTTATCTGGGAACAGGTACATATGTCCAGGTCCTCTAGCACAAAGGCTAGAGGACTATGTCTTAGTCCTCTAGCCTCATGTGGAAAACATGATGTCTATTGCTGGTATTAGTGATACTGAGGATAATAGCTCACACAAATAATTGCATTTATTTATGTGTATAAAGGAAGCCAGATTAGCAGAGACTGAGCGGATGATGTTGGCTATGGATCTGGCGATATATTTGAATGATGGTGGGGCTTCATTACGAGCTGTAGTTACCTGCTACAGGCTGCTAGCTCCTCTGATCTACCATCAGATTGCTTGCGATCCTGTGGTGCAAGTATGCAAAATGATCTGAAATTATATGTACATTTAAAATAATTTTAAAATTTACAACTGTGTGTCTGTTTGAATTCCCAGGTGCTATTAAAATGTTTAGTGGTTTTGGAGGATAATTCATCCCTTATGAAGCAAAAATGGACCGGAAACTCCTCAGAGTTCCTTTTGCACATGGTTTCCTGCATCACCTACTACCTGTCAATGGTTTGTTTATGTGCAGTTCTGTGTGGTGTACTCTTAACTCTAACCTAGTTTAGCGTGACACACCTACAGGTGAAGCTTGTCAGCCTAAATAAGGCAGCTTGCGCCGTAACATTGTGGTACATTTATTGCTGCAGGATATTTGAGCACCAGTCAGAGGACAGCTGTTGTTTTATTTCCCAGTCTAAACAGTCCAAAATGTAAGGGATCTCCCATTTTTCTTAATACACATCATGAGTTAAGTTAAATAACTGCCTGTAGTGAAAACAAAACATCTTCAAAAAGCTTTCCTTCCTGAGTTTTCTTTGGTGGTTTTGATATCCCTTCCATGCTTTTATCTTCTCACATCTGCTGACTGCACAATGTCTGAGATGATACATTTAATGGCAATAAAAAAAAAAAAAATGTTAACGTAAATAAAATTTTAATGGTAATTTTACTTTTAACTATCTATACTAATAAAATACTGTACTCCCATGGTAATCATCTAAACAATTACGTGTAAACACATTTTGTAAGCTAAAAGGAAAGGAGGAAAACAACATGTTTGTGTCACAACAAGAACATAGAAGTGTAGTGCATAGAATGCGCCCGTTCATATGATCTCTTTCTTATTCAATTAGATTTGCAGCTTGAAACCAGGCAGTTTTTTCAACACATTTTACTGAAGATATAACATACATGCCATATTAACCCATTTAACAATGCACCTTATCAAAGATTACTTACTTCCTGAGTTAACTGTTGAGATTACTTTTATCTTCATCAACAACAAAGTTTATGTTTTACTGTCTTGCACTCACAGGCACTGCAAACATTCAGAAAATATGAGTCGGCTGCTTCTGTGTTTGATTGTGGGCGGAGTCTGGTTCAGGACGTCTTTGATGCACATTTTAAATTTGGCAAACTAAATCTTCAAGTTGGGAATGTAAGACAAGACACATACTGAATCTGTTTTATTATTTATCATAATACTTAGAGTAATGTGTGTATGTATGTATAAAAATGTGGTTTATGAACAGTTAAGCTTTTATGTATATATGTGTAGGATAAAGCAGCAGTTACAGCTGCATCTGAGAGCCAAAGAAAGATGAGCCAGCTGATAAAAGCACTGCATGTGAACAGCATAAGATGCATTTCATACGAGGAAGATCTTAACAAAGGACATGGTAATAACAAAAATTGGCTTTTGAAGAGTATATATTCAAATTAGCTTTAGCAAATTAAATCGCCTCTTATTTAGGTTTTATTATATTTAGTGAAACCTTAGTCCATCTAAAAAAAATTAAATGGTGTCAAAAGCTGAAAAGTTAAAAGTTTGTTGTTAATTTATTGGTATTCATATGTGAAACTTTTTTGCACATTCTACCCATACATGTTTGGGTGTTATGTTACCCATTTCTGAAGCCCTGAGCTGAATTAAATATAGAAAATTTGAATTAACTTTTCAAGATTGTGGTAGGGAATTTCAGTTCAGTCAAAAAGGATTCTTATAAAAACAGCTGTTTATTTCTCCAGATATTCCATTGGTTACCCTGGAAGATCCTATTGTTCTTTATCGTCTGTTCCCCAGCTTGTCACTGCAGGATAACTTTGACAATGGTGAGTAGCTTATCTTTACAAACAGTTGAAACCAGATACTTACATATGCTCTAAAAGAAGCACTTTACCTGTTTTCTTATTTCTGTCAATAAAACATAAAATAATTTTTATCTTAAATTTTGTAAGTTCCATAGGATAAATGGAAATTCTCATTATGTTTTTATGTATGTGTACATGTTTAAACGTACACATACATGACATTTCAGGAATCAGATGTTGTTGAGTTTACTGATATGTGTGCTTTCTCAAATTGTTTAAAAACATAATGATCTTAACTGAATTTAAAATAATTTCATTTAAAAAAATCTCTCTCAGTATTCAGCCTCTTATCCGTTTGGTTTATCTATCTAATCTAAAACAGGAACATTACTATCTGATTGTCTCAAAGTTAATTCATTCAATAAAATCAATTTCTTGAATGATTAGTCAAGTTCACTCAAAGTAAGATTGATCTTTGTGTGTTTTAAATAGTTTTAAAGCTTCAACGGAAAAAATACTTCCTTGAGTTTGCGTCACTGCTTCTACGGAGGACATTGGAGGAAGGCAGTCCAGAACTGGTGCTGGACTGGGGGCAAGCCATTTTTCTGGCTCTCTCTAGGTTTGTTTTACTGCCATTCAAGACTTCACAGATGTCTAGGCAAGAAAAGAAAAAAAATTTTAACATCAACTTTAAATGTATTCATCGTCATGCTTCAATTAATAGACGTGACCCCTTTCCAAGTTGATGTAATTACTAAGACAGTAGTTATGTTACAGTGATCCTCATCATTACAGCGTACTTCACTGATTATACTGCTGCTCTTCATTACACTTGCAGACGTGATGAAATTTTGGGATTCGCCACGAAAACTTTGCAGGAAAACAGCAAAAGTAAAGAAGGAGAGAGTCTGATGATGAGGAAAAAAAGTGAAGCACCTCAGGTGAACATAAAATACACACAAATGCACATATTTAGACATGTACAGCATATGTAGAGCGCATAGCAAAAGTGTCCATACACTATTAATTGCGGAAAACTTCTTCATATCTTGTCATGTTACCACCATAAATTTCAATGTATTTCTTTTGGATTTTTTATTTTTGATAAAACAACATAAAGTTGTGCATTACTGTGAATGAAAGCGAAACAATACATGGATTTTAAATGGTCCCATAACTTCTACTGTTTTGTAGTTCAGGTGAGAGAATCTGTTGACAAGACAAGTATTAGCGTTGAACTGTGGCAGGAAAACCGTGGCACATAAGTTGAAACAAACATATAAGTTATTTTTTCTTCTTGCCACAAGCCATGTGAGGGATACAGAACACATGTAGAAGAATGTGCTCAGCCTGCTTTCTGGCCTGCATTAGGTACTATGTTTAGTAGAGAACTTTATCGGCACCTCACCCTGAAAACACCACCATGCCGTTGGTGGGGTTTTCTTCAGCAGGGTCATGTAAGCAGATCATAGTTGATGGGAAGATAGTTTGTGCTAAATACAGAGTAATCCTAGAAAAAAACTTGTAAAGTTTGCAGAAGAATTAAGACCGGGTCAAAGGTTGACCCTCTAGTTTACATGTGTCAAACTCAAGGTCTGTGGACCAAATCCGGCCCACCATAGCATTTTATGTGGTCCTCTAGGCTCTAAAGGGACGCACAGTTAAGGTAACTCTGGGCTTAAATATTATTTTATCAATCAAATCAAACCCTTTTCTGCCAAATTACACCAGTCAGTCCCTCCCGTTTCTTTCAAATTATCATGGAAATTAACACAAAATCAACAAATTTCTGCAGTTTTTCACGCTAATACATCATTGTGAATTTGATACAGATTTTTGGTAAAAAATTTTTTACCAAAAATCTTTAAAAACATTGGATCAAAATGACTGCTTGCTCCCACCTGCAGGTGGCGATATTTCTTACTTCTACTAAACAGCTGCTTTAGTCTTTGTTGATGTGAAGTTATTACTCATAATGATACTGCAAGTAATAAAAAGTCATACATAAGCACAAATATTCCTAAATTAGTAACACAAATACTTTGATTTGTATTGTCAAAAACCACAAAAGCAATCGCGAAATCCTGGAGGGACTGAAAGGATTTTCAATATAATTTAATTTTAAGAATTTATTTATATATTAACAGTTTTGTTAGCAGGTTTTATCAATAAATTCTGGCACAATCGGCCCTTTAAGAACATTGATGATCTTAATTTGGCCCAAAATGAAAATGAGTTTGACACCCCTGCTCTAGCTTGACAACAACCCAAAACATGCAGCCAATGAAAGGTCCAAGCATGTTTATGTGTTCTACTAACCCAGGGAAAGTATAAGTTGGAATTTGTTGTACATTTTGAAACATTTCAAAGAACAATAAATAGAAAATTGAAGCATCTGCACAGCTTTTATTTTCAGTAAAGTCTTTTTTGTGTTTTATTGCAGAATGTACCCACATTCGAGGAGTTAAGAAGGAAGCTTAGGAAGAAACTGCCACAGAGCTTGCTGAGGAATCTGAAAACTCTCAAGTATTGTACATGAATATCAATGGTCAAGGACACTCAAATTGCAGTGCAGTAGTTTGGACTAACAACTTTCGTGTGTGTGTTTTTAGAGAGCTGCACATTGTGGAGCATTTACTGTTTTTGATGTCGTTTGTGGTACAACGCAACAAGAAGCGGATTCACCTGAGGAACTTAATAGCTGACGAGAGAGCAGAGAGATCTTTCCTTAATTACTGCATGGCTATGGCACATTTAGCAAAGTTTTACCAAGGCATGCAGCTGATTAATGAGGGGCATCTGGATGAAAGGTTCCTAGTCAAGATCAAGTTCCTCTGAGAAGCACTGTATTTCTGTTAACATTATGCAAATATTTACTTTTATCTTTTGAAACTAGATATTGTACATTTTGTGACCAATAATTTCAGGTTACAGTGAAGCCTCCTTTGCTTGTTTTTTTGTTTTGCTTTTTTCATGCTTTGCTTAGGTACAGCCAGTTTGATATCTGCTGGTTCTCACTCGCCCACTCTGGCATCATGATGAGGAAGTATTCTCTGCCCTCTTCTGAAAATAAAAGGGAATTACGGAAGTCTTCTGGCCGTAAAGTTGACATTGTGACTCCAAAAGCAGGGAGAAAACGAAAAGAGCGTGAGAAAATTACTTAACAAAAGACTGTAATGAAGTAAACTTGGCATTTTTTTTATAGCTTGATGCTTCTTTTTCTAGCTGTTAGGAAGGTTATCTATGTGAAAAAGGGGAGCGTTGAGGAGAAAGCTGAACTCTGTCGAACTGAGGATCTGCAAAGAGATGCACAGAAAAGGAGTTCTTATATACTACTGAGTTCTCTTGAAAATGCTGCTATACATTTTCGCAGAGCAATGGTATACAAGATGCAACAATAAACAGGGATGTTTGGCTGCTATGTTTGTACCATACTCGATTGATGTTCCTAACTGTTATCTTGTCAGGTACTGGCCCATCGTGGAAACCACTGGACAACTCTGCAGTACGTGTGTCAAACTGTGTGGGACCAAAACCACAAGCTGACTGCAATGGTACAAAATGGTGCTTTAAATAAAAGTTTGCCACCAATCACAACTGATGAGCTGCAAACCATCTTGAACCCTCTTCTGGTGCTAGCCACTGATTTTACGCTGGACATGCTGACTAAACTTCAGGTCAGCCTAATTCTACATAGGCAGATGAACATTTTATTAAAGATTATGGTGTGTTTCTGTCACATTCTTTCATTATTTTCCCACCAGATTTGGAGGTTGTATGATCTCGACGTAACTGTTGAAGAACTTGAGTCGCGTCTCCACTTCTCGTCCCCCTACGATGACTGCTTCCTGGTGGACCTGCGCTGGGTTCGAACTTTGGTGTTATACACTCTTGAGCAGCTTCATTTTTGTGGAAAATGGGAGACCTTGGCACACTTTGCCTTACTATATAACTCATACACACGGTGAATAAATAAATAATAATTATTATTTTAAAAAAGAAATGTTCAAAAATACGGAGGATTATGCACTGTGCCCGATATCTTGCAAAAGTATGTAGACTTTAAATCAGTATTAGTTATGCACTCCAAGTAGCACACAAAAAAAATGTGGAAGATCTCTGGGTCCAATGAGACCAAAAGTTACCTTGTTGGCCTAGATTCAATATTCTGTCTGTGGCATTGCACATCACCCTGAATACACCATACCAAGAGAGAAACAGAGTGGTGATAGTATCATGCTGTGGGGACCTTTCTTCTCAAAATGGACAGGAAAGCTGGCCAATGTAGTTTGGAAAAATGGATTTGCAAAACATTTGCAAAGACTTGAGTCTTGGTGCTCTGAGCACCAAAAATAGACTCACAGTCACTGTGAAATGATGTAGATTAAAAAAAATTGTCCAGGCCTAAATCCAACTGAGAATCTATGGAAATAAGGTACTTGAAAATTGTTGCTGACAAAATTGTTGCTGAACTCATTAAGTCATTAAGTCTGAGGTATTCAGCATCAAAGAATGGTCATAAAACTCAGTATTAAGATGTGGAAATTCAAGAGATTATGAATAATTTCCCTTCCACTCCACACTTATGCAGTCGAAAAAGTATGTTTAAGATTGTGGTATTGTGTGAAAATGTAAAAAGGTTCAAGTGGTATGAATGCTTTTGCACTATGCTATGCTCAATGCATGTAAAGCAAGGCTGTTTCATACAGATTGATTAGATATTTTGCAGTTTCATTTTATGACCTAGTCCTTTGACTGAAGACTTTAAATTGGAAATTCATTTATATTTGTCCCTAGGGAACGTTACGCCTTGATGATACTTCCTCTGCTGGTTCATGCTCAAAGGAACCTGCTTGAAAGAATTTCTTCTTTTAAAGGACCTGCAGTCCCACAACCACACCATGTCAAGACAGAAAACACCACTGGGAAGAAAGTAGGGCATACACAAAACAGAAATCACATCTTGCTTTGTGTGATGATACAAAATCAAAAAGTCACTTACAAACCAAAGCAAGTTGAGACTTTATATCACATTGCAACAATAGGTAGCATCTGAAAATTATTCCTGTGTGGTTTAACCCCTTAACTGGTGGCGAAAAAGGCAGAGTATTCAGACAAACTAGATTTGTCCCATGGATGGGATACCGCCAGTTAAGGGGTTAACTTTGTTTTAAAAATATCCTTTTATTATTTGTTTGCCAATAGCATTTCAACAAAGCGTGTTGCCGGAGAGTAGAGGGAAGTTTTAGTGCCATAGCATGCTCAGTGTTCTGTAGTTGTATTGTGTGCATTGAATTGTTTGTGTCCTCCTTTTTTTTCATCATAGATGACTAACAGAACTTACGCAGGCTACCAGCTGCTCAGTGTGTGGAATCGACCACCCCTTGCACAGAAACAGACCTTTCACAAAAAGGGAGCGAAAAAGGTTCCTTCTAAAGATCCATTTTCACTGAAAGGTATGATTGGACAAAAAGCTTCATTCATTAGAAAAGTGCTGAACAGAGTCATATAGAATATTTCTTTTGCAACAAAAAATAATTCAGATCTTCCAAAGACAAACAATTGAAAGTAAAATTTCTTAGTGCAAAATTAATAGAAAATGTAAAACAATACAAAAATGTTTTGTGCTGAAGTTTCAGAATTGCATCTCGCTATGTCGCTTGTGCGTGTTCCCCTTGTCGTGGAAGACACCCTGAGCTGTTTTCGTGAAGCCCTTGGAAAAAAATCTCCCAGACTTCGACTCCTTCAGCATAGACGTTCATTAGTTATGCGGCTTTTAGCATGCACACAACCCTGTAAGTTTATTGCTTATTAAAGAAAAGGTGCATGTGCATATATATGCTCTTCTGCAGTAAAAACTCTACTGATGTCATTCTTCAGGCTTTGTATCACAGACTCCAACTAGTCGAACTGGAGGAGATACCAGTCGTTCAGCAAGCATGGCGGCATTCATCCCAGCAGTTGTTACTTCTCCAGACCTCCTTCCTGATGACCTGCTTCAGGAGGACTTTAGTTCTCCAAATGCTATCTACAGCCTTCCCATCAGCCTTAACAGTGTACCAACTATTGCTGCTGCTTTCTCAAACTCCTTAAGTAAGAACTTATAATTGCTACTATTGTATATTTTCAGAAAGAAACTGAATGAAAGGACAAAGTAACCATATTTGATCATGTGTAAATTACAGTGCAAGCATATAGACGCTTAAGAAGCTCTCACTATCCTTTCTCTTCTCTTGATTTTCCTCAGAGAGCCTGCAGGCTAACGGTCACGACTCCCTTCACATTTTAGCTCTGCATGAAGTTGGAAACCTGCACTTTTATACTGGAAACATAAGGTTAGAAGACATTTAAATGGGTTCATGTGGACCAATCAACAAGAATGTGTGCATTTTTTATGTCGTAATTTTTCTTTCATTCTCTCAGTAATTTTGGTATCTGCTTGTGTTGTGTTGGCTCTAGTGCTGCCCACTCCTGCTGGAATAAAGCTGTTGACTGCATCTTTCAGAGCTCAGGTGTCATCCAGGAATGGGACGATGTTAACTTTGAAAACAGCTTCTCGCAAAACATTGTAAAGCAAGCTGGAATATGGGGATGCTTGCAAGGTGCTGTGCTTGCTGCAAAGATAGCACAGTATGTTGGACTTTTATGTTGATATGCTGTTTTGTGTGTGTCGCAAGCAGTGTCCCATTAAAAATACACTTCTGCTGAGGCACGTGTTTTAATTTACAGGTTTATTTCAACCTCTGATATCAGGAAGCGCACAAAACGTTGTCGGCTGTCTGCTTATTTCTTTAAGGTAATCTGTATCAGGAATGTTATTACAGTACACTGAAATTTGTGGCTGCAATGTGACAAAATAATGATAATTTCATGAGTATGAATACTTTTGCAAGTCACTCAATTTATTTTCCTTGTATGATCTCTGACATGATGTCTGCTCATGCTTTTTAGTGTGTGTTGTGTTGCTCCATGGCTCACCCTCAGAAGGATCTACAATATTCCTCATACAGCATTCGGGATGAACTGTTTCCTGGCATTGACCTTTTTTCTGAGCCCCACAGGCTTCAAATCGACACCACAGTAGCAAGTCTTCACTTTGTTTGCCATTGGCTCTTCATCACAGGCTATTACATTACGGTATTTATTAACATTTGTCCTCAATTTGAACTTCAATTCGGAAAAAAAAATAGATTTTATTGGTAAACTCTGTTTTTTCAGCTTTTTCCCATTCTAGCCCTTTACCTCTACTTTGTGGGGCCCGTGTGTAGAGATGTACAGCGCACAGCTGAAGCCAAGATCCTCAAGGTCAGGATCATAGAAATTGCTGTAATTTTTTTTCTTCTGTTAATCATTAGTGAGAAATTAATCCTATCATGACAAAGCAAACTGTGGTTTTGGAGATTTATTCAAGCTTGTAAGCTGGGAGGACAAAGTTGATCATTCTCTTCATCTGAGGAGAGAGCAAACACTTCTGTATGCAAAGATAGCATAGGGGAAAGACAACTTGATTACTCTGTACCCTTCTATGGAGCAGGAGTACAGCACAATATTCCTGTAGTGGATACTTATAACACTAGACAGGCACATGCTCCTGCAAAAGGAATAATAACAATTACTGTCAGAAAAAACATACTCAAAGAATTAAAATACAACATTTATGATATTATCTTCTCTTTTAACATGACAATTTTTCTTTGCTACCTGATCTGACTTCTGCAGATTCGTGCTCTTTCGGAGTTGTGCATGTTTACTGAAGCCATTACAGAAGCTATTCAATTCACTCAAGGAGCAGATATTTTTCTTCCATCTGGACTCCATGTGACCACAGCAAATCGACAAGTATGTTTACCTTTTCTCTTTAATCCATTTGAATTAATATTTCAGTTAATATTTCTACATTTTTCCACAGCACTACCTTCCTGTTCTCTGATGATTAGGTGCGACCATACAACAGAAATATGTTTTTTCTAACCTGATTTTAATGGTAATTGTGCTTTTTAAACAGCCTGCAAGGACTTTCTGCAGCAATGCATCGCTTCCTGACAACGTGGAGGTAAATTACGCAATTTCTATGACTCCACTTTCAAATCAGTTAATTAAAAGTACTTCGATGTATTTATATATCTATTTATATTTATTTACACTCTTGCATAAATGAGATAAATATATCGTCTATATGGTCCTTCCTTTCTACTGGATTTTTCACCCTAAGATAAAAAAATGCAGTGCCTAAAAAATACAAACTTCTCAATAGGAGAAGTTTGCATTATTATCATCTGCATTATTCCCAGATTAATTTCTGGCTTTTAATGATTCTATTTGAACCCATCCTTAACAAATGGTGGTTCCAAGAAAAATAAATGTAACATTTATGCTGATTAGTAAACTTCTAATGGAAACAATAAATGCTGTAGAATTTGTCAAATAAAATTGTTTTCTTTTAATCTAAGTTGTGATGTTTATGATTAGGCTGTGGAAGACCTTATGAACTGTGACTTTACTTCAGAGGTCTGCACATTGTATGGTCCTACACTGTGCTCCAAATTCAACCTTGCTCGTATTCAACTAATCTTAGCAATCACCAAGTCTGTACATGGCAGTCCTGTGTCAGGTCTGTAAGAAAGTTCTTTGTTAACTTTGTTTTGTCATCAGTATGTTTGCAAAAGAATATTGTGTTAAGGGCTGAAATGTATG
Source organism: Poeciliopsis retropinna (assembly GCA_010277075.1). Classification (NCBI taxonomy): domain Eukaryota; kingdom Metazoa; phylum Chordata; class Actinopteri; order Cyprinodontiformes; family Poeciliidae; genus Poeciliopsis; species Poeciliopsis retropinna. Next base: position 7,684,025 of record VMRM01000024.1, on the reverse strand, counting down.
CCTTAAACTGTAACTTCCCAGGTACATCAAAATCGATATTTTTGCATAAAGCCATATTGTCTTTTAGATTCTGAAGAAAGTTGTTCTAGCCCAGAAAGTAAAGAAGTGCATAGAGAGGATATGGCACAAGATGACCAGGAGAGACATAAAACATATGGATCATCCCCTAAAACAGGGACACCAAAAATTGTCTCTTTTGGTACTAAGAAGAAGAAGTTGTCTCCAGACAGGATCAAGGTAAGAGTGTATAAGTTCCATCCCAATAGATCCTATTGAGTTTGCTTGCTGCAGGCCTGTTCTGTATTTAACTGGCACTTTAACACAGATTCTGAGGAAGATGTGTCATTTTCTCCTTTTATAGTTTCTTTTATTGGAAGGAGCTTCCACTTTGTTTTCCTCTGCTATGGAGCAGCTCACTTCTCTTACCTGCAGCAAAGCTGAGAAACTGGAACTAATGGTGGAGTTCAACCTTCTTAAAGCTAACCTCTGTCTGCAGCAAGAAAACTATGCACTAAGGTATCCACACTTCAAAGTGGATTTAGGCAACTGTTATGTCTTCAGATCCTTAGTATTTGTATAAGTGTTCTATGTTGCCATGTTTGATTGCTCTCCCCTAGCTCTGAGGCTGCAGTTTCAGCTTTGGTATTGCTGCAGACACCTCCTGTCACTGTGACACCATCCCCTCCTGGAAGTAAACAGGTAAAGTGGCACATGCATCCATATGTGGTGAAAAGAAAGCACATCCGTTATTTTTATTTTTACACACTAATACATAAATAAAATAAAATAAAAAACTCATCTATTCACTAGGCCCTAAAAATTTATTTTTTACCAAAAAAAAATCTTAAAAAGAAATATCTGACAAATTAAGTACATTCCTATATTTCATAACTGCGTAGAACCACATTCAGGAGAGCTCTCAATTTTTAGATACTGCTTCTTTCTCCTTAGTATCCTTCTTTTTCTGTTGTGCTGCACTGAATCTTTATCACACAGAACTTATTTACAGTTTTTACACCCCCAAGGTCTCAGGGTCTTCAGGGACGGTAACAAAGATGAAATAAGTGGACAGAGAAAATAAGTGGAATGTAAAATGATTTATTATCAAAAAAAAGATGGTTTCACAAAACCAAAGCACAGTACAATTTAACCCAATTAACACAAAATAGGAGTCTAACAAACTGAAAAAGTTAAGTGTAAATTAAAGTTGCAAAATGTCCAAACAAGTCTAAGGTAAACTTATATAGCCCAAAAGGGAAAGGATAAAAAAACAACACACACACACAAAGGGAGAACTTAGCCTCCCAAACATGAGCATGTAGCTTGTGAAATCAAACTACTCCAAAGTCAAACTGCTTAGCAGAACAAGCAAGAACAAAATGTTCTTGCTTGGTGGGGGGACAGCTGAACAAAACCTCTTCCTACAAGCTGCCCCACTGGAGAAATTATTTCAGGAGCCTTTTATAGGGACCATGTGAGGCGAGGCTAATCAACATCTGATTGGCTTGCAATTCTCTGCTGGTGGCTGCTCTCCTGCAGCCTCCAGGCAGCCAATCAGGAAGATGTCTCCATTAGAGGTCTCCAGAGCCTTGCTAATGACCTAATTATTCTATTCAGGTGTGGTGCAGCAGAGGCACATCTAAAAGTTGCAGGACACCGGCCCTTGAGGACTGCAGTTTGAGACCCCTGCTGAAGAGGCTAGGGGCCATAACAAGAGTATTGTTTTATGTTTTGTTAAGGACACCAAAGACTTCAGTGTACCAGACGACCTGCAAAGAGACATGTCCAAGGCTGTTGAAGCCATGAGAGAATTGGAGTTTTGCTGTGGCTGCGCTGCCGGCTCACTCTGGTCCACTGCCTGACTGCTAACATCCCTGCTACTGCAACTCTTTTCCCAGGTTTTAGAAGCTTTTGGATTTTTTCCCCCCCCCCAAGTGTTTCATGATTCCATTTTATGTTAATTTTACAATAATATTGCAGAAATTATTCTTAAGTGTGAGTATAAATAAAACAGTACTCTAAAAATCATAAGAAAACCTTAATTAGTGATGTTGTTGATCAATCTCTCCTAACATGTGATATGAAATATGATAGCAAAAGATGAAGTATATGATTAATTTGTTTTTTGTGTGTTAATGAATGGCATTTTGTCTTTCAAGGTAAGAACATTAATGAACAAATATATCAGGTGATACAGCAGGGATTGGATGAATGTCTGCAATGGGGAGACAAAGATATTCAAGCTCTGTTTATAGTGGAAGCTGTAGGATTAGAAGCACAGAGAAACAGGATTGATGAGTGCATTGCAATGCTGAAGGTACAAACACAAACAGGGGCAACCTTTTGTTTTCTCTATTTTTAGAAATTTAGATAATAATTAAGGGCACTTTTCACCACATATCAACGCATACTATACAGAATTTATGTTGTTATGAATAGACAGCATGCATCTTGACAAAAGATGCCACATTTTTGCATGTGTTAGAACAAGAGTTAACTCATATTATAAGGAAGTCATCACTGTCATGCAATGTTAATGACCTGTAATAACAATGAATTTGTTGGTTGTAAGAAACTTGATTTATTTTTTTTTTTGATTTTTTAAAATTTATTTATGTTTTTCAAATATCTAGTTTTTAAATTAACTTCAGATCGTTTAGCTAAATGTATACTTGGGACTTCTTTTTTTTTTATCACAGACTTGATCTGTCTTTAGATGTTAGTGTTTTTTTTCTTTTTGCAATATTGTTGCCAGTTTTGATAGTTTCATTATTACACCACACTTAATCTTAACACCAAAATGGCTAAAAGTAAAAATCTAAGCAAATCATAGCTAGGATTTAGGGTTAGGGTATTTGCACCTGGAGAGTATCAAACACAAATTAGTCACATCCACATTTTCTCTTTTCTTTCACTTTATTGGTTCTGTAAATTCTGTCCATCAAATAGGACTATGATAAACTAAGGTTCTCCTTATGTTTATATCTGTTGTTTAGAAAGTAGTGAATCTCCTGTCAGGACGGACATGTATACCACCTGGGTCTGTTATGACTCTTGCTCGAGCCACGTTGTTGCTCAGTGACCTGAAAAAAGAACAAAGCATAACACTTCTCAAGCTGACACAGAAACTCTTGGAAAAGAAGGTACAAATAAAATAAGATGAAGCTCACTCTGTATGCATTCTGTCATTGTACTGATAGGAGGGAAATACATACAGTTAACCTCTTCACCTTCTCTCTCAGCTGTGCCTGTTTGATGAAAATATATCTCTTGATGGACATATACATTTCTCTCCACCCGGACCCAGAAACATCTACCTCCCTTACCACGACATGCTGAACAAAATTACTATGCAGATTGGTAAGACATAAACCTGCATACACAGGGAACAAGCGGCTATCCATCCATCCATTTTCTTCACTCCCTTATCCCTAGTGGGTCTATATGGGTGCTGGTGCCTATCTCCAGCGAGACATTTCGGGCGAGAGGCGGGGTCACCCTGGACAGGTCGCCAGTCTGTCTCAAGGCACACAAGCAGCTAATTATTTGTGAATTTTCCAATTAAAAAGCTTAAAAGAATGACCATCTCAGAGAAACACACGAAACTACGCTCTTTATTCATTTGGTGCTTTTTACAAACCCAGTTAATAGTGCACTTCTATAAAAGTGCATAAAAGCAATATGCACTTTTATTGCATATTACATAAAAGGATGTTTTAGCCTGTAATTTAACAAATAGTATACTAGGTTTCCTAATAAAAACTTAGGAAACCTTTGTCTCTATTTTGTGTAATTTGTTTCTTGTTGAATTTGGGAAGGATCTCGTTGAGTCCTGGATTTAAAACATTAACTTCTTTTAACAAGACTGACGTCTCTCAGAGTAGTTCAAATGAATTATGGTGCTAACTAAGCTGAAGATAACTTTATTTTTTAAATAGCTTTGCGGTGTAAATCCACACATAATGTAGATATGGCGTGATGTCTTTGGTATGAAATACCAAGCAACACAAGATAGGATGCGCTCCTTGTTGAGATTTTTTCAGAACTTAAACAATCTGTCTGCCATTGTTCACTAGAAGCAATGGCAGACTGCCATTGCTTCTAGTGGTGGCTGAATCCCACCAGTCTTTGGTAAGATCTTGCAAAACTACCTAAAACTAGTCCACATAAATTTGCAGAGTTGAAGAATTAATCTTCAACATTGCTGAAAAATTGCTTTGCCTCCTTTGTTACAGATTCAGTCCTGAATGTTGACAACGTGGAAGGATCCAGTCATGTCCAGTCATCATTGTCCACTCCCATGAAGAGTCAGCACCTATCTGATAATACTGAGAAAGATTTTCAAGCAGTTTTCTCTCCAAGTAATGAAAACTGATGAATGGCATAGCTTCCTTTAGACTTTTTGCCATTTTGAAAGGCAGGAGTTTTTGCTTCCCTTTGTATAACCTGTGCAGCGTTTCATTACAGGGTTAGCTAGGTTCTGTATTACAGTACAGTTATAAAATACAAATAAAATTAGTGCTGAGAAACAACAAGACTGCACAATCCTAATTTCAATAGTTAAAAATAATAATTAATGTACTTGACTTAAACTTGATAAAAAAATGTTTTCTCTTTACCTTTAAGAAAATGATTTCTTTATTATTTTCATTCTTAAATTTTGGACATTTACTGTACTTTTAAAACGATTGCTCCCTTGCATATTTATATGTTTTTGACCACGCCTTATTTTGAGAAAAGATAGAAATGAACCAACTGAATACCAGATTCATTGGTATTTGATCAATAAAAGTATAAAACGATTAAACAAACAGATTTTTTTTTTTTAAGTAAGTTAATATCAGACCAGCTTGATGTAAGTGGTTAATGCAAAACGGTTATTAGGAGGGAGTTATTTTGTCATGAGGGACAAGCCCACGTCCCTCAGAGTAACTCCCTCCAGAGTAACGGTAACAATGAGATCCAGATCTCAACGGGGTTTACCTGGTTAAATAAAGGAAATAAAAAAGTTGGTTTCCATAGCATTTTTTTTAACTTCCTCATTTTTTGATGATCTGACAATTGCTAGACAAAAAAAGCAAAAATGGTAGAAATCTGTCAAGTGCCAAACCCTTTTCACAACTCTCTATCTTTGATTTATTAAATTTCACTAAACACATCCTTTTGCTTATTTCATACATTCTTTGCATAAAATACCAAAGAATTGGCCAATTGAGGTGCCAATCCTCCTCCACAAGGGGGCGTAAATTTTCTTTGTATTTTTGGTAAATAAATATTTATACATTCAAAATATGAATTCCAGTGTTAAGTCAGTCAAGTGTTTTATTGTGAAACGTCACCGGAAGTGGCCGTTGTTACCATGGCTGACTTGATAACAGGTCTGCTGTCCAGAGTAACGGTAACCTGCTTTGAGCCATCAATTGTCTGGCTCAACTGACGTTTGTTTGAGTCCAGCAGTGGTTAGTAACGGGGTCCGCCCGTTGTTCAGGCTAGTGCTGTGACAGTTAGCTGGTTAGCCGTCTTTAAATGGAGTTTCGAGTTAAAAGATGATCGCTTCACTCTCAAGAGGAAGTTTGCTGGATGAGGTTCTTCATGGGGGCTACAATGAGGTAACCCAGCGTTGCTGATTCTGTGTTTTGTAAATTTGCTGAGGCAATTAGCAAGCGGACATTGCTTACATTTTCAAAGCTTAAAAGCGCGTGCGCGTTCCTATATGCGAACAATTAAAATAAGTTTAGTTTTTTTATTTTTTATTTTTATACATAAGTCAATCTTGTACATGCGAGTAACATCGCGAGTGTAAATGTTTTCTTCCAACCAAAAAAAGTTGATACGAAACTTGGTAATAAAGTACTAATAATGTCATCAATGATTCTAAATGTATAATATGTAGTTGTTAGGCTGTATCCTTGCTGGAGCTCTTCAATCTTACTTTAGCTAAGGAAGCTAAATAACACAGGAAGCCAAACCTGAAATTACCTCTGCTGTGTGTAAAATGTGTGCCTTGTTTGTGATGTATCCTGCTGACAATGAGCTGTCACATGAAGCATCAGTAACGATCAAATTTATTAAAGCTAATGTGTTGAAGGAATATTTAAATCAGGAGTAAAACTTTACATAAGGGATCTGCAGGAGCAAAAGCAAAATTGAAATTATTGGGACAATAGGCTGACCTTCCTCCCTAGCGCCCTCCCTCTGCTCTGTCCTAACAGCAACAAAGGCTCTTATTTGTCTGAGCTTCATATGGCCCCAATCACTAAGCCCTGCAATGTGTATGTGTCTATCTGTGGTGTGTTGAATGTGTGCATTTGATTGACGACTTGCAGCAGCAGCTGGCAGCATATGTTTCCTGGGTGAACTCTCAGCTGAAGAGGAAGCTGGGCCTGCAGCCCATCGAAGACCTCCGGCGTGATCTGCAGGATGGCGTTGTGCTTGTTCAACTCATAGAGATTGTTGGTAAATATACACAGATTCACACATATGCTGATATACAGTACTACATGTAGAATTAACTCAATTGGGGGAAAGCTTCAGCAAAACTCATCATTGTTTCTGGTTGGATCTGCCTAATATGATGTCATTTTTTTGTGAATCTGAGATGAGCAAAACAGTTTAGAAAATTTTAATCTAAGTATAGTGGTCCCAAAAATATCTGCTTATGTCATTCTTAAATTATCAGAATCATAATCTCTAATTAAGCTTAAGCTTTTAGTTTTATATGTCTAGACGAGCATACGCCTGTGCTGCAATTTGCAATCATTTTTCAAAAAGCACATGGTATTTGCTGCTCAAATAGTTCATTTATTATAGTCCAAACACATTTGTTGAGCTCATAAAATCTGAGTGCCTTTCAGGCTTTAAAGTTTTTCTTTCTTTAGATATTTTGAAGTTTTGTCTAATTGAAAAAACAGATTTGCTTCTGCAAACGTCACAAGTTTTTGGACTTAAGACAATCAAATAAAATCCAGTACATGGGCTATTACCGTGACTGCTGAAGTGGATGACATCGTCTTCAGTCATCCACTTCCTGAAGCACAGTAGCACTTCAGTCCTGGAGTTTGAGACCTGTAGCTTAGCATTTCACAAACTACTTTGCATGAAAACATCAGCAGCAGAAACAAGGTGTTAGTTTACCAAAGACTGCAGCAATGAGTCAAATATATTTTTAGAAGCTTAACGCTGTCCTGCAAACTCCTGTGTGGACAAAATGTCTGTTGCTGTCAAGAAAAATTGACGAGAGTGAAGGTAGTGTGCTGTTTTGCTGCATTTTTAAGCTATTCTCTTTTCAAGGTCAGAGATTGCACTTTTTTTTTCCTTTTGGTTGTCTTATGTTTTTATTGAATTGTCAGAATGGGACTCACATTTGCCGAATGCCTTTTCAGTCACTTGGATTGTGTGAGAATGAAGTTTTGATTGGGACATCACATCCCTCAACATAAGGTCCTTAATGTTCTTTATCTGTTCTTTTTGTTATTATGGCAGCTGGTGAGGTTCTGCAGGGAGTCTACACACCTCCACTGAACAAAGAGGAAAGCAGAAAGAATGTGGAGGAAGTCTTAAAGTTCATTTCCTCTAGAAACATACGCATGCCACACATATCTGCAAAAGGTACGCCAAAAGCAATTATTTTTACACAATATTTTTTACACAGCTGTTGTTTTTATATATCTAACCTGACTGACTGTCAGTTTCAGTCATAGACATGCTATTATAAGGTTATCTCACCTTGTCTGTCCTCTTTCTGCTTTGTTTTCCACACACACTTCGTCTCCTTTCTTTGGATAATAATAGAAAAGCTGTTATAGCTGTAATATGCTGGTGGAATGCGGTGAACAAAAACTAATTTCTCTGATAAGTTATTCTGCTTTGTCTCCCTACTGAGATTGAAACTTTATCTTTTAATCAGGCTTATTATAAGGAGACTATTTAACAGCATAAAAGAAAAACAGAAACACTTTTATGGTTGATAGACATCTGCATCACAGGCTTTGTTTTGGGTTTTTAGACATCGTCGATGGGAACCTGAAGTCCATCATGAGGATTATTTTGGCTCTGGCAGCCCATTTCAAACCTTCAGCCAGTCTGAGGGCTGCAGCTGGAGGTGGGAGGAGCTTAACTGGAGGAAACACAATCCACAATCCTCTCTCCACGGTTGCTTTGGCTCAAGGGGCTGCTGCTGCTCTGGCATCTGCCCGCCTGGACGCCTCACTGCCAATACGTTTCGCACGCATCAATAGGTATGCCCGTGTTGTTGACTGTAAAATAATCCCACATTGTAAAGAGAAACTTTTAGAAATGCCTTTCTGTACCTTAGCTGCTTTTGGATCACAATAACTTAAATCTTGCGAATCAGTACGTTACTCGTAACCTCAAGACCTTCTCTTTTCCTCCTGTCTGTCTTCAGCTGTGGACTGTGGCATAAAAATAATCTATAGCCTGTAATGATTATCATATGATTATAATGTGACTATGTCCAACATAAAAAAGTCTTGACACCAAAGTAGACACAAAACAGGGCCTATTTTCTCTTATAACATTTTTCATTGGTCACGATTAGTTTTTTTGCCAATGTTCTGTAAAGTGGCCTCCATAGCTTAAGTAGCTAAAGTTGTAAATGCATAATTTCTGATGCAATTATTTCATAATTTCTCAATTATGATCATTCAAAATCAGCTATTTTTTTTAGATCACCTGTTAGAGCATTTTAACTCTAACTGGTGAGTTAAAAAAAACTACCCTGTAATTAGTTTGCCATAATTTGTTGTTTATCTTGGCCTGTTTGAGCCTACATCTACATTGACTTTACTCATCTAAAGATGAGATGTTGCTCTGAGACTCTACTGAGTCTCAGAGCAACATCTTCAAAGGATTTGCTGACCTCTAATGGACAAACAAATAATATCAATCGATTATCCTCCATTTGAGCTGCTGAGCTGAGGCTCATCTTCTTATATAAAAATGATGAATCAGACAGTTCTTACACATAATTGGATTATTTTTATTTTGCATATCGTCTTCTAGTGGCTGGGGTTTAGATGGAGAAAGGAGCATATGTGTTCGCGCACTGGTCCAGCAGTATGAAAGAGGAGTCACAGATGAGCAGGAGGTTCCTCATCTCAACAGGTAATTTGCTTCAGCATAAAATCAAATTACTCTTCTAAGAAACAAATTTCCACTCTGTTGTAATTCTCATTTCTCATTTGATTAGAACAAACATGGATATCAAGATAAATTCTTCACAATAAGCAATTAATTTTTCTTGACTTCATATTGTGTTGAGAGAAGTAGGAAACCTAACAGTCAAGCACCATATCCAGGGAATTAAAAGCTATTTGCAGGGGACCCAGTCTGACTGCAATTTAAAACAGTCTAAATAACTACTTGTGACAAAAATTGTAATTAAGTAAAATAAAAGTCCTGACAGCAATCAGGTAGTTGTTGTACCTGCACTATCATAAAAATGCAGTTATACCTAGCTTGTATTTGGAAAATGATTTTAGCTGTATTGACTGAAATTGCTTTGAAAGTGAAAGTCCTAAATTATTTTGAAGTATTTCAATCCCAGTCAACTACAGGGCTAAATAAAAATGATTGACCTCAAATACAATTTCTCATGTTAAGCAATTAATTGTCATTAAAACATTTTTTATAGGAAACATTAAAATTATCTGAAGTGCATTGAGGCAAAACAGTTCGTGGATTTAATAGAAAAAATTGAAGATAGGATTTTATTTGCTGTATTGTTTGACACAGAATTATTGAATGAAATTAAAAAAGTTGAGAGCAAATTTTGCAGATGTGAGCAACAATAGCCTAAACTCATCAAAAGAATATATTTAGTTTCTTTGTGACTTAGAAAAGTCTTAAAGAACTTTGTGCTACTTAAAAATACACATCTTTTGTTTGTTTTGTTTTGTTTTGCTCACAGTTACTTTTTATTTTCCACATTTGTCACTTTTCAGACCCTAACCTCTGATCATGTTATGTGGTTCATTATTGTCTGTGTGTGTGTCTGACAGGGCATATGACTTGTCTTTGTCCCCTAAGCTTTTATCTTGGTTAGGATTTGTGTGTGTTTTCTCAGAGACATCTGAGCTAACCACAGGACCGATACTTGAGAAAAAGAAATGATCTGTCTGTATTTTCTGCAGTCACATGCTGGTGTGAAGTTTTGTTTTCCGGTATTTTACCCATCATGAAAATAATGGCTGAAAACCAGTGCATTTGTTCCGAGCTTTCTGCCTTATTAGAGACCATCTCAGACTCACTAGAGCTATAACAATCCTTTATTAGACGTTTAGGTTAACTGGGAGATATTGCGCAATCCATCTGTATCGGTTGCCTTGGTAACTCTTGGCTATCTGGAGGGCGGGGGGCGTGGCTTGACAGCATAAAGATACAGAAATTGTCATGAGTTTTTCAAGATCCTAAGGGCTAAAACAGAGGAAAGGGGCGAAGTGTTTTGTGCTGGCCGGACTGTCTGCAGCCCACTATGGGGGGAACCCAGATTAAATGGTAAGCCGAAACACAGAGGCTGTTTGAGCTTCAAAATTTTTAGCAACTTTAACTCAGATAAGTTTGAATTTAACTAGTGCCTGTGGCTTTTTCATATTATGCTCTTTTCTATACGGTTTGTCTCTTTCTTCTCTTACGTTCCCTCATTTATAAAATATATCTTTCAGCAAAAAAAAAATATTTATGCAAACTGACTGCAATCAAGTCAGTTTGATTTGATTGCAGTCAAATATAACACAATACACCATGCAAAAATGATTACTAACTTGGTTTTTTTATATTGTATTTGCAATACTGATAGAGTCTGGTTTGTGACATGCCTTATTAATTTGAAAATCTAGACTGTAACACAGAGTGGTGTTCCAGACTGCTTTCACAACATTCAGTTTGCCTGTGGGTATTATTTGTCAGGTTTGTTCTGCATTGATTGATACGGTTTTTCAATCCTCTGGCTAAAAACAGAATTGCCGTTAGCATTGGTGAAAATATGCACATCACAAACATGGTTAAAGCCCCTTTTCTCTGAATATTGCATTGAATTTGACTACAGCCTCGGAGTTGCTGTGTTGATAGGTTATTTACCGTTTTCACAATTGATTCTCCTTGAATATTTCACTATCAAGTGGTCCACATGGACCAAAAGGGGTCCAGAGAAGTTGGATTGGTTAGGGTGCCAATGCTAAACCTGTGACCATCTGCCAAATTAAGCAGAAATAAGTTACAAAAGCATACGAGTTGGACCGCAGAGCAGAGCTCCAGCAATCAGAATTTTGCAGGCAGTTTCTGATCTCTAGTTTTTGTGATGCGGACTTCTCTTAAGGAATTGCCATAAAGGAAGATAAAGTGTTCAAAATCCCTCGGCTGCAAGCTCTGATGACCAAATTGAAAACCAGCACTGGGGATAGCCTTGGATACTGCCAATTTATTTGGCCAATGAAACATTTACCAATAGATAGATTAATTTGTGTTTTTGTCTCGTGAGCCTCAGCTCCGTCACTCCACTGTCGTCACCAAGAAGTCAGCAGAGCAGCAACTCTGACCGACAGGCGCATGACAGCCTGCAGCAGGAGCAGGAGAGCAGCGGTACGTCCTGTCAAGCCTACAGTAAGCATCAAAACATACTCACTTGGCTTGTGTAACTCATTTATGTGTGTGCTCGTAGTGGAGTCATCTAATGCTGTAGTACAGATGGCACTGGAGGATTCTCTGAGTGAAACCTTGGAGAAGGAGGTTCAAGAGACACGGAAGATGGTGTCTGCCCTCCAGGTATGGAGACGAGGATGAGGTGATAACATTGCCTTCTTTTAACAGTATTAAAAGATAAGAATAATTTAATTTATTTTTTTTCTCTGATTTGGTACATTTCTGCATAATCGTATCCAATAATTTCACACTTTAATCACAGAATTGCAAGAATGTGTAACATTTCTTAAGATGAATTGATCTTTTATTGCAGTAGCTAAATCTCACACTGAAGGTAATTTATTTCGTGAAGGAGAAAAACGTGTTACAAAAAAAACAGTTTTTAACTCGTTCAATTATTATTTAAATTATTATATTATTCTTAAGTGATCATGATGTCGTGCACTCTTCCAAAGCATCATATACCCATTGTTTACCATTCTGATAATATTTTCTTTTATATATCTTTTGTATCTTTTGTTTGAAGCTGAACCCCCTTGGAGTGATTTTAGCTGAAAAGCTTAATTTTACTCTCATGTGACCAAAGCACACAGTTCTAGTTACAGCTTTGGCTCTGCAGGTTTACGTTTATGATGGTAGAACAGAAAGTGGTTTATTTTTTTTTCTTTTACTCCCATACAACCAGTGGCCATCCATTGTTGCTGTGGAGCTTTTGGTTCCACATCTCGTTGCAGCAGTTTTCTAACTTGTGATGGCAAGAGAAACATGGTGCCTCGTCTATTCTGGAGGCCAGAATCTAAGAGAAATAGACATCTGAATCATTCCCTTTAACTTTAAACCATTAAACTAATTTGATATATAGACTATAAGAAAATACTACCTGGATTTTTATGTAATGGTGAGATTGTGCCTCTACATTACAAGATAGAATTATTTTAATTTCTTCAGCACACCTTTACGAGGGATGCCAATAAATTCGGTTGGCTTTATTAGGAGATTCAAAAGATAGTAAAAGCTACTAAAAGTAAAACAAAAAAATGTCATGTCTGAAACCTAATTGTAAGACCTTCATCTTTGGCTGTTTTTTGTTTCATTTGCTTAGTTTTTGTATATTTTGCACAAACTTAACTTCACTTTAAATAAAGGATAGTTTGTCAGCTAATGGGTGAGTGGCTTCACCGCAAAGTACAAATTGGTGTCACATGTTAGACTGTGGGTGTTTTTCCAGGCTCTGTTGCTGCATGGCTCTCTCCCTGAGGATGAACAGGATGTGTCTTTGACATTGGAGCCAGTCAATACTGAACAACAGCTGGTAGGTTGTAGTTTACTTGATTTATTTATCTTTTTTCACTGTTGATTCGATTTTCTGTCTGTCTGATTCTTTTCGGTCTCAATTCTGAATCTCTTGAGTTTTGTTTGTGCTCGCTGCAGATCACATTACTTTTTCCTGAGCCATTTGAGTATGCGCATGCTTGTGTATGTCAGAGAGCGACACGGATATCAGTTTCCCTTTATTCTCCCTCTGTTGTAGTTCTCACACACCTTTTTCTCTTCCAGATAGTCACTCGCAGCCGTTTGGATCAGAGTATGGAGGAGGTCACAGAGCTTAAGGTACACAATGCGTTATCTTTTTTAATGTTAATGTTTGATTTATTTCTTCTGTTAGGAACAACATTTTTGTAACTACAGAATGCACTCTGGCATGAATGTTTAATGCATTGTGTTCTTTGCTCCTCATGTTAGAGAGAGCTGTTGCTCTGTAAGCAGGAGATCAGAAACCTGCAGGCAGTTAAGGTGAGTCGAAGCAGTATTTTTATAATGTTTTTAATAATTTTCTGATTCAGGTCTTGACTTTGTGTTTGGTTCTTATTGTGCAGGAATCCCAGCAGCAGAGGCTGTGCACTCAGGAAGCATCTATACTGCAGATGAAGCAGGAACTTCTCCGAGCTAGCATGACGAAAGATGAACTCAACAACCACCACGTAGGAAATACATTCAGACTTCTCTTAAAAATTCTTTTTCCTTTTCTTATTTATGATTATGAAAAATCATTAAAACACTGCACCTAAAATTATTTTCAAAATGGTATTTACGAAGATTGTTTAGAAGTAATTCTCCTTTTTTGTAATGATGTCCTGTAGGCAGAGCTGAAGTGGAAGCTGGAGGAATGCAACAGGCTGTGGGGTGAATGCAAGGTGACAGGCTTCAATACAATTCATTTTGTTTAATTAATCTTGTTTGTCAACATCAAATGAGTTTAAGTTGAATGAAGAATGTAATATGTCTTCTCTGTGTGGCTGGAAGCAGAAGGACGTCGGCCAGAAGGACAGGTTACTCCAACAGTTCAAACACAAACTAGAAGAAAGCCAAAAACTCCAGGTATGTTAATTTGCTGGATTGAGGGGAAAAGTGAACTACTTTAATAATTCAGACATTATAACACCCTGCTACAAAAGTTACAAGTTTCTCAGCAAGAGTAGTAATGAATCATGCATATTGGCTTGAGGGTCACTGGTAGGGCTTTCAGAACTTTCATCCTGAGATGGTTAGAGTAGAGTTAGGCATGAGGGACGTCATAAAGCTTGATGTTTCTCAAAATGCATTTGATTTCTTCCTCTTTAGAACTGTATGACAGGTTTTAGACATGCAAACATCTGTGAAACAATAAACGGAGACACCATCGAGTTATTTATGGGCAATCTTCATACGTGAAATGTTCCCAACTTTTGATCATGTGACTTTCTTTATAGGCTGACGCACAGAGAGAGTTGAAGCATAAAAATGACATGCTACAGGAGCTAATGAGTAAAAATCTGCAAGAGGTAATGCTGTTTCTGTGCTTTGCTGGGTTTTTTTTGTTGTTTTTGCTGCCATGAAGAACACACCCGTTCTACCTACAGCTATGTTTTTTTTTCTTTTATTCATAAGATTCCAGTCAGTGCAGAAAACAATAGATATTCTTACTGTGGAAACCCAGCTCCTTCGGTGTCAGGTGTAAGTATTATTTCTCTTTCTATCAGTTGAAGACTGAATAGATTTACTGTATATTTCATTTCTGTCATATTAAGGTTGCCATGATCCTATTGCCCATCTCATATCAAAATTTTGTTCTGTGAGCCACACATGTTTTTACACCTTTCAATCAAATAAGAAATCTTAACATGGAAGAGGGAGAATCTACTGCTCTAATCTGCTTCAGGTGGTAATCACAAACTTATGAATGTTTTCGACTGGATAGCCTCAACCAGTTAGATAGAAAATCCCCAACACACACTTTATTGCTCAGATGAATGTTGCTAATTGTCACTTTTTCTTCTGAAATATGAATTGCATATGACATAGAAACACTCACAAATGGCTCAAGTTGTGCTCAACTTGTATGATGTGCAAAGACAAAGTGATCTGTGGCTCTATGGGCTGAAAGTGTGTTTTGGTTTTGCTCTGCCAGCAGGCGGAGGAGGTCCAGCTACTCAGAGACGCGCTGAGGAGCCTGCGGAACAACTTCAGAGACCACGACCCGCAGCACCATACACTGGACACCCTGGAGCAGGGAATAGTGTCACTCATCGACAGACTGCATGTTGTGCATACTCACAGGGTATCACAGCTTCAAACAATTGTCCTGGTTTAGGAAACTATTTGAAAAGTACATTTCTGGTTAAATGTTTAGATATGGATGCATATTTGTTTACACTCTTAAGTTTTTAAACATGGTTCATTTCCAGTAGGTTTGAGTTTGGTGCCCTTCCAGAAGCATAATATTGGCCTGCTTCTTCCATTCCAAAACCAGTTTTGTGGTGCATTTGGGATGTGCATCATGTTTTTAATATCAAGCAGTCAAATTGAGGTGATTTTGGAAAATTTATAAGTGAACTTACTGTCTTGTTATTTGAGCCATCTTTCTCAGCTAAAATCCACTGCTCAACAAGCCCTGGATATTACGGTACCACTGCCATGTAGAACCGTAGGCATTTTGTTAGTGGCTTAAAGCCTCATCTTGACCAAAATTCTCTTCACCTAAAGGCATTTGGCTTATCTGTGTGGACAATTGTCACTCTTTTAATCAATAGTAATTCAATCTTTAAGCCACTGTTGAAAGCTATGCTAGTGTTGGAACAGTTTCCAATTCATAGAAGACTTCAGCTTTAGTTGTTAATCTGTGAGTGACTGTCTGGGTCAAATGGTTGAAATTGGGATTAAATTTGATATTCCAGAAGGGTGTGACAATAATAGCTTCATTAATGGCCTCTCAGAAAAACCAGACATCCCGCTGAAAGTTTATGGACTGCTTGAAATCTCACTCTGTGACAGAATACCAATGGAGTGTGGTTATGATGCAATTCTCTAGGGAACATTTAACCAAATACTTAGTTGTAAATTGGAATAAATAGTTCAGACCAAGTATGTATTGAAGCTGATCATTGGAATTTGAGTCCCCAGCCCAATCTTAAGGCATCTTATTGCTAAGTTACATTTCTTTTAAGTTATTTTTCATATATGCAGCATTTTCACAATGACCAAAGCCATCACAGTTACGTGATTATGCTACAAAATGGCCTTTTGTCCCTGGAAAATACACAACAGCAGTTTATAGAAAATACACAGTAAAATCTAACACAATGTCATTATTTACTGCATTATTATGCACCATGAAAAAAATAATGTTTTTGAGGGTGATTTAATTACACTCTGAATATTTTTTCTTTCCATTTGTAGGGCAGAGGGAAATCACCGAGACAGAAAGGTCAGCACACAGATTTGGACTCTTGGACCACCTTCCGTAAGAATCTCTACTCTGTCAAAAACTGTAATTGTGATGAAACATTTCTAACTTAAAACTTTTCTTTAACTGAAACTGCTGTTTGCTGCAGAGAGTTGTCAGTCACAGAATGGTTCACCTTCTTCTACAAAAATCCTTTACTTTACTGGAAAATCCCCAACACCCTCCATGATCAATATTCCCAAGAGGTTTGTGTCTTTGTTTGTTTACAACAAAATATATGTTTTCTTTAATGCTGAATAAGAAAATATAGCTTCTGTGTACCATTCATCAATACAAACGATCTACAAATAAAGCATACAATAAACAAAATGATTCAAAATGTCATAAAAAACAAGGAAAATTTAATTCTTTTTCTTGACATGCATTATGCAGGCTGGGTGAAGTAACTCTGAAGGATGTTAAGGTGGCTGTTGATCGAGAGGGAAACTACAGGTACCACTTCAAGGCTCTGGACCCAGAGTTTGGCACTGTAAAAGAGGAGGTAAGTCTAAGACGGAGAGAAAGATAAAAACAGGGCGACAGTGCGCCACCATTTATGAATGATGGTGGCTGCATGTATTGGCACCCCTCATAAAAATGTGTTGAGTTTTAAGATATTTTTTATAATAATGTATATCTTTTATCACTAAAGTTTAGTTTGCTAAATATTGTAGGGAGTTTGAGTGGAAACCAGCTGAATTTAGATGAGACTAAGATTGAGCATTTCAGCAAGATGAAATATTTCTGTTTTTCTCCAGGTGTTCCTGGATGGAGCAATTGTTCCAGGCTGGGAGGGAAAAATAGTGGCCTGGCTGGAAGAGGACCAGCCAGGCCATGGCGATGAGAGGTAATAATCACTATTGTGTCTCTCAGCCATTTTAATTACTCTATATGACAACAGACTCATTTTCTTATCTGTTTTAGACCTTTGTAGATTCAAGCGGAGCAGCTACAAACTATGCACAGTGTTGGAGACTGTACAAATTAGCCAACGCTGTAAGAACATAGCATTTTTTAGATTATTAAATATGAACTGAATATCTCTGCAGTCTGTGCAAATATCTTGACAGCAATGAACTTATAAGACTCTGTGCCTTGCAAAGGAAAGCTGATTTTATCATGTTCCTAATATTGCCACACTATAACTGCTGTAGAAAAATAGTCGAGAACATTCTTTTGGACTAAGTGTATTAGAAACTACTGTACTGAGGCTTACATAGAGAATTAGAGGAAAAACAAATATTTTTCATAGTTATTTATGCAACTACATTAGTTCTTGTTTAAAGAATATAAAATCATAAACTAATTAGAAAAAAATCTATTAGAAAACAGAACAATGTCTTTTGCTACTGCTTGGAAGACAGAATAGATAGGATGAGACAAAACAAATTTACAGAAATTTACCTTTTTTTTTATTTTGTGGGACAAAACATTTTGTCCTACAGTTGCAGTTTTGCCTGCCACCTAGTGGTAGTAGGAAGCATTTGCAGAGAACAATTACAGTTATATAAAGAAAAAGCCTTAAAGTATCTGAACTCATTGTCATTGGAAGAACACATGTATGGCCCATGTAGAAATTTAGACAAAAAGGCCTCTTCCCATAACTTACTCCATTGTTTGTAATTGTAGACTGTGTCTCTTAATATTTTGAATAAGGTCATATTTATGTTAAATGGTTTATTTGTCTAGAAATTTTTAAATAAAACAGGCCTTTTTTTAAGTGTCATATTTTAATGTTAGTTCAAAGAAAACTTTAGTTCTGTCATAATTAACCATTATTTATGCTGTTTATTTCTCACTGTGGATGTTTGCATATTTGTGGAAAATTCTGACTGATCTCTCACTAACAAGCCAACTGAAACCAGTCGGTTTTGTGATCACATTTATTTAAATGCCATGACTGCCTGTACAGTAAAATTGTAACATTTTTTGGTGAGATGGTATTTTCCAATTTGTGGTGTTTGTTGATATTTTATTTTACAAAGTATGGGTATTTGCATGTTTGGGAAGGAAAAGCATTTGGATGTTTCACATTTTGAAATAAAATTTTTGTATGCCGCTTTGTAATGTGCATTTATATCTATTATTCTGCTATTTTATTCATATTTTTACCAAGAGCTGTGTTGTGTTCTATGCTTACTTGCACTTAAGAAATGCTTTAATCAGAGATTTTTTTTGCAACTTATTGTTGCCCAATTTATGGTTACACACAGTTGTATTTCAAATACAGCTACAGTATAAATAGGCTAGAAATATTTAATGTTTTATACTGTTATGTTTGAACTATTTTTACACTTGCGAATGAAGTGGTGCCTTGACAACCCAATAACTGGAATCTTTTTATTTTTGTCATACTCAGAACCACACAGTTCTGAGTATTTTGGTAAGTTATATTGTGGGCCAACACAAGATTGTTAATAACTGTGAGAGTTGTATACAGTTTTCAAATTTAAAAAGAAATTAAAATATTGAACATAGTTTGTTTAGTCCCTTTAATGCTGATATCCCTAATCTAGTGCAAGTACTTAAAGCTTTGAACATCTCCCTAGGCACAACACAAACCTACATTTATTGTAGTTCTGGGAGAGGGAAAAGAAAAAAGGCATATAATGTCCTATTTACATTATGCTTCAGTCAGTCCATGTGTAGGAAAGAGTAAACTAAAGTTGAGAAGCTAAAATTGATCAGAGAAAATGCATCAGATGAATTATTCCATGTAGTGCCATTTTAATTTATTTTAAGTTACAACATCCTTCAATGCATTTTATTGGGATTTTATGTGACGGGACGTCACAAAGTAATGAATAATTAAGATGAAAGAGAACATTTTAGGTTGTGCAGTTTAGTCCTGTGGGTGTGCCATGTTTACTGCCATCATGTGCCTCCCAGTGGTATTGCAGTAAATAAACTTTACAGCTTTTCCATAGTTTATAGCGCACCAAAACGTGTTGTAAATATTATTTTTTCATTTACTGTGTTTTGAATTATACCTTAATTTCAAGATTTGGAGATTATTAAAAGACTAAACTTTGGTGAGATTACTGAAAGACTAAACTTTGGTGGCCGACATTTACGACACCTCTAAAGACGTTAAGACGTTGTCGTAAACTGCAGTAAACCAGAGCCGTAAATTGTTGTGTTTTGGACTGGAGGAGGTCATTAGAAAGTGAGGAGGAAGGAGTCCGGGCACAGACTAACTCAGTGCCAGCTAGTTTCTGATGCCGATGTGAGGCAAATACATTATTTAACGTCCCCGTGTAGTATTTCAAGCGCTGCGAAATGATTCGTTTAATTCTCCGGCTCAGGCCGTCCGCCGGGCTCCCCTGTCCCCGTGCCCTCCCTGCGGGGCCTTTCACGCTCGGCTCTCGGTCTGTGCCCGTCACCGGCTGTTTGAGGCGGCTTCACTGCGGAGCGGGCTCCCGTGTCCTTTCCCTAGGTTCGAGTCTCGGTCACAGAACGACTCTCCTGCGGTGTCCTCAGCTAGCTGGTGGGTTTCAGAGCAGCCGCTTCTACAGTCTCCCTCCTCACCAGAAGGTAAGGTTACCTGACCGGTTGCTATAGCACCGATGCTCCCGGTAGCAGCTAGCAGCAGAGAGCGGTCAGCTACTTCAGGCAGCTGTCACACCTGTATGAGTCGTGACGCGGCGTTTCTTTGTAACAACTGGATTTAAAACCATCAAGTTGACAGCACAAGAGTTTACACTTTGTAATACGTAATGTTTGTTACGATAAAGTCTGACCTTAAAAGTGGGGACTTACAGCGCCTTGCCAAAGTATTCAAACCCCACGTTACCTTTTCTTATTCTTAACATCACATAACATCCATGTTTTTATGACAGATCAACACAAGTTCATATAGTAGTGAAGAAGAAAAATGATACACAGATTTCAATGTTGGTTTTAAATAATGTACAAACTGTGGCGTGGATTTACTTCCAGAACTGACACGTATTTAGCGCCATTCATGTTCTTGTAAACTGACCAGCATCTCTGCTGAAAAACAAAACAAAAACATCCCCACAGCATGAGGCTGCTACTATCATGTTTCTCTATGGGGATGGTGTGTTCAACTTAAGAATGATGAGCTGGATTGATTTTTTGTTAAGGTTCGTATGTCCTCATTCATTTCCTTTGATTGGGCCATTCTAAATAATATTAATAATAATAATTTGCTTTGATTTCAACCATGTAGGTTTGAAACTATGTTTTGCATTGTTGTCCTGCTAGAGTTTGAACCTTAAGGCTTTTTTAATCTGTTACAGGCTTTTTTTAAGGACCTGTATTTAGCTCTGATGCTGACCATTTACATATGTCAAAGCTTTTTTGTAACAAATATTTTTATAAATATTTTGCATATGGAAACATTTACATTGTTCTGAGTTTCTGATGTTTTCATTCCTCTATTCAGTGTCACTTTATGTAAAAAAATAACCGACTTTTTATCTAAATGCAGCGCAAGAAAAATCAGTGTTTTAAAAAATCTGCTGTTCAGGAAGAATTCAGATTAATTAGCAGGGATTTGATTTAATAATTTTGCAGAAAATGTTTTTAAGCAGTAGTAGTTGGGTGAATCCATAATGAATTAGAATAAAATCTTGATTTAGAAAAAATAAATGTTTGTTTTATTAATTTTATTTTCAAATTCTTTAATGTAAAAGAGCAGTCAATATCACTCCTTTTCTTAATTACTATTTTATAAAGATATTTTAATAGTCCAGACATTTTCAAATGTTCCTGTTCTGTTTTTCACCATTCAGATTAGATCTATCATTTATTTTCTCTTTAGTGTAATATGGGTTTATTTGGTGAAATCTCCCACTCTCTCCTGCCGGCTTCAAAGCTGGCAGCTTTCTTATCTCTGCTATCAGATGTCACTTGACCCGAGTAGCTACCGTAAAGTCTGCAGATGTGATGAAATCGGGCATGTGGGCCATTTTATTGAACAGTCAAATGAGGCGATGATGACGCTGCAACTCTGCTCACAACAGCTGACATTGTTTACAAATCCTCTATGTATGATTGTTATAACTTGATGGTTTTTTTTAATGTGTATTCTTTTAGATGACTTTCCTGTTCTTTCTTGTTGTTAATCAGGTGGAGCTTCCTGCTCTCTCGCCCACCATGCAGACGGGAACAATTGCTCGCTGGGAGAAGAAGGAAGGGGATAAAATCAGTGAGGGGGACCTCATAGCTGAGGTTAGCTGCTGTCTTATTGTACAAATGTAAAAAAAAAAAAAAAAAAGCATTCAAATACAATCCAAAAGAATACTACATACTTCACATTTTATTTAACCACCTTTGCAGGTAGAGACAGATAAAGCCACTGTAGGCTTTGAGATGCTGGAGGAGTGCTATCTAGCAAAGATTCTGGTCCCTGAAGGCACCAGAGACGTCAATATTGGATCAGTAATCTGCATCACAGTTGACAAGTCAGTGCTGTGTATTTATATCTATTCATGGCAAACTTTCTACTCATTCAGAAAATGATCAAATGAGGATCTAAATTAAATGTTTGTGTACATTTTCTCCTCCAGCCCAGAGCTTATCCCAGCATTTAAGGACGTAACATTGGAGTCTGTCAAATCTGCTGGTGCTGCTCCTTCATCTGCAGCTTCTGCTCCTACTCCTCCTCCTCTTTCACCTGCCACGGCTCCGCCTCCTGCAGCACCAGGCAGCTCTTACCCCCCACACATGAAGGTAAGTGTAATCTAACATCAAATACCATCAGGTGTGCACTAATAAGAGGGTGAAAGTGACGCAAAACTTCTGTTTACAGTCACAGCTTGTGTCAGCGGAAGAGTTATAAGGGTTGATTCTCTGTATGCAACTCACGCTTCAGTGAAAAAGTATTCATACTTCTTGAGCTATTTATGGCATTGGAATGTCTTTATTTTTTATTGTCCAACTGCCTTCAGATAGAAATAAATACAGAGAGAGAAGCACAGTAGACAGGACAGGGAGAAAGTTGTTGAAGTCTTAAGCATTTTTTGGTTGTAAAACATCCCAAGGTTTGAATGTGTCACAAAGAATCTGTAAATGGGAAAAACTACAACTTCAAATGAGAAGCAGCCGAGAACCCCATGAAAGTTCTGGAGGAGCCACAGAGATGCACAGCTGAGATGGGAGGGTGTCTCAAATTAAGTACTTGAGTTTTTATTCATGCATGCCATAACTCTGGCTTTTATGTAACAGTGGTAAGAAGCCATACAAAATTAACTTTACAATTTAACAAGCTTTTGGGATGCTTCACTCTTTTTCTCAGAAATAATTCGAAGTTGGATTTAGCTGAATACAATGAAGACGTGTTAGAAACTGCTGAAAACAAATACAGCTCAGCTATTTATTTATGGAAAAAGAAAATAAAAATTGTGTATTGCTTTTTTTCAACTTTATACTTTCACTGTTTGGTGTTTGTATAAAAAATGAAATATATTGAAATTTGTGGCAGTTATGTGGCAAAATGGGACTATTGAAGGGATAAGAAGTTTTTTCTGACCGATTGCAAGGATGTGAATTTGTACTCACTAAGCCTTTGGCTGTTGTGTACTACAGATTGCACTTCCTGCACTCTCTCCCACTATGACAATGGGAACAGTGCAGCGCTGGGAGAAGAAGGTTGGAGAAAAGTTGAGCGAAGGAGATTTACTGGCTGAGATCGAAACTGACAAGGCAACTATTGGTAGGTCCAAATGGAATCAAACCTGAATGGTGGGTTGGGTTGATTTATACAGATGTATTAAACAAAATGTTTTTTTCCATTTGTAGGATGAAAAAGAGATCTGGAGGATGTTTTTTTTTTTCAAATTGCACAAAAATGAACATCTCCTGTTTTTGTGCAGGCTTCGAGGTACAGGAGGAGGGATATCTGGCTAAAATCCTGATATCAGAGGGAACTAGGGATGTTCCTCTGGGAGCACCACTCTGCATCATCGTAGAGAAAGAAAGCGACATCAGTGCCTTCAAGGATTACGTAGAAACTGGGGTGGGAGATGTGTCCATGCCACCTCCTGCTCCCGCTCCCACTCCTGTAATGGTGGGACATTCATAAAATTTCTTCTCAAGCTGTGTTTACATGTGGATATAAATAAACACATTTCAGTTGTATTGGTTAATTAGGTGTTGGCGATGTGAGAGTAAAGCTCTAAGTTAATGAAGCAAGAGAATAACATTCTGCATCATCATAGAGAAAGTTATGAATACCTGAAAACACAAGATAATTTGTTTCAGTCAAATGATCAACAGGTCCTATCAAAACAGGAATCTGTCCATAGCTGTTTTTTGCATTGTGCAGACCCATCAGTTGCTAAATAGGTAGAATATACTCTAACTCTACCTTGATGATGATGTTGTTTACCTTACAACAAAAATCAGGAAGTCAGAGTTTTGTTTTATTTTGGTATTTTACTACATCACCCACCTTTCTGATCAGTGCCGTAAAACAAACCCATGTTTCTCTGTGATACAAAGTGTTTTTGTCAAGTTGAGCCAATGTGTAATTGAAACTAGATTGATGAGCATTAACAAAGTGACTGATACTTACTCTTTTTATTGTATAGTTTTCAATATGTTTACTTTAGTTCATTTATGCATTTTTTGCCCCTCTTTCTCAGAGATATTTTTAGTACTGATAAGATTCCTGAGAAACCTGATCATGTGATCATGTACTCTGTTTCTGGTTGGGATTTCTTACTTTTATTCACAAAAGTTTTTTTTAATTTTTTTAAATACTGCATCATGAAAGGTTTTATCCAGATTTCTGCATAAATTGGCTAATACCAGGTTTTGTTTCTGGATATTTGTTGCAGGCTCCAGTTCCCAGTGCTGCTCCAGTAGCTGCTGCTGCCCCAGCAGCACCAAGGAAAGGCCGCGTGTTTGCCAGTCCACTGGCCAAGAAGCTTGCTGCTGAGAAAGGAATTGACCTGGCACAGGTCAGCGGTAGGTAACTGAGGCTAACCGAGCTAACTGTGGGCAGCTTTGATATTATTACAAAGAGCAATGTAATCATGGTACTTTTATTTTGTTTTCATTCAGGATCTGGTCCTGATGGACGCATTACCAGGAAAGATATTGAAAGCTTTGTTCCACCAAAGGTTGCTCCTGTGAGTGAAGCCCAACGAGTGTCGTTGATTCCAATTTTTTTCTTAATATCTACAATATATAAATACTATATGGGAAAAAAAAGACCAATAATTTCATCAGGAGTCGAGGTGACATCATAGAGCAGTAGGAATGAAACAAGGTTGATTATTATCAGTGTCTTTAAATCTAAAAGGCATTAGAAGTGCTATTCTTTTGGTACATGAGAAAAAATTGATTCACATACGATTCTCAGTTTATTTCGATTCAGAATCTAAATAAAATGTCCCAAAGTCACTGGAACGTATGAATGCAAGGAAAGCACCACAACAAAGAGGAAGCTACAAAAATGACAGAAAAACATTTGGACTCATTTAGATTTTCACTAAATAAATTTTGAGTTGAATCATGGCTTCAAAAATTTGAATTGAATTATGTTTACTGTAATTTGTTCAGGCATGCCTTAAACGTAACGTTTTGCTCTCTCCCACAGCCTCTACAGACTTCAAACGTAGTACTGAAAATACAGTTTTTACACCTTTTCTGCTCCTTCCGTCTATTTTACCCTCCTGGTTGTGCAGTAAAGCGTTCAGTGATGGAAAGAAAAATTGGATTTTAAAGTTTCAGACCAACCAATCAGGGGTGGTCAAAAAGTCATCATCCAATTTCGCTTTGTTTTTTTTTTTTTTTAGTTTTTCAGGTTAGATTTTGGTATCTAACCTGTTTTTATTTGGTATTGTTTATTTATTTATGTTTTTAAGTGATTAAACTGTTCGTACCTTAATGTTTTTCTGCTGATTAAATGCTTTCCTCTGGCAGACTGCAGCTGCTGCTCCCAGTCCCACCGCTGCCAGAGCCGCTCCTGCAGCCGCTGCAGCTCCGGCTGCTCCAACTGGCACCTTCACAGACATCCCCATCAGCAACATCCGCAAGGTGAGAGCCAACATGAATCACACAAATTAGAGCCAACACCTGACTTCTGCTCCCTCCGTGTTGACTTTCTGCTCTGCCGGCAGCCGGGCTTTAGGACGGCCTCCTTCTCCATCGGCTGCTTTGAAGTAAACACCCTGAGGAGGTTTCACAGCGATAGTCTGTTGTCTGTGACCTGTGCTTCCACATTTTGCCTTACAGACGGGCAACTCCATTTATCAGCCTAGACTGGATATGCACACCTCTTCCGTCTCTCTGTGATGAATTATGGATCAAAGCTGAAGTGCGT
Organism: Poeciliopsis retropinna; assembly: GCA_010277075.1. Classification (NCBI taxonomy): domain Eukaryota; kingdom Metazoa; phylum Chordata; class Actinopteri; order Cyprinodontiformes; family Poeciliidae; genus Poeciliopsis; species Poeciliopsis retropinna. Next base: position 7,658,310 of record VMRM01000024.1, on the reverse strand, counting down.
ATATCTGTCTGTCCTCCAGGTCATCGCTCAGAGACTGATGCAGTCCAAGCAAACCATCCCGCACTATTATCTCTCTGTAGATGTAAACATGGACCAAGTTCTTGAACTTCGAAAAGAGCTCAATGAGGTTAGTGCAGCTTCTAAGCGGTCATGCGAGGTACTTTTTTTTTATTTATGTAACACATTAAATTACTGTTGAAATGAGCAAGTGAACATGCTGTCCCCGCTCTGCAGGAAGTGAAAGCCCAGAATATCAAGCTCAGTGTGAATGATTTTATCATCAAAGCAAGCGCTCTGGCCTGCCTCAAGGTTCCTGAGTGCAACTCCTCCTGGATGGACACAGTCATACGGCAGTAAGCAGAAACAAGAGTTAATTTTCCTTTAGTTGTTCTCATTGTCATTACTTAAATGTAATTGAATCGAATTCCCATTTTAGCCTTCTGTTGTTTCAGTTAATTAAATTAACAAATAGCGACCCAACAACGCAAACTGTCACCCTCCCCAGAGCAGAAAAAAATAGGGTTTCCTTCTTTGTGTTCCTACACTGCAAAATTACCAGAAAGACAGAAGTCATACAAGGGCATTGCTAAATACATTTGCAAAATAATTGCATGACTGAGTCAAAGGTTGAAACTTTCATTAAGGACATTAACCCTAAAATTGAACTGTTGTCTACAGTTTGTCAAACAGAAAAGTGACACTTTAAAATTAAGTTTATTTCTGAGGATTTCTTTTCTTTTTTTTTTTTTTTGAAGTACCACTTTTGGATTATTTAGATATTTTTATAAAGAACCGCAATATAAGAAAAGCATTTACAATTTTGTTTTCTTTCTTTCCTGTTGTAAGAATTTAATTATTTATACTTGAACAGGACTTTCCTGTTCCGATGCTAAAAGTTGAAGATTTTAAACATTTCTAAACCTCTTATACTAGAGATTAGCACAGCTAACATTGCTGAAATAATGTCAAGAAAATGCAGAATCGATCATTTCAATGTGTTTTAACATGCATATAACAAATCCCTTAGTAACTGTACGTGCATTTACAAATAAATGTTTTATCTACCAAACTCCTCAGTATTAATAAATCTGTAAGCAAGTTAGAATTTGCAGCTTCATATTTGAGCCAGAAGAGGGCACTCTGATACTTTTCTGGCTCAGAAACGCATCGATTACATCACTATTGACTGCTTTTCCCCAGGAATCATGTGGTGGATGTGAGTGTGGCGGTGAGCACAGCCAATGGTCTCATCACGCCCATCGTTTTCAACACCCACATCAAAGGCCTCGCCGCCATCAGCTCTGATGTGGCGGCTCTGGCAGCCAAAGCCAGGGAGGGCAAACTGCAGCCTCACGAGTTCCAGGTGCATCGCCTTATCAGCTAGAATCTCATGATGTAATCAAATCATTCATTCATTAAATTCATTAACATTTATTAATGTTACTTCTTCCAGGGAGGAACTTTCACAATCTCCAACTTGGGGATGTTCGGTGTCAAGAACTTCTCGGCAATCATCAATCCGCCTCAGGCCTGCATTCTCGCTGTGGGAGGCTCTGAGAAACGTCTGATGCCAGCTGACAACGAAAAGGGGTGGGTGTCATGGCAACAGCTGTTTTGATAAAACAAACAAAATGCTATTAATGCAAAACTAACCGCGGTCACCCTGGCTGTTTCGCAGATTCAACGTGTCTAGCATGATGTCGGTAACGCTGAGCTGCGACCACCGGGTGGTGGACGGAGCAGTTGGAGCACAGTGGCTCGCAGAGTTCAGGAAGCTCCTTGAGAAACCGGTCACCATGCTGTTGTAATCAGACTGAACCGCCACAGAGCGGCAGCAGCGGGCGCAGAGCTCACACTGAGGAGATCTGATTGGCCCGGAGCCTCGTGTGACTGGCTGGCCTGCCATAAGGTCACTCCCACTTAGCCTGACAGGGGGAAGAGGCAGAACTCACTCCGATTTCCTGTCTGTCCATCTCACTGTCTCTCTTAGCTTTCCTTCCTGTCACTCTCTTTCACTATTTTTATTTATTTTGGCCCCATCCTATGAGAGACCGGAATTAGGCTTTAGGAATCCTGGAAAAAAGACTTTATGTCGCTAAAACACAGAGAATATTTTTACAAAAGCAAGTGTTACATGTCCATCCACTTAGCATATTAACCCTAAAACCAGTAGGTGTGTGTATTTGCCATGTTCTCTGTGTCACAGTGAACATGGTAAAATATAAAATGAAATTGACAGACAGTGCAAATTTACACACACACACCCGTCTTCATTCAGTGGCCATACACATACAGTTGGAATACTTGATGCGTTTTCTGTGGGTTAAAACTACGGTGTGTGTATAATAATAATTTCTGTGGAAACACAGTGTTGTATATTTATGTTTATGGTGTTGAACTGTTTGGTTAAAGTAACCAAGCTCCTTTAAGACTTCACCGTAGAAATGAGAAGCTCGTCCAGTTCTGAGGGCTTAGAGACACGGAACGGTTTTACGGATTTTTCTTCTATCCGTTTTGTTTTCTCAACATTTTGTTGATCTTGCAGTTAAACGCACAAACCCGGTGCTGGATGTTGTTCATAACAGTAAATAAATTGGGAGATTATGACCTTCTGCACAGACTCTTTTGATTTGGCTCACAACGATGAAGTCATCATTTTGTATGTCTGATTACAGGTTAATTTAAAGGGTCATTGAAAAGTTAATTTATTTCAAGACAAAGTCATACATTTCAACAGTTGTTCAGTTTTAATTTTGACAATTATAGGTTATGACCTCTAATTATAGGTTATAGGTCATGGCAAACAAAATATAGTCTCAGAAAATGAAAACATAAATATCCTTTTGGATTCAATACTTAGTGTGTGCTGCTTTCTGTATCAGTGTTACATGGCATGTTTGTGAGGCAAGTAGGGTGCCAACTTCCTACTACCAAGAAAAGAAACTTAGTTATAGAAGACCATTTCATTTTATCTTTTTCTATCTGGTGCTTGTGTGCCTCCCCTTTCAATAGTGACCATAGGCAATATGAGCGATATAAAGAAACACCTCTTAAAGGCACAGTTGGTACTTAAAAACCGTTTCAGGTGACTGCCTCATGAAGCTGAGTGAAGAGAGTGCCAACAGTGTGGAAAGCTGCTATCAAACAACAGTTATTTACTACAAAGCTTCACATGTGTATATCTGAAGTAATAACATCTAACCTGGAGGATAAAGTAAATCTAGTGACGAGAGAGGTGTGTTTTAACATTTCAGTACTTCTTTCTTACAGTATTCTACTCTATCCCAACAGACAATGGTAAAAAAAAACAAAAAAAAAACTCTTCGCTGTGAACAATAGACTGTGGTTTTAGTAGTAATAGTAGTAGTTCATGGTAGAGCTGAGCCTTGGTACGCACTGATTGCTTTGAATGCTGAAAATCTCCACATTTTTATTGTTGAAATCCTGCTCTGTTGCCATGTCTGGTCAACAAGACATTTCAGATACTGTCTCAATTAGGTGACAAAGTAAATACACTATATCTCCAACAGTATTGGGTTACCCCTCCAGATCATTGATCAGGTTCTCCAATCGTTGAACACAAACTCTTTGATTTCCTTCCTACTAAATATTCCACACTCAGCTGTTATTGGTATTATTACAATGACAGAGTTTATGGCTGCAGACCTCCAAACTTTAGTTCCAGTGAAAGAAACTCTTGTTACTTTAAGGTACTTTGGACCTTGTGGAAACAGTTAGTGGACGACCCTGTTTGTTTGAACATAACTGTGTCTGAATGCACAGACCAGGTCTATAAAGACAGTGATAGGTGAGATTGCTGTGGAAAAACTGGACTGGTCTTGTGGAAAACCTTCCCAGAAGAAGTGAAAGCTGTTGTCTGTAAAAAATTCTCCCACATATTAAGTGGACTAAGAATGGGAGGACGTCACTTAAGTGCAGGCAGCTGAGGTAATAGTTGTTAAATGTTGATAACCTTAACCACTATTCACCCTAACCTAAATAGATGTCTTCAGGACAAACTACAACAATCGTTTTACTTCCATAGACGCCATGAAGACAACCAGGCAGTGACTAACAAACTCCCTTTCTTTTATCACCATGGTAACACGGTGATCTCGGAAGAAAGCGAAAAGGGGGAGACGTCCAAACAAACCGAGAGAGAAAATATAATAGCTGCTGTCAGAGACGAGAGCGTAACTCAAAAGGTCAAGTCAGAAAAGCTGAAAAGGGCACATGCTGCTCTACTGTACCTCCCAGAGTCTGACTGTTTGGAGCTCAGCTTTCCTCCGCTTCACAGTAAAGCACAAACAGGTGTAGCCGCATGCTGATGCTCAGCATTCCCACATGCATGAAGCTGATTAATTAATGCTGCTATATGAGGCTTATTAATCCTGACACGCTGACTGGCTTTAACTTTCCCCCTCGTGGCATCACTGTGAGGCTCACTCACGACGTTTTGTTGTGGGCTTAACATTTTGGAGGATCACAGGGAAACTTTGCGGCAGATCAAAATGTGAGTCACAAACAGATTTTATGTAAATCCATCAAAAGGATCTGCTCTGACTGCATTTTGTTTAGCCCACAGGTCAGAACCCGAGGATCTCCTTATCATGGCGGTGTCGGGAACTTGTCTTTGAATATTTCTTTACGCCACTGACAGCCTCAGATCTTTCACTGCCTTGAATCCATACACGACTAATGCACAATGAAAAGTTAAAGACAGTGTTTTATTTTTTCCAGATAGGTCTAAATTTGGTTCTCAACAGAGAATATTTATTTTTTCAGCAAAATCTGAATGTTGTAGTTGAAAACCTCAAAGTTAACAGCACTTAGTTTTATGTAATAAGGTAGATTATGGAAATTTAAGTCAGATTTATTTTCATCATATTTGTTCCATCTGATTCTGAAGCTAGTCTTTAACATTCTCAATATAATTATGTAAAAACTCTTTATTCTTAAGGTTACTGGAAAAGAAGTATGTTCTATTTACTCCTAGAATATTCAATTAATCATAAATGGACAACATATTTATAAGATTTCCAGTCAAAGTTGTAAGATTTACTTGAAAATAGAAATTCCAAAGACATTTTTTATAGAAAGCCTCCATATATATATATATATATATATATATTTCCTTCTCACCCACCGCGGGTGGTTCTTATCCTCTGAGCTCGGGTCCTCTACCAGAGGCCTGGTAGCTAATATATATATATATATATATATATATATATATATATATATATATATATATATATATATATATACAAAAAACACAACTTTTGGAACTGTTCAGCTTCCAATATTGGGCTGCTTCATACGGCGTTGTGCAATAATTTTAATTTTATAAACTTAATTGTTGCATATAATCTCAGAAAATACAAAAATCCAGATTTTAAGATGCTGATTTTATTTATTACTGATTGAACTCTGTCTTAATTAATTGTCCATCCCACTTAATTAAATTGGCATCAGGAAACAAAGGTGAAGCCTTGGTAGCCGAGGACTGGAGTGATGCACTTTTTGTAAATATGTAAAAAGGCCATATTAGCAGTGTGTTGTAATCCACAACAGACTTTTATTTCCATTCAGGGTTTCCTTGATACGCAAAGAACCTGGTCCGTATGTAAAGTCCTTTTCTTTTCTCGACCATCAATTGAGCTTAACTGACAACTGATTAGTTTTAATCTCTAAGCATCTGTTGAGAATATTCAACTGCATTCATTTGCAAAACTGCAGAAGCCTTTTTATTGTTCATGTCTTGCAGAATTTGGAGTCTTTGCCTCACCATGTAAATCATAATTGTCTCTTTATTGTTTATTTTGTTCATTTTATATGTAAAAACATTCTGCAGCTGCTCCTGTTTCTAAGCCGCTGATGGTGGCAGACATTCTCACTGTAGCTCTACAAAATCAGTCGACCTGGAGCAGCTAAATGAATTCCTGCTGGGGTAATTCTCAAAGGAGCCGCTGCGGTTCATTGGGGTTTAAGCGGTTAATTGTGACAGCTCCTTAGTTGTTCACCTGACAACTCCATTGCAGGTTTATTTGCAGTCAGAGAAGGGAAGAGGAGAGAGGACAAAGGGAGGAGGGGTCGGTCGCGTCACTCAGCTGATTAATCATGCATGCTCATTTGTTGTCCTAATTTGTGAGACTAGTTTGTGGGCAGTGAGAAAGCTCTGTCTTTCTGCCTTCCTGTCCATCATGGCTTCTCCTGTAAGGTGGATTCTCTGGACTTTGTTTGTGTGTTTTACAGCTTTGCAGAACGGTGAGTCAGCCTGTTTGTTGCTTTGACACAAATATAACAAATGTTACTTCTGAAGGCTGTAGACAGATAGGCTGCAGTAGCTTTCTTTTAAAAAATATTTTAGACAGTTTTACCTTTTTTTTTAAATGACACAGGATCCTAACATATGATTTTGTTATGGTTAGAACTTAATTTAGTCATTTTTTCTGGGAAGAAATTAAACAATTTGCACAGAATGTTTTGCATTTGCATCAGTCTTGTTCTCATAAGATTTCAAAACCAAATACAGATGATAGTTCACCATCTTTATTACAGACTTCACTGTGGGGCGACATTTTTAAAGTCCAGTGATCTATTTTTCAAAAACAATGCTGTGAATCGGCATTCTGTTTTCACAGTGAAGTGGCCTGTTGTTCCACTTTGTCTGTGATTAGTTTGGCTCGCCATCAAAACTGTCAAGTGTAATTAACAGCTGATACGCACACCGAGTTGCCCTCCCCATATCGCTCACACAAAAGGCCCGGGGACGACAAAGGAGGTTCATTATCGCAGTAATGAAGTGAAAAGTGTGGGGGGAGGCGACTGGTCTCAACGGGAGAACTGGAGAAGTTCAAAGCAAACTGACGAGACTGAAAAAGGATGGAAACGTAGAAATAAGTCGCCGTCTTTTAAGTTTGTGTGATTTGTCCCATTCCAGCCGCTCTCAGGGTAACCATGAGGGAATCCAGTCTGGAGGCGGTTCAAGGTGACTCCATCCTCCTGCCCTGCTCCTTTTTCACCTCCTCTGACTTCTCCAGGCTTAATGTGATCTGGACTCTGGCTCCGTTCTCCAGCCCAGGGAGCCCAGTGCAGGTTGGCATCTTCAGTGTGTAACATCAAAACGCACATGGCCCGACAAAAGCATTCATATACCTCGCCTACTGTCAGATTTTGACACATTACAACCACAAACGTCAAGGTATGTTAAAGAGATTTTATGTAAAAGTCAATTTTCCCCATAGCATGATGCAGCCACCATCTTGCTTTACCAATGCAGTGGTGACGTTTTTTTCAGCCACATAGCCCTGAAAATTTATTTTCTGGTCTTGCCTTTTTACACATTCTCTCTATTTGTCACCAATATTCAACTTCAGCTCAATTCACTCTTTCAGAAAAGCTGAATTTATGAGAAATATCAAAATGAGCTGTGGGTTTGCGCTGGTTTACGGCTGATGTGATAAAATCTAGAGAACTTTCCCCATAGTTCACAACACTTAAAGAAGATGCTTTTCTGAAATTCCTCCCGTTTCAGGTGATCGTGTACGACCACGGTCAGGTGATCAAGAACCCCTCCCTGATTGGCCGGGTGGATTTTACAGGTGAAACCAGCTTCTTCTTCTCCCTTCACGCTGCCTTATACGCATTTTATCTACAAGCTAAAGACACATACATTTTTATTCTTCCATGTGAACAACCTGCAGGTCTTCCATTCAGTGCAGACATTATGCTGAATGAAACACGAGTCTCGGACGGCGGGATTTACCGCTGCATGGTCAACAACCCGCCAGACACGGCGGACCCCGGCGTGGGAGAGCTGCAGCTCAGCGTGCTGGGTAGGTGGTTCACCTGCTGCCTATTTAAATGATAAAAAGTTATTTATTTATTGTCTTTACTATAATGTGTACGTATATACAATATTTCACCTGTTTATCGACTCAATTTTCATTTGTGAAAAAAAAAAAAAGGTATTTATTTGCTCATACAGATTTGTGCCTTTTGGTCATATTTAAAAGACTCTTTAATTAGACTATTTGTCTAATTTAATATTTAAATTGAAGTAATTTAAATATTAAAGAAAGATAATCTAACTAAACACAAAATAGAAAATTTAAATGACTTTCATTTATTAATGGGAAAAGCATTCAAAGAAGCCTGGTCTTGTGTGAAATTAGAACTGCCCCCAAAACCAAATATTTTTTATTTTTATTTTTTATTTTTTTACTGAAACATGCAACAAAATCTTTTTAAACTCAAACACATTAGACGGCTTTCAAGCTAGAGCATCCTGTCAGGCTTCAATCTCTTAATTGGATTTTAGTTCAGACTTTAACTATGCCACTTCCAAACCTTCATGTTTGCATTTCTTGAAGTCAGACTTGATGGTGCAATTTGAATGCATAACCCAATATAGTTACTGTGAACCTGTGGGATGATGCTTGCAGAGCCACCTTCACTGCCTGTGTGCGAGTGGGACGGAGCGATCGATGTGGGCGGAAGCGTGAGGCTGTCCTGCTCCGTGGAAGAGGGCGTCCCCACCCCAGAGATCCGCTGGGAGAAAGTGAACCCAGAGCAGATTTCACTTCCAATCAACATGGAGGGTCAGTATGCTACTCTTGTGGTAAGAGAAAAAAAATCCACACCACACAAAACCAATCTTGGATTGTCAGTTCGCATATTTGAAAATAGCGAAACTATGCTATGCTGTTTGTATAAAAGTAGAAACTGTTCCTCTGTGAGACTCCAAGGTTGTGTGCGCATCGTCACAAGGATCTAGACATGTATATACGACTTCATACCATGAATGTACAACATGACACCACAAAATAGGGGCTATATTCATAAAAGTTGACATACACCAACTTTACCATGCCTTTAGGCAATTTGTGAAACTCAGATGATGTAAGCGTCTGATTAATTCACAACATTTCAGTTAAATGGAGAAAAGACATAAAACACTGTGTCTCTTTGTGTGAAAAGTTAAACCTCTCAACATATCTGGAAAGACAAATGTTGGTCAACAGAGGCCTGGATCATCTACTTCCACAATTATCTGATAAACATATTTTGATGTGAAATGTACAAATGAACCCCATGAAAGAAAAAGCAAAAAAGACTTTTTGAAGATCTGGGCTGCAGCTGATAAGAGTATCAATACCCAATGAATCCAATGAAAAGATGTGGTATCCAAGCGCAGTTACCAAAGGGCTTTCGTCAACAAACTCAATGGTTTTAGTGGCTATCAATTACAAAGCCCTGATCTTAATCATATTGAAAATTTGTGGGCAGAGCTGAAAATTACATCAAACTATTTGTTTAAGGACACTGAAAACTTTAATCCTACTTATGCAGAAAGTAAATGCTAAATAAATGTATGTACACGTCTGAATTTAAATTTATTTATATATAAAAAAATAAATAAAAAATGAATGTTTCACTGTTATGAAATGTCATTTGGTATATAATGACACTTTTAAGGAAAATTTTCATTAAAACTCACATTAAAAGTCCAGTAAAAATGCCAGTTTTGGATTAAAAGTGTCATTATGTATAAAATGACACTTCATCATGACATCATTCATGAAAACTCCTTCATGTTGATGACAGCGTCATGTCAGTCTTATGCACACCTCTTCAAATAAAGCATTACGGTTTAGTCTTACTTAATGTCATTGAGAAAAACTCTTTCAATAACATCCCTATTGATTAGGAGTTTTCAGTCTATTTCCACATCACAACATGTTGGCATTGTTGTAGTTCCTGTCCTCTTTTCAGTGTCTTCACTGCGTCTCTCGTCTCTCAGGTGAGCTGTCGGGCTCTGTCCAGTTTGTCAACGTGTCGTCTCAGACGTCCGGCTTGTATCGCTGCTCGGCCACTAATGTCCTGGGAACAGAAAACTGCTACATCAACTTGGAAATTTACAACAGCGAGGGTCTGTTTCACCGCCGCCACGCCTCTTTTGGTTTGCTCAAGTCGTTCTGATCGGAGCTGTTTTGTGCACTGCAGCAGCTTCAGGCGGCCCCTCAGGCGTCCTGCCAGGAGTGCTGCTCACTCTGGTGATGGCTTTGGTGCTGCTGGCTTTGCTGGTCATCATCCTGTGGCTGCATCGCACGGGGCAGGACGGGAGGAGCAAGAGGAGGAGGGACAGGAAAGCAGAGGAAGAGGAGTGTTACAACGAGATACGCTACACTCCATCCCTGATGAAGCGCTCCTTTGTCTGAAGTCTCAGCATCAGGTACTAAAAATGAAGGACTTGTTCAGCTTTGTTTCTGCTCTTCTCACGGCTGTACTGCCAAACATTGTGAAATAAAAAAAAAAAATCCAAGTTTTGATAGTTTATTCTTTTAGTTTGAGTTTTTTCCCCCCCATTTGCCTTCAAAACTGAATGATTATAACCAGATATAAACCTAATTAAAAAATATTGAGCTGCATTTCTCCTTCAGGGTTTTCCTTTTCAAGAATAATAAAAAAATTTTAATCTTTTAACTATCAAAATAAACTGTACATGTTTTCTGTTTTTTCTGCCTGCCGATAGAAGCAATCGTGGGTCTTTGTTAAATGTAAGCTGGATGCCTTTGTCTCATGTTCTTTATAAGTGCAGTGTTTCAGCTGAATGTTTTATTCCATTTATCTATTGAATCTCACATACATTTTTTGCAGTATTTTTTTTTTTTTAGAATTTTATCAGTTTATTTTTGGATAAATTTGCAAAAATTGTATTTCTCACTTTAGTTCAAAACTTTTCTTCAGTCGAAAGGCCTTGAAAAGCATTTCATGCTTTTATCGCCTCTGGACTCGACTGCATCAGTTTTCACTAAATTAGCATCTCCTTGTCGGCTGCAGTTGCAGCAGGATGTTTGTAAATGGAAGGCCTCATCACATCACTCTAATTTCATCTAATTTGCAATGTCTGTTTTTATATAAAAAGTTTTTTAAACTGGCATTTAATTTATGTTCAGTTTCAGGATCATTTTTTTCCATTATCTGATTGTTAAACTATTAAATTTTTTTCAAACCTAAATACATACAGCGAAGGCCACTAAAATGGTTTAAATGAAAAACTATTTCATTTAAAGCTTTTTTCCCCTTCACAAATATTTGATTCTTTGTGTTAGTCCATGTGATAACAAAACAAACTTGATTTTGAAGAAGCTCAAATGGTGCTAATAATGGCACCATTAAAAAATAAAAAAAATGGCAATGAATTTCTAATCCATAACAAATTTAAACTGACAAAAAGTCAAGGCATCCAAGATTAAAACGGCACCTCACAAAAAATAAAAAAATCACTCCGACCAACAAGTTTGCAAAGAAAGACAAAAACTTTTAATTTAAATAGAAGAAAAAAAAACACATAAAAAACTGTACAGAACATTGACTTAAAGTTCTTAAATAAAAGACCACCTTCCCAAAAATGTCTAAAATCAAAAACTGGGATGATGGACGATGAAATCTTGTGCAAAAGAAGTAATAAGTGATTCTTCCCAAACTGCACATTTCAGCTCTTCAGCTTGAGTTAAATCCAGAGTGTCACCCTTCCGCACATAGTGTCTTTGATGGAGAAGAAAAACCAAAAAACCCAATAATAAAATAGATTTATATTTTAAATATATATTCATATAGCAAACATGCTGTACATAGATCTAGAGATTCAGAAATCCCTTTTGGACACCCAGGTCTGCCTGTTAGCTTGTGCTTTCCCGTCTCCCAACAAAGAAAATTAGAGAAGAAAGAAAGAAAAAAAAAAAACAACAGAAAAGTTTCCCATTGCTTTGGATGCTAATTTAAAAAAAAAAAAAAAATTCCAAAAAAAAAAACCAGCACTGATTGACAAGTCTGTATTTCCTGAGTTGAGTGTGTTGTTACCAAGTCCTGGGAGAGAAGCTGTACAAGGTTCCTCGCAGCAAATTTACAAAAATTCTCAGGGCTGCTCAAAAGATTAAAAAAAGAAATCTATAAGGAGCTTAAAGTGGAGCAAAGACAACAGCGGAGAGTGATATCTCAAACCCCATGAAGAATTGTAACACAAGTGTGACCCAGTTTCCAACCCACACATTAAGTGACCTTCATTTTAAAGAGAAACTATTTTAAGTGTCAAATTTGCCTCCAATATCCATTTTTCAACCAGAGCCTAATTCAAGCCACCCGACGTAAATAGTAATAAAAAAATATCTTAAAGCCCTCTTAATTTTCTTTCCTCCCCCCAAACTGTTAAATCCTGAGAATGCTTCTTTCAAGTTTCCCACAGAGGGAAAAAAAAAAAAAATCAAGAGAAATTAATTTGTGAGCAAACCAGGATCTGGCAATTAATGCTATGGCACAACGTTACGAACACTGCAGAGAGCCGACAGCTGTGCGCTGCGGCGGGGAGGGGAACATCTGAACGGGCTGCCAGTTTCTTTTTTTTGTTTCATGTTTACCTGCAACCCATTAGAACTCGCAGATTTTCACAGCGGTAAACAAACAAAAAAAAAAAGAAGTGGAAAGGAGAAAAGCTAAATTTTGAGTTCTCAGGAATATTTCCAGTCATGCTACAGGCTTAAAGAGACCATTTGTTTATTTGGAAATGGTTTTGTGTGAAGCACTGATGGACAGTAGATTAAAATCTCCTCTGTAATGAGGAAGGTAACAGACGCTCAACAAGAAAACACCAGCAGGAAACTTGATTTCAGTTCTAACATGTTTCACAAACTGTGAGAGTAATTCAAATTACTTTTTGAACAATGATCCAGTTTAAAAACAAATGTTCTTGAGCAGCTTTAAAGTGAGATTTATTAGTTTCTTTAGACCCTTTTCTAAGTTTGGTTTCTCCAATAAAACCTCCTCAATACTCAGAGGAATGATCCGATATAACTTGAAGTTGGAGATGCACAAAAAAAAGGGTGACTGGAATCGGATGATTCTCGATCATGATCAAAGCTCAACAACTACACTCTTCAGTGTAGAGATGGTTACTGAGTGAATATGACTAAAAATTAATAAGAAATTAGCAATTAAATGCAGAGATGCAAGAACCTGCGATATGTTGACACATGACGATTTATTCTCTCGGGCTGTGGAAAAGCGAGAGAGAGCAATACTTAAAGGGATAACAGGAAGACTGAATGTATGATTGCAAATTTGTCTTAAAATACATATTGGGTCTGAAAATGTAATGTTTCACACTTAGCTTTGTAGAAATCTAAGTGTGAAAGCTCTTTTTTCTATAGAATGTACACAGAGACTGGGCTATGTGGTTTTTGCTACATTAGATGCTAAAGCCAGTTTAAATTGTTAACCCAGTAATCATTTTGTTCTCATTTCAAAATAAATAGAAATACTGTAATGTTGTCTTTAATCTTGAAATAAATAATTATTGACCACTGAAGTCAGAGAGGCTAGAAAAAATATTTTATGAGCAGTTCAAATTAATATTGACAAGCAAGTTGAAAACTGATTAGTCTCAAAATAAGATACATACTGGTCAAAAGTGCTTCAAAAATCCCAATTCAAATATGCAAACTATCCCTTTAAACAAAACTCTTAGTATTGATGATACATTTTTAGACAAACTGATAGGAGAGAGAGGATGCAGTTGAGAGAAGGCAAATATGTCAGCACACCACATAGACAGCCCCGCCCATAAAAGATAATCAGTAAGACAACGTTAATCAAATAAATATTTCGCCTTTGCTTTTTCCATTTATTCCGCGGTGTAAAGTTCCAACTAAAACGCTGGATTTAACAGCGGAGGAAACAGCAGTAGTAGTGGGTACATTAGTAGTAGCAGGGGACGCAGAAGCAGTAGTACAGTAATGGGAGAGGAAGCGCTGCTCCCCACACTGAGCAGCATGAATCCCTGCTATCTGGAGAGCCGACAGCTGACTGGATCTAACCAGTCAGGCTTTTATTGATCGTTTATCAAACAAAAAGCAAACTCAGTGTGTTTTTAATCACCGAGGAACTTGGGATTCTTCAAGTAAAAAAAAAAGAAAAATAAAGAAAGGACATTCAACCCACTGAAACAAAAAGGTTTGACATTTCTAACCCCTTGTTCATGGGTCTTTAAGCCCCATGCTTTTCAGACAAAGGAGCCTCCGTTTGGCCCATTCCGTCTTCAACATCTCCACCTTTCAATTCAGGACTTCTTACAGGCCTAAATAATGTGTAAACTAGCTGTTGGTGCACCGCCCGTCAGTCTGGGTGAGGCAGGATGTTTTTGTTCACTGCTGATCTGGCCATGCTCCTCGGAGGACTGGGTGTTATTTTTGTTTCCATGTGTCGTGCGGTGGAGAGAGGCACCGCGGAGGCTCCTGAAGTTTGTCAATACGCTCCATCAGATATCGATGCTCGGCCGCAGTTTCAGTCAGGATGCAGTAACGGGGGAAAACAAAACAAGGCTTTTCATGGTTTCCACACGTCAGGTACAGTAACCTACTCTTTTCTTTTTTTTTTTTAAATCGATGAAAAAGAAACATGTCACTGCATCTGTCGAGTAAAAGACAGTCAGGCGCTAGATTCTTTTCTCTGGTATAGAAAAATAAGCACTCCTGAAGTAAAATATCCCTTTTAATTGCACTGGCCTTTTTGGCCTGTCACTTCTGTTACAACCCAAAGGTTGTCCGTAGAGCAAAAAAAAAAAAAAGTAGATCAGATCTCATGATGAAACCCGGAAACTCGGACTTGTGAAGTTGGCTAAATTCACTCAGCGGTCTGCTGCGCGCTGAGCCGCTCCGGCTGCGGCGGGATGTTTCAGGCGGAGATCGATGGAATGAGTCCCGAAGCGGCTGGAATGCGTCTGGTCAGACTGGGGCAGATTGGGTCCCACGGTGTGCTTTCGTTGTAGAAAATGTTGCCAGTGCAAAAGTCAGCGGAGTTGATCAAGTAAAGGCAGCTCTGTGGATTCCTCTTTTGAAGCGGGAGCGTCCGCTGAAGCCAGCAGTGTTGGGTCCAGCGTCTGAGTGGCTCCGAGCGGGTCGTGTGTGATACCGGCCTCCTGCAGTGGCGCTGAAGGAGGAGGAGGCTAAGAGATAATAATAAATAATTGTTAAACAAAAAACTACAAAGGAAAGTGTAATAAAAATGTTTTCCCTGACCGAAAAGGCAAAGAAAAAGATTAACAATGAACAAGCTGCAGATGTTGAGTCATCCTACTTAATGAGCCACATGATCCCAGATGGTGCAAATACTGTCAAACATGCAGCTCTTCATACCTTTTAATATGTCTCTTTGTCCTTCAACAAGACAAGATTTTGAATATTTATACCTTTTAAAACATTTTAGTTTTTCTAAAATAATAATAATAATAATAAACAATCCTTTAAAAATTTTAGTGGGAAACTTTCAAATCATTCAGACACTTGAAGACAAATAACCTTAGTGAGAAACTCCAATCAAAGGTGGGACAGAATTTGACTGTAATGATTCGGGCTTTATAAAAATATTGGCCTTTTTTCCTCATCTAAAACTGGTAACTTCAGCCACTCTGCTGCTCAGCTGAGCTCCTGGATTCCACAACTACTTTACCATTTTAATGCTGCAGTAATCCTGCATCTTAACTTAGGAAAATCTCTCCTCTTTCACATGATGTGGCATTCAAATACCAGTGCTCTGGGGATTTTTAACCACCATCTACAGAAGCAAGGAATTCACAGCCACCTTTCCATGAAGCCTAATATAAAAATATAACTTTTTCTTCACAGCTGAAATTGTACCAGAAGGAAATCACTAACTATATGTATACTGTGATGGAAATCAAGTGAAAATGCTAGTAGTTAGAAATTTAATGCCTTTCACACTGCAAGATGTAAAAATGATCACTTTCAAAACTTGGGAGGCGACACATGACGATAACAGGTTTTGTATAGTGTCTTTAGTTTTCCATTAAACAGAAGCTCAGGATAAACGAACATAGCGTGACCAGCTGTCTGCCTACCTGTGTGCGTATCGTCTGTACCGGCCCTCCTTCAATCTCCGCAGCGGCCGGCCCGTTAAAGCCCTTCCTGCCTGAAAAGCTCCACTTGCCAAAGTGGCTCTCGTAGTGCAGGCCGCTCCTGTGGCTCAACCTGTGGCCCGAGTTCTCCAGCAGGGCTGCCGGGCAAAAGCGATCCGGGGCAGGCAGAGGCGGCGGAACCATGGAGCTGCTGAAGGAGAGCTGGGAGCTGGAGAGCTGCTGGCCCAGAAACCCCTGGATGGAGGACGTCCGCTGCAGAGAGGACAGCAGGCCAGCCTCCATCCTGCTCTCCGATTGGCTGAGCAGAGCCAATGGGAGAGGCTGGGGGTGGTGGGGCCAGCTCTGGGTTGGGCCTGCAGGGTTGTCTGTACCTGAAACGCAAGACCAGCCTTAAAATGGCTCCTTAATAGGGACGCACCGATCCACTTTTTTTACTTGAGATACCAACACCGATATATGAGGTTTAATATTGGCTGATCCGAAACAGAAAAACAATAGAGAATTGACTTTTCCTTTTTTATAAGCCCTGACATAAATGTACTAAATTACAACTCTGCACCAGTGCAGCAGTTAAATACACCAAAAGCTTCACAGACTTGGTCAAACATGTAAAAACAACAAACTTTAATGTTGTTTAGTCAGTGCAAATAGGACCATTAACAGCTAAAGTAAAATAAATAATAAAACTGAAAATATAAAAGGGAAAAAAAAAAAAAGGTTGATCACTTGTCAGGAAAAATAAACAGCAAGAAATCTTTCAAATGGTCCAAATAGTGCAAATAAATATTAAAACATGACGTCACTTAGAGCACAAATCATAGCATTAGACTGAATAGATCTGCCCTCATGGATTGGACCTGATCTAGAAGTTTTTTAATATTTCAATATTGGTGCATTTCTACTTCTTAAGTATGGAAGAAAACATGACAACGCAACACCTTTGATCTCCTTTTTAATTAGTAATCAGATTCCTTTTTTAAATGGTATGAAATAAACAAAAGGTCTCTACCCATGGAGGGCTGGACAGTGGTGATGTGCGGCTGGGGCAGGCCGGAGGCTGGCGTACTCTGCGTGGTGTGAATGGCTGGGTTAGTGGAGATGGAAGTGGAGCCTCCTCCGCAGTCTGAATCCTCGATGTTTCCGCCACTGTTACAGCCGGCGCCGCAGCCTTTCTGCAACCTTCAGGGAGATGCGTTGCAGTCACAAAAAGATCGGAATCTACACTGAAAGAACCGACTGAAAAAAGAAAAAAAACACATACCGATCCCAGCTGCTGATGAGCCATGTGTAGATATTGTGTGGGCTGACCGGACCGCCCCACACCGATCGGAGCTGGCCATGACCCCCGGCGTACGAGGTGGTGAGCGGGGACACGTATATCGGGTAACCAATAGGCTGATCGCAGGAGGAGTTGATCATGTTCCTCAGGGCCTGCTTGGCATTCTGAATGCTCCCTCGCTCTGGGTTACGGTTACGCAGGAAAACCAGCTCCTGCTGTTGGCCGGCCCACAGCCCACGCACACATTCTCTGTTCACCTAAGGGCACAAAGTTAGAAAAAAAAAAATCATTTTTCATATTTTAAACATCCAAAATCTACAGTTTAGATCTTTTTCAAAATAAATTGCATATGTTACAACACTCAAGAGTTACTAGACCTTTACGTTGACCTCTAAAATACTAAATTCATAGAAATCCACTGCAAATATTTAATAGCGGGTTAGCTTTTACCACTTTAACGTAATGTGCAAAAAGAAGAACCTGGAAAGTAGAAAAGATACAAAGAGGGAAGAGAGGAACGAATGGCGAAGAAATGCAGCGAGGACACAAAGACGCCAAGACAGACATAATGAAAGAAAGAAGCAACAACCAAAAGACAGAGCACAAGAAAGAAAGAAGGAACCACAGCAATAAGGAAAGTAAGTCAGAAACAAAAAGGGAAGAATTACAGAAGGAAAAAACTTTGACATTGGGACATACAAAGTCTGGTAATAAAATAATTTTCCTACACTTTGCTTTTTCCAAAACTAGAAATGCCCAAGTCCTATTCTGTACTTTTACAGATTATAAATATATGTTTAATTAGAAACATTACAGATTTGTTAAAAACAGTAATGAAACTATAAAAATGGGACATTTCTACACAACAAAGACCTTGATGACTCTGAAGCTGAGGAATCTCTTGTTGAGCATGATGATCTTGTACTCGTCGCTGCCGTCATCCATGATGTGTCGCAGTGCCAGCAGTGACGGCATGTTGGCCAGGATGGCACTGCGCCACACCGGATCACCTTCATGGGAAATCAGCATCTTTTCTTCATTGCTAGTGATTGCATCATACAGAACCATCGGATCCTCGTACTCATCTGGAGACGTAAAATGATCCTACAGGGAAAAAAAGCAACAGTTTAACACCAATGACGAAAAAATACCCAAACGTGATTAGTTGTTTTCAGTTTTCCGTGACGTTACCTGATGCAGCTTGAGGGACATTCGAACTCCTGGCGCCACAACTCGATTCAGCAGGTCCATGTCTGCAAACACCCACTCATCCCTGGGCGACGTGATGCGGAAATCTCCTTTGAAGAGCGCATGCAGGCCGTAGAGGAACGGCTCCAAACTGTCAGTTAAAAATTTAAATATTTCATTACATGGGGAGTAGTAAAAGAGTAACACTTCAATGTATTTTACAAAAGTAATAAGTCTGGACAATGTAAATGGATGCAAATCTTTTAGGATTTGTCTCTACCCGCTTTTGCACATCTAGAAACTGAATTTATTTATTTTTTCTGCTAGATAGCTCAAATTCAGACTTAATGGAGATTTTAGATTTTACCTGAACTTTGACTGGGCCATCCAAATATATTGATTTAAACCACTTAAGTTAATCTTTGATTGTTTAAGGTTGATGTTTGGCTGAAAGGTCAACCTATTAAATACAGTGCTATTAAGCATTGCACTGTATTTAGCTCCAGCAAATAATCCAATGCTTCACTGACTGCTGAAGAACAGCATCCAAACAGAATGATACGCTTAACAGGTATAGCGTGTTAAGGAGGATTTGTCGTTTTTGAGCTGTTTTTGTGTTCTCTCTAAATGGTTTGTTGCAAACTACAAATAAGACTACTCATGGTTTTCTTCTTGCAAATTTTCATTGATAAACACAAAGAAAGCCAGGCTTCTTTCCCTTCTATATCATCATTACAATAAACAGTGTGGATTCATAGAGTGCTTAAAATCCCAATAAAATACATCTAAGCATGTGGTTGAAATGTGACATAATGTGAAAGTGGTTTTGCGGTTTTTACCTTGCAGACATGCTGTGAGACGCTGTGCCCAGAGCTCTTCTTCCCAGGATACAAAGGCCAAAACACAGGTTGATGAGTGGGGAATCTCTCTCACAAGTTACCGGCTACAACACCAAAATGAAGTAAAAAAGAAATTAAAACATACATTTACAATTTCTTCTGGTTAGTTTTCTTGTCGTCATGTTGTGTCGGGTCTAACCGTTTGGCGCCTGCTGTTGCAGTACTGAATCCAGTCGAGGTAAACCATGCTGAATGAGGAGGGGGTGATGCCCGAGGCTCGGTGGTCGTAGTCCTCGTCGATGTTCAAGTTGAAGGTGGGGTCGCTGTCCACGTAGTTGGGAGCAAGGCACGGCCGCAGAGCCTCCTGGATCGCCTCATTCACCAGCCACTCCTCAAGTTTAGGGGACCGACTCACATAGTAGATGATGCTCTGGTGGCGCAAACATCCAGATTATATCAATATGAAGCAGTTACATTTAAGAAAATGGGTTGAATAAATGTACAGAAGAAATATATGTGCATGAGCACCGCATAGTATTATAATTAACAGTTATTAAAAGCACAGCAATTATCAATATTTATTAACCTTTGTATAAAGAGAAGAAATTAAGAGAAGAGATACGATTGGCCAATAACTGATTCTGAAAGAGAAGCTGTTGCCATGGCACCAGACTACATCAAAATAGATGTTGATACAATGAAGATACAAATTCCTAAAAATAATATCTACTGGTGAGTTTTTCCTCCACTAACCAATGTATTAATACAACAAAACCATAAAAATAAAAACATAGAAACACATCCACTGAGGGAGAGTCAAACAGTACAAACAACCTGATACTGTGTGTTTATTTGGACGAATTTTACACAATAAATTTCTATGTGTTAAGAATAGTAATTCTCCAAGTGCCTCTTGTTTTATATAATACAAATCTTCAAAGTTGTTTCCTTCCAGTCTACAACACCTAACACCTTACATGAGAATCATACAGTTTGTTATCAAGTCAAAAATCCATTAGCTAGAAAACAAACCTCCACTGATCAATGTCTTACCTTCACATAATAGGTGATGAGAATCTTGCGCAGGTCGAATACTTGCAACATGGAGGCTGCGTTATTGTCGCTGATACTGTAGCCTTCCAGAACATATTTGGTGGCAGCCACTTCCCAGGCCAGCCAGCGCTGTCCAAACGCAGCGTTGAAGGACAACATCTGCGGCAGATGACCTGGTTCGCAGCAGCAGCAGCCTTCATCCTCCTCCACCCCCTCTGTGATGGCCTCCACTTCCCTCTGCTGACAGTACGTACCTGGGCACGGTGTGAGACATCACAATCAGCCTCAAAGCCAAAGATGACATTTCTATTTAATCAGCAAGGTTGGAAACTGTAGGACATTACTAAACTTCCAGAAATTTGTAACAAAATAAACAGCTTTTATACTCTGTAAAACATAACAGTGAAAAAAACTGTGCATAAACGTTATTTTAAGACAAGATGAAAATATTTTTAGACATAAAAGCTCTGCTACAATCCCCTTCAGCGTTTTTTAAAATGATATTTTTGAAACATTTTTATGAATGAAATCACAAAGTAAAAACTCTAGTCTGAGAAGTGATAGCTATCTGGTTACAGTTGCAGCTTTCAAAGGCTCCATTCATTTGCATCCTAAGCCACAACTGACCTCTGAACTCCAGCCCACGCAGCTGGAAAGTGACGAGGCCGTTGCCGATCTCGATGATGTGCACCAGAGCGTTGAGGTAGTCCGATGCCAGGATGAAGCAGTCGCCCGTGCTGTAGTTGCCCCAGCGACCGAGCAACAGGTCTCCACACAGGCTGTGCTGCAGAGAGCGCGTCAGGTGCTCGTAGAAAATCGAGTTCAAGTTGTTGTCGTCGGCACCTTCGGGGGAAAAGAAGAGATGCTCACAGCAAGAGCAATAACACAAAACAATATGGTGTCTTGCAAGTGTTCATACCCCTGGACCTTTTGATATTTAACACTTCCTCTGATAACCCTAAATCCAATGCAGTGCAATCAACTGTCTTTAGAAGTAATTTGTGAATGGAGTCAAACAACACAATTAGTGGACAGCAGTTCCTTCTGGAAGAGCTGCAGAGCTCTGACCTGAATCTGGTAACAGGAGAAATTAGTTGTGGACTTCACAAATCCGGCTTTTATGGAAGAAGTCTCATTTAAAGTCCTACAAGTCATTTAGGGGACATCAGAGAAAAATGAGATCATACCAAGTGATTGTGTCTAATTGAGGACGGTAAGGAAACAAAAGCAGCAGCTGTACCTTCAGCAAAATAAGCTCTAGAAAGCATAGCAAAGGCTGAATACAAATCCAACAAAAATGTAAACCTTTAAATGAAAAGGACAATTACTTTTTGTGCACTTGATTGTTTTTTTTTTAATATTAAAAACCTGACCAAAAACATGCAAGCATGTCCCATTTCTGAAATATTCTGAAAACAGCCAAAAACGATACGATTTTTCATTCACTTAATTATGTACTAATCTGTGTTGATTTATTAAGTTAATAAAATTTTAAAGTTTATATTTGTATAATAAAATGTGAAAACATAAAAGGTATAAATTTTGCAAGTGCTGTAAAAACATAAGCAAAAATCACAAGCGGCGTACCTGGGTTGCGGTCTAACTGAGTGGCGAGTCTGGTGTTCGAATGGTCGACCCGCTTTGTGCTGCAAAAGGTTTTGGTGTTAAATGCGATATTTTATCAAGTATTTGGAGTATATGAGCAGCACTTTTATACTTGCATGTGCAATATTGTCAAACACATACTTGTAGTCTCGCTCCCAGAATTTCACAGGCCTCGTGTAAGAGGTGACGAACACGGCACTGCCTAGGACAGGGTTGAGGGGTGTGGAAAAGATGGCGGAGAAGATTGCCTGAACGAAAAGCACAGCAGAGTCTGAAGAAACACGAGTTAAGGACACAATGTTGAAATTCAATTTGATTACTGTGAGAAAGGAACAAGAAGTAACTTGAAGAGTTCAATCTTTTCTATCAGCACTGCTAACATGTTGGACTAACAGAAGGATACGAGGAACAGCAAACGGTTGAGCAAAAGCGTGAAAGGCTGAGCCCCATGTGATCTGCCAAGGGGCTATGTAAGTCAGAACAAAGCGCAACTTGTACAGCAGATCCCACATCTGTTAAAACAGAAAGAAAAAACACCATTGTATGTAGGAATGTCTTAAATTTGTGTTTTTAATCAAATGGAGAAAATGACTTCTTTTGTGTTCTGACCTTGCTGAAGACGATGGACATGAAGTAGTAGTCAATTAGGAAGGTCTCCGAGAAGTGTGGATAGTCACAGTGAAAGAAAAGCGTGGTAAAGCACAGCGTGATGTACTGCTGAGACGGGGTGCAGAAGGATGAGCGCAGCAGCTTCATTCCTGCGACTGAGATGAAGAGAGCTCGGCTGCTGGAGAAAAACACAGACACGTGCTGCTAAACATAACATCCACAGCTAGATTCTGTTTTTGTACTGAGGATTTCAGATGAAAAAAGTGATGGTAGCTTGCTATAAACCCAACCCTGACAAGACGTACTAGATGTCCAGATCTTTATGACTCTGGCCGACAGCTCGGGCTTCTGTTGTTAGAGAGTTCAGCACCACTGCTGGGTAGATGAAGTATTTCTCGACGCACTGAAGCCACGCGTACAGCTTCTCAAACCACATCAACTGAGCAGCATCTAGGGAAGGCAGAGAGCAAAACAACATTACACAGACTGTTCCAGACACAAATCCACAGTTAAAAGTGCACCCTTCAAATCAAAGCTGTAAAATCTGGCTGAAAATAACCTGGAGGTAAAAACGTTGCTGTTAATTAGACGCTGAATCAGAAGGACTATTTTTTCCCCCCATTTTGTCACATTACAACCACAAAACTTCAAAGCATTATGTTTGAGATTTTGAGATGCAGCATAAAATATTTATAATTATCATCATTTTTGAGAAATCAAAAATTAATAAGGGTGGTATGTGTTAGTACTCGACATCCAGTATTTTAAACCATTCCATTACAGATCTGACATTATGCTTAGCGTTCCTCAACATATTCCCTCATGATACACTGCATATAGGAATTATTATGTCTTTCTCCTTGCCATTCTTCCATAAAAATCTAGCTGTGTACACACACACACACAACACTTTTAGATATGTTAAAAAAAAGAAAAGGAAAACTACAGTTTCATTTTTGTTTTCCTTCAAAATTTATAAAATGTGATGTTTGTGGTTATAATGTGACAAATAAATTTGGTGAGTGAATACATTTGCACAGCAGTAAATAATAAAAAAAGAGAAAATGCACAAAAAAAAAAAAAGAACTGAAACAGTAAACAGCTCCAGTCCATTCCTGAAACCAGCTGTGAACTGGCTTGTTCCGTGTATTTTCTGTGGTATAAGAATTTTATTTTGTTAAGACGTACTTTCAGAAAATAAAATTCCTCAGAAGCTCACCTCGGACTTCAAACTGGCTGTACTCTCTGGATCGGAGCACAGGGTGTGCAAGGCAGAACCATGGCAGCTGTTTACGGAGCTGAGGCAGGAGATAGTGTGTAACGAACCCTACAACTCCAGCCAGGATGTACAAGACAAAGCTGAGAGCAGGCTAAGGGTCAAGCAGGAAAAGAAAAACAAGAGCATTACAAATCTGTGAACACCTGTTGCCAAAATCTTGAGAGAAAAGCACTGGAAGAGTGAGCTCCTGCCTGGAGAGCGATGAAAACGGTGCTGGCACTGATAGCGAAGGTAATCACGGCCATGAGCGGACACATGACGAGGTCTGAATGCAGGATCTCACTCTGTAAAGAGACAGGGACGGTTTAACCACGGAGCATAGAAACACCAGGAAACATGCCGCGAGAATCAGTCGGGCCGTTTTTACCACAGAGTTACGCAGCTTCTCAGGGAGAGGATCTTTGATTTCCACAGGAGGATCTTCTGGTGTTCTGTTCTCCAGTTCTGGGAATAATTTGGACCGGACCAGTGACCTAATGCAAAAAGCCAACAGCTAAATAAATCACAGAAGAACTAATATGCACTATAAGTCTTCACTGGCTGCAGTGTGGCAAAAACAGAAAAAAGGTCAGCTGTGCTTGGCAGGGATTCAGTAGATTTATCATTTAGACTCAAATTTCCAGATATTGTTTGCAGGATACCAGCAAAGTTGTGGTGAATGTACTTAAGTTGAAAATTAAAATACAGAGACAAAAAGCAAATGAAAGCTCTAGCCACTTTTTAGAAAGTGGATAGAGGAAAACAGTTGATAGAGGAAAACAGGAATGATTAGAAACAAAACTGTTTCCACTGTCCTTAATTTTTTATGTTCATCCAAATTTATAAAACTAAAAGCAAAATCTACAAATTACACATTTTTTTAAGCAGTTTACTGTAGGACATACAATTTTAATGCATCACGGTGAAGAAATAAGACATTTATTACCATTTCTGAACTAAAAAAACCTTGCTTCTTCCTTACATATAAGGAGACTTATAAATAATCTCTCACTGTTCAACTGCTGACAATAGGAGGAATGAACACTGACCACAGAATGGTTGGGTCACTGCTTTGGCGGCTTAGGTGATAAGACAAGGCCAAAAGTAGACCACAAAACACAGAGAACAGCACTGGCACATGGGCATCTCCCCATGGGGCCTGTTCCAATTAAATGCATATTCACATTAAATATGAACGAATATCGATGATAATTAATCTAAATTTCAAAAGGACTTACATTAATGGCGCCGAGGCAAAATCCATAGAGCAGAGCTGCCACAACTATGCTGCGTATGAGGCTGAACAGAGATGAGAGTGGGCTGGTGGTAGCTGATGAAAGAGGAGATAAACTTCAGAAACAACATATGGAAGAGTCAAACTATATCAACGGACAATGGATTTTTAAATATTATAAATACAGGGTGAAACACACTGCTGTTTGCATGCTGTGTTTTGAAAAAAAAAAAAAAAAAAAAAAAACCTAACAGTTTGCAAAATAAAAAAAATAGCAGATCATCTGAAAATATTCCCCAGCTGTTTGCAACAAACAGGAAGAATTTGTTTCTTGTCGGGGCAAGAAACAGCTTCAAGCAGTCTTACCGGTTCCACCAAAAATGTGCATGTCAATCTGCTCCAGCAGACACATCACAAATGTATTGACCTGAGGTAGCAACCCAAACAGGAAAATGGCCGGAAAGCACAAGGCAAAAACTGTTGAACAAGAGGAAAAAAACAAACATCAATTACTCTCAAAGACATTTACTTTTTAGTATAATCCCAAGACACATCACCTAGTAAAAAGTTGATTTTAAAAAGTGATTGATAAAAACTGACCAATAAGCATGTCCCTGGCACACAGCAGGAAGTGTCCAGAGAAGAAAGTGACCCCGTAGAGGGAGAATGGCTGCAGACTTCCAGCTCGCCCAGACAGGTCAAATATCCAGATCATCCCACAACACAAGCAGAAGTAAACAGGCCGACTGTACACAATGATCCAGTTATGGCCCTGGGAAATAAGACAAGAAAACACTTATTTTAGTCATACTGGCATGGTTGACACAGGTTTGTGCTTAAACAGTGAATGATTTTCTCTTCTATCCATGGATTGTATCTACACCAATCATAAGCTTCGAACGTTCTTTATGGTATTGTGGAAAATCAGAGTAATGAGTGATGTTTTTTTAGTTTTATGCAGCATGTATGAAGACACTATGAACCAAATTTAAAATCATGGAGACCACTGAAAGGTCAGAAGCCTTCTTTCAGCTAGGTGTCTAGCACTGAAAAGCAATAGGTAGGGGAGGGGCAGCACTGATGCTACATGGTCCATATGCCTGGAGGACCTCCAGTCTCTCTGGGAGTTTTTCTTATCTCAATAAAAGCTTGTTATAACCTTGCCTTACTTGATACCGGTAACTGGCCCGTGCCTGATTAAAGCTCTTCTTGCTCGTCTCATCCTTTGCTATGAAACCATTTCTCATTTCATCATTTCTTCCTTAACTCAAAGATCAAGGTGGAAGGCAGTATAAATTATGAGCAAAGTATCTAAGACATTTCCTTAAGATCTCATCAAATCAGCTCAACATGAAAGCATTTGCTCCCCCATCAAATGATGAACATAAATCAATACTCACATGCATCGGGGAGGCGGCATCCGGCTGTACGCTCTGAAGTAGGAGACAAATTTATATTTCACATTTATTAAATCATTAACATAAACGATAAAGATTCTACATCTTGTAACACAAAAACAAACATATAACCATGGAGGAAAAAACATTTGAATTCATATGTCAGAAAGATACATGATTAGTGTATATTTAATATGTTTTTTTCTAAAATATGCAGATTACCTACCTTAAGTAGAGAGTACTGGCAGCTGGCAATGACCAAGCAGAACTGGAAGACCCAGATGTCCCTGAAAAAGCCCTGAAGCAGGAGCAGAAACCCCAGGAAGGCCACCAGGCTGGCCAACAACACCGAAAACACGTTCTCTACCACACGGCGATTCCTGTACGGAAAGTCCAGATAAATTATTATTTCTAACTCCATCAGGTTGCAACTCCTTCATCTAACTGCCTTCAAAGTATGAAGCCTTTTTGAAATAAACCGACTTATATGCCATAAAAAGAAAAAGGCCATCAATTATCATTTCTTTTCATTACTCCAACATTTCTTCTTACCTGTCCAACAGAGCCAGAAGAGCCAGTCGATCGTATCGAACCCTCAACCACTTTCCAGGCAGCACCCAAAACCGGTAGTACTGCTTAGGCTTGGCTTTCTCCTCAATCATCAGAGTGTTCTCATGGGATTCTTGGAGGGATTCATGATCAAGATCAAACTAGAAAAAAAAAAAGGTAGAAAACTGGTACTTAATTAAAAAAAGGACTAACCAACATATTCGACCAGGATTAATCTGCTACACAAGTACGTAAGGACGACTAACCTCCGGCATTTCAAGCGGCACCCTGCGGACCTGCATGCCCTGCAGAACCACGGGTCTGGGCTGGAGGATGGACAGGACTGGAGCTCCATCCTGAACCTCAGTGGAGGTGAAGCTGGATGACTGGGACTGCCTCTCTCTTTCTCTGCAACATTCACATTTTAACAACTTACTGTGCTGTATGCTTTTAAAGAAGCCGATTCAACCAGAAGCATAAAAAATTAAAAAATAATGCAGCTTGTGTAGTCTTTTTACGTACTGAACTGGGTCCTCATAACCACCTCCAGCAGGTCCAAAAGTGTATGATCTCTTCACTCCTGAGACACAACACCCAAAATAAAAGTAATTATGAAGTATGTATTGATTTTAATGTATTCTGCCTTTGTATAAAGTCTAAACTTTCTTTATCCATATTTATTTAAACTTATTATGAAAGTATTTATTAAGAACAAACAATACTTTCTTTATTATTTTTCCCAGTTGAATGGAATAAAAAATCCCTGACTGGAACAAAAGATCAGCTGAAGTAAAGATTAAACACATCTAATGCAGCATCATGAACAACTCCAGTAAAACAGTAGGTATATTACTCTGTGATGAAGCAATATTTTACTGCACTTTAAAACTGTCACATTTTCAAGCACTTATAAGTTACTAATTTTATTAATTTGATTTAAGTATTAGACCGGGGCTGAAATCAAATATACATCCAAACTGCCTGACAATTCCTCTTCCCCACTGAGTTATTCCTTCAAACTCTCTGACTCACCACTTTCATCATAGAAATAGTGCACTGCTCCCTCTGATGTGTCATCGAAGTTGGAGGCCTCGTGGATGCCACTGCGGGGGAGTAGGAGCGAAGACGCAAACTGTAAGGCTGATGGAAGCGTGCGGGTGCGGGAATGAGACGAGGTCCGAACACGCTGAAGGTCTTGGAGGCTAAAAGAAACCAAAAAAAGCATGACTAGTTTTTATCCTTATAAACTCGTTTAATAAATCAAATTTATTTTGTATTTAAATTTAGTATTGATTTTGACATCATCATAGCAGATTTTATTTTCCAGATTAAAGATCAGAGCGATCAAAGAAAGGGTTGATATAACCTTTTACTCCTGTCTACCACACTAACCTGGGAGGCGATCCCATTGTTGAAGGTGGGGGTGTGGGGTTGCTCCCGGCGTTGTGCCTCCGGCGAATCGCCTGGGTCCTCTTCACGCTCGTCATGCATTCATGTTTGCTTCCGTCTTCTGGACCTAAAGCTGGAGAAGAGTTAATGGGTTCATCACTGCAATGGCTTCAATTACACCATTAATTACATAATTAACAGCAAGAAAAGGCTGCATCAAACTGGTTATACATTCAAGTCTGCTAGCTATTTAAAAGAAGCAACATCCCCTTACTGGTTCTTGTGGATAACACTACGTTAAAGCAAAAGGCAATTCTTCTAAAAGCAAACCATGTTGTGTTGATGATAGACAAAGAGTGAGGTGCCTATTGTCACAACAGACTCATAACTCTGACAGAAACCTGACACTTTGGCCTAAAAATGTATTATTCAGCTTTGAGGATGAAAAGTACACCATGCCCCAGCTTTGAGTAGAATAAATCATCCTTCCTACGTTATATCAACCCTTCATATCATAAAGCATTAACTTCATCTCAGAAGTGGGAGTGTAAATTCTTTTGATCTTACTGTTTTACATATCAACAGCAAATTTTCATCAAGACAAACTAACAATTCTTAAGCAATAATGTCTGGAACATTTCACATGCAAGTTAGAGCATTTGACTTGAAGTTTGTTATTTGATTTTTGTTTCTTTAAGTTTCAAACTTTGTCAATGATTTCGCTGATGGCAAGAAGTACTAGTAAAACCTTACATCTTTCAGCTTTAAGATTAGCTACACAAATTAATTTATTTAACCGATGCAGGACGATGTGTTTTAACCTTGTTATGACAACGTACATTAAAGTCTGTTAAATACCCATTGCTCTTAAGAGGTGTGTACTGAAATTGTTTTTTCATAAGTTTCATGCAAAGATATCTGTGGAAAGGGCAAATTTTTTAATTTAAAAATGTAATTCATAAATTCATAAGTCATATATAATATAATCCAAGCCCCCCTTTCGACATACACTTCCCTTCAATTTATTTATGACCAAACTCGTTGTGCTTATTAAAATCTTCTTTTGAAAGGGAAATCGTGTTTTCTTTCCTCAAATGCAAAACTTAAATTAGCGCCATCTTGGAATTTTCTTCAACTTTAATCTCACATCTACTCAAACATCTTCAAGCAAGTTTCCTCCCTCCTAATCAGCAACAAATCACCAGCAAATCTAGTTGCTCTAAATCGCTCATCAGAAATGCAATACCTACAAGCTTAGAAAAATCAGCAGGGGCGTAATGGTTTTAACTTCTTTCTTCAGAAAGTAAAACAAGGAAACATTGCCTATAAGCTGCTGCTATAAATAAAACACACTGCTGCTGGCTGAACCGTGTGTTGTCTAGTATCAGAACCACATTTTCAGAATTTAATCTTCACCACATCTGACTTGCCCTCATGCAGGAAATGTTTTCCTCCTTGGCGACTCGTTAAAGTTTACAATGTGGAGAATAGCCATAATTAGATTTTAGCACTGCTCTGGGGATGTGATGTTAAGATGCTGATTTACAGTTTTAATGAGCAAAAAATGACGCCTTTACATTTATCATTCAATTATTCACTCCCAATAAAGGATGTGTTTTTATTAATTCCAAGTCAAATTCTAGGTCAACATAATTTGACCTATTAATAATCCAGGAGCCAAAATGCAAATGTAAAATGCTACATGGAGAAAAACAAATGTTATGCACCACTCTGACCCCACAGTAAAAAACATGGTAGTGGCAGCATTATTTTACAGGGATTATTTTCATCAGCACAGACAGAGAAACTTGTGAGAGCTAAAGGGAAAATATTTGGAGTTAGAAAAAAAAGCAATTATGCAGAAAACCGACCAGGAAACAGCAAAAGACCATTAAGAATGAGTGGTAAGACTTGAAAATTTATGTTCACAGATCACAAATGCTTGAAATATTTTTTGCAAAAATGGAGACAAAAAGTTGCAGCTACAAGTGCAGTGAAAGGTGGTCCAACAAAGTTAATTCAAATTACTTTAAAATGTTAGAACTTGTTAATTATTTTTCTTTTTCTTCAAATGTATGCACTAATTAGAGTTGGTTTGTCAAATAAAATGACAATAAAACTAAGATTTCTGGTTGTAATGACAAAATTAGAAAAGCTCCAAAGTGTAGGTACAGCATTACAAAAACTAAACACTAAAAAAAATATGACCTTTCAACTTATGGCATTAACTTATTTCTAGATTATTAAGTATTAATAACACTACTAGAAATAATATTGGCTGATAAATAGGCATTGCTGCACCATATTACAAAATTATTTAAACTGCAATATTGTTGCTGAAAATTGAAATGGTAACAACTATTATAATTAAACAAAATTTCACAGACACATTTTGAGTCTTTTAAATTATACAATGACCTCAGCACTTTCCATTAGTGTTAGCATCCCAGCTCCTAAATATAAACATCAGGTTCTGGGATTAATGGCCTATTAAACGGTCTTGAAACGTTTGCCTTGAAGATTGCAACACAACAGTGATACTGTGATAATGACTGTACTTTACTATATTGTGCAGCTCTATGATTACTACCCCCATTTTCCTCAGTACTATTTCTTTCTCTTCGACACAATCTACCCATAACGCTCAGTGAGCTCTAGAATCTGTGTTTCTCAGATCAATACCAACTGAGGAAAATCAACATCTATTCAAATGGCCAAATGCATCATCAGAAAGCAGAACCCTATTGCATCGCACGTCAAATGGCACACCTGACTTAATATTGCATCCAAGGAAGGATCTGATACTAAGACTTGATACATTGTGCAGCTCCATTATCAAGTGCTTCTAACTTGGCATAAAATCAGGGTCTTAATACTTTACTGGATAGTCAAAAACATTTTTAAAACTGAGTTACTTCTCAGAAAAGGGGTAAGTCTGCAACACTTGCTTTAAACTAATGATTTTCAGGTGAACTAACCTCCACCCACAGCTCCTTCTTCAACCAGCTCTCCTGCCCTCCAACCCATCTGGTTGCCGGTCCAAGACCCTCCGAGAGAATCCAGCCGATGATGACGATAGCATACAGGGAAGCCGTCGGTGTGTATCGTCCGGGCTTCCAGATCAGACTTAGACATAGTAAGGGTGCGGGGAGCCGGGGTGGACGTTGAGGGCATTGGAAGAAGCACGGAGGGCGTGGTTGCAACGTTGCTCTGGTCCCCGCCAGCCCCATCCATACTTAATACCCTCGCATGAGTCTTAGCGCTCGCTGTGCTAGAGGAGCGCTGAGCAGCACGAGAGTGAGAGCGGGCCGAGGTTTCGGGTAAATCGCCCTCCCTTGGCGCAGGAAGTTGAGCAGCAGTGGAGAGAAGGGATGTAATGTTGATGTTGGCGAGGTCTGAGGAGTAGCAAGAGGTAGAGGAACTCGAGTCATCATCGTTGTCGTTGTCCTCGTCTGAACTGTATCTGCGCTGGGAGCCCAGGCTGGACCCAGCGCTAATATCACTGCCATCATCTTCGTCACTGGAGTCCTCAAACAAACTTTCGCTGTAAGCTTTAGCCCCCAGCCGGCTGCGCACCGGGATGTAGTCTCTGTGTTGCCTGTGATTGTGGTGACGCCTGTAAGAGCCGCAGTCAAAACTACTGCTGCCCGCTCCTGTTCGCCGTCTGGGAGCTTTCCTTCGGCCCGGCCTCTGGCCCATGTTTCCGCCGCCGGCCCGCAGCAGCTTTAAGTCTTTAGGACGAACGACCTGCTGGGCTTGGAGCGCAGGCGGGTCAGACAGTAACAATGGGGTGGAGGATATGGGCAGAGCAGGCTCAGAACACACTAGACCCAGGGCCAGCCCTGAAGGCACTGAATTGGTCTGCCGAGGTGGGGGGAGAGGAGGACCATGAGATTTTTTGTCCAAGTCACACACCTCTGAGTGGCCACTACTTGAAGGGGAAGAGTTCTGGAGAGGAGGGGGCTGTGCAATATCAGAGTGTGCAGGGGGTAAATCCTCCTCAACAAGTGTCCGGTCTAAGCCCTGGCTGATGGACAACTCTTTGGAAGGGGAGCGCAGGAGCACACTGTCCGACAGGTTGTCAGTGTCACTGCCACCCTGTCCGGCTGCATCCTCTGTGTTTTTCAGAGCAATAGAACCTGACACTGGTGCTGCAGCAGGCGTCTGTCCATCCGCAGGCCGCGACTGGCTCAATGACGGACTTTCTAACTGAGTGGAGTCTGTTTTCTCAGAGCGGTAGCTGCTTACGGTGCTTAGTGTTTCACGGTCTGTGGTAGCTCCACCTGCACTGAAGCAGCTGTCTGTGGACCCTGCAGCCAAAGCCACCCCGCTGCGACTGCCAGGGTGCTCAGTTCCTGGAGCAAAAGCTCCGGGGTCCAGACCCAAACCCATGAGGTTTTCACTTAGCTCCTCACTTAAGCTGTTCTTTATAAGAGGGCTGAGGGGTGTATCGCCTAAGCTTTCAGACTCGGCAGAGGGCCCAAGCGGACAATATGTTCCCAGCCCATTGTCCTTGGGACTCTGATGAGACGATTGTTTTGGCAAGTCCTTCAGCTGCTCCTTCTCGCCTCCATCTTCTTGACTTAAAGGTGAAGGCGGGATGGACAGGCATCCTCCAGGATCTTCAGGTCCAGATGATGCTCCAGGAGCTCCAATGAGTCCTGGAAATTCATCTCCTGGAGAGTCAGAGATGCAGGACTGGACCATACTGGAGGGCCCTGAAACACCCCCCCAAAAAAACAACACAATCAGACTGAAATGCATCAACTACTTAGCATTCTACAAATATTATATGCAAAAAATATTTTTCAAAGTCCAATTTATTGGAGAAACATCCACAATGCTCAGAGTTTAGATTGACGTAAGCTCAAAATTGAGAGGAAACCACACCCAAGGACAGAAGAAAGGATACAAAGACAAAGGAAGAAAGGCATGACGAGAGGGAGGAAGAAAGATTGGCAAAAAGTAGCAAGGACACAAAGAAGACTGAAAGGAACTGATAAAAAGGAGGAAGGACCAGGAAAGACACATTGAAGGAAGGCAGTTAGAAAAAACAAGGAGGAAAGATAAGAATATTAAGGAATACAGAAGCTAGGACATACAGAAGGACACAGCAAAGAAGCAATAAGATATTGAATGAAGTCGGAAACTGATCGAGGTCTTAGAAGATACTTCAATCAAAGTCTATACTTTTCCAATATTTTCCAGACTGTATAGGAATCCTGGAATGCAAGTTGGGGTTAACAGAACCAAACAGTTTCAAAACGTGCTTTTTATTCTTTAAAGGATTTATAAGAATGTGCATCTGCACATGCTCTGAGGTAGAGTTATTTTTATTCAGGCAAGGATTAGACACCACTCGGCATGCAATAAAGCTCACTACAGATCACAGAAAAAACTGCAGCCTTACTTTGTGCGTCCTGGGAGCTCTGACGTAATATCGCACGATGGGCCGAAGTCACAATTATATTATTGCTTCCCTGTGCCTGTGTTAATTCTTTGAGATCTGAAGCAAAACAAAAGATATTGTAAAAAATGTGAATCAAAATACTTGGTAAATAAAAATTTGCAAAAATCAAGCAATTAATTAATAAAAAAGAAGAAGACAGTTTAAATGATTACCAGTAGTTCCTCCTACATCCTCAAGCTGGGGCAAAAACTCCTAACAAATCAAAAATATATGGCATATTAAAATTCATGAGTCATATCATAGTTATTAAACCTGCATTGATAGCACTGTTAGATGACTGAAAAAGTTTTGAAAACTAAAGATGAAAGATTTGTCAATTCACAAGGATTACAGGGCAAATGAGTGAGGCCAACATGCAACTTCTGAGCCAAGCAATCCTCACCGACACTTGGTTCAATCCCAAAAGAGAATGCTGAGAGCTGCAGCGAACTGGGGGAGTTGAGTTAACCTTCCGAAAAACGGTCATCTCCACACCAACATGACTATCCCTGGAAAAAAATAAGAACTGGTTAGTATAAAAATGCCATTCTCCCACATCCCTTTCAATTATATCTCCACACCTGTGTTGATTTCCATCATGAGCTCCTGACCCATCGTCTCCTTCTTCTGTCCTCGGGGCGTCAGCTGCGAGAGAAGCCTGCTTCTTCTCGACAATCTCACCGAGGTCAAACATGGCGTGAAGTCGGTAGTTGACCACCTTAATGGCAGTAAAGAAGACCGCAACCACAGCAGAGTACACGCCTGCCACCACCAAGCTTGGAGGAAGAGCCTGAGAGCGAGTGGAAAAGAAACCGGGCAGAATTAGAAACCCAGAAAATATTTTCTCTAAATGGACAGCTGAAGATTTAAGTCAAACTAAAATGGGTTAATTTTGGAGCAGCTTCTCTTTCTTGGTCTATTCGCTTTTATCCCCTGGTTAAGCTAAACTCACTTCACTGGAGTGGTGAGTAATATTGGTGTTTCTGTAGTTTTCAGCTTGTGATCGTCTTGAGAATTGGTGGGTCTTGGGCTGTTGCTGAACATCCCAAGTAATTTAATTTTATCTGAGGATGACAGTGTAGCTCAGATGGTTCAAACTTGGATAATGAACCACAAAGCACATCTAAACTGGTTTTGCAGTGGATAAAGCAGGAGAATATTAAGCATCTGGAACAAGGCCTGACCTTGACCCTAATAATTTATACAATTAATGAAGTCTGATTAAAAGTGGGTTTGATTTCTGAGCCAACAAACTGACCAATTTAACTTGGCCATACAATTTGTGACAATAAGACTGTTCAAACATCTGGCCAGAATTATGTCAAGGTTTTATTAATTAAGTTCCTCTGCATCTTGTTTAGGAACATTTATCTCAATTTTTGAAAAGTATAGATTTGTCCAACCCCAAATAAGTTATAAAAGGAATGTTTGTATTTAAATTACATAAATACAAATAGGCAAAAGAAACAAAGAATGAAAAAAATCCACCATTCATCTAAGAAGAAATTAAGGATTAATTTTAAGGTCCCCGGTGTCCCCCCTGGTGTCCGTACAGCCTGATCTGTTCTAACTGTTCTAGACAGAGAGTCACTCCCTAATTATACCTGGGTTATCAAAAAGTTTCTCACAGGGAGTTTGGGAACCAACATTTCTGGCTCAACATTAAGACATTAAAGGCCTTCAAAACCTGTGAAACACGGAAGATGGAGGAGTGTTTCATTCTTATCTAAACCCTCCCGAGGTTCCAGTAGGATAAAAACACAATATGCCTCACATGAATCTGGCTGCAGCTGGAAGAATCAAAGTAAATGCCTTTTGGGGTTTATACACAAAGTAGCAGAAGCTATTTTCTAAAATTCCTGCACAAATTTAAAGAAGACATAACATATGTCTTTAAAGAAGACATATCGTATTGAACATATCGTATTGACAGATTGTATTTATGAGGAATTTTATTAAGTGGGGTTCCTCATTAAAACTTGCTTTTATTTAGAGCCTTAAAATTTGTTAAATGTGTTGTAGGAGAAAATTTATCTTAAGCAAACCTCCCTCAGTGCCAGAAACATATATTTGTCATATTTGAAAATTTCAGTCCAAGAGCAAGATATAGAAAATACACAATAAAGTCAAATTTTTACACCCAACATTTTTTAATGTGTACATCTATTCATCCCTGAGGTAAAGAACAATTCAAATGTGTCTTAAAATTATTTTCACATCATTGCCATATTGAGTGTATGAAAAGTTCTGACTGA
Organism: Poeciliopsis retropinna; assembly: GCA_010277075.1. Taxonomy (NCBI): domain Eukaryota; kingdom Metazoa; phylum Chordata; class Actinopteri; order Cyprinodontiformes; family Poeciliidae; genus Poeciliopsis; species Poeciliopsis retropinna. Next base: position 7,622,275 of record VMRM01000024.1, on the reverse strand, counting down.
CAATTTTTGTGTTAATTTCATGCCAGGTTGCCACATCAAATAAAGAAAAACTCAGGTCAACAAGAGATTTTTTGAAGAAGAATGATTCTGTAAACATAGCTGCCATTACAACTGTGGTCTTACCATGTACAGAAGAAAGGGGAAGGCCAGGAGAAAGATCCACAGGTACAGGTGGATGCAGTTGGAGAATGTGCTCTGATGGGGGTCCACATACCAGCCTCCTGTGAGTGAAGCCCACACACCCTGGCGCAAAATCTGTAGAGCTTGGGAGCCCATCTCCACCGTTTAGGGTTAGACAAAAGCTGGAAAGTTTCCTCCGAGACTGGAACTCAAAAAACCGTGCAGCAGATTGAGGCACGGTATCTTCTATTTATGCGGGCACTTCCAACATAGACAACATGGTGACCAAGGCTGGTTTGTTGAGGACAACAGTTCTGTATCGTGGATATTTATAGATCTCAGTGGAGGTTGAAAGTCCTTGCATATTCTTGTGCCTTTTCTATACCAATGCTGCTTTTCCCTACCCTAACCCCAGCTGGGTGTTCAGCTGTATGATCTTTTGGCACTTTGACATCCCACTGAAAATGTGAAATGGCATTCATCTGAAAGACAAATCAAAGGTTGTCACTTGACAGTTGATCCGTTTCTGTGATTGATATTGTTTTAGCAATGGATTTAGGGAAAGCCAAACTCCACAGTATTTTGATTGTTATAGTACTTTGTAATTCACGTGTTTTGACTATGAATGTATCAAAACACGCTCATTTTATTTTACACACGTAATTAAATATTTATTATTCAAACAGTAGCCAAGCTGAAGCAAGAAAATTACTTTAAGCACCCACTTAGCACAATATTCCTAAGTACACTCATTTACGCCATTGTGGGAGGGTACGAGACATGACCAAAACATCTTTCCAATTTCAAAAGACTGAGCTTAAAACTTCAAAATGTTAGAGCTAGGTCAGGGCTGTGCAAGCGAGATTAAGTTTTAGATTTGCATTAGCAGGCTAGCAGACACTTTAGCCTAGCTTTATGGAATCGTTTTGCTTTTCTAAATGATATACGTAGACGCATTGAGCCACGGATTAGCCTCCGCAAACACTTACGATACAAAGAATAAAATTGCTACAAGTCTAAAAAATCGATGGCCAGCGTTTAATATCCGAATTCTTAACGTTAGGTACCGGCTAATGCTAGGCCGCATACCATATGAAAGGTGAATGTAACGTTTTTTAGACAAACAAAACAGACCTAAGCTATCCGCTGGTGGATGCTTTTAGCTATGTAAACTCAGGTTAGGAGGACAGTTTTAAATAACTGCTCACAGTAAACAGCTTTCCAAGTCTGGACCCAAACATAGCTTACAGTTAGCATTAGCTCTTGAGCTTGCCTCATATCCTCCTTCCGCATCCAGTCCTTGTAAAATCTCAGAGCTTTCCTCCTCAGGATGCAGCTAGCAGAAGACGGCAGTCCAACTGTAGATTACCTGGAGTTTCGCTGTTCTGTTGGGGCTGGTTAATTTATCTTGGTTTTCCTCATAGTCCGTCATCCTCTTTGGTGTTAAACATTGACAGACATAATACAAGAATGTGAGCCCCTCTCTATACGAACGACAGCTGTTTCCTGGCATAAACGAAGTCTGTGTAGGACTGTTACAGGTCTGGCACACCGAGGTCCTGTTAGCCCCAGCTAACAGCTAGCTGACACACGCACGCACGTACGTCAGTACGCACGCGCAGACGGAGACGTTCCCATGGTCCCGATTGGCTAAGTGAATGTCAACGTCACGAAGTGCAATCTGTCTGCTTATTTGTCTGGCTCACACACACACACACACACACCCACACCCTACACACACACACACACACACACACACACATATATATATATATATATATATATATATATATATATATATATATATATATATATATATATATGCTTATTCATGCTTATATATATTCACAGTCAAGGCCTTTCAGCTTCACTATTCCATCTAAAGAAAGGCATCTCCACAGCATGAAGCTGCCATCAACATGTTTAACTGGGTGGATGCTGAGCTTGTATGTACAGATGTACAGTACTTGTCGGGCTCACATATGGATTTTGCATTTGTGCAAAATAGTTATATTTTGAAGGTGATCTGACTTGATCAAAAGCTGTCCAGTCAACAGTTTGTCCTACCTGCAAATGTCCTACCTACATTACATATAATCAAGATAACATATAATCTCAATTATACGTTACTTCCTGCAATAAGTTTCCTTCAAAATACATTATTTAATACAATCTGGAAATGTTTAAGGAGTTTGAATATTTTTGCAATGCGTTGCACATGCATTTGGAACATGAATATTTATTTATATCTTGGACAATATAGAAAAAATAATTCTAAATCACTTTTAAAAAAAACTATCTTGCAGGACCAGTGCTTGGTTAGACAGATGTAATCTGCTTTTGCTGCTGGAGCCGTTTTGTCGAATTAACCTCGTGACATCTCTGCAATTCTCAGGAGTGGCTTATTGTATCCTTTAGCTACCCCAGTTTGATACCTTCTGTCAGCACGGATCAGTCCTCACCTGCACCAGACCTGCTGTGACACCACACCTCTGCAGCCTGAAGGACTATTCCTTTCCATCTCAGCACAAAGGGACTGACGGGACAAGTGACCCCCTCTGGCTTGGAGAACAGCCGTTCTAAATTCTTGTCTTTAGTGATAAACCTTTGGAAAATTGATGGCTGCTTTAAAACAGGCAGCTATTGCCTCAGTCCTAGAAAGAAATGTGTGCACAATGGACAGTTCCTCTTCATCTCAGCAGGGGGGGGTCAAACTACACAAGTATGGAGCATACAACAGCATGCAGTTCTTCCTCAGACATTGAAAGGCCATTCTATTTTCATCAAAAGTATTACGTATGAGGACATATTTTACTTTTGCCATAGCTTCATTTATGACTCACTTAGTATGCAACATTCTTATTCCTACTGTAAAGATTATATGCAGCCAAAGGCCTTTAGAAACCTCAGTTTGGCTTCTTAGCTATTTAATGTCATGCAATTTAATGAAGCAACCAATAAACCAGCACCTCTCCTGACTGGAAAGTAATTCTTTCCTATGGATTCATCCATTACTATAATTCATTTTTAAATTTATTCCACTTGCAAATAAATTATTGTGTACTGCAGTGGAGTCCAGTGGTTACCCGGAAGAGCCTACCAGCATGGTAGACACTAACTAAACCATAAATGGCTTGTTAATTTGAAAAACTAAACAAAACATTTTAACCTAATTTAGTCCCATATGCCAGACTTGTAAAAAATAGAAATCCTATGTTTGAAATTTAAGTTAAAAAAGCCGTTTTTTTATTATGTTTGGCTAGATTTATAATTACACTAGTAGTAGGCACTTTTAATCTCTAACTACTAATGGAAATGTATTTACTGTCATGCAGTGATGTCCTGACATCCTCTGATATCTAAGTCATTTTCTTTAGTTTATTAAAGTTCACAATTACATTATAACACAAAGCTGCTGGTCAGCTTTTATGCTAAATCAAGTAAGCCAGTTTTAGATTTAATTTGTCACCTAATTTGTAACATGCCAGTGCCAGTTTCATTATGTTTTATTATTTTTAGAAAACATTATTTAATCAGGAAACAATCTATTTATGATTCCATTAGAGCAGTTCTCTGGGGATTTCACAGAAGGTAACTGACCACAGTTATTATTTTTATTTATTTATTTTTTGACTATGTTCATTTTTTAAATTGTTGTTTTCCTCTGTACTTGGATGTTCTTTACAGATTTTCTTCTATACTTAGTAGCCTGAAATTATGAAATGACTATGTGCTGGTATGGCAGATGGTTGTATTGGCTGCTCTAATATAAGGTCCCAAGGTAACAAAAATGGCTTTTCCTGAGGTCCAAGGAAATAACATTGATCCAATTATGATTCAAATCTCTCCTCAGAGTAGAACCAAGTACATTGGATTAAGGTGCTTGAACAAGAAACAGACTTATGGAGCTCTACAAGATCAAATGTAGTTAAATCCATGGGGTGCCATTCATGCGGCCCAAACCTGAACAAATCTAGCAGCTATACATGAATTGGCTCAGTTAAACGGAGTGTAATGTGTTGCGCTTCTCCTCTATCACCCTGAAAGAATTGGCCATCTGGGTCGTCTTCATACTTGTGGAAACATGATTGAGTCCTGATTCTATCACATTGTGCAATGATTCATCATCCCAGACAAAGGAGTCAGCTGGCTTAAGGCTTTGTCATATTTAGACTTAATAGGGCTAAATTAGACAAATCAAGATAAAGACATTCTGTTTCAACCAAAAAAAAATCTTTTGTTCTATGATGAATGTTTGATATGCGGGCGTTACTGTCCCTACAGAATTATGCTGCCTCCAAAGAAGAGAGACCGGGAAAGAGCAAAGGATGAACGAGAAAATGATGATGAAACTTAAGTGTAATGCACACTTTTCTTGAACTATGATTTGTATAAAAAGCTGTTTCTTCATGTTAAAGTGCTAACTTTTCTTGTTTGTATAGTGTGACCCTTGCAAATTAAATCAGTAAGTATTTAATCTGCAGTAGCATTAAATAGTAATTACAAAAGGAAACAGTCAAGTTAAATACAAAGGATATTCATTTCCAAATGTAAGGTCACTTGCTTTGGTTCTTGCATCAGTGTTGCCCGTGACACTGCCCTCATTGTTCACCTTATAAATGTATTCACAGTCTACTTTACTTGATAAATCTTATTAGTGCAAGGTTTGTACCACCATTTGGTTCAGGGTTTCTTGAATTCTTTGTGGCAAGTATTTAACAATGTGTAGGAAACATTTCTAAGATTTTGGCGTGATGCTGCCACACAGTTTCTGCAGATTTGTTTACTCTACATGTAAAACTTGAGTTTCCTGGTACTAAGCACCACAATAATATCCCCCACTCCATTACGCCACATCTAACAGGGTTTCTCATTCACACAATTGCCATTCACTGGATATTTGTTTTTTTAGACCTTACAATATATAGTTTTTGTTGTGTGTGAAGATCTAAGCAGTTTAAACTTCAACAAGATATCTTAACCTTCTATAGAAGCTTAAACGCATTTAGTTACTGCCATGTGATTGGCAGAATCACTATCTGTGCTAATAAAGAAAAGAACAGGTGTGCCTAGTAAATATTTCAATGAGTATATATAAAGAAGCTTCTTGATGTGAAATCTTATTGTTGTCGACAAATATTGAGATATTTGTCATATATCTCAATAAGGTTGTTTAGCACTGGAACAACCTTAGATTAAGAAAAAGAACCAATGTAATTGAAGTCACTCTCATTGTGTTGGGGCAACAGCCTCCAATTACTACTGCTGTTCGTTCTTTTTGAGACCTTGGTATTTCTTATGCTTCTCATGTTCCATATATCCATGTTCTTGATGTTTCTGTCTCTGCATCTTCTGAGAAGCTGGATTGTTGCTGCAACGTGTTGTTGAACATAGACAACAATTTTCCAAAATGCTGATGGAAGGGAGGAGGGACTTATGCATTTTCCAGGAACATAATGCCATTTTGTACCACAATCATATAAATATGTTGCATTCAGTTGTGATAAAATTGCTGCATAAATAAAAAAACAACTTTAGCGAAATTTTACTTTGCATCATGGAAATATCTTATGCCATGATGCAGAAATTGGCCCCCGTCTCTTCAGGAGACAGTTCTTTGGAGTGTTGAACTGAGAAGTTGTTCCAGTTCAAGGATTTCTCAAACATGAATGAAAGAATCTAAACAACTCACCAGGTATGTTTTTGATGAGGGAATGTTATAACATGATATGATGCTCAAAGAAGTTGATTTTGAAGAACACTTTCCTTTTTAACTAGAGAGCTGTATTGTACATTTTGATCAGTTTTCAGATTTCCTAAAAAAAACCCAAAAAAAAACAGACATTGCCTTCTTGTTTAGCTCCAAACAACAAAATCTTGATTCAAGACTCCAGACTCTTGAGCCATTTGAAATAAACAGGGGAGTGCCTATTCCTAATTGAACTGACATGAAAATAAGATGTTGGGGAAACATTGGCAAGTAATTTTTTTCATCCAAGCACTTGTGTCATCTAGAGCTTAGTCCTGGGCTTTGAATTTCAACTCACATTTCAAAACCTGATTCTCATCTTCATTTACTAATACCTGGAATTTTTTCTGCATTTGGTCTTACCTTGTATTTTACTAACACGATAACTTGCGAGTTTCTTTGTGAATGTTTGCAACACACAGGTGCTTGTTAGTAAGTTAGAATGCCATCATAAGGTTAGATCAAATCAATAATTCAATACAAAGAGCAAATATTTAATGTTATAGATTCATTAAACCCTTATTGATGTATTTTTAAATGTGTATCTCTAAAATTTTTACTATCTTAGTTTGCAGCTAATGAAAAACCCAAATTCAATGTGAAATCTAGTTCAGATCAATGCAAACATTTTCTTAATACAAAAATGTTCCCAGCTGACAAAGAAGAGTAACCTACAAAAATTAATTGCTGTAGAAGTTGGCTGTATGCAAGTATAGTAGGTGTAATAGGGGGTACATTACAACTAGAAGCTATAGTGGAAAAAGAAAGTACAAAGAAAATGTTCAAAACTGACAATAAATATGAAACAGCACATTGGCATACTGTGAACTGGACAAACATTTCTATATTAATTATTTTTGAAAAAGTGAATTTTGGGTTTAAGTTAACTGGAAGTAATCATAATATGAATTTCATTTTATGAACTGAATCAGCTGGAAAGTCACAGAGAAGCATCACATGACACAGGTGTGTACAAAGTATATAATCAAGTGTATTTTCATCTTTATCCACGTTCTGTACACATATTAAGATCCATTTCACATGAACACTATACAATAGCAATGAGTGAGGAATGGTATATTTTCTGAGCGCTGAGCAGCTCACATTAAATGGCACTTTCATAAAAAATAAAGAAATCACACAGCATGAGCAGATAACAGAAAACAAAAAGTTCTCATCAGATTCACTGAGATTCAGCACATATAAAAAGCACAACAAAATAAAACACTGATTGTTCCATCCTTCTGTTTCCTCTGGATAACCTGAATGGCAAACAATGGGGAAAAAAAACCATGAGATATTTGTAGCTATCAGAGGAGAGTGTGCTTCTTTTATTATATTTTTGTCCGGGTTAAAGTAGAAAGCAATCTAAAATGTGGTGTGTTAAGAAGAGTGGTAACAAGATACATCGAAATATCAGAGAAATATTACAGTTCACAAATTTAATTATTCATCCCACAGAACAGTCTTTTGGATAACTGATAGAAAAAAAAAATCAATACTTTTGGCTGCTTTACAAGGATTATCGTATGTCTCAGAGCTATGCTTCCATTTTCAGTGTGCTTTTTAAATTCCCAATGACAGCATAGAGGAAATAAAAGGTTATTAGTGAGCCGGCTTTTCTCCAAAACGCTCTTTAAAGGTGGGATTCTGCTCTTCTCAAAGCTCCATCGAACTGCGACAGTTTGGATGTGGCGATGAAATCAATGGTGGATGCTGGACCAGCAATCCTGAATGTGTTTGTTTTGATCACATCCTGGTCAGTCTGCTAACCTCTATATGTACAGTACATACAAGCAGTGCTTGTAGAGGAATACCTTCACATGTTCACAATTATCCCTTCATTATATCACACAATTCCTCAGATTCATCTGACTGAAACATTCGAGGACTGCCATGTAGAGGTATGAATAGTGATTTCATGACCACTTTTAGACAGAGCTAGATGTCCTGGCTCATTTACAGTACAAGTATCCATCAGTGAAAATAATCCCATCTCATGAGGTCGGACATAAGCAGAGCGACCGGGGTAGTTAAAAAAAAAAAAAAAAGGAAACACATAACATAACACGAAGGCTGCCAATGGGATGTCTTCTCCAAGTGAAAAGGGCTTTCTCTTCGAGTGCGCTCGGGATGACTGCCGGGGCACTTGCTGCTCATATACCATAAAAATTCAATAACTGGCCTGTTCTGCCTCATGTATCATAATGGGGACATTGAGTCTCAGGATAGAGAATTATAAAGAAGTCCAAAGAAACTGGATGTTCTCAGCACTTTCTTCACAGTACCATATCCATGCTATGTACAAAGCCTAAGTGGATGTTCTCTTTTCCAGCTAAGTTAAAAACATGAAATAAAAATCGTACACCAACAAAGAGATGGTGAATATAGAGTGTCCATTTTGACACAGATGATGTGTTAGATCTCGTGTCATTGATGGGGACTATAGAACTGCTGGGGCAACGGGGCATCCTTGACTGTAGGGAAACCAATATCTATTCGCTTCGATTGAACGTTTCCTTGCAGTCTGGGTCGTTTTTCAGATACCTGATGGATTCAGATTGCAAAAAACAAAACCAAAAAAACCAAAAAGGAAAACAGCATCCTCTCTCATCCTTCAGTCTCAGTCCACGGTTGCCTATTCTCCTTCTCTTTCAGACATAGTATTCCTTGTCTTTGTTCTTTTTGCCCTTTGTGATGGCCTTCGCCACAGAGGCGGTGGCTGTGCTTTTGTCTTTAACCACTGCTCCGTTGCCCTCCACGGTGGAATTGTTGGCAAAAGTGTGACCCTGGTCTGCTGGGTAGGAGCCTTCATCCCGGTTACGATACTTGTACATGGCATAGAGGAGGATGAGGATGCAGAGAGCAGCAGCAGCCACGATGCCGACCACCATCCCTGTTGTGCTACTGGACTCCCTGATGACTTCTACGGCGCCTGGTTGGTTCTTTTCATCAGAGGCTGTGGGATTGGCTGTGGGCACATGGGGAAAATTGGGGGGGTACGTTAGTCCTGGTGTGTTACGGGAGGATGGAGGAGCAGGGGGCAGGAGCACCTGGTCGCGGGTGTTCATTTTGCCTGCGGGAATGTGGAGCTGGTCAGGATTGGTTGTGGGAACAAAAGGAGGTAAGGGGCGGGATTTCTGAACTCCACCCTCACCGACGGCGGGAGGTGGAGGAAGGACTGTCCTGTCAGTGACCATGGGGGAGTTATTATTGTAAAAGTCCTCATCATCGGATTCCGTCATCTCCCCCGAGCCGAAGGCCGAGACTTCCACAGGGTCACCGCAGTCCTCCTGGTCCGGGGGGCAGGAGGGATGAGGGGGGAGGATCAGGGACTCTTTGGTGGTTTCAAGAGGGGAGAGGAGGGTGGGAGGAGGAGGGATTACAGGGTAACGAGTGGCGATAGATGGGGGCTCAAGGGAATCCACTGTTATAATAGGCAACACTAATTCACCTCCTAGAAAGGAAAGAGAAGAAGTAAGGTATCCCAAATTAGAACTTGTCTGACCAAACAGTTCAACATAATATTTTCTGGCATATATGCTAATGTCAGTGATATTATTATATTGCATTGCCTTGCAAAAGTATCGATGCTCCTTGAATAACCACAAACTTTATTGTGCTTTATTGGGAATTTATGACAGATCAAAACATAGTAGCTCATACTTGTGATCTGGAAGGATAAATATTTGTTTTTCTGTGGAGTTTGGTATGGATTTATATACACCATCCCCCATTTAACTCTAATCCTTCAAAATAAAATATAGTTGAAACAATTGCTTTCAGCACAAAAAAAAAAGAAAAAAAGATTAAGGCCACTGAAAATAAAAAAACAACAAAAAAGCAAAATGGCATCTTCCAGGATCCATTCGACCTTGTATACAGACATATTCCTCCACAAAGTTAGTTCTCCTCCTGCACAACTCACATCTCTGTCATTGAATCTGGTTGCTTCCCGTTGACAGTCTATATTCAAGTCAAAATCCTGTCAAAAAAGTCACAATTCAAACTTTTTCACAGAATTCTGAGGAAAAACAACATTTCAGTGGCTCTAATCATCATCTATACTTCAAAAATCACCAGTTGTAATGTATTCTCAGAGAGAAATCCTTATTAACACACAGTGGCTGCATTTCTCAGAGTAAATACATCCGCTCTTTGAGCTCTTTAAGCTTACTGAACTTGAGCCCTTTCTGAGAAAGAATGGACAAAACCTTCAGTGTCTAGCTTTTGGGGTCACTACAGACCCCAACGGATCTGCAGTGAAGGAACATTCCACCAAGAAACCTCTAGAGTTTTTATACTAAAAATATTTAAAAAACACACATTACTGAATGCTCTTGCAAGACATTGCATATAACACTCTTAGAGGTGTGATTCGTAAATGCCTGGGTATGCAAAAGAGAAATCCTTAATAACACACAGACATACGGTAACCAAAACGCAACAAAATCTTAATCAGGACACATGCAAACACACAAGGACCCCTAAGAGGGTGAAAGCTCAATGAAAGGGACGTGACAAATGGATGAAAGTGCAAAAAATTAAATGGCCATGCTGCTGTGTGCACATCTGTGGGCAGAAATTCAAGGATGACAAGAGAGGAAACAGATTGTTATTTGAATGAAACTCAAACATATTTCAGAGGTTGAATATCTGTCTGTCAGTCTGTCTCTATTTACAGAGTTGTACAGATATTTGTGGTGACTCCATTCCCTTTCATCATTATCATTTGAGTCACATGTTGCAGAGCCAGCCAGCAACAAACAATTCTGATAAGGTCATATTAATAATGGAGGCAGCCATAATAAGGTCAGACTCGTTCTTGAGTTTCAAAGCTTGTAACTGTCACAAACTTGATCTACTGTCATCCTATCTTAATTACTCTGGCGTGCTCTTAATTTTCCACACTCATTTTCATTAATTCAGTCCAATTGAGTGATTTGGAGATGGGTATATGATGGGTAAAAATTAGATGACACTTTAGTGACAATCAAAATGAGGACAGCTGTTCGAGCAAGTGGTGGAAAGAGGAGCGGAAACACAAAGAAAGAATTCAACTGCTGTGGAAAACAACAATGGAACCAGAACACTTTGTCTGTTAACAATCCTGCGCAGGAGTTGAGTAGCAGTCCAACAAGATGTTTTTCTGGTTTTCCCATAGGCTACCCACCTGTTCCAGGCTCACACTCTTCCAGATCCTCATCGTCACTCGGACACTCAGCTGATGCCACCAGAATATCATCAGAGCTCTGAGGCTGAAAAAAACCCCCCAGCAAAGTAAATGAACAATTAACACATTTCTAGCTAGATTTTTTTGCAGCTGCTTTTTTTCTTGCTGACTGTTCTATTTAAGGAATATCTGCTCCACACAGAGCTATGCCACAGAAGTGTTTTTATTGTTCTTTTGCTTGGAGCAACTCTGGTAAGAGTGCATGTTCAAAATGAGCACATATGCAGCTGCTTTTTATCCTTGAACCCCCTGTGGCAATTTTCATGCACTGTGTGCAAACAAAGAATAAACATCACTGATAGATTACCTGTAGGGTAAATGCCTTTTAATACTTTCTATGTTATTGTGAACAGGTTTGTTTTGTAAGCAATTATCTTGTATGAATTTCCACAAAAACATGCTGCTTTAAGTTAAGAAGCAAAATGCGAGGAGGACTGTCCTTTTAATACATTGACTGTACTTACAAGACATTTTTTTTTTATCTGGCCCATCTGATTAACTCCATCCATAGACATCGATGGATGATTTTTATATAGAAATCTTTTAATTTTTCACCTCTAACCACATATTTCCATTGGTTATAAGTAAGGCAGTGTTGTTTCCATTTCTGTTCAACAAAGTAGTTTTGCTCAGGAGTTTGGTCATGGAAGCAATGGCAGTTTCTGATATGTGTGATATGGCTCACCACCCAGGGTGCCATCCAATCAGGAGTGGCAAAAGGGCTCAGAAAAAATACACTAGATCATGCAGACTGATCTTGAAACAAGTTTTCTACTGCTTAGTGCATATTGCTAGTGGGTGACTCAGTTTTGTTACATCATAATTAGTGTAAGAAAATATGACCGCATACGCTGGATGCTAAAAATAATCAATGGTTATTTTGTTCTTTTTCATAAAATCCGTACTACTTTTTGTCATCTCTAGTTCATAATGTTAAATAAGTCAGTACATAAGAGAATTATAGAAATTTAGCAGGACTGATCATTTGAATTATGATGCTGGTTTTTGTTTAACAAGGTATCAAAACAATAAAACTGAATATAATCATATTAAAAGAATCTCACTCTATTTTATGCATAGAGAGCATGAAATAGAGTGAGATACACAAATGGTATTAATAATTTATAAGTACATCTTTAATATGTTTGTCTTCAGGGAAAAATTGAACAAAAGCACAAATGTTTTTTGGTCTCAGTAAGGACGTTTTCAAATGTAAGAAGCCAAGGTTCATTTCTCTAAAATGTCACGGCCTTTCCAAGTGTACAAACCAAGGAGCCTAATCTATCATCTGATTTCCCTTCGTTCGTGTGATCGTGCTCTTTTATTGGAGCTTGAGAGATCCTGAAACCTGATGGCTACTTTTAAAGGTTTTAACTTAGGGCTGACTTTTTGAGCACAAGGCTCTTCCTCAGACTTGAATTTATAACTTTTGATCTTCTCTTCGCACTGTTCCTTATTTTACATTTCAATGCATGTGTATCAATAATGCATGAAAAAGATCCCTCCGACGAAGAGCACAACGTGATACGAGAAGTAATTGGAAAGGATCTAGATCTTTATATTACTATTGAGAAGCCCTGCTTTTGGTTGGCTGTGGAACTAGCTATAACTTTTAACAACTGTACACACCACAATTTATTGTTTGTTTTTTGTTTTTAAAAATGTGCCAATAAAATATGATGCGTTGGTTAGCAGAGGAATGTGTTCAAACTGGCCTGGGATTAAGGTAAAAAAAAAAAAAAAAAATACAAATGCAAATTCAAATTCAAAGTAAACCAGAAAAATAATAGTAACTAGCAACTGTAAAAGTAAATCAAATCAACACAGACAACAATATTAAATTAGGTGAGCCTTATCACACATAATTTCAAACCATTTTGAAACAAGTTTTGGCCATAAATATCTGATTCAGAGTCTGAGTAAGTTCCTTTTCTCAAAAATCAGCCTTCAACTTGTTTTCATTTAAGCTGCCCAACCTTTGAGATGCTCTCCCTCAAGCTGGGAGATCGCTGCCGGCGGGTGGTGGTGGTAGCCATGGTGGTTGTGGTTTCCATAATTGTGGTGGACATGTCGGACACGGCCAGCGGTGTCACAGAGGTGGTGTCTGTAGTCAACGCAGAGAGCGAGTCTCCGACCAGGCGCAAGTTCCCTTCCACCTGAACGCTCGGGTCATTTTCTGCAGCCAGTTTGAGCACCTGGAGGCCGTTGTAGTACAGCCCAGAAATCTGACCCTGGAAGGGCCGACCCTTGTCGTAGCCACCAATTTTAATGGCCGCCTGGCTGTTAAAGATGGTCAGCTGTCTCCCTGATGTCAGACAGAAACATAGACAAAGAAAAGGCAGGAAAAAGAAAGCAGACATGACAAAGTCAGAGAACTATTTTTTCTTTTTTTTTTTTACTGGTAAAGCATTTGAACCAGGTGAGCTTTAAGGATTATAGAGATTAATACAGTTTTAGAAAGGTTTATTTAGATGTTAACTTTAGAAGGGAAGCTTAAAACGTTGACTTCACAGTTGGTGCAAGAGGATTAAAACTTGTTTAGGTGTCATTTTGGACGTGTTTAAACATTTTAACTGAACACGGTGAGAAAAACGACTAACGTCATTATTAATCTCTTAGCTTTAGAATAAATTTTGTGTGCAGCTCTGTAAAAAGTACTTTCCCCTTAGATATTTCATTTTTCTCTTTAGAATTATTTTGTATGTTTCAGAACATCAAACAAATCGTAACATCAGACAAAGAAAATCATACAGTTTCCAGTTAGGGCCTTTCTATTTATGGAAAAAACCCTCTACCCTAACGACTTCTTGTGAATTTCTGGCTTTTTCCATCAAGTGATAGCTGTTAATGTTTTTTTCCCCCATCATTTTAGAGATATTTTAGCCCACTATCTGTGAATTGAGAATTGCTTCTATTCAGCAACACTGCAGGGTTTTTAAATATGAACGGCTTTGTTAAAGTCATGCCACAGAAACTCAACCTCATCATGCGTGGCATGAGCTGGACATTCTCCTTCAGGATTTTCTACAAAAGAGGAGAAATAATGAATCAGTCAATTATAGCAAGACATCAAAGTCCTGATTTTTAAATAAAGTAGGCTCATACCATCAATCTACTACCACCATGTTTGACTGCATTATTCTCTTTTTCTGAAGATTTAACAGATGACACTTCTTCCAAAAGGACCTGCTTTTTTCTTGTTGGCCCACAGAACATTTTCACAAAAGTTCTGAGGATCAGTAGGGTGTTTATGGCAAATGTCAGACAGCCTTTGTTTCCTTTTTGGTCAGCAGTGGCTTTGACCTTGGAGCTCTTTTTACCAAGTCTCTACTATTGAGCGCTGACCTACAGTGGTCTATGAGCTCTATGCTTAATCTGAGACCCTTTGATTAAGTCATCATCAACAAGCTCTTGAAGTAGTTTTGTTAGGAGGTTTTCCACTGTTCCATCTGTTCTCCATTTTCTTTTGGATAATAATGGTATTGGGTGGTTTGCTAGAGTCCCAAAACCTTCGAAATGTCTGTGTAACTCTTTCCAGACGGATATATGTCATTGACTTTGTTCATCTGTTTTTGAAGTACTTTAGGTCAGGGTAAAATATATTATTTATTCTGACAGTGTAGCCTGTTTCATGATGTTAGGCAGGCACCATTTAACTAATTTCTTCATTCTGTATGACATTATGCTTAAATGTGAACTCAGCTTTCTAAAATATGTGGTTCAGCTTATTTTTTCACACGATTGGATAGCTTTTTAAAAGTGTTTTTTTTTATGCTCTTAGTCAGGTTATCTTTGTGTGATATTAAAGTTAGTTTGATAATCTGAAACACTTAAGTGTGACAAATGAGTAAGCAAAACAGAAAATTGTAAGGGGTGAGTACTTTTTCACAACACTGTATGCCGTGTCCATTTTTTATTTCTTTTTTAAGAATTTAAATCTCCCGACTGTTAAGCTTCTTACTATGTGAAGCTGAGTTCTCCTCCCACTGACCCGTTCAGCCATTAGGTCTTTAAAACATGCTTTGCTAAGGATTTCAACACATCCAGCTGTGTCCACCCCCTGAGAGGGGCAATGATAGCCCACTGCAACATTGTCAGCAGCCTCACTGATAAGCACTTACATCACAGGACTGCAGTAATGGGCCTAACTCAGGAGAATACTTATTAGCAAAGCTAATGGCTGCAAACAGTGAACTGCTGTATTTAAACAGCCTGTCAGGTCTGCTGTGTTGTGGTAAAATATACTTAGCGTGGGAGTTTAGTGTGACTGCAGAACAATATGAGGAAATACAAGGTCACAGGGAAAAAGGAAAGGGAGAGCAAATTCATCTGTGTGATCACATCCAGAAGTTAAGGTTTAAAATGTTTAGATGTTATGGAAGACATTTATATCACAGGTTAGTTTCACTTAGGGTTACCGAAAAGGTTATACAACATTTTAATGATGTTTTATGTTTAATAATTAGACACAGCATCTATTTATACACACTGGTTAACAGGGATGAATGGGGTTAGACAAGGGTTATGAGCTTTGATTAATTTATTTTAAAATGTTTAAGGTGCAGCATCTCCACAAGGTGTAAGGATATAAAATAAATAGCAAGGCTGATATAGTGTTATGCTTCAAAATTTATTTTAAGGAAATAGAGGCCATCCAAATTCACTGCCAATAGAAGTTCAAATTCGAGTGGAAATTTGAATGAGGCTAGCTAGATCCCTCTCATCCTTGTGTCCTGGCGCTGCACCTCTTATGGGGGAAGGTTATTTAGTGGTTATTTCTAGGGTTAATCCATCTAATAATTTTTACCTTTATCGTTTATCCACTCGTCAACTACCCGACCAAGTCTGTACGGGATTCTTTGTCTAGCAATAGCCAGTCGTTCATTATCATAGTGTCCTTCAAAGAATTTGGAGAGACAGGTTAAAGGTTAAAGTCTGCAAGCTGAAAGATCACAAGGTTAGCAACAACGTTCTAAGGTCTAACAGGGTTAACAAGTTGGCAATTTTCCATCCAGCTGTGAGTTAAAACAAAGGTATGCTTTACTTAGAGCCATCTAGTTATTGTGAGTTACATTCTTAAAATGCTAATTAGAGAAATGTTTAGGCTATTTATAATTCACTACACTAGTTAGTGTGATTTATCTATTTATTTAAGCAAAGCATAATCTTACATCAGAGATCAATTAGAGCAAAATCATTTTATGCAAATACAGGTTAATTTAGGCACACACAAGAAATACATAACAGCTTAATGAATCAAACAAAGCCAGTCAGAAAATTCCATGCAATTAGGCAGTAGACTACAGAACCAAAATTGAAACCCCAGTTAGTATAGAGAGCTAAAGTCTCAGGCCTCTTCTGTGACACAATATATGTACATTGCATGCACAATTATCAGGAACTGTCAGTATGTTTTTATTACTTAATTATTGGAACACTTACAGTCAATTTAAAATGTTATTGAATTCAAATTTGCACATGCACGTTATACAAGGATGTGTCATCTTTCTCCACTCCATGTTAAGTGGTAAAAGTTAGATCAGGTTTAGGTTCAGGTTTATTCAAGTACCAAAGGGCAATTAATGCTACAGAAGTATAAAAGATAAATAAAAGGAAGAAAGAGAAAAACTCATTTAAAATAAATAACAACAAGCAACATTATTAGTTCTCAACTGACTCCTTTATTCTCAAAATGAATGTAACTAGTAGGGATGCTCCAATCTAGATCCGAGGTATTGGACCAAATTCTTTAACATTTTTAAATGATCACCTGTGCAACTGATGAATAAGCTGAAACTTTTCTGATATTTTGTTGCACTCATTTGTTCTTAACAATGAAAGTGACAAAAATATCTTATATCCACACTAATACAGAATTTGACAAATGCTCTGGTTTAACTCTTTACTGTAGCTAGGACACTTCTAAATCTTACATGATGCCTGCTCTTGAGCTGGGCACTCCTGTTGTTCAAAGAGTTGCCAAATTTGACATGACTCTCTCATCTGGATCCATATAAGACGAGGGAGGTAAAAAGGTAGAGCTCATTCTTCATTATTTTTAAGGCCTTTGTTGATTTGAAGGATGACAGTGTTGCACTGCTTAAACAGACTTCTTCCTCAGCCACTACAAAACAGATCATCTTCCAGGAGTTATCATTGTGTTTGGAAATGTTATCTTCAGTCCCTCATTAACCTGAAACACCTGTCCTCCACCTGTGTCAGCTCTGACTTTATCAAAGATCAAAGCAGGTTTCATCATAACTTGCTCTGACTTCATCAGTCAATAAAAACCTAGGAAGTCTGAGGTTATCTCAACACATCTGGTTGCTAATCGCATGCTACAGCGTTGCTTCAGTCTCATCATTGTACATTTAGAAATTACAAGAGGGATTTCTGGCAGATGTGAGCTTTATTTTTAATGGTATGAGTACTTTCCCATTAATATGCAATGTTTTCTTTTACTAGATCTCATTACTTTGACTTTTCAGAATCACACATTTTTAGCCAATTCATATTAAATTCAGTCTGCTTTTAACTGTAGTTGCTTTGGGCTAAAAAGATATTATGAAATATAATGAATTAAGTCATAAATTTTCAATTGGATAACTGCGCATAAACAGTGGATGATGAAGTGAGTGATTTACTGGGCAGACTTAAGAGGTCCTGTTAGCATTTTAATATCTGACACTTATAATTAAATTCTGAATTACCAATGAAACATGAAGAAATAATACATCACTGTTATATGTTTGCTAACTATAATATTTGGATAAAGATGAACCATCAAATATATCTTAGCTTTAAAAAAATCAATAAGCCGAAGAGAAAGATGACTTTAGCTCTCTATATACCACATGCAAGCACAAAACATAACATCTACAACAAAAATTATGGTATAATAGATTAATTACTCTGAAAAACACAAGAGCAAGGTTAACATCTTAATATGAGACAGTGTGAATGTGTTTACTTCATTATGATTCAACAGAGAGTAGGTAGTAAATTAAATAAAGCTGAACATGTTTTAAACCTTTGGTGTGTCATAAGACACACCTGCATTTTTGATGCTTTATATTATCACTACTTCATGACATTTAATCTAAAGCCAGAAATGCTTTACAATGGTCATAATTGTCACCTGCAGCACATGTTGCACACTCTTTTTACAGAAACAAAGCCCTCCTTTATGATTGCTCCGGTGAACTTCAATCATTTACTTTTGCAAATGTTTAAAAACCACTGATTACTGAGTGGGAGCTGAATAAAAAAAATGCACACATGGTGACCATATTATACAATTCTGATTTCGGCACAACTGTGGCAAATGTACATGTGTGTTTGTGTGCGTGCGTGTGTGTGTATGTGTTTTGAGCACCAGCTGGAGGCAGAGAGGGGACTTGCTTTCCTTTCGCTCTGCCAGCTTGTGCACCTGTGCTGAATGATGTTAATTACTTGATTGCTTCAGAGCAGGTTAAAGCACAGGGAGCAATGATCACATAATCTATGGGTTTTATATCATTTGTGGCTCTATGTGTAGTTTATATTTATGAAGGTTAGTGATTTTTCTTATGTGTTGTGTTCCTCTTCTCTGATTGCATCAGTATTTTTACATCCTTATAAATATTTCACTGACAAGAACATAGTACAATAACCCTGATAGTTTATATTACTATTGCAATTAGTTATGCACGATGCATAATGTTCTTAAAAATTACTTGAACCGACTTCTACTTGAGTGGTTGTATGTTTTTTTTTTTTTTTTTAAACATTCACTATACATCTTTTATTGATTTTCTGACCCTGAAATTTTATTAGTTCAGCTTTCATATGTGTGTGTACAAATGTAATAATTTGCAAAGGTAATTATATTAATAAAATTGGTCAACAAACAAAATTACTTTCAGTGGACACTTGCAAACCCCTGAAGCCTACAGAGAAAATAAATCCATGCTGCTCCTCATGTTAATCACAGTTTACGCAACATGCGGTCTCGCTACCCTTACCTGGTGGGTACCGCTCAATGACTGGATGGTTGTCCACCTGGAGAGTGGCATTGCCACCACTGCGTGTGAAGCGCACAACATGGTACTTGCCATCATTTACAATGGCGGCAGGCTCATCAATGGTGATGTCATCTGTTCCCACATTAAAGATGACACCCACTTTCCCTTGATCCTGCCAGCGAAAGACAGTTAAGGAGTTAAGCAAATGACTAAAACAGGGGATACAGTTAGTTACCATGAGAGAGATAACAAAGATAGTCGCTTGTAAAATTAACATCATTGTTCAAACCAACTAATAGTGTCACTTTGTCTGTAAAAGTTCACTGCCATTTCACTTGATTACTTCCTAATTACATGGTTCTTAATTGATTTTTTACTGGCCTCGCTGTACTGGTGAGCTGTCCAGGGTGTGTTGGTTTGGAGTTGGATGCTAAGTGGTTGTCTGTGAGGGATGATGATTTGAAAACCAAGGCTTGTGGAAGATGACCAAAGGTACTCTGGAAAAATGTCATCAGTTTCTAAGCACTGTGAGAGTACCTTGACTTGTTAACCATTAGCCACCAGTGACACTAAAATTAGCATGTGCATTGTTAATCCCTGGAGTTAAAGTGGTATTATAGTCTTAAGGAAATCTGGACTTTATTTCATTAACTCTAGTTCAAAATCTAAAAGATTTATTGATCCAACCCTTAACCATTAAATTCTAATCTAAACATAGATTATCAAACCTTGGACTTATCATAACCTTGCAAAAACAGATCAGTGCAGGTCATTTTAGTCTGAACCAAATGTAAATTTTACAGACAGATTTTTCAAACACAAATTGGATTATTTAAATTAAAAACATTTGATAGACAGTTTATAATTTTTGGCACATTTCTTTGTAAAACAGAAAAAAACATTCTTGTTTATCCCAAATACACTCTAATAAATGCTGTGTACTATCTAGTCTTGTCATAAGACATTTTACCCATGCTGATTTATTTCCTCAAAATTAATTCTTTGACTATATTTATTTATCTTACTTTTATATACAAATTTCTAAATTAACCCTTTCATGCATAGTGGTCACTACAGTGGACAGCTATCTGAAAGCCATTTTCTTGTGCCTCTTGTATATTTTTATGTTATAAATGCACAGACCACTGAAGTGCACACTAATGCATCATAAAATACACTATCAACTACTGGCCATCAGATGCAAATGCAAAAAAATATTTTTGTTAAATCCAATATGGCCGACAGACAAAAAAGCATGCCAACCGACCCAGTTCCTCCTTCTACTGTAGACGATTCTTGCAGGTAAAAATATTGTGACATCAGATAACCCCTAAAGTACAATACTACTGATGTATTTTTTCAAACAACACCTTTGTATTTGGAGAAAATTACAACTGATCATTTAAACAAAACCAATTTTTTTCCCTACCTTCTTTTTATGCCTTAAGGAAATAAAAAAATGGAAAAAAATTCTGACACACAGAATCATAACTCATGCATGAAAGGGTTAAGATACATGGCATTTCATACTGAAACGGCACAGAGATGAGCTAAAACGATTGTTCGAACAAAAGATTCTATCTGTTTAGATCTGAACAATATGCTAAGCTTTTTCTTTAGGGTTCAGTGAAAGTTTTCCTCTGGAGTCAGCTCGGGTTTCCTGATTTTGATTAGTCTTGACAGAACCCTGCTGTTTCTCTTTTGGTTGACCAGCTTCTCATGTCTTTCAGTCTCTCCCAAGTCAGACCAACAAACCTCCCTGAAAGGTCAGAGCTGCTTCCTAATCTACAGCCTTTGGGTGCTGTTAATAAGAAACACTGGAAAACAAACGGTGTGGTTTCTGTGCCTCGTTGACTTTCACCTTATTGCCTTAAAGTCTTTCTAAATGCAAGGGATGGTGGCAGTGGTAGTTGTAGAAGACATTAGGTAAAAAATGCCAGGCACACCAAACGTAGAGTTTTACTTCACCATTGCCTAAAACTGCAAAGAATATGGAAGAATGCAATAAAAATATACTTTTTGTGTCAAATTATTTTCATTTCAGCTTTGCTATGAACAAACAGTGCTGAAGTTTTTATTTATTTAAAAAACCTTAAATTCAGCAGACTGTACACCCATAACCTGAGAAAAGATGGTAAACAAACACTGACATTGAGTGGTGCTTTACTGAAATGAAACCCTGCAAACGGCTGCTCCTGCGTGCCACATTAGGATGACAAACCCAGCAGGCCTCAACACCGTTATGCGACTGAGACTGAGCTTAACTTTTCTTTTAAAAAGTTTCTGGCATGTCCCATTTATTATGACTGATTGTTCCGACACCCCAAATGGCATTAATGACTAAAACATAAAAAAAATTCTAGAATCTAGACAGAATTTTTCTTTTCTTTTTTAGCCTCAGTGACAGCTGCTATTATGTGATGTAAAATCTGTAAAATTGGTACTTCAAATTCAACCTATAATCATATGTAAAATCACTCATGTAGGCCTTTGAAATAAATAAAATGATAATTTATGCAGACATATTCGGTTTTAAATTTAGAGGTCTTCTCAGAGACCTTAAGTGTTTCTCTAATGATGTAAAGTTTGTGATTGGAAAAAAAACCATAATCTTGAGACTATTCTTCAGTAAAGATGGGGACTGTGTTGGAGACTTGAGGTGCATTCAAGACTGAACGAGAACAAACAACTGGTTGGTGGAGCTCCTCGCTACCAAAGATCATGAATGACCTCAGAGATGTGCATACACTCCTGTGAAATGTGTATTTGATTTATTAACCACACTGTGTGCTTGTAATGGTTCATAACAAGCTTTTCATTTTTGCTGTAGCGTCATAATAGTGACCACAGGGATAGCAAACTGTGTATTAAATAACTTAAAATGGTTTACTGTATCTACCATTGACTATCATTTTTTCCAAGTATGGATAGTCCCAACAGTTTCAGTTCTTCACTTTTTAATGACTGAAATAAACATTTTCTCATCAAAAGCATGCCATTTATTTTTCCCTATAACACTGAATTGCTGAAGGTTGTCCTTAGACCTAATTTATCACATTTAACAGTTATTTTTTAAAATTTTAATGTGCAATTCAACTCTTATGAGCTGTGGTTTACAATCACAATATTCAATTATAAACAGAAACATTATAGTGCATTATTTAATACAAGAAAAACAAGAAAAATATGAGCATTTTCTAATATCAATTTCTGAATCAAAGTTATTACTATTCAGTAGATTTTAAGATTGTTAGATTGCTGTGTTCTAAACTTATTTTTTAAAACATTTGTTGTCAAGCTTAAGCAATAAAAGTATTTCAAGGTGACAGAATCAAACCTCGTAAGTAAGTTAATTTGGTTTTCTCCAGAAAAACAAACATACAAACAAACAAACAAACCCTGAAGTCATTTAATCCATCACTCATGTGCAGAGCTATCAGTGTGGCTAATATTATGAAGCTACAGCAACAGAAGCAGAATCTGGATGTCAGTAAAAAATCCCTTGCCTATCAGAGCATCACATGTCAGAACTGCAGCTTGCATACCAGCTCAGTTTAACTCCTAATTACATGTAATAAAAAATCAAGTCCCAGATTACAAGTCTAAGCAAAGCTTCAGAGTTCTACTTGTTTTCATTGTCTGCTAAATATTGTACTTTATAGCATGGTAGTGCTGTTGTTAAAACTGCAGTCTTGATTTAAGAATATCCTAGATTCAAATACTGGCCTGTTATTCTTTTGCATGGAGTTGCATTCAGGGGTTCTCTCCTGTTTCCGGTCACAGTCCAGAAAGATGACTGTTTCAGATCTGAGTGTGTTTCCGCATGGTTGGTTGTTCTGTGTATCTCTGTATTGCCTCTCGCCCAATGACAACTACTGAAAGGCAGCCCCCAACATCACGTCCATTAAGATGGATAAATTGAATTCAATGTTCTGTAAAAGATCCAGACATTAAATGCTCGCTGTCAAAATAGGCTTAGAGGTGTTAATGAGAATCTCTACCTAATATAACGTTTTTTTAGGCATAATAGGGTTGAGTAATTAAAAAGTTGAAACTTCGACAGTGTCATCATTTCTGTCATTTAACTACCAGGTTTTTGGTTTGTATACAGATTATTTTGAATAAACTTTAACAATGGGAAACACTGTTGTCAATATTGTTGTTTTATGATACAAAAGCACCAGCTAATCAAAACCACACAAGTCAGACTGAAGTCGAGAATCCCTGCTGTCAAAATATTCACTCCTCACACTTAGTTCATACAAACCTGTCAACTAATTAAAGTCAGTGTTACTGATCCTCAGTGGGAAAGATCAAAGTGTTAGAACACCTAAGTCACACAAATGCATGACTAGAAAGTGCACGACTTTTCACATACATAATTAATCACTCTTACAGTATCTCTCAAGTTCAGTCCTGCACATTCCATGTTTCTCTATATTCCACAGGCTTTGTAGAAGGTTACTTAGACTTTAATTACTCTACTGATGAGGCCGTCTGATGAGTAGTTATTAGACAGCTACAGGGCAGAGTGACCTAAGGTTAATCTAACCCTTATGTTGGACAAAGCAATTAAAATCTCTTAGGTCAAAACAGTCTGTTGATGGTCTCTTGCAGCTCCATAGAAAGATTTGCATCTACTTTGATTTCTTTCCGGCTTGACAACAACACAGCAGCAAAGCGGCTTGTGATATCTGGTATAACAACAATGTAGCACTATAGTTTCAATTAACCCAAAGTTCCCTTTTTTTTTGTTCATTTACTGTTTCTGTCGGTTGATTTGAAATAATCTTCCACCTAACTCAACTGATGAAGTATTCTGTGACACCATCAGCTCAATTCTCAGAGCGGAGATCAGAATTTAATCCCATTCCAAGGGAGAAGGATTGATTATCATGTAGATAAATTATGATCAAAAGGATTTATCTTTGATTAGTTGAAAAAGAAAATCCTTCAGGGGTCTAGCACTGACAGATCTGTGATGAGACATCATTGCCACTTGATACATCTTTAAACAGAGCTTAAAGTGGACGGATCATTATTCTTTTAAGAAGACCGGCAGATCTGTCTGTCTCAGTTTGTCATCAGCCAACAGTCTCCCTCTGTTCTGCCTGGCTTTACTAGGTTCTTTGCTGTAGACGTCTCAGTGCTGCTGGGGATTCGGAGGCTTCTTATCTTCTTTCATTCCCACTGGAATAAAGAAAGTGTCTTTTCAGCAGCTCAGCGATAGGTATGGCAGACAGTAACGGATACAATTGTTGGTGAGCATGGAGAGCTAATTTTTTTTTTCATTTCGGAAGATTACTTGATGGAAATGAGACATCAAAAAATAAAAAAGCCTTTGAAGCGTTCATCCGTTGAGTTTTTACACATTTCCCAAATGATCAAAAGAGAGTATTTTCTCTGGAATGACATCCATGTGCAAATAAATTATTACAGTAAACTTTATATCAGATGTTTAATTTTACAGAAAAACTGTTCAATTTTAAACATCAGTCTTTGGCTTTTAATGACCAGTGACATGTAGTCTTGCACAAAGAGGTTGTTGGGCTTCTGACACACAGCATTTTGCATACAGGCTAAAAGGTTTAATTTAAGCCCCACCTGACCTGAGTTCCTTCTCCCACGTCGCCATTTGCCCTGCTTAGCTCCAGGAAATTTGCAAACAAATTACAAACAATCTAGCAAACCTCTGAAGCTTTACTAGAACAGCTGGATTTATTCTGAGATAAAGCTACGCACTGCACCATTCTGTTTACCAATTAGATGATTTTTGAAGGCAATGAGATGTGATTCATTTTATTTAGGATTATTAGAATAAATGGGGTGTGAATACAGTGCAGAAATTCCAGATTTTTATTTGTAAAAAAAATAAAGACAATGCATAATTTTACTGTAACTTTCCAATTATGTGTTACTTCGTGTTAATCTGTTACATAATATTGCAATAAAATACATTGTAGTTTGTGGTTTTAATATAAAAACATTTTGAGTGCATGACTTCTGCCTCACCTACAAATCTGAAGAAATAAGGTTAATAAAATCATTTCTCGGCTATTTGAAATATTACTCAGCATTTTGGCTTGTTTTGCCATGTACCTGATAAATTTATAATGAAAATGCAAAATAAAGCATCTTCCAAACCTCATCTGGTTACCAAATAAGTACATATTTTGCCTCTCTGCGGTTTGACGCACAGCTGTGCTCCGTGATTTCTTCAGCAATTCTAATTGACAAACATTTCTGAACAGTGAAAGCTTTGTAAGTTGCATCTTTTAGACACTCATTAAAAACATGATCATTTGAGACCGTCATTAGTTCCTCTAATATGCTCTCTGGTGAATGCTGGGATGGTTCAGTTTGTGCAGAGTAATTGGTCTATGGAGCTGCTGCACAGGCCATGTTCTGAATAACAGTTGCAGTGAACTGTGTGACTACTCTAATATGGCACTCTTTTGTTTCAGTACTATTATTTGTCTTACTTTAGTTCAAAATAATAATAATAAAAAAATGGTGGGTGTGGAGCACTGAGAGAAAGGGCTCCTATCTGAATAACCTATATGCGTGCAGCATATAAAAGTCATAAATCATCTGTTTCCTTTACTATTTTCAGCTCTCCCTTGCGGGCAGTATTATTTTAGCCAGCAGCAAGCAGTTTCTCTTTGCCTTCCCAGAGTTTCCACAGTCCTCTTAAAATGATAATTAAAGCAACGAAACAGAATGTGTTAAAAAAGGAAAATTAAAATAAACACAAATTTTACGAAGTGACAAAAGGCCTCGACACCCTCTGAAATCTTTCTGGATTCCTTTCCACAAAGTGGTAATAAGGTGTCAAACTAAGCAATCTGTCTTGTTGTGAGAGGCTTGGCAGCTTCTGAAAAAAGGAAGAAAAAAAATTGCCTGGTTTGCACGTCGCAAGGCAGGCTGGGTCAGCATCACACATTTAAAAGTAAAATCATTTAAATGAGAAGTGTGGAGAAGTATGTGCCCTTTTGGCTGAATAAAGAGACTGTTACAAATGAATTAACTGACATTTATTTGAACCACTTAAAAGGTAAATCTTTCAGAGGTTGATTCTCTAACATTTCACTGGAATGTCTTAAAAAACAGTCAATGTAAACTGAGGGAAATTATTCCTCAAATTTCAGTTTTAAATGCCTGTCTTACTATAACCTACAGGCATCATTTGATTTATTTAATTGATTTTAAGATTCAGTGCTTTGTTACAAATTAACAGTAGTTTACATGGTCATCAAACCTAACAACTCAAGAATAATAATGCTTTTTTTACTTGTAAATCAAACAGGTTGGACATCTTGAAATTAGTGGTGCATGCTAAAAGGCAATCATGAAATTTGTAGAGGGTTATTTTAAAAATGCAAAGCATTTTAGATAAAAAAAAAAAAGAATGTGATCTTGTAGTTTGCATTTTACAAGATTAAGTGTCTTAAAACATTAGACAACATGCTGATTTGTGCTTAGAGACCAATAGATGTTTTACTCTTGTAGGCCTTGATTAATTTTATGATTGATATGGCCTTCATTCATCATCACAACATTTGTGTGTTCAGTTACAGGTGACTTTAAATCAGAAGTATATGTGTGTCTGCATCATTTGCATCAAATTCAGCACCATCACAGGATGGCATGTGTTGTTCTACCACAGAATTATTCAGGTTTGATTTATGATAGGATACATAATATGCTTTCAGTAGGCATGTGTTCACAACAAACTACATACACACCAGTTTTTGTCAGGTGCTTTGACAACAGATGTGATTTTAATTATTACACCACTCACCGGTATTTGACAGATTGTTTGCCTGGTTCCACATCCTGCTGCATCTACACACTAAAACAGACCTTGAAAAAATAAACTAGCATCTGCTGACTCACTTGGACTCAATCTATGAAAGAATATATTTTAGAAAACATCGTGTAGCAAATGTGATGCTCTCGATCTTCTTCCTGTTCCTTGCATTTGTACTTTTTTAGCTACTAATTTACATCAATGTTTGGACACCGTAGCTGAACATTGGTGAATCATATAAGCTGTGATGTCTTAGAGCCAAGAACAAAAGCATTAGTAGTTACAACCTAATTCACAATTTATTACAATAGGTTTTTTGAGTATTTTGTTTAAATGTGGAGCATAGTGCTTTAAGATTGTAATCATGTAGATTTTCAAACATTTAGAAACTGTTTTCTTTTTTTTCCCCCTGCAAGAAATAAATCTTTTTTTATTTTTGCCACTGTTGGGATTTTTTTAAAAGTTAGATTTTCCCTTGTATGACTAGAAATGTTTGTAAAGTGACTCTCTGGTTTCTTATATTTAATTTATCTCAGCAGTTTGTTGCTCAACAGCCTGTAACGTTTACAGATAAGTTGCAGTTTTAAAGGAAGTAAAAAAAAGTATATATATACTATTAGGTGCTGTATGTACTTTTTAAAACTCATGATGTCAGAAAATACATTTTTAAAGTAGTGCAATCAAAAAAAATATCAACAAATATTTAGGTTGATGACATCACAATGACCAGGAGAACTGAGCTGACTGGTAAATTATTAAATACTATGCGGTTCACCGTATTTAAAATTAATTTGATAAATTTTACATACAATTTTTTTTGCCTGCAGCTTATATTGACCACGACCTTTTAAAAAGTATGTCCCTGTGATGTACTTACAATGTGCAGTTGGAGATAGTCTCCAAGCCCATGGGTGCTCTCCACACGCACCAAAATGGCCTCCTTCTGTTGAGTGCTGAAGCCCACGGCTAACCGGTCAGCCCGGGTGCTCGGCCTTTCATTAGGGGCCCAGGTGAATGTGATGAGGGCCCCTCCTTTGCCAAAGATGTATGTGGTCCCAGCTGGGAACAGACAGAAAAAGAAAACATTAGAAAGTAGTCATAGTTTTTTTTTTTTTTTTTTTTTGCAGGTATTTAATGATAGAGCTCGTCAAGTACAAAAATTCAGATTTTTCATTTGTTCTTTTCAGCTTTTAAAGCACCAACCCTTGTCTGAAGACGAAATTATGCTTTCTCCTCTCACCCTCTCTTAACAAGGCCACGTCTGTCCTCAGCTGTACTCTCCACTTTTTATGTAATTCAAAATAATAAAAAAGCAAACCAAAAGGTTTCATTGGACTGCAAAGAATGGAAATTAATTGGGGATAAATCCTTTCATTTAACAGTTACTAAAAAACCTTAATTTAGAAAGTAGAATAAGGATTTTCAAAGTAAGTGGCAACAATCATTAGCTGAATGATTCTGCCAAATAATTGTCATAAGATGTCATAAGAGAATTTGCTTCCTCTTTTCATTTTTATCCCGCCTAACATTTGATTTTTATTTTAAACAAGAGCAAACAAGTCAAAACAAGAAGAAGGGTGACTGGAGCTTTAGAAAAGTCAAAGATAAGAAATGCGCAACACTATACATTAACTGCGATATATAAAGATGGGTCGTATTTCAATGTGCTTTTTTAAAAAGCACAAATTCATGTCTGATTGAAATTTCTCCACCTGCTCCTTCAGATTCTGGCAGGTGTGTGGCAAAGCAATGGCGTCTGCCTGAACTCTTTACCCCTTAAGTTATGCCTCATGATTCATATCTGCCCTTGAAATAAATGAGGAAACGTTGAAGATAATTTTGTCATTTACAAGTCTAGCTCAAATTACAGAAATACCTGAGAATATCCGCAAAGTAATATGTTTAAATTATTTTGCTTGTAAATCAAATAGCTTTGAAAGATGTGAAGAGATGTATTGTGCCGGTTGTTCGCTAAACCTGCTGCAAATTGCTAAATTCTGTAATTTGTTCAAGGATATTATGAGAAGAGCAGTAAACCATTTATGCACCCCATGCATATGTAAATAATGCCAGCTCAAAGTTAGGACTTCATGTGGTGACTGCAGAAAGTGCCAGATAAAATCTCATTGTGCAGCGTGCAGCTGTCATGCAGCTGGGAGCAGAAACAACAATCACCTGAGAAAGAACACAGCTCTCTGTTTATGACACTGTTATCACACCTGAAAAGTGTAGTGTATTATTCAGTGAAGCTGAGGAACACTTGAGAAGAAAAAAATCGTCGCCCCATTTTCAACAATCTGCAAAGGCTCTTCTGCTGAGTGCATAAAAGGTCTCCTATTGTGGAAAACTAACTGCTGGCTGACAGCTAAAAATAACATTAAACGCTTCATCTGAGGGTTCAAAAAACACCTTGTGCTGACTTTGAATTTAATTCAAAGGGTGAGCTCTCCAACGGTGATTGTTTCCGAGTTAATTATTTCTTATTGAGTTAATCTTAATTAATGTCTGGGATTTGCAGTCAAATGTGAGTCAGTGACATTAGTCACATCAAAGAGGCTCACTGAGTGGTTTATTAGTTTCTTCCTTTCAGTGAATGTTATCTACATCTGGCCTCTAAGTTTCTCCCCCTTTTTTCCACAATTAAATTACTTAACAGAATCTTGAGCATAGCCTTAGACGTGGCTTTTTACTTTTTTAAATGTTTTAGATTTCTGCCCTAAATACAATCTTTTAGTAAGTTTTAAAACGATTCACATTGGTCATTGAAAATATACATTTGATTGCATCTAATGCATGCAAAAAAACTGCAAAGAAATTGCAGTCTTGCTTCTGTCAATCTGGCCCAGGGCAGTTGTGGCTACAATCCAGTAGCTTACCATTATCAGTGAGTGAATAAGCCCTTCGAGATTTAAATTAGAGATATAATGGGCTTTATAAATAAAATTTATTATTATTACTTATTATTAGCATTATTGTTATTATGATTCGGAGATGTCAAGAAACACAAAGGTTTAGTTAGTTCAACTGGTTCTAGTGTCTATGAATATGTAAAATGAAATGAACATTGACTTTCATCTGAAAAGAAATGAATGCAAATGGACTTAACCCCAAGTTGCTTTACAATTTGCATGTTGGTGTATGAGTAAGTGTGGCTGGGTGAATGTTCCTTTAGCTTAACAGCTCTTTGATTAGTCAGTATGACTAGATACATGCAGCACATAAGAATTTCCAGCTTCTTTAGCAAAGACCATTTGTGTCTTACCCTCTTTGTGGAGAGTGTCTCTAGTGTCTGCTAAGCAGCTGCTAAGTCAACAGATTTAACGTTGAATATTTAGGCCACAGCATAGCATTTATGTACGTATAATTAACAGTATACAAATTTAAGAGAGGGTGGTTCAGTTGGTAAAGTCTTGCAATGGAAGGTTGTAGGTTTGATGGCGATGTCTCCTTGGGCAAGGCACTTAACCTTAAGGTCTCTGTATTGATGTATAAATGTGTGCATGTCTGTGCTCTAGTGTAAAGGGCTTTCAGTGGTCAGTATGTCTGGAAAGTACTGGAAGTACTACATATGTTCTACATATGTTCAGTCCATTAATCAACTCAGGACTTTTTCCATTGGCAGAGAACAACTGGATCATCCTGTTTCAGACTTCAGAAATAATACTGAAATTTTCTCATGTACATCTAAAAAGATTCACATTGGTCATTAAAAATATACATTTGATTGACTGCACTCCAATAGCTTTCCTCTGCAGCCACTGTATACTGGTTTTTAGAGAGCTCTTCCCAATTGATTTTTATTTTGAAGAAAGGCTCCAGTAGTCTAAATTATCAAATCAATATTTAACTGGGCTCTTTAGCGTAAAATGTTCTGCACAACTAGCTGACTGACCTGCAGGGTAAATACATAAAAATCTTTTTTGGTAGAGGTAACTATACAAGATATTGCTTTTAATATTCAAACTCAGACAAGACCTCAAATTATTCTTTGTGGACTTTAAATCATTCATGAGAAAAACTAGGCTTTGGGGATTCTGACCTGGCTGAAATTGAACATTGCCAGCTAATGCTAACCATGTGATATCCTGAACTGTGCATACTGTGCTCTGCAGCAGATTGCTTGTTGCAAACCTTTTTCTACCAAGAATCTAGGTTGCTGAACTTACTAACAGACTTTACAATAATGATACACCCCTACAGTTTTTTTTTACAGTCCTCTACCAGGTTTGCAGCTATAGCTACCAGTTATATTAGGAATCTGACCTATTTTAATAGGTCCTGACTGATTACACATTACTGTATCCTCCTATATTATATGGTCACATCATCCTGCTGCTTCAGGGGTGTTAGTCTTTTCAAAAACATTAATGTGTGGGTTGCTTCTTTGTTGATTTGCATGATTTGCAGTTGGCCAATCTCAACAAGCAAGCGAATGACACAAATAAGACATGATTTGTTTGTTTCTCCTTTCTAGATGTTAATTTAATCAATTCACACAAACTAAAGTTACTTCTGGCTATATGGCTATAAGATAAAATATATTTAACTTTGGAAATTTTAGTTTACGTTTTCCTCGGGCAGCAGATATTGTACATGGCATGAGTTTGACAAAGTAATCAGAAAAGGTTGTAAATTGTTGATTGATAGAGCATCCATGTTAATTGGGTGAGCTGTAATGGTAGATGATAAATATAAAGATCATAATATATTTATATATAATAATAATAATAATAATAATAATAATAATATAACTTTTAGACAGAAGTAATTTGATAAAATACTACTCAAAGGTATTTCAGTTTTATTGTTTAGCACCAAATCAAAACTAAAAGCTATCTAAGTGTCCTAGTCAAATCCAACTATATAAAATTCAGTTCCTTCTGCTGGATTATGCCAAGGCTTTAAACACATCGGTACATACTAAAATGAGTTTCTGTGTATTGTAAATAAAGGTAACTGAATGACATTTAACAATATTTTGGGAAAAAAAATATAAATTTTTGCACTACTCCATTTCAAAAGGTCTCGAAATGGAGATTTTTGTAAACAAGCAAAGACAGAGAAAAGAAGAAGGCCGAATGAGGTTAACATGCTTCCCTGCTACGTGCTTCCTGAAATATGGAATATTAATGCACCTGGAGGAAAACATGGAGGCATCTATCTATAGACAGCAGCACCATCTGCATTAGTAATGACATTAAAGCGTTTCATTACACCTTTCTGCCTCGCCGTCCCAGCTCTACCTTTCTAAATGAAGACCTGCATTGAGTAAAAGCTGGTGGTAAATCAGCTTTATTGAAATTATTACAAAAAACAACACAGTTTACTACCTTGAAGCACCTCAGTAACGGGGCTTTGTGGAATGTCTCATGGGAGCTGCTCTGCTCGTCTTTTTTCTTTTATTTTTTCATGAATAAAAAGGCAGCCTTGAGAGTCTAAACTGCACAATGAGTACTGTGTTATCATTATTAGTTGGTAACCTTGAAAATTAAATCAAGCTGCACAGACATTCTAAAAGCACTTGCATCTGAAACATTATACAAGAAGCCTATGAAATATAGGTGAACCTCTGCATGTTTACATGTAAAATGAGCAACATTTTTTCTTACCTCCTCAAAGCCCGAGAAGACTGAGTTATATTAATGATGTTCGTTTTGTAAATTAATTACGACTCATTTTGGTTAAGTTCTCAAAAAGTAATCATGACGCTCTATCATGTCCTAAAGGAAATTTACACAACAAATGCAACAGTATGGAGGGTTTGTTTATGCGAAGATGAATGCTACCCACACAAATATTCTGTCCTTCTTTCATATGTTCTCTAAGCCAGCTGAATGCGAAAAAGAAGAAATGTTGTAGATATAAGACATGAAAATACAATGAGATCCTGAAATTGATTAGTCACTGATGCAACATTGTAGAACATGAGAATAATAAGAAATTAAATTAAATGAAATTACATCAGACTTGTACGTCTGCTTTTTCACCCTCAAAAGGATTCTCAAATTTGCTCTACAATGAAATCAGTTATTTCCATTTATGCACATATTCACACACTGATGATGGCAAGCTTCTATGCAATAAAAAATGCAATAATTGGACATATTAAAACCAACTGGTTTACTGGTTTCTGACGTTGGACATGACAACATCCACCAGCAACATAGTGGTGGGAAAAAAAAAAACACACCAAAGAGCATTTATATGATCGGAGGCATTCATGTTTGCAGGGACACTTCTCAGTTTGTCATCTAAAAACATAGTTTTTATATCATTATTACAATACGTAGCATGGCACTGGCACATAGATCTGGGCCCGGCGCTGCACAGCAACTAATGAGTGTGATGTCATAGTGACTAGGCAAACGAGCAGCGCTGCGCTAACCAACCGCATCTAGTGGCTCTAACTCCTAAAATAAAGAAAACTTTTACATCTGGCTTTGTTCGGGCTCAAAGAAAACATTGCCTAACATTATCTAATATTATGGTCTTCTGAATGGTCGAACAGCGGGGACAGCAGACTTTGTTTGTCCAATTCTGGAAAAACAACAGAAAGAGTTGGCTTTAGATCTCGTCTGAAAAATACAGTTAATCTATTAGTATTTTGTTTTAAATAGATAATCAGATTATATTTTACATAGCTGCTTCAATTTCCATGTCATGAAACCAGTGGAACCAGTCAGTCACTCCTTGTACAAGTTTTCTGATAATTATTCTCATATTGTGGCAGTATGGAGTGACCTGTGCCCTCCAGTGACGGTTTTAGTAAAAGCTCAATTAGAAATGTGACTGAACACATCTGTTGCCTTCTGATTCATTGCTTGAATAGAAAACATTTTCACAGATTCTTAAGGAATTGGGGCCGCCTTGATCATATTTTGCTCAAAATCTAAGATACTTAGATTGTGACACTTACACTAAATTATTCAACCAATTTTATCTAAAAATACGATTTGCAACCTATTTCATTTATGAAAATACACATACAGTTTTGGCACTAAGCCAACACTAAATTGTGGTTGGGAAGAGACTTGTTTCTGTACCACTCAAGTAAGAACCACCACTGCATGAAATTGTAGTATTGTTATTAAATTCATGATATGATATCGCATACTTAAACTGGCCGAGAGCTGAAAGGACAGGTTAGAACTAATTGTCAATCGCATCTGTGGCAATAAGAGCTTTCATTTTTATAACTTACACAGGATTATTTATAGTCGTTTGCTTCGTTTCTGAATTAAAGCGTTCCGCTGTCTGGAAATATTTATGGCAGGGCAAAAGTGGCCAACTGTATACAGTGCTGTGTGGATGCTTCAGGAAAAGACAGTTTGTGAAGGGCAACAAGGCCACATCAAACAAAGCTGTTCGATTTAGATTTAAATTCTCTAATGTGAGCAGTTCTGAAGGAATGGGGAGTCATGGAGTTCAAATTTCTCATCTGGCTTATAGCATCTGAGGCAGACTTGCACCATGGTCTATTAAATTCAGCTTAGTGAAATGATGAAAATGAATACTCAGGCCTGAAGCCTGTCAGAGAGAACATATGGTTCTCAAGCTAAAATATACTGTTCCAGTTAGAAAGCAACATCACACACTTAGAGCTGTGTGCAAAGACTCAACAAATAAAAATCAATCACACCAATTAAATTTGGCCAACCGAAAGTGGGCTGGAAAAATCTTATGAATCTTAAATAAACCACACACGCAGACGGCACACGCTGACTTCAGCTTTATTATGGTCGAACTGCTGTTTCTGCGCCTTTCAGCAAGACATATTCAGACTGCCAGTTTTCAAATTGAATGTCTGCAGCTCGCGGCACCTCAAACAGCCCTTTCTTCTCCATTATGGCGTTCAGGCTTTCTCCCACTCAGATTTCAGGTGACTCGGGGTTGCGATGAAATTGTGCCGATGTGAATGCAGCAGATGAATTACTGGGCTGAACGTAAGCAGCCCAGTCAAGTAACATGTCAGATAGATACCGTATGAATATTTCTAATAAAAAGTAAGCTATTTCTGCATTAGTACTGGGATTGTCGCATCAGAAGGATTTTGATAAAATATAACAATGTATCAGTTCAGTCCTGAGTTTCTAAATTGTTCTAGTAACATGTATTTCTTTTGCCTTTTCTGGATCTGGCCGCCAAATCTTTGAGGTTAGGTTTTAAAAAAGGCAGTGGCTTAGTGTAATATCCACCACCGAACCCTGAATGTCCCTCATGCTGTGCGGCTTGCTGGGTAAGATGATGGTGGCTCAGAAAGACTGAAAAGATTCATGGAAATTTCTAAGAAAAAATATATGTATATATTCTAAAAATTGAGCTCCACTTAAGAAAAGAATAACATATTCACAATTTTCTTGGAAAATGTATTCATACCTTAATTTCTTAGAAACTATGACTCACACAATGAATAATTATTTTTCATATTGTGGAAGATAATGTAAAAAAGGGGAAAAAAAGCATGTTTTGTTATATCAATGAGAATTTTTATCTTTTATTCTTCATTTTGCAATGTCTTTAATGCTGTGTACATTTTCTGTGAAGTCCCAAACATTAAAACCAAACAATATTTGACTCAGGAAAATGAGAAAAGAAATATTTCATAAAGCAAAACAGAAAGCAGAAGATGCAAAGACGCAACCAAAAACACACTTCTGTCTTGCAAACTTAAGAATACAAGAATCTCAGGGGCACATGAAAGTTTTTTGTGCTTTGTGGAAATATATCTTTCACACTCTTCAATCATTTTATACATTTTAAATTATTAAATCCCCATGTTACTGTCATACTCATGTTAAAAAAATTTACCTATCTGACATCATAAAGATAGATTGCTTTATCAGCAATGTTAAGGGTTTCAAAAGATTCAAAAGGGACCTAAAACGAATATTAAAGATGTTCTCTTCTCCATTAGCACCTCATTATTTTATCTGGCATTTTTAAAGTTTTCATAAAAACAATATATCTTACTTAATCTCATAAAATTTGGATAAAAGGGTTTATTATCTTCTTGTCCAAACTGGTTATCTTTCATGACAGCAACAACATATATAGCACATCTGTCTTCGTCGCTTTGCAAAGATCACCATGGACTCCTCTAAAATGCTGCTGATGCTCACTATAATATCCGACTGCTTGTTCAGGTCCAAAACATTACAGGTAAGATCAGAAAACTAGACTGCTGTTTTACCAGCTGCCACAAATATCTAGAACAGTACAGATGGTTCTGCTACTTACTGGACTTGTTCAAAAATAAAAAAGGAAAAAAAAACAACAACACAGTTTTCATTGATAAACCAGAAGCAGTAAAACAAATGTTTGACTGTTCATGGCTTTTTAAAAGGTTTCCACGACGTTGTTAGATTTCAATTGGCAGTTTTCTGAAAGATCTTATCTTCATGACCGTCATAAGCAGTGATAGTAATTTTGAAAAGGCATCAACTGTGTGAAACTACACATAGACAATGAAAACTAAAGCCTTGTTTGTCAGTTTATGTTTACATTTAGCTTGTTTTGGTTTGTCGCACTTGTGCAGTGGTGTGCTTGATCTGTTTGCTAATACACTGCACACATAAACCCTCAACAGTTTTTTCTTCATCGGTCATAAATATAAAATGCAGCATCTAAAAAAAAAGATCAAAACAAATTTTTCTTGTAATGAAAAAAAAAAGAAATTTAGATTTATTACGCAATTAATTTTGATTTTGTCTTACAAAGTGGCCAGTGGCCCATATTCTAAGATTTTTTTTATTTTGCAAAATAGCAATGAGAAAGGATTTTATGTATGAAAATGTGTTAGTATGTTCTACATAAGACTGATGACTCAAAACTCAGCCAGACATCCAATGATATCCTCCAAGACTCACAAAATTTTATTTGTGAAGAATCTGGCAGTTCAAAGCAAGAATTTAAAAAAGGAAAATCAAGTGGAAGGAAAGAGTGCGGCAGTAGAAAAGGTGTTCAAACTGCAGCCTTCAGAGGATTGTGATTAAGAGACAATGTCAGAACGGTCGTACTTGGGCAGATGAGAAATAAGGCTGGACTGTTACTGAGTGGTGCGAAGTCCTCTTCACACATGAAAGTCAATTTTTGGAAATCAAGTTCTCAGAGGCTTGGAGGAGAGTAGAGAGGCAAAAGATCCAAGTTGTTTGAGGTTCAGTGAGAAGTTTCCACAGTCAGTGATGAGTTGGGTACTATGGTGTTGGTCTACGGTGCTTTATCAAATCCAATGTTAGCATAGTCATCTAATAGGACATTTTAGAGCACTTCCTGTTCCCTTCTACTCTCAATCTTAATGGAAATGTTGAGTTGACCTCTCCACATTGCCAAAGGTACGAATAATTGTGTCAATGACATACTGTGTCTGGATTGTGAGGCAAATTTGCCGGATCATAACCCATGGAAAATCTATATTTTTAAGAGAGTACATGCAAACTCTTCCTAAGCAAAATTATATCATTCAGAAGGTCAGCAGTTTTGTTCTAAAACATCCTTTTTTATCTGATTTATGCAATATGCTTATTTATTTCTGAGAAACTTAATTTTGAGTTTTCATAAGCTGTAAGCCATATTAATTCAAATCAACTGAAAAAGATGCCTGAAATTTATCACTTTTCATGTAATGATTGAATAAAACATATCAGCATCAATTTTTGAATTCCACTACTAAAACAAATTAACTCTTTAAACATATTCTGATTATTGCCCCTGTAAATATGGATTTAATTCTAACACTTAACCAAAATTTACAGATGCTGTTGGGTTTTTGCTGTTGTTTGTTTTTATGAAGGTTAGTGAAAATGTGTATTTAAGCCAGCCTCACCATCACTCATGAGGTAATGCAGTTTGTTACCCGGGGGGGAATTTGAGCCCTCTCAAATGATGCCCATGGCCCTTTGTTTTCCAATTTTCCAGATAAAATAAACATTCCTCCACACATTGCTGCAGAGAGCCCCGTAGATAAGCATTTCCCAGCACTAATGCATTGATCTAAGGACAACCTGTCTGTTAAATTCAATTTTTGAATCAGGCTCAACAGATACATCCTTCGAAAGATGCTGCCCCCTCCTTCCTCCTTTCAGACGTCTCTCTGGAGGCATTAGTTGCTCTTTGCTTTGCCACAGCCAGACAGCCCTAACACTAACACCGGGGCCCTGGAGAATGAAGTGCAGCAGATTTTTCATGAGTGTGTTGATCGGGCTGGTGTGTTGGGCTTGTGATGAGGGGTCAGCTGAAGTGCAAGTTTTTTTTATAATCCAGTTGAGAGAATACAAGTTCTTTGGTTCTGTGGTCATGGTGGTGGCTGACTCTCCCTTAGCGTTGCAGTGCAACACAAGTACAGAGTGAAATGTGCGCTGAAGCATCACTATCTTTATGAAACCAGACAAGCCAAAAGATTTCTCTGATAGGCCTTTTCTAACTTGTACAGATATGGATGTTTACTTTATTATGGGCAGATTAGTTCTGAAATATGAATTGTTTAAGTCAACATTAGCTGCAAACCTAATATTTGAAATATGATGTGGGATTTTAGACTGTAAGCTTTAAATAGAAATCTGATTGTCTGATCTGTATGCAAATTACAAGATTTTAATTTCATATCATGTACACAGTGGAAGAAAAAAAAGTTTCTCTCACTAAATTTTTATTCACACCAACTGAAGCATGTCTTGTACACTGATGGGAAGATTAAGAGGGACATTTCAAAGCAGAACCAGGAAAGTTGGGAGTGCTTTGTTTTAATGCATTTGTTTATTGAGGAATTTTATTGCGAATTTTCCATGTTTGGCCTGCTGAACCACAATCTGAAACAATCAAACAAAATGTTGCCAACCCTATTTCTGGCCAGTTAATTATTACATGTTTAATGTATTTTTACATTACTTTCATGTGGGACAATCATAAAAAAACTTTTTTGGAGTATTGTTTTAGAATTACTTGATTTCTTTTGAGTGTAAAGAATTAAACTGTTAAAAAAAAACAAAAAAACATTGAAACACAAAACTGTATAATAAAGAAAACAGATAAGATGCATTTATTGAACAATATCTAGAAATCTTTACAGTCAATTATTTATTTCTTTATTGCAACTTTGCAACAACTTTCCTTAAAAATAAATCTTTTTAGCTTGTATTTGAGTCACTTTAGTTGTGCTTGTCTTGGTTTTTATCTACTTTATTTCACTTTCTTTTACTTATTTGTTTAATGCAATTATTTTTCTATTTCCACCGTGACACCCTAATGCTATTTGTAATTTTGTTTTAGTCTCAGTGACATTTTTTTCTTTTAGATTTGATCATTTACATTTTGCTACTGTTTCATATTCTAGTTTCAGAGTTTCAATTCTTGTGTTTGTATTTTAGCATGCATCAGCAGTGACTGCGATTCCCTAGTTGTATACTAAATATAACACTTTATTGTAATTGTCAAGAATTATTTTAGTTTCTTAGCTTAACATAAATTTGTGTGTTTATTGTTTCTAAGTTTAGTCATTTATTTGAACTTGTGCAAAGCAGTTGAGCTTTCATCCAATTATGTGAAAAGTATCTGAGTAGTTGACATTATTCTTTCATGTGTGTGATAAACTGTCTGCAGTCCTGATATTGGAATAATGTAACAATCCATGCAGTAACCTCTGTTTAAGATGAGGAATGAGAGGCACTGCAGAAGGGGAGGTGAGCTATTAATAGAGAATTGCCCAGGGGCGCTCAGAAGTCTTTGGCCAGCCTTGAAACACTCATGCACACTTATACAGTTGTGTATCCATGACGGAGGGCATCACAATGACTCACATCCATTTCCAGGAGTCCCAAACTTGATTTATACTTCTGTGCTAACGACCAGCTGAGGCATGCTACAGCTTATAAAATGCGAATAAACCGAGTGCCTGCGTCAAGCAGTCACAGGATCAGACTGCTACACGGATGGAGATGTATTTCCCTTTGCATGATAAAAGGAAAGAAAGGTTTGCTTTGGATAAATACAAAATAAATGCATAAAAGATGTCCAAATAAAAATAATGCTACCAGCTAATACGCTAACTGGCTCGGTTGACAGGCTTAAGTATGAAAATCAGGGGGAAAAAAAATCTAAATGTTGTGTTTTGATCAAAAGAAATCTTTAGACATTTTGAGAATCACACTTGTTTCCTCTCAACTATCATATCATGCTTGTTGAGTCTTGCTGCAGAGCCAACTGACTCAATGTAATTTCTTCAGAAAGGTAACTTTTTACCATTTGGCATTTCCTGATCCAGTCAGTTTGATTGAACTGCATTTTAGATAAAATTAGACTCTAAAATAAAATTCGTCCAGAATCCTCCCAGCGTTGGATTTGCTTGAATTTGGACCAAACTGGCCTTGCAAAGATACTGAAATTTGTCACACTATGACTACACACTTCAATGTATTTGATTGTTCAATGTGATAGACACACATAGTGCAGTCAATGTTTGTGGGAAAAATGTTTGCATGGTACAAAACAGAAAGATTGAACAGCAACATTCAGGTCTTGCCACTAATGATTTTAGGTCTGGAGTTACTGAACTAATTTAACAGCTGAACATGCTAAACAGCTGCAGCTCTAACTACTTTTATGGCTGTTGTCCTGCTGGAAGGAAGACCTCCACCCTAGTCTTAATTATTTTGTAGATTTTCATCCAGAATTATTCTATACTTAGTCCATTTCAGCTTCCCATAAACTCTGACCAGCATCACCATCACTATTTCCATGTTTTATGTCAGGGAGGGTTTATTTAGGGAGATGTGTAGTGGTCATGTGTAGTGGTCAAAACTTAACTTAAAACAAGTTAAGTTTTGACCTCATCTGAACAGTTTACATTTTTTTACATGTTAACTGTGACAAACTTCAGATGGAACTTCTTGTGATTTTCTTTCAAAAACGGATTCTTTTTCGTGTTATTTTTTTTTTTTAAATAAAGATGAGATCTGAAGTTCCCACCTGAACTGTGAATCTTAGTTGCACTACACTGTTTCTATTTTAAGATAATGTATTGAACAGAGCTCCATGACATGTTCAAAGTTTGGGATATTTTTTTATTGCCAACTGGCCTATAAGCGTATCTAGAACTTTCTCCTGAGCTGTTTGATTTGTTCCTTCATCTTCATGATGCGGTTTGTTCACTAATATTATCTAACAAGCCTCTGACGCCTTCACAGAACAGCTCGATTTATACGAAGGTTAAGTTGCAAACAGATGGACTTTTTGTGGACTTAGGTGTGAGAGTAAAGGGGGATGACTACAAGTATATGCCATACTTTCACGATATTTACTTTTAAAATGTTTAAAACATCTACCACAGCCTATCACAATAAAAACTATTGAAGCATTAAAGTTTGAGGTTGTAAAATGTGACAAAGATAAACTGAATACAAGCTAGAAGGATATGACTTTAAGCTAAAATGAATTAAAAATACGTAAGATTTTCTGTTGTTGACTATGGCAATATGATGCAAATGTGTCAAATTTCCTTTTGTCTCTTTCTCTCTTGACTGGAAATGGCAGAATACAGTACAGCTCTGGAAAAAATTAAGAGACAGTTTTAGATTATAGGTTTCTCTGGTTTTACTCTTTATAGGT
This sequence comes from Poeciliopsis retropinna, assembly GCA_010277075.1. Classification (NCBI taxonomy): domain Eukaryota; kingdom Metazoa; phylum Chordata; class Actinopteri; order Cyprinodontiformes; family Poeciliidae; genus Poeciliopsis; species Poeciliopsis retropinna. Next base: position 7,580,762 of record VMRM01000024.1, on the reverse strand, counting down.
ATATGTTTGAGTAATATAAACATCGTTTTCCTATTCTGTGAACTACTTACAACATGTCTCCTAAATTTTAAGCAAAAATTAAGTATTTACTTGCAGAAAATGAGAAATGGTCAAAATAACAAAAAAGATTAACTATTTTCCGACCTGAAATAATGTAAAGAAAACAAGTCCACATTCGTTTAAAAACAACAATACTAATGTAACTCAGGAAGAGTTCAGAAATCAAGTTGGTGGAATAACAATGAGGTTTTCAATTGAGTTCAGTGAAGTGGACTCTTAATTTTTTTCAGAGCTGTATATTTGTGTTGCTCAAACTGTATTTGTAATGAGGATGAATCTAATGCATTTTGCTTGCAGTTATTTAATTTATTGAGGTTGGAATGCAAGTTATGTATTTATAGTGTTGATTTATTTCATAAATATAACCCTAAAAAACACCTTAATGAAATGACTTCATGTATCTTCCTTCCTTAGAAGATGTGCAAGAAAGCATGAGAGATTTGTGACTGTTAATAAATTCAAAGATAATTTTGCTTTTTAAATCCATCATGCTTCTGTAAATGTTGTAATTTGACTCAGTATAGTAATTACAGCACCAACAAATGTTGAACAAAATCAGAAAATGTACTCCACACAGAGCAATAGAGCTTTGTGTACATGATTTGTAAATCATAAGCGCTGTCTGTATCATTTATGTCAAAGGAAATTGAATTTCTTGCTCTGAAGCACATACTTCATAATAATTCACAGCAGAAAATCTGCAATACAGGTAATTGAAAATATATCAGTGAGTTCTTTGAAGAGTATTTTATGGTCTTGTTTAATCAGAGGCTTTGCTGTGCCTGTAAAAGTCTGGCCCAGAATGATACGGCTGTAACAACATAGATGTAATTCATCACATTCTTTTTTTGGGCCCTTTTTGAAACTGACAAAACTGCTGCGGTGGAAAAAAAAAAACATCACAAATCTATTGAGTCTCTTTTTATAGAACATAAAAGTGAGTCTTAGGACTGATTTTTCAGACTGAGATATGAAAGAGAGGAACGACTTGTGTCAGTGCTTTGATCGAGCCATTTTGAGTAGCGTAACAAATTTGATGTAGATTCTCCGGGATAGGTTGATACTTCACATTCCCCAACCAATCGTAGCATGAATTTAAAAAATAAAATCCAAAATTAAGTTTGGTAAAAAAAAAAAAAAAAAAGGAAAGGAAAAAAAAAAGACTCAAATATTGAGTAAGTTTTATTAAATGTTCCAACACCAGGATATTAAGCCTATAAAAGCAATGACACCACAGGTACCTCTCAGTTAATGTATTTCAATAATTCAGTTCAAAAAGGGAAACACAGATTTAGTATGCACAGTGGTATATTAGAATCGTTTATTGCTCAGATTTTGATGCTCATGGTTTACACATGATGAAAACCTAAAATTCATTTAGATCAGAAAATTCGAATAACCCATAAGCTCTAATTTAAAAAGCTTTTTTATTAAAGAAATGTAAGCCTGTTGGAAGGTTTGTCCAGCCACTGCATAGTATATGCACTCAATACTTAATGTGGCCACATTTTGCTTGAATTACTGCATCAATGCAGCATTGCATGGAGGCAATCAGCCTGTCACTTTGCTGAGGGCTTCAAGAAGCTGAAGTTGATTTAACAGCAGTCATCTGCATTGTTGGCTCGTCTTCTCTCATTACCTCTTGACAGTGTAGCTTCTCTTTGAGCTCAGGTCAAGTAGATGTGCTGGTCAGTTCACCACAGACATACTAGGGTCATTAAACAAGGTATTGGTAATTTTGGAAGCTCCCAAGTCTATCTGGAAAATTAAGTCACTTAAAAGTTTCTTGCAGATGCTGCAAGGAGTTGGTAAAATAACCATCAGAAGACCTGGGAGTCCAAATCATCGCTGACTGTGATGATTCACTTTGGACCTCAGGCAACTTCCTCAATACTCTGGGACTTTTATTCCAAAGGGAAATGCAAAATTTACTTTCATCTGAAAGGAGGAGTTTGGACCACTGAGCAAAAATATGGTTCCTTTTTTCCTTAGTCAAGGTCACATTTTTCTGAACCTTGGTTCTGTCATCCAGAATCTGATGGTTCTGGATTGACATGCAACAGTTGTCCTGTCCGTCTGCCCTGTGCATGCAGAGCCATAAAGCTATTAAAGGTTGTAATTCTACCCAAACCACTGAATGGCCTTTGCTTCAAAATCCTCTCAAGGCAGTAAATATCTTCAGTACCAGACCCTACTTTTCTACCACACTTTTTTCTTCCACCTAACTTTCCATTAATGTTCTTGGATGTGGCAGGATGTGAAAAGCCAGATTCTTTTCTTAGGGTGTAAATGACTCTTTCAATAACATTTATGTAATAAAAAACATATTTTGTAATAATATTGCATTATTGCTGTAATGTAATATTATAGTTTTATGATAAACTAAAGTGTTACAACATACCACTTTGTGGGACATTAATGTAAATAAGTTTCACTTGAATTTTAATTAATGAAATAAATTAAGTTATATTAAATGAAGTTTCAATGTATTCTGACTGACTGAAATCCAACTGTAAACTAATTGAAATATTCTGAACACCACTGTCACAAAACATCATAATTAATAGATCAGTGCTTCATGCTGCTTAAACAATCAAATATGTCACTGAAAAAGGAGTAAAAAAACCTCACAATGATGATTCATCCCACTGCTGGTGTGTGTTTGTACTCTGATGCTGTAAGCATGTGAAACTACAAAAATGCCATCGATTCTAATAGAGACATACGATATTTCATGGAGCACAGAGGCTGCAGCACATACACAGTTGGTGAAACACACATCCTTTCAATGTACGTCACAAGAAAGCCACCAATGTTACCACCAGTAAAACCTACGCATGCGATAACTAATTCATATCATTTCTACCAATCTGCACTGTCAGAACTAAAGGATACAAGAAACAGGAAGCTGGAGGGGAAATGTCTTACCATGTCCCGCTCTCGTAAGAAAAGGCATCCTGTTGATCGCAATGGGGACGGTACCATGTTTATTATGGAAGTGGTGGACATGGTGGGTGGTGCTCAAACTCGAAGAAACTCGCGCCGTACCGGTCTGGATTGGGAGCAAAGTAATCAAGGTGAACCAGAGTATTTGCCTCGAACAATAACTCAGACCCATGCTGAGACTGAACTGGGACCAGCTGCTCCTGTGTCCGAGCACGGGGGTGGCGGCAAAAAGTCTACCCATGTGTGCTAATTCCACGAAGGCCCAGGAGAGACAACGGGGCCGGGCTCTGGCCTCTGATCGTTCAGCCTGAAGACAGCAGGGCATCTCACTGAGAGGCTGGATCCATTTCTTTTCAGGATCCCTTGCTGGATTAGTCACTTAGTTTTGGCCTGGACTCTGGTAGAAAAATATCCTTTAGACTTGCACCAAAAAAAAAAAAAAAAAGAATTCAAAAGAAACAATCCAAACCCAGAGCCACGCGCAAAGGTGCTTACTAAAACAGGAAAAAAAACCCACAACATTTCAAAATCTATCTGAAAAGCTTCCTCGAGAACATTCTTCCAAAACTGAACTCCAGCATGCAGGAAGATGCAGATCCAAACAAAGCTTGGGGTTCAATCCAACAGCCATGTTGTCCAGTCATTATATTTAGGCATGAAAACTGGCAGGGCAGAGACTCGTGTGATAAGAATTCTGATAAGAGCCTCCATCGCCCACAGGTAGAGCTTGAGCGCAGCTGAGCCTGCCCACTAAGAAGAAGAGAGCCCCTCCACCGCAGTAAAAGATGAAACACGTTTCCGTGGGAAAATGAATCATTTCATTAAGGAAATAAATAAATAAAAAATAAATAAATCTCGAGCGGATAAAAATACGAGGGGTGCAGCTACAGAGGATGACGCTGGAGCCAGAGCTTTTGTTCCCTTTAACCGGGGAATGAAAAAAAAAAAGAAAAAAAGAATAGAGACAGGGAGGAGGAGGAAGAAGAGAAGGGAGGGGGGGTTAGAAAGCCAGGGAGCAGTATCTGCAGCAGCGCGGTAAAGAAGAAAATCCAGAAAATAAATAAATAATTTGTCAGCAGCTCCTCTTCCCCCCAGTCCTCTCAGTGGCGCCGCAGATCTGGCGAACCGCAACCTCTGGCGTGCTCAGAGATCCATCAGAATGCAGCTACAGCAGCCTCTGCTTCAGACGGACGTAGGCTCCATCTCTCACGCTCCACCTGCTCAGACTCATGCAGCAACAACTACTGCTGCATTCCCCTCGCTGCCGCTGCTACTCCTTTCCCCCCCTCCTTCGTTTCTTCCCTTTATCCTCTCCGGTTACCTTGTCCAGATCCGTTAGCTTCTGATGGAGGACATTTAAGTGGCAGCGTCTGGTCTCCGGAGGAGGGCAGGTGATGCTCGACTTGCTGCAGAAAGGTTTATGCTAATTAAAATTAAAGACTGTGATAAATCACAGGAATGACTAAGATTCCAGAACAGCCTAGATTCCCGGTGAGGATGATATCCTCGCCTTGGACTGGAGGCGAGCTAAAGGAGCTCTTCTGAAGGCATACTGTAGTTGGGGTGCTCTGATCCAGCGAGGCACAGCATGTGCCTCTGTGTATGTTTGTGTGTGTGTGCGCGTCTGAGGAAGAGTCTGTGAGCAAATGAGAGAGGAGGGTGAGGGTGGGTGAGGGATAGCGGCAGAGAGGAAGGGAGGGAGGGAGAAAGGGAGGGCGACTCAGGAAGAGACGGCGAAAGAGAGAACAGGCAAACACTCCGGGAAATAGTGAGGCAAGTAAATGGGTTGTGTGAATAAATACATGCTAGAGAATTCGCAGCGCGCTGGCTTGCAGGTCCTGGCAGTAACACGTAGGAATCATACTGCAGAGGAGGAGCTTGATTTAGGTGAGCTGTCAGAGCTGTTAGGGGGGATACAAGCAGCATAAAGACCCCAACGCTACAACAGGTAGAGAGGAGAGGGGAACGCATGCCGAAAACAAAGCAGGACGGAGGAAGTTAGAGGTTGGGCGGTGTAATCTGTCTAGAACAGATCAAGAAGAGCTGCATCAAAATTCAATCGAAGACCTGTCTCTTCGCAGGAGAGCATCGTCAATCTATTTGCTCCCAACCCCTCCTCCTACATCTGTATACCAGTCACCTCTCTTGTTTACTGAGAAGCTCTCATGCTGTTTAACCATGCTGAACTCATTCACAACCACGACCGACCCGTGGGGTCAGGGGCTCTCCGGCCATGTCTGAGCTGCTCACAGGAAAATATGTGGTGTTCTGGCACGATGGAGTCGTTATGAGAAGAAGGTAGGGACAGGAGCGAAGGGAGGAGAGGAAAAAAACACAAGGGGTGGAAGGCATCGGGAGAGGGAGGCTGCAGCTGTATCAAGTGAATCACGGTCGATAGAGATATCAGCCGGGATTGCCTGGTCGGTTGAAAGGACACGCATGGAAACAGGAGGACAGAGGCGAGCCATGCAGCGCCACCTCTCACGGTGACAAGAAGCCGACACAGGCCATTACTCAAGAGAGGGAGGGAGTGCTGCGTGTGGTGGAGCGAGGCTGATTGAACTAAAGGAACTGAGGAGAGATACGCGCACGACGCTGTGAAATCACAAGTGGCTGAACGGCGTTCAGACATTCATCCGTGGGTATTGTGGACATAAATAAACCAATAGAGGCTATGGATCTGCTTTCGTTTTCCCATCTGAGTCAGAAGGAGATTTAAATCCTTTATGTGTTTCCTTCTCTTTGTACTTCTCAGTATATCGTAATGCATGTCAGCTCTCCCAAACAGACACTGCCTGGCTATAACATGGAGATTAGTTTATGGCAAATGTCTATTTGGTGACAAAACATACAGACACCTCATTGGCAATACCTGCAGGGATGCACATTTCACTCTCCTTATAACATGTCGTTATGGACTTGTGTGCCAGGTCATTTTCCCTTTTGCTATTTTGCATCTTTGCAGTTTTGGTTGTTTTTTCATGGATCAATTGGGACACTTATGTCTGCTTTGATAACTACTAATTTAAAGCAATTTTCTATAATCTACAAATAGTCTGTTGAAAGTAAATTATAGGTTGTTGTTTAATGGCTCCAATAATTGGTAACAACCCAAGAAATCCACACGCACAAAGACACCATCAAAAGTTATCTCATAAATTAGGTTGTGTGTATTAAAGAAGAATTGAAAAGGCAATAAATTATTGAACATGTAAAAGTGTAAAAAGGCAGAGAAACCAAGTGGAATCTGTCAATAGTTGAAACACAAACCCTTCAAAATAAGCTGATTTAATCAAAACTGTGGCTAGTATAGCGGTTTCTCATTTCCAGGTTGTCACACAAGAAGCATCTTGTGATAGCTATCTGTACAGAGCTCTCCCAAGACATTCACAACCTTTCACCAGAGGAAGAATGTATCTCTATCTCTGTACAACAGATGTATCTCTACTTCTGAAAATTTCAGAAAGCATCACTGGGGCCATAATCTGTCAATGAAAACATAATTTCACCGTAAACCAGCCGTGAAAAGCTATACCCCACAATATTTTAAGAGAAAGACTTTAGCAGATCTATCAAACCACCATTCGACCATCAAAACATCAAGTAATGCAATTTCCTCTTGTCTACTCACAAGATTCCACTGCAGGAAAAAAAGAGGCTTAAACTTGTTTATAATTTACATCTGGACAAGCCAATGAACATAGCAACCCATAAATATCAAAGCAACAGTGGAGTTTGGAGGTTGTGATATCACAATGTGAAGGTTCATGTCAGTACAAATGAATTTTAGATAATTTATATGAGGAAATTTACAGAGATATAAACAGCAGAATGATCCCTCACACACAGATAAGGAAACTCCAATTACTTTACATATGAATGTAAGCGTCTGTTCTGCTCCAATAAAAGGTTATATTATTTAATTTGTGGTGGATGCTGTAAGCTGGTGCAATGTCATTTTCTTGACTACTTGGTCAGGGAGAATAAAAGTAATCCTGAGATGCTTCATGTTAATTTTACTTTGAAAATATGCGCATGTTTTTAGCTTGAGAGTTAAGGGTCATCATGTTTTCATTTTGGTTTTGTGAGATTTGAATTTCACATGATGTTTTTAAAATTTGTAGTTATATAAATGTGTTTTGGATTTTGTCTTTTTACTTTCTTTCTTACTGTTATTTTTTACTTAGTGGATGAGCTACATTAATAGCTATGAAAAAACAAAACAATAATGTGTGGGATTTCACACTATGAAAACACACAAGTATAAAAACAGCATGTAATTTCCAATTATAGTGAGGCCTGAGTACAACAGGACAGAGTGGGGTGATTTATAATGTGCGAGTTGGACTGTCAGGCTGTCCAGCATCCGATCATCTTTCGAGGCAGTGATGATATCTTGGTGGGAGCTGTCAGCAGTGAAAAGCCGTCCTTAATCAATTTATAGGCTTGAGGGTTGCTCAACATGAAGAAAGTCTGGGGAGATGGAGAAGGCTGAGACTCACTAGCTGTCCTTGTGCTGTCCTTGGTTATTCGATAGGCTGAGCATCCCATGTCGAACTTCCGACAGACCACACGAGATGTACGGATATGCAGTATTTGAATACATATTTGACTCATTTATTTAAAATAAAAATCTGGTGAAGTTGTCCAGATTTAAAGAAAATAATCACATTAAAATCTTTTAAGAAAAATCATACAAATTTTAACATAAGAGGTAGCCTAAGAAAATACACATTTTTGATGATTTCATTTAATGAGAAAAATTTATCTTCACCAACTTGACTCTTCTTTGTAAAATTGTTCTAACTGAGTTGCATTTGAGGCTTCAGATTGTGCTACAGCATAACCCAAAAGCACTTGAGTTTTAATGTGCCCTCTTTGTTCTTAAAGGTGGATTTTCCACGTTCAGAGTTGGAGATTCAACAAGAACACCCGATAAAGTCTGGATTACAGCTGGGAAAGTCAGTACTTACTGAGGCACCACAAGTTTTTTGTTCAACATGGCAACCATGAACATAGAATGGAGAGGATGTGACTGACAGAAACTTTTTAATAGCACTTTTAAAGTTTTGTACAGCTTTAATCCAGTGTTATACATTGTATTGTGCAATAGCTATTTGTGAACTTACTCTTGTCTCTTACAATAAACAGGGAAATAATACACTAGTATCAATTTATGTTGCTAATAGTAGTTAGGATAACAATAACTAGCAAATCCCACAGAGGTCAGGTGTTTTCTGACCTCATTCCCAGCTCCTAATTATCCTATGGAATTTTCAATTGAAGAGAAAAATTCAATTGTAAATTGAATTTAGAGACCTACAGCTGAGCGGGCCCAGGAATGGTACAATATGGATCAGCTGTATGAGTCACTTTTAAAATGCAAACATATATGACAACAATATATGGCAAATAAACAATATTTCACTGTTGGTATGATGTTTTTTCTACAATTCAATTCAAGTTGTAGTTTTTTTAGTAGGCCAGAAACTCCCTTTTCATGTCTTTTCCTTTTGAGGTTAACATTTCTAACTGTACTACGTTGGAGTGGTAAAGCTTGAGAAACGCCTTTGTAACTACTTTTAAATGTGCCACTGAGTTTGTTCTTTATCTGTTCTTAAACTGATTCTACACTAAAGAATATTTTCCTTTTGATGTTTTCCTTGGATCTGGTCTATCTTCTCAAAGCCCCAGTAAGCTTTGGCAGATGGCTGCTTGTACTGAACCAGAGTTTGCTGGCGGTTTCTTCCTGTTAAAGGGAAGCTTTTCCTCTCCACTGTCACCACATGCATGCTTGGTATTGATGATTTGTTTGCAAGAGAAGTGAAGTGCTGGGTAAACTTTTTAAAATGCTTTGAAGAATTAACTGAGCACACTGTCCCGGTGGAAAACTAGGATTAATTGGAATGTATGTGATTAAATTGAAATTATATTTTTGTACATATCATTTTACAAAAACATTTGTTGCGAATTGGTGCTATAGAAATTAACTAAATTGATCTGAACTGCTGTTGCAGATGAGTCAGCCTATCATCTTTTTTGATCGGCTACATTTAAAAGAATATTGATTCGATGTTCATTTCTATTAGTCTGGGTGTGGCTAATGAGAATGATCTCAACTATAAAATAAAAGTTTAACAAGAGGTAATTACTGTAATTTTATTTTTACATAGGGCCAGGATGATTTAGACAGTTGATTCAATTAATATGTGAAATCAACATTGGAAAGGTGCATTTTGTATTTACTCAGATTATCTTTGTTGGACAATTTTTTTTGATGGTCTGACACATTCAAGTGTGACAAAAAAGCAAAAAACAAAGATACATATTTGATGGGGAAAATGTTTTTGGATGGAATCGTAATTGCCCAAGATTTTCCATTTCTGCATCACTGTCCAGATACCTTTTTTTCTTACATACATTTTTTACATTACAACCAACTCTTTTTCACTTGGATTCACTAAGTCACTCTCTTTCCCTTGTATGTAATAATATATATATTATGAGGAGAGCTTTGAATATCGTAGTAAAAGAAGAAGCCAGAAGGTATCCCGTAAACCTGCAAATGACATGATATGAAAGGACGTGCACAGCGTTTTAAGGACTTAAGAAAGCTAAATGTGCATGTTTTTTTCTCAGGAGGATTGGTGAGGGGATTTTTTCTGCAGACACCCAGTCTCGCCCCAGGGGGTAAAGTAGCAGGATTAATCATAGCACTTTCAGATTAATTACTCATAATGCTAGCATCCTCTAAAAGGCATAGCCTGCAGTTGTGATGTTTGGTTGATTTCATTAATCTCAAAGCGACAACACCTAAAATAAACCTGGCTCAGACGGTGGAAGAGAAGGAGAAAACAGGCAGTGCGATGCACCACAGCTGCATCAAAAACCAGCAGAATTGCAAAGAATCATTTTATTGCAAAAATGAAATCCAACTTGCTTGCTGTTTTATTTTTTTTACTGTGCTAATACTAATTGCAGTTCCACAGTTGGGAACAAAAAAATCTTCAGGTCATTTTTCAGAGTTGAAGTAAAGGAGGGCTTAATGATGCACAACTTTATTGGCAGTGTTTTCTTATTAAAATTCATACCTTCAATGCACATTGATTTCTCACTCTTTGCTTTTAAAAAAATCAACTCTGGTGTTCTTGGCATCCTTCAAAACTCTCATTCGAAAAGACATCCTTTGCAGAAGTGTGTTGCATATTGCCGGCTGCACATGGTGCTGGCAAAAATAGACTCCATTTGCTTGTTTAGCTGAGCCTACTAGCCCCAGCATGGTTCCTGGAAAAGAAGAGCGGCAGCGATGCATACAATGCAGACAAATGCCAACGACAAGGGATAAAGAGCCACAGTCAGCCAAATCTGAATATCCATCATTCTAAACTGCTGTGGCTCAGAGGAATAAATTAAACATGCTGCCATCATGGAAATTCAAACCTGAGAAAGAATCTCAAGTCTTCCCAGCTTAATGATCTGATAATATCATTTTGATAATGAATCTAGGAGACTATGAGTTGGAAGCTCATTAGGGAAGGAGTTTTGTTTAGTTTTGATCAGCTGGTTTTGCTCATTATATAATCACTAGGTAGAGCAAGCAGGCATGCAGAGGAGATGGTACCTTTCAGCTTGTGTGCTGATTTAACACATTTAGAAATCACTTTAAACATTTGAAATGGAGTTAAAAATGTTTCAAACCCACTTGTTAATTTTTACTTTCATCCTTTATCCTTTATTATATAAACCCACTGCAAAATCTCACTGAATATTTTTACTGTGTTCACAAATTCCCAGCTTGGAAGGTTTAGTGGATTGAGACGGTTTGTTCTGGTTCCAGCCCAAAATCTTCCCAATACAATAGATGATCAAACCTGTTATTTGCTGATAATCAGTTTAATTACTGGCACCTAGCTGTTATGTTCCATTTTCTCTTGCATGAAATTAGTAAAGGAATACATTAGATGTGTCTTGAGGCTTCAAGGGATGAGATTTCAGGATGCTAAAATGCTCTACTCTTTTTTGTGAGACAATTCAGTTTGCTATCACCGTTTGGTTTTATCTGTTAAAGTAAGTATTAACTGTTTTTAACTGTTAGAAGTCTATAAATAGAAGGCCTCTGCCACTTTTAGACTGTTGGTGTAGGAGCATTTTAGGCTTAGACATAAATTAATTTAAATGTCACAGGAACATTAATTCTGCATTTTAATGTCTTGGGTAAATAAACAACCAGCATCATTTTCTTACTCATTTCATACTCTAGCACAAATAATCTGATCATCTGCTAAATCTTTTTGGATGTTGCAAAATCGACAAATTGCAGGTCTCACATGCCAGGTATACCACACATCCACAACAATACCACTTAAAAAACTGCAGTTATTAAATCGCCTGCATCACAATGCAAACACTACAAACATTCACTCATCTTGGGAAGTGAAACAGATAGCGTGACCTACATTCTGATTAATTTGGCCCATAATTATCTAAACATTTGGGGGATCATATTAGGCATTGCATTTAGCTCCCAGGCAAGATGAGTTCAATGTGTTTTACATGATGAAAACATAACAACAAGAAAGAAATATTACATTGCAGTGGAAAAATAAAAGAAACTAATCAAAAGTAATAATACAGCCTACAGTTAATGATGTTCCAGGTATTATCAATCAAAAGAAACCTTAAATAAATGAGTTTTTTATTCTTGGTTTAAAGGAGCTGAGTGTTTTGTCATTTTGGTAGTTTTATAGAAATTTATTTCAGAGCTGAGTGGTCTGGGAGGTAGACAGGACAACAAATCTTTTACATATTTTGGTTCTTAGCCATTCAGTGATTTAAACTAACAACAGTTTTTTAAAAGTCTGTTCTCTGAGCTGCAGGGAGCCGGTTTAAGGACTTTGTGATGTGCTCTACTTTACTCGTTTTAGTGAGGAGTCGAGCAACACCATTGTGGAACAACTGGAGCTGTCTGATTGGCTTTTAAAGCAAACTGGGCATAAAGGCACAAATGAGTTTCTCTACATACTACTGGGAAATTCGTCCTTTAAGCCAAGAAATATTCGTCTGGTGACAGTACACAGACTGCAAAGATTCAGGTCTGGATCCATCGCTACACTCATATTTCAAGCCTGATCAGTAGTTTCTAGCTGTAATAACTGAAGCTGACAAAAATAAGTACCTAAACTTGGTTTCTATTTAGATGAAGAAACTTATTGCACATCTGTGATTTGATTTGCTTTAAGTATCTGTTCAATTCTTGAATGACGGCCAGATGGCCAAATGATCATTAAATATTAAAAAAATACAATGATGTCTAGTCATCAGTAGCGTACATCACACTGACACACCTGAACACTGTCAATTACACTACACTGTTCAAACTGAGAGGAGTGTTAAACAGGAGGAATGTCTGAACAAACTCAATAAAAATTGTCAAAAGAACCCAAAAATGAATATGTACAAAACTGTGAAACTTTACAATTTCAAGGTGTCTGTTTTCTTTAAACTACTTAATATGAAAATTAGTTTTCCTACACTTTTTTTCTTACACACCCAAATAAATACTACATTGTTACCATAATACTATGAGGATTAAGTACCAGTTAATTATATGATAACTTTAATAACTATACAAACACAATTTTTATTTACAACCAAATAATTACTCTAGTATTATCACAACATCACCACTGTTATTACCAGAATTCATGATAATTTTGGAAAGTAAATGGAAATATGCTTCATTTTTTCCTACAGGATATGTTGAATTCCTGTTATACAACAGCAAATGTTCTAGCTTATTACCAGGGAGACGGTTTTGTTTTGTTAGTTGTGCTGCAGGGATTTGCAGTGATTTGATCACGGAGTCTTAAATTCAGCAGGTTAAATCCATACATCACATTTGTTGTGTTTTGTAAATGATAAAGCAAACAGAAGATCTGTGAAAGCTCCTCCTTTTATTATTGTTTCCATCCTTTCAGCATTAAGACGCTCGAGGGAAACGGAGACAAAACAATGAAATATTCTTCCTTTGTTGCTCACACACTGCTGATTTAACATTCAAACCTTGGGCTGCATCTGAATTCACTGCTTTGCTCACCCTGACATTTTGGATCATCGCTGACTACTGTAGTGCTGCAGAACTGAATTTTTCACACCATTCACATGTGATTCATTGAATTGTGAGGCAAAGAAATTCACCAATAAGAAATCTAACATTGGAAACTGACTAAAGCACCAGGGTGTACAATTATTGCAATAGGTAGTAAAGTTAGGGGTTTGTTACGATGTCAATATTTAGTTGTCATACATTTTTACACACTTGAGCTCGGCTCTTAACATTAATTAACACCAATTAATACAAGTGTGTGACCTATGAACGAGTGATGAGGCAGCCTCCAATACTAGTGGTGGTTTTTCAAAGAACAACAGCTGAATGAGAGAAGCAGGAGACAAATGCCTCCTTCTGAGAAAAATCATGTAAAACCACATGATCTGATTATTTCCTGGTGCATTTATATTTCTAGCAACATATGAGAGACCTTGAGTTAATCATGTTAATTTAAACTTTAACTTTAAGAGCTAGGAAAGAGCTACAGATAACTTTTCAAAAAGATCAGTTACATCTGATATTAATTTATGATAGTAAAATTACCCAACAGTCATTTTTCAACTATTAAAATATTTCAAAATGAGCTCCGTTAATGATTTCACTACATTCCACTCTTAACGTTTTTATAATCCTGTTTGCAAGGATGTGTTTTATTCATAGAGACAATTTGTTCTCTTGTTTTAATTCTCATCCCAGTGGTGGTGCTGCAAACCTTTCAACTCTTTATCATTTGCCGAGTTTCAAAGCTCAGGAAGAAGTGTGAAAAAACAATAAGGAGTAAAATAAAACTGTAACCTGCAGCCAGAGGTAAATGTGCAAAAGTGCAATTGGAAAGAAGTAATGCACCCTATTCAACTGGTTATTTAGATAAACCTGTCTACATGTGCAGTTTGGTTGTGCCAAAAAAAATCACCATTAAGAAAAGTTAAACTTTTTTGCACTTAAATATGTTCATTCACCAATATATTTATTTCTGATGAGGAAGAGAACTTAATCTCTTAACAATAAGAAATGAAGCATAGTTTTGAAAAAAAACAAAACAAAACAGCCAAATCTGATGAATGTAACATCAGGTTTGAATATCTGCTGAAAGTCAAATCCTTCTTATGATTGCCACTAATTTGCTACATTTTTAGTATTTGATGATTTATCTTAGGATAAGAGAAAGTCTGAATTGTGAAGGCCTTCTTGCCCTCATTCTAATCTCTGGCTGGACCACTCAAACATGCACCAAAAAAACTGCAGGTATGCTTTCCACAAAAGCCCAGATTTGTAGAATGCACAACTGATAACCTTATATTAGATGTAAAAACAATACAGGAAAAATACTGAAGACTGTTTGGGTTTCATAAATCAAAAATATTGTAACATGCATGCCATTAACCCAGATGAAACTGTGCAGATGAAAAAAATTATGACCGCCAAGGGTAAAAAATATAACGAAAGATATAAGATTTTAGAAGTAATTATGAGTATTTATGTATCACAAATAGCTTTTTTTTTTTTTAATGGGAAAATTACAATATTTTCAGGTCAACATGTACAACTAATCATGGATCCCTTTAAGGAATAGGGGCCTTTCCCAAACAATTATGTTAAATAATTGAGTCATCTATTAAGACACCCAAGGGTTGCACAAAAATTTGAAATTTGCAGTAAGCAGCAGCAAAGATGGGCTTTGGTGCAAATAGCACTTTGATAAATGTATTCATATTTTCAAAAATGTTGTGTAAAAAATTACAGAGAGAAGAACACTGATGTCAACACTGCCAGTTATTCCATTTTTGACAAAACAAACATCATGAAATCTTGTGTAAGCAACATTTTTTAAAATAATTTTGTTTCTGGAATCTGTTCCTGCGTACAAAGTAGTCTCAAAGATGACTGTTCCTATTTGTAGTTCCACGATGATGGAAAAAGTTGTCAAAGGTTATCAGAGCAGACTCTGCCTTTAAAATCTCTTAAACATTTGTCTCTACTGAGGACACCTCCTCCAACACCTTAGCATACCAAACTCACTTTTACTTTGCACTTATACATTCTTGTACGACATCCATTAAATATTAAACAAATGTTTTACTTCTGATTGGGCCTGAACTCCTCACTGTTCTAAAGTTGGCTGTTGTGTCTTCAATTACTAAAAGCAGAGTGTAAAGATATATCACACTTCTATGCATTACAATGGTGGAGAGAAACCAAATGCACAAAAAAGAGGAAGCAAAAGAAAGCAAATGTTTAATAACTAACAAAACAGTTAGCGCCAAGGAACACTGATCAAGTATGCAAGAGCTAAACCTAGCATGGGGAAAAAGAAATTGTAAAAAAGAAGACAATACAGTTTTTACAGGAAACACAAACAAAAGAGACGCGTAAGCAGTGGGAGACCAAAAAACACGGCCCAATACAACGTTATTTCAAAAGATCCGGCGCTTCCTTACACTATTGATTTTAGTGCCACAAAACATTTTATTTCGCTTTGTTAGTCACTCGAGGGTAACTGAAAAATAATATATGGAAATGTATGTAAAACAGGAGGAGGCATTAAAAAAAGTTTGTTGAAGGGAAAAAGTGTTCAAATATACATTTTATGACTTTTCAAGATGGTAGTCAACTTATGCCAAGAATGTGTGTTATCCCACACCACAGTAACGCATATTTGTTCTGCATTTCAATGTACCATGAGGGTATTTCGCCTTAGGCAAATAATGCATAACACATTTAACTTGGTAGCATGCATAATGTGATCACTTGATAAGTAAGGCTGCTATGGATTTTTTTTTTAATGTCAAAAAACACTCTGTCTCTCACGCATCATGGATACCAAACATGTTCCAATGCTACATCATTTACACAGACTGCTGCTCAGCCTGACTTAACAATATTATTCCTATGCAATGATATACAAATAGCCTGTCTACTTTGATGCGTTTATCTTTAATCGCGGTGATTACTGCAACAGCGTCTTTACAGGTCTGTCCATTAAATCAGTCAAACAGCTGCAGCTGGTCCAGAACGCTGCTGCACGCATTCTCACTAAAACCAGGAAGATAGAGCACATAACACCAATTTTAAAGTCCCTACACTGGCTCCCTGTACCTCAGAGAATAGACTTTAAAATACTGTTGTTAGTTTATAAATCACTGAACCCTTGGCACCACAATACATTAAAGATCTGCTGTTGTGTCAACCTTCCAGACCCCTCAGGTCTTCTGGTTCAGGTCTGCTCTGCATCCCTAGAACCAGAACCAAACGAGGAGCAGCAGCATTCAGCTTCTATGCACCACAAATCTGGAACAAACTTCCAGAAAACTGTAAAACAGCTGAAACACTGAGTTCCCTAACATCTCGACTAAAAACCCACCTGTTTATAGTTGCATTTGAAACTTAATCAATTAGGAATTTAACGATGGCACTTGACTTAATGACATGTTTTGATTGTTGATTCTATGTTGCATGACTTTGTGTTTTTGTGCTTTTTATGATGTAAAGCACTTTGAAATGCCTTGCTGCTGAACTGTGGTATACAAATAAAATTTGATTGATTGGTTGATTGATGAACATTCATGCACTTCAGGATGCTGGATTTTTGAAACTCAGTAAAACTGGTAACATAAATATAAAGACTAGCAAATAATATGATAATATGTGACGACTTGGGAAAACTGAAAGTATTGAAATCTAATCTCCAGGCAGGAAGTAGATCTACAAGTACGGAAAATTATGAAATGGTAACATCTCAACATCAGGAATGAGTGCTGTGAATACCTATCACATCCTCAATACAGAGGCTCTATTCAAAACATGAATGCATGAAAAGCAACACACATTATTTCACTCAACTGACAAAAATTTATGTTCCACAAAATCCAATTCCTTTCCTTACATTTAGGCCTGTGGAACAATTACAGCAGCATAGGGAACAGTGTTATGGCATCTAAACTCTTTGTCATTGAAACAGGGGTACTACTGTGGTGGACTGCGTAGCAAAAGTCTGACAGAACAACCAATTTTACCAGCATTTGTACCTACCTATTAAAACACAATTTTTATACCATAAAAAATGAACAGATACCACTTTTAAACCCGACTCATAATATTTCAGAGGGCTCATGAAGAAACTGAAATCTGACAATAAAGATACTTTCTGGGATATTTTGGATAATATCGCAAAGCATAATTCCTGTAACTGAGAGAAGTCTACTCTATTTTCACCTGGCAAGTAGAGTGAGGGTTTTCAAGAAAGCATGTTCTTCAGGTACTAGATTACAGAAACTGAATATTCTCTTTTATCAGCATATGACCCCCATAATAAAACTTTGCCAATCCTCTAGCTACCACTTGTGTAAAAGTCAGCTTTCCCCACTGCACTGAAAATAATTTGTAGAGGTTTTTGTGGCACTAATATATTCAACAGTATACAGACAAGAAGATGTGGAGAGAGAGCACAGAGAAAGACATGCAGCAAATGGCTTTGGCTGAGAATTGAGGAATCAATTTTCAGAGGATTACATTTTAATTAGAAAATGCAATTAACCAAGTCCTTAGCTTCAGATTCTAACAGAAACAAACTTCAGAAAAATCAGTATCTGTTTTTGGTGTATCTGTTGCAATTCTGCTGCAAGCTCTCGTTCAAAAATTTGCTGGTGAAAGGAAGATTTGACAACAACGTGAGGAGAAAAAATGGAGACAGTGCTCATACACTGCTGTCCTTTCCCTTTGTTCATTTTCTTGGATTATTCATTGGTTGAGAAGCAGTACCTCTCAACCAATAAATAAATAAATAAATTGCGCTATAATTTGGTGATAAATTGCATAAATTACCATGATGACAGACCCAGGTAAGAAGTGAATCAGCTTTATGAAACTGAATATCTTGAATCTAACTTGAAATTAACTCAAGAACCATTGATCTTGCTTCATAGTGCAGGTCTTATGTGTGGTGGTTAGCAGACAGTATTCAGGTGTTTGGGGAAAACAACAAGCACCACTGACTGAGGTTCTGACCATATGGTGTGCATTTTCAAGGTGTGCTTTATATACTTATGCTTTTTCATGACACCGGTAAGCTGGTAAGTAATTTGGGTAACAATTAAGGGGACAATAAAAAGACAAGGATGATGTTGACACTTAAAACAAGGAGTAATTATAAAACATGAAGCTGTCTGAAGGACGTTGAACAGATAATTCATCACTTCATGTTTCCTCCTGCTTCAAGGACAAAAGCTTTTACACAATAGTGAAAAGACAAGAGTTAAATATTATTGTTATGACTGTATTGTTAGATTTAGAATTTGAAATTCTAAATCTAACAATACAGTCATTCAATCTTGGTCAAAAACAAGAATAGTTAGATAACAATTAGATAGATTCTCTCTTATGTTCTCCGTTTTTCATTCAAACCAAAAGTTTTCTACTTTCTTAAGGTGTGAGGACTGATGTGGCCATGAAAGATACTTGATGTTGTGTCTGTCGAACTGAAAAGTCCTGGTAATTCAAACCATTCATGATTCTCAGAGTATTTGGAAGTGACACACGTGTTTAACAATAGTCGTGCAGATGAAGCACATATTCATCCTTTGTGGATCGTTGGTTGCCGAAAAGCTCAATCTGAATCTAATGTCACAGAAGCGCATGATTCCAGTCAGCATTTCAGCAGCATTTAGAAAACTGTTTGGGATCGTAGGACAGATAGGGCTTTCGTCTGGCGTCACCTACAAAATATAAGGCTTGTAAATGGCATCTAAAGGTTGTTATGGAGACTCATTTGCCTCACGTTGCTCTAACCAACTTGGTGATTAAGCATAGAGACAAGATAAGTATGGATCTTCATCCAGCCGTTTTAGCAAAAGGCTAAAGAAAAGGGGTCAAGAGTCACATCATATTTATACCCCCAAATCAATGAATGCTGATTATAAGATGCTAGTGACCAAGACGCTCCAGTTAGATTTATTTTAGAGACTGATATGAGTAACATTTATTGTTGGTTTTTTCTACAGATTTTAGAATTAAATAATGCCAAAGGTCAACAAAGGGTTTGGAGGATTTTTAAATATTGAGACTATGGTTACTAACATAATTGTGTGTGTTTGTACATATTTCTTAGAATGGTATTAAACTTTGCTATTTTGCATAGAAGTTAAATTGGATATGAATGGAAAACAGTCTTATTTATGCAATTTTAGGTAATGTAATGGTAAAAAAGCAGCTCTTTTTTCAAACTGAAATCATGATGCATTGTATCGTTGCCCAAATAACAGGGGCGCCCATTGTGTACTGAAGCCACACTGCGCAAAGAATCAAATCAGATGTGAAATGAACACATATATGGGCCATGGATATACCATTATCTGCATTACAACTGCATCTGAGTAAAATTGTATGAGGAACAGCAAGCTTTCTTCACAAAAGAGGGACAAGCTTAAAAGATCCTTTTATTATTCATTGAACATAGAAGAAAGTGAGGGAACAATTCATCAAAATGAACTGGGAGCAAAAGAAAAAAATCTAAAGGTTTTCTTTTGCTGAGCATGCAGAGACTGGTGCTTTGTTGTGCAATGACCAGAGTATGAGCCGGGAATAGAGAGCAGGTGACAAAGAGACTTAGAGGGGGGAAAATGGAAAGGGAAGAAGTAAGGAGCTGTGTCTGTGTGTGCAAGAGAAAGAGATACATATACAGAGGATTTCCTGGTGTATTGGGAAAATGCAATATGAAATTCAAACCGTGGTCTCTGAGGGAAGATTTGATTTAGCTCAAACCAAATGTTACTATGATGCAAATAAAACCACTTTTAAGTTCACAAGAGGGAAAGATAAATGAATATGAGTGCTGTAGTGCATATAAGCAGCAGAAAAAAGAAGGGCAAACCAAATCTAAAATGTCAAAGTAGCTTGAAGTGCATTAGCGCTAATAGGTGATTGGTCAGAACAGAAAGATCTCAGACACCAATTACAAAGTGAGTTAGAATTAGTGGCTGAATTTCTGTCAGTCTCGATAGCCCTGCCCACAAATGTGCTATGGAACTGACATTGGGGCTTTGTGGTGTCATGTTCTTGAACCACTTTGCAACTACTTTTGTGGTATGATTATGATTCATGTTCTTTTGGAAGACTCATTTGTGCCCAAACTTTAACTTCCTGGTTGATATCTAGAGATGTCTTACCATTTCCTCATCCTGCCTTTTATATTGTGAAGAACACAAACCACCTCATTTAATAAAACATCCCAACAGCAGAATGCTGCCATCACTGAACTTCACAGTTGGGATGATGCGCTGAGGGTTGCAAGCTTCCCATTTTCCTCCAAATGTAACTATGATCATTATAGCCAAACACTTCCATTATAGTTCCATCAGGCCCCGGGAAATTTCTTCAAAAATTAACGTCTTTGTCTCAGACTACATTTGCAAACTATAATTTGAAATTTATGTTGCTTTGGAAGTAATTACCCCTTCCTTGCCAAGAGCATCACAGGCCATATCAGTGCAGATTTTGTGTTTACCTGTGGATAATGGCATTCCCATACTAGAAAAAAACAATCTTCATAAGACTTTGCGCTTTTGTTTTGGGTTAATTGGACCAAATGTACCAAACCTGTGAAATGTACCAAAGCATAAACCAGGCACCCAGATTGTTTAAGGGCAGTGGAATACTAGTGTTAGCAAATATTTGAATTTGACAAGAAATGTGTAGTCTGATTTAATGTCGGACAGTCAGAAATATAAAGTGTATGTAAACATCAGTTTCAACTTTGTTTTATAGATAATTTTGAAGATTCAAATCTCTTGTTTTTAGCAGCATGTTCAAAAACTGACACACTTTGTTTGCCGCAACTTAAAACAGTTTTTTTGGTGTTAAGCTGACAATAGTTTAAGTCACATATCTAACACATCTAAGGGATATTGAATAAACTTAATGTTCAGAACAAGTACGTAGAAATTTTTGCTTCTTTAAATGTCCGTCTGCATCTCAGCAGTAAGGCATTTATTGATTATGGTAATTCAGATTTGCGTAATCAAAATAACATTTAGTATGATGTAAAAATATCCAAGGTGCTCACACAATTTTTTGGGTGCTCTTCATTTACACATACATGTGCAGTTTAATTTATTATCAATCTTTTCTACACCTGCACTCACTCACATGCATCATAAATAAATTCTCATTAAAACTGATTAAAAAAAATAAAGTAATTTAGGTCATGGAGCAGAATATTGCTGTTAAAATTATGCCAGCAAAAATTCTGGTTATTTTCAGTTCTTGTTTCTATATTCTCCTTGCCCTTTCTCTTCCCTCTCAGTTTCCGTAGTGATTGAAAAAAACATAAAGTCAATTAAAAAAATAAAAAATAAAAAATGCATATTAAGTGGAACATTTGCTGGAACACTCCACTTCTAAATGTAAATCTGTTAGGCTTCTTCTTGGGACTAACATAAATTCTGATTACTATACTGCTGGACTGGACACGTTAAAAAACAAAACAAAAAACTAGATCTTAATACCATGGTCAGTATTAATTTCATATTAAATTGCATATGCTTTATTGTGTAGTTGTAATAGTACCTTAGGCATTGTTTTCAGCTGAAAACTAGTCAGGTACATGTGTGTTAGGAAAACTGCTTACTAACTGTTTGAATTACTTTTCCACAAATAGCCAGATTGATTAGTAGGTGCAATAAAATGAAATTGGTTAATCTGATTTCACATTGTGTGCCAGATATTATAAAACTGTTTTTTTTTTCCAACAAAAATAAAGATATAGATTTCAAGACATATGCAACAACATTGACACATTGCAGGGACTCACAATAGAGGATTGTAATTTTACTCAGCTCTGAACAGAATGAAAGTGTGACTTTTTGAGGGGAACAGCAAGTGAATGATGTATCACTGAGTATCAGTGTGTCTGAGAGTGTTAGGAAAAAAACAACAAAAAAACAACAGAAAGTCAAAGATGGAGTCAGATAGAGGGAGGCTCTGTATCTGAAGGCCTCTGTGTGAGTGTGTGTGTGTCTAGCCTTTATGATGTAAACTGAATGTAACCTTTCTCCTCTCACACAACCCCTGCAGCAGAGAGTCGGAAGCCCCAGACTCCCCCGCTTTACCCCTGCCCCCAGGGGGAGCAGGTATAGACTAGCATTCATCTGAGGCTCAGCTGCTGCGTGGTCTAAGTGTCAAGTGAAACCCACCATGTTCCCATGGAGAGCAGGGCACAGAGTAACAGTCAGCACTGAGCAGCGACCGGCCACTTGGTAATCAAGTCTTGCATAATGTCGGCCCCAGAACTGGAACTGGGGAGATGCTGTGCTGAATATTGTCCTGGAAATGGGAGAGTGGCACAGAGACACTAACTGCCAGTGCAAGGCAACGTATTTTACATCTGAAAACACCCACTGCACTCATTGTGAGCAGCAGCACAGAGCCTCTTGGTGAGCCTCTGACCCCACTTTCACACCATTTATTGCTATAATTATGTGTGCTCTTGGTTACTTCACCTGGAGGCGTATTATGATTGCTGCTTCTTCTTTTGCTAGTGAGAAAGTAATTTTCAAAAATGTTTGTTCAATAAATAGCCTTTAAATGGCAATTATTTTAAAATGTCCTCTCTAATAAAGTGTCTGTTATTATAAAAAGAAAACCTCCTCCCTAGCAGAGACAAATCCTTTGTGTGGAACTCAGTTCTTGCTATTGCTGCAATCTTTTACTTGGCTCTTATCATATTACAATAGGCTTCTAAACTGCCTGTGGCCGCTGGAATAAGTCATCATGCAGAGGTTCTTTCTGGCTGATATACAGCCTTCCCGATAGCTATTTTCAGGGAATCTTTCAGTTTTATTGTCTGTTTACAATACTGCAATAGAGGCTTTCCACCCTGTAGGTCTACCTCTGGCAAACAAAGTCAGAGGAGGCTGTGTGTTTCCTTTTTTCCCCAAACAGATTTTGAGAAGGGGAAAAAAATAATTCTCCTGCATCAAATATGTGTGCATTGTTTCAGATATTTTTCATTTTTTTGCCCCTTTCCACAATATTATTCAGAGTGAAATATGGGTAGAAAATGTTGGGAGATAAAGTTGGAGGTGCATGGTACGATTTCTCTAAGAATGTAATAAGTACACTGAGAGCTTCAAAGATTATAAAAATACATATTTTTCTATTTTTTTTAAAAATGAAAATCTATTAAATGTAGTAAACCTTTGGAGATTGAATTGAAATAGGATTCAGGTCTCGATCATATGACTAGGCTTTGATACAAAATGTTCAATTGTAAAAGGATAAACAGGCCTCCAAAAGTAACAGCAAGGAAGAGAGAGATATTTAAATTTGAAGCAATCACATAACCAACAACATGATCGCTTCACTTAGTTTGTTCCCCATTATTGTTTTGAATAGCATAGTGAAGTGAGACTAATGACAGATATCATGTGCAGCGCTGACAAAGCAACTCCTGAGCACCAAAGTATGTGTTTTGCAAACTCATAGGTGGATTAATGGCATATCCACTTTAGAAAAATGAAAAGCTCCTGGGAGCTAGGAAACCACTTGTGTGCTTTGTGACAGAAATGCTCTCCCTTTTGTTTGGCAGTTTTGCAGCTGCACTATGCATTTTCTGCTTTCAGAGGATGATAAAACCTTAAAACTCCCCCACAACTTTCTCTCTGCCCTGTCTGCTGTTCGTAGGTCTTCATGATTCTGTTTGCTGAAATATGTTCTTTAATTATTTTACTGAATAGATGACCTATGTTTTACTAAAACAGCTTGGAAAATCATTTATTTATAACTTTAATCCACTTAAAACAATTACTACTTTGTCTAGATCAAGGGTTATGAATACTTAAGTAAGCCACTGCAATGGTAAAATAAACTGATAACTTTCAATACTAAATGTTATTCTGTCAAATGTAAGAAATTAATATTCTATAAATCTTAAAACAGACTTTTAAATTTGACAGTCCTTTGCGTTGTATTCAAATTGCAATAACTGCCTTTGAAATTGAAGACATAATTAAGTACAAAGTTTCATCAATAGCATTGTAGCCTGCAGCAAAAAGACAGCAGACATCATAAAGTCAGTTTATAACTATGAAATAACTCACTCTTTAGCTGTTTTCACTTTTGCAGCCAGAATGCAGTACTTCCTACATGCAGAAGGCAGTAGGAAGAGACTGCAAAACAAGCAAAAAGAATCAATCAAACCATACAAAGTGACATCAGGCCTTTCCAAAGTGACATCTAGTTTCTCTTTTTAAATCCCATTCAAGTCTGTCTCCCATAATTCTCTGTAAACCAGACAGTGGCTCCCATTTATGGCTACATAAATGCCTACATGCAGAAGGCAGTACTGCATTCTGCATGTACTGCCAGAATGCAGTACTTCCTATTCAAAGCTATTGTGTACTTCTGGTTGGTACATGTTTTAATCCATTTAGAGCAAGGGGAATGCTTCCAGGCAATTTATAGCACTCTCTATTACAATTCCTCTCTGCTCGAAGGAACAGACGAGGATGTTGACAATGAGATTCAACAACATAATAGACTCTGTTATGTTCAACAAAGCAGTTATTCAATAATAATGATACTTAAATTGGTAACACAAAATAAGCCGTGTGTGAATGCAGTGACTAAATAGATGCTGGTTTCTTGGCAGTGAAACATCAACTGGGTAGAACCATTAATTCTGTGCAGAACCTATTATATTGAGACAACTTTTGAAAACCTCCCTAGGAGTAAAGGTGACAATGCTGACACACTTAGCATTCACCAGACAGAATAACCACTGATTACGCCTGCTGCCTTGAGATGCTTTCTACCACACTGGCTGTTATGTTTGCACAACAGTGCAATGAGGTTGCTAGTCTTAGGTCACAAACACACCAGAGGTCTTGCTGCAGATCTGGAGCCCCGTTTGGCTCATTAGGGGATCCACAGTGGCTCCTAATAAGTTTAGTCAACTTGATATGGAGATCAGAATTGTTTTGAGCTAAAAAAATAATTTTGTTATATTTTATAATGCTGCAAATTGTATTTTTTGTTTTTTTTTGTCCTGCATAGCTACAAAACATTTCATTCAAAGTAGGTTTTAATTGATGCTCTTCTTTGTTCTAAAACTCAAACATATAAATAAAACATTAGAGTTTTACTCTGAAACAAAATTTACAAAGTAGATTTTCATAAATGATCTGGAAAAGTTACTGGAAGTCTTTCAGATCTAAACACATTTTAATTTTTAGAAAAAACAGCTTTTTGAATCACAGGACACAAATTTGCCTGGGAATTTATCATTTAATAAAAATATCTTTTATTCTTCCATAGTGGGGAAATTCAGGTGTAACAACAGCAAAATGATACGACTTTGAGGATTTTATGTCCCACAAAGATAAAAGTATTAAAATAGATCAAAAATACTAATTAAGAATAATGTTCTGTATAATAACACAAGAAACCTCTTGTGGTTTATCAGTGATTTTCTGTGCAGAACCCAGAACCACATCCATAATGTTTTTTGTTGATATGAGCTGGACATTTTTGTCCTGTAAAATATTTTACAGGACAAAATGTAAAATATTGAGATCACATTTGTTGAGAATTGGTGCTATGTAATAAAATGAACCAAACTACTACCATGGATGAAAATAAGATCTGAGTTTCAAAATTGAATACTTGTATGTTACACATACATTTCCTAAAGAATTTCACACACAAATGCATTTTATCTGATAAAATGAGAACTTAATTGGTAAACCAGAGTGACCACCCTGTTATGGATTTCAAACAAAAGCTGCAGAGAGAAACTCAATTTCCTCCTGTAAGTTTTGAACCCCTCTGCGGACACAGAGAGTAAAATATGTATTATAGCGGTTTGGATATTTTTCCTAACTCCGTTAGTCAGTGTGACATTGGCAAAAGACTGAACTCCCTCTCTCCTGCATTCAGTGTTTGGAGGGTGAGTCATAAGAGACCATGACTAATCATGAAATAACCTGTCGCATATCTGAGTGAGCTGCCAGTGTGGCTCGCATTTTCAAATCTGTTGAACATAGCTCAGCACAGCCTGCGTCTGCTTGCATTCTAATGAGCCATCAGTTCGCATTAAATTATCCCAATCCATGACACTTCACCCAAAAGCATGCAAGAGGTCAGGGGAAGCAAAGTCTAGTCACTGTAAATAATGAACAGGTTTATTTGCGGAAAAAATGTAGATTGCTGATGATATAAGTTCTTGAGGCTAATGAGGACATGAAGACACCGACCGCATTGCAGTCGGCGGTCACACAGGCAACTTTGGTACTTTAGACCTAAATCAGGTCAGTGTAAACAACATCGGACCAAAGTAAACATTGATTTTACTGGAAAACAATCTTGTTGAGCTACAGCCATCACGGCTAAAAGTATAGATTAAGTCAGATGTTTACATACACCCTATACAATTTAAGGCATACTTTTTGTCTCACTGACATTCCGTCTGACTTTTGTTTTAGGTCACTTAATTTTTCCACGAATAATTATATTTGATAAATTTTATATTATCATTTGATATTTTCTCAGATGTTCTAAAATGGTCAATGCAAATGATGGTCAGTATAATTTTCAAGTCATGAACTATTACAGTATGAATAAAATTTTACTGAACAAAACCCCATGAGAACAGTACTTTTTAAAAAAATAAAAAACTCAAAACGCACTGTTTCAAATTATTATGCACAGCAGATTTTCTAAACATTTTATGGATTATAAAGAACTGCAAACGGTCAGTCTTTGAACGTGCAGCATTAAGTGGTCACATGGCCTAAAATCAAAAGCTATTTCAATCAAAAACATCTTGTCAGACCGAGTTACGTATTAACATAGGACCCTTTTTGAAAATTAATCTTCATGTACGGCTGGGCCCACTGTGACCACTTCTGCTTGTGAGCTCTGGTTAGGGGCCGAATAGTCGGTTCATGCACCGTAAGCCTGTGGAGGATCCTCCACCTTCAGGGTCCAGCAGCTTCAAATAACTGTTTGCTGCTTTGTAAGGGCATTTTAACAGCTTCTCTCTTAATCTGATGAATTTGTCTAACAGAGACCTTCCTCATTATGCCTTTATCTGTACAAACCCATCTTTGTTCTGAGTCAGCCACAAATCTCTTCACAGTACGAAGATAACGCTTCAGTTTTTGTTAAATATCTAATGTTTTCATACCTTGTCAGATGGCACTACACTCTCCGATGATTTTCATCAGCAGAGAGATCCTTTCTCTTTTCCATATTGCTAGAAACCTGTGGCCTGCTTAATAATGTGGAACATCCTTCTTAAGTAGATTTCCTTTAATTGAGCTCACCAGACAAACTAATCAACTCTGCTCTCTGAAATTAATTATAGTAATTAAAAGAGCCCTGATACACAATACCATCTATATATTTAATAGCACAACAAAAAAATTTTAATCTTTATGACACTTAAATCCAATTAGCATAATACTTTGGAACACGGTGTAGAGAGATCTACGTTTAAAGAATTTTTAAAATACTTTCTTCAGATGTAAAACTTTACAAACATTTCACTAATTTTGAGAAGGATTATCTTTAACAGTATGGCTTGAGCCAAACATTTTGAGATATCATTCCTCAAGTTTCTCACAATAGTTTGCTGGAATTCTGGCACCCTCCTCCAGACAGAACGAGTGTAACCAAGGCCCGGTTTACACAACAACAATTTCTGGTGAAAATGGGAGAGTTTTGTTGCGTTTGTTTGTTCTATACATTTACATGAAATCACAGAATGTTTTCTCTGACAAACGGGTTCCAGAGTACAATGTTTCTGAAACGTAACGGTGTCTGTTGTCTTGTAAACAGAGTAAATGGATCTTTTCTGTCAGCGAATCACTAGCTCACGCATAGCATAATGCAAAACATAGCTGGTTCCAAGAATCCACAGAAAAAGAAGAAACTATTGACAATGCTGGCATTACTACAATTTATGTTTTCCCATCAGATACGGTTCTGATGGGGAGCGGCCTCTTCACTGCTCCACACAGCCCAGGTGGCAAAATACACGTGTGCTTGTTCAGCGCACATAGCAAGCATTCGCTGTTCCCTAATCAGACGCACATAGTGCATGTTTTCCCCCCAGTATCTGGGGGAACAGTACCTGATGGGGAAACGTGAATCAGTGTGCTTTAAAGTAGAACATTATTTTTTTAAACACATACGTACTTAGTTTCAAAGAACCCAGCACTAACTAGTGGCGTGGCGAGAGCATTACATTACTGTGCAAACAAAGATTGTAATTATAACGTCTTCATGTAAATGTGCTAACAGGAACAAAACAAAAATTCTACTTTCATTGGATCATTGTCATGTAAACAGGGCCTGAGTCAGATTCGTAGGCTGATTTTGCTCAAACACTTATTTTGTGCTCTGCCCACAAATTTGCAGTGGGACTCAGATCAAAAGGTTAGTAATAAACACTCCAAAACATTGACTTTGTTGTCTTTAAGTCATGTTTTGAAAACTTTGGGTACAATTTTTAGCTTTCTGGCTGACATTTTGAAGTTTTGCTTCAATATTGAAGTACATCACTTACATAACATTTTCAGTTTCACTTCACCAGTAAGTGAGGCTGACTGGGGACTTTGTTGTAAAAGCAAATATCGATATGTACAGTTGATTGCTTCTCGTTGATTGTAATAAAGATAAATACAATAAGCAAATAATGTTTTAAAATGAAACTGTTTTTTGAGACAAACTGAAGTGGTTAAGATGTACATGTTTCATTGTGAAAAACCTAAACCTGCAGTCAGTGTTTTTTACCCTGCCACATATAGTAATAATCACTTTTTTTAGTTTTACATCTGCCCCAATATCAAGAGATAAAGCATATTTTGTTGAGTTCAGATAAATATGTAGCATTGATGGGACTTTTGCATGACACTTGAGGGAATGAATATCCTTACTTTTAGTGGACAGTCTTCATTATAATCACTTAAATGCAGACTGTATCAAAAAGAGGATTCGTTTTATGTTCTTCCAATTAAGGATTTGGTTTATTAGTCCCTATGACAAGCAGTTTTCTGAAATGTGTGGGAAAGAAAACAGCAGATTTCCACACTGTGTGACCTTTGTTGTATATTGCTGTCAGTGCTGTTTGCTGATGTTCTTGTTTTGAAATACAAGTAGATTCAAACTGCAACTTGTGTTGGTGTTTTTGTAGATTCAAGTGACATGTAATATTTTTTAAAATGAATTTGATGATTACTTACTGCCAGTATATTTTAATGATTTTATAGGCTCTAGTGGCCTATATTTGATAGTGAATTGACAGTAAAATGGGAATTGAGAGAAGAGTTGCAACAAAGGATGCCAGGCCAAGAAGCGAACTTGTGAAAGCCGCATTGAGGATTAAGGCCACCATATGAGGGTTGTGCTTAACCCCTGCGCCACCACAGCACACCTGTTAATGGCAAATCACTCTCCCATCTCTTAGTCATGAATTCTTGCGCAACAGTTTGTGGTAGCCTGTTTTAGCTGGAGATTTTCCGAAAATAGATGCAGAAAATCAGCAGTCAATTCTTTGTGCATCATTTATTTGTCTATCTTACTAAGTAATTTAAATCCAAAGCAGATGCAAAATAATGTTACATAGACTTCAGAAAAACAACCAGCTGTTATGTGCCACTGTTACTTGTGCTCTAAGCTAAACAGTGCATCAACCCATGTCGGATATCATAAAAAATGTATAACACAAGAGAAGCACAATCTAAAAAAGAAACTGGACAAAATGTGCACTAGATTTTTTCATGTAAACGTTAGAGCAGTTTTTGGGTGTTTTTCCACTGATCTCAAACTTGTGTTTATAAGTCTTTTTATATTCACATTCTATGTATTTAATCACTTCAATCAACAAATCCTTCAAGCATATTGCAGGAACTCTGTGCATTTAGGCCTTTATGCATGGCATGCTGAAGTTCAAACTGAATGTCAGAGCACAGAAGACAGGGACTTTATGTGATGTAGGCATGGTTGTTGGTGCCAGACAGGCTGGAATGGGTCTTTCAGAACGGACAATTTACTTGTATTTTAACCCAAAATCATGTCTCAGGTTTGCAGAGAATGGGAAAGGAGAAGGGAAACTGTCCAAAGAGCAGCAGCGTGGAAGAAAATGCCTTGTTTGCCTCTGCCAAAGGCCAAAGGTAAATGGGCAGACTGGTTCGAGATGAAAGAAAGGCAACAGTTTCCTAAATAACCACAACCAAGATATGGGGAATATAATCTCTGAAAGTACAACACATCACACCTCGACAAAGATGAAGCTGAAGATCACAGTGGGCGTCATTCCTATCAGATAAGAACAGTAAAATAAGGCTAAAATGTATGCGGGCAATCCAAAATAACTGACAATAAGAAATAGGAAAAAATGTCCATTCAGTAAGTCTCGATTTCAGCCGCCGCATTTGGACGGTAGGTTAGAATTTGATGTAAACACGAGAGCATAGGTCCAATCTTCCTCCCATCAATAATTCATGTTGCTGGTAGTGTAATAAAACAGGGGACATTTTCTTAGTACGTTTAGAGTCTGTTTACCACCAATTTAGCCTTGTTTACTCACAGCCTTGGTATTGCTGCCGACAACATCCATCTCTTTCTGGCTGCTTTCAGCAGCATTAAAGTAAAACTGTGTCACAAAGCTCAAATCTCACAAAACCGTACAGGCAGTTCTGAAGACAAAACCAGGACTGACTCAGTACTAACAAGGTGTGTTCAATAAAATGGCAGGTGAGTATAAAGTTAAGACAAATATACAGACTCTGGATCTTAAAGATTGATTCATATTAGTTTTGTAAAATGTACTTTTTTCTCCTTACTCCTGTCAGACTTTGGTTTCAGTTTTATGTTTTACCTGATGGGTGTTGGATGTTTCTTATACTCACTCACCAAAATGAAAGCTAATACATTTAAGACAAATTACAATCTTTTAACAGATGCTTTGTGAAAAAGAAAATAAATTGTACACCTCTTCATTGTATTTGATTTCATCATTATGAAGTTGCTTCACATTTATTATAATGTCACACGTTGACATTTGAATTGAACTGACGGGAAATCCTTGATTGGCCTTTGAGCAGTAAACTATCAATAGAGAACAGCATTAAGTCAGAGTCAGTTTATCCAATAAAAAGCAACATTGATGTTTTCTATTTGTTCATCTTTCCAACACTTTTATCTAAAATTATACTGTTAAATTTCACTTTTTTATTATTTTGCCAGCTCAAAATCCATAAATGCAAATTATGGAAGAGCATCATCAGTATCTCTTTGGACAAACTGCTTTATGTCTTTGCCAGTTTATTAAACTGCATGACTCATTTCATCAGTGTCACTACATGAAACCCAGCATAGTTTCACTTCAAATATTGCCGAACAGGATAAGATATTAATCTGGTGACTGATGGCACTTCTAGTCTACAATTAACATAAAAAACAGATTAGTATTTAATTATGTTTACTAGAGTTTTTAGTGTCTGAGCAGTGATGCTGCTCTTCTGAGAAAAAAACATTAAAGTGTGCCACCCAAGACATGATGTGCGAGACTACAAGGACAGAAACAAAAATAAGCCAGAAAGGACATCTTTCCCTCAGGTGCTTGACTTCTTCTCACATCTATGTAATTGTCCTAAGTGTTTCTTGCACAAGGCTGAAGGGCTGAATGCTGCAAACATGTAGTGTTGATTCAACCTGACGTGATGAATTTTATTACCGTAAATGATGAATTTGAATGTTTTCCTCATAAAAATAGAATTAGATTAGAGGCTAACATTTAAGGACCTTAAATACTCCCAGTGACTCTCTTCAGCTTTTATCCAGTCCCTGTTAAAAAATATTGAGATCTTTATAAAGTTGGATGGTTGGATATTAAAGGAGAAGCAGTGTGGCTTATATTTCTGTCCATAGAACAGTGGACCATTGTTAGGAGGGTCACCGGCATGCACTTGTAAGGTCAACCTTTGCTTTTGTGGATCTGAAAAAGGCTAAAAGTAAAAGATTTGTCTGCAATGTCAGCTGAACATTAAACATTTTTCAAATGTGGGCTGGACTCCGCCAGGGTTGGCCCTTGTCCCTGACCCTGTTTACTTTAGGAGAAGGTAGACCTCTCCATACAAGTCAAGACTCATTCTCTGCCTTTTTCTCAATTGATCGTGTGATGAAGCAGGAGTAGCACAGGCTGACTGGGGTATTGTCTGCAGTAATATGGGTGCTATTTCTATCTACTGTGGAGAAGAATGAGCCGAGTCAAAAAGCCTCCATTTATCTGTCTGTCTACCTTTCAATCCTCACCTGCGGTCATTAGATATGGATTGTGACAGAAAGGTTGATAACCCACATCTAAGAGGCTGAAAAGAGCTTCTTTTGGGTGGCTGTTCTTGGCGGTAGAGATAGGCAGAGAAGAACCATCTTTCGAAGGGAGCTCTGAATAAAGGTAGTCTACCTTGAAAAGAGTCTCTTGAGGTGGTTCAGGAATCCTGTTGGGATGCCTCTTTCAATGTTTTTATTGAAAGAGGCATCCCTCTGGGAGGAGACTTGGGTGAAACCCCAAAATCTGATGGCCGTTTTGTCACATTGACCTGAGAAAACCTTGAGATCCCAAAGAACAAGCTCGGGAGTGGGATGTCTGCAAGTTCCCGTAAAGGGAAATACTTACTTGGCAGATGGACATCTTCAAGTCTTTTATGCCATGATAATCCTTTAATCTCTAAATATATATATTTTTTTGTTTTGTGAATCCTTAATTGGATGGTAATAGCAATATCTTTATGCAATTAACCCACAACTTCCTAACTATTCTCTGCCTTTTCCATCACTATGATATAGTGACTATTTTCTGTAATCTTTAGTACCTTGTTCAGAGAACTATGGCAACAAAGATAATAAAAGTCTGGCCAAAAATGTTGGTTTTCCAAAAATGGAAAACCTGAATGCATGCTACATTACCAAATAATGTACTGCAGTTCTCTTTTGCATATATTCATGTAGCAATGGAAATGTGCAATGTTGCTATACTTAGCATCATATTCTAGAGGAAAGGTTAGTTAATCTAGAAAAAACAAAAATAAAAATTGCAAGAATGGTTGGATTTGTTTTTGCATTTATCTTCCAAAACAACTATTACTCTTAACTTTGGTTTTAATTCCATTTGGGTATATTTAAATAGTGTTCTGTGGCAGGTAGGATCTCATTATTTTTATTATAAGCAGAAATCAGAGCCTAAACGTGTCCTCTGAAACTAATTATGGAAAACCAGTAGAAGACATTTCATTAATTGTGCATCAAAGCAGAACTTTTTAATCTGCACAAACCTAACTTTTTGAAACATGTACTAAAACCTTACAGTGATCTGCTTATATCATTTTCCGCAGACTGCCATGCTCATTTTCAAAAACTTAATTAAGACAATTTCGACGAGCTGCACTGAATTTGATGTTAGATTAGTTGAAACTGTTAAATGAACGCTGCTGTGAGCCACTCATTTATATCTCCAATTCAACATGCGCTTTCTGCATTAGCCTATTTAACTGCAATTACTGCTAATCAGAAATACTTAAATAGACCTGGAATACAAACATTCATTGTAAGCTCGTAAAATTTCTGTAGTATAAAAAGTCTTTTTAAGCAGATACGCTTCATGTATGGGGATAAAAAAAAACAAAAAAAACATATTGGATATTTTTTTGTAAGTCCTGTGTTTGATCCCAAGCAAACTGGAATCGTAACTTTACAGGCTCGAGGAAGAGTCACATGTCTGAACTCTATTCCTGTTAGGTCATCATGTTATGAAGAGCAATATATTTTCTTGAGCCTCTATCCCAAGGCACAAGATTAAGTCAAAACCTCTATCCTGGATTATCCCGTCTGGGACGTACGAGTAATTGTGAATGAATCCACCTGAAATGAAGGTCAAAAGAAAAACAGCACTTTATCGAGCATTGCATCATAGTACAATTTCCCTCCCCCCGTTTTCAGGTGAAACATCACATTTCTCCTAAAACCACAAAGCAGGAAGTTTTAATCCTTCTAAAAACATGTAACAAAACACATTTCTACATATCTTAAATCGCTACACATGTGTTGGCAACCCACTGTAATGGCTGTCACTGTTTTTCACTGGTAGTGAACTTAATCGTTGGCAGGAGGCGAGCAGAATGACAGGAACTGATCAAAACCAATAGAAGAACACAAATAGAACCAAGATTTAAGTGGTATGGATAGAATTTCAAAGATATTTTCTGTTTCAATAAAAACTGAAAGAGCAATTAGAAGAAACATTATTCACAACTAATGAAATTCCTTTTCAAAAACAACAACTAACCTGATGATCTGACAAAGGCGCAACAGAAGAGGGAGGCAAAAGTGATGAGGAAGTGATTAACATGTGGCTGGTTAACCAGGGTACAAGAGTGGAATGGCAGATAAATACCAGTGGGAAAAACAGCATCAGAGTAATACTTCCTGACTTACAAAGATAAACATCCATATTAATTAAATGGCATGTACTTCAGTCTTTCCTATTTTGAAGAGTGGCTATGGCAAATTGCCTCTGTGTGTTAAGTCTAAAATGACACATTTTATACTTCTTAATCCAAAGGAAAAGGAAAAGCAAGGATTACCATTAGAATATGCTAAAAACTTTACTCAACCCGAACTGAGAATAAATAAGTAAATCAATGTTCAATTTATCTTAAAGAAAATGTCACATTTTCTAAAATTAAAATTGAATGAAAGAATTAAATGTTATGGAAGAAACATGAGTACATCTATAATCCTTATAGTTTATTGTTTTTTACTGTGACAAAACGGGCCAATGTGTGAACACAAGCAGGTAATAAATATGCCAAATCAATTATCTGTAGCTGCAAAGGTTAACCAATAATTACACACACACCATATGTTTAGAGGAGGAAGTGCTGAAAATTGAGCACTGAACATCATTCTTGTTAATTCTGGTAATGAAGCCATGGCCTAGAAATAATAAGCACAGATGTTTATAGCAAACTCACTTAGACAATGTCTGTATATGAATATCGAGTCACAAACCAAGTAGAAGTGACTTCAGCTTTTCCTATTATGGGTTAAATGGTTAAACATAACAGTTTCTTTCTAATCCCGGATCACGTAAAAATTCTTCAGATTGTCGGTTATAAAATTAACCAAAATTTACTTTCCAGTGTGAAAAGAGACGAGCATTGACATCTCATGGTGAATAAAATTACAAAATTTCAAGTATTAATCATTGTTTTTACACGGATCTATTGACCCTAACCAGCCAGCCCATCACAGGTCAACATACAAATAACAAAACATGCGTAGAGTCGTATTGGAGGCTGCAATGCAAATAAAATAAAAATTAACCATTGCCACACTGTTCATTGTTTATACACTACAGCAACATTTTGTTTTGCTTCCAAGGACTCTGTGATGGTTCAATGTGAAGCAAAAGACTTGTTATTTTCTCCAAACAGATCTGATCTATTGGATTGACCTTTGGTATTGGGCTGCCATGCCATTTAGCATGGGCTTGATTGAGAGGCCTCCTAAAAACGGAAAGATGAAAATCACAAAACCTTCCATAAAATTGGGCTTTTGTTGAATATGTTGTTTTGCTGTGATATTAAGTCTTTTTTTTTTTTTTGCATAATTTGAAAAACATTTTCTCTAGGAATTTGTAAAAATAATTTAACTGAAAGACTAGAATCAAGGCCACACTTCAAAACATCCTAATTGCAATAACATGATGCTGGAATCGGAAATAATTTCAAAAATGACTTAACCAAATAGCTAAGCCGTGTGATGTCTCAAAATTATAAAAGTAAAATCAGATATCTGGAGTTTTAAAAAAAAGTCAGCAAAGATTGGTGGGAGGATTTGTGTGGTTCATCCAGTAAGCTTGTAATTAAAACCGAAAACCCACATAGCAACATTATAGAACTGATTTGACATCTTATTCAAGAATAATAAGGATCAACTGCATGTTGTTGCTGTTTATGAGAAAGGAAAAAAATGCTGGAAGTCTGTTTGTTTCAAAGAAAACAGCTTACAACATAAGCAGAATTATAAGTGGAAAAACAAATACACTCAGAAGTGATTGAAAGTGAAAAGAGAAATGAGTCAATTTCAAGACAGTAATGTGAAGTGAAAATCAACAAATCAGGGCACACTTTGAAAAGCATACATAAAAGGTTCTGTGAATACAAGGAAAAACTAAACTAAAAATGTCCATGGTTCACTTCATCCTTTTAAACATTTTTCTTCTTGTGTAACAGTATGAAAGATAAGATTTACTTTAACAGTAATGCTTTTCAAGCTGAGCTATAAAGTTACACCTTTGATGCCTCATCTGGTGTCACTTTTGAACACCAGAGACATAACTCAGTCTTCTTTTCACAGTAAAATGTAAATTTTTTTGCTCTGATCTCTTTCTTTTTTTGAAAATAAGCTTGAAAATGGATCTGATCTCACCTTTATTTGTATATAAAGTCCATGGGCCTATCTATCCGTCTTCACATATCACTGTCTCCTTCTTGTTTGCTTTCATTTGTAAAAGTCTGAATGTTTTAAGGAGGATGATCGCCAAGGAGGAGAGTCATCCTTAAATTGTTCTATTATGACTATTTTCTGTGTTTTTATGATTATTTTCAGCAGACGGTGTTCAGCACTGTACCCTTTCAGTGTGGCAAGGTATATGTCACTTTCTTATTCATTTACTGAATGAAAAAATTCCAGTTTTGAGTTGATCAGTTTTTAGGACCAAGGAAGCTAAACACAGTCCTGTTCACTAGCAGATCTTTCAGTGCATCTCTAGTTACAATCTTTATTGTCTTTGCACATTAATGGAGGCTTTAAAAACTACAGAAAAGTGTATTTTAAAAAAAAAACACACACATCAAGGAAACCTTCAGATGAGGAAACCGCTTTTGATGACTTCTGCAACATCAAATGCACAACGGTTTGCTGAATTTTTTCTTCAAAGTTAAAATGTGAGTGAACAAACATGCTTCTAACCATCAATGACAAAGTATTATCTTTTAATCCTCACATGCTTTTCGTACTTCTCACTGAATTCTTCCCTCAGACTCAAAACTGCAATCTTTGTGAACGAACAAATGAGCTCCTATCCTTGAAGTGTTTTTTTTATCTTTATACATTAACTTTCTAACCAGCACGCCACTTATCAAGAAATTATCCTCTGCTAGAGTGCCTGCTGAGCTTATAGTGTAATGTACTTTTCCCTCTTAAAAAGTAAAACATAAAACCACATTTTAAAAACAATTACCACAAAGACACATTTCTTGCAGTTATTCTAAATGATTCTGTAGCAAATGAAGCTTAACTTGCCATGGCTGGCCTATTAAACCCAATACTTTTCCATAATTAATATGAGGAGCCCTTGGAAACAGTTGGCTGTATTATTCATGACCTTGCTAAATAGGCAATGTGTTTTGTTATTGTAATATGAT
Organism: Poeciliopsis retropinna; assembly: GCA_010277075.1. NCBI lineage: Eukaryota > Metazoa > Chordata > Actinopteri > Cyprinodontiformes > Poeciliidae > Poeciliopsis > Poeciliopsis retropinna. The sequence goes on along the minus strand of VMRM01000024.1, from coordinate 7,543,166 downwards.
GAAATGGTGAGTCATGTGTCTCTATGTTTAAAAGGAAAATGCATAGAGGAGAGGGAATAATTAATGCTTAGATTTTGTTGGAATGGTTAACACATTAATCTCATATCGTTGTGTAAAACTTACCTTCAGTCCTGAGATTGTGAATCCTCTAAGACAAAAACTCATTAAAATTCTATTAAGATGTAAATGGAAGCAGTTTCAATGCGTAGCAGGCAGGACACCACCTAAAGGTTTCATCCCTTTAGAGGTAAAAAAAAAATAAAAAGGCTGACTGTTCTTTCTAAAGTGTATTTCATGCATTACTGAATTCTGTATTGATGGTGGAATTTGATCTGCATCGTGTCAGTGATAAGCCTCAAAAAGACATTTTCCAGCGTTGTAGCCAGTCGGGCGTGATACACCTTTACTTACGGTCACTGCAGAAAGGTCCCCCGTAGGTGGTCATGGTGCAGTCGCAAGAGAAGCCCTCCCACAGCTGCAGACACACACCTTGGTGGTGGCAGGAGTCCTCTGTGCAGGTTGTGCTGGGCCCTGAAGGGTGTTCACAGCAGATTAAGCAAGGGCTTTTCACTTTACTTTATGCACCTTTGCTTTTACTCAAGAGGAGTGAACGAAACAAAAGCAAGTAAAACACTTACATATGGCTACCTTTACATGTCCAACAATCTATGTAGTTTAGGAATGTTGTACAAACAAAATCTTGAGAGCGTGGCCTGCATTTGTGTTCTACACTCTTCAGTTAATAGTTTGTATGTTGCACCAGATTTAAGTTAGGGTTAACAGAGTAAATGGGGTGTAATGTAAATGAATGTCAGATTTTCCAGATTTGACTTTGAAAAAACGATTTTCACAGCAACCCACTGTTTTCCTTCCACTTCACAATTCTGCAGTGTGGGATGGATGAATGAATGAATAGTTTCATGCTTTCCTACAAAAAAAACAAGAAAAACGTTTTCACTGATAAAATATACTGAATACATTGAATAAAGGGACAAAAAACTAAAATATAAATCAATAATAAATGCATTTTAAAAGTAAACTTTGTTAAGTCATACCACTTTGATTTCTTATGGCAGAATCTCAAAGCCAAGAACTAAAAAAAAGACCTTTATTACCTTAGGACTAAGACTTTGGACATTTAAATACATGCAGTGACATTAAAAGAAAAGCACATACTCTGTTAATTCTAGAGTTTTGGTTAATGAATAATCAGGGGTCATATCTACAAAGGTATATTGGAGGTACAATCCCCTGAGGATGCAGGGATTCAATCACATTTTGTTTAGATTCAAGTCGTCTTTTATGTGGGCAATATAGGCAGCTGTCAGCATTACAAGGTTCGGTGCATCAGCACAAGATATGAAAGACAACTTATCAATGTGAAACAGATTTTACATGAGGGAATAGCTGGCTCTGTTTAGATAGATCTAGAGCTTATTTACATCTATTTATGTGATTCTCACAGGGAGGAACTTTATAGAGTGTGACTTGGAGATGTTCCTAATGTTTTTGGAATCCCCTGTGTTTGTATTTGGATTATTTTGGCTAAAACTGTTAGTTTAAAAGTTGTTTCTTAAGTTCTGTTCTCTGTGTATTTTGGTTTAGACATATTTTTATTGTATTAATACTTCTTCTGTTGTTTAGTAGATTATTTTCTGTTTTGGTTTGTCTCCTCTTGTGTTCATTCGGTTTTTATTAATCAACGTCCCTTAGTTTTCCCTTATGGTTTCTTCATTCCCCTGATTACCACTCCCAGTTGTCATTACCACTCATCATCTCTCTAAACATTTTATTGGACAGTTTTTGTAGATTAGATTTTGGACTGAAAAAAAAATAACAAATTTTTTTTTTAAAAAGTCCAAATCCCCTCATGGATAAACACTGCAACATTTAAAATAAAAAATAGATTTATTGAATTTGTTTCCACCTCTCCCACTTTTGAGACACCTGTTCAATTCCAAGACCAATCGGGAACAATTAGCGTGCAGTGAGAGGCCTCCTGTCTCTCTGGTTTAATCCTTAATACGCCAAGCTGAACAACAAGAAAACCATTTACAGAAACGATCTGGGATTTTTTTCTTTGCCCTCACCTGCGCAGCCTCGTGCCACCTCTCCCACCTTGTGAAGGGCATCCGCCAGCAGCTCAGGGAGCCTTCCATTTAAGTCCACAGAAGCCAGGCAGCCCTTGTATCCTTCCCGAGAAGCTATTAACCTGGGAAGGCTGCTGTACATGCTCTTTCCAACACCACCAATGTACAGCTCCCCTAGAAAACACAAAGTTAAGAAATAGAAACATTCTTTAGCAAACTCAAATTTCAAATTAAACATAAAAATAGTTGGATTTTGATGTAAACAGCATGTCTATTACCTTTTAGGTCCAGGTTTCGGGCTCCGTTGGTGTGTTGGGTAACGGTACGGGAGTCAATCTTGAGTACGTGTACGTTGTTGTTGTCACGGGAGATCACCACGTTGTGCCACTGGTTATCATTGAGAGGCTTGTCAGAGTTTCCCTTCATTAGTGATGGTCCATTTCCCAAGTCAAACACATAATGAATGTACCTATAAGACAAAATATTTGTTCAAGATCTGTAATTTTAAATTCCTTTCATAACAAATGTCACACATAAATTACCACTAATTCTACTTGGCAACAATTAATTTTCTTTTGCTGCCATTCAAATAAAATAATGTGATTTAATTGCAAACGAGTGTATTTTACTTCAAGCACAGTCATCAGACAGACTTCATTCAAACTTAATTATATTAATAATCAAAGTTAAGAACCATCCATGAATGAACCGCCACACTTCACACAAATCACTGAACAGCCGGAAAATCCTGACAGAAGTGTTGGGAGCCATTTTTTTTTTTTAAGTCTGTGTTGTCTTTGGGAGCCTCTGCTGCTGGTTCCAGATCTGAACAAGACCTCCTGCTGACTAATTGCTCACTGACAGAGAGTCTGTGCTTGGCATTTCAGTGGGATGATACAATTGCGGCTTTGCTGGCTCTGTTTCCACAGCCACTTTCTGATGTTCATGCCATTAAAAAACATCTTTAATGAAAAAAAAACAAAGATCCTTTGAAACATATCTATGTTATTGATGCTTGTATAGGGGAGCTATTAATGTATTTTAACTTGAGACTCCTGGACACCGATTGCCTTCACAAATAATGTTGAATGAACCCCTATATCATGTATTTGCAGTTAAGGAATTTACATGTAGCATCATATAATTGTGGGGCTTTTAAATTTTGAATTTGAAATGTTCTTTCCCCAGAGCAGATTGATTATAAAACAAATAACTTGCATGATGTCGGGTTTTGTCAGTTTTTAAAGGCATAACAAGCTCAGTATGTGTAAACTTTAGATTTTGAAGAATAGAAAGATTTTCTCAAAAATAATTTAATTTAGCAAATAAACATTTTTGATTTATCCTGACTGACTTAAACAGCAATTATTAAATCTGATATAGTACAGAAGTGAGAAAAAAACATCTATGGACTTTTCCCCGCAGTGTATGTAAATATATGGTTTCTAGAAAAACTAGAAAACAAGCCAATTCTTGTTTTAAATATTTGTACAGTTAAGTTTTGTTTGATATATAGCATTTTTGCTATATAGTTTGCTATAAAATGGTGTTATATCCCTGTAAGACATATAATATCACCCCTTTAAATTGCATGCATGAAATATCCCATCACTCACCCTTTGACAAGCTCCACCATGATAAAGTCACTGCCATCTCCAGAGTTATACAATATCAGGCCATCCGCACTGGTGGTTTTAAACTGGAAAAAGAGGTGCATGGAAGCATAGGCCTGCAAGGTCGAAAAGGCCAAATAACTGGCTTGAGTTAGGAAAGTTACAGGGTTGGCCACAATGTGTCTCATGCCAAACCGAGCATTAAGCTCGCAGAAGGAAATGTCTCCATTCTTGCACTGGTCCAGATAGAGCATCCCATTGAAGGAGAGCGCTTGCAAGTGGCCAATGAAATTGGAGGGCATCACTGAGATGAAGCGGCGCTCTGTCATGATTCCTGTCTCGATGTTGTTGAACTCCAGGCGGGTGTGGGTACCAGTCATGTTTCCTACAGAACAAACCCATTTATCATGAGCTGCTAAAACACTTTTGATAGGCAAAGTTTCTTTTTCTCATCTCTACCTTCCATTGTCACATTGTCTACTGATAGCTGCAAGTTCTTCCCACGTCGCGCCACCTTCACTGTGTGCCACTCATTGTCATTCAGCTTCTCGCCTACAAGAAGAGTCTCTGGTCCCTTGCCTAAGAGGAGGAAAGCGTCAAGTGACAATCATATCACAGGGGCGCAGTATCTTCTCACACGAGCACTCAAACTTGAGAAGCACTTACAGGGTGAATACATCCATTTACTTATCACTCACACATACAGCAGAAACATTCAGGAGAAAGCAATAATTTAAATGCACCCCCTTTCAAAGTAAAACTAAGATCAAAACACCTACAGCACAGTCATTTTCAGGCTAAATATTTAACGTGTGTTGAGACATTTGTGTGATCTGTGCTGAAAAGCTGTGTTGGCTTACAGTGAAGGCCCTGGCTCGCTCATATAAATTCAAGTTTCAGATTTTCTTCACTATCCTCTGCATTTTTCACTGGTTTAAAAATAGGTCACAGTGCAGAGGCTTGCCACTGCAGTACCGTCAACCCGAATCAGTGCCTATGCAACAGGCCGACACGGCAGTTCAAAGGAGTTCTGACATCGCTTGGGAAACTAATTGGCCATGCCTAAGCTGACTTTGCCTTGAGGGGTTTGTCTGTCTAATTGTGCTCAGGGCGCAGGAGAATTACAAGGGACGCATAGAGGGCAATAAATGAAAAACATCAGCTGGTTTCCGAACAATACACTGTTTCATCCTCTGGGAAATAAAACCCGTGCCTGGAGACCTTGTCCAGCTGCAAATTAAGTGTCTCCATGTAGCACATTGCATGACACGGAGTGAATATTGGCTATGCACTCTGAGTGGATCAATAACATCAAATCCTGCATCCTTTGCATTCAATGGACTTACTTAGATGTGGAAAAACAAACCACTGTGCGGAGTCAAGTAGAGCTGAAAAGGCAGAAATGTTTACCTTGTGGATCACTATCATGAAATCAGACATACGGGCAGGATTTGCTGTAATGAAATAGGAGTTTGCAGGACAAAGGGTAGAGGAGGCTGTTCATCTAATCTGTGCTGCTCAGAGGGGAGCTGTGCTGCTATCTAAACATATAAGGCCAAAAACATGAATACCCAAACAGAAAAAAAATTTTACTTCTAGAAAGTTTGGGCTAGGGAAGTAATGATTTATACAGCAGGGAAAATAAACATTGAGCAAACAAATGTTTTCCTCAGAAAATATATTTATCACAAAGCTATTGACACAAAACTTACACGAGTGCATATGGACAAATCTAGACAACTCAGTCCATTAAATTATGTGTAATAAAGCGGAATGGAATATAATCACTGACATTTTTTTAATGCTTTTTAGAGTCATTACAACTTCAAGTCATCTTCTGTGTAAAAAAAAAAAAAAAAAAAAAATCATTTGCATTTCTTAGGTTTGAATTTGAGATATTCTTCCACATTGCTGTCTTCCAATCTTTAAAGCTTCTGGGGGCCTCTTCTAAGAAATCTAATCTTCAAGGAGCTTTATTTTTTGTCTCAGAAATCATTTGAGAGTTTCCTTGGCTGTGTGCTCAGGATCATTCTCTTGCTGAAAAATCCACCGTAGTTTCTTCTTCAGATTCTTATTAAGAAGGTCCCGGTACATTTCTCCATTGATCCTTCATTCGATATGAAGCTTGCCAGTGGCCTGCTAAAAAGTACTCCCCATTGTGATAGTCCCAGATTCAAACCTCACTGTTGATGTTTTTACTGTGGTATGCAGTGCCATATCTTCTCTAAATATTGTGTGTGCATTAACATTTAAAGAGATACCCTTTAATCTAATCTATTTGTTACTTTACTTTTGATGTATGTTAAATTTTCCAAATTTCCCTCAGGAAACTTTGAATGAGTTTCAGCTATTTTTTTTCTTCAACAGTGGAGTTTTGTGCAGTGAGCAGAAGGTCACCACAGTTGAGTACAATTACTTATTGTTTAGATATAAACCACAGTTGCCTTGCAGCAGGAAACTTTAGGATTTGAATTTGAGTCAAGAATGGCGTAAGAGGCACTTCCTCCCACAGGTAATTTTTAATAGATCATTTTGGAGGAATTTTGACAATTTACACATGTTGAACTTTGACAAACTCCACCATGGCATTAAAATTTCCTCACACTAATCAAATTTAAACTCTATCAGAGAGCAACTAAGGCAGTTTTAGTGACTTATGTGAGCAAATATTAATATGGTAAACTGATGACATTAATTTTGAATGAAGGTTTCTGTGGTGAATGATCCTCTGCATAAATTTAAAGTTTTCCTAAAAACGAGCTGCACTGGGATGCTTGCAGCTTTAATTATTTTATTTATGTCTTTAAAACTGTTGAATTAGTTGTTTTGATTCCTTTCAATGTCAGAAATATCCATGCTATTACCAACATCTGTTTTTACAAGAGTAAAATACATGTCCAAACCAGCATGTCCAAAATATGTGAAAGCATTCTCAACAATTTGCAGTAATCAGCAAAAAAAAACAAAAAAAAAAACATTACAACAATCAGAAACTCTTTTTATGGTTTCTGACCAGCTTTTTGAAAATTTCCACTGATTTCTAAAGACATTTAAGGTTGGAAGGCCTCTTTGCCATCACTCTAATTTTTTGTTCTATCTATTGATTCTCCGTCAGATTCAAGTTCGGACTCTCGCTGTTCCACTCCAAAACTTTAAAGTTCCTTTATTCAGAGGAAACATGTTCATTAAATGACCTTTAACCCGAATGTGCCAAAGGAAGATGCTCACCTAGTGGCTGTGAGCATGACTAATTTTGGTTTTAACTATTCTAATTCTATTACATAAATGCAGTGATTGTCTTGCTATTTTGTCTGTGATTAAGAATTTAGTGAAGAACTCAGATAAAAAATGTCTGATGAATGAAACTCTGTTAATTAAACATTGTCCTTTACATATTTCTTTCACATCTTAGCACATCAGTTGATTTTTAAATTTAAAATTCAATTGATCTACTGTGCATTATCAAAGACCATCCTGGTCCATCTGTGTATTTGGGCTGAAACCCCACTGTGTGGTTTAACACACACACAAAATTGTTTTGTGACTGAAAATCAATTTATTTGTCCTCAGTTACTGATCCATACCTGAAATTTGAGTTCCGACGATAAATTTGATGCTGAATCACATTCACCTAGTGGCTTTTTTGTCCTTCATTAGTTTAAAACAAATTCTAAAGAGATGTTCTTCAAAGAAAAAAAAAATTAATTAATTAAAATTTGCAAGTTAAACATCCTATGAACTTAGTCTATCAGTAATTATAAATGAACTGCATATAATTAATATAATAAAAGTGCATTCTTATAAAAGACAAAGATCTATCTCTGATTCAGCAGGAGGTATTGAGATGGTGGACTGTGATGTATATTCTTCCAGGCATCTGACCGTAAACTCTTTGAAATCTGGCTTCCTTTCAAACCTCCTTCACTTCACAAGCTCTTCTTCCCGAAGCTCAGGCCCTAGCCGCCCATGTAAGGAGTCTGTTTTGTCCAGTTTGATCCTCACTTAAAATTGAATTTGATTAATACTCTCAAACAAAGACGACTTCAAAGGTGCCGCCGCAGCTATACAGGTCATCCCTGCGAGTGCGCCGAGATCCAGCCATGCATGCCGTGCATGTTAATCGAAGCATGTTATAGTCATTTTGTAATTTGGTGCATCTTACTTCAGAAGCATCTAGTGGCCCATTATTTCGTGGTTATACAAGAATTAATCAAGGGCGCTGTAACAGGATTTGTTAAACCAACTTTTACTCTCCCTGTGAGCATCCAGCGATGGATGGTTTCCAGAAACTCTCTGGAAACCATCTTCTCTGCAGAGAAGCTCATTCTCCGGTTGTGTCACAATTATACATCAAATATCTTAATTATCAACCTTGGAATTTTATTTTTTTATGTCCTCCATGAAATTAATAGATCAGATATATTTTTAATTCACTCAGAGGTTTGATGCTGCTTGCTCAGCATCCATAAAAGCCTCTTTTGTCACATCTGTCGATTAGGCTTTTGCATAGGCCATCATTTTTAAAAAAATATCTGGAAGCCATTTAATTGCACACATACATCACATATGTTCTATGATCAATATGTGAAAATGCATTGCCATCTACTGGCACACATTGGGACTTTTTTTTTTTTTAACCCGGACAGTAAAAGGAAAAAGGGATAACTGCTCACTTTAGCCAATTTAACAATTTTTTGTTATATTACAAATTTCTTTTAGGTGCAGAACATCTTAAAATAAAACCTTTCAAATAACTGTTCACACACATACATAAACATTCCCTCTACTTACCTTGATCAGATAAAGAAAGTGCAATCAATTGAACATAGGGGGCAGCAGATTAGTCTTACAAATGTGCAATAAATCAGTTGCAAATGTGCCCTTATGTGCCTTTCAAAGACGTTAAAGCTTCATCTCCAACTAATAAATTAATAGGATTACAGGCTGAGACCAGGTCTCAATGAACTGTAAATGTTGCATTTGCGAGTCTAATAAAAACTGCTGTGATTAGGGTTTTCATTTTATGTAATAAGAAATGCATAATAACACACACTAATCCTGTAAATCACTGAAAAATGGAACATTTAGACATCTTATTCAAAAATAATTCGAAATTATTCAAACACAGAGGTTGCAAACAACCTGCATTGCAGAAGTAACTTTTCCCAGCGTCTACATAAAGCATGTTCACAGCTTCCCTGGTGATACATTTTATCTGTTTCTAACACTGCTGCTATCTCAGGCAGAGCCTAAATTGCCTGCCTCTTGCTATCTGTTGAGCACCACAATCTTCATCATGTATTTGACTGTGCTGAGATATAAAATATCGCTCCATTTCATAGGACTGAATTCCAGAAAATCAATTGTGTTGATCTAAGAGAAGGCCTTCTTTTGATGCCTTGCTTGGTTTTGAAAGACTTAAACAGTGCATTCTTTTATTGATTTTTATTCTAAGTCGTTTATTCAGCCAAATATAAGTCCAGGATTAGTCTAAGAGTCATTATCAGGTAAATAAAATGCTTGTTGAAATATGCCATGAAAGTTCCTCGTGAATGTTAGATGGAAATATTTAACTCTAATCATGGAGCCATTAAGATATCTTGAAAATTTTTGTTGTTGCTCTGATACTCATGCAGGGTAACATTTAGGATATATTGTATATTAATAGAATCCCAATAATTAGCTGGGCTTACAATCAAGACACTTTTAAATAAGATTCTGGAAAATCTCACTATCTGTGGTTGGTGCATTGTATGTGATCAGTTATTCTTTAAATATCAGTGCTAAGCTACAAGAATTAATATTGTAGCTTATCAGTCAGTTTATCCTGACTAATATTATGTTGATGCAGCATATAAGTTCTGACAAACTATTTGTTGCAATTCTAACATAGAATCATGCAAACAATCAGGAATGTCACACCAATGCCTGATAAAAACATCCCTAATGTATGATTATCTCTACTTGCTATCTTCACTTCTGCTTCTTTAAGTGTTGGATCTAATTTACTCACGAGAAAAAAAACAACTGCAAATTATTCTTAAACTAAACCCATTTGTCTGGCATGAGAGCCAATTAGCAAAATGCAAACAAATAACTCAGTGGCAATAGACTAGTATATGTCAAATTTAGCGACATTTGATTACTGCATTATGGAGCTAAAATAATTAGAAAACATGTAACAAGATTGTTGAGTTTCCTGAGCAAAGCACAAAGGGATCTAATTGCATTTAGCTGTGCAGCTGTTCACTGAATAAAGGTCTCATTTTTGCTGTTATCTGTAATGGTACTTCAGAGAAATAGCAGCAACAGTAAACAAGACGAATGTTCTGTTTCATGAGGGAAAAAAAGGAAGAAGAACATAAATATATCACAGTGCATGTTCTCTAAATCATGGAACAAAAGATAATCATAGGAGACACTTACTGAGATTACAGTCTATCCTGATACAATCTGGTGAGAGAGAGAGTGAGATGGTGAGATTAAAGGAAAAAAAAGAACAGCACAAAAGAGGAGAATATTTCACATCCTTCAAGGTATATTCTGCAGACAGTTCAGTGCTTTTCAGAGCCCACCATCCGGGGACAGCCTCGAGAGTCTAAACCGCCACTTCCCTCCCTGTAGTTTTCACAACAAACCAGCGAGAGAAAGGACAAAGCTCACTGTGTGTCTGGCTCTGCTGGAGGCATAACAGAGCACATCAAAGTTAGGATCAATAAGAGCTTTATTGACCATAAAAGTAAAGGTGCACCAGCTTTACTTTGTTTTCCGCATGAGTACTGGCTCTGGTGAGGCTGCTTATGCTTAGCTTTTGGCAGAGTTTGATTGTTTCAGAAGCCGTGACTGATAGTTTTACTGACATGTGCTCTAGGGTAAATCAGCAAACATGCACCGCTGTGAGGAAAGTCGTCTGAAGAAGATAACGAAAATAGAAAATGGAACATGTGCTAAATTTGAGCATGTCATGCATCTGATATGAAACAAGTTCAAACATATCAACAAAGCAAAAAACATTTATGATAAAGATTTATTCATGTATTTATCTATTTAGATAATGCCAGATTGACTTTTTAACATCTGTAACAACTATACAATAAACAGCTTATGTTGTAAAATTGTATCTTCATAATTAAAAACAAAGCTTGTAACATTTTCTTTCTACAGTTTTATTGTGAAGAATCACACTGAAACAGTTTCATTAAACTTCAGGTCGTTTCACCCCTTGACCAATTTGCACCTTGTTTGTTACCCCAAAATCAATATTTCATCTCTTCCCTCTCCTATTTGTACCTTCAAACAAACCTTAGTATACTCCAACCATTCCAGGCGAGCTTAAATTGTACAAGCTAAAGCTTGTGATCAATGCAATTGTGCCCTGGTCCATTCCACTCTGGATTTACTCTGCATGTGTCTCTGCTCGGATGCATACTTCACTAGCAGAGTGTAGTCATTCCTGACAACTCTGATTTAAAACGCATACACTGCCAGCAGACTTTCGAGTTGCAGAAAGTAATTTTCCGCATGTTATTGAAAAGCTGTTGACTGAACACAACATGTCACTGGGTCATATCATGATGATGGTCAAGGTCTCTCACATGATTGATAATTTCTAATTAAATGTGTCTTATGTTTTTCTTATCTTCATGATGTATTTTTTGACTGATGCAACTTAGACTGAGGAGCGCCTTGCAGTCTGAAAAAACAAACTTTTCATTATGAGTTTTCATGACAGTTTATTTGCATATTATATTATACTATATTATTCTATATTATACCATATTATATTATAATATATTATATTATATTTCTCCTGCAGTAGAGCTCTCAGAACTTTAGTTGTTTGTATGCAAGTCTTATGACAATCAGTTGAGTTTTTGAATAGCAATTCTTAATTCATGTACAAAATGAATATTAAAAGAACTGAATGTTTACTGTGCACAATTAAAATCACTCTTTTCCATCTCTAGTTTGTACTGAAACACTGTATACAGCACACAAAGGGAAGAATAAGAACAAAGTAAACACTTGATCCCAAGAACTGTTTGGTTATTAAGTAATACAAACTTACTGATGCGATTTTGATGAATGTATTGTTGCTTTAATAGTTAACTGTCTAAATGTCTGATGCACCTTTATTCAGAAAATGTATGGCATTTCAACTGAAGTTGCCATTAAGCCTCATTCTGTAGATTTAATGGCAATTTATTTACCATGTTAAACAGGGAGGAAAAGTGGACGATTTGCACAACCTGCAGCCACAGTCAAACTTACACCTTACGAAATTATTAAAGCACAAATCTAATGCATTGTTGACATCCAAAACTGACTGGGTCTTTCAAGTTGACAAGAAATTACATTTTTCAACCCAAAATTAGATTAATCCAGATAAAACACTCTAAAGTTTGGAAAATTTAGACAACCTGAAGAAATGTACAAGAATACACTGGTGTAAGTCAGGTGGCGGCGGAGTGCTCTCAAGCTGTCAACCATCACAGAGCAGTGGAAACAGACACCCAGAGACCTGGGAGTTTTCTGATGCTGGTGTGTATGTGTGTGTTTCTTTGAGTATGTGTGTCTGTGTGTGTCCGTCACTGGCACTTCCTGCTCAGTGAAGTGACTCTAAACTGGACAAGCCAGCAAATGCGAAGGGAAGGAACGACAATGGGACCATCTACAGTGTGAGGAGTTTAAGTGGTGATATTTCAGCGTAATGATGGATCAGGTCTCTGACTGCCCTCTCCTTGAACTGCAGACAAGCCATTGAAGGGCTGATAGAGCCGAGACAGTCGGGTGGGACCCGACCCCAGGATGAACTGAGAGGAGAGAGACAGGGAGACAGGTATAGGTAGAGAGAAATAAAGAGGCAGACGAAACATGCACACATACAGTTGTTTAAAAAGGAGCAGCATCCCTTGTTTTGTTAGGCTTTTTCAAAGTTCAAATAACCTCATTGAAAAGAGTTTTGTTTGACTAAGATGGTGGAAGCATTATATTTTGCACTTTAATTAAAGTCAATATTTAAATTCTTTAATTTAATACTTTAATTAAATTTTACCAATGGAATAGTCACTTTCCCTCAGTCTGTCTGTTTGGTTTGCATCAAATGCTCATCAGAAATTTTCTGTTTTTTTGTTCAACGAGTCCCTATGTCATTCTCCATCCTTTCCCAAGCATAAGCTCACTGGATTTCACTATTATTTGCATCGTTCCCTGCATTATGCTGCCCACGCTCCTTATTCTGTTTCCTTTGTGCATTATATGCAAGTTTCTTGTTACTTTTATAAATAAAACCTTTTATACTCTGCTTATTCCTGGTACTTGTCTGCAGAGTGCCTCTTCTTTAAACTCATTAAACATGACACATTTTCTGTTATGTAATATTGCCTACCACATGACTAAAGCTTCAATGGTTCCAGATGGCAATCTCTCTGTTTGTCTTTCTATGCTAAAACCTTTTCAATAAAGGTTAAAATGTCCACAGTATTTCCTTAAAGACAAACGAGTGTAATTGATTTGCTTTTCCACCTCAGAGAAAATCTGAATAACTGATCTGCACTGATTAATTTGACCAAGCTACCATGGAAACACTGATTTTTAGCAAATATCAAAGCCACTCCCTGTACTTTCTTTATATATACTCATTAAATATATATATTTAATGAGTATATATATATACTCATATATATATATATATATATATATATATATATATATATATATATATAAACAGTGCGAGTTATTATCCGAAATGGAAAAGTCATAGGACAATTGCAGACATGCCTCCCAAAATCACTCCAAGAGTGTATGAATACCAACATAAGCACTGTCTGTCTCACTTTCACTTTCTAGGGTGCAGATTATACCCAGTTATGCGCAATTTTGTTAATCTGCAAACCTTCATTTATTATTCGCATTAAGTACATTGAAATGAAAAATCTCTACTGATTGTGTTTATCTTTTTAGACAACTGTAGTTATTGTGCATGAAGATGTGAATGAAAGAAAGTCTAACTAAACAAATTTCATTTGTCTAGGTGACACGTCCTAAGAGGTCAGGTGGAATGATCTGCTTAAATTTGCTGCAGCAGCTTTACCCAGGTTGACAGTGAGTTTGACTCTGCCTCCGTCCAGCTCCACGCGTAGGGTGTCCGCTGACTCCTGAGATGTGGTGGCCATCAGCAAACCAAAGGCCCTCTGGGACATGAACCTCAGGGACACGTCCTCGGCCTCTGTGTGCAGCGTCTTCGGCAGCACCACCTTCAGATACATGCTGCCATCATAGCTCACTGCTGTGGCCTCTGTGCAAATAGGGAACAGGGGTGTCTTAATGGACACTGAAATCAATAAACACTAAATCAAAAAAAAAAAAAAAAAGAACTACAGAGCATTTATGAAAGAAAACCTGAACCCCCTGTTGAGACAATCTTGGGGACAGAATGATATAGTTTTAGATTGCAGTTTTCATCAGCCGCACCAGATGGCAGAAAAAGCCTGGAGCAGATGAAGGCAGGGGGGGAGAATTGCAGCGGCAATTAAATTTCCGAAGGATTTATTCCCATCCCAGTGCAATACAGGAGGGATTTTCATACATCCTTCATATTATTAGCTGCCAATGGATCTGCGTAATTTGGCCTCTCCGTGAGAAAACCATCTGCATGGATAATGCAAAGTGATTCAGGGCGAATGACTCTACCCAAGCACCAGTGCATCCCTAATGAAACGCACAACACACACGCACTCGCACAACACAGACAATTCATTAATGAACTACTCGACTGTGGGAAAATACTGCTATTTACTTTAGAAGGCCTTAATAAAACATAATTTTTTTTCCATTGTGCTGCAATTTTTACCAAACTCCTTTCAAGACATAAAGCGATATTTGGAGGTGAGATCATGGATCTCATTTAAATACATATGAGAATCTAAAGAATGATCCCACTTGCAACCGTAAATTAAATTTCTGTGGAGGCCTGGGATATTAGGTCAGATGGCAAATTTTCTCTGTATCTACATTATTCCTGTCTGTGCAGTCACTTTTTACACCTCGCCTAATAAATAAAATACAACCCAAAGTGTGCTAAAAGCATCCCTGCAGCATTTTAAAATCACTTGTCCCCTCCATAAGCCCTTCCAGAGACTCTTACCCTTCTCACAGCTGGGGCCCACGTAGCCTGTGTCACCGCAATCGCAAATATGCCGGTTCCAGCCCTCTCTGCAGTGTCCGCCATTGGCGCACGTGTCTCTGGAGCACCTCAGATGAGTCTCCCTGGTGCAGAAACTACTGACACCAGCGGCGCTCTGCACCTCGGCCAGCCTCCACAGGTTGCGGCTCTGTCCATCGATGAACAGGTCCCTCACGCAGCCCACGAAGCCGAGGCCGAGGGAGGCTGTCCTCACCTCAGGGGGCAGAATGAGGGCTTGCCGATCTTCGGGTAAACCTCCCAGATACATGTCTCCATCCAGGTCAAGGATCTCACTGCCCTCGTTGGCGGTGAAGGGGGAGCTCTGGCTGTTCACTGAGATGAAGCCTGTGGGGTTGACATCAACACTGAATCAATTTGAACTCATAGAAGGGTTTTGTTGCTTTGGAAAATAAAAAGGAAACAGCAGCTGTGTGTGGGTTGTGCTGAATGATATGCAGAAACAAAGTATAAGGCTGCGATAATGGGAATCAACTCGCTAATTTTGAAGGATCCACATGAAGACGTTGCTCAGTGTTTAAGAGCTTCAAATTTGAATAAAAGTTCAAATTAAATATCCACATTTTGTATAACAGTGGCTCATAAACGTATTCAGTGCTATTGAGCTTTGCCTTATGTGTAAATAGTCTCCAATTGCTACAATAGGCTGTTTTAGATCAAAACATATTCATGTGGTAAAATGACCAAGTCAAGTCAAATCAAGACCTCAACTGATTTGTGAATTTGTGGCAAAACTTGAAAATGTCTGTTCACAGTGGCTCTCCATTCAGCCTAAATGAGCCTTAGTGATTTTGCTAAGAGTTTGCATGCGCTAAGCTGAAAGAATCAATTCCCAAAAGATCAGAAGATGTAACTGCAGTGAAAGATGGGTCTACAAAATATTGACTTAGAGGGAATGAAGACAAATGCACACCATGATCCTTCGTTTTCATTAGTTTTCAAAAGAAAAGAAAATCTTTTGAAAACTATGTGGCAATTTGTGCTGGTGTAAAATTTCAGAACCTCAACAAAAATAAAATGAAAACTGGTTTTAAAAAAAATCTTCAAGCAATATGGGTACTTCTCACTTATGCATCGCAGGAATACGAATGAAAAGATCAGTGTGTCTCACTTGGATTCTGCTAATAAGACATTTTCATTACTCAAATACAGCAGCCATTTAACAGTTTCATTTGAACTAGGTAAATGTATAATTGGCCACTTGTGAAATAGGTTAACACAAATTTCAAAATGTCACTTCGAGATTACAACATCCCAAAATATCATCATAATTAAAACCTAATATGTGCGCCTGTTTCACTGCAGCGAATAAAAAGCAGCAGGAACGTGCGGATGTCGCTGTATCCATGCTGGCATATGGCAATTTCACAGCTTGGAGGCCTTTATGCTCAACAGCTAAAGCTGGAGACACACAGAAGCAGACAAGAGGCTCCCCACCTCCACCCTTCTCCTTCACAAATTCATGAAATTATCTTACCATCGCGCCCCTTCCTCTGGAAGTCCACATGCCACCACTCGCCATCATCAAGCCTCTTGTTGCTGGCTTTAATCTTAATGCTGCCGGAGCCCATGTCCATGGCCAGGTGGAGAAATCCCTCCAGCAGCTCTATGGCGAAAAAGTCTGCGCGGGGCTTCCTGTCGGGCAGCTCTCCCTGCTGGCTGCCGTGGCTGAACAGCAGCAGGCCGCTGGGCTCTGTGGTGCGGAAGTCGAAGGATATGGCGCCGGTCTTCTTTGTGTTCCACCTGGGCAATGTCAGGTAGGCAGACGGCGTGTCGAAGGTGACCGGCTCCAGAGCTTCCACGTTTTCACAGCTGAATATCAGGTCGCCATGGATACTGATCTTGGGGTCCCGGTGCTCAGCCAGCCGTGACAGTTCCAGTCTGAACTCATTATTCCTGTAGACCACCTAATAAATGAGAGAGATGTCGTAGTGAGATGACAGCTAGAAGAGGGGGGGTGAGATTTGGCGTCGAGCTTGAATACTGCTCATCAATAAATCCAGGAATCAATATGGCACAGCAGCATTTACGAGGGTACACAGCAGACAGCGTGTTGAGTGATCCCTGAGCTCAAATAAACAGGCAAATTTTCATTAGATGGAATTATGACCACTTAGTGCAGTAATCTGAAAAAAAATTACACATTTAGCCTTGCTGAGATGGTTTGTGTGTCAATGCATTGACAGAGGAGCACTGAACAGATTGCACGATTTAATAAACTCATCAGCTGAAAGCTTTAAAAATTATTTATGAAACCAGTCATTATTTTTCTTCCCAATGAGACCTTGCATCATGTATTAATTCGCCTGTTTTTATCACCTAGAAAGTGCTGCAACACTGCTATCAAAAAGGATCAAAGCAAAGAGCTGCAGGGACTCTGAAACTAGAAAAATTGATTTACATTCAGATGTTGATGAAATGTATACCTTTTTAAGAAACATGCTTGAGTTGGTTTATGCCAGAGCAGATTAAGAAAAAATCAAAATCAAGCTGTCACAGCCACAAAAAAATCAATATCCAGACTGACCAAAAATGTGTTTTAAGTGTCCGCTAACTGAAAAACATCAGTTCAGACAAAATTGATGTCACAGACGCATTAGGAAAAAAATGAGAAAAACAAGATTTCAAAACAGCAAAAACAAAATGTTTTGCATTCAACCAAATCCACAGACAACATGTTAAACATAGACACAGCAGACAGCTATTTTCCAACCATCTTGTCTCACACTGGGTTGTTGCGATACTGTTTTGTGAAATCAGACGTTACAAGTGAAGGCCTGCTCTGATCCACCAGATGGTTTATTACATAGAGCTACAGCACTTAGATAGACCTCTGAGGAAAACATGAGCTATTAAAATCATGCTATATGTTAAAGGTTACATTCAAATGACCAAAAATCTGAATAATCATTTTGTTGCATGGTTTTTAAACAAAATGTATAATTTCTACAATGTTAACTTTCATACTACCAATGGTAAATTGTAACAAAAGTAAATACAGAAATTTTATTACTGGACTATTTTACTTTAAATAAATTGAAATATTTCATTTTCTACACACTGAGAGAAGAATTGGAAATGTTTTGGAACTTTTTTACTTCACAGAAAAAATTACACGTCTCCCAACACTAGTTATTTTTCGGCTTGCAAAATGTTACATCATCCTTTCTAACTCTATATACACTTTATATACAGCTCTGAAAAAATTAAGGGAACATTTAAATTGATCAGTTTCTCTGATTTTATTTTTTATAGGATAAATATTTGAGTAAAATGAACATCATTCTTTTATTCTATGAACTAGTAACAACACGTCGCTGAAAATCTAAGCAAAAATTTAGTATTTATTACAAAAAAATGAGAAATGGTGAAAATAACAAAAAAGATGCAGTGCTTTCAGAACTCAAATAATGCAAAGAAATCAAGTTCATATTCTTTTAGAAATAACACTAATGTTTTATCTCAGGAAGAGTTCAGAAATCAATATTTGGTGGAATAACCAGGAGGTTTTTAATGGGGTTCAATGCATTTGACTCTTCCAGAGCTCTATATGCAAGTATTTGTTTATCTGCCTTTACTCACACGTGGATTCGAGTGACATCCCATTCTTAACCCAGGTGTTACTAAGATGCCGGCCCATCCGCACGTCTAGGAAGGTTCTCCCCAAGGTTATCAGGCTGTTTAGTTTCCAGTCATTCAGAAACTAAACAGGTCAAACACTGATGTTGGACAGGAAGACCTGGCTCACAGTCTGACTACACTCTACTTCTACCGGGAGTCTGGCAGTCAAGTTCTTCAACACCAAATGTTATGTTTTCATTGAAAGGGAGATTAAATGGTCCCCACATAGTCTAGAGCATAATATTGCCAAAGATACCTGGTATTTGGAATAATTAAGAGTTCTTTTCTCTGGATCCAAAGGCTCAACTCCTTAAAAATAGCCTACCCCTGTCTGCATTAAACTTTACATTTGACATTGAAGTCAGGCAACTGACTTCATTGTCAAATGAAGTCAGTTGACAATCTGGCAAGGCCTAGATTGGTCAACTGAATTACCAAACATTTTGTCACTTAAGAAAACTACTTCACTGTCGCCATGTGCTTTACACCTCTGCACTAAATGTTTTGAATTGTACTTGGTGATATAAGGCACAAATGCAGCTGTTTTGCCACCCAAACTTCTTTCATTTCTATTGAAGGTCATCTCTATTGCAGAAAATTGGTGACCTCTATGCACTGTGCACCTCAGCATCTGCTCACCCCACTCAATGATTTAATGCGGCCAACCACTTTGTGGCCGAGTTGCTGTTGATTCTGATAACTTCCACTTTAGTACTGTAGTCGACTATTGAATACAAACTACTTGAAAAGGTTCACAAGTAGTTTTTATGGACTAATTGCACAGGTGCGTCACTTCTCTAGAGTGACCCATCTTTTCACAACCATTTCCTTCTGTCTGCATGGCAAGGTGCAAGATTTTATATGCCTGTGGCCATTGAGGTGACTGAAAATCCTGAATGTAATGATCTGATTGGATGAGCTGGCAACTTTGGCAATAAGGTGTATATAAATTTTCTGGTAAAAAAAAGGGATATTTAGAAATAAAAAGAATGCTTACATGTTCCCTTTTAAAATACATAAATGGCTTTGAAGTGTGAGTCTAGGGCCTCCATTGTTCTGTTAAACCCCGTCACACTATTGCACATAGGCTTTGTGTTTCCATGGGTTGAAGAGACACACTGCTTTAAGTAAATAACATTCAGCATCACCTTCCTACACATTTGATACTGTAGTACATGAAACGTGATCTCCAGCTAAGCCAGGCAGCCACTGATTTTTTTCAAAATGTGGAAAAATGTAGTCACATTATGCATGTATATTCTGGGCCCTATAATATATTCTGTCAGTATTGTGATGAAAGGTTTAAAGTGTACATGATGTTACAGCAAAAGGACTAAATTACTTTTCCTCTTCTATTATCGTCTCCTTTTACTTTTCGTCTCATTTCCAAATGTAGAACGCTGTCTATGCAACAGGACAGAGTGAACTTTTTTTTTTTTTATCTGTGGACATTATGTAAAACCCATTTTCAGATATGGCAACATACATGGCAAGAAGCTGTTTTTTGATGAGTATTTTTTGAAAGTGTATATCATACAAATTTAAAGGAGACAATTTAGCAAACAAACTTGCTGGCAAAAGGAATTTACTGATTTTCACAATAATTTAACACCTTTCAGTGAGAATTTTTTTTTTAGGTGTTTGTTAACTGGCCTCAGCTACTCAAATACATAGGAATCAAATCTAAAAAGGAAAAACAGTCAATAAAATGTAATTAATTCAGGCCCACAAGCACAAACAATCTCAAATCAGATGAAGGTCAGGAGAATAGATTCATCTATGTATTCACACCTTCTTGGTCCTTCTTGGTTTCAGCTTGTGGGAAGCTGGAACCTATACTGGCTGTTTGTGGGCAACACTCAGGACAGGATGCCAATACAACACAGGGCCAACAATGAGATACACAAAACGACGACGGACACTCATTCTGGCTCATTATGTCAATTTTTTTTTAAATCAGTCAACCTAATGTGTTGTTGTACTGTGGGAGAAGCCTGGAATACCAACAGAAAAGCCATATAGGAGAACAAACATCACAAACAAATACCTGTAAAGCACAGATTTGAACGTGCAACCTGCTAGTGAAAAAGTAACAAAAATTGTACAAAGCTAATGTTAAATATGACATAAAACTACTGAAATAAAAAGTAAAGAGCAGCTTAAAGGAGTATATCATTGTAAACTTGTGTCCTAATTTCTTATATAAAGAGAAAAGCAGAGTCATTTCAACTTCAACTTCAACGACAAAAGTTCCTCAGCATTGTATTTGATTTCTACACAGCTACTATGCTCATGTTTGGTTTGTATTTTGGGAACAGTTTGCGATGAATTTTCTTTCAAAAGAATTAAAGTTGCAGGACAGTTTTGGAGTGAAGAGATTCAGATTAAGAATCAGAATTGCCCAGTCAAAGTCCAGATCCAAAGGAGGAACTGTGGCAAGGGTGGAAATTTGTTTCAAGTTTTTATTTGTTAAAAAAATAACAATGTGCTCTTGTCTTTCCCCTTCACATTTATGTGATTTGTTGCATAAAATCCCACAAAAAGATGCCAAATTTTATGTTTGTAACATGACTAAATGTAAAAAAGGGCATTCTGGGGAATGAATATTTTTTTACAAGGTCATTTTTGAGTGACTGGAATAGAAAACAATCTAAATCAATCAACCTTGATCCGATACCAGAAGTCGATGCATACATTGAAAGAATGCCTGTGGGTTTCTTTATGTTACTTTGTTATTTTTGGCTTTCACTCTGGCTTCATCAATATTCACAAGACACAGCAACCCTTGTCTCATTTTGTATCAGTTGTAAGTCGCCCCACTGTTATCTGCCACCTCACTCTACCACCAGCCGCCGCCTGAGGTGACACACCACACTGCACACAGGACTAACAGCAGAGCCTGGAGCCTGTGTAAGCCAATATCACACTTTACACTGCCTCGGTGTGACTAATTAGCCAGTGAAATCGGATGCTGAAACTGACCATTGAGAAATGAATGAAACGGGCAAACTCTAAAAGGGGAATCCAGTCAAGACGGCCATTTTTACAAAGAGGAAACAACGTGTCAGAAGGCACAGATGGCCACGAAAAAGAGGCGCTATGACCTCTGCAGAACTATTATATAAGCCAAAGGACAATACAGTGAGTGGAATCCTATTTCACAGATTCAGATGCTTACTGTGTGTTAGTTGGATTAGAAAGTATCCCAAAACACAAGAATAAAGCTCCTTTAGAGTCATCCGACAAAGCCGTTATGTCATTACTGCTCAAGCTGTGAAGAGTAACATCACTTTGAAAATGACCCTCTCCGCTGCTAACAACTGTCTTCATGACTAAATTGGGTCCCATCTTTGAAGTGGTAAAATACAGGAACCTAATGAAGTAGTGTGGAATATCCCTAGGGTGCACGCAACAAACTCTCGACTTCAAAGACAAACCTGCCTTTCCTTGTTTGTCGTTGTAGTTGTGACCTTCATGTGAAAGTCGCCATTATTTTCCTCACACCTGATGATCCCGATGGCCTGCCGAGCTCCATTCACATCTGTTATTGTGCAACGTCTGGAGAGATTAGTCATGGCGCATACTCTCTAGAGTCAGTGAAATAAGATTCCCTAAATAGATGTGGTGCTTACACAATAAATATTTTCCTCGCTGCAGGTTTTTCTCTCTCCTTGTGGATTAAGATTAATATCTTGTTTGAACTATGTCCAATCTGCTCCTCTCGTTTATCACCGACCTCGGGACCTTTGGCCCGGACAGACATGTCTCTGCGCCAGGCGGCGGGACTGTCTGGAGAGCTGATCCCATTTCATCACCTCTGCTTCTCCCACAACTCCCACAATTTAGGATTTCTGAGATATGTCAGCCCATCTTCATGACTATCTCTCTCCTTCCTGCCATATTGCTCCCGCTGCATGCCTACAGTACATCTGTGTGATTATCCACAGCAGTAGTAGGTCTAAACACCACCAACAGCCACACCGCCCACAGAGCGGAGGTTGGAGCATTGGCAGTGATGCTGGAACAATAACCTGTCCATAAATAACATCTCGTTTTCATTTTGCTGCATACAGATGGCAAAGTAATTATGTAAACACTGAATTGAAAGCCTTTCTACAGATGTGCTTTAAAATGTCCATCTTACATACTTTAATAAGAAATTATACCAATAGAATTGTTCAAAGAATCCATTTGGATTTAGTTGACTGGAAATATTTATGTATGTGAATAAAGTCAGCTAGAACCAAGTGGCAGCATTTATATGCTGTTTGTGATTACTGCCTTGTTTTTAGCTGTGTGGCTGAGGCCCTGCTTCTGTTCTCCTTTAAAAGTACTCCTAATTCAATGTTTCTATGTCCAATGTTGTGATTATATTTGAAATGTATTACTATTGTGGTTCTGGTTACTATTTCAAGAAAAGACTATCTGAGAAGTACATCGAAGGATTTTGAGAAGACAGGTTGCAAGATGGATTGGCCTTTATGCTTTTTGAAAAGAATATATGTTATTACTTAGTTTACTCTAGTGCATCCCACAATGCAGTGCAATCCTGACTGTGGGAAGGTGTTTGGAACAAGAATCCAGCATACTGCTTTACTGCTTTACTGTAAAGCATTATTCAAAGTTTGTTTGGAACTGTTCCAAGACCGCTTTTTCCATTTTGGTCTCTTGTTTTGGTCTGCACAAAAGAGTGATTTCTATGTTCACGTCTGCTCATAATTGACTGTACCAAGAAGGGAAACAAACCTGAATTCATGTTAAACAGATTAAACACCTCAGGTATTTAAGCACCCTGAAAGGTTTCCTCTTTTGTCACCTAAAGACTGTTTCTTATCTTCTTCTCAGTTTGGAAGTAACAAGTGTGTTCACAAAAGCCATTAAGTGTTCAGTTTCGGTCTGAGGTTAGTTATGTGTTTGATATACTAACTTATAAACCAACAGATCACTAAAACAGGTATATGGAGCTTCAAACATCAGTACAAATCACTATACATGACTAGCGGATGCTCAAGGCCACAATTAATTCCTACATATGAATGGCTCTTTAAATTTAAAAGTCTTTTATAAGTCTTTCCTTTTCCTCTGTCCAAAATGTGGGCTTTAATGTTTTCAAAGGAGCAATCCTTATCCAAGTTTTGCAGGTTTATACTTGAGGAGCATTTCTGTTTTGTACTGTGATGTGTAGATGTAGACTCTCAGCATCAATGATTTAAATTCACATATTCGCTTTATATTTATTTGAATGTCATCTCTTTGAATTCTTTCAAAGAGATGATCTCATCTGTTGTCTCGAACTGTTATTGTTTCTGAAAGCCATCAGAATTTTGTTTTTAAAGGTAAAACATTTATAAGATGCCAGATACAAGCAGAACAGCATTGCCATCTGTTTAAAAGCAGTGTGTTACATGAGTTTCAGATGACTTATATGAGGACCAAGACGCTTAATAACTTTCTTTCAAGATGCTAATGACCTCATAAGGGCCTAAATACTAAGAAAATTGAACTGCCTTGCAAATTAGACCAAAAATCTTCTGTGATAGACACATTAAGCTCAGGTTATATGACATGAAGGTTTTGCCCAAGTTCACCCACAATTCCCAGGCAGGCAAATTGGCGCCAGTCTGCACAAGTTGTGGACAGTTGGCAGGATGAGTCAGAGTGAAAATCCCAGTGTGAGATGGGGTGAAAACTGGAGCCTGCACATGTCTGAGGAGAACAAGCTGACCTCAGTCCAAGTCAAACAAACATGTTTTAGTTTGTTCGGACTGTTCTGGATGCAACAATATGATCATAGCAACAAATCACCACCAAGGATAATACAAACTTCAAACTGCTCCTTCAAACCTTAGCCCTTGCTAGAGTCCTGACTTTAGTTGGTTTCATAAATCCTGTATTCTGTGAACCTTGACCAGGTCCAGTCAATAAGTAGGTGATCCTCAGTCTATCAGTCTTAAAATACAAACCAGTGTGTTAGTGTGAACACCTATTGTTCTTTAAAAATTTGTGAAGACAGTGAAACTCGCACAGTGTGTCCCGAACTTCGGTCAGGAGTAGCTTGTTCAGCAGCTGAGAATAGATCTGAGAAAAGGAATCTATACAAAAGGTGTTGATCCTTAGCAAACATGTTTGTTCAGCGTTAAATGCCGCAATACTTATTTCAAGTACAAACAAGATGATAAGCAGTGACCCAATTAAAATGTCTAAGTTGGAATGTTAGAACAAAAAAGGTCTGATAATCTGGCCTTCCTTTAAAGCAAACACATTTCTGCTTTCAGAAATGTGTGTAAGACTTCATTCTGTAGTCTTCCACAATTTATTTAAAGTTCTTTCATCGGTGCTTTCCAGGTCAATGAACAGCACCCAAGAGTGAGGTGATTATCTAGTCATTAAAGTCTAATGTGTTGTGGAACCGTGAATGTGAAGAACATTTGTAAACTAACCTAATTGAAACGAGCAAACTCTACTTTCTGTCTTTTCATTTTATTAACCAGATCATATTGCAGATTAAAGCATGTACATGTAAACAGTTGAGGCTGAAAATAACTTTATGACTGCTGGCCACTATTGCAATTATCAATAATGATGAGAAAATGGTTGATGCTGTGGTGACAGAAGCAACTCCACAAGTTATGATACTCACAATCTATTTAGAAGATGTAAAAGACACCATCAAGACAATCTTTGAATATTTAATTGGGCAAACTGAACAAAAGGTTATTGGTGTGTGTATTGCTAGTTTGAAACTCTTTGTTTGAATAAAATGGTTGTGTTTTACTGTGTGGGCTGCAAGTGTTGGCTTCATCATATCAGAAAAACTTGAATTTCAATGTTGATATTGATTACATTTAACTCACATCTTCCTGAATCTTTTCCATCATCACAAGACCCTTCCACTTTAGTATCTCAGTCCCTATATACACCATTATGTTATAACAAAACCAGTTAAAGTTCCTCCTGGTCAAATATAATAATGACTTGCAGAGTTTCCAGGAACGTTTAATTTGAAAACCCAAGGTCTTGAAGAACTGACACACTTTTTATTCACTTACTCATTTCTTTGCCAAACTGCTAAGTGGTTGGGATAAGAACCAGTGACTTTGTCTGAAGAACTACCTTTAACTAAGTCTTGTTGAACAGAAATAGAAAAGACAGTTTTGGCTTCTGTGTGAACTATGATTAAAAGTGCAGGTTCCCCCCCAAAGTATTAGAGGCCCGGTGGGCCGCCTGGGGTTTCAATAATTTGAATGATCTTGTATATGACACCTTTAGAAGTTTAACTTGTGCTAAGACTACAGTTTCTAAGAGGTTCAAATATGTCAAAATACGTTGAAAGGGTTAGCATAATTTAATGAGTTTTTCTCACTATTTTTGATTCCTTGCTTAGAGAATGCATTTTCTCTATCTGGGCTCCTGAAAGTGCCGTCATTAGATATGAAAATATTTAGTTACTGTACGTACCATCCAACTAAAAATAGATATATTCATGTGCCCGAAAGATTTCATACACACCTTTTTTATTTAAACTTTTCCACTTCCCCATTACGGACATGTTTTTTTTATATGATACATGATTTCATGATTGCACAATTTGGCAGGCTATACAAACCCTCAGAAATTGCAGAAAAATAACTGCCAAGCATTTGCTTTCATGCATAATGAAGCAGCAGCTGGTTAAACTTCCTTCCAACCTGCCACTGCTGTTACTGCATGTAGCCTAATCAGGTTATTTCCACTCTATTTGCCTTGTGCATTTTATGTATCCTAAGTCTGAATGATGTGTCTGTTCTATTCCTGGTGCACTCTCTGATGCATCCCCTGCAGCTGGATTTAATAGGGATCGGGAGCAGAGTTTGACAGCAATTTATATAATGAAATAATTCATTTATCCATGACGATAAAGGCTGAGAGAAGTCAACTTATTTGTAGTTGGGCATTGACCCTAATAAAACTATGGTCATAACTCATCATTGTTTCCTAAAGAATAAGGCAGATTGTTAAGTTTCTTTTAGAAAACCAACATTTGCTACTTTTCTAGGTTACAGAAAAACACCAGGTTGTATCTTTTAGGTGCTTTCCTTTCAGTGCCTTCAAGATGCCCTTGTCAGACAATATACCTGCTAATACATGTCGCAGTCCTTTAAATATCAGGAGTTATAAACCTGTCTTTTATTTTAATAGAATTAAAAGACAATAAGGCTAGAACCTTATTTGTAACATCTGCTTCAGATATTGTATCTACAAGGATACTTTGATAACAAAGAGGGGTTTTGTTTGGATTACAAACTCTTGAATTTCAGAAACGGTAGATTTTCAAACCTGAAAAGATTGATCTTTTACTGATAAGAAAAAGATAAATAATGTATAAATGTCTAAATTATTTAGACATTATTTAGTCTAAATAATGTGGACTATTTAAATCAGTTCTCTACTATTGATTGCTTAAAGTAATGTATCTCTTGCATTACGCAAAAGCGCCCAACATGGTCGGACCCAAGTCCAACTATTGATGTGATTTCAGGATGTTCATTGTCACACACACCTTCCAAGATCCACAGTTCAAATCTTTAGCACATTTTAATATCAGACAAAGACACCCAAGTCCGTGACACATGTCTTCTAAGAGTTACAAAGCATTTTTAAGTCTTTGGTATTTCACTGAACAACAGTTAGAACTATTAAATGAAAATACAGAACACTGGGGAACCTTCTGAGGAGTGGCCTCAAAATTATCATGTATTTATCACTATTATATTGTTTTGGAACCAAAATTACCATATTACAAAATAAGCATGTAAGTATTCCACATGCAGAATTGCACAAAAGAGACTCAGAACAACTATAGCGCTGCATGTTTCACTTTCCTCAGTGAAGATCAGGGTCCCTGGTTCAACAATACAAAAAAAACTCAGCAAATTGGCATCCAGGTAGAGTCCCAAGGTGAAAATAACACAAAGGCCAGGGTAACATTTGCCCAAAAACCAACTTGATGATTCCTAAGACTTTTAATATATTATTCAGTGGAATAATGAGACAAACATGGAATTTTTCATGAGTAGTGAGTCTGTTTACATCCAGCATAAATCCTTCCACATCATTTCAGATAAAGAACATCACAAGCACAGTCACAGTGGTGGTTGTCTTGGGCTGCTTTGTAGGACCTGCATGATTTACCATAATTGATGGGTCCTTGAATTATGCTGTCTACCACAAAATTGTACAGGAGAAGATCCAGCAATCGGTTTCCCAGTTAAAATGAAGTACATTTTGGGTCCTGCAACGTGACAATGATCCGAAGCCTACCAACAAGTCTTCCTGTGAAAGACTC
The DNA here is from genome assembly GCA_010277075.1 of Poeciliopsis retropinna. NCBI lineage: Eukaryota > Metazoa > Chordata > Actinopteri > Cyprinodontiformes > Poeciliidae > Poeciliopsis > Poeciliopsis retropinna. The sequence goes on along the minus strand of VMRM01000024.1, from coordinate 7,515,314 downwards.
AAAACCTTAATAAAATAATAAAATAAAAATTAAATCCAATTAAAATGACTTCAAAAAGGCATCCTCCTATGGTGATAAGTGAAAACCTTTCTGCAAAGAAGGATAAGCTAAAATTCATCCACAGACATGTTAAAGAAACACTTTTTCACATATAACCAGGTTAGTTTGGATGGTCTACACCCCCCTCAAAAATAATTAACTCAGAGATGTAGCTTGTACTGACTCAGATCATATTTTATTATTCAGATTATATATTAGGAATGTGTAGGATGGCAGCACTGTAAGATACTTCTCATGCAAAGTGCATGATCTGATCTTCTAGATAATCAATGTGACAAGCGCAGGCTGGAGTGAAAATGCTTCAGAAAAAATAGTGGAAGTAGCGATGAGGAGTGAGTTTGGTCCTGTGTGTCAGGACTGAAATGAGATAGCATTGTTTCTCATGTATATTAGCTTAACATTCTCAAAGGGTTTCCCAGAGGAATCCGTAAGTGCACAGTGCTGCCTTTCAACTGAAAGCTTCTCCTTCAAATACCCTACAGCAGCGGCATCAGTACAAACACAAGAGAAGCTTTTTCAATACACTCTGCTCCAGGGTGGGGTGTTGTTATCAAGGGAGGTTCAGATAATATTTGCAGGCCACAGCAAGGGGTCAAGTAGTACTCACATCCTTCAGACAGCCCATGAAGTTGTTGCTGACCGGGGAGCCAGGCAGGTCGGCTGTGTTCAGGCTTCCCCCGATGTAGAAGAGATCATCAGAGCCCAGCATGGTGTAGTCCTCCTGGGTGTAGCCAGTGGCGATGAGGATCCCGTCCACTAAGATTGTCACCTACAAAACCGAGCAGAGATTATGAGCCTAAACAGAAAGAACTGGCCTAATTATTTCACGCCTAATTTCTTTATTCTGGTTGAGCTCGCCCTAATGTTGGCTCTTGGAGGCAATTACAAGAACAGCTTTAAAGAGTTCACTAATCTCAGCTGATCCCTGTTTCTGATATGTGAGCCGGATGGCAGCGGAGTCAAGGCACCATAAATTTTCCTTCAGCTCCAAAGTGATCAGAATGCCACAGTTTGCTCAATTAATTTGAGATGAAAGATACCAGGAAGCCGCGGTACCTGTGCTTTATCATAAACAAGACAAGATAATTTCCATATCAGTTTCATCACTAGAGAAAGGAAAGGAAGGAAAAGGAAACAAAACGGCTGAACGGGGCTGTGGAGGTAAAAGCGATGTGCTTGTTGCCATGACAATAAGCCTACACTTAAGACAGAATCTTGCACTGATGTAAAAGCTCCCACTTAAGAGTAATATGTCAAAACAATTTCTATTTCTTTGTCTCAATTTTTAAAAACGTAATATTCTTTTGTAAAATGTGTGTCAGGTGAAAAATGGGAATGGCCACTGTAACAATCTTGTGGAAGCTCTTTTTTTTTTTTTTTTTTGCTAATGGTTGAGGTTATTCAACATCATTTCATAAATCTTGAGTGGGAAAATGTCACGCAGGAAATGTGTGCTAAAATCAGTCTAGTAAATTGTGTCAAAGAGGTAAAGATGCGAATAAACTGGATTAGTAAATAATTTACTGAGATTTTGGTGCCCTAAAGACTAAAGATTTTTTTTCCCTTTTCTCTAAATATTTCATATGCACACGACAAGAATGTTATTTACCTAAAACAGAAATTATTGTTACATTTTATTTGTTTGGCACTGGTGATTATTATAATACTGCTCCATATGGGACAAAGGAAAAACGAAAGAGTCATTTTCCATCTCTACCTGGAATGTAGCTGGAACTGAGTCTTTTGGTCTGGTCACAATAAGATTAGACTTTTTGACAACAACCACTTCTGGTAGATCTAGTGTGAGACAAAAGACGAACTTGTGCAAAACACAATGGAGGTGAGATCCATGATATTGTTGGCCTGTTTCTGTGGACCTTGTCAGAGAGCATCAACTCTTTGAAATACCAGGAGATTTAAAAAACAATCTGTTGGCCTCTGCTAGTAAAGTGAAAATGTGTCATTGGTGGGTCTTTCAGATGGATAATTATCCTTAACATATGGGTAAATCCACACAGACATGGTGACCCTTTCTCACTCTTTAAAATCTAAATGCTGCAGAAAAGCTGCTGGATGATCTGAAGACGACATGAGAGAGAAAACAGAACTTTAGTTAATGTATTAAATTGTATATAGAGGAATAGTCAAAAATAAAAAAAACATTATATTAAAATTTTAAGTGGTGTCATATTGGTCAGAGAGATCATAAGAATTATCTAAAAAATTGTTCATCAAATTAAGTGTACTCAAATTATAGGTTGGATCTTTTCCCTTAATTTTCAGCATAATATTATGCTGCTGCTGCTAGCAAAAAAAAAAAAGATTCAATTCTTTAGCAAATCTTTACTAGTAGTGCCAACATTTGTAAATAGTAAATGTAGAAATAGTTCTGAATAAATAATCATCAAGATTCAGTGTAAAAGTGTAAAATAATACTTGATCACTAGCGGTTAACATTTTACTTAAATTTATGTGATGCTTGTGTCTGTCATGTGAAAACAAGACAATAGACAAAAGGAAGACCTGGGACGGCATGCTCAGCTTTTCCCTCAATAAAAGTCTTTCTTTATTCAGCATCCAATATTGATTTGTATCTACCCAAGTCTTTGGAAAGTCGTTGGCTTGGACAGCAGACAATGAAAAGGTTTCAAATTGATGACACAAAACATTAGGAACCTTTAGAGCTTTCATGGCTACAAACTGATTGATGCTGCTCTCCGTTTCTCTTGACAATGATAACCCGGCATGACCACTGTGTGGCATGAAATTACACCATGTGCAGCACATAGATAATACCTGAACTGGTCTGAATATCTGGGGTAAGGGATCAATGCATTCGGAGAGACATGTAGAAGTGGGTCATGATTAATTTAAGACACACAGCCACAGCTACGCTTCAGTATTTGGATGGCAACAACTTGAAACTGACCTCTTATGGAGAATTTCATTGGGTATGCTGTGTGGAATGAGCAGAGTTGCACCCAAACAGAAAAAATAAGGTTAAGGATGAACCAAGCCGTGCTCACCCATGACTGAAACACACTGCCAATCAGAAAAAAAGGTAAAGAAAGTAATAGGAGAAATTCTAGCCTCAAAAGCACCACCAGATCTAATAAAATGCTTCCACCCACAATCTCTCGGGAGTAACAGTTCCCCCTATCTACATGTCAGTGAGGTAACTTATCTGAAGGGAAAGCAATTTACACAGGGATCAAATGCATGCCTGAAAGCATAAGTGACGTGGCTAACATTGGATTGCCACTCCTTGGGAAGCTAGGGTAAGGAAATAGATGTGGAGGAGGATGCAACACACACAGGTTTTGTATGACGTGTTCAGAACATATTGGTGATCATGAGAGGGTTAGAAACAAAATAGATTTGGCTATGTAAAAACAACTGGCATTCACAAAGATTGCTATGAGTGTATTGAATATATTATGTTTAGCTGAGTTAATCTTATATAATTTATGCATACAAACCACTATGGGAGTAGATGCTCTTTTGTCTTTTTTTGAAATGCATCATGTTAGACTTTATGGAGTTTTTTTTGTATGAATTTAAATGCATCTCATAGACAGTACTTCACATATGGATTTCATCCAAAAGTGCCATAAATTCAGTCACTGCAGCATGCAGAAATGTAACCTTTTGAAACAAAACCATGTTTAAAATACTGTATTTCATCACCAGCTATATTGGATATGGATTATTCAAATGTGTTGGGCTTATTTTCATTTTTTTTATTGCAGTCTCCAGCAATGTTATCAACTGTAACAGAATTGCCCCGCACTGCAAGGGCCCAATTAACACCATCGCCAAAGAAGACAGCGTGCTCAAAAAATTTAAGGGCATTAATGTAGCTTGGACTTTTTCTGGCAGAAAATATGGCCTTTTTTTTTCTTTGGGTGGTGTGTGGGGTTAAGCAGTAAGACCTGCTGCAGATTTTAAGCAAATTAATAATCGCAAATATTAAGTAAAAAGAGAATGTCAGTGAGTGACACAGTTTACAGTTAGAGTTTTAGATAAATTAAATAAATAAATAAAAAAATAAACAGGACCGAACTGACTTAAGCCTTCTAGTCTTGACTAACAAAGAAGGGCTTTTTTTCTAACACATCTTTAAATGCATATACTGCAATGAATTGTGAGTCCTTTAAGTCAGAAATGAAAAGGTCAAGTACTGCCTGAAAACTTTGAGTAAAGTCAACTGTCAGACATGAGCTACATCAATGTAGACAAGTTTACAAACAGTACAATTTATAATGATTTAAATACTGGAAATTATATGAAATTATGTAAATCACAAGTGGATTTTAATAAAATATGTGGATTTAACTGTATTTGATTTTTATGTGAAAAATGTTTGTATGAATAAAAAACAGCTACTTAGCTTACATTGCCTTTTTTCAAAGCATAAATCAAATAAAACTTTCTGATTTTATGTAGAGGGTCTAAAATCTCTGCTGTTTGAAGTTACTAATGCTAACTGTGAGGCTGAAGACAGTTTAAAATGTCTGATAATGTTTTGTCTGATAAAATGAATTATTAGAAAAACCTGAATATAAACAGAGCTCAAACTCAGATAGATAAATCTGTAGGTATAGGCATTAGTTCCTGTTTTAGGTTGTAGATAATCCAAGTTATAGAAAATATTAATAATCTTAAAAAAAAATTATTAACATATTATTGCTGCTGTTATTAGATAAAATGATTGAAAAAAGTAATGACACTGTATTTAAATGTTTGTTCCTGTTTTATAACATACTGTTTTGCATAGAAATGTATCATGATGAAAAAAGGATAGTTTTTTTGCACAGTTCTCACTGCAAGCAAGTAGTGTGCATTACATTATAATAATTTAAATTTGGTGGGTTTGAAAAAAACAACCTGTGAGTCATATAGAAATAATATAGAAGATTTAAGGCTGAGTAATACTTGGCTGCAGAACAATGCAGGAAAACAATGCCGGACACACAAAGTTGCTATATTCATTAAATAAGCCCATCCCGTTTTTGTATAACTTACTTATCCTGCTGCAGTGTTGCATCAGAGTCTGCAGATACCAAAACAACTTCATAGCGCTTTGTGAAACTGAAGCACACAAAAATAAGGCAATCTGAGTGACGATAGACGTGGCAAAATGAGCAGACTCCTGGAAAGTCACTACTACTGCAGTGCGTTCTTATCATTATAGGTCAGTCATTTGCTTAAACCCTAGAATGGACAGATGGTTTGTTTTCTTTTTATTATGCTTGTTTGTATTGACTTTGAGGTAAAAATAATATGTATTGAAAGTGTTGTATGAAAAGACAATATAATATGTTGCATTTTAAATGATAAAATAATTATCAAAATACACCCCACCTACAAGTCACAAAGTAAAATGGGGAGCAAAATGAATGTGTACCATTAAGTTAAGTTTCAGAGGTCAAAATATGCTTAGCTCTTTTGTTTTAAGTCCAGTTAAAGTCTCAGATGATTTTTTGTTCCCAAGTCTAAATCCAGTCTCAAATTGTTTCCAAATCAAAGTCAAATATCAGGTTTTTCAAGTTTTAAACCTTCCATTTTAAGCTCATGTCAAGACTTCAGTCTTACATCTCCAGTCAAAGTATCAAACCCTTAAAGGAAAAGTCCAACTAAATCCTTAACAATTTCATCTCAATTCCAAGTCAAATGCAAAGTATTTAATGTCAACCAATGTCAGGCCTCCACTCTTTCAACTCGTGTCCAAGTCGAATCTTAATTCTTTAAATAGTGGAAACAATTAAATTCTCAAACCATTCGAAGTAAAAATTCATGGCTTTAATGACTGAAATTTTTGTTCTGGCAATCAAAAAGTGCCATCATTGTTCTCTAACAGTGGAACTGTTCAGGGTTGTGAAACGGCTTTGTCCTTTAACACATGACGATCAACAATTCTCTTTATTGTTTCACATTTTTGCTCAGCATCTGAAGAGACCATTAGAAACTTAATTGGTGCAATGCTTCCCTCCTTCCCTCATGTTCCAAGGCATGGCAGAAATTATGAAGCAAAAGTCAGGTGTACTAAAGTAAAGTTAAAGGATACCATTTTTTTAACTGAATGCAAAAGGGGTCATTTTTGGTAGGTTTTTTTTTTTATCCACAATGTAATATGACATTTCAGGGCGGTTAAACATGTTTTGTTCTGACATTACTTGAAAATAATTAAAGAGCTCATTGTGAGAGACATTATATTGAGAGAAAAGAGGGTTGCGACAAAGAGGGAAGACATCTGGCAAAGGCTCAAGAGCCGGGACTCGAACCTGTGATGGTCTCGTCAAGAACTGAGGACACGGGTTCAGCGCTCTATGCCCTACACCACCACCATGCCAGATAAATCAGAACTTTCCTTTCACAGGAGAATATGCACATCTCTGTCTAACTCTGGAGTTTACTTGTCAATTTACATTACAGCTTGCAGGTGTTGAATAATTTCTTTTTAGTAAACTCCAGAATCTTTAGAGCATTAGCCAAAGTAAAGTCTTGGGCTAATACTAGACTTGAATTTGAGGCTTCAATGCCTCAAATTCAAGTCCTGATTCCAAGCACTGAATGCTGAGGTAACAGTCGCATACACACCTGGCGAAGGTTGCGTGTCACTCGCACATCATGCCAGACATTGTCATTGAACTTTCCACTGGCAGGCTCCACCAGCGCTTCAAAGGCCCCAGAGCCCAGGTTGATGACCAGCCACACAACTCCGTTCCTCAGCGACAGGTTAACATAATCGGCTGACTTCCCGGTGTGGAGCAGCAGGCCATTCCTTTGCAGGGTCCGGAAGGACAGCGTGATCTCGTCCAAACTGCTCTGAATGGGAGTCGTGGACAGGTTGTAGCTGAAGAACTCGTTGCCTTTAAAGGTGGCCACCGACTCTTGCTGCCCTGAGAGGGGAAAAGAAACAGCTTGGAAAAATGTCTGTATAATTAGATAAAACTGTGACTCTGCAAAATGAAGCCATGCTACTTCTGTAGCATGGCCGAGTAAAATATGTTTGGTGGGTAAAAGAAATGACTAAAATGAGTAGAAAAGACAATATTGCATGACAAAGCTATTTAGACACGCTGTCTACACGCATTTAAACTAAATAGAAACAAGTAAGAGTATAACACAATACACATCAAACTATTTAAGCATGGCCTTTTTTCACCCTTTTGAAAAATACATTAAACATTCAGCAGTATTGCTATTTCTTCAACATTAACATTTACTGTGCCTTGCAAGAGTATATACATCCCCTAAAGGATTTCACGTTTTTTCAGGTTATATAAACAAACAGCTGTTTATTTAATGTGATTTTATGTGACAAAAACGAGAAAGAGCATAATTGTGAAGTGAAAGAAAAGTGTTATATTATTTTCAACATATTTTACAAATACAAATCTGAAAGGAAGAACAAGGAGTTAGTGAGAAGTCGGATGGAGCTAATACAAAGTATTTCTGAAAAAAACCTGTTTGAGGCCATTCATCTTTTCTTTCTACTTCACATTACGTTCTATGTTGGTCTATAAAAACAAAACACATGGTAAAGTTTAAATTTGTGATACACTTTGGGATAAATTCAAGGGATGAATACTTTTGCAAGACAATATGAAAGGACGGCTAACTAATTATGGCGACTTGGTCAAATATGGTTTTACACCTACTTTCCAAGACTTGTCACTGGCTGATATAGAGGCACTGTGAAATGTTGGAAGGTTTTCCCCAGCACTACAGATGACATCATATGGAGGATGATTAAAGATGTTTTTGCTGGTGTGACTGTTCTAGCAGTTTGATTTGAAACCCACTCAAAAATATGTGGTAGATAACACTAAAACACATGATAAATATATAATAAAAAAGTTAGACAGCGAGATAAACAGATAGACAGATGCTAGATTGACAGACGGCCACATAAATACAGTATGCTGAGACAACCACTCTTAGCTACGACAAACTTTACCAGTACAGTACCAACGCTATAATTTCTGCCATTAACCTGTTGTTTAACAATGACATGGAAAAAGAGTTGTTAACCAATAAATACCCCTATTTAAAATGTGTAGGCTGTTTCAAGCTTTGTCCTTAGATAGTTGCAGTGTTTGCTACTGAGCAAGCTATTTCAAGCAGGACGGATAAGCCGTCCCTAAAGCCTGTGTTTGTTTGTGCTGTAAATGTCAGCGGCGATGCTCCAGGGCCAATTTAAGGCTATGGTTTGACTGGGCCCCATTACTTTTTATTGTTCAGGCTATGTAGGTGCTCAAACACTGTGCACACAACAAATTGATAAATTATCAGTGAATGCACTATCCCTATTGATAAGTGCATTGTTACCAAAACCAACAACCCAGAGGTAGATAAGATACAATTTAAGCTAAAAAAAAGTACAATTGTTAAGAAATGAAACCAAAACTAGTGCGATCTTTTTTTTCATTATAACTTCCTGCCATGAAAATATCCTCTGTAGATGATCATAACACCATCTTAAAGGTCTTCTATAGGGGATTATGAGTAATTGCATGGGCAGCCTATCTAGAAAGTAGACTAATATCTGCAGAAACAACAAACATTTCCCAGCATGAGAAATATTTGATAGTGTTTTTTTCTTTTTGTCATAACACCACACATACTTTGGCGCTAACTCTGTCGAAACGCTTTCTAAGACGATAGCTGCAGTCGTTATTGCAAAAGATGCTTTCCAAGCAGTTTTTTTTTTTTGTACGTTGCTGCTGACTGGAGGCAATAAGGTGGGAGAGGCTTTGCTTTCAAACTCTGTTGGAATTAAGCACGAGACCATTGTGCTGAACCAAGATGCAAATAGAAGAACCCTTCGATAGAAAATGAAAGCTCAGCAGAATATAATGGAAACACCAACAGTCTCCAGGAATCTCTCCTACTTCTCAACTGGATGTCATGTCTTGCTCTTTTTTGTGTCAGCAATTTGCCTTCTCAGTGATCTTCAACCACCTCAGCACTCCATGAAAGCCATCGTTGCCAGTATGTGTGTGCCCACAAAATTATGATTTATTGAGCTACTTCCAAAAAGAGAGGCCTCAAACATTATTGGTTTCACATTTTGTTTAACACAATAAAAGTAATTAGAGGGATCACATTGAAAAATGGGGAAAAATATGCAACAATGTGTTACAATATATATATTTCACTTATTTGGAATCAGCACAGAGGACTGTTTTGCTATTTGTCTTTGTCTAGCATGTAGCTATCCTAATTTCCCAAAGAAAACAGCATTGTAGCATGGTGTAGCATATCAAACTGCCTCTGAACTGATAATTGTATCAATTCAATAACTTTTATGCCCTTGGATTTAAAAAAAAAATCTCATTCAAAGTCATTTTACATCTAAAGATATCAGATTTCTTTGCTAATAAATAAATAAACAAGCAAAGAGGTGGTGTATACTTTACTTTTAGCTGCTTTTGTTGAAATATTACAAAAAAAACATTTGATGTTGCAGGCCAGGTGCAGCTAACTCTTGTTTTAACACAACATATATCCTGTCCTATCCTTAAATTAACTGAAGTAGTTTTTGGTTCAGTTTTAGCATTCATTGCTCTTGGGTTCATGCCTCACATCAACTAAAGTAAATTTGATTAAGCAGAAATAAAGATCAGCTGTTCTAGATGGATTTTCATGACCTTTACATCTTTTAGCTAAGGTTGCAGTTTGCATACGGAACCGAAGGTTTAAAATTATCTTACTGTTTAAAGGTGTGTGAGAAGATAAGGACCATTTTCTAAGATTTTATACACCACAATGCATCAAAGAGTAAAAAAATACAGCAGAAAAGACGACAAAAACTGGATGTTTTTCAAAAATAAGAAAAAGACGAGATGTAAGCATGTCAGGAAATCTTAAGAGGCCAATAACATAATGGAAGAAGCTGTAAAAATCTAGGTCATGTACTGGTTGTATGTGACATATGACAACAGTCCCTGTTAAATTTGATATATCTGGAATAAGATGTACATTTGAAAAATAGAATCACTTCCTTCAAGACAAAACATTCAGGCCTTTAACCCCTGAACAATAATTCCATAAAGTATATTTGGTATCTCCGAAGAAACACCATACCCAATGTGAACTATTACATTTTTGTAAAAGAGTTGAAATTGTGAATCATTTCGACTATCCTTTTTGACCCCAAAACCTTCAGGTGTCTGCAGAAAAAATGAAAAGGTTCTTAAATGAGAGGTGTTGTGTATTTTCCAGGCCTAGTGCCATTTTATTCCACAATTAAGTAACTATCTTGCCTTCAGTTGTTATAAAAATGCTTTATGCATCAGAAACATCATTAAAGAATTGACTTTGCATCACTGTTATATCTGATGCCTTGAATTGGCCTCTGTCGAGAACTTCCTTCACTTTCTGACACTACCTGTTCATCACATCATGACAACAAGGCTTCTCCATGCTGCCCACCGTTCTTAGGAGCATTGTAGTTTGTATGATGAGCTCAGCAGATAATCTATCCACTAGATGTTTGCTATTTGCTGCTGCTAGTCTGGAGGAGCGATGCTCTGTGGGATGGAAGCTTAGCTGGGAACTGCAGCTTCAAGGTGTAGCTTTGGGTAAAAAGGCGGTGCATTGCATGAGAAGGCATATAGGTTCCTCAAATGACCACCATGATTTTCTTTTAAACTTACTTGAATGAGTTAAAGCAACACTGTATGTAAGTGTTTGATGAAAGGATAACCTTATAACATGACAGAAAGCTCATAAAAGTCAATTTTGCATAATATCCCCCCTTTAACTTCTCTGTGTTGCAGTGAGTCCAAGAATACCCCTGAATAAACAAAAATAATGCTTCAAAATGTTCACAGCGAAATCTGACAGGAAAATTGTGGGGTCTCGTCAGGAGGGTTGTGGACAAGAGATGTTGTCAAGACATGGAGGATTTGCAGAATTTTCACATTAGAGGACGATCACATATTAATCACTCTACCGGTGAAAATCTGTTATATTTATAAATTCCTACAAAAGAAAAGAGAGTGCTGAAACTGAAACAGCAAGTCCTTCAACAAGGAATTAGCTTAGGGAGTTCGTAACCAAGTAACTGTGTTTTTTTTTTTTCTGCACTTATTTCCTCTGCCTGTTTGACCACAATAATGAACACATCTGTTCATTAACATTAGCCTTAAAGTAAAGTTGCTGTTAATGAAGCAGCCCATAATCTAATTCTTAAAAGTTAAAATAAAAGCAGTTTGGACAATCATCTTAACACTGGACTACAGCAGATAAGGAGAGATTAAAAAATAAGTAACACTTTTTTTGGCGGGTTGTTTATAAGACTGTCACGACACCGTCATAAATATGACATAACACCTGTCATGAACATGAATAAGTCATGTTGTCATAAAGTGTCATTCGGTAAACTTTAAAAATTATGTAGCTTTATGTTATTAAAGCTAAAGTTTAATCAGTAATACTTTTATAACAAATTTATGTCAAATCAGGATTTCTTGGTTAATGTCAAGTGTCATAATGAAGAAATTTTGAATAATGTCAGCTTTGTAATAAAAGTGTCATGATTTACCAACTGACACTTTCTGATAACAGTCATAACTATTCATGAAGACTTACTCATGTTCATGACAAGTGTTACGTCATGTTTATGACGGTGTCATGACAGTCTTTTTCACAATCCATCAAATAAAGTGCTACCAAAAAATTTAGCTAGCACAGTCCATGGGTGTCTGAATGATTTTATAACTTGCATTACATCAAGGATTTCTGTGCACACCAGCCAATATTCAACCTCCTGAGGTCTGCATGAATCTATCACATCATATCAGAACTCTATCTCGAACAGCCCTTAAGGCTAAAGCTGGGTAATTGCTAATAACTAATGTTCCTTCAAACATTTAACATCTGAATAAAAATTTGATGTCTCATGTACATGCTATATCATTTTAATAACTGTGGGCTGCGTTATGGTTATCACTTGCAGATACAATTCTGTAAGTCTTCCTTCTAAAATGAATTTCTTTTTTACATTAATGCATGAAATTAAGCAATTACATATCCCATTCTTCAGTTCATGATAACTCATATTGTGTGTGGCTTTGGGACACACTTACTGTACAATGTCCTGAATCAGCTAGAGCACTTATTCTGAGAAAGCAGAGGATGTGGAAGCATTCAGTGTGTTCAGTCACAGAGTTCAGGCAGTTTAACTGCCCTTAAACGTACAAAAACGAGCTCCACAATTAGAAAACAATAAAAGCAGACTTTAATCTAAAATAGACCCATGCTTGGGCCTCTAGCTGCATAATTTGTAGGTACACATAAACTGGTGTAATTTGATTATGTAATTTAATCAGAATAGCCTTAATATCATAATCAGCTCAACACAAAACATGTGCATGAGAACATTGAGAGTGCCGCCACACCCTCTTTTTTCAGAGGATGTGAAAATAACACAAGAAGACAGACAAAGCAATTTCAGTTCACAGCTGCAGATTATTCAGTTTTATGTCTCTGCGGAAATCGAGTTAAAAAAAAAAAGCAAAGAACACAGGAAGTGTAATGATAACCTAACAGCAGTGTTTTTTTTCTGCTTAGGTAACTCATTATCTCGAGGACTTGGGCAGAATGGGTCATCAAAGCCATGTCTCAAGTAGGTTTCAAGGCAATACAGACTCCCATGGAGACATGAGGAAAACCTGAAGGCACAGCACATGCTTCAAAACTAAATGTCTATATGTGTTTGAATTTATATGTACAGACAGTGCTTTAAAAAAGAATGATCTCCTTACAGATTTCTTCTGTTTTGAGTTTTTCGGCACTATTAAATATTTCAAACCATCAAGTTAAATTTAACATTAACAAAGATAACCTTTGTAGAAACTGCAGGTCTCAAAGGATGATTTCATTTATTTGGGGTGAAAGCTATCCAAACCAACTTGTTTCTATGTGAAAAAGTATTTGTCCCTTAAACATACCAACTGTTTGAGAACTGCCATTAAGTGTTTCCTACAATTGGTGATGATTCTTTTACATTGCTGTGGAGAAATTTTGGAAAGAAAATCTAAAAAAAAAAAAGATACAAAATCCATTTCTTTCAAATTACGATTTTAATTTTAAAAGGAGATGAGATGAACTAAACCTTCATATGCCCTTTTGTGAAAAAGTGACAGCCATCTAGCTCCATTAAGTGGTTGTCCAGTCTTAGAGGCAATAATTATTAAGCATTTTCTATAACTGGCAATAAGTCTTTTAAATTGCTATGGAGGAAATTTGGTCCACTTTCAGTTGCAGAATTGTTTTAATTCAACCACATTGGTGGCTTTTTGAGCACGAAAGGTCTGCTTAAGAATATGCAACCTCATCTTAATTAAATTTATGGGCCAGACTTTGAGTAAGCATCTCCAAAATCTCCATTTATTTATTTAATTTTGTGCACCAGGCAATGTTAGACCTACTGGTCTAACCCAAGTGTCTAACCCTACTGGTCTAACCCAAGTGTGCTTCAGATAAATGTCACAAACTAATCAGAATTTGTGGTTTCATCAAATAAAGCAAGTTGTCCTGAAGCAGCAAGGTAGTTTCACACCTGTAGTTTGAATGCAGGTGTGATGTTCTTTATGCCTAACATGTCACACACCTCCCAAAAAGTTTTTATTTTTGTCTCGTCACTCCACTGAATATTTTCCAAAAAATCTTGGGAAATATAAAGATGATTTCTTTGGTAAATCTAAGACAAGACATTGTGTTTTTTTTCCCCCAGCAGTGATTTTCATCTCAGAAGTCTCCCTTGGATGCCATTTTGAAAAGTCTCTTTCATATTGTTGAATCATCAATACTGACCTTACATAATTGATGCAAGTGAGGCTTGCGGTGCATTCAATGTTGTTATGGGTTTTTTTTTTTTTTTTTTTGTTACTTGAGTGAGGTTATCTTTGATATACAAAAAATGTTCATGATCTGAAACATTTTAAATTCACAAAAACACAAAAGCAGAAGAAAACTGTAAGGGAGGTAAACAAATACATCTCAGAATTAATTTAGGTCATTTTTTTCCCAGTTTAGCAGCAGATGCATGTTTGCCTTCCAAGATTTTACTCTCACTGCTATGGCTTTATTTTAATTTAAGCGTTCTACGGAGTGTGAAAAATGATAAATAACAGCATTGCCAAGTGTGTATTACTAGGCTGCTAGCTCTTTATTAGTGAAACTCCCCAAGGTAAAGATTTCTCTTCCATTTGTGCTTTGAAATCCCCTACTGATCAATGATCATAAGCAACTCAGTGAGAAATCTGGGCAGTTTTGAAATAAAACCCTGAGAATGAAAAACAGCAAAAACCTAATGCAAGAATGTATTCCTACCAGAATACAATTATCTGTCTTGATTGTTTTGAAAGTGCTAACGCTACTTTTGGGATGTGAAACCTTTGCTCTTCATCACTGAATCGTCTGAAAACACCATTAAACCAAACCGAATAAATTCTATTAGCATTAGAAGCATTACCTTGGCGTAAAACTGCAGAGATGAAGATGTTCCAGTAGATCAGTCAGTGGTCAGGACAAGGGTTTGACGGACAAATATTGAGTGAGTAGTGAGAATAACATGAGAGGAAGCATAAAATGAACAGGCAAGTATATGTAAAAAAATAAAAAGAGGAGAGGAAATATTAGTGCAGCACAGTAAACTGAATGATCTCTGGGTGTTCAGGTGGCTGGGAGGGAAAAGCAAAACAATAGACCCCATACCTTGGCGGTTTAACATCAGGTGCGCCAGACCTTGAGGGAAAGAACAGAAAAAAGGATACGAAAACAGGAAGTTCATAAAGAGGTTCGGGAGAACAAAAGCATTGTCACAATGTTGGACTGCAGTTTGTGACAGACATCCTTGGGGGCAGGTACGGATGTCAAAGTTCAAACTAAAATATAAGGGGAAAATTAAACTCAAACAGACAAACATCTCAAGGGAAGAGAGGGGAGGCAAGGAGAGAAAAAAACATCTTGACCGGCGCAACCCTCACAGGTAGTTGCTCACACAGATGCTTTTTTCTAATGGAACACATATTGTATGTTTACTAGATGCAGACGTTTGGGATGTGTTACTATACATAGAGGCTGCCGTGTATTGAAAACACCTCGTATAAATAAACCGCACTTGGTAAGGTTAATTCACTGATTTTTATTATGTTTTGCAGATGCACAGTTTATTTTTGAAGTTCTTTGCAAATATATTCATACCTTGTCAACTTTTTAACCTTCTGGCATATTAAATAAATATCAATTTGTGTCATTTATGAAAATTTTAGATGGCAGTTCAACACAGAGTAAAACTTTATGGTGTGTTTAAAAACCTAAACGGTGTGGTGTGTAGTTGTATTGATTTCTCCATGTCCACTGAGGTTCATGTAAACATTGGTGAACTTCAATTTTTAAGTCTTGCCAAAGAGTCCCAGTTGGATTTAGGTCTGAATTTAGATTAGACTCCATCAACCAACTTTGCTTAAATCTGAGTCTTCCCAATGTAGCCCTTGTTATATGTTTAGGCACGAGGAAATGTTGAAAACATTATCTTGCCTTGTATTTAATTCTATCCATCTTTTCATCAGCTCATACCAGCTGTCCTGTCATTCTTATAATAAAGTATTCCCACAGCATAATGTTATCACCACTATGTCCAACCCTGCTAAAGGTTTGTTCTGGGTTACATGCAGTGCTAGTCTTCTGTCACACTTTGCATTCTAGTAGTTCTAATCAGAGCTCCTTCGATCACCTTGTAAAGTAGTTTCATAACCTAACTTTCCTTTAAACTCCTCTTTAATTTAATCCCTGATCTGTTGTGTTTTCTACTTCATGATGATGTCTGATCACCTTTGTTCACTTAAAAACCTCAGAAGCCTTCACTGAACAGCTGGACTTAAAATGCAACCCAAATTTTAAGCGTTTTCATTTGTTCCAAAAATGAAACCTTCATCTTCTTCCTTCTATTTCAAAATTACATGATCTTGTGTGTTGAGCTGTCAAATAAAATCTCAATGAAATGTATTACAGTTGGTTGTTGTAAACTGATAAAAATGCGCAAAAGTTCAAGGATATTAATATTTTTACAAGGCTCTGTAAATACAGACTTTGATTTAGCACAGCTCTATAAAAGGGAAGGAGCGACACGATTCATCCCAATGGAAAGTAAATTCAAAGTAACGAGGCACCTTACTGCAGGTGACAATGGATAAAATCATTGGAGCTTTGCAAAATGTAGACTATGTACAGCAAAATAGTGAAAATTACATTCCTGTACTCCTCTGTTCTGTCTCTTTACCTCTTTTGTAATGCACATACACATGTGAAACACAGAAATATCTCAATAGGTCAGCTGAAAATTGCACCGCATACGTCATCTGCTCCTTCTGCTACACTTGTGCACATGAGGCCACTGTGCCAATAAACACAACAGCTCTGCGCAGTAAGTCATTTATATTACTCATTAATACTTACATTACCACTATTGTCCCATTTTAGTCATTAGTTAAAACTTTCAGAAGGGCCAGTTTGCAGAAATCTACTCACATGTACAGCTGAACAAGGCTATTAATGCTGCAGCTCTGAGTGTGGAATGAACATAATTACCCCTGGGAGGGTCCTTGCTTGCCAACACGTAGGCTTTTGATAGAGTGTGCCATCGCAAAGCCAGTGACTGAGCCTCTGCTCACTCACAGGATTCAGCCAAAGCCCAGTCTGCATAGCAGACAAAGAGCTGCTGTGTGCACCCACACTGCGGCTGTGCAATCTACATGACAGGCCAATCTATGCATCAACCCAGTCATCAGAAAGGGAGAAAGAAAAAAAGTTGGTTTTTAGTCGGCTGCAAATCTCTGATATGTACAATCATCTTCCAGAAAATAAACAATATCCGAATACATGACAGAATAAAGAGGGTGTGACAGAAGGGTTTCAGACTCTGGTGTTCAACGGTAGAATCACACCGAGTCAAACTAAATTGTACTGCTATGTATTTTATTGCTGCTTGGATGGCCTGCAGGTTGTTATTGTTTTTTTTACTTTGCCTTTATTCTTATGCATATTGTACTTGCTTTTGACAAACCTATGAGTGATTCACTTTTTCTTTAGATGGCTGGGTTGCGTATGTACAGTACAAGACTCTCTCTTTCACTCTCTCTAAATGCGACTGGATTAAGATCCAGTTGGTCTCCTCCTCCTGCTTTTCTGCTACAAAGCTGAAGAAAGGTCTTTTGACCAAAACATTTAGCCTCCTCACACCACCAGTTTTAATAGTGCACCGGGCAATGAAAATCCGCATCTTTCTGAAACGCTGGCAGAAAGAAACAGGTCAAGGTGGTTGCCTCGTAAACACACCAGTCAGTGAATTAAGTCTCTGACGATATTTCAAAACACTCGTGTGGATTAGGAGAGGTGTCGTTCCTGCCCTTTAATAGAGGCGGCCAACTATTGAATGTGTGCTTCCTACTTTGCTGCGCCTTCCACCCAAATCTCAGTGAGTGGAAATGCAGAGATAACTGGCTCAGACCTGTAGAGTCCCAGTAGAGAAGAAAGACTGTGGAAATAAGCTGCCCGTCCTACCCATAATCTACCAGCTTTCTATTTTTAAATAAGAACCAAACCAAACCGCTGAACAAAACTACTTTGCATCACTACTGAGAATCCTTCTGACTTGGCCTTTATAAACATCAAATCATTTATTTTTACTGTCAGACAATGTAAAATAACCATTGTCAATTTCTAATTGAACTAGGAAGATGTAAATTGGATGATTTTTGTTCT
The DNA here is from genome assembly GCA_010277075.1 of Poeciliopsis retropinna. Classification (NCBI taxonomy): domain Eukaryota; kingdom Metazoa; phylum Chordata; class Actinopteri; order Cyprinodontiformes; family Poeciliidae; genus Poeciliopsis; species Poeciliopsis retropinna. Next base: position 7,497,476 of record VMRM01000024.1, on the reverse strand, counting down.
GAGGAAGTTTCAGGAAATAATTGGTTTGGTTTGTTCATATTCACATTCTGTGAATAAACATTAGAGATGCACTGAGAAATCTGATGGCAACTGGAACAGAATGATTTCCAATATGACCAACTGCTTTGAAATACAAAAAATTAAAAAATTCATAAATAAACAAATGCACTAAATCTTAGTGCTACAAGGTTGCAAACAGCACAAGACTCTTCAGTGTGGAAGCTGTAACAGATGGAAGATTATTCTCATTTTAGGGATGACTGAGCAGCAAAAAGAAGCAACATAAAAGGGAACTATCCATCTTACTTCTAGATCAAGTGATAAAGCAGGAATTCTGTTGCTGATTTAGAGTCCAATTAACAAATTTTACAGTTTTTTTATCTGCTCTTTAATTGGTGAGGGGTCAGTAGTTTCATATTCAACTATTTTAATGATCTATTGCAGGTTAAGAATACAGTCAACATGGGAAAGAATGGAAAGCTGTATACTATCAGATATAAAAAACACACAGAACTCCAAAAGTACAACAAACAGATTAGTGCCATCTCTCAATGATCATGTATTTTTATATTCTAATATAACATAAAGGCAGAAAAAGATGAGTTTCAATAGCCAACTGAAACCTACTAATAGCATAATCTGTAAAAGGCCTTTACTCACTCATTTATTATTTCTCCTGATGTTTTTTCCAGCTTCATACCCCTTTACTTTTGTCAGAGTTATTTATTACAATGATTAGTCTTTTGATTATGCTGGACCCAGGGAGCTAGAACTTTCCTTTCAGAAATCATCTGTTAAATTTCACAAAAAAATAAATAAATTTCACATAAATTGCTAAAAATGCTGGTAGATTTTGTAATTCTCAAAATTAATCTATAGTTCAACTTTATTTGAGTACTCCAAGCAAAGGCTTGTTGCTTACAGTGTTTAGTTTACAATTAAGACAGTTTAAAACGCCAATTCCAATTGGAAATCATCCACAAATCTCTAATCGGTGCATCTCTAATTCACATCCATGTGCTTTGTATGCATGATGTATATGAATAAAAAATCCTACCCAAAAACTTCTCTCTGCTTTGCTCCAATAGTCAAGTCCCAATTATAGACAAAGCAGCCAATTTCATTACTAAACAGGACTTGGTGAACCAGTACTTGGTTAGTACTGGTTCTTTTTTCCACAGCCAGAGGCACCAACCTTGTCACTGGAGAAGCCATCTTAGCACAAAACCTTTACTGAGTGGAAGGAAGGAATTGTTTTCATCAGGAGCTAAAGGTAAAGCTAATGAAAACTAATAATCAAAACATTAAGAGCATCATGCTGAGTTACACTTTAGCTTCTAATCTAATTTGCTTAAGATGAATCTTTCACACTGATTAGATATATAACATGTGGTTAGCAATGGAATAAACTTATTTTGATTATAATGTTTTGTGTAGCTGTGAAAATCATTTCTAAATCAAACATTTTATGCATTTTAAAATTATGGTTATTTTAATGAACCCTTGCCTAACCTGTAAATACACTTTAGAGAGCAGCTGGTTATGACTACGTAAAGTATTCACAAACAGACTGTTGTTTTCACATTAATAAATTAAGTTGATGATATTAACAAATGTTTGGATGGAAAATGAGTTAAATAATGTGAAAGCTATAAATTGTCTCGATGCAATGTGATCTGTGCAGAAATTTAGAACAGAGGGAGGATCAAACATTTACTGGAAGAGAGATTTCAATTAAAGTAATGTCGACGCACCAAGCTGGCTCTCTGGCTGTGAAAAATGGAACCAGTTAAGAACTGGCTCTACTTCTACTTCAGCTGGTTTGGTAAAGAAAAGCCAGGTTTCCTTGGAGCAAGAAAGCTTTTCACCATTGCTCAATAATGTGAAATAACAGCAAAAAGCAAAGGGTATTCCTTGAAACATATTTTCTCCTGTTTTCTTTTTTTTTTCCACAGATTTTGTCTACTGCCCATCATGATTTTCTGTTCACCTTCATCCAACATAGCAGAAACATTTTTTTTTTTTTTACTTTTGAAACTATGTGCTTGAGGAGAAAATACTTTTTGGCATGACTACGTGAAGTGAAAATAATTTATTTGTCCTTTTTATTGCAACATTACCCTTTTAAGATGTCCTATCTAGAGCATAAAAACAATTATCTAAACGTTTCAACAGAAAATAAAGTGAAAACAGTTGGAGATGTTGAAAGGCATCATTATTGTGGCTTTAATTAGCAGACATCTGAGAAGAAAGAGGCAGCACAGACGGATTAGGATTTACCAATTTTTTCTTTTTTTGCCCCACAAAAAAGTACAGTGTTTAGGGGCTAATAGTAATGACGGATTAGACCAAAGTCACTGCTGCTCCAAAATGCAAGCCTACATGTTCTTTGTCCTTCACAAACTTTAACACTTATTTTGTCCAAGCTCAAACTACACCATATATATATATATATATATATATATATATATATATATATATATATATATATATATATATATATATGGAGTGATTTCTCTTTCTATTTGACTCTTGTGGTGGCTTTCCTTATCTCTTGTTCACAGATCTCGCAGCACGTCAGAGGCTGCTGCACTGTTTCGCCAGATGAGCAGGCTCCGGCGCGGCCTTTGTGGGGACAGATCAATGCGAGCCCGCGTGCCGCATAATGCAGACGGACAACTCAGAGGACTCACCTGCTAATCCGAAAGGTTTTCACCATCTTAGAGCAGCTCCTCAGACAAATAAAGACTACTCCTGTGCCACTTAAAAACACACAGCAAAGACCAAATATAGCATTTGGGTTACCATCTTTGTCATCTCTGTTGGGAGTAGGAGATTTAGGTAATGCATAGATCGGTCTATTTCAGCTGATGCAAGGGCAACAGAGAAGACTGGCTCCTTCTCACAGACTGGTGTGAAGGACAGAAAAGAGGCATCTGGTGAATGTGTTTTTTTCCCCACTCTTGTCAGTATTGTTTTCATGCGTTCTGCAATGGGGAATTGTTTCCGTGTCAAGCTTTAATCCAATAAACATTTCGATGTGCTCTTTTTTTGCGCATGTCATTTGATATTCCTTGCAATTTAGCTGTAAGCAGAGTCCTGACATCTTTGCTCACATTAGCAATGATTAATAGTTGTTTTTGCAATTTGTGCTGAGATGAAACCCATTAAATGTTGCTTAAAAATAAAAATCACATGTATCTGTGACTAAGTCTTCAAAGCAGCAGAGAATCTACACTCAGGCTACCATATCTACACATTCTGTCCTCATGCTCTTTGCTCTTTGAGCTCCACACACCTACAACATTTTCACATCTTGTCAAATTACAACCACATGCTTCTGTGCTTATTGATGAAATTTGATAGGCCAACACAAAGCACCGCATACAGGTAAAGTTGAAAGAAAACCATACTTTTGGTTTTCTTAAATTTCTCATGAAAATCTAAAAAGAATTAACTTTGTCTCAGTATCCTTGCATAAAGACCAGGGAACTTTAAGAGCTGAATTTGTGTTTGTGAGGCTATGATTGCATGCAGTGACATACAGTGATAGCTCTATAATTGCTTACTCGACTGCAGAAAATTTTAATGGCTTCTTTTAACCATTATTGTAACAAATAACACAACATACTGTAAACTATTTTTTACTTAATACTGCCCATTCCTAAGATTTCTGCTACTCTACACACAGTTTGACTCAATGTACCAGATTAATTTTGAAGGTGCTTGGCAGTGCTGGCTTTTATTTAGGGTTACCAAAGTAAAATTACCAAAGTAACCCTAAATAAAATAAAATCAAGGCCAGAGTTTTTTGGTTTTAGTTTGTGAAACAATGTAGAAAACCATGCAGAGTTTCTTTTCTGTTTTAGAAAAATGTCTTCCTTTATATTTGTAATGTGACAAAATGGGAAAACATTAAAAAAGTATGAATTTTTTTTTATCTATTTTGCTGTCATATGGCAAGTGTGTGCCAGAGGTAGGACTTCAGAAAACAGGTGTGTGTATGGGTTTGGCATCTTGTGTAAGTTACAGTGATTTATAACGTGCACCAGAGCAGCACACCTCATACTGGTCTCCTGAGTCCGTTGGCTGCCCTTTCACCAGAACCGTGAGTCCTTACTGGGGGGAGATGGATGTATCTCTCCAATGTTGACTAAACAAATCTCCCAACTCGCGCTCAATCTTCATTTCAGCTCGGTATGGGCACCTCATTAGAAATCAAAATGTAGTCAGTAGAAGTAGCGCAAGTTTTTTTTTTCCCCCTTCATGAAAAGAAAACCATTTTTCTAAATCTTATTACACACAAGTTGATTGCTAAGGTTTCAGTGATCAGTCATGTTGAGTTAAGTAATTTTGAGTTTAATACTGCACACATACTGACCTCAGCACTTAATGGCACACTATACAAAGTAAACCTTATAACAGTAATTAAGATGTGAAAAACATGCCCTGCAGAGGCAGGAAAAAGAAGGATTCATAAATAATTGAATGGCAACTCTGCACTGTCATTTGCTCCTTTATGGAGTTTGTGAATGTTGTCCATATTGTGTAACACCCACGCACTCTGCAGACCTTTAGTCACCTTGAGCGCGCTGATTATGTACACAATGAGCGTTCAGCCCTTTTCCCTTTTTGTGACCCTGTGACCGGCAATAGTATGTCTCAGCTCAGCTTAATTTGTTGGATGTTGGAACTGCAGTCCAAACTGAAAATAACAACCTTATAATAACCAAACACTCTCTCACACAGTCATGCTAAGGTGATATCCTTTGCAAATAAGAACATCACCATAAAACAGGCCACGTTCTCCGTTTGCGCTCATTATCGGATGCATTTCCTTACCTTCGACTTCTCTCTGGACAGCTGCAGGGGAACAAAGAACAGAAAACTGACGTTTACAATGTTGATAGCAGAATAATACATGAAATATGCATACCAAACCATGGATACACCATGCTATGTTATATATTTTCTTGCTGTTGCTCTGAATAAGAAAATACATGCTGGCTAAAACAATTCAGCCTTGCATGGTGGGGTGTGATTTTCTGCCCATTATATTCATAGCAGTAAAATGAATGCCCTTTAATGGAGGCATTGCATCACATCTGTGGCACATAAATGAATTTCAGACAATCACTGTTAAATTAAAAGGACTGCAGTTTGGGATCTTTAGTATTTTAGACTATAAAGAAACCCTGCGGTTGGACTGCATGGTTTCCAAGTCAGTCATATTTTTAATGACTAACATTCATAAAACAGCAAACCTTAAGTGTAGACTGGAAAGTATATTCTACATTTACACGTTCCGCTCCGAGCTGCAGGAGATTAAGAGCTCACTTTATAATGCTAAATTCTTTGCTCAGCGTTTTCCAGAAGAAGAAAACGACATCCATTTTGGGAGGCCCGTTAGATGTCTGAGCATTAAAAAAAAAAAAAAAGATGCGAACACCGATCACATTAGACGGCTTAAATCCTCTGTCTTGTGAAGATAACTGCTTCACCGAGCAGCCTGTGAGCACTGCTGGAGCATACTTTGTCTTGGATTGCTGTTAAGTGGGCTTTATTGATTATCCCCAGGAGCTCAATGAGAGTTTGAACTATATGTTTAGAAGGGGATATTAATAACATATTGGTACCATTTGTGGGCCAAACAAATGCAGCTGATGGTAGCATCTGCCATTTAGTGCAAAAGAATTAAAAAGACGGCTCCACTAGGAAGTCTGCATGCACCCATCATGGGCGTGTTTGTCATGATAACATAAGAAACCACACTGTTTTTTTCCAGGGTGGAGTGAATACTAAACATACATCTTTGATGATTTTTAATTGAGGAGTTTCTCTAATCCACACAATCAAAATATTATATACATCTCTGCTAAAATTTGGCTTGTGCCCTCTTTGGAGCCATCAACAGGTTTAAAGTACAATTCGGTTTGAATATTTTACAATTCTCTGAGGAAGAAAAGGTAGAAATTGTTAATATGGTTTTATTTACAAGCACAAAGCCATCTGTGTCCATCTTAAGCTTTGGAACAGTTGCATCAGCTGCCAACCACAGTAGATCCAGTGTCATAGGACCACTGAACAGCCATTCAGTGACAGCATCCCTGAATGGCAATGTCTTATTGCTACGGTCTTTACTCAGTTGTACTTTTTCAGTTAATCTGTTTTATAAAATATATCGATGATTGTCTGTTTTAACATATTGTAGTTTTGTCTATATAAAGCAGGAGCTCTTGAAAAGGAGACAATGGCTCTCCACAAGATTTACCTGTATAAATAAAGGTGAACTCAAAAAGAAGATTACATAGAAAACCAAACAATGGTGGCAGCATTACTGTATCAAACTATTTTTACTGATAGTTCTGGACAGATGAGGTGAAAGGTCAAGCTTTCCTCATCTCGGGAATTGCCTGAGATAAGGCATCTAACACAAACATTTGTAAAAACTGGTTTGGTCTGGAAAAGTCTTCCCAAAGCTCTAACTTCAAACCTGTTGAAAACATTTCTGAAACATGCTTCAGAGCTGATTCCATAACAGAAATTAAACCAATTTCAAAGAGCTGTAGCAGTCAGAATTATATTGCTACTTAATTCCTTTTTGTAAATTTTCCTTAAAAAATGAACCCTAAGCAAACATTGTGGGTGAATGTAAATATTTGAAGAAAACTATAAATACTCAAATATACTTTGTTAAAGTTGTTTGTATAATTACTCCACCCTTGAAAAAAAGACCTCAGACTAAAAGTCCAAAATATAATGATAAGGATAACACAGTGAATCAGTCAGCAAAACTAAAGACAAAAACAAGAAACATTCTGAAATACAGCATGTCAATATGATTTATGAGTCGCCCATTATGAAATCAGTGTGTTTTGTCTTTAGGCTGTAACAGATCAAGTGCATCTGTATAATAGAACTGAAGATTAAAATTTATTTTCCTGGAGCAGATGTACCGTTTGAACATTTGGTAATTTTCAGCAGCTGTTGGCAAACTTATGAGAGACTCAAATTAATAATTGGATGAGCCTCAAATTAATAGATTTGCTATGAATTTTAAAACAGCGTCTGGTTTTGCTTACAGAATGAAACTCCATCTAGCCTGAAAATCTTTTCACACATCTTGCAGAAAAAAGAAAGAAGATTGGAGTTTACACACCTTCTTGGCAGTACCTTCCCCTAAAGCTGGTATTGATACATTCACAGAGGACCTCTCCTTGGCTGACAGAGCACAGGCCTTGGTTGCTGCAGGGCGAGTATGTATCACATATGTACTCCAAATCATTGTGCACGGCTTGACCATCCAGCAGCACAGGCAGAGCATCTCCCACTTTTAAATTGGTTAGAAAGCCCTGGAACGGGGGCTCGTACTTGACAGTGCTCGACGTCAGAGCGGACAGACGCACATCGGGTGAGATCCCACCGACGTACAAGTCGCTGGCCACAACCATCTCTTTCCTCTTGGACTTCACCTCGGCCACCTTCTCCTCATTGTCCAGCATTAATCGGGTCTCCCTGTAATTGCGGGTGAGGAGGACTCTGTGCCAACGCTGGTCACTGACATACGTCTCCGTGTGGAGGGAGGCCGGTTCTGCGCAGTGGATGGTGAATCGCATCTGAAGCCTCCCCTCTGCGATCAGGAGCTCCAAGAAGTCGCAGTTCCCGCCGTCATCCAGGTAGAGGACCAGGGCTTTGGTGATGTTGGTCTTCAGAATAAAGCTCAGCTCGCCTGTCGTCTTAGCGTTCCACTGAGCATAGCGAGTCCACTGACCAGGTACCCCTTCGTATTCCAAGGCTACTCCTGTTAACACTAAACACGCTAAAAACAAAAACCAGGAAACCTTGTGTTTACAGCTGCCCATGATGGTTTCTCTCTGCTTCCTATTGTTGGCGTCTGTGTGTTCTCCAATTTAATCAGGGAATGTTATCTAATGTCTATAATATTTTAGAAGTCACCATAAAATTGGCGAAAGAAAAAAACACTTAAAATCTTATGTGTAGCACAGTTTGTTCAGGACTGACTGCCTATCCTGATCTGTTTTTGCCATCTCTTGACAATCGAAGCGCATCTACTTTTCATCTGAGGAAGAGAACAAACAATGCGAGCGATCCACAGTACTGTGTGCTTCCTCGTCTTCGCCATCCAGTGACTTGGCCTCCATCCAGCACTGCTCCTGTCAGTTCTCCATTGGGTTAGCTAGGCATGCAGCCTAGGTACAGCCTCCACTCTGCTCAGCATCCCAATATCCTAAAACATGAAAGAAGAATGTGTAATGAATAGCTGGAAGCATTATGAGCCTCTGATTGCACAAAAAAGGTAAATAATCTGCATTCATTACTAATACCGTGGCAAATGAATTACAAAAATCTAACAAATTATTAAGGAGGGAGATATGGAGATCGGGGTAATGTATTCAGAAATCAGCATTTAGAAGCTTTTAAGTGCAACTTTTAAAAACAAAGATTTTGACTAGTGGAAAGATGTTTTCCACTAGTAATGGGTTCTTTAAAATCTGGCGACTTCCATATTCCTTCACAATCAAGCAAACGGAGAAAGCAGCTAAAGTCAACTAATTTCTAAAATGTTAGTGGGATGTTTGAAAATTACCCACAAAAATATGTTGGCACAAGATAAAGGCTGACTAACTTGAAAAAAATCAAGCCCCTAACAGGTTCTTCCTGGCACTCAAAAAAAGAAGGTACAAACGAGCAAAACAAGTCGGCCTGTAAATAAACAAGAAAAGTACAAATAAATGTTTATTTTTTGTCGACAAGAAAAGGATTACTATGTCGCTATCACATATTTTACTTAGCAACATTCATGTAGAATAACGTCGCACTGAAGTAACCCCCGAGGCTACTTTAATACCAGACTAAATCAATAACCAATATTATCCCAATTTCACAAGTTTTCCTAATATTGTACAGTCCTACAATACAAAACAGTACATAAGTTTGATCCACTTATTGTTTATCTTTGCCCTGGTGCCATGGGGAGCTCACCTGCACCTGTGTGACTTGGTAATCACACAACGTGAAGCCTTGTGTGTATGAAATGACGGGTTATACCTTCATCACACTCACAATGACCAGGCAGTACTTCAATGACCTAATTTACTTTCCCAGTTTTGGCACAAGAGATATTAGCTTCAACAAAAAGGATATCAGTGAAGTGCCAAAATAAGGTGAGATCACACCACAGTCCCATCTCATGCAAAAGGGATATGGTATCAAAAAATTACAATTTTTAAAAATGTACCATGTGCAGGCTCATGTACTTTAGATTCAAATATGCTTTCAAGGTCGCTGGCAAATCGAGTGAAACTTTAAGTTATTTAGTCTGTAGTTCTGTGTTGTAACGCTGACATGACATAGTAGTGTTAGAATAGAAGGATGGGAATGATAAAATGGGAGCTAACTTAGTACAACAATGCTACAACTAATAAAATAAGTAAAACTGTAGTTTCAGATTCTATGTGAATGATTCCTTCTGTCTACTCTTCCCAGAATATTTATGTTTTAGCAAGAGGATAAAAAAAAAAAACAGTAAGTATGGAGTGTACAGAATACAAAGCTTTGTAGAGCTCATTTCCCAAAGCTGCCTTAAATCTATTATAATAAGATAAAAGAACAAACCCCTTGTATGATCCAATTAAGTGATTAAACACAAAATCAACAGCCACAATCAATTACAGTCTTCACAAAAGAATCTAACAGTTGACTCCTCCAGAATACATTAGCTCACACAGACCCATTTAAATTAGAGTATAATTTATTTAGGGCATTTAATTCCTTTTAAACATTCAAGGATATTTGCAGCTACCGGGGTTTCTTCTTATCAATCAGTGCAAACTGATGCCATAATTGGCTTCCTGGAGGAAAAAAAAAAAAAAAAATTTAAATGAATAAAAGAAGTGCAACAGAGATTTCTTGGCAAGATCAATCCAAATTTCTTACCAAAGTATCAGATTGATGTAGACTGAAAAAACTTACTGACAGACAGGTTTATCAAGGGAACAGCTGCATCGAGGAAGGTCATAAAAGCTGACACTTTCCTTGCAGAATGAATTGCTATTTGTCAGGGTCACGCACGGTGTGGGAAATACTATTTCTGATACAGCCGGGGTTTGTATTGATTTTGAAAAACAACACATTGGTCGTTTTGTACACCCTGAAATAAGGAGGGCTGCAGCACCTTTCAGGTTTAAAACATCGTTGCATGTCGATCCTTCTCCAGCCTGTACTCATTAAAATGAGCTAGTGGAATAAAAATTCAAACATAAAGGCAGGACAAAAACATTTTCTTCACAGCAAGATGTTTTATGATTTCACATGTCACATTTTCTGTGGGATTTTTACAGTAATAATCTTTTTTACAGCCAGCTCTATCAACATGGAGACACAGCTAAGCTAATAGAGACAGTGATTCCCCACAAGAGCTATGAGAGGCAACTTGGTCAATGTTAATTGTCTACAAATGTAAAAAAAAGATAAATTACTATACTGTGACAACATAACAGCAATGCTTGTAAAATGGCCCTGAGCCTTCTGTACATCTAATGGCTTTTCTCACTGGATAACATACACTTTTTTCATTAAAAGCAGCAGGCCAATTACAGATCATGAGCACAATGGGCTTTAGCATTTATCGGGGGTTGTAAATTAATGTCATTAAATTGGAGACCGGTGCCCAAAACAATAACAGCCAAATGTCCATCGCTATCGTCTGCCAACCGAAAAGCCCTGAAAACATGAATTTAATCCATTCAGCCTGCTGGTTTTTCTTCTTAAATTGCATAAAAGACAAATAAAAACAGAACATCTACAAAATAAAATATGCCTGGTAACACTTTACAATGGAAAACTTTATTCACATGGAGGCTCTCAAAATTACACACACCCTTTGTGAAAAGTTTGTGCATGTTTCGTTGCTTCAAAGGTTTTCGCCCATAAAATGGGACGTTTATCCTGTAAAATTCAACAGAAAACCAAATAAACCCTTTGAAAGTGGGGAAAAAAACTATAAAAATTAATCACATAAATTTGCACATTTTGATGCCACATCTTAACTCAGTGATCTTAGCCCACTCTTCCTTGCAAAATATCTCAGTTTGTATTAATTTCATCTATACATCACCTTTCTAGCATTTTTGTCATAAGGGAGACTTAAGCAACTCCAGGATAATTTCTTTGGGTGGCAATAATTCTGCCTGAAAACCACATTTCTCAGCTAAGGAACCTTAAAGCTGGTTATCACCTACAGAACGTAACCAGTGCATGCTGGAAATGCCTGTAGCTACCGCACTGTTGCTAAAACAATGGTTGCCAGGGAAATTGCCACAGGAGATTATCTTTAAAACAATCTTAGATAAATCTCCAGTTTCTGTAATGTCATTGACAACCCAATTTGTCCAATTATTTAATGAGTCTTTATAGAGCCGTGGTATATAAATGCCATGCATCTTCTCCAGGCTAACATCTCATTGAGATCCGTCAGATCATCTGCACCCAGTACTAACTGTATAGTTTCTCTGATTTTACTCTTTATAGCTATAAAGAGTAACTATAATACCTATGTCGTACTGAATCAAATGAACTCAGTACCTCATTAGTTATTCTATGAACTACTGACAACATTTCTCCAAAATCCCAACCAAAAATGTAGCATTTATTTGCAGAAAATAAGAAATGGTCAAATTAATAAAAAAGATGAAGTGCTTTCAGACCTCAAATAGTGCAAAGAAAACAACTTCACATTCATTTGGAAACAACAATACGAATGTTTTAACTCTGGAAGAGTTCAGAAATCAATATTTGGTGGAGTAACCAGGAGGTTTTAAATGAGGTTCAATGCAGCGGACTCTTCATTTTTTCCAGAGCTGTATATAGTTCAAATTAAGGACAGTGGTGATTTTTATCCATTGTAAGAAACTAATAACACAATAAGAGAACAGGGCTGTGTACCATCATGTATTATTAAACTCTGGCATGTCCATTGAACTGCACTGTACACCCATTAACTAAAACATTTATATAACAAACATTAAGAGTAACATTAAATGCATTCCATGGTAAATACTGATTGTGCATTGTTCATATTTTAAAGCCTGCATAAAAAAAAACTAAGCAGCTCACAGAAAGCATTGTCCCATTACATGTGTTTGGCTAGTCAAAATTAATAATTTACAAAATAGACTTTATTTATATATTTTATGGAAAATTAAGAATCATATTTTTTTTTATTTTCACAAATACTAAATACAATTTAGGTTTCATAAAGCAAGACTGTGGTTATAGGATTCTAACATAAGTAAGGTTTATTTAAAAGTTTTACAAGTTTAAAAAGTTCTAATAAACAATACATTAAACAAATTTTAAAAATGTGATTCAGGAAGCATCAAAGTGACAGAGTTAACTGAATGCATGTCTATATAAAAGCACCTTCAGATGCTATTTAAAAGAGTCAATAGTGTCTTTGCACCAATAGGTAGAGGAAATGCTTTCCAAAGTCTCAGTGCAACTGATTCAAAAAATCAATACTGAAGAGTTGAACACAGAGTGCATGAAACCATCAGCAACCTTTGGCTGGTAAACATAAGACCGCCAAGAGGAAGAATAAGTTTCTGGTAGGTTTGAGATGTATTGAGGAGCTTTTCACCTAAATGTTTGTACAGGAATATTAAACCTTAAAATTGCCAGGCAACAAGTAGAGTAAAGTCAAAACAGGAGGTAAGTGGCTTATTTATTTGTGCAAGTTAAAACTTTTGCTGCTGCTTTTTTTGAACCTCAATAAATTAAAATCAATTTCTTAAAAAGATTAAAAAAGAATTATAGTAATCCAATAAAACCAAAAGCAAGGCTAATGGTTTACAGGTCAATTTTTGACAACAGCTGCCTTAGTAGGTTTATTGCTTAACTGGGAAAAGCAATCTTGAATTGTAATTAGTGTAAAAAACGAAATGAGTGCAAGACTGACTTCTTTCGACACCCTTTTCAATGCTTTTGTTAAATATTAAATTAACTAATATTTCATCAAAGTATTTAACATTTTGGACTGCAGTCTGATGAACAAAAAAAAACTTTCCTGAAGCTAAAAAAAGAATATTTTTAGCTCCCTTTCTCTTTTACACACTATGCAAAACTCATGCATATGCAAGACAGATGAAAAAAGTAAAAAGCATAATAGACCATCTGGACAAAAGATAAATCAATACTTTACTTTAGTAATATTAGCCTGTCTTTAAACTTAAAGCGTTTTCTATTTTAATTCCTGTTTGGAACTAAATATTAATGTGGAGCCTTGAATAGGGTTGAATCTATTTTTGTGTTATCTGTACTGTTTTTAAAAAGTAAAACGTATCTATCTACAGTAACAAATGCAATTTAAGTAATGGTAACAAAAAGCTATCTATTTATTGCAATGACCTTGGAGATTTTATGTTCAGCTTTATTTTAGTACATCCTGAATTGTTGCCTTTGATGTGTTTTCTACATAATAGCATACATACTTTATGCTATTAAATATATCTATAATATATATATATATATATATATATATATATATATATATATTATATATATATATATGAGACATTCATGATGATGATAATAGTTATGACACATCTCAAGAATGCGATATCATAGATACTGCTGTCCGACAACAACCATTAATCTCAGGCTGTTGCTACTGGCCATATAAATGTAGCCGTATGATACATCAAAATCTCAAGGAAGCTAAAAATTTCTACCAATTAAACATAATGTTACCAATCGAAATATTCACTTAAATAGATCCAACCACAATCTTTAAGAGTATTGTGTTGCACAGGAGATTAAGAATGGATGAGCTGCTGCTGAAGCTCAGAGGTAACCAGAGGAAAGGCCTAGGGGTCAGCAATTACTGATTATACGTGTTGGTTCCCCACAGAGTGAGTGTTGCAGGGAATAGGACCGAACCATTTTTCTTGATTCTACAAGCTGACATCAAACAACAGGAATAGTGGCGCGAGGCTCGCCATGTTCCTGATCCTCAGCAGCGTGTCAGTAAACACAGTGGTGATCTTAAAGACTCCCTGTGTGGAATCAACTTAGCAAACGGGTTAAAGAGCAGAGCAGGAAGTGGACTGTGAAGTGGCTAAAAAAAAAAAACTAAAAAAAAAAAACAGCTCAGAGATGCAGAAATGTATCCGAGAGATCTTAGAGCGGTACAAAACACATATTTTTTCTTTGCAATAGTTTGTGTGACACAGCAGATATCATAACATGTATGTAATGCTGCGGCACTGTTTAAAATTAATTAGTGAGTTTGACTTAATCATATATGGCGTCTGCGCCTGCTTGTCACGGAGGCATCTTCAAACACTGCGATGTAGACAGTGTTTGTTTTGTTGCAGACACAGCTCAAGGTCTTCTTGTCTTACAGCTTGCCTTTCTTGCACGGATTGGTTTCTATTTAATGCTTAAATAAACTGCACATGCTCTGAAGCTATTCTTTTAAACCAACGTTTATCCAAGCACATTAGGCTTCCAATAGGAAGAAGAATTTAGCATTTGAACCCAATCTTCCTTGTGGCTATTTTTTCTCCAGCTGTTTAGCTTTGCTGCTTTCATCCATCATTTTTTTTCTATTAGAGGACCAGAGGGGGCTAAATATCCAGTCATTCTCTAAATGGGGCCTGTGAGAGTGTGAATGCATTTCCAATAGGCCCCTATAGGAGCAAATGAGAGAAAAACTGCACCCAATATGCATGCCAAATCTTCAAAAGGTATGGGCGTGTCATGGCTTTGTGCACAGAGTGAGAGTTTGGCGGCAAGCAATGACTTCCCTCTACACCTCTGTGATCTTTTACCCCCTCAATCTTCGGCGTTGTAGTCTGTGCGATGCTAGCAGCAAAATAGGGCATGTCTTTGGATATTAATTACCGCCATGAATCACAAACATCTAATGAAGTATTCATGACTTTTGGGAGCTGCATTTGAGCAGAAGATTCCCCGGGTGTAAGAAGTTGCTCCAGCATGCGGAAATGTTCAAGGAAATACCTGTTGGGGGGGACGAGGGACGACTCTTCAATTTACTCTCAAGTTAATCTTTTTTTTTATTTATATCATTAGGATGAGCTTTTTTATAGCTTTACTCCAATAACTGGACAAATTAGAGTCACAAAACGGTATAAGTTTCACCTGCTGAATTTGTTTAAACTTTTTCTGTAGCTGTTTGGGAAGATAGAAAAAGTCTACAAAATTGGGTCACATTTATGGTGAAACTGCTTAAAAACATGAATAGTTAAAGCAGAGGTGGCAGCAACAAGCTACATTTACTTGAGTAACTCTTTGGACAAGAAGGAACTTTCAGGAGTAATTTTATTATGACGTATCATTACTCTTGAGTAAAATTTCTGGGTACTCTACCCATTGAGTAATTTCACTGAATGAAGAACAAGCTTGTTTTAATCAAACATTAAATAGGCATACACCAGCAGCTTTTGTTCATAACTGTTTCACAATTTTTATATTGAAAGAAACTGATTTGGAAAATATGTTTGTTTTGCCTGATTTTGTTCTTTGTATCGATGTTACTTATATGACTTATGCTTATTTTTGTTGTTAAGATATAAAAATTTCCACATAACATTGAATTTTGGTCTATTTGACTACATAATTTTTAAGTATTAAATGATTGTTTTGTTCAGTCACTCAATACCTGAGTGACAGAATTACTCTTGAGTAATTACTTGGATGGCTACAATTTATTTTTTCATGAGTAAAAATACTCTGAAATAATGCTTCTCTTACTTGAGTACAATTTTTGGGTATTCTACTCTACTTTCACCTCCGATATGCCCCCACTGTACAATTACTACTTAACAGCAAATCAGCCAATTACAAAGCAGCAACTCAAAACCTTTGGTCATGTGACGAGCTGAATAAAACTTAATACTCAGGAAGAAAAAGGATTTAAATGTCTGAACGTCACACGGTGGTTGGTGCCAGACAGGCCTCCAACAATCTCTTGAGTTTACAAAGAATAGTCAGAAAAGGAAAAAAAATACACAGTGTGTGGCAGTCTTGTGAACAAAAATCCCCCGGGGGGAATTAAACATTAACAGAAGGGGTGCCACTAAGAACAGGAAGCTGAGGCTACAATTTGCAGAGGCTCACCACGATTGGAGAAGAACATATTGGAAAAATGTTGGCTAGTCCAATTAATCTTGATTTTAGCTGTGACATTCAGATAGTTGAGTCAGAAAGTGGGATAGAAAACATGAAGACCTGGATCAGTACTGCCTTGTATCAATGATGTAGGCTGGTGGTGGTAAGATAATTTGGTCGTGGTGTTTTCTTGGCACACCTTTATGTTTTCAATGTAGTAATATTCTCAAAAATGTCTCTGCAGCAAAAATCTATGCACTATTTCAGGACCAAAGGCAAAAAAGGCCATCCAACTCTCCAAATATATAACTGAGAAGCCTACCAGACATTGCACCTAAGCCATCCTTTGCAATTTCACTCGATGTAGCCATTTATTTTATTGTGTAGGCCTAAGTAGTCTACTTTAAGGTTTTTTACACAGTCAAAATATTTGAATCAACAGACCTGTATAAACCTGGTACTGCTAATCTATGTTCAGGACCAAAGAAGCTTTTAGAAGAAAGGGTAAAACATCTACCAGAAACAAAAAGAAGAAAGTAGATTTCAATTTAAGCATTTATGGGCATCTGATAACCTGTGCTGTCTTCACACTTCATCTGTCAGCCAAGTCATCTTTTTTTTTTTTTGCCAAAAAAAAATGTTTGGTCACAAAAATGTTTTTTTTTTTTTTTCTTTTTGTTTCCTCTCTAAAAATGAATCATGTATGCATCTTCTTGGTGGTATGTTAATTACAGAGTGTAACAATGAGAGTGATTTCTTCAAATAAAGCTGATGTAGCTGTATGCTTTCGTTCACAATAGAATTTTCTTTCCACCAATTTCCATCCTCTGTGGCAAAACTATGGGAGCAAGGAAAGTTATTTAATTAATAAAATAAGAGACAAAACATTATCTAACAAGTGGAGCCTCAATCAGACTATGAAAACCCAACTAGGTCAGCATGTTGGAAAGTGCTGTTGCATGGCAGACAAAAACGGCTGGAACTGGAAGATTTTCACGCTCTACAAACATGTAAGTCTACCATGCATTGGTATGCACAGACTACACCCAGGAAAACACTAAGAACTCTTTAAAATACTCTTTTCCCCACTAGTTTCGTAAGAACCATGCAAACCATATAAATTTCATGCATTTGAAGTATTGAACTAAATGACCTCCTAGTAAAAACCAAAGTAGATATATATACATACTTTTTAATCAAAGCGAAGCTCTTTGATGCTGTAAATCTGACCTGAATTACCAGCAAAACTGACAGATCACAGGCCAGTCTGCTTCCAAGGACGGGGCACAAACTATGGGAGACTTCTAATTTCAAACCACAAAAGCACAACATTGTTGCTTGCTTACAGATATCTCTTTAGCACAAAGATTCTCTTTATTGGTCTCTCAATTCTCAGTCTTGAATATTAAATGTTGACTTAACCAAAATACTTTTCATAGCTAGTTTGGCTAGAGTGACAGTAAAACAAGAACTAAACAAAGAAGACGTGATGTTAGAGTCACACACTGACATTCTACTGGCTTAAATCGTTACTAGGTAGATTTGCAAGAGCAAAATAATCCACGAGAAGACAAGAGAAACCTCATAGACGTTTTGAGCACACGGAGCAGCACACAGGTGATGGAAATATTTGTGCCAGAGGTTTCAAATCTGAGAGCAGAAAAGTGCATTTGGAAGCCAGCCAAATGGACTTGAGCGTGAGTGCAGTTTTTTCTCAGTACATCTTAAATTGAAAATAAGGAATTCTGCACTCAAAATGAAAATACCAAAGTGAGAAAGAACATCACAATAATAGTATCTATTTTCTTCTACAGCTCAGTATATGGTTATGATTCCAAGCCATGTAGTGTTTGTGTCGTAATTGTTCTACATCTAGAAGAATTGCAGGAACCCCTCACTCTTTGAGATTCACACCAATCTAAACCTGAGCTTTCTCTAATGTCAAAAACGAGTATTTGTAAGCCGCTGTCACAGATATTTGGACATTTATGCAAAGTTCCGAGGACGACTATCATAACACTAATGAATATTCATCAACCTTAAATATGTAAGCGCAAAATCTGCTGTGCTAAAGTGAAAGTTTATAAATAGGATGTGCATACAAATGGGAGCGAGCAAAAGGCAGCAGGGGGAGAGGGCGGGGGGGACTTGTCACTCAGGCACTGATAATGCCTGGGGAGCTACAGCAAAGTCACAAGGACTGCACCCGTCCTCCACCCTGCAGCAGCCAGGACGAGCCACAGAAGGTTGCTCAGCTGTGTGGGGTCGCTCTAACAAGCTGCTACCTCAGTCTGGCCTGGCTGAAGCTTTTCACTCTGCTTACAGGCGGCCTCAGCGAGCTGTGGCCGCCTTTGTTACAACAAATTCCTCCCGTTAGTGAGTCCACGGCGAATCTCCGCCAGCTATCACAAGAATGTTCTTCCTTTCAACTGTGAGGGCATTTATCCTCTTATGTCATTTGACTTTACATCAATGTTCTGTCATTATGTAAAGTTCTGTACACAAAGATCTATCTTTATGTACAGTTAATATGATAAAGTGCAATGTTATGAAATGAAGCATTGTTTGCACAGGTGCAAGACGCCATTTCTCTAATACAGAGAATGTCTAAGTGGTTTGTCAATACTGCCAGCTTATCCTCATGTACAGTTGCTAATTGCAGATGAAATAGAAAGAAAAAGTCAAATACTTTTAAAGATGCTGAACACTATAACTAAACATGGGGGAATTAGTCAGCATTAAGTCAGAAAATCCAATTTTGAAGATCTACATTTGTTTCATAAACCTCTTATTTTATTTAATAAGATCTAAACTCATAAGCATGTTCCACTGAGAACTAATCAATGTCACCACTATGCAATTTCTGTCAAGTTAAAAAGCATTTATTAGGGGCATGATGAGATCCTGTGGCATGAGATCACGAGATATTAAAACACAAGTATACTTGTCAAAGGGAGGTCTGACTTGACAAGAAGTGCCATCCAGATGATGTAACAAGTAGATTAATAGTGTCAGTTTCACAGTTACTATCTTAGCATTTAGATTTGACATTCTACATAGCTTAGTTTGAAGTAAGGAACATTAGTATCCTAGTTAGGTTACCTCAATATTACACCTCCATCACAGTACTGAATTTCTGCCTTGCATTTGGTTTTGCAATCTTGTGTCAAGATAAAGAACTTCAAAGTATTTAGTAAATGTGGCACAAACACTGTATTTCTGAACATCCGATAGAGCAGCATGTGAACTCAAGCTAGCTGAAATGGGATCAGATTTTTGTAGACATGTTGGAACATTTTATAGCATCAGTGTCAACACTATGACACAACATTGCTATGAAAAAAAAAAGTGTTTTGTAAATGACAGTTATACCTCAATAATATATTTTCATGTCATGATAAGATATGCAGACGCTCTATCTTTACTAGTGAAGATTCACTTTAGCACACCGAATGTGTGCCTGACATGATGTGGAAGCTGCACTTATTTTTAAATATTTTAGTTAATTATTTGACTGTGTCAAGGTGATCAAACTACATATGTATCATAGACCTTTCATTACAAGATTGTCTATCCAAAAGAAAGAGACACAATCACAAAACAGGATTCTCTCAATAAATTTTACAAAGTTAAAAAAAAAACAGGACCCATCATAACCAAACAATTACTTAATATACAGTATGTGATGTTACTACTGATGTTTTGCTTCACTTGATGACATACTGTAAAAAGTATTTTTAGATATGTCAACATACATGCTAATTTTAATATTGTAGTAAGCAATTTGACAGTTTTTGAAAAAAAAAAAAAATCTTTACAGGTCATGATTCTGTCAAGCCATAATGTGTAGTTTTGAACAAGGCTGATTCAGTTCAAATATTTTCTCAAGGTAAACAATCCCTGACTGGACAATAACCCATACGATCAATTGTGTCCAAGGACAATTTCCACAGCAGGTGTGTCCCTTGAAAGGAGAATAAGATCTTGCAAAAACAAGGTGCACGTTTTTTTTTACAGCTCTAAAGTAAATCATTTCTAAAATTAAAATGAACTCAGAGAGACAACAACAACAAGGTGGACTTTGATAGAAAGTTTAGATGAACTGCTATAAAATCAGACTCTAACATGCTTGGTTTCCACAGAAGACGTTTGGCCTTTTCCGAGCACAGATTTACTGAGTGACATGAATGATGGTCTGGTTCCTTTCAGTGCCCCAGTAATCCTTAGCAATCAACTTCTAATTAATTAGCAGACCAGTCTATTTCCTGCTAAGACATGTCAAAATGTCAGCCATGAAACAGATTTAGGGTGCCAGTGCTTCTCTGAGGCTTTGCTAAGACACAAATGCAAAGCAATTCAGAATCTTAAAATGTTTCACTAGCTCTTTTTAATTTGTGCAACATTTACTTAGACAATATAAGAAAGCATATATTGGGGCATAAAAATAAAATTTTAATTCAAATATGTTCAATGCATGTTACAAAAATAAAATAAAAATAAAAAACAATATTGACTGTTGAGACCGTTTCTTCAGAAAAAAAACATTTCATTTTGTTTTCTCTTCTGTCATATACATAATACTTTGAACTTTACTAAATTTTGAATAAATTAAGAATTTTAGCCATGTTTTACTTCTGTGTGGAGAATTCAAGGTTTACGCAGATCTATTCATCCAGACTCTCAGGCATCCAGACAGGTCAGCAAAACATTTTACAATATTTGCCATCAGTCTTGTTTATTTTATTTTGTGATGTGTGTCAAGCTGTAATTAGAAAATACTGTTTGTTTTCCTAGTGCTTTTTTCCACATATTGCCCACTGCATTGACAAGAGTTTTCCGCCGAGAAGGATGCCTCTTCTAACAACAGTAATTAATAACCATGAATATATTTAACTACTTGATATTTTATTCTAAATATTGGAGAAAACTAATATTTTATGACTGAACTTCACTTTTCTGTTGCATTAAAAACCAAGTGCATGTTTTGACAATCATTTTCTTCTTAAATTTTTTGTTCAAGTTTAACCTAGAGACTAAAATTGAGGACATTTTCAGTCATTGTTTACCATTTCAACCTTCTAGAGCCAGAGGACAGCATCAATTATTTGCATTTCGGTCCCTTGATGGCTGCATTTTTTATGTCTGAAAGGAACATTCTAAGAAAAAGATACTGCACAAAGTCTTGGCGAGACAGGAAATCGGTCACTTTATCAAAAAAAGGTTAATGAGCATGTGCATGCATTTATTTACTGCTACAAATTCTTCCACATGGTTCTTTTTTAATTTATCAGCAGTAACGGTCTGTTAGCAATAAGGGTTTTTTTTGTTGTTGTTTTTTTTTTTGTTTGGAGTTAATTGTTGAACAGTTTTCCTCATAAGAAAGTGTATTAGACACTAAGACGATCTCTCTCCTCCCGCATTACTTTTGTCACATAAACCCATGTTGTGTGCTGTAATTTGCTCAGTAAATACCTGCCTGCTGTGCTTATATCTGTCTTGTCCTCAATAGCAAAGATCCACATTTTTCACAGTGCATGTCAGTGTCCCATCTTCTAATGTATGTCACGTTGCAAACAACACTCTCTCATCTTCCTCCTGCTTTATGAATCTTACATTTTATTCCTTTTGCCTTTTCCTCAGTACTCAGTCTTTTTTTGGAGCCAACTTCATTGGAGTAACTTAATCTTTTATGGTGGGCCTGCACTTACCCATAGTGGTTGGTGTAACTTAAAACTTTAATTACAGATACAAGGGATCTAGTATTTGTCTTTCTTTTGCTCTCTATTGCTGAGAATGCACCTTGTTTAAGAAAAAGATTGATGGGAGAGAGTTAAGCTCTAAAGCACAGACAATTGATGCTTTACATGCAGCTGTTTTCTTTTTGTATTTTGCAAAAAAATATAAATAAGCAGCAACTTAAAAACCATATCTACTATTTTGATGCATTTATAGAAGGATAAGTATTTTTAAAACATGTTTTATTGTGATACCACTTTTACCTAACAGATGTGAGCACTGAGTAAAAAATGGTATGGTGTTCTCTTTTCAAAGTCTTTCTTTAAGTCAGTCTTAAATGTTTTCAGAATCTGTATTCTATATATGAGGACACAAAGTGGGTATTTCTGTGGCCCCAGTGTAACTATATCCTTTCAATATGAGAAATAAAGGAGAGTTCAATATCAGCACAAAGACAATAAAGATTTTTACCACTATAGATCCATCACCATAAAACACACAATGCCTCACAGATAGCCATCATCCACAGATTTTAATTCACACAGAGAATGCATTATTAATGACAAAATCATTTGGTACACCAATGTATAGATTATGTTGTGGTGGAAATTGGAAGTTTTACAGTGGGTACAAACAAAAATAAATAATACGAGCTGGAGAAAATCCCTTCCGGCCTCATTTATCCCTTCACCAATAAAATCCCAAATTATAACACCGTCTCTTTTTTTAAAATTAAGTTTAATTTCAAAAATATGTTTATTTGTATGTTCATTAAATTTTTTACTAACACTAGTTATTTGATACGTCTTGTTTGTACTTTACGCTCTACGGATGTTTTTCTTTTTATAGTTACATTTTTGTCCCCTTGCTTCCTTAAATTATATGTCAAAACAGACATATAATTTTTAGTAAATATGAATGATTTGAAACTTTTCAGCCTGTAAAAAGCAAAGTAAGGGGCTTTTCAGACTTAGAGCTGAAATGCATTTGAGATGATCCAATTATGAGAGAACAGAAATCAAGAAATTGAAGAGGAAAATTATCTGAACACTTATAAGTGAATTCATAAAGAAATAAGTGAAAATAGTAATGGATTAAACATTTAAGTGCTGGTGAGCAGTTAGAATGTAGGAGTTAAATATATTTTTTTCTGCTTTTATGTCCTTTAGCTTGTGTCTTCGGCTTACATAAGCACACTCACGAAGGAGGTAACATAAAATATAAATTCAGCAAATGAGAAAGTATGTTTAAAAGCATTTTCAAAAAATAAATAAATATATATATATATATATATATATATATATATATATATATATATATATATATATATATTATTTTGTTTGATATTAAAATATGTGTCTTTCTCATGATTTGCCACTATTCCCTTTAGCTTTGGAAAAAACATTACGTTTATTGCACTTGTGGCCAAAAACTCTTCATAATATTTCTTTTTGTCAAATTTGCTGTTTTTGGAGTCAAACTAAAATCAAAACCCATTTTTTTCCCATCACAAATCCTAACAGCAGAAAAATGTACCTTTTGAACACATTTACATGTACCAGCACCACAAATAAAGAGGCTCTAAGGTTGAAACAAAGTTATAGAGGAAATCTGCTTTTTACTGATCACCACCAGCACATTCCAGAAATCCCCACTGATCCCTGGAAAATCCAATTCATTTTTAGTTTTTACACCTTTTGTCCGTCTTAAATATAACATGTCAGTAGGAGGTGCATTAGAGTTGCCAGTGTGCACATTTTTTGTTACCTTTAGACAAATGCGGTGCAGCTATGTTCCCACTATTTTTCCTTTTTGTGGGAAGATAGTTTGGCTAGCTGCTGGCAGTCTCTTCATATCTGCTGTCCAGACACGGGAGTGTTATCAGTTGTCTCATCAAACTCTCAGCAAGACACAAAATAGCAAAAGCCCTTTTCAAAGCACTGAACTTTTGCTTTGTGATGCACCTTTGGGATTTCAGGTAAATAAAAATGGCTTGGGAGAATAAAACATTTGATATTCAGTTCAAAAGATTTGTGATTGCTTTTTATTATAGTAACTTATCAATATAAAGGCTTTTATATTGTAATAAAACAATTTTTGTTTTATATTTGTCTTTTTCCTGCATCAACTGGATTTTTAAAATACTTTTTCCCTCAGTAGCAAGCTTAAAAAATATCTCAACTTGTCTCCCAACCAACGCCAAAATCAGCTTCACTGCCAAACATATACTTTTCAGCTAATTGTTTGGCATGTAACCCGCTCTTATTCTGAAATTTGTGCCATTTAAAGAAACAGAAGACCTCATAGAGTGATCAATATTTGCTACCACATTTTTTATCTCGAATATACAGAAAGCGCAGGCTAGAATATTGACTTTAACTGTAAACGATCATGTCACCCATTTTCTGAGAATCTGTGATCACGCTCCTGTATTTTTTATCTCATACTGCCAATTTGTCTCACAGAGGAAGCACCGACACATTTAGACACAAATACACACACCAAAAAAAATCTGTGGATTTTTACAGCACTCCTCGATGCGAGTTGGATAAATATAAGCAGATCTTGTGTCAGGCGGAACATCCAGTTTAAAGGTTCTGTCAGCTCATTGGAATCCTGCACAGGCCGAGCTCGTGTCAACAGAACACAGGGTTCCATTTTCTTTGTGGTACAAGACATTATAACAGCTGACACTTTCACAAACCAGCAAGCCAGGTAATTAGGTAACTAAATACGTAACACTCGCTACAAGCATAAACATGGTACTGCGCACAATGCCCTCATTAAGTGAATGTAAATGTAATGTAGGCGTAGTAATGATACAATACATGCACATCTGCTCCCTGCATAGCTGTAACTGTGGCATTTGAAAAACCTTCCTCAGAAATGCCATTTGGTTGGATACCCACAGCAAGAAAAAAGTGATTTAAACGACAACACGGCAGGCATCGTGCAGCTTGTTCGCCTGCACGTTGCAAATGAGTCTGCCTCGCTGTCTGTGTCCAACCCAGCAGGATCAGAGCACCACCCTTATCACACACTGAGGTGGAGGTTGAGTTAACAGAGGCTCGGCTCAGGCACGAAACCCTCCCAAGCATCATTAGACAGATTTTTGTCCTGGCACACCATCAAGATGAAATTCCTCCATTAACATTTGACGGTGTGGGTAAGAGGAAATCAGGACATGGCCGTGTCTGAAGAGAAATATTTGTTTTAGCAAGCTTAGTGAAGACTAAAATTCCCTACTTGACACCCACTTCAGCATGTGATGGCAGGCATGATGTGTGTGAGAATGAGTATGGAGGTATGAAGTGCTATTTTGTCACGGTGTGATGCTACATCAAGCTAACTACACAAAACCACATTTGATGTTGGTTTCATGAGAATGAGAGAAGACGTTAAAAAAAAGAACTCTCTTTTTTGTTCTCAAACAAAACAAAGGTTTTATATGTCTTAATGTGTGTTTCAAAGAATCTCTGTTCAATATAGGATGAAGTTCAGGTTTCACTACTGTAAGCATTTTAGATTTGAGCTACAAATGACCAAATGCCATCCTGGCTCCAAAAAAAAGTGCTGATATAAGCAATTAGATGTTAACTATAGTAAGGAAGAAATATATTGTCATTTGAATCAGACTTTTTCTTACTTGATAACACTGAACATACATACATATATATATATATATATATATACTGCTCAAAAAAAATAAAGGGAACGCTTAAACAACACAATATAACTCCAAGTAAATCAAACTTCTGTGAAATCAAACTGTCCATCTAGGATGTGTTATTTGAGTGTTCCCTTTATTTTTTTGAGCAGTGTATATATATATATTTCCTTTCACTTCACCAGCAAAATAAATAATTGACCTGCAAAAGTGGTGATCTTCTGGTG
Organism: Poeciliopsis retropinna; assembly: GCA_010277075.1. Lineage (NCBI taxonomy): Eukaryota > Metazoa > Chordata > Actinopteri > Cyprinodontiformes > Poeciliidae > Poeciliopsis > Poeciliopsis retropinna. Next base: position 7,471,697 of record VMRM01000024.1, on the reverse strand, counting down.
ACCCAAGCCAAAGCAATGAGCCCCAGATCAGGTGAAGCAGCTTTTAGCCAGTCAAATTATGCTCCTAAGTTCACATGTCAAACAGTTAACAGTTAACAGTAAATGTTAAAGAGACTCACCTCTCACCCAGCCAAATGCACTGGTGGCAGGTGATCAAAGGAGCACAATTTTTATGTCTATGTGAATGCCAAGTGGACCGGAGACAACAAGATGGAAGCAGACTTTAGTCCATGGCATTCTGGGTAAATGCAATCAAAATAAACGAGTGTATAGCGCTGATTGGAGAAATGTCTTTTGGCCTTTTGCTAAAGACAAAAAATAAATTCTACAACCATTAAAATCTGATGTCACACCACCATTTACATTTTGTGAAGAAGGAAGTTGTGTTGTTCATAGGTGTTGTTTGTTGAGTGCTTTCTCCCAGTACTTCTTTGGTTCTTGGTGTAACGCCACCACACGTGAGAAGGTCAACAGGTTGCTCAAAGTGTTTGGATTGTTTAACGCAACAGTGTAAAAGTGAACCACATCAGCTGAAAATGTAACAAATGTTGCAATTTTGGTCCCGATCGAACAGTCTAGCACACTATCAGATGTGAAAACTCCCCAAGTCTTTAAGTATATGACTTTATCAAGAATTACAACAGCATTTAGCAACAGTGTCATATAAATACTTGTGCAGAACTCCTGGGAAGGCCTCATAGGTCGCTTCCATTTCTCAGCGTAATAACACTGCTCTCTTTAAATTCTTATCAATTACTTAATATTATCTCAGACATGACAAGAGAAAAATGTTCTCCCCTTAAAATGTGTCAAGATAATCTGCAAGAACAGAATGATGTCATTTTGTTCTCGCATCCCTCGGAGACGGAACAAAATTCTCTGTTCTTGCAGAGTATATTCAGAGCTTTTGACGTAAAAAAAATGAACTTCAAGTTAACCAAGAAGTTTGTATCTCATGAGAAATAAGACAATGACAATGAAAGTGCAACGGTTCAATTTTGAGATATAGATGTCTATCTACAAATTAAAGTTTAAAAATTACACTCTTCTCAATCAGTAGAATAATATTTTCTTGGTATAGCTTTTTGCATAAAGCTATCTAGAACTTGAATGACTTACAGTTGGAAACGAGTTTCATATCTCTGTCATGACCTTAATCCTATGCTCCCTTCATAGATGATCTAGAACTGAGACTAACTCAAAACTTTACTATTATTTTAAATCAGAAGAAACATGTTGGTAAACTTAATAGATTACTTTGAACCAAACTCTAATAGGGTCTGAATAATTTAGGGCTCGACTGAATTTAGCCAATCAATGTCATAACATCATAAATGATTCTGATATTCTGTTAATACACAGTAATCTTCCACCTTTCGTAATGTTTCAAGAAAAGCTTCTCGCCTGTGACGGATCTCAGAAATAAATCCAGGCTGCCTTACAGAAGGTAAGGAGCAGCATTAGTGAGGTGTTATGTTCTGGTGAGACGCATGGAAATCAAAATGTGAACCAAGACTGTTTTCACTGCCAACACGTTAGCCCCCCTCCATGTCAAACTGTCACAGGATGGGTGTTCACACACCTTTGGTTTGTATCTGAATTTGGTATACTATGTGACCTTTGAATGTTATGGAAATGTTACAGGTTCAAATCTTCACATACATCAGTGCAAATATTGACAGTGGCATGACTTTGGCTGGATTGTTAACCTCTACTGTCATCAAAACTGGCATAGTTTATTTGAACTGGCTGCTTTAGGTTGCTTTTCTGGCAAGTTAATTTTTTGCCCATTTTAATACATTTTATTAGGGTAGGCATCTGTTACACTGTGAAAATAATTATATAGCATGTTCTATCTGAGTAAACGGAAGGAAAGCTGGATGTGTGGCAAAGGTAGAGGTGTGCTTCAAATCTCTATGGATCACAATGACTGTATCTGGATGTTGTGGTTGTAGCCTGGCAACAATCGAGCCGGTGACATCACTTAGAGCGTCACCAAATAATATAGGTGGATTCTGTCAGTGGATAATATGAGCAGAAACTTACAGCTAATGGTTCGGTGTCCAGTGCACAGAGACATTCCGTCACTTGACGTGTACAATTTTGTTTCTCATGTAAGACAGACACTATGTGCTCCAGGCATAAAATGTCTCTGTGCTGCTGCCAGAGGATTTCTTCTGCATACCTCAGAGACAGGTGGGACAACTTAGGCAAGGCTGCGATGGAAAATTCACCACAGTAGTAACAATAGAGTATTTTGAAATGCAATTTCACAAGTCTGACTCAAACTTCTCTGCTCAAACTGATGCACACAAATTTGCATTATAAAGCAATTCAGTCTGCAAACTTTTACTTCCTTATCTTCTATTCAAGCAATGCTACTTAAGGACAAGAAAATTAAATCCTGTCTTTGAAATGTGACAGAAATAAACTATTCTCTTGTTGAATTGGGTTAAACAAAGCTTCAGTCTTGCTGCCACCACTACGCTTCATTTCAGGCCGGGGTTCTTTTGGTGATGTGCTGTGTAGGTTTGTGCCAAACATAGTTTGATCGCACTATATTCAATTTTCACACATGCTTACAGAGACTTTGCTATGACTGGTTGTTTTTAGTATTATTCTGTCCAGTCATATGCAGTGAACACAGCCAGTACTTTAAACATAAATGTGGGCCTCTTAGCAACACCAGCAACCAGTTTTCATCTCCTCTTTCCACAAATTTTAAAGGGACATGTTAAATGCATGACGCTTAGAGATGTAAATAAGAAAATGTCAGTAAAAGTCAATTACTGACTTCACTGACCTTTAAACGAGACTCTAGTGTAAATGATGGTAGATGTTTATTCAATCTTATTTAACATGTGTAGTTACAAAGTCAGCATTCTATCATCTGAAGAACATTTACAGGATTAAAGTCTAATGTCCCAGCAAGATCTAGAGAAACTCATCTGCATGTTAACTTTGAGTTAAATTGATTACTGCAACAGTGTTCTCACAGGTCTGCTAAAACATAGAAAAAAAAAAATCAACTACACAACAGCAGCAGATCCAGAATGCTGCTGCTCGTGTTCTCACTAAAACCAGGAAGACGGAGAACCTCATGCTAGTTCTAAAGTCCTTCCACTGGCTCCCTGTAGCTCAGAGAAGAAACTTCAAAATAGTTATGTTAGTTTATAAATCACATCACAGCTTAGCAGCAAAATATATTAAATATCTGCTGTTGTGTCAACCTCTCAGGTCTTCTGGTTCTGGTCTGCTCTGCATCCCCAGAACCAGAACCAAGCAAGGAGAAGTAGCATTCAGCTTCTATGCACCACAAATCTGGAACAAATGTATAGAAAACCGCAAAACAGCTGAAACACCTACTTCCTTTATATCTAGGCTAAAAAGTCACCTTTTTAGAGCTGCTTTTGAACCAAAATAAATAAAACATTGACCAACATATTTGATGTGCATTAATAATCTTTATGACAGCACTTGACCAAAATTAAAATGTAAAAATTTTAAATGTTTTAGTTAACATGAATGAGCATATATTTTACATCCTCTGCAATTCTGAACCTCAGATGACTTAAAATTTATCTGAATATACAAATGGTTGTATACTGAATACAACCTCTTGTATCCAGTATACAACAGCAGAATAAATACATATCTGCACATATATATGAAGATAAGTTCTTCATATATATTTGCAAAAAATGTAATGAGACAAGCTCCTCTCCACCACCACATACTGTGACATTACCAGAAGCCATCACCCTGCACCACTTGCTCATGGAGCCATTTATACAGAATACTAGCTACTAATGATGGAAATGTTTGCCCTTGAAATCTCAGTTAATAAGCAGCTATGCCATGACATCCATGATTAGATCATCCAGCGCTGTCACATCTCATCCTAAGGAGGATGCCACCAGACAAAAACCCTGAGCGGAAGCAAAGTGAGGATCCTGCTCGCTGAGCCTTTTCTTTTCACACATGTACACAGACTTGAACACAAACCCACAACTCCTCTTTCCTCTTCGGCGGCTAAGCAAAAGAAAGGCCTAGGTTGATCTTAGGTAACAGCTCATTTTGCCAGAATCAGAAAGCTCCACTAAGACCCAATGAAAGCTGACATTGATACGGCATAAAGCTCCCTCGCACAGATAGGACACATGAGACAGACACCTTTATAGATGAAGCAGCCGCGGGCAAGGAAAAGACTGACTTTGCAATGCAGCATTAGGCAAGATTTCCGCTGCATACTGTAACAAATTAGTGAGAATCCGCTCCCCAAGAGAGATGCCAGAAGACACAGCTTGAATTGAAATAAACGACTGTACCAGTGTTTACCACAGCATCCCCCATTCTGCAGTCTGCTGGTCATCTAAGTGTGACTGGCGCGCCTGAGTGCGGCGTGATGGATGGACAGCCAGACAGCTGCTAAGAATCTTTCGCTTCGCAACCCGCCTGCCATTCACTGATCAACTGCATCCACGTAAATCTGCCCTATGCCCTGTTGTCACATGATAAGAGAGGGGAGAAAAAAAATTAAAAGCTCACAGGACTCTACCTCTAACGTACCAGTGCAATTTTACAAGACTGCCCAGGTTTCCAACACATTCATTGTGAACTCCTTCACGCCTCCCATATGAGAGCTATGTGGATATTGCCTTGAGAAGATGAATTCCCCTGCTGGTGATAGTAATGCTGATATGAAAGAGAAAGATCCATTGAGCGATTTGCAACTAAGATTGTGTAAAACCTCTGTGGCCCTACCAGGAGTTTTTGACAACAAATCTGATGCAGGTTCAATCAAAATATTTCAGCGGACCAAAATGTAGTCTATTTTTTTTCTTAATTCAGAGCCACGGGTTGCTGAGGTGATGCAGATAATACATAATCACGCGCTGTCAGCCAAGGTGAATGTTTAACCTTCCCCATGTCATCATTGTTTTCATCTTTCAAGAAGAAAGAGGCTTATGCGCACGTTTCTTTAAAGCTGGCCTTTGAATAATGCAACAAGTCTTTCCAGTTGACGGCGTTATACCCAAAATATGTCGTTTGCAAAACTAAAAGCTTCAGATTGTTGTACACCATAAAGAATACAGAAATCGGAATAATAGCCTTGGGAATGTGTGGCTCTTTACAGTTAATTACACTCTGTAATTTGGAACACTTGACTACAATTTAGCTTTTTACAATCAGATGAACACGCACAATCTCATCATGATTAGAGATGCACCAACAGCAGCATTTTATACTTACAATGCCTCGACCTGTCAATTAAGATTTTGGCAGATTCCAATTTCTCACTGAGAACAAACAAACAGCATAAAATGCACATTTCTTTTAATTTACAAGCTTTCATATTCACCTGGTTGAGACTCAACCCTTACCACTATCTCTTGAGTAGTGTTTTAAAATATTTCAATGCAAAACTGAACTGGTATTTCATCAGTTCTTAGTTCTACTCTTAACACAAATAGGCCTGAAGTCAAAATGCCCACATATGCCATGTAAACAATCAGGAAGCCAGTATCATCCCCTTCATGGATGTTCAAGATTGTACGGAGATTCAAGGGTGAATGCAAAGAATTTAGATAACACAGTTTAATTGTAAAAAGGAAGCTCCTGGTGTACTTTTTACCAATTCTGTCAGGATGCTATTGCCACAAGCATCATACCTGCAATGACATATTTCTTCACAATATGCCTAATTTCCCTAATATGAGAGGTTTCTGTACCTTAACTAGCAGATCCACCCATTTTGTGGAGGAGGAAAACAATATTTATTGTATAAGTTTATCAGCAGCATCTGACAATGTATGTGAGGGGCCTTTACAATGCACAGCAGAGGCTGCCATTTTGTACATAAGTCTTAGTGCAGTACACTTTGGATTTCAAACCAAAGTGAAATCCAAGTGAATACTACAAACACTACAGTTTGTTGTATTGTGACTACAAGCTGTGGTCACAATAAAGTTTTGACCTTTAATAACAACTGCTACACCAATACCAGCCCACAACTACAACAACATGGTTGTTTTGTGCATGGCTAAGAGCTTTTACATTTAGAGACATCTCCAAAACCCTCCAAATATCATCTACCTTCTCGCTTATTTTCCATACTGTGGTGCATTAATCAAAAAAGACATTACGCTGGTATGAAAGGAGAAATACATTTGTACTTTTCAGCTTTACATTATCTGTTTGAGAATGCTTAAAATAGGGGTGTCCAAAGTCAGTAACCTGCAGGTTTTCTCTCTGGTTCAGCTCACCTGATTCAAATGATGACTTGTTAGCAGGCCTCTGCAGAACACCAGCATGCTGAGGAGGTAGTAACTACCATCAGGAAGAGAACTAAAACATGCAGGATACCGGCCCTTGAGGACTGACTTTGGACACACCTAACTTAAAACACAGGGACGAGTTAGTCTGAGCTGTAGGGAGGCAAAACAATATGACCTGCCCTAAAACTGCTAATTGTTTTTTAATGCAATTAATCATGACTTAAAACACAGAAGTACACAAGACAAGCACATTTTTGCAAGGCCTCAAATCATAACTAATTACATTTGAAAAGATTAACTATTTAAGTCATAGATACAAAGGAAACCTCAACCAATCCAGCGCTGAGGAATACAATTAGTAACAAACGCCATACCATTTTTTTCTCTCATTAGTATCTTCTTTCATCTCATACTTTCCTGAATGGAACTCTTTTTAAATTGTATTTATGTTTAACAGTTAGCAATCAAATCGGTCAAGCTGAAGATCATCTGCTTCTGGTAGCAAACTGGGCATTTGGTGCATCCTTAATTTTGATATCAGAAAATCAAGACCATTTCTCAAGGCCAAAAAATACTAATTCAAAGCAATACTATAACTGCATTAGTTTTTATTCTTGCAAACCCAAATCATTTTCCTTCCAGCAGCAGATTTGGTCCTTGTAGGATTGCTGTTTTTTTTGAGCAGTCTAACGGCACAACGTATGTCTTGACAAAGTGATGTTGTGTTTTATTTCACTAAGGGCACCGATTATGCTGCCTAGGCACCTTTTGCTTAACAGTGCAGCTTCAGCCTCCTTTTACTCATTCTGTCACAAAGATGGATGGGCTTAAAAATTCTTACATCTGCAATGTAATGCAACACTTTTTGAAAGTGCAAAAGATACCTGAATGGCGCTGCAAGATGAAGCCTATTTAACTAGAAGGCTGTACATCTTCAGCTCAACAGTGAATAAATATCCCCTTCAATCAGCACTCTCAGAACCCATTACTCTATGATATTTTAGTAAGATTGTAGCAGATCACAAAATAAAAAGGGTGATAATGAGCACTTACATTACTTTGTTTTTTTTCTTTTAAACTTTACCGGCCTACAATAGCTTCTTAATCAAGACTGGAGCTGATTGGAGTCTGCGGCGTCAACCTCAGGAGTCCATCAGTTAGAAAATTTAGCTGGTCGACGGGGTAAGACGAAACTTATTATTTAAGTTAAGCAAAATAGAATAGAGTAAAATTTCCAAAATGAAGGGAAATAAAAGTTCTGCATGCCACATGTTTCTCACATTATCCCTACATAAATTATGTGTCTTATTTATTTTTTTTTAAAAAAGAACAACTTCAATCTAGCAGCATCTGTGTCATTTAAAAAAATATGAAAGAAAAACACACATGACAAATATAAGCGTCTCTCCATTTTGAGTGCAAGATGTCGGGGAAACATCTGACCGGGTACATTTTTGTCATGCACATACTTAATGAACAACAGCTGAGCTTTTCAAGAGACATTTTTGTCATCGTGTCTCCTAAGTATGACAGACTCCGCTGACAACCTTTGATGAATCCTAAGTAGCATTGTGCTTACGGAAAATTACAGACCACCTTTCGTTCCTTTCCACCTACTGTACCACCTGTGGTGAAAATCACAGGCAATTTTACCGTCAATTATTTCACAGATATATGGCAGGACCAATCAGGCTTTTAAAATCAGTAGCTGCTACATATGCAAATAAGTAATTATTTTTCTTCATAGATGTTTCAAAAGGCCCCTGTTTGGGACTCAACAACATGGTTCAATGCTTTTGTCAGATATTCTGGAGGGCACAGAGTGTAAAAAATTATTTGATTAAAAGCATTGTGTTGTTAAAACCTGACTTTTTGAGCTTAACTAAGGTGTATCAGATAAACACTTGCATCATATTGAATTGATCTCAACTGATTCGCAGCTGACATTTTACAGTTTGCGATACGAAGCTGGTGCAAGGCAGAGGTATGATCAGATGTCACACCAGATGTTGTGTTGATGAAGTAAATAAAGATTTTAATTGAAAACAATATGCTGCTCGGTTCCAAAAGAACTAAATAAAGAAAAAGAAAACTGTCAGAAAAATAAATCTGAAAAGATTCAGCTTGTGGCTAAATATTGGAAACAGATGCTAACTTTAGCTTCACTAGCAGCTAAGCTACGAATGACCAGGTGCTGATTAATCTGGGCTGACTGAGTGTTTGATCAATGAATTAATCAATTCATTTGAAATTTATAGAGCACGCTTCATACTAAAAGCAACTCAAAATGCCGCGTAGAATTAAAGATCAACTAAAGATTAAAATCTAAAAAGACTGTGAAAGACGGACATACATAATTGCACAGTAAACAAATTCTCTTCAGAAATCCAAACAAAAATAAGAAGAACATGGTTATGTTATGCTCTTAATGTTAAATGAGTTATAGATAAGGAATGTTGCCGAAGATGATCTTTGATTTGTCGTAATAAATCTTTTTAACTGACTTCATGTAATGCTTGTGTACTTGGCTAATAATCACAGTCACAAGTCACTTTCATTCCTACTTTGTGGGCAAGCAAAGATATTTTGGAACCATTTTTGAAAACAGTCTTACATTTAGAAAATCTTTATTGTGTTTGTGAAAACAGAAAATATTTTTGTTCAGCACCGGGATCACCGTACATATAGAAAAAAATTAAAAATGCAATGTATACACAAGCAAAGCATGGACTGAAATGTTAAACATACTCTTTTAAATACATTATATAACTTCCAAATCTTTACTGTATTTATTAAAAATAACAAAGAAAATATTACATAAATCTAATCTTGTCAAGGTGTTGTGAGCCAATAGTGTAATGTCATGTACTGTGAGCTGAATTCCAAATGGCACATTAATGTAGAAAACAAAATGCAAAGCATTTGTCTATTCTGAGTAGGAAAAGTGCAAAAATGAATAAATAAATAAAATAAAAATGCCTGATGCTGACTTTTAAGCAGTAATTATCTTCCAAGTCAGGTAAGTGGGTTGTAAGATATCGCACCTGATGATTGCAAAGTATAGGAGAGCAATATGAAATTTCAAAGATTTCAAAGGACATGTTTTGCATCAGTAATTTTCACACATTTAAAATGCATAAAGGACAAATTTAAAACGAAAGTAGAGGGGAAAAATCACTCTGACAGGATGATAGACAACGCACAGTAAGAAAACCACAACAACACTGTTAAGTTAGCATCTGTTTCACATTTGCATGTTTCAGTGTGTTTAATTAGTGTGGACTGCATTTGGTCAGCTTTAGTTAAAAATCAAAAACAACTGGGCTTTTCGGTCCTGAACTGAATATTTCAATTTTGAAGACAGATTCTTTAAAATAGACATAAAACCTTAAGTCTATTTATAAAAACACAGAAAGAAGCATTTTAGGTAGTATTTGGTCCAATAGGAGCACCCTAGATTAGTTAGGTGCAAAAAATACACAAGCCAAACTTGGGCTGTACTATTCAACATAAATTTTTGTGGAAAAAAAAAAAAGGATTCTTTGTTTCAACAAAAATACTCATCATCTCATGTTTTCTCAAGTCCAACTTCATGCATCTTCTTTACATGATTTGTCTCATAAGTTAGATGTTTTGTTATGTGTTATATGTTTGCCTGGAAAAAGTTGTTTTTTTTAAAACCTGTCCTGTTTTAACTACTACTACAAAAAAAAATCTGTTTACTAGTTCTCAGCAGCATCTGACACACTTCCAGTCACTTGAGTGGGCTGTAACATATATAGCATTGTGTGGTGTAGGAGAGGGAAAAAAATATTTAAAGTTCTGAAAGGATTTGTTTTGTATCTGTAATTACCACATGCACCTAACATGCATAATGAACGGTATAAAATTATATAGTTGCAATTGCAGTGAAATACTTTGTGGCATAACGCTCCAGTTTTCCCAGAAAAGAGGGCAGGGGGTCCGTCCCCTGTGATTTTTGGCTGTGCATAAATATGTTTTAAATCCTTGTTTCTACTTTGAAACAAGTGGCACAATAACCTAGATTGTAATTTAACCAACACTATGCTGCTGGTGTCACAACTCTAACTATTCAGCCCTCTGGCTATATGACTTGTACTGGGTAAAATATTTCTTTTTATTTCTACTATTTGTTCCATTCTGTGGAGCAAAGTTCATTAGAAAATAACACACAAATGATGAAATAACTCGAGCTCCCTGAAGGTGCAGAGAGACAAAGATCTCAACAGTGACCTTTGTTTTTTTGTCTTCATCATCCAGGGACATAATCCCTGTTTGGCTCTGCAGCTGGCATGCAACTGAGTCACGCGTCAGCCCTGATTAGAAGCAACAGTGGTCCGCGGGCCCCGTTCCTCTGCCAGAGCCAGGAGTGGAAAAGGCCAGGGCCACCACTTTCAGTCTGTGGGTATGACCTTGATGGGGTATGATAAAGAGGAAGCGACACGATTTGCAATGCCACACAATATCTGTAACCTTCCGCTTCCCCAGAATGCATGCTGAAACCATTGAGCTGTGACACACATGTATGAAAAACGCACAAACATCCACACACACCACGTCAACTTTGCCCTCTTGTTATTTCAAGCAGTCTCCTTGGTCAAGTCACCCATCTCTCGCTGCGTTCTAGCTGGTGCTTTGTTATTTCTTGATTCTGCATTTCTGTTTCAATCCAACAGACAAGAAAAACCTTCAGGAGAAAAAAGGCTCAATAAAAGGGAAGTTATGTGATCTGCCACATTCTAATAGCTTTGAAAAGAAATTACAAAATTATTTAAAAAATGATTCCAATGACTTGGTTTTAGATAAGTTGCTGTGATGACAGCAGTGACATCCCTCTTTCCCTCTTTCTTAAACGCCTAACCCTTCCCAAAATCTCACATTTTATTGGAGGCAGTAATGAAAGCAGATGCCTTGTGAGTCAGATCATAGCCACAAAAGTGTGGAAAGTGTGGCCCTGAAAGCTCCTCCCCCTCCAGAAAAATAGCGACTGGGTAATGGGAGAAATCCTAGATATAACACATTGAGTAAAAGTAAAGCTGAAATTTGATTTAAAAATCCGAATTGTAGTATTAAGCTATCAGATTGGTAAATCCATTAAGAATCTGATTGCAACTAAAGCTTAGTTCACCAAAGTCTGTAACTATGATTTTGCTATACCTCATTTTGAATGGTCCCTCACCCTTTTCTTTCTTTGCAAAATCATTTATTTTGGTCATTCTATTTAATGAGACTTAAGGTCCTTGCACTACTAAAAAGCCATAATATTTCTCATTACACCGAGACGAAGTCTGTCTCCAAAAGCACAATCTAGTAGTTGCTGTTAGGATGTGACCTTATCTAGTGAGGTAAGTGTAAGCTACTATTATGAATATAATATGAAGGTTAGTACTATAAGCTTGACCCCAGTAACTGGTAGGCCTGGGCAGGTATGATGATCTAATTGTACGGTAATGTTGACCAAAAATATATTAAATGATTTTATAGTTATGTAAAACAGAAAACCAGCAATTATTCCTGCTACTGCTGAAATAGTAAAACATATTGTAATATTATAATATTTATTGTTGTTTTGAAGCTTAGGCACAATGATGCTCTAAACGTTTCACAACTGGAAAAAGTATGCAGCATCTGAAAATATTTCCAGAAGATCAACTTTCCCTTATGTGTCTGAAAAGCATAAGGGTGTCAGCTGACCATCAATGTGCAGCAACAGGTGGGGCAGCTCTGAAAAATGTATTAACTTTTTGAAACTTTTCTGAACCTCGACAAACTTATTGTGTTTATGGTGTAATAGATTTTATGTTTTGTTTTTTTTTGTAAGCTAGGACATAGTTCTTGAGTTTACTTCTTGCCAGAGTCGACTAAAAACGAATTCTGTTTGGGACAGCTGAACAAAAGCACTCATTACTTCCTGGCTATGGGTCAGGTAGCATTTGGGTGCACAGCATAGAAACATTAAGAGTTATAGACAAGACACAAATGATTTGTAAGCACTGTGATACTCCAGCGTCTGCAAAGCCATCAGCCACTAATGACGCAATGTTTCCCATCTGCTTCGGAGCTTCCTATGGGTGTTAAATTAAAGGTCCATTACAGTTTGTATAGGATTAAATTGATCTCAACTGTTTCTGATTTGATTTGGAGTCAACAATTTAGGGATGTAACCAGATGTTGTGTTATATTGACTCAGTGAAAAAAACTCTGCATTGTGCTGACCGACAACTCTATTTCCAAAGACACTAAAGGAGGGTTTGACAGAAAAATACAGCTTACATTACAGCAATGGAAGTACACAGCGACTGGATAACTATTAGCTGATAACTATGCTGCTTTAGATCTGATCTTTGCATCTGCACTTTTTTAAAGACTATATTTAATCATCTCTAGTTGAAAATCTAACATACTTGAACTGAATAACTAAAATTGGGTAATTCTTCACTGGAAATATTTAAGTCTGACATTAATTAAATATCTGTTCTATTTGTGAAAACACAAAAAGGAGCACTTTCGATGTCCAACCCATATTAGAGATTCTTCAAACACTATGAGATTACTCTATTTGTATAAATAATATATAAAGTAAGGATTTTTACCAGAAATACTATTGCTTAATAATATCTTTTAAAAAATCTTATTGTGTTCTTGTGAACCCGACTTCGTTTATTGCCTAATGTCTTGAGCTGGATGTTTTGCTCCATCCTGACGAAGACAAGTAACAGTATGCATCAGATCACAGGTGGAGCTGAATTTGCAAAGCAAATTGGTTTGCAGGAGGTACAAGGAGGGCAGCCACACTCTTTTTGAGAAGAGTGGCAGCAGCCCCCTAGGGCACCTCCCCTCAGTTTTTGGATAAATTAATCTAATTATTAAGGGGAAAACATCAAGCTGTGATCAGAGTCACTACTGTTCTATAAAAAAAATATTCAAGACACAAAAGATACACAAAATAAAAACAAACACCAGTGAGGAGGAAAGTAAAATCCAAATAGTGCACCATGACAATTTGTGCCTTCCCATAAACAATAGGTGGTGATTAAATAGGCTGTTTCCCTCTGCTCAGTCACAATAATCTAGTTATAATGTGCGGGGTTGTAAATTAGAACTGAGAATTAAATAAAGCAAATGTATTTTGAAGAAGCTATTTATAACAAGCTATGGAAAACAACAAGTAATTTCAACCACAACATCTCAGAAAATGCAAACCACACAATTTGACTTTTGCAACCATAAACGCTGGAAGGAATAGCAACTTTTCTCAAATTTTATTATATTTAGAGCTGAACTGGCTGCAATTGTTCCACCCTATTCCCTCTCTCATTCCTTCTGTTTTTATTTAAACTAGCTGGTCCTCTGGCACAGAACACAAAATCCCCCTCAATAATAAATAGGCTACCTCCAGCATTTTACAGACAAGGGCCCTGCCTGCTGCATGACTCAAAAACCACCTCAACTTCACTTTTTTTTTTCTCCCCCCACCATAAAATATTTAGCATCTTCACCAGTCAGCCTGGTACGTGGGATCTGTTGAAACCATGCCAGTTTTCTGTAAGCATTCAAAGGAAAAGCCCCCACAGTATGTGGTGCATGTACAGCCCAACCACGGGGCATGTCTTCCGGCACGCAATTAGGCGACCTCATCCGCAAAACCGTGCTGGGATTTTGAAACCATACCTCTGTCCTCTTCCACCCAGCTGAGCTGACTGGAAATGTATTCAAAATCTGAAAGAATCATTTCACCTTTACCTGCATAGAGACTGAGATCTCCAAAAGACGCCCGAAGAAGTAGTAAGCCCCCGAATTGAAACAGAAAACAAATCACTAACATAGGAGAGAGAGAAAGAAAGAAGAAGAAAAAAAGAAGCACAGCCTCGCAGCTTTAAACACAAATACACGGCGTGTATAACGTGGCTTTCCGCTGCGGCATGCTTTAAAAAAAGCAATTACCTCCGTCCGTAAGGTCGTTTGTGTGTAGGAGGTGCGTGGTGTCATTTACCTGTGCATCATCCAGCGATCCGACACATGGATACAGAGGGGAGGGTTGGATTATTCCAGCAAGGCAGCAGAAAAAAAAAAGACAAAAAAAAAAAAAAAACACACACACACACACAAAAAAAAACCCGGAAAGCACAACGGAGAGAGAGAGGAAGAGAGACGGAAACGGGGAGGAAAAGTCCGAAAATTTCAGCAGAGATGAATGCGGCAGATGAATCCGCGAACCCCGTTTTCAGAAAGAATCTCCCTTATCTGTAGATGTTGCTGTGTAGATGAAAGCAGGCAGGCAGGCAGGGAAGCCCAGCAGAGCTGCTCTGTGCAGACAAAGATGCTTTCTCTCCTCCGCCGCACTGAGGGCAGCAGCAGCAGAGCCGTCATCCCCCTCTCCCCCGACACTTGATGGTAATAGTTTAGTAGGTAGCTTATAAGGGTTGAGGGCGCGGTCAGCTGCTGTTGACCAATCCTCCACCCCCATCAAAACTATAACATCAACGTTGCCATGGAGGATTAAACTGCGTATAAATATACCAGGCGGGATCGTAACCCCTGCTTTGTGAGCGGGTGTATTTTAATTTACCGTGATCAGGTATCATGATACAGGAGGCATCTCGTATTTCCTGTTTCCTCTCCCTCCATCAACCCCCCCACATCCTCCTCTCATCCTGCTAAAGTGCCCTTGAGCAAGGTGCAAGCCACTCACCACATTTTACTCATTTATTGCCTATTTTGGTGGATAACTTTTGATCCATTCATCAAAAATGGAAAGCTAACATTTAACTGCTTCCGGTTATCTTACTATTAAATAAACATCTGGTAGCACACTACACATTATTGATGATCACAAATGGCTCTTTTTAATTGCATGTACATTTTTAGAAAGCTTAATGTTACTTTATTCGGTACATCTGATTAGGATCATTTTGTTACCCAACTTTTAACTATCAAGCTGCTAATTTGTGCTGAAGTTTAGGAATCTGAAGGCAACAATAATTCATTTTACCATTCACTTTGCAAAATGCAGGAGCTCCATAAGCAACAGATGCCTCAGCATGAGAGTTGGATTGCTTTCTTGGATTTTGAAGCCTCACCTTAACTCCTGTATCTGTGATTCATGTCCTTGGGGCAAGAAGAAAAGAAAAAAAAAAAAAGGTACCCACTGTTTTCTCCAGCCATAAAAATCTTTTGTCCTCAAGAGATTTGACTTGTCCATGTGGGAAGATACAGATTGCAGGTCATACGCAACAGATTTTAGTTAGTTTCTTTTTAAGATTTCATATGTTAAAATAAATGAAATTTCTTTAATTGTCAAATGGTAAAACTCAATCCAGGTTTAAAGTCCAAACATTTGCTAAATACAATTTCAAGCATATTTTGCCTCTTTACAAGCGTCAGATTGTGTTTTGCGTGCACTGGGGGTCTGCACTCTCTTAGATGAAATTTAAACTATTTTCATACTGAGCTGATTTTTAACAGGTTTCAATTGGCTTACCATGACATAAAAATGAAAATCTTTTTATCTCATATTAAACTCAATTGATCCCCATGCAGTTCCTACAACAGCAGCCTGCCTAATTGGGAATTTCACTCAGGAAAATCCTTATGACTCAAGGGAAATTTATTTGTTGCGATTGATTTTATTTTCAATTACATTCATTTCCTTTCAGTCACTCCAATTTATGCTACTCACTGACAAATGCATACAAAGTTCTTCAATTGTCATTAGATCTTGCCTTTCACATTATATGCAGGGATGACATGAGGAATGTGAGGTTTAGAAAATAAACATTTCCAGCATTAACTTCACCAGTGACCAGACTGTAAGACTCAAAGTAAGCAACATAATTATAATGGATGCATGTCTAACCCAAACAATGTGATCCACATTTTTGGATGATTACAAGCTCTTCCCTTCTCTACAAAAGAGTCCAGGTCTACTCTGAGGTTTCCCTCTCAGTGGGACATTCTGGGAAACCTCCTAAGGGATACTGAATTGATGCCTAAACTCCCTGCACTGACACAATGCAGCAGAGCAGTGTCTGTACTTCAACCCATCGATATATATTAATAAACAATACCACTATTACTTTTGTAGTATGTAATCAATGTCTCAAATTACTGTAGCAGGACTTACTGTGGAACATCTTACTCCACAGTACCTTCCAAACAAGGCCTCCAGGTTCACACTTGTCAACCCTCTCCAGATACAGATCAAACTCACGTGGATCTTAAAACCTAACTCCTAGGAACCTCTGAGCAGGTCAAAGGATAAAAATCTGCCCATCCAGAATTCAAACATTCATGTGTTTTTCTTCGGTGGACATTAAAAGTTCTTCATAAATAAATTACATTTCAAACAGACAAGAAAATGGATATAAAAGTCCTCATACAAATACACATTACCACAATTCTGGAACTGTAAAGTACAAATTATTAAAAGGTAGTCAAAAATTAAAACAACTTTACATTACATTGGTGTCAATTACTGTGGCAGAACTGCAACTATCAAGGCAAAGAAATAGAATCACATACATTGGCATTTATATAGGGTAAAATGAGATAGAAGTGTTTAATGAAATATGCCTAACAGTCAAGCAAAATAAACAAAAAGAAAAATTAGATATAGATTAACTGAGGAAATAATCATGTAGTGAAAACATTTTATTTATAGAATCTTAAATAGTGAACATTGAAATGCAGTGGTAAGTTATAAAATCTTAAAGACTAAGGACACAGTTAGCATAACATTTGATGAATAAAGTAGAAATTCAATTAACAGACATACAATACAATAGCAATGGAGTAAAAAAAAAAAAAGTTCCATTCTCTGCATTTCTGTGTAGATGAAACATTCTGAAAACAGTGATAACCAATAAAAAAAATTACAAAAACTTTTATAAAAACTTTCCTCTGTAGCAAGCTAACTTAGAAACCTTCAGGGAATCTGAAGGTTTGCCTTCCCCTGCAAGTGTTAGCTTGCGTTTAAAAATATGCATATTTTTAATCAAAATTAAATTTACTGTATACACTACTTTTAAGTACAAAATAATCTTGCCACACAGGTAAATTAAAAGAAACCAATGTTTAGGCCTACAAATGTCCTTCAATTTATGACACTGCAGCACATTTGTTAAACATAGACAATCCACATCTATAAACACAGATAAAAAAAAACTGTGCATAAATTATAAATTAAAGAGATTTAAATAACAGTTTTGGATTAATAAATAATACAGCTTTGCTTTATCAGAGTGAAGACAGTAAAGTAATGAGAAGGTGCTTGCTTTAAAACAAGAGAAGAAGGGAGAAAAGAGAATGGAAAGAAAAAAAGTTACTCGAGCTGACAGCAGCTCTCAACAATGGTTAGTCCATCAAAATAACTTGTTTCAGTGACAGCTTTGTGTCGTTTTTAGATGTTAACCCCGAGATGCTCTGCCAGCAAAGCCAACATGTTAAGCAAGCACTTCAAACATATGTTTTTTTTTAAAGCGCTAATTTTTTTTCAAATTGAGACATTTAAATTGTCTGTTTTAATTTGTAGAGTTCTTTGTGGTTAAATTGTACTCTATGAAGGTGCAAGCTGTCCTTTTTAGCACTTCTTTTTCATTTCAGTTGTGCGAAAATGTTGATGCTTTTTCATTTTGGGCTTAAGACTCAAAAGGTTACAGCTAACAGGGAACCAGATGGAACGCTAAAAGCATTTGTTTTTGCTATGAGAAATTTTAAGCACGTCATTGTTTTGAAAAGTCAAATTTCACATTGTGTGCCTTGCACAAGCTCTGTCTGGGAGTGTAGACTATTTGACATATCAGTGACAGTTGACTCAAATGAACAAACCTCTAAAAGCCTGTTCCAGAGAGCCGAGGTAAGTCGAAGACTTTACTTCCGGATAAAAGTCAAAGCAATCTTGAATCTGAGGGTGATATATAAATAATAAATGCTATTTTTTCCTGCTAAACAATTCAATCCAAGTGAGGAAGTAAGTAACACTTACTAGTAATGTCCGAGTATGCGCCACAAAAAATTCAAATGTAGGTATAAAGCTTGGGCTAAGCATGCAGTTATGCATTTGAAACCATTTGTTTGCTATACGCAGATTTAAAAAATATACATAAACCCCGCTAATTCTAGATAAATTTCCTTTAACTAGTTGCAGACGTGTGTCTGGGATAATTTCGGTTCTGGAAACCTCTGTAGGTGGGCTCATAGGGAACAGAAGCCGAATAAAAACCCTCACCTGGGACTATTCAGCTTGTTCATGTGGGTAGCTGTAAATGTCAAAGTTTTAGAAAAGAGTTGTCTTAAATGTATGCATAGGTCTCTCCGCAGCCAGGTGAAATGTCCAATTTCCTTTTATCAGGGTTGACAGTTTAGGCCAGACAGTTGAAGTCTGCATATAATTGAATGTTCCAATAGGACAATGATCCCAAAACACATCAAAAAACTGTTTTGTCAGTTTTTAAAAACAGATCAATTAGATAATTAAAAGCTCCAAATTATTTTAACAGTCACAACAATGATAAATATATGTAAACTTCTGACCAAAATGGCAACTGGTCAGACCTGGTAATGCATTTGGACCTTGTAGAATAGCAACAAAGAGGCAGTTTTATGGATTATAAATTATAATATGTAAATATGTTATTGTTGAAGCTTTTATGCCATTGTATTAAAAATCCAAAAGTCATAACAATACTTTGACAGAAATATGGTACAGGAAAACTTCAGCAAAGCCCACCAATTGGTTCTGAATAAAAATAATAGTCTCCACAACACATTTGCCTGTCAGTCACATAATGAGAAATGTGCGGTGAATTTCAAACAAAGTCTACTTCAGAGGTGTGACTGTTTCAAAGGCCTGTTTGAACACTCAAATTTCAGAGGTTAGAGACCCCTGCATAGTTTCTAGTCTTGTTTAGCACAGAAACTAGAAGTGGCATCTATTTTCTGTCTTCTTATCCTTAGAATGCTAGCTTCAGTCCTGCAGAATTTTACAACTGGTGTTCAAAATCTTTCTGATGATGAAGGTTAACTACTTTCTCACAATGTGTTTCAGTAAAGATCGACAAAGATGTTGAAGTCACTTATAAATATCACAAAAAAGTGATCAACAATGCAATGTTTTGCCACCAAACAACGGGCAAAGATTCAGTTGTAGTATTGAAGTTGAAATGTACCTTTTAATAGTAAAGAGGATAATATTTCAGGCCAAGCTATTGCTTGCTGATGTAAGTTGTTCCCCGTGGCACCTCAATACCAACTGCAACGTCATAAACAGCTCAAGAGACAATAAAAAAGCAAAAGGTGCTTACGCAGCTTTACTGATCCCAAGCATCTACAGATTTTACCAGCGTAGATCTGCTGCCAGCATCCAGCACCAGACAGCCTAACAAACACCCATGTCTACTTTTCCAAAACTATAGCACTATAATACCATCCGAATTCATTGGCCCCTATAGTATGAGAAAAAAAACAAACAAACAAAAAAACTTTTCAGTGATCTTATTTTACTGCAATAGGATAATTTCTGGAAAATCTACAAAAATACAAAAAAAAACTTGCAAAATTATTCATACCTTTACTCTTTTTTCACATAATGAAAAATTACATATTTTTTGTGATAGATGAACATAAAGTAGTGCATAATTGGAAAATGAGGTAGATAAACTGTTTAATTAGAAGAGTGTGTCATACATTTGTTAAACAAGTAAACTCTTTGTGTTTAATGTTTGGTCTGGATTGGATTTAGGGAGGTGTAAAAAATGTATCATTTCACTTTCACTCCTCAACTACGCACTACTTAGTTTTGGTCTATCACATAAAATCCCATTAATTGAGTTCTTCCAAACTCAATTAAAGTTTGAGTTTGGAAGAAATTACATGTACAAATAATAATAATAATAATAATAATAAGAGTAACAAATGAAATGTTCATCAAAATAACTTAAAATGTGTCAATGAAAGCTTGTAGAGCATCCTAGTTTATCTTAAAAGAGGAGGGAGGAATTAAAAGGCTCTAAAACCTCACTGTTTAGAAAAAAAACCAGCTTTTTGTTTTTGTTGCGTGAAATCATGCTGCAATAAAAGATAAATCCAGCTTAATGCCTTTCACACATCTTTACCAGGAGTGCAAACAATTGTGGAGGGCGCTGCGGTTGTTTTGGGAGCTACACAGTTTTAGGCATTTTATTGTGCTTCATCACGGTATGTGCTTTATGCTGCTTACCGGCACAAAAGCAGATTTTATTAGTATGCTGTTTAAAAGCAAAAATGTTGTGTAATTGTAACCAAAGCTGCCAAGTAGAATATCAACAACGTAGCAAGAAGCAAACTCGACAGAATGGGTGCTTTGCTTTACCACACCATGTCAGTTAGCTTTAATCACACAGCTATTGTTCCAGGGTTGGAGACTTTTTGAAACCAGTACTTTTGTTTTTGAACATTTGTGTAATTTCTACCTCAAAAACACTTTACCAAAAAGATATGTGTGTGTGTATGTGTGTTTTAGTGCCCTGTCTGAGCCACTTATTGATTTTTGTTCCAATGGAAGACAGAGTGAAGCTCTGCGGCCTCATCAAGGAAATAGGGGTGCTTATCTGCGGTGCAGAGAGCTACTTTTTGCAATAAAATATTGAAAGGCCCATATTAGGAGAAAGCCCTCAGGACTTAAGTAAAGCATGCACATTATTGAGCATTCTATCTGGGATTCAGCCACAGAACAAGAACAAAGAACACTCAGACATCAGCTTACAAGACATTTGTGGCTTGTATAGTCAAGACTCAACTCTAAACAGATAGCTTACTGATATGAGAGGCGAGGTGCAAGAAAGCAAGGAAGCAGAGAAACCAGAGGTGACTGCCTAATGACCTATAAGCATAAAATAATAAACATATAACAGGTTGATTGTTGATCTCATAATGGTTGTTGCATCAGTATTGCTGATGCAACCTGCCTCTTGTCAAAATATGAAATATCATGGAGAAAGTCAGAAAATCAATAATTACTTTCACTGACAGTGTTTTGTCACTTCAGTCAGAAAATCCCAGGTGTGAATGATACAATTAGTGACTGTTGCTTTCAGCTTGGCAGCCACATTTTCAAGGTCTTTCATAAATCTTGCCTGTCATTCATTCCCAAATCATTCTCTATGACAAGGTACTTTTCCAGTGAGCATATTTTTCAAAGCAAAAAGTTACATGTATTTTGATTTTTGAAAATAATTCTAAAAACAAAAAAATATAGGTAACAGTTATAAAAGATCAAATAAATATTTTGCATGTCAGATTAATTTAGAGTAAAAGATCAATTTTGCTTTTTGTAAAATTAAATTGAATAAAAAAGAGATATTGCAATATTGCTGTCAATGAAATTCTGACTGGAACATGGCACAGAAAATGAAATGAAGGTACCTTGTAAGTGAAGTTGCAGAGTCTGATGTCTATGGTGAGAATGTGCTTCTGTAAGCTTTTTCATCTACTGGGTCTGGGATCTCATTTATAAAATCATGACCCACATTAAATGACTATTGATGAAACATGGAACTGAAATTAAGATGAAATATTTTCATAATATTTTTCCATCCTATTAATTTTCTCTTAAATTCTAGATAATTAGTGTCATTTTTACATTAGAGCCTAAGCTTCTGGTTAATGTACACCTGCCTTCCATCTGCTCATTTACTCACCTATGTTGCATCCAGGAATCAAGTTCGTATTTCACACTTCTCGGTTTCAGTGACACAATATTAAATAATAGTGTAGTCCACATGCTGGCTTCTTGTTCCATTTTGTTAATAAGCCATCCTTAACCACACTCTCAGGTTGGTTGTTTCTGTATTTGTGTCCTCTGCAACATTACATTATGACAAAAGTTGAGAATAATTCCTACCTGGAGAGAGAAATCCATCCTTTTGATGTTGGGAATCATGGCTCCAAACTCCACTCCCAGGATTTGACCCTCTTCTGCTTCACACTGAGTTGTTAACTGCTCCAGTTCATCCTAGTGGTAATGGCCTGAAGATGCCTAGAACACCACGAACACAATCAATGACAAGGAGCAACTGTGAGGAAGTCCAATTCACACTGGGAACAGTTCAACTTTGTACAAAGCATGTATATGATAGTCAGTTTGGTCTCACAAGGCTGGATACTCCTTAAAACTTACCCACAACACTAGAGCAGAGCAGCACCAGCAAAGGAAAGAATATCTGCATAGGTGTCTCCATTAATTATCTAAAACGCAACAACAAACAAAAAAAAAAAAAACTGATGAAACTGACAAAGCAAAAATAAATAAATAAGTAAACAAATAAATAACAGTCTTACGAGTTTATGGCTTCCAAACTTTTTCTGTTAATCAAAACTGATTTATGGCTATGTTCACACTGCAGCCTCTTGTGACCCAAATCTGATTTTTTTTTTTTTTTTTTGCATTAAATGCGACCTGTATCTCATCTTTTCATCGAAACTACACCGATCGGATGTTTTCGAATGCGAAGCAGGCCACTAAGTATAGACCTTTTCAAACGTGACCAGAATCTGTAAGGCCAGGTGTTCATACGATCTAAACGTCATTGATACTCGACAAACGTCACTATACTGCGCAAGCTGGGGGAAAAAAAGAACAACCATCATGGCGGATGATAATGATTATTAAGTTGTTAATGTGCTGGCTCCGATCGGACAACTTCCAAATCCTAAGATATACTCCACCATTAGCATCTACGTCACATTTTAGCATAACACGGAGCATGCTCTCTGTGTGACGTTATTGCGCCCTCTACTGCGCATGCGGGACACTAGATCGTTTGCAATTCACGCGGGAGTCGCATATATATTTGTAAGTTGTGAACGACTACGAAAAGAGAACAAACAGAAACAGATTTCACAAAGAAAAACAAATCGTCATTGAGTATCAAGGTCTGCAGTGTGAACGTTAGTCTAATACTAAGTAGATGTATTAGGAATGTAAATCAAACAGACCAAAAATGCCTCTGGTTCAGTACATTTTAAAATGTGAATTTTCCCAAAGGTTTACATTTTGCCGATGCTCAGGAAACACTCCCTCAAATTTGAAAGTTTGTTTCAGTAGTGATGTAGTGAGGATATTTTGGTACAATATACAACAGTACTTTAATAGGAAAGCAACTGAAAAGCTTATTGTGAAGAATTTATGCAGCAAGGAAATCCAAATATGGGAGAAAAAAAACAAAAGCTCTCAGAGCACACATTGAAGCAACAAGGGGCAGGAAGAAAACAGAAAAAAATCAGCAGCGAAGTTGATTGTTTAGAGGTGATTACTGGTGTAAAAACAGAGTCTGAGTAACTGGCCTGGGAACAGTTGATAAAAATTATAGGGCAGCATAAACACAGGTACCAAGAGAACTGTATCATTTGAAAACTTTGCTTACACCACTTAACAAGGTTTGTGAAATATTCCTGAGTTTTTGTCCAGATTGACATAACATCAAGCAGTTGCTGCAAATATGTTGGTGTCACATCTATTTTCAAATCTCCTGTTTGTCAACCTTAAAAGTACTCTGTTGGATGGAGCTATGGTGACTGTGGAGACCAATGCAATACAGTGAGCTCATGTTTAAGACAGTAGTTGAAGATGTTTCCACCAAACACTGAGAATCAGATGATCTGTACACATGACATGTGGTTGTCATGGTGATAGTGATCTAAATTCAGGTAGGCTGTAGAGTTAAGGGACCCAAAACATCATGAATGTCACAGCGGAGACTGAGGTTTATTGGATAAGACAATATTTTTGCAGTCTGTTATTGTCATGTTTTGGTGAGCATCTGCAAATTGTAGCCTCAGATATCAGGAGTCACACCCGATGTGTTTTCTGCCGCTGTAGCGCACACCTTCATGTTGCATGTTCGGAGACGGTATTGGATATTTTAGTAGTAAAGAGTAGCAATTTGAATTGATATTGCAATTCTACCATCTTCAACCAGACTGTTCATTCTTCTCTGAACGCTTACATCAAACAGGTGCTTTTATCTGCACAATGTGTTTTTCAGGCCATTCTCTGTAAACGTGAGCTGGTTGCGTGTTAAATGCCAGCTGATCAGCAGCTCCTGTAATACCCACAGCAGCTGTTCTGGGACCAAACAACCCCGCCACATCCAAAGACACCTAAATCCCATTTCTTCCCTTTCTGACACTATGTTTAAACTTCAGCAAGTTGTCTTCACCATGTATAGATGCTTAAATACAATGATTTGCTACCACGCTAAGTGGATGGTTTGTTATATGTGTTAACAAGCAACTGAGCAGGTGCATCTATAAAGTGGCTGGTGAATGAATATAAACACATCAGGGAAACATGGGTGAATATATCTAGACAAAAACACATAAAAACAGAAACATGAAAGAAACAATTACCAACTACAAGATGAAAAAGAATCAAAATATAATGCAAAAGTCAGACAAACAAAATTAATTCATACATTTTAACTATAATCTGTATAATTGTTTTATTGCTATAGAATTTTTTTTTTAAATTACTGTTAGAAGCTGGATAAACGTAAGCAAATAAGGGAGAACATCTGTAGCTGGTGATTACTCCACATCTCTGTGTTAATTTGTAAATGTATTTAGTTGATAATGCTAATTCTAACAGGTGCAGCTGCTGGCTCTGCTCTACAGTCTGCTACAGAGCAAAATCTGGCTTTCATTGTGAGATTACCTTATGCACCAGCAGGTGACAGTATTCCTACTGCTCTCTGTCCACCCAAACCATTGAGGAAATCACAGACAAAATAAAGCCTTTGACCTGAGTTAAACATGCTGCAACATAAGCCCATCTAGGAGAAATGTTCTGTAATTCGCCACCAGAGAAAAATGTTTTACAAATATATCGATTTCCCCTCAAGCTTGTATACAAGTTGAGGTGTTACAACCTCAACTGCGACAGAGAGCATTTACGTCATGGTAAAAGAATGCATAATTTTTAAATTTTTCTTTAAAGATAAGAACAGCACGACTTACTTGTGTAATTCGCTCCTCTGAGTAAATATTTTACTGTAATTACAGAATTTTAGTGCCATTTCTTAGCTTTATAAATTAGCTCCAACTCATTCAGACTGGCAGTACTAGACTTTGACTGAGCCATTTGGGCACATGAATAAAGCATTCACTGCATTTCTGGTTGTACGTTTCAGGTTGTTGCTCCATCTGGATAGTGAATAAGTTCCAAACTTTTTGCTGTACCTAACAAGTTTTCTTTTATATGTTTGTATTTAACTCCATCCATTTTCTCGTAACATTTGACTGGTTTCAATTGCTCTGCCGGAACAAAATATCATCCGCACAGCATAATGCTACCACCACCGGGTTTTGTGGTGGTGGCAGGGTGATTTGTCTATCACACATTGTGCTTTCTACATGTAGGCCAAAGAGTTTGATTGCTTTCTTCTTGCCGCTGAAGGTCAGATATGTAAACTGAGTCCACAGCTGTCTTGCTGACACATTCTTCTACCAGATCTAGACAACACCTCCAGTTACCCAGCCCTGCCTTCAGCACAGCTTTATCCCTGCTATGCTTTGTGTGTTCCATGGTCTTCATGATATGTTTAAAAGATTTATTTTTGACATGTGTAAGGTGTGATAAAGTTTATTATATGCAAAGGTCCAGTATGTTGTGTTGATTTTTCTTGTAAGAGGAAAAGCAGAGTTAGCACAGGCCAAAGATAAATACAATCTGAGTTGTTGATTAGAAAATTGCCTGACTTGTTTCCATCCATTGACAGAAGGGTGAAGTGCTGATTTATTTTGAATGGTTGCTTGCAACAAATGCTTAGTGTATGAAAGATGAGCGTGTTGCCACAAGGTGATTTTCTCAGATTTCACTCGCGTGTTTGAAGAGGAAAAATAAAAACTTCCACTGCGCTCCGATGTAAAGATGCAAAACAAAAATTTACTCCACAGTTTTTGCATTAATCTTTACAAGAGCAATTGAATCTTAGATAACCTCCACAAAACAAACTATGTTTGAAAAACTGTGGCTGTGTCTATCTACTTTACAACGCCTTCCCTCCTCTGCTATCCATCCATCATGTTCGCTCCAGCATTGCAACACCTCATTTGCATAAATTGCAAAATTAAGTTATTAAACATACAAACTTCTAATAAAACACTGATTCACAATAAATTATTATTAAATTACCTACATGTAATATAATAATTCTACCTCAACCTCAAGTACAAATGCAGTTACTGAATTACTAATTAAATAAGTTTTAACGGTAACTAAATATTTTAGACATTCACTTGGCTTCCACAGTGGGGTGTGTTAGCCAGGCGTTGCAGGTTGAGGCACAGAATAATTGGTGACTATAGGTGACAATTTTCTGCAGACAATAGAGGGAAACCACAGATAGTTCCTAGCTTTTGGCCCAAAAAGTCCTAATTTAAGGCTATGTTCACACTGCAGCCTAAGTGAAAAGACCCAAATCCGATTTTTATTTTTTTACCTTAATGTGACCTGTATCTGATAACAGTCTGAACAACACAGATTGGATTTTTTTCGAATGCAACCCAGGGAGCACTTTGGATATGTGGATCTAAATCCGATACATATCTGATTTTTTTCAAACGTGACCCGAGTCTGTACAGCCAGGTCCCATTGATCCGGCCTGAAAGTCATTGATACGTCACTATTTTTGCGGCAACAAAATGAACAACCATTGAGGATTAAGTTTTATGTGCTGGCTCCGGTCGAACAACTTCAAAATTGTAAAATAAGCTCCACCACTAGCATCCACGTTTACCTACGCATACACTTAAGCACTTTCTTCTTCTTTAACAGTGGCTGGCAAAACACTGAGCACGCTTTCTATGTGTGACGTTATTGTGCCCTCTACTGCGCATGCGGGACACAGATAATTTGCAGTTCACATGCTAGTCGCATACATTTAGAAATGTGAACGACCATGCATAAAGAAAAAACAAAATCCAATTTTACTAAAAATAAAGAGCATCAAGACCTGCAGTGTCAACGTAACCTAAGAGTCAGCTTTTGAGAGCAACTGAGCGACGAGACAACAGAAATTCCCATCTTAATAAGGAGACGTGGGTAAACCCGTTCCTAGGTGTGAACGCTGTCTTCTCGGGAGGATTGGCTCTTCTTCTCCAACTTCTTTATGATATTGGTAAGCTTACTGGAGCATTACCGCCACCAACTGGTCAGAAGCATAGACCAAATGTCCTATCCTATCACGTACTTTGCACGGATATGGTAGGTTTTCTTCTTGAGCCCTTCTGAAACAGAAAATTAAGGTTTAGTTTTGACTGTGATTGGTTGATACACAAAAAAGACAAATGTGCTCCAAACAGTTGATAGAAATGTAACGAGCTTTGAATATAGGCTGGATTAATAAGTGTCATGATGATGAAACTATGCAAAATTGAATGAATCACCACATGTTTAACTGCACCTTACTTAAACCATTATTACTGTGATTTGTCACAAGCAGAAATGATGTCAGGAGCAACCTTTAGTCTTATAATTCTTTGAGAATAAGGACCAAGGAATTCATATAAATACTTGTGGTAAAGAGTTGCAGAGGAGTTTTGGGTGTTTGTGTGGGAGATTCTAGTTAGAGATCAGCAGCAAAAATGGCATCTAGAGGCAACCCTGAGGTTGCTGCACTTATATTGCCTGCCTGATGCGAAGATAAGGATCAGGTGTGCAGACACCACAGCAGAGCATCCATGCCCACTTAAGGAAAGCAAGTGCAGCAGGAGAGGAAAAACAAGTTGTGTGGATGGAACAATCCAGTAATACTCTCTGACAAACATTGATCTCTTCTCAGAACAAAATATTTATACTGACTTGAAATTAGGTGCAGGTGTACTCTGTTTACTGATGAGACCATTTGGCCATTGAGTTGTATTGGATTTGATTTAGGGATATCAGAGTGGAAGAAAAAAATAAATAAAAATGCAAGACAGACTTTCCAGGTTTATTGGTGAATTTGTTTTTGAAAGTCATGCATTATTTTTCTTTCACCCCAAAGCTATACTCAACTTTATATAGATCTATCAGACAGAATTCCAGTTAAATAAATTGTAGGTTGTGGTTGAAAAGTGTTATATTTTGGGATAACCTCTAGAACTAGTTTTGCAAACAAAGTTTGTTGCAAAAAAAAAACAATTTTTTTTTCACATACAAAGAAAAGTTATTTTGCTTAAACCTCAGGGATGAATTAACATTTCACACAGAAACACACAACAGCAAATACCAAAGTGCTAATAAATTTTACATCTCAGTTTTGGTGAGATGTA
Source organism: Poeciliopsis retropinna (assembly GCA_010277075.1). Classification (NCBI taxonomy): domain Eukaryota; kingdom Metazoa; phylum Chordata; class Actinopteri; order Cyprinodontiformes; family Poeciliidae; genus Poeciliopsis; species Poeciliopsis retropinna. The sequence goes on along the minus strand of VMRM01000024.1, from coordinate 7,443,111 downwards.
AACAAAGATGCAGCTTCCCTTGAGCTAAAGAAAGGAAACAGCTAACTGTGTGTAACAATGTTGATGTACCTGTGTGACATGAGGTTTTAAGATCAAATCGTCTGTCTGTTTTGCTCTTGAATGCGATATCTATAGAGGAGTCTTGTCTTGTCCTGCATTGTTGTAGTGTAGAATATAGACAAGTATAAAACCGTGAGCTGAAAATACAAAATGAGAGGCTTTGATTGCACTAGTATGTGAGAGAAGCACAGACTTTCCTTTCTTCACCAGATTTTTGTTACTGTCATTTTTAATTTTTTAATCCTTTCATCCTTTTAGTCCCATGACATCTCTGATCTAATATTGTGGAAATGAGAGATGTAAATCCTTCCTTCATCATAAAAGGATTCAACAACCAGCCAAAGGCAAGAATATGAGGCAAATAAGAGAAAAATAGAAGCAAAAAGAAAAGGAAGCCAATGCATGACCTGAAAGCTTGTGAAAGGTTACGAAGAAACATCATGTTTATGACATTGAAGTGCGAGACAAATATTACACCTGCAAATGTAGCACATCATTTTGTATGACAGCTTTCAGATATGTTTACAGCAGTGTAAGGAGAACAAGTGGTGGGCTTGTTGTTTTACAGTTTTTCATCCTGGAAACGCAAAAAAAGGGAAAACACATCTTCCGTGAAGTTTACATCATAAAATGGAGCAACAACAACCAAACAACATGATCCAAAAATAATATCAGCAAAACCTTCCTGCAAATGTTTCTTTTTAAATGTCAGGCAAATATGATTTTGTTTATTTTTTGTTTGCATGTGAAATATAAATTGTTTGCATTCATCAAAAAAACATAAAAGATGGGAACCAAATGTTGAATTGCATATATATATACATAGTTAAATGTTTGCTTTAACTATGCTGTTAAGTCTTGAATTTACTTTATGAGAAGTAGGCAGTTGTTTTAACTGGTGGAAGTCGCCATGTGGCCTAAAATAAATGTCAGTTTAAACTGCTGTGTTTATATAAACAGAAATCTTCAACCATATAAATGCATATGATTATACTGTGGATACAGCCGATGCTGTAAATGACAGAATAAAATTTTGAGTAGGTTGTTTTCCCAGCTCACTCTGATTCTTTTATCGTTCAACATTTTTCATTAAGTGTTCTGTCATCTTTGCTTAGGAGCCAGTCTCTGCTGCACTAAACAGGCTGAGCACTGCCTTTTGTCCACTATTTGCAAATCTCTTTTTGAAAAAAAGGTGAAGCAACTTGCTTTTGTTGAGCAACTTGTAAAGCTGTTATAATTTACTTAACTGATTTACAATTTTTATGCTACACTTATAAACGTTTTTTTATTGGGATGCTATGTGATAACAAAGATGGGGTAGTGCATAACTATGCACAATTGTAAAAAAAAAAAAAAAAAAAACAAAGGGGAGAAAACAATAGGACTTATTGTGTGGGATCCTCTTTCAAACAGGGTTTATTTTATACTCAGTCATGTTGAACAGTGTCTTTAATCAAATAAAAGGTTAAACTTACTGTGCGCTGGAGGTTATCTGCCTGGGGAATTACTTTTTCAGAACACAAGGAGTGGAAAAACTAACCAAAATTAGAACAAAACAAAATGAAAATCTAAAAAATTCTAACATACTGTATATTGTTATTAAAATGTTTTTAAATTGGAATAAAGATCTAAATTCTCCCTTGACATTAGACTTCAGCCCTGTTTAGTCTGATCCCACTAAATAAAATCCAGTGCAAACAATATCCTTCAGAGCACACTGAATTAGTAAATATAGTCCAGTTGTGTTTATTTAGTCTCTAGATATGCAGATTTTCCGGGGTGTGTCTTGAGTCCAACAGGCTCAAATGTTTCTTATCAAAGAAACAAATTTAGAACCAGGAAGGTTGGTGTTGACATAAGGACTGACTCAACTCTTTTACTTTTGTCTTTACCTTAAGTGTTTTTTCGAAAGATTTTTTTGGATCACAGAGCCAAACTGACAACGTTTGAATTAATTATTGCAACTGCTGTTTCATCCCAATTTTTTTTCGGCAAAATTTTTTTCGGCATATCAATCCTTGGGCCTCCCTAACACATAATATTTATGAATTATTACATTTTATGTTGGTTATGTTAGTGAAAATGCAGGTTATATACTCAACAACAATTGTTGCCGCTAGGAAACTGCATAGTCTTAAGTTACACAAATCTGGCCTACATAAAAAAATAAGAAAAATCATGACATGGTAACAAGAGTATTCAGAAATATTTTAGAAACATAAAAATTCAATGCCACATCCTGCAGAGGTCATTGTCTCAATGTGCCAAGTGACTTTTGACCTCATTTGATCATTTCATCAATTAGGCAAAATCAGGTGAAAATGTTAGTATGAACAAATCTGCATCTGAGAGGACATTGTCCCTGTTCCACCAGACCAAGCACCAGACCTTTGCCTTGTCCTGAACTAGTTTCAGGCGTGGTGTCATCTTGTAGAGGTCATTCAGTGCATAGGCTACACTTTGCAGAAAAGGTTGGCTTTTGGGAAGTGGAGAGTGGGGAGGGGTTCAACTGTGAGAATGAAAGTGATGTCGAAGGCATCATTTTGAGGTTCCTTCAGGCCTAGAAAATCTAAAACATCTTATAGTTTGAGCTGTTTGGGAACAGCAAGGCATATAGAATAAACAGCAAAGCAATAGATACATAGCACAATGCTGTCTATGTATTATGCTAGCGGCAACAATCGTCACACTTACAGTCACTCTTCTTATTAAAAGATGAATGGATGGATACAATTTTCTTTATATATCAATAGAAGACACTTGAAAGAACATATGTACAATATATTTTATTTATATTGTTTTATTAAAGTATTTTTCTGGCTTTCTCTTGTACACGTTTGTGACAGACATTTATCTCCAGTGTTACAGGCAGGAAGTAAAGAGAAAACTAGACACATTAAATTATCTAGACATAAAATTGATATTGCTTAGAGTAGACACTATTATTTGATTTCAAAACTTCAATTAGCTGCTAAAAGTCAAAGCAATTCTTTAAGAACTTCCATAAGTTAGAAAAAATGTCTGGCAACAATTGTTGCCGGTGGGCTTCTAAATTAAAAAAAACTTTAATAAACAGAGATAACTGACGTTATACATTAGAGCAGGGATGCTGCAGTTCAGCACGAAAGAGCTGAAATCTTTCAAAGCGTTCCTTCTCCTACACACCTGAATCAAACAATGACTCGTGACCAGGCTTCTGCTGAGCTGAATGACCTGCTGATGAGGGAACTCAGCCATTTGATTCAGGTGTGAGGACTTGAGGACTGGACTTGGGCATCTCTGTATTAGACAGTGTGAAATTTTACCTGAATTATTTGAAATGAAACTTGTAAAGTGCCATGAAAAAGTATTTGCTCTCTTACATATGCCTTCTGTTTTTGTTTTGTTGTCACATTATTATAATTTTTCTTGATCACCAACAAAGTAAAGAGACAACTAAAGTAAATAAAATTATCAAATGATGAAAAATCCTGAGGGATTGTTAAGCTATCATTTCATGAGCCTTAGGTGAAGCGCACTTGGAGGTTGCACAGCAGGAAGTTGCTCTAAAGCAGGGGTGCACAAGTCCAATTCTCAAGAGCCATCATCCTGCAACTTTTAGAAGCATCCTTACTCCAACAGCCATACATTTGATTCAGGTGTGTTGGAGCATCCCAGAAAGTTGCAGGATGGTAGTTCTCCAGGACTGGACTAGAGCGCCCCTGCTCTAAATTATACGAAAACAAATAAAACATGCAAATGTTGTCAGTTCAAATTTATGTTCAAGACAAGTCTGCACATTATGAATTCAAGTCGCTATCAGAGTTCCCTTCACCTCCTTAGCTGGGACAAAATGCAGCAGTTAAATCCATTTGTAAGACCAACATGGAGGAAAAACTAGCTCAGTGCTTGCCTTACTTAACACTCTCATTTAAAGTATTCTCTGTTTACTTTCTGAACTTGAAATGACCTTGTCCCTAACATGGTTATCGATATGTTGTACACCCTGTTGCTGCTTATATCCACAAAAGTTCCCCGCTAGCTGTACCAAGGTCACAGTTTTTTACTGCCGGGACTTTTGTGTTTCCACTATTAGAGCCCACATTTGGTGGAGCTCTCTTTCCTGCTAAACTCACACACATCACATCTCTTAAATCTAACCTTGAAACTTGCTGTTTTGTAAAAGCATTTGGCAAATTCGATATTTTCTAGAAATTTTCTGTTACTGTAGAAACAATCCGTTTTATCTGACTTGAGTGAAAGAAACTGCTCTGCAAATTATTCTGTGTTTTATTAGTATTGGAGAAATGGGAAAAGAGGAAAGAATCTAGTTCAAGAAACTCATGATATTGCTGGAAAAAGGTCTCCTAAGACTGTATAATTATTCATTTCTGTCTTCATTAGCCTGTGTGCTCATTTAGCTTGGTTGTAAAATGCTCGACACACATTTTGACTGAACACCCAGTAGACATGTAAGAGCATAATTCGTTCATCATACTGGACAAATCAGGGGCATGCCAGCTTCAATCTCTGTCACTTGCTCTGCAGTTGTTCTCCTGTCCTGCGGGTCGTTTGGCATCCAGGAACATAATAGAAATGGCATTTCTGCACAGACTAAATTCAAAATATTGTTCAGATTCTAAAGATTCTGCAGCACTGCATCTCAGCCACCTGCGGCTTGATTTCTATTTAGCTTCTGTCTGAGTGGTGTAATGGTTGACAGCGGGAACTTTTTTTCTCTCTCTTTCTTGTTTGCATCTTGAGACAGACTGGAGAAATAGCTGCAGAGACATGGTAATTTTATTCCTCATACTTTTCCTGTCAACATTTATTCAAAGTGCTGAGCAATTCAACGCACTGCAAAGTGCAAAGTGGGATTCACTTTCTCAACCAGCTTTTATCCAATTTCAGTCCAGAGGTAGAACGCCTCTTTTCGGGAGAAATTATAATCATGCAGCACTGCGTCTCACTGAGACCAGCTGAGGAAACTACTGCTAATGCCGTCCGACTGATAGTAATATACTAGTTTTTTCTGCCGGCTCTTGCTGACATTAACAAGATACGCCTTTCAAATATCATGGCCTTTGGGACTGGGTCAGAGTAACTATTTATAGAAGGTCAAGACTTTATGATAGTGTACGCGCCAGAGTGATAACTGAGAATAGAGTGGGTCTTGGTTGCTTTGCTGCTGCTAATTTTGTGCCTGACGTTGCTCTGGGCTGCTGAACAGATGTGATTTACACACGTTGCATCGATCACTCACTACTTACAGTGCTACTGCATTGTGTAGTAACACAGTATAACATGACAAGGATGTATAAGATCAAGCCTGTGCAGAAATGAGACATTATTCATAGTGTGAATAGATTAAATTTCAGCTAAAGTGCCATTGACATGTTCTTCAAAAAGCCTCTAAGGCCAATTTATATCAAGATTATATTTGGGGTTGTTAATGTAAATGGGGCTGAATGCAAATTCAAGTTTCACATTTTAGACCTCTTCAACCTCTGAAAAATCATTTTCTTCAACTTTGAATTATATGGTACTTTGTGTTGTTCTGTGGCAAAATATGTTGTGTTTTGGGACTGTAACTTGACAACATGTATAAGTCCTTATGTGTATGACTACTTCTGCATGGAACAGTATTTACTGACTGAATGCAACATTGATGAAAATCTTCACTTTGTTTAGAATGATTATGCATCCTGTAAATGATACTATCATGTTATGGGGTGTTCTGTCTTTCTGCCAGGGAAAACTCATTGGTCCCAAACAGACCCTCCTTGGTTATTCATGAGTCTGGCAGTGATGTCTTCTGCCTCAGCATGTTCTCTCCTCCCCTTTACCCAATACACAGAGGCCACTCCACCCTTCGCTTAATATTCATACCCGTGTCTATAAAATGCTCATCCTCAGCCTGCGTTGTCGGCTGCTTCTCCAGTTGCGTCTCTGAGCTTTGTTTTTTGTTTACATCTCTACCCACCTCAGAGAGCTGAGCTGCCAACATGTCCAAGCCTCTGTCCGACCACGACAGGAAGAAACAGATTTCAGTGAGGGGTCTTGCCGGCGTCGAGAACGTCACAGATCTGAAGCAGAACTTCAACAGACATCTCCACTTCACGTTGGTGAAGGACAGGAATGTCGCCACCAAAAGGGATTACTACTTTGCTCTCGCTCACACTGTGCGAGACCACTTGGTGGGCAGGTGGATCAGAACCCAACAGCACTACTATGAGAAAGATCCCAAAGTAAGTTATACTTACAGCACTAAATGTAAGAAAAATATGCTCGTATTCCAATTTATTAAAAAAATACACAGTAAGAGTTCAAAAGCAAAGCCACTTCTCTAACTATTATGGGAAAAAAGGGAGTGAAAGATTGTTTTTGTGAGATTAAATTAAAATGCCCAAACCTATATCATGAACAATGATCACAATCATTATATGCAAATATTTTAGATTTTAACATTTTTATTTAACAGTAGTGTCACTGATGGGATCCAAAAAGGCAATGACACCCCCAAGAAAAAAAGCCACGCCCACCAGTTTTGCTCTCCCTGATCAAGTCTATTACATTAATTAAAGGAAGCATAGTGCAAGCTTCATTAAATAGCATAATTTATTTATTTATTTGGCCTTATGGTCAGGCAGTTTTTTCTGGTTCCTGGTTTATCATGCTGCTACTCATTCCCCAGCATAATAAAAGTACTGAAATTCTGGTTTAGCTTTTGGCTGTGGTGTGCCACCCTCAAAGTCTGCCTATCAGTTAATTAAAAAAACAAACGGAAAGAAAACGTTGTCGAAGTACTTAAATAGCATGATTTTCAAAAAGATATTAAGTGCTACAATTATCTGCACTAGGTTTTATAAATTGTTTAATGCAAGGTCTAGGTAGATGAAAGGTAATCAGTATTGTACAATAAATGCTTTTAAAAAAGGTGGGAAATCTTTAGTTGACTCCAATTTCGTGTCCAGTGTAAAAAAAGGCAAAAGTCAAAAGGGGTCCTATTTACACAAAGCAAGCTTTGATTACAAACACAAATTGCAGTGGAGTCATACTGACTTTGCTAATTACTGGCCCTATTTGAACCATTCCTATAAGAAAAGACTAAACGTGCATAATAAACATTATCCCTTATCAGCCTTGACTCACCTAAAATATCACCATATCTTATATTGTATGAAAACATCAATTTTTAACAAAATGTCACAGTATTTGATTAAAATTAACAGTCATGCCATAATTAGGCTGTAATAATTGTGTTAAGTCTAGAACCACTGAACACACCGCCAGCTTTAGCTGCTTACATTTGTCGCATAAAGCAACAAATGTTGTACTGTACAGTAATACAACAATGAGAACTGTCTGCTGTAATTTAAAACACCCATATGCTGTTTCGTGTACAGTAAAGATTTTAGATTATACCGGCCTGAAAGTAGTGATGAACTAGTATTTTTTTAAATATAAATATTACATAATTGTATTATAATAGTATGCTAGTTTATCATCAGTATTTTTGTGGAGTTTGTGGTTATCAACAGCCCAGCCAGGGTATTGTGTGTTTAGCCAAAACAAAACATTGGCTTTAGATAGATAAATAATAAATAAGAATAAAATATTATTGTATGACCAAATGCAGTAAGAAATTTAACTGTGTTGTACTTAAGGTAAACTATATAAACTCTTCCTTTGACCCCAGGATTGTAATACCAAGCACAGATTTAAAATACTGATGCCAGTGTATGACAGCCATGACATTTGGACTTCTTTGGGGTAGGGGGTTCTTAGCACTCTGCTGGTATGCCCCCATTGCTTATAGTCTGTTGAAACACTAAACTCACCCATGACCTTCTGTTCCTGTCCCATCTAACCACCAACACGTACTCCGCCTCCTCGCTTAGGTTGTGTGAGTGTTTGAGATCCAAGGACATCCGAAGCCCGCTTGTTGTAATGCAGTTACGTTAAAGTTTTATGCCAAAAGCCGCTCAGTCATTAAGCAGCAGCTACAGCTGGGAACCTTAGAGGAACCATAAGGTTCACTTAAACAGAACAATAAAACTGTAAGCTGCAACACATTTGCACTTAGAGATGTCAGCCGGAATCATGTAATTACAGGCGGAGGATTGAGAAGGAGGGTAAAAGTAAGTTCCGTCTCCTCTTACGTTGTGTGATAATATGTTCCTTGGAGGTTCATTAACAAACCTCCTGAACAAAGCTGGAAGAGGGAACCTGCTTTTCAACAACACTTGCTGAGGCAATGCTTTCAAGAAAGATCCTGTCGATTGTATGAAAATGTTTGTTCAGAGATCAGTGGGCTACAACAGCACAATCAGAAGCAGAGTGGAATGTTGGGGTTTAGCTCTGAACTGAAAGGTCAAAGGTGAATAACATGCTGGTCTAACTGGAAAGCATAGGGAGGAAGGTCATCCAAGCTAAAATAAGGTGTGGACCTCCGTGATCCATTCTCTTAATACTGATTGCATTCTTGGAGAAAACAGGATGATCAGCAGAGTAAATTAAATAAAACCAGATAGGAACATGATGTTATATTTAATTTAATGAATCCTCAGCACCACTCAAAATGGAGCCCCTGTCATTTGCCTTCACCATCGTTTTTAAGCATCTATCTGTACCGTCTCTGTCTACCAGGACTTGAAATCCACAATTAAAGGTTATCAGGTTCTGGCTGACCTTTACAACGACCTCTACAGGAGCTATTTTTTACCGGGCCCAAAATGTTGGATGTTATGTAATACCCAAAGCAATTTGTTCCCCTAGTCCCCCCCTCTCTGCCCACTCCCCTCTCTGGTCCTCCTTCTTCCCTCCTCTGCCTGTGTGTGCCCTTCCATGTCAGAGGAAAGGGGGGAAAAAAACAACAACATCTAAATGGCAAAGGCTAAAAACTGTCTCAGGTGGCACATTTATAAGCGCTCCCAACCATGAAACTGAATCATAAAACCTGATTTTTTTATTTTTTTAAAGAAAGGTGTGGGTGTTATTTTTGACATTTGGCATATGGTTTCACAGGTTTATAGTTTCAGTGCCAAATAAAGTGACTCTTAAAATGGTGCAAACCCCTGTTCAAAAGTGAGAGGTAAAGTGATAAAGGATTTAAAAAACTTTTTCCACAAATAATGTCAGTGACATAGATCCTGTACAGTTAAACTGAAAACAACTTTATTAGAGGAAACATATAAAAATAAAGAGCAGCAATATTCTGGCTTTATTAGTATGCACATCTTTGAGCTAATGTTTTGTTTGAGCTCCTTTTAAATCAGTTCCAGAATTGAGTTCACAGCTGTAATATTTCAAGGATCTTTGGGTTAACCTGAAATAAAGATAAGCTGCTCAAGTAAGATTTTCTTGATGTTATTCTTTCCCATTATTACAGTGCAGAAAATGATAAGAAAGAAAAAAAAAAGCATTTATATCTATATGTATAATCATTTTACATCATTTAGCATTTTACATATGACAACAATGTTCTGCATTCTCCATGTGTCTAGACTAATAAGTGGGGTATTAAAATAATATTATTCCTACAAATAAGCCATCCAGGCCTCCCTAAAGTCTCCTAAACCAAAGGTCTTCGGTTCAGGCCTCAATGTCCGGTGCCCTGCAGGTTTTAGATGTGTTCACGGTCCAACACAGCTGAATGGCCGAATCACCTCCTCCATGCAGTCGAGTTCTCCAGAGTCCTACTAATGATCTCATTATTTGACTGAGGTGTGGTAAAGCAGAAACACATCAAAAACTTGCAGGGCACTGGGCCTCGAGGCCTGGATTTGAAGATCAATGTTAAAGCCTTCTAGGAAAATGTGTTAAGGTCTGATGAATTCAAGCATCACTGAGAGTTCAAGCATGTATAAGACACCCACAAAAGAAACCCGGCAGTTGGTATCTTTTATAAAAATATGTTTGTTACATATTTGGTCAAACTATCACTATGTCATAACTGTATAACATGACACAGATAATCTGGGAAAAACAACAAGCTCCTCTCCTTCCTCCTTCTGGTTCATAATTAGGCTATAACAATTGTGTTAAGTCTAGAACCACTGAACGTCATTCTAGTGTCTGTACTAGTCAAGATTGCCGGTTTACTGCAGCTGTGCTATCACGGAGAAACAACTTACTGTTTCAGAAAAAACTATCTTCCGCCATCATCGTGGCCATGCTAACTAGCCTGTGCATTAACAGGAGGGAAAAGAAGGAAAGAAGCTGTAGCACAACAGAGATCGAGGAGGAGGGTGTGAGCAGTGCGTACATGAGCAACATTGACAGTGCTAAAACCCTTCTCCTGACTCTGATTGGTTGTTTTTGACTGAGTGGTGTATTTCTGCTGAGAATGCAGAGGAGCTAAATTTTTCACATTATCTGTCTGATTTTATACTATCAGGATTTAGTAGCAGTTGTAATAAATATGCAACTTTTTTTTGCATATTTAAAACAACATCACAAACTGCAGCTTTAATGAGAGGAAACAATTGTTTTCCTATTTACCAAGGATTGCAATTGTGCAGACAAACTTTGTCAAATTAGACAAAGAAAAAATTTGCTAATTTGAGATGTAAACCAAATAGTGAAATTTGACCTGAAGTTGTAACATATCAGTTTAAGTTGTGCACACATATTTAATCAGTCAATTGCACTAATTTTATTAGTAATGTATTTTTCTTCTGACATTACATGGTGAATTCTATTGATGGAGAATACGTTGAAACAATGCTACATTTTCTTCCTCTCATTTGCTTATAGCATATAGACCTGGCATTTTAACAGGGAATGTGTGTACCTTTGAGAACCTCCACTACCATCCATCCAGCCGGGAGGAGGTTCCACTGTTATAACAGTGGCGCAAATGAAACTTCTTAACGTCTTTTTATTAATTTGTTCAGTTTATTGAAGGTGACAGGATTTTGTCTTTCTTTGTGTCCAATCTGCAGCGTGTGTACTACATCTCTCTGGAGTTCTACATGGGTCGCACGCTCCAAAACACCATGGTGAACCTCGCGCTGGAGAACGCCTGTGATGAGGCTATATACCAGGTGAGACAAAGGAGCTTAATTTAATCCTCTTATGAGAGTGAAATTCTGTTTCCAAAGAGTGCATAAAGGAGCAGCTTCCCCCAAATCCCCTCTTCTTCTGTCCATTCTGTGTAGTTGGGTTTGGACATGGAGGAGTTGGAGGACATAGAGGAAGATGCTGGCTTGGGTAACGGAGGCCTGGGTCGTCTTGCTGGTATGTCTTTTTTTTTGTTGCACTTTGCATGAGATGAAAATTGTCACTCTTATTTTCTATGAATACATTCTCATGCACTTTTGTTTGTTTAGCTTGTTTCCTGGACTCCATGGCTTCATTGGGCCTGGCTGCATATGGTTACGGCATTCGCTATGAATTTGGCATCTTTAACCAAAGAATCGTCAATGGATGGCAGGTATAGAAAAAAAAGTGAATGTTAATACAGTTTTTTGCAAAATTATTGTGTTCATTCCTCTTAATCGAGCCCTGGGGGAAATGTGGAAGAATCTGTTAGCAGAAAAATTCATAGTCATGGCGTCCATTATGCTCTTTCTCAAAATTCTCAAAATTGTTGAAAGAAAGCTAGAAAAAAATTTACCATATGCAATTTGGCACAAACCATCTGGGTAAAATGTTTAAGAAGCGGTTATGGGCAAATGAGATGAAAATGTGACTTTTAAACAGTTTGGCAGCTCACCCTGTACCTTGTCATTAATAAACATGGTACTGTTTAACCGTGGATATAATATTCATGTCTAATTTCTTGCTACCGTATCTCATACAATCATAAAAAATACGCAAAACCTTAATGTTGAAACATTGGATGATATCAAAAGTTCAAGGGGTAAGAATAATTTTACAAGGCACTGCAATTAGCTGTAATTATTTTTTTTAAACCATAAATCGCCTGGAAAATTAATTTTTGTCTGTGATCTTACTCATGCATTTGTTCTGTCTGTCACTTATCAGGTGGAGGAGGCCGATGACTGGCTGCGTTATGGCAACCCTTGGGAGAAGGCTCGGCCGGAGTACATGCGTCCAGTTCATTTCTATGGCAGAACTGAGCATCAGCCTGATGGTGTGAAGTGGGTGGATACCCAGGTGAAAATATAATCTGAAGTAACAAAGATTAAATCTTGTTCAGATGGGACACTACTGACATACAATACTTCTGTCCCTTCATGCACTGATAGGTTGTGTTGGCTCTGCCATATGACACGCCTGTACCTGGCTACAGAAACAACATTGTAAACACCATGAGGCTGTGGTCTGCAAAGGCTCCTTGCGAGTTTAACCTCAAAGACTGTACGTGTCTGACTTTAGTGACACTTTTTAATACACTCTCTAATTCCAGATCTCACTTAAACCAATAAGTTTGTGTTTTAATTTCTCTTCACAGTCAATGTTGGTGGCTACATTCAGGCTGTTTTGGACAGGAACTTGGCTGAAAACATCTCCCGAGTGCTTTATCCCAATGATAATGTAAGAAAAACTATATTATCCTCTAATCCACAAGAACTGGACCCACTGATCCAACATTTAGCACAGTCTGTGTGTTTTTGTAAATATAGAAATTTAATCTATGAAAATAGGATTTTCATAGAAAATCCAATTTTTTTTGCCCACTTAAAATGGTGAGAAATAAAGATGTTAAAGGAAGTTATTGCTGTTTAAACTCCAGACATTAAGTCTGTTGTGGTTCTAACTGTTGAAGAGGGAGGGAAACCTTAAGAGCTGCCTGAAGCCTTCAAAAAGAAGATTGTAAAACCTTTTGTGTCTGGTAAGGGATTTTAGAAAGTCTCTAAAGAGTCTGAAATTACTCATTCCACTGGTCTGAAAGTGGGAACTTTCAACAGGAAACATGCCAAGTTCCGGCCCTCCAGGAAAGCTCATCCAGCCGACTGCAAAATTCTAAAAGTCCCCCATAACCTTTTCTCACCAAACCTTATTAATATTGTAAGTGCATGTCTGTACATTCAGAAAGAGACTGCACAAGTTTTAATTTCAAGGCAGGTTTGCAAGGAGGTTCTGCTCTCGAAGAACAAAAAAGAAAACTGAAGATGAGGGCCAGATTGAAATTTGCCACAGAAAATGTAAAGAAAATATTTCAATAGATGAGTCTGAAATTTAAATAGTTGGACACTAAGAGAGAGGACCAGTTAAGAATAAAAAAATCAAACATTTCCAGCATAAAACCTCACATCACCATGTGGTAAGCATGGAAAATGTGATGACTTCCTGAAAGCGGAGTTTCAGAAAGAGGAGGAGTTTTTAAAGAGACATTGGCCCAATTTGTTAAATTACAACCACCTGACATAACAATGTATGTATTTTGTCTTTAGTTCTATCACAGTCCCCTGTCCAAGGAGTTTTCTGGTGTCTTTTAGACCTGACTTAAGGCCTGACCTCTGCTTTCTGAAAGCCCAAGAATAAGGATTTGCTCCAGGAGACAGACATCTGGTTTGAGCTATTAGTCAGGAAAGCTTTGTAATTTATGTCTGTGCAAGTGAGAGCAGACGTTGGGATGGTCAGCCACTGCAGCTGTGAAATCACAAATATTTAGTGAACTGAAACAGAGCTTTTTGCAGCACAATATACACCGTGTTCCAAATGATTATGCAAATTGGATTTAAGTCTCATAAAGATAAAAGGTTTTGTTGTACTATTAAATTTATAGATGGTCTTGTGTGTCAGATGTTTTTGATTGAAATAGCTTTGATTTTTGTACATGTGACCACTTAATGCTGCACATTCAAAGCCTCACCGTTTGCAGTTCTTTATAATCCATAAAATGTTTAGAAAATCTGCTGTGCATAATAATTTGGAGCAGTCTATTTTGAGTTTTTTATTTTTGAAAAAAAGTATTGTTCTCACAGGAAGCTTTGTTCAGTAAAATTAGATTTATACTGTAAAAGTTCATGACTTGAAAATTATACTGACCATCATTTGCATTGACCATTTAAGAAAATCTGAGAAAATATCACTTGCAGTATAATTTGGAACACAGTGAACTTTTTGGCTTACCATGTAACAATATTTGTTCATATATATTATCAGAATGTCTTTTTAGTCTGAAAATAAAAAGACATCCTTTTTATTTTCAGTAGTTGAAAACCAATTGAAACTGAGGCAGTGGTTCACTTTCCATCAGAACAACGGTAGACATTTGGACAAAGCTTCAGTGAAAAGGTTTAGATTGAATCAGACTGAGCTTGAGATATTTTGAAAGCAAGTTTGGCTAAAAAAAGTCTGTGTGTAGATGTGCAAAACTAGAAGATATACACATCAAAAGATATGCAGCTTTTACTGTGACAACATCTGGTTCTACAAAGTATTTACTTGATGGGATAGATGTGTGTGTTTGTGTATATAGGGAAGGATGGAGGATATAAATGCATGCCACACTTTTTTATTTTTAATATCTACAAAACATTGACGGCTTTTAAAACATCAAAGCTTATGGTCGTGAATTATTGTTTGTGACTCAAGGAACACTATTCCAGGCACAAGCTGCTGATATCAGCTTTCTTTGTTTCACCTGGCTTTGTGGCAACATTCATTGACAGTCAGAAACTGAGTGAGGTACTACTTTATTTAGAGTAGAAGTACTGCTCTTCTGCATTGAGAGGAGTCGGCAGAAATATTTATGGATATCTGATCTGCGTATTGAACATTTTTGCACTATATTTTCCTTATGACCTGGAAACATATTGGGACTCACTAGAATGGACTAGTGGAGAAGGATGTCTGGGTGTGGTGGATGAATTGATGTGAAACCATCTACTGAACTGTAAAAAAATTAACTCACACTAATGTAGATCTACAAGAGATAGGAGCACAACAGCAGCAACGAGCTTGTACAAATACCTAATTTCTTTTTAGTCAAGGCCTTAACTATAATTATGTAAAAAAACAAAACAAACAGAAAACATGTTTTGAATGAAAGTACCCATTTAATGAATAAAAATAACTGAAATTTGACTTCAGAACAAAACGGTGTCTTTGTGTCCAGTTCTTTGAAGGGAAGGAGCTCCGTCTGAAGCAGGAATACTTTGTGGTGTCTGCCACCCTGCAAGACATCATCCGCCGCTTCAAGGTCTCAAAGTTTGGCTCCAGGGAGGTCACTCGCACAGACTTCAGCAAACTGCCTGACAAGGTACAGTGGGAAAACTTGACAAAGTCACTTCTGTCAAATGTCTGCTTGAAAGACTTTCTATCAGTGTGTTGAGCAGATATTGTAGTTGTTTATTGATTATTTTATTGGCATGAACAGCACCTACAATGTTTTTTTATGTTTGTTACTGGCATTCTGTGCATGTTCTACATTGACCAAATGTTCTGCACATGCAGGTTGCAATCCAGCTAAATGACACCCACCCTGCGATGGCTATTCCGGAGCTGATGAGGGTTCTTGTTGATAATGAAAAACTCTCTTGGGAATCGGTAAATGTCCCATTTTCTTTATCTTCCTAAAGCTCTTCACAGGTACCGGGCACAAGTATAACTTAACACAGTAGTAAATCAATGTAAAGGTAAATTATTCAATTAATCACACTGGAAATAATAGATTAGAGTGATGTATGTCTGTTTGTGTTGGTAATGGCTTAAAAAGAGGGTGAGACATAAAAGTTTATTGCTAAAGAAGCAGTGGGCCTGTCAATGGAAAATTGAGTGAAAGGAAAACTGTGGCACAAAACGTGTATAAACTTCAGGGATTATTGCAACTATGACAGAGAATGGGAAAGTGTAAATCTCATTGAAGAATTTGATGTGAATTGACACTGGAATCAGTACCTCGTGTTCATAATTTAAAATTACTTTAGATGTGATTTTTCTGGTAAACATTTTTGTGTTAAAAATGCTTTTTTATTATTATTAGTTCTAATATTTAAAAAATCTACTAAGCAGAATTTGGGGGTTTTACTTTGAATCTTAATAATTAAAAAAAATCAAGAAAACATGTTTGAAACACATCACTTTGTGAAACTCATATATTAATCTAAAATGTGAGTTTAACTCTTTAAATTGAATTACTGAAACAACATATAATTTTGATTAGATTGTAAATGATTGGGAAAACCCTGTATCATCATATCATTCAAGAAACTATATGATTTTATTGATATTAGACAAAACAAAGATGTTTCACTATTGCTTCCTGTGGCTGATGTTCAGGCCTGGGACATTTGTGTTCGGACCTGTGCCTACACCAACCACACAGTCCTTCCTGAAGCTCTGGAGCGCTGGCCAGTAGACCTGTTTTCCCACCTGCTGCCCCGTCACTTGGAAATCGTCTATGAGATCAACCGACGCCACCTGGAGGTTGGTGCTGCAAACTGCAACATCTGTACAGACAGCGATGTGTTGCATCCAAACCCTATTTCAGTGTATGGTGAAATAAGACTATTGCTTAATCTTTATAGTTGAAAATAAAATGATGAAGAAATTAAATGATATCTAATCTCTTACATTAACAATGAATAATAATAAGATTAGAAAACAATTAAATGAGAATATATTTAACACACAATGTGCAGCAGTGACTTTGTGTCTTTAAACCATACCTTTAAACCAAAAAGGTTGGTTTAAAGATGAATATCTTCTAGAATGTGAAAGCCCCAAAAGGGGGAAAAAATAGATGTATCTTGAGTTTTATTTTCAACATCTGTCAGAAAAAAACTCCCACATCTCCTCTGAAACAAGACAAAAATATTTCTGACATGAAGTGGTGGGCAGAGCTGCACAATAAAAAAGAGAAAGCTTTCATCTATTGTCACACTGATGGAAATGGTCACGATGCTGCTAACTTGTATTTTAAATGTATGGTGTGAGCTTTACTGTGCTCTGATGTAAGAAGCAAAAGATGTGTTTTTAATTCTTTCTAAAATCAGGAATTCCTTTTGATTTTGCAGAAAGTTGCCGCCGCATTTCCAGGAGATGTTGCTCGTCTTTGTCGGATGTCGCTGATTGAGGAAGGAGGGCAGAAGAGGATTAACATGGCCCATTTGTGCATAGTTGGTTCTCACGCTGTCAATGGTGTGGCCAGAATCCACTCTGATATCCTGAAAGCTACAATGTAAGTAGCCAAAAACTTTTTTTTACCAATAATTAAATTAGAACTACAGTCCCTTGAAAAAGCATATATTCCTATTTTACTTACTTTCTCATTTAATCATATCAGAGCAAACAACGTTTTATGTTTTGGGATTTTTTTGTGATGCCTCAACATAAAGCAGGATGTAATCTTGGAAGTAGAAAATGACACAAACAGGGTGGTCAGCTTTGTTTATTTTCATTTACCTTCTCACTTCATTCACACTGTCTCCACATGAAACATTGTGGTGGCAGCTGTTTAGATTTGATGTGATCAATAGAGGTAAATATGGGACAATATTTTAAGACTGCATTTAAAGGCAGCAAAACACTGCAGATTAGGCTGAGTTTCAGTCACTACCAAAAAAATAAATAAATGCTGTGGAGATACAACAGAATGGTTAAAAAAATCAAATAAACAAAGGGCCCCTGTTGATCTGACAAATCTGAGCTGTTTTGCAAATAATGAGAGAGAACCTTCAAGGTGTCCTAAATGCTGTATTAAGGACTTCTATTGTAAGTAATATAATTACATAATGAATGTCAAGCAGCTGTGTGCAGATATATTTGAAGTTTTCTTTTCCCGCCAGCTTTAAGGATTTCTATGAAATGGAGCCACACAAGTTCCAAAACAAGACCAATGGCATCACCCCTCGCCGCTGGCTGGTCATGTGCAACCCCGGGCTGGCAGAGATCATTGCTGAGGTCAGCTGCGCTCAGATGACATTAACAAAACCAAGCTAATATTTAGGTCATCTGGCAGAGTGAACCACTTCACAGTATGGGCTGACTTGGTGTCGTTTTGCTGCTCATCAGAGAATTGGGGAGGACTTCATTCGTGATCTGGACCAGCTGCAGCGTCTCCGGGATTTTGTGAATGATGAGGCATTTATTCGGGATATTGCCAAAGTGAAACAGGTGAATAATGGACTATTTAACTCTATGAGCTTGAGTTTGTGATTCATCAACTGTTCACTAACCCACAAAAATAAAATTGAAAAAGCAAATACTTCCCTCACCTTGATAATGTTGCTATATCCTGTAGCCATTTGCACATTTTGTCCCAATGGTTTGTTGATTTCACTAATATGAATCTGATAAATGAGCTATTGGTTTGTTGTCAGTGCTTTTGACTCAATGCTTTGTGTATCCTCCTTTTGATGCAGTTACAGCTGCTGATCTTTGAGGAATCTCTCTTCTGGGTTTTCACCTCTGGAGACTGAAGTTGTTGCCCATTAGCTCAATCCCAGTCAGATTAGATGGAACGCATGTCTGAACATCAATGTTCAGTTCTTGCCACAGCTAGATTTTGGTCTGGATTTTGAATATTCTAACTTAAGAATATACTTAGGTCCAAACCGTTCGATTGCAGTTCTGGCTGCACGTTAAGAGTCATTGTTCTGCTTTCTCAGAAAGCAGAAAGCAGAACAATGCTTTCTGCAAACATCAAACCCCCCCAGGATTGATTTGTATCTACCTTTACCCATCTTTCTATAAACTGTGGTCAGCTTCCCTATCCTGAAGGTCACAGCAACAATGGATGTATTCTCTCTTCTGTCAAAGATGTTTGTGTGGTGCACAATTAATTGATGTCACGTTGCTCCTCCAGTGTTACCATAGATCTTTTAGTTCATTTATCACATAAAATCCCAATAAAAATATTTAAAGCTTGTGGATGGATTATGACAACATATAAAAACGTTTGTGTAGTCACAGGCTGTTAACACCAAAATCATGTCCTTCACTCATAGAAACAGCTACTGGCTTTTCAAGTACAAATATAATTCCCAGGCATTCCCAAGCTCCATCTGGATATCTCCCCTCTATACATCACAGGCGTGTCCCAGTTTCATTACTTCTAACTCTCTGTGTAATTAAAAAGCAATTATAATGAATACATCCTTGGCCCCTAGCCCACCCAGGCTGTGACAGCCAGCAATCAGCGTAGAAAGGTGACATGACATTTTATGAGTTTTTATTGGCATTTTTCCCACGTTTGTGTTCCGCGTATTGTTTGTCTCCGGTAATTGCTTTAACTGCATTTGCATAATGAATCTGTTTACAGTGGCAGACACTGAAGTACCTTTTTTTTCTTTATAAACAAAAACAAATGCTTTGATCCTGTAGGAGAACAAGCTGAAGTTCGCTGTGCACTTGGAGGAGCACTACAAGGTGAAGATCAATCCCAACTCCATGTTTGACGTCCAAGTGAAGAGAATCCACGAATACAAGAGACAGCTGCTCAACTGTCTCCACATCATCACTTACTACAACCGTAAGTATTCGTTTATCTGCCTCTAGATTTACATCTATTTTATTATGCTACTTTATTATATTGAGGCCCTTTAGCACTTTGTATTTTTTCTGTAACAACTTCTGAGATTTCTGGTGTCTATTATCAGTTATCCAGGACATAAAACATACAAAGTGCTTAAATAGAAGGATACATGAATTTGTCTTTTGTTTGTTGGAGTCCTTCTATCTCTCATTCAAAAGGTCCTTAATTTCAGTATTTGTGTTGGAGCTACAGTTGAGTCCCAGCTACTTGTGGTTCAGTATTCATGGGTTTTTCAGTGGACGATAACTCCAAATTATTTTTTCGTTAGGTATATCTAAAAGATTCTGAAGAGAGTGCAACTTGGGAAGCGGGAACACCTAACTACACTGCTACTCAACTTGTTTGGATACTAATCGTCCCTTATTAAATTAAATCATAACCTGAAAACTGCTTTTATATTTGTTGTAGTTTTAGGTTGTTAAGTTACTTTTTTTGCTATTCCTACCAGGCATTAAGAGAGAGCCAAACAAGCAGTGGACTCCAAGAACAGTCATGATTGGAGGAAAGGTTTGTATTAAAATAAAATTAAAAATTACACTTTGACAATATATGTTACCAGATCTTTAACTGAACTCAATTTGCAGGCTGCTCCTGGATACCACACAGCCAAGATGATCATTCGTCTGATCACAGCAATTGGCGAGGTCGTCAACCACGATCCTGTCGTTGGAGATCGCCTGAAGGTAATCTTTTTGGAGAACTACAGAGTTACACTGGCAGAGAAAGGTAAGAACCCACTCTATGCTGAGAGTAAAAGACTAATATGAAGCTCTTACTGCAGAGATCAACATCCTTCTTTTGCCATCTTGCAGCTATCCCAGCATCAGACTTGTCAGAGCAGATCTCCACGGCCGGCACCGAGGCCTCCGGAACTGGCAACATGAAGTTCATGCTTAACGGAGCCCTGACCATTGGCACCATGGATGGAGCTAACGTTGAGATGGCAGAGGAAGCTGGGGAAGACAATATTTTCATCTTTGGCATGAGAGTAGATGACGTTGATGCACTCGACAAGAAAGGGTAAGGAGTGAACCACACCTTCCGTCTTTCATGTGCAATCAAGAGGACAGGAAAATCTTTTGCTGGCTCTGAAAAATGTTAGAATTTCTTATAGGAAGACTTACACAGTACAGAGAGGTTTATTCTTTTCTTTTTACTTGTGCCATCGGAGTATCATTATCAGATCCATTTGGGGAATACCTCCGAGAGAGGCCAACTGTCAAGACCTTTTAAAATCACTGCAGTGAGCTCCACAAGCTCTGACAGTCCAGCTGCTCTGAGCTGTTTCACTGGTTTTAATAATAATCTTTTCCTTTTCCTTTGCTCAAAGACTGTTTTTTCCTCGCATAATGAGGGTTTTGTACATTAAAAGGAGGGACTGTAAAGAACACAGATCTGTTTTGTAGTTGTACCGATGAAAGGGCTTGTTACCATAGTGATAAGCTTGTGCTTTAGTCAATGATTTTCATTTTTAATTTTCATCCTGCTTAGATACCATGCTGAGGACTATTACAACCGGCTGCCTGAGCTGAAACAGGCCATTGACCAGATCGCCAGTGGCTTCTTCAGCCCAAAGCAGCCAGACCTGTTTAAGGAAATCGTCAACATGCTGATGCATCACGACAGGTACAAACAACCTAGAATTTGTACATGTTTAAATATATAGGTATTTATGTACATATTTATGTGTGAGAAAGTCCTAGTGGACTCTAGTGTGTTGAAATAGGAACATTATTGACAAACAGGCTTCCTGGTTGTGCAGGTGGTAGAGCACACTGGATCAGACCTTGATGAATTTCTATTGTTTGTCAGGTCTGACTAGTCTGAGCATTTTAAAGAAAACATTTTAATAAAAGTTGGCATTGAATCTAGGAATTTGGAATCAGACATCAATATGTCAGATCTCTGATCTCTGTAACCATACCTTTGTATTGTCTATGTTTTATTCATTAAGTTTTTCATGTTTTCTTCTCAGGTTCAAGGTCTTTGCTGACTATGAAGACTACATTAAATGCCAGGAGAAAGTCAATGCTTTGTACAAGGTATAAATTAAATTAAATTATTATTTCTAACTGTCTTGCTTAGGATTAATCCTGATAGTGTACAAACAAAAGTGACTGCTTCTGTTGCTTACTTGTTATTTTCATCTTATCACAGAACCCTAAGGAATGGACCAAGAAGGTGATTTACAACATTGCTGGATGTGGCAAGTTCTCCAGTGATCGCACCATTGCCCAGTACGCACGTGAGATCTGGGGCATGGAGCCCACGCTTGAGAAACTGCCTGCCCCTGATGATAAGCAATAAACTCTCCTTATGACAGCCAACACACACAGTTTCTCACCTAGGCTCCGACACCTGCTGAACCGGTATTGTTGGCTCTGTAATGTCAGGCAAGAAGCCCCCCACAAGTTTGCATCCATAGCACATTCAAACTTAAGAAAGTTTACATTTCTCCTTACCTCCATTATTACTAATCCAGGTAACAGGCTGGCGAAGGAAAACTGTTGCAGTTTCTTTGGAGATGTAGGAGTTGATATGTATCTGATGTAAAGTGGATTGAAAGAGCTTTGTGGTGGGCTTTGTAAATTTTTTGGGGGATTTTTTTATTATTATTAAAAGTTTCTGTTATATATCCATTCAGATTCATTCTAAATAAAATTTGTTTTAACAATTTTCCTTTCTGAGACTTCGCTTACGTAAAACACTATTGTTGGGCCATGTGGACTTCATTATGGGTTTTAGACATTATTTTCCACCTTAAATGTTATTTTTAACATATATTTTGGGATTTTTATACATTTGTTTCAGAAAAATAACTACAGAGAAAATTTTCTATCATGTTATGAGAAGCATTATTTTATGTATTTCTATGCAAATCTGATTAGTAAATAGAAGTACTATGCTTTTTTTTACATTTTAAATTCACCTAAGCTGTTGGATAAGAAGGGTGATGCTGCGCTTCATTAGGAAATTAAGTGTTGGGGTTGTTGCAATGTGTACCTTGGCCACTAGATGTCACCCTACTCTCTTTACTGCTTCTTTAAACCCTTGTCTCATAATGTCAATCTTATTACCAGTAAAAAAAAACTTTTTCCTTATTTTCACACTTAACATTTTCACATATATATTATGATTTACTAAGTAAATAAGAAATTATGCCTTTAATATCCTTTAATCATGAAAACACATCTATATATTGCTAAAGTGGGTTTGTTCTTGAATTTCTTTACATTGTGCCATGACCGTTCTTTTCACATAATTAATGATGTCTGATGGTTTCCATTTATGTGGCTTCTTGATTCTACATGTCTAGCAGTAATCTGGCCTTTATGTAATGGCTATCCTGCACTTAGCTTTGAAAAATTAGCATGTAAATTTAAAATTGAATGATTATTAGCTTCAGTCTCTACACTACGACCATGCTCTTCAACATATCAGTGATAAGTGCACGTAAACACCCTGACTATCTTTTCCACAATCCAGAAAATAAAGAGAGGGTTTCTGACATCAGAGCCCACGCAGGTGCAGGGGAGGTAGATGGGCTGAAGGTAACAAAGCGGCCAGTGGGAGCTCATGAATTTAAGAGTACAGTTACAGATTTTGCAGCTTAAATGGTCCACCCAAATCATTAGTATTTGTCTGATATATTCTGCAGATTGTGAGAAAGATCATGTATTAAGTAAGGTCAGGATGAGCTTTACCTACCTGAACAAATTTGCTGGCGTCATCTAAATTAATATATGGTCAAAGAAAGGTAACTTTTTTCTCATACAGCCATGTTGTTTGAATTGCTTTTGTTGTCTAAAAGTTAAATCCTCATTTGAAAACTGCTTTTAATGCTTCCTTTGATAACATTTGTTTGATGATTTGAAACATTCACTCTTGCAAAAAAAAAAAAAAAGCAAAGTAAGGGGGTCAATTCTTTTTCCACAG
The DNA here is from genome assembly GCA_010277075.1 of Poeciliopsis retropinna. Lineage (NCBI taxonomy): Eukaryota > Metazoa > Chordata > Actinopteri > Cyprinodontiformes > Poeciliidae > Poeciliopsis > Poeciliopsis retropinna. Next base: position 7,419,683 of record VMRM01000024.1, on the reverse strand, counting down.
AACTGCAGACTTTACATTTTAACAGGCACTTCATTAATGTTAATGGATATAACAGGTATTTCCATAAAGGTATCACAAAATGCACTTGTTTATGCCCTAGTAAAACCATATCAGCTGATGTGAAAATAAATATTTTACCTGTCAGAACAGTCAAGATGTGAAAGAGTTCAGGATGGATTATTTTGGACAAAAGTCCAACATCCAACATGGCATGGCATTGCAAAATAAATAAATAAAAGGACAATATGGGCCACAGTTAAATAGGGCAGCACAAAAACAGGGATATGGGTGTCTGATAAGGCTGTTGCCCCACAGCAAACCTCTGTGTCAACTTTAGCACGAGACCCAGTTTACAAGGAGACAGGACTTTGGCACTTTTGCTTGTGAGGGCAGCACTCCAGTGGAAGGATGCAGCCAGAAGCAGTTAATCTTAATGCGAGCTGTTATCACAGGCTCTTCCTGATAACATTTGCTCCAGCGCAACGGATGTACTCATAAAATTAAATACAAAGCCACAAATCACAGCATCAGCATAAAAAGAACCTTTGCTACGATAAACCGGCTCCTCTGTCCAGTCAGATAGGATGTGTGACCTAGTAGAGCAGTTATTGATTTTTTTTTTTTAATTTGATAATGAGGTCATGACCTAGACTACAAACTGAGTGTTGAATTTAAATGACCCTAATTTGTCAGCATGTTCTGAACAACATTTGGATTTAGAGAAGATCTCCTTTCTTTGCAATCCCGAGTAGAAGTCTTTTATCTGCTAGCACATTATATCATGCTCAGATCTATTTACTTATATTTAAATAAAGTCCAGTGCACTCTATTATCTTCTGAAGTTACCTTATCACTAAAACAGAGTCAGAGGGATGTTCATCTTCCAGCAGAAGAGCAACCCTAAACATGCAGCAAGATCAACAATAGACTGATTTTTATAAAGACAAGACCTACAACCAACTGAGATTCACTGTTGATAGACACTTTCCATCCAATTTGATAAAATCTGAACTATTTCAGTGTCTTGATATTTAAATTTATAGGGGACATATTGGGAAACATTTGCAGCTGTGAGTTAAGCAAACAGCATGAAGAATACAAAAGGATGCTACACTTTCAGCATTTTTATCTGATAATAAATACATTGAAGTTTGAGGTTGCACTGTGTCAATAGGTGAAAACGTTTAAAAGGTGAGAAACACTTTTATGCGGCAGTGAGCTCTAAATTAAAAATTGTACAAGTAGCTGAAAAACAGCTAATAAATACAACCTCTGTAATATGTGGGTTCAAAATGTGTCATGAAAAAAAAACTTATCCAAGCTTTTTAATCTCTGCCAATTCAAAACCCTTGTACACTAAATAGCTTTTGTATCTGTGTTATGCGTACAGCATCAAAAGTGAATAACAGGTGACATTTTTGGAGTTTGGCTGTGACCAGATGGCAAATATAGGCATTTGAAATGCTGAGTATGTCATCAGACACACTGCAGAGTTAAACCCTCTTTTTTTTAAACCACTAAAGAACATAAACTTTTCTCAGTAATCCTCAGAGAAAGAACCATGTGTAAAAAGAATCAATGAAATTCAAGGTCATCAAATATCAAGTTTGAAGTCTATTTGAACTAACCAGAGAGAATTCAGCTGTGACACTTGATTTTGCAAAGATTTTTAGAATTCATGGAAAAATAAGTAAATGAAATTGAGGAAGCTGCCTTAGCAAATGATGAAGCAAGATTTGACAGAAGTGAACATTAACAGTGAGAGGCCCTGCTGTGCCAGGTGACGGCAGTGACACCAGAAATGTCAACAAATAGATAGGACATGTAAGGAAGCAGAAAAACAAACCAAGTGAGTAGTTAATACCTGGAAGTAATGTGGAAAAACCCAGGAAAGAAGCTGAATATTAACCTGTTGCAGATGCTACATTTTGATAACCACTTTCTGTCAAAGCAACACACGCTGGAGCAGCCAAGATCTACGGCGCTCTCAAAAAACACTAACCAACAAGTGAGGTCTCAGTGTTTTAGTTGTCAATCTATTGGTTACCTGGCGACCTCTTGGATGAGTCATTGATGAGCTTTTGGAGCAATTTTGGTATGCAGACCACTTTCGAAAATGTTTGCCACTGTTCCATATTTTCTCTATTTGTGGATAACGACTCTCTCTGTGGTGCACCGGAGTCAAAGTTTTAGAAATGTTTTTGTTACCATTTCCAAGCTGATAAATGTCAGTATCAATGACGAAGACATAATGTTCTGCTTTTTGAGACCTTTTAGCCTGCTATGTTGTCAATGATTTCTTGATTTCCCTTGAATGGGTGTCATGCGTGAAAGTCTCTTCAGTCTTCCAGAAAGTGTTGTTAATTGCAATTAATTCATGCTTTAATTTGAGAATAAATGATCATTTAAGAATGTTTTTCACTTTACTCCTTTTAGCTGCTATTAAGTTTTGTTTAATTAATTTAAATATTTAAATTTGACTAATAAAAGAAAAACAGAACCAGGGGACCACATTTTCACAGCCCTATTGCCAGTGAAGAAGAGGATAGTTTCATATACATCTGACACCAATAAAAAAAGTTGTGTCATTTCCTCACCATGGATAATAAATGGATGATTCACACATTTCTATTCAACAAACTTTGCTTGCACAGTGACAAAAGATCAGGGTTGTGTGTTTAATCTTGACAAAACCATTAGCAGACTTGATGAGAGAATAAGAGGATACATGCATGATGTCACATTTATCAATTTTGGCTGGTTTTAGTGTTGCAGTAAACTGTAAGATAACTTGTTGCTTTTGGGCTTATCTTTGAGTTCAAGGATCAAGCATAAATCCCACGGTACAATATTCAGATAACAGTAGACATATAATTAATTTAAACAGGATTTCCACTTTTGTTCCCTTGTAAAACATAACTTTACCTTGTAAAGTTATGATTTGTGGGTCTGTAAATATACTCCTCTCAGGGAGTCACTGGCTGTAATTGGCTCACTTTGTAGCTCTGTCTTTGTGGAGAGATATTATGCCTTGTGACAGACTTTCCTGAGGTATAAATGAAATGCTTGAGACTCGCTTTGATCAATATATGACAGAGGCAGAAAACTCGTTTAAAAAAAAAAAAAAAATGTCTCGCTCAATAAGTCAGTCTTTCAATCCAAGAAACAAGTCTGCTCGCCCCCGCTGCCCTCTTCAACAGAGTCAGACTCTTTTGATATATGGACGATTAACATTAGAAGAGAATGTTCAGGAAATAAATTCACATCAACAAATATCAGTTTAACTGGATGCTGTATTTATAAAAGTATACTTATCTGTTTTTACAAAAAGACGGCTTTTTCTGTTTGGTCTAATATGTTAAAACACTGCACTGCAATTACAAACCACAGACATGATGCTTGCTGGGGAAACTTTAGTTGCCATCAACTCATTATGTTTTCACCATGGAGCAAAATAAACAGGAATTTTCATATCTGGAGGTAAACTTGGGGCACTTGAATTGCTAGCAAGGCTGGAGTCTTACTGGTTTCTCGTGATTTATTTGTTTAAGCCAAATGCTGGGTTCTTGCTGTTGCGATAGAGATTGCATAACTTTAACCAATAATTGAGTCAAAAATTGTGACTTGGTTTGTTTAATCCCAAAGAGAGGCTTCATGATTATTAGCCAGCCATTTTTAACTAAACAGTGATTAAATCAGACTTCACTTGGACGTTTGCCAGGAGCCATCCTGCAAGAAATAAGTGAGTATAGAAAATATTTTAACCGAAGACTTCCTGTGTGGTGGTCCAGGTTACCAGTTGATTTTTTAATTTTTATTTAATTTTTTTTTTTCCAAAAAGTGCAAAAAATTTACGATAAGATTGTATTTGTGTTGGTTCATCAGTACAAAGAAGACAGACGTTTCTGGTTGCATGGTGACAAATTGTGAGCAGGTTCTTGGGTTTTGAATACTTTTGCAATAGGAAAGTGTATTCTGAACTGGTCTTATGCATCACAGTGACATGTAAAGTGGGCCTAATGGAATAGCCCAGCTCAATTCAAGCTAAATTATCCCACACATCTTCCTGTTGATTCTCTGGTGTTCATGCTTTAAAAAAATATAACATTTGATTTTTTGACTATTATTTTGATCTGAGAAGCTTTGTTGCTTTCTGCCTCGCTATAACATCACAGAAACATTGCCTGCTCACGTTTATTTGTCTAGGATCAGATAAATAATTTGCATATTCTGCCACATCTGGTTAGTCATTCAACCTTGAACATAGAAAGCTGCCAAAATGTTGATCCATCCTGCCAAAATATTGAAAAGACTGTATTCAGTTTTTTTTTTTTTAGAGTTGTATGTTATCGTTTATGGATGATTTCTGTGTTAATTATTAGTCTTTCTGTTTCAGTCCATTATTCTTTGAGTAATGTGAAATTAAGTAAAAGAACAAAATAAAAGATGAAAGCAAGACATTTAATATCTCCCGTTTCTCTCGCTTCTGCTTGTGTTTTTTTTTCTTATGGATATATTCATTAAAGAATATCTCAAGAATGTGAAATGGGAAAGAGGGGGCTCTTACAACCATTTTTTATATAAAAAAAGAAACAAAAGTAAAGATATTTCTGTGTTCAGTTGTATAAAAAAAATAAAGAATTCCCCCCAAATTTGTATCAAATCTATTTTCACTGAGCCAAAGTATTGATACTGAGATTGAATTATCCCATTCCATTACTAAAGGGGCTGAACATAAAAAAAAGCTGCATTATTCAGATTTTTATTTATTTGATGAAAAACAAGAAAAAAATCCTGTCCACAATTATGCAACACTTTGTGCTGTTTTTCACAACCCATCCCAAAAAGATGTCTTAAAGTTTTCCAAAATGGAACAGGATAAAAAGTTATTTTTACAAAGCACCACATGATACGGTTTTATCTTGATTACAGTTTTAAATACATCGATAAACAAGAAATATGCTGAAGAAGGAGTAATGTAGCAGCAGCTCAAGTCGGTTTCTGAATCAGACAGCTGAAAAAACTAAGATTTTCTTGTTTAGCCCCGGTGCACCTGCAGCTTCATTCGCTCCGGCGTCTCATGCTGATTATTACATAAGAAAAAACATTCCTCAAAACTAATCAGCAGGAATCTAACAAAGCTAAAGTAGCTACTATTTAAGTTACAATCGGATCAAACCTAAGATCTTTTCACCTTGAAAATACAGTTATTGGATTTTTTTAAATGTTATTTTCAGTCATTTTCTCCTACATTAGTTAGTTTGCAAAGGAAAGCGCAGTAACTTATTTAAAGTGGTGTAACACAAGGTGCTAGAGAGAAGGAAAACAGGTTTGTAGTGTTAAAGGGCATTTAAATTGTTTAATATTGATCAATGTCTTTTGCAACTTATGTCAATGACTCACTCATTGTTCACTCACTTATTACCTCTTTTCTTGTTGTTTATCTTTAATCCTGCTAACTTCTTGGTGCTGTAATCAGAAACATCAGCAAAAAATTGCAACTGCTTGACCTCATGTGTATGCACATGTGCCTCTCTCTCTTTTTCTCTCTTTTGCACGCACACACGCACACGCACACGCACACGCATGCAAGCACGCCCCGTCATTCATATTAAGTAACCACTAAAGGGCAGTGAGTGTTTCTCAATGCAAAGAGGGTAAAGAGCTGAAGTTGGACTGATGCTGGAGTTCTTTCAGATCTTTCAACAAGACCTGTGCAGCAAGGACTCTGTACTTTTACCTCTGTGCTCAAACAGAAAGCTGCTAATTCCTAAGGTTGAGAAGAAGTAGAGGAATTTCAGAGCCGCTTATGGATTTAAATATGGTGCAGTGACAAAGCTAGTTTTTTCTCTGTGGTGCCCTTTTTTCCCCACATTTTAAGGACTTTTATGGGGATTTAAGTTAAACTTAGTTTTTGTGCTTTAAACATCAGAAAGCATTCTTTTAATTGTTTTAGGAATTTTTCTTTACAAAGCAAAGTGTGACCGATCAGGTAAGTTTGTTACGTTTCTTATCATGTAACACTCTGATGTCACAGATAGTTACAGAGTGCTTGCTATTATATTCATCTAGTGTAAGTTTGTTAATGCAGCAGAACCTGAATTTTAATGTCAGTATTGTGGTTGTGCAGAAAGATGGCTTTTGCAGACCTCCTCGAACAGGTTGGCAGCACGGGTCGCTTCCAGATCCTCCATGTCATACTCCTCTGCACACCCGTCCTGATGATGGCCAGTCACAACCTGCTGCAGAACTTTGTGGCCATGGTGCCTCCTCATCACTGCAGCACACATTCCAACATGTCTCGGACCCAGCTGAGCCCAGAGGAGATTCTGCAGATCACAGTACCACTGAATGAAGCAGGGAAACCACAGAGTTGTCAGCGATATGTTGCTCCACAGTGGCACCTCCTGGCTCAGAATGGCAGTTCCGCTACAGAGAGGGATTATGGTGTCGTCCTGGAGGGATGTGTTGATGGATGGTCCTACAACATGACGGATATGACCTCCACTATCATATCTGATGTAGGGCTGCATTCTTTCAGACTTTATTGCTTTCATGGGGGTTTTAATCAAGCCAAAGATGATTGTAGGAGACATTTACATGTTTGCTTTTTTGATGTGTATGTTCTCTTCTTCAGTGGCATTTGGTGTGTGACCTGCGCTCCTTAAAGCAAATGGGGCAAACAATTTATATGGGCGGTGTGCTTGTGGGGGCTCTTGTCTTCGGAAGCCTTTCAGACAGGTATCCTCCAAATTTTCATCAGCAGTTCCAACTCCATCTAATGCTAATTGCAAACATTTTCAAACTCAGTAAAATAGTATTTTTCTTTAATGTGCCTTTAAAAAATAAAATAAAAATCCAAACATCACTCTTCTCTCCTAGATATGGCCGCCGCATCCTCCTGTTGATCTCTAACCTGCTCATGGCGGTTTCAGGAACGTGTGCTGCTTTCTCCCCTTCCTTTTCCCTCTTCTGTCTGTTCCGGTTTGGCTGTGGCATGGCTCTGTCTGGCCTGGGACTCAACACCTTCTCACTCAGTAATTAAGCATTCAGTCAAAAGCATAAAAACAATAATTTGTTTGCTAAATGGATAAAATGTAGTCTACACCTCAACTTGTCAGACAAACTGTGGAAGGCAATAACAATAACAACCAAGATGTTATTTTTTTATTATCATTGTTGATGTTGATTTTATTTTTGAATGGCTATCTTTAACTAACATAAACTGAAATTAAATTCTTGAGCAGTATATTTGTCTGTCTCTTCTCCTGCCTCTGTCTATATTCTTTATTGTAATCTATAACTTTCATGTGACTTTTCATGGATAGTTGTCTGGAACTAAAATGCTTTTCTTCGATTCTTTCACGTGAAGTTGTGGAATGGATCCCGACTCGTGTGCGGACATTCACAGGGACGGCAACCGGCTACTGTTACACGGCGGGGCAGATGCTTCTGCCAGCCATTGCCTACCTCATCACAGACTGGAGATGGTTGACCTGGTTGTGTCGTTGCCCTTTTATGTGTTCTTCCTTATTGCATGGTAAGATGGTGAATACAAGATACAAAGTGAATGAACTGTTCAAATGTTAGGAGGGTCTGTAAATGGTAAAAAACCATCCAATAAAATAAACATATGTATATTCTCAGGTGGTTTCATGAATCGTCCAGATGGTTGGCGATAAACAATAAACCTGAACAAGCTGTCAAGATGCTTAAAAGTGTGGCCAGATTTAATGGCCGCCATGAAGAAGGGGAAAAGATTAATGTAAAAGTATGGCAATGTCATTCTCATAGAATTGTGTTTTCATTCATAAGAGGGATGTGCATTGAAAGTCTGTCTTCTTTATGCGTAGATGCTGCAAGAATCTATGAAAAAAGAACTGTCCTGCTCCCAGGGGACCCATTCTGCCCTTGATCTGTTCCGCACGCCCAAAATGCGCATCATGACTTTCTGCCTCAGTGCCACCTGGTATACATCCTGATTTTTCTATAAAAAGACACAAACAAAACCCATCTTTAGATAATCTGCAATAAAGGACACTCTCTCTCTCAGGTTATCAACCAGCTTTGCATACTACGGCCTTGCTATGGATCTCCAGAAATTTGGGGTGAACATCTACTTGATACAAGTGATCTTTGGAGCGGTCGACATCCCCGCTAAAGTTGTCATTACTGTGTGCATGAGTTTCATTGGACGCCGGCCGTCACAATGCGGCGCTCTTATCATAGCTGGAGTCACAATTCTGATCAACATACTGGTACCTTATGGTAAATATGGAACGTATTTCTTATCCTGGTATCATATTATTGAACATTTTTAGATTTTACGTTACAACCAGAAAAGTGTTTCTTGAGACAATAATTGAGAGACCCACACAAAACAGTACATAATTTTGAATTGGATGAAAGAACAATCCCATTTTTTTTCCAAGTGAAAACCTAAAAAAAAATTTTAAAAAAGATGTTGCGGGCATATATTTTTATTCAAACTGTGACTGCAACTGACCGACTCTAGAAGTGGCTTAATTAGTGGACAGAGTATCTCAATGTAAATCCAGTTGCTCAGGGAAGGTCTCCCAGGCTTGTTGGAGAACATAAATGAAAACCATGCAATAAAGTGCATTGATAAATCTTATTTTGCGCTCGATCCCGAATATACCAGTTCTACTGTAAAACATGGTAGTGGAAGAATCATGGTGTTAGATGGCATAAAAGAAACTAAAACTCCTGAAAACAATTTTATTATAATCAAATTGTTTTTTGCATGCTCTACAATAAACTCTATTGAAATGTGAAAAGTTATTGTGCATTTAGTAATGTGTCATTTTTTCTTTAGACAAACAGACTGTGCGAACCTGTCTGGCAGTGGTGGGCAAAGGCTGTCTGGCTGCATCTTTCAACTGCTGCTACCTTTACTCTGGAGAACTTTACCCAACTATCATCCGGTATGTTTTAAAAACAGAAAGTGAATTTATTGAATCTGATTCCTCCTGGTGAAAATCAGTGTTCCTCAATTTTATGATGTGAGTGTAATTCTGCACTAGGCAGGTGTTTTTGACAAAAATAGGACTTGTGACTTTGTTCAGTTCACAAACGTCTTGACAAAATTAAAACATGATTAAATTAAAGTATGATTAAAGACACAAAAGTTATAATTGACTAAAATAATTAAAAAAAAAACCTATATATTTATATAGTTAATTTCAGGAGAAAGAAAGTAATGAAAATGCAAAATTACATGAAGCTTAAAGTTGATAAGGTTTGTGATGTAGTAGTGAAAATACTCTGAATTATGTTTGCTTCTCTGTTTATTTACGGGCACAAGTGTTCAGTGATACGGGTCAGAGGGTGGAGGTTTGCAGATTAACAATGTCACACAGTGTTCAATTCAGTACAAACTTGGACTAAACAGTGAAGGATTGAGTTAAATAAGTGACCATTTTCTCACATTTGACCAAAAGTATCCATACGCCTCAAATCTTTCAGATTCCATTGTGTTACAACAAGTTTCAATGTATTTTACTCTGATTTTATGTGTCAGAAAACAGAATGAAAGAGGAAGTAAAGTGGTGCATGGTGCTAAAAGAGCGTCATAAATCCAAAGAAGTATTGTGGCTCTACAAATCTTTGCAGTGCCACATTTTGTGGTATTTACAGCTGCAACTATTTTGGGGTCGTCTCTACCAGCTGTGCACAACTACAGACTGAAACTATTAGTGATTTTTTCTTACAAAGCAGCTGAAACTCAATAAGATTGGATGAAAGGCATCTAACAAGTACAAACGGATAAATTCAAATGCAAGGCAGACTTGTTTGTTTTTATTAGAATAAAATTGGAAATTTAATTATTTTTTCTTCTACTCATGCTATAATGGACACCTGCCTGTTCGTGGTTAGAACTGTGGATGTATCCCCAAATTACTTATGGAAAATGTACATATTCACAGATGTGTTTTCTAGAGCATTCTGGATGTGTTTTCTAAGAGCTGCTATTTTCAATTCAATCCAGGAGCAGCATTCATGTTCCTTGTACCCCCAAAATAGAAAATAAGAAAGAATTTTGATGTTAACTTATGTGCTAGGGCCAAAACAGTATCCACAGAACCTGTTAAAACATAGTACGAGTTATTTAAAAGATAGGTTGAATGTTGGGTATCAAGTGTTTGCAGATTCCAGCTATTCAGAAGTGGTTGTGGTCCCTAAACCTGGCAAATACCTGGGGTCCATTGTACTACTACTTTGTGTTAGTCTATCACATATATTCTAATAGAACACAAACAATTTGCCTGTTATTAAACAGTATGAATGCAATGTTTCATGCTTATGAATCACTGTAGTGATTCATAAGTATTATTGGTAAGACTGTAAATTGAAAAATCTTCTTAAATAAGAAACTAGGTCTTTGTCAATTTAATAACAGTTCATCTGGTTAAAATGTATTGCAAACACATTCATAAAACTATTTTTATTAATCTCAATGAGATGTTCCGAACAAGCAAACAATCAAGGAAAACAAAAACACGATTTACAATCACCATGAAGCTGAGTGCTTTATAAACATTACCCGAGGAACATTTACAGACATATAACAGCTAAATATACTCCCAAGAAATTGTGCCAAAAAAATAAAAAACAGCATTCAAGGAGTTTGTAAAGGTTTTGACAAAAAAAGAAGAATGATCTAAGAGTTTCAGGCTGACCTTGGGATGTCTCCAGGTGACCTTTGGCCAGGATAAATACTCTCAAGGTTCAAACAGGTTCTGCAAACAGATGTTGGTGACGAATGCCAATGACTGCAGGCTAATATATTCTCGTGTATGTGCTTATTGCAGACTGCCAATGTGTCAAATGAGATTTACACAGTATTTGTTTTTTCTGGAATATAAAGTTTGTAACATCACATGGTTTTTTTCCACTCGTTTATTACAGAATCTTTTTTGTTTTCACAAAAGATTTTCATTCATATTTAAAAGAAACTAAAGCAAATCCAGGTTTGTTGAAGCACTTGACTCTGACTCATAATTGCGAAGTGGAAGAATATGTGTGGTTTGATTTTTTTTGTTTTTAAAGATCTGTTGTGGGCATTTGTATTCAGATCATTCATTGATCCAAATCTTTTGATTGCAGCTGTGACTGTTTGCTTAGCGTTGTCCTGCCAGAAGGTGAACCTCTGTCCCCAGTTCGCTTAAGCCTCAGTTTTTTTCTCAGTATTCCCCTATATTTAATTCAATCCAGCAGGAGATGGTGTGTTAACAGGCATGTGTAGTGTTAGTTTTCCTCCACATAACATTTTGGATGTAGTCTACTTTCAGTCTCATCTGATCAGAGCACCTTCTCCCACACCTCGCTTCTGACTTGAAGCAACCTGCTATTGGGATTTAGCAGGTTGATTTGGCAGGATTTAGTATGTTTTTGGGGGGGTTTCCTTTCAACTATGACGTTCATAGAGCCATCGTTCCAAAATCAGCTCTGAATCAACTATTTCTTCCTCATGAGCTGTAGATGTTACAGTGAACCCCTAAACGTCTTAATACTGTCATTTCCCTGGCCTCTAAAGTGAAAGGGACTGTATCTTGAGCTAAATGTCAAAGATTTCCCCCTTCTGATTTTGTTACATTTTTTAAATTGTCCTCTCTGTCAAATTTTTATAGTGGAACTGTGTGAACACTGCAAAAATACAAAATAGATTCAATATTTAAATTCAGTTTAATCATATTAAACTCATTCATTCATGCACTTCTGGAGTTCCTACTACCTTCCTTTAAGAATGTCCTCTGACAAGCTTTGATTAGATAAAAATGCCAACTAAAAGCTGTAATATAATTAAATGTTTAACTGCACAGCAACCATACAACTGATTCTGCTTTTATTGTGTCATTTTGACTTTTTCACATTCAGTCAAAGTGGCATGGGTTGGGTGTCCATGATGGCTCGTGTGGGAGCTATGGTGGCCCCAATGGTTCAGCTCACTGGGGACTACATACCTTGGCTGCCAGGTTTAATCTATGGAGGAGCTCCAATTCTCTCAGGGTTTGCTGCAGTTTTTCTTCCAGAGACACTGGGCACACATCTCCCTGACACAATACAGGATGTGGAGGACAGGTAAGATCACCATGTAAAGTTTAAAATTAAAAACAGGAAATGGCTTAGTCTTGCAAAAACACTTTGAAATGCAGAGAAAGGATGTTTTATGCAGTTTTTCTTTCTCTGTTCTGAACTCAGGGGTTCTGGAAAAAAATCCAAGTGTCTGATGTCAACAAAGGAAACAATCATCTTGCAGGACACTACAGTGTCCTGCAAACAGGCTGCCTGAAATCCCTGCATATAAACCTGGTGAATGTGCAGACACATAAGCAAAAAATTGCATTTGTATGGTTTGTTTTCTTCTTAGCTGCATATTTGATTTTCACAGTTTATTTTGTGTTGTTTTATCTGGAAAAATGGAGAAAAAGTGTTATTTTAAAAAGGTCAGTGAAATAACCTGAAGGCATCAGAAAATCAGATCTCCGGTATGTTTGTTGGTGAAACAGTAGCTTTGAGAAATTCAGGACTTCTTTGCAACAATCATGTCTATAACCCAAATCTCTGAGTAGAATGAATTCAAGGCTGACTATATGTTTATTGGTGCTTTTGTAAATTTGTTTTGCTTTGCATGTACCACTTTGTATTTTTCAATAAAAGTGAACACATACTCCACTTCTGAGTTTGGTTTTATTGTTATTAACTCAGATATTACTAGAGTGGGAGCTGTCAAAGTTTAATTTAGTCGTATTTAACCCAACTGAAAGAACTATGGCAAATCATTTATTTTTTTAAAAATCATAATCTTGAAACAGAGTGCTCTTTACACATAAACATGTCCACGTTTTGTCACATTACAGCTACATGCAATGTATTTTAATGGAATTTTCTGTGAAGAAAATAAGCTAAATGGAAGCTAAATGATACAAATTATAAGAACGCATCTACCCAGATTACATACTGAGTAGAAACTCCTTTTGCTGCAATTACCTGAATAATTACCCCTGCAAGTCTTTCAGAACTCTTCCTGTGTTGGTCTGTCACATGCAGTCCCAATTAATTTATTGAGTACTTAGTGGATTCAGTGGATGAAAAGCTCAAGGAGTATCAATGGACTCCTTTTTTACCATTCAGTAATTTTTATTCGAGAGACAGTCAATTTAAATGGCTTTTGTATGTGGGATCATATTCTCTTTTTTATCTCTTGGCAATGATAGCATATCGTTCTGATGTGTTTCTTGTTCTTTTTTATTCCATGTTGAGAAAATTACTGCATACAAGTAATTATTGCAATAGAAAATATGTTTGTATCATTTCAAATAAATTAAGTTCTGGAAATACAAAATGTGTCATTCATGCCCTAAATTTCCAAATATCGTTTTATGTTGAGCCATTTCATCATTTGTAATCCTAAATAGGGCCAACACATTTATCAATATGTGGAAGAAATCAAATAAAAATAAATAAGCAAAACTCCAGAACTTTAAAAGGAATATACTAATAATTGCTTCCTAATGTAGAATAATTTGTTTATATACTATAATACTAAAGGACTAAAAACCCAAACGTCTCAGAAGGCCAGTTGTACTCTTGAGACTGTTTGCTTTGTCTCCATCTAGTGGATATTTTGTAGTAATGCATAATGGATTAAAAAAAACAAAAAAAACAATCATGTGCTAAAGACAGCTAAAGGCTTAAGCGACATTAACATTGGTAAATTAGAGAGTAAAATGCTAAAGATAGCTTCTATTTACTTATTTTACTTATGGCTTCAATGAGGCAGATGAAAAATATCCATTGTCAGAATTTATATTTATTTAAAAGGCCAATTTATGTCTGTTTTTTTTATTAAAGAGCCAGAAGACACATTCTTCACCTATTAAAGATCAATTTATGGTATTTGGCTCTTTTTTGTGTGCATCTGAGACTGTAACCCTTTTACTATAATTTATAAAGCCCCAACCGTCATATTAAACAGATTTCCTTTCACCTTGAGATTTTATGTGTGCACTCCTGAGAGGCGCAACAACATGCCAAAAGAGAGTTCAGCCTTCGGGCTGAGATCCAAAAGAAAGAAAAATGCTCTTCAGAAATAAATGCAACATAAAATGATATGAATAAAGATTTATTTTTCATATGAACAGGTGGATTCATTTTTCACTTTATTTTACAATCTATGACAGTCTCGCATTTTTAACTTATTTTTTTCTAGCATATTTCAGGAATGACATGAGGGGGGTAAGGATTCCTTTTTATTGCTGAATGTTAAATGAAATGCACATTCACTGACTCGAAAATAATTGTCTGCTGCTTTATTTTTCTTCCTTATTTATTTATTTTTTTTCAGTATCCATGCACCCAGCTAACCTTGATCACAAAGACATGCAGAGGAGAGGTGTTCAAACATTTCAAGCGAGGGGCGGGGTCAGGTGTATGTTTGTTTGTGTGCGTGTGTAGGTGTGGATGGGTGGGGATCATAAAATAAAAAAAGAAGAGACTGGCAGGACATGCCTGGTACCGTATCAACCTTGTGAGAGGATTGGTAAAGTGAAAAGGGTGTCACATTTGAACTAGAGGTGTGGAGTCGTCTCTCATCTCATTCAGATATACAAAATTCAACCCAGGTGAGAAACCTGATGAAATATCTAGAAGATGTGATGGAGGTGTCACCAGAAATCGCTGTCTATAACAATACCTCTGTGCATTTTCCAAATTGCAGATACATTTTTTTGACAGTTGTGGGTCAAGATTCATGGGACAATTCAGTATTCAGTTTTTCTTAAAAAAAAAAAAAAGGGACCAGCTGTGATATGTGATTGTTGGCTTAATTTCTTACCATGTCCCTTTAAAGTAGAGATGCACCGATACGAGATTTGTGACAGTTTTCTGATTAGATTATTTCTGTTTTCTGTCTTCATCATAGAGTTGACATCCTATTCAGAGCACAGGCTTTAAAATGGGTTTACTCTTTTAATCCAAAACAAAATCAGATGGTGTGCCCTTTTAAAGCTGAATTTAGTATGTTATGTTAGGAGTTAGCGTGATTAGTGCTCTTAGAATTAGTAGATATGAACACCAGTCTCTGTGTGTATTCCCAAGACGATGTAAACCATTACCTTAAGATTCTGAAATCCAGAGAATATTTTCTGTAACATGTTCGGCTGTCCTGGTTTCTACAGGAATCAACTCCAAGTCAATTTGTTTCTTTGCTAATGTAGGAAAACATTGTTTTGTCAGCTCCTCACTGTAACTATTGGCTTAACAATAATTTGGCATCTAATTTATGCAATTGGAGAAGTGTATACATTTGTAAGAGCCTTTCTAAAAGGCATTTTGGGAAAGCAAAAAGTTTGTAAAAAGCACCCCGGTGATGTTTTGGATTACAAATGAACTTTCTTCACAAGTCACAATTTTAGATCTATATCTGTACGTGACAAAATATTCATACATTCTCAAATTTTATTTATATTTGTTTAGGTTTTTTTTTTTAAATCCATGTAGAAGTTAAAACAATGACAACATTACAGCCATTACTCTCTGGACACAAATAGGGTGAAGTTCTCTTATTCTTGTCTACAGCTGGGACACACTGCTGAGAGAGGACTTGGTGACCTTTAAAAGTTTTGGAATGAGGGCATATAAAGCACTAGCTGCCCACTGAGAAAAAGACAACCTATAGAAGCTTTAATGTTCGAGTCTGAAAAGATGTTGAATAATGCACCAAAATTCACAAGATTTGTCTTTAAATAATAAATATTCTAATAGAGTCACCAACTGATGTCTTCTGTCTGGCGGCTCTTTCCTATAACTAATAAAAAGGGGAAAAACTATGTAAAGTGCAAAAGTACAAGGGATGAGGGAGCAAAATCCCCAGCATCTGGATAATATTTGCTCTTTAATTTTGTAGCATGAAAAAACAAATCAATGAAAAATAGTTTCAGTTTATATAATTTCTTACATCTACATACTTCCTTAGTCTTCCTTTTCAAATTCCTCATTGACAATGAAAATAGGTAGAACTATTTTATTCTCTGCATGTGTTTTATGGATGGATCAAATAGTGAAGGGGTTTGGGGCGGTTGAGGTCAACTTCACCTTATTTTGTCATTTCACTCATCAAACAAGTCAGTCATAGCATCAGCTGACTTGTAAAAACTGGTCTCTGGTTATAGATGGTCTATGTGCCAAGGTAAGTAGCATATTTAAGGCGAAACCTTCACCACGTACATCATCTCATATAGCATGGGACATACTAAAGACCAACAAGACAGATTACTGGATTTCCTGCAAATGCTGTTTAGCTTGAAAAAAGAATAAAATTGAAAAGAGCTGAAATGTTTGATAAAATAGACTAATACTCTACTGACCCCACTCATCTCCATGTGTCACCTCCTTTGGGTTTGCAAAGTCAGTTTGAGTATTTTACTGAACAGTCTCCAGATAAGTTGAGTTTGTTTCTTGGCACATCTCTACTTTAAACGAGGGTGATTTTGCTTAATATATGAGCACCTTGGTAAAACAATCATTTACAGATTAAACTCAAAATGATAAAATGTGTCAAACAGACAAAGCAGTACACAGTACTACTAGATGAGACAATATTTGGGAATGTATGTGTGATGTGGAGTGGTCTAATTAAATCCTGTGTCATAGACACAGCTGTTCTGTGAGCAAGTAAAGGATGGATAAAAGAAAAGAATAGATATCTGCAAAATGGCTTTAAAAAATAACTCAGGTAACTCATTTTTCTCATACTACTCTACAGGCATTAGTTGTTTTTTTTTTAGCACACAACACATGACAGTCACCTCTTAGAAAATGATGTAGTCAAACAGCAAAATGTAAAGTTTGCATATTTTTGCATTGTATGATCCTCCATAGTTTTCACAGCGAATTCCCTACATTGTTTTACTCTCCTTCAACAGATCTGCTTCCACCTTTTTTTTTGCGTTGGACTGGTAGACTGCGTGTTTACCTCCTCAACTTCCGAGAACCGTCATCTTAGGTAGGCCTTACTCAAGGGGTGAGGAGAGGTGAAAGTGGGTGTGTGGGGTGGAGCGCGGTATGTGGAAATCCTGAGACACTGTGTGGCCTTAAAAACAAGCCACAGAAACAGAATGGAAACAGAATGATAATGAGATGTGGGAGTAGAAGTCGTTTTGAGTGAAAACAGATGATATCTTTTGTTTTGGTCTCCTATGTCGGTATGCCCCCGCTGTGCCCATCAGCTAAGTCTTTGTTGGCCTCGTACAAGGATGTTTTAAAAAGGACAGAATAGGGAAAGACTTGGGGCCAGATAGTTGTAAACACATCATTAAGCAATGACCTGCATAATACAACCTGGCCTTACCTGTCCACCTTCACAAGTGGAGGGAAAGGGGAAAAGGGGAAGGGATCAGTGGCAGCTCTCTTGAGATCCACACATTTAATCTCACAACATGATATTCTCCTAACATTCACGAAAGCATGCAAGCAAAATTACACTCACACAGATTCATTTGTACCTGCACTCAACCCAAACATCACTACCTTCTTTCTTCGTCTCTCAGGGCACATACGTCAGAAATGTTCTACATTGTATTTATCAGGCGTTCTGTTACATCCCCGACCCACCAAACCCTACAGGACGAATCATATTAATGTAAACACACATTTTATGTTGAAGTGGTTTATATTGCGTGACATGGAAGGGGTTATGCTCCAGTGGGGACAGACTTCTCAAAGAATGCCTTTTTTTGGAAAGAAAGTGAGACAGGAAAAAAAAAATAAATCAGACAGAACAAAAGAACATAAATGTGTATAAAAATGAGGCGTCCATATAAGAAAGGCTACAAAAACCTCCACTGGCCCCCTGGCATCGGCAAACAGCAAAAGGCACCACAATATTACTCTATTTTTTTTTTTTTTTTACGTTGTGAAAAAACTGGCACATCTTTTTTATGCTGTAAATCAAAATGTACATATAAATAGAGTTTTCCCTATAAAAAATTCTTTGCTGTTAACTAGTAGACAACTTTTGCTAAAATGAAAATAAATATTTCATTTGTTTAGAATATCTGTCAGTTATATAAAATAAAAATATTTCTTATAGATGCAGGTCTATACTATATTGATTTTTTGTTGGTTCATCGTCACTCTTTAATGGGGCGTACTGTCCGGTTTGGAGCGCGACTGTGTGAGTCTTGTATGCATGTTGCCACGCCCGCTGTGCCACCCTGACGAGTGAGAAGTCCGACTGTCCACCGGCCTGTAGATGGTGGAGGGCTCGGCGTTCATGTTCTGCATACTGAGAAAGGGAGTGCTCTCACCGTCCTCTTCTGACTCGCTTTCTGTTAGGCAGCTTCGAGATCCATAGTCCCGAGATGCCTCGTATCCACGCGGGGCCACGTGGCCGTTCAGTCTGGATCTCCTCCAGCGCCGGCTACCAGTTTCACTGGACCCACTTGTCTTTGGTTGCTCCCGAGAGGAGAGGTACTCCTGGGTGGTCTCATAGTCTTCTTCCTCGGCCAGCCGGTAGGGGCTGGAGGGCAGGCTGCCCCTGCTGTTCTTTAGGTAGGTGCGGCGCTGCTGCCGGTAGGGCTCCTGGCACTGGGCATCATGTAGGGGCACGTGGTAGCGGCGCAGCAGCGGCTGGTCATCCTCTGGAGGATAGGGGTTGTGGACAGCAGGAGGAAGCGACATGGCGTGGCTGGCATTGGGGGATGTTATCTGGAAGGTAGGCACCTGGGGGGGCAACGAGTAATGGAAATCCACCGGGGACAGGCGGGCTGGTGTTGTCAGGGCTGACACGTACCTGTTTGAAATACAGATAGAAATTTACAGGTGAATGGCTCAGTACAAAGAACAGAGCAAAGAAGGAGGAGCGCACAGCATTTTGATAACTGAAAACAAATCACACCCTTATTGTCAGGTTGAGCAGAAACTAGAATAGTGAGTGGGAAGTACTTTTCCACAGAGTTTCTGTGTACACCAACAAGTTAGGATAAATGGTGTGCATTAATCTACTTCCTTCTGCAGAATGTCTTTCATAAAGTATCTGTTAAATTATGTTTTACAACTGATTCAAGACAAAACATGCTATTGTTGGCTGATATATTTTCTTTTTACTACTCAAGCTGGCTCGACTTTTGCTGATGATGAAATAGTCTTCATTGGAAAAGATCCTGCTGCAGCTCAAAACAGCTCCCCAATGAGTTTGGTTTTTTGGACCGTTGTTGTTTTGCTAACAGTTGGATCCAACAATACACATATATTGTATTGATCTGCATTGGATATAAATAAAAATTCATGTCTACAAAAACAGAATCTCCAGCATTTATCATCTTCCTTGTTAGCAGATTGTGACAACATTTGCATCTTCCTTGCATTCAAATGGCCATAGGCAGGAATAAAAAAAAATACATATTCTTAAAGTGGAACAATTTTGCGTTTAGTCACAATTTTTTTCTTTAACTTGATAAAAATATTTAAATTGTAATTAGGCTGGTGTAATGTAGCCAGCCAACAGTCCGTAGAGAAGAGAAGGACTTGTATTATTCTATGCTCCATACAAACAAAACAAAAACTTCTTCTAATTCTGGCACTTTCTCTGGGATCCCATTAAACAGAGTTTAAGTCACAGTAACATATACACATTATCCTCCTTCTTTACGTCAGTCCTAGATGATTTATTTTACTTTGTAGCCCTGATTCCATTTTAATGATTTACATGACTGTTCCATATTGTTTCCATTTATTTGTGTGTTTTGCACTTTTCCTTTTAACAGGCTCTTGGCCAAGTCAGGCTTTCTGATTAAAACTGGTTCTCAAGCATTTTACCTGGTAATATAAAGACAAAAAAAAAAACATATTGCTTGAAAGTCATACGTTTTTAAAACTTTGATATACCTTAATAGTGCATGCATCAAGTTTTAGTAGCAGGTCCTAAGATATAGAAAGAGCTGAAATAGATACATTGATGTTACTGTTAACCAATTTTTCATAAAGTCAGATAGTTGGATGAAAACGTACAGCCAAACCACTGTAAATTTGGATGTGGAAGCAATAATGGAAATTTTTTCAGTAGAATTTCAAACATTACAACATAACAAAATGGGCCTTTTTTGTTGCTTGGCTCTTTTGCCATTGATATTGCTGGCAAATTTCAATTCAGCTTGCAGTAAAGCCATAAAAAGTGAGTAAATGCACATAAAAAACAGATTTTTCGAATAAAATGTGTACGGCAGACATGAAAGCATAATACTTAAAAAAGTCCATTGTGACTGAGCATCTGTGCAGAACATTCATGCTAAGGCGACTACCCTGATGTTTTAGAAGATAAGGCTGTTAGAGTTACTGTCTGTCATGCCCAGAGCTGCATAAGAAGATTGGTATCTTGCTGCCTACAATATAAAGAAAAATGCACTGGATAAATATAGACTAGAGCAGAGTTGATGAAAGCCTCATTTCCTCCCTTGTCAGGCTTTTACCTTTGTGCTAACTTGAGCATCAAGTATTTTTATGGCAGAATTATCATCTTTCGTGACTGACACGTGGCTTACTAAAAAATAAGAAAAAACAAAACAAAAACACCCCGAAAGCAGCAAGTGAAAAACAGCCTCAACAACAACATATTAGAAAAGGAATAATAGTCCTATAGCTGCAAGAGCAGAGTTCCCACTGACATAAGCACTTTTTCTAACTTTTGCCTTCCTTTGCATATTTGAACATCATGCCTGCTGTGTGTCAGTTTCCACTGATTGCCCTCACTGGCCTCTCGAGGTGGACACGGAGCCAGCAGAGAGGGGAAACTTTTCAGCGTGTTTATTACAGACTGAGAGCCAAATCGGCCGGGCAGGCCTCGCTGCCCACCTGTCGCTGTGCGGAGAGTCTCCCAGCGAGTCGAACGAGTCCCCGTACTGCAGCCCCGGCCGATGGGGATCAGAGTAACCACAGTGAGCAGCTCGCCGCGCCCGCGCTTCCATGCACGCAGGACTGCTGCATTTACTGGTCCCCACGGATGATGACATCATTCCCGGCGAGTCAGAGAGGAAACTTTCAGAACGTTCCAGGCTCCATGTCCGTTCCTCATGTCTGTCAAATAAAATAGGTGTTAACATACACACACCCCAAAGTGTCCCCAAGATATATTTCTCTTTCTTTGTAGACGCTGAAGAATGCCTTTGGAGAGCAAAAGGAACCGTTTTACTGTTTCCGCAGGCGAAAGCGTTTTGGTATAATTTATGTGTGTTAAAACCACAGATTCTATTTCATAATCTCCTCCCTTTTAGTTGATCTGACCAGTAGAAACTAATGGTGGTGATATTCCTGTACACTGAACAAGATGGGTTTATTTCAATGCTGCAAAATTAATCTATAGTATTTTCCAAAAGTTGAAAAAACTTGTATCTGTTATGAACACTAAAAGCTTAACTCACAATTTTATTTTATTATTGTCTAAAAAAAATATTTCCAATCAATTGAATTCACCAACAAAGTAAATGATTTTGTTTTATATTATCCTAAATCACAACAAATTCATCACAGTTTTTAGGTTTTTGTTGATCGTCATATAAATTTCAGACATCGATAACCAGAATACACACAAAAGTCATTCTTAAATGGTGATTTTATGTATTTGGGGCAAAAAAGTTACCATAAATGGAAATCTTACATTGCTGTGGGTGAATTTTGGCCCACTCATCTAAACAATAGCTTGCTTCGAGAAAAAATGAAGATTTTCAAACAAGAATTGCCTGTTTACAGCTTGTTTGACTCAGGGTGTTGACTAGGCTAAAACCAAACCATCATTTAACTTGTTTTCTCCCTACGCTGTCAGAAATTGAGTTGCTAGTGTGTTGCTGTGTTTTGGATCAATGTCTGGCAGAATCCAAGAGCTTATTTTTTTCACCCTTGTTCAAGTTGGTTTGGATGGCATTTTTTTCTATAATAAATTAGATAATCATTTCAATACTTTATGCATTTTGTATGTTGGCAAATACTTTATCATATTAATTATTTCATGAATGGCATATTGTTGCATTGTCTATCTGTAATGAAAACATAGGCAGATAAACAACTGAAAACCTTTATTTGACTAACACTAGCCAAAATCTCAACAAAGCGGGACAACTAACTAAACAGACTGAAAACCATAAAAACACTAACATCAAAGGAACATTCTGAAAAATGGAAATCTGAAAAGCATCCTCTGTTTTTCAGATTCAGACATCGTCTGAGTTGAGATGCTGGGAGAGTAGAGAAAAAAGTTTGACAAAAACAGCCAACGGGTGGAAAGATGATTTGAAGGAAATTTGAAGGTTGAGAGAATCTGAGGAAAACTGAGGACACCTAGTGATGATTACAGGCAACAAAAATCTCCAAACAGTGACTCTGGGGAAGGAGATAAGGCTCTCGCACAACAGAGACAGCCCTACAAGAAGGAACAAATTATCGAAACAAATTTTAAATAAAACCTAACCCAAGTAGACAGAAATACAGTGAGAATGAGTGGACCACCAAAAATTAGTCACACAATCTAACCTAAGGATGAATTTTTGTTGCAGTACATCACATCAGTACAAGAAGGCATAACATGACACACAGCGTGACACATAATGACTGCTTACCTTTGAGTAGATGAGTGGGCTCGTGTGGAAGAGTTGTGAGATCTGGAAGAGGCGTGACTGGCTGGAAATGATCGCTCTGTCGCGGGCTGTATGACTCGCTCAGTTGCAGGGATATTCTTTGATATGTACTGTAAAAATAGAATCAAAAGATTAAGAAATGTAAAAGAGAGAAAACTCTGATTCGCTATGTTCATGTTGTCATAAAAACGTACATCCACCATAGGGATTTCCTCCGGGCCGGGTCCTGGGTGATTAGGTCCGTTAGCAAGGTTTCGATTGGGATGTTCAGGACACATGTTCTGTCGCATATGATTGTGCATCTTCTTTCTTTGTTTCCTGTTGAATGATTTTTGATTAATTTTTTTAATGTTAAGCTTGCAATTTAATAACAGAACTAGAATGTATTATGCATAAAACTGCATATTAGAGGAATCATATTATATTTTAAAGCTTATTTGTATGAAATAAATGAAAAAAAAAATATTTATAGTGACCTACTCATTGTTTTTCAAATCAGACTGGTTATTTTAAAAACACATTTTGGCAAAAAAAAAAAAAAAAAAAATATATATATATATATATATATAGATAAATAAAATTCTTGGCATGTCAAACATGAAGTCTTTACTTTCCATTGCATTCTCGTCAGCCTCAAAAACATTTTTCTCAATTTCTTTAAACAAAGTCGATATAACTATCTACAATTATTTGCAGCTGTAAGCATGTGGTGAACAAAAAAAGTGATGATACATGTCCTTTAGACCATAAACTTAATCCTATGACAAGCTTTCACAATCTTTTCACTAAAATCCATTGGCTCAAATGACCACACATAGTCACATTAACATGTCATCTGCAGAACTTACTTGGTTTTACAGTAGGCGACCACACACAGGATGCCCACCACCAACAGAGCCACACAAATACCCGTGATTGTCAGGACTCTTTTCTGGTAGAGTTCTTCTGCCTCTGTCAAAATTAAACCCACGAGACAACAGAGAGAAAAGACAGGAAACGATTAGCTTCACAAAGGAGGTGATGCTTCCCAAAGTACTTTCCAGATCTAAATTCTGTTGAATAAATCTTCATCCTCCCAGCAACACAAACACAATATACTCTTAGCAGCAGTAAAATCTAAAATGTCTGACATATATGCAGCAGTCCTCAACTTTACAGAACTATACGTCTACTCAAGAATTCAGCAAGGAACGAAACATATTGTTACATTATAGAAACCTGCTATATGATTTTTTTTTTAAGAGTGATTTGTGTTTGAACAAAAAAGAGCTCCAGTGCACAGTGGCTGAGGCACAAAAAGCCGTGCTGACGGGGTCTTTGATAAGTAATGTGACAGATTTCTCATATCCCCTCCCATAGGAGGCTCCGTCTTTCATTCACCGGCAGCCATGTTTGTCATCATGCCAATTTGTGAGAAGTTTATGGGACCATAAATAAAGTTAGTTTATCTATAGGAGTAAAGTGGGAAATATTTCACGGTGCATGTCATCTGCTGATAATGACTTTACACAGAGGAAATGATACTGGTGTTTCTGCAATAACACAGTGTTCCTCTGTTCCAGTGCGTGAACACACTTGTATAATTGCACGATGTCTGAAAGGATGCCTCCAGCCATTATTCTAAAATCTCACACTCTGAAGCTCTTTTCTGGTAAACGGGGAAAAAAAAGTGTCAGAAGACTAAAGCCAACAATGAAAAAGAGACAGAAATTGATAAAAAGGAAAGGGAAGGCTGTCAAACATTAAAATATCATGCATTAGAAAAGGGAGAATTTGAGCCAGGAACACACATATCATGATTCAGACTTCAACATTGCATTTCTGCACAGCTAACAACAGAGGATTGCAATAAAAATAGAGGGGATCACATGTAAATCAAAAGTGAGACAAGGCATGTTGGAAAAAAAACGATAGCGATGAAGGAAAAATTACTTGGACTGAAAACGGAGTCAAATCATCTGGTAGGGACAAACATGAGACATCATGCTTGTTATGAATGAAATTAAAATCCAAGCTTCTAAAAGGGAAAACTAACGTCAGTATAAGGTGGAAACTTCTGATCACATGTACGGAGGGACATATTGAATCCATGTTAATGATGCCGGGCGGAGGACATGTGAGCTTGTCATTCATATGAGTTATGATCACTCCAGAGGTTGATTGGTTAATAAAAAAAAAAGGGGAGGGGGGGGCGATGTGTTTCACAAATCAACAAGCATGTCACATTGACGGACACTGTGGGAGCTAGGCTAGGACTTAGAGTCAAAATGGATTGTTTCATACCCATAAATTCAATCCCAAGATGCTCTGCCATTGCAGAGGGTTGACAGATGGAAGGAGAAACAAGAACAAAAACAAGAAACAAGAGAGCAGATTAAGGTAGTGGCACCTCGGAGCATACATATACATAATGGTGGATAAGTAACTTGACAACACAGCCAACTGAAACAACAGACATGTCAGAAATTGTGCAAGACAAGACAAACGCATGCAGCACACACTTTAAACTAAACTATTCAACTCCACACAAAACAAATGAACATTGCTAATTTCACATTCACGATTGGGGCTCTCAGTTTAAAGAGGTGAAACGCGTTCTGGTAGCTGCATGTCTCAACCCAACATATAAAGTCTTTAACTTTGTCACAACTACAAACCTTAATGTGTTTGATTGTGTTTTAAGGGACAAATCAACACAATGTTGAGGATAATTGTGAAGTTGGAGGAAAATAATATACTGTTTTGAGGATAGAATCCCTCAGGATAATGGTGCCACCGTCTTGTATTAACTCATAAACTCCCATAACATAATTTTTTTTTTAGCTTTAGTCTGAAACATCTCCCTTTGCATGAATACTCTCCGAGGCACTGTTTGTCGTACAGCCAGTGAAAGCAGCACAGCTTTATATTTTTTACAATTCCGTTCTGCAGAGATGTTTCAAGTTGTTACATAAACAAACTCTGTGAATGGGAATTGAATTTTGGTTGCATAGTAACCCTCATTGCTGCTGTTTGGGGAAAATATGTCTCGTGTGCAGAGATTACCCGTGCTTTTCACTGCTCTGCCGTGCAGAACTGCTACACTGTCAGTTCCCTGACACACCCATCACATGAACAGGCAAGTTAAAGGGCTGCTGTTAGAACAGAGGTTGTTTCAATACAGCTGTACTCAATATTGGAATAATATCGTTGAATTATTGCTGGGCCTAAGCTTTCTGGCAGAGTGAGGCCATAGGGATGTTGCACCAACTAGCCGAGTCCATAACTCTGGCAACTCTGTTGGTTTACTTGGGCTTAAGAGAGTCCCAGCTGTCCTTATGGCAACATGCCTTATTAATTCAAGCCCTCACGGCTGAGAGGAAGAAACCATCCTCCTTCTCTGCTGTATCTCATGAGGAGAGATGCACCCTTCATCTGGGAGAAACCTCAGTAGGTACAAAATGGGAGTTTTTTGTGCATGCTCTTTCAAATATGTTTTTTAATACCTTAATTTAGTGTACAATTAAGATGTTTTTTACTGTCCCTTGCAAAAATGTCATATCCAGTGAACTTTGTCACATCTTCTCATGTTACAATCACAGACTGTAATGTAGTGTGTTTTATTGGGCTTTTATATGAAACACCCTCAATTTGAAGTGGAAGGAGCATGATGCATGGTTATCAGAATCTTTTAGAGATACAAGTTTGAAAAATGCCGTTCCCACCTTTGTTTAAAATTTTAATTTTTACTCTTTTTTTTTTTTTTCAAAAACATCTTCCACATGCAAAGTTTGTGGCTACAATGCGACCAAACATGGAAGTGTTCAATAAGTGTGAATAAAGTCACTTTATTAAGACTTATATCAACTCGTCTTTTATCCTTTGGTCTCTCTTTACGTTGACAAGATGTACAAGGAACAAAGCAAAGGGAAGGCTGGCCTGTCTCCAAACGACTACACAGCAAGAGGAAACAGACGCCAACCTTGACGCAGACGAACAGCTGCACCAAAGTGAATGAGTGTCGGAAAAAACACAACAATACTTTGCCAAAAGACAAGTAATTTCACCACAGTGCATTGCTGCTTAGTGTGAGGTTAAATTACTTGTAGTTAGGATGGAGAAGAGCGACAATGGGGGAGAGATGGGCTGTTTGCAATTCATTCTTTGCCAACATACAACAAACAGCATATGCGAGTTGAGTCTCTGTAATCAGCAGACAGATTAACAAGAACAGATGCACTCACTGCTATGTACTTTGAATTGAAACTGTATGATCTTGCAAACACATGATGACTGCAAATATGCAATGGGATTAGCAGGAGGGAATTTTTTTAACAGAAAGGAATCTTGTTTTCATCATTGTATAGAAAAGAATGTTTTCTATAACTGTATGTTTTTGTAACAGTGATGCAGCATCACTTATTAACATTGTTGAATACTTTTGTGATACTGAAAGCACTTCAGCGGCTTTAAATGCAGACAGACTGAAGGAGAAACTTGTCTCCAGACTGTTTTCATAGGAAAATGCCTGGAGGGCAGGATCCATCCAGGAGAGTTCTCAGCAGCTCTTCCACTAATTTTGGGATAATCTTTCAGTTGATGGCTGTCTTAGCCAGTGTACAGTTTAGATATTAACTGTACATGGTGACAGTTAATATCACTTTGTACAGTGTATACACTGCATCATTTCCAATGTATGCAACGCCTTATAGTTTTTGTTTATGTGAAAATATGTGATTTTCCCCTCCATGTCATACTTTTTCATTATTTCCTGTTGATTTATCACATAAAATAAAAAAATAAAAATTACATTTATGTTTGCAGATGTGACATGACAAAATGAGAAGAGTTAAATATTTTGCAAGGCACTTTGTGCAATGGGACTCTTCCAATTATGAGCACCATTTTGTTGCTTTTTTTCTTAAGTGCTGCATGTTAGCGGATACAACACCCCCAAGCCTTCCCCCAAAAAACAACTAGCTGTATTTTTTAATGATGGAGCCCTAACCTTTAATTTTCTCAGAATGGCTGTAATTGAGGAACTCAGCATGCGATCAACTGGTCTGAAAGTGAAACGAGCAGGGGCTTCTTGTCACAGCTTGAAGGGATGTGATGCCTGGCTTTCAGATGCATGCAGCTAACATTAGTCAAGAATTAAACAAGTCTTGGGAAGTGTTCTGTCACGTTGGTTCATGTTGCATCTGACAATACGGCTAATTAAAATTGTAAATAGAAAGGAATTCTGTGAGAGACATTATGCAGTAGAAAAGTAGTGTTTTCCTCTTTCATTTGGCTGGAACACACTGAACATAAAATATCACATGCCTTTTCATTGATAAGTTTTGTCCATTAATCAGATCTAGTTCTGCATTAATGGACTTTCTCAGGTAATATTGCACAAGCTTGCATGTCTGCAACTGGTTGCATAAGGAGGTGTGTTTTAGCATTTATCCTGCCGGTGTTGTTACATGCAGCTCATTACGTACAAACAATTATGTTTCAGGCAGAATCTAAAACAAAATCACTTCACTTCACAACAGGTTGCAGGCAAATCTACCACAGAAGAGCACGTGCAAAGCTCTTTGAGCTACAGGGGAAGCACATACACACACAAGCACACGCACACGGAATCACATGCTGACCAACCACAGAAACACGCTCTACTAATCTGTGCCAGCTTGTGAATGAGTCATCAAAGGAGACACCGATATAATTATTAGGTAAGAACAGGAAATGAGTGCAATCTCTCTACACGTACATGCATCACACAAGGACAGTCTGACACAGAGACAGAAGAGACAAGTTGACATACGGTAGAAACTGGCCATAACGTAGGTTTGACAGCGATCACCAGTAAAGTCATTTGGACACCTGATGGGAAGAAAGCCAAAGGAACAGAGGGAGGAGATCAGTGAGGAAAAAAGGAAGAAAATAGAGGGACAGTGGAGTGAAAAGGAAGAGCATGTGTAAGAAAAAAAAAAGGGGAGAAATCGGGGGGAGGGGTGGGAGAGAGGGAGAGAGACACAGAATTAGAACAACAGCAAAACTATAGACAGCAAAAGCAGAGTGTTCCCCATGGACGAAACCACTGTGTGCATGGTGCTGTGCACAGCTCATTGCGAAGTTGACCTAAGAGGGAAGAAGAGAAGGAGAAAGAGCAAGACGGTCGGGGTGACAGGAGCCCACTGGAAGAATCCAGGGACAACTGCATCTCTGTTCTCAGCTGCTCATATCAGATGGACATACTTTTATTAGGATAGGGCATGTACGACCGCAGGGGCTCGGTCTGCGAGCATCGACGACCGAAGTATCCGGGTGGACAACTGGGAAAGAGCAGACATGTGTTATGAAAAAAGAAAACACAGGGAGTGGGGTGCATTTTTAAATTTCAAGGCATTCATTTGTGCAGCATAACATGTCATGTATGGAAAAATAGAGGGGCTCTCAAGATTATATCCAGTTGTAAAGCCAGGCTTTTGAGACCTAAAAAGTGACGAGATTAAAAAAAAAAAAAAAAAAAATTCAAGAATGTTTTCACATTTTTGACATGACAATGACATTAACATAAAACATAAAAGAAACTATTAGAAGAAAAGATGAATAAATAAGCAGCTGCAGGATTTTCTGTCATGTGTTGGTTGTGTTCTACATGTAACAAAAGTCTCCTAATTTTCACATTTGTTCCCCCATAAACTTACAAGGCATTGTGGTCTGCTGTAATTAAGCTGAACTAAAGAACTGAGTTGCTAAATCAAAATACATTTTTGACCAAAAAATCAATTCAAAGAAAGAGTTAAACTGACATACAAATAGTAAAGCATGTTAGTGGAGTTTTCATATGTTTTACAAATGCAGCTGGATTTTTGTGGAAGTTGCATGTGAACTCATGCTCTTTGATTAAAGTTTCATGTTTTTTTTTAAAAATACATTTATAGAAAATGTATACTTTAATAAAACCCAGTCAGTGGTGACGGATAGAGGCTTTTTTCTGACAAGGAAACCAAAATGCCAAATTAAACTTTTTTTCCCCGATAGTAACATTATCATGGTCTGACTTTTTTCCATCACAAAGATCCGACACATATAAAACGGCCTATTAGTGCCTCTGCATATCAATAAAACAAGCACAAATCTTTGACAAAATAATCAACAAATGGCTATTATTAAATAAAAGCTGATTTCTGATAGTCCCCCGTTTATCCCATGCAAGTCTTCATCCATAAATCAACTGAAGGAAACCTGTGCAACAAAGCTGAAAATAGATTAATGAGGTTTTCCGTTGTAAAGCCTCTTGGAATCCCAGTAGCTGTGCTCACAACCTGCAAATGTGAGAGTTTTATTATTATAACAACAAATCAGACGAAAGTAAACTCTAAATTTTTCACTAGAATTTGTGAAAACATAGATGCTTCCTAATATTGGACTGTTTATTTTACATGGTTTATGATGATAGCATGTAGCTTAATGTTTTTGTAACTGAAGACAGACTATCTCGAGGATCAAGGGTGTTGACCATACTTCCTCATTATAATCCCATTAGGACAAGGCAGTGAGCCTTTCAAAGGGCCACCAACATTTTACCGACAAGTAACACAAGACTGGCCAATCCAAGAAAACTTTGCTCAAAGTTAAAAAAAAAAAAACACAACCTGATGAGTAATTAAGAAAAAATTAGAAGAGAAAACAAAGTTCTGGGATGGGACCAAAACCAAACTTGTTACATGCTGAACAAAATAAGCAAATTAGCATGTGTTTGGACTTGTCTGGGAGGATCTGCTGTTTGCAGATATTTCAATCCCCAAACATGAGGTAGAAATATGTTCACTTATTTTTTGTTCTAATAGAGTTGAAACATGATTTGGAAGAAAAAGCAAGACAAGGTTGACAGCACAAATGTGTTCATTTGTGTCCAGCTCATTGTAATGAGCTGAACCTCAGAGTAAAACCTTCTGTGTCAAATTGATAGATTACAAATACAACCATATCCCTTAAGCATAAATGTGGCATTAGGCTGCCACCTAAATGTTTCACAACTTGATACTGGAACTGTCTGCTGTACTGATCTTCATTATGCTGTCTGTTCACTAATGCACAGCTGGATTTATACTAAAATTAAACTTAACATATTTGGACATATGTTTACTTAAGATGTACAAAAAATAGAGCAACAGATTGCTCTATTTAGAGCTGTCAGAGTAAAGGGGGATGAATACAAATGCCAGCTACACTTTTCAAAAATGTTATTTTAAAACTCTCTGAAAACCATTTATCAATTTCCTTCCACTTTGTAATTATGCAGTAATTGTGTTAACTTGTCACAAAATTTAAAAAAAAAGTTTTGCCAGTTATTGTATGATCAAGTCCTCTTGGCAAAATCTGACCATCTTTGTTTCCTAATGCATATAAAAAAATTATGTTTCACGGTTAAAAATATTCTTGTTGATTCTGTTTGTTTTACTTTCTTTGTAATCCTGTTTAGTTTTCTGTTTATATATATATATATATATATATATATATATATATATATATATATATATATATATATATATATATATATTTGATTACACATAAATATATTTAGTTTATTAATTAACCTCACTTTTTCAAAACTTGTACACCAATGAGAAGCAGATGGGTGTAAAACAACAGACTTGTTGTCTACATGATTGTTTGGCCTCTCAGTTAAACCAAAGAGAAACCTGGTCGGTATCGAGTGAAATGGCAGTGGGACAACAAATTGCTGCAGGCCTTCCCTGCATTATCCAAAGTTTCTGGACCTATGCCCCTGCCGTGAGTGAATTAGCTGCAGCGGCTGAGTTATTGCAGCCTCTGATTTGTACACGGTCTATCAAAATTCTGTTGCAGCCGTGTCCTCGCTGGTTATTAGACGTTCTTTCTCTGGTCGACTTGGCAGCAGAGCCTTGCTAATATTTCGACTTTAAATCAAACCGACTGACAGACTTATGTGACAGTTTGTGCTCCCCAAAAAATCTGGATGGTAATGCCTGACAGCCTTTGGAGGGAGATTAATTTGTTTCCTGACATTAGTTTCTACTTTATAAAGTCAAAGTAGCAATATCATATTCACTGACTGTTTTTGTTTTTCATTAAAATTTGGAATGGTTTGCATTGTTCTTTCAATAATTTAACCTGAAGCAAAGATGTATGATTTTTCTCGGATTTTAAATAGATATTGCATGCAACTCACATTGGATTGTATATTGTTTTCATTTAACCAGTTCATAAACTAGAAGTAATAAAAATCGGCAATTTTTCCAAGTAAAACACAGTGCCTGGCTAGAATTATTTCATAGTTTGTAACTTTACAACCACAGTTTGTAACTTTGTGTTTTTTGGCGGGGAGGGAGATTTTATGTGGTAAACCAATATATTATAATGTACAATATACAGTAATGGAGAACTGGAAGTAAAATTGCATCTAATAGAATATTTTTTTACTTCAAAATCTGAAAATAAGAAGCATGCATTTGCATCTAGCCACATTACACAAATATAGCTCAACAAAAACCTAAATTAAAATCACGGGGTACACAGCAAAACTTCATCATAGAATTGGCAAATAGTTTTGGAGTGGTTTTTAAAGGTACTGTAACAGATTAGAAGATATCCAGCCAAGGTTAACCAACTCAGAACCTGAAATTAGAAATGTATTAAAGTTTAGAGAAAACATTTGAGGATCACCTGAATGAGTAAACAGCTGCTCAAAAATAAAAATGTCTGATGAAAACAAATAGAAAACTCCTTGTTTATGTTCTCCTACACACCATCCTTACTAATGTTTCTTGACCGTAAGCATCAGACAAACTCAAATCTAAACGTCAGAGGGAGAGAAAAATGGTTGTTTCTTAGAAAACGTCAACCCGTTTTCCACTTAAAAAGCAATGATACAGAGTTAAACACATCCTTGCACACTGGCCTTGATCCCTTCTGTCAAATGTAAGCAATGATTGTATTTATCTCATTGGAGGCCTCAAACAGGCATAAATATTTGCTCACTACTAAACCAGTGACTCATGACATTTTAAAAGGGCTTTTAATATGCAGCCCTTCTCTACACTAAACAAAACTTAAAAGAGTAAGCACACCGCCTCACTTCATTATTAGCGTTAAAATACACAACAGGTGGCAGATTAGAGGAACTGAGTTTTTTTCCCCCCACTTGATGTGCAACCACTGCTGCTGAAAGAAAACTGCAGCATATTGATGAAAACAATTTTTAATATGGTGCTAGAATGTTATTATACAGCAAAACATCTTGTAAAGATCAAACTCTGACAATAAAAGCGGGGAATCCCAATATCACCAGGAAGAAAACTCACTTGCAGGAAATCTTATTTATACCAGGGATGAAGTAACAGTCGCCGCCATTCACACAGAAGGTCTTCTCTGTGTCATTGCATCTTCGGGCATGGCCTGAGCCTGGAGATAGCGTTGTGGTTACTAGCAAAAAAAGAACAAAAAGAAACAAAAGACAACATTAAGACATTTTCACATACATGCCCAGACCTCAACAAATATCGTCAAAACTTGTAAAGATGTGCAAAAAGTCAGGCATTGCAGACACCAGGAGAGAAGAGAAAAATTGAAGAGTTCTTTAGGAAATAATAGTGTATTTTCTGCGAAAAATACTTGTGATAACTCTATCACAAGTACAAAGTTAAATACAAACAAAGTTAAATAAGAACTAAGAAAGGCTGTTTATCATAGTTTTTGTCGATATTTTGACCATAAATAACAATCTTTAAATATTTAGATGAAAAATTATTCAGTTTAATTAACCAGAAACCCCACACGTTGGCAAAGATGTGAGAAAAGCCTTTAACCTGTGTGACGTTGTATTTATGTCCTCAGGAAACGTTGCATGAATTGATAATTATGAAGTTTCTCAAAACTTGAGATTAGATCTCAAGTTTTCAAGACCTGAAATCAGGTCTGCTTTAAAGGAAGATAGCTTCCTAAGTCTACTGGTTAACACGGTCTCAACCAAATCAATGCCTCTCATTTCCACAGCATTCAGATCAGTACATTGCATCACTATATTCTCCAACAAAGACCTCCACAAAACTTAGCATCTGACCTGCATGTGGAAGGGCAATGATGGAAAAAGTTTTTGAAACTCAGACAGCAACACCCTTCAAACTCAGATTTGCCTTTGCTGTTTTCCAAGTCCCGGTCAAAGATGTCTTGATAAGTTTTACTGGGTTCTTCAAAAATAATCCTATCTATGAATAATTGCTTCCTCAAGTCTTGTTGGTTCATTCCTCAAGAAAAAACTCCCATCTGGCAGAAAGATAACCAACCTTTTCATCCAAAATGTGTGTAGACTTCATGATATCTCCCAATAGGAAAAGTTATGCTTAGTTCAGGTTTCCATCCTCAAAATAATGGTGAAAATGAACAACTCAGTCAGAAAATGGAAGTCACAATTAGGTTCATAACCAATTGTAATCCTTATTCACGGAGTCAATGTTTACCGTTGATCGAACATACACATAAATCCCATGCCAACATATATGTAGTTCACCAGCATATGGACTGAAAGATGTGGAACTAAACTACTTCACCCTTCCAAGGAACCATTGAACCAAGCATAAAAGAACTCCAGACCCAAAATACTAACTTGGCCAAAAGACTTGGTTTTCTGCAAAAAGCCTCCCCTTCAAGTGCTATTATATGATACTCAAGGTGCCATCATAAAATCCAACGCCAGTCCCACTGCTGTCCATTTGCTTTTTTTCCAAACCTAAGAGCACGACCTTCTGTTTATCCAAAATCAAGCCGAGATGACTCCATGATCGCCAGCTGCACGGCTTCTCCACCATCTGGATCTTCTTAGCCACCAAGAGGCATCTGCTAAGGCCGGGTGCCAGCACAGATCTGGGGTCCATGACTTTTGCTGGCTCCTTTCTCGCATCCCTGTGTAATCTCTGTATCAGGAAAGGAATGATGCAGTTCCGTTGCTCTCTATGTTACTAGTCTACTAGTATACCTTTGTGTGTACTTGTCTTCCTGTAGAAACCCAACTGAGTTTCTCCTTTTGCGTTCTCTGAAGTTACTTCCTCGGAAATCGTCCAAGTTTTAGAAAGGATTTGAAGAACAAACCTGGAACACTTACCTCCACGAGCATCCTCCTCCAAAACCGACCTTCTTGTTCTCATCAGTCTAACCTTTCTGTCTCCCATTAACCAAAGACTTTCATACTTGTACATTATTCCATGTACTCACCTGTTCCTTTTGTCCTTTCTGTAGTGGTGCTGCAAGAGAAGTTGCTCATTGTACAATCCACGCCTGAAAGATAAAGAAACCAGGGTTTTACAACAAATACAATAACTGTATTAACATGTCTGAGTGATTTGACATGTGAGTTAAAAAAAAGATACAACCAACCATGACAAATAGGAAAGATTAGATCTGAAAAATGGCTTAGTTGCAAGAATCTTAGAGTAGATGAAAGAAGTGCCAAGTGGTTTGAGTGGTAAAGCAGGTTTGCTGTAGGCCTGAAGGTTCTCGCATTCAACCTTGTTCCCTCCCTTCCCGGGGGTGTCAGGCCGGGCATCCGACATTAAACCTCTCCCAAGTCTGTGTGCACGCAGCTGTAGACAGTGGGTGGCTGTACTGTGGAACTCAGCGCCAAAAAGGAAAATATTATCGATAGTACAGGTAACAAAAATGGTGATATCAACGAATTAAATTGAATGCTGGAATGTTAAATTTATGCTACTGTGACTTATTATAAGGCTTTTACTCACGTTTATTTGTGGTGACAAAAGCATAAGGGCTGATATATTTTTATGAAGCTGAATTCTTTTTCTTAATAGTCACCAAAAGATTACCGTAATGCAATCTCTTCAAGTCAAAATATGAATAAAAGATATGACTAATGGCCATGCTTAGTCTTTCTTTAAATATGCACTTCTGGGACAGTTTTATCAGAGTGATAGTCCTGTATATCTACAAGTATTTTGTGATTTACTTATAAACCACACTTTTATCTCCAAATGGACTCTTTGATGCTCAGCCTCAGATGTAATTGTGTCTCTAAGCAGTGTTGACTCTATCTCAAGAAGCTTCTACGAAGAAAGATAAATATTTCCCCGACATAATGTAGGAGTTGTTTATGCACTGACTCAATTCGTTGGAATGGCCCGAAATGTCATGTATCTGAACTTAATCCCCCTTCCTCTCACTGAGCTGACATAACATGCCTGGGATGAAGTCTGCTTATCAAAACACAGGGACAGGTAAAATATGGCAGGATTGGGCTTGAGGAGAGAGGGTTGTGCTTTGCATGTCAGATGCTGACATGCGATTGTACCTGAAGTGAGATGCTGCAGTTTGCTGGTGGAGATACAAATGCTTTGCACTGAGAAAAAAATGTCAATAGCTCCAATATATCTGTAGCCTGATACTCATGTCGTGCAAAGTGCTGTGACAAGAAATCGCTCAAGGAATTTCTTCAGCGAGGCCTCTGGGTCTGTTTCCCTCCACGGCGAGGTTTCACAACTCTTGCTTCTCGTTCACTATTATTTCAAGAAGGTAGAGATGTTTTGACAAAAAACTAGAAAGGTTTGTTCTTCTGCTACTAACAAGGTAAATCAAATATATACTAAGTCAATGCTCCTGTTTCTAGTCAGAAAACATAACTTTTATAAAAATTAAAAATGCAAGAGCATACATGGTGAAAGTACAACTGCCTTGCAAATCAGTAAGAAGTTTCTGCTCAACTCTCAAAATGCAGTGCAGGCCACACTGAAAGAATCTCAGGTTTAACTCCAATAAACATCCACCCAAATAATAAACCAAGATATACGTTTACGGCAGGTTTAATCTGATTAGATTAGTTAATGTGTGATTCATGGCCAACATCTCAGCTGCAACTGGATTACATGTCTAAACTCCTAAGCTTCACTGTCACCCATATTCCAGGGTTTAACAAAACATAATAATATTTTCATACCAGCACACCCCTCGGCATTATCCACTGCCACTTCCATGGAAAAACATTTTCAGCTTCAGCAGCAGATCAGAGCTAACTTCACTTTCACCTGACTCATTCAGTTTGTGTCCTGCCAGGTAAAACTCCTGATAAAAAGATCAGGTGAGGACTGAGGTACCTCAAAGGACTGCACACACTCTCAATGCTAAAAATGGAAAGCTTTCCTAGGGGTTTGGCTCTAAAATGTGTTAGTGGAAAGACTGTAAAACAAGCTGGGTGAATCACTAAACAGAGCAGCAGCTGTTGATCTTGGGATGGGGCAAACTAAGAGGAATGGGGTGGGGGGGGGAGTTACAAAATTTTCATAAAGTTTCAAAGTTGTTTCAAGAGTTGCTCTTTCCCATCATATTGCTGCATACTGCCAGTCAGCTGCCTGGTAGAAGCCTCCCATATTGCCTTTGTTGCTTACAAGAAAGAAAAATCTGGCTGCTTGGAAAATAAACATAAAACTACGTTTGATTATAACTGACTGTCAGATCAACTCAAGCAGTCTGCCAAAACAATTACTAGTTGAGTTTGTAATACTTTTACTACTATAGTGAAATGAGAATGACAATATGTTACATTATAATACTGTTCAAATATTCTGCCATTCATTTGTCTATGTAATTAAAATAGTAATATTTTAACTACTGAAGTCTATTATTTTTTATTGAATAATAATTCTTCAGCTGCTAACAGTATGGTAAAAGTTTTATTTTAAAATGTGATAAGGGTACAGCAGCCAAGCTTACTTTGGTCACAGATGAATAAACATCATCCCTATTATATTCTGTAAAATAACACCAGCTGTGTTTGGTGCAGTGATCCTTTATTGAATTTATTCCACTCAAACGTGGCAAGATTTTTGACTGACATGCAACAATCGTTTATTGATATAAGACAATGTTTGGGTGGATTCCTATACAAAAGGAAAATTGGTTCAAGCACTATACCCTGTGGCATTCTATAAGCAGCCCTAATGAGTGGGAAAATATTAGAAAAAATGGTTGAAACCATTTGTAGACATGGTTTAAATATGTCTAAAAACAGACTTAAGCTGTTTTCTTAATGTCTGCAGCACATCTGAGCATTTCTAAAGGAATAGATAACATAACCATGGGACTGATTTCCATTTTTATGCTTCTTCGTGCTCAGCAATATTTGTTGACAAATCCTGTGAAATCCAATCAGTTTGGTACGTTACAGGTATTTCCTCAAGACACAAAAACCCGGAGTGTCTTAAAAAACAAACTGCTCAACTCAGTCACTTTCTTTGGTTGGCTTTAACTCTGGTAATCACTATAAGAAACGTTAGTTGGATATTAAGCAGGTTATTATTCACTTGATTAATATATTTAAAATCTAAACATGAAGTTCAAAATCAATACATTGTAACAATGAAGATTAGAGGCTAAAGTAAAGCTAACAGGTTTTTTTGTCAAACGTCCTTTAAATGGGAACCTTTGCTAAACAGCTATAGCAGCAGGCTGGTCTTGTGTTGACATCCAGCTGAGTACTTGCAGGTGGAGCCCACACATCTACGCACACACATCTCAGTACACAGGATTCATTTAGCCAAACAACAAATCCCATCTGTTTGTCTTCAAGGGCTTTTTCTAAGAAGCAGAAGCGTGGCTTTATCCTCCTAACAGTGACATGAAAAGAAAAAAAAGCAGTCTTTCTAGACAATTCAAAAACTCAAAAAAAAAAAAAAAAAGTTGCTACACAATTTCTTCCTGTACTTAAGTTTGATACAATATCTGTGTTTCTAAGTATGATTTTGCAATTAATGAGACAGTGTCTACTTCTGTAGGGGTTAAAGATCAGGCTTACTTATGCATTTGGTTTGAAAGGTTCAAATAGCTTTTATACTAACAATTTTTTCATAAATCCACTCTTCATAATTGATAAAAGTCAACAAATAATTATAGACTGACGTGTGTGAAAGTTGTAATAGAAACAACGCATGTATGAAAATTAAGATACTGCAAATTTTTTCAGCCCTCTTAGTTGCGTAAATATAAATTTTCATGAAATGCGACTGGTAACATTTTTTTTATTATTGTATGTAATGTTCATGGCATTACACGGGAAAAAATCCAAGGTTTCTAATTTTTTCT
This sequence comes from Poeciliopsis retropinna, assembly GCA_010277075.1. Taxonomy (NCBI): domain Eukaryota; kingdom Metazoa; phylum Chordata; class Actinopteri; order Cyprinodontiformes; family Poeciliidae; genus Poeciliopsis; species Poeciliopsis retropinna. The sequence continues at coordinate 7,380,939 of VMRM01000024.1, read as the reverse complement.
GCTTTCCCTTCCCTTTTGCACAACTTTAACACTGATGCTTGACAAAAATAAAGAGTTTTAACATGTTCTTACATGAATTAAGAGATCTCTAAATATACAATTCTGTGAAAATAACCATGAAATAAAAGAACCATGTTGAACATTAAAGGATCTAAGTGATCACTGATACATCTATGTAAAGATTTAATGCACTGGTAGAAATTCTCCGTAGTGCTTTGTCACTGTGGATTGCAGAAGCACTGATGAAAGCTAAAAAAATAAAGTCTGTCCACTTAATTCGGAAAACTTACTACACATTAAGTATCCTCTGGCTCTTACCTAATTAAATGAAGGTCTGTTTTTAATTGTTGTGCAACCCAGCGTGTCTCATCCAACCACAACTGAAAAAGGGGCACATGTTTGGAATAAAATCATCTCTTACTGTTGATGTTTTGCAATTTGTCTTTATTGCATGTCATAAACAAAGCTGTTTTTCTTCCTAACGGCTTTTTTTTTTTTTTTTTGACGCATTTTCTTTTTTCATAACAACACAAAATCTGATAAGATTACAAGAACTACGTCAATTGTTCACAGCCAAGTTAAATCACTTGGAAAGCCCATAATTAGGCTAACAATAAAAATCTAAATAAGGGTGTAAAAAAAGGGTGAAGTTTCCCTCTTTATCAATGAAAAAAGTTTGGATATGTGCGAGTATTTCAGTTTTTCTTATTTCCTTTTCTTAAAAAATGTTTCTTAGTACTAGGGGCAATCAGTGATCCTAATGACCTGACTGCAGAAATGCTACAGATGAGGCTCCTGATTTCTCACATGTCTTCCTATATACCATCCCTTTGTCCTAATGTTCTAATTTGTTTGTGCCGATGTTTGTTCAGGCTCAACAACATATTAGCTTGAGATTACACATCATGATAAAGTCTAAGTATGTATTAAATTGTTGAAAGATTAACATTGACGCATCACCAGAGCATCTCATGTAAATGAGATGCAGCAAAACGTACAGCATCACTGAAATCAGTGACTTTACAGAACATTTTGACCAGATTTTCATCACAGACTGAATATTATTTCAGAGTTGTTGTAAACTCTGGCAACACAGCATATTCATCCAGTCTGCCAGTGCATTTCTTTTCTGTGATTATAACAGATATTGTTTTCCTCCATTGCTCATTCATACTTTTTTCTACAAATTTCTTGGCAGTAAGTGTGTGAAAAACATTTTCAAGAATTATACCGGCTCACTTATTTTCAATATGTTGTGATGGTTCAGTTCACAACTTAAAGAAGAATTTCATTTTTCACGCTTAGTAAACTCAGCTTACGTACACATTCATAACCTGTGAAATAGATGCAATGTGGGTTTATAATGTTGAGTAGTTATTCTGTTTTATGTGTGTGTTTGGATTTCTTTAATTGAGTTCAGTCACATCGGTTTTACATCAGAGGAGTGTTTGTCTTGAGAGGAAGATTAGGTTTAAGTGGGTTAAATCTTTCTCAAAATAATGTCTGAACATGAAGCAAGTGAAAATAATCAGTGAAAACACATATTTTACTTACAACACCTTTAGTCTTATTGCATTCCTTTATTCTTTTCATTCAGCCACTGCTGATAAATATCATTAGACTCTTGATGGTGGGTTTGATATTCTTTACATTATTTTTTCATAATGCAGTGAAGATTTTATTTTTTTATGTACGTAATTTGGAACCGTTTGTAGTTCAAAAATATATAACTTTTAATGTGTTTGGTAAATCAGGTGCATATTTATTTCTGGTGTTTGAATGTGCTCATCCAGTGTAGATACATTTTTTATAATATAGCAAAATGTCTTTTTAACAAACATGTCTTTTTAAAAAAAACTGAAAAATTGACTCCACTATTTTCACACATGGCTATCTGTACAATCTACTTATATAAATAAATAGTTCAAATGTAATATGATGTTCAATATCTGTAGAACGGCATAATCGTCATCATCAATAGGAGACAACAAAAATTATCTTAGTTCAGTGGCAAAACTAATGCAAAGTCACAGCCGTAGCTGATGTTTTTGGTAATTATGAAAAAATTTATTCTTTAAAATTTAATTTGTGGCACTAAAGTTTTCCTCCAAAAATATCCAGACTAATGCAGAGTCCATGCTCTGTTGAGTTGTGCGTTCCTTTAGTTCTCAATAGTGACAAATTGTTTAAATGACCTAGTAAGAACGTTAAACAATACTGTTTAGAAATGACTCTAGACCCTTATTTTTAAAAGTATTTTTGTGCGGTATAATTAAGAGTTTTTAAAATAAATTTCCTCTGAAACATTCAACTTGTTTGTCAGTTCCCAACCTGAGTAACTGAAAGGAAATGTACCCTTTTAACGTTGCTTTCTCTGACATCCAACTAATTTATATGTAGCTCCCAATAATGTAGAAACTCATCACATTGAATCATTGGTTTCTAAACTTCCTACTTTCTTAACGATCTGTGTTTTGTAGAGTAAATGGTTCAGCTACATTCCACATATTGCTCTTTAGGCACCTTCTAAAGTTAAAGAGACGAAGGTTTAGGTATGTTCATTAATTCTTGGCCAAACATTGGGGACAATTCCCTTTTACCCCAAGCAGGAGATTGGCTGCTGGGTTGATGAGGGTTGAAGTAAGAGTATTTTTTTCCTGTGTTGTTTATATGCACTCATGTAGCCAAGGTTTTGATAAGTTTGCTTGGTTTCTTAACCTTGCGTTTCAGTTTTCCATAGCAGTATAGCCCGGGGGTTTGAATGTGAAGAGAGCTGAGAAGAGGTTTCCTCCTGGGTTAGTGAGAGCCACAGTGTTTAGGCATCAGCTTTTGCCACTGACTTTGATTAATCCTTCATGGCCCAAGAACTGAAAAGGAAAAGCTGGGGGTGCAAGCCGGACCATCTGGAAACCTTCATAAACATGCCTGTCTTTCCACGCTCTCCAAAGGATTCTAGGAAAATCGTAAAAGTGAAAAGAGAGGTCCCTTTTGCACGTTTCTTTTTTTTTTCTTCTCCTGAGGCACCCTCTGCATATGCAGCAAACAGAAAACTGCTTGCACCGAATCATAGCCCTGAACCGCACCTCACAGTCCAACCCATTTATCCAGAATTGTGTAATGAAATCAGTTTTCAGTTTGGCCCGACTACGGTGTAAAGTTATACACATGTTCTGCTAATTCATGACAAATGTTGATCATTTTCTTCAGCTTTGCTTAATCTGTTTTACTTCTGTGGAGCGCTGTGGAACAGAAAAGCATCTCAAAGCATGAGACAGACTCTGAATCTGCGTAGGGCGAACGTCAAGGCAGTTATTTAAACACTGCTGGACCAGCATCCATCTGGACTTTGTTACGGCTTTTTTACTTTTGCTCTTAAAAGCAATGTTGTCAAGATAAAAAGTATAAATCATGTCTCTGATTCAGGAGTAAATCACAGTCGTAAGAGAACAGTTCACAGGCCTTCATTCAGACATTCAGATTCGAGCTGCAAAAACATACAGACGAGAGACCCAATAAATCTCCATCACAATTAAAACAAAAAACAAATATCCTTGGTGGGCTATGAAAATCAGATGGAAGAACGTTATAAATGCCACAGGTACAGAATATTAAACATATAAATCAAGAGGGTGATGGTACCTGTAATCTCTGTCAACGATATATGCTTTTCCACAACTCAATTTTATGAACCGGGAAAAAAATTCAGATTATTCCCCCCTCTTCAGACTCACACACCCTTCACCTCCCTTCACCTCCTTACTTCTTGGCAGAGAACGTCTGACATGTCTCCTGTTACAGCCGGGACCAGGATCTTTCAACTTAGGTCCAGTTCAAGTTGCAAGCATTCTTGCTACACTTTTACGTGTTGCATGTTCTTTTATGCTATTGTGCAAAGGCTGTCTTCTCTAAATGGACTTAATACAGTGAACCTGATAAGTTGGCAGCACAAAAAGACCAAAGTGGGAAGTCTGCCTTTGGTTGAATATAAAGCTGTTGACAGCTTGATCTGATGTGGTTGCAGAGGATGTGCAAAGAGTTTTAGATGTAGGTTTGTGGGCTTAAGTTATGTGGTTTAAACAAAGTGCATGAAATAAAGGGAAAAAATGACTCCATTTATCCAGCTGAACACAAATTAAACATGAAACAAAGCAAAAGATGAAGCAGAAGTTACATGAAGGCTCTTTATGTTTTAGATATTAGCAAGCACTGACATTTTTATGTATCAATATGAACGCTGACGCATAAAACATGTTTTTATTTCCAGATTCGGAATTACAATCTATGTTGACAGAAGCTGAAACCGAGATAAAGCTGTCGGCGAAGTAAGATTAATAATAAAAAAAACAGAAACAAATAAAAAGGTAGCCTAAAAGAAAGCACAAGATACATACTGAATGCTTGGAAGACGACGGAAGAGAAAAGATGGTGTGTTGACACGATCAGAAGGAAAATATCAAAGCGTGCCAAAACTAACAAAAACCAAATACCGTACGTAGAGTTTAACCACACCCAATCAATAGCTGCATCCAGCATCTGTGCCTTCAAGCGAGGGAGATTTCATGTCAAATAACCAGAGGAATTAAATTACTATTTACTCTCAGTGTGCAGAATGAAAAAAAAAAACCTTTATGAGTAAGAATTCCTTTAAAGCTTCTTTCCAATAGAAAATTATCCACAATTCAAACACCTCTGAAATGAAAACAGAAATGTTTAGAAAATGAACAAAATGGAGCCTGCCCGCAACATTAATCTACCTCCCACTCGTCAGTAAGACCACCATAACCAGTGTGTCTTCTTTTATATTCTTGTCTCCTATTACCATTTTTCAGTCACATAGCTGATATGCCTGGTCTTGTCTGCCTCAATCGTCTTAGCACTAAAGTGTAATCAAAGAGCAACCTAGTATGTGATTGCACAACAGCTGTTCAGGCACTGCAAGGAAACAAAGTGCGTCTTTGGCAGGGCGGGAAATGGCACGACACACACGCGGGCGCTGGTATGGCTGCTGTCGGACACCAGTTTGAGTGCATTTGGCAACTCATGCCAAATGCACTCAAACTGTGTTTTCTGCAGCTCAGTTCCAGGCAGGTTTGCTCTCTGCTTGGTCATTTCTGTTGTTCAAACCATTTGCACATTTTAAATGCTGAAATATTAAAAAATAAATAAATAAATAAGGAATGCAGACTTGACTCTCTCTGGTTGAGAAATAAAGCACCTGAGCAAGCAGTGGTGAACATACTTCTTTTGGAGTGTCCTTCTTTTCAGTCCTGGAGGGACTCTGAAGACCCAGTTGGGAAAGATTTGAAACACTAACTCACTGATGTGGAAAGGTAAAATCTAGTATTGACCACTGACCCCGAGGACCTTCGCCCATCCACTTTAGAACCTCTAAATTTGCCAACATCTTTGGTCAAAGCCCCCCGACAGGGCAGAGCTTCTGATAGTTATGTCAACAAAGTAGATTTGCAGCCATAAGGTGACACATTTGAACTTAAAGGCCAAATGGTAAGTTGTGTGGAAATTCCTTCAGCATGTGTAGAATACAATATGTCACTCAGCAAGATGATGATGTTTTTACCTCTACACTTTTTGTTTTAAGTCTTAAGCAAGGTTAGCTGAAGGTGGCTTAAGTAAAAGCGAAGTAGACACTTTTTGTTGGAGCTACGCATTGGTCAAAATAAAATTACATACTGAAGCTTTAATCAACTAATTTTTCAGACGCCACACTTCAGTCTTCTTGCTCAAATGAGGTAATTTCCTGCTAAAGAGAATGATTGATGATGAGGACAAAATGCCAAAATGATATCCATGGAAGATTTAGATTTTTTTTTTTTGCCTAGACCCAGAAGCAGATTTCTGATATCTCTGTAAAGACAATAAAAATGTAAAATAAATTTAATTTTTTTATGAAAACTTTTGTTGCATTTATTAAAAAATGCCATGTCAAAAATATTTACTCACTTGTCAAAAATCAAAAGCAAGAGCTTTATTGGTGTTGCAGCAATGAAACTGTTTTTAAAATTTCCACCAGTATTTTCACAATTTATCTGTGGTGGATCAAGCTGGGTCACTTGAAAATGTTACCTCCAGACAGTAGCCTATAAATATGTTGATAAAATTAAAACTTTACATTAAATCTGAATATCAACTATCGGTAATTTTGGAGTCACTATGAATAGGGAATATGAATACAGATGCCAGGTTCACTTGGAAAGTCAGCACGAGAGATGCTCTTTTTACTGAGGAGAAGTAGATTTAGTTAGCTAAAAGGAAACCCTTTAACCCCTACTCCAAATTTGGGTCTCTTATTCACAGTTATTGTAATGGCCAGCTGTTCAGACCAAAGATTTTCCCACTGCTATTCCCCGAAAGCCAAAAACCCTCAGCCTATTTGTACACAGCCTATGTATATTTCATTGTATGTGTGCATATGTGAATACAGCCCTCTTATGCCTATAAACACACTTGCATACACACACCACCCACACTTGTCTTACACCCTGAAAACAGGCCATGTAGAAAGGGTATTTGTTAGGCTTTTGGGCCTCTGCATACTACATGTCGACTTCACCGTGAGTGTATCACAGTTTCATTCTCAAGTCATGCCTGAACACTTAAATGTGGACAGCGTAAATTTACAGGTAACCACTACTCATAGAAAATCCCGGAGAAAAACCTTGCTCACCTTAACAAACATTGTGTGATGATGAGTACAGGTGCTAAATCACCAATGAACGGAAACGGCGTGATGGAGTAATGGGAGGTTTAGGACAACAGACATCTGTGGCAACTCAACTACAACACTGAGCTGCTGAGACTTAAGCAATAGAATGGTAAATATATGTTCCCTTGGTGCACAAAGAAAACGTTAAAAAGCACAAAGACACATAGAATTAGTCATGCCTCGTTCTGAAAAATGCAAGGTAACAGGAGGAGCCTTGATTTTGTTTGATGTGAGTGAACAATAGTTTTCTGGCAAGCCCCTTTTCAATGTTCTTGCTCTGTTCACAAAACATCCAAGCAACTGCGAATTATTACAGCCTCAGTACAAACAAGCCTTTATGATGCAATGAAACATTTTAGGCCATAATTCTCCTCTTTGAAAACAGTAACAAACACGGCTGTGTTTGTTAGTTATTTGGCAAGTTAAAACAGAACCCAGAGCACAGCCAGCCACAGCTGGGGTCACCAGCAGAGACAAGACCACCAGGACAGCTGACAGGGGGCTGAGAGGGATTTTTTTTATTATGCTATCAAATTAAGGCCCTGATACATTCTGTCCAGGAGTAGTGGAAGAGTTAACAAAGCCCCTGCACACAGCGAAAACCTTGTGTCACCTCCTGCTCACATCACTCAGCTTTCAAGTGTAACAGCTGCTTCCTCCTGCATTCATAGCCATATCCTCATCCATTCAAACTGATGGCTTAACTGACCCATATAACACAGAGATTACTGGATATCTTGTGAAATGAAACGTGCTTTGATTATTTATAACATTAGAACACCAAAATGACCAGATTAAACTAAACTGAGAGAGAAAACCAAAGTCTGAGGGAAACATTTGGAAGCTGCTTTATTCTGTTTGTCCAATTATGCTTCTTAAGCCAATTCAGCAAATACAGGCTATGATCAGAAAAAGGATACATCACATTAAAGTGCTTAATTATTTTTTATTAGTCAAACGTTACTAGTTGTTGATTAGAATAAACTGGAAAGCATCAAAGAAGAAGCACAAAAATGGAAAATATTTCAGTTTTTTGAAGGAGGTTTAACCCAATTCAAGGTCTTAGAACTCCAGTGTTTGTGTTTTCATTGGGTTATGTTGCTGGTCTATCTATTATGTTCCACTTAAGGTAGAAGGAACATTATACACAGGAGGAAGAGAAAGCATTCTTATACAGTGATCCCTCTACCACCTTATTTTCCCATGAGGATGATGTGAACTTTTAGCTTTCTGCCACTTTTGGATAACTTCTGAATGTAAATAGGTGTGCTGGATTTTGCTAAAAATATTTAGAGTAGAGGTGGCTAAGTACATAAACATTAAAACGCATTATTTAGATTTTTATTTGTAAAAAGAGAAAGAAATTCCAAAAAGTTTAAGATCAAGTCAACTTAGTTTAAGTCGGCCAAAGACATACTATAACAATCATATGTCAGGCTGTAGCATGAACTGTGGAACAGGTACCCACTACTCATAGAAAACCCCTGAGAAAAACCTTGCTCACCTTAACAAACATGGTGTGATGATCAGTACAGGTGCCAAATCACCAATGACACGGCATAAACTGTCAGGCTACAGCAGGATTGCATGATTTGTGCTTATGATACTGGAAGTGTTCATCTGCTCAAAATATAAATTTTTCCACTTACTCTCAATCCTCCCACACTTCTGGAAACTGACCAGATTTCCAGAAAGGCTAAAACAGTAAACAAAAACAAATGCCGGCGTGGGTGAAATGGCTGGATTTGAGAACCCCTCAAGAAAAAAAAGGGCTTGAACTCTGATAAGTGCAAACTGTCATGTCTCAATTGGAAACAAACCACCCGAGGTTCAGTGAGCTGATGCTAGGGATAATATCTTTGACGCAGCTTGCTTTGGTAATAACAGAAAACTAAATATGGTAAAAATGTTCTTTTGGAAGTTTGTTATTTTTAGTCCTAAATGCTCAGATTATGATCAGTTCCATTCATTTTTATTTATTCAACAAAGTAAAGATAATCAGGAGGATTCTAAAGGTAAAGTGACCCATGTAAAAACAGCATTTTTGTTGCAATATTGTCAGTTAGATTACAACATCTTTCCCGGACAGGATACTGCCTCTGTGTATAGATTGCAACTAAAAAAGACCTGGGATTCTGGCACAAACAGGAATTCTTATTCAGAACTCAAGACTTAGGACTACTTGGAAAAAGTGGGTATGACTAATAGCACAGCAGCTACAACCACAGAGCTTGATGAGGTGTTCTCTGGTGGGCTGTAAATACAAATCATTTGGCAGATGTAAAGAGTTGCTCTTCTTAGATATAGGCGGTCCAGCTGCTGCTGCTTCTTCTTACACACAGAGATCAATACAATTGACTGGCTTACGACAAGGTCACAACTAACATCCTTTAGCGTCATTGGAGTCGAGTTTATCTTGTTTGCGTGGTACAAGTGAGTAAGTTTTGTTTTACGTCCGCAGGCTAAAGGGTGACATAGTAGATACCAAGGAAGTTGTTGTTTATCCTAGTCAAAGTGCTTACAGTTTCGCTTACGTAAAACAGATCTTCAGATTTACTGGAAGAAAACAGGAAAAAATTCAGTTTTGGTTTTGCTTGATGACAAATGTTATTCCTGTATTTGGTTTAATCATGTTACACAAAAACATTCCATAATCTCAACAAAAAACCCTCGAATAAAATTAAAATATTACTGAAGTATGATGTTAGATCGCATAGTGAGCATGCAAAATAAACAAAACTTTGGTGTGGAAAAGATGCTAAAGAGCTTTCTTCCACTCAACCGTAAAACTATTAGGACATTGTGAATTAGTTAATCATTACTTCAGGTCACACAGGGAAAACATACATGTGCATATCTATGTATGTATGTGACTGGGGGTAAAGAGGAGGGTCCCGGTGCGTGCAAATTGTTTCTAGTGGGCCTCAGCATGACTACAGAGGTTGGAGCAATCATATGTTCAGCTGTGATTTCCATCAACACATTCCTGGACGCTCACACAGCCTCTCTGTGGAGCTGTGTGCAGCACCCCCCAAGGATGTGACCTGCAGCCTGCAGACACATGGCTGCCTTGCAAGCGCTTATCACAACACGGCGGCCTGCAGGATAAATGGAGGCCTTAATCTGAAGCCACGTGGAAACAAGCAAACTCTGACTGCTGCCGCCTCTCAAAGCTGGCCCTGTAGAAAACAGTTGATGATATACTACACCGCGCTGCAGAGGGCCAGCAGGTCTCACCATGCCAGACTGATTACAGGGTAGAGGTCAGACCACATGGACAACAAATGGTCCCCGGGCGTCTACACTGGGGGTCGTGGATGAAGTTTAAGCCAGCACTTGCTAAATGGCAGCAATTGTTACTAAGATGTCTGGAGAGGACAAACAAAGTTCCATTTACCTGAAAGAAAAAGTATTTCTAATGTACTCTATCAACAGCATATGGTGTTTCATAGTTTAATGGAAAAAAAACTATAAAGAAAACCAATTAAATCTTTAGCGAGCTTAAATGATAGAAGGTTGTCAGACACGAGTTTTATCTCCTTTTTTAAATTAAAAGTTTAGTTAGAAGTTTGGGAGGGACTTTTGAGATCTTCTCAGGGTCTCTGAACGTGAGTTCTTGTGAAATATGAAGGAAATGCGTCCTTGTGACCTTGCATGAAAGAATTTCTTCCTTTTTGCAAAATCCTTAAAATCACAACTGGATGGACACTGGAGAAAAGAAATTTTGAACCAATATCAAACCGTAAAAGTGTATTATTACACTTCCCAAAGATTATTTAGTCCTACTGTTTGGGATCGGAACAAATAGCAATTTGAACAATAATATCAAAGATCTTTAGTAGACAGAAAACAAACTATCTACTTTAAAATAACTTTTTTTACTTGATGTTGGTCTTCTACCTCTTAGAGAATGTGTTCAATTTTCAACAAAATCATTAAATCAAAATTAAATCATTATTACTCACATCATTGGGCTCTCCCTAATGCTGTGAGTTCAACAACAATTAATCTAATTACAAAAATTATTCTTTGAACTTTTACAAAGATCTTTTGTGGAATCTTAAATTGAATTCCTTCAATTCATCTATGCTGAAATCAGTAAATCAAATTTAACAGTATTGACATTCTCAATAAACAAATGATAAAATTCTCTATCTGTGGTTTGTGTTAAAATGTTAGCATTTATGGGGCCTCTAAAGGTCTGGGGCTCCTAAATCAGCTGCTTAGTTTATATATGCTTTGGGTCTGTTACAGTATGAACAGTATTACTTAGTGGTTTTAGATCCACTGGCTAATTCAGAGTCAACAATGACTTCCAGCAACGTATAATTACCAATTCACATTTTACATTCAATGTTAACTTAACATGTTACAAAAACACGGTGGACTCCCCACTGGGGAAAATCTGGAATAAATACAGCCAAATCTATACCTTTACATACACGAACACACAAAAAAACAAGAAACTCAAATACTTATCTCAGCCATCTGTGTAGAATATTCAATAACTGGCACTTAATCACTGTATGTTTCTCTTCCACTCGTCCAAAAGAGAGGCATGAGCAAAATCCCCACACAAGTCCAATCAATCAATATTATTGGCAAACTCCATCCGCTGGCATGAAGCCACTGCATGCCTTCAAATGCTGAGATGGGGTTCACTCTGAGGAAAACTGGCATGTTTTTTCTTGTCTGAGGCAGACTTGGTTACATTTGTCTTGCTGCACAAATATTGTTACAGTGGCCAGCTGTAAAGTGTTGTATCAGTGAAAACATCTTATATGTTTTTAGTTAAAAGCTTCTTCACCAAATCCAGCTATCACTTTCACTTTTGGAATTTTTTTAGGCAACTCAGATGTCATCACCCTTCAGTGCTACCCAGACATGCTGATAAAAATGTTTTTGCTATATTTACCATGCCAGAGACGTATTATTTTACTGCCTAAAACCTTTGCAAAAATCTATAAAAATATATTTCTGTAATAACTATCAAATATGGAAGTATAAACACACAAAAGCTTGACTGAGGAAGTCTGTACATTCTGCAAAAGTAGATTGTGGTGGCCTGGATTCACCATGTGGTGGAGCTGAGTGCTGGTTTTAGGCAGCACGCAGGCACAGCCATGTGCTACACTGTAGGTAACGCTGAGTCGAACTGATGCTGCTGCACCAAGCTGCTTCAAAATTTATCTGTGATTTCTTTTTTTTAATTAAAAAAAAAGAAAAGATTTTTAACTATTTCTTTTTGCTCAGGTTTGGCTAAAACACACATCACACTCTGAAAAGAGGAACCCTGTTGCACCCTAATGCAGACATCAGATACAGCAGGAAGGAGAAGGGGAAAAGCTTGCAACCGCTGACTGCACTGTAACACATCTTCCTCCTCTTCACTTTTTTTTTTCCCTTGCTCTGCTATTCTCCTTCCACAAGTAATATATATCTCTCTTGCTCTTACTAATAGCTTTGTCTGTTTTCTGTCATGCATTCCCTCGTTTTACATGTTTTCCCCTCCCTTTATCCACACTCTGTTCTTCTTCTTCTTTTGCTCCCCCTGTCCATCTACATCTGCACCCCCTTCCCTCCTTTCGCTCTCCCTCACTTGAAGGCACACATACACAGATAATACTGCAGCTACATGCTGCTTTGGCAACATACTGCAGCAGGAAAGCGCGCTTCACTGCAGTCCTTTAACACAACAGCCGGTTTTCTCCTGATCCAATAGGACGGAAAGAAACTCCCTTAATCAATTACATGTCGTCTTTAATAAAAGCATGCTTTTATTTTCCAACAAACCTTTCCTTGATCACATTTGCTTTAACGGCAATGTGTCATTTTCCCTAAACAACTACCTTAAGCCTCGTAACCACATGTTGTAATCACAGCAACATTCCTCTTTAAAGAAATACAATATTTAGCCACAACATTGTGAAAGCAGACAGTGAAAAAAATATTTTGTTACAGTAGAACCAGAGATAAGTTTAGGCACATTGTGGACATTTTGTCCATGAAGATGATATGCTGAAAGCAGAAAAAATGGCTAAGGATTACAGGGGAGACTTTTGCAACAGCCAAAATTTGATGCCTAAAGAGCTGAGTCATAGCATCTCAACATCTGCAGCTGTTGTGGGATGTTTCCGGCCTGCGAATGCCAGGGCTTACCTAAAGCCATCGAAAGAAGAAGATTTTTGTTTAAGAAATGAAAGCTGGCAACAGGCTGAACAAAGCCTCCATTGGTCCATGTTATTGTACTCAGTAGCATAGCTAATGTAAATAAAGTACTGAAAAAGTTCATGTTACAGTGCCATACAAAGTACTTAAATATCTTATATTACAACCAGAAATGTCAGTGCATTTTAATGAACTTTTATGTGACAGGCCAACACAAAGTAGATCATTTAGGTGATGCAAGGTTTAAAGTGTTGTCCGTTTGTATTCAACTCCACAAGTCAATGCCTTGTAATATTGTGTTTCGCTGCATGTGCAGCTGCAGTTCATTTAGGTATGTCTCCACCTGTCTCATACATCTAAAAACAGAAATTACATTGAATGTTCTGAACTGTACTTCTTTGAAAAGATTCTCAGACTTTGACTGGGCCACTAATACACATGAATACGGTTGACTCAACACCTTGTGATATTGTTTTATCATGTACCAGTGCTTTAAAGTTGTCCCGAACATTATCACTAATCAGTTTGCTGCATCTTGGTGGCATTTTTTCACTACTGGACACAAATTTACATTTTTTCTATTAATTAGGTAACTTTTAATTGATAGCTGCACTGGGTTTACTCCAATTTAAGGAAATCGGACTAAACAGGAGTTGGATATGAATACAAAGCTTCAGAGGATTAATGGAGTCCTTGTCTCATCAAGTCAGTGATGCTTAAAAGTCAAAAAATGAGCCTGTCTTAATATTTGGTGGGTGGTTATAATATTATGGATAATTAGAGTACATCTCCTCAGCGAAGTCTTCAGACCTGCCTGAAGACGTGTCACCCCCAATTCGCCCCGTCTTGCCTTCTTCCCTGAAGCATGACAGAAGTGGGCGTGCTGTTGGAGTACAATGGGATGTTTTTAAGGAACAGTGAACCGACACATCCACACGTACACAAACAAACCAAACTGTGACATACAACCAGTGATTGCTGGTATTTTAAAGGAAGGACAGGTATGCCATTGAGCGACTTAAAAAAACGTCCGTGCTGACAGATGGAAAAGCACAGGGATGCTTTTACACAAAGATATGCATAGATGGTGAATAAGAAAGATGAAACATACTTTTTCTTTGCTTTAGCGTCTGCTCCTCCAGTTGCCAGCTCTTGTTCATCATATATTGCGCTACACGTAAAGATATCCTGCTCAACTTGTTTTAAATCGTCTGCACTGCAAGTGAAAACACTGTTCCATAATGCTGCTCTGTCATGTTTTCTCCATTATGGCTACTGTGGGAATAAGCCCACATGCTCACTGCTTTGTAATTTTAGATTTCCTTTGATATTTCTGCATCACCAGGATTTCAGCCTGCTAAGATCATCATATATAGTTTCATGGGCCACCAATCACATGCTCTTGAGATTTCACTGAATATGAAGACAAGCAGGTGCTGTCACCAGGGATTCTCCAACCTCTGAGGCTTCAGAGCATGATTCAACCCATTTTGTTTTAATTGCCAATAAACATGGTTGTTGTGCAGTGACTTACCTGTATGACATTAACATTTAATAAATGTCAGCACAGTATGTCTTAGAAGGATGCATAAATATTGCATTGATTTTGGCAAAGAGAAATAAGACACCGTGTCTGGACAAAGCCGACTGTCGCACTGTACGCATAAAGTAGGAGTCACATGATCCGTTCATAAAACTCAGCTAAAGCTTTTTAGATGTCAGAGAAATAAGAAACAATCTGCAGCCGATTTAAAAACACAAGATGGATGGCTTCTTTTCTGCAAAAATTGTTTGCTGGATATCAAGCCTTCTCTGTTTTTCCCAAACACAATGGGTGCTTTCTTTCTCTGAGAAGAGCAGCTATACTCTAATAATGCAGCTCAAGCTTAAGACTGCAAATGCTAAACAATAGCTCTAAAAAAGTGGCCTTGACTAATGTAAAGAACGAAGGGGGAGTGAATATTGTGCCCGAAAGTGATTACAAGGACACTAAGCGTAACTCAAGAGCTTCGGTTGCCGAAGCCGGCTTTTTGGCTTTTTTCGGCAGCTATATTTCTAGGTGTGTGGGATGTCAACAAAAATCAACCAGCTGTCAAGGTCAGAAATGGTGTCCACTGTTTTGAACTCACACAACATTCAAAACTATTGAGAGCCTTGCTAATTAACTCCTATTCATCTTTTTAACTTTTTGTTATGCTTTTACCAAAGATTTGGATGTATAATATTGGGATTTTATGTAACAGACCAACAATATGTAATACATAACCATGAGCCTTTTTGCCTGTAGACCAAAGAAATTCAGTTTTAACCTTCACTTTCTTCCAGATGTTTGCTGTGTCTTCCTCATGGCTTTAGCCAAACTACAAATTTCTTTCTGACCTATCTGGTGTTCCTTGGTCTTTACTATTGTTCTCTAACAAACCACTTACCCCTTCAGAGAAAATATATTTACACTGACATTAAACCACAGTCAGAAGGCGTCCAAAAGCTTGATTGCATGCTTAATTTGTTGCATGGGAATTCTTCAGTGGTAACAAAGTAAACAAGTCTGAATGAAAATGTTTACCACACATTTTAGATTTGACTATTTTGTTTTAACTTCATAAGTATGCACGTTTACTGTATTTTAAATCACATTAAAATACAGTAAAGTTTGTAGTTATAAAATGAATAAATATGGATATTTTATAAGGCAAGGTGGATGTTCTGTAGATTTTGTAGAACTTGCACAGAAAGTTCAATGCAGCGTCTTCATTGAACAATCTGGATCCAATATCTAGCATGTTCTTTCTTGATAAGAAGCAGAAGATCTATGGGTGAGATTCCTTCAACTCTTATGTTATTTTAGACCAATCCACATAAAAATAAAAGCTAGGAAGAGCAGCCTTGAACTTTCCCAACACTTCTTGGACCAAAGGCAAACTCACCACCTCACCAAATGGAAGCAGCTGTTATCAAAACTCTTTCATCTGCTACTGCGCTTTGTGGAAATCTGTAACCCACAGACATCAATCTCTACCAAACAATCCCATTAACTTCTATCCCATACTCCTTTTGAAACTTCCCATTTTAATTAGTTGCTGTTCTTGTTTGAAATAGACAAACCTTCCGATACGTTGCTCATTGCCAAGTATATTGCGCAATTCCACTGAATAGTAGGCCAAAACCACATGTGTGGACAGTTGTTCTCCATGCATGTTACTATCCCTCATGCCATCTGACTCTGTCAGATCTCTCAATTGGCAAGAGAACAGTCGCAACAACAACAACAACAATGCCAGCGCATCTGCGCTGCTCTGCCTGTTGCTCGGGAGTCGGTACTCACTGCTTTGTACGTTGACAGTGCCAGTGGAGTTGTCCTTCCCCAGCGAGTTCTCCACCACACACGTGTAATTCCCAGAATCCTCCAGTTTCGCTCTGTTGATCTGGACTTTGGAGGATTTCCTGCGGGTGACAACACTTGCACAGCTGAGTCAGGGGAATCAGGGCAGGGAAGGAAAAAAAAGGTATGGAAATGCAACAAGTGGGAACATAGAGAAACAAAGAGGCTGAAGAGCAATCATGGCACACGTTCATTTCTAACTTATGATGCTTCAGTATGGCATCCAGGTTACCTAACATGTTCCTTTGCAGCTTAACTTATTTACATTTCTACTCTCAATAAAGACTTTGCTATTATATTGTCAACGTAAGCTCTTATTTTGGGTATTTTCTCCTCATAGTGACTATGTTTAACTTTAGCTCACCATTAGCCACTTTGTCAAAAAGGAGAAATTACAGGATTTAAGCACAATGAAAAGCTGTCTTTCTTTCTTTATCTTTGGCTAAATGCTTTGAGCTGCTTCTCTTAGTTATGTAAGCTTATTACAAAAAAGATGCTGGCGACAGCAACATTATATGGCCTCTACACTAATCTAAGACTTGGTAAGACTTCTTTTTATGAGCTATTTAAACTAGTAACTTAGCTTTTAACTAACTGTAAAATGTTTTCTAAAAGACATAGTTCAGGATTTTTGAAGTGAGGTTAAGTCATAAGCCTCTGAGTAGGCCCTAACGTTCTTTAGCGCATAACTGGCTTGATGTTCTTTATTTTGCATAAATCCAGATTAGATAGTTTTAAAGAATGAAGCTAACAGCTAATCAAACAGGGGTCAAAGTAATTAACTGAATCTAAAGAGTCTGAGGTGATTGGCTAGTCCAAGAGAGGCTAAGCAAAGCTAATAGATTCAAGCTAAAGCACAGCAAAGGAGGAACCAAAAGCAAAGACAACAATAAGTGTTTTAAAAAATGCTCCGTCCTCAAAAATCGCTTAGCCATTTATGAGAATACTATTTTACAAACTCTTAAGCTGTTATCACACTTATTTCTAACTACATAAAAGCTGAAAGTTTTTTTAATCAGAAATGGAGGTAGATGGCGGTGCAACACCACTGGTGTATAAACAAAAGCTATGAATGAAAATTTTTAAGGTTTTTTCAGATTAAACTATAGTGTAAAAAGTGAAATATCACAGTGTGTCGGCTGTTCTATTGATTCTTTCATTGTCTACGTTTTTTATTAGATGGTGGCCGACTACAAAAAGATCATTTGTAGACAACTTACAACATTCTTGATAGTGTGATAGCATTTGGCTTACTGGAAATCGATTCTTTGTACTCACAAGTTGGACTTGATTTTGACTTTTCGACTACTTGTCAGCTCATTGCCATCTTTAAACCATCTGTAGGTTGGGACAGGCTTTCCTGTGGCCTCACACTTCACCGTAAGCTTGTTTCCTTCACCAACGACGATGGGATTCTTGATTGGTTTTAACTTTGGAGCAGCAGCTAAGATGGAATAAAAAGAAGAAAAAACAACTCAGTGTTATTGCAATGTAACAAAAAGAAAACATGTTTATGGTTTATGCATCATGGTTTGCTACAAAACGAGACAGGGGAAGAGAGGAGAAACAGGAGCTGAGCCAGTAACCCCTCTTAATGGAGTGAGCCAACAGCTCTCTCAGGTGACCTCCAGATGTGGTCACTGGAGACATCATCAACTTCGCCTTGGACTAATAAACATGCTCATATTCACTCTGGCTTTGCTGCTACAAAAACACCTGAGGCAGTATTTAGCAAACATCCACCAGCTGAGGAAGGAAAATATGCAACCACAAATATCATGCACAATTAAAGTCAATCTGGAAATAAGAAAAGTTATAAGATTGTAAAACTGGCCTGTTGTGTTTGTGAGAGGGAAAAGAAAACGTGCTAAATCATAACACTCATTCTGTGCTTTCATTCTATGATAACCATATTTGTGATGATCATACAACATAAATAATCAAATACATACAAAGAACACAATAACATGTCAGCTGAGATCTGCACACATGTTTAGGTGGAGTAAGAAAAGGGGTGAGCAAGCGTCAGCCCCGGGGATGACCTCTGGCACACACACACACACACACACACACACACACCACACACACACACACACACACACACACACACACACACACATCTTCCATCGCCTCCAATAACCATGAGTAACATTCACGATTTCATGCACAATCTGCACCATGCTGTCCTGCAAATTACATATGCTTGCTGCAGTTACCTCTCGAAGACGACACTTGAATGAAGACGAACAAACCATGACAAGGAAAATCAAGTTCACGCAGGTAACAACTGGGCACAGAAATAGCATTGCACCAAATTTATCCCCCCTTGCCCTCTTTTTTTTAGGAGACTGTCCTACTTCACTGACCTATTAAAAGAAGGCATGTCCGCGCAGAGCCAAATAAGAAAGAAAGAAAACAAATCCAATGTTGCAGTTTAAGACGTTTTGGTGGATTTAGGTTGACTGTTGTGATGGATTTAGGGTAATGTTCAGTTAGCATTCACAGAGGTATTCAGACACTTTTTTTCCTCTGTCAGTGAAAATTTTAAACACTTAAGTGAGTTATGACAAAACAGCCATTATGATAATTTTCTACTGGATTTGAAGAAATCATCAGTTCTCAAGAGGTCACATACCTGGGAGACTTTTGCAAATGTAAATACCAGGATCTCATACAACAGTGAACTGTTGTACTTTCCAAAAGTATTTAATCCCCTTATGCTATTCCCATTTTGTCGTGTTGTAACCACAAATAACATATTTCGTATGACAGACAAACAAAACGCATAATTGCTGAGAGGAAAATTATGCTTGTCTTTTAAATGTTCTATAGATTGGCATCTGAAAAGTGAGGCTTACATTTGTGTTTAGGCCCCTGAGTAAATGCTGACTGAGTTAACTTTATCTCATGGATTTGCACTGAAGACTTTGTTTGTTTGGAGGGGGTCACTGGGCTGCTGGGACCCTGTCCCGGCAGTATGACCACAGCATCATGCTGCCACCACCATGTTTCATAATGGGGGTGGCATGTTCACAGTTATATGTTTTACATGTAAACCAAATATTCCTGTTTTGATTTTTATCTGACCAGAGCACCTTCTTCCACAAAGACAAGCACAAAGTGATGAATAGTTGAAAAATCATACTTTACTGAGTTATTAAAACTTTTCACAAATAGAAATCGGAGAGGTGAGACATTCATATGTTTTCAACCTTCCTGTGTCAACACTTATAGAACCATCTGTCATTGCAATTAAAGCTGCAACTGTTAAGGGTTACAACTTAACAGCTATGCTCTTTTGTGTTTAACTCAATCCATATCAACCCAACTCTTGACCAGTTTGGGTGTTCCTGCTGAGGAAAAGCAATTCTACAGCATGAAGCTGCCACCACCTCATTTGACTGTGGAGGTGGTGTGTTATTACAGCATACAGTGCTACTTTTCCAACACATTTAGCATTCAGAAGTAATCCTACAAGTAATTATTGAGAGTTCTGATAGTAATTGGTAGAAATTAGTAAGGCATTGATTCAGCAATGCCTATCTTCTTGACATTGCTGAAGTTAATTGGTTGCACTTGATTTTATTTGAGGACATCAGAGTAAAGATTGGAACTAAAACATAGCTGGATAAACCAAATGCCAATTATTTACATTGCAGTTTGCAGTAATACCAAAATGTAGAAAAGTTCAAGGAGAATAAAATCTTTTGTAAAGGAGCGTATAAGTTTACAAAGTAAGCAGTGCAATTTGGCACTAATATTCATGAGAGAAGCATCTCTTTGTTCAGAGAAAAGTTCTTTTATTCCTGATAATGCATATAACATGGTCTGCTAAAACTGGAACCCCAGCAAAAGCTTCAAAAAGTCTTTGCGTTTAGTGTACTTCACAAAGTTTGAAAAGTGATATGAATTAAATCTTTAAATGCAAAGCTTCCTGGATATATCAAAGGAAGACTGTTATATTAATGAAGATGACACATCCTCTGCTTAAAATAGATCAGTTTGCAAATCAGAAAATTCAAAATAGCACACAGATCAATGGAAACATAGCCATTTTTAGCTTTATAGCGGTCGCTGTTGCTAAAATTATCCTGTTTTCATTAAGACAATGGCCTTTTATCTACAAACAGCATGCAGCTGGGAAATGTGGCTGATGATATTTGTAGCATTAGGAAAACAAAGACAAAGAATCTAACATTCAGGGAAAAGGCAAGATATACTTTTTTAATGTAGCACTTTGAAACTTTAATGAGCTTTCGGTCTCAAGATAGATATTTGTGGTGCAATTGCTCGAGGAATTGCTTCAAGATTTTGAAGTCCCAAGAGTTTGGAAATATAAAACCCCCATTAATTCAGCAAAGTATAACTGCAGATCTGCTGAAAGTCATAACGTTATATGGGCTGAACATATACGACATATTGCCATTTGACATCAACTCTGCAAGTGCTTCAGGTTTATTGATAGCTAGAAGCAAAGTCTAATACTGAGCCATAAAGATTTTTAGCTGTTTAACAATTTAATGCACTACATGGGAGTTGATGTTAAAACAGTGCTCAATGTTCTGTGGTCTACCCTACTGACCTACCTCTAACTTTTACGTTACTCTCACTAAAGAAATATACCAGCACTGTATTAGTTGCACTGCAACTGTGTAAGAGTATCTGCAAATGTCTGGCATTTGAAAGGCTTAGAAAATTCATTGTCTTCTGCAGATATTTAAAACACGGAGAGCAGAACTTAGAAATGCTTGTGTGAGCTGACCCAAGTCTGAGAAACTGAACTTCTGCTTATGATGTCTACACACACTGAACTGTGCCAGACTGAACCCGTGCATACTGCCTGAGGAAAGCCTCGTCAGTCAGAGAGCTGCAAGAATGAGGTTGCACCGACTATACGGAAAAGAAAAAAAAAAAAAAACGTCTGGACATGAGTCTGTCCTGGCCAAGAGAATTAGCAAAGATTTGTCCTTGGCAAGAGAAGCAACAGAAACTCTACTTTTCATCAGTCCAGTTAGCCAGATGTGCTGGAGGGTCTGCTTCATCTGCTCAGCTTTCAGATACTGATCAGTATCATTAAATTAATCCCCCTTGTACATATATCTAACAAAATAAAAGAATAGGTTAAGGTTTTTAAGTGAAGTTCTGGAGTTATCAACATATTTCCCTTCCCTATAGTAGAAAGATGTAAATTGACCCTCATAGTAAATAAATCGTGGATAACTAAGAAGTAATCAGACATATTCTTTATTTTTGCAACTTAACACAACTCATACTGAAAAAGCTCTCTTCCAACAGATGAATAACATTAGCACTAAGATAGCAAGACAGTTTAAAAGCTGCTCTCATGCCATTTCCTTTCTTGCAATGTGACCATTTTAAAAAACACATGTTTCGCAGGCATAATTGTCATGAGATGAAACAGATTTTGTGAAACATCAGGTTTTTCAAGTGTGAGTGTTTTAATCTCCTCCCAGTTTGAATCAAGCATGAGTATTGGGATCAAGGGTGTGGAATACACAGTGTTCCACTCTATCAGGACAGGGTGTGATATTTTAGTGGACTGTACCGCTCTTCTCATATTTGGTTTTCCATATTTAACGGGATTAGCACAGCATTCTAAATCTGTTATCAAAATTTACATAGTTCATAAGCCTCTAATATATGCAGTGTCTTCAATGATGGATCTTAATGGTGATTTTATAGGCGTTGTCGACATCTAATTTCTGAAGCCGCAAATGATGCAGGTGACAACTTCACAAAATGTCATCTTAGAATAGTAATATGAAGACAACAATAAACTTAATAAAGTCAACCATCTTTAGCATAGAAAGCTGTTTAACTAAGACAGCAGTGATAAACTTAATAACAGTTATAACAACAGAATGTAAATATTCATTAATTTAGCAATACATTCCATAGATATAAACATTTTCAGTTTTTAAACAAATTATCAGCTTATTTCAATTGCTAAAGCTACGTAGAACATGGCCACCAATTAGTCATCTGCAAATTTAAGGATTTATTCACTGATATCTTCATACTACAAGTAAATGAACTATCTAGGTTAATAAAGTCGCAGAACTTCACTCTTAAAATGTCTGAAATAACCTTTGAAGTTTCTGCACTATGCTATGATCAACTTTTGATGAAAACAAGTTGTCAGTGTAACCACAAAGTCCTTTTCCCTATCCTCAATGAAAAACTGTGCAGGACTGATGATAAACCGTGGCCTCAAGAACAGCCTGTTTCTCTCTTTTTGAAGCACAGGGGCAGCTGCAGACATGGACTATAAAAACCCAATTTGAGAATAGAAGCCTATCTGGTGTGTCAACAGCTCATGCCTTGGGTAACAGTTGGAGATCTCAGCCCACATAGCTGTTCAAAAACAAAGTTATTTGATATATTAACAATGCCTTACCCTTATTATCGCGTTAACATTTCTGTTTCATTTCCAGGAGCTTAGGAAAGGAATCTAAGTCATGCCTTTGTGTTTTTCCTTTTTTTTCCCCATACAAAGTATCCCTGATTACCGCGGTGTTATGTCACCTCGCTGCACGTTGTCAAAAGACAAACCGCATTGCAAGTCAGTCAGAGATATGCTGTTTGCATGTGGAAATGCTCCTCAGATGCCATACACTAGTTACTGTAACACAACATCTGTTCAAAAAGATCAGTTTAATAGCATCCAGCCAAATCTGCTTTTACAAAGTGAGGACCTTGTACATTCTTGGGATTGTTTTACCTACCAGCTGGAGAGCCCCCAAATTACTATCAATCCTGTACTGAAACTTTTCAGCTGTGGACAAATTCAAACAGCAAACCTACATCTAACCTTTGGAAGTAAAATTGTAATGGATACTTCAATGCGAACACTCTGTATTAGTTGGGAGTTTTGCACATTTGAGTCAAGCTTAACAATCAATAAAATGTCCAACTATTCATGCATTATCAGACTATACATGCATACTTTCTCTTGTACATTTTTTGTTACATGATAGACAATTGTCCTTCATGTCTAAAGGACAATTCTAGGTTTTAATAGAGAATGCGAATATATCATGACTTCAGAGGTTGAGGCAAAATGTAAGGTCTGAACTGTTGCTTGAAAGTCATTGTTGTCAATCTAGTTTTAGTTGTCTCTTTAAAACCCTCCCTGTGTCCCAACACCTAACCCATGATGCCAAAAGAGAGATGAATCACCCCATAAAAACTGAAGAAGTCAACAGGAAAAGCTAAATAATAATTTCCTTCACTTTCTGATCTCAGATCAAAAAAAGGCCACCCGAGTTATATTTATTTATAAGAAGCTGTTTGGAGCCAAAAATCTTGACAAGTCATGTTGGACTATGTTTAATTTAATCAGACCATTTCACTCGTTGTATTTCAAATAACTATTGACGTGCTGTTTGCAACGGTTCACAGTATTCAAAACATGTCGGCACAAACTTCAGCTAGTAATGAATATGGTTACTTGATGTTTTCAGAGGATAAACATCTTTGTTTGTTTGCACTTGCATGATGCCAATATTACCTCGCTGAAACCTTGGCAGTATTGAAACAGTCTGCATGAAACTCAGTTTATCAGGCTTTAAACTGAAATCAGCTTTAATAATCTACTTCAGTGACTGAAATCCAGCTTCTTCAGCTGTAGTATAACTAGGGATGCACCAACACACCATCTTGGTCTGACATTGATGTTGCTGCTATGGTTAAAAAAACAGTCCTAATCTTACTCTGCATCACGAGCACTGTTACATATTTTCCTTCTGAAGCCGATATCAATTAGTTCAAATATGACTAACATTGATCAAACCTGATATAAATGTTTCTATATTGTGCATTACAAATTTGAATTATCAGCAAACCACAAAAAGCAACTAAATGTATTAATTTTAACTCTGTGGTGCATCATCAAGATGATTCTCTGTAATCATCTGCATTAACTACCAGTTTGGTTCCCATCTCAAGTGATCAGTGGACAGAAGTGGTGACCAATAGCCAAACATGAATGTTTTTGGACACTGGGAAGAAACTGGTGTACCCAGAGAAAACTTATCCATGCATAGAGATTTTATGCAAATGCTATACAAAACTAAATAAATAATATTCTGTAAGTAACACTATCCCTTCAAAATTTACATCTAAACCTCACATTTCTTTTTAATGGACAGGATCCTAATTCTACCTTGATGCATCAGAAGTTTCCAAAGTTACATTAAAATGCGAAGAAATGTGTACATGTCAGTACATCAAATAAATATTTTCCCAGACATGAGCAAACTTAATCCAGTTATATCAATGGAACAGTCCCAGTTTGTAAAATGAAAGCCAGTCATGATGCAAAAGCTTAAAAAGTGTCTCCTACGCTTATTGTGTTGAGTTTTCTTTATACCACTCTTAACAATCAAGTAACCATGTTACCTTCAGTTGTTATGAAAATGTCTCATAAAAAATAAAACATTACCTAATCTGAAGCCTTGAAATGGGCTTTTGTCTCTTTAAGAAGCTTCTACTCTTGCAACACTACCCAGTAAAAGGAGGAGTGTCCACCCAGTCCAGAGAAAGTTCTGGAGTGGGTTGAGTCTAGAGGAAAGTTACAGCTACTTGGAAAGCTACGAACTGGAAAGTAAAGGGTGCCACACATTACTTGCTACTATAAGCTAATGCTGTAAATAATTACATAATTTACCAACAGCAATGCAAAAGTCATTGCTTTTTTGATTGGAAAGAAATTATATAATTATTTACATTTCTGTTTTAAGCTTTAGCTGTGATAATGTTCTGGTGTTGTATTTAAATTCTATATTATCATACCGTTAGCCAGTCCTTGTGCAACTACAATTAATGATGAATCAACTCTTTGCTGACAGTGTAGTAGTGTTGACTGTAGTCACACCTGAATTCTGCTGAAAACAGACACTATATGACTTATGTATCATCATAAAGACAAGGAGTAAATTTTGCAAGCCATCTAAAATTTGTGTTCAAGTTAGGAGTTGATCAAAATTTATCTGAATATCTCACATAAATCAACCTGAAAAAGACTTTCTAGCTTTGTGCTTTTGAAAGGACACATTTCAACTCCAATTTCTTTTGTTGAACACATCTAAGTGGCATTTGAAAGAATAAATTAAAATAAAAATAAATTAGAAGATGTCACAGAGTGAAGGCACAATGATGGACTAGATTTGTTTTCTTTGTGAGAATCCTCTTCTTGTGAGAAATAAATGTAAGATCACTCTGAAATAGTTGGAAGCAATCCCTGCTGCCTCCACCGACTTGTTGCTGAATAATTCAAACAGCACCACCATAAATTCAAAGGTGCAGTAGGTGTTACTACATGATGAAAAGCAACAAGCACAAAATTAACAGCCATCTCCTTACTTCCTTGAGTAATTATTGCAATCCTTGGCTACACACGCAAACCCATCCACGCAGAAAGAAACTTGTTGTGTTTTGTCTTGACATATGATAGGTGGGAGGTGCACGATTATGAATTATAACATCACAAATAGGAGCAGCATACTTATATAGGTCAGGAAGACTGCAAAGATATCCAATTACAGTTAGATCTAAGTTGTTCTTCTGCTGAGGTGCAATTTTCTTCCACTAACAACTAGTCTTAAAAAATGAAAGCTTTCCATTGTAAAAGTGTTAAACTTGTCCTTTTTTTTTTTTAAACATTTTCTAAAAACTACTAGCTTTGCAGCTACCTTACAATAAATAAGTCAGTAAATGATCATGTAACAACAGAGCAGATGCAAAATGGCACAGATCAACACTTTTTGGTTCAAAGATTTCAGCTTGAATGAAAGGGCGCTTACTTTAAGAAACACCTGCTGTGAGGGGATGTCTTGAAATTAATGTGAAAAAAAAATTCTGCAAAAACAAAAAAAAAAACCCACAAAAACAACAACAACAAAAAAAACTGTCTCGCACCCCCAATGCCACATTGATCTCTTTGATCACCAACTGACAGCTTCGGCAGATTGCTCCCGTTTACATACAATTATGGGTCGACACACCTAATTCAGACAGGCACGTGTGTACATGCACATGCTCACACAGCATATTGTATAACTTCAAATTATGCTGCATACCGTTGCATCTATGCAAAAGTCATCTTGAAATGACATCTTTAGCATGTGACCAATTTGTAAACGTGAAGGAAAATTGTTCAAACATGACAACTTCAGTTGAGCACTGGAGTATTGGTTGAAGTAAATATGTAATTCTTATTTTTTTAATGAGTTAGCTAGTTTTAGCTAGCTTGTTGGCTAATTAGTTAAAAGTAGCTAGTGTGAACTAATGAAAAACAACAATACGTGAATGAAATTTTAAAAAAATTACACATATTCATATTCAGTCTGTTTATTTTCACAAGCTGTTGACATGGAATATTTTTTTCAGCAGTGAAATTCCACCCCAGGTTACAATAAGCAAAATTTTGGACATTTATATTATCCTTTTTCAGCAGTGTAAACATAAAAACAAGATATTTTCAAGAATGATTGAATATATCACTTTAAGTGTTAATACAATACATTATGTGTGATGCTTAAAAACACATGGACTCATAATAAAAGTTGGAAATGATGTGCTCCAGCTAGCACTACATTGTTTGCCTTAAAAGGGCATAAAGTTCAGCTCTATTCAATAAATTCATTTTAAAGCTTATGGGTAGAATATAGAAAATT
This sequence comes from Poeciliopsis retropinna, assembly GCA_010277075.1. Classification (NCBI taxonomy): domain Eukaryota; kingdom Metazoa; phylum Chordata; class Actinopteri; order Cyprinodontiformes; family Poeciliidae; genus Poeciliopsis; species Poeciliopsis retropinna. The sequence continues at coordinate 7,353,968 of VMRM01000024.1, read as the reverse complement.
ACTGTAAATTGTCATTGGTTTTCAGGTGGCTATGAAAGGTCGGTGTAGAACAGACCAACCAATTGGCACCATTTTGTATCTCAAAACATTTGGTTGCAAAACAACAAAAACCACAAAGGTATGAAATGATCAAAGAATCAAAATGGTTTATGAATGTGAGCATGTTCAAATCCTGTCACATTATTCCTCATTTGGATTATTCACTTCACTTAAAAGGGCAGAATTATGTACTTTAAAGTCATATGGCCATCTTATACCACAATCAAGTTACCTTCACTTATAAAAATTATGTGTATATTAAACATAACAAGAGAAATTTCACTTCACAATTTGACACCTTGAAGTTGGCCTCTATCTCTTTAAGAAGTTCCTGTTCTTTCTGTCCTCAGGACATCTTCACAACAATGATGAGCCCTTATGACGTTTACAATGTTCTGAGGAACATCGGATTGAGAAATATTTTGTATGATAAGCTCAGCAGATGCACAGTTCCACCAGGTTGTTTGCTAATTGCTAATTCTGATAGTTCGGAGGAGCTGAGTGGGCAAAGTGCAAAGGACCCACCAGGTTTGAAACTATTTTAACGTATAATTTGTGTGAAATTTAGAAGGCAATAAATAAACTTTATTATTTATATGTTAAGTGAAAATTAAATATAAATAATTAACCTAGGTATGTTTTCCATTTATTGTGTCTTTATATATGTTTTTAGATCTAATAAGAAAACCAGGTTTAGTTTTGGCTCTTTCTGACCTTTTACCAGAAAGAGACCAAAATTATTATTGAATAAAACCACAAGCACAACAGTGAAAAGGGCTATTATGAAAATAAAGAGTACACATAGCTTAAAATTTGAATAAGACCAAATATAGTAAAAAATGAGGAAATGAATAATGGTCTTACTTTTCAGAGGTAAGAAGAAAGATAAACCACAGTCAAATTACAGTTATATTTATTTGTAAATTAACTTTTTATGCATAACCTGAACAACTTTGATGGCAAAAGTGCTAATGGGCTAACTGCAGAGGAGGAAGGCTTCAGAGTGCCAGTATAAGTTGGATTTACTAATTGATATTTTTATGTCTCACTGTCATCCTAAACCAGCTGCTAAAATAAATCATGAGCTGTTTAAGTTAGATTAAAAAGAACACATTGGTAATGTAAATACACGGTTATGGTTGCATTTCAAAAAATAAAAGGTTGCATGCAGTTTTCATTAATGCTGCAATCATAAAACGGCATACAGCGTATGAAGTAATTTCACAGAACAAAATAATCAAAACTAAACTAGGTTAATGTTTAATATTGCGCTCCGCTATGAAGCTAAACTGACTCGTGACCTTTCTTCAACAAAGTTAGGTAAAAACTGAAACGCTATTATGGGAAAATTCTAAGAATCCGGATATGTGAAAGTCCTGTTCATGCACAGCTAGAATTCACACTTATACATTGCTATTTTAAGAATTATCAGCTTTCCAGAAAAAAAGAAAAGAAAAAAAATCACAACGTTACCTACCAAAACGTCTCTGGTTAAATTATTATTTAAGACCTTGATACAGCAGAATAAACATGTATTTTCCAGATTGCGGTGCACTTACAACAGTGAAAAGAAATATATTGTGCAAATACTGATTTTTCCATTTTATTTGCACAAGAAAAAGCAACCAGATTGTTCAATAAGGTCGCTATACTGCCCCCAGGTGGCTACTCATGCAATGACATATAGAGGTTTTCATGGACCAACACTAATAAGCTTATCCAAATAATTCAGCTTTAATTATCATGTTTAATCAAGAGTTGGACGTTTAATGAAGAGCTGAAGAAACGTCACTCAGCTTTGGAAAAAGTTTTTCCTGTCATACTTTTTTGTTTTAAACAATAAGCCCCTTTAAAGACACCCAATGCTGGTTTGCCATAAGTAAATTTTTCTTGCAAGATAACACTTCCATAAAATAAACCATTTTGATCATAAACTCACTGGCTTTTCTCAGGCTGTTTGAAAAAGGATGGATTTTGTAAGCTATGTATTTCACAAGTTTAGAGGCTACCCTCAAATCTAGAATGGCAGCCAGCAAGTATTTCAACACTTTGTTTAAAACAATAAAACAAGCCAGATCACCAGTAGTTGGCTTACATAATGGAAGGAAACTGAAACATTTAGCAAAAAAAAAAAAAAAGACAGAGAAAAAAAGTTGGATTTAGAGAAAAACATCCCATTTAATCTCCAGCTTTATCTGCTGGAGGCTGACGGGGGGTGACATCACAGGTACAAAATGTCTATCAAGATGAGCCCTCAAAGAGACAGTATCTGATCGAGCAAGGAATGACATATGTAGAAACTACAGTAATAATCAAGCTATTGTCCTTAAAGTGTCACTAAAATGGGGGCTGGGCCTCCCCATGACCCGAGGTCAAACTAAAGTGACATGCTGCAGCTTGTTGAACTCACTACAGAGCAACCACATTTCTACCTCTTGTGTATATGAAATACAAACAGGTCTCCAGCTTCTTTTTCTTTTTTGTAAAACTAAATCAGCTTCGGGCACACGCACAAAAAAGAAAAGTGCCAACTCTTATGCTGGATGAGTCATGGCAGACTCAATATTAAACTGAAAAGTGAAAACACTTTAGCAACCTTTGAAATATTAACCCTGTCAAACAGTGCATTATGATGCAGGGTTTGCTGTCACACAGACATTACTTTTCAATTAATACCCTGTGATAGGGGATAAAACACATGGACTTCTAAAACTCTACTGTGAGCAAGTTTTTAGATCTTCTGTTTAGCTGTTTCAAAATCAGAATTTTTTTACTTGGTCTACCATTTTTGCTTAAATAAAGAGTTGCCAGAACAAGTGCCTCTGTGTGTCTTTGGCTACTGAAAGGTAAGTTCATGTGACAACTTGGCTGCAACTTTTACAAAACAAGGCTATAATTTCCCCCTTCTTAATACGGTAATTCAATCCTAATCTTGCTCTTTTGTTTGTCCGAGTCTATTTCTGCGTCACTGTTCTTCTCTGTTGTAAACATACACAAGTTTAAACATGTACCACAGAAACTAAATTTTATTTACCTGTAGTAGGATCGTTCTCTTTCCGTCCTCTCTTACCCCCATTCTTTCTCCCTTTCCTGTCTTTCTTCTTGGGTTCTGTCATGCTGCAGTCAAATGGTAGTCCTTTTTGGAAATGTGTGGCAAATGGGCACCACCAGACTCTCTGAAGCTGTGAGAGCGTCTCTCTGCTCCTATATAGACTTGCACTGATCAAGGATAGCAACTCTGACAGAGAGGGAGGGAAGAGGGTGGGAACAAGAAAAGCATTTCCCATTGCATGATGGCAATCAACCCTTCTATGACTGGATCGTCCAGACCCTGAAGCCGTGAGTCAAGACAGAGACCGAGAGGGTGTCCCAAGGAATCTGATCATAAATCTTCAACTTCACGACAGTGCTTCCGGAGAGCTCTGTTTTGCCATCCTGGGCAGCATCTTCTCCCCTCTACTGACCCATAGAAGAAAAGCGAAATGAGACCAGTTAAGTTATCCCCCCTTAACGCTGCTCACCCCACCCAGATAAGCCTGCAGACGACCTGCCCTTGCCAGGATGATGTCGGGGTCCCAGGGCAGCCTCACATCTGGTTCCCATTTGCGGAGTGCAGATTCTGTGGATATGCGTATGTGAGGTGCTGAATGTCAGATAACAATCTATGAAGGACTGCTGCTCAAAACTGCACTTCCTCACCTCCTAGCTCATCTGTCAGTACCTCCACCGGTACGATAGGCGAGTTTCAGCACGCCGGTGCCTGAGGTTCTCTGTTCACTGATGCCTCTGGCCGGTTGTCATTATTGTCCAAGCAGCAATAAGAGTGCAAAACAGGTACAGCATGTTTTACACTGATATTGTGATATTTTTCTGTGTCTTTCTTCAATCTAGAAAATGTTATTAGCCTTGATGTTTTGTCTAGACAGATCGGAGCATTGAAAAAAAAAAACAAACAGAGCAAAGGAGACACTTTCGATAAAAGGCAGACAGAACCAAGATGACGATCAGCACAGTTACATTTGTGGCTCCAAAAGACAGTAGGGTGACACTGTAAAAGAGGGACCACTTTTCCTTTCATGTCCATCTGACATGTCCGCAACAATGACAGCTTCCTCCAAGTTTTATTTCAACCTACTGCAATGTCTTGTAAGAGGAAAGATTTTTTACAGCTTCACTGACAACCACAAACTTCAGTATACTTTACTAAGATTGTATATAGCAGACTAACAGCAAAATAGTTATGAAGTGGAAGAATAACACTTTCACAAAACCAATTTTGGTTTTCGAATAAAAATCTGAAAAGTGTGGGACACATTCTTTTATTCAGCCCCTCCGAATGAATACTTTGTAGTACCACCTTTTCTGGGTAGGACACAATCAGATTTACTCATAAAGTAATCAGTCAGATTAGATTAGGAGACCCTGAACAATAATACTTGCCACAGACTTTGACTAGGCAATTCTAAAACATGAATATGTGTTGATAACAGCCGTTTTTACCCACATTACTCCAAAGTACAATTGGTCTAGTGAAACAAAGCCAAACAATACCACTTCATTTTATTTATTTAGACTTAAGAATAAAGAAAATTATGCTATGTTTTTTTAAATAAACAATATAAAAACACATAAAAATACATGACCCATCAAGAAGTACATAGGTCAACAATAAATGACCAAAAATACTTTAAAAAACCTTATCTATAACCCGGGTGTAAAAATTATATTGTCTTTATAAATTAAAACATAACTCATTTCTATTTTATCTTTGGTCAAAGTTACTAGAAGCCACCAGGTTTCAGACTCCTAATTTATGTAGGTTGGTAGTTGTGCTTTTTTCTTTGCTAACAATTGGTCAAACATGATTTGGTCATTTAACTTAACTGGCCTCATTTCAATTTTTGATTTGATCAAACTTAAATCAAAAATTTGAGTCCAAAGCTTCAGGTAATAGGTTGGAACTTAACCCTGCTTTAAGCTTCTCCACAACTTCCCCTGACCAATCGGGTGTCCTCCTAGTTGTCCTCATGATCCTGTTTTAGAAATCACTGAGTTGGACTTATACTGAGATAAAACTAAAACCTGAATGCAACTGGATGCAAATGCTTTTACCGAAGCTCATCAGAGTAAACGGGTCCAAAGACAACATGAAGTCACATTTTTCAGATATTTGTGAAAAGAAATGAAGAGCCTGTATCACCTTTTTTCTCTGCTGAATTATGTCCTGCTTTGTGTGGCTCAATCACACAAAAACTCCAAGAAAAACTCCAATAGCAAAGGTTGTAGTTATAATATGAGAAAATTTTGAAAATCAAGGCACTACATATTAATGTAAGGTTTTCCAAAATTAGGCTTCCTGTGTCAAAAAAATTAGACAAAAAGTAACAGAAGAACAACAGTTAATCTCAATGAAACTCATCGATGAGTCATCTGTGGGGCCATCCCGGGGTTTGTCTCTGTCAAGCCCTCAGAGGATTCTTGACGTTTCTTTCGAGTAGGCGGTAGCAGCAGGGATTGAGAGGGGCAGCTCTTGGGTCATGTCTTAACAGGTCACTGCACTCAGTAGCATAATCCTTATGTATGGGCTAAAGGGGTCAAAACAAGGCCAAAGTTTGAAACACCGACCGGCTCCGACGCAGTGCTTCTCCGAGTTCAGAAAAACAAATTGCTCTTTCCTCAGCTCTCTCCTCCTGTGATAGTTCTCCATGATCTAATCTATCAACGGAGGAAGGAGTAAGAGCTGGCAGGAGCCGCGGTGTGACGGGGATACGCTGCTGTTGCCTCGTACAGCTCTATCTCCCCAATCTCAACGCTCACTTCCTCCACTTGCCGTTTTGACAAGATGGGACTTGTAGCCAGGATTGCACGTTTCTGGGTGGGCACGCAGTTTATGTGAGCACACATGACGTCAAGTTGTAAAAAAAACAAAAAAATGCCTTTGAGGATGACAGTATGCAGATTTGGAAAGAGATTTTTCTATGGAAATGTTTGTCATCTGTTGTTTTCAACATCGTAAGCATGCTTTGAAGCAAATTTATGAAACAATGCAAATACAGAGAGGTTAGAATTAAGAGAATGCACCAGAGCTAAGCATTGGCTGAGATTCTCATGGTTCCACAGAATCCACGTATTAACATAAAGATTCAAAATAAAAATGCATTCTACAATCTCAATACTTTGTTTTAAAGCCACCTTCCAACTTTATTTCTAAAGCTGCGACCTTTGTCAGAATAACGGGTGGTGCTCCTTTCGTTCCACACCACAAAAAGTGTCTGTTTTTTTTCTCAAACAGAAATATTTCCAAATTCCAATATTTTGATTCTTTCGTGCATATTTGAGAAATCCTTGAATCTCCCTTGGCAGCCATTCCTAAATGCTAGCTCATACAAAGCGCTCCCTATTTCCAAAAGCTTCTCCTTGGCACTATATGCCTGGAAAATACACAACACTGCCCCTTACAGTCATGTTTTTGTGCCGTGGGTGGAAGCAGAGTATCTGGAGAGAGCTCACAAATGCATGAAGAAAACATGCAAACTCAATGCAGGAACACCCTGGGCCAGGATACAAACACTGGAGCATCTGGTCATTGAAAATGAGTTGAAATATTTTAGTGAGCAACTAAGATGCTGTGTTAGATGGACAGTAAAACCCACAAAAAAATAACGACGAAAAAGAATTTTTTTTTTTTCATTTTTAAATACAGTTGAAAATTTGATAATGATAATCAATAAAACTGGTGATCACTTCCTCCCGATTTTATACCTGAGTTTTTTGAGATCACAAGCGACATAACTAGGCACAAAGTGTAAAAGTTTTCACATATAATAATATATAATTAAATTATGAGCTTTTCCATTACTATTTATAAAAAAATCAGCAAAAAAAATGGAATGGTGATAAAATGAACAATTTTTATGGGGATCACATTTATAAAGCCTGAAGAAAATAGGTCCAAACTTTTGATTGATACTATGTGTGCTTGCCATAAATGCCTCACAGAACCCATCTCTGCCTGCCTCCTAATCCCTCTTTTCGCTGCTCCCAGAAAAAAAAAAAAAAAAAAGAGAGAGAGACAGCTTTCCTCCACTGTGGAGACGAGCAGTTCACTCCTAACAGCAGCATACCTGCACATCATCACACTGATACCGCTCAACAGCACTCCTGCCCTTTCACAGCCAGGAGAGTTTATCTTTTTCGACATAATGGCTTTAAACAGCCATTAGGTTTTGTTGTTTACATCTGTCTGGGCTTTTTTTCTTTCTTTTTCTCCAATAGAGTGGACATGGGTGTGCTTGCATGTGTGGTGATGGTGGCTGCAGAGGGGGTTGAGGGTGTTGGAGTACTGTATGGTGCTTGCTTTTAACACCCATCTGCAGGTTTAATTCTCTGTAGTGAGGGAGGAGGGTAAAGAGCCGTAAAACTGCAGCAGGAGATAGAAATTAAAGGGAGATCAAATGGAATTAACACAAAAAAAAATTAAAGAGGAACGGGAAGAAAGGGAAAAAGCGCGATAGAGGGATTTGAGAGCTAAAATATAATGACCTCTACATCAGATGGCAGAAAAAAGCCCCACCTGCTGATTTTCACCTTTTTTAATAAGGCATCTGCCTCCTTGGCCATGCACTGAACCATGCTGTGGTAACAAAACATAAATGCAGGCTGTCTGACAGCAGAGATAAAAAGCTCCTCATTTGGCTTTAGTGACGGTTTCAGGAGACACAAAAGAAGCACACGTTCTGCGGTTTATAGCCAACTCTGTAAGAGCTGACGCTTTCTGATTATACATATGTAGTTTTTGTCCCATGACAAAACGGCACACAATTCAACACCATGCTGCTAGCACTTTACACCAATTCACAGGCGGAAGTAAGAGCGCTGCCCACCACAAATAATGATCCGAGGGGAACATGGTGTGCTACATAATAAAACATAATTTAACGGATCTTTGGGGCACATAAATTTTCCTTGAGAAATTTTAATAATCGAGGTACTGCAATCATTCGAGGAATCGTTTCAGCCCTAATATTCTTACATTTTATCAATTTAAACACTAAAGGAGTAGATACAGTATTACTTGTGTGAATCATTTAATCCAATACACACTATCAGAAGGGCAACTGAAACATTTATTTTTCCAGCTATCACTATGTTGTAAACCTTTCTAGATTTCGATATCATTGATAGCAAAAAACTATATGCCTTTGAACTCTTTCCCATCCTTTTCTCAAGAAGAAATGTTTGTTGTTGTTTTTTTTTAGAAAAAAACTTAATGCAAGTTTGCTCCATGTGCTAAAGCGACAGGTATGCTGTCGAAGCAAAGTTAAATTACTACAACTGACCTGTTGGGGACAGTAATGTACCTGAGTATTAACCCTCCGTCACACAGCAGCTCAGTGATAAAAAAACAACAACCAAAAAATAGAAAACATGTTTTAAAGTTCAAAATAATGAATCTTATGTTTTCCAGTCACTGCAAAGACAATTCCCACGCTGGGGTCTATGTTTGTAATAAATCCAAAACAGAAATATAATAACATTGTTAAGCTGAAACTTGTCCATCACGTTATTTTGCCATTGTATATAATCAACCTACATTACATGGCATGTTCATTGCCTTTACATTGTTCACAACTCCTTCTTCTGTCTGCTAATTGGCTTGGTTGAAGTTCAACTGGAGAAATCAAGTTCAATGGAAGAAATTCCAGACTGAGCTTTGAAGGGAGATGAGAACTGAGCCTGGCTCAGCTATCAGAGGAAAACTTTCCCTGTGGCTGTTTAAGACCGAGTTTGGCAAAGAGGGAGACAAAGATATAGTAAATATAGATTGAAAAATAGAGAGACATGTTAAAAATTATGTTAGTGCAGCACTTTGCAGAGAAATAAAGAAACATTTTTATTTTTACTAGTTTCCTTTTACTAGTCTCCTAGTAAAAGGAAACTAGCACTCCTAGTTTCCTTTTACTAAGAGTGCTCTGTTGAATATGTGCATCTGTTCAAGACATACTCAAGTACTTTTTCAACAACTGTTAAATATATTTATTTGTATTAATGACAGTTGTGTCTTACAGCAATCAGTTTTTCTACAGATTGCTGCTAATAAAAGAAAGCAGGGATGAAACAGTCTGACCTGCTGATACAGATTTTCTTTTGTTTTGGTCTAATTATAGCAAAAAAAAGTTGCTAAGTTGGCAACAGTCAGTTCACTGTGACGGTCACCCGCAGAATTGACCAGCTCTCTGTCACGGGAGAGCAATAGGGGACAGTGGCTAATTTAAAGACCTTTGTGGAGGTAGATTGGATCAGATAAGATAAGCTTCACATGCAAGTTTCAGCTGAACTTTGATCACCCATAATTAAAGAAAATTGGAATCAATCAATCTGAAAATGTCGTTTTTAGCACCCCTCCACATGCATCAGGACCAAGTCCCTGAGGGAAACACTGAGCATTCTTTGTAGACTAAGCGAGTTTTTCCAAGGTCAATTGTGCCAAATCTGAAGGTAAAAGAGTGGAGAACCGGTATGTCAAATTCAAAGTTGCTGACTCACTGACAATGCTCACACCTGCATGAATAAATTTAAATTAAATCATACAACTCAAGTTCAGCTATTTGTCATGTTACAGAAATCACAGCCAGGAGGAAACAATGAAGCAGAATTTATGTGTTAAACGAGGAAGTGATGCTGGGTGGATTCGGCTCTTTGACGTTTCCTGCAGCACAAAGCTGTCACCATGGCAACCACAGTCTTAAGGGTAGCAGCGAGAGCATGTAAGAGAGAGAGAGAGAGAGGGAGAGAAGGGCTGAGTGAGGATAAGAGACAAAATAGGAGATAACGTGTGAGAAATACAGCGAGAGGAAGAGCGAGAAAAGCAAAGACAGGGGAGCAGTGAAGAGCTGGAAGTGCAATGCCGAAAACAGAGAGAGAGAGACAGAGGCATCTACTAGGCTGCTGCGCTAAATCTGTCCAATAAGAGAAATGTCTATGGGTAAGCCTGTGCCAAGCTTGCTGGGAAGCACTGCAGCAGCATCTCAGAGAGAGGAGACATGACAAACATCAGTACTGGGCATGCTCCACTCTCAAGGCCGTGGAGAAAATGAGGTTTCAGCCGTATGGGTTAGTTCAGTTTGCCCCCCACCCCCTCCATCCCAGTCTTCCACTCACTTCACAAGCACATGACACGGCCGATCCCTTTCCAGACGTGGCCCCTCAGTGGACGTGGCTTGATTGATGCGCCTGATAAGTGATTGATGTAATCGTAAGAGGCATCTTTCCCCACTTACGGCCACAGTGACTCAGATTGTGACAGGGTTGATCGGGGCTGAGAGAACAGACAGATGAGCATAGCAACACATCAGCCAATGGGGCATGATACTGCAACAACGGGCCGGGACCACGTCTGCCTTGAACCCACACATAAACACATACACAACACCCTGCGACCAGATGTGATCTCTGTGCCTGCAGAACTCCCACTGGCCGTCCTCCTAATTCAGTCGGATGCAAAAGCCGAGCGGTGAATGACCCCCGCCCACTCGTCTTTAAATTACAATTCAGAGTTTATAATGATTCCTTCTTTCTTATCGCTTTGCATCTTCTTTGTTTTTGACTTTGGCTGGTCATGCTTGCTCTGCGGGCAGACATACACTCGCCAAGACACATAACACTATGTGGTTTTCCTTGTTTCAGGCCTGGAAGATGATTCTTATCTTTGGCATCGGTCATGGTTATGTGAGGGAGTGTCTGGTTATGTGTGTGAATTTTTGTTTGCTGTAAATGCATGGGAAAAAAAAAAGAAAAGTCCATATAGTAGCTCAGAAATGAATAGCGGCATTAAAAAACGTATTTACACCAATGGAACTTTTGAAAAGTTTCTCACTTTTACAATCTGAAACTTCACATATTACATTGGGATGAAGCAATGCATATTGGTGAACTAAAAAATTATAAGTCAGGGTTTAAAATGCATGGAGCAAGTCATTTTACAACCAACTGTGGAGGAGCTGGAGAGATACACTGCTCAGGTGGTAGAATATGTTGATGGAACAACTATCACTTGTGTCTTCCATAAATTTGCTCTTTCTGAAAAATTAGATAAAGAAAAAATGTTCCAAAAAAATGCACACACAAAGTTCTATTGGCAGTCTTGCTGCAAGTAATGGAGGAGATGGAAAATGTGGAGCAAGGTGCTGTGTGGATATCATGTTTCTGGTGGTTCGGATGAATCGAAAGGAAAGGCTGTTGGAAGCTACAACACAATTTTACTTACAAAAAAATTAAACCACGATTTATGGTTTAACACTTTGCAATTATGTACAACTTAGTATTGGTCTATAACATAAAACTTCAACAAAATACATTAAATTTTGTGGTTGGAATGTGATACAATTTAGAGATGTAAACATTTAGAAATGTAAATACTTCTGAAAGACACCACAGCAGTAAAGCCAATTGGTTATCCTTCTTGTTTTTTAAACTATTCCAATCAATTGTAAAACTGGGAGTAACCAGCACTGAAAAAACAAAGGTACTGACATGTATTTTATCTACCTAACCAGAAGAGGCCTCTAAACAGAACAATTGTGGCTCACTACATAATGACGAATGCTAAAAACACGCTCCTCTTATATGATTATCTGCTTGATCATCTTAAGGTTGTTTGATTGAATCTCCTTCTCTCTGTATTTTTCCTCCTAAAACATTTATTTTGAGTCTGTCTCTCTGCCTGTCTCCCTCTCTTCTGTTTAAGGCAAAGATAAAGAGGTTTGTGTTACTGTGAGCAGATTGACTTGAAGATAGACGCTGGAAAGCAGATCTCCTCCACCTCCTCATTCTGCTCTTTCTCTCCTGCTCTCGCCCAGATGAATAGACAAACAGTCTCCCACATGCTCTCACAGTTTATCAAACACACACCCACATAGGACCGGGTCTTCGCACAAACACATATGTGCGCTCTCGCCAAAGAGAGGACTGTACGCACTCAATCTAAGTATCCTCCGGCTGACTAAGTATACACTGTCACACTCAGATCCAAACACGACCCCCTCAAACACGTACATACGCATGCAAACACGCAGGTGCATCCACAAGTAAATACTGTCGAAGAAGCTCATGACTTTCTGATGTCTTCAAAATGGACTTTTTTCCACTAACTGTGAACATAAACCATTCAGCTTTGTGATGCCATAAGTCATCTATAAAATCGGCATTTAGAACATCACATATGAATCAGTGCTTCCCCAGAATTGCAATTTTATTTCCATTACGCTCACATTTTCACACCTACTCAGTGACTTTACTGCTTGCTGGTAATGCGTAGATTTGTTTTTAGAAGACTCAACCTAACCTTGACCCTCAAACATTCAGCATGAGGAGTTATTTACTCCGTTTACGCCAGAGTGTGACGTGTTGCTTTTTGACATATTTTTGACAACTTCATGTTGTAAAACAGGCTCTAACCCTGTTTTGGTTGGATTGGTGAAATTAAAGATTTAAACAGGATTCAAAATGTCTTCATTGATTCTGTCAATTAGGTCTTCATAAAAACACAGAATTGTGAGTTTACTCAAAGGAAAACACAGGAAGGTTGTCCTTTTATCAGCAGACCCCCCTCTTCAAAAACATACAAGCATCCGCTCTCTGCTTCACATTCTTTGCATCAAATCAAATTCCTCCAGCGCTCTGCACTTGTCCTTTATCTCCAGAATGTGCTTTTGGAGCAACACAAACATGTCAGGATGAGGACACTGTGAGGAGTTTCACACAGAGTCGAACCAGCATCTTGGCTACATCATTTGCATTTCTGCTTGCCCCTCTCACTGCTTATCAAAAGTATGCCTTATCTCTTTGTTTGTTTTTCGCCAACGTTGGCCTTTCCTGGAAAACAGGCCACTACTCATGTGTAAGCTTAGATCATGCCTCGGCCAGCATACGTCCAGATGAAGGCGGGCTCAAATTGACTGAGCCTGATAAGTGGTCAAGAGTGCCAGGAGGGCCTCACACAGTGTTCTGGCCGACAGCCACAGAGCCAGAGTGGCAGTTGGGTCATCTCAAAGCGACAACATGACCGCTCGGATGGACAAAAAAAAAAAAAAAAATCCCGGACAAGCAGGGTAAATCCCATCGTGGCAGTGAATGACAAGCATAAGAAGGAGGTCAAAGCTTACTCAAGCTTTGGTAGCTAAAGGAGGTAAACCGCTGCCATTGCTGAGCAGCTTATGGACAGAGGCATTGAATCAAATCTTTAGCTAAAAAATCTATCATTAATGATATTTACCTTAAGAAGCCCTGCATGAGAAATGAGAAAAGAAGGTAATACAAAACATGCATATCAGGATGAATTGATCAAGTGTAGAAATATAGGTTGAAGCCTTGCCGCAATTTTTCTCATCAAGCTGCAGTGTATCTGCCGCCTCGTTGTTGTCTGAAAGGGTTCTTTCATGAATGTTACAATACACAGAGTTAAAATTTTATTATCCCAAACAGATTTAAGTTTAAAGTAATATTTTGTTTTAACTATATTTTTCTTCTTCAGTACTAATAAAGTTTTGGAGTGGTCGAACTAGAGTCTCGACTGATTCTCATGGAGAATCTGAAGAAAACATCAGGCTGATGTCAAGAAGGCCTTCCCACCTCCAAGAGCTGGAGCACAGCATGAAAGATAAATTGTCAACTTACAAATGGAAACCCTTTCTTGTGACTTTAGATCATCCAAGCACATATATACTGTTTGGAAGAGCCCAGCAGAGAAGAAATAAAATCCACAACAGGATCTTTTACCTGGTACTATTTACTCTGTCCTATGTTCGTCCATCAATGTGTGGTTTCACTCAGCCAAAAAACAAGACAGGGCCAAACTGCAACAAACAATCAAATCTACAGAGAGGATCCTCAGAGATGACCATCCCTCTATATAGTTTAGGTCTGGATGTAGCATCATGAAATGAGCAGCTTACATCTCCACATACCCCACACATGCTGGACACAAATTGTTTGGCTTTTTACTTTCAGGTCAACACGATGGAGCACTATTTGCAAACGCCACAGAGACTGTTTCTTCTGTCAGGCTCTCTCTGATGAACACAACCTCAACACATCTTGGAGGAAGAGTTGTCAATGATTCCAATATGAAACAAAATAAGCATACTTTGCACGACCACAACCTTTATTTAGAAAAAAGCCACATAGTGTGTGAACAGACACATACATGTACATACCCTTCCTTTTATTTTAGATCTGCTAAAATTAATGGGTTTTTTTTTTTTCGCTGTGAGCATGTGAAACCAAAAATAAATTTCTTGTTTGTGAACACAGTTTTGGCCAATGAAAGCAAATTCTGGTCTTGATTCTGATAAGTGAGAAGAGTACAAGTCATTTATAACATATTTAATAAATTACAATTTGCATTCCAACGAGCCTCGTTTGTCAGATTAAAAGTACTTTCTGACAATGATAACCTTTAAGCTGGTATTGAACATTTCTTTCCATGAAGACCACATTTCTGTGTAAAAAGTACTTATTTTCATTGGTCTGATGTAATAGCCTAATCTTAAATGTGTTTTCATTTGTTGCAAGTGGAATTTATGATAAACTGCAGCATATGAACTTGGAAAACCTGAATTATTCTGCATTTATACATTCTTTATAAGGCACATTGTCATTTAAGATTACAGTTTTATGGTTTCTTGAGATGGATAAGTTGACATAACCTCTATAAAGAATGATAAGAATGATTACCAGCATCCTAAATAAGATACAAGCGGTTTGCATAAATTATGAGAACATCACTAAAGTTAACATTAGCTTTGAACCTTCCTATTAAGAACTAAAATGGGAAGGAATGTCAAGATGCTCTACACTCAGTAAATATTGTTTAAAACACAGTTTTTCACTTGTCAAACATATACTGTATTTGTGAAAACAAAAAATGTAGATTGTTGTTTTTTTCCAAAATATTGCCTAAATCCTATTCTCACAAATCCAATATTATGTATCCTGTTCTCTTGTGAGCTGGATGTATCATCGCACTCATAGTAAGTAGTGACAGAAAGATGAGCTGTATAATTTTTTTAAAGGTACATTTTTGCGTTTTTGTATTGCTGGCTAGCCTGTGTTGGTTACTTGGCTTGTAGCCATTGGAAACTAGGTTTGTGAGACTAATATCAGGGAGACGGCAAGGGAATACAATGGAACATGCTTAGACAGTCCATAAACTTCCGAACAGATGGGATGGAGGAAAAGCAGAAAAGGGCTTTCGGAGGAGACTCTGCAGGGACTTTCTGCAACTGTGATCTAACAGACTTTTTACCAGACTTCTTTGAGGAATGTTGCTTTTTTCATTCTGAGTAAAACAACCCCATAGTCGAGGAGTATCGATATCACAGGAGAGATATATCCCCCTTTTGTCTACATTGCTGCAGTGAGGTGATGGTTAGCATGCTGGTCTGTGGGCCAGCTGGGACGCATCTGAGTTCACCCCATGCACACACACGCACACTGAAGCTTGCTCTATGCTGCTCGCTATCTTTCAACAACAAACTGAGCAAGGACCAGACGGAAAGAGGTCCTATTTGTGCAGGAAGATAAATACACTTCTGCACCCAGTCCTGTCCGATCCAGATTAGAGCAACACAAGAATGAGCAAAGCAGCAGCACCAGTGGAAGGTCAGGAGTGAGCGCTGGTAAAAAGGACAGGGAAGTTGCTAAAACACACACTTCTGCAATGCATTACACATGCAGGAACATTTGCAAGAAACATTTGTTCGCACTATCTTGGTAGGTTTATGCTAATCAAAGGGAAGGATATGCAACCAAATATAAAACTTTGACTTTAATTTACTTATTATTTAACTATTCAAATGAGTTATTTCCCTTTTCATATGAATACATCCTTTTGGAAGGTTACCATCCATTTCCTTTCCTCCTAAAGTTATTATTACATGGAAACGTGTCAAAATTAATATGAATAATCTTACAGTGGTGGAAACTAGGACTGGATATATGTCTAAAGATCTATACTTTCAATACCAAAGTAAGGATTGGTATTGGATTGATATCAGCATGAGAAGAATGATATTTGTGTTTGCAGTTTCTCATCCATATGTCCAACAAATTACTCAAATTTGCTGAAGTTCATACCAGTCACATATCAAGAATGAAAATGCCAAATATCACTTGCTTACATTTTCAATTTCAGAGCAGGATTCCGTGCCTTTGTAAAGTTTGCAAATGTTAATATGGCTCAATATAATAAGGCTATGAGTTCACTACAACACAGAAATAATTGTGCATAGTAGAAAAGGGTAAAAAGGGAATTATTGAAGTATTTTATCATAATCAGAATTAACTAAATTAAGTCAAATTGCCAAATTATGCAATGATAATATTTCAAGACAAAAATCATTGGTATCAGAATTGGAATCAGCGATACTTGCCCTGTATTTTGACACCAAAATTTTCAGTATCACAAGCATAAAAATAATACAACAGCTCCAGTCAGTGCGGTTGCTGAAACTATGTTCAATACAGTGCCTTGAAAATGTATTTATGGGCCTTGAACATATTTTATCATGTTACTACCACCACAAACCTCAATTGATTTGTCTCAGGTTTCCTTTGATACAACAACACAAAGTAGTGTATGATTATACGGTGGAAGCGAAATAATTTGTGGTTTTGAAATGTTTTGACACAAATACAGATCTTTTGGTTGCATGCATATTTTTTCCAGCCACCCCCTGAGTCAGCATATTGTAGGACCACAATTCGCTGCATTTAGAGCTAATTTTAGGTTTGTCAACACCAGCTTTGAACATCAAGAGAAAAAAAAAATTGAGGACATTCTTTGCAAAATATCTAAATAGCAATTTCTGATCTATCCATCCAGATCAAATGAAAAATGTCTTTGAACAGCAATTTTTAAGTCGCCACAAGTCCTGTATTGAAAACAAGCCTCATCTATTACACATTACACACAAATCCAAATCCAATTTATTCATAAAGTGCATTTAAAGGACATATGTTTTCCCAAAGTGCTGTACAAAAAAGAGATAACTGCTGGAATAAAAATCAAGACATAAAAAATCATTTAAAACAAATATAAAGCACACACATGAAATTAAAAAAAAGACAACAGAAATAGACAAAATGATATTTGAACCTCTGGCTCAACAGGTTTTATTCCTGGACTGCCCATTATTGAGTTCGATTCATCTTCCAAACAACTCTGAACCATATTTCCTTTCCTTAATAAAGAAAAACATTCCCACAGCATGATGCTGCCACCACCATGACCTCTGCCTTGTCATGATTGACCCCCACTTTGTGTTAATTTATCACGTAAAATCCCCCCCAAAAAATGTCATTTTTCATTAAAAATAAAAATTCAGGGGTTGTAAAAACTCTTTCAAGGCACTTTATATGGAAGGCTTTGTGGTGAATCTACGTATGTCAACAATGTCCAATCCGTGTAGTAAATACTGAGGAATGTCTGTTCAGTTTTTGACATTTTATTTCTCTGTTAGTCAGCAGTGTCTTAATATTCTATCAGCTCCTCCTCGCTCTTTCATTTAATAAGACCACAGAATTAGGCAATTCATCTCCGCTCTGCCGCGATGGCGTGTTGTCACGAGCTCTGTTGAAATAAGCCTCAATTCTCCAAGCAGGAGACCCCCGCAGAGGGAAACATAGTTTTTCTCCTGGTCCACTTCCAAACACTGCTAACAAGCCATTCCATTCTGTGTAAAGTCTTTTCATGTTAAGACACACATCAATCCACACCTACAACATACCTGAGGAAACAAACCTTCTCTCAGAATATGCACTGAGTGTGTGTGGGGCAAACATGGCCGGACACGTTCCCTGAGCACACCGGGAGGCGCCCGGCAGGAGTGCCAGCTGCCCCTCTTTTCAACACTTCGGCACGGTGCACACAAACACAGTTGCCCTTTCCATGGTCCTTTTGTTCCCTGTCGTTTTGTGGGGAGTTCCTGTCATGGACACAGTCAGCTTTCTTTGGATATTTATAACTGGCAAACACCAGGACGAACTCACTTCAGTGTTCCCTGATATTTTATAAAGATTATGTGAGAGCAATCACATTTTAAAATCACTAAACAAAAAGAGGCACTTATCTCCAACTATCTCTTCTCTTGCAACTAAGAAGCAATGCAAGCACTGTAATTGACTGCTAAGGTAAGTGCATTTTACTAGGATTGTATGTAATAAACCAACAGAAAGTGATAGGAAAATTTAGCATGGTTTCGGAAGAAAAATAATTAAATTTCAAAAGGTACATTTGTGTTGGACCCTCCTAAAGTCAGATACCCTAAAAATAATCCCATATATATGCAAGCCTTCCATTTCTCATCTACTATTTCAAAGTCTGCAGAGTTGATATCTACAACTTATATGTTCACAAAATGTAATTTGAATGTCAAAGTTGTGTAGATCTACAATAACTCAAAGTCTGTGTGCATAAAGAGCTAAAGTATTCACACTCACTGAACCACAAACTTTTATGTGTGTTATATAAATTTCCCGTGAAAGAGCAACACAATGCAGTACATAGTAAGTGTAAAGGAAAGATTTGGTTGCACTGGATTTTATTTTGGAGCATTAGGTTTGCAGGGGATGAATATAAATGCATGCTACAACTTCTTTTTTTTTATTGGTAATGAAAAAATAAGAATGCTTGGCCTTTACTGTTTCATTATTCACTACATTGTGTTATTATATCCCCTAAAATCCCATTGAAATACATTGAAACTAAATGTAATGCACAATTACTCTAAAGGCACTTTTCACTGATCTTGTGGTAAACAAAAACTTCATGTTTATGCTTTTTTTCTATTAAATAAATTCCTAGGATAACTTACTAAAGTGGGTGTCTGAATGCCAAAATCTTGAAAAACCTCCAACAAGTGGGAGTATTTTTTTAAACAAAGCATATTGCAGTTTTTCTTTGATATTTCATGAAGACTGTGCAAAAACTATCAGAAGAAAAGTCGCTTTTTTCACTCATGAAACAAGAATGTGCATTAATAAAACTAGCCATCTGACAACCAAGTGATGACACAGAATATGCCAGCAGCACATTGCAGAGTTATTTTATAGTGGTAGTTTGTTTATTTTTGCAAGGCACTCTTTGCTTGCAAATTCAGAAATTTTGCAAGTCGACTTAATAGAAATTCAAGTTGCACACGTCAATGAAGAAGATCCAGAAAGTCACTTGAGTCAGTGCTTGAAACAGAACTGAATTTGACCATTTCTGCAAGGCTGCACAGACAGAAAACAAAACTTTAGTGCATTTCAAGAATGCATTAACTGGTAATGCTTGGAGCATGCTGCAGTTATTGTTCAGTGCTCAGGGTAATCTATTTAATATGACATGACCCTGTAGACGGAAAAAAAGCCTGGGTATCTCCCTTTAAGTCAGTGATGTCACAAAGCAGGTTCATCTCAACAGATAAGACCACAAGAGGACTAGAAAGAAATGCTCGATAAGAGCAAAACAGTGGCCTGAGGCTTATTTTCAATAAATCCCAAGAAGAGAGAAAATGCAGAAGAAGGTTATCTCCTGAATTATCCTTCAGTGTCATGTTACTTCTTGTGAATCTAACTGACACCTCAGCAAGGAGATGTTGCAATGAGGAGGCACCCGGATCTGCTCATGTTTTATTGCCTGTTAGGTTTTCTTATAAAGAGCCTTGTGATAGCTCTCTTCCCCAAGCTGCTGCTAAGGTCAATGAAGTATGCACATTTATAAAGGAAAATCCACACCCAACACAGATACATAGCAGCATGTCGAATATGTTTCTGGTTTACTTGATCCATGTTTTAGACATTTGCAAAGCAAATAGTGACGAGGTATTAAAAGCTGCCGTTGACACTTTCTATTTCAGTTGATAACCTTTCCCTATGGCTTCCAGCTAAAACCGACTGTTCACTTCCTGGAACATCATCATCATCAAGTTATCCTTTGCCAGAAAGCTGGATAGGGATTTCTTTTATATTTTGTTTCCGGGTAAGATTTCCACCTTAAGTAAACAAACAAAAAAAAAGGTTCACCCCTATCCTCAATAAGCCTAGTGCTTGACGCCATTAACAAAACAATCCCCAAATGAGACTGCACTACAGGCTGATTGATACTAATCCTCTTTAAATCAGTGAATAAATAATAATAAAGAAGCCTTCCTGTCATTTATAAACCTTTTTTTTTAATCTTCTGGAGCTGTTCTTTGTTTTTTTTCAAAGAAAGACAGATTTATCTGAAAACAAGCATGGAAGAGCTCGTCATCTCTTCCATCCCATCTTGGCATAGGAAACATTAGATTATTCCAGCAACATGCCAAAACTATGTTGATCTCAACTTTGATTTGTGTGATCTTGACACTCCCAATCACCAGCCTTATGTTGCAGACAATTATACAGCTCATAAACAGTATCCATCAAAAGCTGATCTGATTCCGTCTGGGATGATAACAAGTTCCAGAAGTTTGGAGAGGAGGTTTTTCATGCCAAGGCAACCATTTTTTTTAAATTCTTTTATTGCAGTGAGTCAGGCAACCTGAACAGGCTTAAGATCACAGAGACATGATCTAATGGCTATTTATTGAACCAGAACTGCCAAATGCATATAAAAAGTGTTAATAGACCTGATAAAAAATATGACCTATTTTTCCTGTAAGTGTTATTAGTTCAACATTAGAACATAAATCTACTTTTTCTTTTAACATTTAGGACAGTACGTGTATCCTGTCATTGTAAGATACATATATGTTTGCATAATTCTTACTTTTAACTTGGTTTTAGAATATTTAATGATAGACCTACTTTTTTTCCACAAACTGCCTTTTCTCATGTAAAACAAAATATGATTTGTCAATTTCAATAAAAATGTAAGGTGTCATACAGAACATGAATAGCAGTACATAAAAAAAAGTCTTAACTCTGTTGAAACTTGATTGCATATTGTCACAATCTTTAATATATTTTACTGCAATTTCTGATATAGGCGACATGGGCAACTGCCCAGGGCGGCATCTTGTTAAAAGTGATAGGCTGATATTGTTTTATAAACTAACTCTGCTTTAAACTTCTCCTCATCGTTATCCCTGACCTGCCTTCTGTGTTCACTGGGCTTCCGGGACCTGCCTTCTGTGTTCACTGGGCTTCCGGATGCTGTTTTTTTCCACTAATGTTTACTGTCACACCTGTACAAAATCACAAAACAGTTGTATTCACAATGAGACTAAATAATACAAGGTTCGACTTCATTTACTAATTAGGTGACTGCTGAAGGCAATTGGTTGCACTGGATTTTTATTAAGGGGAATCAGACATAAGGAAGCTTAAAATAAAGACATGCTCACTTTTTCAGATTTGTATTTATAAATAAATAGCAATTATTTTCTATTTTGTGTCAGTCTGCCTCATTAAATCCAAAGTACACCGTTTGTGGCTGTGAAATCATTTAAAGGGATGAATACGTTTGCAAGGCAGCATAAAGCATTTCTGACAATGGTCAGCTGTGTTGCGCTTCCTTTAGCAACAGATTTGGGATAAAATTCTGGTACAAGTCGAGTGCGTAAAGGATTCAGTTTTTCCAACAACCTTTCCTGCTTTGCACAGAAGAAAAAAAATGTTTCAATAATTAATTACATTCAGTGGCTGCAGCTTGAGAAGGAAGAGTATTGCAGCCCAAGATAGCTGCAAATTACTGAATGATTCAAAAGGCTGGATAAACTTAAACTGCCTTCAAGAGCAATAGTAGAGCTGGCAGACATAAAACATGTTAAATGATATCATGAGGAATCCAATAAATAGTAACAACAAAGTGAGTTTTTTCTCCATATTTGAAATTTTGTGTTATAGTAACGTTTCCACTGTGATCTTATTTTTGGCAATGCTCTCATATTTGTGTGCTATTAGTCCAGTTTTCCTGTTTTTCAGGAACAGTCTTAGTTAAGAATGACTTATTTCTTGTATCTTGGGGATATTCAGTAGAGAGGCAGCAATAGATGTGTTTATCTACACAAATCTCTGGA
Organism: Poeciliopsis retropinna; assembly: GCA_010277075.1. Lineage (NCBI taxonomy): Eukaryota > Metazoa > Chordata > Actinopteri > Cyprinodontiformes > Poeciliidae > Poeciliopsis > Poeciliopsis retropinna. The sequence continues at coordinate 7,331,886 of VMRM01000024.1, read as the reverse complement.
TAGAGTTACTACTGGCCATCTGTTTTTCTGCAGTCCAATGCTGAACATGATTGTCTTTACCCAGGAGACACCATTACACTTAGTTTAGTCAAAGGAACACATATTCTAAGCTGCCTGCAGAATTAACTGCCCAGGTTTTACTGTAACCTTATAAAATCTGGCTCACTCCAGCGATCACACTGAAATCCAAATGGCACTGACTTTCACAGTTGTTGCACTGGACATATCTTCCGGACTGAACTCAACTGTGGGGCTTTTGAGTTTTTTTGACACTGTTCCAGTTCCAGGGGCAGCAGGCCTAACAACTGCTGTGACATTCCCAACGGAGTCATCCCTTCAAACTTTTCTTTTTTTTTCCGGGAGTTTCTCCTGCTTCCCTATCTTGATCATATACTGCCTCATTGTGGTGAAGTCAACATGAGAGGCTAAGTTTTGTTTTTCTTTTTGCATTATGAGCATTTTGTTTCTGGTTCTTTTCTCTGTTTATGTCAGAGTACATAGGATATATTTGTAAGAATACAGCAATTATTGTGTAATTTGCTTCACAGAAACAGCATGCAGCAGAAGAGGTTAGAGAGTCACTTTGTGTTACTTTTCTTCAGGCTTCTAGTGGAAAAAGTTATGTACTGTTTCATCATCGCTAAAAAGTGACTTTATGCCTATCCATCCATCCATCAATTTATCCATCCATCCATTTTCTGTACACCCTTGTCCTGAGTGCGGTCATGAGGGGTGCTGGTGCCCATCTCCAGTGAATGTTTCGGGCGAGAGGTGGGGTACACCCTGGACAGGTCGCCAGTCTGTCGCAGGACTTTATGCCTATCCTTGTAAAAATATTCATACTCCTTGAATCTTATGACATTGCAACACAAAATCTAGTGAACTCTGTTGCATGGAATAGAACAACACAAACTAGTGCATAATTATGAACTGTAAGAAAAAAAATTATAGATGGTTCTTATATTTGTCCATCTGAATTCCGTTCCCTGTCCTCTAATATGCTTAAACACATCCATCAAACATTTACTTGACCAATTTGCTTGTCAGCTAATTTGGTCGAAGTCTAAGTCTGACTGCAGTGAATCTTTGAGTTTTCACTAGCATTACACCAATAGCTGGCCTGCCTTTAGAGGGTCCAAAAGCAGGCTGGGGAGATGCAGAGGTGGATGAAAAAAATAAAAAATGTTAATATGCCAAACAGATACAGAAAAAAGCAAGGTCTTAAAATTCAAACACTTGAAGAAAGAATGTAAAAATTAAACAGCTGGAAGACTTAGCAACGTTTGAGCACAAAGCATATTGAGTAGATGAACCAGCAATGAAGAACCAAAGGGGCATACTTAGACTTATTAGCTGAGTGGGGGCTGCTGAGACTTGGAAAGAGGTTCAAATTACAGCAAGACAAGAACCCTAAGAATTAATTCACAGCTAAAATGGAATGGTTGAAGCAGATTCATATTTTAGAATGGTCCAGTTAAAGTCCAGACCTAGACACACACTTGAGAATCTATGCCAGGGGTTGAGAAATGTCATTAACCAATGCTCTCTCTCAAGTCTTACTAAGCTTAAGTTGTTATGGGAAAAATAATTCAATCTTCATATGCACAAAACTGGAAGAGACAAAACACTATATCATGAGGCAGCATGCAAACTTTTTTTCTTCTTTTTTTGTAAATAAAAATATAAAATTATTTAACTTTCTACATCTATGAATTTATGCACTGGCTTATGTTAGTACATAACAGTTTATTAAATAGTGGGTTATGGTTCCATGCTCGTTTGTCCTCACTGATCTGACTCAAATTCTATTTGAAATTTATACATGTACAACAAACCCCACTTTCATGTCAGAAAATTAATGAAAAATAGTTGTTGTGAGATTAGTTCAAATCTGATTTACATTGACACTGCCAGCTGACCCAGTCCTGCTGCTCCCTGAGATTTCATCCAGCTGTCTGCAGCTCTCAGTTAGAATTCAATGGGCTCAGTGAAATGTTAAGTCTCACTTACAATATTTGGGATTATTGCTTATCATTTAATTAAAATAGTGACCTTTGGTTCTTCTTACTTTAAGTCTCCTCCACACCTACTGAAGCCCCTGTTGAAGTGGTGCAGAAATTTATTTTAAAACCTAAAATCATTTTCTTACTGTTCGCGTGGAGATTTCACTGACTTTTGTTTGTAAAGGGCTGATATCCAATGACAATAGTTTCCATGTCACTTTGTCAGACTTATACACACCTTACCCTGGCTACTATTCAAACACATTTTACAGTCTTTCTCAAGTTGTTAGCAGTTAGGAAACATGTTCAAAGTCTTAACCAGAACAGAACTCCAGACTTGTCTTCCCAGTATTTATCCAGCAGATTTTACAGTAAGCTCATTGTCCTCCAACAGCCTAGAGGTAATTCTGTATTGCAGCATTGATATGTAATCATCCAAAGCTTTGTTTTGTTGTGAGTGTGGCTAAAGGACAAGGAAACAGTCATTCCATCTGTGCAAAATATCTGTCAAACGGAGAGCTTAGACCCACAATTCAGAACTGAACCAGCAACATTTGAGTTTACCTTAGCACATCTAAGTGCTAAAAATATTTTTCTAATGATAAGAGTGACAACTGCCTCATGTTACTTTTGTATGCTTACAGTAGGCTATAAAAACACAGCTTTGTTTTGCCTCTCTCATGTTTTTAAGTCTTTTGGGAAACCGATCCAGATAATCTCCATGCACATATTTTCTGTTCCTGGAATTCCTTTAGCTCAGTGAGAAATCTGGATCTTTTTAAAGGAGGATTACACAAATAACAGCAAGTAATTATTTTCACATTTCATTCCTTCCTTCATATTTGGGAAGACAAATAAAATGTTAAGTCTTTTCATTGGCTCTGTTTTCTTTTTAAAATCAGCTTTGAAGGGATTATTATGTGGCGAGTTAGCCCACAGGAGCTACTGATCTCATCAGTGACGTTTTCACACTCTGGAAATATTCATCAGAAGACTGCAAGGGTGAAACGCCAGACAAGCAGCTTAGACCTCACACACGACAGACATAACCTTTATAATATCTACATTAAACTGTATTAGTGCTAATACGAAAACATTTTCTTCTAAAATCAAACCATTTTTCAGAAGTAAAAAGCTCAAAGTACACTTCCTTGCCAGTGTTCATCTTGGTACTGAAAGGAGTGCAGAAACAAAACCTTAGTTAAACTCAAGTTTTCTTATTCAGAAACAAAAGTCTTTCAGGACAGGAGAACATTACTTCCTTTTTTAAAATCTAATATTTTGTTATATTTAGTTGACAGATAATGACTATTTTTAATTTCCCCATTTATAAAAATATCTACCTACCAGTTTTGTTTTCAGTGATGTCAGGAAGTACCTGATAAAATGGTAAATAGCAGTAAGATATTATTTTGATTATAGTGCTGTGTAGTAAACACAGTACAATGGTATAGAAGACACCGGCCGTTTAGAAATGCCTGATCTGATTGTTGGTATCAGATGTGAAAGTCTCCTTCTGCCACAATTGATCTTTTACCACATGACCGAACTTATGATCATGTGACAAGAAAACTGGAATTTGTTAAATCTTTCTAGTAAATATTCCCAACCTAATGCGGTCAGGCCTAAACACTGGTTTGGTGACTATTATCAGCCAAGATTAATAAATAGCAAGTTTAGGCCTGGGTTTGAGTAAAAGTTGTTAAATATTTTTCAAATGTACTATAAAATTAAAATCAGAACAAAAAAATTATAAATGCATAATAAATATTTTGCGTTGAAATGAACCATCAACTTCTTCTTTGAAATACTTTGTTTGATATCTCATCCTAAGAAAATGGAATCAGGCATTTACATATTTGTACTCTTCTTGAACTACAGTAATGGGTCACGCGTTTCAAGAGCCACAAATGGCCCCTGGACCACATTTTGGACATCCCTGTTTTAGGATGTAATAAAGAACATAAATGAAGGCTTATGAAATATATTTTTCTCTCAAATGTGTAATGCAAAAAGGGGTTCCATAAACTCTAACTCTACCAGTAAAAATGGTGAGTAACAGCAAGAACTTTCTTTGCTTGGATTCTAATTTGCCCCTGGTGTCATAATATGACTTGTTAAATTCTGTCTTTGGACTGAGGAGTAAAAACCTGAATGATGGCAAGAAAGTGCCTAATGGACAAGAAAATGAATGACCAATTACTGAAATGGCCATGACCGTTTTTTTTTTTTTTCTCCATACACCCTATAAATATACATCAAACTCTCCTGTCAGCTCAAGAAAGACAACTGGAGCAGAAGGTCTACATAAAAGGACTACAAATTTGTTTTTAAAAGAACATTTTTGGTACTCTAATACCATAAGAGCACGCCATTGGTGTCAGATTGTTTAATTAAAACTCTTCAAAGGTAAATTTATGGATACATATGAGTTAAATTAGCCACCAGACAAACTGTGGCGCAGACGCAGAACCCTGAAGCCATCAGGCAGCTGTCACACATGCACAACATCCAGCTCACTGAAGCAACTCTTTCAGGTCACAGACAGATGCATAGCTCGGGGTGAAATTCAGTCTGTCTGCCACCTCAATGCAACAGCTGCGACCTGCACACACTTCATTGTGACAGATTTGTGAGGAAATGAGACTGCTTCTTTTAAAAAAGAAAAACATCAGTATGTCTGAAAATAAGCTAGCTAAATAGAGGCTTGTTCAATTAAAAACCATCACAATGCTTGGTTAGTAGCAATATGTCAATCCATAACTCCACAAGTTAACACACCTTCTTCTGAACACAGTTGTCAATATATTCACTGATGCAAAGATGCAACTAGTCTAAAAACAGCCACATAGTAAGAAATGGGGTAATAATAGTTATACTCCTTAAACTTTTTCTCCCTTTGCCAAATTTCAACCACAATCTCCAAAGTATTTTTTTTATTTCTGAAATAGAACAGAAAGTAGTAGAAATTGAAGGCATTAGACTGAGAAAGAGTCTCAGTTTTTTCTTCCAGCAGAAAAATTACCCTAAACCAACATGCAGACCTACATGATGCTGGCTCCGCCCCCAAGCGGAAGTAGAACAAACCTCAGACAAGCAAACAGCGTAGGGAAATTCAATGGTTACCCAAAACATTTTAAGGGTAGTTTTTTCTTGCCTGTCGTTTTTGCCTCTATTGAGGTAAAATTCTCCAACTAGTACTACATCAGGTCTGTAAGGTTATTTACGGGAAACAACTCAGAAATCAACGTTAAATCTCAAGATTGAGTCGCACAAAGTCTCACTGGATGTGACTGTGAAAACTGGCGGCCACATTTTGCACGTCGAAAACGGGTGACTAATAATTTAAATAATACCTGCTTGTGAAAATCTGCCTTCAGATGAAGGCGAATGCTTAAAAATAAACTGTGGCGCTTACATGTAAACACAGCAGTTACTGTGTTCTATAACACGTTTTCATGCTGTTATAGAGCTACCATTGGAATTTGCACACATAAAAATCAAGCATAACTACCTCCACTTATTGATCTATCAGTTACCTTAGTACAGACGAAGTGTTAGTTGCCCTTCCTTACAGTTTCATTCAAGTGGACATGGGGTCGGCTGCAGGCCTTGATCAATTTCTTGCATTATTCCACACTCTGTTTGGGTTTTGGAAATGTCATGAATTGTATTCCTCCCTCTACACGCTCTGAGTAACGACTGGTGGGATTGCATGTTCTTCACTGACAACATTGGACTGTGATTTCCTGTTATTTTCTTTCGAAATAACAGGAACTCGCTAATGACCGCAGCCGTTAGCGACGATAAACCCCGGCAATGTTCCTCCAGATAAGGGGCGTGTACTTAGGGACAAATTGCGAGCGCCGATTGGTCAGTTTCTGACAAACCCACACAATTGACAGGTGGCGCCATGCCAATTGTGCAATTAAAACCTAGACTTAAAGCCAATTGGAAATCTGCTGCAAAACGTAAAATTTAATGCCCACAGATACTCTCCATCCAATCTAAGCTATTTACAAAGCTGGTTCAGACATACCCAAACACCCTGTAGTGGTGGCAAAATGTTATTCTAGTTCTGACTCAGAGGGTAAAATATAGATGTCAAACTTTTTTAATTTTTAGAAGCAAAAAAAGGATTAAAATTGAGCATTGTTTTACTTAATGGCTGTGCACAATTTCTTGTTCTTATATCAAAGAAAATCACACTAACATATACTTACGTTTCTGGCTGCAACCATTGTCATTTATAAACATGTGTCTATGGGCAGTTGCCCAGGGTGGCATTAGAAAGGGAGCATGCAAGCAGCAGATCTAATCTACTTGCCAGTTGAGCAATGAACAAATTTTTATTGCTTTTATGCATGTGCAGTCAATAGGGAGTTGGCGCCCTCTGCTTGCAACTGGGACTATTTTCTGTGCAGGGCAGTGATACATTTTATCCCACCTCTAAATTTAGATACCTTGCATTTGTATTGATTGGGGTACTGCAAAAGAGATTTACCCAGGCTCCCATTCATGAAAGAACCACTACTGGTTGGAGCACGTCAAAATTTGAATGGATTCCAGGTGTATTAAATGCAGAAGAAACCCCAGTTACTTAACCCACGTTAACAATGTTAATCTTAGTTAACATTGTTTCAAATATCAGACAAAACCTGACAAATACGCAACAAAATATCCTGTAGATTACGCTATGTGTTTGTTATAGAAAAACAATTATTCTATTCATCCAGAAAAAGAAAACATACACAAATTTGGAGGGACGTTTTATAACGTATGTGTGTATTTTATTTACGTTTCCTTGACAGCACAGCAACAACCACATGGTGGATGTGGCATTAAACAGTGACTTGCAAATGTATTCATACACATTAAAACTTTTTACATTTCACCATATAACTATCACAAATTTAAATTTGTTTTCTTTCAATTTTATTTGACCATAATGACACAAAATGTAAAAATGTCAGAAGAGTATAGGGAAAGAAGATGTGCCTGGGATGCACGCACGCACGCACACGCAGACACATGATTGTGTACCTTTCATGGCCAGGTAATACTGATTAAGTATGAATAGGAAAATTGTACAAATTCCTAGAAACACTTCCAAAGACCTTCAGACCATGGAGAACTATTGATCCAGAACACAAGAAGAAGAGAGAGTCTGATGCAAACAAAGTCTGGCTTTCTGGAAGCAACTTTAAGACTTTTCTATCATAACCTGTATGCCTGTATTTTGTAATGTCTACAGGAGTCCTCATATCGCAGTTTTCCAGCCGTGTGCATTTTACATATGTTGCCTGAGTTTTTTGACCTATACAGAGATATTGAGCGTCATGATGGTAACTGAAACACAAATTTACCAGCTAAACTGATACTAACGCAGGTTTTTATGTGGAGATGACTATATTTTACTAGAAATAATTTAACTGATCAAAAGGTATAGCACAAGAATCTATGATGAGAGTAGTCCCTCTGAGTACAAGACTCATTATCTTGTAGGAGCTTTATGCTGAAGAGTGAGCTGGGACAGCTGGCCGTACCAGCTTAACAACTTGCTGACAGTCCTTTATTGAAGCTGTGATGTGACATGGTTCAGTGTGGGCTACTTCTAACTCAACAGAGATTAAAAGCTGCAGTAATTGAGTTAAACATCAAGGAGAAATACTAAAATGTTTTTATGAGCAGAGCTGACAGAGCAGGAAAACTTGCTGACAAGTCAAAAGAAAACAAACTGAATCAGTTTCCCTGGTAAAGATGAGAAAAGCCTCTTTATTTATTAAATGTATTAAATGTACAACATTATACTTATGCTCCTGCATAAGTATAATGTTGTACTTGTTATTGTTGCTGTTTTCTTTAGAAGAAGCAACCTTTGATTTAAGAATTTTTTTTTATGAGGGGATCCCATTGTAGGGTTATTTTTATCAGTAGCAAACTTACTTTCAAGCCTACAAATTTTTGTAAAATAAATAGAACTAAAGCAATTTAATGTTTACTTTTTCATATGCATTAGCGTATAGGAACTTTAGGTTAGTAATGCATCACCTCATATTCCCTGGGTTATTTAAATGAATGATGGAGACAACTTCTTGTTGCTACTCTTCAAACATAAAAGTCAAAAGCATAAGAGAAGAGTGGAAAAATTATTGAATTCAACTTTGGTTACAAAGACACTTGTTCCTGTTTTTGTTGGAACAATTGGGTTTTGGTTTTTTTAGCAAAATTATGGATTTTTTTCAAATTTCAACATAAAGTATTGTCTATAATTATTTATGAACGTTTCTGTAGCAGACAGATAAGTAAATTTGTTCTCTCTTTTTTTAATGTGCATTAAAATAAAGATAGAAGGCGGGTGTAATATGCTTTCCAATAATTTTTTAAGTTTGAGAGCTGAGAATATCTGGTGTAGGTTTCTTAAGCAGTTTCTATTAAACATGAAGTCAATGCTCCAGCTGCTCAGCCGATCACAACTGTAGCATTCTTCTCCTCTTTATGATGTGCCATGCAGAGAAAGGTGTGTACTGCAGAGAGTCAAGTACAGCAAACACTCTCAGTGCCGATGAAGCTTTGCTTTCAAAATAACAACAGGCTGCCCTGGAAAAGACATTTCCTTGATTGTAGATGATTTATCTCCATAATTCTGCAGCAATTAAACCTTTTAACCCAATCAATCATGCCTGGGGCAATGTTACACCCCCTATGCCATCACAGTTGTTTCTGCTGATAACTACCTGGAGGGTCTTTCTAATGTTTGGCACTGTGAATCCAACATCTGTTTCTTCCAAAAGCAGATAAACTACAGATTAGTCAAACAAAGAAAGTGCTTATATTCCTTTTGTCTGTCTGAAAGGAGCCCACATTCTTAGAGATCAGCAAGACTTCTGTACATGTGGCATTGTCCTTTCATGGTCCATTTTCAGTTACACTTTGCATGCAGTGGCAGGGGAGTTGAGAATCTGTTTATGAAAAAAAATCTACTTTTCTTCTATTGACACCTGTATTTTACAAAATAGGTTCATAATGATGCTGTATAATATCTCTCTTTTTCTTCCGCTTTCTCATTCAATTTCAATTCAGTTCAGTTTACAAACGGTTGCCACCTTAAGGCACTTATCAATAAAGCCCTGGAGATGTTGCTCAAACCTTTATCCACCTAAACAAAAATATACACTACAATTTGAAAAAATGTTCCCCCCGAACATGTTTCACTATGTGTAAGGCGCTCTTTCTGCTGATGCTATTTCATTACCCTTTGAAACTATGGCCATAGAGTCCCAGTTTGGTTTCATTAGCTCATTTAATCAGATGCAGATACTTTGATTGGGAAAATAAAAGACTTCTGCCTTGCAAACTTACTTCTTACTCCAGCCAAATGGAGCATACAAGAGATTGTTGCCACATACAGAGCACAACCAGTACTTGCTAGAAATTTTTTCTGATCCTTCAATGTTACTTTATGCCTCTTGGCAACCTCTCTAGCTAGTTTCTCTTATATTCTTCCTCATCTTGGAGAAATTTTATGTTTCAGTCACTGTAGCCCCATTTTTCCTTCAGTTACTGATAATGGCTCACTTCACTTTAATACAGTATACCACAGTTAAGCTCGATAATATTTAATATTTTTCTCTGGTGTATTTTGGATTTTAGATTATTTTTCCCAATCAAGAGGTTTATCATCTCAAACCAGACCAGGTACCCTGGCTAGACCACTCCAAAAACATCAACATTGTCAGAAGAAACACACCTTCAAAATGTAAAGATTAACTGAAAACTAAATCTGCCTGGAGTATGAATAAATTTGAGAATAACAGCTTTTTGTAACTTTTTTCTTAACAAAAGTATGTACAATTAAACTAACAAACAAAAAAAATCCCTCTAGCTTGATCAAATTTAATCTAATTAATGGCAACAGGAAGCTGCAGAAGATTAAGTTTTGAAATTAGATTAAAAAATGGTTTGACAAAGTTTTAGAGTATTTCTGTGCACACTTATTATGTAACTGGGGTTATTGCAGCTTCTCGTCTTCTATGCCCTCTCTTAAAGATGAATTCATTCTTTTTGCTGAAAATATTAAATTGAATGGGGCAATAATTTGCAAATAATTTATCATGGTGTTGTTTGAAATCACACATTTTGACAAGTTTTCTCAAAAATTTTAACAAGTCTTAACTTATAAGAGTCCCTCTATATTTATTTGAGACTATTTAATATAAAAATAGTAATAGTAAAGCAGCAGAAGTCATTTCTTCCTGCTGATAAGTACAGCTCACTCCTCTACACTTGTATATGTAAAGATGCATATGGGTGAGAAGGACTTAGACTTCCAAACGCTTTAGGTATTAAAGCATTAAAGCTGGGTGTGAAACTAAAAATAGCCTAGGAACCAATTTGCTGAGGACAGCGTGATTTTCTACACGTGACAGGCAACCGGCAACACGCCGCTGTCCCTGGTGCTGAAACTGCATCCGGTAGAGGTTTTCATCTTTATTTATAATAAATCAGAGACATCTAACTTCGAGTCATATTTATGTTGGAGCTGCAATAGAACTGGGTTAAAAGTCTAAAGCATAATTTTAATAAAACGCTGTACAACTGTTACAACTGTAATTCCTCCAAAGCAACAGTGCGAGGCGCATGCCGAGGCTAATTCCGTTTACAGAATGAGAGAGAGAAAGAGAGTTTGATTGATCATGTGGGCTATGGAAGCCTGCGAGAATTGTGGAAAATTGCTGCATAGACGCCCCTTTGGTACCTATCTAGTGGCCAGTGACTCCGAGCCCTTCCGAGGCCAAGCAGCCAACCTGCACCGGCAGCCGGGTTTACCTGTTAACACACTCCCCCATTCTTCCGGGTTCTGGACCTCAGAAAGGCAACATGAACTTACCGCAGTTCTCACACAAGATCCTCCCAACATCCTTCTTCAGGTTCTTCCCACTCGTGTCAACGGGCGCGAACGATGCCTTGAAAACCAAGGGCTCGTCCGTGGGGTCCATGAAAAAGATGTACTTGTGGTTCTTTTTCACTTTGGCGCACGGAGCCTCGGATCCGAACTCCCCCACGGTGACGAGCTGCTCCCGCTCCAGACCGCCGCTGTTCAGGGGCCAGACCTCCAGCACTTTGACACTCACACGGTACGGCTCCACGGACGCGTTCCCCGCAGGCGTGGACTGCACCTTGCCCTCGATCACCACGGCGGACCTGTAAGCTTGGTCCTGCAGGGAATTCAGACTCGGGGAGTAGCAGGCGAATGAGACCCCGATGAGCAGCATGGATAGATGCACCGGATCAAGCCTCATGCCGCCTGCTTTGGCTCGATGGGGGCTGGTCGCGTTGCGGCAGGGCACTCTGGGCTGCGGGGCGATGGCGGTGGACCTGGGTTGAAGGAGGAGAAAGCGAGTAGGCTCCAGCAGTAGCACGGCAGCGCGGCGGACCTTGCATAAGTGTCCATGCCATCGGGATCCGCTGCTTTTTCCCCAAATGCTTTTCAGCGGGTAAACAGCAGCTTTTGTAGCAGGGATGACGCTGGCTTTTAAATCCAGTCACTGCTTCCTGCTAATGATAAGGCATTGTAAATGTTTCTTCTTTTTTTTAAGGAAGGAATTGTGGACCCCCTCCCTTCTTCGTTATTCTGCCATAAGACGACGCCACTCTTTATCTTTGCCCCCAAAAATTGCAGTGGGAAGGTGCCGCTGTTATGGTTCTCCGTATCATCTGCAACGGAGGGAAGAGACGCAAAATGCTGCAGTGAAGCACAAGTTGGGGGAGCCTGATCGCAAAACAAAAGGACCCGTTTCATTCCACGAAAACAAAATAGAACAATGATAAAAAATAAGAACAATAAAAAAATAAATAAAAGGAATTATTTCTGCACGCCAGCTACAGCGTTAATACGCCGCCTTCCACCGCGGCTCTCTCTCCGCCTCCCTACCAGCCTCTGACGGAGAGAAAATAAGACCGATCGCCAAGGGGCTCCAAAAAAAAAAAAAAAAGAAAAGAAAAAAAAAACGCAGAATACAAGACACCGATTGACCAAAAGGGTCTATCTCCCCCCCTTTTAATTCTGCATGTCAGTCACTCCATGGTGTTTCTTCTGCGAGGAGCTCTTGCTCTAATAAAACAAATGCAAATCCTAAATCCATGGCTCCCCCTCCTTACAAGCGCATCCTACTGTAGCCAAGGCATTTCGCCCCCTCCAAAAAAAAAGAAAAAAGAAAAAAAAAAGAAAAGAAAAAAAAAATCATATAGATTAACAACAGGGATAGGGGGGAATAAAAATGAAGCCGCATATGTAAGTCCTGGAACTCTGGCGATGACTAACACTGCGAAAGCGTTTCGGAGTCTTCAGGAGACTGTTCTGAATGAGTTTTGCGTCTCATCCCATTAAGTCAAGCCCTGCATTCAGGTCACATTCGCCGCTCTGCTTCGGAAAAAACTGAGGTTGAGGAACCCACATTTAATCTACACAGCTAATTCAACTGCCCTGCAAAAGTCCACAACTAAAAAAAAAAAAAAAAACGCTGACAGTTTTAGAAATAATAACAAATATTATATTAAAGCCTCTCCTCTTTCTTTTTTTATATATGTTTTTAGCGCAGTTTTAGGTTTGCACTTTTGCGCAGAGCTTTAAACCTCTAACTAAATTCAAATAGAATCCTTTGTGTACGGTTTGTTTGATAAACGTTGTTGACAAACTAACTCAGGGAAGGAAGATAAAGGTTTAGTTTGTGTGCTAGATACACTGCGGATACAGGACGTTGAAGTCAGTATTCACAAAGAGCGACATCTACCGACCATAATGGGCATTCAAAAAAAGAGCAGCCACACATGGAGGGCGCAGCTAAGTTACTGTCACTCCGCAGCTTCTCTATAAATTTGGAGTAGTCGAAAAGTTAGTTGCACTATACTCAAGGTGTTATATTTCAAATGTTTATTTCTGATGATGTTATGATTAAGAGCTACAACTAAGGAAAACTCAAATTTCTCAGAAATAAGCCATCTTAAGTTAGGGCTGAAACATTCATGAAGACTTGACTGTTGTCAAGCATACAGTCCACATGGAGGATGAGTCACAAAGGTCCATTACTGAATAAACTTCCAGTAGTCGGCTTCCAGATGGTTCACTTAGTGGAAAGCTTAGAACAAGTGGAAGGAAAATGTGTAATAGAAAAAAGTGAGCAATAGATAATACTATAACCATAAAAGAATTGTGAAGTTAAAGTCATTCTTACTGGACTGACGTGGACTGACATAAAATCCATGTCAGTCCAGGACATGGACTTCAGCTGTTCCAGAATTAAAGTAAGAAGCTTCTAATCTGGGCTGTAGGGAAGTAGGACTGTAGTGTTGCTAAGTGATTCAAAATCTATTTTTCAGTTGAAAGTCAGTCTTGCATTTTAATTAAAAAAAGATCTTGGAGTCTAAGGCAGGGGTCTCCGATTCAAAAGAAAGGGAAGGTATCAACAGAATGAATGAGCTGCAATATGTAACCTTTACAACAATATGTTTATTACATGTTTATGAAAACATGAGACAGACGATCTGTGAAAAGATCAAGCTCCTCCACTTCCTCTTAATGACATCAGCAGAAATGCACTGCTCCCGGTCAAAAACAACTAATCAGAGCCAGCAGGAGGATCTTAGATTAATATGCAAATGGCAGAGAAACAACTTACAGTTCTAGGAAAATTCATGCCAGAGACTGTTGTGGGGAACTAGGCAAGCAGAGAGCAATGGAGAGAGTGTGAGCAGCACTTACACAAGCATAATTGACAGCCCTAAACCGTCCTCTTGGCTCTGATTGGTTGTTTCTGAAAGCAAATGAGCATGATTTTTTTCACAGATTATCTGTCTCATATCATACTTTCATAACATGGTGATAGTTTTAACAAACATGTAAAAAAAAGCAACAACATATGCAGATATACTCACTGATGTAGACAAGTGTTGCATCTTTTTGATGCTTTATAGTTTTCCTTCAAAGAAATTTTGTTAGTTTTTTACTTAACTATAAAATAAATTATTGAACACCTCAATGTTTTTTCCCATATTTTACATTCTTTTGGGGCCATTTGGTCATACACTACCAAAGAAATCAAACATATAAAGAAATCAAAATAAATTATTCAACAAGTGAAAGTATAGAGAAAAAAAAGAAACATACGTCAAATTTAATTAGATAGTTTATATAAAAACCTTTTCTGGTAATAAAAACGTCAAACTGTCTTTTGTGTGGAGAAATTACTTATAAGCATTTCTTTGCTGTAATTTTGACTCATTCGTCAGCACAAATTATTCATTCTGATCTTCAGTTTTTTACATACATTTTCAGGTTGATATAGTGATTGTCTTGGTCCTTTTTACAGTTTTGCTTTCTCTCAAACCAAGTAAGAGTTTCATTGGCTCATTGGCTGCTTGTTTGGGACTATTGCTCAGAAATCCACACCTTGTTTCATCTTCAAATTTTCATAAAAAATGAAGTCCACCAGCACCATATGTGGTGAGCCAGCCCACACCACAATGTTCCCACCTGCAAACTTCATCTTTGGCGTAGTATGCAGGTCTATTCTTCCTCCAAACATGATGTATGCAGTGAAATCCAAAGAGTTCAACTTTGGCCACAGGTAATTAGATTACATTTTCCCAGTATTTAACTGGCATGTCCAAATCTTCTGCAGCTTTTCCAGCCAACCTGAAGCGGATACTTTGTTAGATAGTTTAGATAAATGTGGCAAATAAATGAAGGTGAAGAAAAATGCTTTTGAAAAAAAGTAACTGAGTGCAAAGGTGTTGAGGAGAAGCATTCAAAATTTTGAAAGAAATTCATAAAAAACTGAACTTCTGATGTGCTGAAGCTGCTATAAATTGGCTGTTTTTGATTGAGATTTTTATTTTCAAACAGTGACAGTACGCAAAAATGTTTGACCTTGTGACAGTTTCAATCAGCAGGAAGAACATAAATTATTGTTGTGGACATAGATATCAAATTAAGGACATGTAACACTAGTAGATCTGTAATGACATTATTTCTAAATTAAAACAAATTGCAAGGTCAAACTTAAATCATCTAAAATTATTTATAGCTAATCCAAGGGGCCTTTGCTGGTTTGGGGATCACTAGCAACAAATTAGTTTTCTTATGGTTTAAGTATACAAAATAAAGTTATTTACCTTAATAATCTGTATAAAAGCTGATCACTGTTACTTCAATTTTCATATCTCTGGAGACTGCCCTCTGGGCTTCAGGCTTAGCTGCTCTCCGTGGTACTGAAGTTGCTACATTTTTAAATCAGCGCCCATAAACCGGAACTTAACAGAGAAAAATACCAAACATATTTGGAAGTAGTTGCTAAATGTAGCCACAGTTCAAACTTTGTGAATGTCTCCCACACTCTTAAATGAGCTTTCCTTCTCAGTCCTCTTTTTGTGTTGCCTTTTCCATCAATCTAGTTTGTTTTGCTTTGGTAAAACAAGCTGCTTTATCGATGATATTTTGTGACCAACTGTCAAAACAACACTGCTCCATAACATCAGCATAGTTTAGACTATGATGTCCCAATAACATGACGTTTCTACATGGAAAGTCAATTTTATCTATATTAAATTCAAATTCAAAAATATATTATTGATCTCAAAGCAAAATTGAGATCCAGAATGATCTCAATTGTGGCTCAATGTTGGCTTTTCATTCATTTTGAGCCATAATTATCAAATTTAGATTACATAAATATTTGAACTATCACCATTTGGGAATTGGACGTAAAGAGGAGTTTAATTTTTTTAAATGAATTTCTAAAATAAGTTAACTTTTTAATGATAGTCTGAATTATTGACATGAACTTGTCAATTCCAAACTTATCTTTCTCCCCAGACCCTTTTATCAGCTGACCAGCTACTTTTAGTTGTCCCCCAAAAATTAAAAGTCAATGGAATTTTAGAGAGGATCTGACTTTTTCTGTTTTGGCTACTAAGCTTTTGAACACATCTATTTTATTATTGTGCAGCGCCTTGGCCAAACTTGCTGAATGTGTTTCACAGTAAATTAATTTAGTATAAATTTAGACAAGTGGAGTTGTGGGAACTGGCAGACTTAACTGGGGACACCCAAAATTATATTTTGGTTTGGGTATAATTTTGCTTTGGGACATTGTGAAGCATTAAAGCATTACAATATCCTCAGGAAATGCAGGAGAAAGTAGAATAATTCTCACGTGAAAGTGACGTAAATTAAGACAGAAGTCATTAAAAAGCTGAAACATTTACGAGTACCGCTTACCTTTATGCATATTGCCTACCTACCTGTTAGCATTTTCAAGCAGAGCCTGCAATTCTTCTCCTCCACCAAAGTGAGGCATCGTTCACCACTTTACGTGTTGACATCAGCGGCACAACGTGCGGCGCCGAACTTGTGCGTGTGTCGCTCGGCGTGCCACGACTCGCCGTTTCTGGTCCATCTTGTGAAGCAGGCAGATGCAGTGTTGTGTGCTGCTAAAGAAGGGGCCGATCGAGCGCCTGTCCATGAATCCTCCGCCTCGTCTCGTCGCCTGCGTTGCGTTTTCTGGGTTGTAAAAGGCTCTCAGCCCCGCAGTCGGAGCTGCGGGGGAGAGGAAAGGAAAATAAAGGTAAGGTTACAGCAGGAACGAAATTGTGCGCGTATAGTTGCGATTTGGGTTATTGTGGCCGTCCTATCGAAGTGCCGTGACGTGCGACCAAGCATATGACAGCGCTCTGCAGAGTTTCCAAAGCATGACATCTCAACATATGGCTGATCGGGAGCAGCGACGGAGCTGTCGTCTGGAGCGTCGCCACGCAGCGTTTCAGTGCTGGGATGTAGGGCAAAACTTTGTGAGGAGATTACGGGGTCTGGCTTCCACTAACTGCGACAGCACCTTATTATTGAGACAGAAGTCTGATTTGGATCCGAACTGAAATACTTTTTTGTCCACCATTAAAAAACACCTGAATAAATATAAGGTGACCCACTGACAGCATGTAAATAAGTTGATAGGTTGGTTGTTCGTATACTGGAGCAGTAAATGGATCATCCAGCAAGGAAAGAAAGCAAGGAAGAAGGGAGGGAGAAAAAAAATGCAGTCTAGGAAACAAATATGTTGACCAGGTTTTTGGATCTAAAACTCTGCTGAAATTTGGTTGTTTCCTTGCCCAGTTTGTGTGCAGTGGGCAAAACGTCGTGACATTCAGAAGACCGAGGTTATACGCTTAAGAAACGTCAATTACACAACATTTAGACTTATGTATGTCACAGTTGTCCTCTGTATATAAATAAAACAAATAAATGTAAAAAAAAAAAAAGAAAGAAAAATAAAAGAAAATCCGCTTATTTTATGCTATGTTGACGTTTAAAAACAATACACGTATTTTAAACTAAAATAAATAAATACATATCTGATGCATTGTCACAACTAATAATTTTTCATGCAAAAATAATGTTTCATTTTATATCTGGCTTCACGGATCATTCTTGGACAGCATCGAGTATAAAACGAGCCCGTTTTCGCACTCTAAAATATTAATACGCTACGTAATATATTAGAATGGGATACCTGTCAGGTATGAAGAGTAATGGTTAATAAATAAAGAAATGTAAACAAAACAAAACTGATCACATCTCTACAGGCCTTCAACATACAGTCTCAGCGCATTTCAAACTTTTACTTCAGACACGGACTTATTCATTTATTTTACTTACTTACATAGACTTCCATTGATAAGGAATATAAATGAGCTATCACTTAAGATATTTATATCATCAACATTTTTATTACTCTGGGTATCAAAAAGAATTATTTGCTCTTAAAAATATTTATTTTGTGTTTTTGTAATTTTGGATTTTTTAAAAATCTTTTGCTTAATATTTTATTCCTCATGAACATTTTTTAAAAACAAATGTTGGATCTAAAACTGTGGGGAAAAAAGTTTCATATCTGAGCAATTAGAACTATTGTTTGGATGTTAGACTATCTTTCATCCAGGACCTTCAAAGTACCTTTGGAAACCGTACATTTCAGCAGAAAATACTGAATTACTCTTTTGTGATATGGCCTTCAATGTACGTAAAAATTTTGTTTGCTATTATTATTAAAAGTAACTTATATTAAATATGAAATGGAGAAAAGAAAAGAGGAGACCGTCAATGTTTGGACCAAAAAATAATCACGTTTTTATTTATTTTGTATTAAATCTCCTGTGTCGATGCTTACACATTTCATGGACATTTTATTCAACTCAGTAAATCGGCCTGATGGCGATGTGATCTACTATTATTATTCATTGTTTTGTTTTTAGAAATGAATTTTATTTGAACATTAATTGAAGCACGGCGAAACATCTGCTTAAAATGGCGTTAAAACACATTTAAAATATTTCAAATAAAAATTAACCAACGGTTAATGATATAGAGGACCAGAAACAGCTAAATGTACATTTTTCGACCTATTTTTATTTACGATATGTTTTTATTAGGCTGGCAGAAAACGACGACTTTCCCTTTTTAAAAAAAAAAAAATATAGATACATATTTTAACTTCAATAAATTCATTCATTATGCATTATTTTACATTTTTAGTTATTTGTTGTTGTTGTTGTTGTTTTTTCACTTTATTATAAAAGTTGTACCAGTTGTAGTTGAATAGCTGGATGCGACAGTGTGCAGAAAAAAATGTGCTCCAGTTAATGCGTGCTTCGAGAAAGGGGGTAGAACTCCATAGGCTGCAGGTTTTTTATTAATTTTTTTTAGTGTGTGTGTATGTGTGTGTGTGTGTGTAGGTGTGTGGGGGTGTGTGTGTAGGTGTGTGTGTGTGTGCTGTGAAAGAGATGCGTCGCCCAATTAGTTTAGAAAACAAATATACAAATTACTTATCACGCTGGTAACAGTTTTTGAATAAATGCCTTAATTCAAAGTTGACCGTGCCTTTTGGCAAAATGTGACTTAACTGTGACAAAATGGTACTAATCGTGGTTCTACTGCATAGGAGGGCTTGCAGTGTCACTCAGCAGACATTTAACAAGGAAAGATCTGCCACCTGAGTGTGGAAAACCCGTAGAATAAGCATAAGGAATGGCTCGTAAACGATGTGCGGCCAGACAGCGCGGAGGAGAGAGGCGTCTCTGCTAATTAAAGGCCCCAAGCAACGTGGCAACAGCCAATATCAATACGGCGGCAGGCCATGTTGGCTTTAAAGTAAATATTAAAATAAATAAGGTTTTTTAAATTTTATTTCCCAAAGCGCGGGTTAAGGTTACAAGCACACCAGAAGTGTTTAAAATTGAGGGGACCTGAATGAACGCACCGAACCAGCCTGTCGGATTCTGCAAATTTCTTGCTTTGACTTGTATTAATCATTTAGAGAAAGTGACTTAATGACACACTACAGCCATGCCAAGATCATTATGGAAATGTGTGAAGATTCCTTAATTATAAAATGGAAAATATTTACATTTTCATAATAAGTCATCATGCTCACTCTTTGCTGGAAAAAAAGAGGTGGGTCTAATCTGTGCTACAGACACAGAGCACCACATCTCTGCCGTCAAAAAACAGACATGACTTTACTGTACTATGATTTTATTTTTTTTTTAATTTTTTGCTTTAATGTGCCTGCCTACACACACACACACACCCACACACACACACACACACACACACACACATATATATATATATATACTGTTCAAAAAAATAAAGGGAACACTCAAATAACACATCCTAGATGGACAGTTTGATTTCACAGAAGTTTGATTTACTTGGAGTTATATTGTGTTGTTTAAGTGTTCCCTTTATTTTTTTGAGCAGTATATATTGCGGCAGGGCATAAGCCAAAATATTATATAACATTTTCGCTAGTTAGTTACATACAATCTAATGCTTTTCAGGTAATCAGGATTAGAAAAAGAAAGTAGGGTCTTCCCACAAGGAAAAAGTACCTGTTCTTCCATCGAGTGAAGAATCGAAACTGATATTAATGTGTGGAATTCGTAAGTTTCGTTTTACTTGAAGCGAAAAGACAGCTCCTGACATCAGAAAAACACCGGGAGATGGAGAACTCAGCAGCAGTATTCGATCTGCATTAACGTATCCTCCCTTTCCCTTTCCTCGCTGTTTTATACCTCTGTGTAGATCTCGCGAGAGCTCCGAGCACGGGCTCAGCTGGCCGTGGCTTTGCAGCAGACGGAAGGAGAAGGCAGGCGAGGCAGGCAGGCAGCATCATGGCGGACAGAGACAGTGGAAGTGAGCAGGGAGGAGCGGCCACGGGCCCAGGCTTCGGCTCCATGCACCTAGCGGCAGGAGGGGCGGGCTCGGCTTCCGGGCTCCAGCATGAGACGCAGGAGCTGGCGTCTAAGCGGGTCGACATCCAGAACAAGCGCTTCTATTTGGACGTTAAGCAGAACGCGAAGGGCCGCTTCTTGAAGATAGCCGAAGTCGGGGCCGGCGGAAACAAGAGCCGCCTCACTCTCTCCATGTCCGTGGCGGTCGAGTTCCGAGACTACTTGGGGGACTTCATCGAGCACTACGCCCAGCTGGGACCGAGCAACCCTGGGATGGTACAGGACGAGCCCAGGCGGGCGCTGAAAAGTGAGTTCCTGGTCCGGGAGAATCGGAAATACTATATGGATCTGAAAGAGAACCAGAGAGGACGGTTTCTGCGGATCAGACAGACCGTTAACCGGGGGCCCGGGTTGGGATCGACGCAAGGCCAGACGATCGCTCTTCCCGCACAGGGACTTATTGAGTTTCGCGACGCTCTGGCTAAACTTATTGACGATTACGGCGTAGAGGACGAGCCCGCGGAGCTGCCGGAGGGATCGTCGTTGACTGTGGACAACAAGCGGTTTTTCTTCGACGTCGGCTCCAATAAGTACGGCGTGTTTATGAGGGTGAGCGAGGTGAAGCCCACCTACCGCAACTCTATTACGGTGCCCTACAAAGTGTGGTCCAAATTCGGGAATACTTTCTGTAAATACGCTGAGGAGATGAAGAAGATCCAGGAGAAGCAGCGGGAGAAAAGGGCATGCGAGCTGCAGCAACAAGAGGAGATGCAGGCGGACGATGGGGACGAGGATTGATAATAGAGAAAACGTGCAAGAGTAATGAAAAATAACAAGAGAATTAAAGCAAAAACTCTACTGTATAAAGAAAGAATCTAAATATTTTAACTGTAAAGGTTTAACTCCAAGGGAGCATCACTCTCAGTATAAGAAACCACAACCTGACAGTTATGACATGTTGTCACTCATCGCTGGATGTTACCCCACTTATCACCATTAATACAGTAACAGGCTGCTAAACAAAGTAATAACATTATATTTGAACATTGATTCCTACTTGACAAACAATATTGAACGGAGTGTTTATTTCCCTTATTAACAGAGAACTTTTGTACCAGTTAAAGCTATTGTTAAAAAAAAAGGAGAAAAAAAAGTGTTTGCAATGTTCAAAAGGAAATAAGAGGGGGGCAGGGGTCCTTTACATGTGAGCTAATGACTTCAGCACAAATCAGATATTTTAATTTTTCAAAAAAAAACAAAACAAAACAAAATCCCAAATCTTTGTAGAAGGTTGTCACATGTACTCGCCATCCTATTTACCTTTACCTGTGAGTAGAGATGTGTTTACACATAAATCATATATGAGGGCTAGGCCTGCTATGGAAACTGGTTAGATGTCATGCAGTATATTTAAAAAAGGAATATATAGGCATTTTCATGAAATGAAATAAGTGCTATTTTTGTTGTGCAATATGCATTTCAGATAAATCGATTTATATTGAACTGGTCGACAGTTGACATGATCGTTACTAGAGGCATTCAAAGAAATATAGATATTGTAATTTTTCTTTATTTTTTTGAGTTGAAATTGTTGCCATGCAGATCGATATACTATAGATTACCTTTCTGTCTCATTGTTGATGCAATGTGGTAATTATAAAAGGTACGTTATGTGTGTTTCATAGAGGAAATGCGGTTACAACATGTAGCAATTTGCCCTATTTGCAAATTATTTAACAAGACACACGCCCTTACACATGAGCTGTGTTAATTGGCATAGTTAAATGCAGAGGCGCATTGAAATGAGTGGAAATGGAGATGCACTGATCACAATTGATGGTTTTCTTTAAAATCCAACCAGCTAATTCTTTTGTGTTTATCACGGTCTATTAGAAATTAAAGACATTATGATTTTTCTGATGTCTTTTAGAGGTACTTTTTAAAGTTTTAAAAAGAATTTCGAAGTACATGCTATTTGTTGATGCGTTTTTTTTCTGCATTTAGAGAAGAAAAAATGCTTTTTTCTTTTTTTTTTCCCATTATTTGACCTGCATATAACCAGAATGAATCACAGCGCAGTCGTCTGATTCCAATTGATTGTTTGGTGCATCTCGACCCTAATAGAAACTTTTTGTTGACATGTTTCGCTTTTAGAGATGCACCGATCACTTTTTATTTTGGCCAGTAACGTTTTGTGATTTTCTTTTAACTTCGCCATGTTTAACAGACTCCAAATTGCAACATTTGCTATTAGTTTTTGGTGGGGAGAGGCCATCATCTGGGTGAATGATCGGTGCATTTCTGTCTGAAACATCTTTTCGTGATCTTGCTCAGTCGTAAGAGTCTACATGGTGCCAAGGAGTGCTATTGCTGCATGTTAACCTGCACTATATGAACCGTTTCATTGATATGAATCTCAAGTTTGAGTACTTATCCAAAAGTCTTCGGCATAGTTAAAGCAGAAATGGTAATCAGAATATCACCGTTGGTTTAGAAGGAGCCCCTCCGCCCCCCCTAGGTGCAAACCTGGCTCAGCTGAGGAGGAGGAGGAAGATGATGAGGAGGTGATTTAGTCATCTGTTGGTGGTTCTCCAACTTTAGCCCTACAAGTTTAAGGCCTGAGTGGTTACTTTGGATGCACGCTTGCAGCTTTACATCAGATTTGGGATTGGAGGCAGTCTGGTCTATTTGTAAATATTTGGGCTGCCACTTGTTAAAAGACTGGTTCTATAACCAGTTCAGTCGCATCTCATAGATGTTCGATAGCAGTTTTATAAACTCTTTTGTCAGTAAACTCCAGAGAAACTGGCAACAATCAGTTTATTTCAGATTTACCTCATCATTAAATCAAACGATTGCTCCCGCCTTCCAATTGACTGGAAACCAGCAAAACTAGACTGTCCTTTTCCTTGACCACCTTATTTTTCGGGAGCATCCGGATTAAAGCCTAAGCCACACCTGTATGGGGGAGCGTCCACTTTCAGCATGTAAAACGACCTGGTGCCTTACACACTCCGCATGCTTACACGCTGGCCTGGTGCTTTGGATTGCAGTTTTAGCTTTTCTTTTTCATGCTTCTTTATTTTCTTCTTCCAGTTTTGTCTCGGCCCCCTTGTGTGCTAGCGCACGACTCGTGGTGCTAAAAGGGTTTGCTACAAATCCTCGGAGCAGAATTGTTAACTCTCTTTCTGCTACCTTCCTTCCTTCCCTATATAACTCCATTGCCATCCCCTTTTTAGCCATCCAGGTATCGGCCTACATGTAAACATGGAAGGGGGTGGTCACCTCGATGCAAGACGATCCAGAGGGGCAGGCTTGTGTCTCGCTGAGCAGGGGCTAATTGTGTGAAATAAGACCTCGACGGTAAGCCCCCACCCCACTTAAATTGCTAATTTTCCAGCTAAAATGGTTAAGTGGTGGTTATATGTGGCGGTAAATGGAGAGTAGCGAACATAATAACTTTTTTTTCCCTCTAATTTAAGTGTAACTCTACCTTTTCAGCATTATCCCACTTTATTTGTGATTTTGGAATGTTCTTGTCCATAAAAGAAAGAGATATATCTATTTTATTTTTGTTTTCCTGTGCAACATTTCATCACTGTGTGCAATATCATATGTGCCAATGGTGGCAATATATGTGTATCAATTAAATATATGATTATAATTTGAAAAGCATGTGACTGGATTTCATGTGTTTTTCTCATGAAGGAGTCGTACGCCTTTATTTGCACTCAAAGTTTCACCCTGGAGAGAAAAAAAAAAAGCGGAAACCAAGGGTCTTAGCAGCCTGTTGGGTCAAGCAGTTCACATATGTACTTTAACTTGAAACACAACATTGTCACTGCAATGTGCCCCTCTTAAGAAAAGGGTCGTCGGTTGTTGAAGATAGACTATAAACATCCAAATGGAGGTTGTTTTTGTTTTTTGTTTTATGGAAAAAAAAAAGAAGAAATCTCCATTTTTAGCTTTAAGCTAAGAAAAGGTGCTTCAGTCTAATCCTCATTAAGATGTATGGTGAACTGTCTTCAGTGGTTGTTGTGTGTAGCACTTTGCTTTTCCCAGGTTAATGAAACGCCTGACCAATACTTGTTTAACAATGATCTCATCAAAGAATGTCGTTCTTTCTCTTATGTTGCCTCTTTTTTTTTTTGTTCAGATGGTATATATGATTTGCTCATTTGATGCATTAAGTATAATTTATGTACATTTGACAAATTTAAAAGAAAGAATAAATTTATTTCTCCCACTCGGGGAATTACATTAAAAAATGTATGTCTCCCCCCATGTTTTGTTTCCTGTGCAAGAGGGTCGGGGAGCAAGAAAAAGTTTATTTTTGATGTAGTGTTGTCTACAATGTCTGAATCTGCGTTTGCAATGATACTAATTACTAAAGCTTAATTTTACAGCCTCCAACATGCAAACCTTTCAACTATTTAATGACTTATGTCTTCTTGGAAAATTTCAAAGTACTGTATATGTAATAAATGCCAGGCTGTAAAATAAAGCATTACTTTGTTCTCTAATCATCTAGACTGACTGGGATTTGTGGTCCGCTGCATCAATCACATTTCTGTTTAACCCTTTAATACTTGATACAAAAACACAAGTTTAAAAAAAATCCGTAGCTCAATTGTTTTTGACAAAATATTCATCTCTTTACATGATTATATTGCTGAATTATACTAACGATGTCCAGACTTGATGTCCAGAGTCAAAAAAATCTTTTCTTTTGAATTGTTTTAATTAAGCAATATATGATGGCATTTGAGAAAGAACATCCTGTTTAAGGACATGCTAATGTGTCCTAATTGGAATTAAGTCCACACCGACTGTTGGTAGAGTTTTTGTTTGTTTTACTAAGTCCTTGGAAATTCTGATATGGCTTCAGTATAACAGAAGATATACTTTGCAAAAAATATATTTTTTTTTCTCTCTCGACTTCATGGAACATTTTTCCAAATGTTTTGGGGATCATGAAGATGTTTTATGGCAACAATTAAATGGTACTTTGTGCATTTTTGGTTGCTTAGAACTGATGAGGACTGAGGATGTAGTTAGCATAAGTGATGTCAAATTAAAAATAATAATAATAATAATAATTCAGTCAGTTAATTTAATAAGTATGAGCAATTACTTTTTTACTTAAGGTTGATTTGGATAGCTTTTGATCCTTAACACATCAAATATTCTTTCAAAACCAGATTTTTTTTAATTTACTCAGGTTATCTTTGTCTGATATTAAAATGTGTGTGTGCAGCATTCTGTCCGTATCTAAATTATGACTTTTGTTGAACACGTTTTTACCACCAGACGCTAAAGAAGAAAAAAAAATCAATCAATTTCCCCTTTATATTTCTAAAGGATTTTAAGCTCCTTCATAAGGGGTACACAGCTTTTGAACTGTTGAATAAAACTTGTACTTATCACCTGTATTACTTGTGTTCCGCTAGATGGCGGAAATCAAGAAAAGGATTCAATGCAGTATGATTTGAAAGGTAACATTTTTAAAAACATGGATCTCAGAAATACTCTTGACAGAAATTGTATCTTACAGAAATTATTGGTTTTAGGGTCAAAATACAATAACAATTTAATATTGACTTACGGCACACGCAAGTTTATTTAAAAAAAATAATTTAATACAATTTTTGCTTCCAATCGCATTTGGCTCTTCACAATTAGGAAAACCTAAGGTGTACCTGTATTACTCTTCCAGAGCGACCACGGTGAGTGTTTCATGCACATTCGCGGGCCTTTCTGCGGAATATTTATCATGAAACTGTTTAAACTTACTTTTGGCGAGGGGTGAACACGAGGAAATCAAGACTCTTTTCAGCAAAGACGCTAACTGGTGTTTACCAACACGACTCGTTATGTAGGTTCTGGGTTGAACTCGAACAGGTTTTAGTTTGAAACAGAAAGGACATATCGACAGTAGGCCGTGAAAGGAGGTCAAACTTATATTTTATTTCAGTTGAAACTTATATCAACTGATGGTCCTTCTACACCTCCTTAGTTGAAATTGGATGCTTTTTGCTTGCTGTAAATGTATCTGCTTCCATATCTATTTGTGGTGACATGGTCAACATTTACACAGTCATGTGGTGGTAGTATGTGTGCGAGGGGCGATGATTTTGTTTAAAATGTCGCTGCCATTTTTCGTAAATGAACTTTAATTTTCTGCTGTTGTCGGGGCCAGGCTTTGCCAGTGACGTAATTCATTGCTGGGACATTTTCTTTACGGCCGCTAGATGGAGCCCTTTACATATGAATGACTGGCTGAGCGGAAGTTCTCACTCGAAATTTCAGCCAACAGTAGGAACCTTTTAGAAGATTGATCTGTTGGGAGACGTTATGGAACAAAGGGACATATTATTCAGTCGTGTTTCAACAGATATGTATGATTAATGTTTGTTCTACAGTGTGGTGCAAAATTACAGTGTATTTCGCATGGAATGGTTACATTGTTTAAATAGGTATTTACAAATCTTTTTGAAATGCCAAAACATGACCTAATTTAGCTACATTTCACAGCAGTAGTGAGATTTTCGGAAAATAAATATAAAATAATAAAAAAATATATACTTAAAAGAAATGAAATACATTAACATGTTTTTATTTTGTTATTTATTTATTTGTTAGTAGCATGTTTTCATTTATTTTTGTTTCTTCTTTTCTTATCAAGAAAATATGTGTTTTTCTGGGACCTTGCTGTGTTTTGTTAGTTACTGACTTAGTTAGTTAGTTAGTTAGTTAGTTAGTTAGTTAGTTGTTTTCCCAGATTTAGATTTGCTAAAACCCTTTTTACTGCTGTCACATAATCTTTCACAATGCTTTTAGTTTGAGGATGTATGTTTAATTTAAAAAATGTTATGTTACCACCCTAGATAATGTGCATAAAGCCTTAAAAAGAAAAACAGTTTTATTGTGTCACTTTTTAAAAGCCTGGTAGAGTCCAATGAAGTACCCATGATTCCGCACGGTGTCATACGTTTTAGTTGTTTTAGCTGATGC
This sequence comes from Poeciliopsis retropinna, assembly GCA_010277075.1. Lineage (NCBI taxonomy): Eukaryota > Metazoa > Chordata > Actinopteri > Cyprinodontiformes > Poeciliidae > Poeciliopsis > Poeciliopsis retropinna. The sequence continues at coordinate 7,304,581 of VMRM01000024.1, read as the reverse complement.
TAGCAGCTCTACATTAGTTATGATCAGGATGAATTCCAGATGTGAGCTGCAATTTTTAAATGAAGCAGTTTTCTTCTCATCTGTTCTTTTTAATATTCCCAAAGTGTTTCCAGGTTTGCAGTCTTCCAATTATTTGAGATATATGTTTGTGTGTGTGTGTGTGTGTGTGTGTGTGTGTGTATGCGTGTGTGTGTGAGAGAGAGATCAAGTGAGTCCGTGGAGAGGGAGGGAGGGAGAACCGTGGAATGCTGTGATGTCATCAGCCAGTCACACACACAAAGACGAGGAGGACCCACAGGCTCTCTGACTCTCAGCTCAGTTAGCACACTGTGCTGTGGAGCGGCGGCTCTCTACATCCCACTGTGAGTACTTGAACAAATTCTACCCTTTTTACCTTCTGTTGTTCTGTCACTCACTTTTCTCCCTCACATTTTCTGCCCCCCCCCCCCCCGGGTTTCCCCTCTAAATGCCCCCCTCCTCCTCTGCAGTGTGTAGCAGACAGCAGTCTGTATCCCACTAATGTGTCAGTTTGATCAAAACCTTTCTTTCCCTCCAAGTGTTGTTACTGCTGGTGGAAGCCTTTGTTTAACTTATTATCGCAGAGAGCAGAGGAGCCAATTTCACTCCCACTGCTGGAAAGACTGGCCCACATGCTTCGAAGATATGGCCAACTTCTTTATGTCCAACTGCTGACTCAGAACATGCTAAAATGGAGCTGCTATCATGCTTAGCTTGTGGGGAGACCAGAACATGGTTTAGTAGAAGGGATGCGTGTTGGGGAGGGGAAGGAGTGAGGTCGGCAACTGATGACAAAATCGGTCCCGTTCCTCTGGAATCTCCTCCCATTCTTGACATCAGCCTCTCTGTCGGAGCAGAAACAGGCTTTGGGATCTTCCGTGTTCTTGAAAGTAAGAACAAGATAAGAACTAGTGTACAATTTTAGACCAAATGATTAAAAAAAAACAGCAAAAGGGAGAAAGTTTGCAAGACAAAGTAGTCTTTCAAGAAATATATGTAGCATTGCATATCAAATTGAGGGAATAACAAGATCTTGTATATGTTGTCTGTTTTTTCTCCATAGATTTTTCCCCCAAAGATGGCCTCCAAAAATCTGATGTCTTAGCAGAGAAAAGAAAGGAAACAGGGTTTCAAGTGTGTGTGCGTGTAACATTGTGAGAAGATATGCATGCATTGTGATTCATAGAGAAAGGTTTGTGTGGGTTGTTGCTAGGCTAAAGAAGACAAGAAAATCTAACAGGATGAGACTATAAACTATCACCTCCAGCAGTAGGCCCATGAGACCCTCTCTCTACTTCTCCCAGTTACATTAGACAAAAATAATAATAATAATATACCCCACCGCCAAAATGCTGCAGCAAATTTTAAAGGACATGTACATCGACCCCGATGTTCTGGAAGCTCTGAACGAGGAGCAGAAAAAGACACTTTTCTTGAAGATGCGCCAGGAGCAGGTCCGACGCTGGAAAGAGCATGAGGAGAAGCTGGAGAGGGAGGGAGGCGCTGCCCAGTCGAAGGGAACAAAACCAAGAAACGGTAACCACGCTGACCAGACACTGAAATGTTGTGTTCAAAATAAGCTCAGAATCATTTCTAATAACACACACACACACACACACACACCCCCACACACACACACACACACACACACACACACACACACACACACACAACTGTAGATATACACCACATGCTCTATTGCAAATCAAAACATTTCTATACAAACTCAGACATTCAGACATTATGTGCTAGCATTTACATTCTAGCACTGTAAATGCTAGAATCCCTGACCCAGTGATTGTTTTTTTGTGATAATTGTTTGTTGTTTTCATGTAGTTGACTAAATTCTGGCTGTGGTGAACATCTGTTCCAGCTCTGTACAATTGGACTTTATTCCCCCGATTTATGTCAGAAACAACTTTTCTTTTCATGTCACCCTATACGTTTTCTTTTCTTATTGCATTAAGGTCAGAGGATTTGGCTGAGCTCTCCATCGTGTTAATCTTGTTGGTCTGGAACCAGAATGCTGTTCTCTCACTGGTGTGTTTGTGTTCATTGTTTTGTTGGAACACCCATTCCAAAGCTATTTCCTATTCAGCATAAGGCAGCATAACCTCGTTTTTTAGTGTGATGTTTTCAAACTGATCGTCCGTTCGACAACTTTTGATCGTAGTTTTGACACTACACTATGAGAGACATGTCTGTATCAAGATACTTGGGACCCTGAGCTTAACAATATACATGGATTTTTTTAGTGTAATAAGAGACATTGCTTTAAGTTCTTTAAAATGTTGCACCCTTTCCTCTTCAAAACAAAGTGCTTTGGATTTTTTTGCCTTGGATTTTGATTATCATCTTCTATTTGTTGCAGTATATACATACAGATGATAACTCAGAAACCTTCATCCTTTTGGCTTTCCTTTGATCTCTTCAAGTAGCACTTCTTTGTTTTCTTCCACATTGTTGTGTTTTTGTTGTGTTTTCCGTTTTTAAAGCCTCTGACATCATGTCAACTGAGCAGCCTGTCATTTTTAGCACTTCTTCGCGTGTTTCCATCTTTTCAGTCAACTTTGTAATCCTAGTTCATTGCTCAGGTGCTTGTAGAAGAATGCCCCATAAAAAGCTTATTGAACTCTTCCTGTCTTTATGCTCTCATATCGGCCTCCTGTTTGACACCTCTTTGTTCACAGAATGAATGACTTCACCACACTATTATTTTTTTAACACATCCCCTTTCGATTGTTGATTTTAGTCACACAAAATCAGCATTTCGCCCGGTGTGGATTTTAAGTCTGTAGGTTTCCTGTAACTTATTACACTGAGTGAATTATTTGCAATTTATCAATCTGAATCTACCAAAAAAAAAAAAAAAAGCAATCGGACAGCACGGGCTGCACACAGCTGTACTTTGATACGTCCTGTCTCTTTAAAGAAGAGGCTGCACAGCAGTGCAGATTGTCACTCAAACCACCTGAGATCCTCATTCGAAATCCCTTCACTTACGATGTTTGTGCAGTCTCCTGCAAAACACCTGATACACTCTCAGACCTAGAGAAGGGGATTGTGGAGACGTCTGTGCATCACTTGTGAAATGTTCTCTAAGCCGCTGGTTGTGCTGTTGCCGCTTTAGCTCATGTTCTCCATTCTTTAAGCAGCTGTTTGCAAACATACTCAGAGCTGAAACAGAAAGCACGATGAATACCTCGGGGCCATAAACAAGTTCCCCCTGATTAATGATGAATAAACTAATGTTAGCATTTCACTCACAGATGTTCCCACTCTGATAAGCTGTAAATACGCCACATTGAGTGTTTTACGGCAAATAAAACTGTCTAAAAGAAGGGCAGCATAGGTCTGACATAAATGCCATTCATAAGTTTTCAATGTGTTGCAGAAGTATTTTCTACAGACTACATGATAGACCAACACAAAGTGATGCAGCATTGTGAAGGGCAGAGAAAGGACTGAGTGGTTTTAAAAATTCCCTCCGACAAAACTATAAATTGTTTGTTTTCAAGTGTTAGGACACTCTTTACTGTATTTGTAAGTCTTTTGGGGTGGATTTGTTTTTGCAAAACTATACACTGAACGTTTTTCCTGTTCTTATTCGAAAAAGTAGCTCAAACCATTGAGCTATTTTAAGAAGAAGTCAGATTACATGAAAAGCATGTTTTTTTAAAAAATCTGCCAGAGATTTAATCTCCTAACTTTATCATTTGGCTCTCTGCTGTGTTCCTTGGTCATCATGATACTGTTTGTTCACTAATGGTCTCTAAGAAACAAGTCAACTGAATTTATGCTGACATTAAATTACTCCCTGTGGACAGTAATTTAATGTCCAGTTTGTAAAATCCAGTTTGTAAACTGAATTTTACTATTTTTAACAGTGTATCAGATGATGAAACACTTTTTAGATTTTTACTCATGAAAGTATACATGTTTATATGTTTTATTTTTCTGTTTCACAACTGTGCCCTACTTTTATTTTTGTCTATTAGACAAAACAAAAATCCCAATAAGGTACATCAGGGTTTGCGGTTATTACATGAAACATTGTGAAAAATTTAAAAGGGTATTCAAATCTTTGCAAGGAACTGTGCATTTTATTTCCTGGTTGTTTTATGATGGGTCATTTCACAAAACATTCCAAAATGCACGGTTTTGTGTAGAACCAAGCAGGAAGCAGATGCTTGATGAAAATACTGGGAGAAAAAAAAAAAGTAATCTCAGCAGAGGGGAAATTACTCATGGATTTTAAATAGTATCCTTGTTTATCAGGCGCAACCGTTGGAGTTAACAGACTGAAACAGTCAACAACTGAGCAGCCAGAAACTCGGGACGCTGCTCTGCAGAATGTGGTCAGTCCACATTTTGCCTCGTTTGTCCTTGTTGGGAGCTATAATGTGAGAAAGTGTTGTGTAATAACCCGGACACAGCAAAATGCTCTTTTAGGCTATTTTCACAAGAGAAAATCACAGAATGGCAGCATGACCTACAGTCACTTAAAAGCACATCGCAGTGTGTGAATTAACCCTTCTGTCTTCTCGCTGATCACAAGGATCTTCCTATAAACTGCTGCTTAGAGTGAAGGAACAGTGGCCTTTCTTTGTCTTTAATGGCTGATGCAGCTGTCCTTTGCAGCCTCGCAACGGAGACTGCAAGCAGAAAACTCAAAGTGGCAACGCTTCCATGCGCCTCATTTTCCCTTTTCTGTTTTTCCTTTAGAGGAAACAGTGGATGTTGTGCTGCTGTGGGGGGGAGTAGGAAGTGAGTCAAGACTAAATCCTTCAAACAATTAGCAGAGAGCAAAACAGGAAGTATGCTGCAAACATATGTAACTGTCTGAGTAGGTGGAAAATGTTTTTGTTGTTGTTCACAGAATAAATTTTTACATTTCTCTTATTTACACTATGAGCTCATGTTTAGCCCTGAGGCTTTTCTGATCATATGATCTTTGTGGTTAACCTGCCTTTTATGCTAATTCCTGTTAATACCTTCAGTGAGATGGCATTCTACTCTTTTTGTGTTTATGCAGGCAGACTGCTGACACAAAAAAATGTATCCAGAACAATTTAGAAAATTCCAGGAAAGACGGGAACTGGCACATTCCCCAGATTAAAAATTTCATCTTATTTTATTCTGCTTATTGTTATTAGAAATGAGAAACCGACACATGCTGTGTGCACATCTGATGTATCACCTTTGTTTGTGGATGCCGTGCTTTCGCTGTGATCCTGGCAGGCTGGGTAGGAATGCGATCGACAGGGCAGACTGGTGCAACCAGCTCACCACGAATGTATGTTTTCACCCAGCAAGCTCTCGCCCTGGGACTGAGTTGGCTGTGCTATCTGAATAAATTGACTTCTCAGCTCCCACAGTCACATGGCAGTGACCACATTTGTTCAGGTACAAGTGTCCATGTGCCTTTGTGTTGCTAAATCACACAAAGACAACTGAAGATGTTGGTTATCTATCAGTGCGTCTTGGTAAGAAGATGGATATTCAACTTTTAAGTACTGGTCAGAAGTGATGATGGGAGGAAAACCAGTGTGACCGGGTTTTCCACCGGCTTCCTGATCTGTTTACATAGTATATAAACCTTCTGTGAGCTGACTCAGTCCTACAGTTGCCTCGCTGAAGCAAACGTCTGTTGATCATATCTTCCACTCCCAGCAGCCATTTAAACAGTGGTTCACATCAGATACACTGTTGATAAGTTTGCAGTGTCTTTCAAAGAATCAGCTGAGCAGTAGCCAATCAGATGAGGCCAAGTGTTTGTGCAGGCATTCATCTGCAACGAGTAGATGGGAAATCTGCAAAGATTTTACCAGCAACAACAAGAAAAAAAGTCATGAAAGGTTCCTGGAACAGTCTAGAATTTGCTGTAGTATTTTTCAGTTTTGAAAAAAAGTATGAAAACAAGATCATGTCCAACATTGCTCCCTTTCTTTCTGATTTGCTCCGGTTATTCTTGTCACCTCATTAAACTGACTTAAAGCTGTAGGAGATGTATGATGGGAAATTAAATTAAGCTTAAAGCTGTAACTCTCTGTAACCTTGATATATCAGAAACCGACTCTTGCTAAACCCAGTTCAGCTCATCAGAAGTAAGGATGAATTTAACACTCTGCTCCAAAAAATGAAAGATGAAGGAATATTCTTGGATTTTTGTCAGATACAGCTAAACTCACTATAAAATTTATGCAACATTAGGGAGAGTTATTGATTGAACAATCAATATGTTCTCAATGTTGAATGTAAAACTAGTCATATGTAGATTTCTGCCTTCCAATCAGATCAGAGTATCTAAATATCTATAAGGTAAAGGTAGAGGTAATTTTATTTATGTAGCACATTTTCAGCAACGAGGCAATACAAAGTGCTTTACAGGATTTAACAAACAAAATAACAAACCAAAAGAAAGAGCAAAAGAAGAAGAAGGTAATATTGTTGATCCGAAGTAAATAAACTAGATTTTTTTTTCAGCCAACAGTAAGAGTGTGAGCTGGCTGCTCGGCCGGGATGGAGACGTTTCAGTCCTTGTAATCGGAGAAGTGGATGAGCTGACCTCCAAATTCATCAACTCTGCAGTCGTAGACAAGAAGTCACCACCAAGTCTTCAGAACAGCACGCAGTAATTACTTCCCATTAATAGAACAGATTTTCTACATGACATGCAGTGAACAACTCAGAAAATTAAAACCACATCAGTGTTTTTTTCTGTTTTAACTTAGAAAATGATATAACATTTATACTTCACAGTCACCAAACTACCTTGAAGAGCATCATGGTCACACAAGAGGTCAAAAGTGAATGTCAGCACATCCCTCAGAAAACACAAGCAGAAGTCTCCTTGAACTTAAAGGTGGGTTACTCTTAGAAAACCTTATTAATGACTTAAATGTTAAAAAGACAAAGAGGAAAAAGAAATGTATATATTTTTGTTTCCCTACATTCTTTGTGTGATTATACCATAATTCACTCCTTGTACAAATGTTAGCATGTCATTGTTAACACATGAAAAAAGCTGCTTAAGTAAAAAAGAAATCAACTTTAATAAGATTTTCTTGAATACTTCCATTGTTTCATCCTCTTACTTGGATTTATGTCAATCAGTAAAGCTTTTTAGCCTTGCCTATGGAAAACTAGTTTCCTTTTAAGTCTTTATTTTAAAGTTATTTTCATGCACTAGTGAATGCAGGTATTTTTTGTACAGCTCCTTTAGGAATATTTATATTTTAAAAGTTTGAAAAGGCATGCTAAAAATGTTGATTTGTAGATTTCTAAAGTGCAAATTTTCTGAGAATAGAAGTAAATTATGAGAAGAAATTATTAAAACAAGCAATTAAAATTATTTAAACTTTAAAGCATGCACTGAATACTTTAATGATCTATGACACAAACCTCCGCTGCAGGAATATTAAACTAATATTTTATTTGTAGGAATGTTACCCTACATGTTTGATATCAATTTTGATTTGGAAGTGATTAATTTTGACAGCAAAGAATGAAGTTAGAGGCGAGTAGAAATGAGTAGCTTCATTATGTTACAACAATCTGCCAAGCTGGAAGTGATCATAAATGTTGCTGTGAAAGTATGTCACCAAATAACATATTTTATTGGGAAAAACATTTTAGACCAGGTGCCTTAGAAAACTCTGCCACCATCACGTTTCACAGGGCAGACAGAGTGTTTCTGCCGATGTACAATGCTTTTACCAAACATGATGTCTCTCTGGAGTTTTCTATCTGTTACAAATATATTTGCTTTTGGCATTTTTTATAAAGTATTTACTTTCTTGCAGATTTTCTCCTTTTCATGATGTAAAACCTTAAAAGTTTTAGATCATGACAAAATTTTAAACTCAAAGATAATCTAAGCAAATGTCTTGTGCTCAGACCCTAAAATGACAACATCAACTTTTGTAGATAAATTAGTCCCAGAAGACCAACTGTATGTTTCATTTCTGGGGTAGTTGAATTTTAGTAGTTTATTTTTTAAATAATAGTAACTGGGCACCTTTTTCCCCCACATTGGTGTGTTGTCATGGCAACCTTGCACACACTAAGCTGTAGTGATCCAGGTCTCATCTGGCCTGAAGCGGAAATGAGAGCATCTCACGCCGTGTCTGGTTTTCACACATCATTGCTCCCAATGCTTCATGTCATTTTCATAATTTCTAAGTTTTGCTCTATTTTTCTTCCAACTTCTTCCGCTTTCACTCTGCAAAGATAGATCAGAATACCGCCTCGCATTTAAAGTACAACCTTTTACATCAACTAACAATGCTCCTTTCTCTCCCAACAGGAGAAATGTGAGGAAACCAGCACTTTACGCCCTCTGCCTGTAAGTTGGAGCAACTGCATTCAGTCTTTGTGCCATAGGCTCTCACTCCTGCAGTGCCTTTGTTAAGCCCACAGGTGTCAGGTGGAGAGCGTTCACTTTCAGCAGCAGCTGAGGACCCATTTTTAAACGGCTTTGAATTTATCTCAGATTCTTATACTTTTCCTGTTTAATTTTCTGCAATGTGTAATTAGACTCAGACATTTTGTGAGGGATCTTGTTGTAAATGTTTAAGTGCGCTGGTTTTTGTAATAAACAGATGATTTACTGTGTAGCAATCCTTTTATAGATGTTACTCACAGGTCCCCTTCCTCTGGCACAGGAAATGTCTGTCAGGGCCAGTTGTCCCTTTGCTCCCTGCCTCTTTCCAGATCGTCTTTCTCTTCGCATTCCCTCTTCTCTGTACTTCGTCCGGTCTAAACCGCCCCACCCCTCATTGCTCACTCTGGGGTAGTTGGGGCAGTTCTATTCAACTGTCCTCCCACAGGCTGCATTATCTTTCCAGACTTGTCTTGTCGAGGGACTGTGCTTCCTATCTCTGCTCGCTTTCTTTCTGTTTCTGTGTTTATGAGTGTGTAAATGATGTGTGCGTGTGTAGGCGTGTGTGAAGATGTGTGTGAGGGGGTTGACATGAGACAGGATTTCAGGACTGCCCCAGAACAGATGGTTGATGAACTTGATCAGGGAATTAAAACGCCAGAGAAGGAGAATGCGTCAGTCGCAGATGGATGGGATTGTGGAATAGTCCCTTGAGATTTGGGCGAGCGAGTTTGTTCTGCGTTCTTTTTTTTTTTCCTTCCCCTCTTTGCCACAAAAGAAACGTCTGTATCTCGAATCCACAAAGTCTGGGCCAGCCTCCTCATATTACATCTCAAATTAAAATGTCATCAAAAAGTTAATTTCAGTTATTCAGTTCATTCGTATAGATCCAATTATAGAGCTTGTGTATAGAATCTCTGTTTAATTTTTATGACTATGGCTTACAGCTGAAAAATCAGCAACATTTGGTTTCTCAGAAAATGTGAATTATATATAAAAACATCAGAATAGCTTTTCACCATTATATAGAGTCCTGGACTTTGTATTTTTCATTTAAGGTTTTTCATTTGACACATTTTTAATTGTAATTGTTTATATGCTAATTTCTACACTGAAAAAACCCCACAAAATGTTACGAAGTAATTTTGGTCCAGTTTCTAGCGCAAATATCTCAGTAAATATGAAATAAGACAAAACTAATTTACAAGAAACTTATCAGCAAGATATAAGCGCTTGTTTTAAGTAAAAAGTACTAATTCTTTTGGCAGATAATTTCACTTATAACAAGACTTTTTCCCATTTTATAAGTAAAATAATCTGCCAATAGGACTAATACTTAATTTTTAAATAAATTTTTTAACCAAAATTAAGGTAGTATTGACTCAAAACAAGCTCCTACATCTTGCTGATAAGTTACTTGTAAGTTAGTTTTGCCTCATTTCAAGTATGCTAAGATATTTGCGCTAGAAACTGGACCAAAATTACTTGGTAAAATTTTGCGTTTTTACAATGTGATGATTATTTTAATTGATATTTCAACTGATAATTGCTTTTTGTGCTTTGTTTCCCTGATGTGGTCATTGTTGCTAATAAGACAGTAAACTGGCTAAGTAATAACTGAGCCTGGTTTGAATGTAGAGTCTGGTTTTGATGACCAGAAGGCCACTAGTAAAGCAACCTGAACACTTCAGCAGAAACTTCAGCTCATTGCCTCCAGAGCACACTGCACTGATGCATTAATGTATCTATGTCAGTCTTTTTGTTATTCTAAGTTATTGACAGATGCCGATCTCTGCTGATCCCCTCTTCTTTACGAAGTTTGGTCAGTGTGACAACCCTTTACCAAATCCTTATATTCAATGTGCTTCTTATAAATAAAGTGGTTTGTTTCTGGAAGGAGGAAGGTGCTTGGGTTTCTGCAGCTGATTTCATGTGGGACGGTGGTCTCATTCTGTAGGCGGAGAGCTTTTGATTAAGAAGGCGTAAGATTGGGGAGGAAGATTAGCAAGTCTGCTTGATTTTCAAGTTGCCTTATAATTTTCTCCCCTCACATCCGCAAACTCAGAGTCACTGGTCATAGCCGTGTCTGTGTGTGTGCTTTGGTACACACAGAGCTGTCATTGGATAACTGTAATTTAGTGAATCATTGATCCTGTGATTTAATTGTGCATGACAGTATTTCCACTGCATGTGATTTGGTTGTCAACACTGATTTTCCTCTCTGGTCCTCTTTGTGTCACTCCTGGCTCTGCAGCTCCAGGAACAGGCGTCCAGTCCGACGGAGGTGAAGCCCGTCTCCCAGGCGCCCCTGAGCTCCAGGCCACCCATGAGAAGCAACGCCATCATCGTCAGACCGGCTTTCTCAAACCCCACGCCGGGCTGCATCAACGCCAGGGCTGACATCGGAAATCTCAGACTGGCATCCTCTAAGCCATCCTCCAGCAGTGCTGTCCAATTAGAGTCCACATTAGCATCCACCGCTACAGGCAGCGTGTGCTCTGAGAAGCCCCAGAAGGCCCAAGATTCACAAGCTGGGAAAGGTGAGTAAGCATGCGGCGCCACAGATAAAGGTAAATGTTGGGTCAAATGTCAAAATCAATTTAGGGAGTGATTGTTTTAAACCTGAATGTGGATGACTTGCACACTTGCTGGGGCATATCCTGGTTAACTCTTAGATGATGCACAAAAAAAAACAAAAAAACACAGAAAACCTTTCATCATTAATAATACTTCCTCTGTGCCACTTATTATAGTGTTACACATAGATAGAAAAGAACATTAAACATTGGCAATGAAACAATCTTCAACATATTGAAGATAACTTACAGTTCCTTACAAATGCTTTGACACCCTCCTAACTGATCCATATTTTATGGTCTCAGTCTGTTTTACTGGGTTTTTATTTGACAGAACAACACAAAGTGGAGAAAATTTGTGACGATATAGGGAAAGGTGTTTCATTGTCCCCAAGTAGATATTTCACAGAATTTACTTTTACTACAATCCCAGCTGCAGTGGTATGTTTCTACCAGCTTTGCACATCTGGAGTCAGAAATTTTCAATCACTCTTGTATGTAAAACAGCTCAAACTTACTCAGGTTGGATGGAGAGCATCTGTGTTTTCAGTTACTCAATTGGGTGTTTAAGTACAATTTGGTGTACTCATTTGACTACACACAATTGAGTGAAAATCTATATTTTCTTTTGGGAGAAAAGAAAAAATAGTGCTTTGATCCCACTGGATCACTGGCTGTATGGGTTATGCCTCTGGGAGGTATACTTTCATCTCTCATCTTTGTAGCTTCAAACAGGTTTCCTTCCAGTATTTTTCTGTATTTACCTCCATCCCTATTTTTCTTCAACGTTGACAAGCTTTTCTGTTTCTACTGAACACAAGCATCCTCAGGACTTCTCACGGCTTCCTGTCTTCAGCAGTTTTCTTCAGTCCACTTTTTCTGATTTTTAAAAAGTATGTATCAATTTGCATTTCAGCTATGTACTACTTTATGTCAGGTGTATGAAGTACATTGAAGGTTGTGGTTGTGAGTTGACAAAATGTAGAAGGATTGAAGCCATATATGTATCTTTGCAAGTTGCTGTATATGAGAATCCTCATCAGAATATCTGCATAACACATAAGAAAAACAATTGCTGCCGAGAGCTGAGGAGAAACAGACTGAGCAAAGTTCACACTAGAAACGGATTTCTGTGCTGCAGTAAGGCAGAGCGATTTATTTCTCTGAGCCCTGAGCGCTCGCCAAACAGTGCCTCAGCCTGCTGGAATCCGCATGGACTGGCAAAGAACCAGGGGCCTGCCATGAGAGGGAGGAGGGGGGCAAAATGAGTTGGCGATTTGGCCCTTACTCACCTGTGTGTTTGGTTGCATCCCCAGTGTTTTATTGTGGGAAAATATTGATGACATGCAGCCCAAAAACCAAAAATGTAAAGTTTATGGTAATTTGATGTGTTAACATAAGGCTCTAATTTGACTTTATTCTTGGATCCTAATGGATTAAAGTAAGGAAAACTATTTTTGTTTAGGATGACAATTTTTAGAGATAAAAAACCTGTAACAAAATAAAAACATTCAACTATGTTTCATCCATTTTGAATCTAAAAATCTTTTCCAGATAAAAAGACAGAATTTGAATTTCTTCCTGAAAGATATTTTAAGTATTGCAGGAAATTTTACAGAAAATTCAATATTTTTTTTTATTACAACCCATTATTCACATTCAAGATCTGACAACTATTCAGCCACAATTGACCCAAATTTGCAAAACCATTTGTTGGGTGAGGGTGAAGTTAGCACCACCTAGTGGAGAATTGTGATATTAGCGGAGGGAAGCTGAGTTGGGGAGAGTGTCTCATTCCCTTAGCGTCCCTCTGCTGGAAAATTCCTCTTCCTGCAACACCTTTCTTTCCATATCCTGCTGCACCTCATTGTCCAAATCCGTCTCAGGCTACACAGCTGGGAAGTGACAAAGAAGTTTGATCTCAAGGCATTGACTTAAGTTTTCTTTACAAAATATTGCAATAAATAAATAAGAATATTTGAATATTTTCCTATGCTTTGGGGAGAAAAGAAGCATATATAGCTACATTCTCTGCTATGAAGACAGTAAACTGACTTCATAGCAGAGAAGGGTCGAAGTTTTGTACATTATTTTGCCTTATCTTTTTAGCACTTTTGCTAAAAACAACAACAACAACTTGAGCCTGGTGAATCTCTGTGGACTCTGAAGAGTTAAAAACTACCGTTTGCTCATCATATTGTCCTCCAAATGAAGATTTGGTCTCAATCACTTTGCTGGAATAAGTCACTTTATAGAAGGATATGAAGCTTTGTTTTTTTTCTTTTTGTTTTTAAAAGGAGTGGTTCTGCACAAGAATTAAAAGATGGAAATTGGAAAGAAAGCAAAGAGGATGTTTTGCATGTGGTTAAGGGTTGGTAATTCGAGGACAGCGTGTAACACAGATTTAAGGAGAGACGGCAGTTTAAAGGAACAGCTGTTGTGGTGGGCGGGTGAGTTTCTAGTGGTCTGTAACCGTCCTGAATGAACAGATCGTGACTCTGGACGACGGTCTGACCTTGACAATTGCAGGAAGCTCGTTCCTCTGGGAGGACGAGGCGCACTGAGGCTCAGTTGTTTTCGTTTGAATGGAATTACTGACAAGCATTCCCGTTAGCACGAAGAGGAGACACCTACAGACCTAACAGTGACATGGCTGTCTGTTTGTTGACATGAACTGAGAGGAACTGGACTAAATGTGCTTTAGGTTAAGCAACAATATTTTAACATTGTGTAAAATAAAGGAAAAGACAAGAAAATAACTAACTACAAAAAAAACCCAACAACATTACATTTACAAATTAGGAAAGAGTGTAAAAGCAGTTGTGTGATTATGGCTCAGTTACACAATTTTAGTAAAATAATACAAATGAGGAAACCATTAAATGGGGAGCAAGGGAGAGGAAAAACATGTATTTTTTCAAATATCAAAAGAAAAAATTGTGTCTGTTTTCAGGTGTTCTTGCCTGGCCTTTAATGTGCTGCCCAAATGTTAGGAAAGCCTCTGCACCCTCAGTTCCTGAACTGGACTGAAGTTGTGAAATCCTGAGTCTCTCACTGATGTAATGGCACAAATGGTGCAGAACATCAAATACCGACTCATTGTAATCAATTGGAAACTGCAAAACTCTCGCCCTAATGAATCCAAAAGAAGAAACACATTTTTTTTTCCGTTCACATGACCTATTTAACACATCATAGCACATGTGAGTGCTGACTGTTCCAGGAAATTAGTAGGAAAACAAATGCCATCACCGAATAGCTCTGTCTTTTGCTATTTTTTGTTTGTTCCTGCACAGATGCGTCAAGTATATTTTGATTCAGTGAATTCAGGCCTATCTGATGCTGCTTTAAAGGCATTTAGTGCTCTGGAAAAAAGTGTGTCAGCTTGATCTGAAGTTAAACTTAGATTTGCAGTTTTTGTTTATGTAGCATGTGCGCTTTGAGAATAGCTCCATGAGCAATTTTTCAGCACCCATACATTTGCGAGAGCATTTGCGTTTCAAAGCTACTCCCACTCAGTCCGCTGGCTTCCTCTCCTCTGTCTTCACCTTCAGAGGAAAGGACAGGCATTCCAGCGCCGCTTCCCAACTCTAGCCCTGGGTGACGCTCAGCCAGAGCCGATAAGTGACAGGGGCCCCAGCCCCCCACACAGGAGCCAACGCTTCCACACACAAACACACGCACACATACACCTTCTCCTCCTTCCCTTCTCCTCCTCCTCCTCTTCCCTGCCCTTCAGTCCACAGATGTGCTGCTCAGGAATTCTGCCCTATGCCCCACCCCTGCCCCATCCCAAACACCCCCCAACTCCACCCCTCCGCCCCACACAGCTCCTCCTCTTTTCCTGCCAGACTCAGAGATCTTTAAAGAGATAGATTGGCGTTTAATTTTGTTTTTTGCTAGCTTACTCATCCTCCTCGTGTTCCCTGCACTTCCCACATGCTGTCCTGAAAGGTGCTGAGCAACACTTAAAAGCTCAAGCAGAAGATAAATTTGTGCTGATAACTAATTTAATGCTTATTACATCGATGGGAGTATTTACAGGATTTACAGGGAGCCTCAAACACAGTTTCTGTGAGCAGAGATCAGGGTGCAGCTG
This sequence comes from Poeciliopsis retropinna, assembly GCA_010277075.1. Lineage (NCBI taxonomy): Eukaryota > Metazoa > Chordata > Actinopteri > Cyprinodontiformes > Poeciliidae > Poeciliopsis > Poeciliopsis retropinna. The sequence goes on along the minus strand of VMRM01000024.1, from coordinate 7,289,505 downwards.
CCCAGGAGGGTTTCAGGCACGAAGGCGTGGAGTTTAAGCATTTTCTAGGTGTGTTGGGACAGGTTAGTCAGGCTACCTGAGGGAAGGTGTTGGTCTTTTGCCTTAGATTTTACAGTGAATGCCCACAACACCAGTCCTCCTTCTCTTCTCTCCGTTTTTCTATCGCTCCGTCTCTCCATTAAGTATTCTGCTCAGACCCGCGCCGAGTCTCCGAGCTCAGAAAACTGACCGCGAGTGTGTGTGTCGGCCTCAATTGCTGGAGCCTATCCAAGGTTTCCGTGGTGACCGCACAACACAACGAGGCAATCAGAGGCAAGCCCACGCAGCGCGGCGAGAGGACATTAACACAGGAACCGCAGGGTCAGAGGGCAAAGGAAGGCAGGGCAGGACATGTGGGGAGGAGGATGAGGAGAAAGGTAGAGGGATGAAGTGTCACCACAGGGTACCTCCTCCACCAAAACTGAGGAAGAGAAGAGAGTAAACAACAATAAACAATAAAACCCCGTTAAAGGCTACTTCAGGTTTCCTCCCTTCATGCCTGCAAGACATAAAGCGCCTTAAAGGTTTCCTGGCCCCCAGGTGTATCTGTCTGTGTTTTTGGGCTTTAACAACCACCTCTGTGCGTGTGCAGTGCCGGGGTATTAGTCAGAGATGGCGGCATGCATGACTGAATCCGTGAGCAGCAGGGGTGTGTGAGTGTTTGTGTGCAAAAGAGCATGCACGGACCTGAACGATATGTGGCATGTGCGTCAGTGTGTGCATGTTTTCACTCTACTGCATGCATGTGTCTGCGTGTGTGTAAGAAAGAAAGAGAGCGCTCGTGTGTCTTTCTGTAGCCACGCACTCGGGTACTCTCACATATCTCTGTCCCCCAGGGGACGACGCTAAAAATATGTGGCTCCTCAAGCCTTCTGGTGTCTGAGCAGCGTCTGTCTGCTCGCTCCTCCATTGCCGTCCCTGCGGCCCTCCCTCCCCTGTCGTTCGTTACTCTCGTTCCCTCCATTCCCTCCATTTCTCCCTCAATTACAACCCTCTTCCAAAACATGGCACCGTGGCGAGCACGCACACACAAACTACGCCCAGCTGTGTCCTCGCTACACTTCCAGCGAGGATGACCTCTGCTCACCCACGGCTGGATGGAGGGAAGCAAAGGAAAAGAGAAAAGATGGAAGAGAGAGAAGGAATATAGAGAGACGACATCTGGAGTAGGGGAATGGTAGCTGCTGTTGAGCTAGAATCTTACATTTGCGAAACTATCTAAAACTATAGCTGTGTGTTTACTTTATTATTTGCTTTGTTTTTTAATATACTGATGTGAAACTGATCCTGTGATTTATTTTTTAAATTAATTTACTCAAACCCTAGATAAAAAGCCTTTATATAAATTTATGTGGTTTTATTGAAGTACCAATAATCTCCCACTGGATATTTTAGAAAAATCCAACCTTGAATTTGAGTACATTCTGGGGTGTGGGGGAAAAAATGTTCATGTTAAGAAGTAATTGTTTTAATGATATTGCAGATGGCATGATTGTTGATACTCCTGTTGGTAACACATTGTACCTTTTGCAAACAGAACTTAATGTTCTCCAGTATAATTTCACAAGGTTGGATCAGTCCGAGAGAGAGAGGGAGTGGGGGGAACAGGAACTTTTGACCATTAACAATCTGTCTCGGTGGTGTAGTCTCCTGTTTGAAACAAGTTTTGTGCTGCTGATAGCGTTTCCAAATCAAGTTGCTACTTCAAATTATTCCACAAAATCTCAACTGGACATAAGGCACTTCATATCAAAACAAAGACCAAGTGATCCAAGATTTTCTTGAAGGTCACAGCTTTTTTAAAAATAATTAATTAATTTATTTATTTATTTATTTTTAAGTGTTCAGAATGCTCTATCTTCTATCAAGTTTGGAAGAGAAATTGGCCCACAGCATCATAAGCTCTCCTCTATAATTGCAAGTATTTATAATTTGTTTCATGCCACACTGATGTGGAAGGATTGGTACTATTCTCATCTGTTGGAACACATGGTTCCAGTTAAAACCAAAGTTTAGTGAACTTTACATGTTTACATTTCGGACGGTATAAACAGAAAAACTTTATTACCTCAATCCCAAATATGTTTGAAGGTAGACGATATCCAGTAATTTTTTTTTTTACACCGCCATTCTCTCTTTGTAGTGAGGAGATGAACTTGGTTCCGTGCTTCACCTAATGGCCTTTGGCAGTGAAACTAACCTGGCACTAAATGTTCTTTAATTAAAGATACTTATGTAGTTATTTTAGTGTTGTATTCTACCAAAAAAAAAAAAACTGTTTAAAGGCTTTTCACACAGCTGTATAATATGTTGTTTTTCTTTTTCCATTAATGTCATATCTCATATTGCTTCTGGAAGAATTCAGAATTATAACTGATATTGGTTTTGTTGGGCTAATTTCTAAGCTATTCACTTGAAGTTTTTTATTTTCTCTTTAAATATCCATCCAAAAATTTTTGTTACTTTGTTTTCTTATTTCCTGCATGAATTTCAAATTTCTCATGTGTCATGATCCCGGGTATTACATTATAAATTTAACCATTAATTTATTCCTAATTGTGTTTTTTATTTCCCATTTCTGCCTCCATTGCTGCTGTTGGTGTGGCTTTAAATGCTCACGTATATACCGGCTTTACCTTCCAGTCTGCCACTATCGCATGTTGATTACGCATTTCGAAACCTCTGACCTGACACCTATTGGGAGCTTCTTTGTGACACCTGTGAGCTTTTATTCTGATGCCGGTTTTTCTGACACCTGTACTGCTGAGAAAGACGTCAAGAATGTGTGATGATCATTTTCTGAGACCTGAGGATGTCCTAAAATAAAAACTGTAATCCTATCATAACTTAAGAGAAGACCTGCTGTGGTCTTTTCTGTTTTGTTTTTGTTTTTGCCAAATACAGCATTTTTCATGTAGGCCAACAGTTCAACTTTTTATACTTTGCATTCAAGTGTTCTCATAAATGAGAGATTTTTTACTTAATCTTAATATGTGTTGACCTGAAACTATCTCAGGTTTTAGCAACTGAAATATTTTAGATGTTGAGTTAGATTTGTAACTGCAGCAAGTATTGAGAATGTTCCAATATAAGATACTTTGATATCCTTCTGTAAAAATAATATTTTCATAGTATAGTATTACAGTATATCAATGTATTAGAAAATAATCTAAACTCATTCGACTGACAGACGCACTGTTTGTCATCCAGTTATTATTATTAATTTGTGCAAACAAATCAGTTTTGGGTTTTCTCAAGGATCCATTCTTGTATTTAACAGCTAATTAATTATTCCCCTATTTAAAATTACAGACCGCTACAACATTTCTCACAATACTCTGATGAAACGCAGAATAACCATAGCACAGTCCCACCAATTAACTGCTTGCTCAATCACCGATAAGCTGTTCAAATATGACATTGACTTTTAAATATGCATTCTAATATTTATTGTAGTTTTTGCCACCCTTTGCATTGCCTGAAGATTTTTTTTTCCATTTGATTTTCTTTTAAGTACTTTTGATTGTCTTGGGTATGAATGTTGGTATTTAAACGAACTGGCATAGCCTTCCCTGAGTTTTACATCAAAATAATAGTTTGCATTAAAATTGTAACTATTGTGTCTGTGAGACAGTCTTCATTATGGCAAGAAATATTGCATGTTTTAATAATTCATGTAGGGGGGAACTGATTGAAGTTTTTTGGCATATCACCAATCTTTTAAAAGCCTGACCTGCTGATTCAGATTTTGGCAAATACCAATTTTTCTTTTTCTTAACTGACACTGACACAGTCGTTGGCAACAGTGGGGTGACTATTATTAACAGCATACGTGCAGACATGACCTTGTGGCTGGGTGTGTCAGTCGGCCCTCGCTGACGGAGGAGCAAAAGGGGGTAGGGACTGATTTTCAGACCTCAGTAGAGGTAGATAAGATTGGTTTCACATGTCTGTTTTGGCCAATAATCTGAACACCAAAATTGAAGGAAATCTCGTCCGATCAGCTGACCAGTTTATTGGTGCACCCCTAATCTCATGCCAGCACTTTCAGGACTACATTTACGAGTAATCATTCTTTGTTAAAAGTGATCAAATCTGTTTTTTTTTTTTTTTTCAGATATTGGCGCATTGGGAAAGTTTCAGAGGGCTGACTCAGCAGAGGCCGGGAAAGCATTGACTGCAGTAGCTTGCACAGGGCGCGGCCGGGTGGCTCATCTGATGAAAAACTTCAGTGTTGACAGCCCGGGACTGGCCCCGTCCCGTGGCCTTAAGCCTCCCCTTCCCTCAAAGCCTGACCACTTGCGCCTAACAACCACACCCTCCGTCAGGTAATCCGTAAACAACAATTGATACCCTCTCACCCAGGTCCAAGAGTCCTTCTGCTTGAATTAGTGCCACACAAGATGATGTAAGAAACCAAATGAACTCTGTCGCTCTGTTTCCAAAGCCTAAACAGGCAAAGGTTTTAAATGTAAAGATTTATTTTAATATCAAATGCTGCAGGACTGTAAATGGTCTTCATGGGAAAGCAAAGAAATTCCAAAAACATTTGATTGTATTTGAACATTATGTTTTGAAAGTGGCAATTCTTTTACCTGTTGTTCCAAAAAAATCAATGATTTTTCAAAAGATTTTTCTTGGATGCTTTCCACTTTGTATGATGAGGAGCAATATTTGCAGTTTAATTTAAGTAAAACAATATAATGTTGCCAATTGCATTATGTGTTTTGATCAATTTATGACATTTTCATTTTCTCCTAGCCACAAACACAAAGCGGTGGTATTTTCCTCTTGGTTTTTGTCTGTTTCAACAAAAGAGAAGGCCTGGGCAGGTACAGAGAGGTGAAAGCAGGTACAGAAGGGTCCTCCCTCACCTTACCGTCTCCTCCCAGAGGATACTGTTGGCTTGTTTATTTGTCACACTGCAATGTATGTCTCCCTCTGCCACCTGGCAGGAGTCTCACTGCGACTTGTTGTCGACCAATGACAGTGCCAAACGCACACTCATCTGTCACTCCCAGTGGATCAAATCCTGGCAAGTTAGACAGTTGGTGCCAAATAATCCAGCTCTGTGCTCTGCTGTTCTTTTTGCCATACCTATTTTTGAGATGTGATTGGTTGCTGTTGTTGTTTTTATCTTTTCTATATGGATGCACATTTTGTAATGGGGAATTTGATATTAGTACAATGCTCTTTTTAAAAATGAGGTATGTCAAAATCTCTGATGTAAAGGTTGAAGGGTGCAGTTCAATAAATATAATGTTTAAATCACATTTTGTAATGTATGAGTTTCCTCTTTGTCTCCATATGCATTAACTAGTGCTAATATTTGTTTGAATATGTCTGATGAAGTTTTTACTTTGAATCGATGAAGCTTCTTGCATAATTAGCTGCATAGGTAAAATCAAAGTATTTTCTGAACCTTTTAGGCATAGTTCAAAAATATCCAGTAAGTTCAGGTTGTTGTTTTGGCGAGACATTTCCTTAATGTTAACTTGCTTCAACTAAAGTCAGTTGTCGTGTTTTTGGGATGACCTGTTGCAGTGATGTGCAGTGAGATCCGTGACTGATAATGTTCAAACATATAAAACTGAAAATAGCAGCCTTTATTTCAGTTTCTACCTTAATCAAATCATTTAGCTTCAAAAGTTTTAATTCCATGCTGTTCAACAAGACAAAAAAATTCAAGGTTAAGGTAGATGTTATTAAAAATTGAAATGTTAGCATTTTTCTTTTATTTTTTTATTAAAAATTGAACGTTACCTGGAGATAGACACCAGCACCCCTCTAGGGACCACGATGTTAGAAGATGGCTGGATGGATGGACGGATGGATGATCTTACCTTTATTTGTATAGGAAGTCCATCTGCATCCTGTTCTCCATGAATATCTTTAAAATCATCCTTGTTTGTGTTTATTTTTAAGTTTTCAGTCTTCCCAGTGTGTAGGAAAGCACCTGTTGCTCATTGTAAATATATGGCTCAGTGCTGCCCCCTATCAATGTGACGCTGCGCTTTCTGCCTCACCCTGTTCATTTTAATGCCCTTCTAAGGCCAACCTGAGAGATTAAACATATTAGACAAACTGTGTCCATGTCTAAGTAAACATGTATGTAGGTGATGCAAAGTGAGAGAACAATGCACCAACTGCCATTCAGTGTGTGTGATACAGCACATCACTGCCTCACCTCACTGTTCATCCAGCAATTTTTTATGTTACCATTCCTCAAACAAGGCCCTGCTGCTAAGGGGTTAAAGGTTTTCCTTTTGGGTTTCTTTTTCAGACAGGAGTCTCTCTGTCCTTGTTGCTGGAAAACTGGCTTCATCATGGACAGTGACACTGGTGCTCCAGCACGTCCCAGTTTATGGTATGCTGGAGGCATGGCAGTACCAAAATGTATTCTCAAATATCCAACAATTTTCTTTACCTTTGAGTGAGTTTTGAGGAGTTTTCTGGTAAAGCACTGACACACAGGAATAATCTATGCTGTAATTTAAACTGATGATCATGGATGATCCAACCACTTGTGTAAACAAAAAATAATGTGAATGATAATTAATTGCGTTAATCTCTTATTCAGTCTAACTTGTGCTAAAATTTATAAACTGCAAATAAGCACAATTACTAAAAATAAGCTAACATGTCTTGTCAAGAAATTCAAGTAAATGTTTTAGCCTGTATGCATAATTTTGACCCGCTACAGATTACAGAAAATCCTTCATTAATTCATATTTCTGCTCCAAGGTCTAGTTTTGTGATCATTAAAGCTACATCTTGTTTATATAGTGCCTGAGAAAGTAGCAGTTTGAATAATTCTCATAAAATGCAAACTAATGATTTTTCAAACATGCATGACAGTATTTGACAGTACTCTCTGATATTGTAATTCAATTGATGTGATCTAAAAATGATGTATGTTTAAATCTTAAATCATAGCATATAAATTCACGTTCATGAACTCAGTTTGAATTTTTATTTGAATTGCAGCAAAGCTGTTTACCTACAGTATGCCTACTTTAAGGCAGTCTGTGCTTAGTTTTCAGTATAACTCTCCACATGTAGAAAACAAATGTTCAACAGTTTCCATCACTGAAATAATGATATAATTGTTCTGGCCTTGTTAAGGTTAGTATTTATAATTCAAGGCAAGATGGCTAGACTGAAATGGCATCCATGGGAGATTTACCAGGAGAGAGCCATGTCTGACAGTTCCCAAAAAAACATCTAAGTGATTTCAGAAAGAAATTTAGACTTTTTGCTTTGGTGCTTTAGGATCTGGATGATTTGCCATTACTGATGGAGCCATGAATTTTGCTCTCTTGTAGAAAACCCATGAAGCTTGTTGAACATCAGACCTTCAGTCTGGGACCTTGAGCTTAGGACTTTGGTTACAATAAGACAAAGATAAGAAGCAGAACAGTGAGTCCATCTCTACATTTCTAAAATCAGATCTTCTGAGAAGCTTCTGAAGTAGATTAGTCAAAGTCTGAGCTTAAATTCAATAAAGATGCTGTGGCATGACCTGACGAACCGACGTCCTGAGACAATGAATGAGGCGGAATATCTTTGGAGAACAAAAATTAATCTCTGTTTAGTCAAAAGCTCCTCACAAACTGCTAAAAGCGTAGTTTAACTCCCTCCTCACGTACAGTGGAAATACAATAAGCCACTGTATACATCTGATATAAGCCTACATGTATATAATTTTAACAAAAGCCTTGATTACGACCCCTTGCATTGAAACCTGGGATCTAATTGGAAAATACCAAGACACATTACTTTCTGAAAACTCTTTATGATGAGTAATGGTTAACTGCGAGGCCTCTACTGCATCATTAACAAACTCAGATGGAGGTCTTTCTTTGATGCCTGAGTTAGAGATATAGAATAGACTGTGAGATATAAACCAGCACAAACGTATTTTTTAAAATAACTTACATTTTAAAGAACAAAAGATTGGACACTGTTTTGTTAGCCCACTTTTACAAATGCAGAAAGACTTTTTTAAAAATGGAAACGTTTCATCGCACCACTATGGTAAATGTGCATCTATGAAACAAAGCAATGATGCAGCTTAACTATGTGCAGCAGCCGCTGCATTCTCCACAGGGAACACAGCATGTTGTGCTCGTGTTGTAGATCTTCTGTTTTTGTTGTTCATAGTCCAGAAGCAAACTGATCATCAAGCCTCTTTTCTATCTCAAAGTACTATTTTGTATAGCAGGATGACTGGTTGGATTTGTGGATTTTTCCAAAACTGAAAACTGAAACCTTTGAAAAGCTTTGCAACTATGTAATTTCATAGTCAAGTAATCAGATCTGGATGAGAAAGCATTGCGCTGCAAATAAAACACTGCAGGCCACATATACATTGATCTTCCATATTGTTTTTTCTTTCCTGGCCCAGTTTCACTCTTTCGAAGCAAAGTGCATCCCAGTCCCATAAAAACTACAAAGAGTCACTCATCTTCTCACTGGTCACACCATGTGGTAAAATATATTGTCTCTGTTGTGCACACTGGGTTCTGCATGCAAGCGCACTGAAAACGCTGAAGCACGCAACTGTTCTCCGCCGCTCAGATCTCTGTCTCCCAAAGAGCCCAACAATGGCTGTGGCTGTTCTCTGATGCGCAGAGACATCGTCGAGCAGTTTCCAGGAGATATCTGTGGTGAGTCCCCTGGTATGTCCTCCCACCTCCTCCCCTCTGCCCTACACACTTCTCCTCTTCATCGAGCAAGCCGGGCCTCTGTTGTGGTTAGGGCCCTCCGACCGAAGTTGGGGGGAGAATAACAAAAAAAGGGGGGGTTTGTTGTCTTTTTTTCTGCTTCACTTATTTCACTGTCAAAGAAGAGGGAAGAGAAAATAAAACAACAACATGGAGGAAAGAAAGAGAAGAAAATGCAACATAATGTACTGTGATGTTCCCCCTAACTGCCAATAACTGCAAACCTCCTCTGACTCCAACACCAGGACCATCCACAGCACCCCCAGTAGAGTAAGAGAGAGAGAGAAGCAGGAGGGAGAGGGGGGCGAGGCCATGTGATACGGAGAGCATGCGGGCACAGCTTCACCCCCAGGCAGAATGAACGGGGGCCTGCTGTGTCTCTCCTGCATGATTAATCTGGCTGAGGGGCAGGAGGACTGCCACGGCCCTGCCTGCATTAACTCCCTACTCTCCACACACACACACACACACACACACAAACTCACAGATCAGCAGAAGACCCATGGTCACACTGAGGTTGGAGTTACAACTTGGAGAAAACAGCAACAGTGGCTGTGCTGGAGAAAGTTTAACTTCTGTCTTTCCGTCAAGGACAGAGTCTGGATGTTGCTTACATGCCGACATGACAGTGATCCTCTCGCCCATCCACAAGCCGAGCGGAGCTCCATGATGCGAGGACGCTCGATAGTCTTGGTTTCTAGGTAGTGGCGGTTCTCAGTGACTCATCCTCTCATGTGACCTCTGTCTCCCAGGCAACATTGTGGATGTTCCCTGATGCCGGGCTCCTCTTTTTGTGTAATTCTTACGAGGCAGATGGGCCCGGAAAATGTGACTTGCTCTTCAAAACTCTTCCAGACAAAAGCACATCTGACAGTAAAAATTGTCGTTACTCCCGAAGACCGCTGAGGTGCTTCTTATTGTCCTACTGATTTACACTCCGCTAATAGACAGTTCTGTAGACAAGTATTGGGTACCGCTTGTGGTCAAAAAAATTATGAATTTCCAATACAGAATTTTTTAGTGTGAAATATTAATGTGAACATCAGGCCTTTTTAAAAACTTAAAAGTGAGATAAAACAGTATACACAAACCAGTATAACAGTATAGAGAACAAAAGGCCAGGTCTCTCTTGAAAAATAGATTTTTAAGCTCAATGAGACATAAATGTTAAATAAAGTTTTCATATATGTATAAAAATGTGAATAAAAACACAAGAACATTATTTTGAGCATGACTATACTGCTTTCTGTTAGCCACTGCATTCTGTCAGATCTCCTGCATAGAGTGAGTTGGTTTCTTGTTGAGGTACATTTTATTTTAATTAGTAAACATTTACAGTCAACTAGGAAAACAAATGGCAAAACTGACAATGACACCTTGAACTAAATGTCACGTAAATTTAACAGACTTCAAAGCAAAGTTGTGCTAAGGTGATCCTTGAGCGCTGGATGTTGTTGAAAAGTGGAAGAGCCAGACTCGAGGCAGGCAGAGGGTTAACATCTTGCGGTCCGCTCCACATTAACTGGAAAGGAATGAAGTGTCAAGCATGTTTTCCACCGCAGCGAGACGGTCAAAGCCCTACCTCCTCCTCCTCTTCCTCCTCCTCCTTCTACGGACCAGTCACCCTTCAACCCTTCTCCCCCACATCACCCGCATGCCTCCCACACCCAACAACCTTCCCACAGCCATGACCAAATTATTTTCCAGCCTCCTGAGATTTGTCTTGCCAAAGAAAAAAAAAAGAAAATAAAAATCAGCAGCACAGTCCAGTCAGCTTTGGTTGTTGCTTTTACACCACAAACAAGACGATGTCTTCTTTCTGAAATTAGGCTGTGCGTATTCCTGATGCACGCCGTAACTTGTTGAAGAAGGGTTTTGAAAGACCTGAAAGAGCCTCTACAAGTGCACAGCAAACTTAGGTGTTCTGATTTAGAGGGTCTGAATGAAAGTATTGAGGAGAGACAAGGTGAAGAGGGAGGAAGCGCGAGACGGAGCACTCAATGAGCGAGAGAATGCATGAACGAGGGGAGTGGAATGAGAGTGAAGAGAGACGGAACGAGGGATAGAGGAAAATAAGCCCCACCAGTGAGCAGGCCACACAGACCTGCCAAACTGCTAGAAAAAAAGCCCCCTCTGTTTTATTTATAGTGCGCTGTATCCATGGCAACCAGAGAGGTCAGGCAAGCTGGGCCTGTGCTTCACCCTGCTCCGGGGATTAGGATTTCACAGAGGTTCTCAGATGTGAGGAAGGTGGTCTAGAGCGGCTCGCTGCTCGCCAACGCAGCACCTCCTGTTATCATGTCTGGAACCACTGCGGGAAGTGGAGCTGGGTGGAGGGCTCGAGCAAAGGATCCTGGGAATACTGGGAATGGTGGTTTGGGAAGGTGAGGACTGCCACAGAGGGGAAATGAGCACATATGTAACAGTAGCTCCCACAGACTGCTTTAATTTAGTCCTTTCTTTCAATGCACAACTTATGGGAGTAACATTTTTTTAGAAGTTGCTGTTAGGAATGAAGAAATTGTTTTTGCAAATGGTTCTTATTTCTGGTAAAAGGTCAAAATTACATTTACAGTGCCTTCCAAAAGTATGAATAGACTCCCCACAGCATGGTGCTGCCACTATTATCCATAACCATATAGGGAGGGTGTATGTTCAGTTAATATTCATAGTTTTCTAATGCAAAAAATTAGCATTATTGCTAAGTTTAGCTAAAATAATTTTAATAGCATGTAGAGAATCACAAGCATAGTGATTAACATGAACTGATTCAATATATTAAAACTTGTCTATAAGCTAAAATGAGCCAACATGCTAATGTTAGCCTAATGCTACTGCCCTCCCTATGCATTGCTATGGCAGGGCCCAATCAGGCAACTTCTGAGAATAAATGTTGCACCAATGTCATTTAGCAGCATATTTTTAACTTTTCTTCATAGATTGGATTTTATTTTAACAAAATACTGTAAATAATTATAAAATAATACAGGCTTTTTTAAAAACTGTTTTTTTCTAATACTACATATCAAAACATAAACGTTAATATCTTGAATAAAATTTTAAAAATACAGAAATATTCAGAAAATCAATATAATTCCAAAAAGACAACAACAAAAACTCCTTTCATGCTTTTGTTTTCTTTACTCTCTCTTAACAAGCTGAGATCTCATCCTGATTTTTGTCCTTGGATTTCTTTTTTTTTTATAATCTTTTTGCAAGAAAGCGTTCTTCCAAAACAATCCAGGTAGCTTGAGTGAAGCAGTCGGACAAAGGAAGCTCAAAGAGGTGTTGGGTGATCGCTGTGAGGAATCTGAAAGGAGATGAGGAAAAAAGCTGATTGCACTGCAGGAATCACTTGGTGTGACTCCAGCAGAGACCTCCAGTTTCCTTTAGGGGATGCTAGGCGACGGATGATGCTGGGCTGGAGTTGCCATGCATGGATGCTGCTGAAAACCATACTTTGGAGTACAAGAGGACTCAAACATTAATAGAGCATTTACAAAAGGGTTTTAAATGCAATCTTTTAAAAAGTTACTCATAATTGCACTCCAAATTAGAATAAGTTATGACTCCTCTATTTCTAGGGTCCCATCTCATCTTCAAATGACCTTTGAACATGTTCAGTGTCTTATGATTGCTAAAACCTTTTCAATTATTATTTATCTTTTCTGTTAAATATTGTTAAATAAAAATAAGCAAGGTAGAATACAAAATGTACATAAAACTTTGACTCCAACTGGTGCAGTAACTGATCTGAAATTCTGAACTGTTCAGTTCATTTCAGAAAGTATATATTAAGCTGTCCGTTATTTAAAATCAGTAACTAATTAGAATATTTGTTTTTGATGATATTCGTACAAGCGCATGCTGACAAAGAGAAGTTAACTTTCATTTCCAAATTCAATCAGTTCATTACACCTGAAACCAATCAATGTTATGATGACCTTTTATGTAAACCTGTGAGGGCATTTTCCACAAATTCTTCTGTTCATCCTTTGTGTTTAAGATTTGTTGTGGTTATCTGTTTGCAGAGGGGAACAACATTACCACTAAAGTATTAAAATTAAGGAGGTTTTATGTGAAAAGCTGCTTTAATTTTCTTTTTGCATCTTTTTGCTGTACTGTGGGTTCGCTAACACAAACCCACAGTACAGTAGCAGTTCAGCAAAAATGCATTTTTGCACTGACAGAACTGTATTATAATGCACATTACTGTAAATAGGTTTTCAGTAGAGTAAGTACACTAGATTAGGTGGTGCAACAAAAGTCCTTCAGGCAGAGTAGCCACTCTGAAGCCCTTTCCTCGACTCACAGTTCATCTGCATGACACGGTTTACTTCATCATCCTGATTCATATATTTTACAAAATGTTCTTGATATTGTTACTAATTGAAGCCTGGACATGTTGATGCCAATCAAGTTATTTGAATAAACACAAGAACATTTGAGTGTTGAGCCTTTCTAATGAGAGAAACTATCTTTATATTATATGAAGTACTAAAGCAAGTTAATTAATTTCACTCTGTTTTCTAATTGTAATCATTTTTGTTTCATCTTTTTATGGATTTTGTTTTAGTTTTTGGTTGTTTTGTACTGGATATGGAACATCTCAGTCTCCCACAGGATGCTTCATACCGGCCATGTGTCAAATAGTGCCCACCAGGGGGACATATCATATCTGCTTTGACAATCAATTATCTGAAGAAGCTTTCTACATTCTGCACAGTGCATTCTAATAAAATGTTGTTTCATGACTCCAATAACCTATTAGATTATTATGTGGGTATGAAAGCTTGCAGGTATGTTACAGAAGAAAAAAAAACTGAAATGACAAGATGTAGCTGCCCCATGTGTGAAAACGTTTTCTTATAAACGTCAGTAAGTTACTTGTTGCTTGTGTAATGATAATGACCTATGATACAGAAAATAAACTAAAATAAAACAGATCTGTGAAATAAAATACATTGTGTCCTTTTTTCCTTGTGAGGTTGGCTTCAGTTCATCTGTATGTTTCTATTGTTCTCCTTTCGCTGATCTTGTCCAACAATTTTGCTGATGTCTCTCTCGCTCTCTCTCCGCTTCGCTCATTTTCTTCGTCTCCCTGCAAATGGTGACCAGAGACCCCTCTGAGTAGGTCTGCCGTGGCAGGCTCAGCTCTGTTCTCCTCCGGTTCTGGTGCTGGCTGGCTGATCAGCAGGCCCCCGCGGCTCAAGCCACAGCTCCAGGACAGGCAGTAGTGGAGCAGACAAAGGACTTCATTCTCTACAGGGAGATTGGCGGTGTTGGTAGGACGAAGGGAGCGCTAGGAGATGAGGAAAGCAGGAGAGGAAGAGAGCTGGCAAGCCCAGCACGAGGGGTCTTATCCTCCCGGCTCAAACACATGCCACCAGCTGCTGCCCCCTTCCTGTGCTTTCATTAAAAAGCCTCCCTGTGCTTCACTGGGTAATCCACATGCTTTACTGAAAGAGTGTGAGGTAAATACAGTATGGCTATCCCTTCCTCTGCTTGCATCTCCTCTGTTTTCCCATCTCTTCCCCTACAATTCTCTCTCTTTTTTCCTCTTTCTATGCTCTGCTCCTGGCAAGTGGAGAGCGGTCCATTCTCCGTGCGTCTGTGGGTTTGTGTGTATACCTGTGTGTGCACCCACAGAGTCTGTCAGACTCTCGCCGTTTCCAGCACTCAGCCCAGAGCCAATGCAAGCATTGCCAGAGGGAGCGCCTGCAATGTAGGGCGCCCGGCGAGCTGGACGCGGGCAGAATATCAACGCCACGCGGCAGATCCCCGGCCCAGCAGCCCACCTGCTGACTTACGTGATCCAAATTCGAGGATGGGGTGGGGTGGTGTGGGTTAAGGTGCAGAGCGGGTAGCTTCGGGAGGGAGTTGGACTGGTGGGGTGAGGTGGAGGTTGAGGGAAATTGCCAGGTAGTTTCCAGACCCACTTCCCTGCGTTGCGCCCAATTAATCAAGGCTACATCTGTGTTGGATGGACCTCTTCCGCGAGGGGAGGGGGCAGAGTGGAAGCACTTTTTGTCTTCACACTTTAATGTGCCCGGTTCTGTTTTTGTGTGTGTGAACAGGACCGTGCGTGTGCGTATTTGTGTGTGCGTGTTACCTGTGGGAGTGCTCAGCGTGCATGTTAAATGCTTGAGGAATAAAGACAGGTTTGTCTGTTTTATGAGTTCTTGTGACTAACCCTTTCTGGTTCGCTCGCCTCCTCCTCTTTCAGATTATTCTTGGGGTTTCAGTGTCAGCAACAGGCCTGACCTCTCTCCCTTGCCCCTTCCCGTGGCACATACACACACACACACACACACTCATGCATGCGTACACTCCTCTCCTGCTCTACCTGACCTCACCAGGAAAAGGATCATTTTTCAGCACCTGCATTTATGTTTATCTCGCGAAGCTCCTGGCGCACCTGGAGCTGAGATAGCCGCTCTTCTTTCATCTCTGCTCTGGAGCGTGGTTGCATTTTTTTTTTCCTTCCTCCCCTGTTTGGCAGTTAAATCTCAAGTCTCTTCCCAGTCTGATTCATATGACTAACCAGTGCAACAATATGGGCCAGCGCTTAAATTTCCAAGCAGAACTGTCGCTTCTGTTTGGATGCAAAATACCAATTTCTTTTCCAACATTACTTTAATTATCATAAAGATGTCCTGCACTCTCTCTATAGTTTAACTTTAATAACAATATAAGTGCACAAGCCTATATTACTGTCGTTGGATGTTTCTCCCCCCCTGGATTTTAGGGTGATTCAGTACTCTAAATCAGTAGAACCTCTATCGCAAGCCATTTTACCTACTGCGATAAATCTGTGCAGACGTGCCCCATCTTGTCTGCCTGTATATTAATGAAAGTGTGCGCATGTAGCTCACGATGGTGTGTAGCGGCCTGGCATAGCGTGGCGCAGTGCAGAGTGGAGAGGAGAGACAGCTGCCCTGACAGATGCCGGGAGGCAGGACCCCACTGGGAAGCAGAGGGAGGGAGCTGGCACTGCCTCACCCCAGCGGAAACACCATAGGCTGCAGAGGAAATGGGCAGGGGGACAAACCAGGGGCTCAGTGTGTGTGTGTGCATGTGTGTGCCTGCGTGAGAGAGTGTCACTGAGTATCTGATCTACTTTAAGAGGACCTTGGCAGTTGGTCATGTATGTATGTGTTTACCTCTGATCCAGTACTTATGTCCAACCAATCAGGTGAGTCAAGATTGAGTCAGTAGGAAAAATAGATCCTTGTTGTGCTTATATGTTAAGGTAGAAAGATGCAAACACAGGCAAGATCTCAAGCAGTATCTAAGGGGAAAAAAATGGAAAATTAACGGAAGTTTATTTTTTTAAACAGCTCACAGATATTGCTATGACACTAGTATGGTAAAAAACAGCTTCTTGTTCTAAGTTTTGCTTTCGGGTCTGGACACTTGGCTATTGAGAAACAATTGCTTGCTGGAGGAGTGAACTATGTTGAAGTCTTATATTTCACCCAATCGTTAATGTGTATGCAATGCACCAGTTCCACACTATGAAGCTTAATGGAAATTGTGTGCACTGTAAACTACCACCCCCCACAACGACAACATATCTATTCATGTTAATTCAATACTGGAAGTGTTGCCAACACAGACTGATCGGCTTCATTCACTGCCATTGCCTAAATACAACCATGGAAGAAGTAGAAGAAAATCTACCTCATCGTTCACAACTCCCCCTTCTGTTCATTGGTCAGCCTGATTAAAATTCAATCAGAGAAATTGAGTTCAAAGGGAGAAATCCCAGACAGAGCACTGAAGGGAGATGAGAACTGAATGGAATGAAAGCAAAGGCCAGGCTACAATGGCACGTGTAATACCAGACATCCACACTTCAGAGGAGGTTTATAAGTGAATACTGATTAAAAAGAATATAAAAAAAAACATGGAATCTATTTTAAGTAATTTAATTGAAAAACCTTGTATATAAATTTATTAGACATATATTGTGACATAATTTCAAGTGTTTAATACATTTTTCTAACCCTAACCCTAAATGTCATATTATGACCTTCACAATCTTTGGGAAAATTGCTGACTTGACAGTTGTCCAGAAGATGTGGTGGTGGATCACAGTCCACCTCCACAAGGAGGGTAAACCATAAAAGGTCACCGCTGGCTGTTTATAGACTGCTAAATCTGAGCATGACAGTAGAGAGTTGACTAAAGGGAAAACTTGAGTAGAGGTAAATGCAGCTTTGAGAGTCTATTTTTTGAGGGACTAAAAGGGATTTATATATGGACTGTGGCTACAGTCAGAAAGTCAAAAGCTAGCAAAAGCTGACTAACGTTACGAGTGTGGTGACGTTTTCAATACATGGGCTACCACTGTCACTCTCCTTGTAATAAGCCACTCTTGAACGAAAGACGGGAACAACAGAATCTTACTTGTGCTATAAGGAAATGTCCTAAGTCTTTATTTCAACCAATATAATTTAAAAATCAATTTACCAGAGTCGGGAAGAAGACTGGCGATGCTGACTTTAAGTCCAGTCTGAAGTTTCCAGAGTCAGCGAGAATTTGGGGAGCCATGTCACCCGCTTGAGGTGGTCCACTGTGTTTCATTAAGTGAAAAGTCAGCACAGCTATTTGCCAGGAAATTTAAGAGCACTCCATGCTTCCCTCTGCTGACGAGCTTTCTGGAGATGTGGATACCATTTTCCAGCAGGACTTGGCTCCTGCCCACACTGCCAGAAGCACAAATACTTGGTTTTATGATCATGCTATCACTGTGCTGGATTATCCAGCAAAATGGCCTGACTGACGCTGCAAAGAGAACTTGTGGAGTATTGTCATCGACACCTGACTAAATAGTGCAGATGAGGTGTTTCTATAGCAACCTTACTGAACACCTCAGCACAGCCAAAGGGCTGATCACCTCCATGATAAGCTGCACTGATCCAAAAACTCATGCAAATGGAGCCCAGACCAAGTTCTGAGATTAATTACTGAACAGTCCATGTAGATAATTTTCAATAATAATATTTCTCCAATACAATCTCTATTTTATTGGTTTTATGTAATTCACTTATATTTGGAAATACATCACTCTGTGTGTCATCAAAATTAGGTACTAATTTCACCTTTTAATTTGAATACTTAATTCCAATCTAACTTTTTCTGATATTATTTCTAATTGAATTGTCCCTCTTATATTTATTGGCCTTTATTAGCCTTTATTGTTTGCCAAGCTGATTCATAGCAGAGGAGCGTTTACATCATAGAGGCATTGGTACTTTATGTTGTGACCTAAGCAACCCTCAGTTCAGCTCCAGGTCACGGCACTATTTAGTTTTAATTATTTACGTTTTTGCTTAATGTACTCCTGCCTCTGCTGCATTTAACAGGGATTAAAAATAGGCAAGTAGTGCAACTTTTTCCCCTTATAAATGCATTTCTAGACAAGTAATAAAAAATATGTATCGCTCTTTACCAGTGATCACCAGGAGTCTGAAGTGACAATAACATTGTAAACTGATGTTAATATTACACTGCATTTGTTTTCTTTTGTTAAGTTTTCTTGTTGTCCTTTTGCAGACAGATATTAGGATAAATATTAATGACAAGGCACAAATGGCTACTTTATAATAAGTTCTGTGTAAATGATCAATACTTCAAATGTATTATTTGCAATAATAAAGTTATTAGTATTTTATACTAAAGCTCACATATATAAGTGTAGTGTTCCCTTTTTTTATTGATCTATAAATATCTTGTTAAAAATGTAAATATCTGCCACTCATGAAGAAAAAATGAAACCTGACCTGTTCATATTTCCCACAGGTCAAATTCAAGAAGAAAGCCAGGATGTGCATTAGATAAAGTTATGTAGCACACTAAATAATTAACACACAATAAACACCAAGGTTAACAAGGTTGTCAATAATCAAACAGCTGCTATGTTTTGTGTTTCTGTTGAAATATGAATAGAATATCTGTATCTAGATGCTATACAACTGTATAATATAATGTTCTGACAGCAGCCATTCTTTTGTGTTTCTCCTCTAACTTTGCACACACTTAGATGGAAACCATCTGGGAACTTCAAATTTATAAGTCTTGCCACACATTCTCAATAGGATCTATGTCTGGACTCTGGGCCATTTTAAGAAGTGAAGATGCTTTGAGCTAAACCATTTCCGTTTTGTTGCTCTGTTTGAAGGAGGTCTTAATCCTTTTTCAAAGTATTTTGTAATAATTAGCAAGTTTTCTGTTCCCGCTGAAGAAAAAGCATACCCACAGCATGATGTACTCAATATCATATTTCAGCACAAAAATAGTCAGCGTTCAAGGATAATATTAGTTTTCTCCCAGGCATAGCATTTAGCAAAATGTTCAATCATACTGCACCTTCTTTCATTGAATGAGAAGCATTTCATGACACTTTTGTTCACTTTCATTCCTAACTTGTCTACTGTGTTCCAGATCTCCGCCGCTGTAATAGAAAAGCTTTATTTATAGTGGGATCAAATTAAAATTACAACAATGAATGGATGAAGAAATGTCACGCTCTTTCTGTGCTTTTGTAAGGTGATGTATATTATTAATATCTGACCAGATAATGGTATTTTAACAATAGCACCGCTTTCAGACAGATAATGGACCAAAGATATTTGTGCTAACACCCAACTTTTTTTTTATTTAACTTTAGTAACACAAATATGAAAAAATAAATCCCTTAAAAGACTTATTTTATGAACTTATTAAGATAACTATCTCTGTATCATACTTGACTCCAAATTGTTTTCTAATTTAAGAGCACGTTTACACGAGAGTTACTGGATTATAAGTCTTTATCAGTTTGGTAAGATGGGCTTGTTGCTGTGCGTGCGCCCTTTAGAAAGTGTAAGGGATGCTGCAGACCTGGTTTGCACGCAGTGTGCAGAAAACTAATGCAGCAGCAGGGACGCACAGTGGGGAAGTGTTGCCATGGTGAGATGGGCTATCAGGCCCAGAAAGACCGTTCTTACCCGTTCACATGTTCACTGCAGCTGGGTTGGCTGCTGCTGCAGTCACTGATGTGTGGTCGAGGTAGACACACTGTTTTGCACAAATACAAAACACTAAAACTGCAACAATATGTCTTGGATTTGCAGATAAGCAACAGCTACAGCAGTGATGCTCAAATCCAGAGGCTACTTCAAACTGTGCTTCCTTCTTCCCCCTCTTCTTCCGACACAGCAGCTGACAGAATGAGATGTCCTCAGAGATCTTGTCCACTGGGACCAGCAATGCGGAGGCAGAGCCTGCAGAGAGGAACAGTGACAGTGTCCAAGCACAATGTGTCTACTAAAGTCATCTGTGTGTGACGGACTAAGGAAGCAAAGTTTTTGCTACCCCGAACATTGCTGGAGAAACTATGGATGTTGTGTATGTGCAAAGATATGAATGTACAGTTCAATTTTGGAATAAGCTCATTTACTTTCTGATAGTAGATTGCAACGTTCAGTTCCACTTTCTAAATACATAGTTAAACTCAAGCATATTTATTTCAGATGAGCGTCTATGTTGGATCAAGCATGAAAAGTTCATTAAAATTTTTGTGCTTTTATCTTAATTTTATCCCAAATCCTGGACCAAACGGTGGTAAAATATGTATTTTTTAAACCTCCTAGAGACCCAGTTGCATTACTTTTGGAACTCATGCTTCTTTGTTTCTGGGCATGGCTTTCTTTTTGTTACAGTTGTTCCTTTAAATCAGCAACACTCTCATGAGGTGTTGGATTTCAAACTGAATTTGTCCTGTTGTTCCTACCCACAATTCTACACCTTCCCCTAAATAGCAGCTTGAGGATCACACCTAAAATGTCTGTGCATGTGTGTTTTTGTGTGGATGTCTGTTCCTATCAGTTTACCACACGTTTCCTATTGATTTTTAACATTATCTTTGTTAAATATGCTAGCATCTCAAAGTAATCAAAACTAATTTCTGCAGTTTATTTAATTTGTATTATGAATGCCATGGTAATTTCAGTGTCTTTATTCTGTTAAAATTATGCAAAGAAGAAAATTGTTTCAACAAAGTCTACAAAATAAACACAAGTTGTACCTGTCTAGAAAAGAGGAGTGAGACTGCACAATAAACTTTTTTCTATTTTGTAAATTTTAGTGGCACAGTTTATTCCTAGATTATTAATTCCGTTGTGCCATTCAGTTTTGTTTAAATTTGTTTCAGTGATATGAGTGGGAACACAGAGAGAGTGAAAATATGGCTGGACGTGACTTATACCAGATTGGACTGTTATTACTTTTCATCTGTCCAATTATAAATGGAATATATTGAATCAAAAAGTAAAACTTAATTGCCAAAAGAAGAATATGCCATTTTATGTATGTTTAAAGCCAAAATAAATGCAGGTTTAAAACATGTTCTATTGTGGAGGATTTTTACACGCTTGCGATATTAGCTTGGAGGAGGTGTATAAATGACCAGTGTCTATTTCAACACAATTTTAAAGCAAAACAGAAGTGAATGCAAATACTGTTCATATTGATCAGTATGTTTGGATGGCCACATATGCACAATCATGTTAACAAATGTCTAGCATTTCTAACAAAAGATGTTTAAACATTATTTTGTACAGTGCTCTTCATATTAATTTGCAATAAAGAGGAAAACTAACCCTATTATTGACCTTTGGTTTGCTGCAGGGATCCATTCTGGGGCCTGTGCTCTTCTCGCTTTACATGCAGCCGTTATCTGCTAGTCACTCAAAATTCTCCACTCTGTAAACTTGATTCACAGCTGCCTAAAGGATATTAAGAATGGCTCTCTCAAATATTTTTTTCACCTAAACAGAATGGATGTTGTTCAGTGTTAAGTTATGTAATGTTTCACCCAGTCTTGGTCTTCAAGCAGGTTGGAAAAATTATAGGGGCAAAACTTGACTTAGCTTATAATCTGACAAAAAGGTTGATTCTGAAAACAAGCTTTTTTCAGTCTAAAAAAAGCCAATCCTTAGCCACAGTGATCTGTGCGCTTGATTGTTGTAATGATTTATGAGTCTGTCTCAGTCAGTCTTCCATCTCCTTGTAAAAAAACTTTGCTGCTCGCTTATTGACAAACTCACATAAAAATCAACATTATCACTGCTGCCCTTTTATATTTGCACTGGCTCTCAGTTCAGCAAAGGATACAGTTTAAACCGGTTCATCTAAGGATACAGTTTAAACCACTGCCGTTTGTTTTTAAAGCACTGAATGGCCTTGCATCACCCTATATATCTGAACTTTTGAAAACCCACCAGCCCAGCAGAACTTTACGGTCTGCCGATCAATATCTGCTGGAGGTGCCTCGCTCTGTGGGTGAGCAATGAGGGGACTGGTCTGTTTCTGTGGCGGGCCCAACATCCTGGAAATGTCTTCCCATCTATGACCAGTTTTTGTGCAAAGCCAAACTTAAAGTAATTTATTTTAAAATGCTTCTGATGTTTGACTTTTATGTTTTATTTTAATGTGGTTGCATTTTCTAGCTTTTTACTTGGCACTGTTTCAGTTTTAATGTGTAAAGTACTGTGCATATTTGTTTTATTTTGTAAAGAATTTGGCCAACGCAAGGTGTTGATGGTGGGTGTGCTGTAAAAATCAAGTTTGATTGATTGATTAATCTCCTGTTTGCTGGTGTTTTTCAACCAACCCCTCAAAATGCATCTCTGCATCCTGTTAGGTGTAATGAGAAGCTCTGAGTTCATGCAAAGGGCCTTACCAAGATGGCCACCAGCCAAACCTGTGATGCATAAAAGTCAACATGGCATTATTGCAACCATTGGCAAAAATTGCTTGGTGCGGTGCTGTTGAACGGAGCACAGCTAATAACTCAAGGCTCTTCCTAACCGCTCTTCTCTATTCATTACATGAAGAAAAGTAAACTAAGATTATATTTTCCTTTTGTGAATAAATTAAAGGTATTACAATAATTCAAATCTAATTTCAAATTCTGCATATACAATTGGTATGTCTGTGTGTGGGAAGAGGCTAGATTTTAAATATCCAACAGCAGAAAATTAGAGAAACAAGGAGAAGATGTGTGTGTACAACCAAGACTGAAAATGTCCATTTCCCAGCGCGATGCCAGCATTGATCCAGTGTGACAGAATGGGTTTCATTGTTCATCACAAAAGGAAGCAAAGCATTTTGTCTTTCCACAGAATTACTTAAATGTTCCACATCCTGCTGCACAAATTAGAGTAGCATTGTTGCGTAAATGCGCACATTATGAAGTCACTGTGATCTGTTGCAGTGGCGTGCATTTGATGATGTATCTTTTTTTTTCTTTTTAGTACATCAGCATATTGTCTGTTAAGCTGCCAAAAGTGCAACAAGGTGAACCAAGCAGCAACCCATAAAATATTTTAAGAAGTTATTGCAATAAATACTGTCTGCACTCTTGTAGATCCTAATGCCACTGCAGCAAAATATGCTAATCAAAAAACAGAAAGCAAGGACAGTCATTTTGCATGTTCTCCCTGTGCGTACGGTGGGTTCTCTCAGGGTACCTCCTGTATCCCTGCAAAGACAAGTGGATTAGAAGATGGATGAATATTAATTTGAAGCTACTCTTTAATAACAAATGCCCTTAATCCAGCCTTATCACTGTACGCTTGCGACAACCCTTGTTGCACAAAGCTGCTTGCACTATTTTCGTCTCTTTTCGGTCCCTTCCGTCCTGTCACACTTTAAGACACGCCCCTGGTCTTCCCCTGAAGTCACCTGATTGGTCCGCTGTTCAAACTGGTTCATTTCCGGTTTGTAAAGATGACCGTATCCCTCCAGGCGGTTTCATAGCAACAATCGCCGCCACCATTTCTCCAACGTTGCCGTCCCTTGCTGGAACTATTAAAATTAAATCCAAGGCTGCATAATCCCTCACCTGTTCCTAATTGCATCCGAGTGGCTACAATTAACGTGGACCGGTAAAGACAAAAGCCCCGCCCCCAGAAAAACAAAACAAACAACAAAAAAGTAAAAATACGACGACTGTTGTGAGTCTCCGACGTGGGAAGCCGGAAATCATGGGAAGTTCGTGACGTCAAAGATTTAAAAGTTACTCGTAAGTCCTAGAAATTAAACAAAAATTAAATGACTAAAAACTAAACATTTAAGCTCAATAATGATATTGCAGTGCAGATATAAACAAAAGATTCCTGGTTCTGCTTCCTGGGAGACTGTCACCTGACCAGTGAGTCTATTTATCCTTTTTTTTTTTTTTTTAATTTTGTGATATGCTTAATTTTAAATAAAGTTTTTAATTTTGAATGACAAATTTTAAATTCTTTATGGGAGTCTATACCTGCCATGAGAAGTCAAGAAAAAATAATTCTCCCTTTTTTTTTAAAGTTTTTTAACAAATACTTTTTGTCTTTAATTGTACTAAAGGGCAAATAGCTTTGAAGTGTATGGTCCTGGTGTGACTGGTTATAAAATAAAGTCAAAAGTAAAATAACTTTACAAATGCTTGTTGTTAATGCATGGCTGGTATATCATTTAAAAACAAAAAAAAAAAAAAAAACAACAACTTGTAAACCGTCATATACTATTGTGACCTAAATCAAGCCACAAATCAGTTTGAAACTAACAGTCTCCATGTGTAGGGCCATGGATTAGTTGCATTAGGACCAGTACTCAATAGGAGATGTACTGGAATACTTCATGGTGGCTTTGCCATCCACTTGGGAACTCCCACCAAATTCACACAAATATCTCAAATCTCTGGTCAAGAAGGCCCAATGAAGATTACATATCAACTGAGATTGCCTCATAAACTGAAACATTCCCAACAGCTGCTGGTGTCTTTTCACTGATCCTCTTTGGATGCTTTCATAGGATACTGGTGTGTTATGGCAACAGCTCTGCATATGGTCATAAAATCTGTGCAGAAGACCACAAACATTGATCTTCATACTCTGGAAGAAATGTACACCAATTGCTGTCTGGGAAAAGAACTTAAATTTTAATTTGAAATTTTTATGTGATTAATCCCTTTTCTCTTTTGAAAAAAGCCACTGATAAAACTGTTTCTGCCACTGACTCCATATGCATGTTGTTTTTCTTTCCAAGGATTTTACTTCAGGCTCAAGAGTTTATCCTGGTTCAAACCAGTAAGAAAATCTGCTGCCACAATTCACTCTTAATTTTGTCTCGGACAGAAAGACGTTCTGCACCGGTGCTTATGTGTTTTTTTAATGAGTTGTCTTTGTCTTCTCAAACAGACTCAGCAGCAGATGACTGATGCACTGGGTTCTGTTGGAGTTTTTTTTTTTTCATTTGAAAAATAGTTTTCTCTCCACTGTCGCCACATGGATTCTCTAATGAAGTATTGCTGCGAAGTTAACAGCAATACTTCATTATTGCATGATGCAGAGAACATGATTCTCTGCATCATGTTCTCAACATGATGCAGAGAACCTTTCAATGGTGCCAGATGTTCGTTCAGGAGATGCAAGTGACTCAGTGCAGTGGACTGAGTTTCCTAAAATAGATTTATTTTTTTACCTAGTTGCATAATAAGATGGAATTAATTACTTTCTGTTATGACAGGGGTTGAGCTGAAATTAATGTAATTGAATATGTTTAAATGATTGAATTAAACAGTGTAGTTCTGCTTATACAATTATCTTCTAAAGTGTGTTGAAATGACACTTGTTAAAGTAAATTAACTGATTTAAACTAAATGGATCTAAACTATCTTAGCACTAGATGTATGCCTCATCTGTTTCCATGCTTCTAACAAGTTGAAAAATGCAGGTGTATCCTGTATTTTGTTCTGTCCATCTTCCCATCTACTTCTCTGTTCAGTCTGAAGAAAGCATCCTTACAGCAGTGTGAAAATAGTTCAGGATGATGCAAAATGTTAGTGTGCCATCGCACATAAATATTAGCTAGTAGTGCTAATAGCAATACATCAAAGTATATTGATAGGCCTAAGGGGAGATACTGCACACCTTAAAAAAAGTTTTTACTGCTTCAGAAGTTGCAGTAAAATTATTATAACCTGGTTCAGTTGAGTTATTACAATTTGGATAAAAGTAATGTTGGGGGAAAAAAAATCCTGTGGAGAGGCATTGGAAAGACACGAGCTTCACCCGGTCTCTCGGCTTGCTCTTCTCTGCTTGAGGCTCAAGGCTTGAGGCAGCTCACCTAAACCTACAGTATTAGAACTGAGCCCCTCATGTTCATGTTGATGTTGTGGAAAATGTAAGCCTCCAGTCTGATAAGGAAGATGATCACATGGAATAAAACTATGATATTGCTAGTTCAACAGCACAGATTTGTCTAATTTTAAATATATATATATATATATATATATATATATATATATATATATATATATATATATATATATATATATATATATATGTGTGTGTGTGTAAAAAAACAGGGGTTTGGTGAAATTGCAAAAAATGACTTTCAAAAACACTTTTATGGGCTTAACTGTCATCACAGAGTTGCATCTTGCCTCCCCTCTGACTCATAAATGTATTCTAACTATGGTTGTCAAACTGTGGTACAAATACCATGGGTGGTTCTTGGGCTGCCATTAGCAGAACACAAAAGGAACTTTGGAGTTGGAACTATTCGCAAGATAAATGCAAACAAATTAGCCGAGATGAAATGGAAAACAGCAAGTCAAAAACCAGCATAAGTTGCTGGTTTTGAACCAGCAACTTATGCTGGTCCAAAACCCCTGAAGCTAGAGACTGTAGCTAGGAATGATTTCAAACCAAACTCTCTCCTTGAAAACCAATGACCTTTGCTAACTAATATGTCCAATAATCAGACTACATGCTTTTAGCTTTACAAACTAATTTTTATCTATTTATCAGTATGCTGTACTTCAAACACTGCAGCAGAATATTTGTTAGAGGAGGTTGTAACTGCACTTTGGAAATTTGAACAAATACAAATAATGAGCACAAATAAACTTTTTTATTGTGGTAATTACTTAAGTTGCTGACATTTCCATGTGGGGAAATTATGCGTCATGCAGCAGCATCAAAGAAGATATGTTCCTTTGTTTCTACATTTCATAGTTTAGAAAATAATACTGAGTACTCATGATCAGATAGTCTATCAAAGGTTGGAAGGCAGATTTTCATAGATCATTTTACTTTCTAAACTCTGTAAGATTTGTTTATTCAATAATAACTTCACAGAACGTCACTTTACCCCTTTCAAACTTTGACAATTTTATATGAAAGGCAGCCATGTTGGATTCTGAGGTTAAGGTTGGTTAGAAACCTGCGATTCTTACCCTTAAAAAAAGTGACTTCTAGGTATCTGTCTGTTTACTTTTCCAACTTCAAGCTTGGAAATTTGGAGAATAGGCATGCCAAAAACGGATATCCAAAAGGATCCAAATCTTGTATAATTTTTTGAGGTTGTACTTGTTAAAAAAAGTTTAGAACTCTTGAATTATTATTATTGTTACTAATTATAACTGTTTGAGTCCTTCTTTGGCTGGGTGTCTAGGATCGTTTCAGTTGCCTGTTTGGCGTTTGTTTTTGTAAATTCTGTATCTGCTTTGGTTCCCTCACGGACGCCCAAAAGCCACGAGAAAGAGAAGCAAAAAAAGCTGCAGAAGTAATGTAGCGACATTCACACGCATCTCCTCTCTCCATTCCTGGGGGAGGATCCATTGCTTTCCAAACACACATCACTGCCTGAGGGGCAGAGTGACCGTTCAAGCAGCACCATTTCAACACACTCGCATGCAGACAAGAACGGGTGTGCACACACAGAGGTGTGTTTGTGCTGTCCTACTGCAACACCCCAGACCATTGATTAGACAATGCTGAAAGTCAAACTGGCTGACCACAAATTAATGATTAGCACCAAACGAAGATATGCAAGTGAGATTTTCCGTCCAGGAATGAGTTCAATAAGTTTTCACAGGCGTTTGGTTGAATTCTGTTTTCTGCTTGTTTTCTTCGAGAATGCAACTAAACTCTTGGTTGTTTCACTCTTGTTTAAATTTCACAGTCTACCAGACTTTCCCCTTCTGACCTTATCTCTTATTTTAAGTCCTTCCCTTTCTTTGGAGCTTTTCTTTGTCTTTTACCTCTATTTTATATTGCAGCTGCATGCCTGGTCCAGTCCTTTCTTCGTTTCCTGTAATCCTCACTGCCTCTTTTTTCTCCTCCTGTCCTCCCACTCTTTGTGGACGCTCTTGCCTCACACCTTCCTCCAACCCTTTGACATGCTTCACTTCATGTTATGGGCGTAACATGCTGCCTCTACGAACGGTGTGCGGACATGTATCTGTACACATCTCGAGTGCGACCATTTTCCGCAGGAGGCGAGCGTGAAGGAAGGATGAGAGGGAATGAACAAGGAGGGGAGAGTTTACGCATGTAGCCCTGAGTTTGTTAATAATTAATGTGTCACAGGTTTGCAAAATTGCCTCACGTTCTTCTCGCTCCATCTTCCCTTCTTCCTTGCTCCCTCTGGCTTTCCTTTCTCTTTTTCACTCTGTCTTCTTTTTCCTCTTCCCTCGTGGTTTGAGTCCCCTCTCCGTCTCCATGTTTCCCTAAAACACACGGCTCTCTCTGGTGTTGCTGGAGGATGAAATGCTAATACACACGTGGGGAGATTTCCCAATTTGCTTGAGCTGGGCAGTATATAAAGAAAAATCTAAAATTTTCTTACTTTTTCTTTCTTGTGTATGCTGTGGCCTTCTGGTTGAGTTTCATCATAAAGAAGATTCATATAAATCAATAAAAGAAAAAAGGCTGTCAATAAATGTAAAAGAAGGTCTCCGTGGTCTCCTCTTACTGCAGTGGCCATCACTATGCCAGCCATCTAATGCTTTAGGGTGTTGGACTGCGCAGGTGGCAGGTGACACAGATTTCAATAAAAGGGATTATAGCTGTGGGGACTGCAGAGAGGAAAAACAACACGCTAATGGATGCCAGGACGGTCAAAGATGTGACTTCAAAATGTCTTGTGGACAAGAACAAGAGTTTTTTGTGACATTACATTGATTCAGTATGTTTTGATGCAGTGTGAGATATTATTTCAACACACAAGCAAAACAAGTTTTTCCATCTAACTTGCGTATTAATACAAAACTACTTATTTTCTAAACTGCACAGGCATGCATGAACACTGCTGTAAAAATGCATTTGTTCCAAACTCCTGCTACTTTGTCGCACTTAAATGTTTTAATTGTCAAATTTTACAATCCAACAAGAACTCAAATTATCAGAAAAAATCAAATGATGAAGTAATTTCTTAAAGAAACAACTAAGTCAATCAAAGCCAGGGTGGCCCCCACTAAAACTATTACCTGGTTGTTTCATCGTTAACAGCAACGACAGCCATCAGGCAGTTGTTATGGATAGCAGTAAGTCTTTGGCCCACTCCTTTTTGCCTATTTTTTAAGGTCATGCTACAGCATCCATGCTGGGTTTACGTCCAGATGGCCCAACTGCATAACCAAAGAGTGTTTATGCTTAAGATCATAAACTTTTGGCTGGATTTTTTTGGCAGGGAGAATTCATCGTTCCTTCAGTTAGGCAAGTCGTCCAGATCCTGAAGAAGCAAAGCCACCCAAGAACATCCAAGTTATGTTCTCTTTCTGAAATGCTGTTAGTCGTATACCAGATGGAACTGAATGCATATCTTTCATCATTTGGGGAAATGTGTAATGGGCCTTTCTGTTCATTTGGTTTAGCCACGGCGTTCTCACAGAAAGTTCTCCCTGTTCTCCTGGAAAGTCTCTTATTTTCCCGTCTCTTTCTTCTGGTTGAAAAATTAACATTGATCTTA
The DNA here is from genome assembly GCA_010277075.1 of Poeciliopsis retropinna. Lineage (NCBI taxonomy): Eukaryota > Metazoa > Chordata > Actinopteri > Cyprinodontiformes > Poeciliidae > Poeciliopsis > Poeciliopsis retropinna. The sequence goes on along the minus strand of VMRM01000024.1, from coordinate 7,259,950 downwards.
AGTGAGGCATGCAGTGTTTTAAGATTAAGCTCTGGGTTCTGTTTTGACCTCCTGGATGAGGTTTTTGATTCACTCAGGATAATTCCTGTAGACTGAGCATTAATTCCTTTTTGACCTCTTCTATCCAGAAGCATCAATACTTCTGAGAAAATTATCCAACACTTGAATGGAGGAACATGTCCTTCTGCACAAAGCATTAAGTGTCTGTTAAAGACATAATTTAATGTACATTAAATGACGAGATGCACTTTGCTTCTAATCTCTTTTAGATTTTGTTTAGATCAGAAAATGTTCTGATGCTTTTAGATATCTTTAAGCCTACTACATGTTGACAAGTTCTGTTTAAGGAATATCTTATTTATTTATTTTTTGAGTTGGGCAGTAATCAGGCTACGGAAACTGAACTAAATAATGCAGGTAATTATAGTTATTTCCTGATTAAACAAGGGGGTAATTATGTTTTCACATAGGGTTAGGTTGTATGGGATAGCTTTTTCTCCTTAATGTCATTTGAATATATAACAATGTGTTTTGTAATCACTCAAGTTATCTTTGTCACATATTTATTCAGAGATCTAAAGTATCTAGTTGCATGATGAGAGGAACTAAATGCTTTCAGTTGAAAGAGTGGATTTTCTCTAGAGTATGAATTGAAAGCTCTCAATCTTGAGAAAATCAGGTCGGTTTTTATCTCGTTTTAAATAATCCGTCATTTATTCTGTCAAGTTAGTGTGAATTTGAGAATAATCCCTGTCTTATATCCATCACAAGCCACTTAAGGTGCTCAAGTGGGTACTTCAATGTTCTGAAGTGTTATTGTGACACTTGAACTTTTCCTAAAATACTATGCCAGTCCTTGCATGTGTTGCTCTAATTACTCGGGGTATCTTAATGCTATATTTTTAGAAACGATGAGTTTCAAATGTCAATTAAGACTGGAGATGTACCAACCAGAGTTTTGTGTCCAATGTCCAAGCTCTTTCCTGGTTTGATTTACTGATACAGATTATAGTTAATTCCAGTTTCTCTTCAAAACCTGTAATTAACAGGACTCAAAGTATTTGTTCTCTAGCCTTACTGCATGTTTTCAAACAAACATACCTGCATGTGCCTTTTAAACACAGTGGTAGTTCAAGCTGTTCTTTATTTTATCATTTTAAGTGTATCCTTCTAGTGTGTATTGTCTAAAACACTAATTTCTCTGCGCGTTTACATAACTTCATGAGTCCATTACTCCAGGGTATATTTAGTTTCAAGCTGCTATTATGCTTGTCCGGACAGAGGCCAAGTGACAGCAATTTAAATAAGAGCTTGTCAAGCTCTTCTCATGTCTGGAAGGCTTTACAGTGTGTCCCCTGGCAGGTGCTGGACTTATGTGTCTCAGTAGGTGGACAGAGGACCGCCGAGTGACCTGCTCAGGACAGCTGCTGACATAATGAGGCCAGTAAACAAGCATCTGTCTCACCCACTGAAAGGTGAACCCACTCAGACCAGGCCATTTTCTTTCTCTTCTTCTCCACTGTTCCTGTATGGCTATAGATGGCAAAATTAGAGAGGGTGAAAATAAAAACAACTTCTGCTAAATTTAATTAGAGCCTAGATGTGACCACGAGCTAATGTTAATGCAGGAGTTTGAGACTCTTATAAGACTCAAATACTTTCTTAAGACATGCGTCATTTTTTAGGGCTATAAATTGCTCGCTGAGGTTATGTATAAGTAGTTAACTTCTATTGTGACCTACTAAGTACTATGATCTTTTAAAAATTAATCTTAATAAGGTTCTAATAAAACACTCCAACAAACTCACCAGCAGCTTCAGTTGGGTATATGTTTACTTGCAGGCACCTACTACATGAAGATAATTTGCCACAGTTCAAACTGAGCATCAGAATGGAGAGGAAAAGGGATTTTAGTGATTTTTGAGTCTGGCATAGTGGTTGGTGCTAGAAAAGCCGGTCTGAGTATTTCAGAAACTGCTGATCTACTGGGATTTTCTCTTCACAGGGAATGCCAACAAGAGAACATGCAGTTGCTGTGTGGGGGTAAATGCTTTGTTTATGTCAGAGGTCAGATAAGAATGGTCAGACTGGTTCAAATGATAGAAAGGCAACAGTAGCTCATAACCATTTGTTGCAACTACAGGATGCAGAATTTAGGGTAAAAACAACAAAATCAATAGTTTAGACTGCTGGTGTTGGTATGTTGGTGTGGAGTTATTTTTTTTCATCACACTTTGGGCCCCGTATTAGCAACTGTGTGTTATTTAAATGCCACAGCCAACCTGAGTATTCTTAACCATTTCTGTCTCAGTGCACTGATTTCCACTTCTAACAGGACAATACATCATGGCTTTGAATCTAAAATTATGGCAACATTATGTTCAGGAATTTTTTTTTTACCTGTAGCACATACTTTAAAGTATTCTTACAATTAAATAAGACAAAATTTCATCATGTACATATATACGGTACAATAACCTATGACCTACAAACAAAGAAGGCTGAATAAATAGGATTTACTGCTTCATGAGACAATAAATGGGGCTAAAGCTGTTGAAGAGAAAGAATAAGGAGTCTTTTTCACTCTTTTTCTGCAGAATGAGTCACTGTTGGCAACCTTACTCTCAAGCCTGATTGCCTTGTTGAATTTGTTTTTGGCTTGGTGACGTACTCCCTGTATCCCTTCTTGAGTGTCTGCTTCTTGATATTCATGAGAAAATTTCTTGAACCTTTGTGTTGTAATATTGGGGGAAAAGATACTGCATTGTAGTTATTGGGCCCCCTGATAACTACAATGCAGTTCAAGTTTTAATCAGAGGAAGACGAAATAAAGCGTTTGTAAAGGTAGATTTGCGTTCTGCAACACTGTTTGTGCCAAAACCCAAAGACAGGTAGCAGCTGCTGTTCATGCTGTAGAGGGAAGGTCATTAAGCATTTGGGAAGCAGAGTAGAAGAACTGGAGCTAGGTGGAGTGCTGACCAGAGAGTTAAGGGCCAAGCAAGAGAGGGAAGCAGAGCGTGGCGTATGAGCAGCGTGCAGAGCTGGAGCATTGCCTGGAGGTATAGGGGTGCGGCTCGCTCTGTAATACTGTGTGCCTGTACCAGAGTCTTCGGTTCATTCCCAACGCAGACACGGGCAAAACAGCAAGAAGAAACATCTGTGTTTTAAATAAAACTGTTGCTTGTGACTGTTAGTATTGACATGAAATGGAAAGGCTTCTTCCACTGAACTCCTTCAAATCTTTTGGACTGTTTCACCTGAAACATAGGGGAACAATGCTGCCATGACACTTAAAGTTACAGTCTTGGAAGGACTTAAGAGGTGTAGAATTTGATTCTATTATTTGTTTTTAGGTCTGGATAGGTGCAAAGTAAAAGAAAATAAAAACGCAGTTGTATTTTAAGACCTTTTTCCTTTCGCATTGCTTATAAGATAAATATTAGCATCCATCCATCTGCCCATCCACTGACCCCTAGGTTCATCCATCTGTCCAATTGTCCATGTCCTGACCCCTCAGTCCATCTGCCTGTCTGTCCATCTATCCAATGACCCCTCATAGTCAATCTGCCTATCCTATCGACTCCTGAGTGTGGTCATCTCTGTCTGTCTATCTAGTGACCCTCAGTCTGTCTATTTGTCCATTTATCCATTAACCCCTTGGTTTGTCTTTTCATCAATCCCGTAGATTGTCTCGGGTGGTTCTCCGTCCACCGACCCTCGGTACATCTATTCATCAACCCCTCAGTCCATCCAGCCTTAGTCCATCCACTGGATAGCTTAGTGGATGGACTAAGTTGTTAATCCCTCAGTTTGTTCATCCGTTCGGTGGGACGAGCAGTTGTCTTATCAGATCCTGTCTTGAGTACAACAGAAAGGCAAACCAGTAAAATCTTGCATATTTCAGTTGAAAAACATGTTTTAACTGACGTTTTTTTTTTTTTTTTTTGCTGATTTAAGGGGTATAAATTTGCTAAATTCAGCTACTTTGATGTGCTCACAATTAATTAAGTATTAATTTGAGCTTTACAAACTTTTTGTTTTAGTCATGTGGAGGTCATTTAGAATTTGTAAAATGTGATGTTTTAAAATAAGTATATTAAAAATGTTGCACTGTTTTCATACATTTAAAAAATGATTCCAATTTGTGCGTATGAGTGTCGTGTATCTGTATTCAGTCTCCAGAGTCAATAACTTACAGATCCACTGATGCAATTATAGGTATAAGTCCTTTTGGGAGAGATGAAAAATGTTTGTAAAACTTTTTTGCAGGATGAAAAATAGATTTTGTCTCTTCTGACTAGAGTACTTTCTTCCACATATTTGCTATGCTTCCTTCGTGACTTATGGGGAAACTTTTTATGGCTTTCTTTCAATTAACTTTTTTGTACTGTCTAAAAGTGCCATTTGGCTGCAGAAAGAAGCATATACCTTGTGTGTTTGGGGTCAAAAGTTGAGGCTGCAGCATCTAATATGTTGCTCACATACTGATATTGGTCTAGAAAAGACAGAAGAATCCAGTTGAAGTAAATGACAACATTTTCCAGAGTTGACAGTTACACTTGTAAACGAGGATCCTGTCAGACTCCCTGCAACTGAAATATAAATTAAGATAATATTTGAAACCACTCCCATCCTACGCAGGTGAACTTTACACTATTAAACTCAGCTCGAGCCAAACGTTCATAACAGTGTTGCATATAAATAAGGGTTATTCTGAGGGTTGTCCTGTCTAATCTTTTCTGAACAGAGTATGAATGTTATTTGTTCACATTGTTCACTTTTGTGGCTCTTCTTGGTGACTAAACATTTGAACTGTTGTACTTGGTTGATAAAAAGACAAAAATTTCAAAGCATGTGTTAAATAATTGTTATTATTTTCACTCTTTTCAAAGCAAACAAGTTGACACAAAACAAACCTTTGGAGACTTGTCTTTGCTCCATTGTCATATCATAATTTTTAGTTAATTTTCACAAGTTAAATCCAATATTTTTGACAACCTGAAAAGATGACAACATGAAGCCAACTAAAAGATCTCAAATAAAAAGCAACAGTGCCTAGATTTAAACCAAAGTAGTTTCTCCAAGCTCCTTAAATTATTTTTTTTTTTTAGATTTTTTCTTGTAATAAGTCAGTTGTCCATGCAGTAACTATCCCTTGGACCTATCTGAGCAGCTAAATTCAGGTGGCAGCTTTTCTTTTGGCCAGGCAGTGTACTTTAAAGATTTGTTGTCGCATTAGCCTTCCAGACCACTCAGGTCTTCCGGTCCAAGTTTTTTCTGCAACCACAGAGTCAGAACCAAACATGGAGAAGCAGCATTCAGTTCTTAAATCTGGAACAAACTTCCAGAAAACTGCAAAACTGCCAAAACAATTAAATAAAAGCCAAAAACCCATCTATTTAAAGTTGCCTTTGATTAATAATAACAGGAACATTGATTGATATACAGTATGTGATGTAAATTTGATGATAATTCTTGATGACAGCCAGATGTAAGATGTGTTGCTTGTATCATAATTGATGTGTTTAACATGGAAAGCTGCTGTTTTGCTGAACCTTCTTATACAAACAAAATTGACTTGACTTATCTACCTCTTCAAAGATTATTCCTTCCTTTAGCTAAACTCTACCGATCATGAGACTTCAAATCAAATATTTCATCTACGCCTGTGCTAAAAATGATCCATTCAGAAGTTGACAGATTTCTTTCGGCTCTAATATGCCAGACAGACAGGAGGACACTTCTGTCCCTCATGCCACATCACAAGCATAGTTAAAAGTTCTGCTCCTACTGTCCCTCCTGATCCAAATGACAGAACCTGAGCAAACAAGACATATGAAGTCATAATAGTCATGGGATACATGTTTTACACCTCTGCCACAATTAGTGTTGCCACTGCCAAATGAAATCCTTCGTCTCTTTATTCTTCAGAGAAGCTGCAGAGACACTGAGAGAAGGCCAGAGATGCAACACAGTGTTTTCCCATTTGACCGAGACCTGAAAAAACAAGTCACACAGAGCAAAGGAAGAAACTGGTGGAAGCAAGATGAAACAGAGTAGGAAGGGAATGTAAAAAAAAAAAAAAAAAGCAAAGGGACAGGACATGGAGCAGAACAGGGATGGGGGGGGTTGCAACTCATCGGGGTATAATTGTCACTCTCATTCAAAGGAGGTCCTTGATTTAATAGGCAGGTCTGGTGACTAAACCACTGGAGTGCAAACGGTGAAAAAGAGCTGTGGCAGATCTAGAGTTTTCCAGCCAAGCTACCCCTCCTCCCCTCTCTCTCTGCAGACAACTCAACAACTGGCTCGCAGCCTGTTTGCCTGACTACTTGCCCCCAAGCCATACCGCATACCTCACACCGCCATGGACAGAGCTCATGGTGCAGCACACCTCCATCACACCGCAGCGTTAACGGTTCCTCAGCTCAGCATATTAATAATGCAGCGCCTTCATCAACAAGACGGAAAACTGATAAAGTTGTGTGTCATCAGTACGTTGTGGGATCTTAATTTGCAATGCAAAAGTTCAAACATAGGCCCTGGATAAAATCTGTTGTATTGTTCTAAGTTTTCTTAGGGTTTTCATTACAGGTCACTGTGAAGAATATTTGCTTTTAAATTAAAACTGTAACTATAAGCCTCTTCCAGTCTGACATTGAAGAACAAACTTTGCCCTTCTTTGGAACGAGAAAACATAAACCTTTAAAGTACCAAACAAGAATAAATCAAAATTGCTTTTCAAAGCATTAAGGTAATTTCAAAGCTGATTTTTAAACATAATCTTCACTATTATAAATATGTGTTGTCTGGAAATCCAGCGTGTGGCTAACTGCTGCTGTAAACACAAAATGGTTTGTTTTCTTGCTAAAAAAACTTTGGTACTTATGTCTTTAGTGGCCTTTGTGTTATTCAGTCATTCCCAAACTTCCAAAGTCACCATTAGACTGCAAATTTTAGTCCAAAAGAAAATAAATGTGACTATTGTGAGCCACAGGCCTGACATTTAAAAGGACAAAGTTGTAAAACATACAATATACTCTTTAGTGTTAAAATTAAGCAGGAGAAAAAAACAACTAAATGTGAACACATTTTCATTTGAAACAAAGAATAATAAAAGTTCTTAGGAAGTTATTTAACAAGAGTAAAATTGACATTGACATTGTGTTTCACTATTATGATGTTTATAGACTCCTTGGGCAGCTGAATCGTTTTCTTAGCCACGAGACATCATATTTTGTGTGTGATCAGTTCCTGCCAAAACAAGAAACTGAAAATACTGAATCCATAACCATGTTTTGGAAAACAAAAACTGATGCTTCACTGTTATTAATTGCCATAACCAAAATTTTCATTTAACAGCTAAAGAGATAGTTTAGCAGAAGACAGATAAGATACTAAAACATCTATGAGGGAAACTTCTAAAACCAAGTGCTGGTTAAAGGAAAGAAGCCTGAGAAAATGACGGGCTGTCCCTAAATTGACCCTGCAAGGTCTCAGAGCCTGAGCTTTGGTGTGTTAAGCCTCTACATGTATTCAGTGCCTCTGTTTATTCACACCTGGAAAAGTCCTCTTTTACCATTCTCCTGCATTGTAAAGCTGTGTCAGTAACTTAATACACCTTTTGTCATTATTCATGTGCTTCCTGGAGTGAGCGCTTTCCATACTACCCGTAAGTTTATTAGAAGTAGAATCTGCTCCTGTTCATCTTTATATTTCTACAGCATGTATATATCTAAAATTTTATAAGTACATTGTTGGTGTTTTAACTGCTTTATCCCTTTTGCTTTGGTGAAAAATCTGATAAATGGTGGGACACAGATAGGTTAGGTGAGTATATGTGGTGATGGGGGTGGGTGGTGGTGGCCAGGGCGTGAGGCTGCGTCAAAGCTATGATTAGCAGCGACCAAGCTACGCTCTTATTGATTGGCACAGAAGAGACACTGGGCTGCCTTCCACCACACTCTAATGAGAAGCCCTGACCTCCACTCGTCAGCAAGGTCACCAAAAGCCCACTGTAATTGCACTTTCTCTAATGGCGTCGGTCACGCAAGCACCCCAGCCCTGGTAATGACAATTACCATAATGTCACCGGGCTCCACAGGGGCCGTCCAATCATCTGTCATTTTGGGAGATGGGATGTTAGTCAACTGCTGCTGGAGATTAAAAGGTTGCAACACCATGTTTGATTATGATACCTTCTCGCACTGAAAGCTGGTTCTTAATCATCGTGCTTCAACAGTCGGAAACGGGAAGATTACACATACAAAGATACACACACACACTCAGAGCGATGCCTGTATGCTTTGCTTACTCAAGGACATAATCAAAAATGTATTTATAACTGTTACATTTTTTAAGAGAATACGAAGTCAAGGTTTGAATTTGTTCATATAGTTTTATCTTTTGAATTCAGCTCTAATCTGTTTTTTTATTAAATATTCTCTAAACATACAAATGACAGTTCTCTTTTATTTAACTTACTTCCTTTACTCTGATTGAAGACTATTTTGAGAACATATAAGTAACATTTTTTGTTATATCAAAAATTACAAATACATTAATTATGGTTCTTAATGTCATAATAAGGAGAGGAATTACATACATACACACACATAGGTCTAACAATGTACAGTTTGAATTATACATATCCTCTTACTTGCTAATGTTAAGTGTTTCCTAATATTTATCAAGAAATTAAAAAATACATGCCATCAGCAATGTTCTGGAATACTTTGAGATGAATATGTTGACATAAATGGTGGGGTTCATTTAAGTCATTTGGCTAGAGACCTTGATTTTAGGTATAATGTCAATTGCATGTGACAGTGAAACAAGTTACTAACATAAAATAATCACTTTAACTTCTCCAAACATACAGTAGTTTTTGTCATTAAACTTTATCTTTGTCTCTCTGACTATAAACCTTTTCTCCAGAAGGTCTTCAGATCATCCATATGAATATCTGCGCATTCCACTTGCAGTTAAAGGTGTTACATTTCAGGAATGCTTCCTTCCTTAGTCAGAATCCTCTCAGTCCATGTTGATGCCACACTGACTTTATAGTGAACAAATACACTGAAATTCCAGTAACTTGTTCTTAATAATTGCCTGTAGAGGTTGTGGCTCCTAGGTTGTTTCCAAACATCCCAACTGATTTCATTAATTTGATGGTGACGATTTGGCTAAAATGAACAAAACTTGAACATAGTTTGATGTTCCAACAGAGCTCATAAACAGGACTTTCAAACTGGTTTTGGATAGTTAAGTTTCTTGAATGTCCAACCCAAACCCTTGGACTTAACTGTCTTTTCCCAAAGGAATGGGCAAATATCCACCCAGAGTTTTGCCAGAGGTTTGCTCATGGCAACAAAAAATGTGTACTTGAAGTGCAACTTGCGAAGAGGCATTTATTCAAATGTTAGTCGGATTGGATGAAGGAAAATCTATAAGTTCAGATTTGTCCACCAACATTCTTGCTTTTAGAATGACATGAATTGTTTAGGAATTACTCCTCCTTTAAGTAGGACCTATTTTAAGGCTTTAAAGCCGAGAGTTGATACAACATCCATGATTTTCTGACTCAAATTGTATCACGTCAAAAGAAATGTAAAATTAACCGTTTCTCTGAACTGGTCCGTTATTTTAAGTTGCTAACATGCATATGACAAAATGAAAATGAAATAAGCACCTGACCTGTGACCAGAACTGCCCAAACTGCAATTCCTGAGCAAATTCCCAGATCTAATGGGAGACCAAGGGATTGTAGTTGTTGTCAACAAAGGTACATAAAGTATGTACAAACCTCTCTCTGAGCATCACAAATGTTGATCTGATTAACTTGTTCTTTCTTGCTGCTCTTTCTTTTGAGTCGATTTTGTTTCGCTTCCCTAATGTAGAGGTCTGAAAACTTTTCACTGATGGTCCACAGCCACAGGTGCAGACAGAGCAGCATTAAATTCTGGAGTACTGGCACATGCGATCTGTATGTCTTGTTTACAAGTTGCAAGACTGAAATCATAGTTTTTCAACATATCCCAAAATTGTGCACCAGCCTAATTTAGGTGCATATCAGATGTATCTATATGAAGCTGTATGTATTAATTTACCATTTAAAAAGGCATGATGGTTTGTTTTTCTTCCTGATTTACTTTTTTTTTTTTTTTTTACATTTTTTAAATTGGAAAACCATATTCTTGGATAACTCTAAAAGCGTAAAGTAAGCTAAAACACCCCAGTGAAACACCAACAAACATCAAAACCAGGAAGACCAAGATTTATGGATGTGGTGAAATAGGACATGAAGTTAGTTGGTGTGAGGGTAGAAGATGTAGAGGATAGGACTAAATGGAGACAGATGATTCATTGTAACGACCCCTGAAGAAAAAAGAAGCAATGCTTCAGAGAACAAAGAAGAAACTTTTGCAAAGAACAAACTAGATAAAAAGCTACAATTTACATATGTCCGTTTTGCACTGGTGAACACATGCAACGCTGTGTTCACCAGTGTATCATACTACACTGCAGACTGGACATATATACCTCTCCAGTCTTCAACTATTGAGACCATTTTGTTTCAGTTTTGACTGACAAAGTCATGACAACTTTAAAAAAGTATATTTATTTTGAACTTGTATAATACAGCATGAGCTTAGCACCATAATCAATAATTGTTTTCTATTGTTAACTATTCTTTAGAGTTTTATTCAATCTAATTTTTACAAATTTATTAAGATACTAAAACTTCAAGAAAAGGACTAGTCACTAATGTCAATATCACCAAAGTCACAATCTGGACTACTACACAAATAATGATAGTTTAAATTAATGCTTTCTTTCCCCACTCTTTCATTAATTTTGCAAGGTCACAAGGGGTTAGCGCCCACATCCAGCAGTCAACAGATAAGAGGAAGCTTGCATCTTTGACATATTCATGCACACCTAGGGGCAATTTAGGGCAGACAAAGAACTTGTCATGCACGTTTTTGATGATGAGTACCTGGAAAAAAACTATTCATGGAGAAAATATAATAACATCACACAGAAAGGCCTCACCCTGCTACAAATCTAGGATCTTCTTAGCACAAGGAAACACTGACCTAATTTCCTATGTATTCTAAATTTTATTTAGAATACTTATTACAAGTTTAGAAAATAAAATTCATACTTGTTACATGTCTGTGCACGAAATATAGTCTATTTGTAATGGTTCTATATGCAGTTCTTTTGTCATACTTTGAATGTTCAACATAGTATTAACTTGTGCTAAGTACTGTGCTTATTTAAATGTGATAAAAAAAAATTACTCAACGTTTATATAAAACTATTCATTTCCTGCCCCAGCTACAACTCAGTATTTGAGATAAATAAATAGTCCAGCAGTTTCTCTTTTTGTTAGATCTGACAAGACTTTACTTTTAAACAACTGAATTTGAAGACAGAAATCATGTTCGACATATGACACTATACAAAATACATTTCCTCTTTATATTGACTTAATGCCTTAATTTTGTAAAAGGCCAAAATGTGAGTAAACATTTCGTAGCTAGCTTTCTAGTTTTCTAGCTTTCTAGCTTTTGCTTACTTAGCAGCTAAAAAGATAATGTTATCTCAATGGAGCAAACTGCTGTCTAGTTTGAAAGTCATTACCAACATTACTATATCTGCCATCTTTACATTTGTTATTTTACCCAGTGAAAGACACTCATTGGAGTCTGATCAGATCATATTATTCAGAAGGTGTGTAAAGAATAGGAAGTGTTTTTCTGAGTTTCTGTAGACTATAAAGGATATTCACATTACAAAATCATTGGAATACATTCTGGAATCCGTCTTGTTAACAATTTTATATTAATGAAGTTTTGAGTCATAGAAGAAAATTACCTTGAAGAATACTGGACATTGTAAACAAACTGTATTCTGACTTCTTAAGCTGCTACCCCCGTGACCCGATCCCGGATAAGCGGAAGAAGATGGATGGATGGATGGATGGATGGATGGATGGATGGATGGATGGATGGATGGATGGATGGATGGATGGATGGATGGATTCTGACTATGAATGAATGTATTTGTAATTTAATTCTTAAAAATGTTAGAGACATTAAAACAGCAAAGCTTCATATTTGTATAATTACAGATGTTTGTTAACATCAGTAATTATGTTACTGATTTTAATTTTGCTGCCACACCTGAAGTCATGCTAAGAGATTAGTTGTCGAAAATAACAACAAAATAACAGAGCTTGAATAAGGATCTTGTCACTTTGTCTTTGTTTTCTCAAAATGAGCTACTAACCACTTTATTGGGGACAACTTTCTAATTACCAGATAACACAAATAGCAACTCAACAACTCAGAGAATTTAAATGAAATCGTGAAGAGAAATTGTTGCTCAAATCCAGCATCAGGACGGGAAAGAAATTGGATTCAAGTAACTTTGAACAACGCTTTTTTATTGGTGGTAGAGGGGCTGGATTTGAGAGATTGCTAATTTACTGGGATTTTAACACACAACAACAGAGAAAATATCATGTTAATGTCAGTTGTGTGGACAAAAAGGCCTTGTTAACATCTGACCTCCGCAGACAATGGGACCGAAGAGCTTACTATTTGCTTCCTCATAAAATTATGATTAACTCTTGTTCTTGTCTTCTACTATTTTATAGCCTTTTAAGTTAAAAAAGAGGGGGTGGGGGGAAGTCACTAGACACCACCAGATTATTTTAGTAGCTTCAGTCCAGATGGAGGGAAGGATGTGGTGCATAATACAGGAACCAAAATTGATCTTTCACATCAACAGCAGCAGAGAGGAAATGCTGAGTGGAAGCCACCTTAACTTCTACACACAGACTTTTGTCAGTCTGATTATTCTTTGTATGCTCTGGGATCAGGTGGTAACATATACAACTGAGTAGGTCTTTATGAATTGCTGCTAGTTTCATTCAGAGTTTCTTCAACACATGGATAACTCCAAGTGAACTGAACTTTATTGTTATGAAAAAATAAACCGACATAGCCTAATCTTGTCCTCGCAGCGTATGAATTATCGATTCTTTCTAAGATAAGGGAGCAGTTTAATTTCTTAAACTTCATAAAAATGTTTAAAAGTAGCTTCAGCTGACAGGAGGTCACTGCAGTTATGTTCCTAGCTAATGATGGGCTTCGGTTTAAAGCATTTTGCCTAAAACATGCCCTCTGCCCTTCAGATTTACTGCAGTGTCTCTCCAGTTTCCGAAGGCTGGTGTGTTTAACTGAGACCTTTGGGTCATAAAAAAACAGCGAGCGAGAAGGAAAAAGTTTGAAAAAAAAAAGGCTTGGGTAGGTGGTAGCTAAATCAGTGAGAGCACAAAGAGGCAGGCGTCTGAGAGGTATTGACCCTCCATTGATCGCCAGAAGCTGCGTGCTGGTATTGACCAGATAGAGGAGAGACCCAGGGAGGCTGCACACAGCTCCACCGCTGAGAGGAAAGAAAAAAACTGAGAAAAACAACCATATACACTGCCTGCTCTGACCTTGTGGGACTTTGCTGTCCTACAGCCCACATCACTCTACCCCCACTACTCGCACACGAAGATATATGTGTGCGAGTGCGTGAGAGAGGCAGGGACCCCTGCTGAGAGCCATGCAGAGAGCTCAGCTTTATCTTGTTGAGGCCATTTCCTATCGTGCTTTCTATGAAGGCTCAGAGGAGCATGCTGCAGAAGTTAATACTGGGCTGGCTGCTGTCTGTATTTCGCACAACCAAAGATGCTTCATGGATCAGAACAGGCCCACATGATTCAACCATTATCTGGTATCATAACTGCCATAAAAAGCACTATTCATCCAATATTTTTTTGACAACGGGGAGAAAATTTTGTTTGAGAAAAGACAGTTATTGGAAAGCAAACATTAGCAGCGGAGGCAAACTTGTTGATGTCTGTAGGCAAAGTTGAAAGGTACGCAGTGCTTTGCAATAGCATTCATATCCTTTTAACTCTTTCACATTATTGAGATTTATTGTAATAGATTAACAAAATGTAGCGCACACTGGAGGAACATCAGACATCATTCGTCGCGTTGAGTCTTTATTGAAGAGTGGCAAGAAGATTGGTTAAAGAAAGCCATGTAGGAGACACTGCAAATATGTGAAAGAAATAAAAACTGAACTGTTTAGGCCTTCATATATAAAACTCCTTCCAGTTTCCTGTGGAGCAACGGCTGTAAACATACCGCCATTGGGAAGATGTGGCTGTAGGTTGAGCATATTCAAATGCTGTTAAAGCCCAGTCAACACCGAGACAGAAGTCCAATTGAGTATCAATGGCAATTCTTGGGTTTCTCACATACTATCTCCATCCAATTTGACTCAGTTGGAGGTATTTGTAAAATCTGTAAAAGATTTCACTCTGACATGCAAAACCGGTAGAAACACACCCCAAAAGACCTGGAGTCATAATTCCAGTAAAATGTGGTTCTGAAAAATATTGTTGGACTGACTTGAAGCAGATGCTTTTCTGCTTTTATTTTGTAGAGTATTGAGAACCATGTATTTTCCTCTTGATAGTCCACTTCAAAAACCCTAGATAAAATAAACTGAAGTTTGTGGCTATAACATGACAAGGAACTAGCAGAGTTAAAGCCTTATACGTATGTTTTGAGAGGCACTGCAGGAGGGAAAATCCTAAATAACAACAAGCAAGATATCTCAGCTGTATTAGTTGTCTGACGGAGATGTATATGAGCCATAAGTTAAGAAACTTGGAACTCTGGAAAGTCATGGATATAAAAAAGGGAGGGGGGCAGTCATTAAAGTGAAAACCAGGAGCCACATGGGAGGCAGAATTTTAAATGACTCCCCTCGTAGCGAGACTAGCCCAACAGAAGGACTAAACCTCACTCCGTCTCTCTCTATCCATCTCACTCTCTCCCTCGCAGAGATGCAATTAATTCGCATAGAGCGTGCCAAGTGTGCAGAGATAGAGCGGGCGGGATGCGCCCGCGCACATGCCGGAGGGAGGACAGTTTCCCATTCCCCAGAACAAATACAGATTTGGGGGCTTTTGGTCCGTGCACGTCGTGACCAGACCTCATCTCATCGTTTCCACCTTGTCTCCTGGAGTTTTTTGGCAAGTGTTCAATCCCTCTGCAGCCTTGACATGGAGAGAGAGAGTAAGAGAGAGAGAAGACAAGAAAATCTCCTTTCTTCTTTTCTGCTGCAGTAACACCACCCAAACTTTTTTACACCTATCAGACTCACAAGGCAGTCGATGGAAGAAAAAAAAAAAAGAAAGAAAGAAACCACTGCGCTAACCCAGATTTTCACCCACTCTGAGAACAAGAAGTGGAAACATTTGTGCTTTTTTTGAATGCTTGTTTATAGCCCTCCTACCAGAATGTGGTAAACCCAGCTGTTGATATTTCTCAAGGCCGGAATCAGGGGGCTGCAGGTGGTGGAGGAGGCAGGGTTGGTTGGAGATGTGCTGGAGTGTGCGTCACGTCACGGTACACAAAGCACGTACCATGCAAAGTGCAGGAGGGAGTGTAGCTCAGGGCAAGGGAGGCCATCGATACCGTGGAAATTGATCGTAATCAACCAAGTTACAGAGAGTGAGCAGGGATTGGCCGACAACCATCTTTCTCCTTTCCTCCTCTTCGTTCTTCCTCCATCTTCCTTCTCCATGTTCCAGTGCATTTACTGGTTCTTCACTCTGACTTGATACTTTGTGTATTACTTAGACTTTTAGGTAATGACGTGGAGTTGTTGTCGGGTTTTTTTTTTCGTATGTCTTAACTTGTCCTAGAAAATTATTTTTAGTTTGGCCAAAAAAATAAATAAATAAAAAAATAAAAAGGAAACCAGAGGAGGAGGAGGAGGGAGGGAAGGGGGATTCTTGGAAATTGGGCGCATCCTCTCCTCTGTGGCTCCACTGTAATTTCTCATTTGGAGACGGTGGCATACCTGGCAGTGCAGCTGCAACGTTAGAGACGCTGTCCCAATTATAGCATAACACCTAGCCTTATGGTTTCCATGGCTGCACGACGCATTTCCCCACAGGACGCAGCGTGGAGAAACGAGTGTCTTATCAACCATCACCTTGGTAATAACACTCCCCCGAGCCTTTGCCGCATGTGTCAGACCTTAACGAGAACCCTGGGTGAAATCTCTCTCCCTCTCCCTCCCAGTCCAGCCACTGCCATTGATTTGGACTTAATCTGTTCCTACGTGTCCGCGTGAGCGTGTCGGCGCGCGAGAGAGCTGTTAGCGCGTGAGTGAGAGGTGAGAGGAAGGAAAGAAAGCCCGAGTGGGCCTCGGCGTTTTTTGTGTGGCCGCTCAAAAAGTGTGTACAGCTCTCTCACGTTTACGCAAAGACTGAGGTATATGTCCATACATTGATAAACACAACTGAGTTAAATTACAAGTACATTATAGAAAGTATGTTGTGTATTGTTTGCTTGCTCCAGAGGAGTTTATGGCAATATCTTATTTTCAAAGGGATTATTAGTATAATAAAAATGTGGAAATGAATATATGTTTCTTTTCTATTTTTCCTTTTTAGTCAGAAAAAAATACAAAATGTAAATTTTTCAATAATTGTTTCATTTATCAAGGAAAATCTATTTAATCTCTTTTCCTATGATTACTAAACAGAATCTCTCTAGATTCTGTTTAGTAATGAAGTAATCAGAGCATCTAAAAATATAAACACATTGTAAACACATTTTTATTCAACAATAAAACGGGACAAGACAAAACTGGAACACATGTAAGAGTTTTGCTATTAGCTAAAAAGGTCACAAAACGCCTGTCTCACAACAGTGGCTTAGTCAAAGTCCAGACTTCAGTCCAGTTGAAATACTACGGCAACTCTTATATATTCATGTATCAAGGTCCACCAGTGTGACACAATTAAAATTCCTGCAAATAAGAGTGAGGCAAAATTCTTGTACATAAAATAAATTGGTTTACAAGCCAATGTGAATTCATTTATATAAACCATGCATGTTGTTTCCATTAAGTTATAATACATGCTTTAGTGTAGAATACGAAAATAGCCACTTACTTTCATTTAGTCTTGTTACTTTTATCCTTTAAAATTGGTTGGTATGAAATGTTCAAAGGCTGTAATGAGTTTTAAATATTTTTCTTGTAATTGAATGTTGATACATATGAATCAAAGACAAGGTTGTGCTTGTTAAGCATGACATATTTGTTTAAACAGCGAAAATTATTTTTATTTCTGTTTCCAGGTTTAACTGTTGATGTGACAATTATTCCCAAAACTTAATTTTAGTCCCACAGTCCTATAAGCTGGTTATTTAGTTTGATTTTTTTTTTTTACTCTTTGGTTTACTAGAAGATCATTAGATAGAAAAGTTAATTCCACATTAATCCATCAATTGTCTAATACTGCTTATCTCTGGGCTGGTCCATCTCTCCAGTGGTCACTGGGAGAGAGAAACTGATACACCTTGGATAAGTCGCCAGTCCATCGCCAGGCTCCAGATTAATCTTTATACATAAAAGATTTTTTTTTAATGGTTTAAAGATTCCCCCGAGAAAGGTCAGCAGTAAGCCTTGCTGACCTACTATGAATTTCTTGATGATGAGGATACTCTGAGACATCTTTTTGTGCTTATCAATAATGTATTTAAAATCTGGAAAGTGAGGCTTGAAGTCTGGAAGATGAACTTTTATGTCACAAATTATTTATAATTGCAGTAAAAAAAACAAAAAAACTTTCACCTCTTTTAGTCTTAAAAAATATTTTTATTATATATGGTTAATATTACTAACCATATATTTGCAGTTATAAAACCATCTGTATATTTTAATCTTAAATAGACAATAAATCTAACAATATTCTGTTTTACAACAGCATGTATTATAATAACACCAGTCAAACAGGTATTGAAAGCTAATCATACCTTTTTATAGCTGAGAACAAACTTTTGGAGGAAGCTATTAAAAGTTCTGACACTGAACAACTCTCTGGTACATTTACATTGACACCAGCACATATTTTAGCTGAAATTTAGCACAAAACACCCACATAATGACAGTTTCCACATATTCAATGGTCCAGGTTAAAAAGGTACAACAGTTCTTCATATGAGAGCTCAATCAAACTCTAACAACCGCAGCACTTCTATCATAGCTGTGGTTGTAGATAAAATGTATACTCGTAAAATTTGTTTTAACGTCATATTTATGACCACAATTGGTTCAGTTCCTGGCCTTGGGCCATTTACTGCATGTTTTCTCATTCTTTCTCTGCCTTTTTTTCCTGTCAGGCTACTGTTGCATAATAATAATAATAGTAAAAAATACTTAATATTTTTCAAAAACAGCCCAAAGTTAGAGTAGGTAGCCCAAAGTACAGTAAAACTCTAGGTGATAGAAGTGAGTTACCAAAAAGAAAAACGCTAGAAAATAATTATGGAATAATTATTATTTTACTATTTTATGTAGCTTTTCAGTTATGATTGATCTTTAATTTGATCTTTTTTCTACTTCGATTAAAAATTTCAACCAAAATAAACAAATAAATAAACACAAGTTGACTGCAAATGGACTCTAGGTCAAACCTAACTAACAGAGCTCAGTATAACTGAGCATGAAGACCAGAAAAATGTCCCCAGTTTCCATGAATGACCTCCCCTTGTTGGTGAAACAGGTTATAATGGTCGTCTTTAAGCAAGCAGACATACAAAACCATAATAAATGTGTAGGGAGGGTGGAAGGTGCGTGGCCAATGGCCATCAATTTTTTTTCTTCACAGAAATTGATTTAAGGCCAATGAGTCTCGATTTGAAAAGGTACTTATTTCTATTTGTTTTTGCTACAGTAAAAAGTGAAAATGGATCCCACAGACCCAAACAGCTTACAAGGGTTTAAAAACCAACAACAAAAAAATAAAAACTATTTAGAGCTGTACCAGATATGCTTTTAATGTCTACAGTTAAACTGGATGTCAATTAACTGCAAACATGCTTCCAGGGAAAATATTCTCTTTATTGAAGCATCTTACACCCTTTTCTATTCCCTGACTTAATCTGAACACCTTATTTATTGTGAAAATAGCTAGATTTTACCATTCTCCCCTCAGTCACAACTTCCACTCTGTAAAGAGCTGTGAGGACGACCTATTGGCACTTATATATGGTGCATTCACTGATTTTAAAAACATCAAGTAAATATTATACTGTCAAAGCGATAAATCAGCAGATTCTGGTCAACAGCAAATCTTTGTCTGGCGGATCCCAATAAACTCTGATAAATAAAACAGTAAAACAATTATTTCAAAGAATTTAAAGAGACCTCAGAAAATGACCATTTAGATCTCGAAAGAATCCTAAATTCAGCGGATTCTTTACAGGATAATCTACTGTTATCCTGCTTATTACAGGATAACAGTAGATTCTTTTGTTTTTCTTTCATCTTACATATTGTTTTGCCTGTGGATTCATTTAGAGATTTAAACTAATGTTAGATTTTATTCCGTCACTGAAAAGCTAACCAATAGACAACAATGATGGAGCGAAGAGGGAAGCCACAATCTAATTAGCTTGGATAAATAATGCAGTGCAGGTTCATGTCCGGCCAATAAATTGCAGCTCACACTGGTTTCCATTAAACAGAGGTCAGAATGTGGTGCTCTGTTCATCTAAAATGTCCACTTTTTGTGTTTATCCTATAGCTGGAGGATTCTCCACAAGCTGAACATATCTATCTGTCCAGTTCTCTAGAAATCGATCTATCTATGACCAACCATATATCTATAACTATCTATCTATCTAAATGTAGAACTGAAAGAAAACCACTTTCATCAATATAAAACATGCATGGAGGAACTAAATGAAAAAGAAAAGTTTCTTATAAAGTTTATTTCCCTCCTGCCTCACATTTAAATTGCGGGATTATAACAATACAATAATCCTGAAAATCTTGGAGACTCATATTATCATACTCCCACCTCCACGCTTTACTTTCATAACTTACTTACATATTCCTTCCCCCTAAAAAAACCCCAATGAATTAGTGAGTGTCAAAAAGGTTTTTGCCTCACAGTTTTGAGCCAACAAGCAAGTTTATTTCTTGGCTGCTGTCCACAAAGTTTAACATTATTTTATGACCTTTACACCATCTGAACTTAGATAGAGTCTCTGATTTCCATCCATGACCTTTGCACTGACCCTGAGTTTAGCAGTCTCCCTTTACAAACAAAAATGTACAAGTTGGGAACTATTGAAGCCAGGAATTTAAAGGATAGATTCTGAGGTGCTGATTACTCTTACCACATCTTGTTCATCATCTTCTAATTAATGAAGAAAATTCATCATGCTCAGTTATCTTGATGAATTAATTTGATGACTCTTTTCAAGGTAAATATGTATGATGCCTTTAAAGTTAAAATTGAACACATTCTAAATTCTTTGACATTTAATCATAATTTAGGGTAATAATGTTTGGTCCCAGCAGTTGAACTATGTAATATGACATAAACTGGGATAAGGGTGTTATTGCAAAAGCTTTCTTTGTCTGAAGAAAGCCCACAATGTGAGCATAGGAGAGGGGGGTTACTTTATAGATTTTGCTGTTGAGATTGAGCAGCGAAAGGGGAATGGTGTGCTTGATTCTGTGTATGGCGTACACCAGTTGGGTGGAGATGGCAGGACTGTCAGATTTTCTGGTTTAGCTTAGATTTAATAAAGTGACACTAAAGAAAATATCAAATTAAATTATATAAAATAATTTTATCTGAAGAAAGCTCCTTTCAGAACCCTATTACTTACTTTTTGTCTCTTCCACCAAGTCTTTTATCCCTCCTACATCATTAATTACCATTACACGTAAATAAATATATAAGCTATTTTGCAAATTTTATAATAATGTAATTTTTAGGAACTTTAACAACAGTTAATAGCTGATTCTTTACAGGCCATTTTGCAGCATTAGTTCAATGCTCTAATTTTAAGCAAACAGAATGTTATCACTAAAACTGAAAATTAGAATTAATGATGCCAGAAGGATAACAAAGATAATGAAGCGGGAGAACAATTTCCTTGCCAGCAAACCGTCTTACCTCAATCACAAGCTGCTTTATCAAGGAGTATTATCAAAACTGAGAGGAAACATGCTAGCATTAGCACAACAAAATGGTGAATGAAAACATTGTCAGCAGACACAAAACATGAGTTTATTGAAGACTATTGTTGTAAATGTTGAGCTGATGTATATTTAGAAACAAATTGCTATGCAATCTATGTTTTAGGTGACATGTGAAAACTTTGCTAGGTTTTTAACTAAAGTAAACTCATCATGGAGCAACATGTAAAGCCATTCTGCAGACAGTAATTGTCAAGAAAAAAAGATGAAGATATCAGCCTAAGACTTCTATATCTTACATTGTGAATGTAGTGAAACAAATGTGTTTACATTTTTTCAGTTCAATGATTATTAATGCTATTATTTCTAATAATTATTTCTAATAATAACACATCTTGCATCAGTCAAGAGTTTGGTATTGTTAAATCCAAACAGTTTGTGTGGCACAGTAAGTTTAATACCGAGGGTGCCACTATTCAAAAGCCCTATTTCAAAAACAACTTACAAGTATGTTTAAAATTCACTTCTTTGTGTCCCTCACTGAGATTTGGTTGTGTTATTGTTCAGGGTTTCTCTGGGCTTCTCGGTTCTTTGCCGCCTGCTCAGTTGCAAAGCTTGTTTTTCTTCCCGGTAGTCCCATTTTCACGAGCAGGATTCCTCCCTCCTCAACAATTGGACTGCATCGGTTCTGCTATCTCTCGGCTCGTAGAGAAGGTGGCGTCGGAACTGCGAAGGGCCAGCTTGTGCAGGGGCATTTGCAAAAGGGGGGGAAGGGCATGTCTGCTGGCAACAAGGGTGAGTAGATCAGTGCGGCTCAGTGTCTGTGAAGCGGTGATAAGATTCCAGGATTTTCCCAGTGTGACAGCCCAGCTCATGAGCCGTACAGCCACCGCATGACCCTCCCTGACTTTCTTCACCCCCACACCCCTGCCCTCCACTCCTCCTGGGCTCCTTCCCCTCAGCACAAACACCTGCAAACCACACCCCAAATCTCCAAAGTGCTGATCTTAATCTGAGATACTCTTGGTGTTTAGTAAGAACACGTAAATGAATCTGTGCTTTTACATTCACACACTCCTCTAACTCTACACTGGGCGCGCTGTCGCTTTCTTTCTCTTCGGCTCACTTCTCTTTCTTTATCTCTGCCGCCTCACCCCCCTCCCTCCTTCTCTCCCCCTCCTTCTCCCTCTCCTCTCCCTTGGATGGCAGGTCAGGCGGTGAGCTGTGCGGGCTCGGAGGAGGTAAGGACGCCGCGGTGCACATTAATAATGAAAGGCCTCAGCCACCACCCCCAGAAACACACACACACACATACACACGCAGTCACGCAATCACGCACACACTCCCCCCATCGCCATGGCGATGGCACTAGCCCAGTGCTGTCACCTAGGGGGAGGTGGGGGTGGAGTGGAGGGGGTTGGGGGGGTGAGTTGGGATATAGCTCCGCTCTCCAGCTCTCACAAAGCTGATCACAAGCTCGTACACAGGCGCGCCACGCTGGGCCTTCCACTGTGGACGGCCGCTAATTAAAACCACACTTTTGGCTGTGGAAGGAATCTGCATCCACTTCCCCACCTGGATGCAAAGAAGCGGCTTTAAAACAACACAGGCAGTCATCACTTATCAGCAGATGGAAATTAGTGTTTATGCAGAGAGCCGTCTGAATGTGGCCACGTTTTATAAAGCTTACAAAATGTAAATATTATACAAAACCGATGAAGAAAGGGATTTTTAACAGAACATGTTGGTCCATTGTTAAGAATGCCCATGTACTGTTGTTCATATGCGCTCCGTATTTGGTTACTTTGATTGAATTACTGCATCAATGTAGTGTGGCATGGAGATGATCATCCTGTGCCACTTTTATGGTGTTAAGTAAACACACAAACTTATTTTATTGTTTTAAAATAAGACTTTAGCATATTTCAATTGTTAGGTCTGGTGTCCCTTATGTCTTTCTGTTTCGGTCAGGCCACTTATGGCCTTTCCAGCGTAGTGATACTAAGTTTGAACCACGTATTGCTAGTTTTGGTTTTGAAAAGAGGCATCATGTCCTGCAGGAGCTCAAACATGGGTTTCGCAACATTTGGAAAACATAAAATTGCTATATTTTTTACGTATTACATCTGCTGTAATTAATCGTGACTATTCTCTTTTCCCACGTCTCCACCACTACCCCAAGCTTTTTATTACCAGAATCTATATCAGGAGTTTGTATGAAAGACAGGCAAAGTCTAGCCAAATGTATTATTGGCCAACAAAATATTGCATCCAAGAATTCATTTCCTTTTGAAATGTTGACAAAAACACTGAAAGAATGTGTATATTCACCCTGAAGCTTGTAAACTGTGAGAAGAATGAGGATGTCTACAACTAGATTTTTTCTTTCTATAGACCAGGTAAGAACATTTAGAATCCAGCCACAAAAACTTAGGATTTGTTCCATAATCATCCCTGGGGCTTGTTGCAGCTTTCTTCCACCACACTTTTTCCTTACACTAAATCTTCCACAGTTATGCTTGTATACAGAACTCTGTGGACAGTCTTTAGCAATAAAACTTTGCTTCTTATTCTTGTGGCGTGTCAATGAACAACTGTCAAGTCAACATTTCTTTCTCTGATCAATTAAATTTTGGGGTTTAATTAGCTTGAAGCTTCAATAAATAAAATTAACAGAGATTGAAATATACACAGACGCATTATATCTGATGTGTGAATTACTTTTTTCAAATTAATTATTGTCATAAATAACATTTTAGTGATAAATAAAGAAGATCCACCTTTAGAACATAGCAAAAGCACCTTTTTTTTTTCCTGAGCCTTGTTTTTATTGGAACTTCACAAGATTTTCAGCTCCTAACACTTTTACCTAAGCTTCTGCAGCTTCTCTTCAGTAATCCATGACTGCCATCGATCTCCTGCATTTCAGCTCGTGCTTTCTGACTATAAATGTCAGTGAGCGAGGCGAGTGTCACAAAGACCTCGAAGGAGACCAAAAATCATTGACAATAAATGAGATTTAGGAGGATTTTCGCAGGGTTTTCATGCACTCTGAAGAAACACGGCAATCAAACTTGTTCTTATTCAAACATCTTTTAAATCATTTTGGTTACATTTTAGCACAGCAAGGCTCCATCATTCCAGTGTAGGAAGATAACACAGGCAGCAAAGTGGGACATGATGGTGATCTCTGTAACCACCATCTTTCATTTGCTTTTTAAGAGTTTTGGTGGGGTAAGGATTTGTTTTTTCTTCGTCTCATGCCATCTGATTATAAAACAAAGAAAAACATTTTTCATAACCCGTGGAAAATTTCATTTTCTTACTCAAAACCGCTCTTAAAAAAACATGCAAACAGACAATCAGACAAAACTTCAGAATTGTAAAGTTCGACACAAATACATGCATTCCTTTTATTCACAAAACCAGTCGAATTTCCTAAACAAATACAAAGATTGAGTTTTTTTTTTCTCAAAAGCTGCAGCTACCCAGCAACTTAACAAAAAAAATCTCATGAAAATGTAACAAATAAACCGACAATTGCAAAAAAAAAAAAAAAAAAAAAAAAAAAAAAAAAAAAAAAAAACAAGAAAAGAAATGCAACTTTTTTCAGTGCATTCAGTAGGGTAGACTTAGAGCAAGTGCGGTTGCTTGGTGCTATTGCCCTGAGCAGTACTGGCACATGCTCAGTAGGGCCACAGTAACATAAGGCTGCCAGTCTTACAAGAAAGGAAAGGTTTGGAAATGCAGAGGAGGGCTCATTAAGGAGATTACAGTAGTGATGGCTTAAACTCAGAGAGTTTGGCCCAGCAATAATATTCACTTTCATTTCAGTCTGAACTTGACAGCGTCACATTTTAAATCACTTTCTGCCTCCATCTTCAACAAACTTAACCATAAACTAGACAAGGGTTTAGGTAACATAACAGTGAAGAGTTACGATGTTTGCCATTAGCCGCTAGCTTTAAAATATAGCTGTAAATTTACATTCTCTACACAAGTACCGAATCTTTTCACACATGAACAACATTAACACCAAACACAGAAATTAGTTGATTGTCCACCATCTGTCCGTTATTTCTGTTTCTGGCAATGAGCAGTTCCGTGTTTAAGAGACAGAAACCAAAAAAGAGAAAAAAAATCCAGCTGGGAAAAGGACAAAAAGGTATGAAAAAATGGAAACATAGAAAAAGGGAATGAAAAGTTGCCATAGATGCTTTTCTTTTACGCTTCATTTTTGGTTCAAGGAATAAGTAGGTGCATCCATAATCCGATTGTTTGTTTTTTCTGCTTTTTTTATTTGTTTTTATATAGAATTTTATTCATTGCTAGTTTGTTTATTAACCAGTGTCTGTTCCGGAGACAATCCAGGAGTTGGCATTGCACTTGATGGCAGAGCTTTGGGAAAGGAGTGAAGGAGGAGCCTTACTGGAACCACCGGAACGCTGCTCCTGTAGGAAGCATCACCTTCTTGGAGAAACAGAAGACAACAAGGGAGAGGAGATGGGAGGGAGGGGGCAAAAAAGAAAGAAAGAATAAGTAGTTGTTAATGAACACCAACACTTCTCTGTGTGTCTGTTTGCAAATGTTAGCCTTCAATACACAACTTCCTTTTAAGCTTAAAAATGTCCACATCTTGCACACATAAATAATCTTACACAAACACATATACATATCATTGTATAATAGACAATAAAATAGAAAATGTAACGCTGTCTTTACTACATGAGAAAAAATGAAGAATAAAACTTAAATATATATTTTAAACGAGTAATAAAATACACATTATTAGTAAAGAATTACATAAATCAACTATAAATAAGAAGGAATAGTACATTTTTAGAAGAAATAAAGGTACAGGGATGAATTAAGACTTAGAAATAATGGTGTGAGGAGTTCTTTTTTTTTTTAAGGAACCCATATTAGTGCCATATTATAAACCACATTTTTATATTGAAATCTGCTGTTAATTCAGACTAAAAGATGGTGTGATTTACCATAGACAACAGAAGGACAGAATACATTTGTGATTTGGAAATATCAGCGGATTATTGAAATTTAAGCCTGAATATAATGACCTACATTTGTTATGGACTACATACAGGGATTATTGCTTTCCTATTGCTAATTGCACTAAAAATGTATAGGGTTATATATATATATATATATATATATATATATATATATATTTGTTCTCCATATAAATACAACAGTTGGTTCATGACAGGGAGGGTGGAAAAAAGGTTAGAAAATTATTTTGAATACTAGTCAGATTTTTATAACAGTGAGGTACTTGTACTTTTGAATCAGAAGTTGGATTTAGACATAAATGGTCTTCATTGGTCTCCCATCTTGAATTTTGAGTTTAAATGTCCCATCACTGATTCTATTTCATTTTTTGTCATCCAAATTAAAACCACTACAAGATAGTGTTTACAGCAGGTAAGATAGTTGATACTACTAACTACTATTAATGTAGAAAGCGTATTTTAAGTAATCTTGTCAGTTGTTTTACTAAGTTATAATATAACAGGACGGGAAATTGGGTTTTCAACTGTAAAGTTATGAAAAACTAAACCTCTCTGGAAAACTTCTGGTGACCTAAAATATGAATGTCAATCAACTCATAAACTGAATATGTAATCCACTCAGTAGTGGTTCTATTTCAGAGTTTGACCCTTGGTTAGCAGCATGAGGGAAATCTCTACAACACTGCCCTCAGCACCAGAGGAGGAACAGGCCTCAGCTCACAGAAAACCCAATACGTCACATTTATTATTTAGCCACCACACACATTGCCCTCCCACACCATCGTGAATGGTGATGTTGCTTTGCACCCCCCACCAAAACTGGCCCTCCACCCCCCTGTTGCTGCGGTTATCAGCGTATCTGACTGCACTGAGCAGGAGTGGCACACATGCATGCAGCTGCAGGGCTCAGCAGCAGCCTGCCAGTCAGGAGATAGAGAGCAGCTCGGGTCCTGGGAGCCAGAACGTGGCTGGCGTCCTGCAAAGCACGCCTCTATTCTGCAGCACGAATTCTTCCGTTTGCCAGAACTGCCTGGAGTGAGGTGGCGGTGGCAGCAATGGAGGGATGGGGAGGGTGTGAGGGGCAGAAGCTCGGCAAACATTTACGCACCCACACACACTCTCACATCGAAACCAATATGTATTCAAGTGCAGTCACACACCTCCACACACAGTGGCACGTTAACCGACTCTCGCAATACACCCCCGAAATCACACCAAACAGTGAGACTGTTCAAGTGAAATTCTCATATATGCTGGAATCAGGCTCAGTTTTCCCTCAACACTCACCAGCAGAGATTTTTTAAAATAAAGAACCATCCAAACAGTGAGTAGAAACACAAATACTCTTCTATTATTTAAATGAAATGAAAGAAGATCTTATTGTCATGTTTATGTCTTTACTGCTGCTGTTTATGTCAAACTGAGGTATAAAAAAATAATACTGAAGAGCGGCTACCACTGACATAATCAGACTAAAGTTTTTGGTGTAGCTTTGTTCAGCTTTCTTATGCAGTCTGTAAAATTGTGTTTTCCACAAAGGAATTAGTTCAAATTAGTTCAAGCAAAACAATACATGACTTAGTTACTTTTCAGGCTAATTTAAATCATTCATTTACACTTAAGTCAGGGTTGATCTTTTGTGACCACTATTGTTTTTTCACATGGGCATGAAAAGTTGTGGCAACAAGGTGATGGCTCCACATTAAATTTCTTAGCAAAGTTAGCTGTCCAATACTGTGTTAAGTATGCATTAAAGGTTGACTGAGATGTCTCTTTTTCTAGTAAATACAGCTGATTAAACCACTAAAAGATATCAAGTGTTTGTTAAATTATCTGCATGCTGAAGGGGAAGGTGGTTTTAATGTGTGATTTAAGATTGTATTAATATAAAAGAAGTAAAAAATCCTATCAGGTGCATTTCAGGTTCCGAAATGTTATAAACAAAAACATTTATTGCAGTCGCAGATCCAAAGACTGAACAGTTCCTGGTGATTGAACTTCAACCATTTTCTTGTTTGGATGGATGTCTTGGTCTGACACATAAAACAAACCTTATCACATGATTATATCTGGAGGGGATCATCATCACAAAATCAAGATAAGTGATATTGCGATCACACAGGACTGCTTAGCTATAGCAGTTAGTAGATTAATATATTTCAAAAGATACAGTTAAGCCCTGTTTGCAAGTAACACATTTGCCCAGATGGGTGGTCTTTCACAGACCAAGAAAATTTATTGACAGTGACGAGTAGGGAACACGTGTGTCGATCTACAACTATTTTCTCATCACAATATCGAATAATAATATTAAATGACAGAGTGGCATGTGATGTAGAGGTAGAGCGGGCATGCGTATATAGAGTCAAGACCCTCAGACTCGTGCTCGAACACCCTCTTTCCTATCTAATGACTGTCAATAAAAACCTCTAGTTTTGATCAAAAATATTGAACACTAGCTAGCTACAGGAAGACAAAAACTCAATAAATTTTATAGATAACACGATTATCTATAGTCTAGGTTTAGTTTTAGTAACTAAACCTACAACTAACATCTGAAAGCTACTCAAGCTTTCAGTCATTTTTAACACAAACGACCCCGAGGTTAACTACCGACATATTGCAGCAGCGTCTCCTCCATCTTGACGGTGACCTTTCTGCTGCTGCACTCAGCTGTTAAGCAGAGGCTTGGAGGACAGCAACATCTGGCACTGCCACAGATGTTAAAAACCTGGTAAGGGTTGGACCGACTATGACGTAATGTGTGGGAGGAAAAACAACACACGGCTGGGACTGAGCGGTAATGCTGTTTTTCCTCATTATCAAGCGTGTGCAATCAATGGGATGGGGGGTTGCTGGGGTTGTGGCAGCATTTCAGAAATAGAAAACCTCCTTCCTATCCTTCCTCAACACTGATTGCGAGAGTTCACGCAGATGGGATCTGTGGGTGTGAAGAGGCCAATCACTACAAGTCGATGGATGTGTTCCCACCCCCCCGGCTCAAATAAAGGCAAACCCATTGGCTTACACATGACACAAACATTTTCCGTGTAATAAACCAAATAAAGGAAAGCATAAGTGATGCAAGAATCTGTAAACCTGTTTAAACCATTCCTAATTCAGCTTTGGCTTCAGGGCACAGCTGAGTGTTCAGCTGATTGTTTTCTATGGATTCCCAAAACACATATATAATAAACATGCAATCAACTCAAAGCATCTCAACATGCTGAAGCAAATGTGACATGTTGCAATGTCTGATTAAAAAACAAAAATAGACTTAGATGAAAAGCGCCTGTCCCATTTATTAGCACCACTAGTAAAAATTTGTAAAAAATTTCTTTTAAAGAAATTTAATCACATGCTTTACTTAGTTTATTTTATGGGGAAAATTAAGAAGTCCACTAAAATAAAAAAAAATATCCAGCATTTTTTTTTGTATTTTTATTTCCCATACAATTTGATTTGAGTGAAATTAAACTTCTTGTTTACAATCCATGACAGTCCTTTCTTTATGGTGAAAATGTATACACTTCTCTTAACTTTTTTCAAAATGTGAAAGACAAGAGAACATGCAAGCAAGACATTACGGAATTAGCTATTGGCTAAACCTGCCCATTTAGTTAGAGCCTATATTAGAAAGTACAAAACAAGAGAAATCGTGACAAACTTGGCTGTCTTTTCAAGAAAAAGCATTTTCCCTCTTTCAATCACAAACATAAACATGTGGAGTTACCGGAACTCTACTGAGATTTTCACAGGCTTTGTGTGATGAGTCTACACTCAAAGTAGGCCAGATAAAACAAACTCGTATGTGGGAGGATCTGGGCAGCTGTGAGCCTGTTTCTTTCAGAGCACCTGGAAACTTCATTACAAGACCACAGTTCGATGCTTAAGCAAAATGCTGCTGGGAGAGGCAGGAGTTATGTCTCCGTGCCCTGGTTGCTAAGAAATGAATGAAAATGACTTTGTAGGTAGCCCCCCTCTGGGTTATTGCTACATATAATGCAACCTCCGTATTTACACAGTATGCGTCTCCGCTCCTCGCCACCGGAGAAGTGCGCAGTGGAGCACAGCAGTTCCTGACCACTCCGATTTAGAGCACAGACATTGGTGTGTCAGAAAGTGGACTTCCAAGCCATGGCTGACATTCATGATGTTCAGAAACAGGTAACTGAACACAATGAGTCACCAAACAAGTGTAACAAGACAAGTATCTAAAATATCGACAAGTCATATCAGAGACTAAATATATGAACATCAGCCTCGGTTTTCACTGCTCAAATGAACACATCTTTAGCACAACCAAGACATGAGATTGTTAAACACCAGCTCTATGTTTCTAGTCAAACATATCTTTAATAGCAAATGTAAAAGAAGCATTGCAGGATCAGAATAGTAGCCTTATTAACTGCTTTAATCCTGCATTGGCGTAGCATGTAGAGGCTATCCAACAGAAACTTGAGTTGGAAAAAAAGAAAATTCTTTTAAGAAAAACAGATCCTGCGGCAGCACCATCATGTGTGAGTTAAATGGTGGAACTAATGGAAACTAATACTGTTGATATGTGGTGTGTTATTTTACTGCATATTGAAGCTATTGTGTTTTCAACTAAGTACATTGCATTGACTTTAATGAATTATAGGACTGTGATTAGATGTTAACAAATGTGTAATTTTGAAGGACTGATTGATATGTACGACAAAAAATACTGATTCAGAATATCCCTATCCATAAACACTCATTAGGAGCTTCAACTGTCAAACAAAACATCAGTGCTTTTTCTTGTTTTCTTACTTTTGTTTGTTTTTTGGTTCTTCAGTGCAAAACAGAGTTGAAAAGCATCAGATTTTGTGAACTAAAATAACAGATAATTGCCTTTGCTCATTTTAGTCCAGAAAAGAGTCTGAAGAGGCTAATCATCAAAATAATTTCAGACTAATCTTCAGCTAATCCTCTAATTAATCAGCTGGCTGTCATAGCTCTCGGCATAAATATGACACAGAGGATGCTAGAGACATGCCCATGTCAATAAATACAAGAAATCTAGTACCTCCATTGCTTTTTATCAATTTTATTCAATTAAATTTTTTTTGAAGTGCCTCCATTCCAGCCTCTGACATCTGAGTCCATTAATCACATGTCAAGTCTAAAGAACACTTTTACAGTGTAATTAAACCAAAATAAGCTCATTGCTGGCCGCTCTCGGTCAAACGGTGCCCAAACAGTTGAATTCTTTCATGGTTTATTTAAAACAGTACAGCTTTTTGTCACATAGTGCCATGGTCAGGTATAAAATAATCTCTCTCAGACACACAATCCTGCGCAGTGGCTAGTCAGAAGTTGGAACAGTGAGCGTGACCACAAATGTGTGATTATTTTGCAATCTGGACAAGGAGTGGAATGAGTTTCCTCTGCTCTAACTGCTGGTGACGGTATTCTGCAGGATGGACGACTGTGTCCGACTGGCTTGGGAAGCAGGAAGTGCTCACTGTAAGTGTTGCCGCCATAAAAGTTTCCGGCAGCATAGAAAAAGTGGCCTGATTTGTCACTTGCTTTATTTGGATAAAAAGTTGCTAAAGGAATCTAAACATAGTAAAGACATGTTTACATTTACAGAGCCAGATTTTGTCGCCATGCGGATTTTAATCTCACTGGAGATTAAGTGACTTCTGAGATCAGTTGGTTGGAAAATATTTTATTTGAGGTTATCAAAATAAAAGGGTCTTAATACAGATCCATGTTATGATCATTACATTCCTAATAAAATACCATATTATTTGTGGTTGCAGTCTGGTAAAAATGGTGAGAAAAAAAAAAAGTAAGGAGTGAACAATGTTTGCTAGGAACTGTACTTAAAAAAGAAAACTCTTCAAACTAAAAGTTTTATAGGTTAAAGCGGATGTCAGTCCACAGTGACACCTTGGCTGCCTTGGGTTGTCCCCTCCCCCTCCCGTCCACTTCAACATGTCCCTCCGCCTGCCCAGCAACTTGCCCACACATCTTTGCGTCTCGGCGTCAGTCTGCATGCCTGTCACTTTCTATGAGTCTCCGCTGTCCTGACTGTCTGGTGTGCGGTATCTTGGAGGCAGGGAAGACAGTGAGGGAATATACTGCTCCCATATCGCCATCTGATGCTGGCAAAGTGGGTCTCAGAGGAAAACGTTTCAGGTGCTACCTGCGCATAATGACATGCAGGGCCGAGTGTAATACGTTTAACCAGCGCCGCTTCACAAAGTCTACAAAAGCTGAGCTCCTCTTATTTTTGATAAGATATTTAAATATTAGCCTTTTGTACAGTGGATCCTAAAAGTCTTGTGACATTTAGATAACAACAAGGAGGAGAAGAACTTCCAAACCTTTACTTTTCCTCTCTTTTCACCACTGCTGAGACTGACACCCCTAGAGGGTATTCAGACGCAGAGCAGAAGAGAACTGCCTTTGCACTTATTTCTCTCAAACATAGCATTCCCAGAATAAATCCAGACATCTTCAGCCAGTGAGCGGTGAGGTGGCAAAGGCCTCAGCATGCTAACTCCCCCTCACTTGCCAATTTTACGCTCTTCTTTGAGCTGCCATGAGCTTTCAATGGAAACCGTCAACACCCAAAATAAGCACGCTGCCACCGTCGTTGCTGGACTGCACTTGTGTTCTTACGTACATGAACTCGTAGCCCGAAACAAACAAACAGATAAAGAGGGGAATAAAAAAGTGTTTCATGCAAATGCAATGAAACACGTGCATGTTGTGCCATGTCCACTGTGTGCACACATAGATATGTGAAGAAAGCGGTGAAATCTATCCAGGATAACTGAGACCAACACATATTTCAAATAAGAGATCATGCCCCCTTTGAAAGCGCGCACAGGGTGTAATAGTCAGAGCAGACGGGGATGTACTGTGCCATCTTTGATTGGAGTGGAACATGACACTCAGGGGCTGTCTGAACTACAGCTGAGGCTCATCGCAGTTCAGCGTGACTCCCAGAGCCAGGAGATCTGCTCTGGCGCAGGTGGTGCCCAAGTCACCCTGGATATGCACTAAAGCTGCTGATGGGAAGCACAAATCCCACTTAAAAAGCCAAAATTGAAAGACAATACAAACATAAATCATATGTAAAAACTGAATTGTAATCTAAATCAATCAGTTGAATTAGACATTTCTAATTTATTGGCTATGAACCTCATGGCTGTACGGATGACGTCGGACCCGCTAACAGCTTAGATGAACAAAAGAAAACAAGAGCACCTACCAACAACTAACAACAATATATACAGTACATAAATACTCAGCATATATTCATGTTGTGATTTGCAATCAAATTAGGACACTGGTTCCAAAAGATGGCTTGCTAAAGCATGTTAATCTTTCTGTATTGCTGCAGCTAGCATTGCATGTTTGCCTGAAACTGGAAGAAATTCAGACTTTTAGCAAATAACAGGAAGGCTGGACATATTGTCTAATCTATTTTATCCTTTTGGGTTTTCAAAGAATATCCTGTAGTCATTGACTTCCTATTTTCTTCTGACATAATTACGATGTGTAGAGTCCTATTTCTCTTTGCAACTCTGCAAAATAAGAAAGATGAGAAACAATGCTATTTAAGAAAGTCCGATGTGTGTTGATCTTTATAAGGAAATGGCTGCAAGAAAATAGCCACTCACCCAAATGTCCCATTTCTGTAGCCTTAGTCATTAGGCTAATGACTAAGATTAAAACAACTGGAACAGTGACTCACAAGACCGCAGTCAATGATAAAAATAATGACATAAACAATGATGGGTCGAAGTTAAAGATGCAAAATTTCTTTTTAATATTTTATAGTTATTTATTCTACATACTATTTTAAGATTAAAGAAAAGGAAACAAAAAGTTTAGATGTCACAAGGAACTCAAGCTTTGACAATGAATGTGTGATTTGAAAGGAGTTTGACATGTCTACAGTCAGTATTGGCAAAGGTCAAGACACAAATATCAAAACTCAACAATATCTTCTGATTCCTTAAAAAAATGTCCAAACATGCTCATATGAGCAACTGTTTAACATTTAAAAACTTTTCATTATCAGTTCTTAGTACAAAATAATGTACAGCAAAGTACTAGCTCAGCTGGGCTGTGTTTTACTTTGTGTTATGAATTTAAAAAGTACTTCACAGTAATGGTGGAGGCAATTTGACATCAGAAAGGTTAATCTGACAAAGCAGTAACTCAAGCGGCATAAACCGTTCAGAGACTGATCAGTTAGCCAAACTCCACTGCAATGGTCTGATGTGTAAAACCTGAACCTTTGTGACATTCAAAGTCCTTAGATGAGAAGCTACTGCTTCTTCCAATCAAAATTAATCGCTACAGCTTTGCTAATTAATATTTACATAAAGATGGAGTTGTTGAGAAGGTGCCTGACTTTTTTATTTTTGCAAATGGTGTCTTTTACTGCAATGACTGAATCAATTTATACTCGTTGGGAACATACCCTACCCGCTTTGACAATTTAAAATAATTTTCTATAATCTATTTATAGTCAACTGGAGGAAAATGTGGAGGTCATTTAGGCTTATTTTAGTGTGATCAGAAGCTAATGTATCATATTTCAGCAGATTTAACCGGATCAGAACAAAAATAAAATAGAATTAGGCCGCTACATCACAGGGAAGATATATATAATAAAAAAAATCTTAAACACAGAAACAAGTTAACTGTTACATACTGTTTTATGTACATGGTTACCAACACGCATGTAAAACTGGGGTACATGTTTAAAATGTTTTGCTATAGAAACAATTTCTATGAGCTCATAAACTTTAATGTAGAAACAAACTACAAAAAAGTAAAACTTCAGAAAGAATTCAGTTTGGTTCCAGTAAATTCCAGAAGCAAAAGTGGTTCAACAAATTTTAAAAGTAAAATTTCACAACACTGTTTGTCAGCGCAATGGCCTGCAGAGTTCTCTGTTCCACACACCTCACTTAAACTATTGGGTCAGACTTCTTTTGAATTTGTATAAATGTCAAGGAGGTAGTTTGTTTATTTGAATCAGGTATGATGGAAGGGCAAACAACTAAAACATGCAGGCCAGTGGTCAGATGATTAAATACCACTTACAGCAGCTAGCTAAAGTTTTTCTTCAGGTTTTTGTTGATTGCTGGACTGATTCATACTCAAATATACAATCAAAATACACATCCAAGAGTCTTAACAAGCTTTTTGGAGAAATCATTTTTAAAAAGCAATTCATTTTATCCCTATTAAAACCAACAAGGCACTTAAATGATTCGTGAAGAATCTGGTTTGAAATCGGGATCTCTTGAGATCTCCATCATGAGCAATTATTTCTGGTAAATTTTGATTTAATTTTAAAAATTGAAAGTAGTAGAAGTAAAACATGCTATCTCGAAGGGAAAACATCACTTCAGAGATCTGAAAAATCTTACTGGCTATAGCTCTCACTGGAAAAGCATTTTCCATTAAGCTTTAGCTGACAATCTTTATCCCAAATTTGTGGAGGGTAAAATATAGCTCTTCATGATTGTTCAAAGAGTTACTTTGCAGAAAACGAATGAAACAAGAAGAGCTAGACCTATCATTAAAATATTGTTGATGTCATTGAGCGTAGTGCATGCCTGATGCCCACTGTACTGCACTGTATGAGCTTGTGTGGACAGGGTTATGATATGAGGTTGTTTTAGTTGGTCAAGTCCACAATCATTGACTGTATGTGCCCAGAAAAATGAGGTCAGCTGTAGCTGCCATCTCCCAGCTGTCATCCGGCAATAGGCGGGATACACCCTGGACAGCTCGGCAGTACGTCACAGAGACAGTAGGAACCCACAGGACTCACATGTTCTCTCACTCACTGTAAAGTAACTATTTACCCAAACAGGGTAAATAGCCACAACAGTTTTTTTGTACTAAAATATAAATAATAGAAATCTGCTAGTGATAGGGAATTGAACAATTTTCAGTTTCACTGCCCCAAATGAAAAGTATTCTTCTGTATGTGTCTTAGGCCATGCGTATTGAGCCCTTTTTCTCTTGTAAACCCAATGAAAAAAGGATTAAATTTGATACTTAACTTTTGATCCATTATCACAAGCCTTCAAACTGAACTACGTTTAGGCACACACACACATATATATATATATATATATATATATATATGTATTTTACCAACTGGTAAAAGGCCATACATCACTGGCAAACCCTCACATTTCAATGTTTTTCAAGCATTTTACCGCACCATACCAAAGGACTAAAGACACCACTCTTCAGCGTAAAAGTGGTTGCAGACGTAATTAGACCCAAAGTCATATCATTTTAATATTAGGGTGCAAGAAGCTATTTGAAAACTATTTGAAAATATTTTCTATGGAAACATGTTTGCTGTTTATTCAGACCACTACTTTCAAACAGGAAGTGTGCAAGTAACAAAAAATTTGAATATAGTATTGTAAACTCTCTCCCACCCTCCTTCTGACTTTGTTTCCTGTCTGAAAGCTACAAAGTGACAAACTATATAATGCTGTCTCTTATTAACATTTATAGTGACCTCTAATATTAAGAATGCAAGAAGTTGATATTTTAGAAAGCTGAATACTACTGTTATTATATTAGTACCAGAAGATTGAATCTTTAACAAAACTAGAAATCGCCAAATAAACTTTGATCAGTTGCTGTCCAGAAAATAAATTTTCATCATTGATAAGAGATAAACGTGAAACATCTGGTTTATGCATAAGTAATAGTAAGAATTTGTAATACAAAAAAAATATATATTTATATTTTGTCATGTTTCTAACTGTTGGACAAAATCGACTTACTCAGTCAGTCTAAGAGTTAAGAACCTTTTAGATATCTATTATTCAGGCTAAGTTAAATCCTTTTCACAAACATACAAAACAAGACCATGTTATATTCATGAGAAAGAAAAAGATGTGATTTTAGAAATATAAGAAAACTAAGAACCTTTGATAAAACTAAGAATCCTGGTTCTTTATTTTTACAAACAGAATAAAAATGTAACATGAATTTCATAACAAAGAAGTTCTGTTCCGATTATTGAGTTCAGGTTGGATCAGTCTAAGAACTTTTGGTTTTGAACTTGATTTGTTAAAATAAAGTCCAGAGTGATTAGAAACAAAATAGTCATTTCATTTGCAGCTGATGGGAAGTAGATATTAATTTTAACTAATATTAGCAAACTGTGGCACTGTCTGTGTTTATAAATCCTTAGAAGTTAATCAGTCTGTCAGTGTTTATCTTTTTTACTTCACATACCCCAAAAAACTGAAAAACGGTTAAATAAGCCACTGAAAGAAGATTGAGATGTTGTTGATGCTTCTGCAACAGAGTGCTTTCTGCAAGTCAGGCAAGTAGTCAACTTTCTCAACACAACAGGGAACCTTAGGAACTACTTTCTTTCAAAATATGAGTTTCAACATGGAGAGGTAAGAGCTATAAGCTTGCAACAAAAAGATTCCAAGCTTAGAGAACTTACCTTCATAATTAAGAATGTCCTTATACTTATGTACCAGACAGGTATAACACAACCATGCTGACAAAGAGAATTGTGGCATTTCATTATTCTGAAATTATTCTGAAATCTCTTGCCATGTGCAAGCTGTATCACTCAGAATGATCTGATATTTACACAGTTATCAAGTTTATCATGATGGGCCAAACTCAGTACATCAGGCTGGATAACTAACCTTTTAGCCTGCAAACACAAGACTAAGCTGTCCGTCC
Organism: Poeciliopsis retropinna; assembly: GCA_010277075.1. NCBI lineage: Eukaryota > Metazoa > Chordata > Actinopteri > Cyprinodontiformes > Poeciliidae > Poeciliopsis > Poeciliopsis retropinna. The sequence continues at coordinate 7,222,091 of VMRM01000024.1, read as the reverse complement.
CAATCAACATCAGACAGAGATCGTAGCAAGGCCATTAGCTGTTTGCAGCATAGATTCGGTTTGGGTCAATTAGACCAGCGGCCTCTCTATTGGTTTATGTTCACACAGTGTTTCATGTCTATCAATTTATTATGCAATGCAAAAGTGACACCATTATCCACAAAAGTTTGTTTCCTTTGAGATGAAACATCTGCCACCATGGCCAGGGTTAGTTAGGCCACAGAGTGTGAGGCAGCAGACAGGAAGTATGGAGGGCCATTTAGATGAGCAGGAGTGTCACAGGAGAGAAGGACAGTGGCAAGCAGAAGAGGGGGTGCAGTGTGCCACACTGACACCTGGTGCTCCAGATGACAGCTCTGCAGCCAGATGGACCTCATTATACGCACACTCATACACAAACATACCCACACATGTATACTGACATTCAAACACATACTGTACACATATCCACAATTACTGCCAATCTTACTCCACAAGCTCACACATTATTTTTATTCAAATTTCTGTTGCCAAAGTAGGCAAAACAAGAGTTATATTGGATCAGACTAAAATGGTCCCGCTTGAGGGAAGAATAATGTTCCACAGATCGTTTTGAATAATACAGTTGCATTGTGGTGGCAGGTTGAATCAGTGTTCGGGTTGAAATATGTAGGCATGGCACTTGTGTGGTCATAGTGGGCAGATTAAAGAGACCCCATAGTGTTTGCTTACACTGAACATACCCTCCGTTCTCCTCACCACCTGTCATTTCCTTGCTCGAGAAGCTTCGGCCCACCATATACCCCCACTTTGATAATTTTCTTTCAGGGGGAAGACTATTCAAGAGTCCTATTTGTATTTTTAAAAAGCAGTTTACTTCTCAACCTCAGAGTTTTTCATATAATTTTGTGTCCCCCTCTGTATGATTGAATTGTTGTCTTACTTGGAGGCCAAGGTTGGTGCATTCAAATTCTGCTAGATTGTCTCTGTCACTCTGAATCAAACCCATTCAAGCAGTGGTTTCATCTCACTAAGCAACAGTATATCTTAACCACCACAGTCTTACCTCCAGTGCAGCAGAGGGTTTCTTCTTCAGCTCCTCACATTTGCGAAACTTGCAGATCTGGTGGCCTGTTTTTCTGTTCCGGCAGCTGCTGCACTGCTCGCAGTTAATCCGCCGTCGGCAAGGCGGACACATGCCGCAGCGTTTCCGTTTCTTTTTGCCGGAGTTGATAGCAGAGGCCAGCTCGCTCTGTGCCGGGTATTCGGTCAAGCCAGCCATGTGAAGCGCGCTGTCCGCCAGAAAGACTCCAGCCGGTGTCATGATGAAAAGGCCCGGATTGAAGGGGAAGCCGCTCCCTACTCCATATGGGAAGTCAACGGGACCACCTACGGCGTCCGTGACAGACGTACCCTCCAAGTCGCTAGCCCCCGAGCCTGCATCTCCGCCGCCAACTCCCACTCCCATGCCCCCAGGCAGGAGCATGTGCTCCATACCGGCTCGCTTTAGCAGCGCTGCTGCCTGGGCAAAGTGCAGCAGGCCATTTTGTCCCTCCAGAACCTGTTCTAAGGTTCTGTCCAACTTGGCTGCTGTTAGTGTGGAGACAGTGGCTTGGGGAGCTGGGGGCGGTTGAGGTTTGGCCGAGTGGCTCTTCGTTGAGCTATTGTCCGTGTGTCCATTGGTGGTGGCAGAAGAGACCGCTGTATATTGAGATAGGGTACGCGAGTTCTTAAGGCTCTTGCTGAGGGGCTCGCTGATGATGCCACTCCGATTCCTGCGCTCTATGACAGGAGAGTCCTGTTTGCAGCTACTCCGCTCCAGGTCCTCTGTTTGGGGTCCCTCCGACAGCCCACTAGACATGGTCCGGTGCGTACGTGCCTGGGTCGGGGGTGAGGGTGGAAAGGGGAAAGGGATGAGCAATGAAGGACTTTTACTCTGCCCGTTATCTGCCCTGGTGAGAGTGTTGCTTGGTGTTAGTGGACCAGTCAGCCAGTCAGAAAGAGACAGGCACCAAAGCCTTCCTCCTCCTTAGAAGCGCGGCCCTCATCCACGTTCTTCCATTGGCTTTCAGGAAACTTTACAGGGAGAGAAGAGAAAGGGGGTTATTATTTAAGGTTCTCAAGATGTTTCTATTCAATATTTCCACACTTCTGCTGACTTAATTTCCTACATGTTTATGATTTTGTTGTTTGTTTTATGGAGCTTGGAATACATTTATGTATTTACTTATAAGTTATGCATTGTTGTGTTTCATTATCTGTGCTGAAGTTGGGTTTCCGTTCATGAGTGAGGGCCATTTCACAATTTTTTGACATATCAACTCAGATCAATTATAATGTATAGAACATTTAAATATAAAAACTACATTTGTCCTGGATTGCAAACAGACTCTTTAAATTATAGTTTGTGATCAGTTCTACCTTAAATTCTCAAAACAAAATTAGAAATCAGAATTTATTTGGCATCACTTCAAGATCCAAGGATTTAATTTAAACTTAGAATTAAAATGAAATGGAGGGCAAAAAAGCAGATTTTAGAATGAGTGTTTGTCTCATCTTGCTTGTTATTTTGTCCATCAAAATGAAAGGCCATCATCTAAATAAATTTAAGTAAAAGAAGCTCTTTATTTTTACAGAAATTTGGATTTTTCTAATTTGTGGATATAATTAAATATGTTAAAAGTTTGGAATCACAAACTTGTTTGGCACTCAATTTTAATTTTCCACATTCATCCAGGCTTGAAAATTATTCAAATTCCATATTTTTGTGTAGGAACCCTGTTTTATGTAGAGTCAGCAAGAAATCGCCCTCTGTCTGAAATAGGATGACAAGCATATAACAAGAAGGCTAAATGGAGTAGAGTAAAATTGCTCTGTTCTGAGATTAAAACTCTTTCTGTCATGGATCATGCTAGATTTAGAAATGATGGCAGCCTTTCAGAAATCTCAGACTGAAGTGCAGAATCGATGTTCTTAAAGCATTATTAGCTGTGCTAGTTACTAATATAATATACAAAAAGTTGGTTAAAATGATCAGGTACCACTTCACAATGGTATCAGTGATTCTGATATTTTTCGGAATCGCTGATTCTGAACAAAAATTGATCAGTGAACCTATCCACTTTCCATCTGTTGCACTGCTCATTTGAGGCATCTTGAAACATTAAAGCATTTACTATACACTCAGATTCAGCTCTGCTTTTGGTCTCGCTTGCTCTATCAGCCAATCGCATTAAGGGTGTATATAGTGTGACATCTGCTGAGCGAATGGGGCACAAACATTTTAGAGCATTTTAGTTGAAAAGCTGCTCTGTGTGGCTGAAAAGCAACAAAACCAGAAGGGTGAGAATAAACTTAAAACTGTAAATCTGACAGCAAATGAGTACAAAACTAAATTATTCCACAAGTGAGGTCCCCAAATCAATCAACTTATCACATCTTTCTGAACTAGAATTTAGTATAAAACATTTTTAACACTGATTTGATGTAACGTTTGCTATTCAGTAGGGAATTTGTGCAGAAAAAAATGTTACCTGTGGATGAGTTTCATTAGGAGCATTGAAAACTCTCGCCCAACTGTGGAAGTATTTGATGGAAATTCTGCCCAAGAACAACAGCTTTTACAACATCTCTAATTCTTTTCTTACCAAATCAATCCATTAATCAAACCTTACACACTCCTGCCTGATGAGGCAACACCTGCTCCCCTGCAGATTCTCTGATTGGCTTGCAAGGAAATTACAAGGTGGGGAGCCAAGTCCCTGCTACTTCAATATAATACAATCTAATGAATTAATTTGTAGCGAGGACAATAATTTTCTTGATAAATGACTTCCTATCACAAGCAAGGAAGTGCTCACAATGTATTCCAAAACATTTTTGTCTTTATCTAGCACCAATTGGCTACAGTGAGTGTCCTATCAAAAGTTTGGCCACATGAGCGTGTCCGAACTTATGTTTTAAAATGCCTTCAAATCACATCAAATTTCCACTGTGTCATCCTTTAATAAATTTAAATTATATAGAAAGAGTTTGTGATCTATGAATCTTTTCTTTTGTTTATGAAAACAACAGGTCAATTTTAAAAATATATATTACAAATGGCCTGAGGAGCTGAAAGAAAGTTGTTGTTTTTTTTATTGTTGAATGACTTTCCATTTATCTGTGGGTTCTGTCAATAAGTCAAGAACATAAAAGCTTCAAGGATTTGACAAAAATTTGTTTCGGTGTGAAAAATCAAAGCTAATTACATTGTTTAGCAAAAAAAATAAATAAATAAACTTTATTTTTCAAATACTTTGAATTTTATTTAAAAATGTAATTATTTTAATGCCTACCTAATTGCATACTCATTTAACTTTTACATACTTAATCAGGCTTGAAACCTGATACATAAAAATTCCAGATTTTCAAGATTGTGCAGATTATTCTCTTTTCACTGACAAACATTTCTGTTTGTCATTATCTTTTACTTTAAAAAAAAAAGTTTGTCATCTTGAAATTCACATTTATCTATTAAAATTTCCATTGTAAAATGGTATTTATTTATAACAAGTTTTACTTGTAGTTTAAACAAACCTGTGACACCCCAGAGCAATTAAATACTTTATTATATAATGATGCTATTTTATGACCTGTCCATGTTAAACAAGCGCACCACCTTTCAGAAACGTTGAGGAAATGGCCGGGCAAATCCTTATAAGGAAAACAAAGGCAAAGAGAGGGGCGGAGGATGGAGTGTCGGGGGGGTGTCTGTGCAGAGTGTGGAAATTGGAAGGCCAGAATTAGTGGGAGGTAAAGCTTCAAAGGCTAAAGCACAGCCCCCACATTTTCACCAGCTCAGGGGGATGCGGCGCCAAAGAACCAAAGAGCCAGCTCTGCAGCCCTTCAGCCCCGTAGTTTCAGTTTCCCCGGCGCTGCACTGACCCGGGTCTGGTTTCCCGACAGCATCCCCTCCTACCAGAATCTGTGCTCAGCTGCGAGTAAAGAGTGCTGAATTAGTGGATTTTATGTTTCATATAGTCTCTGGAGAAGGCTTTGTATGTGACTAAAAAAATTTTTTTTTACATCTCTCTAAACTATATCTTCAGTCAACATATAATTGTTTTAGGAATGGTTTAATTAAGTGAATACATGACAAGTTTTTCTTTTGTAAAAAAAAAAAAAGAAGAAGCACTCGCAAACATTTGCAACCTATAACAGTGAACTGCTATAATTTGACCATTTAACACACATCATTTAACACTAATTAGCAATTACCTTACAATATTTTAGCATTTGACTCAACTTGCAAGGTAACTGCTATGAGGCACTTTCAATATATTTTTGATTGATTTATTGTAATATTTAACCAATTAGCAATACAAATATGTGTAAACTAATGAATGAGTTTTACATTTAATCTCATTTCATGCAAAGATTTTCTTTTCAAAAAACATTTGAAAAAAATATCTTGTTACTCGTGTGTTCATATTGTCATCACCAGAACTACTTTGAAAATGTTTTCTTCTCGTCACTCTGAATTTGCATTTTTTTTACATTAAGAAACCATGTTCTAAATTTAGATTTAAAACTGATCATGTCACTGGTCATGTTTAAATGGGAAAAATATTGCACAGAATGCTACTAATTAAAACGTAATGAGCAAAACATAGTCTAGTGAGTGAATTTAAGCGTTAACAGAACAGGAAGTACTTTTATTTTGATTAGTTAAACATATCTCAGTAATGAAGTAGCTGTGGTCTGAAACTTATATACTGACTCGTTTCACTCCTGGGGACATAAAATGTGTTAATGAGCCTTGAGTCCCAGACCGTGAGTCAAATTCAAGGTTCAAGTATTTGTTTTTGTGACTTAAGTGCAATTTAAGTCAGACTCTGAAATTCAAGTCGCCATCTCCTCCTGTGTGTGTTTCAACTATACAGACCCAATCTAAATCTACTGAATGCTGTCTTTAGTTTTACATATAACCTAAAGCTATTTGAGTTTTGAATGAAGAACCTGGAAGGGTTGCAGGCAATTAAACACACAGCTGAGTCAGCAGGTGATAAGCAGGAGATGCACCCATGAACTGGTCAGACATCAAAACCAGCCAATTTCTCTAACAGTTTTGGTGGTTCATTTGCCAATCAATGATATTTTTTCCACAAGTCGTTGAACCCCTCAAAACGAAGACATTTTTCTATAAAAATGCATCATTAGGAGGTCAGACCTAAACAAAATAAAACATCAGTGTCAGAGAGGAAAAAAAGTGCAACTTTATTAGTGTGCACAGGATTTGAAAAATACTGACAATATTTTCTTAAATTACATATAAACTTGTAAAAATATGGCTTTTTCTGAAAGTTAAGTGGAAGAATGCTTTAATTTAAATAGACTGCATTGATAGTGATAATAAAATCTTTATCTTTGTCAACTTCAAAGAAAAAGATTTACTAACCTCTTTAAAACTAGCCAAATCTTAATTTGTGTCAAAATGTAAAGGAGTGAAAATGAACACATCAAGAGCATGTAAAAAGTATTTTAGTCTACTGTAACCCTAACCCTAATGCTATGCACAATAATCCAAATAATCTAAGTCCTAAAGGAAAATAATAGCACATATACTGTATACTGCACCAGTCAATAACCTGTACACATACTCATTTTAAGAACTTCACTTTTAAACCAGAAAGTAAATGTTTGCGAATCTTAGCAACCACTGATGCTTAATTCAAAACGATAAAAGAATAAAATAACAACTAGCTGGGTCTGTAGTGATATATGTTTGCAAGTCAATTTATCAAATTTATCAAGGTCATATTATGTCAGACAGCAAACAAACTAACACTATAGCAATGTAAAATCCTGCTCCTTGTGAAAACATTAGCTGTGTTTCCATTGTCCATAAAGTCGCGCAACCTCCTAATGATGCATTTAAACACACCAATTAAAAAAAAAGCTAATGTTTTTTGACAAAAGTTAATTTTGCGCTATAAGAGGTGGTTTTCCATCTATTTCAAAATTTGTGTATTTTGCAAAACTGCAATCATCACACAAGTCATGTGATCAACAACCAGATGTTACTACTATAGAAAAGACGAAGACGACGTCTGGAAGAGGTAGGAGGATGATGGTACAGCATATTTCTCAATTACTCATTGCATGACAAAACTTATTCACATGATTTTAATCCGGTTTCTTATTTAATGGAAACACCTCAATTGTGAAATTGTATTTTTTTGATATTGGCGGAAAATCAATAAGGATTTGAAAACATTTGAAGTGGAAACACAGCAAGTGTCAACAAGTGTAAGTTGTAAGTTTACTAAAGCCTGTAGTAGGGGTTGAGTCAGATATACCTTTAGAAACAAATAATAAAAGCTACTTCCCTTTTAAGTAAACGTCTATAGGACTTACAACTCCTACAGATAAAAACAAATGTATAAATTACCATAACTTAACTATATTTTGAAGCTGTCCTGCACTGTCCTGAACATCATCACTGAGTGAAAATCCAAGCACTAATGTGAGGCATGTAAAACTGATGGGATACAGTGTGTCATATTATTACACTGTAAAACTACTCAGTTTTTAGCAATATTCATGGCATAACGTTTGTTAATTTAATGTAGCCCTGTAGTGGGAATTGCCACTTATCTCGAATGACTCAGATCCCGTTGTTTAATGTTTGTTTTGTTAATGAGACTAAAAAACGCAAAAATGTACAGGAATATAAACTGCAAAATTATAAAAGTGTTACCAATGGCAAATATTTTTTGACCGTATTTATGTGGGGGGGGTTTGTCCAGCATGCAGTCCTACAGTGCTGTTGCTGCATTAAAACATAAGGCAAGAACTGACAGCAAGTCCACCTACAATGTTTTAGCTTTGCACTCATCCTCCTGTTCTGTGTGCCCTATCAGTCACACTCTTTCAATCATAATAAACCTTGAGCATGGCATATAGTCCCTGGTTAATCACCCTCCTCTACTTCCAACACCCTGGCTTCTCAGCTCCCCTCAGCGCATCATTTACAGAGAAGCCTCGTGTCCTCATGTGAACTGTCTCCTAAACTGCAGCTGCATTTTAAAGACAGCCTGGATGTCATTTTGGTAAAACAGGATAGCTGATGTAGTTTAATTCAACTGGCAGGCTCACTTTATTTACTGGCACATACAAAATATAAAGACTAAGTAATGTCTCTTAGGACAATATTTTTTTCTTGAGCTAATAGCCACCTATTAAAGTGACATTTCTAACACATTAAGCCTTGTCTGCTTCTTTACATGTGCTCATATAAGTTGTTCTTGACATCTCAATGGTTCTTTCTTGTTTTCTTTTTTTGTAAATTTATTTGTGCACAACGTGCAACGCTGGATGACAGCACAGATAAGGACCAATGTATAAATTACCAAAAGATCAATACAGTCCAAAAACTACACAAGTGAATCATTTTTCAGAATGGTCAGATAGCTCAGCTCGAAACTGCAAACCCTTAGTGTTTTGTGAGAACCTATAATTAAAGCATCTGCAAAAATAATTGGTGACCAGTTCCTTAGGTGAAGTTACACAGGAGAAGAAACAGTAGCCGTAGTGTGGAGGTATTTCTTTTGGAACTGTTTATTTTTTTAAGCTTTGTCGTAATTTAGCTTTTTTTTTTCTCACAGTTTGAAGAAAGCAAGTTTAAGCATTTGGATATATTTGTACATTTATTGTCATCATTTAAAATACCATTTGAATAGTGAAATACAATGGGGAGCTTTGTCAAAAATCTTTTCAAATTTATCCTTAAATGACATAAGGCCCTCACATGTTTGCTTATCTGTCTTGAGATTTAATGGCGAATAAAGAGAGATACAGCTGAGGAATGGCTTTAAAGTGTAACATTAACGTTGCAACTTAGAAATACCACATTTACCACTAAATAACTGCTGCAGTTATTTAGTGGTAGTTTAGCTTTGCATGCGAGAGCTAAACCCACATTGCAGCAATTACCTGGTAATATGTAACTTAATCTCCTGGCATGCTATGCAGAAGCTCTGTCTGTACTGAGAAAGATTCAATCACGTCAGCAGGCCGAACGTTTGGAGTGGCTGACATGCCAGGAGAGTTGGACGTCTCTCCTGAGTGGAACACTTGGAGACACTACCACATTTTGTTACCTTTGGCCCAAAATAGTCAGGTAATCATTAGATAGAGAATCGATAAAATGAAGCAGTGACAATAGGACAAAATGTAACTTCCAATACTAGCCTGATTAAAAACCAGCCTCTATGTTTTCCTTCGTACAGAAGGAGTGGACTCTCGGCTACTGAGAAATGATTAATTTCTGGAGGCATGGACTTTAATTAACCAAATCGTTGACGTTTGTCCATGACGTACGTAATGCGGTAGAAATCCTACAGGAGGAATCCAAGTAAATGGGAGTAAGCCCAGACTGTGCTGTGAAGCGACATTTTAATCAAGAGTAATTTCATAGGAAGGCACTGGCCAGGCTACTCCGATCCAAAACAACACTAAGTTTGACACCTGTCTTCTAAAAGCAGACACTGATTATGGGAGTCATAAGATATACATGCTCCTAAGACATAGCAGGACTTGATGTTTTATAGAACATACTTCATTTCTTTATGGAACCACATGGAAAGCATTTCAAATATGCCAACATACATGACGAGATAAATCTCACGGTAGGTTTAGTGCCCACTCAGCACAATCTGAATTGGATTTAGAGTTTTATTGTTGTTAATTTAGCCATATTGAATTACTTGATATTTTTTTGAGTTTCTATACATCTGCAATAGAGGTTCATTGCAGTTAAAGGTTCCCTTACAAACATGTTATATGAAACTATATTAAATGCAAAACTGGGAACATTCTAAAATTACCAAAGTATTCAGATAAATGTGTCATTATACTTATTTAGCCATTTTCCTACATGCAACTGATTGTATTGTCATTAATTTGTCACTCCCCACCCCTCATCCCAAATGTACACACACACACGCAAGAACACTTTATCCTGACAACAAATGTTGTGGGTTTAGTTTAATGAAATAATTTGCATGATTTCAGTGACTATAATTAGCTGGAGGTTAAACCTAAAATACAAAAAAAAAAAAAAAAAAAAAAAAACTTTGTATGCACTTCACCTCTACCTGCTGTATAGGACTCTGAGATCCAGTTACACAATATGAAGCTACAGCCAGAAATGATTGTCTACATACTACAAGCAGGAGATAAACTGTTGGTCTTTTTGGCATAAGCACAGAATAACCAATTTAATTCTGCTTCAATAATGTAATATCCTGGCATTTAGTGGCTGTAAAGCAGGAGTGGGTAGTAGAACTTCCCATTTCAACTTCTTAGTTTTAATAAGGATCTAAGCATATTTGGTCTCCTCATTCTTGACAATGATCAATCTTGTAACTTCATTTTGTATATTTCGATCATTTATTTGCCCCACTTAATAGCACCTAGTGACAAATTTTGCCACTTTTAAGATAAAAGTCCCCTGCACAGTCACACAAGAGCAACATAAGGCTTCTCTCACAGTTTACACATGGTTTTCCCCTTACTAGAAGTAATGACATCAATGAAATTGTAGTTCACCAATACTAAATGTTGTTTTTGCAAACTGATCTTAAAATGAACCAAACAGTCATGTTCTTGGATTGTGGAGGGAACCCAGAGTACCAGGGGGAAACCAACACATGCACAGGAAGAACATGCAAACTCCATCTAGAAAGACCCCAGACATTAGGGGGAAAAATCATCGCAATTATAAGTTAACAAAAACTTAGAATTTTTGAGTTCTCAGTAATCATTAATGAAAACTCCTAATTATAGATATGAAAGAATAAGAACTTTTTGTGAGTTGATCAGAATGAACAGGAACTTTTGATCAGCAATCTGAGCCTTCCTGCTTTCATGGGGTAGAATTATTAAGTGACACTGGCACCAATTTTATCTTGCCTTTCTCCAAAATAGGAAAGACAAGAGAGAATGCAAAATCTCCAAAACAATTATATTTTTAAGGCTCTTTGAAAAAAATTTATGAGAGGTGCCAATAAATATGCAGAATTAAATGTATTAAATTAGCCTGTTGCGACCATTTTTTATTAATGAGTCTTAATCTATGTAAGATATTGGAATATAATCATTAAACTGAAGATACTAAAATATCTAAGAAACTACGAAGTGAAGCATTGACTAACATTCAGAGATTTCATTCACAAATGTCCACATACAACCAAATATTGTCAGCCCTGTCGCTTATTTACCATTTTTTACCCATTTTCTGTGTGCTGTACAGAGAATTTTTCCATCTCTGTATGTTTTCTATTTACGTTTGCATATAAAAAAATTCCCTTCTCACCCACCGCGGGTGGTTCCTATCCTCTGAGCTCGGGTCATCTACCAGAGGCCTGGGAGCTTGAGGGTTCTGCGCAGAATCTTTGCTGTGCCTAGAACTGCACATTTCTGGACTGAGATGTCTGATGTTGTTCCTGGGATCTGTTGTAGCCACTGCTCCAGTTTGGGGGTGACTGCCCCGAGGGCCCCGATGACCACAGGCACCACTGTGGTCTTCACCTTCCAGGCCCTCTCCAGTTCCTCCCTGAGGCCCTAGTATTTCTCCAGTTTCTCGTGCTCCTTTTTCCTGATGTTGCAGTCACTCGGTATTGCTACATCCACCACAACGGCTTTCCTCTGTTGTTTATCCACAATGTCTGGTTGGTTCGACCTTACCATTTTGTCTGTCTGGATCTGGAAGTCCCACAGGATCTTAGCTCGGCCATTCTCCACCACCTTTGGGGGTGTTCCCCACTTTGATCTCGGGGCTTCCAGTCCATATTCTGCACAGATGTTTCTGTACACTACGCCTGCCACTTGGTTATGTCGTTCCATGTACTCTTTCCCTGCCAGTATCTTGTACCCTGTTGTTATGTGCTGGACTGTCTCAGGGGCCTCCTTGCGCAACCTACACATTGGGTCTTGTCTGGTGTGGTAGATCTGGGCCTCTATTGCTCTGGTGTTTATGGCCTGTTCCTGGGCGGCCAGGATGAGGGTCTCTGTGCTGTCCTTGAGTCCAGCTTTTTCCAGCCATTGGTAGGACTTTCTGATATCAGCCACTTCAGTTATTTGCCAGTGGTATATCCCATGTAGGGGTTTGTCCTCCCACGATGGTACCTCCAGCACTTCAACTTCTGTTCCCCATTGTCTGAGACATTCACTGAGCACATTGTCTGATGAGGCTTTGTCCCTGATGTATCCATGGATCTTGGATGTTTCGTCCTGGACAGTGGTTCACACTCACTATCTGCCTCTCAGCTGGTACAGTCTCAGTACAGACTGAATATTATATATATATATATATATATATATATATATATATATATATATATAGTGTTAGCACACATGCTATCAACACAATACTAGACAATGAAAAGCTCTGTAAACCATGGAGAAGGCGAAATAAATAGCATGCCTATTGTAGAATATAATAAGTATCCAATAAGGGTCTTGAGCCTGCTGGTCGTGCATAAACATTAGTGAATGTCTGATTTAGATATAGACTGATGGTAGCATTTAAAAAAAGCTGACAAACTGGAAATGGGCTGGTTACTCCTTTTACTGGCACAGAGAAGCCACACTTATTGTGCCAAACATTACAATGATAACGTGTCATTTGTATACACTATGAAACTTGAGGATGACATTCACCAAGTATAACTACATTTTCTGCCTCATTTTCACCCCTGATTGAATGGGATAAATGTTGTTTATAAGATTTGAGTCCCAGACAGCGAGTCATGGTTAAAGCCTTGAATCTGTATAGGGCAAGTCAAAATCAAGTCTGAAGTCTTCTGTGAGTTAAATGTGACTTTTTACCATCTTTGATATTCCTGGCCAAAGACTCAAATAGACTCAAATTAGTGGACTTTTTCTCATCGTGAGGAACAGTGCTACAATAAATGCTGAGGCCACCTCTATCTCTGTCACTTTGACTTTGATTTTTGGATAAAGTACAATGTGTACTTTTAATTTATATGTTTTCTATTAACTGCAATCCAGGATAGTTTGTTAACATGAATGCTGTGCTTGATATTGTTAATTGTAATCTATAATTTAATCAGTGCTATTTAATTGTGAACAAGAGAATATTACTGCTGCTACTCTAGTCGGTCTAGAGGTAGTATAGACAACTCATTTAAGTTCAAACTAAGCATTAAGATAAGGACTAAACAGGGATTAAAGTAACTTTAAATGCATTTAGCAGTTGGTTCAAAGTATGTGGAACCATCAGCGAACAAAACGTCAAAGCTTGAAGCAGATGTGTTAAAACTGCAGAAACCATCTCCAGATGCTACTCATGCAGCTAAGAACAGGAAACTGAGGCTACAATTCCCAAATGCTCACCTTAACTGGAAAGTAATAGATCTGGAAAAATGCTTCCTGCTCTGATGGATCTGAATTTCAGTTGTAACATTAAGATGGTACATTCAAAATTAGGCGTAAACAATATTTTGAGCCCCATTTTGGCTACTTTAGTGCCAAATGATTATCATTTAAACACCACAACGCAGCTTGTTATTGTTGGTGGTCAAGCCCATCCTTTCATATCTGAAGTGTACCCATCTTCTGATGGATAGTTTTTGGAAGGAAAATGCAGCATGTCATAAAACTCTAATCAGCTGAAACTGTTTTGAGTTCACTGTACTCAAGCAGCCTCCATTCCCTAGATCTCAATCAAACATGGCACCTTTGGGATATTGCTGAACAGGATATCAGCATCATGGATGTGCAGCTGACAAATCTCTAAGGAATGTTTCCATGTTTGTTGAGTCTATGCAACAAACAATTTGGTCAGTTCTGTAAGCAAAAAGGAGTCAAAAATCCAGCGTGTACCTAATAAAGTGACTGGTTAGTGTGTGATGTGGTCAAATTTAGAAAATACAACAATTACAAACTAACATAGTGGTGTAACTGTCTGCTTTCCGACTCTTAGTCTTGCCCTGGTGAACCAAACTGTCAGGTACACTGCTCGGGAATCAGTACTGAATGAGTTTCCGTGACTGACGTCAGTGCATGCGCAGGTGCCAGGTTAGCAGCTTTTATTTTACAGAGGTAGTGGTGGTGGTGATGTGAGGGGGGAGCATTGTTTGGTTTATAGCTGCGTGGTTGTGAATCATTTGCGACAGACGCTGGGAACACCTAACGCGGAACGCAGCTCTCCATTTTCAGGCGGACCCTGTATGTACTTGTCCTCTCGCTGAGCTCCCCCCCGTCTCGACTGACGCGCGCACACGCGCACAAACGCAGAGGAGGTTAGAAAGCCTGGTGGCAATAATTAGATTCAACGCTCCATCCTTTGTCCATAACCTGCTGCTGCGTCTTCTTTCACCCCCCCGAACAGGCTGCGGGCGCGCACACAGGAAAAGTTAGAGGATTTTTTTTTTTTTGTCTTCTTTTCTTTTCTTTGGATCCACTTGGAGATGCTGCTATGTACGTTTTGTGTTGGCGGAAAAAATAAAACATCTGTGGGAAACTTTCAAATGAGGACAAGATGGAAACAAAAACAAACAAAAAAAAAAGCCGATGAAGTGGGAATCTTTAATTTTAGGGTCCGCACGGATACGCAAATGAGTGTTTTGTAACAAAACAGACACCAGGCGACTTTTTGCACCAGGCGTCCAAATTAATGGATCCAAACTATAACTGATATTGTCAGCTGGTCCACCAGCGTTGCGTCTCCTTAGTTACAGTTTTGTTTATTTCCCCATAAAAAAAAATTAAATACCAAAAGAGGATTGTATTGTTTTGCGAGCAAACCTTTCAGGGTACAGATACATCATGCTTTAACTTCATCCCACACTAACATCACATCACAACTTTCATCAGACTTCAGCAAAGTATGATTCCTTCCACCACCTCGGACCATAATCCACCCCCTCCTCCCTCCTTTCCCATATATCTGCATATTTGCAAACAGCCTTTTTATTATTATTCGCACCTACCAGAGCAGATTCAAACAGAAGGGAGGGCTCCCACAGTCCGAGCGGTCCGTGTCTCTCCCAGCCTTGCCGCGGCGAATGGTGACAAAAAAAAGAGAAAGAAAGAAGACAAGGAAAGACAGGGGCACAAAAAGCTTCTTTTTTCCAAAGACACAATCCTAACCCTGTGCCTGCTTGTTAGTGACAAACGTGAAGAGAAATAAAATAAAATAAAATTCTGATTTTGCGTCGCTTCAATGAGAAAAGCGCACTTTCTCTGAGGCTGTGTTGAACGCGTGGGTTCCCCGAGCTTTCTCGGTGCTCGCAATCCCACCTCTACATCGCCGTTTGCAGAGAGGAACATGCAAACACATTTCATAGATTTTTGGAGCCTCGTGGAAAACCCGGAGTGGATTTCTGTGGGTCATCTGAACCAAACAGAAGCTGTTTCAAAATACAGCTGCAGGCTAACGGGGCAAGAAAACCCTCTTTTTCATCTGTTTACGCTTGTACTTAACATGGAAATTATCTTTTTTTTGGCCTCTTATTGAAAACTAATATTGATTACATTGATTTAGCGCCAAAAAAGGTCTGGATTAGAGAAAGTTTGCAAATGAAGCCACATTGAAAATTGTCTGAAAAACCATTGTCTGCCAGTGATATAATGACCCCATGTTCTTAGCTTATTTAAATTTGTTGTACGTCCATTCTCTATGAAAAGTGGGACCCTTATGGGCTTTTAATCTGTTTCCTATTTTTTTCTGAATATTCATATTAAATGCATCAAAACCTAAAGGGATCAAAATGCACAAATGTATGTGTCTGCATGTATTCAGCAATGGATGACAGGTGTGTCACCTGAGTGAAGTTGGCCGCCTCACCTTCTTCAAATCAGGCAAAATTGGTGTAAAACGTTTGTGCAGCAAAAAATTTTGTTTGTGCTGCTATCATTTTAGAGATATAAAGAAACATTTTGAGAGGTCATCAAAGGCCCCAACATGCATCAATTTGTACCTAACACAGGAAACTTTTACCGCTTTGATGACAAATGACTTAATTGAATCATCAGCTTTTCTTTATCTGTTGCAACAAAATATACTTACATGTCTCTAATAAACATCTGTCCGGAAGAGGTCTCTCAGTCATTTCTGGTGTGATAAGAGTCATGTATCATATATTAAAAGCAACTTGTTCCAAAGAAAATATAAACACAGCGTAAAGAAATGTTTTCTGGAAAAAAGTTTGATTAAGTAGATAATACCTTAAATTTTTGCATTCTTTTGCTTAATTATCACCATAACTTCTAAAAGTACCTAAACTAAAAAAAAAATAGACTTATACACAACGATTGAAGTGCAGTGAGTACAAAATGGAATATTTGTGCATATAAAAAGGAAGTAATAAAGAATGAAAGGGGAGTGCAAGATTGCTACAGCGGGGGTAAGAATTGTGGAGGTGATTGACTTTTGCATAGAATTGTTCTCCCTCCAGCTCAGAAAGAAGCAGCAGAAATAACAAAAGGTAAACAATAACACACAGGTTTTGCATAGCTTGTATATTTTTCAACATGTATTTTAAATAAAATTACTCTGGATCAAATTCTACCAACAATGTTTTTCAAGCAGCCCCATTCTGTCAAGTAAATGCAATACAACAGAAAGCGTTGGGCTTTTTTTGTTGTCTTTTTCTCTTTTCTTTACAATAAATTAATGAAATAGTCTTGCCCATTTGTACAGCATGTTTGTGAATTAAACAATATCTCATTTTCAAGTTGGAAAAGAAAGACAAGATGTGATGAGTTTCACACTAACTTAATCTCAAAATCCAATATGGCTGTTGTTTAAAGATAGTTGCATTACACAGTTTTTTGTTTGTTTTGTGTCATGTAGTTCTTGCAGCTTGTATTATTCTCAAATCATTTCCAAAGATCAATATATCTAAAACCTCCATTGGTGAACATCTTTATTCAGTATATGAGTGCATAAAATTCAGGAACACATGTCTGTTACTATAGCTTGTTTTGCTAAAAGTAACTAATCTTGTGTGTTGCAACTGAGAAATCTGCCCAATTTACTGACTTGTAACTAGAATATGATTAACTTGTGTTTGACGTTATTCCTACATAAAACTAGTAACTTCAGAGGTAAATTACGACAGAAACAGCTGTTCAAATTGCTAAACATTACACACATTTCAATAAATTGTCTGAAAGTAGCGCTTCTGAGGTTAAGCTATGTAGTGCAAAACTGTAACTGAAAAGTTCAAATAAAGTTCAAGGTGCAACTGGGATGTAAGATTTTTTTTTAATCTGATGCTTGTGTGCATAGTGCTCATATAAAAAATTGTAATTGTACACACAATTAATTGTGATTGGATCACTGGGTACTAGACTTTTTTTCAGTGGTTGCTTTTCATTCAACTGGGTTTGGATTGGAGGTATAATTACTGCAAAAATTAAAGTATAGAAAATAGAAACTGCTGGGCTCTGGCGGGTGGTGGATGAAACCAGAGTTGAGGCACAAATGAAATCCCGCTCACAGCTGTATGCAACCTGATGAGGGAGACCGGGAGAAACCGAAAACAAAACGCAAAGCAACAACAATGTCCACCTTTTCATCCAGCTCTCAAAATTCCGCTCCATTTCTTCCGACTGTCCTGTCTGCTGGCAGGCGGCCAACCCAAGTGTGTGGAAATGACACCGCCAGGGCGGCAGAGATTTTCCTTCATTTCTCTCCTTCCCGATCGCAGACTGGCTGACATTGGCTAGAAAGTGGAGCAGCTCGTCAGGGACAATCAATGCGAATCGATCGAGCTGCGCGGCTGAGGCTCCAGAGCTGGAAAATATCGCGGCAGTTGAAGAGAGCAAAAGAGAGAGAGAGACAGAGAGAGGAAGACAGAGGGAGAGAAAGAGGAGGGGGTGTTCAACTAAACTCTGCCCGTAGCCAACAAACATCCCTGCAAATAAATGCGCTCTGACCCTCATAAACATGTCGCTCACTATGCAAACACGGGAGTCAAAAAGTCACTGCGTGCGTAATTACGCACGGGATTTGAGTTCCGAACGTACTTACAGTGAAGGTTATTTCACTTTTTGGATCAGATAACTAGCTACATTAATAGAATCTATTTAAACTGCATTTATTTGCATTGGTTGAACATGTTTTATTCTGTTTTTTTAATTTATTTCAATAGTTTTAACAGGTGAATTAAAAAATGAGAAATGTCATTTAAAGTTACTAAAACCCATTTGATATATGCACATACTATTGTGGTTTTGTTTCCTAACAGAACCCTTAGATGCACATAAATACTATGAAATCATCATGGGATTTTTGAAATTTGCATCTCACATTCAGATGTATGTGAAAAACTTTACATTTTCTTAATTATACAGTTAATCTTATTAGCCTTGAATGGACAAAAACTGTATTCAAGTGAGTTTAGTAATACTTTAAACAAGTCAAGTAGAAGTGAAAATGTTAAATAGGTGTAGCAATTAAGTGAGACAGACAGAAAGTTTTGCACTTTGTGATATCTTGTACTAATAAAAAACAATGTATAAAACATAAATAATGGTAAAATTATTATAAGGCAAAAGAAGCATATGTTTCCTGACGTGTAACTTGCAGTTTATCACAAAACAAGACTTGTGAAAACTACTTCCATTGACAAGAGATGGTGTGAACATTTATTTGCCCCCTAAAGGTTAAATTCAGGTCAGCAGGTTGAAAGCAAGTGTAACTGAGTAAAAGTAACTCGCTATTACTCACCTTTGTTGCTACATTTGTGCCTTACGGTGGTTGGATTTGTTTGTAAGATAAGATTCCTTTTGAAGGCAAAAGAAGGTTTGAAGTTTTCATGCTCTAAAAAAATTATTTTCTTTGAGCTTTACTGTCTGAACCATCAGCCTG
This sequence comes from Poeciliopsis retropinna, assembly GCA_010277075.1. Classification (NCBI taxonomy): domain Eukaryota; kingdom Metazoa; phylum Chordata; class Actinopteri; order Cyprinodontiformes; family Poeciliidae; genus Poeciliopsis; species Poeciliopsis retropinna. The sequence goes on along the minus strand of VMRM01000024.1, from coordinate 7,203,226 downwards.
CCATTCTCTTTCCCTACAGAAATTTGTCTTGCTTAGAGACAAAATAACATGAAGAAAAAGTTCAGGGAGACCAAAATAATTTTTCCTTGATTAGCCTTGTGAATGAAAATGATTTTATTGATGGTTTTCTGGTTACATAAGAATTAAATGAGTATAATAACATTGAAATAAAATAATAAATCAAATCAGACTTAATCTGTTTTCTTAAATTCAATAAAAAGTTAATATTTTAAGAGTTTTATAGCACTTTTTCAGGACAATTTCCGAGGCTCCTTTACTGAACTGAAAGCTGCTGTCTGCCATCTTCAGCACAGTGCTCATGGATTTCCGCATCGAGTTGAAGGTGTAGACCTTGTAGAATTTCTCTTCGGGAATTTCGGCATGGATGGCTAAGATACCTTTATATATGTATAAAGTTGTTTTAAATCTGAGAGGTCCAACTAGACAAACTAAGCTATTTTATCAATGCATTGCTTGAAGCTGCCTGAGATTTTATGTACCGTGGCTTTTCAGATCACTTCCCAGCCATGCTGACATCATCAAAACCAGGAAGAGACTGGCACAAGTTAGGTGAAACAACATACTCCCAGTGTGAAAAAAGTGAGTTAAAATGTTAGAACAGCAACAAAAATGTGCACATTAGCTTGGTCCTTAACACGCACTTCCAGAAAATTGCAGATGAAAATGCAATCCCCTTGCTTATCACTTTTGTTTTTTTATTACTTCTAATGTAAAATTGTCTGTCCACTCTTGCTCAAAAGGTTGTCCCTTTCAGCCATTTAAGATAAAATAAGCTATACAGTAATGTCTTTACTTCCATTGGTGTTTGTCTTTTTATTAGCTAATGCTATAAGAACAATGAAATAAGCATGAAATTAATCTATCTATATTTTGAGTAAATGTATCTTTGTTTTAGCCATGTCTGTGAACCTTAAGACTAATGCCTGTGAATTGTAAAATAATAAGGTCTCTATTCTATTCTATTCTATTCTATTCTATTCTATTCTATTCTATTCTATTCTATTCCGTCCTTAATCTAGTCGGTTGTACTAGAACAGGAAGACTTTTTACTTTGCAATCTGCAATCATCTGTGCCTTTCATGGGTTTAAAAGGGGGTCAGAAAGAGACAGCAGGGGAGGAAAGGAGAGTCATGCGTGGATAGATGGGTTGGAAGGAGCAGCAAGCTGTGACTCTTGGACATGTTCTGGTGGGTGCGCTGAACCCCGGAGGCTGCAGCCACACTCGGCTCTTTGTTGTTTTCGTTCTGCACAGCCAGGCACGGTACTTTCCTGAGCCGGGGAGGAGGATTAGCGTTGCATGGCCTCCATCCCCAGCTGCACACATGACCAGCGCTGCAGGAAAGCCCCGCATGATGGCCCAAAAAGAGGTACGTCAGGGCTGAAGGGATCTGGGAGAGACTAGGAACGACCAGCTTTCTTTCGTCCATTACTGCAAAATGTTGTGAACTTTTTAAACACTAATCATTTAAAATGACATGTTTCTTTCTAGAAGTGCAATTTAATGTTGATTTTTTTTTCTCCCTAAACCAATCTGTTCCCCTTTTATTATTACTACTTGTGCTGCAACATTTTTTACCACATTAGTTTATGTCGTCACACTAGTCTGTCAGTTTAACAGCAATAAATTGCTCCTTTTGCAGCAAATAAAGTTTCCAAGGAAAATTCCACAAGAATCTAAAACCCAACACACATGCTTGACATGTTGGCTGATCTTCTGTAAAATAACACCCAAATTTATTTAGAGCATGTGGTCCAGCAACCGAGTATTTCACAACTCATCAAGAGATACTTCTTTTTTTAAGCACAGCTACAGAATACTCGCAGTCAGCTAAGAGTAATCACCAAAAATACCTTCTGCTTTAATCGTTTTCAAATGTTTGTGCCACTCTGGTGTTCACACTACTATGGGAAAAGGATGTGGCTCCCACTGGAAGTCGCATGGCGGAACAAATACATTTTAAAAAGGCAGGCATTTGACTTGAAATTGGTAATTTTTTTCTTTCTCTCTGTTTCTAGTGTGCTTTATTTATTTAGCTTTATCTCAGCAGGTGAAACAAATATGGCAATTTGACTTTTCAGTATTGAAAATGCTTTTCTCCAGGTTAAAAATGTTCAAACATTCAAACATACATTTTTAAATCTGTATTTCTTAGATATTTTTTGTTTTTGTTTTTTTGTACATCTGTTCTTTTTTCCATAACTAACATTGTTATAATTTGTGAATGTTACCCCTTCCCTTTTCTGTTTACATTAATTTGGTCTTGCCATATTTGGTTCTCTGTCTTGATTATTGTTGAAAGGGAGTTGCTATATGTTAATTCTTTGTGTTTTGTTTCTTTAATTATACTTACGTTCTGTTCTTTGTGAATTTAGTACCAGGAGGTTTGCGTTGTTCCTTACCCCTTGGTTCTTACGTTCTTTGATTCTTATTTCAGCTTCTTTGGCTCAAAAACAACCTGTGTTAATTCTAATATGTTGTCTTTTAGTCCTGGTGTTATAAGTAAGACATGACTAAACTTAAGTCACAGTTTAGTAATCTGTCAGTTTTGATTTGCCAGTTCAGGGCCTCTGACAGTGAAATATTTGCCCCAGCATGACACTGAAATTATATTTCAGTGTCATGCTGGGGCATACACTCTACTACTCAATACTCTACATTGAGTAGAGGTGTGAAATGAGAGAAGGAGGAAACAATGTACATGTAGGTATAAAGTAGAGCTATAACATGATCAAGGAGCAAATTGTCCTGCAGCTGTAAATAAGCAGCAGATGAAGCTCCTTTAAAGGACAAAACCGTGCATGGAGCAACATCTGCTAGAGTGAGCACATAAAGTACACCCCTCGGCTCCACCTGGGAGTAAATTGCTTGTGCTTTTGAAGAATGCTCTGAAGAAGATGCAGCTTGCTACAAATTGGCATTTCTTAAAGTACTTAGAAGGTTAGAATAAAAAACTAAAATGTTATTTTATCTAAATTACTCTTATCTCTTCAGAGCATTTCCATAAACTTCTATAGAGACTAACATAATAGTGATTCTAGTTAAAATAGCTTTAAAGCACATGTGTCAAACTCAAGGCCCGCGGGCCACATGTGGCCCGCCACGTCATTTTATGTCAGATCATCTCGGCCTCCCGGTGCTTTTTCATGTGCTCGGTTAACTACCAAACTAACTGTTAATAAACGAGTTTGATCGGCGCTTTTCTGACTTTAAATCGCAGCACTCTGATTTTGACTTGATCTTTACCAATCCTGCAGTATGCAGTGCGCCCCACCACCTTCAGATGGAGCTATTGAGCTTCAAAGCGACAGTGGCTTGAGAGCGAAGTTCCGTGATGTTTCAATCGAGGACTTTTACCATCTACTGCCCCCTGATTTAATGCCACAGCTCCGACTCCATACAGCTCGTGTTTTGTCCATGTTTGGAAGCACCTATCTGTGCGAACAGATGTTTTCAATAATGAATTTAAACAAGACCAAACACAGATCGCGTATTACTGACGAAAACCTGCACGCCGTTTTCCGGATTGCCACAGCAGAAGAACTAAAACCAGACATGGACGAACTGACCAAGGGAAAACGGTGCCAGACATCCGGCCATAAAACATCGGTAAGCACGAATTAACTGAATTAAAATAGAATGAATGTAAAACCAAGACTAAGTATACTTGAATATGCATATAGTTTATTGATTTTGCTCGTGTTTTGTTTTGTGTTTATTTACAGAACACGACCGATTAATGAGGATGTGTGTGAGTTGGTGTCAGGGTGAAGAGGACAGGCAACATCACCTAATTGTTTTGTTCTTATGCGAAAATACATGTTGGTTGTGTAATAACAGAAAAGTTTTGTGAATGAAGTTGAGAGTTAATATCAAAACTTGTTTTTATTATTTGCTTGCTTACCTTTAAACACTGATTTAAGTATTGTAAGTTTTAAACTGAGCAGTAACTTTACATCCATGTAAACTCAAATGTAGTATTTAAAACTTGAATACATAAAATGAGTTATTTGACAATATGAGGTGTTGTTTAATTTATTTTTAACATTGTATTTTCATACATTTATGCTAGGGGTGCCCAAGTCTAGTTTTCCAGACCCACCACTCTGCAACTTTAGATGCGTTCCTGGATCATTGACTCATCACTAGGCCTCTTCAGAACTGAGTTGCTGCTAATGAGGGAAGTCAACCTTTAGTCTGGGATGTGTTTTAGCAGGGATGCATCTAAAAGTTGCAGTCTGGAGGACTGCATTTGGGCATTCCTGATTTATACCATCAATGTGGCCCGTTGAGGGTGGCCAATATGCTGAAGTGGCCCTTGGTGAAATTGAGTTTGACACCCCTGCTTTAAAGCATATGAGTGGATTTGAACTGACAGAAAAAAAGGTTTATTTTGTTTATACCAGCCCTGGGTCTGGAAGATACCTCATAAATGATTAAGAGACTTTCAACCAGCAAGTTCCTTCCACAGCTGTGCCAGGACTGCTTTCCACCAAGTGGTTTTTCAAGTTGGGGTCAGACGATGTTGGTTGCCAACAGGTCACTGGAACAACTTGTGAAATTAAGGGGAATATCAAATGTGAAATTGGGGTTGTCTGCTTTCTGTTTACAGTTGAAACCATTTCTTTCATGCATTGTTTGAAACAAGGGCCCCACAGTGAGGGACTAACAAGAAAGTCCTAACTTCAAATCTCAATATGGGATCTTTCTGCGTTGAGTTTGCATGTTTTCCTTCCGCACGAATGGGTTTTCTCCAGTACGCTGGCTGTTCCCCACAATGCTAAAACAGTATAATTGGCCTCTCTCTATTGAAGGTGAGGTTGAATGCTATTTATTTTGGGGTCATTAGTGAGCAGCAAACTTGAGCAACTTACCCTTTCATCAATTCGACACAAACAAAGTTATTTTGTTTTACGATTAATAGAAGCCAAAGCCACAACAACAGCTGCATGTACTGCCACCTAAATGGTGTGACTACTTTCTCAAATGATCATGAGTCACAGTAAACAGGCAAACACTGCCCCTCATGTGTCAGATCCAGCAGACCAGCTGTTGAAGAGACGAAAATTAAAGGTTAGCTCGCCATCTAGTGGTAGACATTGTAGCATTGCATGTTTTTAAGCAATTGTTTTGTTCTTTTAAAACTCTTCTGATATTACCTTAGATAACACCTTAGTGATTCAGTCTCTATTATTTAAAGAACAGTGTCTTAACTTTATTTTAACAATGAATTCTCCAAATAATGTGTCAAATTTGGTTACTTGCCAAAATGTTTAAACTTCATTATCTCTTTACAGGATTTAGGAGGTGTTATTTTCATCCATCCATTTTCTTACACCCTTGTCCCCAGTGGGGTCGGGACAAGCTAACGTTCCGGGTGAGAGGCGGGGTCACCCTGGACAGGTCACTAGTCTGTCACAGGGCAAAGGTAAATAAATAACTATTTATTGTAAGAAATAGTTATTCATCTGGAATCCAAACATCAAAATATGAAAAACCATTAGAATAAATAAGAATTTTCAGTCAGATATTGTTAATTGTTCTTTAGATTTTCACATGTAGTTCAGTGCGTGCCTATTCTTAGAGCTATATAAAGTATTTCCTGTATTTTTCTTCATTGTACCGTGACATATGAGTCTTTCATATTCTTAAAAAAAAAGAAAAATCAAAGCTTCCAAATATCAAACCAGCTCTCCTGCTGATGCAGCGTTGATCGCCCAGGGTAAATTCAATAATAAACAGTCAGCTCCTGTTTGTTTCTTTGTGTTGGACAGCAGCAGGGATTTTAGTCTGTTGTGGTAAAACTTGAGAGTTTTGTCAGCTTTATTTATTTATTTTTTTACATTTTATAATCTCAAAGGAACAAAATGTAGCACTGTGTGTTCTTCCTTTAATAAGAGAATTTATTGTGACACATTAACTATATCAATAAGAGAGAGAAAAAAAATGTCTGTGGTGCCGTTAAATTACATTTCAAAACTATTTTACACTTGTTGGAAAAACTCCTTTCAATGTGTGAAATACCAGGAAATATAAAAAATCAACAAGGCAAAAAGCAGAACTCAAAACTGTTAACAAAAGCATCTTTGTGGTCTCAGCTTTAATTGCCAAGAGCAATAATTACTAAGCATCACAAGCTCTGAAAAGTCCTCCTCATGTTTCAGAGCAGCTGTTATGCGGCTGACAGTAATGACCACACAGTTGCACAGTTATAACACGTGTCTGGTAAGCTCAGAGAAAAATTGTGGCAAAATCTTAAGCAAAGCCCAAAGATTTCCAGCAGGTTGAGGTCTGGGCTTTGACCAAACGTGGCACCAGATTCGGTGCTATGGAGGAGCTTCCTATATTTTTGATGGTACTGTGATGGAAATTGATCATATGTATATCTATAACATATTCAACACACCCTATAGTCTCCTAATGAATAGTGTGCCTAATGAATACAGAACATGGCGATCTCTGGCACCAAAGGAAAACAAGTCCATTGCAAACCTTTTCTATAGAGATAAAACTGATATGTAATGTCAAAACTCAATGACACGTAACAAAGGGAACTTTTTAAATTTAGTTTAAGATGTCTATGCAATAGCAAAATGTGCCTGTTGTTGTAATTGGGGACAAATTGTTGAAAAAACTGTCTTGAACCGGGGTCCTGTAGACTTCTTCGAAAGGTCAGTGATTCAACTGCACCCTATTTCTCAGGTGGTTTTATTCCAATAAGACGAGTTAAACTGTGTTCACAGCTCACTAATAAACTAAAGATATCAAAGACACTGACATCATCTTAAAGTCTAAAGCTGTGTATTTGAAATGCTGCTTATATAAGAGCTAACTCTTAATGACCCTTTTCTGTAATTTGGTGGAGCTCTGCCCTCTGGTTCTCCTCACTAACCAGTGCTAAAAAAAAAGAAAACCCCTCAGTTTTTAGGTTTTATCATGTTTGTTGCCTGTGTGTTTCACACTAAAAAAAGAATGGTTGGAATGTCTCTTGTAGACCAACACTGATAAAAGTCTAACAAACTCAGTTCAGATGACTAGATTTTCTGCTTGAGCTGAATCCTTTAAAACTTTTCTTGAGGAACTTTTGACTGCCCTTCTTGACTGATTTGCCTTGCAGACAGCTGAACCAAATCCACAGGCCAGAAGTTTCATACTCCGCTAAACTCAATCTGAATGCTAATTGATCTGAATTGCTTTGATTCATGAAAATTACTTTCAAATTATTTGCAGGGGAAGTATGTTTTACAGTTATTCTGCACGACATTGCTTTTTAATCAGTTTTTGGTTAACTATAATTATGGCTTGTCTTTCAGTTCATTAGACTAATAGACAATTAAATGATGTTGACATCCAGCCAGTCAATGTTTTGCATTGTGTGGTTTCTAGTTTCAGTGCACAATGTAGTCAAATAAATCATGTAAAACATTTGTCTACTCTGTTTGTTGCGCCACTTAATAGAAGAAGGTTTCCATGAAAAATGATACTTGGATGATTTAAGATTGCACATCGCCTTTAATGCACCATCCCTATCATTAAACTTGATGATGGCAGCATCGTTCTCTGGAGCATCGTTCTCTGGAGCATCGTTCTCTGGAGTTCTCTGATACTTTTCTGCATCAGAAAAGTATCAGGAACTTTTCTGCATCAGGAACAGAAAAGCTGGCCAAATGTATATTTACTTATTTAAATATTCCAGCAATTTACAAAATATGTCATTAAATAAATAAATAACTGAATGTGGAAATCACTCTTCAAATTTTTTATTCATTGTATGTTCCAATGCCAATACAATTACAGATTGATAAAAGTGGTATTCAGTTAAACTGCTGTGAAGGTTGGACAATTAAATACGTAAAATATCAATGTATTAGTTAGACATACATTGATATTGCATATAATATATATATATATATATATATATATATATATATATATATATATATATATATATATATATATATATATATATAAATAAATTGACCTACTTATTATGTAGGTCAAATTGTGTGCAGAAGTAATTGTTTTGCACATTTGTATTTGTATATGTTTGTGAATATTTTTAACTTATTCAATGCACTTCACAGTTATTTTAAATTGTCACATTAATAAATATTTCTCTGGAAAATTATGTATTTATTCGACTATGGCATTTTTACCCCTCAATGTCCAAATTCTGTCAATGACTGAAAATATAAATTTAAAATCTGTTCAAAGTGTTTATAGTTTCAGGGGGTTTTGGAGAATAAAAATTGGTTGATTCAACAACAATTAAGAGCTCATATTTGGTTTAAGTGCTTTGTTTTCTTTTGACAGCAGTTTTTTTCTTAAACTTTTTAAAAATAGCTTTGAAGCTAAATTGTGTAATAGGCTATTCGTTAAAGCTCACATTCAAACACAACCATGCGTTAGTTTATGACACAACATTCCAATAAATCACATTGAAATTTGAGGTTCCGACATGACAACAAACAATTTAAAAACATTTGACGGTTTTGTCGCCGCCGAGAGAAAAAATGATGCAGGTATAGAACCAACCTGCGTTTACTGCGGATGCTGCAAAAATGCCCACAAAATATTCAAACCGGCCTGCAGGCTTCTCACGCTGCGCAACCACATTTCCAGAATACCAGGATTATATGGTTCTGCAGCGTGCGTGCGTGGGGGGCAACCCCAACTCACCCTCCATCTGATGGCAGCATCAGGCAGTCCCGTGAAACGTTTGCGTGGGAGTTCCCTCCACCGCCATGTCGGGATGGTGCACATCGCTCCGTTTCTCCCTCTCTCCCTCTCTCTCTTTTCTCCACGCATCCTCCCCCACATTATAACAGCTTAGCACGGCAGAAGTAGATCCTACAGCATCCAGCAGCCAGCATCCCTCTATCCCTGCCTGGGGAGCAGCAGTCCTACCCGGCGCAACACCGTGTGAGTGATGCCACAGCATCATCCGCATTTCGACACGAAATAATCGAGAGTTAATCCCGCAAAGGAGAGCTTGGGGTGAAGGAAAATTTGCTTCAGCCTCGAAGACGGCAACTGCCCATGAAGATGTCTAACGCTGACACCGTCTTAAACCCCACCGATCGGGTGGTAAAATGTAAGTTAGCCTACATTTTCCGCTCGGTTGTGGCTGCATTACATAATATCTCAAGCGCTGCGGTTAATGGGGGTTGTGGGGGGGACGTGTCCTTTACTGTTATTTTTATCGTGCCACAATGATTGATTAAGTTGCGTTGGTTGGGAGGTTATAGTGGACAAGAGAAGCTTTGATGTTGATAAACAATCCCAGGTTTCTCTGCTGCACAAGCCCTCCCCCAAGGAAGTCAGGCATAAAGCACGAAACATTGCTCAAACATATATCTGTATATAAATTCCATTCCACGATTGAACTGGATCTTTTTGCTGCTGCTCGGTTTTACAGTAGCATAGCGTGTAGGCTGTAGCAGGCAGGAGAAGTGAGGAGGAAGAAAAGCTCAGTTGGCGAGCTTTGTGGTAGAAGCTGGAGCAGTGATGCAGCAGGATTTCGTGGGCTTTAACGGGGGCAGCAGATGGGGAAGGGGGCATGAAATTGACATTTAATGGGATATACTTTACCAGGAGTGAGTCACATTTTAATTTGATTAGGGGGAATAAAGAAGAAGAAGAAAAAAGGCATGTATGGAACTGATCGATGTGGGACGATGAGGTCCTCACAGTTGCCATAGCTCACTTGGCCCAGCTCATTTTGAGCATGCATCTGCACTGTGCATGCATATATTTCTATAGTATTCAGTCCAGTGCATTATCAGGATGGCCTAGCAGAGCTATCAGCATTAGAACCACTATAGGCTCATATTCCTGTGTTGAATAAACATAGGAATATGTGAACTGCTACATATTTGTGATAATTATCTTTGAAGCATCAAATATAAGCTTAAACTGAACTTTTTTTTAATAGGTGGTTCTTGCGTGAATGAAAGAGCACCTGCTTCTGCTGCCCCTCACATGAGCAGACACACCCACTCACCAACAAAGCTCGTACTACAAGGAGTATTCTTATTAACTAACCAACAAGAAACCACAATACTTAACTTCTACTGTTGATTGGAAACGAAAATGGGTGGAGAAGAATCTGTCAGTTCAGGTTTAAAGCCAAGATTTTTAACTAGATATGATAAAATGTTGTCCAGATTCCATAGCAGAGACACAAAAACAGCACTTTCATTCAGTGCCAATTCATACATTGCATGGATTCCAACTTTTGTGTAGAGTAGTTTTTTTCTGCTGTGGCTGCCCCCCACAAGCAGAACTGCCTTTGGCAAAAAGCCACATTGCCCACATGAAACACAACAAATCTATATGGACAAAGTGATTTAATTTGATAAACCATTACAGACATCCAAGGCATTCTAAAGAAAATATTTTGATGCACAAAATATTTCTTCATATTGCCAAGGCAGCAGCAAGGTATATTAAAAATGTGTCATCATTGCAGTTCATGCAAAGTATAGTAGATATCCCAATGTAGGGACAGACCAAGGTATAAGTAAACCTTGTCAGTGCTTAGTGCGTCTGGCTTGATGGGTAACCCAACAGAAATTTAACTTAGACAGGACATGTGTACTAGTTGCACGTTCTAACTAAAAGCCTTTTAATTTAGTTCTTGTGAATGCAACGTAAGAGGTCCTCACCTCTAAGCCAAAAGAAATAAAAGATTAAGGATGGAGAGAAAAAATGAGCGTGTTAAGGATCCCTGTTACATGTCAAAGGGTTATCGTTTAAACAAATACATAAAAATAAAACATCAGTTGTCTTATTCCTGCTGTTAGGTTTACTGGCAGTATTCCCAAATTAAATATTATTCGGTGCTTACATTTTTTAAAATATGAACTGGCTGGATCTTAGTTTTGTAAACCAACCCAATGACTCATTTTAAAGAAGTATTATCTCATCAATGCATATATGACTACATTTTATTTTCTGACAGTTGTAAATGAAATAAACAATACACATAAATTATATATTTAAGAGTTGAGCTGCACAGGGTGTTGCAGATAGCTTATCTTTCAAATATTAATGTGTGTTAAATTACTTTTATATCTATTTATCAGGTTGCAACATTAACACTAATATTGCAGTTGATGAGATAGTCAGTGTCATACTCAATTAATTAAAAATATTATTGAAAAGGAAATTCCTTTCAATATATCCATCCACAAAAACACTTTATAGATTAAATATACAAGACTAATGTTAATAAGCCTTTATTTATGTATTTATGATAAATTTACACTTACACCTAATGAAAACATAAGATTGCATTTTATCAGTAAAAACATTTCTAATATGTGGGTTTAATGTCTGAGCCTCTACTGCAGATGACCTCACTGGGAATGTAGACAATTCATTATATTGTTCAATAAATAAACAATATGTGAATTAATTAAGTAATTGAACAGTAAACTGAAATTGTTGCTCATAAACATTAATTTAGAACAAAACAAATGAAACCAGTGTTTGTTTGCTGTTGTTTTTTCTCTCTCTTTGTCATAATGTTGCTCTTTGATATATCTCTTACTTTAATCTAATAGCACCTGTTTATTTCCTTTTGGATGTTGCCACATTTAAATAAAAGAGCTAAGAATGCACATTGTTCATCTGAAAAAGATGGGAATACCAAATGATTTTAGTGGAGCCTGGAGGCAATATGCTGGTGTGGGGTATTGTTGCAGGTAATCTCAATGCAGATACATACCAAGATGTGATACTGCAACCAGCTGCAATCGTATGTTTACCTTGAGCAGACTGTATCAGAGACTAGCTTGTCTCTTCAAGCTCTAATCTTCCATGCCAATAAACATCACCAAAACAAAGTCAATATCTTTTTTGCATTGGCAGAGAGGAGTTGGTGAATTTTAACCAACATACTCAACTTAAATGCTAAACCCAAAAATGCTTTTTCCTTACTTATGTAGGACAAATTAAAACTGAAATACTGGAAAACCTGTAACGAAATATTGGTGACAACTACCCTATTGATTCCTCAATGCAACTCAAAAATACTAAATTACACAGAATTAGAAGAAAGTGAGCAAAATCGAAGGAAAATGGGGATTAATCGCATCTGATATCACCATGGCATGAATTACTAATATTTGGTGTGTTATGGAGGGCAGCCACTTGTATATCTAAGGATGACTTGCAATTTGAACAACAAAAATGACTGTTGACCAAGAGTTGAAAAAAAGTGTGAAGCAAACAGAAAGTCCATAGCAGCACAGGCACACAGCCAGCTTTCTGACTGAAACGCTTTGCTTTTGTAACATGAACATGTAACACCAAACACTGAGGAATCTGAAACTCTGAACATGTTATGCATTTGTTTCAGTTTTATTACTTGTGTATTTTGAAGAAACTATATGGCCTTTTAAAATAGGAAAACATTTACTCAAATCTAAGTTCGAGTCATTTTCTAGAGGCTCTAAAACATGTAATAGGTTTTGTTATTTCTTCACAGGCTTGCGGATATTCCTTTTGTCATTTTTATCTGCTTTTCCTATTTTGGTATTCAGCTTTGAAGAGACAAGCCTTTCTTTTTACAATTCCCAGAGTGCTAAATGTAAAACAAAAAAAATCATAAAGAACTGAATCACAGTGGCATCAGTTGATCAAAGTTTGCAATCATGACAACAGCGAGTTATTGTATTCTGGTGCACTCACTATGTGAGACTGGGATATTTTTATCCTTGTAGGCATAGCTTTAACCTAAAGCAAACTAGGTTTATCTTCAGTTGTTCTTTCGCTTACACGTTTGACCTGACAGAGCATAAAAGTCTTTGGTTTCTGCTGGCCAGTGCAGTTTGATTTTCTGCTGAACTGTTAGCATCAACAGGCAGGAGGCTATATTTCTACCTGTGCACAATCTTTCCTCACTTTGTCACTTGTTCCTTCATCCTAAAGTCACTTCTAATGACAGTCACACTTATGAAACAATTTGACTAGATAGAAGTAGACCAGTGTTTGCTAAATGTAATAAATGCATTTTGTTTGGAGGTTCAAATAGTGGAATATCTTACAGAGTAGACCTTCCACAAGGATGTGCGAAGTGAACCTGACACCTACCAACTCTAGTTAGTCGAATCATGTGGGGCTGTACAGTATTTCCTAATAGGATTCAGGATCCATCTTTATAGATATTAATAATAATATCTATTACATATATGGTTGTTGTTTTTTTTCAATTGTTCAGCGTGATAACCTGTTTTAGGAATATTTGTCAGGCATCAGGAACACAATACAATTCAAGTTTTATTCATAGCTGATTGGAAAATTTTGTGTTGTCAGCTGACTGACCGTGTCTAATAAATCACTGTCTCCATGTGAACCTCCAGTGCAAATTGCAGTTTTCTGGAGCACCACTGGCTGCACTCCAACACTCAACTGCTGTTGCTGTTGCTATTGCCACTGCCGCTGCCGCTGCTGCTGCTGTTGCCCGGCAACATACAGTATTTCATAGCTCAGCTGAGCTTGGCGCTGAGCAGAAGTCAGCTTTTCATCTCTGCACCACACATCTATATCAGTGTACTTGTATAATGTGCCTTTGCTTCTGCAGAAGGTGTTGTGGAAGAATATTACATAAGATGCGGGGATATTATATTTATATTTACTGTTATTACCCATATTAAGAAGACTATTATAAAAATATAGGCTAAATGCATTTTGAGTACATACACAGCGAGTACATTTTTTTTCCTCATAGAATTAGGAATTTATTTAATAATTTTATGATAAATTGTTTTAGAAGAATTCAGGAGCTACATTTACAAACTTTTTTACTACATTTACAACATAATAATCAAAAAGCAAAGCATGTTCTAATCTATGAAAGAAAAAAATAAATATATGAATATGTGAATATTGTTGTTATTTTTTATTCTTTACTTGCATGCTTTTAATTTTTGGCTGTGCAATTTGAGTGCCATGAATAAAGCACAATGGAATGGCCATATTTTATTATCAAGTTTCTTAATATCCAAATTTGTTCCAAATGTGGAACTAATTGCTCAAAATTGCTAAAGCTGTGGTCAATGTATTTCCTTAACATTAAGATTCAATGTCATTCCAGTTTAGTAAAAAGCAAAGAATAAATAAAAATGTAAAAATAAACAATATTAAGAATGCATTGTTGTTGGAAAGAGAGATGTTGTGGTGGTCTACAGTTGTGTGAAGTCAGAGGTCCTGCAATGGATTAGAAAATCACACTAAATTTGTATTTACTGAGTTTTACAAATCCACTTTAAAACAATCAGATAAAAAAGTACACTAATATTTAAAGAAATATTTGCAAGAGTTAAATTTCAGACAAATATTATTATTGTTTTATTGCATAGCATGCAAAGACTATTTTGTGAGCTTTTTACTTGTCACTATGTTTGCACTGGACAGTATCTGTGAATATTTCCTCAAGAAGTGGACGTTGGAGGTGGTGCACCAAAAATAATTTTTCTGTGTGAAACATACTGAGAACAGAGTAACTGTAACACAGATTAACCTTTTGATGTGAATGTAAAGTGATGTAAAAAAACAAAAACATTGTACTGGTTTGAATTATATTTAGTCTGCCATATTTATTAAACATGTAGGCTAATAAATGATTTTATGTTCCATTAAGCTTCAAAACTTTGTCACTCTTAGACTAGTTGTTTAGCTTCAGACTTTTAACTTTGGCCCTTTGGACTAGCTTTTAGTTTCAAGTTAGTTTGGATTATTAGGGTAGGGTTAGAGTTAGGGTTAGACAAAACCTTCCTTTAAAAATATCCTAAACTATCTGTAATGTAATAACAATTAATGTTTATAAGTAACAAATAACTTACTGAGAAGTAAAGTGTGCACTTCCTCCACTCTTTTTTCTGACTTGTATGCTAACTTTGCAGAAATAAGGTGATTTTGCTTCATATATCATAGTTTGTTTCTTCGTGTTTTAAACTGATAACTGCTTTTTATACTGCTTACAAAAAATGAACAGATTTTTGAGTGCTTTTATATGTAGTGGGCTCATTCACTTCCTCTGCAGTGCATTCAACGCTGCTTTGTACTTGCTGGTTAAGTGTCAAAGCACACGTCGCCATCACAGATACACACTGCGCCCTGTGAAAAATTTTAGGCCCTTTAACTAAACTTGCAGGGGCTTGCCTTATTATCCCAGGAGTAGTGTCTTTCAGATTTCTCTAGTTTAGCTTTCATTATTAAAGACCATCTTCACCACAGCGAGTTCAGAGCCTCTTTCTTTGTCTTTTCTTTCTCTGGTTGTGCTGAGTGGCCTTGTTAGTTGCACACTGCAGAAATCTGGCACACATACAATTGTTCATTCTCTGAGTTTAATATTGTTTTTGACTTATAGCATATGTGCATGTTTCCAGTAAGAGTGTGTTGGTGCCTTCGTTTCTCACTAATGTAAATTAGCAACTGGACTTACATTTTCTTCCCATGTAAATTATTCATTCTTTTTACACTTTTTCTGTGTATCGAGATTAATGTTTGTATATGTGCCAGAAACTAGTAGTCACACAGATCATCAGCAAATTTTAAAATCATAACAATAATCCTTGCCTGCCATCACTGAAGTAATGATCTGTGCTTGGATTTCACAGTTTCACAGACTGTCTGGTGGGTAGGTGACTGGTGCAGATTTAATGACCACATGCTTTAGAAAACCGGGAAGAGTGAACCAATTGCTTAAATGTTTTATGCAGGAATCAGAAAACACAAAACTCCACATCTGCACTGGAATACGTTGCATTAAAAAGCAGATCATCTTGTGAATATCATACATTATAAACAAATAATTTAATAACTGGATTGTCAGTAGCACTAACAGTTACTGATGTTTCTGTTGTATGCCAATTATTTGAATTAAAGTTTTTGCCTCTGTGCTCTGTCCTTCCTTAGCTGTCCCCTTCCCCTTAAGCCACCGCCTTACAATGAAGGAAGTGTTCGACTGTGAAGGCAAACCTCGCGTAGATCTGCTGAAGGCTCACCTGACCAAGGAGGGCCGTGTGGAGGAAGCTGTCGCGCTTCGAATCATCAATGAGGGAGCAGCCATCCTCCGTCAGGAGAAAACTATTCTCGACATTGAGGCACCAGTCACAGGTATCACATGGTTTAGGGATGTTTGTCAGCTTTTCATGGAAAGCTGAATTAGGTTAAGCCTTGGACTAATTTTTATCATCTTTAGTATATGAAAGACTGTAATTCACTACATATGTTTTAATATGTCATAGTTTGAAAATGGGCTCTTTCTGACAGTGATTTAGCATGTTTAGCATCAAAGCCCTGGAGCTTACTCACCTAAATTAAAGCTAGCCATTTTATTATTATGCAGTTTTATTATTAAACAGTTTTGTTTACCTGTTTCAATCCTATTTAAATCATTCCTGGTGTTTATTTTCACCCCCAAACAGGGGACAATTACCTAAAAAGGTAATGTACAATTGAGGCTGATGACTCCCAGTAAATTTAGCATACATCTGTTTCAGCAGTTATCCAAATCACATATATCGTTGATATGTTGATGTACATCCTAGTCAGTCAATCAATCAATCAATCAAATTTTATTTGTATAGCACATTTCAGCAGCAAGGCATTTCAAAGTGCTTTACATCATAACAAACATAAAAACACAAAGTCATGTAACATAGAATAAACAATCAAAACATTAATTTAGATGGCTGTCAAATTTATAACTTGTCATCCATTTATCTAAGTGTTTTACTTGGTGCAGATCCTGATCTTTGACATACTTCCAGTCGTTTGATTTTAGACTGTCTATTGGCTAATTTTTACTTATCCCTTTCCGTGTCATGTCACGGAATTTAAGCGCCTGTTTTCGCCGGACTCCGCCGTCCGTTTCACCACGGGTATTAGACGGGCCCCGCTACCCATAACAGGACAAGGTCTCAAACCTTGCAGCACCAGGCTCCGTACACCTTTACACGAAATTTTGCGCTAGGACTTTGCCGTCCTTCACGGATTTTGTGCATTATTTTTACCTGTTAAAGTCTAGAATATACAGGGTTTTCAGTACGCGCAATGACCCTCAGTCACTCGCCACTTTTTAAAGAAGATGTTAAGTCAAGTTCCATCATTAAATTTTTAATTGATTAAGTTTCAAATCCAACTCTAAACAGGTGGGTTTTTAGTTGTGACTTGGGTTTTTAGTTGCTGATCTAATGTCTATTTTTATTCATATGCATCATTGTTGAGGAGCATTTAATGAGTTATCCTTCAATTTATTTGTTTATAAGTATGAGAACAGCTTTTTACTTTGCTACTCTTTAAAATGGGAAAGACAATAGATCATGCTCAAATGAGGTAGATGTGTGTTCACTATCATTAGTATGGAAATGGCAGTAAGGCTATAGTTGCTTTCCTAAATGTAATTTTATCTGAGGTCATGTTAATAATTCAAATATTTAAAATAGTAGAACAAAACCGGACAAGGATTCGAGTTATTGTGGGATGTAGTGGGTTGCAGTAATTTTATTGAAGAAGGAAGAAATAATAACTCCAAAGTTGAAACTGAGTCTTAAAAATAAAGCTATTTAGTTATTGATTTTGGCGCTGGGGCAACAGTGTAATAGATAATAATCGTAGACAGTCTGTTCTTTGGTGTTGCTTGGGATGAGTATTTTTAGTACATCTCCTTCTTTTGATCTTTGTTATTGTTTCAGGCCAGTTGATGTTTGGTTCAGATAGGAACTTACCAGGAGAGCTTTACTAGTGTTACTCTGGTCAGATTTAAATTTAAGGTAGTTTTGCACTGATTGTTTTGATGTAGGAAAACAGAGATTACTGGATTTAAAGAAAACTAATTGAGACATTTTCAGTCTATGGCAAATTGTATATATTTTACACCATTTATAGAAAGACTTTATAGACTTAATAAGAGTTGGTATTTCAGGAATTATGCTTTATTTCGTTACATTTAGACCCACAAATAATTGCTTTGTAAATATACCAACAAACAACATAGGACAAGAAGTAGCATAGCAGCTTATTTGTCAGTTGCAACATTGGCCTTTTATTAAAATGTAAAAAAAGGAAGGAATAAGGAAGGAAGGAAGGAAACCAGAAGGTGAAATCATAGATAAAGTCAAGCACCCTATTATGACTTAGCAGGACACTGTGAATAGATAGTGTATGGGTAACCAGTACCCATATAGTTTGCATATATTTTACATTAGTGTTGCCCAAGTCCAGTCTTAAAGAGCTGCCATCCTGCAACTTTTAGGTGAATGCCTTCTCCAACATACTTGAATCAAATGAACTTAGCATTACCAGGCCTCTACAAAGCTGAAATTCAGGTGTGTTGGAGTCGGGAGAATCTAAAAGTTGTTGGATGTGAACTTAATAAGGGCACATTTTATGCAAATCATTCTTTTAAATTCACTCTGATTCCCAAAGGTTTAGTTCTTTGGACATTTGATTTGAAACCACTTCATGTGGTTCATTAATGCTTTGTTTACTTTTACATGCATGTTTAATACAACGAGATGCATGATATTAACTATACATATAAGCATCAGTATCAATTAATTAGCTCATGATCAGCCCAACATTTTCAGAAGTGACAAACTGATGAAAATCACATCTTCAGGCCTCAGCCTCCTGGTCTAAATAGATGTTGAACGTTTTGAGGTGAAAATCTCTAAAATTTTAGAGATTTTAGAGCACACAATACTTGCCCGCAAGTATTGTGTGCAGGCATTTGTACGTTTGTTTCATATCTTTGTGAGCTCGACTGCATTTGAATTTCAATGTGGCTTTTGCCTGCATGTAATACATGGGTGTTTGTGCATGGGCCTGCACCTATGTGCGCATGTGTGTGTTTGATTGCTTTAGTCACACAAGCAGTCTCCCACACACATTGCTCTGAGCTTTGAGTGGGCGAAGGCCACTGTGGAGCTGATAGGGGAGACGGAAAAGCGAGAGGAGATGGAGGATGAGCAGGAGAGAACGAGACAGAGCGAGTTGATAATGAAAAATTGAAGGCAGCAAGGAAATGAGATGTAGGTTTGCACTCCAGAGCCATAGTGTTCGCTGTGAAAAAGCATACATCTCCCTGGGGGCTTGGGTTTCTTCTACCCCTTTGAGGTTTGCGCTTCTCATTTCTTAGAAGTAGAGAAAGGAGGCCTTAAAGACCACAGAAATATCTCATTACCATCATGTCCACAATGTAATTGCTCAAAATACTTCCATAATTATTTAAGGGTCTCAGTAACACAAATCATCTTCATTATTTCCAAACTATAAATGTATTTTTTTTTACATTTTGTACAAACAGACATATTGCATGGACAAAATCTTGCTTTACTCATTGATGATCTCAGCACCAATAGTATGCTCTGCTTTGTTGTTTACAAACATCATCACCATAATTTTATTGTCACTGTATCTGCATAGATATCTTTTGATCTGCATACACACACATTTAAACGTCTGTTTCAACACACTATTGCATGTGGCAGACGGATTGCATGGGTCAGAAATTGTATTTACACCTCCACTATTGTCATTGTGATTAGTTGTTATAACATGTCATAGCAAGACTGATGATTAAAAAAGATGACATGGTTCTTTGATAGCATAGGAGATACAGTATCTGCAGAGGATGGGTAAAGACCTTCAAAATAATCTCCTACATTTCTACACTAAAACTGATATGTCCATTGTAATGTTGACTAGGTACAGACCTAAAGCAGTGGTTTAAGTCTGGGCAGACCTGCTCAGATGTGAAAATGTATCAAATATATTATTTATCAATTTCGTCTTCTGTCATTTATTTATGCTATTTTACCGTTCTTTACCTTTTTTCTTTTTATATGGACAAAAGCTTCCTGTGAATAAGAAGCTAAAAATTAGCAAGTTTGCTATAAAGATTAAACACACCAATGTGTGTGTATTGTTTATTTTAAATGAATAAAATAATGCAGTGCTTCCAGGAGGATGGGTTTTTGAGGTTATACTGCTTTCTGTATCCCTGTTTTTGACTTCCTCTCTGAATATCTGTTTTTATTTTCCTGGTGATTAGATGTAATTTATGTAATACATTGTTTTTCTTTTTGAGTTTGTATTTGTTGAGGTCTGATCTGCTAATTTATCGCTAATATACACTTCTCACTATTGCAAATCTGCATTTCTTTTCTATGATGTAACCCAAACGCTCAATTTGATCAAGATAAGTCAGGCTACCAAAGATTTTGTGAAAATGTCGATAATGAGCTCTCACACACCTTTAATGTTAAAGAGTCAACTGAAATATTGCAGCAATGACTCATTATTAATTTGATTAGTTAAAATCACTTAAAGCTGTGGTGGATTCATTCATGCTTGGATCTGATTAATTGACCTACTTTTTGGTCTATCCTTGTTATCTCACCATTAGGGACATCTCATGTGGCATTCATCTCCAGTTAGGTCAGTTGCAGGGACATTGCTGTGTTAATGCAATGTCCCATGTCCCAAAAGGACCTAGTTATTCTGCAGTTGAACAATGGAAATGCCATATCCTTGACCCCAGTACTATGCAAGATAAAGCAATTTTATTTGTGCAGCTCATTTTTAATAACAAAATTCAAAGTGTTTTATGTAATTAGAAATAAAATAAAAAACAAAACACAAGCAAAAAATATTATATTTGCTCAACGAATTAAAGGAAAACAATGGCATGCTTAGAAACAGATTACACTTTTTGATATTCCAATTGTTACTTAAAGGACTGCAGAAATGTTAGCCAGACAAAATAATCTTATACTTGATCGATTTATGACAAAGAAATTGATGGATTATTAGACATTTATTCATTATGTTTCATCTCATTAAGTGACACATAATACCACGAGAAAGGATTTTAAGTTCGTATCACCATTCATTGGCCAGTGGGAACAGTTTGTTACCATGGAGACGCTTGACTCAGGCTGACTGTGGAGTCACACTGATTTCCTTTGCAAGTTTTCCTACTGCTGGGCATCAAGGGATGTAAAAGCTTCTTCTCCCTCCTAAGTACTTTTTGATCTCCCAAATAATAAACTACGACTTCACCAACAGGAAAAATATATTTCAGGTATTCATTATTTTTTACTAAACCAATATCACAAAAAATACTCAAAAAAACTTTTCAATTGCCGGTTATCTCTTCACCACCATTTTGTTGAAATGATGCTAATCATTTCAATTGATTGATTAGTATCAATTGAAATTATACTAATAATGAGGCCTGTGATTTCCTTAAATAAATTATTAGATTGAACTAACAGTAGACACAATACAAACACAACTAAAATGTATGCATTTAAATAATATGACATTTTTTTGATACATATCTAATTTAAAGGAATTCTTCGTGTTTATATAATAATTTTTTTTGGCAAACTTGACAAAATTGCTGTGCTCAAAAAGGTAACATTCAGAGGAAAAATTTTAATTCCATACCATATTCTTTCCTTTGCTCGTTTTCTAGTCTGTGGGGACATCCACGGTCAATTCTTTGATCTTATGAAGTTGTTTGAAGTGGGAGGATCGCCAGCCACAACACGGTACCTGTTCCTCGGGGACTATGTTGACCGTGGCTACTTCAGTATTGAGGTGAAAATATATTTTTGTATATGCTAAAAGGAAAAAAACTATTGTTAAAAGCAATGCATGCGTGCTCTAAAATAACTAAATCTATGCTTGTCTGTTTGCTCTGACAGTGTGTTTTATACCTTTGGTCGCTGAAAATCCTCTATCCAAAGACACTATTTTTACTTCGTGGAAATCATGAATGTAGACATTTGACAGAATATTTCACCTTCAAACAAGAATGTGAGTACCTCGCAGGGTTCGACGCGTTGTTTTTGAGGCTTTTCTTCTAGTCTTGGCACGCTCTTGTATAGCCTGCAGCATGTCTGGAGGAGCTAATCCACTACAGTCTAGCACATGTGACAGTATGAAAGGTTGGAGTTTTTTGTCAACAGATGAAAATTTGATGTTGATAGCTAAATGTTTTAGTGAAAAATATGAGTTGAGATTTAACATAAATTCTCATACGTGCAGCTGATCCATCGTTTTGTCTATTAGGTAAAATCAAGTACTCGGAGCAGGTGTATGACTCATGTATGGATGCGTTTGACTGCCTTCCTTTGGCTGCACTCATGAACCAGCAGTTTTTGTGTGTCCACGGAGGACTCTCACCTGAAATACACACCTTAGATGACATTAAAAAGGTAACAGAGAAACAGTAGAATGGCATCTGCCATGTAATGCTTTGTTATTTTTGTGTTTTTTCTGCTTTAAAACGTTTCTCTTCTTCATGTTAAGTTGGATCGGTTCAAAGAGCCGCCAGCGTTTGGGCCCATGTGTGACCTGCTCTGGTCTGATCCTCTGGAAGACTTTGGAAATGAGAAAACCCAGGAATACTTCAGCCACAACACAGTGCGAGGTTGCTCCTACTTCTACAGGTGAGCAGCACAAGAATAATGTTCAATAAAAACTAGTAGAAAAAGATTGACACCACTTAATGTTGAAAAGCCGAATGAATCAATTACAGTGAAAAAGCTATGTGCCTCAGGTAACTTAAGTATTTTTTTGTTTTGAAATGCCCTGAAGCCTTTTATACTGAGTTCTGATGAGAGACATCTGTGTAGTCATTATTATGAAACCACAGTAAATATAAAGATTAATTAAGAACCATTATTAGCCTCTGGTCTATAAAGATCCCTGGGTATTAAAAGATTTTATATTTCAGTCTGCATTGCTTTTTATCCCTGTCATAAAGTCCAAATACTACAGTGATCACAGTCACTTGACTCATCTGGCTGTTGTGTCTGCAGCAGCACATGAGTTGCAGGTCAGACTTCACAATAAATTGAACTGTTTTAAATGATGGCTACACAATTTTTCTTGAACGCATCATTTCTACTCTAATTAGATTAGAAAATCAAAAAAGAGAACTGTATATAAATAAGATCAAAATTTTTACTGATATCTGGTGACTAAATGGTGACTAGAGATTAAAAATAGATATTGAGATTATAATCTATTCATAGACATCAATTGCAAGACAACTTAAAACATCAAAAAGCTCATAAAGACTGAATATGGAGATGGAATGATTTAATGGATAGGCAGAAAAAAGGAGACTCAAAAGTATTTATATCAGTCATGTCAGGCCAAAATAATAAAAGGTAAGATCTGATATTGCTGTGGGATGATAGGGAGCTGGTGCTGGAGAGGGGAAGATGTTAGGTGGCAATTACAGTGAAAATATTCTTAATGAAAGCTCAGAACCTGAATCACATTGGCTCCGAAAAAATCTGAAAGACTTCCTGGGTTCCTTCAGAGGGGAAATTACAGTCCAGGCAGCGGGTACTGCAAAAAATCATATTACAGCTAAAACTTAATTTTGCCTGATTTTTGCAAGTACCTCTGGCAGTTTCACAAGAGATACAACAATGACTACAGCCATGAATATTTTTATTCGTTATTGCGCTGTGCACTCTTCTCAGGGTTTTTCTCTTTTTCATATGATTTCAGAAAATGTGCGACTACTTCAAGGAAACAGGTTTTATTCTCAGAAATTAGCTTCTATGGACACAGAACATCATTTTGTGGTTGGCTGAATAATATAGCAACTTCGTTCAACACAAAATGCCTATTTTAAATGTTTTCTTTTTGTTTTTTTACAGAAGACTGAAATGCTAATACCATTAGCACTATTATGGGGGAAAATAAAATTTATATTGCTTATGCTACCATCTTCATCTTACTATTTATGTTAGCACAGCAGCAGAGTTGGCTTAGAAAAGAATCACTTTAAAACTCCTCAGTTTAAAGAGTAAGTTTTTTTGTGATTCATGTTTTTATTTTTTCCATATGGAAAGGATAATAATAATAAAAGTTGTCTATTCCAGCTTATGGTAAGAGATAATACAATGATCATTTCAAAAGGTTAAGTTTAATAGAACATGACATTGTGATCAGCACAAACATAAATGACACTGTTATGAGTAAAATGGTAACCTAAAAGTTAAAGTACTTAGTTAATAGCAATCAAAAGCAATCCAGATGCCTTAGATGAAGAAAACAAAACACTCTCTTTTCCACCAGAGTGAAATGGTCGCTGACTGGTATTCAGTGAGATGGGAACTCAGTGAGGATTGTTCTCTACATGTGTGGAGGATGCTGCTATTATAGTCATTTATCTCCCCCTGGCTTTGTTCTGCCTTCACTCTCAAACACACCTCTCCGTCATTATGACTCTCAACATCCGTACAGTGTGGATGCAGCACAAAGTACCAAATTCTAGTAGGGAACTATGAGAGAAATGCAAAAAGAAAACAAAATCTGTTTCTAAAACAGTTTATACAAAGGCAAGGTAAGATATGATAGCAACTTCATAAAGACAGTTTTTTGGGTTGGAAGTCAATTGAAAACATATAAACAGTTCTCCATAAAACTGAATACCTCTGATAATCTGAATTTACTGAATCAGTGCTAATTCAGAGTATATAGAAGAATGGAGAGAGCAACACACTGGAGGACCTGGAAGAAAACGTGTTAGAGGTTACAAAACACCTGGTTGTGGAGTTAAGGTTAAAGTGTATGAATATGGTTTAGATCAAAACCATATTCATATGTTAAGATGTCCCAGTTGAACTATAACCCTAAATCTAAAGAATGTGTTAACAGGACTTAAAAATTACTCTTCACTAACATTCTGCATCCTTATTGATTGAGGTTGATGCAAATGCAAACCACATTTTGCATATTTTATAAATAAAAACTGGAAACCAAATAAGATTTTTCTTCCACCTCACAACTGTGTCCTACTTTGAGTTGTTCTAAAGTTACAATGAAATGCCATTTATGCTTGTTATTGTAACCTAAAAACAACTGTGACCAAGTCAAAATTACCCATTTTTGATAGGATACCACTGTGGTTAAACATAATATAATCTCACTTTAAGTCAGATTCTTAAAGTTGTAAGTTAGACTTTAAGAATCTGACTTAAAGTCTAGCTTACATTTCATCTTGACTTTCTATCTTTGCTCACATGTAATTTTTTTGTGCAATGGTTACAAGATGAACTAGGGAAGATTTTTATTTTTTTTTTATATTGGGGAAGAATGAGTGCGATGACCAGCAGCCTCACAGATGGATTATCTTAGGTGAAAGAAAAGGAAAAAAACCTCTCAGTTTCACACTCACGATGCAGCACTTCCATCCCTCTCTGTCTCTTTCGCTCATACTCACTTGTCAGATTCCTCACTCGTTCTCAGTCACAGGCTCACCAACACATATCATTGTGCGTTTTCACAAAGGAGAGAAAAGGAATGATCAGAGGGCAGCTATTGAATCCATACTGCGTTTCCTTGCATTAATCGATAGACGTAGTTTGACCAAATAAAATGTGACTAAAATATTAATGTATGTTTAACTACCTTTGAATGTGATTATAGATTTTGAAACAAGGTGAGTTTCAGTCTTATGTCTGATCTTAAAATGTGCTGTAGATGTTTTTTAATAGAAACGGTTATATAACACTCTTTTGAGTGCAGTATCTTGCTGTGTTGTTAAACTCAAATGTCAGCCGCAGAGGAAACCTTAGAACATGTTTCCATAACTACGCATGTAATTTAAAGCATATTTTTCTCCTCAAGGGAGTGTTACCTATGTGACCTAAATAAAATGGGAGTATGGCACAGTTTTGCTAGGTGCTCAGGGCACAGCAATCCCCTTGTTTTTCTTCCGGCATAAACCTTGGAGCACTTTAATATTTTAAACACCGCTGAAAGTTTGATGGGTCCGTGGATGGCAGTGACTGCACGGAAGAGCAGGAGAAGACGGTTATTACTGAGAAGGCTTAACTTGATGGTATTAGGAGTTTTATGTTTGAGTCAATTTGGATATGTAATTTAAATTTCATGAGTCAAAATGCAATAATTGCATGGTTTATTCTGCTGGAAAAAATTAGGAATTTAGAAACACTGAAATAACTGTCAGTAAAGTCTATACATTTCTCTAATGAACATGATGATTGAGTAAAACAAAAGAACTGAAGAAATTATTATTAGTGTCAAACAGAAACAAAGATTGATCATAGCTTTAACATCTAGTGATTCTGTTTTCCATTGAAGATTCCAATATGACTACTCAGTGTATACATAATGCATTTCTGCTCCTTTTTGTGCTCTTATTCTTTGCCTTCACAGTAGGCATATTAATCTAGAAACACTGAATTATGATCAGTGCAAACAGTAATTAAATGACTGTAAATTTAAACTAGTATTTCAATACACCCTAGAGTTGCTGGAAAAGCCTTTTTACAAAAATTATCTATTTATTAAAGTAGCGTAATCTCCTGCTGAAAAACAATCTAACTGTTAAAGTTATTATAATAAAGACAAGTCATTGGCTACTTATTTGTGACTCCATTCCAGCTCTTTATGCTTTAGGTGTCCTGATGTCTCTCTGTCTGCGTGAAGCTTGATGCTTTCAGTAAAAAAAAAAAAAAATGACCCAGTGCGAAAAGCAAATAACAATAAAAATGATCAAGGACACACAAAAAATGTGTAGAAGATTAAAAGGAAATATTTTGGATTATTTAAAGATTAAGAAAAATCACAATAATAAACCATTTTTAAAATAACAAATTTGCAATTAAAATATATAGAAACAAATCAATAAATAATAAATAAATGAGATCCAGCCTAAAGCAAAAAGCCGGTTAGAAGTGAGCAGCGTCACAGATACATTTTAGCATTAAGTAACATAACAGTATGCTTTTGATTCTTTACAATGAGCTTTAAAAGCTCTATCATGCAGATGCATACACTTCTGAAGGTGCCCTGTAGTGTATCAGGTAGCATGATGTCTGGGAAAGCTTCTTTAAGTTAAATTAAAGCCTATAAACTAATTAATACTCTCACCACTGCTTTATGTCAGCCGCATCTTGTTCTTGACCACTGAACATGAATAACCTAATAGTGATGGCTTTATAGAATATATAAAACCAAACACTATATTTTTCAAATGTGCATCAGGAGAAAAATAATGCAAACAGTAAAATAGATCCAAATGTGGGAAACTGTAACAATGAACAATTTTCAATAGTTTCTTGCACATATTTATTCCATGTATTTTATTCGGTAAGGTTTAGCTGCACAACAGTAATGGGAAATGTAGAAGTGCTCACTCCCAACTTTTTCCATTTTTTCAAAAACCAGCCACATATTTTATAGTTTTAATTACAGTGCTAAACCCATCTTTCACATGTTCCATAGAAATACTTTAGACATTGTCATAGTTGCTGTAACCTTCACTCATGTCTATGAGTCAGTTGATCAGTTGAAATATCACAGATTTAGTTGAAAGTTGGAACATTTAATTTGTAATCTTTTCCTCACCCCCTGCACGGTCAGGGTTTATGCATTTAGGAAATAATGAATGCTATGAAAAAAGTACTACTACTCTCTTTCCCTCCAGTAAATTCTTTAATGAAGAGTATAATGTTTTGTTTGAATATATTTGAATGTATTTCATGCCAATTTTGTAAGTTTTTGCCTGTTAAATATCTGTCTTAACTTTATACTTATTTTCTAGGATTTTTTAAAATCTTTTTTAGTTATTTTTTCTGTGACATCCCTAAGCACCGTTGTTTTCTTTTATTTTCCAGTTATCCAGCTGTATGTGAGTTCCTACAGAGCAATAACCTATTATCAATTATCCGAGCACATGAAGCACAAGATGCTGGGTACGTTGAAACAAAAAGCACACCTGTGAAAATAATAAAACAATTCTTGACTGAAGACAAATCCAACTTAATTTTTAATTTCTGAATTAACTTCTTTCTGTTTTGTCTTCACATCTTCCTTTCTATGCTGAAGTTACCGGATGTACCGTAAAAGTCAGACAACTGGATTCCCATCCCTCATAACCATCTTCTCTGCGCCAAATTACCTGGATGTTTACAACAATAAAGGTCAGAATTTTTTTTCTAATTTTCAGTTTTTTCTTTTTATTGCTTCTTTGTACCTTTTATTACATTAATCTTTGTCATATTTCTGCACATTAGAGAGTTGCTTTCTGGTGATTTTTGAGTCACAGACATTGGCCCACTATCACAAGAAGCTTTTCAATGTGTCATCGTCATGCATATGATGTTTTCAACTATCTAAGGCCACATATAACATACATTTTTTAAATGATATTAAAAAATGTAAAAATTTAAAATTTAAAAGAGAAGTGTCTTAATTAATTGTCTCTTAATAGTTGAAGTACCCCTGCTTTTTTAAATACATTTCAGTTCATATTTTATTTTTTACACAATTTCACAGATGCATGCTAAATTTTCCAGGACTATGTGTCACTAAAGTGAAATCTGACATTTGGAAATCCTCTAAAAATGGCCCTGTCAGTTGTAAATAACTATCAACACTTCCTGTGATTTTCTGTGAAAACGATTTTAACTAACAAATTGAAGTGTGTGAGTTAATGTAAGTGCATTTAGCTGTGAACAGGCATAATAAAGCATCAGGGAGGCCCCATTTGTTTGTGTTCTCAGATCTGTGTCTTGGTTGCCATGGGCTATGGGAGATGGGGAGCGTGGGAGGGACTGTCAGCATTGCTGACTATCTCCATGTGGCTTTATGCCTCTTGATGTAACAGTGTCAGCAATCCCTGGCCTCAGCAAGGCCACCTAGTGGATGAATATTACATTTTCTTTTCTCTTTTTGTTTCTTTCAATATATAATATTAAATGTAAACAGAGCCTTGTATCTATCAGAAGGTAAAAGAGTATTCTATACCTTCATTTAAAAAGTTGTGATAAGTTATGTTATTTTTCAATTCATTGCATTTTTAACTAACTGCTTTCAAACAGCTCAAGCCTGGGTTGTTTTGAGTCTGATATATTCATTTAATTGTTGTTTTGTCATCACAGTGTCATTTGTCAATATCTTTCTGGCATAATGTTAGTGATTAGTCTGTGATCGCAAATTGTCGGATGCAAACTCACATTTACTTTTACTTCAAAGGGAATGCTTTATTAATCTTGTCATCACCTTATCATGCAGTTGTGAATTCATAATTAAAAAGATAGACTTCTTATGCCTCAATAGGCCTCATATAATTGCGTTAATTAGGCAGAGGAATAATTCTCTTGACCTGAAATCTAAATATACAACACCTGTGCCTTTAAAAAATCCTTGATAAAAAATAAGCTTTTATTGCAGGAGCAGAATATTCCTCTTTTATCTTGTGTCTTTTTCCGGTCTAATTGTCACAGCTTCTGTTGGTTTTTGCAGCTCTGACTGTAAACATAATAATTTTATTTTAAATTTTCACACAAACTCTACACTTTTTTTTAATCAACAATGGCAGTAAATGTAGATGTCATTAAAACAAAAACATTAACCAAATCTTAACAATCAGGTGTTTGTCTTATGCAGTGTGATACAGTTTGATTGTGATTATATGTAATGATCTGGATGTCATATAGCATCATTTAGGTGTGTTGGTTCTGAGGAGGAGCCGGGTTTAAGTGGAACATTTTACTCCCCTGTTCTCACTGCTTCCCTTACAGCTGCTGTACTCAAATATGAAAATAACGTCATGAACATTCGACAGTTCAACTGCTCGCCACACCCTTACTGGCTGCCCAACTTCATGGACGTCTTTACTTGGTCCCTGCCATTTGTTGGAGAAAAAGGTAGAAACCTTCCTCACTTCTTTTATGTTGCCCCATAAAATGTATCTACACCATTGGATGTTTTACCCTTTTTATTGCTTGTACAAATCACTTGTGATCAACAAAGTAAGGATTTTCATGGTGATGTACACAGCACCTTGTCTGATGGCCCAAAAGCTCCATTATGAGTTTCCTTCAATAGTGGGTTGTCCCAGAAAGCTTGGACTGGCAACAATTGTTGGACTCAGAGTCTCTCTCTCATCTGTAACTTTGTCGGAGGTGACCTGTTGACTTCTTTCTAGTCTTTTTTCTTTTTTTCTTGCACGGTTCACTCAGTCTGTGAGGACAGGCTGATCTAGGCAGATTTACACATGGACCATATCCTTTCCATTTCTTGATGATGGATTGAACTGAACTCCAGAGGATGTTAAGAGACCTCAGAGATTTATTTTTGTATCCCTCCCCTAACTTATACTTTTCAGTAACCCTTTTCTCTGATTTCATGATTTCTTTTGTCTTCATACTTGTAATGCTACCCAAGAATACTGATTAACCAGTGAGAGGCTTCCAGAGCCAGGTATTTTTATACTGAGTTAATCTCTGTTCCACTTATTGTGAGACTAATAGAACCAATTGACTGATAAAGTCAGACACTTTGAAGGGGTTGAGTTTATTGCTTATCTTATCAAAGCAATAAACATTGCAAAACATCCAAGAAGGTGAATAATTCTTATAGACACTGTAAGGCAGTTTATCTTTACACCCTGGTTTGTTTTCTGCACCACCCTGTGACTACCTGTTTCCTGTCCACTTTTTCCTCCACAGTCACTGAAATGTTGGTGAATGTGTTAAGCATCTGCTCTGACGATGAACTCATGAATGATGAAGATGAGATATTTGATGGTGAGAAGTCTAAAGAAGAACGTTTCATAATTCATCTTTTATATTTCTCACGGGTACATTGTGGGTTCAGAGTTGACCTAGATCTGCGCACATTGCTGTTCAGAAAGGGAAACAGCTCAGCAGTTGTTATTTAGGATAGTGTGTTTTAAAGCTGCATGTTAGAAAGAAGGCATGGAGTGTTTTTTTTTTTTTTTTTTCAAAAATTACTGACTAATTGTTATTAAGGGCCATACTTACCTGTTTTTTGTCATACACAAAAAATGCTTGTTTGTTTTCTAATGTATTTAATGACTAAAAAGCTTTCAGTGTTTGATCTGTCAGAGTCAACCAAAGTGGCAAATCCTGATTTCTGTCTTACTGATTGATGCATCTCTAGACATTTCACAGCCAAGAACATATCATTTCATTTTGACTTGAAAAGAAATACATTTCTCAAAACCGACATAATAAGAAAATAATAGAATAGAATATTGTTATAGTGTGTGTCTATAATCGCTGTGGATGGGTTACCTGTGTTTGTTTGCAGCCAATGCAGCCGCGGCTCGCAAAGAGGTGATCAGAAACAAGATCCGTGCTATTGGAAAAATGGCCAAAATGTTCTCAGTTCTCAGGTAGACGTTTTGTTGAAGAATGTGTTCGTAAATGGAGACATGATTGTAGTGTATATCTTGAAACACAGACATTATATAAGGTTTGTTCTGTATGTGAGCGTGTGCTTGTGTGTGTGGGGGGGAGTGAGGGCAAAGTGTTTTTTCTCCAGTCTGATCTGGGTTCAGCATAGCTTTCTGACCTGCTTGCTTGTTTCTGTTCTTCCTGCAGAGAGGAGAGTGAAAATGTGTTGACGCTTAAGGGCCTGACGCCCACTGGCATGTTGCCAAGTGGGGTTCTCTCTGGAGGCAGACAGACACTGCAGAGTGGTGAGCAGAAGGCTCGGCCTAAGTCTTTTTTTCCAGCACTGGATCTCTCTCTTTGTTTTCTATTCGTTCTTGTGCTCATCAGCATTCTCATCTCTTCCATTGCCTTTATCTATTTTTCAATCTGTCTCTTTTTCCAAACACCCTTAAATAAAGAGCAGCCAATAAATGCTGTTTTAATCTCTTGTTGGATCTTCCAATCATATATTAATCCAAACCTTATGGGGTATAATTAAGAGTTTTCTGCTGCTTATTTTCAGCAGCTAATGTGTAGTATGGATTTTTGTAAGTCGGGTTCTGTGACAAAGCAAAGGAACCAGAAGTGAAGTGATGGAAAACGACGTTGGGAGCTTTATTATGATTATTGTTATTATTTTTTACTTGTGGCCACAGCTTATCAACCGAGGTCAAAATCCCATCCCCATGAGGCAACAAAAGTTTAGTTTAGTCTTGTTTTGAAGGTGGTCGAAATGTGCTTATCCTTTTGTAGATTTAACACCATTTTTACAGAAAAAAATAACACTACAACATCTTAATCAAGTTTCAAATTAGGCTGTTGTAGTACTACTTTTAACAAGCCCTGACACTCCCTCCAATGTGGCTGAATAAACACAGTTCTGCAAAGAAGCGCTAAACAAATTTCCTCCAGAGAGATGCAAAGACACTTTGCCAATGAACACATCATGGTTGATAGCAGTTGTCACCAAGGGTGGCACAGCTAGATAATAAGTTTAGGGGGTAATTACTTTCTTACATCGGGCCAGGTAGATTTGAGCAGTTATTCTCCACTATCAAATGAAGTCACCATCATCATCGGTTTTTCAAATTACTTGGGTTATCTTTGACTGATTCAATTGTTTTGATGATCTAGAACATTTCAGTGTGACAAAACCATAGATATGTAAGGGCACTTGTACTGAAGGAGTACGATTGGTCAACCATAAACAGTTCTCAGAAATGATTTCCAACGGAAAATTAGAAATACAGTATAATTGGTCCATAATTATTGTTTTGAATACATTTGAGAGATATCATATGCGTGACAACACCTCCTTTATGCTGTCGTCCTGCTCTGTATTTTTAAAAAGTGAATGTGAAAAAGTAGTTTCTGTAAAACAGGGAGTCACTAATTCAGCACAAGCACAAAATAATTATGGAGCTGACATTTCCAACCTTTGCCATCTGTTCCTATAGTAAGCTCGTAGTCACATGGACATTTTCATTCACAAAAGCTGGGGAACACCACTCCCACTTTAGTATGCGTCACGCCTCTACCCTCTTGGGTGTCCACTCCCCCCATGCATCCTTCATTTTGCTTTTACAAATCACTCACAGAAAGAACACACAGCCTCCTCCATGGACAACAATGTTTGACTGTCTTTGTAGTCATTTAGTGCAGAATCATACAAATGTACATAATTCCCCAACACATCTGAAAAATATTCCACAAAAGTATTTATGCGTCTTGTGGATGCAAAAACAGGAGAATCGAAGCTGACCAGTTAAAGTGAAATATCAACACTGATGTCGTAGTGCATTTTGGCCTAAAACACAGCAACAAACTTCAGGCCAATCACACAACTCACCGCACAGAACCATGTGCAAAATAGAAGAGGATGCAGATGCAACTTTCATCACATGACTGAGTTAATGAGGGCCAATTTCAACACATTGGATGAAATGTTACTAGGATAAATGGGTTTTCTTAACATTGTAGCCACTTCCACACTGAGAATGTAGAATAAAGTCCTTATGTTTTGTGTTTTCAATGAATGGAAAAGTGGTAAACGGTAAAATGCTTTGAGAGTTGAAACAGCTTTCATTAGGAGGGCCAGGTGTGTTTACTCAGATAAGGACCTTCCTAAGCAATAATATAAATTGTTTCATCAAACATGTAGAAACAAGTACTATCTCCTTAAACAGTACAAAACATTAAAGTAATTCAGATGCTCTCACATCTTTGTCATCTCAGCCCCTGCACTTTCCATCATCTCATTTCTGTGTCTCTCTTCATGGATCTATTTGTGTGACTTTTCATGAAAACTTTCTAACCCAAGATTGACACTAACTCAGTTTTAATGCATGGCGCTCCTCTGAGTTTGGCTTCAATAACAGTGAACATGTACAGCTCATCTGGCCAAATAACATGAGTCGCCTTCTCCCTGGGGCTGCATTGTACATTTGCATGGCTTTATCAGGAGTAACCTGCTCCCCTCCTCCCCCCTTCAGCCACCATTGAAGCCATTGAAGCCATCGAGACGCATGATGAGGACAGAGAAGGTAAAACTGGTGCTCCTTGTCCCACTGCTTTAATATGTTATCAGGGTATCCTGCTATATAATATTTGTAGACAATAGTTGAAACAATATAGAGTCCATGCTTAGCTTTTCTATGTTCATAGAGCTCCAACTTACTGTGAAGTTCATCCAAATAGAGTTAAAGCAGAAGAGAAATTTTCTTTTTTCTGAATAATACTTGTTGATTTTATGTAAATAAAGCAAATATCATCATAGAGTAGATTTTAACTACTTTCTAGTGGGAAGAAGTTACATTAGAAACTGTTCTCAAGATAAATAATATCTGTCAAATAACTTGGTTTCCAAAAGTATTGTACCCTCAAATGTCAATGTATTTTATCATAATTTTATATAAAAAATGTCATAAAATTTGAAAACTTTTAAATCACTAAACAAAACCTACTTGCATTCAGAAATCCACTTTTTAGGAGCATAATTTCATAAATTATGTGAACGCCTCTGAAATATTAAATGTTGAAGAACAGTAGGACAGAAAGAGCATCACAAAGACCAAGCACCAAATGAAAACCAGGTATCATCTTCATGTCACTTCTCAATTATGGAAGACTTTTGTTCTATCACACAAAATTCAAATTAAACGTATTTGTGGTCATAACGAACAGAGCAGAAACTGTTAGGTCTGTTTGCTTGAGGGTGGATGAAACATAGAAGTTATGTGTGCTAAACAAAGTTCCAGTCATCATAAAATGCTTATTATTATTATTATTATTATTATTATTATTATTATTATTATTATTATTATTATTATTATTATTATTATTATTATTACACATTTATAGAAAGATGTGAACATTTTTTTTTATTTCTGGCTAATTGAATTCTGAGATCACCTGTTCATTTTTATGATTAGAGATTTTCTCCAAACTGAGTCACACATGTGTAAAATGTGTGTAAGGTGTGCTGGCAGTATGTATGCATTTCAGATCAAGATCTGCAGAAAAAAGTCTCCTCTTCATCCTATAAATACATCCTTTTTTGCCTCTCTTTACAAGAAGCACATAGAATATCTCACTCATCATAGCTTGCAGTCAGTTTATAGTAAATCTGGGTTTTTATAATGTCACTTTATTTATTGAACACTGATTCATATTCGGATTGTAAAAGCTGTGTTATTTCTTGGAAAAAAAAAACTTTGATCATAGTTTTATTTTGTAAAGTAAACATTGCTTATGAGGCAGTGACACAATTAGTACTGATGACTATATAATGTAAAGGAAATTAGAAAAGGGAAGTGTAATTATTATTCTTGATTGTCACTCCTAGATGTGATAACACTTTTGATGCAGCTTACACTATTAAATCATGACATTTTTGGGCACATGAGGGGATATATCATTTATCATATCATAGCTTTTTAAAACTTGCAGTTATAATGGCTACCAGACGTCTGCATTCACTCATCATGGACATGATTGCCAAAACAATCTATTAATATTAGATGGACATTACAACATT
Organism: Poeciliopsis retropinna; assembly: GCA_010277075.1. Lineage (NCBI taxonomy): Eukaryota > Metazoa > Chordata > Actinopteri > Cyprinodontiformes > Poeciliidae > Poeciliopsis > Poeciliopsis retropinna. The sequence goes on along the minus strand of VMRM01000024.1, from coordinate 7,167,915 downwards.
TAGCAACATAAAAAGGAGAATGAAGTGCACAGGTTTGAATTCATGTTGGATTTTCTGTTAAAATTAGACATATTACCTCAAATGTTTTCATGTTCATCTTGATAAATATTTGGAAACTCCTCTTATAAAAACCGGTTGATCAAATATTTTTATTGATTGACTTCCTGGCAGGGGCCTGGCTTTTAAGCATAGTCAACACAATAACCTTAACTTTCTGCTTCATTTGCAATAGGTTCTGGTAAATTGCACAAAGTATATGGAATAAATAAGACAGAGGGATACATCCAAACTCTTCAGCTTCCTCTTGCCAGTTCTTGTTTGTAAAAGTCAATCAGAATTATATGTTGTGTGATCAAGCCACCATGAAAAACTAATTGTCCAAAATGAACTATGAGAAGCACAAAACTAATGCACTCCATGATGGGTGCATGTAAACTGTCTGACACAGCACACGACTTGCGGAATACTCTTAGATTATTGAGTAACATAACCCTGACACTGTGTTTTTCCTCTTCTTCAGCTATTCGTGGGTTCTCCCCCCAGCACAAGATCACCAGCTTCGAGGAGGCTAAGGGCTTAGACCGCATCAATGAGCGCATGCCACCTCGCAAAGATGGAGTGAACCACGTGGGCCACTCCATGGGCAAGATGAATATGTCGGAGGCAAACGGCACAGAAGACAACAGCAACATCCAGTAATGTGTTGTCTGAGCCACGGAAACTGTGCCGCTGTTACAGTCATGCAGGAAGACTTTGCTTAATGGGAAATTCAGGCCTCAGAACACAGAAATCAAACAGGCCTATTGCTAGAACATGAAACCTGCAGCAAATCTAAACACTGGGCGAAAACGTCATTTATTTCATGACGGCATGTCATTGCACTGTTAGGGGGAGGGAGGAGCTGGGGTTCACAGCAAAGGGGCAGGGATACAGAGAGACCCACAAGCTGCAGCAAAGAAGTGCTTTTGGAAGTTGTGTCCGACTGTAGTTCCCTTTCTCAATTCGATTACAGACTGAATTGTTGGGAGTTATTTTGCTGCAAGTGCTGACACACGTGTGCTCCTTCTTTGCAGGGCCTGACAGAAGACATGAGTGCAGTATCCATATCACATAATGTTTTATAAAGTATTTATTATGAATCACTCACAAATGCACATCAAAAGGAGAATTATCTACTTTATCTTATTGTTTTTGCTAGTATTAGGTCATGTCACTTTGGGAGAAACAACACAGAAAGGAAAAAGAGACGCAAATATGTAAATGTATGTACCTCTTCGAACTCTGCAGCACGCCATCTTATTGGTGAACTTAAATTTATTGATTTACCTTGTTGTAAGATGCTGCCAACCTGCAGGGAAAAAAGAAGACGGGGTTCTCATGTCACGGACAAATCCACTGCAGACCCAGATCCACCTTGGATATGTCTTAGTAACTTCCGGCATTGCCTCGTTCCTTCTCTCCTTGAAATCTGCCATCTTACAGGATCACAGAACCTGGAGGAAAAGAACAGATGATTTAGAAGACTCAGTCCCACTGTTTGCTGATGCTACCTCAGCACCCCAGATTAAACAAAGAGATTTGACTTCAAAATATATAATTTACTCCTTTTTAATCTCAGTCTTATGGTTATTCACGTCTCTTCCAAAAGAGCATTTACGTAGGCATGAGCTGGTTTGAGCTTCTCACGATATTTACACAAAGATTTTAAGCAATATTGTGTAATTTAATCTAATTACCCTAATTTAAAAACAGAAAAAATTAAAATAGAATTTAATTGGCACCAGAGTTACCTGAAGGTCATTTTAATCTGTAGTCCTGGTAAGTCAGCAAATGCAACGAATATCCCTACTGCTGCTGAAATCATAAATTGTTTAATATTTTTTATTACCTTTTTGCTATATTTACTTTGATTCTTAGATGTAAGGAAAACGATAGACTAGAAAAACTGAATTTAGCAACAGTCTACTTTGTAAGTGCTTACTGCACAGAATTATGTCTTTGAGTAACAGAAATACAAAAAGTAAATATTAGCTGATTCGTTAGTAATGCTGCGGCCTCCTGCTTTACAGTATGTTGTTAGCAGTGAGAAAACCATGTTTTTTACAAAATATTCCCAAATTGCCCAACTTGATATCTTGTATACAAAATGTAGTAGCTCTTTCAAACAGCCCATGACTGCAGCAGATGGGGATGAGCAGTTTTGATTACTCTATTCCCTTAACAGCCAGAGAAAACTCTTGCCACTATGGCACTTTCCCTACTGTTAATTTCACTTCAAACTATCCCACCAGTGTGATGGAAAATTTAATCACTTTTAAAGTATCATTTTTTGGATGCATGACATAACTAAATAGACACAACCAGCCCATGCCTAATTTCACATCAGAAAAGCTTCATGTTAAAAACATCTTCACCCTACATATTCATATGAAAATTATAGTTTTTTTCAGAATTTTTAAGCTTCAGTTCTGTCTAACAATAACCTTCCTTCCCTTTGGCATTAACAGAGGAAAACAAAAGTCATGTTGAATGTTGATACATACCTTGGTTTCAAGATATTAATGAACTGTTATTTCTTTTCTGCTTCTTGCTAAAGAAATAGCAAGAATACAAACAGTGACTTTAGCATACATCACTATCCTGCGAATTTCTGCATCTTCTCCTTTTCCAATACATTCTTGGATTTTATGCTTGCAAAATGTGACAAGAAAGTTCTAGACATTCACCAGGTATTGTTATGTTTCAGTTCATCAAAAACAGCATCCGTACTGGTGTTCTTTGGATTTCACAGCCTTTGATTAATCATAATGGGATGACGGCAATGGCCACGCTAACAAACTACAGTTGCTTTGGAAAATCTTTAACCCAGCACTGATTTATTCATGCTCAGGCCCTTCTTTGAAATTTAGATTCTGTGGTTGCCGACATTTTCGCCACTTTCCGACCTGGTGTATATATTATAGCAGTTTGTTTGGAATCCCATAGCCCGTGTTTTGTTTTTTTGTTTTTTCAAAAATAGAGAAAAAATGAGAAAAGATCATTTTAAAACTATATATCTGAAGTAGTCTATTAGGACTTTAAAGAATAGGTCTATAGTAAGAATGCCTTTTCATTTTTGCAAAGATGTGTCATTGATCGAGTTATAGTTAATCTGTAATACTTTCTTTATGAAAAAAGTATACAACAGGCCAACATTGAAAACTGAATATTGTATTCAACTATTTAATCAAACTTTTGTTTTGTTTTTTCTGAATATTTTTTTCATTTGTTTTTACTCTAGAACATGATCAAAACTGGATGATTTGATATTAATTAAAAGCTAAAGCCTCACTGTGAGCTAAATGCAATTAATCAATATCACCAAACAGTCTGTGAGTCTTTCAGAGTCTGGAGTACCTCTAGAATAGGAAACATCATGAGTAAAAATATAAGTTGGAATGACAAACATCTTTGATGCCCACCTCGAAACAAATTTCTTGAATTTTTTGTCATTCACTAATGTTTTCCTGGTTTGGATGCCATTTTTCTTTTCAGTGATAAAGGTGTGTGAAGTAAAGATGGACAAAAAGTGACTTAACACAGCATCTATGGTATGGAACGCATCAATGCATGCAATTAAGTTCCTAGTTGTTATGTGAGATTATAATTGTGATAGATAGTTGTGTTTCAAATAGTAAACTTGAATTAATTTATTTTTGGATTATATTTGTAGTTTTGTCTTGTTTTATAAATTTTATAAATAGGCTTCCTTTGATTGTTTTTGGTAATTGTTTTGTTTCATTTTGTTATTTACTACCACTGCTTTTAATTTTATATTGATTTCTTGTATGCAGAGATGCCCTTCTAAGGTTTAAAGCCTTGTGCTATATATATACACATTTTTTTCTGTTGTACTAATGTACAGAAAATGTTCAATAGTGTGAATGAATATAATCTCAGTGAAAAGCTACTCTTTCAGGCTGCCAAAGCATGATAGCATGGTTTTCTCAAATGTAAATGAATTGGACACACAGACAAATCAGGTGTCACACATTTAACAGGAAACATTGTATTCTGGTTATATTTACTGCTGATATTATTGTTACAATTTAGCTTACAGTTCTTTTCATTCCTTGATTTTGGTTTTCGTATAGTCAAAATGCATACTTCAACAACGAGATATAATGGATTTTATCTTGCAACATTTTTTTATCTATGGAGATATGTTTTGGCATTTGACTTCCTAAATAATACACACACTGTAAGCATGCCCTATGGGACAAATCACATTTTTTTTACTCTTGAATAAAATATGCATGAACAAATTGTGTTGTGCAATTCTTTAACCCCCTGGTGGAGTAATTAATGTGCTCTTCTACCCTGCAGTTGTCTGTGGATAAAACCCTATAATACTGAAGCCAGTTAAAAGTATTATAGGCTACTTGATTTTTTTCTAAACTCCCAATTTGTGGGTATTTCTACACATTACTCATTTAGAAAATGTAAAGTGTGAACTGCAAAGCTTTAGTTACTCAGTACTTTGACTTTTTTTAATTGTGATTTTGTAAAGCAACATTATTGACTGAAGAAAATAGCTGAGTTTGAACCTGATAGAAAATCAGATATTGTCATGAGAAAAATGAAAGATGCCACAGCCAAAAAATTCAGAAAGGTGAAGACTGCTAAAAATAAAATATATACTTATAAGAAGAGCCACACACATCATGGAGCCACAAGCATAACCTCCTTGATGCATTGCATCCCAGATCCTCCTTGCATGAGGATCTGGGCTCCTCATGCAAGGAGCCCAGATCAAAACTGTACAGTATTCCCTATAGATTAACACATAGTTTTATTAATTTTCTGTAATATTTGTGGGAGAAACATTTTATTGTTTTTACATATCACATATTACAAAGAAATGCATCATTACTTCTAAATTGAATTGATAAAATTGTATTATTGAACAAAAATGATATATTTATATATCTGAACAAAATTACTGAAATAAAAATTTCAACTGGGTTTTAATTTATGGAGATATTTATGGTAGTACTACTTATAAACCAGTTTAAAAACAGTAACAAAGAAAGGGATTCTTTGAATGGATTGTCACATTCAAATACCGAATATTTTTCGAAGTCATAAATCAATAAAATCGACAACAACAAATTTGTTTATTTTTTTTGTTTTTACTGGAACTCGCACCTGATGGTTTTGCTCAATAATTTTAACGTGTCGTCTGATATCAAATAATTAAGACGGTCAAGTGTATTTCCATATTCCTTACTAATGTACACAAGACAAACTCAACGGTATTTTAACTTGTCCATCAGCTATTTCCAACAGATTTCTCTCTTTAAACCGGAAATGACATCACACGGTCTCGCCTCCACCGTTTTTGTCAATCAAAATCTCTGGACATCACAGTAATGTTTTAAGGATGCCCATTTAACCGTTGATTGAAGCCATTCAACAATCATTTCCGACATTTTACGTGTGAATTATGGCCCAGCGGCAGGCCCGTTGCAGCCGGACTCCGACCGCCACCGGGGGCCAACGGTTCTGGGACTGTGAGTGACTGCAGGCTGCGCCGAGCTAACGTTACGCAGCTGTCTGTAACCGAAGCTCGTCGCTTCGTTTTCTTCCTATCTCTCCTTTACCACATGATATTGACGCACATTGTTCTGGCCCAGAGCTGCTGAGTAACCCCCCTAACAGAGCTGTCATGGACAAAGACGAAGCAGACCGGATCATAGAGAAGGCCAAGCTGTGTTTACGGTCGGGCCGAAAGGATCGGGGACTGCAGCTCCTGTATGAGGCGCAGAAAATCTACCCCAGCACCAGGGCCAGAGGTAAAATTAGCTGACGCACATTTTCTATAACTGCACTCTGACTTGCTGACCGGGGAGCTTATTACGGGCCTGTGTGGTATTGGGAAGCTGGTTTAAAGTTGTTGTGGATCCATAAAATCTGTTAGAAATGAGTGAGCTTCATGCTAAAATGTAGATCTGCTTGTTTGTTTGCGGCTCCCACGCCGCCCCTCACTTGGAGACCATCAGACAGAAATGTATTAAAGTCTATTTATTCATGCATTGTGCAGCAACGGCATCCAAACTGCATTATTGCCATACAGGATTCCTGTAGGCGCGACAGTGAGTGCACAAATAATGCAGCTTGGGATAAACTTAGATGTCTCCACTCACATACTTTACAGTCGCATACATTTCTGATTAGGATTTTACATCATGGAGGTCAATGTCATCTTATTAATGCAGATCCTTTAGATCAGGTATCCTATGTATTCTTAAAAAATGGAATTTGCTTCTATCGTTTTCCAGGTGTGAGGAAGGGTGGAAAAAGTCAAATCTGAAACAATATTGGATATTTAACCTCTCCTGGGACAAAAGTTTGTTAATGCTTAATTAAAACAATAGTTGACTTTGTCGCCTTAAAGCACACTTTGTGTCACTTTGTGTCATCTGACCATAACTTTCTCTCCAGAAGGCCCTGGGCTTATTCATGTGACAATAAGATATCCATTTTTGAGCAGCTCTTCTTTCTGGGCTTATTCATGTGACAATAAGATACCCATTTTTGAGCAGCTCTTCTTTCTGGGCTTATTCATGTGACAATAAGATATCCATTTTTGAGCAGCTCTTCTTTCTTGGTCTGAAATCACTCAACCATGTTAATGTTGAAGCTTGCTCCACTGTGAACAGTGATTCTGGATCTAGCATGTTGCAGTTTATGAGTCTGTGTGGCCTTTGAGTTTTTCCTGAACTTCATAAGCATTACCCTTAAATTTTAAGGAGACCTTGTTTGTAAGATTGGTGAAATTTGAGCACTGTTGGGTGCTCCAACACAACAGGAATCCTAATATCTAAAAACAATTATATAAACAAAAATGGCAAGCTTAATTCTATTCTATATTTGCTAATATTCAGATCTGTCTCTAAGACTTCTTGACTCAGTCATTGTTGAGTACACACACTTGTGTTACTGGTTACAGTGCTGATAGATGCCATACTGAGAAATGGAGGCAGCACATCCCAAGAAACGAACCACGTGCCTCCGCCCACAGGTTGGAGGGATGAGGACATCGGAAACCAAGAAACAAGGAATATGAATCATGATGAAAAGAAGACTTACACTGAGGAGCAACGCCAAGGTGTTTTCAGGTGAACAGTTCATCTTCCTTGAGTCTGCCTTTCTGAAAAGGCAATGGTACAATTACAGATGTTAAGTGGTGCACTCTGAACATTTTCAAGGTTCCTTCCCACAGTGCTTCATGCTTCTCTTCTAACATCCAGCATGCTTTGTTAATGCAGAATAAAGAATTGCAAGGACTTCTATGAAATCCTCGGTGTTGACAAAAGTGCCAGTGATGAAGATCTGAAGAAGGCATACAGGAAGTTGGCTCTGAAGTTTCACCCAGACAAGAATTTTGCCCCAGGGGCCACTGATGCATTCAAAGGTACTCGTAAAACACAATACTAAACATTCTTTTGGGGGAAATAGAAAGGCAATTTCATCTTTGTTGTCAATAATTATTTATCTTAAACTCATTGTTCTGAGGACCCAGTTGATGTAGGCTGGGTCTAAAGACCAGAAATGAGTGGCTATGAAATTGGACAGACTAGCATTCAGATTTATTCTTCACATTTCCATAGCAAATAGCAGTAACATGCTAAAGATAAGTTGGCTGCATTTGGAGGAGTTGTTGAGTTTGAACAGCTTTCCTCAGCCTTCAAATGCTGCCTTGGAAGGATGCAGCCCATGAATTTTTTGGCATTTACTGGATTTTCTTTTTTCCAGTATTGCCATGTTTTTGTCTTCTCATCTTTCTCTATTGCTGTTGATAACAAGCACAGCTTTCTTTTAACAGATTGTTTCTTCTTACAGCTCTTTAAGGACAGGAATTACACTCTCTCCATTTACTTATTGGGTGACCTCTTAAGATAGTTGGCTATACTTGAGCCAACTATCTTGAGACAGTATCACCGTAAAAAGGGATCTGAATACAAATGCATGCCACTTTTCATATTTTATGTGGTGAAATACATGTCCTTCTACTTCAAAATGTAGTGGTTTGTCAAATATGTTTTTCATAAAATAAACTAAAGTGTTTGTATTGTGACACAATCTTAGATCTTAGATGTACTCATAATTTTTTTTCTCACCATAGCTTCTAAATCCACAAATCATTTTTATTCCTGATTCTGAGTCTCTTCCTTTTATTGCCATCAGTCTGAAATGTAGGTTAATCGTCCACTGGCAAGATGCTGCGTTATGTTTTCACATGTACATCCACACTGATAAACGTCCTGTTGTAAGTGAGGAACAGACAGCACTTATCCTGCCGTTTCCTGTTATTGACCACACAAAGGGCTTTTACTCTCCAAACCGCAGTCAACCATTCACAGGGTGATATGTATGGGTTCACTCAGGGTTCAACATGTTGCCCAAAGATAATGTGGAGGGAAGCTGAAATCAAACGTGACAACCTACCTAAGGAGTGATGACAAGATTTTCTACAACTTATCTTAAAAAACTGAAAAATATTGTTGCAGACGTTAATTCCTGCGATCATATAAGTAGTCATGGCATTGTTCTGTTAAACCACCTATCCATTATTATTTTTAAACCCAATCCTGTGGTAAGCTAACTGTAACTGTAAACTAAGGTCCCACAGATAAACTGTCGTTTACATGAAGTACCTTGCAAACCACTAGAGGGCGCACACGGACCACCAGTAGTCTGGGGACCAGAGTTTGAGAATGACTTAACCCTCGGTATTATTTGAATTTCATGAAATGCTTTGTTTCTCCCAACAGCCATTGGTAATGCATATGCAGTGCTGAGCAACCCAGAGAAGAGGCAGCAGTATGATCAATACGGAGAACAGAGTCCAACCTCAAACGTACCCCATCGCTCTGGCAACAGCCGGCCCGGACACTACCGGAACTTTTACAGAGACTTTGAGGCCGACATTTCCCCCGAGGAGCTCTTCAACATTTTCTTTGGTGGAAGGTTTCCCACAGGTGTGTGTGTGTGAAGGAGTTATTTTAACAGATTATTTTTCACATAAGTTTTAAGAATAGTGTGTACTGTTTGACTCTGCAGGAAACGTTCACGTATACACCAACCAGGGTGCTTCCTACTCTCAGTTCTACCAGCCTCGTCGGCGGCGGGCTCACGAAAGGCGGGAGGAGGTGGTGGAGGAAAACCAGAGTCAGGTCAGTGGCTCACTCCATGTAAAGACAATCCCTTGTTAACAGCTTCTGTGTCATGATGTCGTCTCCGCCTGGAGAGGCAGCGGTGCTTTAATTAGCCATGGATTCTGATGGACTGTGGATGTTTTTAACAAGGGTGCAGATGTCTCATTCATTGGATTAAAAGATTACATCAGAGCTGCATATGTAATGCACTTGAACGTGAAGAATCCAATCTTCACGTTCAAGAAAGATTTACAGTCTTTCTTTTATCTTCCCTCAGAACACCTTCACAGCTCTTCTGCAGCTTCTGCCTGTGCTGGTGTTGATCCTCATATCAGTCTTTACTCAGATGATGGCGACTAATCCGCCCTACAGTCTCTTTTACAAGCCGTGAGTTTAGAAAAATCATATGCCAGTCCACCTTAGATGCATGGAGTATATTTGAATTTGCTATTTATTTTTTTGTGGCATCAGGGCGATGGGACTGGTGGTGTCCAGAGAAACACAACACATGGGTGTACCGTACTATGTGGACAAAAGTTTTCAGAAAGAGTACCGCGGGGCAGCACTGGAGGAACTAGAGAAGAGCATCGAGAGCGATTATATCGAACACTTGCAGAGCAGCTGCTGGAAGGAAAAGCAGCAAAGTAAGTGAGAATCCTTATCAAACTTGATTAATAACCTGGTAAAAATAATTGCTATGATCCAAAATTATCTGTCAGTTGTTACTGACATTTTGGTTTCCCACCTTAAATGTAAATATGGTGCCAGTGTAGATTTTCAGGGTAAAAGAGGGAGCAAGGGAATACCAAAATGAACATTCAGGCTTACAGTGGTGTAGATGAAGAACTGAAACAAGTTAAATTGAATAATTGAACTATTCTATCTGTACATTTAGGCATTTTCATCGCCCAGTGCCTTCAGGTAAAGCTGTATAAAAGCAAGCTGGTCACAGATAAAAGTTTTGCCAGAGGCATTTTTTCTTAAGTTGTTTTGCTTTTCCCTTTATGTAAAGCTAACACACAGTTAACTAAAGTTTCATTTAAAAAATGCATGCCAAAGACTTTTTGTTATTTTTGATTAAATACTCTTTCTCTTGCTCTTTTTCAGAATCAGACTTGGCAAACTTGGGACAGCTTTACCGAGACGAGCGGTTAAAGCAGAAGGCAGAGTCCATGAGGCTGGACAACTGTGAGAAGCTGCAGCGATTGGTCGGCCGCCTCAGAGTCAAATGAGGACAGTTTGAGAGGAGGAAACGTTTCTTTAGCGAAGTGTGTAATTTACCCATTCTGGCCACTTTGTTGCGACATGTCATTGGGGACGGTGCAGCCAGTGGGAGATTGCACTTCTGAAAACAACGTGCCTTCTCTTCATCGGTAGGAAAATAAGGAGTTGCACTGTGGCGTTAGCAGCAGGGAGTGGAAACTCGCTCTGGCAGGGTGTATGATGTCTCACAGCCTTCAAACTTTCTTATAGAAATGGCATGACATGCAGTCTCCCCTTGGGGCTACAAAGGCAGTTGTATGTTTGGGACATACATGTTTTATCTGTTTAGATTTTGTGTTTTCTTGTGTCTTTGTTGAAATTTTTGATGTATTTATTTGGTAGATAACAGGGTGAATGTTAGTGAGGATTTTCCAGTAGGAAATTAGTACAGAGACCTAAATAATACTGCAGTGTTTGGACAAATCAGCACATATATATTGTGAAATGATGAAGGACCTTTTAGGTGTTTAAAACCAAGACAGATCCAACAATTAAAGCTTCTGCAAGGAAACTTGGTCTTTCTTGCCTCCATAAGCACTACTGGTACTGGTGGCTGTGTAAGGATTATTTGCAGCTCTTTTAGAGGTTGCATTTCAGTATTGTTTATCTGAAATTTCAGATTAATTTATGCTGATATCCTGATCATTGGGAGCTCATATACAGGCAGTATGCACAAAATTAATGTTTGAAATTGCACACAGTGCTTTGCACAAGTATTCATAGTTAAATTACAATTTGTCACACTGCAACCACAAACTGGTATTTTAATCAGATTTAAATGATAGACCAACACATACTAGTGCATATTTGAGAAAAAAGCAGAAAAATGATACATGGTAATGATTTTTAAAAATAATCAAACCAAAATTGATCGATTTTGATAGATTTTTTTATTTTTTTTTCATAATATTGTTGAAAAATGTGGTGGGTATATTCATTCAGCTCTCATGAGTCAATGCTGTACAGCATGTGGTTTATTTATTTATTTATTTTTATTTGTGAAATGGTTCAGCCAAATTGGATGACGAGCATCTGTGGAAAAATCACAGATTCTCTTCTAATTTAAATCTGCACTTTGACTGAGCCACTCAAAGTTTGTTTAGAATCAATTTTATAATGGAAAATGAATTTCCACCGCCATGTCTTTGTAGGTTTACAAACTCTGTATTTTCAATTGATGGGCTCAACATTTCTGTTTTCGATATGGATATTGTTTTAAATCGTAACGTCTCCACCACTTTATTCCTAAGCCGTTAGGCATGCTCCTTGGTCTTCATGATGGTTTGGTCGCTAATATTCTTTAGCAGATCTCATAGGCCTTCACAGAACTGTAGATGCACTCAGATTACATTACACACAGGGACACTCATTCAGGTTACACTATATTTGTTTAGGGACATCAAAAGAATCACTGAAAGCAAATGCATGTCTATCTGAAATAAACATTTCAGATGCTTATTTGTATTTTGTTCCACTTCACAATTTTTTACTACTTTGTGTTGGTCTGTCAAATAGAGGTACGTTAAAGTTTATGGTTGAAATTTGACAACTGCGGCATCAATACTTTTGCAAGCACTGTATTATCATAAATATACAAAGATTTATTTTCTTTTCACGAAAAGGCTTACCCATCAAAAAGTGTTTTCTAAATCCTGTCTCCCTATTTTGTACAGATTTTTATAAAGGAGAAATTAATTAATATATCCAGATGGGCCTAAAACTCCTCTTTTTTTAACTAGATGAAACCAATTTCATATTGTGGACATTTGGGGTGTTATAATCTTATTGAATAGTATGCTGATATTGTGCAAATCTCTTGTAATATTTATCTAAAATCATACTTCCCTATAGCTGAAAGTCTGACTTGTTGCCATGCACTGCACTTACCAGACTGCCTTAGCTGTTGTACTTCTGAAATATTCAGGTTTATCGTAAGCACTTTTAAGTTAAAATCATCTTTTTTTTTTTGTTCCATACTGTCACAATTGCATGAATCCCAGAAGGTTTTTTTTTTGTTTTATTTTCTATTGCATATTTATTATTTGACTAAGTGTAAATGAAGTAGAATATTCAGGTTCACGCTGTTATCTTACAACACTTAAATCTTTAACTGTGACAGAAAACACAAGCTAGGTTTCAAATGTATAACCACAAGTTATGTTGCTGAATTGACTGTAAGCTGTCAGCCAAAAATACATGAAAATTAAAGCTGTAACTAGTGTTGAAACATTTCCTGTCTCTTTTAATTCCATTGTGATTTCAGGTTTACTTAGCCGAATGTGAAGTCCCCATAATACTGACATGTTGAGGACCTTAGTTATTGTCTCTGCTCTTCTGCTCATATTAGGAACTATGGTCTTTAGTTTGTGGTAAGTTATTTAAGAGCTTGTGGACTTGGGAGTTGCTCTTTAAATAACAAAAAATAATTATCCCTTGATCAGCATTAATTTTTCACTGTTTTGGGTAGTTTTACAGTTTGTAATACGGCTTAAGGTAAGTCTATCATAAATGCCTGATACTGTAATTTTAAATTGATCTCCTGGCAACAAAGACTGTCAGCAATTTTGGGGGATTTTAAAACTTCCTATTGCATAAGTGTTACAACTTTGTGTGAAAATGTCTGAAAAATATAAAATTTCCAGACCTGTTGAATCAATGAATTATTTAGCAATTTATGAATCTTTTTATCCGCCCATACGTCTGTCAAAGTATCATTTATCTGTCTATCCATCTATTCATAAATCCTTCAATCATCTAGCCTGCCATACATTTATCCTTCATTCATCAATTTAACTGTTTCTCTGTTCATCCAGCTAACCAGTTTATTGTCCATTTGCTTATTATCTATCCATTATTGAGAATTCATATATCCATCCTTGTTCATGCATCCTCTGTCTTTGCCATCAGCCATTCATCTATTTGTTCATCCTCTCATCCATCCATCTACTGCTAAACTAGAACTGGACTCGTCTTTGCTGTAAGGACAATTTTATGTTGTAACGTTTTCTGGTCCACAAAACAAAAATATTAATGTCACATCTTCTCAGTACACTGAACATAAATCCAAGTAAATCTCATAAGAGTTACTGTTTCACAGGAAATTTCACAAAGGCAAAAATCAATCCTACACAATCAAAACAACCATATTCATATTTTTAAAAAAAATAAGAGGCTAAAAATGAAATGTTACACAAAATGTGTTTGTTTGAGATGCAAAAATGTGCCCTTCTGCTCTGCAACTTTAGGGTGCAAATCTTTAACCAGAATCTTTAACCTTTGGTTTTATATATTACAAAAACACGCACACACACACACACACACACACACATATACAGTTCATGAATTAAAAACACTAAACTGGTTTAATTTCAACACAACTGCAGGCAAGAAGTAACTCATATCCTTATGTATGGACCACACCTATTAAAACATTGTAAGTGAATTTTAAAGGTTTTAGTGTTCCAGGCGGTTGAATGTAAGAAGCAGGTTTAGTCTGCAGTAACATCTACGAAAGGTTTGACCTGGTCACACAGAATACCCCACAGTGATCTGGGATTATACAGAATATAATCCATGTCTGAATAGTTGTTTTAGAGCGGACCTCTCCCTAGCTACACTCTGTCCAGTCATCCTGGACAGCAGGTCAAAGACAGTCGATCTACACTCATTCATGTCCTTTTGCTTCGCAAACTCAACTGACAAGATTTTCCTTCGCAGATTTCATTTCTTCATCTTGAGGTCGGCCTCTATGGCACTACGGCGCCCTCTGGTGCCACCGTCCTGTGATCAAAAATCCACATGGTAGCATGTCGGAAACCTCGAATCTGGATTTAAAGTGTTAAAGGAAATGTTTGTGAAGGTAATTGATTTTTACTTACAAAAAGAGAAAGGAGAAAGGCCGGCGAGGACATGGAGACAGTGTCCTGTAACATGAAAACAATGCAAAGGATTTACTTTAGACAAGCAAGCTTCCTAAAAGAATTTACTGAACCATGTTTCTGTATACACTGCTAAAGAAACATTTGTTTTTTTGTTCCAGATATTTCTGAAACAACATGTCAACTAGTTTGACTCGGGATCTACATTCAACAAATAGTGTTCCACATGTTTATTTATATTCTTTGTAATCAGTTTAAATGCATACTGTAAAAAATACATAACTACGTCAAAATAAATAAATGCTAAACCATTAGAAATATGCTTCAGATAGGTAATTCCTCCTGAAATATAACATTTAGGAACTTCTTTTTTTTCTTTCTTTGTTCCTCTAAAAAACATCATAGCAAAAATGTACAATTGTGCTATTTGTACAGAATACCAGGTCAAATGTCGCAGGATCTGCAGGTCTGTACTGTAGCTGAACAAAACTAACAAACACACAGAGGAATTTCTGGCGCCCTTAATGACACTCTATAATATGAAATAAAAAACAAATAATCTCATGCATCTGTCTTCAATGGCTGAACAGTGGAATGATGTGAATTATAGTAAAAAATCTCCTTATAATGAATGCAGACATTGTAAAGTAACGGTGTTGTATTGTAATAGTGAAATAAAAAGTAGTTTGGATAGAAGTTAATGGAGCATTTAATGGTCCATTTTTGGCAACATGGAGCACCTGGCACAGTGTGAAAAATACTGATGCCATCAGATTAATTAAATAGATTAATCTGATTCCATCAGATTAATTAATCTGAACGCAACCAAATCTGAATGTGTTAATCATCGACACATTCAGGAACCTAATCAGCTACAAAGGTTTGATAAAGTTAATAAATATTGAAAGTTTCAAACTTTGACTATGTTTGGGAGTTTGAAGTAGGTTTAAATTTGTGTAATAAATTTAAAACCCTTTTTAGTTTAAATATTTTGTGAAGACTGAAGGTTTTGTATCGTTTGTATCTTCTGATCCACCTTATTTCTCTTTCTAATTTCATTTTCTCCGTTTTTGTCTTGGTTCTAGTGAAGCACCTTGTCAGTGGAGTCCTGTCTGCGTGTGCTGTCGCGGCCCCTCAGGCTCTTGGCGCTGATGCCGGATTCAGACGTCTCCATAATGAGCTGTGTGGCCAGGAACTGTTGGATCTGCTCCAGGACGTCACGCTGCATCTCCAGAGCCATGTGGTAAACGTCGTGGTCCAGCCCGTTGTACATGACCGCATTCTGAAACATCAGCATGATGTCCCTCTGAAACTCTGCAGTGGTCCGTATTAAGCCGGTCTCGATGTTCTTTTTGATGGTAGCCAGGTCCATGGGTCTGCAGAAGAAACCACCAGAGAGACGAGTTGTTCAGTCTGAGTGATGGGATTTCTTTAATTTTTTAGCATTTGCAGGTGGATTTAGGGCTGACCTGTGAACAATACTGTGGTATCCTGGAGCAATTTCATCTGTTACTGGCTGAAGAAAGACATTTGCATACCTGCAACAAAATAAATGCAGCTGTTCTATGAAGGCTTCAGAGAACGTCTGAATAAACAACTTAATGAAGACCAAGAAACACAGCAGGAATGTCGGGAATGAAGTATGAGAGAATCATGGTTTGGTTGAAAAGCTGTAAAGTAGTTTTCCAAGGTTTTCCTAGATGTTAAAGTGGCAAGACGTAAACCAGCATTACCAGGGAACTGTGACTTCCAATTTGAGTTTGTTACAAGCTTTGGTAAATGCAGTCGAAGGTACTCCAGTCAGATGAGGCTAACGTGAATTTCTAGCCAACATTACAAAACCTGTGTGTAAAACTAAAACTGTACCTCAACCAGAAAACACTAATAACACTATCCAACTCTTGCTAAACATAGTGGATGCAGCATAATGTTGTGGATATTGTATTCTTCACCAGGAATAATGAAGCAGATCAGAATACGTGGTAGGGAAAGTGGAGATGCTGGAGGTTACAAAACATTTAAGACTGGGGCCTTTTAACAAGACAACAAACCAAAACATGCAATCAGGACTAAAGTTCTTTACAGATGATCTCCATCCAACCTGACTGAGATTTAGCAACCCGAACAGATTTGAAATGTGTGACTTCAGTGAAACATAATTCTAAAAAGAAATGGTTAGGGGCTCTAAGTAATATAAATTTAAGCCCAGATTATTCATACCTCTACCAAGTTGGGGGTTTAATCTTAGAATTTGTCCAACATTTGTCATCTGACCGAAAGTAATATTGTTTAATGTTTTGGAATGGCCCAGCCAGAATCCCGACTCAAATCAGGATTTGATGATTGAGAAGGGTATAAATAATTATTTAAAAGCTATTTTCTATTAATATGTAAATAAAAACAGAATCTGTTGTTTGAAAAGCAATACTCTTTTACATCATTTTATTATCTTTTAAGAGACATGCATATTATTTCCTATTGGACACAAACCTCTTTGCTGAATGAACATCTTAAGTGTAAATGTGCTGGGGGTCTGAATATTTTTTACCTTAACTGGGTGTTGGTTTGCTGTGTTAAAGTCTAAAATAATGCAACGAAATGCAATAACTTTATTTTGATATGAATGCTTGTGCAAGGCACTGTAAGTGTCGTTTCCTGACCTGTGATTGGCTGCTGCTCGCCACACCAGCATAATGGCTTTCTTCCAGATCTTGTGAGCCTGCAGAGCTTCCAGGTCCTCGCTGCACACCGAGCTGCACAGTGCAGGTAGAAAAGAAGAAGAAATGCAGATGTCAGCAGGAAGAGGAAACTGCAACACCTCTCCGCCGCCACACGCTGATGACAGTCATCCTTCGCGTGTCCCTCGACGTGCTCCACTCACAACTGTGATGACGCGGGGCTGCTGGGGATAGAGTCCGCTGTGTTGTGGAGCTGGAGGGACGAAGACGCTGTGTGGAGGCTGTACCCATCCTCGCTCTCGCTGGCAGCAGGTTCCAGCTCCATTTCGCCATCGGGTTCTGATGAGAATTCCTCCGCCCCGTCGCCCTCTTCTTCCTCGCACAGCTCCGGTCCCATGACCTCACTGTCCGCTTTTGACCCCGAAATGTTCCCTGCTTCCTCTGCTCCGAGTCCGTCCTCTACTTTCGTCTCCTAGGACAAAAATGAAAGACGCATGCGGAGATAAAACTGCGTTTGAATGGAAGAATGCATCGTGTTTGCTTTACCTGGGAGTCCCAGTCTGCTTGTTTGTCTTCTAATACTGAGTCTGCTAAGACTGCAAAAATGAATAACAGGAAGGTTTGTTTATAAAAAAAACAGTTGAGGTTTTAATATGCGGCTGTGAAAGTGTTTTATCCTCACAGATTTCTTCTGTTTTTGCTTTGTTGTTCAACTAAAATGTAACAAAAGACCTTATTCCCTTAATAAATTAACAATCAGCTTTTTGCATTTACTCAGAGTATTTTTATCCAATATTAAAATTTATTTGATGATCTAAAACATTTAACTGTGACAAAAAAGCAAGCAAGAAATAGAAGAAATCTGTAATGTGAAAAACACTTTTTCACACCACTATATTTATGTCTGTCTACATACCTCCAAAGGTTTTTTCCAGTTTTTGTGGTGGTTGCTTTTCACCTTCACAATCTGTGCTACCAACTATTGACATGTGTTTACTTGAGCCTTCCTCTCCCTCTGCCTCTCTCGCTCCTCTGCACTGTGAAGGTGTGGCACTACGCTCCAAAGTCTTCGAGCCGCACGAGGAAGAGGGAGGAAGGTTCTCCAGTTCCAGGGGAAACGTTGACAGATTTTTATCTTGGCTGCTGTACAGAGAAGAGAGCGACACTTCTGCACTGCCCTCCAGGATCCGATGAGTGGGGTGCGGTTCTTGGGGCTGTAAAGGACCAGCGTCCCAGGCCGCAGTCAGAGCGTGGTCGTTCTCCTCACAGAGGGACAGGGCGGCCTCCACAGCGGCAGCATCCAGCGCCTCTGCTGCCTCATCCGCCTGCAAAGCGGGGAAACTTCAGTCAAACCAGAAATCAGAGAAAGCACAGAGAAGTAAGCTATTTAGCTATATGTTGAGACATTCAGGCTGCGAGAGAAAGCAAGACTTTCAGCGGAAAACACAAAGGCTGATTGGAGAACAGCAAAATGCCTTTGTTATATTGTTTTTTTAGCTTCTAAGCTGTTAAAATCCTGAATTAGAAAACATTGGTTTTAGTTAAAGCTGCAGTATGTAACTTTTGTGAACAATATTTATTTTCAATAAACTAACCTAACAAACAAGGGGAAATAGGAATCAGGAAAAAAAAATATCTGTAGATCACAAAATCATCCACAAAATTCTGATTGGTACATCTGCAATGAAAACATTCATATTATAAATGTCATACTATCTACACCTCAGCTGTGGTTTTAATCATTTCTTCAACCTTGTCTTCAATGATGGCGATAATGTCCCCCACTGTCTTCAGGTCCAGCTCGTCTCCCATGTAGGACGCGGTCACATCTTCCTCGCTGAGTTCTGCCACTTTACTCTCTGCAGAGTCAGCTTGGCAGTTTGGATGTACAGATGGCGCCATCACATCGACCGCTGCAGATAAAGCAAGCTATAATTTAACTTAATTTGAGCAAAACCATAATTTACTACCAACAGAAGTTAGTAGTTAAAAGGCACAGAGCCTACCTGTACTTTCTGAGACGGCCGGGTCGACAGAAGCAGAATGAGGAGCAGGGACTGGACCGCAGGAGGCGGAGTCTGCACCGACCATGAAACCTAACGGAGAGGAAAACTGGGCTGGACCTGCCTCCAGAAGACGGGACAGCATCGGCGCACCTGCCAAGCAAGTTTATAAACACAGAAATGGACTGAAGCAAACAGTAATAAGGAAATATCACATATGTGTCATCAATCGTATGAGCCTACCTGTTGCTTGAGAAAGAGGCTGACATGGTGAATGCAGCTGTGAGTCATGTGATCCTGATACGTTACTAGGCGACCCATCACTCTCTCCAATCTGGGAAGAACAACAGCAAAAAGAAAAAAATCACATGGTATATATTATGAATAAGTTCCACAATCCTACGAAACGGATTACTGCATGAGAAGGAAATTAATCCCTGATCATGATGCTGCCACCATCGTGTTTCACTGTTCTTTTACAGATTAAACTGTAGCAATAGCTAAAGGATGTAACTGATTCTGATGTCATTTGATGAAAGCTTTTCTAGGACGCCAACTTTATTTCAGGTTAATCAGGTTCACTAAAACTGATGAATTTTTTTCCTGACGCAGTTTAGGAACAAAGGATACAAGTCACATTTACTATGATAAAACTTTCTCAATGAATTGTTAAAACTCTTTTATTTTTTACATAATAAACTTTCATGTTAAGAGGGGTGTATAAACCTTTTAAATTCAGAGTGTGTCCCCTTATGGTTTAGGAAGTGATTATTTATGCTTCAGAGCCTCAGATATTACAGCAAAAACAGAGACATAAAAAGCTGTATGGTGAGGAAACTAAGCAGGAAAACATATAATTTTCCTGATCCTCATTTGTTTGTAATGATTTTACATCCTTTTGTGGGTTTTATTTGAAGCAGGTCTAGGGAAAGCAAATACTGGCTGTAAAAACAATGAGGTGGGATTTATTGTGTTTCATAAATAGAAGTTCCTGCTATTTATAAGCTTATGCTCATCCCTGATTGGAATAAATTGGGTCCCATCTGTTTGAGCATTTTTGTTTAATAGATTGCTGCCAATTACAAAATGGAGTTTGTACTCAGAGTTATAAAATAACTGAACGTTTATTCAGTACATTTGCGCTGTCTGGTGGTCATTAGCAGTAAAAGGCAAGTGATGTTTTTATTTTTGTTTTTGTTCTCTTCTTTACCACTGGGGAATATTAGCTCTGTGATTTTGCGTTTTTATCATCACTTGGTTGTAAGAAAACCTCCAGACTTTGTAATTTTGCTAATCAACAAAATAAATATACAAGCTGATTCGTCTGTGTCGGTACACCGATAAAAACTGATTTTTATCATTACTCTTCTAGTAATAAATATCAAACAATATCAGGGTAAACCCCATTTTCTTACATGCAGTTCTAAATATTGATTTAAACTGTGGAAGACCTTTAACTTGTTCAGTTTTACTGGAAGTCCAGCTGCTTACCAGTCTGGAATTTGAGGCCAAGATGCTGCCTTTTTTTAGTAACTCTGAGAGGAGTGGAGACGGTGGTGGGGTGGTTTTCTGGCTCAGGAGCTTTTTTTGAGTGGGGTCATCCAGAATTGCCCCATGGTTAATCTCATCGTTAGCAGGTCCAGGGGTTTGGGAAAATGTTACTGATGCTGCTGTTCCTGAAGACTAGAAAGGCAGAGAATAAGTCAAAAAGAAACCTGTTCACTTATGCGCTAGTTTTCAACGGTTTTTCAACGTGTCATTTTCCTTTTTCCTACACTGATCATACACATATTGAAAGAATAACACAATTTCTATGCATCGAACCTTCAGAGACTTACATTTTTTGCCGGTGGACCATCCAGCGTCACGCTCTCCAGTTGGTCACCTGGTGGGAAGTCCTGTCTTGGGGAGCTACAAGCTGAGGGCGAAGGCATGGTGACGCTGGGTATCCGTTTAGACAGGCTCTTTGCTGCCTGTCTGGCTGAAAGAGGAAGCAACAGTTTTCTAATCATGCATGCTCTTCCTGCCTCAAATAGGGAAATATAAGAATGATGCTCCGGCTTTTAGCTGCGCAAACAGATCAATAGTTGGTGGTAAATAGATGCAACTCAATAAATTAGTAGAAAACTCCAATTTCAGGCATTTGATTAAAGAAAATCCTTATGCTCATGTACTTTATAGATTCATTACACATAAACTGGAATATGTTACGCATCTATTTCTGTTAAATTTAATGATTAATTAAAAAAAAAATCTATTTCTCAAAAAGGTCGCTATTAACTAAGAGCCACTAAGAAAATTGATTTTTATTATATAAATGTCAAGCTGCTGGAAAGTCTGTGCTCTGAAACAGTCTGCATTGTTTAGGTCAGAGGTTTTCTGGCTAATCCAGCACAGTGACAATGTGATCATTGAATTTGGGATTTGGTACTTTTGGCAATGAGGACAGGTGTTTGTAAAATTGTCTAGTGGTCCTGGGAAACATAAAATTAATTGTACTGACTTGTGACTGCCATTAATCTTTTCATCTTAAGCTCTCAGATGAATAGATCCAAATGAATTAATATAATGTTGGGTGAAAATAACAGCAATAAGAAGCATTTACCCTGGTAAGCAGCATCTGTGTTTTTTCTTTTTAACTCCGCTTCCTCCTCCTCCTGCTTTCTTTTCCTTACAGACACAAAATATGAATATTTTTACATGTCGCATTTTATGAAGACGTTTATACAGATTTAGTTCGTCTTACAGCTGAATGTCTTCCCATAACTCCTCCAACTTGGAATCCAGATGTCCGGCCTGAATCAGCTCAGCTTCTCTCTTCAGCTTCCTGTTAAACCAGCAGCATATTAACTCACTAACTCTTGTCCTGCTGCTAATTTTTATGGAGTTTAAAAGATAACCTGTGAGCTTCCTGTGTTTCTTTGATCAGCTTCTTCAGTTCCTCGATCCTCTCGCCCGTCAGTCGGCGTACGATCACGTCCTCCACCGTCTCCACCACTTCACCCTTCTCACCGCGCTTCCGTCTACGAGTGACACAAACATCGGTTTATGGCGCTGTGATTTCCTAACATATATCAGAAACAAAGCTCTTGTTTGCTCACTTTGGAGCCTCTGTTGTTTCCAGGAGCTCAGAGTACTTGGAGGCACAGTGCTGTGAGGATGCAACAAAGAAAGGAGATCGGTTTTGTGACTCAACAAAACATGATGAGTCACAGCTGCAGCATGAATTTATGCAACAAGAAAGAACTCAGGATACCTTCTGGGAGAACCAGTCTGGGGGTCGGCCCGGTTCTGCAAACGGCTTGATGGCTCGACTGACAGACACCCTGCTGACACGGAGAGATGCATGAGTCATTTTGGAAAATCTCTTTAGATTTTAAAAGCAGAATTTATTGAGCAGCATGCATAAAAATCATTAACAAAAAGCAGAACCAGAAGTTTATATGCACTCCTCATTTGCCTGAAGTTCATATAATTTAAGGTTTCAATTATTAATTTTAACTATTTTATTTTTCTAGGGTGAACTAATAATAAACCTGAACTTTTATGATTCATAAAAACAAAAATGATCAGCACAAATTTGAGTTCTCTCTAATATAGACAAAGACTGGTCAGGACTATCCTATTTTTTGTTTATATAATGAGTTTGGTTGATTTCTGTAACGTGTCTGGGTTTTTAGAAAAGTGCTATATAAATAAAATACATTGGTATTATTATTGTTATGAGATGGTTATTGCTCGCCTGCTTGGTCCCTTTAAATATGAAATCAAATATGGTATCCAGCTGCTGTTCTCAGGCAAAATGAACAAATTTGGAGCTCATACTTCAATGTTATTCTGCAATGTAAAGTACTGTCACCTGGGCAAATGCCCAGGAGGCAAATATAACCTGTCATTGGTTGTAAGGTAACAAAATGTGGAAAAGTTCAAGGGGTGTGAAAACCCTTTTTCCCGAGATCCTTGGGAAGGAAAATTTTAAAAAATGAAGACATTTGCGTTGTGCATTTTGGTAGATGGAGCTCAGTGCTCTGTTAAAAAAACAAACAAACAAAAAAAAAAAACATATATTTGCATATTATATGGATGTTTCATATTTGGAGCCTACCCCTACAAAGAAAAGGTTCAAATGCATCTTTAATAGCCAAGTATCAATATATTAAAAAAATAACGCAGTTGAGTGGATGCAACATTTCGATCAGGGTGTATCTATTACACATTTACAACAAATTTGTTACACATTAAACGTACACATCATGCAGTAACGTTTCATTAAGTTTAATAATGTTTAATCGTTTTGCACTGACTGCATGGAAGAGAATGCATTACCAGTTCTGATCTCCGCTCTTCATGACAGATGTGGCCAAACACAGCTTCTCCCTCACTGACCATGGCTCCGTTGGTCCAATCACAAGCAGCTTGTGCTCTACACGAGGGGAGGATGTGGATGAGCCATGGCATACACACACATACACGCACACACTACGCAGCGATAATGTTTAATAAATAAAACCTTTATGCTCTACTGCTCGTGTCGCTCAGAAAAGGCCTAGAATCGACTCCACTGTTCATGTTAAGACCGCGGATTGTTTTCGTGCAGTTTTATGAACGAAATTCCAGCAGTAGCTGTAAATCAGACCCCCACGGAAAATCAAAATGTCGTTTGTGCACATTAATGAAAACTCAATAAACAGCAGCGTATTAGATGGAGCTGTCAACTCGTGATGACATGCATTAATCCTTGCGGCAAGCTCCCCTGCAGGGCTGCCATGAAGGGAAGTTAGTGCTGCTGATTCCAACAGTAACGTTGGCTGTGTGCGCCACTGTTACTCACTTCCAACCCCGTTTGCCATCTTCCTGTCATCCCGACCTTCCATACATCTTGTTGGAGGAAACCCCGGCGATAAAACACAGCTAACGGCGACCGAAAACGACACAGCCCTGCAGACAAACTGTGGACGTTAACATCAGTCTGTGTTGCGTTCAGGCTGATTTTCCCCCTCTCTCTTAGCTAGCACGCTGAATCACCGTCCCATTCTTGCGGCTCTTCTGCGCTGTAACTTGGAGACTCTAACTAGCTAGCTCGAAAGCTGCGTTCAGCTGACTGAGTTAGGAGGAGCGGAAAAGGGTTTAGTTTGCAGAAACTCAGCTACCGAGCTGCATTCAGCCCCCCTCTGATTCTTTAGCTCACTACTCACAAGGTTATTTGTCATTCTAGCTAGCAGTGAAGTGTCCCTTCACGCCCACCTCACTAATGATGATGGTACAACCCCCAAAGGCTAAATGATTTATAGAAGTTAGCTTGATTTGGTTTTATAAAAATATGATTTATATTTAGCTCCATCCACCGAAAAGTTCAACTCAAAGATCTTAGAAGTGTTTTTATCCCAATCTCCAGTGTCAAACAAAAGTGTTCATTCCCTTCAACGTTTCCACATTTTTTTAGGTTACAACCAGAGACGGGTTTAGATATTTGTCTTATGGGCAGTTGCCCAGGGCAGCATTGGAATGGGGTATGCACAGAAAAAGCAGTTGAAAATACATTGCAACCTCGCATCTGTTTAGAAATTGTTCCAAATATAAATCTCATGTGACTTCCCCCCAATTATGTTTCCTCCAAATACAAATGTGTAGGCTGTAGTTACAAAAAACTCTGCACATCCATCACAATCCTCTGCTGACATTCTGCAGTATAGTATAGTATGGCAGCTCCACCATGCAGGACAAAAAAAGGCTTTAGAGAGAAGCAAAGGCAGCACAGAAGAACATTGGTTGTCAATGATGGACATTTACATCTTCAAGAACAAACATGGAGCTTTGGAGGGACAGGGGCTTAAAGTTAAAAAGAGGCACATTGAACAATATCTTAAAACACCGTACAACATAGCAGCAACCCATATTAATCAAGAATCTGATATCTAAACGGATCATACTGTATCACTGCAAAGCAAATTTAGTCTGTTTCCCACGATAGGTATAATGATGCTGTTGAGGGGTTTTGCTGCTGCTGTGTTGATGTAAGACTGTAGTTTTTAAACAGAGCATAGGAGAGAACATCACTGGTTATGACATATACTATGAAATAAGCAAATTTGCTGCTATTTTACTAAATAAACCCTAATAATACATGACAGTTTAACCTCCAAAACAAGTTGGCTGCAGACTGCTTTAAATTAAACCATTACACATGGTGATTTTGAATATGAGCACATTTCTTAAATCTTCGTTGTTGTAAGATCATGTAAGTTTTTCTCAAATCGATGAAGAAGAATGGGTGGAAAACAAAATCAACACTTCAAAATAAAAAAAATGGGTGGAAAATAAAATCAACACCTCAAAATAAACAAAAGGCTCGAAAAAATACCTCTAGGCATGTTGATTTTGAAAAACATTAGAACATGAATACGTTTGTCAAATCTTCATTGTGGTAAGATCAGCTGGTTAGGGCGTGGTGCTAATAATGCCAAGGTCATGGGTTCAAGCCCCATACTGGCCAATTGAAAAGTAAAATCTTTTGGAAAATGATCTATTTAAAATAGCTGAAGGCTTTAACTGAAACATTACACATGTTGATTTTGAAAAACATTAGAATGTGAGCGCAAGTGTCAAGATCATGTAAGTTTTTCTTACAGCGGTAAAACCCACAGTCACGAATGGCCGGGTAGCTCAGCTGGTTAGAGCGTGGTGCTAATAACGCCAAGGTCATGGGTTCAAGCCCCATACTGGCCAAGTGAGAATTACAATCTTCTGGAAAATTATCTATTCAAAATAGCTGAATGCTTTAACTGAAACATTACACATGTTGATTTTGAAAAACATTAGAATGTGAGCGCAAGTGTCAAGATCATGTAAGTTTTTCTTACAGCGGTAAAACCCACAGTCACGAATGGCCGGGTAGCTCAGCTGGTTAGAGCGTGGTGCTAATAACGCCAAGGTCATGGGTTCAATCCCCATACTGGCCAAGTGAGAATTACAATCTTCTGGAAAATTATCTATTCAAAATAGCTGAATGCTTTAACTGAAACATTACACATGTTGATTTTGAAAAACATTAGAATGTTAGTGCTTTTGTCAGATCATGTCAGTTTTTCTTAAATTAATGAAAGCTCTACATTACATATGGCCAGTTAGCTCAGCTGGTTAGAGCGTTGTGCTAATAATGCCAAGGTCATGGGTTCAAGCCCCATACCGGCCAATTGAAAAGTTAAATGTTTCAGAAAATCAACTATTCAAAACAGATCCTTTAAGGAAAGCAAAACCTATCAGCATTATGCACTGTCACATGCAATTTAAGGACTGCTCCTATCCTGGCTTTCATCTGTTTGACCTGTTGCCCTCAAGGAGGTGCTATAGGTGCATCACAATAAGTACAAACACACTCAAGAACAGTTTTTTATGCCAAAATCACCCTGAACTCACACATGCATTGATTGAATCCCCATGCATTCAATCTAAATCCCTCTGAACCCCAGACGTACCTCTATTTATCCACCGAGCAATATGTAATGGAACTGATAATCCGGTGAAATATCTTTCGTCATCATGCTTACTTTATATGATCATAATATAAGATTCCGTTATTTATCAATTAAAACCTTAAATTTGAGAGCAATTAGTGCTAAATAAATGCAGTGACATAAGAAGGAAAAATCAGAGTATACCTCAAGAATCCATATCATACAGTATTTTAAATGACAAAACTCCATTTTTGAGGGACTGTTGCAAGACTTTTACATGATTTAATATTGTTTAAAAGAGATGTCTTTAAAACATGGAATATGTTTTGATTGCTGAGCAAAACAAATAATAGACATATATGATTCATGTCCATGTTGTTTAGTACAAGGGAAAGCAGCTGCAGCTAATACAAAGTCAGATCCACAACATTGACTTTTGTGGTGAAGCTCTGGTTACAACAACCAAAATAGTAACACAGACTGTTATTTTATTCTTGTATTTTAAACTTGCAGTAGCAGTTTAACAAATAGAAATGGGGGAGTGTTCTAACTGTGTACTTGGTAAGAAGAAAATGAGGTACAGATGTGTCATATACTTAGCAGCAGAGGCCACAAGCTAGAAAAGCTGGTTTGGGTTTTATATGATGTGGAAAAATAAATCATGCAAGACAGTCAGAAGAACTGGAAAAACTGGATTCCTTAGGCTAATCCTGGTTTAATCTGGGAGATTTCAAAAAAAGTTTAGTAGGAAGAAATAACAAAGTTAATACTGTGGTTGGAGATCTGTGGTAAACAAAATAAAATAATATTAAAAATTTTATAGTTACCCCCCAAAAAAACAAAATTAGTGATAAATTATATTGCAAGTTCTGTTCTGTAAAGGTTTATTTTGTTGTTTTTAAACAATTGAGAGATAAGTTGTTAAATATAATAAATATCACTTGTAAAACGTTTTATAAACTATATGGCAGTGTCATATTTGAGCTTATTATAAATGTATTTATATAATTAATTTTTCTATTACGTCGTTTTTGACAGATCTAATTCAGCTTATTTTACACCCGATGTCCTATTTTGGCGAATTTTATCGCCATCTAGTGGTAGGAAAAAGCACAATACACACACCTTGAAAAACAGCATCAGCTGAATCAGTCAAAATGTTTTCTGTCCAAACATTTTCTTTTTCGTTTTGCAAATGCAAAAAGAAAGACTGACTAAACTACATTGTCAGATATACTTAGCACATAAGGATGAATCCCTCACAACTGAAATGCTTTGAAATCAGGAGTCGCTTCTTTGCCATAGTGATCGACTGTATTCTTGTGTTTCTTGTGATGTCATAGACTCAAATTCATGCAAAGCCGAACTAGGAGTTGTTTTGTTCGGTGAGCTTTTTGTAAAAACTGCATGTTGTTAAAACCCACAATGTAAATTCATATTCCAATCCATACTTTAAAACAAAATACAACACTGTATAATATTACTATCACGTATGATTCATGAAGTCTTTGTGCTGGTAAGTAAGGAATTTATGATGTAGGGAATTTGTATCATCAATGACAGAGGCAGAACAGATCTATATAATTATTAATTATCTATATAGAAAAAACTGTTTCATCAAAATGGACAAGGCTTTGTTATCTGCACTATTTTTATATTTTAGAGATCTATTATTTTTATTGTTTATTGACAATAACTTTCTTTCCACTGGCACTTAGTTTTTATGCTTTTCAAATTCTTCTTCTCCTATGTTACTAAGAAATCTTTTAGTGATTTTAAGGCTGAAGCTGTGCAGCATCAATCACACATGAACAGTATGAGACAAGAGGTATCCTGACTGGCATTACCAAGACATTAATGCATATTTACAGTGACATGATGTCATTAAATAAGATTCTAACCATATAGAAATTAATAATACCACACAACTAACTTATTTAGGATTTTGGTTCTTGGTAACAGTAGCTGTTTTTACTCATAAGGTCTCCATATCCCTCATGAAGGGAAGCCAATTACTAGAGGGAAACAAATGTTAATGAGGCACTTGACATTTAACTCCATAATACTGTCACTTTGCCCCCTGCTGCTCCTTGAAATAACAGCCAGGGAAGCCTGGCAGCCTTTGAGGGAAGATGGTGACAGACAGAAACACATTCTATTGAAATCAGATATTTACATACTCTTCATAAAGAGAGACATTTTGGTTTTTTCTAGTTGTCAGACCATAAATAAGATTAAGCCTTTCCTGTTTGAAGTCACTTAATATAAACAAAATTGTGTCTATTTGCCAAATTCTACCAGTAATTGAATTTTTATCACTTTCTTCAAAATCAGAAGTTTTTTATGCATTTTGTTAATGTTCAGTATCATTGCCTTTCCTCTTAACTCTACAAATTTAAATCATGGTGTACAATTAGATGAAATATTTATCTATAAAACAATTCATTAGTATTGTTAGTGATAATGCAAACCAATTGAATTGCTTAGCTTCCAAAAACTGTCACAGTTCATAAATAATAACAAGACAGTAAGTCAGTTGAGTGTGCTATCATTATAAGCAGAATCAAATATATGAATAAAAACAACATCATGAAGGTCTACTTTCATTTATCATTACTCCTGGTGTAAAAATATACTGTCCAGAAAGAATCAAAGTCCTTGATTATATTTCCAAATGATTTATAAATACTTCCTTTGGGAATGTAGTACAAAGGGAAATTAATGTCATGGAAATAATTCTCATGAGATTTTCCATCCCCTCTCTTCTTATCAAACATACATTTTTGTCTGGCTTTCAGGTGTAATATCATTATTAGTTCAAAGATATTATCCATATATTTTTTTTAAACTATTGCACTGTCTCAACTTGGCTGTCATCTCAGGTGAGAGACTAATGGAGACTTAGAAGATGAAGGTCGCACCACAGGTTGCCTTTAGTGGCTGCATGGAGCCAAACCTGGAGGCTGAGCCACCAGTATTAATTGTTTGAAGGAGGGAACCTACTGAAGTCTTCCTCCTCCTCATCTTTTGCTATTAATCTCACTTCATTGTTACTGTTATTGTGTGTGGCGAATCCTGTTGAAGATAAGAGTGATTTGATTGCAGGAACCCAGTTGCTGCTCAATTTGTCTTGGTGGTAAGTACAATTTTATTTATTTTGTATTGTGAAAACATTAATTGAATGATATAACTGTTATCAATATTTTTTTTAAAGGATATCAACTTAAAAACAATTCAATTGATGCTGTTTCTGCTGACTTCCATGTATACTGATACATTAAATACATAGTTTTCTTATTTATGGTGACCAGTATTTGTTAACTTTAATTCTTTAATTCTGTTGTTAGATGCACTCTAACATTATATACAATTCATTCAAAAGCAGCTCCAGCATTGTATTGAAACAAAAGTGGAAGCATTGCACAAAGCTAAATCGGCTCTATATAACATAAATATATATTTTAAGAGTAACACAGTAATGTAAAATGTATTTACTCCGGGTGGCCGGATGACGCCCCCAGGGAGGGCTCTGCCTCTGCTTCCCTGCCCTCCTCCTTTGAGACCCTCCCTGCAGCACTCACAGCTGAGACCCAGGGAGCAGAATTAACAAGCAAATTGAAACAGACTCTAAATGTGCTTTTCACATGAGTTGCTGACTATATGTAATTTAGTTTTCTTCTTTTTCTGCCAACAATGCACATTTTAATTTGATGCAGGTTCGCAGATTTCAGAGGCTAAGTGGAAGATGTCTAACAACATGGCCAAGATTGCAGACGCAAGAAAGACAGTGGAGCAGCTGAAACTGGAGGTCAACATAGAGAGGATGATGGTGAGCGATTACTAGTTGGAACCACGATTACTTTGTGGTTCCAACTAATGGAACCACATACAAAAGCGAATACTTTAATTACGTCAGCATAAGTCATCATCGAAGTTTACCCCATGTCTAAATGTATTCAGTGACAGGTTTTTGATATGGCTCACTACCTAAGGTGGTGGCATGAGCAACTGAGAAGCAAAAAATGATGCTGAAGTTGGTATCCACATCACAGCTTTTTATCTGGCACTAAAATGCTATTGCAGCGTTTTTGAATGAACCTGAACTGCATTTAATCCTCTGTGATTAAAATCCCCGTTACTTAGATTGATCAAACCTGACATTTTCTGAAGGAATAGCTTAACACTTGCAAAATTCTTCTTTCTTTTAAACATAAAAAAGCACTTTTATTTTGATAACCTTAAACTTGGTTAAATGTATAACTCATAGAATGTAAATGATCAAATTGAAATGAATCATTATATAAAAAGTATTTTTATGACACCTAACTAACACTTTGTAGTTCTTGAGAGTTTTGATAAGTTACATGAAACTTATGTAACTTATCAGTTACCTAAGTCAGAAAACGCTAAGTTTTTTTCTCCCACAAATTAGGGTAGTATTATGCTTTCAAAGTTTAAACTTTCTTTTTCACAAAATCTGCAAATACAAAGCAATCAATATTGTATACTAAAACAATTTTAAATTTCAATTTAGTTCAGTTCAGTTTATTTACAAAGTGCTAGCTTACAGCAAATGTCATCAAAAGACATTATAAGAGAAAAGTATTCAATTTATATACAGAATATCTACATCTTCAGAGTAATCCTGTGAAAACTATTGACAGTTTCAAATTAAGACATGTTTTGAAATGTAATTCTTGTTACACAATGCTTGATGAAATTAAATGAGTGTCAAATCAATGCAACCAAGTGTATCCAAAAGTAATGTCCAATCTTTAACAACCTATTTTTCACAGATATCCAAAGCAGCAGCAGAACTGATGTCCTACTGTGAATCTCACGCTAAAGAAGACCCTCTGGTGACTCCTGTCCCTTCATCGGAAAACCCTTTCAGAGAGAAGAAGCTACTCTGTGTCATACTCTAATTCCTTGAAAAGTCGGCAGAATACTTTTTTTTTTTGTGCATTACTGTCTTTCTAATGAAATCAATCTTTAGTGACTTTCCAGATGCAAATGATTATCTCTTCGGCATAATATAGTGGCAA
The DNA here is from genome assembly GCA_010277075.1 of Poeciliopsis retropinna. NCBI lineage: Eukaryota > Metazoa > Chordata > Actinopteri > Cyprinodontiformes > Poeciliidae > Poeciliopsis > Poeciliopsis retropinna. The sequence continues at coordinate 7,136,394 of VMRM01000024.1, read as the reverse complement.
TAAAATTTCATTGAAAAAGAGTGCAAAGTTCATTTGAACAGCCCAACACTGTTGCCTTGTGCACACGGTTTACACATTAACCAAATCTTATATCAGTGTTATCACTGCATGTATGTCATTTCCTCTAAATCTCTCAAAACTGCTTTGGCTATTTTAATTCAGTGCCAAAGGTTTATCAGAAACTTTTTTTTTTCATTTAGATAATTACTAGAATTACCTAAATATATTTTTAAAAAGCTTGTTTTTTTTAACACCACAAAAACTTGAGTTTCCGGGTGGCACGCGCTGCTTTTGTTGTTAAATGAATGTCTGGGTAAACAAGCTGCTGTGAGCAGATACTGCCTGCCTGGATGTGTCTCAGAGGGATGTGCTACTGAAGCCATTGCAAATGAGAGGTGTGGTTATGTGCTGTGGCAGTACAGGTTAGGGAAGAAACACAACAGGTGCCCACGGTTTACACAGAGCAGGGAGCTCTCAGTGTGAATTTGACCTGCAGGGAGAACTAAAAGCTTTATTTGGGATTAAAGAGCTGAGAGAATAAGGTATGTTTAATTTGGACATTAATTATTGTAAAAGGAGATGTTTATCTTAACATTTAGCTCATGTAAAATCAACCTTCTCACTTGATATAGGAAAAAGGAAATAACATTTGCTTTGCTTTGTGCTAATTATGCTCAGGTTTCTTGATGCTTGCATTAGAGTAGATGTAGGTAATGCAGAAGTCACGTAGTGTCAAACGAGGCGGATCAGGAAAAACTTGTCCACCTGACTCAGTAGGTGACTGTACACACCCATAGTGTGTGCCCAGTATCACACCTCTGTAAAAAAAAAAAAAAAAAAAAAAGCAGTGAAGACTAAGTGCCTTCCATTGTTTTATAGAAACTGGATATGTTAGTCTGGAATCTTGTTTTAATTTTTTTTTCAGCTCTCCCTACGAAGCAAAAAACTTGAAATTTGAATGCCAGTTTTGCAATAAGACACTATCTTGCCTGTAAATAAACCCTTCCTGTTTGGGTGGGATGCAGGATATTCCTGACTGTATTTATAAATTAAACACCTGTTCGATTACATTAAACATCTGAGGAATGTGGGTTTCCTATTGCCAGATGCTGTTGTTTAAGCAAATTAGTAAGTTTTATAACTTAATATCTCCAAGCTGAATGGTTTTTATGGCAGAAGAGATAAACTGACCTAAATAAAAAACAGTTGTGTTTGTGTGTGACATGACTAAGCAAAACTTCATTTCTTATGTTGTCAGGCCAAACAATGGCCAACTTTGGAGGACACGCTATACCAGGCACTTTTTTTCTGTTGTATGGCTTCTGGCTAACAGTGAAACATGTCCTCCAACATTACTGGAAGTCGAGACAACCCAAAGGAAGACATGGCATGCCTCCTTTCTTAAGGAGGATGGAATACGTTGAAGGAGGATTCAAAGTCTTTGCATCATTTGTTGGTGAGTTTCCCTTCAAACCCACCCTAATTACTTAGAGTTCTCTTGAATCTTTGCTATACAAACACGTTTGATGCATTTTATTTGGATTTTATATGATAGACCAACATGAAGTTCTGAAGCTGCAGAGAAACAAAATCTAAAAATCCTCTTTTAGGAGATCTGGTCAAGTTGAGCAGCAAAAACTTTCAATACATTAATTGGAAACTACAAAACTAATTTAATGCTAAGAGGGGAAATTAAATTTAAAAGCTGTGTTTAACAGTTGTTTTTAGGTTACTAAGTGGTAACAAATGTAACTTAAATGTGTTCTGGAGATTATTCCTGAAATAAGGAACATATTTTAAAAGAATGAGACCCAGAAACCATTAAAATTAAACAAAGTTTTCTGAAAACTGAGTATTAATCAGCTCTTTAACTCTGACCAGCCCTTATTTCCTGTGGTGTTAAAAACATTTCCAACACCATTATTCTGCCACTGCGCTATTTCACCATTAGGATGGTATATTCAGATTGAGTTGTGGTGTTGATTTTTAGGTTCACACATTATTTGGCTCATCTGACCACAGCTCATTCTTTTACATGTCTTCTGTATTGCTCACAGAAACTTCAGAAGTGACTTCTTTCAAAGAGCCATTAGTCTTGCCACTCTTCCCCAAGGTCCAAATTTGTTAAATGCAACTATTACTGTTACATCAGAATATTCTTTGACCTGCAACTCCTCCTTAGTTGGCAAAGACTCTTTGACTGCTTTTATTTTTTGATTTAAAAGAAAAAGAAAAAAATGTTGAAAACCAAGTTTCACTTTCCTTCAGCTGGGATATGATGCTGGTTTGTAACATTATATCCCAAATGTAACGTGGTGAAGCTTGCGGTTGCTACACCCCCCCTTCATCTGATTTGCATGCTGTTTTGACTGTGACAGGTATGATGGTGGAGCAGTTTGTTGTGGACGGTCCACACGCCCGCCTCTATGATCGGGAGAACGCCTCATGGGTCAAGCTGATGAACTGGCAGCACAGCACCATGTATTTGTTCTTTGGGATTTCAGGAATAACACTGATTGCCAGCGTAACAACCAAACGGGTGCCTGTTGGTGCCGACCGCCTTGCTCTCTCCTTGGCTCTTTTTGTTGAAGGTAAATAAATTATTTTTTTTTTTTTTGCTTTTCACTGATTGTCTCTTATGTGTGTAAAATGATTTCATTTGGATGTTACTCTCTTTAATCACCCAGGATTTCTCTTCTTGTACCATGTACACGGCCGGGAGCCCCTGGATGCTCACATCCATACCCTGCTGCTGTTTGCCGTCTTCGCTGGATCGGCCAGCACCATGCTGGAGGTCTTCATAAGAAACAACATTCTTCTGGAGCTGTTCAGGGCAGACATGTTCATCCTGCAGGGTTCTTGGTTCTACCAGGTGATCTGAGAAAGGAGATTTTATCTTGTCTGACTATTTGCATGATTTAACATCTGGCTTGTCTTGCTAACTTAATGGGGAATTTGAAAAAGCATTCACACACCTAGAACTTTTCATTCTGTTTTTGTCACATTATATATAACTTTATTGTATTTTAATCATTTGCGTTGAACTCTTTTCTTGGATACTCCTAAATAATACCCAGCGCAACCTATTGATGCACCTGTAAATAGAATCCGTCTGTGTTGTAATTTAATCAAACATGTGGAAAGAAACCAGATGTATCTAAATTAAGTTTAGATCAAAGCATATTCGACTCTGACTTGGCTTTAGCAACTTTTGCAAAGACGAATAGGCAAACATGGTTGTGTGTAAATGTTCAAAGAATCTAGAGACGAAGGCAAAAGATAATTCTGACATACAAACTCAGAGGTGCTGAAGACTTTTCACTTTAATTTGTAAAGGAAAAAAACCCTTTACAAACATGTTGTTTGTAAAGGCTTAAAAGAACGTTAGTCTGTCATATGAAATCACAAAAGAATAGAATAAAATAATGCAATAAAGTATGCAGCTTTATTGTAATATAAAGCTACATACTGTAAGTATAAAGTATGTAGCTTTAAAATGACGAACACAAGGAAGTTCAAGAGTTACGGATGCCTTTGTAAGATCCTGTAGATCAGTGATAAGCGATAAAGAGCTATGGGAGGTCATGTTTGTTTTCAGCCTCTGAGGCCTCTCAGTACAATGACATCACTTTACAGTAGAACTAGAAGGCATTCATTCAGAAAGTGAAAACATTTATAACTGACAAATTACCTGTTTAAAGAAGTTTTTCACCCCAAACAATCAGTTTGTTTTATGGTGGGTCAATGCGTAAAGATTTCTCAACGTAGACTGGACTGAAATGCACAAAAATCAAAGAGAAATATAGACAATTCTAATCCATGCATGCTTCTTAAATTCAACTGTAATTTTGCCTCTAACCTAACTAAATATGTTTTATAAATGTTGTCTTATTGGCTCCTTTTGTTGTTCCAGATTGGAGTTGTTCTTTATCCCTTAAATGGAGACAAGTGGGACCAGAAACTACATGACAACATGATGTTTGTCACAATGTGCTTCTGCTGGCATTTAGCGCTGTCTCTAATTTTGGTCTCTTGCACCGCCTCCATAGTTTGGTTGTAAGTATCTCATCTATCAACCTTTGCAGGATTTAAAATGTTGAATAGTTAAGTAATGGTGGCTGCAGATCAGAACAGAATAAAGTACTTGGAATACACTTACTTTTTTTTATGGTATCTTCACAAACTGAATCAAAAAAGATTTTTTTAAACAGATGCATGCAGGTGTCTCTTTTTATAAAAATATTTGCAGATTTCTGCTTTAAATTCTATATTAGTGGAGTTGCTTGATCACAAGAAGACTCTGTAACAGTGGTTAAGTGAGGCTCTAAGTTGCCATCATCAAGATTAACCGGTGCTGGAATGCAGCAAGAAAATGACGTTGATTACATCAGCGCAGAAAGTACTTGAACAATGGAAGGATTGGGCAGAGTGTTTACAAAGCTGTTGTGGAAACGGGACCAGTGGATCTTTTTTCCACACACAGTAGTGGTATTCAGTGCTGTGAAATGGCATTTTTCCACTTACTTCTGTTTTTGCTATTTTGATCACACTCAAAATCGTCACATTAAACAGGTTTTCTTATGAGATAAATGAAGTGTTTATGATAACGATGTGATTACATCACTGTTACAGGAATTTTGGCACATTCTTATTTGTAGTTGATGATCTATAACCCACATTCACTTGAGTTTAATGTCACAAACTGGTAGCCAAAGATACTCCCAGAGTATTTTCTGCTAGAGAGAAGACTCCATGTTTCTGTTAATTTATAAATGCCCACATCAGGTAAAAGACTGCTGACTTGACAGACATCCAGTAGACAGTCAATGAGAAGTTCCACAAAGAGGATGAATAAAAACGTTAATTGCTAAATAAGAAGGTCTGAATGTTACATTCAAGTGTATTAATATAAAGTTCAGTGGAAGGACAAAGTTTGGTACAAAAGGCACATTACTACATACAGTCAGTCTGCACTGACAAAACCCAAGAAATAAAAGCACACTTAGTTTTTACCACAGGTGTGCACTTTTAGAGTTTACAAAGAAAAAATAATGCTAGTTGTATTTTGATAATCAAGCCTTGGGAATAAATCTTATTTATTTTAGATTAATCTCCAGAGAGTGTTTAATGTATAATTTCTTCTCAATTTGAGTGACTTATTTAGAATCTTAAAGCCAGTTACTTATAAAATATGTTTGTTTGTTTTTTTTACTAGGGGATTGTGTTTCTTTAACAATAAAAATCGATTTGCTTAGAGCTGCCTTGAATCAGTAACTGGTGTGTCATTATAGTCACTTTCAACCTGTCATTGTGTCCTCTTACTTTTACTTTGCTACTACTATGGCAAAGTAAAATCATGCGAAGCACTTTGAATTGCCTTGTTGCTGAAAATGTTATAAAAATAAACTGCCTTGCCTTTATGTTTGTTCCAACAGTACTGCAACAAGATTCTCAGCAGACAGACGGGATGTAGAGATCGGAATGCGACACACTTCCTGTAAGACCAGCTCTCAGAAAGCTTTACTTGAAGAGTCGGACGAAGGGTAAAAAAATGGTTACTGCTCTCTCTATTTTCTGTTTTAAATCGAAATTTCATTACATTTCATGTGTTAATGAGAAAATAATGCTCATATGTTTGAACAAGCCAGATGTTTGGCCAAATAAACTTTATCTTTTTGAAATAAAAGACAAATCTAGATATTAGTGTGGTTTATTTGTTCTTCAGGGAAAAGATTTTAAAAAAAAAGAAACAGGAAGCCATAAAATATTATGATCTGTTTTTAAATAAATCACCTTGTAGGAGAACACAAATCACAACATTCAAAAAAACCCAACCATGTATTTATGAAATTTCAAATGACAACCTCATTCAAATTACTCATTCAATAGCAAATGTCTGGAAATCAAAGGGTCTATCTTTTTAATCATTCTGCTTTCAAATAATTTAGACTAACAATGTGGAGATTGTGAAGGAGGAACATTTCAGAAAATACCTTAAATATGTCAACACTCAAACAGAAAACATGTCAATCTCATACAAACCCTCACAGTAACACGAATCGCTGGTGAGGTCATTGCTGAGGAGCGGGTGGAGGATCGGGTGTACATTTAGGTGATGGTGCTGTCGTGACGACCACTGTTGAAACGGGTTTGGGGGAACTGGCTGCCACGTGCTGGAGCTGCTGAGTTGGGACTGTTTGGATCCGAACCTGAGGAGATTTAACTTGTTGAGCCTAACCACGTCCTGGATAACTTTCATTTAGCCAGATAAGAAAACAGAATGTGAGTGAAACGCATTCAGAATCAAAGCATACGGCATAAATGAGTTTTGTAAGCTTTGGAGGTGTGTCAAAATACGGCTACCTTGACTAGTTGTCATAGCAATTTGATATGTGCAGCTGGCACACAATCTTTATCAATAAACATGTTAATGGAGAACACATCTCTTGTGCTTAGGTGCTACCTCATTTAGAAGAGTTCAGCTCCAGTCATTTATTAGGAATATCCTAACTGTACATAAATAAATAAAAAAAGAATATCAGTGGATAGAGCGTCTTTATACGTCAATGTTTCAGATAAATCATCACACTTTTGTGAAGTACTGGAGTATTTCATGCCTGGTGACAATAAGCAGAAGATTGAATATGATGAGCCACTAAAGACAAAGTCACCAAGTTATTTTTAATGATGCTGAATGCCTCTCTGCTACACTTTCCATAATATAAAATTTTAGACAGGAAAATTTACTAGTCTTTTCCAGTATTTTCCAGTTATTGCATATTAATGACTTTACATTAATGTGCAAATATTTCTACAACCAAGCATATCATTTTTACTTACTTACTCAATGTTTATGGATAAAATCTAATCCAAGCTAATAAAATAATACTTTTACATTCATAAATGCCAAATTTTGGATAACAAAATAACAAGAAAAAAAAAGAAGAAAAATAAGCTCCTTAACATAATAAATTTTTCAAAAACATTTGTTGATGGATTCATAATGAAAATTTTAAAAAAATATATTAGCGATCACAACATTTTCCATAATGTGCCAAACCTGTGTTGCCTGGCCTTGCTGCTGAAGCTGCTGGAATTGTTGTGCGGTGACGAAACTGACCGGCTTGTTCCCCGCTATTAGCTTTGTTCCTGCAGGCACCGTGGTCAGGATGATGTTCCTGCCCAGGCTGCTGATACTGCTCAGAAAAAAAACACAATTAAGTCATGCTAAGAATAAAATGTACAGAGAAAAAGATTTTTTTTTAATTTAATCTCAATCAGAATCGCCACCAAACAGACTCACTTTGTATTGAGGTTCCCTTTGACTATTGGAGTTGTCACCACACTCTTGCTCTTCAGGGGTTGGTTGAGGACAGAGTGCACAGTGATCCGTGCAGGTAGCTTTCCCTACCGTCGCAATCACAGCAAAGAGAATATTAACTTCCCTGGGTAGGCTGGGCAGACCATTTAAAATAACTGCTACTGAAAAAACTCAATACCTCCCCTAGCAAGATTAGCATTTGCAGTAAGAGTCCCTCTGCATTATAATTAAATGTAATCAGTTTCTAACAGCTCAGGTTTCAGTGTAAGTACTGTTCAAAACATTGGCGATGAGATTTTTATAGTCGAGTTGAAACAAAATATCTAAAAAAAAATTTAAAAATTAGTAGCTCTCTGTGAGAATTGCTCCATTCTTCTAGAATGTGTTTATGACTCCTACTTTTACAGCTGTGGCCAAAGGTTTTCTAAACAGAAATTTAACCTGGCTCACCTCACAAAAAGATTAAGCACCGAATCAGTAAAGTTGGTGGGAAAAAATGCTCAAAACATTTGGCCCTGATTACAAAAGTATTCATACACGTTTGATTTTTTAGACTTTTGAAGAGACAAATTTAACTAATTTATTTTTCGTTTGACAAACACGATTTGTGAGGGAATGAAAGTGTTACAAGATTTTAAATTTCTTTGCCAACCAAGAATCTGAAAAGTGCGGTGCTTTGGGTATTGTTTTAAAACATAAAATTTTATTTTGGGGTGAAGAAAGCACAACGGGACTTCACATTACACTTCAGATTTTAATTTGTAAAAAACAAGCTAATGAAAAAACTGAAAATTGTGTATCCTTTTCCATCCCTTTCACAATGAGGCTGTATTTTTGTTGGTTTTTCACATAAAATTCCAATAAAACACACTGAAGTTAGTGACTTGTTTCAGGATTTTGAACACTTTAGAACCTTACACTAACATTCTTTCGGTTTTACCTTCAGGAGGACATTTTCTTACCGTTTGTGTTGTAACAACCGAAGCAGGGACTTGTCTCACAGTCGCTGTAGCTGCTCCCAAAGACAGCGGTGAACCGGAGGCTGCGGGAGCCACGGTGATGCCTTTAGCTCCAGCCACAACGCTGGCTGCCATGGTTACTATGTTGCCACATGTAGATGCTGCTAGTGGTTTGCTGCCACTGGCGGTCGTCATGGTGATGGTCTGGCCCTGTTTTTGGGGAATGACCCCAAGGCCAGGCATTATGCGGATGGTTGCACTGCTCTTGTCTGGGGACGCCACGGTGGAGAAGGTCCTGGATTTTTGGTCGGCCACGCTGACGGCCAAAGTCGGCATCAGCCTTATGGCTGTTTCTCCTCCAGCTTTCAGCAAGGTGGAGGCGACAGAGCCCGATTTAGCCGTCTGCACCTCCACGGTGCTGGGGGGGGTAGCTGAGGCAGGTGACGGTGAAGTGTGAGGCGGTGCTACGTGGAGGGTGGCTGATATGCTCTTGCTGCCAGCGGCGGCCCCGCCCAGGAAGTCAGAGGTGAGCTTTACAGTCGCGACCGGAGATTTGGCAAGAGTGGCCATCATGTCTGGGGTTATCCGCAGCACTGTTTGGCCTTTAGCATCGGTGGTGATGGAGGATGGGGGGAGACGGAGGACATCTTTACCCTGGATACGCAAGTTTGTTGCAGTTATTGGAATCCCTCCTCCACTCGGAGTCTTCATTCCCAGCTGCCCAGTGATGGAAACCTGAAGCAGCAGCAAATGATACTTTAGAAATCACTGACTTTTTTTGTTTTAGGTATATGGATTTTGTTTTCTTAAACAGCATTTTCAATCAAAATGTCAGCCTTGCATGCTGGAATAAAATTCTTTACCTGTTTGATGTTCGGGGAGGTGACACCTTGCAGCACAGCTGGAGGGGTGGGGTTGTTAGCGGGGCTACCTGGAGAACCGGTCTGAGGTTTGCTCACATTAAGAGCTGACACAGAGAGACTGGTTGGAACCTGGACAGGACTGCTACCAGACGGACTTCTTAGAGGCACAGAAACAACAGCCTATTGCACAAAAGAAAAAATATATATTTGTACTGTTTAAAAGAAAAGTACAGCTTTATGATAAGTGTTATATTCCTGGAATGTCACTGTCTTTTGTCACAGTAAAGTTAAAAACTTCCATGCGTTTTATTGATCAGATAGATTGAAGTGGACATTAACTCATCACGTATCTTGATGTTCATGTTCTCTAACAAACCTTTTCACAGGATGCTGGATTGACTGGGATTAACTCTTTTTTTTTTAAATTAGATTACTTCTGTCTCCATTAAATTTGAAATAAACCCAAAGCAATTTCTAATAAAGTTGCATATATACATCAAGTGAAGAATCATAGCAAACTCTGCAATGCTTCGCTTGTGAAAGTAAATCTGTCGGGCCTCCCCTTGGCACAAGGACAACAATTCTGAGACACAAAAAAAGCAAAACATACTTGGTGACAGATGCAGGGAGCTTACTGTTGATGCTTGATGTTTAGCAATCACAGTTTGTACTTGCTTGCAATTCAGACCAGATCAGTTCCTAAAATAGCTCAACCCAAGACTGACAATGCTTAAATGGCGCTTTATAACGGCATGTAGGTGAAGACCCGCCTCTGTGTATGTATAATTATAGAGCTATCGATAATACTGCTTTTTGTGGAGTAAATAGTGTCTGCAGAAATCTGGTGTTCATTTTAACAGGAACTACAATTTTTTTTCACTCGGATCTGCACGATATATTTGCAAGTAATTTACCCAAATACATTTTTTATAAGGGATCTAACCTGTTTTGTTTCCTTTTTAAAATTTAAAAAAGCAGGAGCCAAACAGTTAACCCTTTGTGTTTAACATACTTGTGAAATGCCCTTGGCTGCCATGGATACAGGCATTCGGATCTGGTGCGAAGTCTGATGCACCAGAGTGGCCTGCTGAGCGGCAGCTGATGGACCCAGACCGCTGGGCTGAGCGGAAACGACCCGGACCTGAGGGAGGGAGCCCGCCGCCAGGTGGCTAACTATCCGAGCTGCCTGCTGGGAAGTTACTGGCTGGGAGGCCGGCGGACAAGCCTGACTCGTGGGTAGGATCGTTCCCAGCTGAGGCAGAGATGGAGGAGAGACGAGGAGAACACTGCCAGAGAGAGAAGAAGAAGATGCACATTCAAACTGGACAGATAAAATCAAAGTACTGAACAAAAGAAAAGCTTCAGTCTGACTGACCCCGGGCTGGTTTTGAGCGTGTCTGGAACTCCGGACTTTGTTGGTGTTGTAGCAGAGAGAGGTACAGGTGATTTGGGGGTTCCAGGAGTGTTTGGGGTGGGAGTTGCTGGGACTGGAGACATGGAATTACAGCCCAGGTCCAGTCCGGCTTCCAGAGATCCAGGAGTTTTGCTGCTTCCATCTTTACTTCCAGACTTCTGCAATATGAATACAAATATGACCTTCTTTTACAACTAAAAGCAAAAAACTAAATCATTTAGTCAAATGATACGTGATAAAATGCCCTTGGACTTTTTCACAATACAAACTTCAATTGCTTCAATATGTTTTATGTGATAGGCCAACACCAAGCTGCAGAGATCCAGTGCTCAGGTGGGAGAATTATTAGTCATTCACTTCACAAATACAGCTTTAGTAAAGGAGAGGCAAGAAGAAAACTATTATTGAAAGAAGTTTGGAGTCTCTGCCAAAGTGGAATAAGGTTCTCTGCTCAGATGAGAGCTAGCTTTTGTTTCAATATGTGATGCGTGACGATAAACTAACATCACATATCATGGTGAAACACAGCGTTGGGAGAATCATGCTGTGGGAAAACTCTTCTTCAGCAGAAACAAGGAGGCTGGCAAGTTGACAGGAAGTGAATGGATCCAAGTTTTTTCCTTATATTTCCCAATCATGCTGGTAAATCAAATAACATCTCAATAAAACCACAGAAAACCTAGAAACTGACATTATGAAAACTGATTTCATATTTTCCCAACAGTGGGTCAAGTCAAAAAGTAGTTACTTAAGAGTGACCATTTTTATTTAATACATTTTAGGCAGTGAACTCACCGGTTTAGATGCTGGTTTGGGTTTTTGCTGCTGAGCTTTTCTTGCCTTTGCAGCCGCAGCTTGAGCCTGATGGATCCTCTCTGAATGAAGCAGAAAACATTATGACCTCACATTGATTTGAGCTCAGGAAGCAGAAATGACTAAAACTCATACACCAATCTGGTAAATAGCTTTATAAAAAGCAAAATAGACATATATATTTCCAGTATATAACTTTAAATTTTCAAAATTGTACTAGTTATGTATTATATAACTAGTGATTATTTAATCAGGATTATTATTTAATCACTAGTTATAATGTAGTTAGTTAAGATGTGTTTTTATAAAGCAGATTCCTGCTTACCGAACTCTTCCTGACTGCGGTGGCGGTGCAGGTAAATCCACAGTTTGCGGCCAATGTCGTACTTCACACAGGGATCCTTCTCATAGTGAAGTCTGTCCAGAGCCCCGCTGACAACTGTGTTCACCTAAAATGAAGAGAAGATGTCTATTGACAGGTAAAACCAGGAAGTATAATGCAAAGTCACCATCCAATTCTGCAAAGTGAACAAATAAGTTATGCAAACCCACAAACCCTTACATTACTCAAACAAAAACCAGAATAATAGAGGATAACAATCGCAGTACTTGTGCACTTGTGACATCTGGAGCAAGGAACTGCGAATCTTTTAAAAGTTCACAGATTTCCGCCCTTGTTCCCTCTCCATTGGGTAACCGGGCAGCTGCATCCCGAACTGGAAAAAAAAAAAAAAGAAAAAAAAGATAAATAGAGGCAGGATTGGTTTTCAGTAATGTTCTTAAAAAAATAAAAAACCCAGCATATTGTTGCTGTGTGGTAACATAAAAGATTTCTAACCCAGTGAGAGGATGGTGACGTATGGTGGTCGGTCAGAGCGAAGCAGTGTGTGTTCTCTGGCTTTATTTAAGGACATTTCCTTATCAAACACGCCTTTAACTGGCCCCACCACGGACTCGAAGCCATGCATCCTGAAGGTAAAGGCTTTGTGAGGCTGGTTATATCGCTGCTGCTCCTAATGCACAAAACATAAAATTTAGAGAGCTTAGGTTGAAATTAGGTGTGAAATAGTGTAAATACTGCAGCAGCACGTACAAACCTGAACTTGAAACACTTGTTTCTCGTCTCCAGTGCTCGGCCGCACCACATAATCAGTAGAACTGCAATAGTAAAGGCAATAAACAGTTATTTTGACACTGCAAACCCCCTCCACAAAATACAGTAACATGTTTAAAGGCTCACAGTTTGGGAGTGGTGGACGTAAGCTCCAACAGGTCTTCATTCTCTGTCTATATAGAAAAATAACAATAGAAACAAAGAAACAGTGTTATATAAAGTGAAAATATAAAAATCATAACAGTTCTTTAAACTAAAACTGAATATTTGTACAACTTTGACAACAAAGTCTTTGGAGTCCAGCCAGAGTTGACAGAGCGCACTGAGGTCCTTTTCTGTGTCCTGAGTGGGGCCTGAAAGAAACCACTGGTCTGAATCCAAACTTTCTGGATACAAAAACACAATCATCAAGAAGGTAAGACACTAAACGAGCCATCTTACCGATCCATCTCCACTGCTGGAATTCATCAACAAACTCCACAAATGGAGAAAAGCCACTAGGGAGCGCCATCATGCCATCTGATCAACAAAAAAAGTGAGAAATTTTACTTCTTACATTCCAGTCAGAAGCTTAAATAAGATACATTAATGAAGGACAAAGTCATTTAGCAATAGGAGAGTTGTTGGTTCAATTCCAATTCCAGGGCTATAACAATTTACTCCTTTTAACATTTATGAATAATGTTATATCTTCAGCTTTTAATTAACTTCAACAGTTCTTTTTCCACTTTTGAAGGAAAAAGAACATCTTCATCATTTTAACAAGAACTGGGTGACAAGTTTTAACTCATTGTGGGTAAAGATTACATAGCCAGGCATAAATACGTAAACAAACATTCCCGCAATATTTGTATAAATGTTCTTTTCTAAGTTGCAGAAAAGAAACTTCCACCTTTAAAATCAACAAGCCTTATGGGAGTAATAAGACTTAGAATGAAAACAAAAATTATTTAGGTTCAGAGGTGCTTTAAAATAAAAATTTGTGCAAAACTTATCATTTCAGCTTCAGTGTTGATTATAGTTTACCTTTAGTCTCTCCTGCAAGAAACTGCAGAGCTTGAAGAACTAGATCTGACCAGCATGAGGCAGATGAAAACCAGGTGTTGAGCGAACTGTCTGGAGAGGACTGCCAAGTCTGAACCTTTTCCTCCAACTGAGAGATCAGAACATATTAGCTATGTGGTAACACAAGTGATTGTATTTCATGTTAAAGTGCCACTTTAACATGAGGACATACCATCAAGGTACTGGTTGGACCCTCTGCTCTGAAGATGCTTTCCAACAAGCTGAAGAAACTGGCGGTTATTTCCTCAACTGCAACAGGGCTGCTTTGAGCTTCCTCCACAATTCTGCAATAATAGTAATAATAATAATAATGATAAACAATCCAAGACTCAGATTCAAAGACTCAAAGCAAAAGTTAAAAGCTTTAGGACGGTCTCGAGGAACTAGACTCACTCTTCCTTGATGTTGGCGAGAGGTGTGGAAGGCGCCTCTGGCAAAGAGTTGACAATATTCACTGGTGGTGCTGAGCAAGAGTCTGAAGGAGTCAGAATTTCACAAGGATCCTCAGATTCCACTTTTATTGCCTTTAGTTTCTTCTTCTTTCTCTCGTCTCTCATCTTCTTTTTGGGAAGCAACAGATCAAAAAGTGCTGATTGATAAAAAAATAAATAAAAATGAGGTCAGGTCTTAGTGAAAATCGTAAAGGGAGAGCAGTTTACTTTAAGCAGATTTACTTACGCAAAGCTCCCTTCCGACCAATGTTTGCTCTTGAGAGAACATCCCCAAGGTGGATATCAGAGGTTATCAAGTCTGGATGATCCTTAAGACACCAAAATAGTCATAACATACACAAGGAAAGTTCAAATCCTGCAAATTTTTCTGCTCAAATTATAACTTACTGGCTGGCGCTTCCTTTTCTCACGATGGTGATGCAGCATTACTTTTAAATCCATTTCCCCTAATTCTACTTTTTCTATAAAAAGAAAAACAATATATTGAACACGGGGGGACGCATTTTTGACTTAAAGCAATGCTGTCACCTTAAAGGCAAAAAAATACTGACCTGTAATCTTCATGTCTGGTGTAGAGAGGCTAGGAAGAACTCTGAGTGAGACGGTGGGAGTGGGAGAGGAGGGAGACTGAGGGGCTGGATTCCACACTGACATGTCTAAGTTACATGGTGGTGGAAAACAGAAAAGCGATGGTCAACAAAATATTTTATGACTATATTCATTTTCTGCTGTTGGGTGTTATCATTTTCATTCCGTTTATAAAACAAGAAATCACAATTCAGTTTAATTGTATTGAGCCCTGAGGTGACAATGTTCAAGTTTTGAAAATATTTCCAGATTCAAATTTCTGGAGTTGCCTCTTTTTAGCATTTTTTAAAGCAGAAATCCAAAAGAGCTCAACAAATTTATGGCAGAAATTTCTATGGATGGATGGATATACACAGACAGATGGACGGATATACAGATAGGTTAATGAACAGGCAAAGAAATTGATAAAATCAACATTTTTACAGAGTTGGATTAGGAAATAATAAAGATACCATTTTTTTCTGCTGTTTCTGTTCTTACACTTATTGCTACACAAATTTCAACTTATATAAAGGTAAATACTGTCTGCAGCAATAGATCTCAAACAAAAGACAGACCTTCATCATCAGAGGAAGCATTGCTGTCATCACACTCAGCTTTGACCTCCTTCAGGATGCGGCTCAGTCTTCTTCTCACTCTCGACTCACGTGTTTCAGCCTGAGTCCTGTTTGGCACCCGTCGTTTGGGGGGAAAGTCCATCCCGTTCTGAACTGCGAAGTCGAGCAGCTCCTTATTCAAAGACAACAAAAAGACTTGTAAGCTGATGAAATAAGATGTGGGCGAAATGCAAATAAATTGTTACTATGCAAAATAAATATCTGAACCTTTCTGGAAACAAGAATCTGCTTCAAGAGTCTGTGGTAATACTGCTGAAGGGAATGCAGCTGACGCTTCCTTTGGGATTTGGCACACAACTGCCTATACTTGACCACCTCTGGATTGAAGTAACCATCTAGATGAAGAAGATCAGGATTGTAAAACTTCATTCAGTTATATTTCAACAGAGATGAAGTAGGTATGATGCCATCATACCTACAAATAAAGTTGTGGCAACCTTTTTTTATATTACATACATTCATGATTTTCCAAATTAAATGGAAAGCCAAGCAACATTTATTACCAACAAATATGCAAACTTTGTCTGAAACATTTTAGTATTTATGACTTTAGACAATAAATTGTCTTCAAAATATCACCAATTAGACCTAATAATACAACACTATGTTTCAGTTGGAAGATCAATGCTTTTAATATTAACATAAATGAATGCCATATTGAAATATTTATTGAAAAATCAGCATAACTGACAAGAACAAAAAAAACAAAACAGAAAACGCTGAATTAAGTTCTGTCTGATGTGCAATCATTTTGAACATTTTCACTGGTTTTTAAAAAATGGCTTAATGTGAAAAGTTTTTAGTACCAATAGATATTAAATGCCTATTTGTGTAGGTATTTAATAATTGCATAAATCAAAAGAAAATGCTAGCACATATGCATTAAATTTATCATTATTCTACGTTTTTTCAACCATAACAATAAGAAAAAGGTGGACAAATGATTAACTGATCATATTGTGGACTCTCTGGCACACAATAAAGTTCTGAAACTAAATAATTCAATAACTGAACAAGCTTGGGGGCTACAAGGCAGGTGTAAGTGCAATAGAAAAGTTTAAGAAAAGCACCTCTGAACAGCCGTTGTGCAAGATGGAGTGGATTTCCAAAGTTAAAGTTGGTGTTGTTGAACAACTCCCTGATGGTACGATCCTGCTCCTCTGTGTTGTTGTCAGGAAACTGTGGCAGAAACTGTTGAAGATGTTGTCTCTGGGAGTCTGTCAGTACTTCATCCCAGGTGTTTTCACTCAGCACAGAGAAAAAAATGTCAGGCTGTGGAAAAAGGAAACAAAAATCAACATGCTTGCAAAAGCGCAAACATCATCTGCAAATGTATTCCAGGTTGTAGATATAAAAAATCTTACATCCTCCAGCAGATCCTCTGGGAGGTCCACCTTACAGTTCCCAAGCAAACACTCCTCTGTGATTTGTCTTCCGTCTTCCTCTTTCGACTCCAGAGGGTCTGTCAGCATGTGTTCAAGCGGATCCATTCCTCTCTGCACCAGCTTCAAACAGAAATACAAGACGACCACAAGGTCTTTCTGATCTTCCTCCTTCTTTTCCTTCTGTAACTAATCGTTCACTGTTTCTGCCTACGAACGTTCATGGTTTTACAACGAGGAGGATAATACTTTATCACTTTATCAAAACCATTCTCCAATGTCAGAGCAGTCTGCGGGAATCATAGCAATACTTTCCGAAATAAAGTGAAGATAAATTTATGTTCTCCAGCTAGTATGGCTAATAATAGTGACCTAGCAGCACAGATGTAAGCTAACCCTAACTTAAAAAACACACACAACACTTACGTTTTAACTTTACCAGTTAGTACCAGGATGATTTCGTGTAGTGTACATTTTTAATTAAGTGCAATGTAATAGATAAGCGAAAACAGAAATTAAATCTGTCTTACCTTATAACGTTTGTTTTTGAAATAATGGGGAACTATTTCCTTGTTGCACTCTGTTTTTGTTCTACTGGAAATTGATGCTAAACGTGCCCGCTGCTGCCCCCAGCAGGAAATTGACTGTAAAGACATTCGTTTATTTCCACACAAAATATGACTAGATAAAACTAGTTTTTCGCTGTAAAATTGTTTAGTAGTTTGCTGATCGGTCCATTAGGATTTTAATATTGTTCTTATTATTTTCGACCCCGTCAAATATAAACTTTACTAAAACCATTTAACTAAATAATGTTCCTAGAAAACATTAGCTAGGCAATTTTTAAGAAGCGTTTGGCCTTTCTTTAAATTATTACACAAGCCTATATAATATTTTACACTTTTACTTTTTGTTCAGCACCCTCTTCAACACTTCTGCTGGGCTACAGCTCATGGAATACACAGTCCAGTTGACATGGCTCGAAGATGGCGGTTTTTATGGGAAGTTGCTGTCATTGTATTTCTACAAATGGCTACAGGGAAAAGGGAGACGACATTGAGTTTTTTCACAGATTATCTTTCTGCCTCATGTTATATCGTCACGACATTTTATAAAAGTTTCATACTGTAGCTTTAAATCAGCTATACCCAGAAAAAAATAGTTCAAAAATATTTATAGTACAATGTACTTGTTGAGTACAACACAACGTGGTCACCAATAAACTACAACTACTTTTAAATTACAAAGTAGAGCCGTCATTCAATATCGTTCAGTGTACACATACACCGGGGCAGAAATGCTATCTTGGGCTACACACTGTACATGGAAAAAAAGATCCTTTTTTTAAATCCAAAAGGATAGAAGATTGTAGTGCTCAAGCACCACCTGTTGTCTGTGCGCACCCTTGATTGTCCTGTATTCCTTGTGCCTCATGAAGAAACGCATTCTCACAGCATGATGCTGCCATCACCATGTAACAGGATATATTCCACAAAATTTGCTTGTCTGACATTAGAAATTAATAGAAGGTCAAAATCATGCAAATGACAATTCAACTGCAAACTGGATTAAAATATTTTTGAAAAAAAAAAGAAAATAAATAAATTACTAAACTAGTAATTGCATTGTATGAAGATTTAAAAAAAAAAAAAGTATTACAACAGTTCAAAAATATTGGTATCTGTTATTCATGTGCGTTTGTCAGCTTGCTCCACCTCTTCATGATGCTGTTTCTGAACAGCTGTGAATAATGAACAGTCAATCCCTGAGCTTCATAACTCAGCTTGGGTAAGCCAGTGGCAGCAGGGGGTCACATTTATTTTTTGTCCTTCAGAAACCTGCTCTATGTTTGGAACACAACAGCACTCCGGAGTCACAGATCCGTGAATGCAGCCGATTCCCGTTTCTCTCAAGGTTTATCTCCTAACACCTTGAGAGGATGGCAGAAGGCGCTGATGGGGAGGAAGAGATCCAGTTCCTGCGTACAGTAAGTGCTGTTTGCTTCCATTCACAGCATGGAGTACAAGTTTTTTTAAACATTGCAAAGTGAAAAATCTTGGGCGTTTCTGTAACTTGTTTTTGCTTAGATAGAACAGAGACAGACAAAGACAGGTGGCTGCTATTGTTTGCATTGTTCTCTATTTATATCCCAGCAGGCATTTGATATATTAGTTTAGTCTCGTGACACATTAAGTACAGACCTCATAAAACAATTGAAGGTGTTATACAGGAATGTCTGACAACAAGTTTAACTTCAGCTTGACCTTTTTAATGCAATTTAAAAAGTAAGTCCTGTAAAACAAATAATGTCGATGGCTGAATAGGAGTTCACTTTCACGTTCTGAGGAAGATTATTAAAGAAGCTCCACGTTATATATATTTTTTAAGTTTTAGGCATATGCAACGTTTGTAAGAATAACATTTGTATTTTTGAATAATCATGGAAATAAGGATATAAGCAAAACTTTATACTTATAGATGAATGAATTGGATAATTTGACTCGGTTGCTCTATACTTTATGATTATACAGCATAGTGGGTTTTTGCTGTGGTTTGAATAGTCAGAGAAATTGAAGTTGTTTGAATAAATTTATGTGATCAAAAGTAGTTTTCTTTAAAAAAAAAAAAAAGTGGAAGAAAGAGAAATGTTTGTATTAAAGGCTTTTAGACAACATTTTAGTGATCCCAATGATATTATGTCATGAAAGATTTTCTTGTTCTTCATTAATGTTACAGGTTCAAAAATGCTTTATATTTTACCAGAACCTGATTCTGGAACCAAAAAAAAAAAAAAAAAAACCAGGCAAAAGTACATGGTTCATCAAATCTCTTTTACGTTATTATGATTTAGTCATTTTTTCATCTTATCATTTTTCTCCCGTGTACTTTCAGTGTATTATATCTAAGTGATAGAGACATTTAGTTTATTTTTGCTGCAGTATCTGTTGCCTGTGTATCATATTTCCTTTTTTGATCTCCATGCTACCGCCTGTTGAAGGACACTGTGGGTTGGCAACGGACTGCGGTAATGTTACACTCTTTATTTGGAGGGTCAGTGTTTATAGTCCAACATTGTGTCGCTCACGTTTTTTTTTCTTATGGCCTGAACCGGACTCTGACTATCTGTGCACTACGTTTCTGGGCAGGGTTGGGTGTGTTTAAAGTGCTCACATGCTGGTTAAAATGTATCAAGTGTTAAAGAAGTCGTTTGCAGAAACAAGTCATGTGTGAATGCATTGACATTATGGAGTTTAGATGTGTCTTCAGATATTGTTCCTTGGTGTGAAATACAGCACTATATGAAATATGTGAGCAATGCGTCATTAAGTTACTGTCACGCCGGCGCTGTTTAGGCTTGAACTCAGCTGGCTTCTATATTTACTGTGTGAGGATTAGCAGGTTCAAAGCTTCATCCAATTCAGCACCTGCTTGCTTCAGTCCATGCGGGGACAGTGCTGCTTGATTTATTGCTGTTTCTGCTGAGATCGTAGCATCAAACAATCCTATCAGACTTTTCAAAGCCGATCAGCTGCAACGAAAAAAATAGGTTCAGCTCATGTTTTACACCGCATGTTGCCAACGCTAAAGAAAGCTGGCACAGAGTCTGTGACTGTTGCCATGGCAAGGAGGCCATGCTTTACTGAAATAACGGGACCTCTATTCCTTTTTTGTTTATAAAAATATTAAATATATCTAAAAAATGTAAGAATTACGACATTTCACATAAAGGTTTTTGACTTCCTAATAAGTTTGTTTATATATATATATATATATATATATATATATATATACAGATGGTACCATTTGGTACCAAGTACCAAATGGATAATATAGATAGATAGATAGATAGATAGATAGATAGATAGATAGATAGATAGATAGATAGATAGATAGATAGATAGATAGATAGATAGATAGATAGATAGATAGATAGATAGATAGATAGATAGATAGATAGATAGATAGATAGATAGATAGATAGATAGATAGATATTGAAAGCTGCTCCAGATAAAATCCCATCTTTAATTTGAATATGCTGAATATGTTTTTAAAAAACCAACAGCTAAAATGTTTATTTTGCCGTTGGCAAAATAAACTCTTGACAAGCTTTGGGGATCTCTTCGCTTTGGGGACCACTGGATCAAGGAGCTGCCCTAGCAGTTAAAAACATTATCTGACAGCTACACACCTATTTGCTGATAGATGAGGTTTTAGATCCTTGCCAGAGCTTTTTAACAGCATCACAGTAGATAAAAAAGGATTACTTGTTGGATTTAGCTACAGGAAGTTACCAAATGGATGAAAAGGAAATGTAGCTTGTCAAGAGTTTCTATTTATGCTAGAACTTGGTGATCAGACTCGACTGCACAGACATCATGTTTTGATAAAACCAAAGCTTGCACCCATCTCTGACATGCTGTTCAGTGGTCACATTTAAACATGTCTCTCTGTTCCAGAAAGATCAAGACACATCTGTAATGTAGCTCTAAATAGGAAGAGCCATGAATGGGATATGGGGTGCAAGTAATATCAGAGCGCATTTCAGGAATGATGTGCAGGCAAAGAGTGACTGTACCTTGAGTGACAATCCTCAACTCAATCTTACCAAGGACAAAATGTTTCTGCACAAGGCCTTAGGATTTTCCGCACCCTTCCAAAACAACACTTTAAAGTGCCTTAAACATGAAAATTACCATGAGAACCATATCCACACTCTAAACATGAACTACACAATTATTGACTCCAGTAGGTGAATCGATTCATAATTATGACATAGTCATCAAATATTTGAAGCTACAAAACAATTACAAAATGATTCAAACTTTGAATTTCTTAGCTAGAAATAATCTTGTGATTGTGACCTTCAGCATGGAATAGTCCAAAGTCTAAGCTCTGTCAGTGAAGAGCTGTCCAAAAGATGAAGTTTCTGTTTAATTTCATTGTCTGGTAAATTGGCAGTTCATATGTTTCAAGCAAAAATGCATATTACTTTTCCTCTTTCTAGGATGATCAAGTGGTGCTGCAGTGCACTGCGTCAATTCTCAAGGAACAGATCAAACTGTGTCTGTCATGTGAAGGGTTTGGGAATCGGCTGTGTTTCCTGGAGACTACATCAAATGCTCAGGTATACAACACACACAAGATTCATTGCTTTTTGATTTGCTGTTCCCTCTAACCATCACCGTTCACTGGTTATCTTTTTCTCAGAATGTCCCACCAGACCTTGCAATTTGCTGTTTCATTTTGGAACAGTCTTTGTCCGTGCGAGCATTGCAAGAGATGCTGTCTAACTCCTCTGTGGATGAGGTATTGTGCAATCAACCATAGTTTTAAAATGCAATTCCCTTTAAATGGTGTGCATATGCTTAAGCAATGCTTACTCATTTAAGTTAAATGTATTGTTTCTGTTTTACCCATCAAATCCTAAACCTGATGACTGGAGGCGGTTGATCTGGACAAATGGGTAAGCGCTGCCCTGAGGGACATATAACATAGCAGTTTCATTGACATATTTTATTTTGTTACTCTGGAGTTTAATGTATTTACTTCTACACTCAATCACTGCATGGCAACACAATTATAAAGACGCAGCTGTTTTTATGTCTCTACATAAATGTGCTATGGACTCATCAGCCTTGTTTTATGATTAATGTTACTCTGCCTTTTCCCATTTTCTTCAGTCATCACAAGGTGGAGGGAGTCGAACTCTTCTGTATGGACACGCCATTCTCCTGAAACACACTCACTCCAACATGGTGAGCACAGTAATATCCATTCATGATGCCTACAATTAAAAGCAGGTTGGCATCATAACACTATGGCATTTCAGTTCATTGAGTTTGTTTATGTAGTGCCAGTTAGCAACACATATCATGTCAAGACAAAAAAGTGTAATTCATATCCAATGACATCTGATTTACATGAAATAAATCAAATAAATTTTAATGCAATACTATCAAAGTCATACTCAAATTGTATTACCTGTGATCCAGTTAAATCAAGACAGAAGAACAACAAATTACTTCCATTTTGTAGAGATTTTTGTTTAAATCCAGCTGAATGCATTTAATTGTTTAATTTGTAACATTTCCCCAGCCTGAACAAGCCTGTGGTGAAAGTGGAAAGGAACCACTCCCCTTTAATAGAAATAAAAAACCTCCATCCGAACCAGGCTCTGTGTGATGAAGTGATTTGGAAGACAGAGGCAGACACATTTAAAAAACTAAAAACAAAAAAAAAAAAACAAGAGCACTGCTCCAAGAGTATTATTGTAACAATGGTCACAGAGTTAATGATCAGAGAAAGTCAGGAAATCATCTAGCAGCCTAAGCCTACAGCCTGTTCCAGTTTTCATTGGATTGTCTCCTGACCATTAATGTTTCCCTGCTCAACACTCCTAGTTTGAGATATTTGATCCAGGTTTGTCAGGGCAAAAAACATAACTTTCCTGAGTACCTCTGAATAGCAGCATTAGGTAGAGGTAGTTCAATTCTCATTAAATCCCTCTGATGAAAGCTTTGGTTGTATTCTTGTGCTATTTCATGAAGACTCTGAAGTCCACGTTATTCCACAATCTTAATTTGTTGTCTCGTATTTGCACCATAGTACTTGAGCTGTCTGACTACATCTCGATCACTGACTGACAAGCTGGCTTTCGATGTGGGCTTGCAGGAAGACTCCACAGGTGACTTTAGATGTCACTACTTAGCATGAGCAACACACATATGAATTGCAGAGGGAAAAAAATATTCAATGTATGTGTTGTAGGAGAGGCCTGCTGGTGGACCATACATCCAGCCTCCAAGCAAAGATCAGAGGGTGAAAAGGTCAGGGTGGGAGATGACCTCATTCTTGTCAGTGTTTCTTCAGAGAGATACCTGGTAATTGTTATTTCATTACTATTAAATTATGCTTGTTTGAGAATGAATATTACTAATTTTAAAAACCTTGCTATGTCCAGCACCTTTCCTATGCAAGTGGTGACCTAATGGTAGATGCATCCTTCATGCAAACACTCTGGACCATGACTCCTGTGATGTCTGGCTGTGAGCTCGCCGAAGGTCTGTAGTTCCCCCAAAATTGGCTCTACCCCAGGAGATTGACATTCTGTGATAAAGAAACTGTTGTCTTCTAGGTTTTCTGATCGGAGGATATGTGCTCAGACTCTTTCATGGTCATATGGATGAGTGTCTGGCCATCCCATGTGCAGATCAGGGGGATGACCAACGCAGGTGGCTGTTGCTTTGTTTTGTTAGATTTTTCCCCCTACCTTGTTGGGAATTTAATCAGCTTGTCATTTCACCATCTGGAAATGTCCAAATTGATCAGAATATTATTCTCCATATCCCAGAGTTGCCCATTATGAAGGTGGTGCCGTTTGCAGTCATGCTCGATCCTTATGGAGACTAGAGCCACTGCGAATCGCGTGGGTATCTTCCTCTCTTTCGTTCTTTCTTTCTTTCTCTCTTACATTAACTGGAAAGACTTATTTTGCTGGCTTACTATTGCATTTTTACAGGTGGAGTGGAGGCCATATCAAATGGGGACAGTCTTTCCGGGTACGCCACATAACAACAGGGCGATATTTGTTCCTCGACGAGGAGAAGGGACTTCTGTTGGTCGACCCAGAGAAAGCCAATTCCAAGATGTCTGCTTTCTGCTTCAGAATTTCTAAGGTTTTTGTTCAACCAACTGTCAGGTTTATTTTAACTTGTCTAGATTATAAGGAAACAAAACTTTTTTTTTCCATTTAAAGGAAAAAATTGAAGTGGCGCAGAAGCGGGACGTGGAAGGCATGGGAATACCGGAAATTAAGTATGGGGAGTCTATGTGCTTTGTACAGCATGTTTCGTCTGGCCTCTGGCTTACATATGCTGCTGTAGATGCCAAATCTGCTCGCCTGGGACCTCTGAAAAGAAAGGTAAAATATGTCAAGTTTGGGGCTAAATGTAAGAGTTTCTAAAAGTGGTTTTCCAACACTGTACAAAATTTAGATATTTTTGTTATGTTTCTCAATATTTGAGTCAAATGTGAATCCGATATTCTAAATTGTTTTCCCACTGGGATTGACTTCCACTCACGTTTCCTATGTTTACTAATATTTTAAATATTCCTGAGAACATTCATACTATTCTATGTTTTTCCACATTTTGTCATTGTCATTTTGAGAACATTTCATCCTGGAAGAACTTGAAACTGGTGAGTGAGTTCCTCTTCCAGCAGGACAATAACCCGAAACCCGAAACATGTAACCAGTCATAAATCCAACTGAGAATCAGTGGCAAGAATTTAAAATAGATTTTCACGGATGCTCTCCATCCAGTTTGACTGTGCTTGAGCTTCTTTTTGAAACCAGAATGGGTGGAAATGTCAGTCTTTAGATTTGAAACGCTTATAGGAAAATCACCTACAGGACTGAAATATGAAGCGATATGTTTACATTTCGGGTTTTTGCCTGATTTTAAGTGTCCATGACTTTGTCTCTCAGGCCATACTGCATAAAGAAGGTCACATGGATGACGCACTCACAGTTGCTCGATCTCAGACCGAAGAGTCTCAAGCTGCCAGAATGATATACAGCACAACAGGCCTCTTCAACCAGTTCATCAAGTAACTTCATTACTTCCCTATTAACCTTTATGAATGTGTTTCTTTATTATCCGGTAATGAACATTTTATTTTTACCCTTTATGTTTGTGTCACGTTTCCAGAGGTTTGGATGCATTGAGTGGAAAAAACAAATCTGCTAATCCGCCATCTATGCCAATGGACGCGGTGGTGCTCTCACTGCAGGATCTCATCTTTTACTTCCGACCACCTGAAGAGGAACTGGAGCACGAGGACAAGCAGTTCAAGCTTCGTTCCCTGAAGAACAGACAGAATCTTTTCCAGGAGGAGGTTGGCCAGCCTAATGAGGATTTAATGAGTGAAAATTAGCTCAAGATAGATTTAATGTCACTTTCATTAAGTTGACTTTGTCAGACCTGTCTGTAAGATTTCTTATTTTATCATAGGGGATGATTTCCCTGGTTCTGGACTGCATTGATCGGCTCAATGTGTACAACACTGCAGCCCACTTCTCAGAGTACGCTGGAGAGGAAGCTGCAGAGTCATGGAAGGAGATAGTGAACTTACTGTATGAGCTTTTAGGTACGTCCTGCACATTACATTTGATAAGCATATTTTGGGATGATTTTGTTTTGTTAACTTTATTTCTTGCTTTTCCGCTTTCCTGAAGCTTCTTTAATCAGAGGAAACCGCGCTAACTGTGCTCTTTTCTGTGACAACCTGGACTGGCTGGTCAGTAAGCTGGATCGTTTGGAGGCATCTTCAGGTATCAGTGGCAGAATAGTTTGCATTGAGCTCATTCTTTATATAAAATATATATAGAAATAAAAGCTGGTGGTCTTATTTAGAAAATATTAATCTTTTTTTGGATGGCTCAGGAACTTCTCTGAATACTTTGAAGTATTTTCTAATACCTAAACTTCTGTATGTTCTCATTTGCATGACAGGAATTCTGGAGGTGTTGTACTGTGTTCTGATTGAGAGTCCAGAAGTGTTGAATATTATTCAGGAGAATCACATTAAATCAATTATCTCTCTCCTGGATAAGCATGGGCGCAACCACAAGGTTTGTAAATTCAAAATACTTTGTTTAGACTGTTTCTAAGAGTAGTCCATTTGTTGATTGTGTTACTGACAGACCTCTAACCCATTCTGTCTAGGTTTTGGATGTGCTGTGCTCCCTGTGTGTATGCAATGGTGTGGCTGTGAGATCTAACCAAAATCTCATCACTGAGAACCTACTTCCAGGTCGTGACCTCCTTCTTCAAACCAACATTATTAACTATGTAACCAGGTGGGTAATTTTATGTGGGCAAATACTTTTTCACTCACATATAGTTCATCTGAATTGATTTTCCTTTTTCTTATACTTTAGCATGAGACCCAACATTTTCCTTGGAACTTGTGAAGGATCCACTCAGTATAAGAAGTGGTACTTTGAGGTGATGGTGGATCACGTGGAGCCCTTCATTACCGCTCAGGCATATCACCTACGAATAGGTTGGGCTCTGACGGAGGGCTACAGTCCTTACCCTGGTGGAGGGGAAGGATGGGGGGGTAATGGTGTTGGCGATGACCTCTACTCCTATGGCTTTGATGGGCTTCACCTGTGGTCAGGTAAAGCAAACAATTGCTTGACCATAAATAATAAAATTGGGGTTTATGTTTGTTTTTGTGGTAACAGCTTGAGTCTACATTTTGACATTTAAAGCAAAGCTGAAAATGTTATAATCAAGTTTCACGCAAGTGGAGAGATAAACTTTGTCAATTTCCACCAAGACTACAAAAACTGTGTGAGCACAACAACTGAACTGCGTCACACACAGATGAATCATTTAGCACACTGCCGGTTTGCCTTCAGTGGAAATGTCTTGACTTTCTGCATTAATTATCTAAAGCAGTTTTATACATTTTTTATGCTTCCTCAGGTGACATTTTTAGACATCTTACTAACATCTAGGATGGCTTATGTGTCCTCTTCCCTGAGTTACTACTTCAATACTGAAAATTGTTGCTATTTGAGTAACCTGTTAGCATTTTGATATAGAACATTCACTGACAGGAAATCACCAACTGAGTGGGTTAAGCACAACATCTCCCTGTTTCTCAAACCAAGTGAATTAATTTCTTTGTTTTATTTTATGGGTTTACTTGTAGGGCGCGTACCACGGCCTGTTGCTTCTCCCAGCCAACACACTCTGGCAGCAGAGGATGTGGTCAGCTGCTGTTTGGATCTAAGTGTGCCGAGCATCTCCTTTCGTATCAACGGACACCCTGTGCAGGGAATGTTTGAGAACTTCAATCTCGACGGCCTCTTCTTTCCAGTTGTCAGCTTTTCTGCAGGCGTTAAGTATGGCACTTTGAAGGTTTTTTATTCTCTGATCAGTATTTTAAACAGCTAATGTTTGTGTTTTTGTTTCAAATACAAGGCTACGGTTTCTTCTTGGGGGCCGTCATGGGGATTTCAAGTTTCTCCCCCCTCCAGGCTATGCTCCCTGTTATGAGGCAGTGCTGCCAAGGGACCGATTGCGGATTGAGCCCATCAAAGAATATAAACATGATTTTAATGATGTTCGCAACCTGCTCGGTCCAACCCAGTCCCTCTCTCACACAGCATTCACTCCCTGTCCTGTGGACACAATTCAGGTAAATCTTGCAAAGGAGTTTTAGCTCTTGCAAAACGTATAGAGGAGAGAACAAATTGCAGTTTTAGTCAAATATCTAACTTCATCTTTAGAAATTTTGCCACAATTCCTAAAAATGTTTAGGAATCTTTTAAAGCATTTTTTTTCGTTTTTTTTTGCTTAAAAATTCTGGTTTTTAAGCAAAACTGCATTTTGCTTAAAAATCATATTACATTGGTTTTCGTCTTAGTTAATTAACTTATTTTCTTCTTTCAGATTGTACTTCCTCCTCATTTGGAGCGCATTCGAGAGAAACTCGCGGAAAACAGTCATGAGTTATGGGCTGTTAATCGTATTGAACAAGGGTGGACATATGGACTGGTGAGTGTTTTCAGGATTTTACATTTTTTATTTTAATTTAGTAGAGAATGCATTGCTGGGAACATAAACTATTTCTCCAAGCAAATGTTTGTGCTTTTCTTTTTCTAAAGTTTCGTGATGACAACAAGAAGATGCATCCCTGCCTGGTAGATTTCCAGAGTTTACCTGAGCCGGAGAAAAACTACAATTTATCAATGTCAGGAGAGACACTGAAGTACGTAAAAGTTTAAATCAACAGTACTTGGTACTTCTAACGATAGCTCCTACTTAGTGTGGAGTAGCATAATCTATGATTTTAATTATACTGAAACCTGAACAAGAATAGAAGAGGAATTAGATGTGGAAACGTAACTGCATTACCAGACTTTGATATGTATTGTTGCCTCTAAAACAAGGGTGCCCAAAGTGCGGCCAGGAGTATATCTGTGGAAGCTTGACATGAAAAATGTGTAGGACCTGTTTCTAATGTGTATTGTGTTTACTTTAACAGGACTCTGCTAGCTCTGGGCTGTCATGTGGGAATGGGAGATGAAAAAGCAGAGGAAAATCTGAAAAGGACCAAGCTCCCCAAAACGTGAGCTGCAACATATTATACATATGGCATTTGAGTGTGGTATCATGTAATATCGTTTCATTTTAATGATAAATGCCAAAGTTGTCTATTTGAAAGAGTCACTTACCCTTCACATCACAATGTATTGCTTGTTAGCTACATGCAAAGTAATGGATACAAGCCAGCTCCCTTGGATCTGAATCACGTCAAACTGACTCCAAATCAAAACACTTTAGTGGAGAGACTGGCAGAAAATGGACATAATGTGTGGGCTAGAGACCGGGTTCGACAGGGCTGGACGTACAGTATTGTACAGGTATCAACTTTATGTGCAAAAATGCTGTGACAATGAGTAATAAAAACGTTTCAATGTTTACTGTTTAATTGATTTGGTTTTAACTTCAGTTGGACTTTTTTCACATAGGACATATTGAACAAGCGTAATCCCCGTCTGGTTCCCTACAACCTGCTGGATGAAAAGACTAAAAAGACCAACAGAGACACAGTTTGTGCAGCAGTTCGCACTCTTATCGGCTATGGCTACAACATAGAACCACCTGATCAGGAGAGTAGTAAGTTTGCACTATTTCACCTATATAAATAGAAATCCTTCCATTTTGGCTTGTCTCCATGCTTCCTTATTTACAAGAAAAATATTTTAATAAACTTTATTTTGCGTACCTCTAAAGTAAGGGTGTAACTTTGTGTTGCAAGTTGGTGGGGACAAAGATGAGCGGGGGCAGGTGGGAGGGCGAGGGCACTGATGCACCACAGTTACTGGAAGACCTTTTCTCTTCTATTGCTAACAATAAAGCCAAAACCTACAATGCTATACAGTCTTATTCAATAAATTAGGATATACATCCTGATCAGGCTTGTCAGATTAATAGCACCTTTCGAAAATAATCTTTTTGCAGGTATTAAACATTCTACAAAATATAAACATGTTAAAACATATGTAATCTATTTAATCTACATAACATCTTTCACTTGGTGATGGAACTCCTGACAAAGGAACTTTTCAGTCATATTCTATTGTATGGAATCAGCCAATTTGTATACTAAATTGTAGGAATGCTTACCTACAATTTAATAATCTTTTTGTGAAGAAGTATAGCTGGCTTTTATTGTCTGATTTTATCAAGTGCTTAAAACTCTTTTTACTCTAGGTGGTCATGGACCGGGCAGCTCCCGTGGTGATAAAATCAGAGTGTTCAGAGCTGAGAAATCTTATGCCGTCACACAGGGGAAATGGTACTTTGAGTTTGAGGCTGTGACTGTTGGAGAGATGAGAGTGGGCTGGGCCAGGCCTTGTGTTCATGCGGATACTGAACTTGGTGCTGACGAGTTGGCCTATGTCTTCAATGGCTTCAAGGTGGGATGCAGACTCACTTTGACTGTGAAAGTGGGCTAAACCCTTTATGGTAACACTTTATTTGACGGGTTGTGAATAAGACTGTCATGACACCGTCATAAACATGACGTAACACCTGTCATGAACATGAGTAAGTCTTCATGAATAGTTATGACTGTTGTCATAAAGTGTCATTCGCTAAATCATGACACTTTTATTACAAAGTTGACATTATTCAAAATGTCTTTGTTATGACAACTTGACATTAACAAAGAAATCATGATCTGACATACATTTGTTATAAAAGTATTACTGATTAAACGTCAGCTTTAATAACATAAAGCTACATAATTTTTAAAGTTCATGACAGGTGTTATGTCATGTTTACGATAGTGTCATGACAGTCTTATTAACAACCCGTCAAATAACGTGTTACCCCCTTTATGATGCTAAATTCTCTTGATCGGCCTGTTAGGCCCAACGTTGGCATATTGGAAACGAGCCATTTGGCCGCCAGTGGCAGTCTGGTGATGTGGTGGGTTGTATGATCGACCTCACAGAAATGAACATCATGTTCACGCTCAATGGAGAAATGCTGATCAGTGACTCAGGCTCAGAAATGGCTTTTAAGGATATTGAGATAGGGGAAGGTAAGTACAGATCCAAAACAGAGCATAAATAATCGAATAAATGGACACTGATGATCATTCTTTAAACTTTTATAGGTTTCATACCCGTGTGCAGCCTGGGGCTGTCGCAGGTTGGTAGAATCAACCTGGGTCAGAATGTCAGTAGTCTTCGTTACTTTACCATCTGTGGCCTGCAAGAAGGATTTGAACCATTTGCTATCAACATGAAGCGAGACATTACAATGTGGTTCAGTAAAAGCCTTCCTCAGTTTATCACTGCTCCTACAGATCATCCACATATTGAGGTATTAATACAATGCTTTTCTCAAATTATTTCTAAATATCAATTTTCCACATGAAAATGTAACTTCTTTGCACTCTTTTCTCTAGATATCACGTGTTGATGGGACAGTGGACACTCCCCCTTGTCTCAAGGTGACTCACAAGACATTTGGGTCTCAGAATGCCAACACAGACTTGCTGTTCTTCAGAGTCAGCATACCAATTGAATTTCATGAGACCTTTAAAGTCCCTGCGGGGACAACACTCCTAACTCGGGCGCTGACCATTCCTGAAGACCAGGTTTTAGAGGTCGATCCAAACTCAGACTTTGAAATACTGAAGAAGTCAGCCACTCGCAAAGAACAGGAAGATGATAAGAAGGAACCCTCTGTGCCTAAAGAGACTTTGGCCATCAAAAATGGAGAGAACGAGAAAGATGCCTCTACTGAGAAAAGCAAGAAGAAAGGGTATGTGTTTATTTAGTATTCTGAGACAGAGGGCAATTTGATTTTTGAAATTGCATTTCATATGATAATTTTTCATAACAACCTAGACATAATGCAAAATGCAATATTCAAAATGCTATAAAAACCAAAGCAGTTAAAGATTTCTGACAGTCTCAACATTTGAACCATGTAGTAAGTGGTTTTGTCATCAACAGTTTCCTTTTTAAGGCAAAGAAGGCTGCATTAATAACTCCACCCCCTGTCGTTCCCACTCTGCCTCGCTTAGTGGAAGATGTCGTACCAGATGACAGGGATGACATGGACATAATCCTGAACACCACAACTGTATGACTATTACTCATAGTTATTTCATTGTCAATGATCAAGTGGAAGCAATTTAGACTCTAAAATCTGAAATTGAAGGTTTCTTTTGTAACAACCATGAAACCAATAAGCTTTTCATGTCCTTTTGCAGTATTATTACTCAGTGCGGATATTCGCAGGACAGGAACCAGGGGGCGTGTGGGTAGGCTGGGTCACACCAGACTATCACCAGTATGATCTTCACTTTGACCTCAGCAAAGTGAGAAATGTAACAGTGACTGTTGGGGACGACAGAGGAAATATTCATGACAGGTGGGTTTGTTTCCCTAAAAATGTAAAGGTTTGCTCCAAAATCCTGAGTCTTCTTGGTTTGTCTGCAGTATAAAGCGCAGTAATTGTTACATGGTGTGGGGAGGAGAGTTTGGCAACTCCCAGCAAACCCGTGTCAGTCAGGAGGACTTTGTGATTGGCTGTCTCGTTGATTTGGACACAGGACTCATGACTTTCACTGCTAACGGAAAGGAGATAAACACCTTTTACCAGGTTTGTGGGCTTCTCCTTGGTACAGTGAAGTTCTCATGAAGTTCTGGTCAGTTGCAGCATCATCTACTTTCAGGTGGAGCCAAACACAAAGCTTTTCCCAGCTGTCTTCGTTCAGCCGTCCAACCAGAATGTGATTCAGTTTGAACTCGGCAAGCTCAAGGTAAACATCCACGACCTACTCTGTTACCAAGCCTTTATCCACACTGCAGGTGTACAGGTTAAGAGGTTAACATCAGTCAACATCTTACCTGAAGAAGATGCCTCTCTTTTCGTCTTCAGTTTGTGTAAATCTATGTTATGTTTAACCTGCATGCTAGCGAATTTGGATTTCTACTAAATTAAGATGCAAAGAGAATTATTATCAACCAAAGGTCAGACTTATGTGCAAATAGGTTTTCCTTACCAACATCATGATCGATCCTTCTTGTTTTGCCAGAACATCATGCCATTGTCAGCGGCCATGTTTCGGAGTGAACGCAAAAATCCAGTTCCGCAGTGTCCTCCCAGATTGGATGTCCAGATGCTAACCCCGGTGATCTGGAGTCGTATGCCCAACAACTTTCTAGCTCCAGAGACAGGCCGTGTCAGCGAAAGACTTGGCTGGATGGTGCAATGTATGGAACCACTCACTATGATGGCCCTTCACATCCCAGAGGAGAGTCGGTCAGAAATATTTCCTTCTGCATGTCAAAGAGAAAAAATTAATTTATTATTTCAGTTTTTTCTTGTTAAATCTGACTCTGTGTTTTATTTAGATGTATAGACATACTGGAACTGTCTGAACGAATGGACTTGCTAAAGTTCCACTATCACACTCTGAAGCTCTATGGCTCTGTGTGCGCTCTGGGCAATAACCGGGTGGCACATGCACTGTGCAGCCATGTGGATGAATCTCAGCTTTTCTACGCCATAGAGAGCACCTACCTGCCGGGACCAATGAGGAGCGGGTTTTACGACCTCCTCATCAGCATGCATCTAGAGTCTGCGAAACGCAATCGCCTCGGAACGAATAAGGAATTTATAGTTCCGATGACGGACCACACGCGCAGCATCACTCTTTACACCGTTAAGTCTCACGCTTTGCCTGGGGTCGGCCTCACTACATGCCTCCGTCCAAAACTGCATTTCTCCTCCGTTGGGTTTGTGGGGACAGATCCAGATATTTACACACTGAGTCCAACCATCCCTTTACAGGTGAGATTTACTCGTTGTAATATGATGTAGCAACTCTCTAGAGAAAGAAATACATTAGTTTGCTTGTATTTCCAGGTGTTAAAGACCAAGGCCCTGAACATGCTGATCGAAGCTGTCCAGGATGGAAGTCAAGCCATGAGAGACCCTGTGGGAGGCAGCGTTGAGTTTCACTTTGTTCCAATCCTGAAACTCATCAGCACTCTCCTCATAATGGGTGTGTTTGACGATGAAGATGTCACACACATCCTGAAAATGATTGAGCCCACAGTCTTTCATACTTCAAAATCAGAGGAGCCTTTGGAGGAGCCGTCAAAGGCGAACAAACAAGAGGAACCATCAAAGGTTGCAGTGGTCAAAGAGGATGAGCAGGAAGTTGAGGCAGAAGAGGAAGAGGAGTTTGAAGATTATGGTTATGATGATGAGGAAGAAATAGAGGAAGAGGAAGAACTAGAGGAAACAGATTTAAATGTGCCACAAGGGGAAGCAGTGGAAATAGATTTCATAAACGGTGAGAAAGGAGCTGAGGAAACAGAGAAAGAGACGAAACCAGTGGAAACTTGTGGGGAGTCTAAAGAAGAACATCTTGAACAAGGACTTTTTCAGATGAAACTACCAGAGTCTGTAAAACTGCAGGTACAAACTAGTATTACTGCTTTTTTCACCAAAAAGGTTTCTAAACAATGTTAGTATTCATTTTGCTCTTGTTATCTAGATGTGCACCCTGTTGCAGTATTTCTGTGACTGCGAGCTACGACACAGAGTAGAGGCCATTACTGCTTTCTCAGATAAGTTCGTCACCCAGATACAGTCCAACCAGAGGCAGCGCTACAACGAGCTCATGATGGCCTTCACCATGTCAGCTGCAGAGACCGCACGAAAGACCCGTGAATTTCGCTCTCCGCCGCAGGAGCAAGTAAGAAAACCATATATGAACTGACAACTGCAACTTCCATCCCATACAAATAGAAAATCAAACAAATATGGATTAGATTTTCTTTCATGAAATACCTATTTTAAATTAAATTTTTGACACTGGGTACCTACATACACTGTATAAAATGTTTTCCCACTTTCTGACTGAATCAGCCTGTTCAATATTGACGCATAGAAAGTAATACAAAAACTGTCTTGCTATTCTGCTATTAAGTTTAAAAAGTAGTATTGGTTTTCCTAACATAAAATAGTGAAAGTTTAGACTTATCTAACGTTAAAGGGTGAGAGGAAAATGGTTGGCTATTATATAGATTTTGAAGTAAAAATATGATTCTGATTAGACAATATTAAATAACATTTTGTTACATGTGTTACTGATCTCTTTCCAAAGAGTTTCCATTTGCTTGTGCACTATTGTGTAGGTCAACATGCTCATGAACTTTAAAAACTGCCCTGATGACGAAGAGTGTCCAGTTCCTGATGAAGTCCGTGAATCCTTGCTGGTTTTTCATAACGCTCTTCTGACACATTGTGGTCAGTTTTTATCTGCTTTACCCAGTGTGACATGAATTCTTTAAATCTTTCCTCTTCAAGTGGCTAACAAATAAAATGTTCAATGCTTAAT
The DNA here is from genome assembly GCA_010277075.1 of Poeciliopsis retropinna. Taxonomy (NCBI): domain Eukaryota; kingdom Metazoa; phylum Chordata; class Actinopteri; order Cyprinodontiformes; family Poeciliidae; genus Poeciliopsis; species Poeciliopsis retropinna. The sequence goes on along the minus strand of VMRM01000024.1, from coordinate 7,101,349 downwards.
TTCCAAACTAAAATTTGCAGGTGTTCATATTGATGAGGAAGAACAAGAGGAGGAGGTGGACAATTCTCTCCGCGGGCGCCTGCTTCGTTTGCTGGAAAGGGTGAAAAAGTTTCGGCAGAAAAAAGTGGAGGTGGAGCTTGAGCCGCAGGAAGATAAAAAACCAAGTGAGCTGTTTCTCCACTCGACCACATGACATTGCAACACAGATATACCAACACAGATATACCTCTTTGAAAAAGAATCTCACATTTAATCTTTGAAATTTAGTTTTGTCCTTGTTGTTTATTCCCCTTTCCGATTCTACCAGGCACGTTGCAGGAGCTCATTTCCCACACCATGATCCATTGGGCCCAGGAGTCATTCATCCAAAACCCGGAGTTAGTGCGGATGATGTTCAGCCTCCTTCACAGGCAGTATGACGGACTCGGTGAACTGAAGCGAGCACTTCCCAAGGCTTACACCATCAACGAGGTGTCGATACAGGACACCATGGATCTCCTGGAGTGCTTGGGTCAGATCCGCTCCCTGCTTATCGTGCAGATGGGTCCAGAGGAGGAGAGGCTCATAATTCAAAGCATTGGGTATATGGATAAAAGTTTTGATTGTGGTTTTTGCTTTGGTTAAAATTGAAGGTGACAAGATATTTATTCAATCATTTTCTGCTCCTTAGAAACATCATGAGTAACAAAGTTTTCTATCAGCACCCCAACTTGATGCGTGCTCTGGGGATGCATGAGACTGTCATGGAGGTTATGGTTAATGTGCTAGGTGGTGGTGACTCAAAGGTATTCATTTTCAATGTCTTTGTTTGGGTTAAATACTGATGGGACTCAAGGCTAAAAAAAGTAACATTTTGTGGGATATGTGAAAGTAAAAACTACAAGTTTAAATAGCCTTAAGCTCAACTTGACCTTGCTGTCTTTCAACAGGAAATCCGCTTCCCTCGAGTGGTGACCAATTGTTGCCGTTTCCTCTGCTATTTCTGCCGCATCAGTCGTCAGAATCAACGTTCCATGTTTGATCATCTCAGCTACCTTTTGCAGAACAGCGGCATTGGCCTTGGTGACTGTCTCTGTTCACGTCTACAATTCTCACTGCTGAAGCCTATCTGAACATGGTGTGCTGTTTGTTCAGGAATGCGTGGCTCTACCCCATTGGATGTGGCTGCGGCATCTTGCATCGACAATAACGAACTGGCACTGGCTCTCCAGGAGCAGGATTTAGAAATGGTAAAATATTGCTATAACACCCTAAGCAGTACATTCACTTTACTTATCTGTCAATGTTAATATTTTTGTAGGTGGTGAAATACTTGGCTGGGTGTGGGCTTCAGAGCTGCCCCATGCTGCTGGCTAAAGGCTACCCCGACATTGGTTGGAATCCCTGTGGTGGAGAGAAATACCTTGACTTTCTTCGTTTTGCTGTTTTTGTCAATGGTAATTTACCAAATATTTAAAGTCTAAAATTTAAATTAAAAGCACACTTACCTTCTCCTTTTCTTGTTTGACAATAACAAGACATAAGATGATTTTCATTCATCTAGGAGAAAGCGTGGAAGAGAATGCCAACGTTGTTGTGCGTCTTCTCATTCGAAGACCCGAGTGCTTCGGTCCGGCTTTGAGAGGCGAGGGTGGTAATGGTCTGCTAGCTGCTGTGGAGGAAGCCATCAAAATATCAGAAGACCCTGCAAGAGATGGTCCCAGCATTAAAAAAGACAGACGATTTCCCATGTAAGAGGTCTCAGTATTGGTTCAGAAAGAACTTTGGTCTAGCCACTTTGAGTTAAAGAACAAATTACAAAATTTATTCCTTTATTCCTGGAAGGTTTGGAGGAGAAGAGCAGCAGGAGGAGAATCGAGTGCACCTCGGAAATGCCATCATGTCCTTCTATTCTGCTCTCATTGACCTACTGGGACGATGTGCTCCAGAGATGCATGTCAGATGGGCAGAATCACAGCATTCATGCTAGATTTATATAACACATCGAATATAATAGTAAACAATTATGTTCTTTACAGTTGATTCAAGCTGGAAAGGGTGAAGCTCTTCGGATCAGGGCAATTCTGAGGTCCTTGGTTCCTATTGAGGATCTTGTAGGAGTCATCAGTCTTCCTGTTCAGATTCCTGCTTTGGGGAAAGGTAAAATGTTAAAGCACGGCAATGTTAAATCATTTAGACTGCTAATTCATTTAACAGAGCGATTCTAATACTTTTGCACTGTGTAATAATATTTTACTTGACTGTGTACTTTGTCACTTACTGTATTTTCTAAAAACATATAAATATTGTACATCGTCATACATAACACACCACAAGTGTAGCTAGACTTATATGTGAATGGTTTATGACCCCAAAGCAACCTACATCCGCGTAAGAGGAACATAGACGTCAAACAGCAGCGCAATGTTAGAGGACGTAATCATGAATGGAGCCATTTATAGATCACTTTTAAAGTTTGTTCTTCAAGGGCAGATGACAGGATCATCACACAATCACAACTAGACAGAGGATGCTAATAAAAAGAAACCACAAATAATAGTAATGGTCTTTTGTAGAACACTGTCTGGGAACTCTTTGTGGATGTGTAGTCAGACCAGGAGTGATAAGATTTTGATGTGATTCTCTTCAGTGACACAGACTTCTTCCATAAGTTAATAATTATAATTTCAGCCATTGTTTACATCCTGATTTACAATGTCTGGCTTTATCTGGTGCAAAAGTATGATGCATGTATCAGGTTAATGACGTAAACGTCAGACAAAATGCATAATGATCATTCAGACTGCAGGAAAAGTAGCAAAAGTCATGAAAACCCATTTAATTCTTTTAATGCCATTAATAAACTGGAACTTTAGTGTTTCTCTATCACTTCTAGATTATTAAGTTGTTTTATTTCACTGTTTTAATAACTTGTTTTTGTCTGTGTATCATACAGCCCTTTAATTTAGTGTGTAAACTTTTAAACATGCTTTTTGCTTTTCTTAGACAATAGCATCATAGAGCCAAAGATGTCCGCTAGTTTTGTGCCAGACCACAAGGCCCCTATGGTGTTATTCCTGGATAGAGTTTATGGTATTGACAATCAGGATTTCCTGCTGCATGTGCTGGAGGTGGGCTTCTTACCTGACATGAGGGCTGCCGCCTCTCTGGACACAGTGAGTCAGAAACGTCTTCTGGACAATTTTAATACTCAGTATCCAGTAAGTGTAGATTCAGCTAACAGCTGGGATTTATTTCCAACAGGCCGCTTTCAGCACAACAGAGATGGCTCTCGCTTTGAACCGCTATCTGTGTACTGCCGTGTTGCCACTCATCACCAAGTGTGCCCCACTGTTTGCCGGCAGTGACCACCGAGCCATAATGATAGACTCCATGTTGCACACGATCTACAGACTGTCTCGAGGACGAGCCTTTACAAAGGCACAGAGAGACATCATAGAGGAGTGCCTCATGGCTTTGTGCAAGTAAACTATCACCTCAAGCAAACTTCTCTCCTTTATCTAAAATTGTTAGGTTTGTTCCTGAAGGAGGCTTTGTTTGTGTTGCCTTCAGAAATTTGCGCCCGGCCATGCTTCAGCACCTGCTGAGACGCCTGGTGTTTGATGTGCCCATTCTAAACGAGTACGCCAAACGGCCACTGAAGGTGTGAAGACATTTGATTATTTTCTTGATAAAAATGTGTCTACTTTTGAGTTTTAAGTTGTTGTTTTTTCTTTTTCATCTTTATTGTCTTGGATCTGCAGCTACTGACCAGCCACTATGAGCGTTGTTGGAAATATTACTGCCTCCCAAATGGCTGGGCTAATTTTGGAGTTGCTTCAGAGGAAGAGCTGCATTTGACTCGCAAACTTTTCTGGGGTATTTTTGAATCATTGGCCCACAAGGTGAGCTCCCAGAAACATGATGGAACTGCCAAAATATGAACTTCTTCAAGTTTTCTCATGTTACACAACACAAACTGGGATTAGTGGCTCTGACATGAGAAAAAGTTAAAAAGTTCTTAATGTACAAAGACTCAAAGTGTAACATGTTGCCATTAATCATTCCAGAAATTTGATGCTGAAATTTTCAAGATCTCAATGCCCTGCCTCTGTGCCATTGCTGGAGCCATTCCTCCAGATTATGTGGATGCCAGCTACTCCTCCAAAACAGAGAAAAAGGCATCGGTAGATGCAGAGGGAAACTTTGATCCTAAACCAGTTGAGACCACAAAGTAATTATTTTCTGAATCTGTTTGATGAATACATTTTTAAGTTGTTTTAATATTATAGCTAAATTTTCTCTGATTTCTTGCCTCCAACAATAGCACCATTATCCCTGAAAGACTGGATCCCTTTATCAACAGATATGCTGAATACACCCATGATAAATGGGCCTTTGAAAAGGCAAGACATGTTCCTGTCAGCTCTCTTAGTTTCCACTATATCCATTATATCCATTATACCAATTCAGAACCAACACTTCTTGGATTGTAGCTGATATGATACCATAGAAATCAATTCTGTTTCTAACAATAAATGATGCAGTTTGTCTTCTGTGTTGCAGATTCAAAATAACTGGTCATATGGAGAGGTGTTGGATGAGAATGCAAAGACTCATCCCATGCTCAGACCATACAAAACCTTCTCAGAGAAGGTAAGCTGTCCATTGCAGATTGTTTCATATCGCTCATTCTCCTCTTCGTGTGAGGCTGACTTTCATTCATTTATTTTTTGCAAAGGACAAAGAGATCTACCGCTGGCCAATCAAAGAGTCGATAAAAGCCATGCTGGCATGGGAATGGAACATAGAAAAAGCTAGAGAGGAAGAGGAGTCAGAGAAAAAAAAGGCAGCTTCTAGAAAAATTTCTCAGACTGCTCAGGTTTGAAGGTCTTTTATGTCTCAACACTTTATGTTGCAGCGCTACTTATATGTTATAAGGTTATCTTTCTGTTACAGGCAACTTATGACCCAAGCCATGGCTATAGTCCACAGCCTATTGACATCTCACACATGGCTCTTTCAAGAGATCTGCAGGTATGGCAGTAAAAGTTTAACAACGCCTACCTTTATCTCAATTTATAGTCAATAATAACAGCTTACATTTGAACACAGTCAATGGCGGAGCAACTGGCCGAAAATTATCACAACACCTGGGGACGAAAGAAAAAATTAGAGCTCCAAGCAAAAGGTGAAAAAATATCTGCTGCTATGTTATATTTTAATATAAAAGATGGAGCTTTTCCTAATTTCTCTTTGGTTGTGGGATTGTTTGTGTAGGAGGCGGGACACATCCTCTGCTGGTGCCTTATGACACTCTGACAGCGAAGGAAAAGGCCAGAGACCGAGAGAAGGCTTACGAGTTGCTCAAGTTCCTGCAACTTAATGGATATGCTGTCACAAGGTAAAAAAAAAAAAAAAAAAAAAAAAAAAAAGAATCTGGAATGCTGGTTATAAAGAGCAGGGAATAATTTATTTATTTTTTATGTTTTTGTTTTTTATGTTCTGTGATTTAATTTGCAGTCCTAATAGATCTAGTCTTTTCTCCTGGCCATTCCAAAGACCAAAGCTGACCTTTTGTTTTTTGTTTTTTTTTAATCAAGTCTTGTTCATAGGAAATTTAAGCAAATTAAGTACTTGTTTAAGTGTACAAATATCAGAAACAACATAAATACTGGTTTGGTCTCTTGGTAAAAAAAAAAAAAAGGGATGTATGGGTAAAAAGTTATTTTTTCCACAACTCATACATTTTTTGTAATTTTCCAGAAATTGCAGCATACTGAGGAAGATCTTTGAATTTTCCACTTTCCATTTATTTATTGATCTAAGGCAATGTGTTCACATAAAACAAAAAAAGTGTAAATATGTCACCTTTCTCTGTGTTCAGGGGCCTGAAAGACATGGAGTCTGAGATATCGTCTATTGAAAAGAGATTTGCTTATGGCTTCCTGCAGAAGCTGTTGAAATGGATGGAAATAGCCCAGGAGTTCATTGCTCATCTCGGTACTGTGGGGCAAAAGAAATGTATTAATGTCACATATTAAAAATCTGTGAGGTAATAGTAATAAACTGAATCTAGATTTGTTAAGCCTGTGCTAATGTGATATTGCTATATTTTGGAATATATTTTGCAGAGGCTGTGGTGAGCAGTGGACGAGTAGAAAAGTCTCCTCATGAGCAAGAAATCAAATTCTTTGCTAAGGTAAAGCCTGTGAGAAAATTATTTTAAAGGCTAAATCTCTTTGTAGTACTAATCTAAAAAAAAAAACACTTTTGCAGATATTGATGCCTTTAATCAACCAGTACTTCAAAAATCACTGCCTTTACTTCTTATCAACGCCTGCAAAAGTCCTGGGCAGTGGCGGCCATTCTTCTAATAAGGAGAAGGAGATGATTGCGAGGTAAGTTCTCTCATTGTTCTCTGGGGCAAATATTTGCTTTGAATTCTTTTTTCTAAATGACCCTCATTTCTTAATGCATGTTCTTTTTCTTGGATTTCTCTCTCCCTCTACTTTTTTTTCTGCTTATCATAGTATCTTCTGTAAAATGGCTGCTTTGGTGAGGCACAGAGTTTCTCTCTTTGGTAAGATTTCTCATAAGACTGTTTCTGAGTCTTTTGGTTTCCTCTGACTGCGGAGACCATCTTTTACTCTAACCTGGATAACTTCAACTAAAAGCTTGCATGGTTAGTGTGCATCAAAATTTTATAATACAACCTGTGTTTGCTTCTGTAGGAACGGATGCTTCTGCGATAGTTAACTGTCTTCACATATTGGCCCGGTCGTTGGATGCAAGGTTGGCTGCTTCTTAAAACAACTTTCAAGATGAATGTGTATTTGTTCTTACTCTTTGAAATTTCTGTTGTGACATGTTCTTGCTGCATTTTTTAGGACTGTGATGAAATCAGGTCCTGAGATTGTGAAAGCAGGTTTGCGGTCATTCTTTGAGAGTGCGGCCGATGACGTGGAGAAGATGGTGGAGAACCTCAAACTGGGCAAAGTGTCCAAAGGCAATCAGGTACAGAAAGTTTGAAACAAATTATGCAAAAAAATTAAACACTGGAATTAAATCTAAATTCAAAATACCTTCTGCCTTGTCCATGATAGCAAGTGAAAGGCGTTTCCCAGAATATCAACTACACAACCATTGCCCTGCTGCCTGTGCTTACCTCCCTGTTTGATCACATCGCTCAGCATCTCTTCGGAGATGATGTCATGCGTGAGTTGTTTCCTCAAATTTCTGTTTATTTCTTTGCTTGTATATATAATACACTATATTGTATAGTGTATTATTTGACCTGAATCTGCTGTCTCTCTGTCTCTGGTTACTTGCACACAGTGGATGATCTGCAGATTTCCTGTTATAGAATCATGTGTAGCATCTACTCAGTTGGGACAGTCAAAAACCCACATGTTGAGAGGTAACTTAAACTTAATAAGGAATACAGCACTCTCTAGCATTTCCTGTACTGTGAATTGACTAGGAATTCTGGGAATTTGAGAGTAGAGAAGCATGATTGTGTTGGCATCAAGTTGTCTTTTTTGCAAACAGGCAAAGACCAGCTCTTGGGGAATGTCTGGCTCATCTTGCAGCTGCAATGCCAGTGGCCTACTTAGAGCCTCATCTAAATGAATTCAACGCTTTCTCTGTGTACACCACAAAGACACCAAGGGAGAGAGCGAGTGAGTTTAAAACCAATGTTTATCCACATATGTTCCTGCTCAGCAATGCCTTATTCCTGAGTTTTCTTTCATCCATTTTTTCATCCAAAGTCCTGGGTCTTCCCAATGCGGTTCAAGAGTTATGTCCTGACATCCCACCGCTGGACCTTCTGCTAAAGGAGATTGGAGACTTGGCAGAGTCAGGAGCCCGCTATACTGAGATGCCTCACGTCATTGAAATCACTCTGCCCATGCTGTGCAACTACCTGCCACGGTGGTGGGAAAGAGGACCTGAAAACTTTCCTGAGATGGAGGGTCAACTCTGCACCGAGGTCACTTCAGAACATCTGAATCAACTTCTGGGAAGCATCATGAAAATCGTAGTCAACAATCTGGGTATTGATGAAGCTTCCTGGATGAAGAGATTGGCTGGTGAGCACTGAGTAACTTACTGCAAAGCAGTGTATTCCTGAATTAGCCTTCTTGCTCAAATTAAATGGTCCAATTTGTTTTCTCTGCTAGTGTTTTCGCAGCCCATTGTGAGCAGGGCAAAGCCAGAAATGCTGAAATCCCACTTCATTCCAACAATGGAAAAGTTGAAGAAACGGACGTCAAAGGTGGTGGCTGAAGAGGACCATTTGCGGATGGAGGGGAAATCAGAGGGGGATGAGGAAGATGGGACGATACGCGATGAGTTTGCTGTGCTCTGTAGAGACTTGTATGCCCTCTATCCTCTACTTATTCGTTATGTGGACAACAACAGGTAAAAGAAAATGACCACCATAATTTAAAGGCTCTTAACCAGGGTACTTACTTTTTCCATTTTGTCTTGTTCTGCTACAGAGCGAGGTGGCTCACCTGCCCTGATCCAGATGCAGAAGAACTTTTCCGAATGGTTGGAGAAGTTTTTATTTTTTGGTCCAAATCCCATGTGAGTTCGTTCATCTTGCCTTTGAAAACAAATATGAGTGGGAAAGTTAACTTCCTTTATCTGACATTGCTTGCTCTCTTTGTCTACAACTTTGTAGAACTTCAAGCGAGAAGAACAGAACTTTGTTGTGATGAATGAGATCAATAACATGTCATTCCTCACTGCTGACAGCAAAAGCAAAATGAGCAAGGTGAGCGATTGCAGTCTTACTTTACTGCTCTATCTCATTTTAGGCATTTCTGTCACTGTTATTGGCGTTGAACATATACTTTTGCGTTTTTGTGTAGATGTCTTTTGTTCTTTTAGAATTTTTTTTTCATCTATAACCATTTTCTGACATTGACTGTTGGTCAACAATAAGCTGTAGTAAAAGTATGGATGTTGAATTTTTGTGTGGTTTTCTTGTGATGATGTGAACATCAGTCTGTTGTTAGGAGAAAGTATAACGCATCTTATCTTGATCCAAAAATGATTAAGCTATTTTTTGCCTGCTCATGAGACGTTTGCTTCGGGGAAAATGTTCTTTTTTAATTTAATTCAACTAGACATCAATGATTTTCCACTTCAGCTGGGAACTTGACCACTGGCTACCAATAAAGCAACAGATTATGTTGATTACAATCTTATCAATTAAAAAGTAGTTTCTGACAATTACAAACTAGTTTGGATTTGTAGCCTCTTGTACTATCTCCATTTTCTGCATTTTATAGTTTTTTGATACTCCTAAACAAAGCTGCAGTGAAATTTTCTGATAACAAATAAATAATTTAGTTGTATCCAAATTTAACAGACTTTTTGCCTTACGGTTCGTAATTACATACCTGAATATCTTTATCTATATGTGTTGCCACTTAAAGCTCTGTAGAAGTGCAAATATTATTTTAATAGTATATTTAATGGTAATACTGATCAAACTAAACTAAACAGAAGACAATGACTTTAGATGTCTGCATTTAGTCATTTGCTGAGTTAAAAATTAAGCATTTTCCCAGAAGTAAATGTTTCTTCATCATGAGTTGATGATTTTCTTATCTCAAGAAAACCACATTGAAACCATTCAAAGAGCAGACTGATGTCCTTGGTATATGTAACAGCTTCTTTAAAAAAAAAAGAAAAAACATTTTTATTTGGCACATACTTAAAAATATGTATGTTTATAGTATATCTGGTTCCGCTTATGGTATATTTTTCAATAATCCTGTCCACAGGGCTTGGTGGAATATGATGTAGTTTGCTGTAATTTCTTAAGGCTTGTATTTTAGTTCCCATTTTTCTTAAGAGTAGCAGTTGTGTTAACAATATTTTCTCTCTGGCTGTCCTCTTCCTTTGGGTTGCGGCTGGGTTTCCAGGGCGGTGACACAGAGGTTAGACTTTTTTTCTGCACGACCGCTGTGCTGACCGCATGGCACCTCACTTTTGGGGAAAATTTTCATCAACCCCTCCAGCACACTGGCACATCTAATCTGCATTCACGTGTAATCCATACACAAATAAATGTGCATACTGGTGTTTTTATTTAGACAGAGCTGATCCAAGATTGTGTGGGGCCATAAGCAGAATTTGATATGGGGGGCCCAATTTTATTTCACAGCCCTACAGGGCCAGAGTTCACAGCAATGGAAGACATTAAAGCTAAACAGGTAAATTTTTTCAGTTTTTTTTCTCCATAATTATTTAAAACAAAACTTTAGTTCTGCTCAAAACTACAATAATGCTAATTTCTAATTCTATAAATGTTTAGTGGCTTGGGATATTTTTTAAAAGTAAGTCTTAGTTATGCGTAAATATTGCCAATATTGCCAAAATATTGACTTTTATGCTTGTGGGAATCACCCTATTGCAAATTTACTCTTGAGTCATAAAGGAGAAAAAAGCCCTCCAATATTTTCATGCTTTTTACCCTATGTAAGGCTGGGTAAAATGCTGGGTAAAATGCTTTTTTTTAATCAGCCTTTGACATGCCAAGGCTCAGGGGAAATATTGACTTTTATGTATTAATTGTCCATGTGCAGCATACAGGTTAAATTTTACTACTCTCTTAAGTCATTTGAAGAAAACATATCTAACTACGGTTGTTATGGCTTAATTTAAAAAAATGAAATATTGTGTACCACTAATATGATTCCTCTATAAAAAAAAATGGATTAAATGCATAGGCTTTTGTGGTAATGTCGTCAAGCTCCATATGCAATTTTTAAGAAAAAAATAAGAAAGAGATCAAAGTTATTTTGCTAAGTACAAAGTGTTCCCTATGTTGGTTAATTTGCAATTGCAACATGTCCATAAAATGTGACTTTAGCACAGACACAAGCAACTGAAATTATAAAACTAGCAACTACAAACTTTTAGAGTTTTTTCCTCTTAAATTCTCAATACGTTTAAATCAAGAAGAATTTAAAATCTTTTAAATTTAATTTGAAAAGTTAAGTAAAGGGAAATGTAATGTTTGACATCTATTTTCTGGGTTTGAGTTTAAGGGTTTGAAGGCACCCTGGGGGTTTTACAAAGCAGCTTAGTTCACTTTTGCCTTGGTCCAGCTCTGCATTTGATCATACTTACAGAAACACACATAAACATGTGTATGGTTCACTCAAAGAGACATGTCTAACTCTGCTTTAACTTGTGAACATATTTGCCCATATAGAGAATTGGTAATAAATGATCACAAGTTAAACATGCTGGCATTCTCGGTGGATCCCAGGACAGACGGGCAGGCCTGTGGGCCATTCCCAGTCCTGCCAGTGTGTGTGGAGGGGAGTCTGGAGGCGCTTGATGAAAGTAAACATCTGTAGAGATAGGCTCATGGCACTGGCCTTTACATGGATCCTATTGAGGCCGTGAAAGAACAGTGCCATCATCCTCTCACTGAGTTTGCCCTTTTATTTCATCATAGTTGAGTTGGAGACTTCTTGTTTGCCTTTTTTTATCTATTTTTTTATTTATTTTCATTGATGGGTGGTTGAACTGTATGTTTTTGTAATGTAGCTTTTCGCCTCTAGGGGACGATGTTAGTCTTCTCTGTGCTCTTTCTTTTCTCCTCCCTTAAAATGCCACAGCACATTTTGGCTCAGTTTCCTTTAGACTTATTAGTTTGCAGACTAATACATGGTTTGATGCTTAATGTCACTGAAGTAGGTTTTTCTCACACTTGCTGGGTTCCCCCTTAAAATTAAAATGACCATGAACCTAACTAAAACATTAATTCACACTTATTTTATAAATTTCCTAAATTGTTTGCACCCTCTAAACCTCCTATGTAACATAAATATATGTTTTACTTAATAGCATTTGCTATTAGTAGTGGATGTTACCTTAGTCAGCAAAGAATGATCATTTTGCTTTTGATTTCAGTATCTATGTGAAATTATGGCTAAAATCTGTCTTCTCTTAAATAAAAAACTTATATGTGCACACATTAGCCAATATAGCAATTTACTCTCTATACTATAATTACTTTAGATACAACGTTTATTGGCACCCATGGTAAAGATGTGTAAAAACTATTAAAATTAATCTTCTATAATTCTATAATCTTCTAGTTTCAAGGAACCTTTAATTAGTAATCCACAACTTTCTGGTTACAAACATTATGTGAAATAATGAAATAAAGGCCTATTTTGTCTTAGTCACTACTTATTATTTTTATGTTGTGTTGATACTGTTTGGAAAAAATAGCCAATTACCTAAAGTCTCTACTGTCAACCAACAGATTAGAACAACTCAAACTTTTAGCACATCCACGTTGTTTCTGCACACAATCCTGACCAATAAATCAGATTCTGATTTTCGTATTTAGAGAGATGCTAAAAAAAGTAAGAAAGTTCAAAATCAAAAGATCCAAAATCAACCATTATGCATGGCTATCCCAGTCCTTACACCTAAATCGTATAGAAAACTTGCAAAGTGAGAACAGAGAAAGATTTCTCTATCTGTAAACTTCAACCTGAAATGTGACAACTTGTTGCTGTCTTAGTGGCAAAAAGAAAAAAAGAAAAGGCTCATACAAAACAAAAATAGCATTGGTGCCAATACTTGTTGCATTTTCAATTTCATTAAAAACTATTTTTGCTTAACATTCTTCCTGGTAAAAGGTCACTCAGCCAGGTAGACAGATTGAATTAACATATTGTTTTGTTTTGAGGCCTTCAAATGGGAGCAGTCTCTGCCTTTTAGTTGTAGTTTTATTTCTGCTTCAAAGATGGATATCATCAGTCTTTTTAAAGAGTACGCATTTTGAAGGATATATGTTTTTACCACGAAGAACTTTTACATGCAACACAATTAGTCCACCTTGGAGGAATCCAGAAAGAGCAGCTAACAGAAGAATTGAACTTTCACAGAAACAAAGTCGGAGTTTGAGGCATGTAAAGTGATAAAAACCCCAAACAGACGTTTGACAGTTTAATTGCATGCAGCAAATAGATTTAACTTTAAAATAGTTTTATACTCTGATGCCATCTGATATTTTAACTCTTAACAAACATAAGTAACAGTGTTCACAGAATGCTCACTGGTTCCTTGCCTGAGTGGAATATATTTATTGCATGCTGTAACTGTAATTTTATTTGTTTTAATAAGACCCGTTTTTTTTTCAGCCTTCCCTTTCCCTAAGGCAGTGATGTCACATTTCCTTTCCTCCAATTTTCTATGGGCCATCAGTTTATTGGTCTGAGCTAGATTGGAATTTGAAATTAAAGTGTCATATTTCAGCTAAGCATGGCAATTGTATCTTTGCAAGAATCCTTAATAATGTTAGCTAGGTATTTCTACTATTATTTGCACAACTTTCATGTTTTTCAATGCCTTGTAAAAGTAATCATTTCAAGTTTTGCTGAAATGATCAAGAGAGCACTACAAATCTAAATGTATTTTATTGATATGTTTGGTGAAAGAGCAGTATATGAGAGTAAAATTAAAAGGATGCACCGTTGACTTTTTTAATCATAAAAACATGAAAATTCTGGTGTGAATTTCTATTCACTCACTTTTGAGTGCACCCCTGCAAAAGTGCAATTCCTCACCTTCAGACGTTACCTACCTGTGTGTAATTTGTTCTTTCTATAAATGTGACTCTGCTGCATAGGCTGTAGGAGAGATCCAGTGAACAAATACTCCCATTAAAAGATACTGATGGAAATAGATAGGATCAAAAGAGTGAATACTTTGTATTCGTAAATTAGTTATGCTCAAAAACATGCTTTTAAGTCTTATGAATGCAATATAGGCCAAAACTTACACCCTCACTTAGATTTTGTAATGCACACTATTCTAAATAATAAGTTATTGTTTTCTGTATTATAGAACATTGTATATATGACTAATAAGAGCACATATCACAGGTGTCGCACCTATAAGATTTTACGGAATATTGTGAATGCCTTTGGTTTGTTGTCGTTCCTGTTCTCAGGGTGGAGGCTCAGACACTGAGCGCACCAAGAAGAAGAAACGTGGAGATCGCTATTCTGTTCAGACGTCACTTATTGTTGCTGCCTTGAAGAAGATGCTGCCCATCGGCCTCAACATGTGCTCTCCTGCTGATCAGGAGCTCATCAACTTGGCCAAAATCCGCTACTCTTTAGTAACGTTTCTTCATTTGGTATCGTAAATATTTGAGTTTGTAGATAGTTATTTATTGCTAATTAATTTTTGTTTCACTTAACAGAGAGACACAGATGAAGAAGTTAGAGAGTTCCTGCAGAACAACCTCCATCTTCAGGGCAAGGTGTGATATCTGACCTGTTAACACAGCAGGGTCAGGTTTTACATATAAATCAAGTTTCTAGGTAATCAGATAGATCACATCTCAGAAATGTTTGTGGCCTGTTTTTGTGTAAAAAGGTGGACAACCCCTCCATGCGCTGGCAGATGGCCCTTTACAAAGAGATGGCAGGAAAGGCTGAAGATGCCGATGCTCCAGTGAAAGTTGTCAAGAGAGTACAGGAGGTGTCTGCTGTCCTCTACCATCTTGAAGTGGTAAGCACAAGAGAACCAGTAATATGGCAAATGTAAATTATGTATCTTAACCACAGATAAGTAGATAGGAAGGAACATTAGGAGGAAAAGTAAACACCAAAATGTTTATGTCTCTGCAAGACGGAGCATCCTTTTAAATCTAAGAAGATGGTGTGGCACAAATTGCTGTCTAAGCAGAGACGCAGAGCCGTGGTGGCCTGCTTCAGAATGACACCACTTTACAACATTGCAAGGTGAGAAAGCCTCACATACTGTGATATTTACTCAATGGAGTTCAACATTTATGACTGCTAACATTCCTTCTAGGCACAGAGCTTCAAACATGTTCCTTGAGGGATACAAGCGCAACTGGATTCAAACTGAGGGTTGCTCATTTGAGGACAGGATGATAGATGATTTATCTGTGAGTAACATTTCCTTCATCTAGATCCAGATTTTCTCAGATTTTCTCTTAAACTTGTTTTCCTATGATGTCTAGAAAGCGATGGAGCAGGAAGAAGCAGAGGAAGAAGAAGAGAAGGAAACCAAGCCAGATCCCCTTCATCAGCTTATTCTTCACTTCAGTCGAACAGCGCTGACAGAAAAGAGGTCAGGCAGGTCCTACCGACCTCTACTGTTAAAAATATAAAGAGCGTTAAACCAAGACTGTGCCAAAAAGCTCTCATAAGGTTGTTGCCTCTTCTTTCAATTTCAGCAAACTCGATACAGATCATCTGTATATGGCATATGCAGACATTATGGCAAAGGTGCGTTCTCACATGAGATCCCAGCTGCGAGATTTGATATTTGGCATCCTGTTTATTGAACAGTTGAAATGACTTTACACTGTCTTTATGTTAGAGTTGCCATATTGGCGAAGAAGAAGAAATTGGAGAGGAAATGATGGAACAATCTGAAGATGAGATGTCCTTTGAGGTGCGACAGTCAGAACTGGTAATGGGCGACCAGGGGCTAGGGACCAGGAACACGGCGGAGCGGTAGCTTTCGATGCATCGAGTGAACTCATCATTGGAGCATTTACGTCACAACCACATCTCTTTCTCTCTCTGTCCCGTCTTGTTATCTTCATGTGCTTTTTGTCGGCTCTGCTTTATTTATTTCTAGTTTCCTAACTCAGCAATCACAAAGCTCCAATCCAGATGTCATTCTTTTTTTTTCTTTACCAGTATCTCGGTTTCAAAAATAAAACATTAGATTTGATTTTACTTTAAAGCAGTATCTTAGGTAGTTTCATGTGACATATACCATTTCAAAGAGTTTGTTAGTACATCTATTTTTTTCATGGCCTAAATCTGGATTGGATCTAACAACAGTGTTGAATATTCAGGTTTCTTCTGTTTTAGCTAATTTTCTTTTGAATATTTCAGATCATCAAAAACTGCATACAAAATAAAATCTGGTGTTTTCAAACCAGGTCCATGCAAGCAGATGAGACTTAGGAAAGGAAAAAAGGCATGGTTAATACAGCTACAGGAAGTTTAGAAAGATCAACAATTCCTTTTTATAGAACATAAAGACATGTTTCATTTACATTCCACATATGCATTTTCCCCAGGAATGACAGCAGTTACTAACAGGAAAAATTTTTTACGACTTCACGTTTAAGCAAGAAGAGAGTAATGGAGGAGGGGATTACTTTTCACATGTAAGGTGGATTTGACTTGAATTTCTTTTTATCCCTAAATAAATGAAATCAATACTTTGGAGAATTATTTTTCGTATTTACTCAAGTATCTAATATTTAATTTGTTGATGATCTGAAATATTTAAATGCAACCAAAAAGGCAAAAAATCTTTTAGCAGTGTAACTTTAGTTAATATAAATGTTTCCATCATAATAATCTTCCACATTATTATTGCACACATATTTTTTTTCTTAAAACTGCAATAAACTTTGTATACACTTAACCTTTATTGACCTACCTTATTTTAATGGTAAAATATTAAAACAGAAAGTAAGAATAAGAGAGTAAAAATTATTGTTATTTTTTTTGGTGGAGTTAATCTGCAATATTAATGTGCAACTCCAACCGTTTCTGAGCAGATCATCACTCCTTTCCATCTGAGTCTGTGCACTCATTTGTTCACCCTGCACTGACCTTGCAAGCTCCAATATCAGTCAAGTCAGCTTTCTGTTTCCTTTGGGCATTTTTGTGCTTCGTCAAGATGTATCATTTTACACAACTAAAATGTTTATGAATCCAAAAACAGCTTTTAAATGTTTCTAAATGCTTACCGCAAACTGGGGAGTCAGACATGCCTCAAGTCAGAGCTTTTTAAGACTATTTGATCTTTAAAAATATCTCAAGATGCTGTAATGGAAAGTCAAAGACAATGTCATTCCTCCCAGTTTATATTGCTGTCTGTTGTCTTTCTCTCTTTTGCTTCTTCCACTGCTCC
The DNA here is from genome assembly GCA_010277075.1 of Poeciliopsis retropinna. NCBI lineage: Eukaryota > Metazoa > Chordata > Actinopteri > Cyprinodontiformes > Poeciliidae > Poeciliopsis > Poeciliopsis retropinna. Next base: position 7,084,405 of record VMRM01000024.1, on the reverse strand, counting down.
ATGTAATGTCCCTCACCTTCATAACACCCGTCTTACTGACTGGATGCTGCTGGACCAATGCTCCCTTCCCCCACTCACATAGCAAACTGACTACAGTGAAAGCCAGAATAGCACATGCATCACGATTGGCAGTCTGTTCATGCAGTCACGCTTTCAAATGTTAGCACACAAAAATCCTAGAACAATTCGATATCACTAGACTGTCGGTGACGCCAACACGAGCGTAACTCTCAGGTCGCACGACACATAGTGGGTAGAGCACAGCTAAATGTATGTGGGTGGGAGGGTGGTGGTGGTGGGAGGTAAGGGAGGGTGGGATCAAAGGTTTTCTAAAATTATCTGTGATCTGGTTGAGCAGATGAATGTTCTCTAAATTCAGGACTTTCATTTGACAGCCATTGTCTTCTTGCACATGTCATTTTATTTCAAAGTAAAAAGAATACCTCTTTATATTGTCATTGATATATTTCTTAACTGAAGTATTACCATGAAATGCCAATGAAGAGGGACGGCAGTGGGTGGTTGTTCGCCTTTGTCCAAAACATCTTATTTGCAGAGTTACTGCAACTGAGATACTTTGGAAATGGTGCTGGAGCGATATGCCAAATCAGTGGGGTCATTTCCTGTAGTCCAACGCTTGCTCAAGCCAGCAAACGTGAAGAATTAGTGTAACAGATCCTTTACTAATGAACTGAGCTATGAGAATGTGTGTAAGAGACAGGCACTTTGAAATAGTAGTGATAATTCCTAATGATGCATGTAAGGAAACATTAGTACTGTAGATGAAAAATAACTAATTATAGTTATCGATAATCCAGGTCTTTTTTTTTTTAGCAAGATTGAAGCAATTTGTAGCATTTAAAAGCAGTCAACACAGCTTTTAAATTTTAAGAATTGTGAAGAAGCCTTCATAATCAGTGCGAGTTTAAACCATAGTTAGGGCAGTAATAGAAAAAATGCAATCTTAATGGTCTTAATCCTTAAACCTAAGCTTAAGTGAATGAAACATTATAGGTTTCTAAACTACTCCACTGCTTTGAGTGCTCCATCAAATGTTCTGATTCTTTAAACTGAGATCACTCTGGCTGCCATCTGCTGCAGTTAAGAGTTTAGTCCCTTGTGATTAAAAAAAGAAATAGAAAATAACTGTACAACATTATTTTTAAATGCATCTGTCTGAAAGGGACTTGGTGTAAAACCCCACAATTTACTGTCCTCTAGAAATACTACAAAATTGGAGTCTAGCTTCTTTAAAATGGCAAAAACTAACTTTTCTTTTCTTTTTCCCCTGCTCCAAGTAGGTATGACAAATGTTAGTAAAAAATCCCATAGAAATACCAAAACATGTTGACTTACTAAAAAAAGTAAACCATCTTTGTGGCTTAAGTAATATACCACATTGATTATTATATTTTAATGACGTTAAGACATTTTACAATTTTCTTTTCATCAAGGTTCAACTTAATTTTGTGCAGATTACAAAAAATTTCTTTCTCGTAGATTGCAACCAGGAATTATTAAACTGTGACAGGTGATAGGTGGCGCTCTTTCATTGAATACGTTACCAATTTGTAAAGAGCGTCACTTTCCTATTTTACTGATCTGTGTGAAATACATCACTACCAAAAATTCATCCTGATTTCTGCCCACCAAAGGAAAAAGAAATGGAGAAGCAAAGGCTTCTTTACCAACAGTCCAGACTTCATAACCGTGGTGCTGCAGAAATGGTCCTGCAAATGATAAGTGCCTGCAAAGGTAATCTTCCTCTGTTTTTACTCTAAAGATTTTTTTTCCTTCACTGTCTCCCTGCATTCGAATCTCCCTTTGTTTTCTAGGTGAAACTGGCCCAATGGTATCTACAACCCTCAAGCTGGGTATTTCTATCCTTAATGGCGGAAACAGCGAGGTTCAGCGGGTATGTATTTTTGAAACAAACCGTTTATTTGGTAATTAATGACGCCGTTTTAAAACTGAATTTTTTCCACTGTATTGTCAGAAAATGTTGGAGTACCTGAAAGACAAAAAGGATGTGGGCTTCTTTTTGAGTGTCCAAGCTCTAATGCAGACTTGCTGGTTGGTTTTCAGTCCTTAAGCTATTTTCTGTGGCGAATAGTAAAGTAGTTTTTATGTTTCTGACCAGTTAGGACTACTGAATGAAATCAAAGGTTTATGTTTTAAACAGCGTACTGGATTTAAATGCCTTTGAGAGGCAAAACAAGGCAGAGGGGCTTGGCATGGTTTCAGAGGAAGGAACAAGTAAGTCTCTGATTTCTTCTCTCTACTTTTATACATAAGATATTTAAGATGCAGACAGTGAAAATGATATCACACCATTGTTTGTTAGTTTTTGCTAGGTAATTAAATGTACATACTCTTTGATGCTCGTTCTCAACAAGATGTTGGATAAAATCTCAATACTCGTGTGAATCCAAAATAAATAATTTACTATTTAATTAATTTTGTTTTATATGCTTACCATCTTCAACATTAAAACACAAATTTGATCTGGTAGAATGACAAGTTTGCTAACATAAGTATTATTAACATAGTGAAAATGTAACAGAATTTAGTCAAAAATCATTTCATTTGTATGTCTATTAGTGGTCTAATTCGGGAGAATAATTAGAAATTTCAACCAAAATGATTTTGCCATGGAATGTTGTTAATATCCTCCCCAACCTCATCTCTTAGTCCTCTGCTGTTGTCAACACACTGTTCCTCTCTCCCTTCCCCATGATCACTGCCACCCTCCCCTTGTCCCTCCTTTCATGGTCCTCAGACTTGAACCTAGATCGGGGTAAATCATCATTCTCTCCATCGGCCTCTCTGCTTTCTCATTCCCCTGTCTCACTTGCTCAATTCTCTCTTTTTTTTTTTTTTAAATGATGATGACTCTGTTGAGAGGGGATTGTCCATGGTTCATGTTCGCATCTCGTGTGCCCTTCCACCATTATCGAGGGTCAAAAGGAGCACAATCCAACAACTACATAGTTTATCTACTAAATATGAATTGAAACCAGATCTTTAGCAAGAGAAATCGAAATATTTTCCTAAGTTTGATTTCACAAGAAAATATTTCTGTGTTAGGTTAGTCAGAATTACCAAATAAGCTCTCTTCTCTAAGTGCCAGTTTAATCAGGAATTTGAAAGTTTGAGGTGTGGCCTTAAAATACTTTCCCAAATATAATTAAAACATCATCATCTATGTTCTCTCAAATTATTTAAAGGCATTATCATTTTAGTGTAGTTAAACTTCTAAAATTGAGGCTAATGATCAATACTTAATCAATGTTCCCTTGTTATTCTGGTGTTTAGAACATAGAAATTATGTCATCATGATGTCAGACTCGGCCTAACATTTGATTGGTTGTTAGGCTCTGCGTCTCTGTTAGCCCTCCTTATTAAACTTGTTGAAGCCTAAAATAAATTCACTTTTCAACAAATATTATATAATTTAATGCATACTGAAATAAAACTGTATTCTTATCTTATAATATGTCACAATTTTGATTACCGTTGAATTGAATTGTTTATATAAATATCAATATTATGTATGATTTATGTATACATTTATTTTGTTAGTAATTATTTAATTAAAAAACACTTTTAATTTTATTCCAATTTTCACATATAAATATTGATTGGATTAGTTATTTTTGTTTTACATTATGGCACTTTTGGCACTCGATACTCCACGTGATATCCATTTTTAAATGCAATGAATGGAATCCAATATTGTATGTTCATTTACATGTTCCAACCCAAACAACTAATTTTCCATTCAACTCTGATTGCACGCCTTTTTAAGATAAACCTACATGGAAACAAGTAGTTGACTCAAAAGTCATTTTCACATTGGACTTTTTGTTTGGTCCCTTAGAGCCTCAGACTGATCTAATACTGGATTCCCTTCTACATTTCAATGAGATGCACCAGTCAGGCATTCACTGACAAACTTTCTTCTCCTTTGAGGTCTGACCAATAAATTTGAGTTTTGCTCGGTAACTCGGTAAAGCTGACTTAGTTAGAATCACAATATGTTGATGCATTTGTAGATGGGGATAAAGTGGGTCATTTCTGTTTTGATTCATTTGATGCAGATGCAAAACAAACCAATCAATGAGCCAATCAATGTAAATTGGTCTCATTTATTTGTCTGGATAATTGATTGGCGCATCACTTATGTTGATGGACAATGTCCTCTCTTTTCCATTTAATTGACATGTCCTGAATTGTTCAGTGTTTATGTGTGTTTACTGCAGGCAGGGGTGCACTGCTTTGGGAAAGGATGGTAGTATAAATCATCATTAAAATAGGGCAGCTGATTAGTCAAGGGTCAATTTGTCAGGCGCAAGGGGTTCGATCCAAACTTTTTGCCCTCAATTTAATGTATGCAAACACTAACTGAATTTTAGGTTTCTGGAAAATATATGTTTGTTATACATTTATTTACTCTAAGCAACTTATAAATGTGTCCATAAATGTTCCCACCTAACAAACGAAAAGATAACTATGATGAAATGGAAATGGGATAAACATGGAAAACTAAAAAATTTTATTGTTTCTGCTTTAGTGAGAAATATGAATATTGGTATTATACAAATGTGTTATTTTTGAAGTCCCATTTTGGAGCATGGTATGTATTGTGAAAATCATCACCACCTTACTTGCTTTGGAAGCGAAGGTTTTCATATCTAGCACCTTGTGCCAAAAAGCTTTATCACCTACAGAGGACTTTAGAAAACGAATAAAAGGGCAGCATCTATAAATTTTGTGTACTTTACAATTTTTGCATTGTTTACTCTTCTGCAATGAAGCATAAATATGGCTACATAATCAGTTCACCCCTGAACGCTGTAAAATTTTGCCATTAATTCCATCTTTCCATTTGTCAAGCAGTGGATTCTTAGTCCAATATATACTTGTTGTTAATGTGGCTGTTTTCCACTGCAGCTTGTTTTCACCTGACGTGTTTGTATGTGTTGTTAGCACCTCTTGTTTGTTGTTTGGCATAGAGTATGACTGCATGCCTGTATCCTCAACATTAACCATGTATTTATAACTCTTTGTAAGCGGTGACGGTTGCAGTATGTGACACTAAAACTCATTTACCTATGATGGTAAGTTGAAAAATTAATTTAATTCTTAAGAGATATGTTTAAGCTGTTAAACTTAACCATATTACTTATACTTAAACATATTACATATTACTTATTACAGTATATTACAGCCATACTTATTTTTTCTTTTTGTTTAATAATCTAGGCGACTTCCCTAACTTTGATTCATACATTTATTTGTGTTGATCTTTCCTCTGAAGATGAGAAAGTCATGGCGGATGATGAGTTCACTTGTGACCTGTTCCGTTTCCTGCAGCTCCTCTGTGAAGGACACAATAATGGTGGGAACAAGTTATGTTTCAGATTCGAGTTGGACTGAAATCATATCAACAATAAATTCCATCAAAACAGACTTTGCAAGCTGAATAATCCTGTTTCTGCAGATTTTCAAAACTACTTGCGGACACAGACAGGAAGCACAACCAGCATCAACGTCATCATCTGCACTGTGGATTACCTCCTTCGACTCCAGGTACACTTTGACAGTAATCTGCCCTGCACAGCGCATGGTGAAAATTATTAGAGACTTAAAATAATAAAGCGTGCAGTACATATGAGCAAATCATTCCAGAGTTAGAGTTTGTATAAGTTATTTTCAAATATGCCAGTGCTTTTAACTGTTTTCTTTTTTTTTGGTTCATTCAAGGAATCTATCAGTGATTTCTACTGGTATTATTCTGGGAAGGACATCATCGATGATCCAGGCAAAAAGAATTTCTCCAAAGCTATGACAGTGGCAAAACAGATTTTTAACAGTTTAACAGAATATATTCAGGTACTTTTACAACAAATTACCAATTTATGTTGTTTCTTTGTAAGTTAGTTTGTAACAAGCAGCCTTTTTGTTTTATGCAGGGCCCGTGTACAGGAAACCAGCAGTCCTTAGCTCACAGCAGACTGTGGGATGCTATTGTTGGATTCCTTCATGTGTTTGCCCACATGATGATGAAGTTGGCACAGGTGCGCAAATGTAACTCAAACATATAAAACAAAAATGCATTTATCATAACTTTTTATATAATTTTTCAAATGAGTTTTTGTAAAGCTTTGACTTGCCAGTGCAGATTTCAATGCAAACAACATTAAATGAAAGAGAAGTCAGTATATTGTGTCAAAAGCATCATAATAAAGCAGAGCTTAACAAATGTTTTCAAACAAAACTAACCCAAAATAATAGTGTTTTATGTTCAGTTTTGTTATATCATGTCATCAAGAAGTTTGAGTAAGTTCAGTATTCTTAAATTAGGCAGTTGAAATTAAAGCACAGTGAATGTTTTCTTTAAAATTTATCCATAGATGTTTCATAATAAGAGATCTGTCTTCCTTGCTAATTCTTCATTGTATGTTTGAGTTGTCCATTGAGTGCAATATCTCGTAGTTTATTACGTGCTGCATTGCAGTCATGATATCATTACTACATTTCATTACAACCACAGGACTCCAGCCAGATTGCTCTGCTGAAGGAGCTTCTTGACCTCCAAAAAGACATGGTTGTTATGTTGCTCTCACTATTAGAGGGTAAAAAACTTAAATACTGCCAAACAAATTTGATTAATGTGATGCCTTTAAATCACGTGTTTGATTTTTAAAAATTTTTTATTCTTGTTTCAGGGAACATAGTTAATGGTACAATTGCGCGACAAATGGTCGACATGTTGGTGGAGTCCTCCAGCAACGTTGAGATGATTCTCAAGTTCTTTGACATGTTTCTCAAATTGAAAGACATTGTTGCCTCTGATGCTTTCCGTGACTATGTCACTGACCCGCGAGGGCTGATCTCTAAGAAGGACTTTCAGAAGGCTATGGACAGTCAGAAACAGTACTCCCCCTCTGAGATCCAGTTTCTTTTGTCCTGCTCAGAAGCAGATGAGAACGACATGATCAATTACGAGGAGTTTGCCAGTCGTTTTCAAGAGCCAGCCAAGGACATCGGGTTCAACATCGCAGTACTGCTCACCAACCTTTCTGAACATGTGCCGCACGACTCCCGGCTGCAGAATTTCCTGGAGCAAGCAGAGAGTGTGCTCAACTATTTCCGCCCATTCCTTGGCCGTATTGAGATAATGGGCGCCAGCAGAAAGATTGAGCGCATCTACTTTGAAATCAGCGAAGTCAATCGCAGACAGTGGGAAATGCCACAAGTGCGAGAGTCCAAACGGCAGTTTATATTTGATGTCGTCAATGAGGGCGGTGAATCTGAGAAAATGGAGATGTTCGTCAACTTCTGTGAGGATACCATCTTTGAGATGAATATCGCTTCACAGATTTCAGAGCAGGAAGAAGAGGAGAAGGGAGAAGAGGATGATGAGGGAGATGAAGGAGGGGGAGAGGGGGCAGCAGGCGGGGCGGCAGGTGGAGGCGGGGATGAAGATAGCAATGGCGATGAAGGGCGACCCGAATCAACCTCAGCATTTACAGACTTCCTCCACAGCATGTCGAGCTTTCTCAGCATCTTCACCTTCCGCAACCTCCGCAGACAGTATCGCAGAATCAGAAAGATGACCTTTAAGGAGATTGTGGTGGCTTTGTCCAAGTTCTTCTGGGCTATCTTGATGAGCATACTGACCTTCATTTACAATGTGTGCAAAGGGTTCTTCATGATCATCTGGCAAGCGCTTTTTGGAGGTGGGTTGGTGGAGGGAGCTAAAAAAATAACAGTCACTGAGATTTTAGCAAGTATGCCAGATCCCACTCAAGACGACGTTCACGGCGATGGACCAGGAGAGCTGGGGACAGGGGAAGAACAAGAAACCGGGGGGATAACGGACACTGGTGAATCTGGGAGTGGTGAAGAGGAAGAGGAAGACACACAGGAAAATGAAGGAGGAAGGATTCCAGGTGTGGATGCTCCAGGTGGACTTGGAGATATGGGTGTTGAGGAACCAGTTGAGCCTCCGACTCCTGAAGGGTCTCCCATTACAAAGAGAAAAATGGTAAGGACATCTCTAAAAAATCAGCAATCTGAAAAATATCCTTGCATTGTGGATGATCTTTCCGTTTCACTACAGCCAGGAGAAGAGTCTGATGCAAGCCAAAAACCACCTGAGCCTGCTCCTGTGGAAGAAACCCCTCCAGAACCAGAAAAGTCAGAGTAAGTTTAAGTTTTCTTTTAAGTACTTAATGTGTGGGAAACTGATTTAAAATCTAAGTTTTAGAAAGTAACAGATATCAATCAAAGCAAAGCACATTAAGATGGCTTCAACAGTGCCAAGTTGATGTTGGTGACTAAAATTATACAATAAAACTTGTGTGTTTCATTTCCAGTGTTGAAACTGGTGAAAAATCAGAGAAAGAAGCCAAGAGCAAAGAAGAAAAGCCACAAGAACCAAAGAAATCTGCAGCCAAGAAAGAGAAGAAGCAGAAGAGGCAAGAGGGTTTTCAAATATGGACTGAGCTGGAAACTCAGAGAAATAAATTCATGGTGAGGGCATCGTACCTTTTGTGGTAAAAACTAATGTAATGGCATGCCCATTTAAATTTTTTTGTGGAGCCCCACAAATACTTATCTCTCTTTACCAGAACTACCTCTCCAGGAACTTCTACAATCTGCGATTTTTGGCCTTGTTCCTTGCATTTGCCTTGAACTTCATTCTTCTTTTCTATCGGGTAAAGCAGTTTGAACTGAAACATTGTTTTCAAATGTTGTACGGATTGTAGCTGAATTAAGTTTTTAGGTCAACTAAACATTCTGACTTCCTGATCTTTGGCAGCAATAGATTTTATGGCTTGTCTTGGTCTTTTGTTTTGTAAAGGTCTCTGAGACTCCACCTGAGGGGGATGAGATGGAGGGATCCGGACTGTCAGAGGGAAGCGGGTTGTTTGAGGGTTCTGGCTTGTTTGAGGGCAGTGGGAATGAAGCTGAAGGATCTGGAGCAGATGGAGGAGGAGAGGACGAGGAAGAAGATGTTCTACTTTATTACTATTTAGAGGAGAGCACTGGATACATGCAGCCCACACTATCATTCCTAGCCATTCTCCATACAGTCATTTCATTCATCTGTATTATTGGGTACAACTGTCTGAAGGTATCACAAAACATACCTGCACTTACTTTTTACAGTGTCTTGCAGAAGTATTCATGCCCCTTTGATATTTACACATTTTGTCATGTTAATCAGATCCCGCTGGTGATCTTTAAAAGAGAAAAGGAGCTTGCAAGAAAGTTGGAGTTTGATGGCCTCTACATCACTGAGCAGCCTGAGGATGATGACATCAAGGGCCAGTGGGATCGTCTAGTCCTGAACACACCGTAGGGAGACCGGAGGGAAACATGGCTGTTTCATTACAGATACTGTTAAATAATATCAGAATTATTAGGTTTCTATTAATGCAGCTAATGCTTCATATTGCTTGTATTTTCAGCTCTTTCCCAAACAACTACTGGGATAAATTTGTCAAACGAAAAGTGAGTAGATTCTTGATTATGGTGCAATAGAGATTATATGCTCTCTAATATGTAACATACTGTCTGTGTCCAGGTCTTGGATAAGTATGGAGATATTTATGGGAGAGAAAGAATCGCTGAGTTACTGGGCGTTGATTTAGCCTCCTTGGATGTCAGTCAGCAACATGAGAGGAAACAGGAGGAGCCAGACAACTCTGTGTTTGCATGGTGAAGTAGAGCTTTGCTATAACAGGACAAGAAAATTGGTTTTATATTTACTTTTGACTGAAAAAAGTATTTATTAAAACATATTTTATCTTTTAGGGCGACTTCCATTGATATCAAGTACCAGATCTGGAAATTTGGAGTTGTGTTCACAGACGGGGTAAGAAAATGAGTAATTGTATATTTCAATCTGTGCTTTGTCCATCCTCTTCATACTTTATTTACCATATTTTCCTGTAGACCTTCCTTTATCTTTGTTGGTACCTGGTGATGTCCCTGCTTGGTCATTACAACAACTTCTTCTTTGCCTGCCATTTGCTGGACATTGCAATGGGTGTCAAAACTCTGCGCACTATCCTGTCATCAGTTACACACAACGGCAAACAGGCAAGAACAAAATAAAACTTCAGAAGGTATCTTTAGCTTTAGTCAGAATATATTAACAAATTTTTGTGCCCTGTGTTGCAGCTCATGATGACAGTGGGCTTACTGGCTGTGGTGGTGTATCTTTACACTGTGGTTGCTTTCAATTTCTTCCGTAAGTTTTACAACAAGAGCGAGGATGAAGACGAGCCCGACATGAAATGCGATGACATGATGACTGTAAACCACTCATTATTACAAAAGAATCAGTGTTTTTAATCATATATAACCTCCCAGTTTATGTTTATGAGGTTTTCTCCTGTGCAGTGCTACCTGTTCCACATGTACGTGGGTGTGCGTGCTGGTGGAGGAATTGGAGACGAGATAGAAGATCCTGCAGGAGACGAATACGAGCTTTATCGAGTGGTCTTTGATATAACCTTCTTCTTCTTCGTCATTGTCATTCTGCTGGCCATTATTCAGGGTAAACACATCCTGGATGATGGTTTTTAAATAAACACTATGTGAAGATACTTGAAATGGTAACTGGCTGGAACCAGAATCAGACAATTTTAAAAAGGAGCGCAAAGTAAAAAATCTTTTCCACTCAGTGAATGAACCATAGCTAAGCTGGTCTGGCAACACTCTTTAGCATGGATGTTGTTAATGAGGGAAGAAGGTTTAAGTTGGCAATTTTCATGGGTATTTAAAAGAAAAAACAAGACAGGTCCAGGCTCATTCGGGTTTGGAGAACGAGACTGTCATCATTTTCAGCTTTCAAATGTGTTTTGTAGCTTTTACTCATGGCCACTGGTCTCCTCCTAATACTTATAAACAGCAGCCTCTCATGGCAGGAAGGGTAGAAAAACTGTTGTTAAATTTTATTATATCACAAGACTTAAAGAGAAAAATCAGCAAAAAAAACCTCTGAAAGGATGTTTGCGTGTAACAGATTTTCGACTCCTATCATAATGTTAAAATCTTGCAGGTCTTATTATTGATGCCTTTGGAGAACTCCGAGACCAACAGGAGCAGGTTAAGGAGGACATGGAGGTACAGTATAATGCTGTCATTGTTGATTGATACCTTAAAGTACATTTGGGAAGAGTGCTTATGTTCTTCATTGTTGATTTTTGTGCAGACAAAATGCTTCATATGTGGCATTGGAAGTGACTACTTTGATACAACCCCACATGGCTTTGAGACCCACACCTTTGATGAACACAACTTGGCCAACTACATGTAAGCATCTCCTCTATATTGCAGTGTTTGCACAGGTGCAGATGAGAACAGATTAATATTGGAGTTTCATTTTCAGGTTCTTCTTGATGTATCTCATTAACAAAGATGAGACAGAACACACTGGGCAGGTCAGTCTGAGGTGTTTTTTTAAATAATTATTATTTCTTTTTAAATTTAAATTTTTTTAAATTCTTGTTCTTGCATCCTCTGCTTGCAGGAGTCATATGTGTGGAAGATGTACCAAGAACGATGCTGGGACTTCTTTCCTGCTGGAGACTGTTTCAGAAAGCAATATGAAGATCAGCTTTCCTAACTGACAAATAAACAAAAAGTATTTTTGCAAGGAAGGGAAGGTCACGCCTGAATTACACTTCTGATCAACCAGCAGGCCTAGCTGCACGCTCATCTGTGTAACACACTTTTTCTTATGTTCTTGACCCAAACTTCCCTCCCTGTTATCTGTTCATCCCAATGTATCATCTCTCCTCACCCTTCCTCCTCATTCCTGTTTTAGGACCACTCATGTCCATCTAGTGTGGTTTATTTCTAGAAGCGATTTTAATAGTTGCCAGTATGTAAGATTAAGTAAGCACACAATGCACATCTATGTAATAACATTAATAACTTTAGATGTAGCCGTAATTTGTACATTTATTACCAGTTTTTCAAGTATCCATTTTTACCGTGTGATTTCTTAATTTATTTATTTCCAGGTTGGTCATTTTGAAATGTTGGAGTTTTATTCTTTATATAACCTTACGTGTGGATTTGTAGATAAATCTGTAAGCTTTCACATTGTATTTTGGATTATACTCTGTTACATCATGCCTACCTGCCTGTAAGCCATCTTTAAAACTGTGTATATCATGGATCACTAGTGATGTGGCTGCAGCCTCCTTTTTTATTCAACAAATTATAATGAATGGTAACTCAATAATACTTGATAATTAGGTATTTTTTAAATGAGAAATTATTTCTACAGTCACCACACACCGATACAGAAGATTATAAAACACCTGCCAAGTCAAAATACCAGATTTTCTGATAATACATGTAATCAGAATAAATCTTTTTAGAACTGTTCCTACTATTAATGTGTCAAATATATTATAAACATGGTGTCAAAATCTGGTCATTATCCAATCCTCAGTGCAGGCGTTTGAAATTGACAAACTTTTTTAAGTTCTGAAGAAAACTTCAAAATGCTTTAGCTTAATAATAAAAATAAGAAGAAGAATAAAAATGCACGCATTAAAACTAATACTTAAATGAAGTGGACCCCAGTAGCTGGGCTGAATATGAAAGTATCTTGTCATCTTTTTTTCTGGATTCAAAGTAAGTTGACAATTGTTTGTTTTGTTTTGTTTTATTTTGTTTTCATGTTTGCTGTGAAAGACAGCAGGGTGACAGAGGTGATTTTCTGTCACAAAATTGTTTATGTTCAACCCTGATTTTGTGTATGTAAAACTGATCTGATAATAAAGAAAAACATGGCAAAATCTCCTTCTCCATTGACTCTCTGCACACAGTGCAACAGTTTACGTGCAACAGATCATCACAACCCATTTTTACACCAATCTGTTGAGCTGTGGTTCTGCAGCGTCCCAGCTGACCGGGGGGGATTAAGGGTGGGCATTAAAAACTCACATTGAATCTCATGTGCTCCAAACGTCCACAAATATTTCTTTCTGACAGCGCTGGACCGCGCGACACAGTCTGGAATCATGAATGTCTCGGGGATACACCACGGGGTGCTCAGGATGTACAGTAAGTAGAATCGGAGCAACAAAGATCTCTTTAGAGGGAAAATACAATCAACAACCAAATTCAGCTGTAGGGAAGCTTTCAATCTTTAACATGTTTTGTATTACTTCACATGTATGATGTCAAACGTTCATAAATCCTTTTGTACGAAATTTTGAATTGTTCAGCATTAATTGTGCAGTCTCAGTGATACATATGTTCTAAAGCCAGCTTTTTACAGTAGGCACTAAAAGGTAAAATTAAGTTGTTTTCTTATCTTTTCATGCAAAGTACAGCAGTTAGACTTTACTTACATATAAATAGAACTTTTGAAATGAGAAAATGCATGTGGATTGATCGCTTTCAGCATCCACAGCCTCCTGATCCTCTCTCCATCTGACTTTCTCTAATCTAATCTGGTGGGATGATGGAATGACACAGTGTTCGTTCTTTAATCCACATGTACATTGCTCATGCTGCCACTGTGATCGCTGAGGCCACACCTAATACTTAAGGTCCACATGCAGCCTGGAAATGTATGCAGTTTGTTTTGTTGTCCAATCTGGATAAGAGTGACCAGTACGGTCCTGAACCCAGTCTAGGCATAAAGGGGAGTTAATTCAAATAGCCAATAAAGAAATATCAATTTGAAAATTATTTATGCTAATTCACCTCAGTGATCGACTTACTTACTTACTGAAAATGTCTCATGTATTTTCATCTCTTTTTTCCTGAAGGTGGATTCATTTTCAAACAGTGGAAGAAACGTTTTTTGCGTCTGACTGCCGAAGGCAGTCTCTTCGTATGCCACGATGCTCTGTCTCCACCTCACCAGATTGTACTGCTGCAAAGTCATTGTGAGACAATTGTTGAAGGCAAGGAGATCCTGGACCTGCCAAAGTTACCTTCTGGTGCATCCAGGGACAGCTGCTTCGCTCTGATCCTCACCCAGAATAAGTTCCTGCTGCTGCTGACTGACACCCCCACAGACTGCAGGTCAGATGCACAGTATGCTTTTACATTGACATATTGGAGTCGAAATTAAATGTTGCTGTTCTATAAAATTATGATCTTTTTCATAAGCCAACATTGCTACATTTGATGAAATATTTATATTTTTTGATTTTTTTTTTTTATCCCCTTTCAGTCAGTGGTTAAACGTGCTGAAGAAAGTCAAAATGGTGAGTTAATGATTTACAGTTCAGGTTCTGAAGCTGAATAGTCATTAAAAAAACTTCCCAGTATTGGTGTAGTTACATTACCTTTTCTATCAAAATGCATTCTGCTTACAGAAAGTAACAGTTGTAACTCTTGTGCAAATGACATAGATGTGTGTACTTATTAAACAGCCATTGCATAAAAAATGTGATGACAATTTGCAAAAAAAAATTTGCATTATTAAGGAACAAAATACTTCAAAAGCAAAGTCCAGTAATGTTCTGCAAGAGGCCAGAGGAGTTGAGAATTTACTAAGTGTTAAAGACTTAGAGGAGGTAATTAGATTTCAAAGAAATATTATTGGTAGGGATGACAGATTATTGTATTTATTGTTATCATTTAAAGGAAAAAAAAAAACATAACTATGACTTATCATTGAGATGACAGACTCTAATGTTGTAATTTGCATATAAAAAATGACTTCAAGGTTGATTTTCTTACTATTCTTCAACTCACTGGTTCCATGGGAGCTCCAATGTTTGTCCATTTTTTATAAATAGGATTCAATGCAAGGTAAATTGTAGTAGTTAATGCAACATGTACTGAAGTAATGCATTTAGCAGTAGTTAAATTATAGCATTTGTGTTTGTTGTAGTAAGACTTGGTATCAACTTTAAAATCTCCAATAAGTTTTTTTCTCTGACCAATATTTTTGCAGGTTAATGTAAGAAATTAAATTTCTGCTGTCACCTTATTACTGTTCTCTGTATTACTCTTACCTACAGAGTCTGCCATCGCCCCTTATCTCTTGTAAGCGCCATCAAATTGTTCCCCCACGCATTACTCTTCAAGAGCTTGTCCCTGAGCAAATTCTGGACAAAGATCCTCCAACTCCACCTGTAAGTGACACAGAGGCACTCTCTCCAGGACCAATAAGCAACACTTCTCTAAGGCAAAATTGTGAGTTTAGACATTATTTTCATGCATTTTATTACAATAAAGAGAAGAATATATATATATAATGATCTTGAAAAAACGCTTAATCCAACAGGCAGAAATTCCCCTCAGACAAAGAATTACAGACGGGGTGCACAGGCGGTGGGATGCCTGCGTCACGGCACTCTCAATAATGCCCAAGCGATGAAGACTGTTTATATGCTGATGGGAGGGGCTGCTGCGTCCTCTGCCTTGGGTTACCTCGGAGCATGCTCATCCACTAATCTGGACGTCAAAGCCGACCTGGTTGCCAACACGGACTTCACCAGCACAGGACCTGTGGGGGCGTACGACCTCGGCAGCTCCTCACTCAACTCCCCCCATTTCAACAGCTTTGACTTTGAGGTGGGGGACTCTGATTTTGATGCTTTTGATTGTGGTGGGTTTACTTTTTAAGAAGCCAAGCCCTAGATGAAAATAGACGGGCTCCCTTTTTGATTTAAATCAAAGTGAAAAATCCAAATTGAGTCTTAGAGTTCAGCCCGCTTTTTGCTAACCCACATTTGTCGGGTTTAATGGGCAGAGAAGACAAATGTGAGCATAAAAGTTACAAAGTGGTGAAAGGATGAACAGATCTGAGTGATTAATCTGAAGTTGATCACAATGAAGAACTCCCTCTCACTGCCATGTTGTATTACACTTTAAAAAACTTATACTAGCCCAGAAAACCATATTGTTGTGCTTTTTTCTTTATGTGTGTGTCTTTTATTTCAGGCTGTTTATGTTGTGAATATTATCATTGTGTTTTGCCTACAACAGTGATAGTACATTTTAATAAAAGTGAGTAATCTGTCTCTTTTACACTGGTGATGTGGTGTATTACATGGAGTTTAAGGAGCGTTGTTGTATAAGCCTCGCTGGATTAAATTGATCTGCAGGAGATTTTTGATTTAGTAACCTCAGACACCAGAGAAACCACAGAGCTCATTTAAAACCTCTTGTTTTAAATTTTTAAACAGTTAAATTGCTTCACTACAGTCATCCACTTGTTGTCATCCTGTGAGTCTATTTGTTCCATGAAAAAAACCTGATGTGAAATAATTTATTTAAAAAAAATAAAGCTGGTTTGGAACTTTGTTGCGCTTGTGTTTTCTCGTTTTTTATTTAGCAAATTATTTATGTCCGATGTCCTTCATTAAAAAAGTAAAACTTCTGCTGTAGCACTTCTGCAGAAAGATATTTGAAACATGTACTGATGATTTAAATTAAGGGACAAAAACAGTGATATGAAATTAAATTCCCTGAATCTCAGTTGCGTTGTTTGCATGAATGGAGGCCATGAATGGGAGCTGTTCTTCTGCTGCCCAACAACAAGTTAAAATGCAGTAAGTTCTCTCAGATAACTTAAATTCAAGCAATAATACATAAACCAATGAACACCCAAGAGGAAAGTAATGAAAGTTAAGTCTGCAGAATTAAATTATTTTGTTTCAGATATTTATCCAGTGAGGAGGATGAAGTTCAGAGAATTGTTGGCAGTAAATGACAACAACACATTATTTATCCCAAGGATTCACAAAGGCTCTGTGGGAAGCCCAAGCAGTATGTGATTTGAGACTCTGGTGACAAAAAAATGCTAGTTTAGATGTGAATGAATTGTGTTTCCTTCCTTGCCTCGTAATGCACATGTGTAGCAATACTCCTTGTTCTCGGAACAAATATGTTTTCTAAATATCAGCAAGTCAGGCAGTGGTCTAAATCATAGTGGGAATTGATGAGAGTCCCACTTCTACACACATGAACAGTTCATGTTTTACTATTCAGGGCTTTCACTGAACTATAGCAACGTAAGCTGTCAAAACACCATCTGTCACACCACTTACTCTAACAAGAACGTGCTGTTTGGTCTTAAAAAGTCTCTGAAAGCTAATGCTGAACATGTGGTGGATGGGAGAAGTTAAAATACAAAATAACAATCAGATTGAATCTGTAGTAAAACATGGTCTTCAGTTGTCTCAGTCGTTTAGCTAATTATTGTAAATAGAACCATGGGGAATCTCTGATATTTAGCAGTCTAACAAATCTCTGGAAGTAGCAGTTGTAATAATTGCTGCGTTTTAAAAAATAGCAATTAAAAAAAAAAAAAGAAACTATGAAAATATGGCAGAGATAATTGCTGTTCCAAATGATACACTACCATTGTATACCTTTTATGCAGCCGGACCTCAAAAGACAGAAACATGCATTTAAAAATGTTAAATATAACTGTGAAAATTATGATTCTGGATGACTGCTATAGTTCTATCAATATATGTAATAATTCTGGTACCAAAGCATGAGAAATTGTTCCTTTAAGATAGTTAAAGTGAATAAGCTCAGGTTTACTCCAGTATCAACACTGTATTGCAATTTTCATGAAAACTATTACAAGTTAGTGCTTGACCAAACTGTCATAGAGTGATAAAGTAAAAGTGCAAATAAGAAAAAAAAAATTGTCACTCTTATTTACAAAGCAGAGATCTATGATTTCCACTCAACAGCATTTTCTAGATTTTTTGCAAGAATCAGAACAACAAGCAAATACTTGTCTGTTCAGTCTGTTCTAACAAGGCAACAAACGTTACTATCTAGTACACTAGGGTCAACACTTGGAGGTGTCACATTTCAGATTTCTCCAGCTCAGATAAACAGCATTGTAACTCTTCAATTAGAATGTTGACAAAGACCAAACCTTGAACCTCGCAGAGAACTCCATCCTTATTTCAATGCGATACCTCTGGCATCTCTGAATCCTCCCTAAATTCCAGCAAGGGTAAGAAATACAATAGGCTCACACATAAATCTAGCTGCATGCACTTTTGACCCTTCTCCACAGTCCAGTCTGTAAATTTGCAAAGCTTTAATTTGTCTGTGATGACACGCTTGTCCACTGGGAACACATGCACATGTTTTGTTACTAAGAAAACGTGTTCTTTCACTTTCACTGAGAAAACCCAAAATCCAAAATTGAAAGTCTTTTTTTTCCCCCCCGTGTACATGGGGTTGTGACATATTGCATACCTTTAGGGAGTAAGAACATCAAGCACACATGCTTGTTCTCATGTAGATGAAATGCCTCAGCCAGAGTCATTGTCAGATTGAAAACATAGAGGAAAAATTTGTAACAAATTGAAGAAAACAGTGATAATTACAGGGACATTTCTTCACCTGTTTTACCTCTTTTCAGGACATGCATCAAGTTTCCATGATTTTTTACAACTAAGCCTTTCTATAGGCTTAGTTGTTCATGCTGCTTATCCTGCTGTTTTTCCAGCCTCTTTCACAAATTTAGTTTTAAGCGCTGTAGTACAAGTCCTAAAAGCGTTGCAGGTCTCACAGTCTGGCCCCGCCTCTTTGGTTGAGCGTGGTGCAGCAGCAGTGGTCGCCGGGCCCTCCCTCTGTCTCTGCAGATGATAAGTATTCGCAGCTTGCTATTCCAGGCATGGATGTCGGTTGCAGCGAGACATGGCAGTGCGACATTATACTCTCGACATTAATCTCTCTACGCCAGGTAAGCTGCTTGGAAAAAGTCTCCAAAAATGTTGTGTTTATTCAGCTTACGGCCGCTGCACCCATGCTGTATGTTAGCTAGCCGGCTAATATTGACGTGCTAGTTTGTAATTGCCCTTCAAAACCGCAGGTTGGGAGTGATTTACACGCAATTCAGCTCAGGCGTGTTCGGTGAATTTCGGTTTGAAGGTTAAAGTTATTGTGGATAGAGATTTTTACGTTTATATGCTGCTGCTTGTTATGCACTTGAATGTTATGGGAGATTTTAGGTTCTGGTCGGCGGCTCGAAGCTTGTCTTGCTAACAATGTGAATAAAGCCTGTTCAAGTCTGCGCTGTCGCAGAGGAAGTAGTTCCTCTTCCGCCATTTTTGTAGTTTTGTTTGTGACTCTAAAACTTCGCTGTTTAAAAAAAAAAACACATTTAAAGGTGCCAATGTCACAACAAATGACTATATTAAAAAGTAAAAATAATAATCTGCTATTGTGCTATTATCGATGGACAATTTTAAATTAAAGTTATTGGAAATATTTTATTTATTAATAATGTCACATTTATTATTAAAGTACATTTAGGAGACCCTTTTATATATTTTTTGATAAAAACTATGCATGGTATTTTATAGATGAAATACAAATTGTGTGCAATTAAAATGACAT
The DNA here is from genome assembly GCA_010277075.1 of Poeciliopsis retropinna. NCBI lineage: Eukaryota > Metazoa > Chordata > Actinopteri > Cyprinodontiformes > Poeciliidae > Poeciliopsis > Poeciliopsis retropinna. The sequence continues at coordinate 7,065,028 of VMRM01000024.1, read as the reverse complement.
TATGGGTTTAATATGCCCAGCAACTGAAAACACGTACCATGAAATAAATTATTTTATAAGTGAGTTATTTATAAAATAAGGAAGGCATAAATTTAAAACTGCAAAAACAATTTATTCTCTTCTGTAACTTTTTACCTGTAATTGGAAAGTCTATCTATGACAAAAAGGTATTCAGTCATTACCAATTCAGATGTGACTTTATTAATGGCACTAATGTGCCAGACTGCTTTAATTTTTTTCCATTGTTTTCCATCTTTCTGTTTCTGTTTATCTCAAGTTGACTCAACCTCTGTAGTGCCCGGTCTGCTGTCCATATTTCATGAGCAGGAGCTGTCAGAGACTATCCATGACACAAATGGGCATGGATACCTAGCTACATTTGTTGGCAAGAATGGGCGGTAAGCAAAGCAAGAAAGCAAATATCTGACACTGATGCTGAAGAATCCAGACCATCAGGAAGTCAGCTAGACTTTTTTATTCTCCGTCATCTAGATCGACAGTATTAAGAAAAAAATCGGTCATGTTCTATTTTTACCCATCAAATTATAATAATATGACTAACATAGACTATACTTAGCCGCATTTTTATGCGGTTTAGTTAATATTCATCTAGTTTAACCAAAACCAGATCCCATCACACATAAAGCAGATAAATGAATCTATCTTTATTTCCTCAAGATAAACTGCCGGCTCCTCTATTTAGACTATAGATGGATTAACACAATATTGCAATCTGAACTTGAATTAAATGCGCCATTTCTACCAAAGGTTTGGTATGCGTTTCCTAACCAGACGCTCCAAAGCGTCCGGTCCATAACTCTTCAACACGCTGTCAGCTCCCGGTCAGAAAGACGCATTTAGTTCAGTGTCCATGAGATGATATTCAGAAAGGATTTTTTTATTGATTGATTTTAGTTGCTTCTGCGATGAACTCTTTGCGTAAAGTCTGTAAGGTCCACGCATGCGCACCAGTCAAGGGTGTTAATTATAACCTGTCAAAATGACAGGAAAATTTAGAGCCTGTCTATCGTTTAAAGAAATAACTGGTCAGATACGGAAAATATTAAGTTAATGCAACCTCTGATCCAGAGCTTATTTTTGTTTCTAATCTGTCAAATTTCAAACCCAAGAACCAATTGGCAGCAATTTATTTTAACATCTCCTGTCACAGAGTTTAATTAGGTCAGTGAGTCTAGTGAAGGTGAATTAAGTTTTATTCCTCATCATTTTCAACATGCTATTCTTTGGTGCCATCAAGTGACCAAAAGTAAGAAGTCTAGCTTGAATACACAACTTACTGTGCTGTTTTATTATGACTTCCTGAGCTATTGAGTCATTGTGTTGCTTTGAATAGCCATTTGTTACGATTAAAAAAAGAAATACTATTACTGTTAAGTAATATGGATAATGAGCTTTCCAATGATGTGCAGTAATTGGCTGTATTGGACAGTTGTTTCTGTCTCAGTTCAGCACTTTTTTGTCACTTCATATCAAAACAGTTAAATCTTTCAATAAAAAATATTGAACTCCCTCTTAAAGTGGTTCTGACTTGGCTCTCACTTTGTGGAAGTTTAAACTAATTCTTTCTCAGAACCAACTAGGTTAAATACTTATTTTGTTTTTGTTTCTGGGTGTTTGACCAACTTTTGAATCAGAATTGAAAAGAACAATTTAAAGTATTCTTTGTGAATGAAATCCTTTACTCTGAACAGGATTTAGTGATGTTTCAGTCCTCCTCTTTTAGAGGGCATGTTCAGAAATTGAAAGGTAAACTAAGAGGAGTCTTGGTTTTACATTTGTTTTAAATATTTTCTTTAAAAAAAACTGATTGCATTAGTGGTAAGTAAAGTTAGTCCAGTGTGAATGTCGTATTTAAACCTTCAGGCTATTGTCCCCTGAATACCTTGGAAGTAAAAATCGTCTCTGTTGGAATAGAAGTGGGGTTAAACATTGTAGTTTTATGTTATGGGTGGAGTATCATCTCAACAATAAAAGGTTTTATAACTTTGCATTATTAAATCTTGTTTACCAGTCTCGTTGTTCTGCGTGTGCACTCCCATGGATTGGTCACCATTGATCTGCAGTGTCATGAAGATGACAACATTGCACAGCTAGACAATGTAAGTGATCAAAAGCAAAACATAAAATGTGGAGTTTTCAATATTAAATTACTGTATTTCAGGCTTGCCATGGCATACAGTTTAAAATGCAAGACCTGATGTGAATAGCTGTGCACAGACTTTTTTTTTTCATTTTCTCTACAGCTTTTAAATGCACTGGAAAAGAAGTTAAAAGTTCTGTTAAATGGAAATATTAGAAGGATTAAAAGGTAAGGGTCCTGGTTCTCACGATGTGTTTCCATTTAGGATGTTTGAAGTCTTTATTTCATCAAGGATCTGTCCTGCTGTAACTTATTATTTTAATTTTCCCTCCAGGCTTCCAGCCTTAGTACGAGGAGCAAAAGTTGACCGATACTGGCCCACAGCTGATGGCAGACTGGTGGAGTATGACATTGATGAGGTGGTTTACGAAGAAGATTCTGCATACCAAAATATAAAGATATTGCACTCACGGCAGTATGGAAATATCCTAGTCCTTGATGGAGATGTCAGTAAGTACTTAAATAATAAACTAGTGCACACATGAAAGCTCATTTATACATCTGATGACTCAAGGGGACAAATGGACACCTTATGTTATATTTCTGTTCATTAATAAAAATATTTTTCATTTTGGACAAATGTGCCCATTATTGGTAACTTCAGCTTCACTGAGGATAACATTGCACAAAACGGCATCTTGTTTGTTAATAATTGTACTTAACTGATGTGTAAATGTTATGTTATCATTGCAGACCTGGCAGAAAGTGATTTGGCGTACACACAAGCCATCACAGGTAATGGAAGAGAGAATTATGCAGGGAAGGAGGTGCTGATATTAGGAGGAGGTGATGGAGGCATCCTCGCCGAGTTGGTCAAACAAAAGCCAAAGATGGTCACCATGGTGGAGATATCCTTTTGAGATTGTGTTCTGTTTTTTTCTGACTTTTAACACCCAAAATGAAAGTAAGTCAACATCTTAACCTGACTCCTCCTTGACGAGGCATGCACATTGACCAGAAGGTGATAGATGGATGCAAGATGTACATGAGGAGGACTTGTGGCAATACCCTGGACAACCTGAGGGGTGACTGTTACCAAGTGAGTGCTGGGAAAATAATGATCTATTGGGGAAAATTCATTGCCATCTCACAAATGCAAAACAGTTTGGTACAAGTAATGTTTTTATTATTTGCTTCTTTAGTTTAAATATTCTTTTTAGCATTGTTAAATAACTAGGATGTAACTGACTTTGAATAGATTTATTTTAACAATAATGTATTTATTGCTGTTTCTATAAAACCAGATTGTGCATTGCCTGGTTTATATATGCTGAAGATGCTTTCAATGTTAAATGTTGATTTTTATGTGTATGCTTGTTGTTACGTTTAAAAACAGGAAATGCTGACCGAGGTGCTTTACAATAAAAGTTTTCTGCAGAGCAAATTGTGAATGTTAAATATCTCAAGATAAATGTTAAAGATTTTACTCATCAACATGTGTTGTGAATTGCAGATTCTGATTGAAGACTGTGTCCCCTTGCTGAAGAAGTATGTCCAGGAAGGAAGAACATTTGATTATGTAATTAATGACCTCACTGCAATCCCAATATCTACTTCACCAGAAGAAGGTTCCTGCATATCCATTAATCCATTGCACAAGCTGTGGCTATATTTGCATAATATAGAGAAATCGTGTTTAGTCTTTTCTCTGAAACTGTGTGCTCTTTGCAGACTCTATGTGGGAATTTCTACGTCTCATCTTAGATCTGTCAGTGCGTGTCCTACACCCCAAGGGGAAATACTTTACACAGGTCAGTTGGGTTTTTTGCAGTATCTGCAGAGTTCAGAGTGAAGCTGCCAATGAAGCAGCTAAGCTTATCAACGAGTCTGAAAGCTTTGTCAAAAGATAATGTACTATCTTAAGAGAAACTGGCAAATTTGCTCCCAATTACAAAATGTATGTCGAAAGATTTTTCTGTTTGCCACGATTGTAACAGTTGGAAAACAAGTGATGTTATATTCCGTAATACACAGTAAACATGTTTGACAAAAACCAACCAGCCAACTTTCAAGCATAATAGTGAAGGTGTGATGATTCAGGGTTGCTTAAAATCATATGAACAACACAATGTAATCCAAACAGAGCCTTCAGAGCCTTAAAATGATCAGTTACTAATTTGATCCAATGTATGTTGACTTCATGCTGGGGTTTTTTCCCCAAGCATAGTCAGGCAATTTTGCAAATGAAGCATAACTTCAAAGAGTAATACTTCAAAGAAAGGATGCACTGATATAAAATGTTATTGATTTACTTCACAACCTTTTTGACAGCTTGAAAAAGACCACACACAAGTCACCACTGTTTCTCCTCTTCAGTTAAAATTTTTTTTGTGCGTGCATCATAACATTTTTTTCTCTTCCATTTTTACTCCATCAGGGTAACAGCGTGAATCTGAAAGAGGCGCTGAGTCTGTATGAAGAACAGCTGGGAAAGCTCTCATGTCCTGTAGATTTCCGTAAAGACGTGGTGTGTGTTCCCTCCTACCTGGAGCAGTATCCTTTATCATTACCCCCCAATCATGGGTTTAAATGATGACATGCAGATCAACATGTCATAAAAACACTAATATTGAAAAGACTCTTTTCGTTTGCAGCCCTTAATCATCCTTTCAGATGGGTTTTCTACACTGCATGGAAGAAGTGAAGACTTACGGTTTTCTTTTAAGATTCAGAGCAGCTGGAATGTGAACGTTTGAATTCCCTTCTGCTTTTCACTTAGGCTTGAATGTGTGGTCAGACTGTACATGACATGAACACGGAAGGCTTGGAAAACGATAATTAAATAGTTACTGACTTGTTCGTAATGTTTGTTACACCAACCATTAACATAGATGTTAAAACTATGTCTGTTAATAACTACCAACGTGCCGAGAGACTGCTTCTCGGGTGACGGGTTGTGATTAGATCAAACTTTCAGGCTCTTCTTGGATATAAACAGGTTTATTATCAAGGTTTATGAAGCTGATTTACTCTTAACTGACATACATTGCTGTGTATGTTTACTTTCTTGAGTTAATACAGCGAGTTTCGTCAGAGACTGAAGGAATTAGTATATTGGGTGTTTGAAGTTGAGACCTCATCTTAATGCTCTGTTCTTAAGCTTGATCATCCCGGTGAAGTAAAACTTGGAGGGAATAGGCAGACTTTAGTGTGTCCATTGCAAAACCAGCAAGCTTTTGTTTTGTGATGGTGAAACACTCCACCCTATTTTAAGCTGGTTAATGTGAAAAGGAACATGCAAAGGTTGCTATAAATTCAGACTGATCTTTTTTGAAGGTGCACATGAGTAATATTTGTATCAATGCCATTGAATCCTTCTCCTGCTCCTTAGGTTTTGATAGTTTTATCACTGTTTGCTGCAACTATTTTTGTGTTATTAGATTTGACCTTGACTTGCATGTCTTCTGAAGAAACCTTTACAATTTATAAACACTGATCTAGTACACTGATAATGTGGTAACTTTGCCCACCATATGCATGTACTCTTATTATAAACCTTGAGTTGTGAACCTGATGTAAGTTGTTTTTTTTTCTCTCCTTTTGTTTCTGCCACTGAAATACGATGCAGCTCTTTCAGACTGTATCAAGGCAGTGTTGGTTCATCCCCAGTGAGTGCTAAGTGTTGTAGTCCAGGTGTTAAAAGGGAAATTATTCCTTCTCATTGTTGCCATCTTTGTGCTTGTGCTGGTTTTTAGCACCTTTGATTTCTCCTGATATATTAAGTATATTGGGTGCATGCTGGGGACTGTGAATGTAGCTTACATATATATACAGTACACAGCACCTTAGATGGACCCTCTGGGACATTTATTTATTCATTACAAGCTCACCAAATGCTGTTCTGATAAACTGACCATTTACAATTAAAGAGTTTTGGCTGAAATGGCTTCTGTTTTTTTTTTTTTCTTTCATATTTATAGCAAAAATACCAAATGTTTGGAGCTGTAGAGTAAATATATTGCACTATAACAACTATTTATGTAAAGAAATACTAAAACATTAAAAAATAATAAGCCTCTTAACAAAGCCCAGTCGTTCTGTCTCGGCTGCAGCTTTTTTGAAGACAGGAAATTCACAATGTCATCCTGCCTCGCTTAGCTTCTGTTGTACTTCTGTTTTCTTATATTTTCAGTGAAATTGTAATGCAAGATTCACAGAGAAACCGTTTGGTGTGTTTGCGGCTCTTGTTAAGGTTAGCGTGAGGACGGCACTGCGCTCCAGATGGTTCTGTCACACAAAATGTGAAGCATAATGCGGTTTCTCAGCAGACAGAAGTTCGATCCAACAAAACTTAAACAAAAAGCTTAAGCTTTATATACTAAATATAAACTTTATATACAATTCTAGGATTTACTATGTTTTTCTATTATTTTATTAACAAGTGGCGAAAGGGAGATTTGAGTGATTTATCCACCATGTTTCAGTATCGGTGATTTCACCAGCAGCAGTATAAAAATCTTGTGAAGTCTGTTGACCAACATGACTCAGATTGACCTGTCTTTTTGTCAGTTGTCTTTTTTGGCAACTATTTAACTTTGGTCATTCATATTTCAACTGTTTATTAATATGATATAACTTTTTGGATGTGTGTGTGTGATTTTAAAATGGATTATCTAAACTAAAGACATATCTCACTCCGTGTCAGTTCTTAGATTTGAAAAGGGAAATTCATAAATCACAAATATGACATTAAAAAAATGTAGTCTATGTACTGTTATATGAACTTTAATTTGCTGTTTGAAAGCAACAACTGTAAGGCGCGTAAGATCATTAAATCTAAGATACAAATATTATCTGAAAGTAAATAAATATGTATATTAAATAAAGATTATGTAAAAATAAGCACAAAAATAGCTTCAGTGTTTAAAAAAATATTAAACTTTTAGACTTAGAATTTCTTAGAAATCAGTCAACTAATACATGTGACGGGAGATGAATACATAAATATTTTCTCGTAAATGACATTATATACAGGCATTTAAAAGGCTGCTCTCTGTAGGTCAGGACCCCCGTCGACTCCGGAGTTGTCTGTTGATCTCGTTCAGAACCACGTCTGTCCTCGGTTCTTCGTCAGCTGTGATTATTCTGTCTTCAAGTGGATTTCCTGCAATGTACCACAACATTATTTCTAATATGTTGGTAAATAAATAATAGCTATTAAACCTGTGCACAATTTTGGCAACTATGGTAAAGATGGACAGAAGGCAATATTTAATTAGAATCCTATTCATGCATATTCAACATGTAAGGATCATGCTGAAATCACCTCGCTGCCACCTGAAGCTTGGAGCTTTGCTTAAATTAAGCCTATTTTTGCCAGTATGCATAACATACTGGACCCACTGGGCATGTCTGGTACCTTTCTCCAGAAGTCATTAGGTGAAACCAAGACATGCTCAGAGACTATCCATAGGACAAAGATTCAAAACAATAAACAAATTGTTGCCGATAGCATTGGTAAACATGATTTTGTGTGCAGTTTGAGATCTTTCCCGACAGAATGACCTCCGATTAATAATTATTTAATTCTGTGTGAGGTTATTCAGCAATAATATTTATTTTCAGGTATTTTACACATCTTTAGTAGGGATGCCAATGCATATGGCATGTTGGGTCAGTCAAAACTTATTACAGAAGGCATATTAGTGTTAAAGTAAAAATTCTTTCTTACCAATGCCGCTCATCTGCCCTGATGGCGTACTGGGCAGAAAAGTGGATCTGGATGGTCGACTGCTTTGTGAGGATGAAAAGGAGGTCAGTGGAGACTTCTTTGCGGTTTTCTGTGTTGCGGTGCGACTCCACTCTAAAAGAATTAGGAAAAAAAAAAGGCATATACAAGAAAATAAAAAAAGGTTTTATTTTTTTATCTTTAAGAAATGCATTGAAAACTAGCTTGAGAGTCTTGGATACACATTTTTATCCAGACTCACCTGAGTTTTCTGGGAGTCTCATACTGCCGCAGCACAGGTAGGTCCTCCACTGCCTTCTGACGGTTTCTTTCGCCGCACAGTGGAACACAAATATGAAGAATCCTACAAAATGTAAGAAAAATCTTTGGCGATCAGCAAAGTTTAACTTTCTCTATAGGATACAGGAAAGATGTAGGGTTCAACAACTCACCTTGCAGAGAATTAAAGATGGCAAAGAGGTACATAAATGCCAGATTAACAGGACCCCACGCAAAAAAGGCAAATCCCCATGTGAGACCTAGGAGGAGGGTGATTCCGATCATGCTGCGGGCGTCCTGCGCCGTGCTGCGGTGCTTGTTGTTATGAGGATTTTGTTTTTTTATCCGGTGCAACTGCACTAAGACCACACCGAACATGATGATGTTGAAGATGAAAATCACACCGAAATAGGCCACAACTGCCACGTAGAAGGCAATGTCGTTTCTTATCCAGCAGCTTCAAGACAACAAGGAGGAAAAGTGAATAAGTTATTTATTATTAGTGATTTCATATGTAAGTTTAATCAGGGATAAAAAGGGTCTAAACCTTAATATTTTAAAGAAGTATTGCAAAAAGGACAGGACACAATTCTTCCTTATTAATGTAGCTTTGGGCCTTATTTGTGTGTCATCAACTGAGATTTAAAATCTGATGATGATTATGTAATTTTGGATCCCTGAGATTCAATTTGACTAATTTTAAAACTTGTTGAAGACCAGAGAATTTCTATTCATTATGCCCTGACATATAAAAGCTCAACTTGAAAACGGCATGGTTTATTTTCCAGTGATTGTAGTTGTGAGCAAACCCACTTTCAGCTTACTGAACTTACAAGTCATCACTCGTGCCATCTGAAAACTTTCCATAGGACATGAGGCCGTAGTTGTTTTTGTCAATCGCGATCACAATGATGACTACGATCATTGGGACTCCCCAGCCCACCAGCGAGAACTTCAGCATGTAGTGGGATATGTTGTCATTGAAGACTTTCACAAGTGCGTAGTACATGTGGACGCCCTCAAGCCCCATCCAGGTGAAGGAAACCAGTAGGAAGTAGTGAAGGAACCAGGCCGTGGAAATGCAGAGGCCCACGGCTTTGGGATAAAGTGCCAGCCAGGCATCCACCAGGAAGACCAGGTTGAGCAGCAGAAGAGCCACGCAAAGCTGGATCAGAATTTTGGATGGGATGTCTTTTCGCAGCTTTCTGTTGGGGTGAAATGATTTAGACATCAATCACTGATACATCAGTTAAAAGTTGTTTTACATGCTAAAATTCTTTTACCTTTCCACGTTTTCTTCAAATCAAACCACTATCATCAGTGAAATTTACTGAGATTTGACGTAAAACTAATACTAATGGTTTTGCATTCACAAATAAAAATCTGAAAACTTATGCATCGGCATTTAGCGTCTTTCAACCGTAAACTAAATCCCTGTAGCATACATTTACAAGCCCTTTTACTGGGTTGAACGAAGAAAACAATGTATCAACTCACCCAAATGCCAAGTAAGTGAGGAGAGTTACGGACAGGAAGATGGCAGAAAGTCCACAACCTATATATGTGATGAAGGTGAGGATGGTGGCCTGAACACGACTGGTAACAGTCTCTCTGGAGATGTCCTTAAAGTAAAAGAAATCAAATAGAAGACATTAGAATAACATTCATGTCTGAGGTTGTTATTAGTCACACAGAGGTGTGAAATCTGCAACAGGTAATTGTGCTTACCAGTAAAATAGCAAAGCTGGTTAAATGGTTGCAGCCACAAACTGTCTCATTGTCGTTGGTTTCTTTGACAAAGCAGCCATCTGAGTTCCAGCCACCTAAACCTTCTGCAGGAACAACAACAGTTTCAAAAATGCAGCCTAATCTCAGTTTTAAAGCATGTGTGTTTATATATTTTTTTAACTTACTGTTAAATGTAAAGTCCCAGAAAACACACACTGCCACAAAATTAGCCTGAAGTTTGGAAAAAGAAGCAAGGTTTCAGTTTCCAAATAAGTATTGTTTAGCTTAAGTCTAAAAAAAAAAAAGGTACTCAGCAGCTTTTTATTCTAAAAGGCACCTGATCTCCTTTCAGAGTTTGTTGTTAATGAGCCTGGGAAAAATATTGAGTATTTCCTGTTAGAGTTAAGACTTACTGGGACAGGTTCTGTGTTTCTCAGGCGAATTACAACACTTTCCTTTAATCCTTTGATTGACAGATTGGCCACGCTTGCTCCCAAGATGCCACTGTTAAGTTTGCGTTGTTCTAATGAGTCATCCTGTGTTTTCATGCAGAGACACATCAAATCATTAGTTTGGGGGAAAACTTCTATTGCACATTTTTTCTATTATTTGCCATCAATTTATTTCTTATTTTATTTGATATCAATGACACTGGTTGACTGTACAGACCTTAAAGAGTGAGCTCTTCTGGTAGAAATTGAACTGGAGCCTGGAGACCAGCTTTTGTTCCTCAGCGGTTAGATTTTGAGTGAGGGAGGGAGGAAGAGTAATGGAGCCCTGAGGGACGGAGGAGCCCTTTACTGTGCTCCTTTTCAACCTTGGATTCCCCCGAACCTGCAGCAATAGGGGAACATACAGGGTGGAAAATATATCTTTCTCAAGAATATAGTTTTCACAATACAATAGTGCTATCATTTTACCAACAGAACCTAAAAAGTGTAAATGTGTGAAAAGTCTTACAGATGAGAATATAATTTAGAGCTTGGCAAAAAAAAGTGCTAGACTTGAGTTATTATTTATGTTTTTTCTCAAACTTTTAAGTCCTGAGGAAAAAAATATGCCTCTACTTGAGTGGCCACAGTCTCACCTGTACATTGTTTGGATCTAAGATGGAAAAAATTGTCTCCTGAAAGTTGGCACCATCTGCTGGTTTCACAGAGACAGCCAAAGACGGGTACAGCAGGCTCTCAGCAGTGTCTCCAATCACCAACTTTAACCCCACCGTGTCAACAATCCCAATAATCCTGATGGAACAAAGGAATTGGTTAGTGTCATGCAGAATGACTAATCTCTTTTAACTACTAACAATATTGAATATTTAACAAAAAAACATTTTACAAATTAAAAAGTTATGATCATATGTTTAGCATACAATTAAAACTTATAATGTACACTACAGGTAAATCAGCCTAACTGTTTCTGTTTTAGGTCAGTAAAGATTATTATCCTGTGTGTGGTGAAAATCCACTTCTGAAAAAAATTCTCAAAAATATTTATTATATATTATTCTGACATTTAGCAAATAATAGTAATGATAATAATAACAATAATATAGCATAGTAATGATAATAATAACAACAATATAGCATAGTGATGATAATAATAACAATAATATAGCAGTATGTCAAATTTCAACATTAAAACAAATTGGAGTTTATTTGCATGATCAAAAGTTAGAGCTAGACATTTTTCTAAATGTCCAAGTGTTGGGAAAGTTGAATAAGCAAGAATAACCTATCAGAGGAGCCCGACAGCTTGTCAGGTGAAGCATCCAACAGATTGCTGACAATGTTGATGGAGGCGTCTCCCAGTTCTCTGCTGACAGTCGGGCCTGACAGAAGGTTTTCTAGCTGTGACACCACCTGATCTATCTGCGCTGGGGTCAGTTTTGACACGTTTTGAGCCAGTGCAAGAAGGTCTTTGGCTTGGCTTTCAGCTGCAATGAACAAAATAGAAAAGAGATTATGTTCTGAAAAAAGATCACTGTTATCTTCCCACAAACCAAAGGAGCACAGTAGAACTATGTTAATTAGTTATTAGCTGAAAGCCTACTTTCAGAGCAATCTAGATGGTGCATAAACCAAATACTTTTAATCATTTTATACATTACACCGTCACCGACAGTGCAATACGGTGGTGGCACCCTAATGCAGTGGGCTGTTTTTTATTTTTTATTAGCAAGAAAATAAATTTTGAAAAGGACCAAAAGCACAAAACAACGACTACTCTGAAGATGTTTATGTGGAAGTTTACATATTTAGATTGGTCAAGTCAAAGCCCAAATGCAAGTTAACATAAAAGTCAAAACTACAACATGAACTGGAAAAAAATTATGTGGCAACAAACCTGTTCCATTTCCTGTTGAACTCACTGAAGTGGTCACAGAAACAAATCCACTTGTGCTTCCTGTTGTGTTTGATGATGGTTTTCCTCCAGCAGCAGTTGTGGACCCTGATGGGGCCCGGGTTGTGTTCTGTTGTGTTTTTGGGGTTGTTGTTGGAGTCAATGTGTTGTTTGGTTTCACTGTTGTCACATTCGTAATGACTGTCACATTTGGGCCAATTGTAGAGTTTATAAGAATTGTGGTATTTTGGCTAAGTGTCACATTTGGGTTAGCTGTTGTATTTAGGCTAGTAACATTTGGGCTAGCTGTTGTATTTAGGCTAAGTGTCACATTTGGGCTAGCTGTTGTATTTAGGCTAGTAACATTTGGGCTAGCTGTTGTATTTAGGCTAAGTGTCACATTTGGGCTAGCTGTTGTATTTAGGCTAAGTGTGACATTTGGGCTAGCTGTTGTATTTAGGCTAGTCACGTTGGGACTAATTGTCACATTTGGGCTAGTTGTGGTAGGTACAACACATTGTTCTTTCAAATGTACAACAACATTTTCTCCAGTTTGGCTGCAATGAAGAAGAAGTAAAACACTGTATTATTTTAAAGCATTTAATTTTCCATGGGATATGTTTCAGAAACAACCAGGCAAATTTAACAGTAACACTGAGTTGGTAATTTGGTAAATCTTTACTTATAGCCTAAAGTGAGATCATACGAACCATGTGAGGAGGTTAGATCCCTCTATTTCGACACAAAAGTTATCGGGGCTTATCTCACTATCAGTATAATTGAACTGGAAGTTGAGTGAGTTGGCATTAATTTCTGCGCTTCCACAAATTGCTGCAACACAAAGCAAAAGCTAAATTAAATACACAGTGTTCTTGTTATTTTCAGCCTGAATCAAATTTTAGTGAATAGATTGAGATACTTACCTGCTCGTCTCACTTGTCCGTCATACTGGATCTTTTCTTCATGTAGAAACAAATTTAAAACAGCTTCTGCCACTGAACAAATTGAGACTTCCTGTGCAAAACCTAATATCACTCTGCAACTCAGCCTTCAATAAAAAGAAAATAATAAAATAATTTTTAAAATGTTTCCAACATATGAGCATACAGGTGACTAAGAAAATTTGTATATCAATGAATTTGCTGGAGCCCTCTTTTACACAGATTACTGAAATAAATTAGAATATGTGTTCAGATGAGGCTCATTTGTGACATAAGTGTCAGCTGGAAATCAAAACAAACTTTAACTTATATAATACCCACACTTTTGTATTGAAAATGTTTTTATTGGTGTGATGTAATATCCTAAACCTAAATATCATATTTTTTCAAAAATAAAGACTTGAAAACATCAGTCTGCATGTAATTAATCTATATTTTATTTTGTGTATTGTCAACACATTTATACAAGTGTCATCAAATCAACTACATTTTGCAGTGTGGGCAGGTGACTAGTCCTGCTATAAAATGAAGGTACATCAATAAAGCTTGGACTTACTTTATTCCAGTCATTTCACAGTCCACACTGGAACTCTGAAATTGTATAATGGTGATATTAATAAACATGCAAAAAATTTAAATTACACATGTGATCTCTTAATTTTGCATTGTTGGATACTTCTAAATATTTATTATTTTGTGATACTTATTTATTATTATATTTACGTCTCTTAAAATTATAATTGATAAATTTAGCACGTTCTAACACTCTAATGATGCTTATGAAATTTAATCAGGAGAAATTCAGAACTTAACTTTTTGGTAGTATTATACACTTACCCTGTATTCAGATGCAATTGTGGCCAACAATTGACATGCAACACTGCAACAAAACATTAAAAACATAATTTCAAATGTAAGTTAGAATGACTATGTTTCTCTGTTTTTGATTTTTATTGTTCTAAATAAACAAATAGATAATTTTATCTTTGCGAACTGAAAATAAACTTTACAGAAAAAGTATTGCTACAAATCAAAAAGCAAAACATACTTTGTAGTGATGGAGCAGTTAGGTGGTTGTGCCAGGACTGAAATCTGTAAATGTAAGTAAATATTATGATTTTATTTTATGTAGCAAGAGTAATTAATAAACAAGGTGTAAAAACGGTGGTTACCAGAGATGAAAGAGATGAAGAGTTCATTGCTGGATCTTGTTGTGAAATGGAAAAAGTGTAGAATGCATCTGAAAACAAAAACACAAATTACATTATAAATTTTGTATTGATTTTGATAACAATGAGAGGCATTAATTTGACTGATGAAATACAAACCAGATCTATTGCAGTAGGAAGAGCAGCTACAACTGTTCTCTAAAAAGGGAAGAATAAAGATAAATAAAAATCTAAATACTATGTGCTTTTTAAATATGTTTTAAATAAATACCTCACCTTTCACACAGTCTGTTAAATTTATTGGTGGAATGACATATGCAGGCCCAGACTCCACACTGATAAAAGACAAACATCATATTTTGTTAAATTTGTTCATTGATACCAACTCTTTGCATATTTTAGAAATAAAAATATTCTCCAACTGCATAGCACAGAAAGAACATTTTGGCTTTTTAATAACATTTCTTTTTATTCAATGAGTGGTCAAAGATTTAAACATTGAAAATAAATATTTTAGGTTCAGGACATCTGTAAAGATTGCTAATCTGTTCATCTCAAATGCAGGAAAACATCAGTAGGTTAATTTAGATTTAACACTGAAAACATTCAAAGAGGTTAATGTAATTTGTACATATAAAAGTAAACATATTTTGTTTTTATTTCCACATCAGTATAGGAAAGTATGAGCTGGTTACTGGTATCAAGATCAAACACACACATTTGTGCTTGATATCCCAGAAAAATCAAAATGTTCTTTTTGTTAAAAGAGATTTTCAGAATTTTCAAGCCCATTGAAATCTTTGAAGTATGCGTGTCGCTTTTGATGAATTTCCACTTAATTATGCAAGAGTGTCATGATCAGTTGTGTGGAATTGTTCTATGTCAGGACTGCACACATTGCTGTTGTAAACATGCTTAGCAAATACCAAACCCTTACCATGATGCAGCCATCAGACCAGAATAAATGCAGCTGTTTGGCTCCGCTAAGTTACCATCACATGCGTTTTGAAGCCGATCTGTTAAGAAAGATCAAGACTTTGTTACAAATGAGAAGCTTCTGAGGTTGGTAAAAAGTCCAATTTATTACTCACTCTGTTCATCTATCTTGTTTCCCACCACATGGATGTCAGAGGAACCTTTGCTGGCTGCACAGAGTTTTTGGAGGATACAGCAGGATGGTATTTTGTGACTCAGCCCTAGTATGATGGCGCATTTGGTATGACTGAAACATATCATTACTTTTTATCAAAAACAAGAATGGAGATATGCATGTGTCAAATATGAGAGCTATGTTATTTCACTTACTTTATGTCAGTTTTTAAAGAGCAGGACACTTCCATTCCCTGTTAAAACACAAACCAGACTATGTTATTCAATACTTCTACTCACCATAAAACCTATTGCTGGATGTAATTATTAACTTACTTGAAAAACCAAAGTCGTGTCATTGCTACAAAAGAAAAATATAATAATAATATCAACATTGTAACAAAAGAGATGTAAGAAGAATGCAAGAAGCGCTGCCTAATTCTGCTGACAGTTATTTTGGAAAACCTGTCATTTTGAATTACAGCCATTTATTTTTACAATTCAGTACAAATCAAACATATACTGTTCTATGAATGTTAGAATGTTTAGAATAGAATAGATTATTTTACCCCATTCGTTTGAGTTAATTTTTCATACCTGCTTTGCGTCAAACTGTCGCTTTGCTGGGGGACAGCACGCTTCCTCCTTGAGAGTTTTGAAAGCGAGGTTTGAGTCAATGACTGCGATGACTCAGTCATGTATGGCAATAAAGTTGACAGACTGGTGATCAAAGATGGCAAGATGGGACTTGGTGTAGTTGTTGTTGGACTGTTGGTTCTTAGTGCTGTAATTGTTGGAGTTGTCGGACTGTTGGTTTGTGACTCTGTAGTTGTAACTGTGGTTGGAGTGTGGGTTCTTAGTGCTGTAGTTGTTGGAGTTGTCGGACTGTTGGTTTGTGACTCTGTAGTTGTAACTGTGGTTGGAGTGTGGGTTCTTAGTGCTGTAGTTGTTGGAGTTGTTGGACTGTTGCTTTGTGACTCTGTAGTTGTAACTGTGGTTGGAGTGTGGGTTCTTAGTGCTGTAGTTGTTGGAGTTGTCGGACCGTTGGTTCTTAGTGCTGTAGTTGTTGGAGTTGTCGGACTGTTGGTTTGTGACTCTGTAGTTGTAACTGCGGTTGGAGTGTTGCTTCTTTGTCCTGTAGTTGTTGTAGTTGTTGAACTGTTGCTTTTTAGGTCTGGAGTTGATGCAGCAGTTGTTGTCATGTTGCTTTGTGCTGCAGTAGTTGATGCAGCTGTTGATGTTATGTTACCATCAAATGTTGTAGTTTCTGCAGCTGTAACTGTTGTGTTGCTGATTGATGCCTGTGATGCTGTTGTTTTGTTGTCATTCAGTGTTGTAGTTGCTGCAACTGTGGTTGTTGTGTTGTCATGTAACATTGTTATCGAAGCTGATGTTGTGACGTTTTCAGTTACTGGTGTTGCTGTTGCAGCTGTAGTTGTGATATTGCTATTTATCATTGCTTCCATTGTTGTTGTGCTGTTGCCATTTAGCATTGTTGCAGCCTTAGTTGTTATGTTGCCCTGTAACACTGTTGGTACATCTGCAGTTGCACTAAGGTTTTGCGGTAAAGTATAAAATGGTGTTGTTGATTTATAAGTCTGTGTTGTTGCCACTTGTTCTGTCACATTCACAGTTTGCTGAGATTTGGGTGCAGTAGTTGTTGCTCCTGCGTATGCAAACAAACAGTGCCCCAGCTCATTTCGGAAAACCTGGTCAAGCTGAAAGAAAATAAGCATGATCACATTTATTTACAGAATTCAGACGTCAAAATTCTGGTAATATAATTGGATGTTGGCCTCCAACTATTTTCTTTACGTACCCAGGCAATGATGTCGGATTCATTCTTACTTGGTCCAGTGACATCCACGTTGACATCAAGGAAATAAAACACTACCATAAAAAAAGTCAAACAACATTTAGAAGAATAATGTCAAAATCCATTTCCTAATGGCTGATTAGTTTATTCCAAAATAAATGTTTCTTCATAAAGCCCCTTTGGGTAAAATATTTTTCTACATTTGTACTGTGTGAGACATATCTGTCATTTGTTTACCTGGGTTCTGTGCGGTGGTTGCAGAAGTTGGAATAATGGATGAAGCAACAGAAGACTGACTAACAGAAACTTTGAAAAAATGGAAAATCTGTTAAAATGCATATTTAAATCCAAGACTATAAATATTAATGCTGTTGCAAAGATCAACTGCTAAGTTATCTTTTAAGTAATCTGAGTAATTTGATTCACAAAATAATTTATTGTGTTACCTTACTTGTTTGTATTACAATGACATAATTTGACCACTTGTCCACCTTTGGGTGTGTTTCTCTGTTGTGCAGCTACAAGTATTACAGCTGGGTCATATTTTTGCTGAGGAGTTTAATTTACCTGCTGCACTTGTAGATGTGTAAAAAGTAGAGGAAGCAGCTTGGGAGTTTGGAACAACAGATGTTTCACCTGCTGAAGAATAAAAAACTATTAATTTCATTTTTGTTTAGTTTGTGATTTTTATCCTCTGTATTAAGTTGTCTTAACATGACAGTTTAATTAGTTGTTTAATATGCTACCTTTTTATTTTCTCCATCAATATATCTGTAGCTATGAATCAATAGAGGTATAAAGAAATATTGTGTGAATTTAAAGTTTGCATTGTAAAAGTGATGGTAGTTCCAATTATCCTTGTTTTGTCTTGAGTACCGTTGCTTTCAGTTCTGTCTTATTTCTAATTTTAGGTTGTACAAGCCTAAAGTATATTATTTACCTGAGGTTTGTGCAGCTGTTGTTGATGTGATGATGCTGGAGGGAGCAGTGGAGGTTAGTTGACCAAACACTTGACCTGATTAGAGAAATAAAACAGGAGTTGTATCTTTTGAGTTAGTTTGGTTGGGTTTTTCAATTAGACATTCAGGCACCAGTCATTCACAACTTGTCTGTTTGCCCAAAATGGAGCCATGTTAAAGAGTTACAACACATCTATCACTAAGAAATATGATAGAATAGCCTCAGTCTTAGTCACAGTAACAGGAGCAAACTTTCTGATCAAGAAAAGTTGGGGCGTGCTGTGGTGGCACAGGGGGTTAGCGCGCCCCACGCTTGGAGGGCTCGACTCCCGGTCCCGGCGACCCTCGCCGCATGCCCTCCCTCTCTCTGCACCCCTCTCCTGTCTGCCTACCTTCGGAAAATGCGAGCCACTAGCGCTGCAAAAGCTCTTCGGAGAAAAAAAAAAAGAAAAAAAAAAAAAAAAAAAAGTTGCGCAACTACTACTTCGAAAATTGCAAAATAACAAGCTGCAGTCCAGAGGTGTTGAGAGATTCTTTGAGTCAAACTGGAATCAATGTTGATAAACAGGCTGCAGAATGAAAAGGAAAGGAATTTAACACGCGGGTGTGATGAACTACATGGAATGCAGACATGGTCGTTTATTAGTGGAGGTTGATTCAATGCTCTCAAACTTTGTTTGTTAATAACCTTTGTTCACGTCTTTAGTCACACTGCAGGTGATGTCAGACCTCACCTGATAAGAGGACAATAAGTAGATGTATCTTCAGCCACATTGCATATGTAACACAGGAACCAGGTTTCTTCAGTCTGTGAAATAATTTACAGTTAGTAAGTATGTAATGGAAAGTTTTGATTAAAGCTAAACATCTCTTCGTGACAAGAAACACCAAACAACTTGGATAAAATCTGTGACAAGCTTATCTTTAATTTTCATCAGTCTGTCTGATCTTTGTCACAGAATCAATATTGCATGAGACGTCTGAGAAAGATTCAACTGAAAAGTCTTACGTAACAGAACAAACACTCTTATTCAACCATGTCAGTCAGAAGCGCAAACATAAGTATTGGTATCAAAAGATTGATATCACTACATTAACCTCTTTGTACTTGTTATATGTTTGCTGCATATAACTGAGATATTGGAAGTTTTTTGTAGTGAAGAAACACTGCCTTTTTTTGTTTGCACGGCCTGCAAGTTTGTTTTATGATCAAATTGAACTCAGACATTCATATATGTATCCCTTTCTGGAACAATTTTATTATCACCCTTAATGGGACATGCAAATTAGTTTATTGATCAATCACACCTGAATTTGTCCGCAAAGTCTGCGTTTTGTTTTTCAACTTTTACAGTGATACTCACAGTACAAAGAAGAAACTATTAGTAACTAATCTGGCGCTTCGCATGGGGTGATTGCTAGTTTGGAAACATTTATGTCTGAGCTTCTGGACTTTCTTAAACTGCTGTAAACTTGTGAATTAAAGCAAATTAATTTGAAATTCTATCAAAGAGACATCTTTTTTATTATTTTGTTATTGTGAAATAGAAATTCTTTTGGTCATACTTACTAACCTAAAACAGGAATGGTTTAGTCTCATTTAGTATCAGATAATGTGGGGAAATGGATATACATCTTTTATAAAAATTTTGCCAATATTTGGTTTCAAATGTTTGAACCAAAAATCTACTGATTTGGTAAATGCTTTTATAGTCCAAGGAAAAAATGTCTCTGTGTTTAAGGTGATGAAAATAAGAGCAGGAGTGGAATAACATAATTAATCTATGATGTTTATTTTGAAAGAGGACTCAATGACTTTGTTTTACAATTCCTTAATATTTCCTTCTACTGTTTCTAGCAATAGTAGTGGGTCACTTTGGAAAAATTGCAGTTTCTACAATAACTAACTTTGTCTTTTAGCTAAATTAAATCATATTAGAAATTTGTATTTTATCAAGTGAAAAGTTTAGTACAGTCTTTAAAGACCTTTTACTAAATGTTTCATGGTGGTATACCATACCATACCAACTTTATTTATAAAGCACTTTAAAACAACCACAGCTGATACAAAGTGCTGTACATAAAAAAAAAAAAAAAAATAAAATAAAAATTCTTACAGTTTAAAACAAACAAACATACAATTTAAAAACTAGATCTTGCTGGGGTTGAAAGCCAGGTAAAATAGATGGGTTTTAAGACAAGCTTTAAAAGTGGACAGTGAAGGGGCCTCTCTAACCTGCAAAGGCAGGTCATTCCATAACTTAGGACCCACGACAGAGAAAGCCCTGTCCCCTCTGAGCTTCCTTCTAGATCTCGGTTCCTCCAAGAGCAACTGATCTGCAGACCTGAGAGACCGATAAGGTATGTAAGGGTGAAGAAGCTCAGAGAGGTAAGCCGGGGCAAGATTATGCAGCGATTTAAAAGCAAACAAGAATTTTAAAATGGATCCTAAAATATACAGGCAGCCAGTGAAGTGAGGCCTAGCCAGGGGTTACATGCTCTCTCTTTCGAGTTCCTGTCAAAAGTCGTGCAGCTGTATTCTGAATCAGTTGCAGACGCGAGAGCAGTGACTGACTGACTCCCAGATATAGAGAGTTACAGTAATCCAGTCGAGTCGAAATGAAAGCATGGATCACTGTTTCAAAATGCTGCCTGGAAAGAAAAGATTTGACTGATGCCAATCGCCTTAAATGATAAAAGCTGGACTTAACCACGGCTCTAATTTGGCTGTCCAATTTGAAATCACTGTCCACCTTAAAACCAAGATCTGTAATAACAGGTTTAAAATACACCTCCAAGGGTCCCAGGTCAACAGAGGAGGACTCACAGGAGCCACTGAGTCCGAACACCATCACCTCTGTTTTCTTTTCGTTAAAATTTAAAAGGTTCAAGGCCAACCGAGCTTTAATATCACCTTGGCATGCCAGGAGATGTTTGATTGAGCTAGAAAATTATTTAGAAAATAATTTAATTAAAAATACATTTTGTTTTTTCCCAAAATCTTTACATTTTCATGTAAACTAAGAAGCATAAACCAATTCAGAATTTCTACGCTTAAATTGCTCTAATTTTTCTGATTTTGAAACACACCATATCTTTGTAAAAATCTTTTAATGGTAGTCGGTTAAAACCATTTTATACATGCGATTTTTAAAAATTTACTGATAAAACTTCCTTTTAGATGTTGGCTTTTGAATATTGGCCGATGTTTTGCATTAGTATTAGGGACAAAAATGAAAAATAAAAACACCCTGACAAGCACATCAGTAATGAAAAGCAAACAGAGTTTATTGTATATTACATTGTGTAGAAGTTTCCATTAATATGGTCTTCTGTTGCTCAGATTAGACCCCATCATAGAAGGCTATGAGGCTGTATTGTCATTGTTCAGTGAACTAAGTAAAGATGACTTGAAATCTTTACTTTACTTTAAGTTTTATTGCGAGCAATTCGATCTGGCTGAGAACTGGAAGGAGAAATCATTTATCAATCTTTACGAACTAAGCTAATAAACAGAGGATGAAGGCATTATATTTCAGTTAAAATTCTAGTTATTGCTTTCCAGAAGATACAATTATCTTAACTATGTTAAACCCAGTAAAGTCATCTGTTGACATTCTCCTCAGATAGGAGAACTGGATTTTGATTGCTCAGAACCCAGTTTGAATCCCCAAACATTTTGATAAAATCCAACATTCGAGATAAAATATAAATGTCTAGACTTTGAACAACTTTTCCAGTCTTATGTGGATTGCTTAGATAATCAGACTGACAGCTGAGATCTTCTGAACATCTTTAAACACGGTATTAAGTCTATTTGTTGGTTTGGATTCAGCACAGTTGGTTTTGGCCAGCCTATGTTCTGGTCTGCTCTGCATTCCCAGAACCGGAACCAAACGAGGAGAAGCAGCATTCAGCTTCTATGTTCTATCTAATGATAGCACTGGACGTAATGTAATGTTTTCATTGTTGGTTCTATGTTGCATGTCTTTGTGTTTTTGTGTTTGTTATGATGTGAAGCGCTTTGAAATGCCTTGCTGCTGAAATGTGCCGTACAAATAAAATTTGATTGGTTGACAGTAACCTCATTTGAAATATATACATATATATGAAAGTACTTGTTTTGAATGACATGTATCAGTATATAAAACACAAAAATATGTATTTAAAAATCTCTTACATGTTTATAAGTGCATGATTTAGACTTATTTATGTAGTTTACAATCATTTTACTTTAGATGAGCTGGTTCTAATCAAACAGAGTAAAACACCACCACCAGAACTTTTACCTTACAGAAGAGCCCAATTTGTGCTGGCAAAAAAATCTGGCCAAATGAACTGATGGAGCTCCCATAATGTCTTCATTTCCTTGTAGCATAACTTCCCGCAGCAGAATCCAACTAAAGCTAAACCACAAAGCTAACCACGAACATTTTCCTGGCTGAAACAAACCTGAGCTGCTGGCAGGTTTTCTCATACAGAGTCCAGACACGCCTTCAAAACGTCAGTCACTTTAAGTGGACGTCAGTCGTATTCGTTTTAGCTCAAGCGTGTGTCACTCAACAATGAAGAAAGTATTAAAAGGAACTTCTCGTTTGTTCACCAGATCATAGATCTCTCTGAACCAACAGGTTTCCAGAAGGGTTGATGGAAGGCAAGAGACCTGCGTTTCTATTTTTGTTTGGCATTTAAGGTGTGCCTCAGGGTGTGTCCTCACCTTCTCAGTGTTCTCTTTGGTAGACATAAAACAAAAGGTGTTTCCAAGGCAACACTGCGGACTTCAAAGTGCCCTGGCATTGAAACATTTAGTGCTGCCAGAAAATCTCAGCCACCGCTGTGTCTGTCTTGGGATGAATGAGGTGATTGTCACTGTTGCAGAATTATCACTTTACATGTCATTCACTCATATTTGTGGCATGCAGAGCTGCATTTAAACTAACACGTTCTTAAGCAAAGCGGCACACTGAAGCGTAGGCGGTTGGGGCGAGGTATAAGGTGTGTTACAAAAGTAGCTGAACTTGGACGTTGCAACTGGTTCCAAAGTTAACTATAAAAGAATCATATCAAGCTGAGCAGTTTTATAGTAGTTAAACGGCACATATACATAGTTATACAGAAAAAATGCTTTTTCTTCTTTGCCAAATACAATATATTAAATATAATGGAAATTGTAGCACATGGCGTCCTTTCTAGCACAGCAGGGAGTTTGTGTTTTGTGTGTGTTTAATAGACATGTTCAGTAAAAGAAAACATATAGGTATTTTATTGTAAGGTAAGTTATACATGTTGAGTTGAGCAAATATAAAATTATATATATTTTTTAGAAGATTACTGTTGTCCAGGTGGGGTCCAGGTTTTTTAATTTACATTCAGCTTGAATTGCTAATGGCTAATCTTGACCTATGACATAGAGATGTGAATCATGACTGGAAAAATTAATTTCTTAAACAAATGGCTGAAGTAATGCTCTCCTCAGAGATAAAGTACAGAGGTCTGTAAAATGAGGGGAGCTCAAAGGAGAGTCCTAGTTTACCAGATCTTTTAATCCCAATACCCGATGTCTGACAAACTAGAGTGTGGATGGATAAATGATTTGTTGAAATAGTTCTGGAGTTTTATGTTTTTTTTCACCAGATAGCTTTGAATACCACAAAAACCTGTCTTATATTATTAATCTATTTCATTAGCTACTTTGAAAGGCTATCTTTGTGGTTTAACGTGTTAGCAACCGGAAGCATAATTCACTTCCCCAGGACAGCTCTAATGATTTCCATGTTTTGTGATATATTGCAAAATGTAAGATAAGCCATGCTCTTGCAGTGCAGCAGAGCCTTCTTGTTTCCCCTGCATCACCGCTTCCCTCCACCAGAGGCCCCAAATGAGCTCAGCTGCGGTTGCTCTCATTCCCTTGCTTTTGGAATTCAGTCTTTGCCAGATTGTGTTTTGGCATTCAACCAAGTGTTCCTGTGTTCCTGTTTCTCAGGACTCTGGTTTTATTTTCCATTTAATCCATGCTTTTATTTGCAGGACAACCTGTCAACATGCAGTAATACCTTTAAGCTCTGGTTTTGAATCCATCTGAAAAGCCCCATCTGTCTGTCTGTTATTGTGAGTATTTTGGATCTTTTCACCGTTTTTTGAACAACCCACCTTTATAGGTATAACTGTGACTAAAATCCATAAAAATATGCTTTGGTTAAGTACGTTTATTGGTCAGGTAATACTGATGATGGTGAAGATATGGCTTTCTTTATTTGCTGCCTGCAGCAAAAATGTTTTTGTCTTTTAGACAGCAGGCTCTCTCAGGTACTCCAACATACTCCCACAATCCAAAGACATGAATATTAGGTTAATTTGGTTGCTCTAAAACTGCCCTTAGTCATGAATGTGTGTGGTTGTATGTGTCTGTTCTCACCTGTGATGGACATGGAGTACAATGTGGTTGAGAAAGAATTCACCAGAAGTGTTTCCAGTGAAACGCTAATGTTTATTTGGGCATAACTATAAAAAAAAGAAGAGTAAACTGATATAACGATCAGCCAGGAAGTAGCCTGACACATACAGTATTTAAAACTGTAGGTTTATTTGTAAAGATAAAGATATATTGCTTTGTACAGGTTCCAATTTCACTGAAGTGGCTTGTCTAATTTGAAATGTGGTCTCGATTTAATGAAGTCAAATATTTACGGTACCATGATGAGATATCCTTTTTGTAGAGCAAAACTGCCCTGCCTTGGCACATGCGGGCAACCATCTTCTTTATACATTACAAGTCAGAACACATGAAAAAAGAAAAGAAAATTGCCTCATGCCAAATTATTCTCTGAAATAAAACATAACAACAACAACAAAAAAGAAATAGAAATGGTTAAGACTTTTTCCAAATCACTCTTTTTGAAGACACATATACCATTCGGAAAATTGCGGCTACAGGTGCAGACAAATTCCCTGGCGCCCTACGTAAAGATTTGTAAAGATTCTTGAAATAACACAGCGGTTTTCTCCACTGTGCAAACAAAATGTCATCATGGATAAACCAGCATTTATGGTACTTAGTAAGTCTTTTGAACAAATGTCCTAAGCATACAAACTCCAGTAAATGATGTTGAAGAGCAGATAAGCCATGGGGAAGATGACTCTAGAGTACGAGTCAATCATGTAACTGTTGCTCCTGATGAAGCTCAGGTTGTATTTCAGTGTGTTCCTGCGACGGAGCCTGGTTCCCTCTGTGGGTGCGGAAACGGTGGAGTTTCGAGACTGGGTGTTTCTGTCTGTATTCGGGGTGATGGAGACCTCTGGGAAAGAAGCCAGGTCAATGTCGTTATCGTGGAAACACCCATCAAAGGCCATGGCTTGGGTGGTATCGAAGTTACTGGGGATCTGCAGTGAGAGGAAACCAGAGCGAACGACATGAAGATTAAAATAATTACCAAAGTTTTAAGAAGACTTGATGGGAGAACTGAAAATTGACCTTAGCATTCTTCAGCTTCTTCATCTCCTCCACCGTGGTGAAATAGTTGACAGCAGCGTACTCGATGACGGACAAAAAGACGAACAGGAAGCTTGCCCACAAGTAAATGTCTACGGCTTTGACGTAAGACACTTGTGGCATAGAGGCAGAGACACCAGTGATGATGGTGGACATGGTCAAAACAGTGGTGATGCCTGCACACACACATACACACACCCACACACACGCATGCGTGCAGACAGAAATAACATGAGTACAAAAAGAAAATATGTATGGATTAAATGTACAACTTCATATATGCATGTACAACTGAAGTCCAATAGATTGCATTATGAAACTATCAATGTCTTAAGTAATTAATTAATACTGAATCATTACTTTGGCAATTTTATCCATGTTAGTACAGCTCCGTGGGTATTTTGCTGTTCTGGAAACTGAATAAATCGTGGTGCATTAAAATCTAAGGAAACAGTTTCTGGCACCAACAAGGATGTTAAAGTTACTTACAGCTCCTTCCAGAACCCTTCTCATTCTCATTTTGAATGTCATCAAGTTATCTTTAACATCTTCGATATCTAAACTGTCAAATGCATTGAGTTGCTGCCCTGTGATTGTGTGTTTGTCCTAACGACCAATCCGGACGGTGTGGTTTACAATAAACAAAGGCTTCATTTATTTTTCTTACCTAGAAACCCCCCTTCTGTGTCCTTTGCATCTTGTTTTAAGAGGCATAGGGAGACGCCCTGAATCTTGCAAAGTTTTGTTTTTATTTATTGATTATACTTTCTCAACATTCAATAGTTGGCTACTATCTCTAAACCATAATTATTAAAGTAGAGATAAAATATGCAAGAAAACCCTAAAAATTATCAGATGGGGCTAGTCAATATACAAATCCACTTTTTTTTTCCATCTTCATCTTTACATTAAATCACAAGAAAAGTGATTTTCTTTGTGAATAGTTACTTTCACTGATCTTTGCAAAACGTGTTTTTCCATAGATTATGGTTGTACGTTTTCTCATTACCCAATGAGACACGAGCAGGTACGGCTCTCCTATCTATCCAGAAAGACACCCATGACAGCATCACCATCAGCATGGTCGGAAAGTAGGTCTGAAGCATGAAGAAGAAAATGTGCCTCCTTAGGATGAAGTTTATGTAGAGTCGATTGTACCAACCTGAAACAGCGCAAAAATGCAGAGCAAAGCAACCATCAGGAGAAAAAAGGAAAAATGTGTCACCATAATTCTGAAAAACAAACCAAAATACACATTGAATCATTAAGCAACATTTTAAATGTCTGTGAGGCAGACCCCTTTCTCAGACTTAAATCTTTGTTTTGTTAAAGCTTAGTTAAAGTGTTATCCATAGCTGTCTCTGCACTTATGCTGCTGGAGGTTGTACTGACCACTTTGCTGCATTCTCACCTACTCCATTTATGTACAATCTGCAGTTGGTGTTGCCACTAAGTTCTCTACATAGCAGATCCAATGTTTCTGTGTTCGGTACCAACACCTTGCTTGGGACATGCAGCATCAACAGTTTCTGAATAAATGTTTATAATTGCTCTCTACAGATGACATTTAGTTCTATATTTTGGTATAGGGACTGGTGCAAAGTTAACGACTCAACTGGATATATAGTCTGCTGTTGCTACATGCTAATTCAGGAGAAAGGATTACTGCAAAAGAAATTGACACAATTAGCTGGGCTTCCTTAGAAAACTCCACAAAACAGAACCTGAATTCAGGTATTTGGTACTTTGAGATGAGATTCCATATAAATCACCTGAACTGAAGAAAATCAACATTGTTTAGATATTTACATTAATAATTTTCAACAATGATCCATTAAATTAGTATTTTATTATCTCAATGTTACAACAACTCAATACCCATTAACATAGAACAGTATTGATTGAAAAATGATCTTTTAAATGCTGGTTATTATCAATTTTCCCACAGAGAGCTATGAAAATCAATATTTTTTCTTTTGCCCAAGGGCTACGACGAGGCTTGCTGTATCCATTCATTATTCTATTTTCAGCTATACAATTTTAACTCAATGTAATATTTGTTTTCGGGAATCTTCCAAGAAGGTTGAAACCCAAACATGTACTTTAAGGAATCGGTACTGAGAGCTTGAAACAAAACGCCCCATTGGAAGTTGATTTTATGAAAAAAAAAAAAAATAAGTTGTTTCTTCTATACATATATACAAAGCCAACATGTAACATTATTAGAATTATTATCTTGGCAAGCTACATCACAGAAAAAAAAAAAAAAAACATTACAGGAGCTCTCTGGTTGTCTCTAAAGTGGACACAGCTCAGAGAGCCCCAGCCTCACATACCAGTGCTGCTGTAGAAGGCAAGCCCAAAGGAAGGCTGGAAGTCTTCAATAAAAAACTGAGAGAGCACTATCTCATCAGTCCTTAATGAATCGTTCCCGTTCTTCCAGTAGAGCATTAGGTCGTTCTCATTGTAAGCATCTTAAAGAGAGGAAAGAAGGAAGAGTGGGAGGGGAGATTCACGATTTGCCTCTCTTAGAAGAAACATGGGTGTTTTTCTCAGAGGAAAGGAGAGATTGTTTTAAGCTGGATGTCTGCCTTTCCTCTAAGATCAAGCTCCATGATGTGAATGTATGGCAATAACAGAGAGAGAAAGCACTCAAAATACAGAAAACCCCACTGAATATTTGAATAAGACTGACAAAAAATGTCTAAAGACAATCATCTGCAGTGTATTGCAAAAGTATTCATTCCCCTCCAAGTTGTTCACATTTCATCAAGTTACACCCAAAACCTCAATGCATGACATGGGAATTTTAAGTAATAGTGAGTGCATCGTCGTGAAGTAGAAGGAAAATGATACACAGCAGTTTATCCAGATGAACAGACATATTTTAGTAGGTTTCACTAAATACGCCTTCTATTTTCAGATGAAGAACTGAAGAGTTCATCAAAGTTTTGAAGACTGCTATATGACCTAGCCTTGCTTTTAACTTCTCAGTGGTCTTTTATGGTCTTCATGATATTTCTTGTTCATTCATATTTACTAGTAGTCCTCAGATTACTTCAGAGAACAACTGGTTTGAGAGGTGGCAGCGTAAAGGAAGCAGATGCACTTTACACTGAAGTTTAATACCATGTGCTTATTGTTCCACTTCTCAATTATGCACTACTTTTTGTTGGTCTGTCAAATAACATCAGTAAACTACAGTGAAGGTTGTGGTTGTAATGTGACGAAATGTGAGAAGTGTGTGGGTGCAAGTCACAGCAGCACAAAAGAAACAAAACAAACCAACAAAGTCTTATTTACAGCAAAAACTAAAAGTTAGTTAGAGTGTACTTTCTGATTCCGTCCACTGTTATATAAACTGAAATAGCGACGCATTCTCTGGTCCACATCTGCCAGTGCAAAATTATGTAAATGCTTTATTAAAGGCTGTATAATATTTTTATCACTAAAATAACTAATAATAATGGAATTGTGTTTGACTGTGAACAGTATTAGATGTCCAAGATGTTCCCTCAACTTCTGGTTGATACTCACAGCTCTCCAGCTCCAGAGAGCAGTTCTGTGTGTCCAGAGGAAAACTACTGAAGTCCATCGAGCACAGAGCAGTCACAGTGATCCTAAAACACAAATTAAAGTTACATAAACACCCACATCATTCAAATCACTTAGTTTGATCAACTTTGTTAACCCAAAAGCAAAAAAGAAAACATTGCAGATGAAACTGACATTATCAATTCTGTGAAAACAAATTTTCTACCTTCTCATGTTACTCTTACTCTCTGTGCACTGCTTCCAGCTTGTCTCATATTTTGTCCCAAAAAAATTTTTAAATAAAATTTGTTGCAAAATATTGGACAACCAGCCTAAGTCAATCGATTGATCCCCAAGTCCTTGGGGGAAATATTAAGTAGACTGGTGAGAAGAGGAGTAGAGCAGGAATAAAATAAAGTTTATTATAATAAAGAAGAATAACAAAGGCAATTTGTGTGTCTGGGTAGTTTTTAATGAGAGTAAATAGTCAATGTTTTATTTGTAATCTTGCCAGTGGATGCAAATAATTTAATATTTCTGTACTTTAGCAGTTTTGGTTCTTTCATAGCCACCTTTTTTAGATGCTTTGTACATATGTTGACTACTTATAATTTAAACTCATTTTCTATTATCTAGTCATGTCTACTGTTAGTTATATGACAGCAGTGAATATCATGTGAGATGGGGACCATCCAGTTGTTTTGGATCAATCAGGTGCCACAGTCAGGCACTAAGAGTCATATAGCCCACCTGTCAATCAGAATCTTTACCTATGTCAGTGTATGCAAAAGGGGGATCTGTTACTGCATATGTTGCAGTTTTTGCTTGTTCAGGGCGGATAAACAGCTAGAAGCAACAGCAGGATGAATATATAGTTTATGAAATAAAGTTTCCATCGAAATAGTGAGAAAAGGGCTCAATGACTACAAGTCTTTTTACCTCACACTGTAGAGAATATTTCCATCTGGAAAAACCCTCAGCATGATGTTCTCCATAGTTGTATCATGGATAAACGAACGTTTTGAATGGACGAAGAATACATCTGGAACCCAAATTTTCTTGACGAGACGTGCGTCGAAGGTTCGACTTTTGTTGCTGCTGGACGGGAAAGCCAGCCGGTCGTCCTGCCAGTAATGCCTCAAATAGAGGGTCATGGTGAAGTCCTGAAGAAGAGCGAAGAAAAGTGAAAGAGAAAAAATAAATAAACAGCAATTGGGCTGAAAAGTTTATGTAAACTAGAGGGATGACAGAGACGCATACCATGTTGACTTCAGATATGCTGTCAATGCTCTCCACCTGGACGTCTATTCCAACTGGAAGAGCAGAACCTGAAAAAATGAGAAAAAGATTTAAGATAAAATATTCTCCAAATTATCTGCCATTTTATCCCACAAAGTTATGCATGTCAATGATAAACCTGAATATTTTATATTAGACTCAGTTCTTTTAATAGTGGATCAAGTTTCTATTTGGGCCAACTGACCAAAATGAAACCCTAAATGATTAAACCAATTTACTATAAATGTCTCCTACTAGAAAATAATATTTACTGAAGTTGCATACCCACCTTTCCATATAATAGATTATAAGTTCTGTGAGGATAAAAAAATGAGAGAGATCCTCACAAATACTAAAACTGCATATGTGTAATTTGAGAGGTTATTTTACCGTCTGTAGTAACATTACCTCAACAAATAAAGTTTATTTGTATTGTAGATATTACCAAAGAGGCAGTACAAAGTGTTTTATAAGATGGATCCACAACAAAATAAACAATAATGACAACATTGAACAGAAAACAGGTAACAAATCTTTGTCATCACGAATGAAGACTACAATTCAGAGTTTCAACATTTTTGCAATTTTCTGGAAGTTTTTTTCCAGATTAGGAGAGGCTAAGAACTGAATGCTGTTTTTAAGTTGGTTCTGATTCTGGGGACTCAGAGTACATTTGAGCAAGAAGAACTGGTTGATGAAACAACAGATATTTCATGCATTTTGTTGCTAAGCCATTCTGTGATTTGTAAACTAACAGAAATATTCAAAGACTTCAGAATTAGGGTGATTGGGGTGAAAACAAAACGTTTAAACAGTTGTGTTTTGTCAGATTTGTCTCAATCCTATTCATAAATAGGATTGTCTGCATTTGTCAACCAGCAAATTTGTCCTTAACATGTTTTAGCAGGACCTTAGCTGCTGTAAAGGCCCAGAATCTGAAGGATGATGCATGAGTGTAGAACGTGTGACCTATTTTCCAGTACAAAATTTGATTCCTGAAACTTGCTTAATCTGACGAATGTGCTACAAGATCCTCTCAAAACAATTTGAAGAGTTATAGAGTTAACAACTTGCATGGATTATTATTTTTTCTTTGTTTAGTTTATGTTCTGTCGCTGTCTATTTCAGTTGGAGTTCTCCCATAATCCTGCATGCACCAAGGAAAAAAAATAATCACTGCTTATAACAATCCCATCAATAAGACTTTCACTTCACATGACCTGAGTAAACCCTGAACAATATCAAGAGCAAATGCTAAATGTACAGAGAGGCAGGAAAACAAACTAGATGAGCTACAGCTGGTTTAACTGCATATGTCAGAAATACAACAGAGGGATGGAAAAACTATATGAAAGACAGAAAATACCGCAAAAGAGCTGTAGTTTCTTATTATGACCATCATGCTTGTTAAGTTTCCAGTAGCAGAACATGTGCAACATACTGTATGATGTGCAGTTTGCACATGCACCTCTAAAAGTGCCATTACCTAATGAGGGTAAATGCTCAGGGCACAACTGCAATCTAATAGTGAAATGGATTATATTTTGACAGACGGGGGTCCACACACTAATGTATTTTTTTTATCAGCATCAATGATCTGCAGCTGAAAAAATAAAGTACAAACTAAATGGAAATATAAAAGTGTTATGAGGGAAATTCGACAAAGAGCAGCGTTACATGGGAGCTTTATCACTATAATGATGTCAATAAATTTCACCAGCCAATATTCTGGTCCCTATTGAATATTGTGTTTCTACTGTCTCAAAAGCTTGATGGACTGTTACAAGTCCAACTAAAGCTATTTTTGCTTTAGTTGGAGCATAAAATCGTGAAATTGCAAGTATTCAAGAGTTACAACAGCAAAAACAAAAATAACGTCTTGATAAAAATTATTCAGTCATTTTCAAAAGACACAAAAAGGTTTCACATGTTTGTCTTATTTTTTTTAAAAGACATGCAATGTTGTTATTTTCCATTTTATCTATTCTCATCAATAAGATAGAAATATGAGTATCCCTTGTTTAAATATTCTTATATTATCTTGTCAAGTTAAGTGAGCGCACCCAGATCTGCTTTAGAGTAAAGGTTGCTCCGTGTTTGTGGTCCTAACTTCCACACAAACATAAAAAATAAAATAAAATAAAATAAAAAATTTTAAAAAATCATTGCTGATAAAACATAAAAATTTTGAGTTGCACCCAACTTTTTTTGTTTAAAGAAGATTTTTTTTTTTTATCACAAAAAGTGACTATCTAGTGACTATCAATCACATATGCCATTATTAGACAACAAAATCATTCCAAGGGCAGAAAATGCCCCCCAGGTTACACTTCAGGCATTTTAAAAATTATGTGTAAACACTATTTGCACAAAGGCACATATTTGCAAAATGTGCCTTTTGCAAATACCTGTAGTTTCTGATTATTTTGCCACCCAGTCACTTTATGCCTCTGCAGTTTCAGTCTTTTTATACCACTTTTTTTTCAGGTATGAAATGGGGCCATCTACCATGAAAGGCACAATTAAAATGGGGTTATGAGTTACCAAACGTCTCAATCTCCCATAAAGTATAATATGTTAAAGTGTTGACTATTTTTTGGATTATTCTGGAATGCTAGGTCTCAACTTGACCGATAGTGAAACATTCTTGTTTTTATTGTGCTTGGGAATAATCAAAAGTGTGGCTTTCGCATTTGTATGTGTCCTGACGGTTCTTATTCATTCTGAAAGATGCAAAGATAATCACCGACGACTGCCTGCTCAGATTTTTCTTGGAGCAAACTTGTTATTTTAGGAGGATCCATTGGTGAAATTCAGAATAACATCACACTATTTGGAAATGTTTAGTTTTGTTCAAGTAACTTACTGAGTTTTTAAAGTGGGAATCATTTTTATGTAAACTGATTTAAAAAATTGAATAAAATATAATCACATTTGAAACACATAAGCATACGATAATAATGTTTTTTAAGCATGGAGGCTATTCTAAAGGCTATACAACGGTAAAGCAGAGCATTTTCACGTAAAGCTAAAATAAAGTAAATAAAATGCAGTGTTATAGTCCATGTAGAAATTGTTCATTTAAACTTGTAGTAATCCACGGAATGAGGGAATAGTATTGTCACAGAAATTTATATTTACCTTGTTTACAACATGGACACACTCATTGTAATATTCCAGTATTTTTACTTTGCCAAAATACATTGTGTATGGAAAAAATTAACTATCCTTCAAAATGTAGAAAGGTGCAGAATTAGGAACACAGTTCAGATTATTTTCTCTGCACTGCTGTAGTCTGGTGCCTGGGACCAGACAATCCCAGGCACCAGACAATCTAGGTCAACAAGGTTTTTTTATGTTAGGCGCTGCTTATTAAGCACAATAACCCACATAGTCGACTACATTATCTGGAAAACAAATATTTTTTAAAACAAACAGAAAAAATACATTTAAATGTTGAGTGGCCCAGTTAAAATGTGTAACTCAAAAGCAGCTTTTTGTTTGTCAGCTTTAACAGTGGAACTACTTAAGAATAATATGTAAATAAACAAAACTATATTAATTAAGCTGAGCTTTCTTACCTCCAAAGCCTGGACGCATGGCAAAATCATGATCTTCAATCCTTAGTAGCTGCTCAGATTTAATTAGCAGGGACTTTGTGCTGTCCAGCTTTTTCATCTTAAGATCCACCCGTCTAGAAAAAAAAATAAAAAAAGATCAAATGACAGATCAGTCAGTCAATCTCTAACAAAAACACACTCTAAACAGAAGCAACATCTGTCAGGAAGAGCGAGTGATGGCTAATTGCTCTCTAGCCCTGATTAAAACTGAGAGCCTTGGCCCAAATAAAATCAGTTACATTCAGGGTACTGGCACTTGTAATTGGGTCAAACATAATGTGGTAACGCTCGTTTATCTGCCTCCTGAGGTGATTAGTGTCTTCCTAGAAACAATCCAAAGCTGTCTTTGATAACATGCACAACAATGTCTTCGTGCAGAAATAAATTTAAAAATACCTCCAGAGTCACATATTGTACTGCCAGTTCTGACCTGGATTTACCTGCATGGGATTGATGGTGTCACTGGGATCCATTATGCAAGCAAGATCTGAGATAACTACCATTCAGAAGAGACTGGATAATGTAAGTTGTACCTGGAGAAATTAAACGAATCTTACCCTCCATGCTTTGCTTTAGTGTTCTCCCCAACATAGACCTCTTTGTGCCGTTTCTTGTTTGCAAAAGTGCTGCTGTTGAGCTGAGTGACAGGCCACAGCCAAGCCAAAACCATCAGTCTCAAAGCCAGGAGGGCCAGTCTCATGATTGAGCAGGGGCTTCAGAAGCGAGAGGAACCCAAACGTCCCTCCCAGTATTTCAGTGTCTCAACCAGACACGGCTGTCCCGGTCTCCTAGTGACACGTCCATTTCCCGGGTGCACTCATTCTGTCCTGCCAGGCAAACACCAGGTCATATCTACCTGATCTCTTACTCTCATATCCCATAACATGGTGAACATCAGTGGAGATATCCAGCAGCTCAGCGCCAGTGCACGAGCATCCTCCTGGCTGAGTTTGCCTGTCACAGTGCCATCCCTCTGCTTATGTGTCCTGACACAACATGTTGCTCCGACTCCCCCGCTGTCCCCACCCCTCTGATTTAAAACCAAATATCAATTTGTTCCTATAATGACAAAGGAATACCATTAATTCCTCCCTAATCTTCTTTTCTGTGGGTGGTGAAATCTTTCAGTAACCTACAAACTGGAGGCAGTGCAGGGCGGGGGAAGCGCATAATACAAACACCAGTTTCATCATCACCAGGCCAGATGAAAATAAAAACCCTGTAGCCTAGTTTTATATGTTGCAGGATTTTCCAACACTAAGTTGCGCTTGGCTGCAGTGAGAGGACGCAAATGATCCTATCAAGAGGAGTCAGATGTGAGCATATGTCTGCAGTGGCTTCAGTAAACACTGAACTTATGGCCTCTGATTGTTTAGTATGTAAGCCTGATCATATGATCCCACAACTGTTCTCGCTTCATCTTGGATGAGAGAATTGAAGAATGTTCAACTGGAGACCTCGTTTAATATAGCTTTGTTACTTTTTGAGTTTGAAGGGGAAAAGATTAGAAAGCGAGATTCAGCAAAATAGAAGCAAGCACAAAAAAACATCAGCTTCCTTCCTGCTGTTAGACACATGGTGAGAAAGATAAAACCACAGAGCATTTGGATTAATGTCAATTAAAAATCTGCTGTCCCATTTACCCCACTTAGAGTTCCTGACCACAGTTGTAGATTTTTATTTAAATTGTGTAGCACTCATTAAAAACAGCAGTGATGCACACAGAGTGCTAGCAGGTCCGCCTGCTGGCTGATGTTGCGCTTCAGTTTATGTTACAAAGGTTTAAATTAGCTTTTTCTTGAATAAACACATAAAGAAAAATGTGATTAAACAATATAAATCCCAAAAAATCAACAAGGGTCACCACATTTGTACAAGCAAAACATGCACTTGGTGGCAGCAAGTTTGTGGTTGTGTAAATGCATGAAAAGACAAGTGAGAGACACAGTGAGACAATTTAAAATCCATGAGAGTAAAAGCTTCAT
The DNA here is from genome assembly GCA_010277075.1 of Poeciliopsis retropinna. Classification (NCBI taxonomy): domain Eukaryota; kingdom Metazoa; phylum Chordata; class Actinopteri; order Cyprinodontiformes; family Poeciliidae; genus Poeciliopsis; species Poeciliopsis retropinna. The sequence goes on along the minus strand of VMRM01000024.1, from coordinate 7,028,969 downwards.
GATAAAGGTTTAGTCTGGAAAAATTGCAAAAAAATATATTTGAAATAAATTTTGAAAAAGCTAATGAAACAGAGCTACAGTTGCACTGATATAACTCAGCATTGTTGGCGTGGTACTAGTAGCATGGTCCCTTTAATCTGGGATTAAAGTTGAATGAGGGCAGAGATGAGCAACGCCATCTTCAAGAATCAAGCACGTGGATCTTGGTACACTCAAACATGTGACCCTGCAGCTGCAGGACAGCTGTTCATATTTTACCTGACATTTCATCTCTGTCCCATAGAGGTCATCAAAAGAGTATTAAAAAGGGGACCACCAGATCTAATATTTTACAAATATTGTTTGTTTGTTTTTTTTATTTATCTATCCATCCTTCATCTAGTTGTGCTCCCATTCAGGGTCAGGAATATCTGGAGGCTATCTCAACTGTCACAGGACAGGAAACAGATGTGCAGGGCAAATGATTACTGCAGCATTTTTTAAAGGATGTAATTGATTAAACTAGATTTAGAAGTTCATGGAAAGTATTAGGACACAATGCAGACAGTGTCAAATTAGTGTATTTTCAAAAAAGGACTATCATGTTGTTTTCCTTTTTCATCTGGTTACCAAAAAACACAATTTTCTAATTTTATTCACACCAAAACTGATCTCTTCTAGTTCCTTCCTTACTCACTTCATGTTCACTGCATTTGCTTTAGCTTAGCTGCTATGGTGTGAACTCATTTTTAGGTCACAAAAGAAAGAAGGTGTTTTTGGCAGACTACTTCAGAAGAGGTGTGAAGTGTTGTGCCCTGCTCCAAGAAGCTGGTTAAACTTTTACCTGCTGGGTTAATTAGTCCATGTTTCATTAGTGTTAGGAAGGATGTAAAGTGGAATCACACAGAAACAGCTCACTGCACACCAGTGTGTTTTCACACACGGCTGTGGAAGACTGTTACAGGTTTAACACCTCTGTGGAAAGTGACTGGCATGGCAGAAATGCAAGAACTTCTCCTCATGCTGCTACTTTTCTCAGGAAAGTTTTTATTGACAAATTCAAAAGGTATGTATTTTTTTATGACATTCTTTAATTATGAACAAAGCTACGTAAGCAGGGTTTTAAAACTGGTGAAATAAATCAAATAAATCACCAGGTAAAAATGTGCACACAACTGCATTCATATTTGCCAGTTATTGTGTTATTGCTATAATTTTCAAAACAAAAATAAAACAAAGAAATACTATTTTGTTTTTGGTGCAAAAGCAAATTCCTCCTTTGTTTAAAATAATGAAATATTGAGTAAAAGTAGCAAAATATAAATAAAAATAAAAATGTCTTCAAAAACATGTGACTGAGATTATATTCAAAGGAATTTTCAGTACCCTTTCTTTGTATTATGTCATAAATTCAGGGCAAATGCTCAGATTTAGCTATCAAAATTATACACTTTCTAGTTGTTGTTTTTTTTAGCAAACTGTGAACACATTTAACTAACATAAAACCTGTGCTCTCAAATCTTTTTAATAACTGTATGTTTTCAGTCTTGTTACCAGACTTGAATGTCACTTGCATCATCCAAGATGACTGTGTCCTGCCATGCAGCTTTCGACCCACAGGCACAGTGGTAATCCACTGGTACAAACAGCAAATCCCTGTTCACAGCTACTACTACCACAAAGATCAGTTTGGACTCCAAAACAAGCACTTTAACGGCAGAACGTCGCTCTTCAACTCCCACATTTCTCAAGGCAATGCCTCGCTGCTTCTAAGGAGGGTTAAAGTTCAGGACAAGGGCAGGTACAAGTGCTACACGAGTACACGCAAAGGCAACCAGGAGATGTTTGTCAACTTGGAGCTAAAAGGTTTGTAGATGGTATTATTTTGCCTGTTTCAGTGTCTTTCTTTATTGAAATTGATATGATAAATCTTATAAAGAGTCACAGTTATTAATTACCTCAAGGCCGCTGTGTAGGCAGAACATTTTTCACCTTTTTCCACAAATTTTTCAGCATCTTTGTTGTATTAGAGAGTTTGTCAATAACTACCCAAACTCTGGATTACCAAAAGAGAGGCATTGCATATAATTAAAGTTATATATGGAATATGTGCTAAAACACTGGAGAGCTGATTTTCACTTCAAATTGATGTGGAGGGAAGGCTTAGTGGAAAGCCAACAGTGTGTGTAAAGTTCATGTTGGTTGTCTGCCCCATTAACCCACTGCAAAAGTAGAGAACAAGGGCATTGAAGTGCAGCAGAAAAGCACCATTAAGAGGCGATTAGTCTAAAACAGTTGTTTTGTTGAAAGCCAGCGCTGAAACATATCACTAAGCTCTAAGAATAGATTAAATCTTTGTCCAGCCTTCTCTGTCTTTCTCCTCGTATTAAAACAGCATCCTGGTTATTTCTGGCTGCCCCTTCCACAAACTGCACTGTATGACCTGAAAGTTTAGACTGTTTTCTTCTACTTCTCACCTAGCTCCCATCCAGTCGGTAACCATGGAGATGAGTGATGAGATGGTCACTTGCACCTCTCACAACATTTACCCCATGCCGCAGGTAATGTGGGCCACGGAGCCCCCCTCAGCTCAGGAGGCTCTGGAAAATTCCACCATCAGGACCACAGATCACAAGGGCCTGTTCACTGTGGAGAGCATGCTGAGAATTGTGGGTAATCTATCCGACCGCACGTATTTTTGCTCTTTCATGTCAGCCGACAGAAACCAGGTGTGGACAGCCTCTCGTAAGAACCAAGGTGCATCCTGCAAACTTTATGATAGATTAGTCATAAAGAAACATTTTCATACAAATAACAGGCAATAACAACACGTTTCCTTTTGAATTCAGAAAATATAAGTCATGAAGAGGGACACCCGCTGTCCATCTCATGCATGGCTCCACACAGTCTTGAGAATTTCTCCCTCACGTGGACCATCTCCTCTCTCGCGGAGCAGACTCTGATCTTAAAATACGACAACAGAACAGGACACATGGTCAACCTCTGGGAGGGTCAAGCTGTCCTTGACCAGGACCAGCTTCTGCAAGGAGATGGGTCACTCCTGCTCAGCAGGCCAGACAGTATGGAACACTCTGGAACGTACACCTGTACCTTCTCAAGTTTGCAGAGCAGGCACGTTGTTCAGACCAAGGTCAACATCACTGTTGCATTAATAAGTGAGTTTGAGATTTTTCTTTTTTTCTCTCTTCATTCAGATTGTTAATATCATTTATGCACTGCAGTCAATAAGCAGAGGCATCTTAGTAAAAGAAATGTGTTTTTCAGATGTGGACAGAAAGAGCCAGCAGAGGTCGTGGTGGAGCACTGCAGCATCCGCAGCTTTTGTCTTGTTCACAATTATTGTAACTCTACCTCAGTGTGCGAGACAAAGAGGTATGTATGCAGTTAAGCTCAAAATTAACACCTCAGCAGATTCAACGCTAAAGTATCTCCCAAACCTGAGACTGATGTAATTAGTACCAATACCTGAGCTTTATATCATGTTATAATGTCATTCCCTCATCAAAGACATACCTGGAGTGTTGCTTTAATGCCTTCATGCATGTTTGAGTTTTCCTTCAATCTCCCATGACAACCATTTGGGGCTGTCTAAATATTTGCTCATACAAAGTACTTTCTGTTTACCAAAAGCTCCCTCTTGAAGCTTCAGTCTAGTAGAAGACCTCTCTCCCACATCTCCCCAACACAGCTGCTCAACTCGACTAGTGGCAGCAGCAATTAACACTTAGTGGAACTGCCTGTCTGCTGAGCTCATTGCAGATACTGTGATGCTCCTGTGAATGGTCGTAAGCAACCAAATGGAGGAGCATTGTTATTATGTTGTGCAGAAGGGGGAGTGAAGAAAAGAGCAAGAGCTTCTTAAAGACACAGAGGTCAATTTCAAACAAATTGTGTCTTGTTTGATATATAACATTTTTATAGCAACTGAAGGTAGCACATACTTGATTGTGCTATAAAATGGCACTTTTTACTTACAAAAAAATAATACCACCCCTTTAATAAATTTGGCACTGATTCAAAAGTTGGATTTGGATCATTAGAAAAATACATACTATTGACTACTATATTTGGGGAAGACATAAGTAATTGTGAAATCGTCGCAATTGTTGGAAACAGTAGAACTGTGAGGTTAGTGTTTGTGTCAAATAATATTTTTAATGAATGTAATTTGCAAGATGAATGAAGTATTATTGGATATCTTCTCTTGACCTTAGTATTTAATAGCTATCTGTTAATTAATTGTATGAACTGGACCACGTGACTATATTTGTTTTAAATAGACTAATTTGTCTATTTAGAACAGGTCAGTCTTGAAATGAGACCTTGTGTCTCAGCGAGATTTTACTGCATATATATAGGTGAAATAAAAAAAAAAAAACTATTGGTCGTATGGATATACTGCACTGAAAAAGTACAATAAGCCTGTCTTCAAATGTTGCTTTAGGAGTGAAGCCAAGTGTGTCTATTGAGTCAATCAACTTGGAAAATAGCATATATTTGACCACAAGGTGTCACTCTCTGTATCAAAACCTTTTCATAAAACAGAAGTTTTTAATTTGAGGGTAAAACTGCAAAGTAACTTTCTGGGGTTTATTAAACAATAATGTGTGCTTACTGAATGGAGTAAGTCCAAGTTCAGCGTTTCAAACTTGAATAAAAAATATTAAATGTTAAAAACAAGAGTTCATGTACTTTTTGCTTTGTTTTATTTTGTTTTTTATTGCAGCGCTGGAGGCCAGAAAAGTCTCGCACATGTTAAATGGAGCTGGGCTTGTTGAAGATGGACTTTGCAAAGATCTAAACTCCTCGACTTCATGCAAGGTAGAACAACCTGGTGCTGGATGCAATAGGCAGTCAGCACATTTTGAAGTGCATGAGGAACAAAGTGATGTCAACAGAGCAGAGAGCTGCAACGGGACTGCAGGGACAGATTCTGACCATGTCTGAATGCTTTGAAAAGAAAGGTATAAAAACACTGGGCCTAAACTTTATTTAACAGAAACAAGGCCAACACTTCAGATTTGAAGCATACTAGCATCTGGTTGTAAAGAAACAAGAAGGTTTATTTCACTCAGTTGAGACAGATGATTCTTGGGAGTATTTATTGTTAAACCTTTCAGTTTATAGTAAATATCTGACAGTGTGACATTATGTGATTAAAATCTGTACTTTTTCCTGTGCTCTATAAAATAAAGATAAACACCTATTGCTTTTTGTGTATGGTGCTAAAGGTATTGTTACAAAAAGTTTTCCTGTGATAGTTTTTTTTTTTTAAATAAATTCTGAGAAATGTGGCATGCGTTTGAATTTTAACCTCCTTTACTTTGATGCTATAAAATACAATCCAATACAAGAGGTCGCCAAATTAGAGTACAAAGGTGTCATAGGTGCATCGTTCCTGTTTGATCCTCTTTAATCAAACTTTGATTTGATGAAACAGTTTGCCTAGAAAGTCCAATTTCTTTGGTGCAGGTATGAATGCGTAATTGGACTCTGATGCAAACTAAGAAAAGCAAACCTTGGTCTGCTCAATTGAAGTGAAATCTGGCAAGAACCCTTGAAATACATTGACGAAAGCCAAGCGGACCGGAAATTGCTCCAAAAACAGGAAGCACACTACAGCACAGGGCATTCTGGGTAAATACAACCAAAACAATAGCTTTCCACTATTGCCGGGAAAAATGGCTCGTGGTCAGACATGGAGTGAAGAGGAGGTAAAGGCCCTCATCAAAATATGGTCAGACGAAAATGTATTGCAGTTACTGCTGACCACTCACAAAAACAAACAGGTTTTTAAGCTGATTAGTGGGGACATGGAGGCTCTGGGGTTCCCCCGCACAGCTTCACAGTGCCGCACCAAGGTAAAAAAACTTCGCCAACAATACGTGAAAATACGCAACATGCGTAGGAACAACCGCAGTGCTGACGAGGCGAAGGAGCAATTTCCTTGGTACGATGAGCTGGATGCCATGCTTGGTAGTCTGCCGACAAGCAGCCAGTATGTTTTGGACTCCTGCAAGGAAGAGCCTCTGTCTCCATCCAGCCTGGAACTGAGCGACTCTGAATCCACAACGCAGGATCAGGACTCGGAAAAAAGGGGTAAGTGTGTAACTAAACTAAGTGAGAAAAACTTATTTAAACATTAAGCTCTATTAAAAACCAGCAGTTACATCTTGCCAGTTTTGCGGTTACTTGTCATGAACACAGACTCATCAATAAATATAACTGTGGTGATTTGTTTGTAACATTTTAATCAAGCAGATAAAAGTGGCGCCGACATTAAAGTTGAAGAGACGCCCACCACAATCACCCTGCTGGATGAAGAAAGAAGCCTACCAGAAGTGGCTGTACCCGGCGCGCAGAAAAGAAAGAGAGATACAAAGACGGATAAGTTTGAGAAAATGTTTGTGAGCTATCTGGATGAGAAGAGAAAAATAGATGAGGCTGAATGCAAAAGAATGAAGCAGGAACAAGCCTATTTTGAGAACTTTTTAAAAAAGCAGCAAGAAACTGAAGAAAGGCGTTTCCAGTTAATGCAAGAGCAGCAGAAGGCCAACACCAAGATGTTCTTTCAGATGATGTCTAGTTTCCTTCATGCTGCAATGCCCCAATCCATGACTCCGTCTACCCTGCAACAGTCGATGGCCCCTCCTCCAGTCACATCCTCCATTGTGGCCCTCTGCACATACTCACCACACTGACAACTCACCTTTGTTCAGTGGCCACCAGCAAAACACACCAGGTAGCCCCCACACTGTACTTCCACCAGCCCAAACCCCACAGGGGCCAAACATGGCAACCACATCTCTGCATTCAACATCTTCTGATGTCAACAGAGATGTCTTGGAGTTTAGCTCATAATATTGAGTAAAGGCCAAATTACTCTTTTGTGATGGCATCTGTTAACTGTTTTATTATATGTCAAAACAGTTTGAATGACCCATGTAAAAGTTATTCAAAGATACATGTTTTGTTTTTCAGAAGAATGTGAACAAAAAGGGTGAACGTTCAATGTTGGACTATTGTGTTCCAATAAAAACAAAGGATGAACAAAATGTCTTTATTTTCCTACAAAACTGAAACATATAAACACCTGTCCAACATAAAGTTACCAAACTATGTTTTGAAATTTAAAATAGTACTAAATTGTGTTAAAACAAGAACAAATAACACTCATTTACAAAATCCTTACTGTGCCAGGTATGCACACAGAGCATCCCTAATTTGCTCCCCGTTGTTAGCTGGAGGGTCAATCTCTGAATTCTCAAAGTCATCCACATTATCTGCAGGTTCTTCATCTACGCACTCCTCGTTGGCAGTTTCACAATAATTATGTAGAATGCAACAGGCTGATATTATGTGGCTAACAAAAGAAATGTGGGCATCACACCTCTTGAGAAGGCACCTCCAGCGGCCCCTCAGTCGTCCAAACGCCCTTTCGACAGTCATTCTAGCCTGACTGAGTCTATAGTTGAAGTTTACCTGTGGTTGTGTTAAACCATTCCCCTCTGGAAATGGTTTCACCAGCCAAGGCAGTAGTGGGTATGCAGCATCTCCGAGAATGTGTAGGGGTATGTTTACATTGTTCAGTCTTTCTGTCCAACCTGGGAACAGTGTCCCATTTTCACCTCTACTGTACAAGGAAGAGTTGACTAAAACCCTTGCATCACTAACTTTTCCTGGAGAGCCCACATTAATATCCCAGAATTTCATTTTGTCATCTACCACACCTTGCAGAATAACCGAGTACACATTTTTCCTGTTGTAATAGTCAATAGGATTCTCATCTGGTGCCATAATGCTTATATGAATCCATCAATTGCACCTGCAACCTGGGGTAACGCCCATCGATCCCTGAAGCCCTGGACAATCACCATAAGCTCTGCTTCAGAAGGGGTTTTTATGTACAGAGGTTTCATTACCACATTAATAGCAGTAACAACCTGTTGTGTGACACAACAGGCTGTAGAAATGCCAATGCCAAATAGGTGGGAGATGACGCGATACTCCAGATTTGTTGCAAGCCTCCACAGACATATTGCAACCCGCAGCTCTACATGAAGTGGACTACGAAAGTTAGTGTGCTGTCGTGTCAAAGGTGGTCGGAGGATGTCACAAAGATGCAGAAAGGAAGTCTTTGTCATCCTGAAGTTTTTTTTCCAATCCACTTCATCCCAGGAGCTGCTAACGGCTTCCCACCAAGTTGATGGACGTGGTTGAACCCATATGGTCCTACAAAGACAAAAATACAAAAACATAAGTAGTAATTTCCAGTTTCTTTCATTATTAACATAACGAAAGAAAGTCATTTCACATTAATTTGAAGGTTTTACTTTGCAAATAACTTATCAGATTAATCTAGCAATACCACATGTTAATAATAATAATAATAGTTACATGTTCAATGTATTCATTATTTAAACACATTTAAGCTTGCAAGATTGTGAAGGGATCTGATGACTATCTTCAGTGGCCAATAAGCGAGCAGGGAGTTCAAATTAAGTCAATAAATTAAATTCAGTTACAACAAATGACATCTGGAGGGACTTCCAAATGTTTTTAAGAATAATCAAAACTAGGGGTGCACTGATATTGCCAGGCAGTTTATTGGCACCAATTTTCATAATGTTGGGCCGATCTTATCGGTCTCACTAAAAAACTAAAATCAACCACTGTCCTCTTCTCTGAAGGAGGTTTTACTGATATAAATTCTGCACCTTTAGTTAACAATTATCACATCACTTTTAACAACTTTCTCGCTTTACTTAAGTGACTTTTCAGACAAAAAGAAAGTGGATATCGGCCAGAATCGGAACTGCAATCGGTGCACCCCTATCCCAAACTGTAACTCTGTTGGTCAAAAGTATATTGAACAGCTTGTTTAACATAAGAGTTATGCTCTTAAACATATGAACAGTTCTCATCACATCATTGTCCTCTTCATTGTGTAGCTGTTGGCAAACAAAAATGACTGATTGGTTTTATAAGATGTGTTACTGCTGGACGCCAATCTGGTTCTAATTGAACAACAAAGAAACAACAAAGAAAGCCTTAAACACAAAGTTACGCCTTGGCAATGCTCCTCCTTGATAAAGCTATTTACAGGTTGCAAACCAAAATGGGGCGCTTCCGGGGTTACGTACTTCCGGTCTGGTGTTGCGGAAACTGTCTTTTGTTTGATGTTGGATAACAGATTCAATAAGTTATTTTTGAAATGTGTGACGTTACTGAGCAACTATTTTAATGAAAGTACTAAAATCTTGTACCTTTGTTGACGTCTGTACAAGGTGGACATGATCATCACCACCATGAAGTTGGATGCGCGTCGCTTCATGCGGAGCCGTTTCATCCGCCTTGCGTGAAAATAAACCTTCTGCGTGATCTTCTGCTTCATCTTCCGCTCATGCTGAGCCCATTGTAGAAAAATATTTGTTTGGCACATTTGCCAACGACAAAACAGAAATCCTAAAACCGCTAGAATCTGATGCCACTCCATTTTTGATTACAAATAAAGAAAGTTGCGTGCGGCGTCTTCTTCGGGGTTTTGTGTGGTTTCCTTTAGTAGTTCTTGATGCAGCGCCTCCAGAGGCGAAGGAGTAAAGAGGGTGACAGTGCTGTGTGAATGTGAACCGCACCAGCTGAAAATGTGACAGATATTGCAATTTAAGGGTGCATTCACAGTCCCCAGTAGAACCATCTATATACTGGAAGAGGCTTAGGGACACGAACCTTAAACATCTATCTAAATCAATTGAGTGGTTAAGATCAGATAATAATATGTTAGAATGAGCCATTTGGACTTAAACTAATTGAAAATATATGGCAAGATTGAAAATGTAGGTTTGGAGAAGTACTCGATCCAATTCATACATCAATTTAAAGTGACAAACTGAAATAAGTTTGTCACTTGTGACGACTTGTGACAAACTGAAATAAGTTTGTCACTTGGGGTGATAGCTTGCGTCGATGGTGAAGCATCTATAATGTGTCTGTTCTGTATTTTATTTGCAGCTGTTTTACAACAGTTATTACTAATTCAAAAATTAGGCACAGATCGTCACAATAAACATAACAAATTAAAAGGTCTTCACAAACAAACGATGGCAGCCCTGTAATTACAACGTCTTTGGTTTAGCAAAGACTCAGCAGCTTGTTTTGCGGTTTCAAGCTGACCTTAGCCAATTTCCTTTTTAAACTGAGATTGGCCATCTAAATTTAATCTGTAAGCATCTCTGACACGGGTCACGTTATGGTAATTAAGCCTTGAGCAAATGTAAGAATTTCTTTGTGGAACCATACATCCTTCAGGGACAGTTTTCCAACTGCATGAGGATGGAAAAGAGAGGTTTAGTTGAAGCAATGACTGAAAAAGAAATCTCTAAGGCTTAAGTACATTTTAAAGAATACTAACAAAACTTTCCCATAAGTTCTATTGTTTTGTGTGTGAATGTGTGTGTGGGTGAGTGGCACACATTAAACTTGTTGCGCTATGACTCAGACTTCCCTACAATTACAAGAGGCGATCATACAACCCTGTCTGCAATCTAACACAAATCTGCCCACACACTCCTCTCTTCTCTTCCTTACTTACCCCCTTCTACTCTGAATTATTTTACATATGGTTTTCGTCTGCATATTAAAAAGCACATGAAACAGTCCGAACAAGATCTCTCTGGCAACTTTCAAATTGTGGCATTTTTCAATGTTTTTGGACAGGAAGTTGTGTAACATTCCAACACTCTGTGACAATTAAACCTTTGTTTTAACAATAAATTTAGTGTCCCAGTACATTTCTTGCTCTCCTGAAGCTGTAAAGAGAGCACGGCTGGTCAGGGTTGAGTGTGTGTGTGTTTTAATGACAAAGACCCCGGCTCTGTATCTGGAAGTAATCATCTCGTCAAGGCTGCGCTCCACAACCCCCTCCCTATGATGTAATTGGAGGGTTTTTTTGCATGATGGTTCATGGAGCTTTTAGGGGATTTTTCTAAAAGTTACTTTTCATTCATTCTGATTGCTTGTTGTTACCAAAAGAAGATAAGAAGAGGTTAAATGAGCAGGTTTGCTTAATGTTGTATATTCCTCTGGTATTTTTTTGGGTGTTCTTACCCTCCGTCTGTAGTCTGGGGGAGCGAGGTTGGCCCTGATTCAAACTCAGCAACAGGGGCCTCTACCCGCCTCCATATATACTGCTGAAACAACAGTCTAACATCAAGTATTGCAGACACACAGACACCTTTTCCTCCTTTAAACACAATGTGGGAGGGCTCCACTGTGTGTGGAAAAAGTCTGGCAAAGTCTAACTTGTCTGCAGATTAAAAACACTCAAAAACTGTTGACAGGAGATTTGGTTTAGATAGGGAGTTTGAAAACGACGGATAGACTCTGTCACAAGACGTGTGCACATTTGCAGTAATTCACTCAGCGTCTCTGTGCTGGAATATGATCTAACAGTCACATGATATTGATCAGTGCGAGGTTAGAGGTCAGAACTAGATGTTTAGAGGAACAACATCTCTTAGTAGGAGAGATTAAATGTTGATACCTCCTAAAAATCTCTACATATTTTGATAAAGCTACTTCTTAGTCCTTTTCTTCCTGCTTATTTTTGTTGTGGTTTATGAGTGATTCCCTGCACAACCAGAAAGGGGCAGCAGCTGTGCCTCCTCCAGGAAAGTAAACACACCCGCTGTCCCCCCTCTCCCTTCCCTTGTGGAGAGGAAAATCTCAGCAGAGAGTTGAAGGTGGGAGGGGAAAGGGTCTCTCTCCTGTATGATCCTTTGTCATGGGAAGACTTTCCTCTACTGCTTCAGAGCAGAGAGGCAGGCAGAAGGAGGACCTGAGCTTCAAAACTTATAAGCGGCCAGCAGAGGATTTTAAACTATGTATACTGGAGGTCAGTGGTTTTTTTGTTTGTTTGTTTGTTTTTTACCCCTTTCATTACATATAAATTTGTTATTTTCTGATAAATCTTTTTGCTTGAGACAGTGATGGTCCTGGAAAGTGACAGAGTTGTATCAGATTTCATGTTGGGCTGCTCTGCTTTGCACTGTTTATATTAGAGTGAGGTTCACAGCTGCCACCAAATGTGTTTGGAATGTAAAACACTGCAGAAGAAATGAGTTGAATTTGATTATGGTATAAATTAGGCAAAGGGTTAGGTTTCAGACATTTTTGCAAGAAATGTGCAAAAGGTCACAAAAATGAATTTTGATCCAATTTGATGATTAAAAAATCTCATAGTTTCTCCTTCTTTACGCAAGAGGAAGATAGCTATATAACTAAACAGTGTGGAAATTTATTGGGATTATATTGCTTGCAGTTACACTATAAATATTTCACAAGTGAATATTTATATGTTTATTTAATTTCAAATGAATTTGAAACATCAAAAAAAACTATTGCGTTTTCTACATACTTATTTAGTCAAATATTTAAATATGACAATGACACAAATCTGTCTGACCACTTAACTCTTCTGTGCCCCTGATACTAAATGCATTAGTTTTTATGTATCAGGTATTTGTTTTGAAAGTTTTAGCTTCACCAACACAACTATTTTTCACCTTGCCTCACCGTGTAATTTTTATCTCTGGAAACTGTATATTAAATGTGTACACATCAGAATTTTGTGGATAGTTTCAGATTTTTTATTTATTTATTTATTTTTTGTGACCTTTTTTTGGTAATTATCTTTGAGAACCACCCACAGGTAACAGGAAAAACAGCATGTATAAAATGTGCTCTGTCCTTCCTGCATTAAGCTGATATTAATTATTTATGTAAGGAACAGACACAACATCACGCCATGTGCGTAAGAAAGCAGTCACAGGATCTTACTATTATTTTAAAGACAAAAATTAATTGTCCTTAGGTGAGAAATTAGTGCTGTTAGCACACCGAGCATCACAAATACAACAGTGTCCATGTTTATGCCTTGAAGAATGTCAAACCTTATTTTATCTCTGGGATTTACAAAAGTTTGCCAGATTTCTAAATTCAGCATGCTCCACAACTTTGTTGTAATAGGTCAAGGCTTCCTGTAATCTGGTATAAGTCTAACTGTCTCATCTTAGCTCTCTCTGGCTTTAGTAGCCAAAACTGAGCTGGGCATAATGAACACAATTTTCTTTTGAGTATCTTCTTTTTTTTTTAACCTTCTCCATCTTTGGTTCTCTGATATTGATACTAGCTAACTTTGAGTTTTCTTTCTTTAATAAGAACATTAACTAAAGAGTGTTTCTGTTTAAAGTTGTATCATTCACAATTGATCCAGTTCTGTTGACCAGCTCTTTATTTGAAATCTTAGAAACTAAGTTGCAGTTGTGTATTTATTTGCTGTATGTCTTACAGATAAACACATAAGTTCCTGTTTTGGTACTCTGAGTGAGGTGGAGAACAGATACAAGGGGAGGAGCACAGTGTGTGTTTATTTGATATATGAACATGGAATATATAAATAAAGATTTTATGCAGCAAATATTGTTAAAGATCAGTTGTCTATACTGCCTTCATTTAAATATCTATGACACTGTGGTCTAAAGGAAAAAAAGAGAGACATGCTTCATTTCAAGAAAGAGACAAGTGACAAAAGTGACAAGTGATAAAATGACAAGTCTGAACCAAAGAAAACACATCTGCATGACAAAGTAAAAGTTATATTTGCTTGAAAAATATCTCATTCAAGTCTCAAGCAAATGTATACCAGGTTTTTTTTTTTTAACTATTTAAAAGAAACAGATTCACAAGATCCGAGTCTCTGCAGAGTGCCTTAAACCCAACACCATTGCAGTTTCTGCGATCCGGTAGTGACTCTGTATGGTCCATTCTCCAACTGGAAAATTGCTTATGCATTTTAAACTTACAAAGTTTTTCCATCTGTTATTCTTTTCTTAGCATGGAAATTTAATTGTAAAACAATTATTGAGAAATGCAAATCACTGCGGTTTGGGCTTTACTCAATGTAAAAATACTTTTCTTCCCACGCACTAGATGAAAGCTATCTTATCAAAGGGCATTTCTCAAACTCTTTACATGTGCACCACCCTGCTGACCTGAAATGTGAGTGATGGACCAAACACCCTCTGCCTGTGATTTGAAGTGGGTGGATGGAGGGAGTTCACCCCCCCTCTCTTTTTCTTGGAGGTCTGGAGAATGAACTCATGCTGACTGGATGCTTGACGGTGTAAGAGGATACCCTGTTTCCTGTTGGCGCTCTCTCCAGACAGCAAGACCAGAAACTCTCAGATCAGCCATCTCTGTCTTTCTGTGTGCCGTGTGTGAGTGAATGCTGTCTGTGGATTCAGGAACAAGTGATGTCTGATTTATTCAAAATAATGGCCTTGGGTCTCTGGAACTAATTACATCGTCATTTACCAAAAATGCAAACCTGAAATGATGACCATTCATATATGACCAAAAGTTGTAATTTGTATTTTTTAAGGTTACCTGAGATAACATTCTTTGCCAATTTTACTGCAAAAATCATTATGTCACTAGGGTCACAAATTAAAATCTAAAGGTAAGGAGTGAAGTGAAAGAACCAACAGGACAATAAATTGCGTATTTGTCAGCAGCCCAATTAAAACTGCTGTTTAAGATTTTATTGGGAAAGCAGACTAGACCAAAACTAAACCCTGTTTTAATACTCAGGCCTTTGGAAAGTTTTTTTCTCCCCCTTTTCCTCTAAAATATGCGCATCTGGAATATCAGATGGACTTCAGGCACTGTTTTATTTATTTATTTATTTATTTATTTGCATTTTCAAAGGCAAATTGATGAGGGGAGGTTATTTTATATATTTCCTCCATTGATAAAACAAAGTTGTTGATCAGTATTGCAGAAATAATGCTGTAACAAGTCAATAAGTAATTAGAAAATGATTAATCTCAATTTTTGAGTGGGTTACGGTATTTTATAGCATTCTAAGGTTTTTGAGAGTTTCATAAGTTTTTTCACTTAACCAATATTATGGTAAAGTGGTGTTTAATAAATGTCTCTCATGTGGACTGAAATATATGTAGCCTATATGTTGATGCAACATCAGTTGGAGCATCATTAGCGACAAACGTGCATGTCTAGGGTGCAGATTAGTGTTGCCATGTCTCGACTGCCAGCAAGCATTTGTGGTCACTAGTAATGAGTATTTTTCATTGCAATGGAATTTCGCACCACTTTTCTCTGTGAAATGGAGGGCTTTTGAGCATGAATGCCCGGTTTACAGCCTCTCTTAGATTTTGACTCGGCCAATCCAAAATCTTTACTTTGTCTGATGTCCAAACATTCTCCTTTAGGAGCTTCAGAAAGCAAAATTCTTGGTTCAGGTCATCAGGCCATATCTACCATTCCGTACAACATCCATTTTCTGAAATGCCATCTTAACTTCCAAAACCATTAACATTTATCTCATCAACCTATATGTTTATTTCCCCAACGGTGCTGGAGGTCATCAAGAGAAATGTGAGATGAGCTTTTGTGTTCTTTTTGGTAAACAGATATTTTTGTCTTGGTTCTGCCCAACCTGTTAATTTTTAGCAAAAGTCTTAAGTTAGCTGAAAGGGTTTTTAAATGTTGATGAACTCTTTAAGTAAACTACTTAAAGAGGAAACACTCCTCTGTGTTTCCTGGATTTTTGAATAATGGTTCAATAACATTCCAAAGCCTTAGAAATTGATTTGTAACCAATTCCAGCTTGATAAAAGTAATCAATTTCATTTTATATTATGTTGGATTTCTAATGTCTATTAGGTTTTGAAACTTTTAAACCTTCTTCGTGTTGTCAGACAGCTTGTTAGTGAGTTCATTATGAAGCCTAGTTGAGGTTAATTGGTTTAAATAAAAAACAAACAAACACAGGTGGCCAGCAACCTTCATCTGTTGCTGATAAACAGGTTTATCACAGGTTTAATTAATGATAACAGCTTTTCACATAGGGACAGACTGGAATGAGTTTTGTTTCTTTAATAAAAATAAACATTTCTTTATGTTTTGGCTTGGGTTATCTAAATGTGATACTGAAACTGTTCAATCATCTGGAACATACATAACAAACAAACACTATAGATGTATATACATACAGCTCACAAATATTTTTATGAATGTTCTTTTTCAAGTTATAGAGAAAAAAAAATGTTTAATGACCATCACCAATCGTCTGCCACAAGTATTCAGTTGTGCTCTAGGTCAGAGCTCATTTCAAATGTTTGGTTTTTACGTTTTTATGAGCCATAAAATGTCTAATAGTTTGAGTTCAGATTTCTTTCCACAAACATTAACGTCTTTTAGCTATTCCATCCAGTGTTTTTATTGAGTGTATATTTATCCCACTCTGGAAAAAGAAGAAATGCATAAATAAAATTGCCAAATTGCTGTGATTTTTAAGGTGGCGGTGAATGCATGTAAACATCGGAAACAAAGATGCCAAACTGATTAACACTTTGCCAACAAAATCTTGTTTTATTTCCCAACCTAACAGCTTTGACTCAATGGTGCAATAATATCCATTCCTGTCTGTTGTTTTTTCACCCTGTATTGAAACTTTTCTGTCTTCCCATTCACAGGTCTCATCTGAATCATACAAACTTTGCTCTGATTCATCTGAAGGGGCAGATCATTGTGATGAACAGTATGCTTCCTCAAAGGAGCGCCGTCGCCACATTGGGCTATGCTTCTGGTAAGGCAAATGATAGAAATCATACTTGTAATCAGTCATTGATCTGCAATAAACAGTGACTCTATCTGACAATAAAATCAAATAGTTAACATCTAGCAAGATGACACCAATTACAAATATATGGCTTGTAAGTTGGAATTTCTCAACAGGTTGTTAGTACTGTGTCAGAAAAAGTTCATTGTTGTTAAGGAATGAGACCTTTTGATGAGTTTAAGCTGATGAGCACTCTCATGCTCTATATACAGTATTTGGGTATGATGCATAATATGTTTTTTAAGAGGTCAATACATCATATGGGGCAGCAGATCTCTTCTGTCATTAGCATTAAAACCTAAAACTAATTTCTGAAACCCAGGTTTGAGGAGAAGAATTTTGATAAAAGTAATCAATTTTATTTAGTTGATGAACTAGTTATTATTAGTTCATCAAATTAACTAGTAATAACTTATAGTGTATGTTCAGCGTCTTGCCATGCTGACTCAGACACTATCATCTCTTTGCTTGGCTTGGTATTTGACTCTCCTCTGGATATTATTTGCAGTCGAGACCATGATGTATTCTGCCCTGTCTTGGTTCACGAGCATTCTTCCATTTTTAGAAGAGACCAGACCAATGACTGAGCCAGTGTTTGTATTGGCCTCAGAATTGCAGCGTACATTCTTCAGTGGTTTTCCCCTCTTCTTACCAAGCACACAAGATAGCAGATCATGTCGCTCAGCTTCTGCTTTGTAGGTTAAAGACATTGAGCCTACTATGGCTGATTATATAAACTAAAAAGACTGTTTATGTTGAGTCCAAAAAGGGGCAGGATTTCATGCTTTGTCAAACCTCTGTTTTCTTCAGACTGTTTGAAGATTGAGCACAGCAGTGGCAGCTCTGTAGGGGGGACATTGCTGAGGGGCTCTCGTTCTAAAGCTGAGCTTCAGGAACTGATGGAGACTCTGCAGCGCAGAAAGAGCGCTCTGGAGGCCAGCTTGAGGGCAGCTGAATGCAGTCGCAAGTACCTTAGTGTACCTTCGTCTGTTCCTGGCCAGCCCAGCAGGCCATTGTCCATCCTCAGCAACACAGAACGACCTCCATCCGCCTCCAGAAACTTTTCCTACATTAACAGCAACAGTGTGCCTCCATCACCACGTCAGGGCGAACGCCAGATTAGCACCAATGGTTTGTTTCGTCATTCCTACTCTCGCCACCAGTCACAGGACAGTCTGCTGCTTTCTAATGCATCTGATGGAAATTCTCTGCTGTCCTCGTATGGGGAGCCAGTGCCTCGTTCTCCTAGGGTCAAGAGCGGGGCGGCCAGTATGCCATCCAGTCCTCGGATGAGCCGTAGACTCAGCTCTCAGAGCAAAGCTGTCGGAGAGTCAAGGCAGAGGAAATACTCCACTGGTTCCCTCAACAATCTGGGGATGCATAGCCGTTCTTTGCCACGACTTCACAATGCTGCAGACCCCCCTGTTTTGTCGCTGCCCTCTCGTCACTCAGTGGGTTCCCACAGGGTGGTGGTCTCAGCAGGACAGCGGCGCAGTCTTTCCTCCCTAGAGCAGCCCCCAGATGTGACAGTACCGGCAAGCATGCCCAGCACATCCAGGAGGTCCAGCCTTGCTTCACTTAGCTCCCTAGGTATAGAGATTGACGGAACGGGATTAGATCTGGGTTTAGGAGAAAGGAGGTTGTCATTTGGGAAAAGCGGGCTAAGTCCAGGACAGAGGGTGGGCAGCATCAGTTCTCTGAATGGCAAAGAAGAGCTGAGAGACTATCACCAGCATCAGAGAGATGAGCGACTCAGGGAGCAGAAAGTGCAGAAATTGGTGAGTTGTTCTTTTCTTACTTTTTCTTTGGTTGACTGTAACAATTGATTGACTACAAATACACCAAATCCCCTGTGTGCAGGAATGCCAGCGTCTAGAAACCATCTTAAGCCTGTGCACTGAATTGGGACAGGTGGTGAGAGAGCCGACGGGCTCAGCTGTTTCTGATCTGCAAAAGATCAATAAGGAGCTGGAGAAGCTGCAGGTGTCGGACGATGAGTCTGTGTTTTCTGACTCCCCTAGCAGCACTGCTCCAGACACCTGTTTTGGGGCCAAAGCCAGAGATCTTCAGCTTCCTGAGGAGCAGCAGGCCATCCAGCGTCAGCAGGGAAACTACAGGTCTCACTCACCTGCTATAAATCTGAACAGCAGCGCCCCTTCTCCTTCTACACACCACAGAGCCAAAGTAAGCAGCATCACAGAATAAAGAGTATATGGAAACAGTCAACAGTGGCATTAAATGAACCCCCAGTTCTGCATGTAGATTCAGTCTTCCTACAGCATGATCAAACATCAAAATGTTGTCATTTGTTCTGAAGTCATTTCACTGGTACTCAGAGGAAGATCTGTTACTGTAACTTGCTATTTCCTGTTCAGAATGATTAGAGAAACCTTTACTGCAGTAAAACCTTGTAAAACAAACAAAAAAAAAAAAAACTAATGAGGCTCTCCCCCTTCTGTGGAATGCGATTAATCTGAGTGCTGACATTGTGTTTATCTGTGTCTGTTTACCTTTTTGCCATGTCTCAGTTTTTCTCAGTTTAAAGTAAAACAGTATTCCCTCTCCACATTTCTACCAAAGAACAGAAAACAAGGTTTCCAAGAAACTACAAACTATGAAAACAAACACTCACTATTATTACATTATTTTAAACACACACAAATTTTGTTGATCGAAACTGGAAAGCTGGAATTGTGTGTAGCCCTCAGAGCTCTGCTTTGTGGTCTTTTCCACATAATTTCTATGCATAATTTTGTTCACTAAAGTCTTTTTTAAGTACTCTAAGACGGTATGCTTAGCAATTTGTACAGTTCCTGTTTATGTAAGTTGGACAGACATATAAACATGGAAATCAGACTCCTCAGGCTTGGAAGTGACTACAACCTGACCTCATTTTTATTCCACCACCTTTTTTGGAGACGTTAAACTGGAAAGCCTCACTGCTTTTTATCAAAAATAAATAAACATGTTTAATCCACAAATAATAATAAGCTACCCATATACCAAATTATGAGAGGGATTTTTTGTGACCATAGAGGCCACCTTTTTCCATTCTATCTTTTTATTTTTTTTTTTTCAGTTTTTCCACTCTGGAGCCATAACCTAACAGTGTCTGGTTTTAATGAAGAAGTTCAAGTTTTGTTTCAGCGGTTAACCATTCAAACTCCTGGAGGACTGTGTGTGTATGTGTGTGTGTGTGTGTGTGAGGGGATGGGGGGGCAGGAAATGACTCGATCCCACAGTGAATTATTGTGTGCATGTGTTTGTGTGTATGTTCAGCTGTGCATGGATGTGCACGAGGAGAATGCAAGAGTGCATGCACAGCAAAGACATGCACTTTTCCAGATGTTTATAACATCTATCAAAGTTGTAGAAATGAGAAATTGAAATGTGCATAACGCAGGTAATCCTATTTTATCTTAAAGGTGCATATTTTGTTTAGATATAGCTCTCACAAAACAGTGAATCTGAGTTCAGTGTGGATTTTTATGTTTTGTTTGAGTTGTGACAATGTTTTATAGTCTCCAAATAACCAATCTCCATTGCTAACATTCCTCAGAGGAGTGTGTGCAAGACAAAATGCTGCTTACAACACATCTGACGGAACTATAAATCAGGAAGACTTGCTAAACATACAAGTGTCAGATGAGAAAATAACCCACCTGGCTCCTATGAGCAAGAATAATTTAATTCTGAGATAGCTTGCTTAAATTTAAATGTGTGACTGAATATTTAAGAGATGTTGCTTGATGGTGTAAGATGTGGGAGTGCCTTGGCATGCCTTGGATTGCCCGACTCTAATAGTGATTTCCATTGCACAAAGTGGAAAAGAATCCTGCCCTTGTTGCCAGTGATCCACTTTTGGATGAGTTAGGCAGCAGCTGCTGTTGTGTAACAGAATAAAACCCATATGACAAATGATTGCAAAGGCATAAATACAGGAAACTGTCTCTTATCTTGTTTAAAACCACTTTTATTGACATGATCACATTTTGAACAGCTTAGTTGTGTGTTTACATTTGCTACATTTGAAGCCCGTGATTTATTTCCATTCTCGGTGTCGTTACAGGCCTTGGAGAGCATGCAGCTGAAACAAGAAGTATCTCATTTAGAGGAAGAGAGAATCCAGGTTTTGAACAACATCGAAGAGCTGGAGCAGAAGATCAAAGACCTGGACAACCAGATGGAGGAATCTTTACGTGAGGTACAGCCAGATAGCTATTCTGTGCCAGAGAGCACAGGCACAGAACCAACATCTCAAAGACTCTTTTCTTAACATTTCAAAGAAAGATTGACAATAAAGAAGAGCTGATTTCTTTGGATTTTTCTATTTTGCTCTATATCTACCTACTCAGAAGAGCTTTTTATCAAGATTGTTTTTTTTTTTAATTTAGGGAATGTAACTCTTCTGACAACTTACATATTTTGAAGAACAGCGGGTTATGTACAATGCAAAAAATAGCCAGGTGCTGTAGTCCATCTGGTTTAATGTTTGATGTTTTGTGAACTCAGAGAAGATAATCTGCTTAACTAGTTCTGATGATGGGTTATTTCAGCTACTGTTGCTGTTCCATCATTTCAGTCCATTCACCTCTGAACTTTGACATCAACAAGGCATTTTCATCCAAAATGAAGAAATGGTTGTGGGTGGAAATCCCAGCAGATTAGCAGTGTCTGAAATACTCAGCCCAGCCAGTCTGACACCAACTATGAGTCTGGGGATCATATTTTCCTATGCATATGTTTTATTTGGTAAACATTGATGGCAAAGCCATGTCCAGCTACCAAGGTAACTAAAAAATAAACTCATATCCAGGATTCCTACCTATGTCTGACCTTTCTGCAGATGGAGGTGGAGTGTGCCCTGCTGGATGGAGAACAGGAGTCTGAGATGACCCAGCTGCAGAGGGAAAAGGAGCTGTTGGATGAACTCAAAGAAAAAATGCAGAGTATCGAGAGGACAAGCAAGCCTGAAAAATCTCAGGTGCAGATGCACAAAAAGTGTTTTAAATAAATTAACCATTGTATCTGGGTGCAAGGTTAGATTTTTGGTGGACAGATAAGAATATTTATGGTTGTTTTATTATAAATTCATCGCACACTAGTAATAGTTTAGAAATAGAAAGCAAGCATGAGGATGTTTTATTATGAACACAAAGCCACAGCACTAACAGACCATCAGGAATTGGTTCAGTTAAACCACAGCATCCTAAAAAAAGGTTCCATTACATTTCCTTTGAAACTAAACTAACTGAGCTTCCCAAAGTAAATGATGAAAGCCCTAAACCAAAGGAGGGATTAGCACAATTATCACAGCAGCTGAGAAACCTTCTATGAGCTCTACCCAACTGTCCAAATAAGGAAGCACAAGCTTTTCCAAATGATGCCATAAAAATAGTCCGGTTTAAACAGCCCAAGAGACTGCGGCTGGCTGAAACGCATCTTAAGCACCTGAACTAACTCAAAACCCAAACACTACAGTTCTCATTTTTCACATTCGTCTCCTGCCCTTCATTCTTTTCCCAGTGCGTCTGTTTTAGAGTTATTACTCTCCTTCCTGACCTTGTTCTGAACATTCCTGGATCAAGTTGTTTCTAATTATTTCATTCTCATCAGTTTAGTATGACTGAACTGTGTGATATAATCTACATCTGCATACGTCTCCGATGCCACGCAGGAAAGCGAGGAGCAGACAAAAACCTCAGAGGATTCAGAATTTCAAAAGTTGGAGAGAGAAATCAAGCAGGAAGAGGAAAACGAGAGTCAAAGCCAAGAGCTGCTGCGGGACATCGCCGAGTATCAGCGTCTCAGTGTCACTCGCAAGGTGGAAAAAAACTTGTTGAATTTTTTGGAAGAGTTAAATGTGAAAGAAATTCTTATGTTTGATTAGAATTTGAAGTGAAGTGATTTGTAAAAGTTGTTATGTCTTGGGTTGAACCTTTTTGTATTTTGTGTAAGCAAACTAAAACTTTTGTACATACGTAAGTATATTTTATTGGAGTTGAAATAGGTAAACGGTTAAGGATCAGGTTTATTCAAGTGCCAAAGGCCAAATAATATCACAGTAAATGCATATAAAAAAAATTTTTATAAAAAAATCAAAGTTAAGGTTCGAAATTTTCCTAATTTTCCTAAATGAAAATTAGGAAAGTGTGGCAGGAATTTGTATTGAGCCCTCCTGAGTCAAAACTTTGTAGAAACACATATGGAAATGGATTTTGGTTCATGCCTCTCCCACCTTTGCACATCTGTATATTTTTTGTCCATTATTCTTTGCAGAATAACAGTCAAATTAGTTGGACTGGATTTTTCACTTCACAATTAAGCAGTCTTTTCTAGTGGTCTGTTACATAAAATCTTGATAAATTATTGAGGTTTGTGTTCATAATGTGCTAAAGTGCAGTAAAGGTGCGACAAAAATGTTTTTTCTCAGGCAATGCATTTACAATGCACCATCTACTATGACTTTGCTGCTAATTCTTCAGCCTACACTACATCTCTCAGCCTCACCGCTAATTTAACTGTTTCATTTTTTTTTTCTCCTGCACTTTGATAAAGTCAGCAGATATTTTATACTGATGCCACCTTGTTGATTTTTCTCCCCACAGGAAAGAATCATGACGCTGAAGAAACAGTCCTCTCAGATCACTTTCCAGGCTCAGCAAGAGAAAGAAAACTTCCAGAGAGAGAAAAACAACTTGCTTGTCATGCTTCAAAAGGTAAAGAAAAAACTATCTCTGCATGCGGATGTCATAAAAGTTTCATTTTAATGAAGTAAAGACTATGTGGCATCTGCAGGAGAGAGACAAGCTGCTGTCGTTGGAAGGAAAGTACACAGAGTTGTCTGAGGGCCAAACTTTGACCAACAACCCTGTTAGCATCAAAGAGGTAGGAGTCGGTTACAGTAATGCTGCAGCACTTTCAGGATAATTTCCTGTTTTGCGATTGCTCTGATTTGTGTGATCGCTGCAGCACTTGAACTCCCTGAAGGAGAGGAGAAGAAGTAGCAAAGAAAGCTCTTCCAATCCGATCGAAAGCATTCCTCATAAGAGAGGCCAGCAGCTCCTCGGCTCCTATGGCAGATCTCTGGGACGCACGCTTCCTCCCAAGGTCTGATTTGCTATCTAAACCAATCACAAAAAACATAAAGGTGTAAAAAGTTAAATAGAGTGGGTAGTGATGTTAAAAGGTGATGTTCTTCAAAGCTGAAGTTGACTGCAGTATACTTGAGTGAAGAATAAAATGCAAAACTCCCAAAACCCCCTCCAGGCTTTAGAGGAGGGGGTTTTATAGCCTTATCGTTTTTACCCAGTCAACTCCCGTGAGACGGATCCACCCAAAGCAGGAATTCTCACTTTCACTCTTGCTTACAACATTCATTGAGATTAGGAGAATTTCCAGGAGTTGGGCTCTAATGTGTCGTCCTAAACATGTTGTGTGCTTTCATATTGTTCCTCAGGCACATCTGCCTTTATCCCAAAGCTCCAGCTGTGGCAGTGTCATTCCACAAGGCTTCAGCTTCTCCCCCCGGGAAGTGAACGCCCGTCGGCTGCACAAGGGTGAGTCAGAGTAATACCACTGCGTCTTGTTCCAAATAAATCCTAGCAATAGTTGAAGTAAATGATATTGCCCCGAACGTCTACGTGTGACTGAATTCATAGTTTTGGGATCACAGAATGCGTATTCTCCTTGAAATAGTCTTGCTTTTTAGTATGTTACAACGACAAACCTTACAATTTTTTATTAGATTTTTTTACACAATGAAATGTTGTGCATAATTTTTTGTGACTAGAAAATGATAAAGGAATTACAAAGATGTGTGACAAAAATGCAGGCTAGTCCTGGATGAAACGTTGTCAGTGACTGCAGATGCACAGGTTTTCAGATTTGTAAAAAAATAAAAAATAAAATAAAAAAGGACCATTTTTTCTTTGACATAAAAACAACATAAAAAGAAAAAATATTTCTTGAAGTTCCTGTAATTTAGGAAGATACTACTCCTTATTTAAGTGTTTAGCAGTAGTTACCAATTTCTGCCAGAGCTTCATTGCCATGTTGTTCTTTCAGCAGGAAACAGCCATGCTCACATGAACGATGACAGGCAGAGGCAGAGTGATTTCTGCAGCAGGATGGTCTCTGAGGCCAACGTGTTCCTGGACACCTTCTCGTACCCAGACAACAGCCAGGCATCGGATACCGTCAGTGTGGACAGTTCGGACAGCCTGGAGACCAGTTTCTCTGCGTGTTCACCAGACAACATCTCCAGGTCAGAGCGGAGCCGCTGCGACAGAAGATCGAAGCTCTTTTACGTTAATTTTAACTAAAGAACCAATAGGAGAGTCATTGTAATTTATCAAAAAAATGTTTTTAAAGAGAGTGTGGAGTTCTTCAAGTTAGACTCTAAAATGGGTTTTATTGCAGAGGGTTTATTGTAAGAAGGATAAATTATCTTGCAGGATGGAAACCAAAGGGTAATTAGAGAGGATTTGAACTTTATGAAGGAGCAAAAAGGAAATACAAAAGTAGAGAGAGAATAAGAAACTCTAGAAAGATGGTTATTTATGTGGTGGTTCTGAAATGTAGTAGCTTTGCTCTCTGAATCACCCAGCGCACAAAGTCTTGTATTCCTGAATTCAGTCTCTTTAGTGACATTCTTTCCTTTACCAAAGATCATTAATGCAAAAAACCCAGGGGATTTGAAGCTACAGTTAAGTACAAAATTATTCACTTCAACTGGATATGAGAGAGGTGTCTCTCAATGGATAATAAGAAAACATAAAAGGAATGTTAGGGAAACATTGTTTTACTTAGATTTAAAAGAAAATAAAACTAAAATAAATTGAGTAGGCAATAATGAAATAAATATTTATGATAGCCTACCCAATGATCAATGGAAATCAATGGAAAAATCTATTTTGGCACTTTTTTTTGAGAAATTCTGTTTCTTTTGTGTTGAGCTGTGCGCTTCTTCTTCTAGTGCCAGCACTTCCAATATGGCAAAGATTGAGGAAATGGAGCGTTTACTCCGAGAGGCCCAGGCTGAGAAACTGAGACTCCTCGAGCACAGGGTAAACGGCCAGACCCCGAACCGAAACTCGGTGTCTGCATGCAAAAAAGCATGTGACTTATTTTCCAGTCGGGTTGTGCAGGAGCGGGAGATGGAGATGCGTAGGCAGGCCCTGGAGGAGGAGAGAAGGAGGAGAGAGGAGTTGGAGAAACGTCTGCAGGAAGAAACGAGCAGGAGACAGAAACTTGTGGAAAGAGAAGTGAAGCTCAGGGAAAAACAGAGATCGCAGGTGATTCACATTCTTGACGTAAATTCATTACTGAAGGGGTCTGATTAATATTTTAAGAAACTTCCTCTGTAGTCTCGGCTGCTGACTCGCTACCTCCCCGTGAGAAAAGATGACTTTGACCTTCATGGCCACATCGAAGCAGCCGGACACAACCCAGACGCCTGCTTCCACCTGGCCATCACCGACAAAACCTGCCGAGGATTCCTGGTCAAAATGGGCGGGAAGATCAAGACATGGAAGAAACGCTGGTTTGTCTTCGACCAGAATCGGAGGACGCTGACTTATTACGCAGGTAGGGACATCTATCTCTACGGTGAAATTCTGAAGACCCAAAACTTTCATCACGTCACGCTTCTGTTTATGTGCTCTGCTGCAGACAAACATGAGAACAAAATGAAGGGAGTCATTTACTTCCAGGCCATTGAGGAGGTCTACTATGACCACTTAAAGAATGCACACAAAGTACGTGAGCAAATGTGCATGTGTCTTCATCCATAGTGAGGGCCAAAATCCAGCAAATAAATAGATTTGTTAAAGAACATTTTCTGCATGTGTAAAACATTAAACTAATTTTAAAAAATAGAGAAAACTGAATCTTTATCAATGTAAATATGTCAAAAGTTGATTAAGTGCATAATTAAATATTTGAGTTGAACATATGTAAAGATCATATATAATTATTTTATTCCTTTGTGCCACAGTTCATGAAATTATTCAAATCATCAGTGTAACTTATAAAGTAGAGCTTTGCATCTGATTGCTCAGACTAATCACCTTGACTTTTACTGTTTTTGCTTCCCCGTTTTACTGACCCACCATATTTAGGTACAATTTTTATATTTCTCTTTTGAAAAATGAGAAATATATTAAAATTGAAAATACAACCATCATATTGCAAAATCTATTGGCTCTCCCGCACAATTTTGTGTTTTAATTAATGATTTATATATGAAGTTATTTGACTAACTAATTAATTAATTGACTATGGATGAGAAATATATTAATTTAATGTTTTTATTTCCTCCTTTTTTAAATCACCATTGAGTTATTTATTTGTTGGAAAGCGACACTTTTGGCCCTCAGTACTTCCCGTCAGATCCCATTTCCTTGAACTATCTCACATCTGCTTATCCGCTTTTTTCTCACTCCTGTTCCTCTCTCCTCCTCCTTCCACATATTCCCGAAATCCCACCCACCACCCCACATCAGAGCCCCAATCCTTCTCTGACTTTCAGTGTGAAGACCCATGATCGTGTGTACTACATGGTGGCTCCGTCTCCTGAAGCCATGCGTATCTGGATGGACGTTATCGTGACGGGCGCTGAAGGACACATGCACTTCATGGTGTAGCACAACCGCTTTCACCTTTATTTTCTTTGCCATTGAGTTAAGCAAGTTTCAGTCCTCTGCACATGTCAGAGTAACAGCAAACACATGTGGACCAGAGAGGAATTTCACCTAAATAGTTTTTGTGTTTATGATCACAGAAATTTACAAATGAGCAGAAAGGAAATCTGTGCAGGCTTTATTATGCAGCTGTGTATAAAAGACAAAAAGTATTTGGTGTCAGAAGTAAGCTATGTGGGCTGTTTTAATTAAGCTGTTTATGTTTTGTGAAAAGCTTAAGTATCTCTTAATCTCACAGCAGGTAATTTTCTTGTTTTTTTAATCAGGGAAGCTTCTAAATGATGGAACCTAACATATACTTTGATGGGTTGGCCCCAGAACAAATTAGTTTCCTATTAAAAACAGTATTTTATCAACATTGGATGATTTTAATAAATACAGGTTTTTGCATTCAATGTGATTGTGTAAAAGTTGTAAACTGGCCCCCTTTGGAAAAGGATAATCCTCAACATATTTTAGTTTTCCACCCTTTCTGAAAATTCCTTTAAAGTTTTACTTTGTACATTATGTAGAAAATACATTTTCAGCAAATAAATAGTGTCCAAAAGTCGTGTTTTCACCAACCAGTAAACATGCAACAACACAGTACCTCATCTGTGATATGAAAAGGTTCCAGCTGGTAGCTTGTTAAAGTATAATAGTTTCCATTTAATTTTTGTTAAGGTGTTTTGACTTTCATGTCTTTTAATTCAGGTAAAAATAATAAGTTGAACAGTGCTTCCTACAGGCTGCTAAAGATCTGATTTAAATCAAAGCCATTTTCTCTGTGCACAAGGCACCTAACAGAAATTCACCCAATTTTTTTTTTTTTAGGTGAAAAATATTTTTGGATTTTCCACCTAAATTTTATGGCTTTGAAAGTCTTTCTTTTTGTGGCTTAGTAAGGAAACAAACAAAAAATATATATTTTTAAAATTTTAGGTACAAAATAAACAGGGAGGAAAATAATCCTCCATGCCAGTTTTGAATGTTACATGGAAGGCTTACATTGAATTCTTGCATGAGGCTGAACATAAATACACACCACACTTTTCAGATTGTTTATTGCGAGACAACTTAAAAAGCATGTTCCATTTTCACAGTTACGTTCTATGTTGTGTTTGTGAATTCTCACAAAATGACTAGAAATTTGTGTTTGTAATGTGACAAAAATATGAAAAAGTCCAAGGTATGAATCCTTTTTAAAGGTATTGTATATAAAGAAAGGAGGAGTCACCAAAGATTTTTGCACAACACAGCACTTTTCTACTTATGATGGTACTTCTCAGTGTTTCTACAGCACAGCCAAACTGGGCATCTTATCTGCCCATCCACTCTCTCTGAGTGGTCACAAAACGCACCTTCTGGTTAGCTCAAGATTATGAATCAGAGTTTTTTACTTGTTTCACCTGCTGCTTTCAGATGACCAAAATAAGCTGACCTTGTCTGCTTACCTTATGACAGGATTGAATGTCCACTGTTTTTTTTCCTCATTTGTTCCTCTTTCATTGCCAAAGAAGCGGGTTTTTTTTCTTCACAGAAATTGAAATAACTAAAAAAAGATGATTAGAAATTATTTACAAATGCTGACTAAACATGAAGCCATGAAAGTGCTACAGTCACAGTAGCGCTTTGTTTTATGATGTTCAGCTAGCTCCCTCTGTCTGCAGTGGAGGCTGCAGGCCTCACATGACGAGGCCATGTTGTGCAGCAGTGATGCTGAATGTTCCTGCGTCATCCATGTGTTAACACTAATGCATTTCACCGTGTTTCACCAGCAGAGGTCCTCAGCGCAGAGTTATTGCTCTAGAATGACGTAATGCTGTGCCTTGAAAGCCCAGAGTCATTTATATTAAAGAACATATGCTTTATCATCAGTATTTCTTTATGCTATATAAGCAGTTATGAGCACATGTACACCATGCTTAAGAATAGCTTTTGTGTAATTTTTTTTTTTGTTTTTTGTTTTTTTTTGTTTTGCATTTTTGTGTATTCGTAAACAGTTTGCCATAGTGAGAAATGTTTGACCAGACTGCAGGGTTCGCTGTTTATCCTGTGCTGATTAAGTGTTAATTAACTCCTGCAGAGGGCAGATCAGAGAGCTGATAGTGTTACAGATGTGTTGTTCCCTTCATTGTCTGTCACTTTAACATCTCATTCTTATCCAAGCCTTGAAACACAACAAACTACAGCATTCATATATATATATTTTTTTTTTTTGTATTGTGTATATAAACACATTGCAATTGTAGCTAATCCGATAATTCAGGTTTTTATACTCGACTTGTGTCATGAATAAATAATTCTGACCACAAAGATTTGATGTCTTCATTATGCTTTTGGCTATAGTATATTTTAGCAAATAGCCAGAGTAATTTTTTTCACTAAACTGAAGCATATATCAGTTTAGTGACCTATTTTTGTAAATATTTATACTACAACAACGTGAAAAACAAGAATAAATTGTTCTGTTGAGCAAACTAAAATAAATTCAAATGAAATATAACATTTACAAAATATAAAATAAATTACTTAAGAAACGACTTAAGTAATATACATAGTGATAATATATTAGAAATAAAATAAAAACAAATTGATATAGATATTATGTTTGTTCTGTAAAATACTAAATAATAAAACAAAGTTAAATGACAATTAAAAAGTTAATAACTATTCTTTTCATTTCATCTCTGTAAGTAGACAATGTGCATGTGCTCATTAAGGTACTCATGTTTTGAACTCCTCCCTCCATAATTTGTGGCCTTTCAATTGGTTGACCTAGTGGGGTTGGCATGGAAACACAGACTGAAGCATGCTAAATTAAGTCCTAAAGAAGCACGTAGACCCTCCAGAGGCAGAAACAGACACAAACTCATCCAGACCATAGAAAACCTGTATGCCCCCAGAGCATTTTTCAGTGCTTTAATTTGTTAAACATATTCAGGGCAAAGGGATTGGCCTGTAAAGATAGCAGGAATGTGGTTAGGCAAACTCACTCCTGGAAATGTAGTGAATGAAGCATAAAAGTTTTCAGGATCTGTGGTTATGCTGCATGGAAGGATGTCACATTATAACTACAGGCATGAAGGCCACATTACGGCAGAATCATGTGAACTAGTCCTGACAAAAGGCAGCATTCACTGAATGTCTGTTTTCGTGCAGGAGTCATACTCACACCAATAGTCTTTTTAGATAAAAGTCATGATATAATTCACCACAATGTTCCATACAGTAAGTCCTTATTACCAGTCCGATTTCCTGTGCAAAACACATGAATCATCGCACATCTGCAATCGGTTTGTTTTTAAAAACCCTGTAATCCTGAAACACAGGTGTTACCTAGAAGCTGCAGAGCGTGTTGCAGCAGAGCCTGCAGGTAGAGCTGTTCTATGTCTCGGGGAGATACAGGATGTATCAGTGCCTGATGTGGAGAACTCCTCGTGTTCTTCTCAGACCGATGTTCTTCTATTCTCAGCTCGCAGCCTGTGGCTTTATGAAGCAAACAGAGGTCTTTTTGTAAATATAGAAAACATTTAACCTTTGTTTTTTGTTTTTTTTTAACATCTAAAGTTTTCTAATATCGCCCCATGACTAGATTCAGGTCCCGCATTTTAAAGGATAGTTCAAGGGGTAAGATTATGTCAAAAGGTTTATCTTGTACCTGAAGGAGATAACTAGTTTCATTTTGTACATTGAAACAAAATGTACAAATCCAGGTCAGATGGGTTGAGGCTGAAACTAACAGTGGAAATAGAAGGAAACAAGACCGAGGCACATTTCTATGGCGTAAATGCAATTCTGATCTCTTAAACTTTACAGTGGTTTCTGCTGACATCAATTTATCATCATTTAAGCTTAATGCTTCAGACTTAAGTAGATTGTTATTCATAAAGACGTCAGTGCATATTTTCACAGAAAATCATGGAAGGAGACGTTGCACCACCTATGACTTTCCTCTGTGAATCATGTAGTGAGAACGAAACAACTAAAGGATTTCCAAGAAGTTGTTTGCTGTAATAGTAAAGCACTTCACAAACAATTAAAAAAATATTCAGTTAAACTTTTATAATGTTTCAATATTCTTATACTAGTTTGTTTCGCTAGACAGTTACCTCAACCAGAAATGCTTACTTCCCACTGCTCTCCTCTCCTTATTTACATTCTAAATAACCATCAGCATTTATGTAAACTATCTCATGCAAGCACAAGGACTGTATAGAAATGTAGAAAGTAGAATTTGCATAACCTGTCATATCTTTTTTGAGATTATCTCTACTTCTAACAGTCCGGGTTACTTTAAATGTACTGTATTTGTGAACATGCTTCTTTAGTGATTGAATGTAAAACTGGAGATAAATAATATTTAGTAAGCAAACAAGTTGTGAATCCCTCTTGTTTTCTGTCTTACTACAATTGCATGTTATTTCTGAGTTTAGCTTTACTCCCAGATCAGGCATCAGTGATAAACTAAATGCACCATCATGCAAAACGACTCTTAGAGTTATTTAATGTTTATAGGCTTTTAACAGAACTTCCTTTGTAAAGCCTGCACTATTCCTGTAGTGGGGGCAGCTTTAGGGATGGTCAGACCACTTACTCTTGCCTTTTTGGAAATTTCTGAATAATTACATGCTGTTTCCTAGTTCTAATGAAATTAAAATCTTATCTAAAGCAGACAAGTTATTCAGCAAATCCATTTTCTTCCAAGAATAGCACTGACACACATTCCCAAGCCCTTTTGCTGATAATAAGGTATGCATGTTAAGTGCTTTTCCCTTGCAGCTGATTGGCTGATCCGAGCTGACATTCACAGGCTCGCTTATTCAGGTCAGTGAGCTTGGAGTGCGAACGATGTTGGAGCGATGCTCCTGTGGGGGTAATCCGTGTGTGTAACAGAGAGGCAGAAAAATGGGCTAATTCCTGTTCTGCTCTAAGGCTGCGCAAAGAACAGGATACAATGGATCACTCATATTGTTTTATTGATTAAATAAGAAACAGAACAACACAGATGCTTCTCTACACAGAGATATTGTTCTCATCTGAGAATAACTGAGTTTAAAACAGACATGTGCCAATGTATGAGCTGGAGATCTCATCTCACCTCTCCCTCTGTGGTCCACATCGCCATTCATAATGGCCTCATAATGTCCATTTCTCTGGAAAGAGCGATTTCCGCTCACGACCACAACAGCAGTTCACAGTAAGATCTTATAATGTTACATATGAGCAGGCAGGCTGTACAGTCCAATGTCTTGTGCAAAAATAATGGCACATTTTTTGCTACATCAATCTGTAAAGAGATGTGGAATGTGAGTTTTGTTGTTGCAATCATTTTATGCTGATCTGACATAAAGTAAAAAAAAAAAAAAGAGAGAGAAAAAAAGTAGAAGGGGCTGGTAGCTGGAAGGAGAGTCAAAAAGAATAAAAGTACGGAAGGTTCCTACAAAAAGTGGGAGTAAGAAAAGTTAAAAGCAGTGTAGAAAAGGCTGAATAAAATCCGAGTCTTTAGGAAAAGCACCCTTGAGAAGGCACTCGCCCTGTTTGTGTGTCTGTCCTCTCCTCTGGCTGTTCCTCAGTCAGATGTTCAGATGTGACCATTGAGCGCATGTCCGACCAGCTCAACACCAAAGATCCAGATTGTTACTCCAGCTCCCCATGGAGATGTTCGTTTGTGCTTGAATGCTGTCTGACCCATTTCTTTGATTTTTCTTGGTGTGTTAAAGTAAAGAAAGAGTTACAGTATTGAAATGTGGATTAAAAATGATGATTTACATTATTAATCGTTTCGGTCCAGTGTGTTTGTTTTTTTTTTTTTTACTTTCTTATCTGTGTGCTGCTTCCTGTAGTGGCAGGTTTATTACCAGCCCTGCGGACGGGCACCTTGGACACAGGGATCTTTGTACGAGGGGGCTCTTTTGTCTGAGAGACCTGTGATGCAGTGTGAGACCCGCTGCCATGCTTCAGAGGGATTTTTGAATCACGCGCTGAACTTGTAGGAACTTTTGCTTGTTGAGGCTGCTGATGCTCCTCCTGGAGCTGTTTTGAGATTAGCCCAACTGCCTCCGGTGAGCTGATTTTATCTTTTCCGCCTGCATTATGTGAGTTGAAATAGGGTTTCTCTTGTAGCACAGGCGAAGTGAGGTCCTTGCTTGGTTCGTCATGCTGGTTTTCCCGAACAGGCTGCCTGCTGACTTTTCCTCCACCAACCACAGGTATTTTACTTAGACCCATTGCTTTTGACTGTGGTATCTTCCTGTCTTTGGGGGGGAGCTCTTGATGTTGTTCTTTTGTTTTTGACGGCACACCTTGGCTCCTCTGTCCCCCTGTCGACGCCTGCACAGAATCCCTAACCTTAACAGAGGACGGTGTATCTATCTGACACGACACAGGGGGAGGAGGACAAGAAGCAAGTTTGAGCTCAGGAGTTTTAGGCTGGGGAACAGGGGCGGGTGTGTCTGTCGGTGGAGAAACAGGGAAAGATTGAGGGTGGGGGGCATCTACAGATGATGCCACAGGGGTTTGAGATCCAGAAAATTTGGACGTGTCAGGTGCAGGAGGAGTTTTAGATACAAAAACTGGGATATCATCAGAGGAAGTAGCAATTTTAGACAAATACTCCTGCATATTCACATGAGCAGGCAGATCTTTAGATACAGAAACTGGGATCTCAGCAGGAACTTTAACTAAAGAGTCCTGCTGTTTAGCTGGACCAGATGGATCCTTAGATACAGAAACTGGGACTTTAGGAGGGGCAGAGCAAACTTTAGGTTGAGAAGTTTCAACGTGAGTTGGAGCAGAAATTTCTTTTGACACAGAAATTGATGTAACAGCAGGAGAAACTTTCATCTGATCCACAGCAGATGGAGTCAGTGATGATAATGAAGTAACATGAGTAGGGGCAGCTGCTGTTGCAGGCTGAGCTGGGAGCATCTTATCTAAAGAAACTGATGTTATAGAGGCTTTGGTTGTGGGAGGAAGTTTGCCTAATGAAGCTGAAGATGGAGCTGGGACAGATGCAGCGCTGGGTTGGGTTTTAATTGTAGCAGTGAAGGTTGAATAAGGGCCAGGATCAGAAACTGTTTTATTAAGGTCCAGGTGGTTAGGGGTCAGGGTGGACTTGGATGTCGAGCCAGAAGTTGTGGTTAATGTAGAGTCGGATGTGATCTTTGAGGAAAGGATTGGTGCAGAAGACGAGGATGTAGTTGCAGTCGTACAGGTTGCCGATGATGTGAGGGAGACAATGGATGTTCCCACCAGTGAACTTTGAGAGGGTTTGAAAAAAGTGGACTTGTCCTCGTTAAAACTACTACTGGAAGGACATTGGATAACAGGGATGGGAGGACTGTGAGGTACTGGGACAGGTTTAGGTGATACAGACACACAATCAGGTTTACTTACAGATGCAGAATTTTGAGGAGCCCGCATAATCTTTGGAGCCTGTTTATCAGCTGTACTGGTCAAACTTGGACTGAATGAAGGAGCTTTGCCTACAGGGGCTGATGCATATGGAGGAGGTGCGGTTGTGGTCGAGATGGAGCTCATTGTGGATTGAATCGTCTCGGAAGCAGAAGATGTCACGGATGTTGAGGGAACAGTTGAGGATTTTGTTGAAGTGAGAGCAGGAGATTGTTTACCTTGCGTGCTGGCAGGAGTAGAGTCAGAACTCAATTCGACCGAGTGAGAACTCAAAGATGAAGAAGAGACGGCAACGGAGGAGGCTTTTACAGTAGCCACACTGCTGACTGTTGAGGAGGTTGTAGGAGAGGGGGAGAGGGTAGATTTGAAGAAAGGAGATGTAGATGATGGAGGAATGTCAGCACTGATGGCACTGCTAACTTTACCCCACTCTGCTTCCACATCAGCCATGATGTCTCCACCCCCTGAGATTGAGTCAAAGGTCAGGAGAGAGGAGATATCTGCCAGCAGTGAGCTCAGGCTGTTATCACCTGGGACCAGGGGGGGCTCGGGGGTAAGTAACGGGGACACATGCTCATATGTCGTACTTACGTTCTCAGCAGATGTCACCTGGGTAGCTGAGGTCTTTGATGGGGTCATGGCTGAACTGTTTGGAGTTACTGAGCTCTGGACAGGTCCTGTGCTCTCGGTTTCAGGGCTGTCCAGAGCACGAGGCTGGCATTTAGGTGTGAGTGTCATGTCCTCTTTTATGATTTCCACGCTGTTAGTGCGAGATGACTGGAGAAGTGGGCTCGGAGGGGCTTCCTCTTTGTCCTCCTTATCCTTCGATCGGAGCTTAACATTGCTGAAGAGGCCCTTCAGACCTCGACGTTGCCGAGGCACAGGCTGCGACACTGTGTGCACTCTTCGATCCCCCACTCCTCTTTTCCCACCCCTCAGCAGCGAGAGGAAACCAAGGGACTTGGCCGAGCTGGCTGAGGAGATGGAGGTGCGAGCAGGGGCAGTAGCCAAAACGCCATCTTCACCGAGTGCCTCCTCCTCTGGTTGCTCACCATCTTCTTGTTTCACGTCTTTTCCATTTGTCTTATCTTGCTCCTGCTCTGAATCTTGTGCAGGAGTCTCATATAATTCCTCTGAGGTTTTACTCCTGATAACAGGTGACTTGTTGTTTCCTTCTCCTTTGTTTCTGATGGAAAAAATGCTTCCTGGTTTACGTTTTCCAAACAGTTTGAATCCTTTTCTGATTTTTCCAGATGGCTGCGATTCATTAGGCGGGGGGTCCGTGTTTTCTGTCTGTACATCCATCTTCTCTGTAAATCTCCCCCCACCTATTTCTGTATCCTTTTGTAGCTTGGTGCAGTTATTATTCCAGAGCTTGTAGACTGAGCATTTATATCCAACGCTTTATCTCCGCTTGTAGTCGTGCACTATCTGCTCCTCTCACTGCATTTCTTTATCAGTCTCCTGTATCCCTCCCTCCCTCTGTGGTTCCCATCCAACCCTTTCTCCTCTATTTCTCCCTCCAAAGCACCTCCCCTTTGCTTTGCTCTTTTTTTTTTTCTTTTTTCTTTTTTTTTTTTTCTGTCTGGCTGCTCTCCCTGGCTGCCATGGCAACTGAGGAGCTCAGCAGCTTTCGTCACCAATGCGGAGCCAGGGGCTGTCATCAGCTCGGTCTGAACACAGCCTTCTCTTTTTCTCTGTCTGATGACTGTGTTTACATAAATAGCAAAGACAAATGGTCCATTAATAGATTCAGAATCGGACTTCTGAACAACCTCGCTGTATTTAAAAAAAAAAAAAAAAAAAAAAAAAAAAAAACACCTCTAAGGCAAATTATTGCAAATTACCCAAGTGTCTATTCTGCAAATAGTAGAAGTCTTACACATATTCACTTTTTTCACCTTCATCATACATAATCATACTCTAAAAAAAAGAAAAATTAAATCAAATGTAAATTTGTTAAATGCAAAAATATTTAATCTACAGAAAAGCTGTGTTTACAATTATTTAAAATCGGGAAATGGT
This sequence comes from Poeciliopsis retropinna, assembly GCA_010277075.1. NCBI lineage: Eukaryota > Metazoa > Chordata > Actinopteri > Cyprinodontiformes > Poeciliidae > Poeciliopsis > Poeciliopsis retropinna. The sequence goes on along the minus strand of VMRM01000024.1, from coordinate 6,992,144 downwards.
TTGCATTTGACCTACAATAAGTTTCTTGTAAATCCATTGACTGTATATGTTGCTAAACAAAGGCATAACTCTGAACTAAACCCAGATTTGTATACAACTTTAAAATTATTAAAACAAAGGGGCAAACAGAATCAAATAAAAGATTGATTTTTCTTTTATAATGAATATTTAATGAAGGAAAAGAAATAAACTAGATTTTAACAAAAGGTTTTGAGGTCAAACTCATGCGACCTCTTGTGGTTGTATTGGGAACAACATGTGGCACAGATTTGCAAGTAAAGGGTCCCAAAATAAAGCTGCTGTCTCATCCACATGTTCTGCAACGCCTTTATGAGCCCGTGTAAGTGGGTCAGCAATCCTTGAACAAATCTGTTTCTTTGCATGATACTGTCTATGCTTGAGAACAGAACCTACATATGTATGTTTGTCAATTGAACTCAAACGTTAATTTATTTCAAAAAGTGAAACTCAAATTTTATACATTCATCACAGTGATATGTTTCAAGCATTTTTTTCTCCGATTATTATGGCTTGCTGTTAATAAAAATCCAACATTTATTTGCTCAGATAATTAGATCATAAAACCAATTGAAAAAAATAGTCTTGTTATAATAATAAGTCAGTCCCTGACTTTGTCTTTATGTAACGAAAGCCATAAAAGGTCAATGATAAAGAAGCTGGCAGGTTTCAGAGTACATCAAAGTTGTTAGGAGAAAGGAAAAAGAATGTCAGAAATAGTTGTAGAAGCAATAATGATTATTGTAGCCTTCAGAGGAAGCCATGCAAGAATGTGTCCACACAGTCCATAAGCTGTGGATTGTGTTAAAACAGGATTTGAAAAGACGCCACCCACAATGTATCCAAGACCTGGCCTAAAACCGTTGCCTTAAAACCAGAGGCAAAATAACAAAAAAATATTGAAATATATCAGTCTGATTTGATTCTATAAGAGTTTTAAATTTTTGGAACTAAATCAACCTTTCAATGAAATTATTGTTTTATGATGCACCTGCAAATTGCAGGAAGGATGGGAGCTGTGGTGCACCACCTTCAAATGATGCAAAGCAGTGAGGGGAAACAGATGTGAGAAATTTTAAACTTTAATGAACAAATAAAATAAAAAAATAAAAGCTTTTCAGTGCGTTTCCCACTTTAAAAGAAAATTAGTTGCCATTTTAGATCACAACTCATACTCACAATTTCTTACTGATGCAGACACTCAGGCACATAAATGAACATAAATATGTTTTAGATAAGTAATCTTTATCCAAATGTAAACCCAAACGTTGTCTGTTTATGAACTTCAGAAAAAGACTCTGCTTCTTGAGGATTTGCTCAATATCACTTAATAATTATCAGAGAGAAATTTACATAAGAAGGAATAAGGCAAAAGAATCCAGTAGATCAATGTGATTGGCCAAAAATACTTTTCCCCTGAACCTTAATGGCTGTTTTTGATATGAATGAGATGGCTTTTTGCCCTGGGCAGCATGTCCTGGGGACGGCAACATTCGCCAAGAAGGCATAAACTGAGCTGCCCATAAAACAAGTTTTTTTTTGTGTAAGAACTTTGTGAAGATACATATTGGTAATGAGGCAGGAGGTAACTAAATGTCACAGTGTGTTTTTTTTTTCAATAATATAACCCAAACGTAATCAGGTCTAGCTGAAAATCTGAAATATACTCAAATCCAATTGAGGCACCTAAAAAAGTTCAAGACTAAATACAAAACCAAATTTTTAGTTGGTCTGATAAATTACTGACTGAAAAGTTACTGTGTTGTTTTGTTTTGTTTTTTCAGAGAAGTGGCCATTGGTGTAGTGGGTTTGTGTTTGGTTGTAGGGGGGCTCAAATATACTCAGAAGTAAACATTCCCCATTTAGCATAGTCGTCAGGACTTTGTCTTGGGTCCATATTTTGTAATTATGAAGAAAGAAAATTCCATCACTTAAATACAAAATAATAAACTAGAAACAATTCACTTTGAAAAGTGCCCTGTAAATTGTTTATAAATTACTCAAAATCATACCTTGATAAATAATAAGCAACCTATCTTTAAACATCATAAGATAAACATGTAAATATCTAATTTTCTAACTTATATGCTTCCTATATACATGTCAGAGACAGGTGCTGACATGCCGTCTTCCTCTTAAACGTCATGCTCCTCCAGAGCAGACTTCAGGGCCGCCTTGTTGTTCTGCTCATTGTCGTGCTCCTCAGAGGGAAGTGGGTCATACGTTCTGCGGTACAAAGACCGGGTGACGAGGCTGATGATGAACATCTCCATAATCATTATCTGCTGACTCAACACTGCAGAGACCACACAGAAAAGTCATACAAAGAGAAAAAGACGTGATACAAGTTCTAATATTTCAGCTGAACTCGCTGAAAAACATTTAGATTCTGTCTCTTACGGGATCCGCGAGCCAGAGAGGAGAGGGGAGGGGCGCAGGCGATGGCTCCGTTTAAGGCCAGGATGTTGATGATGGATGTCTGGAGCTGACTCAGGATAAGTATGAGCTGAAAAGAGCATCAATAATTCATCAGATATCCATGCCCGTGGAGTCACAATGTTTACAGTGTTGAAGCTCTTGAAATTGATAGTGTCAGGCAAAACTATTTGTACCCCTATCTTCCACTTGTGGCTAAATTACAATGTAGCAGTCAATGAGGAAGAATGCCAAAAACTTATATTGTGGTCTACATATGCTACTGACAGGGTGTGCTGTGGTGGTGCAGGGGTTAAGCACAACCCACATATGGAGGCTTTAGTCCTCGACGCAGGTTCGATTCCTGGCCTGGTGACCTTTGCAGCATGTCTTCCCCTTCTCTCATTACCTGCTTTTCTGTCAAGTAACTATCAAATACCAAATACTATCAACAAGCACCAATAAAATCTTCAAAATGTATATATATATATATATATATATATATATATGCTATTAACATTGCATCCCCAAGGTTGCAATGACAGTGTAATGCTGTGGACATGGTTTCCTTACAGTTACATGGGAGCTAGTCTGAGTTGGAAGATGGGTGGACAGAGTAGTACTTTAAGTAGTAAATATTTTGCAAATCCCAAAAAGTTTGTAGCTGTAGTATTAGGAAAATACATTTATGAAGCATACACTCAATATTAACTTCACTTTTTTGAATTATCTTACAGAAACATGTCAGCATTGGAAATATTTCATTCTATAGCAAAAACAAGAAAACTAAACATTCTAAAAACATTAAACCCCACATTGTTTTCTACTTTATTACAAAATATGCATCCCATAAATCTGAATAAGTGACTCACTTGGTACATAGCATACTTGGGAATAATTTTCAGACTGCGCATAAGGATGTTGGTGTTCATGAAGATGATACCGATAGGCCAAAGGGTGATGACGAGGAGAACACCAATGAATGGGTTGATCCAAATGGTTGCTCCAGTGATCGATAGCTAAAAAAATTAAAGAACATCCTTAAGTGTTCACTTTTCTTTTTTTCTGTTTCTTTAATTTTTTATTTTTTTTGTGAAGAAAATCAATTTAAACTCTTACATCAGCGAGGTTAAAGGTGCCGTTTGTCCAGAGAATAACAGAAAGGATAGAAAGAACTGTTTTTAGGATTGCGTACTGTAAAGCTCCCAGCTTCAGCAGGAACAACATCCGCCTAAACAAATGCAATGCAAAGAAAAACCAAGATTATTTTTAATAGTAACAACATATTGCCCAATGCAGAAAGAACAGTTACTCTGAAAGAAACAAATAAGTAGAAAACATGCTTAAATTATCAAAGGTTGGACATAAAATAAGTAACAATGAGAAGGAGGGGAAAAAAAGTAGGAGTACCGTGACATTGGTACTTTAGGAAAGCAGACACAGCAGCAAAAGCAGGGTCCTGTGTTGATCCTGAAGGGTTTCCCAGAAAATCGTTGTAGAAAATCACTGGCGCCTCCAAGCTCCTCAATCAGCAGAATCAGAACCTTGTACACCACAACTGCAAAATAGCTACAAAAAGAGTTCATTTAGCAACTAATGCATAATTAAAGTCAGAAGTGACTTTCTTTCTGCATCCAAACAGCTTATGAGGTCAAAGTGGAAACATGTATAAATGAAACTTCCCTCATTAAGCTTTTCAAAGAAAATAAACATTTAACTAACTAATTAACCAATACATCTTTTTCTGAACAGAGATAAAATGTACAAAATTGTGACTATTTTTGCCTGTTTTGGCAAATGTTAATTCACCTGCACTTTTTGTGAAGTACTTCATCTTTGTTGTTAAATAATTTTTTTAGTGCTTAATGCAAGCAGATCAAGGATGGAAATATATCCCTACTGATACAGCCAAAGTTAAAAATTCCATTTAGAATAGGTATTGCATCTCTTCTGGTCATGCAAAAATTAATATACTCATAAACAATCAAACCACAATAAATCTCTTGAAAAATAATCATCTTCCACAACACAGCAGTATCTGTCAAAAAATCCTCTGCCTTATTTAAATTTAAAGACTTGTGCAAGAAAAAGTGGTCGAAATCTTGAGAGAGACCAAGTCTGTTAAACACAAACATTGTTCAGTTTATGAAAAAAAAACATTATTGTGCTCTGTTAATTATATCCACTGGCTTTGAGTCAAACTGATTAATCTGTTTTTATAGAAGAAGCAAGAGAAACTTTCTGTTCTCCAGGCAGATTGAGCTTTGACCTTTGAGTGTAATGATTTATCAAGCAATTAAAATTACACTATGAACTCCAGGTGAGGTTTTGTGACTTATATTTATTATTCTGTGGCCATTCACCCCAAGCAGACTTCTAGCAACAAACACAAGGGCTAACCGTGGTAAGCTACAGAAATACAGACTGTATATGTTGCTGAAACTGCTCTTCATCAACTGTTGTGCAAAGGATTAAATAAAGTTTACATAGAAGGAATACTAATAAATCTAGATCTTAAATCTTTTCTAAATTATGGATAGCCCTTTTTAGTGTCATGTCATAGAAATTTAATAAAAATAAGAAGAGTTGCGCTCTAATACACACAACAGAATGAAAAGAGAGCTACAAGCTGGATTGTCCACAAGATGATTGGTTGATTTTGAATTCTTTGTGCTAATTTAGTGATTACAATTTATATTAATTAGTGCTAAAAAATGGGCTGCACAGAAGGTCCTGGGTTCGATTCCCGGTCCGGGATCTTTCTGCAAGAGTCCAAGTTTGAACAAAGGCCCACTTGGCCTGAACAGTCTCATATGGGGTCTTTATGACCTTGCGGGGTCGAAGGAATGGAACAAAAAACACACCAGTTTGATGTCATGTCTGTGATCATAACAGCGCGGGGAACCCACATCCCACAGCAGGCCATGGTGGCGATGACCTGAGACACAAAAAATATAGAAACACACAAATATGTCACACACGATCCACATTACTGAATTTCTCCATGTACTCTGGCTTCCTCCCACTGTCTACAAACATGACTGTCAAGTTAATTGGTCTCTCTAAATTCTCCCTAGGTGTGTTGTTTTTTTGTCCGTTTTTCATGCTTCAAGTCAAAAAGTATCCGGTATTCAGTTATTGTATTTGTGTCTTTAATGCTTACTGGTGCAGCACCACTTATCCAGATAATGGTGGTCTTCTTGGGATAGGACACCTTTTTGTAAATGTACACACACTGCTCCAGGTACAGCAGCAGGGTAACCAAGGACATGAAGGAGAGCATGGAATAGAGGCAAAGCCCAAACACATCTAGCTCTGGGGTGGAAAAATAGAGAAACAAGAGAGGCGGAAGGAGATTAGATTATTTATCAGTAGAGAGTAAATGGATAAGATAAGTCAGAACTAATAAAGGCCAACGTTCATTTAAGAATTCATGTCATTAGCTCAAACTGATTGATAAGAAAACATAATCGGCAGCCAGGATGTTGTAATGTGGATCACTTACGCATTAGCATGTCCAGAGCCAGTGGAGGTTCCTGTAGACACGCCGGATGAACGGAGGCTTTCACGGCTTCATCCATGGTGGCCAGATACTCTTCCTAAAATCTTATATTAATTGACTGCAGCTTGGAATAGAACCAGTGGTAAAAATAAAATAAAAAAACGTAAGAGGCAATCCGCTGCTCCTTTCACATTGCAAGTAGATTCTGGTTACAGAAACAACCTTGCCTTTTACACTTCAGGCATGTGCGATGAAATGAAGGAGGATGACCTATAGCTCACAGGTTAACGTAAAAACACCAGTTATTGTTGCTTATTCATTCACAGTCTTGAGTCATAGTAATTAGGAAAGCATCAAGGACAGGGGTTTAGTGAGTAGGGAGAGACAGAGCATTAAAAAGGAGGACTGGACTTTGACAGGGTGTGTTGATTCTTCAGCTGAAAATATAAAAAAAGAATATAAAGACATAAAAGAAATTTTCTCCAGCATTTTACAACTCACATTTATTACACCACAATAATTTGGAGTCAAATTTTGTCCACAGTTTTCAATACAAATTAAGTTTAAATTAAGCAGCATTCTTAACCGTTCCAGTAAATGAGTGAAAAAGTGTTTACAGAAAAATAAAACAAATAAAAAGACATTTAGTCTTTTACACATTTCCTATTACACTTGTAAGCACAGGATTAAGGAGAGCTGATTATTTTAAAATTTTGGATAATGTGTAAACTCTTACTCTACTTCCTATTTGCAGCTGTTGTAAAAAGAACATTGAGTGACACTGGGGTCATTCACCTTACCTGGTTGTTAAGTTTGTTCTGCTAATAACTCTCCATGTACCTTTTTTCTGGAGGTCAGTTTAACACACATCTTGCCTGTGAGAATTGTGAATGCTTATATATTTCAAACAAGCTATCAATAAAAATTTTACTTAAAGCTACGGTCCAGATTAAAGAATAACCATGTTTTGTGTGAACCTGTGAGAAAGTGGGACGTACCACTTTGGACAAATCACAATCAATGGAAAAGTTGCTGATACCAAAACTATTACAATAGTCCAATGTTGATGCAATAAAGAAATAAATAATGATGTCAAAGTCCTGGAAAAAGATACAAGAACATGACATTAAAAATCAACTTTCTCTTGGATTTCTTTTAATGGTGTGTAAAGCAAAGACTAAGATAGTTTCAACATGTCTACAAAACCATTATCAGCCTGGTTCAGCTGCTGATTAAATTAAAGTTTGTGTGTTAGAGTAGGACAACAATATTTACCAAAGGTAGCTTCCAATGGCAATGACATCCAAGAAAGTTGGGTAGTTGTGTGATGGGTTTCAGAAAATCAAGATGCAAAATTGTGTAAAAAGTGTACCTTTCCTATACACCTTTAGGTACGAGATATACCTATTATATATATATATATAATAAAATAAAATAAAAATAAATAAAAAAATGTCAAAGAACAAGCTTCAAACCCCCAAACATTTGGTACAAGAAAAATAACAGTAAAAATTAAATGGGTATATATATATACAAGTCCAAAAAATAAATTGGCATGATAATAAAAATATATTACTTTTGATGAAAGCTAAATCTTGACACTCTAAGCCATCGTCAGGTCTCCACCTAATCAAACATCCCATAATTGAACATCAACCATCATATGAAGTGATTTCGGTTGCAAGTTTGAAGAAATAAACTTTCTAAAAAAAGCAAAACAATTATTTTTAATTTAAGTCTCAAATCGTTCAAAAATTAATACCTTAACTGAAAATCAAAATGAAGTAAAATATTATCTAGGTTGCCAAGGTGGTGAATTTCAATATGGATAAAAAAAATCATTATCTACCATAGTTCTCATACAAAGTCATATTGAAAAACAATTGAATATGCCAATTTAAATTAAAAAAAAATTTAATTTAAAAAAACGGTTTATCCATTAGGCGATTCTTGTTAATCTTGGATCATAGATGTCATAAAACACACACAAAAAAGTTTTTACACAAATTCCCAACCCTACTCAGTCACCTGAGGAAGAGCAGTCACTTCATCTGACTGGGATGTCAATAACCTCAGATGTGTTGCTGTGATAAAGATCTGAAGACGTCAGACTCTCACAATGAAGAATGACATCTCAAATGTGCTTTAATAAGATTTATTGTTACAAGTCCAAATATTGTCGCATCAACAATTTGTGCAATAAAAAAGCAGTTATTTACAAATTTAAATACATTAGCAGCTGAAGCAAACAATTGTGCTTTAAATATTCAGTCATTGCAGTTAGACATTAATATCAGTGAATTCACATCAAATGGCAATCTGGAAATCAATTATCAGTCAAAGCTGATAAGGAACTGTACATCATTACCACTAAAAGAAATGTTTTGATGAAAAAAGGACAGGCAGGACAGAGAGGAATATAATTGTTTTCACGCTCGAGGTATAAAAATCTTTCCTTATCTGTCCATACTGGTTTTGATTCAAGGACACCTTGAACCAAACACCCCTGACCTTTCTGAATTCATCACCAAATTTAATTGTGCTTAGAATTTTCCCTTGTTTTTTGCTTTTAAATAAATAAACGTTGCACTATAAAAATATGAAAGTAAACAATGGAATGGCAAATTGTAGTCACAGCAATCACTACAAGTCATGCTACTGAAATCATTCAAATGTTCCCAGCTTGCATTTTCAACCAACATCATGAGTATTTCTTCACCATTTAGCAAGAAGAAAAGGTATGAAATGTGTAAATAAATTGGGGTTTTAAATATTTCCAAACATATTGTAAACTAAAGTTTGAGACCATCCGACAGTTTCCTTCAGGCCCTGATAATTGAACCGTGTTTGTAGTGAAACATTTATAACACGTGACAGACACCGATAATGTTAGTCTCTTATCATTCAAAACTTATAAATCAAATCATACTTTAGTGGCTCTACAAAAAGAACCTGATTGAAGCCTTAGCGTTGAAACGTTAATACTGAGAGAAGATGAATCTCTTGATGAAATGTATGCTGGTTACTATGTGCAGATATTGAAAACGTACACTAACTCTCAGAGATTTGTTTTAGATGAAACCATTAATAAAAATAAAGTCTTTTAGCCGATACAAAGACAAAATCCCAAATCTCTGACAAGCTTCAGACTGTTGCAGTCTACAAATTTGCTGTAGAGAGTTTGTTGTCATGACAACAGTATTGTTTTTGGTGCCACGGATGGTCCTGGAGGTATTGATGTTCCTCGTTTAAGGCAATGCCCCTGATATAATTACAGAGGACTGTGTGACCTGCAGTGGAGTGCGGCAGAATATAAGTGAAGGAAGCAAGAGAACAAAACACCTTGAAATGCTAAAAAATATCAACCTGTACCTCTTAAGGCTCACTGTCCATTGTCACGGCAACCATCTGACCTCCATCTGAAACAAAGGTGTTAAAAAACAGTTATGTTCAGTTTGTTCAAAACATACTAGAAAAACCTGAAACTAAAATAAAAAGAGAAAGATAGAGAAGTATGAAATCTCACTTTTTACTCATCAGAATTTTTTTTATCAAAACAGCAGTTTTCCTCTCTATTCTCAGATGTGGCCATATATAATTCAGATATATTTTGTCCAGCAGTGATGCTGAAAAACTAGGCCATACATTTGTTATTTTAAAATTAGAGTACGTTTCCCATTAAAAGCACATTAAAATTCAAACTTCTCGTGTATAAACATCAAGCTCCATTCTACGTTAGAGATCTGATTGTTCAACATGTAACAAATGTACCAGTTTACAAATTATTTGTTTTGCAAACGTGGCAAAGTGGAAGACTGAGCTGCAGCTGAATAAAAAAACAAATGTAATAATAATTTTTAAAAAAGCAAAAAGGAGATGCATACCAGTTTTCTCTTTGCTTTTGCCCACTGTGTGAGGCTCATCATCAGCAACCACAGAAAGGTTGGTCTCTCCAGCAACAGAACTGTGATTAAATTCAAATTAGAACAATTGGAAGAAGATCAAAATTTGAATGTCTGAAAAAAAAAGAAATACAAACATTTTTCCATTCTGTTGAAGGACACTGTTTGCTTGTTCAGGATCTATGTGCACCAGTCTGGTGACAAAGGAATGGCCGTCTCCCTGACTGAGGAACATAAAAAAAGAGAAAATGTATTTTCAGTCAGGCAAAATGTTTATTTCTAATCAGAAATAAGAAAACATAAAACAATGTAAATGGAGCACATATTTTGAAAAAATGTTTTTAATCAAGAAAACCTTCATGTTGGCTGTTGCCAACAAATGTTTTTCGAATATTTTCTACTTTTAATACCAAACTGTGACAAATGTGCTTATAGTGGACAGGAAATAAGATTGCCCTTATTTAAATTCTCCAAAAAACAATAAACCAAATCAAATTTATTAAAACATTTGTGACCTTAAGACTCTGGAAGTCATGCTAAAAGTTAAAGAGTTTAATCAATTTTATATTTTTAAATCTGGCATATTTTGATTGAAAGTCTTTTTTTTTTAATAATAACTTTTTACCAACACAGACATCTCCTAAGTTTCCACTGATATTTTTGACTTATTATCTAAAGTATTATCTTTATTTGCCTCCTCAAATTCTCTGAGTGACTCAAAAACATTACTTTTACTTGCAATAAGAAGAAATATGTTGATCAATTGAAAATGTTACTGTAAACCTAAAGCAGCTGTGGAAGAAGTACTTTTAAGCCCAAAGGCGACAGCACCAATAATTTTTTGCCATTGTGTAATACTGGTAGACTGACCTTGAGAAAACTGGGAAAATCCAGTACTTTGCCTCGTCTCCAAATACGTCAGCTATATTTCGTTTAAAGCCAAGGGAGAAGCCATTTTTGTCTGGACCATTTGCAAAAACAGGAGCTCTGAAAGCCTCTAGAAAAAAAAAAATGTATATATATATTTTTACATTTAGTCAGCGATGAATATTTAAGGAAGGATTAAGAAGATGAATCAAATCACTGGTTTATATTTACCTATAGTGGTTCTGTTCTTCCCCACAAGCCACATGTGATAGCTGTAAAGTGATACTATGCTAATAAAGAAGAGGGCTGCCACAAAAAACAGGAACAAGATGTGGAATTTGGCGTGTGTGTCAGGAAGTTGTTTCTGAAACAGGAGAGGACAAAAAGAAAAAGATGTGAGAAACTTCAACTTGTGCAGCTTTTTTCTCCAGTAATGTTTTTGACCTCCAAATATTTTTTAATAAAAACATTACTACAAACTCCAACCACAAAAGAACAGCCCATCAGTTTGATAAACAGCTTGTTGTGCAGAAGTGAATTGCTAAATGGGTATTTTAGAGGAAGCATCTGTACTCACCGTCCAGAATTTGATGAAATACTGCACAACAGTTGCACAAATAACAACACAGTAGAGCGTTGCATAGGCCAAGAACATAATGAAGAACTTGTAATTTGAGAACCCAACACAGTTATTCACCCTGAAAAAACAAAATCAGGGACAAATTGGAGAAAACCAGCAGCTCAGAATGTATTTAAAAAATAAAATATGTTTATTTTCCCACAATTAATATTATATCTGACAATAAAAATGTTAAGATATTAAATGTATCTGTTGAATCAAAACCTCACCAGGGGCAGTGATGGTCCATTTTCAGCACACACCTTGACAAATGGAAATATAGAAAAACAGAACGATATGAGCATTGAAATAAATAAACAATCCAACTTAAATATTTCTTCTACTCATTAATTACAATAACAATACATACAAAAAAAAACAACAAAGACGAGCAAAAAATAATATCCCAGAAGGTTTCCAGTCTACGATCAACTTTTGAAACATATTTAAGCAGTTGTATCGCCACAACATAACAAAATAAAAAACTTTTTCCAATAGGTTCATTTACATTGAGGCTCTTTTTTACATTACTTGATGTCAGATACTCAGAACTGAATTATTTGAAAGTGTTTGCCTTATGATGAACAATAAGAGAAACATTTAAGTTTTGCAAGTTTAACAGTGTGTTAGAATGACAATCTTATGTTGTTTACAGAGACAAAAAAGAAATAAACAATTAGCATCATGTGTTGATTCACAAATATGAATTTGTATTATTTATTTATTTTTTTTACAATTTACAAAAATAGGAGTTTCTTCCAGATGAGTTCATTACAATTAAGATCAAAGAGGAATTTTCCTAATTATGTTGGAGAATCTCAAACTCCAACATAAATATTGATATACACAGTCCAATTAAAGGTAAAGGCCATACCATTAGATTTAAATAACCTGAGTTCCTATACTGTCTTGTCAGATCTGGAAAGACATTGAGATTTGAAATGTAAAAATTGGTAGGAATCCTGAATGACAACATATTCACATCAGTTCTTCTTCAAAATTAAAAAGAAAACATTAAAAATGAGCTGACTTGAAATTAAAAACTTGTACATTTAAAGGAAGGACTCACTTTTCACATGATGAGCAGTGATGGCAGCGGTCGGGTTTGATAACTTGACAGAAGTTACAGTACCTGATGGCTATTCGGAGACAAACACAAGCAGGATAACATCAACATGATGAAATAGTGGATGTTAGTAAGTTGATACAAGAATTTCAATTACATAATATTTTATCATTTAAGTCTAACAAGTGCTAAGTGCTTTTTTCTTAGTTTTTTTCTTTTACAGTGCTGTAAATCTCAGCAGGAGAAAGGACATGTGACTAAACTACTCAGGCGCAAGTCCACAGAGAAAACAAGGTCCACTGGAGTCCAATTAACCTTCCGACATTTCCGTAAACAAAGTAAAGCCGTATGATATGCATAAAAAGAGGAACATCTTACAGTCTGCATGAGCTAATTCAAAAATAATCCTAAAAAATAAGTCTGACCTAACAATTATGCACATAGTTTATGTTGGGGGAACTGTTTTCTTCCTCTATTAACAGCACCGTTTGTCAGCAAACACCAAAACACAATCAGTTGTGAAGAAAGGAGAGCCTCACCTCCTCCAGCAGTGCGTGTGTACACGGGTAAATTTCTGGCCACTTTCTTCAGGATTTCTTGCTGCACTTCAGCTCGGTGCTCCTTCTCGTACAGTTCCTTCTCCGCTCGGGGCAACGCAAACTAACACCCAAACAAAGCAGGAGTCAGAGAGTGAGCGACATGTTGTGATTTGCAAAATTATTAAAACCACTTGAACCTTTTTAAATATAGTTAAATAGGAATCTCAAAAGTGAGATGTGTGTTTGTATTCAGACACCCTGGGTCAATATTGTTTAGATAACCTCTTTTTGATGCAATTAACAGAGAATCAAGCTTTAAGTGTGCATAGAGTGCATGAAGATTTTATTTCTGTATTTTCCATAAACTCTGACCACTTTCCCCTTCCCTTTCCAAACATCTCAGCAGGTTTAATACTGACATTAGATTAGGTGTAATCTAATGTCAGCATAAGAGCAAACATAAAAGCAAAACAGCTTTTATGTTGTTTGCTGTTTTGGTGACTTCTAAAGGCAATTGGCCTCAAAATTGTTAATTTAGATGTACCAGACAGAAGTTGCTGATTACAAACACACACCACACTTTCAGGTTTTCATTTGCAAATACATAGAGGTTGAAGTCTTATGTGCCAGTTTGAGGTTGCAGAATACAAATAGATTAAATTGAACTAATCTGAAAACATTTTGCTTAAGCTTTTATTTTTTTATCAAAAACAATGAACCTTTGCTTACTGCTGTTGAAGGACTGGCTGGTTTGGACCAGATCGTTTTCCAGTAGGACCATATGAACATGGCAAGGAAAATGTGAAAGATGACCAAATAGCTGACTGTTAAGGGAAATAAAATGATTTATTCTTGGTTATCGTTGACATAATGCCACCAATAAAACACGTGACATTAACAAACAAATAAACTGACTGAAGATATGTGTGTGTGTGTGTGTGTGAGTGCACTTACTTCGCTCTGCATTATTTGTGTTGGGGATTGTATCTATACAAGACAGGACAAAATATAATGTCAGAGAGTGTGAATGGATGCTATTGGAAATGCATGAATTCATCTCACACACAGACACACAGACACAGCCTCCTCTCTCGCGCCATGTGGCTGCAGCCTGGCACGGGCAGCAGTGGCCCACCCATCACAGGCCGCTTTGTCTAAAGACCACGGATGCCCCAATCTGACCACAGCTGGTAGATCTGCGCTGATAAATGTATAACTTATAGCTTGTTTTTCTTTTTTATTATTATTATTTTGTATGGTATAGGAGTTCCTAAAGAAATAAATAAATAAAAATGTGTTGAAATAAGGCTTGGAAAATTAATAACAGGAAATTAAAAAACTAATTTCAGTATTAGCTTGGGTCATTTTGACCTATTTCAGTAGCAGGTAATTTTCCAAATCTTAGAAGGGACATTAAAATGATTTTAACGGTCACAAATGAAAAAAATAATAATATCATCATCATATGAGAAAATCATTCTGAATTGTACATTAAAATCAATTAAAGAATGAGTTAGGAAAAAAATCTGTAACTGTTAAAAATCACAAAAGCAAATAACATGTAATTTTTATTATCTGCCATATAAACTCAAATATCACCTGACTTTGTGTTTTAGAAGTTTAGTCAAGGAAAAAGTAATAAAACACAAAAACAATAAAATAAAAACATCTTTAAAATGTTTAACTGAACTAATATCTATTCAACTATATGTATAAACTTAATGAAAAATAAACGTAAATAATTAAATGAGACAAAAATCTTCGATACAAAATTTAATCCTTTGTAAAATGTTATACAGTTGGAAAAAAAAGGACAGTAAATAATGTGCAATGTTGTACATTATTCGAGAATAATTTGAAACTATTTTCGAAGTTCCTCATCAATAGGTCAAATGACCCAATTATTCCGAAGTTGGTTACATTTCTGCTACAGCTACATGCATATTTTCGAGCATGTTCATGTGTTTCACCGAGTAAAATCGGCGTTTTATTATCTCCCTGAACTTTTGTTGCGGTTTCTTCTGACCCTGTCTGACAGAAGTACACGCAGTCTGATTTTAAATCCTCCATTCAACCCGTTCATCAAAGTTGAAAACCCTGAAACAGTCAAACATTCGCATAAATCCGACCCGAAGGCGGCGAAACACTCAACAACATGTAGCTTACTTACACACACAGAGTTCCACGACATAGGCATAATAGGACCAGGCGACAACCAGGTTAATAAACAGGACAGGTACCCAATTTAGAGCCCGTTTACAGCACCTCAGCGCATGAGAAGGGGCCATCTTTAATCCGTGTACCTGACGGTGACGTCATAGTTGAGTTTTTATAGGCTCTGGTCAGAGACGCAACAAGAGCAAGATGACTCACTTCAGAACAAATCGATGGCTTACTCAAAGAGCGTATAAGCTCAAGATTGTTCACTCCTTCACAGATCCAGCACGACAGATGGAAAGCATTTGTTTTTTGTTTTTTTGTTGTTGTTTTTGTCATAAGCTTTTCAATCTCAAAATCAATGAAGGAACAATGCAAGAAATCATTGTTCCTTCATCTTTTTTTTTTGTTAGCTTCTTCCAGTTTCAGTACCTCTTTTTTTTGCTGACACAGTAAATATTGAACCATTTAAAGAGAAATAATTTAATTACTAAGATGTGCTGTGTTGTTTTTTAAAATTAAATATCACGTGTTCCTATTTAATACCAAGCAACCAAAGATGCTCAGTATTGGATCTTCGCATATATAGGGGCTCAGGATCTAAATGCAGTCCTCCCGGCCTAGGTACCTTTGCTGCATGTCTTTCCCCCTTTTTCTCTGCCTCCCTCTTATAGGATTACTTGCAAATAGAGCGGTGAACAAAACATATGTTTAGTATTTCCCATAGTTATTGCAATAAATTATGGGGCATGTTGAAAAATGCTTTTTTTATGTTAAAGAATTAGCAAAATGTAAGTAAAAAATTGTATGCCTAAATGAACAAGCATGCAGGCTTTGTCAATATTAAATACTTGAAATATAAATGGTAATAAAAGTTTGCTTTGCTAAAACTTTCAGTGATATTGTTATTATTCAGTTTCGTTGGTCAATAACCAATAATGCACAGCCTAACCATGGAAACTAGTGGTTCCCAATCCTAGTCCTCAGGGGCTAGTTCTAAATGTCTCCCCGCTCCAACACAACTGATTCAGGTGATTGCTTAGTCTGTTTTAGTTTGCCATTGTAGGAGCTTGTTAACCATTCATTCATTTAAGTCATGTGTCCAGCTTCAAGGAAACTCCTAATAGTGGGCCCTCAGGACAAGGGTATGGGGACTTCTGAGAAACATTATCTGTTAATGCTGATTTCATTTCGGAATCTGAGAAAAGTTTTTATATCAGTTAATATAAATGTCTGTAGGTAACACAGCCATTAGCATATGTACTTTCTTTGAACTGTAATGCCAGCTTAATTATTTCACCACACCTAAAACTTAGTCATTGTTGTAGTATATGGAACTTCTAAAAGAGGTTTATTCCAATTTGTAACCTATTTTTTGTTATGTGAGGCAAAAAGTGTGGCTAATGTAAAAGGTAAAAGCTGCATTCTATCTTTTGACCAGCAGGTGGTACTATTTTGCAGCAAAACGTTCAAAGGAGCAGTTTTATGCTTTTTCCAGGCACAATATGCCAGTATGTATGCTGTGTGAGGCAGAGGATGGGAAGCATTCATGAAGGAATCAAGGTAGCACTCTAGGTATGATGGTGATGAGGGAATAACAACATGATGTAAGGCTCAAAAAAGTCACTTTACATAATACTGCCCCTTTAAGTTGAACCCACTGAGTTGCAAGCAAAGAGTTTAATAATAATAATGAAACGAAGACGAAGAATAAATTTATTTCTAACACCGCATACTGTCAAAATGTCAATGCTATTAAAAAGAAGTTGCTAGAGCTTTTCGAGGAAGGCTCTAGCAAATACGCCATGTGTATTTTCTTGACACATGGCGCCGTTTTAAAGCATAATCAAGTAACTGTTGCCACAAGTTGTTATAAAAATATGTCAACATATCAAACACAACGTCAAAGAAATTTGACTTGCTGCATTGAAATTGGCCTATCTCTTTAAGAAGCGCACTCTTTCTGAAACTCTGCTTTCACAACAATTTAAGCTACTTTCAACAATTCTTAGAAGCCTTGGACTGAGAAATAGTTCATATGATAAGGCCAGCAGCTCAAGGTCTGGTGGAACTATGTGGGAAAGGCATGAGGGACGGGTGCTCTGTGAGTCGCAGCTCAGCTCCAAGGAAGAGTTTGGTGAAAGTAGCTTTGTATGAGCAAGTGTTTAAGCACCCCGAATGGCTGCCACAGAAGAGATTTTTCAAACATGTATGAAAGAATTAATTTCAGGTATGTTTATGATGAGGGAGGGAGTAACATGATAGCATGATATAAAACTCAAAAAAGTCAATTTTGCATAATGTCCCTCCTTTAAATCAAAGTTGAATGACAAAAAGCAAATCGATCCAAGTAAGCAAAAAATAGCATTTTGGTTTGGATTGTTTTATTATGTACAATATGATATCTTGCTTGCAATTTAGCACACTAATAATAAATTAAGGGACTCAATCTGTACACATTCCACATTTGAGACAGTATGTCCCTGAATAATAGCTAATATCCAGAGGCCGCTTTGAGAGAAGAGCGGTTCCTCTTTTTGGGGTACGATGGGGAGGAAGGAAGAGAGGCAGCAGGAGGAGGTGAGTCAGGTGAAACTGAACGTCTTCTGGTCGGACTGCTGCTGGGCGATCCGCGGGGTGAGGAGTAGGGTGACAGGGCCTGGAGCATGCGGCCACTGCGCTCCTGGATGGCATGCTTTAAGAGGAAAAACCAGAATTCATTTTTGTATTTTGTACAGATGTTAATCTGCATTTCAGAGGATATTTGTGTATCAGCAGAGCTTGATAGTGTGAATCCCTTGTGATTAAAATATTTTTAATCAACCTAACACAGCTGCTTGATTTTAAGACCCCATACTTTCCTTAGAGTCTGAATTTCAAATGAAACTACATTTAGCTCAGAAGTCAGAAATGTGCCTAAATCTTTTGCAGCAGTGTTGGTAACAGATATTTTCTCCCCAGAAATTTTTGTGTGACTTTTGATCTAGAACACAGAAAACTTACCCATGTACTATCTGGTCCAAAAAGCTCCAGGAAGTTGCCAATGAATTCCCGTGACTTCTCCTCCCATTTGTGGATCAGGTCCTGGCTCTTCTCCTCCACCCGGTTCACAAAGTGCTTTGACTTTTCCTCCACCGTTCGCACAGTCTCTTTCATCTTATCCACCTGATTCTGAAGCCGAAACTTATTCTCCTGCCAGGAAAGAAAAAATTGCGTTCATTTGTTTATGACATTGCCATATGATCTAATGTGAAAGATTATTTTTTTTTTTTACCTTGATAAATCCCACGTTGAGTTCACGGGCTGTGTATCCTCTCTGCAGGTTGCGGCGGACATAGATGTCATAGTCCCGGACAATTCGAGTGATCACATCAGAGGTGGAGATGCCCTCTGTCCTCTGAGTGGTCACAAACATTCCTGATATGAATAAGTAAATTCTGTATTTTAGTTAAGCGACAAAAGTAACTGCACCACTTACACTGATTTCATTGATTTATGTTAATCTCTACCTGCTGCTTTGATGTCCTTATAAACATCCTCTGACCCAGCAGATGTGTAAGGAATGTCATCATGAGCCACAAAGTCAATCTATCAGTGGAAGAAGGGAGTGTTTGGACTACTTAAGCTCACATATCTTTATATGATATGATTTAGTGTATTTCTGTGCGACTGTCTGATATTATAATATCAGACATTATAATATCATTCCCTGTCACAGCTCAAAGTTTGACCTTGTGTTTCTTGAGGAACTCTGGGGTAAGTGTCCAAGGAGCATCTCGCACCACCTCGTCCACGTAACGACAGTGCCTGAGTGCTTCGTAGCGCTCCTCCTCTGTCATTACAGTGTAGCCTTTCAACTTGTGGGTGAGTTCATCACTGCACACTAGTCACAAAAAGAAATACATTTAGGGTCTTATATTAAAACTGTAAAGATATAAACTGGTGTTAAAATAAATTAACAATTGAAAATTTGACTAAGCTACATTTATTTAGTTGGGATTTATGGAGAGAGGCAGCAAAACTTTTTCACATTTTTCACCTTTTTATTGCAAACTTTGATGTGTTTTACTGGGATTTTGAAGTGATAGATCAACACAAGGAGGAGCCTAATTATGAAGTAAACATGTTCATTTTTAGAGGAGTGTTTAACAATATCCAAACTTCTGAACATACCATGGAAAACCGCTGTTCAGATTACTTTCCATTCTAACAAACTGAGTGGGAGTCAAAAAGTTAATGTTGCAAGAATCAATGAGTGACAATTTTCTATTTGCAAATCTGGTAAAGTGTTAACTGAGTGCCTGAGACCTACAATTAAGATTTTTATGTTACAATTAGGTGTCCAATATTCTTTCCATTTCACAATTATGCGCTCCTTTGTGTAAGTCTACTACATAAAATCCCAATAAAATATCCTTACGTTTTAGATTGTAAATGCACAAATATAAAAAGCTTTAAGAGGTATATTTTATATCCTCCAAATAAAATTCTAGTCTTCACCTCCAACTATCAAGTAAGTATTTGGGAACACATTTTTGGCTTGCATCAGAGCCCGAGCATGTCCCGAATGGAAGAGATCAAAGATGCCATCAGCATACACTCTCACCGGCCGCTGAGCTGCAAAAAAGCAACACGGAGGCATGAACATTGTGAGCAGAAACTGAGATAACACTTTCAGACTCTCTTTATTTCTGTTACGCTCATATATCATGATAAATTACAGCACATATAGAATGCACTGATACTGAAGTCCATATCCAGATTTGTAAATCAATAAAATTACAGCATTAAACAGTTTGTTGCTTTTCCCTTTCTTCTTGCTTCCACTATCAAGTGCTGCTTGAATTTTGGTTTCAAGACATCAGTTTTCAACAAAAATACAAATCTTACCTGGGGTTCCCTTCCGTGCTTGAGCAATAGTCAGCTTTTCATGTGGGATCTGTGTCTCATAACCTGTTTGACTTGCAAATGGTGCTGGTTCCCGCAGAGCCTGAGGACACAACGATAATATGAAATACGATATAAATGCTCATAGTAGTTATCTTGCTGCACGTCATACCAAACATGCATTTTTCTAAGTCGCAAGCATGTCTATCTGGAATTGGCAGGTTAGGATTTGCCTCTACTGCAAACATTGTAAAAAGAAAAAGTAAACATTAGAATCAAGATAAACTTTTATAGTATATGTCGGACAATCCTCAATCTCTGTCCTGAAGCAACAAGTTTCTACTCCCTGTTTCTGTCCCACATGGACTTTGTGTTGTGAGCAGGTTCACACATATACACCTTTATCAGCTGTGATGTAAGATATACTTTGAACCTCTGCTCAGGTTCAAATGTACGCGGTGTAGAGTCAGTATAAACACTGATCAGCACTGAAACCACATGTGCTAGATAAATCCTCAAATTTTATATTATAGAACACAAAAATACTTGCATGCAAGGACTTTTATGACAACAATAAAAAGTGACTAATTTAAACGATAACTTCAGCAGTTTATTTCAATGGTTTGTTTCACATTCCTTTGAAGTTACAACAATGTGTTACGGCTACAGCATTTTATTCAAAGTAATATTTCAAATCAAACAGCAACACATATGTCTGTATATATGTCTCTGATACTGAAAGCTATTCATATGAACATTGGTCATTTTCAGTTGTCACGCATAAAAAAAGTTTGCTTGATTTTATGACTAAATCTACCTTGCGCGGGCCTCCTCCTCCTCTGCGGTTCTGTGGAGTCTCCCTGTGCTGGTTGTTGTTGTTGCTTCGGCCTCGTCTCCTTCTAGCCATTGCTGATCTTCCGCTGTGAATTCGCCTGCTGCTCCTCTCTGCTGGTCTGGCTAGTCAACATGGGAGATTTCTGAGCCTGTGCGTCTCTTTAAGTTTACATCTCATCAGTGTGTCTGACCCCGATGACGAGAGAACTGGGTGAGCAAAGTTCATGCCACTCTGCTGAAGGTATTCGGAAATCTAGTGTGTTTGCAATCAATACAGATCTATCCTCCTTTGACAAAAAGGTTTTTTTCTGTGTGTGTAGTGTCACTTTGTACTAGCTGTTTAAGACATTTCAATATCTGGGTAATGCATTCCTTGCAAAAGTCATAGTCTTAGAATATTTTCCACATTTAAGGGCCAATGCTAAAATGCATGATTATGAAGTCGAATTAATATTATAATCAATCATATGTTTTACCCAGTCTGACTCTCTATGAGTCGTCACATAAGGTTTTGAATGTGGATGGATACAGAAGTAGTACATTACCAAGGGTTCCATTGATGAGTGAATCATTTTTGCTACCCCACATTAAATCGTTCCTTCTGAAGGACATGTAAAGGATTGGCACACCTTAAAGGTGTCATTCAGTTTTTCAAGCAAGTTTAACCTGTAATTGCCACTACTGTAACAAATTGTGAGAAAACTCTTAACTTAATAAAATGCAGTATAGTGAAGCCCTGCCTTTTGGAAAGTCCCTATAATTTTTAGTTTCACTTTTGGCTTTGTATGAAATGTGTTTTAGAAATGCATTTTATGTTTACTAAAATCATTTTTAGCTAAAAAAAAAAAAAAAAAAAAAAAAAAAAAAAAAAAACGTACAAAACAACTCACAGAACCAGTTTAAACCAAGACTGACTTCATAGGTATTTTTTCACCTTTGAGCATAATAACCCTAAGAAAGGGGAGTGGTTATTTCTGAGACAAGTTGCCAGGCGGGAGTATTGCTCTACTGTTCCACCTCTCACTTCCTGGAGTAAATGCTTCTCAAATATATGGAGATCAAAACAGACCAGCACTCTGAGTCTCTGGACCTTTAACACAACTCTCCAGAGAACACCACAGCTAAAGGTAAGTGATGGGAAGTGTTTAAAAACAACATTTCCCATCAGGAATTAATCTAGTAAGAGCAAAGAATAGTTACTAAACATGAGGTGTCAGTTGTTGGTGAGAAAATAGTGTTTTAAAAGCCTGGGGAAACGGGCAGAAGAAATTGAAGCTGTCAGTTTTTCAGTTATTGGCTGTGGGTGGAGACTGTTAATTAAACTGATTTCTTTGTTCTTAGGTTACCTAAGCTTCACTTCCACTGTAAAGTGAAGTGATAAGTAACACATTTTATGTTCCTGTCCTTGCTTTAATGACACAAAGGAGTACGTAGATAAGAAAGACAGCTCTTGCCTTCCCTCTGTATCTATCTGAGAGGATAAAACAGTCACTTAACAACAGTTGTGGTTGTTTGATAAATGATAAATTAAATACCAGTTATATCAGATTGAAATCAACGTCTCTATCTTTCTAGATTTCACTTGCTGCACCTGAACATGTTTCTGCGGTCTTATCTGACACCTTTCCTGCTGATAACATTTCAACTATGCAAAGGTAGTATGTAACATGTCACAGAAATGATTAACACATGTCTTAGCATCATATCTTTGACTGTGGATGATATTTAAATACAAAACCACATGCATGTTGATTTTCGACCTTAAGTATATCACAAGTTAAGCCTTAACTACAGACCAGCCACAGCTGTGGAACTGAGATTTCTTGAGAAAAATGTTTTTTTGTTTTTTTTTGTAATAGCATTGGTTTGTGGTTGTACAGCTCACTTTCCGGGGAATTAAAACAAAAAGAGTCGTACTTCTGTTGCGCAAGATAGCTGACAATGTGACTAAAAGTTCCCAACTGTTCTATCTCAGCAAATAAGAAGAGGCAAGTTCATTTGCAAAGGCCAACGAGAACACCACTAACATTAATATTTTAATCACTTCTAGTAGAATCTGTATTTTTTGTAAGATCTTTCCCACGGCTTTAGTTTTTATGCACTTTGCTCTGTCAGTGTGTTGAGGCTGATGCTGTTATTTTGTTGCAGTACATGAATTGTCATCCAGGGCTATTTGTCCTGAGGCAGAAGTATTGAAGTCTGCAGCTACATCTAATTAAAATATTCACACTTCTTGGGTTGTTCTCATCTGTTCACATTGCAACTGCTCATGTGAACAAATATTTTGCTGTTATGTTGCTTGATAACCAAATACAAGGTAGTAAACATATGTGATAAAGAAGCAGAAAGATGTATGACTGAGAATTTTTCTGAAAATTGTGATATGCATTTGTATCCCTCACTATATGATTATCTTGTTTTGCTGCTGAAAGAAGCACCTCTTGTCCAGTCGCAAATCTGTAGCATCCAACATTTCTAACCAGCTTCCCGGACTCTACTACAAGAAAATCTTTTATGCTGCCACCACAATGTGGAGCAACATATCACAATGTCCTGAAATAAAATCGTAGCTTCTTTATTTTTTGTTTGTTTGTTTGTTTTTACTAGGATCCCCAGACGACAAAAGATGTGAGGAATTCACAGATCTAGACTTATCTCATGCCATCATCGGCACAAGCCTCAGAATCAGGCTGCTGCTTTACACCAGGGATGATGACAGCTGTGGTGTGGTCCTGTCCCACACCAACCTGACAGAGCATCCCGAGTTTAACATGTTCAACCCCACCACCTTCATCATCCATGGCTATCGGCCCACAGGTTCTCCCCCGATCTGGTTGAGCAACTTCACAAAGTTGCTGTTGGCCAGGCAAGACATGAATGTTGTGGTAGTGGACTGGAACTATGGAGCTGCTAATCTTAATTATTTTAAGGTGGTTGAGAAAACATACAAAGTGGCAGACAACCTCACAGCTTTCATTAAAATGATGCAGGTACAAAGTGTCTCTGATCCTCTATAACCAAGTAAATGTAAAATATAAATCTATAATCAAATCTGCAGTGCCTGGAGAGAACAACATCCTTGACAGCTTTGTGGAACTTTTCTAAAAACTCTGTTTCAGGAGCACGGCACTTCTCTAAGTGCAATTCACATGATTGGAGTCAGTCTTGGAGCCCACATTTCTGGTTTTGTGGGAGCAAATCTGAACAGTTCAATTGGAAGAATAACAGGTACGTTTTACATGTCAGCACATGATTTATACCAGTTTGATTCAGGGTGAGATAAATACGAGCCGAGATGAAGTGAAAACAAAACCTGCAAATAATCTGGTTGCAATCTTAGTTGCAACAACTGAGTTTTAATAACTAAATGAATGAGATAGGTAAATTCCCTTCTTTATGTAATCTTTAATAAACATTTTTCAGAATCTCAAGCCTTTAGATTGAAGTCCTGATAGATAGATTCATAGTATGCATCTGTTTCTGAAGTAGAATCTGTATGACAATGGTACAGCCTGTTTTGGTGCAATATACTGTACACAGTTTGTATATTTACTTCTCCCATCAACTGACCTCCACGCTATTTTCTGTCTGGTTTGTATTGATGTGATCTTTGCAGCTCTTGATCCTGCTGGACCTACGTTCACTGGCAAACCTCCAGAAATGCGACTGGACCCGACAGATGCTCAGTTTGTCGACGTGCTGCACACAGACATTGACTGTCAGCCGGTTTAATTGTTGCTTTAAAATCTTAAGTGATGTTTTTTTTGTTTTGTTTTGTTTTTTCAAATGTGCCTTTATAGTGGTGTTTATATGTGTTATATGTCCTATTGGTTTTCAGTTCTGGGCTTCAGGGCACCGTTGGGCCACATTGATTTCTATGCTAATGGAGGCACAGACCAGCCTGGCTGTCCGAAGACTGTGCTATCACGTAAGGTTTGAAGGACTAGCCAACATGTGCTGCTGTACAGTGAACTGTAATTTTAAAATGACAATATTTCCCTTTATTAATCCTTAAACAGCTGGTAGCTACTTCAAATGTGACCACCAGAGGTCTGTGTCGCTTTTCATGGACACTGTAAATGAGGCATGTACCAGTCAAGCATTCCCCTGTTCCTCCTACGAAGATTTTCTGGATGGAAGATGCATGAGCTGTGACCTCTTTGGTGAAGCTGGTTGTCCTGTCTTTGGTTGGTGGTTTTATTGATGAACTTACTACCTGTGTTCTTCTACTGCTCTACTGATACACAACAGTGTATGTGCACCTTGCTTAACATTTAGACTGATGCATATGTTTGTACTCAAATCAGGCTACAATGTTATACGGTGGAAGGATGTCCTCAATCAACTGAACCAAACAAAGTTCTACTTTAACACAAATGCAGACTCTCCATTTTGCTGTAAGTGATTTTTGTATTTAGCAAAATAACTAGAGTTTTGGAAAACAATGCTTTATCATATAAGTATATGAAAAGAGTGCATCTCAGTACATTAGAATATCACAGAAAAATGCTTTTTAGCAAAAATGGATAATCATAGAGAGATGTATATTTATTATGTTTATTTTAGTTTGTTTTTATAATCAGGTTCCAGCTGATAAAAAGAATCCCTTTTCTCAAATCAGCATCTCAGCAGACGGAAGTGTGGCATGCTCTAAAATCAAATGGCTGAGCTGGTATTGATTCCCTGATGAATCAATACCAGGAGATATGGCTCCACAAATTCTTGCTAACCTTGGAAACCTCACAACCTGAACCAGCTTGCATTTTGTGCTTCTCCAGTCCACTCCCAGACTCTGGAGTAGTTTTACAAATGAAATGTAAAATTTGCCTTCAACTAAAAATATGACTCTGGATCACTGAGTAAGAGTCCAGTCAGAGAAACAAACTAAACTAGATTTTCTTGATTCCTGCTTTTATGACAGCGGCATTGTATGTTTCTACGCTCTACAGATGTTGTCCATTTGACATGAGTACTATAGCAAAATGTCAACAAAAACAAGTAGTTTAGTATTTGAAATAATTTTACATAAATATGTTCTGCTCTTTCAGTGACAAACTACAGAGTAGATGTGATGATTTGGAATCAGAAGCCACAGAAGGGATACATGGATATTAAAATCAGTGACGGTACTAATGAAGCAGTGGCAATCATTGAACAGTAAGACCTCTTTTTTCATACTCCCAGTGCTGCCCAAAAATCAAGTATTCCTCCATAACGTCATATGTCTGTGTGTTTCTTTCTTTCTTTCTTTTTAACCAGTAAAGCAACACAGTTCATGAAGAACAAAGAGATCACAATGCTTGCGATGTTTGATAGAAACATTCAGTCAGTGAAAAATGTCTCTCTCAAATATTACTCTGGAGTGGGATGTCATTCCAAACGCAAGCTTCGGGTCCTGAGAATCCATTTCACACCCCTGGATCACAAAAAGAAGTACGCAACATTTACAGATTTTAGATCATTTTAACTGTGTCCGTTCAAAAAAAATCATGTTTTACTTTTGTCTCCAAATTCACAGCAGCTTCTTTTTTTTTATCTTGCAGGCCTCTTTGTCGTTATGACATTCTTCTTGTTAATAAGAAAGAGTTCACATTCAGGCCTATTCCATGTGAAGAAACTCCATCCTGAAATCAAGCTGAACCCTGAATCTAGGACTTTCACGAGGAAGAGTCCTCTTGTTCCTCAGTTTCTTTAGGACTGGTTGGAAAATTAATAAGGATCCCAAATGAAAAGGCACCACTCGGTCAGTCAGGTTTTCTACAAAAAAGAATGAAATGTGACATATTCTGAAAACTGTATATTTGTTTAAAAGAAAAAAATGGTACAGAGTTGTATAGGGTGTGTATAAATATTTGATATAAAGAAAAACTGGACTACATTTATGTTTCACTTTTAAAAAGTCAAACTATACGTTTTTATTTTCTCACTAAAAATATCTGGCCTCTGAGTTTTATTTATATATATATTTTTAAATTATATTTCATGTTAGGTAAATGTTTCATTTGTTTGCCGTTGATAACTTCACCAGGATTATAACTTTGTATTAGGATGCAACTGACTGACATTAATTGACAGATAAGCTGCTGGTAGCGCATCAGAAAGACTAACCAGTCCAGCTTCTTCTTCATCAATACTGGTTTAATTTCAGTACTTTCTTCATTTCAGCTTATGATGGCAAAACTATTTTTCTGTGTTTGGATGAATACATTTATTTGTTCTTGCTACAAACAAAGATAAGTACCTTTCTTGCATCACAACATTAGTTACATTAGCAAAGAAATAAACGAACTGCTCAGCTTCAGGCCAAAAGACAAATGTATCATGCAATTTGTTTTAGAGAAATGTGTCCAAACTTGAATACTTCCTGGAATGAAACATCCTAATCAAGAGTTTTTGTCCCCAAAACCAAGATAGCGACAGATACTTTTAATAATAAACTGTCCATTTTCCTTTTAAAAAAGCATGAAAAAAATATTTTCATGTTCAGTTTCGTTAAAAAGTTCCATCAAGCGTATGGTACAACAGAAACCACAAGGGCAGAAGGACTGCCCTTGATCCAGTCCTTCTTGTTCATTTCGACATGTGCTTCTTCATCCGCTGGATTTCCATCTTAATCAAAGAAAGACACAGTAACAGATATCAGATAGTATTATTTCAAACCTAATCCTAGTTTCATTAAAGAAACTATTTACAGACTAAGATGTACTTCTACCTGTAAAGTTAAGCGAATCCTCTTCTCTTCATCAAGCTCATTCATCAGCAGCTTAATTTCTTTGCTGAAACAAAAGATTTTTTTTTTTTTAATAAAGTTCAAAAACAGTTAAAATGTGTTCTGAGCAATTGACAATAAATACATCTAACTATCTAAGAAATACAGTGCATTACTTAAGCTTACTGCTAACTGTTAAGGTAACATTTGGATCAAAGTAATTAGAGGTTTTATTGCCAAAATGCCTGTAAAAATTGTTTAGTCCTACTTGTGTCGACTCTTCATCTGTTCAAACTGGTCCCTGAGGTCTTTTAACTCGGCCTGAAGCTGTTCTACATTTGGCTTGATATTTTTCTCTGGGCTTCTTGGTCGGGGATTTGAGTTGAGGGTTGGGGGCACTGCTGGATTTAGCACAGCAGAGAGAGCCTTCGGCAGCAGCGAGGAGAAAGACTCCTTTGACATATTCTTGTCTGCAGCCTACGGGACAGAAAATGTCAAATCAAAGTTACACCTAATTTTCCAGTCTGTCACCAGTTATCAATAATCAGTTTTCCATTAATACTCACTTGAAGGGGAGAACAATTCTGACTTGTTTCCTGAGTGGTCTCTTCATTGGCTGAAGAATTCATTGCTTCACTTTGGTTTTCTCTTCTTTCCTTCTCAATCATAAATGTTACCTGTAAATAAAGTCCAGTTTGAGTTTTCTGCCACATACAACAGCTTCCATTATTATTTGCCCATCTGATTGTGTAAAATGCTTTAAAATAAATCTGACATTTGATACTCCAGGAAGTTTGAAAATAAAGAATAAAAAATCCTTTACTGCGAATACTTGCCTTCAGCTGGAATCATACTTTATCAAGGTAAAGGTAGGTAAAAGGTAATTTTATTTATATAGCACATTTTTAGCAACAAGGCAATACGAAGTGCTTGTTTCTGCAAGCATTTTGTATTAAAAGCAAGGTTTTTAACTAAATCACAATTGTTGGCACCACTAGCAATTCCCATAGCATCTATGTGATGGAAACAGATATGTATCCAATGCAGAAACATTTTTTCTCAGTCGCTCTTCAAAATATTAAAGACAATAGAGCATACTGCAACAAAAACTAATTTTACAAAAGAGTAATACCAGTATTACCAGCAGAGATGCAAATAAGTGTAGTAATCTTGTTTAAAACAATCCTTAATGTTAGATTTTTCCCTTTCCCCTAATGCGATCTTAACATTCTGCTTACTCCCCTTGTTCTACGGGTCAAAAATGACCCGCCCCAACAAAAGCCCCAGAATAAAGCAGCTTACTTAAATTTGAAATCCAAAATCTTTTTTTGCATGATGCAACAATCTGTTATTTATCAGTTCAACTCAATTTAATTCATTTTTATCATGTATTTTTTTGCTACACAACAGAAAAAGACGATCAACAGTATTACTCTTATCTTTTCTTTTTAAAACCTGTCATAAGTTTTATTTTACACAGTAAAGTTGTATTATTGTAATTATATAAATGTAAAGTAATTACGTCTGAATTAATTATACTGAAAGGGAAAAAAGTCAACAGTCGGTAACTTTTTTGTCAACAGTTCATTCTTTTATACTGTATAGGATGTCAATTATGAAAATACTTCTCTCATGCAACATCCTTCAACATGAAATTTTGAAGATGTTCAACATAAGAACATCTTCAACATAAGATGCTAAACATAAGATGCTGAACATCTTATGTTTAGCATCTTGCAAAGTTATTTTGCAGGACTTATGTTCATCTTGCAGGTCAAGATGTTCAAGTTCAAATTCTTATGGTCAAGATTTTGAACATCTTGACCATAAGATGCAAAATTATATAAGACGTTCAACGTCTTGTGTAGTGGTGTATGTGTGAATGTACAACATCTACTCATGGCTTCAGCAAGGAATCAACTAGGGATATTTTGATTTAGGGCACCTTTATATACTCTATACTGAATTTGTTTTTATCATGTCTGAGATTGTTTTTTTGTTGTGTTTTGGAACTTGTGTGATGTGAGGGGTTAGCTGCAGGTCAAATACAAGTTCAATTCAAACATCAATCCAGTTTATTTGATGTGTGTGTGTGGGTGCATATGCAGGTGTGTCAGTGTGTGTGTATGTATTAGAGATAGCTTGTGTGTGACCTTTTGGTGTGTAGGTGTGTGTATGTATTAGAGACAATTTCTGTGTGACCGTCGAACTTTTTTCTGGTCACTGGTCAGAAATGACCCATAAGACAATCGTTGTACGCTAGTGGTGCTCAAATGGAAACATAAACAAAAACAAAATATCACTTTTTCTAATGATGGGGTTAGTTTAGGAAAAGTCATAAAATTTCAAATTGGAAAAAGATTGTTCAGGGTATTTTTTCTACAGCTAAACATACTAGTGGGTCACTTTTATAAACTTGTACTGATTATGACAACACAAGGGTTACTTAACAATTGTATTCAAAGTAAAGGTTGGATTTCATGTCTGAGATTGTGCTCAGTGTGATTTATTTTAAAGCCTTTCACACCACTTTAAGACAACCAATAATTACTTAATCCAAATTGAAGAGACACTGTTCCAGTTTGTCTTCAATAAAGAGGATTTTGATTCTGGTCGAGTTATTAATTTCTGTGACAGAACTCATCTGTTACTGGGGGTGGAAGTGCCTTTGTCACAAGTAAGGAGCAAAAGTAGATATCTTCAGCTGCAATACATGTCTCTGTGTGTGTGAGGTGGCTCAGGAAAGCTAAATTTATCCCAAGGACAGTGGGAACACAAACACACCAGACACACTTTTCAAACAGGGCTCCTACGTTTTGAGAGAAGCAATGCAGCACAACGTAAACACTTGTCTTAATTTTATACTTCCCAGAGAATGGAGCTCTGACTGTAGCGTCTCATCTGCAGCAGGAGCTCTCTGCTCGTTCAGATTCGACCATATAATGGAATCAAACTCTTCTGTGTCTTTGAGAGAAACAGAGGACAAATAATAGAACTCTCCTTAAAGTATTTAAAGTTTCACAGTCCATAGTTGCATGGCTTACCAGGAATGAGCGCTGAGTTATAGCTGCCCATCATATCACAGTTGAGCACAAGCAGAAAAAAAGCATGGCTGGACTACATCTCCAAATGACAGGTGAAAGCGAGTGAGCAGAGAAAAAACATGCAGAAATCAGTGCAGTCTCACGTCAAGTTTGATGTTTCTTGGAAGTAGAAATTCTTCCCAGTCCACTAAAGAGTAAACAACTCCGTTTGGGACCATTAGTTCATCAGAGTAGTTGAATCTAAATGCCGGTGTGACTGTAGAAGCAGCTGTTCCTCATACCACAAGGCTGAACAGATGAGTAACAAATGTTGGCTTTAATGCAGAAACGAATTTCAAACTAATTGAGCTAAACAGTCGGTGAGAGCAATGAAGAACCCTGAGCACACACTCACCTTATTTTTACTGCGTCACGACTGATATACAGCAACATCTGAGGAAACTTGATCCCATCTTTTGTACTCCAATGCATGTTGTGATGAGGAGTGGTTCTGTCACAGCTAAGTTTAGAGCAGGACAACAAATATCATGGGATGGGGGGCAAAAGGGGTGAGTGGCGTTGGGGGCAATGGCTCCCACAGACTGAGACTGATCCAAAGAGAGCAAAGCATCAACAGTGATGATTAGATTTTATTCTAGAGATCCTGATGCAATTCTTTCCATTAAAAATGTTGAGGCTATTTTGTTATGTGGTTTAGAACTGAAACTGCAGTTCTACTTTTCATGGAAATTCAAAAAACATGTAATGTTGAACCTTTTACTTTTATTCTATGAACTACTAACAACATGTCTCCAAAATTCCAAGAAAAATGTTGCATTTATTTGCAGCAAATTAGAAATGGTCAAAATAACAAAAAAGATGCAGTGCTTTCAGACCTCAAATAATGCAAAGAAAATAAGTTCATATTCATTTAGAAACAATACTAATGTTTTAACTCAGGAAGAGTTCAATATTTGGTGGAATAACCATGAGGTTTTCAATAAGGTTCAGTGCAAGAGACTCTTTTTTTCCAGAGCTGTATTGGCATCTCCCATTGACAATGTTCTCCTTTCAAAACTCCATAAAATAAAAATTAAAAACACCCAAATTTGTATTTTAATGTACTTAAAATGATATGGAAGAGGAGTGGAATCACTTCAGGCTGCACTTCAGTCTCATAAAAGGTCAATTGCTTCAACCAATGTGAGCAACCTTAAATGACAGCATCTTGTGAAACTATGAATTCATATTACTTAAACTGTAACTTTTTCATTATGTCACCACATAAACAGATTTAGATTTCATTGGGTTTGAATGCAATGGATTAACAAACACTGGCACATTATGAGGTAAAATGTCTTATAACCTAATTGTTTGAAATTTCTTCATTTTTCCATGGATTGCGATAATCTTTATGATGGTGTCTATTTACTAATGTTCTCTCAAAATCCTCACAGAACACCTGGATATATGCTGATATCTTTCTTCAGTTACAGATGTTGAGATCAGAATGAGGTGTAGTAGATTCCTGCCACAGATATGACTTTACATACTGGCCAATAAGTCTGATATTAGTCTGAAAAAGGAATGTACAGAAATAGGTTCTGTTCATGAAGGTGTCCTGAACAATATTTGATGTGAATAGAAACTTTATACGTAAATTGGATTGAATGGTTAACATAGAAATCACAAATTAAAATTAATTAAATTAAAAACAAAAAAACAAAACAAGACATGCTATTCAGACAGGAAAGAGTGAACAATGCCCACTTTGAGCTTTATTTCATTTTGTAAACAAAGTAATACTGATCTATCGAGTCCATATCGAACAGATTTGTGAAAAAAAACTGTTACATTTCTAGTTTTATTTAGAGAGAATCTCTGACATGATCAGTACAAGTTTATAAAGTCATGTATCAAAGTAAATGTTTGATTGCTGCTTGTAAACAAAAAAAACTGTTACATTTGAATTAAAACCAAGACTTACAAGGACTTTTAAAGCAAACATTCCCAAACCATATATATATATATATATATATATATATATATATATATATATATAATTCATTTAACTACTGCTGTACTCAGTTTTAGAACGTTTCAAACTGTTACCTATTTTATATATATATAAAATAGGTAACAGTTTGAAACGTTCTAAAACTGAGTACAGCAGTAGTTAAATGAAGCAAATGAAACATCAGGGAAAACATCTTAGAAGGAACAATTTCGCAACATACAAGCTGGTCAGGTATGAGGTGAAGCTGTTTGTGCACAGGTTTGTGCAGTCCACCTTGATAGAGCAGTTCTGTATTGGAGGTTTCAGTGTTTCTAAGCTCCACAATCACAATTTGGTGCCTATATATATATATATATATATAAAGAAAAAAAAGCAGAATATAGTTTATCTGAATACAATTATTAGGAATTTACTTGCTATATATTTCTTAACTAAACACAAAATATAAAAACATTTTAATACCAAAGTGTATTGAAATTTGCATAACTCACCAGTTTGTCGCTAGCGTTGCTGGTTGGGTCCTCTACTGTAAGGCGCACGCTGACGCATCACCCTCATGTTGCGGTATTTAGACACGATGCTGTAGCTTTTTCTGAACACTGGTCTCTGATTTGGAAAAGGACGCGGCACTAAAGTCTCCTTTTTAAAAAATTCAATTATTAGTTGAGGAGATTTATGACCTTTCTGGATATTTAAACAGGAAGTCAAGGATCTGCAAACAGTCAAGAGTTCCACATACCATCAGAGGTCTTCTGATATTTTCTGACATGTCTGGGCCCGTATTCCTTGAACCACCAGGAATTCTCGGCCGCTGTAATAGTAGAAGGTGAGCATATACATTTACAGAATTCCTTACATGGCTAAACTCAACAATTACTATTCTGAGGCATTCACCACTTCACTAACAGGTGATGTATTGCTTGTGCTTTCTATGAACAAAATTAAATTTATAAATTTATTTATTTTAATTTGTATTGAGGAAAGGTTTAAACTGTGAAGATTAGTTTTTTAAATTAACTTTAAGATGTTTTTCTCATCAATATCTTTTTCAGGTCACCTGATCATATGTTGCCATGGAAGCATACCCTTAACACTCTGTTGGTTGAGGACGGGGAATCCTTTTGCTTTCACAATGTAAGAAAATACATTTTTTAAAATGTATAATTAATTAAAATATTATGTGCTCTGTAACTTTGGATCCCGTCTGATTTTTGGTTCTCTTTGGTGTTTATTTGTTTGCTGCCCTGGCTATTTTAAACCCAAAGGGGATTTAAAAAAAAAAAAAAACCTTATCCAGTCAAGCTAAAATATGTAAAAAGCCTTTATTCGCTTACTTGTATTGGTCCTGGTCTCCTGAAAGACAGCCTTTGAGGTCTGTCATGCAACTCGTTATCAGGTCTGGAAAAATAAATGATCGGATGTTAAAATGCATCATTAGTATTTAGTTACAACAACATAAAATAATTATGGTTGCATTATTTGTGAGCAAATCAACACAAAGTAGAGCACATCTGAGAAGGGGAAAAAAATATATGGCTTCATAATTTTTTTAACAAATGGACCTTAGATGTATGTGGTGAACATGTATTTAGAGTGCCTCCTAGTGCAATTACAGCTGCAAGTTCTTCAGGTCTGCCTTTACCAGCTTTCTAAATCTCGACTGATCTTTCTGTCCATCCTTCTTAGTAAAATAGTTGAAGTTCGGACAGACACTTTTCAAGCATGCAGCAGTATTCCACATAAGCTAAAGAGTTTAACCTTAACCAGAACACCTTCTTCCATGTTCGACTTGTCTCCAATACAGTCACAGCAAACAAAAATGTTATCGTTTTCTTAGGGTGATGGTATTCTTGTGCTTCTTTTGTAAAGGTCAAAATAACAAAAAACTATTCAAGTGGGTGAGTCAACAAATTTTCCCCAATCTAAGCTCTGGATCCCTACAGAGTTCTAGTTGCTTCTTTGATTAAAGTTACAACAGGTAGACGATTTATTAATTAGATGATTAGTGAATTTTTTTGCTAAACTTATTACACACTGTTGAGATTTAATAAAAAGGCAAACAAACATACAAGATGTTCTACTTTGTGTTGGTCTGTCACTTCAAATCCGAATTTCAGACAATTAAGTTTTTGTGGACTGATATTTATGGTACCTAAACACTCTTTTATCCACATATTCATGTTTTCTGTCTTCAGGTGATCTGGAATCGGTTGAGAGGCGTCTATGCGATGTGCATTCCCCATCTGAACTGCGGTCTAGAATTTAAAGAAAAAGTGTTTATACCTCAAAATTTCAAGTATAAAAATCAAAGTCAAGTAAATCATGTTAACCCTGCTGATTGAAATTTGGTTTTTATGATACTCTGGACCACAGATGGAAACCACATACCTGTTCTTGACTTTGGGCTCTGACCTTTTGGAGGCGAGCCATCTTTAGACGAGCTTGGTCCCGGAGGCCAGTGGGACAAAACAACAAGATCACGTTTCTCTATTGGAGAAGATCTGGGAAGGGACCAACAGTAGTCGACTTTTAGCTTTTACAATTGATACAAGCAACAACATTACTGGCCTTTAAAAAAAATCAAGTGGAAAAAATATATACTACCCTGACCGGATTTTAGAGGTAAAGCACAATTAATTAGAAAAGCATAGAACTGTTTTGAAGGCAGATATTATTATAGAGCAGGGGTATTCAACTCGAGTCCTTGAGATCCGGTGTCTAGCAACTTTTAGATGTGTCTTTGCTTTAACACACTGATTCCTATAATCAGGTAAGCAGCAGGAGTCTGGAGAACTTGACTGCATACTGAGGAGGTATTTCAGCCATTTGACTCAAGTCTGTTGGGCAAGGGACATGTCTAAAAGTTGCAGGACCCCAGCTCCAGACCACAATTGAATACCCCCTTCATAGAGCCACACATTACATTAGGTACTTACAAAAACCCAGGAATGTCCATGCTTCTTTACTCCTATTTTGTAACCTGAACCAATCTGAGTTGTCTCCATTTATTCATCAATTGTTAAGAGTCGTCAAATCCAGGCGGGACGTTAAGATACTGGACTGCATCACATCAGGTCTTCTATGTTCCTTTTTAGAATCACAGCACGGGTGTTTGGACACTGAACTTCAGATGAATTTACCAGCCAATCCTTGACATTTCTGTTTGCTCCAGTAATGATTATTATTCCAGGGGCTCTTAAAAGATGTTTCTTGTCTTAAAGACTTCTGCAATCTGAGGGAGATGGGAAAGCTGGATTATTTCTTCTTCCGAGTCAGAATCTTAAGGCAGTTCACTGAGGACTTTATAAGACACACAAATGAGCCTTTCGATAAATGTATTCCTCTTCGGAATAAGCTTTTCGTTCATACTCTCGTTAGAGTTCTTCATTCTCTTCTTCTGGAAAGCTCATTCATGGTGAATAGTCGTGTACTGTATAGGAGTATCTTGGGCTTTAGTGCTGCAGGATATGGAGAGGGGTGGTTATATCTTGGTTGGATTAGACGCCATGTAAATTGATTGACTTCCATCTCGCTTGATATGTTCTGTTTGAACAGATTTAGGTCACATAAGATGTAGAGTACAGAATCATGGAAAAAGCCGACCAATATGAAATCTCTGAAAAAAATACAACATGGTGGTGTGGTTAAATGGTCCCCATGTATGTATCTCCATGTCTCAAATTAAAATACATCAGACTTGCAAGTTTTCTTTTGGGTTTTCCCATATTTGTCGTCGATTATCCACAGTTCATTGAAGTTTTGCCGCGAAAGTTCTCCCTTGAGTATTTTTTGTGGTCATCTCTGGGTTGTTGAAATAATGCATCTCGAAACATCTGAGTTGAGCAGAAAAATCTAGCTCCAAAGTGGTTAATATTTGAAGAACTTCTGAAAATATGGAGCAAGAGAAAATCCTGGTAAAATTCTTGTGACTCAGAAGAAGCAGAGCCCTCCATCTTAAACATAGCGTATTAAGACCAAATGGTAGGTTTTGTGATTCCTCTTCACTGTATGAATTCCGAATGGTACTGATGGCAAAACATCAAGCTTTCACACATCAGCTGATGTAAAGCTTTATAAATAGGGGCTGGGGTACTGATCCTTCTTGGGTGATTCTTCCAATTACTTGCATTTCCACTTCTTTAAATAGACATTTGGTTTCTTCAAGAAGACAATGTCTGACTATAATTCCAGAAGTCAATTTTTTTAAAGAAGTTTTGCTTTGCCATGTTAATTATTTTACAGTTAAGCATAAGCATTTGTTGCATATTCCATGCACAATTGGTTCATGATTAAGAATGCATTTTTTTTTCTTGTTGGGAATCTCTTCTACTGGCATGCATATTATGGGATTTTTCCAAACATTTCTTGTAATCTTTTAAAATGGCTTGCTGTCTCTTGGCAATGGGCACATTTCAACTTATAGTATTAATTGCAGATTGATCCTTACTCTTGGGAATTTGTTTTTTGAGCCAGTTTCTTGCAAGATTAGTGTCTAGAAGCCATGAATAGTTGCTGGCTGAGCACAGCAAGCAATGTTGATGCATCTCTTATTCAAACTTTCATTTATGGCCGACTGACTTCCAGTAACTTAAAAGCTGTTGAAGATGGTTTGGGTCATGGTTACATCATCCTGAGTCCTCTCCTTGCCAAGCACAAATGGAGTTATGCAAGTTTGGGCTCTTTAATGAAAGTGAAGAATTTTCCACAGCATGCAGAGAGGCTTTTTCAGGCTTTAGGCTCAGAGAGGATTTCCAATTTCTCCTCTTCATATGGTTACTTTACATTTGTTAGGACTGACAAGCCAGCTTTAACAATGTGGTTTTTAATTGGAGAATAAACCTTCTCTTCATCCAACTTCAGAGGTAGGTATTTTGAGACGTATGTAGCACGCAGTTTAGGGTGTCATTTCAGAATAATGGTGGCTTTGCCTCCTGTAATTGTGGCTTGGCTGTTGCAAATTTAGCACATGACATCTCCACTTTCCACTGCTGGCACCCTTTTTACACATTCTTTCTTGACCTCTCAATCATCATCATCATCATCAAGCCCCTGCGAACAGTGCTACAAGGAGAATACCATACCTGTGTTTGCTCAACGACCGGCGTGATTCCACCTGTTCTTTTCCTGTGTCAGAGTCTCCTGAAGATTTGCTGGCTTTGTCATCCTCATCTGGTGGAGACTGTTGAGGTTTCAACCTTCTCGGTTCCTCGTTTTTTAAGGGCTCAGCCTTCATCTGGAAACGTCTCTTCCTGATGGCAAGAACAGAGCTGACATGGCCACGAGCAGCAATATCGCCCAAACGAGGCCTTGGTCTTATAGTTGGAGGAATTCTAAGCCTCATGAGAGATGCTGCTCTGAACCCCCGGCCCCTGGTTAGGTAACTTCTACCCCTAAGGGAGAACGGTGGGCCACCAAATGGCCTGGGAATACTCATCAGCTGGGGTCTCTCTCTCCTAGGGTACTTCGGGTTGCCATAATACGGTTCAGGGCCTGAAGAGGGCATGCTGATGTTTGATATTCTCCTCTTGCGGGGTCCTGAAACATTTCTCTCAGGAAGGTTCCTGTAGACTGATGATGGTGGTGGAGGGCCGCTTTTCCATGGGGGGGCTCTGTAGGCGGGCGGGTGAGGGGCATCTTGTGCCCTCTCTCGACTGTGGGATCTGCTGCCTTGCCTCTCCACAGGACCGCGTTGCCTCCTGGAATCTTGTTGAGTTGACCACCTGCACATCCATCAAACAATAGAAAAATCATTATAATGACAGATCCATTGCCATTTTAAGTGGGATGTGGAAGGTTTAACTTTTATCTTTAAAGGCAGGCCTCTCTGAAGCCATGACAGAATGAAACAGGTAGGGGGAGGTACACTTTCAGAGACCAATTACAGAAGTAATGCTCCTCTTAATCCCATTTACATCAGACCCAATTTAATCCCATGTAATTAATATAATTGGGAGCAGGGCAGAGCTCGTCATTACACATTCTGCGCTTGGAGAAGTGGCCAACCTCAAGCCTCCTCCTGACATAATTTTACCCAGCTTGGGGTGGTGCTTCGTGCTTGTACCTCTCTGTACATGAGCCTCTCCCTGGCACCTCTCTGGGGCTCCTCTGTGGCCCAGAGGGCCGATGCTCTCCATTGTGCAGATGAGAGAACGATCCAGGTTCATTCCAGCGCTTCATGCCATGACCCGAATGTTCATAGGCTCTTTCTCTTGGATGAGGATCTCGAGGAGAAAAAACTGATTGTCTTCTGTATCCCCTAAAAGATCCTCGGTAGGGAGGCGCAGATCCTGGTCTCCTATCAGCTGGGTGGCTACGAAAATGTCTTGGGGAAGGTGACCTGTGACCTGAAGGGTGGCCGTGAAAAGGTGGACCCCTTTGACTCTGGTGTATGTGTGCAGGGCTATGAGGGGATGAGCGATGCTGAGGAGTACGGTTCAGCCGCACTGGAGACTGCCTGCGATGGCTATGATGTTGTTCCATTTTATGAGGGTGGGATTGGAAGGAATCCTGACTGTGAGACCTCCAGTGACTAAATCGTGGCTCCCGTTGAGGTCCCATTTCAGGAACCCTTCTGCCCACTGGTGCTGGTCTGCCTCGTCCTCTGCCTCTGGATTCTCGCCAGCTAGGAGGAGACTTGTTAGGATATCCCTGGTCGTCTCGTCGACTCTTAGAGTTTGGGTTGTAACTTCCTTCATTGTGTCGATGGGAATCTTCATAGGGTCTGACAGAGAACAAGAAATAAAAAGGTGTTTGCAACAAATACTTTAAATGCTTTCAATTTAAGAATATAAATTAATAACTAATAACAAAATACCCAAAAGGAAAAGAAACAAAACAACATAATTTGAAAGAGGTTACCTGGGCTTCAAGCGTGGTGGTCCATAATGTGTTCGCACCATCTTTGGAAGAGAGTGAATAACCTATGGACTGATGATGAATAAAAAAAATAAAAAAAATTATACTACTGGACTACTGCCGACCTTTACTGAATGAGGCTCTCCTATCACAAAGAATCTCTTAGATTTTAGTTTGAATTATCAATCAGTGATAGTAATCGTAACATTTCCTTTAAAAAAAGTACCAGTCAATTAGTTTTTTTATTGTCAGTGTTTTGAAAGGAGTAGTTTGGCAAAGATTAAATATTCAAAAAAAAAATCAATCAAGAGTACAAACTGAATACCATTGCTGCTGGGTATCTGCAAGTTCCAGTGAATTTAATTTAACACTTTTGATATTAATGTCTTTATATTAATTGGCATATAAAGACATTTATTTTATTTTTTTATGTTAATGCTTATATTAACGTTTAAAAATAAACCAAAAAAATAACCTGAGTCAGTTAATGTTAAAATTTACTTAACTGATAGAGAATAGGTAAAGTTAGCTAACATAACATTCATTGAAAATTGAGATAATTGAATTTTTGTCTCCTTCTGCTGGTTATCAGAGGTTTTGTGTCTGATAAGCCCTAAAAAGAAATAGACATTAAATGTTTTTTTTTCTGCATAATTTTGCTTCATTTAAAAGAGAAGAATACAGATGAAATATTTTAAATAAATTGTTTACATTTAAATACCGAATAAAATTTAAGAGTAAATATTTACCATGCCTTAAACTAGCAAAAGCAATAGATAGATAGATAGATAGATAGATAGATAGATAGATAGATAGATAGATAGATAGATAGATTTAATTGTAGACTCAAAGTTCAAGTCACGTAAAAAAATAATCAATAAAAAAAAAAACTAAAATAAAATAAGAATGAGAGTACATACAAAAAACTTTAAACGACCATTCAGGACGCAGTCACATCCATGTTTTCAAAATACAGAGATGTATTTTACTGGACTAGTTTTAACGATAGTGAACAACATGTTGCAAAATCTCCAAGAATGTTTCCAATTAGATTATGGTATTAAAGCATTTTAGGAAACATTCCAACTTCCAGTTATTTCACATGTCCAACGCTGTACTTTCACTCAAATCTGTACTGCAACGTCCTATGCATCAGTCACATCCGCCGTCATAAGTAGCGACGAGTCCTCGTTTTATGTGCATTTCAAATGTCACTGACTGCAATTAATTTAAGCTAAATATATCATCACCAAGGTAAAATACTACAAAGAAACCAATGTGCTCAATATGGTGGCGGCTTATTATGTTTCAGCTCTCATTATGGTGACGGGGGTAGTGCAGTCTTCGTTTCCATTTTTAGCTTTTGACTCTGGACAGCTGTTCAAATATATCCTATGACTCGGTGACGGAATATACGCTGGTAAAGATGAAAATCGAACCCAGCTTGCTTACGGCTAATATAAAGCTGAAATGTTACGTTCTCCTCAATAACTGTTATACATCGAGCTGATAGAAAGCGAAGCCGTATCTATCAGCCGTATAGCCGTTAATTTTAGCTAATGGAAGCTAGCTATTATAACCCTCGACGAAACGGTATTCACAACTTTCATGTGTGTTATTTAAATATTTTCACACCATGTTAGATATAAAACAGAAATGTCATTTTGCTTCTCAGATAATTAATGAATTTATTGCTAGTATAAGGTGAGCAACTTACCAACTGTCAACCGATACCTAAGATGAAAAGCTACGTGCGACACTGTAGCATTTAGCTCGCCTCATTCCAAGGTATTTCGACAAAAATATAGACAGCGCCACCTGAAGTCTGGGAGGAAAAACTGCGTGTTAATGTGACTGCCGCAAAATCGATTAAAATACTTTTCTTTTGTATTATTCTCTCTAAAAAACAAACGCCAAATGTGAATAAGAAACTCATTAGGTTTTAGTAAAAATAGAAGATAGAGTATTCGTATGTTTTTTTTACAATTACAGCAACAATTTTTAATATATTTTATTGGGATTCCACATAATAAACTAATAATGCAATGCACTTGTATAGAGTAGAATGGAGATAACAAATAATACAAGACCAATAAAATCATGAAAGACAAGGGTAAAATTATGGTAAAGAGGGTTTAGCTTTAAAACAACATCCTAATCTCTAACTCAAAAAGCACTGCTTTAGTTGTAATTAACTTTAAAATAATCAAATTTTTTTCTGTCTCCCACTTGACTATTACATACTTTCTAACAAATCACTTACACCCCAATAAAATACACTGAGGCTTGTGTCTGTAACATCTGCTACCCTTGTGTGTTTCAAACACAGAGACACTTTTAGACATGTTGGGCTGCACTCTTTTCATACTTTTTTATCTCTGTAATTTCCACATAATTCTTCAGTCATAACCAACAAATTATTCATACAGGAAGTAAACTGTTATCAGAAAATAACCACTCTAATAACCAAAATAGTTCATAACTAAGGGTTGACAACAGAAA
Organism: Poeciliopsis retropinna; assembly: GCA_010277075.1. Classification (NCBI taxonomy): domain Eukaryota; kingdom Metazoa; phylum Chordata; class Actinopteri; order Cyprinodontiformes; family Poeciliidae; genus Poeciliopsis; species Poeciliopsis retropinna. The sequence goes on along the minus strand of VMRM01000024.1, from coordinate 6,950,232 downwards.
CTCACAGTTTTACTGAACTAAGATAAGACATTGCATTTTACTCTTTCATTTAAATAACTTAATATTTGCTGTATAGTCCAATATGATTCAATGATTCAATTTGTGTAACATAATCAGAAAGATGAGTGAGTTATATTTGCACTGTGAAATTTATTAGAGCTTCCAGATCTTGCTGGATGCAATCAGCTTCACTTGTCATGGTAATTTTGTTCTTTGAGCGTTTGTTTTTCTAAAGATAAACTTAGATATTCACTACAATGTGAATGCATTTTGCATTCGGTTACGTTTTATTTAAACTACCAGCTTGAGGAAAACTCACATTAACACACACACCGAAACTCAAAATTCCTATTGTTACTCTTTATTTGTTTTCATTTAGATTCCTATTGGATTACATAGTAATGATCATGCTAACCATGCACAAACAAGGTCTACAGTGTTTGCATAATGTAAGCTGACTATGATACAATTGAGTTATGGTATATGAGCAGACCTGAAAATAGTATTTTTCTACATCCATGTTTTAGTTAGTAGTCAGAATGCACATGTTTATAAGAAGATAATTTAATGTGCAAAACAGCACAAATGCAATGGTTATGCTATATATGTTTTCACCTGGGTAATATCTCCTTGTAATTTTTGTGTTCAATAAGTTTAAATAGCTCAAGAGCCTAACGTCTAGTTCCAAGAATGCTGCACACACTTGCTGAAAAAAACCCAAAGAATAATAACATGAACCACTCATTTCTTGTTAAGGCATGTTTTTCTAAAACTTCATCTCTCAACACGGAATATAATACCTGCTATGGTTAATTATTTCACAACTTGCTCAAACAGGTTTTTGCTGAAGCTGAATTTTTATTGTTCTTGCACTGGACAGTGTCAGTCCAAAGCCAGTCTTTTGATTCTGCATGACAGATTTACCAAAACTGTGTCTGACAAAGCAAGTTGCTGCTATACATTGCCTTTAAAGAAACATGAAGTTTTCTCAGCTGTCAGAATTTTTCTCTATTCTTTTAAATTCATAAATAAAGGGTGACTGGCTTGATTATTGTACCATCATAAATTCACCGGTTTCCCCTAGAAAAAAAAAAAGTTAATGTGCTATTGTTTGAAAAGTGGTGCAACATCTTTTTTGACAGCCATCATTTTTGCTCTGTGACATGCACTTAGGGGAATTATTTCAATAAGTCATGATGAGGTTTTATAGGGTGAAGAAGAGAATGGTTCTACCAGTTAGGGATGAGTCTTACTTTCATACTTTCATTCATTAATACATCCATGGATAACACAACTTGACACAGCACATTTCTCCACCAAGTCAGTGAATATAATCTAAACATTCAGGAAGATGGTAGAGTTTGAAACGCAACAAGAATAGTAATTCTTAATAATTCAATATTGTATCAGGTCTATGAGAAATCTATGCAATTTGTAACAAGCTAATGCAAGAAAGGAAACCTGTGTATTCTAGTTTCTATTCTATCTAGAACCCTGATATTTAAATTTATTTTTTGTTTTTTTTCTACAAGCACTTTTGAATCAGCTGACATAATTTTGTCTTTTAAATCAAAAAGAAATCATTCACAGATAAATTCACAAGCTCTATTATTAGCTTACAGAGGGCATTTTTCAGTCAGTCTCTATGGCTCGATTCCCGTAGCTACAATCACACAGGTTGTAAAGTCATAGAAGAAAGTGGATACAAGCAGAAAAGGAAGAGTTAAACAAACAACTAAACGCTTAGTTTGTTTGAGGATTGGGGTGCTACCCCTATGAGCTTTGAATCTGTCATTGGACTAACAACCCCTCGTATCAGGTTCTTGTTGCAGTCTCCTATGGTGTTCTCAGAAGGGAGCTTTGTGTGTGTGACACTCCCTGTCAGGTCCATCAAGTCCTTAAGAGCTTGGTTGTGGCTCATAAAACCCTGTTCGATTTCATTATCTGGCGAATACTCAGGGATGGATATTAGTTCCTCCTTCGAAGCTGGGCTGAAACACATTGTGAGAAAGAAATAGAATTTAAATGCACTTTAACAGCTTAATTTTCCTGAGGCAGCCTACATGTTGTCTCATGTAGGCACACCCTAATGATACCATAAATGCAATCAAGAGCATAAAGCTACGAAATAATAGCGGTTCACCGATTGCTGTTTTCTGGCCGATTACCAATCTTTTAAGAAGCCGGAAACCGGTGATTCCAAATTTGACCAATACCATTTTTTTGTCTGAATTGTTGCTAAAAATAGCAAGAAAGTCGCTAAGTTGGCAACAGTGAGGTGGTAATTATTAACAACAAATGTGCAGACGTGACCTGATGGGTGGGTCTATCAGTTAAACTTCTATCACAGCAGAGCAAAAGAAGATAGTGGTTGTTTTTTAGATATTTGCCCAGGTAGAAAAGATCGGTGGAAAATCAGCTTCACGTGTAAGTATTGGCTGATCATCCATCTCCCAAAATTAAGGAAATTGGGCCTGCTTTATTGGTGCACCCCTACTACTAATTTGACCTTAGTTTAAAAACATATTTTCTGTGAAAGCCTCAGAGGTTTGTTATAAAACATAAGTGATTAAACAACATCTAAGACATCACAAATATGCAACATTCTTGAGCCATTTTGCCAAGAAGATTGGGCAAAGATTTCAATCGCTAGATGTGCGAAGCTTGTTTAAGTTGGTCCATAGTATAAAATCAAAGCAAATGCATTAAAGTTTTTGGTTCTAACACAAAAAAGCAGGGAAAGTTCATAGATTATTAATATTTCTGCAAGGCACCATAAGTAAGGACTCACCTAACATCCATCGATTGCACATCATCGCAGGATTCAGTTCTTTTCACATCTAACGTCTCCAGCTTGATGACTGGTGGTGATAAACGGACCAACGATACCATTGTCAAAGAGGATCTACCAACCCCATAGTCAGGCCCCTTTTTAGCCTTTTCCTCAGCTGAGATTGATACATTACTTTGCTGTTTGCTTCCTTCAGAGGTCGGATGGCTGCATTTTAAGGCACTTCCTTCACCCTTCGCTGCTCCATTCATCACACTCCCCTGTCTTTCCATTGCTTTAGCGTCTCCTGTCAGTTCAGTTGACTCTTTGTGAACTTGTGTGGTGATTTTGACAATGGATCTGTGCTGTGTGTTCAGATTCAACTCCATCTCTCTGCCCTGTTGTTTGAATGTGTTGGCGCTGGCCTCTTTGATGATTTGGCTGCCACAATTCTCTTTACTGGTTTGTTTTTTCTCAGGTCTCTTTTCAGGAACACTGTGTGCCTGTGTGACTGGGTGAATGTTATTTTGAACTTGTTTGCTCTTCTCACTGTCCATCTGTGCTGCTGCTTCTTTCTTGAGGGTAACTCTTTCCTTTGTTTCAACCTCCACGATTACCTCCTCTTTTACCTGAAACTCAACCTTTTTGCTTGCCTGCTTGATGACATGAGTTTTGGTAATAATATCCCCTGTGAAAAATACAAAAACATTACAGAGGACTTAAAATGTTCTTCCAATATCTCTGGGTATTTCCTTAATCTTGGTTAAAAATGCAGAGCGTATAAAGGTGACCAAAGTCATGGAGAGAGAGCAGGGATCAAAAATAGCATTTCTTTCATTATAAAACTCAACAATAAAATTGTGTTAAGTTGCACATTGCAGGTCAGTTCCCTACACCATGCTGCCAAAATGTTCCAAGGGTATTTAGAAGAGAGGCCTGGCTTTACAGTCAGCTCCCATGATACAGCTATATGCAGTGAGGGATGTCCAATCAGCATCAAGAGTAAAAATCCTTCACTGCTGCTTCTTCACCTCCACAGGGAGCCACATTTCGCATGCACAGTTATTAGGCAAGTAGCTTTTCAGACATGAGTAGCAGGTAAGAAAACCACCTATTAAAATTATTAAAATTATAGGCATGAGGTTTTGATTTTTGTCATTGGATTAAAGGATCTGTGGTGGATCTTAGAAGTTTTCACACCCCACTTAAAATGTCACTTTTTTCACCTTGTAATATGACATATGTCATTATCTGAGAAAGTTAGAGAATTTTCAAAAGGCAGAATGAATAAATATTGCTAAGACAAGCGGTGGAATACTGATTGACTTCTAGCAAATAACTCTGCACACTTTAACTTTTTCTGTAAGCAAAAACAACAAAGTCTAACAAGTCAATCCTGATTGACTTGTTAGAAGTCAACAGCGGTGGTTTTTGAGGCATTCAAGAAACAGACACTGAAAAATTATTAACTAAATCTATCATAGTTTTGTGACATCTATTTCATATTATCTAAAAAGTGAACAATATTTTGCAGTGTTGCGGAGTAATTATGTAAACTTTTTTGCCTAATAACTGAGCATAATCAATCAGTCTTACTGAATGCATTTGCAGTCCCCATGCAAAGTCTGATCTTCACCAATAGAGTTTGTTTTTCTGTTTGTTTGTTTTTTTGATTGTTGGATTCCTTTTTGCACATTCTAAAGAACCAAAGCCAAAGCATCAGAAGTCGCTGCCGTCTGCAAGGCTTAGACAATCCAGCTCAGAGAAATTAAGATTGCTGTTACACATGCTTAAGATTTGCTGATAGGAAAAATGAAATCAGAAACCACACATGCCCTGTTTGCATTTTTACAGCAGCAAGGCATACAGCCAAGGGGCAAAATAAGCATGGACAGCAAGCAAACTTAAACACGTTTTCAGGCTGACCGGATGTATACTAACCTGGAGGTGAGACTGGCAACGTCTGCACCTGCTCCTCTTTCTGATTCAGTGCACAACAGAGGCAATGAGGACACAAAACCAAAGAGTCATAAATAATAAAATTTAATAATAATAGCAAAAACAGAAAGTCAAGCAGTCAATAAAAGGAAATTAGGAGGGGAAGGGGGAGCTTGGCTGCACATTCTGCAGGTGATAAAGGCCTTTCACACTACCTTCATGTCAGCTTCACTCTTCCTGGTTCTCTTCATAATCTCCTCAATTCTCTGCAAAACATTTTAAATGGAGATTTACTTTCTGACTATTGAATTAGAAAAGTTACATTGGAAACTGTAGCCATGAAGCTCGGATTGTTTTTGCTAATTTCTGTAGATAATTCTGTTTTACTAAACCTTTTTCCTGAGTTGTCGCTCTTCCTCTTCCTGTTGTGTCTGCTGTTCTCTGCCTTGCCGCTGACGCTCTGCATCTTCTTTAGCCTGGACCTTTGCTTTTTCTTTCTATTTATCATAGAAAACAAGTGGAGTTGTTGTAAAAATAAATTTAAAATAAATTAAACATCTACAAAAAGAAATATCTATAAAAAGTGAAGATAGTGTTTTCCAAAACTATTCATAGCCTATATACCTTGTAACAAGCAGACAACCTTTGCTGAAAAATAAACTCATAAATCCTCTGGTCAGATGACATCAAAATAGAAATGTCTTTAGGGAACTCAACCTTTTTCTACTAACACAATTCTCATGAGGAAACAGGGTGGTGGCGGCATAATGCTTTGGGGATGTTCTTTTCCTACCAGAGACAGCTATGCTGGTCAAGATTAATGAAAAGATGGGTTTGGCTAAAAACAGGAACAATGACCTGAGACATACAACCATAGCAACAATTCAATGGTTTTGATCAAAGCACATCAATGTATTACAATGACCTAGTCAAAGTCCAAACCTAAATCTAATTGAAGAATGAGTTTGAAATTTATTTTCACTCCAGTTACAGCAAGCATTACGGCTTTAACTCAGTTTAACAAAATAAACTGAGTTATTTTGTTAAAACTCACAAGTGAGTGGCAAGTTGTTGTGCATTACAAAATATAAAATGTATTCAATGAGTATGAATATCTTTGCAAGGCACTGTTCAACCATCAAGTAAAGCTTTGTATCTGCCTCATTGTTGTGACTGACCTCTGCCTCAATCTGGACCTGCTGTTGCTCTTCCTTTCTTTTGTCTTCCTCCATCTTGAGCCTGTGATGGTCCATGACATTGTTCCGTTTCACCTCCCCTTGTTGTGCCTTCGCTTGTTTCCCCTGTTGCTGCTGAGCAAGCTGCTTCTTCTGTTCCTCTTCCCTCAATCTGATCAAAATTGTCAATATCAAGAGCAAGGATCAAAACTCTATTTTTACAAGTTTAATCTACAAAGACTCGCTGTCCAAACCAGCTGTCAGAACTCCACATTTTTACAAGGGACTCACCTTTCCTCTTGCTCTTTTTCCTGTTTCTTCTCCTCCAGTTCTTTCTGAGCTCGAGCCTGGCGCCTGCGCTCTGCCAGCAGCCTTGTAGCCTCCTCTGCATTCGTTGTGCCAGCTCCCGCTTTTCCTGTGGATGGGTTTGCAACAGCTTCTGAAAAACATGGGAAAGATGTCATTAAAATCCTTACATGAAATGTGCCTTGAGATAAATTATAATACATTTGTGGGTAAATCTAGCTTTACCTTTGTCTCCATTCTGTCCATTAACATGCAGTCTTCTTTCTGAAGGATCTGCTCTTGGTGACATTTGGTTCCTTCTGTCAGGCGAATGATTCTTCTCATGCGTATCTCTGTTCAAATTCCTAATAAATTGGCCTTGTGAAGATGAGTTTAGGTTTTTGGTTTCTGCATTGGTTCTTGCTGCTGACACAGCTTTGGGTTGTTCCCCCATTTTTTCCAGCTTCTTATCCTCTCCTTTCCTGCCATCATTCTGGTTAGGGTGACATCTGTTTGGAGAACGGTGATACTTAGGAGAACTGCTGGGAGACTGGGTACGGGTCTTAGACGCCAATCTGCTAAAAGACAGACCGACAATATGGAACTGCATATTTGACCATCCGACCTTTAATTTCTGCAACAAATAATCCTACCTCGAGGCAGAGGGGGAAGTCAGCTGCCTAGTGACACTTGCTGGGGATTCAGATCTTCGCACAGGAGAACCACAAACCGGGGAAGCAGTTCTTCTGTCTCGGCGCAGACGCTCTTTCTGAAAACAGAGTTTGAATAAGGCTTAAAACCAGTGTTTATCCAACTGCTGCTCATTTTGTGTAAGTATGCTTAACATGACATGAAGAACTGACCTTAGGCGTACTGGGAGTGGACTGGGAGCCTCCCTGAAGTCCAGCTCTGTTGGGAGCTGCAGCATTGAGTGCGTTGCAGAAAGGTGACCTGTGAGGGCTGCAGGGTGCTGCACAACAGCACACACATTTGAATCAGTTTCTACAACTGAATATCATACAGACATACATACAAAGATTTGCCCGGACAGTGTAAAGTGAACTCAACTACAGAATACATAACTCAGATGAACTCATATTTAGAGTCTGATTTGTTGGTGACAAAATGGTGTAATAAAACCAAAGGAAACCAGATGTTTACATACAATTATAAAAAGACACATAGACTTTAATTAATAATTTTCTGTACCACTATCCACAGGTGTTCGTGTGTTTTTTTAATTCTTTAAATAAACTCTTATACTAGTCTGACAATTAGTAAATCTAAAATAAATTTGTTAATGCTATTTGACTTTCACTTGAATAATTTAATGTGAGACAATGACATCAAACTGTGTCTTTAAAAAGTGGATGCAAACACTCAGTTTCCAGAATAATATTCTACTAAATTCATCTTTTTGCAGTAGCATAACTCTAATGAGAAATTTAGTAAAGCTGACCTTTTTGCCAACAGGATTGCATTTAGTGTTCAGTTACAATATCTCACAAGTAGGTGGGATTATAGAGTGATCTTTGCACAATCTCTCTAAATAATCCAGAGTCCTGGCTTCTCTTGTAGGTTCTCTGTGAACTGGGAATGTCCAAGTCGAGTTTGGCTGACTCCATTATATTTGCATTGTGATGGTAGAACAAAAACGAGTCCTTCCTATCATGTCTCTCAAAAACGTTTCAGATAAATGCATTCTTAGTAACTGTTATAGTCAATAGTAAGTGTGACTAACATTGGTTGTTTTGCTGAGTATAGGTACGTCAAAACATTAGACCCCTTTCACCCACCACTGAATATTTGCACTAAAAAGATTAAAGGCTTTGCGAAATTATGCTGCTACCATAAAAGACAAATTTACTTTAATCCTTTTTTTTTTCATTATTTTTCCCATGGGCGATTTGTGAAGACAGTGCTGCAGAAATAATTTAAGATAGGGGTTGGAATCACAATATGCGATGATGTGCGATACATGTTCAGGATTTGTACTTGAAATAAAATATCCTCCATCAGAGGTGCCATGATATCCAAGAATCAGGAGGGGAAAATGACATTTAATTTCTGTGAATCAATTATTGCATCATAGAAAGGACAATAATGTTTTACCTTGTCAGTGTTTTGTCAAGGTTAGGTTTTGTGTAAGGATTTAACATGAATACTTGCAGTTAGTAAATTTACCTTATTTTTCCTTAATAAAATACCATGTAAAAACAGTAATCCAGAAACATTGTTTCTGAACTGCCACACTTTAAACAGTGTCAGAAGATTTAAAAAAAAGACAAAGACTTGCTGTAAAAAGCACAAACACAAAAAAACAAGCTCTAAATATAGGTTTCATTGAAAGACACCAGAAATAGTCTTTGTAATTCCCCGACATAAGAGCAAGCTCTGAGGAGTGCAGAAGTCATCTCATTGGGCTAACAATATCTGTGTCTATTTTTATTCTAGGTCATGTGTGATTTATCTCTGCTGTGAAAAGCCAAAGTCAGCACCACATGGCTTCTGTCACTTTCTAATCCCAATCCCAGGTTAAAATGTAAAAGAAAAACTAAACAAACATTCTTCATACCACTGAGATATCCAAGACTTTCTGATCCAATTCTCTTTAGCATGTTCCAAGTTACTGAGGGGATCACTAAGCTGGGAATGTTAATCCAGAGGCTGGCTTTTAAGCAGCTGCACAGAGTTTTAGTCACTGAAAGCATATGTTTACTAGAGCAAATAATCTGGCCATGGGAGATGGAATAATGGAGGACAGCATGTTCCCATTAACAATTATAAAGTCACTGATGCTGGTCCATTTTCCGATTGTTATTATTCCTGCAAGGTGGTGCTGTTGCAAATGTACACCAATACAAATCTGAACAAAAATTAGCTCATCCACCAAATGATCAATAGGCTTGCATTTGCATAAATTCAGCTCACATCAAGGCCAGAAAATCAGAGCGAATGTTAATCAGTGAAGGATTCTGGTATAACATCTGTCCCTATTTGAACCATGGAAACATGTGTCCAAGTTTTTGCAGCTCCTCATTTCCTCTAACTCAGTGATGGAGGCTTCTGCTAGGAGACCAAACAGAGAATAATGAAAGCAGGCTGAGCATATAGATTATCACACATATACAGTCTCTCGCAAAAAGTTTATACCCTTTGAGGCATTCCAAATTTTTTCACATAACAAGCAACATTTGGATTTCATTTATTCATTTAGAGCAAAATTGTGAAATTGAAGAAATAGAATAAATCTGAAAAACATAGCATCTCTTTGTATTTCTGTCCAGATCTTGATGTGGACTTTGACTGAGCCATTGTGATGCATAAATGTTAGGTGACTAATAGTTATCCTGTCAACAGATTCTCCTACCTGTGGATGCCTCACTGATGTCCATTAACAAACAGTTTACTGAGGCTTTTATAGAGCTGTACTGATAAAACAATATATTTTATTTTAGCAGTGTCACAGAAAAGGGGAATTTTAAAAAAGCATAGCGTTGCAACAATTTTGACACAAAATATGTGAAACATATTTTTAGAAACTAAGTTGTCATAGAAAGCTCACAGGGTATAAAAACTTTTCCAAAGCACTGCATCATATTATATCACAGACCAACACAAAAAGAAGAAAAAATCCTCCTGCAACACAGGAAGAGTTTGCATTTTTGTACTCCTGTTTCAATCTAGAAACAAAAATGCTCACACAGACACTGTAACTGTTGGATGAACATGGGGGAGACGCATTGGGGAGGTTATGGGTGGGGGCTTAACTTTACCAGATCCGCTGACAGCAGGATGGGGGGAGGCAATGCCATGGGAAAAGGCGGAGGCAGCAGAGAAAGGGAGTGGGACATTCTCACAGTCACCTATAGGCAGCGGGCGGAGCAGAGCAGAGCAAACAGAGCATTATGAACAGTTTCTTTGATAAAAATCTCATCCAGCTGTGACGAATGAGTGAGAATTAACATACCAGCAGGGATGTGACGATGCAGAGTGAACTGGAATAGTGTGAGTTTGAAAATGTTTTGTAGTGATGAATTCAATGACAGCAGAAACGTGAGTGATAATAAAAAAAATATTGCTGGTTCTTGTTAGCATTTAGCATTTCAGAAGAGACACCCATGCCGACATGTAATTCTATAATGCCTCTCTGGGAAAAGAGATACACCGGGTAAAATAAATATTGAAACCATCAACGTTTTTCTCAGTTTGGAAAATGTTTCATGGGATCTTTGACATCAAGTAAAACTCAAGTAGATCATACATGTAATGGTAGTCAAAGCAAATAACCACATTGATAACTTAGAATACATGTTGAACATAATAAACAAAAGGGGTCAGAAGCTAAGAAATCAGCCAAAATCTGTCAATATGAAGAAAACATTCAGTATCATTTACCTTACTGATTCAATTCACTTCAAATTCAAAAATATCTCATTGATCCCAAATGGAAATTAAAAGTTGTAGCACATATTATTTAAGGTCCCTCAACAATGACCTATATAGAAGATTTTTTATTAACAAAGCATTGAAGTATTTACGACTGGTAAATGCAAAGAAATCTTCATATAAAATTGTAAATGCAGCAATGCTACAGGTGTATTTCTAAGCTTTTAAATTCTCCAGTGAGTACCATTGGAGTGACAATCTGAAAAGAAGATCATTTGTCCATAAATAAAACACTGCCAGGTACCTCTTCAAGATTTCTGACGGAGAAGTCAAAGAAATAAGGAAAAAAGTGGTCCAAGAGTTGTCCACGTAGTCCAAGACTCAAGTACGGAAAGTCACTGCGCTGCTGAAGAAAACCATGGTGAAGCTTGTTTAAAGTTTGATGCTGTAGATTTGAACAAGCCAGTTAAAATACTAGAAGAATTTAATCTCCTCACATCAGACCAAAGGTGAACCCTTCCAAAATCTTGCCTAGGAAATTCTTTGTGGATTCATTTGCTCTGATTTCATTGTATGCATGGATCACTTGAGTCGTTATCGACACATGGTAAATTCCCTGTTAATGCCCCCATTATAAATATTTAAACTGAAAAAGAAAACATTGACATGTTCCACACTTATTTTTTCTGGTGTATACATTCATGCAAACTTCAATAAGCAGGCCACAAACAATGGTCACAGCTCTCATTAAAACATGTGCAATGTTGCGTGTATATGCTTAAAAAGTCGTGGGCTAATTTATTTCTTTTTGTTGTTGTTGCAAAATCTTACAATGAAAACTTTAGAAAAATCCAACCTTTACTGTTTTATATTGAGAGGGGAAGAGAAGGAACCCTTGATGTCGTTAGTGCTTTGTAAATAAAGAAACCCTTTTGTTAATAAGCCAGCACTCAGTCTTGTCCTAAAACATTTCACAAAGTTATAGCATGTAGATAGTGAGAGTCTTATTTTCTTATTATAATCTTCCTAAGAAAAATCTGGAGTCCGGGGTCTTTTCCTGGGTTTCATCTCTTCTTCTGGAAGAATTTAGATTTTGTGTGAGCTGAACCATTGCTGTGTTGTGAATATTTTTGAAATTATAACCATTTTAAGTTTGATGGAATATATTTGTCCAGAGAGTATTCTCAAAATTCTTTTACAAAATACTGATTGTAGGATCCTGTAGCCTTCTCCTGACTTATCAAGATTGATATATTTTTATATTTTAATCACATGCACTTTTGGCTTTCATATTTTAATTAGAGGCAATTTGTAGACAAACGATTCGCAGACACTCTAATCAACTTTAAAATATGTTTCAGTTGTAATCAGTTTAAATATATTTAGTTGAACTAATAAGTGGGGAATGAGTTGTTTTGCAAAAAAACAAACTGCTCTTAACATGACATGTTTTATTTCTGGATAAAATGTAAGCAAAGGTTGAATTTTTTTTTTCCAATTAGTCACAGTGAGATGTTGCTTCTCTATTAGGCTTTAAGGCTTTACACACATGTTTAGTAGGAGTCAGTAAGTGTGCAAGGCAACAAAGATCCTTGAGTCTTACAGAACAAACGACATTTGTATCTCAACCTCCCTACCTGCTCCAGGAGGATAACCCCTTCCCCAGCGTTTTGTTCTCTGCTCCAGCTGAAGGCTTCTCTCCAGAGAACGTTTCATGAGGGCCTCAAGCCGCTCCTGCGTGTAACATGGATAAACTTACTTTGTTTAAATTCCCTCACCTCATCTTGAACTTTGGCATTCCAAAAATATCAACAGCTATTTTCCAATTACTATGCATGAAGTCAAAAGCGATCAAACTTAACATGCTTTTTAAGTCTGGTACTACACAATGACAAGGTCTGAAAACAGAACTTTTAAACTCATCTGACCCGCTCCTCCTCGAGCTGCTGCCTCCTCTTCTCCTCCACTGCAGCTCTCCGGAGCTCCTCTTTCTGCCTCTGCTCCTCCAGCCGTTTCCAGCGTTCCTCCACGGTGCGTTCATACTGCAGTTGAGCCCTGCGCTCCTTCTCCCTGATCAGCTGCTCTCTGGCCGCTGCAAGAGACAAGGATTTAAAACCATAATTTATGGTTTTAAACCATAATTTATGGTTTTAAATTATGTTACATAGTTAAAACATTAACATCAGTCATACAGTGAATGTGGAAGCTGGTACACATTCTTGTTAAAATGCCAAGATTTTTGTAATGTACAAACATGAGACCCGATGATAAATCAGTGATAAACATTTTGCGTCTAACTCGGTTTATTTTGCATGTGGTTTTTATGTTAGACTACCCACTGTTTAAGTTTATTGTAGTGCGCACCTATGAGCTAGAACTAGTTTGATTTCGTCTGTCTCTATGCTCAAGATGAAATCACTGAGATAAAAATTCTTGTCACCATGGGGCAACCACTGGAGAAGCAGAATTATCGCCTAGTCGAAGACCTACTTTTGTACACCGTTCGGTTTTGCTCTCAGACTTTCTGTGATGACACAGCTCATCATATCAGAAACCTAGTGAACTCTAAATGAATCTTCTACAGACAAGAAGAGCCCTCATACAACCCAGTAAGGTCCACAGATATCATATCACAAGCAAACTTTACAAAGAAAGCTTTGAGCAAAAAAATAAAAACAAGACATCAGCCTACCCAGACTCCTCTCCCTCTCCTCTCGTCTCTCTTTGGCTAAACGCATCCTGTCGTCAGTCTTCATGTAGCCTTCCTGACCTAAAAGATTAATAATGATGTCAGAAAAAGTCGGCAAGACTGCAGTAGGGATTGCATCGTCAGGGAGGAATACTCACTTTGTTTCCCTCCATGATTATTACTTGTTAGATGTGAGGGGGATGCATGTCCGTTCATGTGTGGCCTCTTCTCTGCGTTAGATGGAGCTGGAATCAAAACAATCACCTGGGGGTTAAAACGCATTCTCGGATTGTCTGGAAAAGGACTTCAGCACTGAGCTGCAGCACTGCTTTTCTGCCAGCAGGGGCGGACATGCATTCAATTGAAGGAAGCTTATGTGTATTAAATGCATTGTGTTGCAAAATGCCTTATGTCAAGGACGAACCGCGACACCAGGCCATAGAGATGTGCTCATCACTTTACGTATGCTGGCTGTCCTTTCTTGTTAGTGTTGCTGAGTTGTAACGAGTTCCTGACAACAATGAAACCTGACATCAGAATATCAAAATAAAGCCTACAGATAAAGTTTGTGGGAACCTCCTAGAAATTGGATAGTAGTCTAAATCATTGTACTTTAAGGGACTTTTATCCAGATGATATCACATGGAAATAAAGTGGGATTTATGTGACTGCAGCACGAGAGACGGAGAGAGGATTACTCACTTGTTTTTCCCGTCCGACCAGGAGAGCTGTGACCGTTTGTAGGCGATTTCTTGTCAGGAAGGAGAGTAATAGATGGTGGTGCCATCTTTTCCCCTAATGCACAATGTAATGAGAGTTCACAAGGGTGATTTTCTTGCATTAACAATAAAATGCATGGACAAAATGCTCTGGAGCTGTAATGGCAAGCTGTATGTGGACGATGAGTGTGAGCCTATAACTTGACCTGAGTCAACGGTAAAACTTAACATTTTAAAGACATAAAGAATGTCAACTATACCATTTGGATGATTTAAAGTCCTTTTGATGAGTTAAAGACCTTTTGACTTTAAATCAAAGTTTCTTATGTGATACATGAGAAAGTGTTAGAGTGATCAGAGTTTTCTCAATCGTACAGAACATTGCCCCTCCCCTACCTAGTGCTGTGCATTGCTAGACGGTTTATTAAAATCTACATACAAACAAATGCAGAAAGCAATTAAATGTTTTTATATTTTACATTTTTTGTAAATACTGTGAAATTGTTTTATTTAATCTGCATTATCATGTTGTAAAAAATCTCACATCAATAAACCGCAAACATACACAAGGAATAAAATCATTCACAGTTATAGTCAAAGATTTCTCAGTAAAGCTAATAAACATGTAATAAGTTTTAATATGGGAGGCTGAATTTTGTCAGAGCCTTCCTGACAAAAGCAGTGTAAACTGCCATATAAAACATTTAATCCCACAAATTCACTGAATCAATATGTGCATCACAAGCTAAACTGTCAACGAACAGTCACTTCACTCCATCAAGTGAATTACTTGGTTTACATCAGAGGTCAAACCTGGCATGTAATGTGATGAGGTCCGAGCTTGAATGTGTTTTACCCAGTGCTGCTCAGGTCCAATTTCAAAGCTCTCGAATGGCTGGATTAAACACACTGATTACAACATTTGTACAAAAACACGTTTTATTGATGCTTCTGAGGGCATAATAGATCCATTAGGTAATGAATCAGGTGGTTTCAGAGAAGCCTTTACGTTTTTGAAGCACTAGCGCCACCAAGGGGGGAATGAGGGGGACAATGGCCACCCTGCTCCATAAATAAATTGAAACATTTTCATTTATTTAAACACATAAATATCTACATTTTTAGTCTTTAGAGCATGTGACTTTTTAATGACAAAATAATAAGCTAATAAAATATACTACTTGACACCCCGTTAATATATGATGCTGAAAGAAAGAAAGAAAGAAAGAAAGAAAGAAAGAAAGAAAGAAAGAAAGAAAGAAAGAAAGAAAGAAAGAAAGAAAGAAAGAAAGAAGAAAGAAAGAAAGAAAGAAAGAAAGAAAGAAAGAAAGAAAGAAAGAAAGAAAGAAAGAAAGAAAGAAAGAAAGAAAACAACTTTCTATAAACTATATTTATAATACTGTTGTTCAATTTACACTGGACTGTTGTAAATACCAGATTTCTAACTTACCATCATGATAGTGAGGTAATCCAGCCCTTTGAAATTGTTGGTGGCCTACATTTTTTCTCACGTAAACCAATCACATTAGAATTAAAGTTAAAACAAAAGGTTTTTATTTTTATTCTTTTGGTGTTAGAGGCTAAACTATGGCTGCTAATCTTAGTCCTTGGTTTTCAGTTGACTTTTTTCTGTTAGAAGCAGTGAGCACTGAAAAGGGCCAATCTGCTCTCATTATATCTAATTTGATCTGGCCTGCAGGGAAATGTGCCCTCTTTCAGGGTGAGGAGTGTGGAAACTCACTTAAAGTAAAATATTAATCTTAATCGCGTTTAATATTGTCTCATGCTTCAATCATCACATCATTGATGACGAGAATATAATCCATGTGCATGCTATGCTTATGGGAAGTTGTCTTTTCTTCTTTTGTATTTCAAGGCTTTCATTGATGTGAATCGCATTGTCTAAAATGATCCGCTGAATACACGTATCAAGTGGGAAAACAAAGAAACACACATCTGACACGTTTCTTCGGCGTGTTATTAATTAATTTTAGGGATATTTATTATAGAAAAACACCAAGATCTGCACAACAAAACGGGTAAGTGCAGACATCACATAAAGCGGTGATCAGTTGCGTCATCCATGAGTCTGCTTTTAATCCCGGCGTAAATACAACAACGCCGTTTCAAACCGTGTCCAAAACAAACCCTGCATGAAGCTTACCTGTCACCGCAATGGATGACTCGTTCGTTTTCGCCATGGATTTCAGCTGCGATCTGAGCCAGAAAACAAAGAAATGAATGAATTAGCTGTTGTCCCACCAAATCCGTCCGCAGTGATGCTGATGCAGGTACCCGTTTTCCTCCAAAATAACGGCAGTGGCAGGAGCAGCTCCAAAAATAAATAAATAAATAAAGCACGAGCCACCAGGGCGGACAAAGGCAACCGAGACGTGCAGCTCTGGGGACTGAAGGTCGTTAGAGAAAGGCTAAAAGGATGTGGATGAGGAGATCGATGCTGCTGGATGATGGAGCGCATGCGATCGGGTTTTGGAGCAGCCACCCGTGCGTCACAGCGTGAGCGCGCACAGTTACCACGTTGCGCACAGCACGCAGCTTAGCTAGGTCCAACTCTGGCAGTAAACATAACAGAATGCGCATACCGGCCAATAACTCGCTGTCATATCCACATCATTAAACTATCATTGTTCATAATATTTTACAGTTCTAGTAAACTTCCATTCAGTAATTAATTTCACTAATTAAATTATATACGCATGCTAATGTTTTTAAGCCTTCTGTTAATTATTTTTTTGTAGTTTTTCCGCTTACTGCTAATAAATGTAATTATTACATCTGATTAATAAACATTTTGAATATTGAAATATGGGCTCAACATGAAGTATGTTTTATACCTCCCTAAGGTTTTAAAAGGTAGATTTTAATGCCTTATGAAAATACGTGTTTTAGGTTATTTAGTGTGACTGTAATACTGACAGTCACATTGATGAATATATATAAGGAAATAATTAATTACAATATAACAGAAGACATATAAAATTGATTCTTATTGCTGAAATTTAGTTACATGGTGAACAATCATGTATATATATATATATATATATATATATATATATATATATATATATATATATATATATATATATTTTTTTTTAGATACAAAATTAGCCGAGAGGATTTAGTATGTATGTGTGTGTGACTGTAGAAGTATGTATATAATTTAATCATGTTAAGATATTTGAAGATGAATGACATCTCCGTCCAGTTGATGGCGGTAATACACAGTTTGCCAGAAAACGCCATAGAAGAAAAGAAGAAGTCGGCCCCGGAAGGACAGAGCCTTGGTTGGGTAGAAGGACGGGTACGTGTTGAACCGAGCTGTGTGGTCTCTGTGGAGGGAAAGATGCTGACCAATATCTCCAACGTACTGAGGGTCTGCGCTCAGAGAAATGTAAGCGAAACTATTTTTTAGACCCATGTTGTGCCCCAGTTAGGCTCCGGCTAATCTGCTTTGCCTTTGAAATCGCGCGGTGTTTATCTTAAATAATCTGTCAGCTGTTTTCTGACCTTGTGAGGCCGGTGCTAGTAGCAGATCTGGCTAACGAAGCTAACTCCGCCAAACATTTCCACAATAATTTTATTTCTCAGCGCTTTGACCAACAGAGACTCAATTATTTAGCTTTGTGGGCCTTTACTTTGTTGCATAAGCACAAACGTTCCCTTTTCTGTTACTGTCTGTTGTAAAATCGAAAAACAACTTAACAGGTAGCTAGCTGTTTTACAAATCAAGACGTTATGTTTTGATATGCATTATAAGAACTGTCAGACTTGTAAAATATGGGTTTATTTACACAACACAAAACCACGTATTTTGCATTTTAGTGGAATAAAATACAATTTTTGTTTGTTTATAGATTGACGTTCATCTAGAATAGTGGCATTATTAGAAATTTTGGCAAAAATCTGAACTGAAAGAAGTATTAAATGAGAATAGGATTGTCTATAGCGTTTCATAAGCATGCATTATTGTTTTTCATTTTTACTTAACTTTAGATCAGATTGAAATCTGCTGAAAGTTATAATCCACAGTTACAAAACTTTTGATCTAGAAAAAAAGGAATAAATTAGACATCACTCAAAAACATCCAACAAGCAGTATTTCTGTCTTTTATTAGAGAGTAGAAATTAAAGCAACTAATTTACTTGTAGCCATTGTTCATCTAAAAAGGCCACATCTGTTATTGCGATGTGGCCATTTTAGTCAGACCATTCTGACTAAACATATACAAACATTATTCATTTTACAAAAAGGAAGCATTTAAAATTAAACATAAATGTATCTAATTTTTGACGAGGTACAATTTCGGGGGGGGGGGGGGTTGGAAATCATAATTTTTAAGAATATGTGGTATCTCTTAGTAACACTGACAGTTACTGACAGTGGAATTGATTTTATTTTGGGTGATGTGAGAAAGTTATGAAACATTTGCTGATTTTTAAACCTGTTATGTTCTCCTCTGGCCCTACAATAGGGAGCTGCAGCTGTCGTGTCAGCACGGACCTATTCGGACTTCACAACCCAGGCAACGTTTGAAATCAAGGTATGTTTCAGAAACTACTACAGTCTTAATAAGCATATAGAAAAACAAGAATATTGCTAGTTGATGATGATTTTGTGCACCGTTTAGTTGATCTACTCAACTCAGTTCACCAGTTTATCCAAGTTTGTTAGTGGCTGAAAAGTTATAACAAAAGCACTACGTTATACTCGCTATTAAATTGTCCAATGCATGTTTAGGTTTCTCACTTATTTACTTTTTATTTCAAGAAATGTGACGTCTTCAAGCTGGACGAGGCCCCTGCAACTCAGGTGGTTATGACGCGGGACGAGGGTCTGCAGTACTACCGCACCATGCAGACTATGAGGCGGATGGAGCTGAAGGCCGACCAGCTGTACAAGCAAAAGATCATCAGAGGGTTCTGTCATTTATATGATGGCCAGGTGAATATAACACTTCATAGCTTCTTTGCACCAGTGCATACAGTGCAAATACACAGATTCACTGTATTATTCAGGAGTAATTTATGTTTATCACTAGAAGCTGTAAGAATTTGTTAGGGGAGGGTATGTGTCTATATGTGAATTTGTCTCCTTTCCATGTGCAGGAAGCTTGTGCTGTTGGTATCGAGGCATCAATTAATCTAAAAGACCACCTGATCACAGCATACCGCGCACACGGCTACACTTTAACAAGGGGAGGAACCGTCAAGGAGATCATGGCTGAACTCACCGGTGAGTCTGCAGTGCCAACTAATTCATCTCAAGATGGATTAAGTTCCTGCATAGATTCAGCACTTGGCCCTAGATTATACTACAAAAGTTGTTTATTTCAGCATCTACTGGAAATGTTTACTAAGACAATTTAATTTTTTTTGTACGAACATCACACAGGACCGATCTATCCGTACATATTGATGAGAAAATAAATCCCACAACTGTAGTGAAAGTATGAGCTGCAACAAGATAGAAATCTAACTTTTTGTAAAGCAGACCGAATAAATTTGTCAAACTAGTGACAGTTTAAGACCTAGGTTGTGTAAGAGATGAGCTTCTGTGGTCTGCTGTGCTGTGAAGCGGGGTGATAATGGTGTAATCATCTGCAACTTGGATGCCTGCACTGTAAATACATGCTGTCATACTGCGGCGATAGCAGGTCAGCCCAGGTTACACGATCACCTGTGTTTGCCCATGTTTAATTGTGAAATGTTTGAACTATAGATAACCTCTGCCTCCCTTGTTTTTTATGTCTGTTTATTTTTTATTTGCAGGCAGAAGAGGCGGTATTGCAAAGGGCAAGGGAGGCTCTATGCATATGTATTGTAAAAATTTCTATGGAGGAAATGGAATTGTCGGTGCCCAGGTAAGTTGTTGACAAAGTGTGTGATTTCTCGATGGGTAACCTTTTTATTTTCTTGCACGCTGAGTAATTTGTTACTAATTTTGGGAGAGAACTAAAAAAAAAATCAGAAAAAACTTTATTCTACATGTTAATGATAACTTTAACTTAGGTGTGTCTGTTTCTTCAGGTTCCTCTGGGTGCAGGTGTGGCGCTCGCCTGCAAATATAAGGGCACAGATGAGCTTTGTGTCTGTTTGTATGGTGATGGTGCTGCCAACCAGGTATGAGTCACAAATCCCTGGCATTTTACATCTTGAGTTGTTAGAATTTGAAGCAGCTACTCTCAAAAGCTTTTTTTTTTTTTTTTTGCTGTAGCATTTATCACCTGCTTTGCAGGATGGAAAAATGATGTGACAAATAGTATATATCCTTCAAAGGTTTACCAAAATACAAAGTTATTTTAATTTTGGTTTGTTTCTGCTTTCGAGAGAAACAAATGCTTGTAGAATGTCCATGATTTTTAAAAACAGATTAAAAACTGGTTGATGGCTGCAAAAATTGTTTTATTAATGTACAATTTTAAAATTATAATATCACTATCTTTTATAAGTAATTTTGTCCCTTAATAATTTTCAGAACACAGTTATTCTTCAAATTCCTGTTTTAAAATGTATTAAGTGGATCTAAATATCTGACTCTAGCCTCACAGTATTTTTCTGAATGTTTTCTGAGAAACATTCAATTTGAAAACTAGTTATGTAAAATCAGTCTGACCATATTTTGCTGGATTTCTTAAGTAAGCAAAAAATAAATAAAAAATGTTTTCTTGTGTGGGTTTCAGGGTCAAATTTTTGAAACGTACAACATGGCAGCGCTTTGGAAATTGCCTGTTATTTTCATCTGTGAGAACAACAGGTACGGCATGGGGACATCAGTGGAGCGAGCCGCAGCCAGCACCGACTACTTCAAGAGGGGAGAGTTTATTCCTGGTCTCAGGGTACAGATTTTTATTTACCCACTTAAATCTTTCTTTGCCAGCATAATTCAACAGAGCATGGATCACTATAATATTATTTTTGGGAGGTTTAAAAGGCAACACCAGCGTATTTCTATACCCTTCTACATACTGAGTATTTCAAAGTGCTTGACAGGAAAACACCATAAATAAGATTCAGTAAAGACATACATTAACTGAACAATAGTAAAAAAAATTAAGTATCACATAAAGTTAAAATCCAAATTTAAATTAGAAAACTTGGAATGAACTGATAAAATAAAGAGCAATGTTTTTATTTGACATAAATCTGGTCTGAGGAGTTTGGTACCTGGTCAACAACAAGATTGTTCAGTGCCCCATACACCGATACACAGTCAATAAGAATTTGAATTATATTCTTTTACAAACAGAGAGCAAGTGCAGTAATATGATGCATTTCCTGTTGCTGGTCACAACTCTGGTAGCAGGAATTCTGATGAGATCCTGCTGAAATTTGTAAAATTCTGTAAATGCTTTGATAATGTTGCCTAAAGCTGCAGATCAATTGTTGAAGTTTACCCATAAAAGGAATAGCTGATACTATTTTGCTTAGAATAAAAGGATATAGTTGCTATCACACTTTTTAAAAATATTTATATTTGGGTTAATACTGAAATGTGAATATTAAAATAACTTTGTAAAGATCAACCAGAAATATATTTTTTAATAAAAAATAGATTTCAGTTGCTCAGTTATTGTAAAACTTAATATTATGATTTAATGTCAACTTAGTACGTTTAATTTTCAGCATTGCTAAGATAGCAGTACAAATAATTCAAATAATTCACTCACTTTATTTACTTTATTTAAAAGTAAATAAAGTGAGTAGTACGGTTAAAAACTGGTCTCCAATTTGGAGAATTGAAGACCTCCAAATTGGCCTAATTTTAGGCCTAATTTTATAGATTCTTCCAGAAGAGCTTATAATGATTCATTAAAATTATCTTTTTGCCTCCAAGGTTGATGGTATGGATGTTCTGTGTGTTCGGGAAGCAACTAGATTTGCAGCTGATCACTGTCGGTCTGGGAAGGTTAGTCTTAATATGCTTTAAAAGTTATTACTGCTGCTGTTTTTTTTTCTGCTAAATGTTTACTACTGTTCATCAGGGTCCAATACTCATGGAACTACAGACATACCGTTACCATGGACACAGTATGAGCGACCCTGGTGTCAGGTACTTGGATAACAGCACCTCAACTGTTTTGCTTTTCTTGTTACTAATATGAAAATGTTAAATGTCATGTTCTCTGTGCTGCTGCCCTTCTTGTTTCTGGCTCGTTTTCAGTAGTCTTCATATACTTTCCTTCCCTCCGTAGTGTCCTTTCAATAAAAACCCCTGGGGAGAAAATGAATACTCACAAATCTTGCTATTGGCTGATTAACCTCTGTAGAATAATAGAAAATCAGAGATAAAATCTTCCTAATTCTAATTTGGATCCTGCAACATTGGTACACAAAAAGTACAGATTTTGCATAACTGGTCAAAATATGACTCATCAGCTGCTATATGTTGCAGGAAATCGTGTTCCTTTTTTTCAAATCCTTACAATGTGGATAGAGTGTACAAATGTGATTATTGTAGTCAATCCCTGCAACGTCCCTGCACCAATCTCTGCTCTTCTAGCTACCGCACACGTGAAGAGATCCAGGAGGTCCGCAGTAAGAGTGACCCCATCTCCCTGTTGAAGGACCGCCTTCTCAGCAACAACATGGCCAGCGTGGAGGAGCTTAAGGTAGCAAATACTTTGAAGTTGAACAAGTTTGTAGCAGAGTTTTTTACTCAAAAAATGTACAGAAATTGTTTTTTTCATGTAGCTGCATAAACGATTGCCATTGCTTGAGCAGCTGTTTTGTGCGTGTTGGTTGCCACTAAGCTTTTGTTTTGCATGTGTTGCATCTGTAGGAGATTGATGTGGAAGTGAGGAAGGAAATCGAAGATGCAGCTCAGTTTGCCACCACAGACCCCGAACCCCCACTGGAGGAGCTGTGCAACCACATCTTCTCCAACAATCCACCGGTGGAGGTGCGCGGCACCAACCCGTGGGCCAAACTGAAGTCTCTCAGCTAAAGTCTTGAGTTGCTTCATCAGTTCTACTGTAACTCAAATCCCCATACTGTTATGTGAACACACTTCACATGATGCACCATATTTGAGTGCATTATGTGAACTCACATAACACATCATATCCAGAGCTTTAACCATTATTTTATTGCCACTTTTAAACGATGAGGGCCATAATTTACAAACATGTTCTCAGAGGTAAACTGACATTAATTGGTTCAACTTTCAAGTTTCTTCTTATTTCACCACTCTAGTCTGTAAAGGATTTGCATTCAAACAGCTAAAACATCTGGACTTATTTATCACTCTTACTTACTAATAGTGAGTGTTGTTTTGTTTTGGGGGGTTACCCTATTCAAATAAACTTTTTCATTCTTGATACTTGGATTACTTGTTTCTGACATTAAAATTAAAATGAATATAGTTAAACACAAAACAGTTGGGAGATGGGTTATCTGAAGTGCATTCATTGCCACATTCTCATTGAAACATGTATTTATATTTTTAAGATATTTTGACTGTGAGCCAAATGAGCAATATACAGTTTAAATTGCCAGTGCCGATGAATTATTTGAAGTTCCCATCTATAAATTTAGCACTTCAAATAAGTACCTATGATGCTTTTCTTAAGCTTCTGTACTTAAAAGTCTTTTTCTTGAGTGTTAAGCACTTGAAATTCTGTTTCCCCTCGTGGGAATATGGGTAATGTATTCTGTATTTACCTTTTTGTTGTTACGCTCTGGACATTGTTGAGGTGCAATAAATCTCACTCTTCATGTCAAACCCAGATGCATGTCTTTGAACTCTTTTCTCCTTAACTGTAAATGATAATACTTCCTCAGGCAGTTTGTACACAGACGTTTCGGACCTTTCATGACAAAAATACCTCAAAAGGTTTGTTGATTCAACAGTATGTTTCCATTAAAAATGCCACATTAAATGAGAAGTGCAGAGGTTTCTCTCTAACCCAGCTAAACGTGTGCCTGACAGAGCTAAATGTGCTGAATGTGGCTTCTCGTCTTTGGCTTACTCCATAAACAGAGATATGAATTTACATTTGTTGTAGCTTTTCAGTGATTTTAGAGAGAAATTGGTTGTGGATGTAAAGTATGTAGTATATATCCTAAATTCTGGGAGTCAGAATTCCACTAAATGTCTATTTATAGTAGTAATAAATCTTACAGCCTCGATATAAACTCATCTTTCCAAATTGAAGACTTGTTTGGTGAAGTATTTCTGACCTTGCAGCATTTTATGACATTACGTTATTCACTAAAGATGGTTATTTTACAAGATGTAGTTATTAGAAGGTGGTGCATCAGAATTTCCATTTGGTTTCAATACGTAGTACAAATATATTTGACAACATACATAGAACA
The DNA here is from genome assembly GCA_010277075.1 of Poeciliopsis retropinna. Lineage (NCBI taxonomy): Eukaryota > Metazoa > Chordata > Actinopteri > Cyprinodontiformes > Poeciliidae > Poeciliopsis > Poeciliopsis retropinna. The sequence goes on along the minus strand of VMRM01000024.1, from coordinate 6,925,929 downwards.
TTGTTGTGAACATTCTGCATGTCTACACAAGCTTTTAGCAGCAAATCCAACTTTTATCTTTCAGCTGTTTTTAAACACTAGCAGCATTTTTATAAGATCAAAATGTTTTGTATGGATGAATTATAGCTAGAATTGAAAAATGGCTGCTGTTCAGTTACTTATGGAAAGCTTACATTTGGAGTAGCAAATAATTCAAAAAGATTTTGTTTGGACACTGAATCACAATTTGTATTTAAAAATTACATTTAATCTCATTTGCTACATGGCTTGCATGAAGTGCAATCTTAAGTTTTCTTGCCTGTCTTTCAGTAAAGGTCTTAGATTTGTGAAATGCATGATTAACGTCCTGTTAATAGAATAATCCACATGAGCTACATATATGTGTTGCTCCTCCAGAGTTAAAATGAGCACTTTTACACTTTTCATGAAGGGGTTCGATTCCAAACATTACTGTGGTGTGACCAGTGATGTTTGTAGCCATAAACGTCCTTGGCAGCTTCAGTTTGTGCTTCAATGGTTTGAAAGATTTTAAAGCATTTCATTGGTTGAATTAAGAACGTTTTTCTGACGAAAGTTATAAAGGTAATGAGGTTGCAAAAATGTTGAAAATGTGCTTCTTTCAGTACACACAGAATAAATTCTTCTACAAGAATATGTACCTGGTGGCTTCATGTATTTTCACTAACAATGATTATGAACGCTTAATTAGCTCCAGAAGATGGCGGTAATGCAGCAATGAGGACGCCACCTGCAGGAAATCCCCAAATGACGAAGAAGAAGATAAGGAAGAAGGCTTCATCCCTGCTGAAAGTCTGAAACTCTACGTGCATACGGGGAGACGACACAATGGAGTCTGGTTTCAGCACTGCTGCAAAGATGGAGCTGCTGTGCGCCTTTTGCGCTGCCTTGCTACTTGTCAGCACAATCGCCTCTGCAGAGGAAGGCGCTCACCCGAAGAACTCCCAGTGTCACAACTACGCTGGAGGACACGTCTATCCTGGAGAGGCTTTCCGTGTGCCCGTGTCCGATCATTCCCTGCATCTCAGTAAAGCCAAGAGTGAGTTGAACAGATGTTTTTGCACGCTGAAAGTGCGCGTTTTTAGAAGCGTTCCTTGTTGGGAAGCCGCCGCTGTGCCTTGAGAAGGTAACAGATGCGCACTGACGCAGCCTGCGGATGAGCGTTTAATTGTGTTGCTTTATGTCCCTTTGTTTCCTCGTGGGTTTTAAACTCCATTTACATTTCACGCCAGAAACGTAATTTTTATTTCCACGTGTTTGATTCAATTTTGTGGGACACGTCAGTGTATGACATTGATTGGATAGTTTGCCTTTCTCCGCCCCTGACACATGACAAGAATAGCAGCACGTCCACACACTTATCCATAAAATCTTTCAACATGCAGCTAGTGCGTATATTCTAGTTGTTTTTAATTACGATCCTTCGTTTGCTTTGTTCTCTGCCATATGGTCGATGGCTTACCCTCACGCAAGCCGTGTCCTCTGTTCTTGCTTTAGCAATTACTGTACTGCTCATTTTGAATGTGAGTAATTTGAGACCGATGTCAAACATGGGAAACCTGTACTGGCAGTCTGATTGGTAGGCACAGAGTATGTTCACCAAAACTGAAGACAACAGAAAAACATAAAGGATAAAACTTGCAAAGATGACTTGGAAGGAGAGTATGACATATAAAATAAGACAAACTACTGTGCCACAACCATATCCATATCAGATGCTGTTCACAATTTCTATGAACAAAGAAAATATGTTCTTAAAACTGGGGCTCAAATTATGTTTGGATGTCATGTAACACCAGAGGTCGCGTTAATTGTATTTGACCAGTTATTTTTTTAAACGAAGGAAAAATTTGAAGCCCATCGGTCATTTTGACAGGTAATAATTCACATCCTTGACTGGTGCACATGAGCAGATTTTTTTACTCAATTTGGCAGTCTTTAATTCTTTAGAGTCAGTCCATAATTTTTAATCCCAATACTGTGGAAATGATAATGTTTAGAAAAGTGTGGAATCTGAAGTTCTTTCAAGGTCAGAGTAAGCATGGAAAAAAGTTAATTGGTTATGGTTAATTATTCTCTATTCCTTCTCTCACTTTGAAAAAGAATAATTTATATCCACACATCTGTTCATCTGTGTTTTCTAGCCATCTGTTTGCCATCATCTGTCAATCCATAATGGATTGGCAGATCATTTTCCCAGTCATTAAGACTGGGAAATTTGAGGAAAATTTGAGGAAAAGTGTTTAAACTCATATAAGTTTAAAAAGAAATGTGTAGGACATCTTAAATCTGATGTGTCTCTGGAACTAAACACAGCTAATTCTTAAGAATATGTAATTGCATCAAACCCAGAAAAATAAACAGATTTTTCAAATCCACTGTAGTGGTTTAGTGTTAAAAATTTAGCCACTTGCCACGACTAGTAAAATGAAAATGAAGTTGTTTACGAGGATGGAAATATGCAAGTGAAGAACATTTCAAAGAAAATAATTTTTGTGTGCATTTTTTTTCTACTTCAGTTTCAAAGCCTGCCCCCAACTTTGAAGGAACTGCTGTCATTGATGGGGAATTCAAGGAGCTTAAGCTGTCCGACTACAAGGGAAAATATCTTGTTTTCTTTTTTTATCCTTTGGACTTGTACGTATGTCTTGAATATATTATTGTAAAATCACATTGTCTTTCCTGGAGTGCAAACATGTAAAATATGTCATCATGGTTTTTCTACTGCAGCACATTCGTCTGCCCCACTGAGATCATTGCTTTCAGCGATCGCGTGCATGAATTTCAGGCCATCAATACTGAGGTGGTCGCCTGCTCGGTGGATTCCCAGTTCACCCATTTAGCTTGGTATGGAAACCACTTCCAGTAGACTTATAAAGTGCAAACCACGATCAATAAATGGTCTGATTGCATATTGATTTCTCTTGTTCTTTCGTAACTTTAGTAATGATTTGTCTAAAGTGTTTTGTTCACTTTTTTTGTTCTGAACAGGATCAACACCCCCAGGAAGCAGGGTGGACTCGGACCAATGAAAATCCCTCTGCTGTCTGACCTCACACACCAGATTTCAAAAGATTATGGAGTCTACTTGGAGGACCAGGGTCACACGCTGAGGTGCACATTTTAAATCAACATCATGATTCAAATAATGCTGGAGAAGTGAAATGGACCAATCGAAAGAAAAAATTGGAACAGGATATGAAATTGATGTTTTGTGTTGTTTTATTTAATTATTATTTATTTATTCTGGAGAACTTCTCCAAATCAGACCTTTGCTATTATTTATAAAATTATGTATTTGACTTTTAAATACTTTTTATAATTTATCATAATTATTGCATCAATTACCGTAACATATGACACAAATATTTTTTCTTATGCTGCAGAACCTTTTTTTTTTATTTTCTCAATTTTTTTTTTTTAATATAGGGACTAGATTGTGAGACTCGAGTCAAATCCTACTTCATAGGAGAAAAAAAGAACTAAAGTGGGTGTTTGACATGGTGATCCCTACCCTCATCTAACATGTCCATGTCTTTGTCAGGGGTCTTTTTATCATTGACGGCAAAGGCATCCTGAGGCAGATCACCATGAATGATCTTCCCGTGGGAAGATCAGTGGATGAGACTCTGCGGCTGGTCCAGGCCTTCCAGTACACAGACAAACATGGAGAAGGTACTGAAAGTTCTTTTCATTCACTTTTGGAAAAATTATTTATCTTTTGGCTATAATGAGATCCGTTTTTGAACAGACACCGGGTTTGTTTAGCATTTTCATTTATTTATTTTTTTCCAACAGTGTGTCCAGCAGGATGGAAGCCAGGCAGCGACACTGTAAGTATGACTGGGAATTGGACTGATTATTTGTCCTGAGCTGACTTGCTAAACAAAATGCAACATAGAAAACCTGATTTGGATCAGTTTACAGAATGTTTATGAAGTTCAAACATTTTTCTTTTCTTGGCATAAACTGATGATCAAAGATGCTTGGTGTATTTGAAAGAAAATCATTAATCACATTATATCTTCCTCCACAGATCATTCCTGACCCCTCAGGCAAGCTGAAATATTTTGACAAACTGAACTGAACAACTTTCATGCTTTCCCTCCCAAACTTTTTAATTCCAACCAAGTTCAAATAAAATCTTTTTTTTCCTAATTTTTGGTGTCTCGTGTCATTATTTGATTTCATGATTACATGCTGCATTTATATTTTCCCCTAAACTGGGGTACTTGTTGCTGACTGGATGATCATAAGTCAGTAGTGAAGGAATTGGTATGCTATCCTGGCATATGATTAATATGAACACCTCTTGTTTAGCACTAAAATAGAAAATGCCCTAAATATAGAATTATATTGGGGCACATACAGATTATGATGAATTCCAGGTTGTGTATTTATTAGCCAACAGGGGATAATTGGTAGTTAATATCTCATCATTTCCCCCCCCCCTCCTTTTTAAGAGGAAAATTCCTCATTCGGCTTTATCATTGTTAATAGGGTCATTGCCTAGGTAACCGTCAAACAATTCTTCCTGGACAATGAATCTGGTCAAAATTAAATTTCCCAGCAACAGCCACATGCCTACTAGCACTAAGTGAAATTTATTATATACATGTATATCTATGTAGTTTTGAGATTTTAAATATTTTTACATATTCTTAAGGCATACTATGTAGCTTTAGACTCAGCACATTTTGAAGACCTTCATAAATTGAAGACATGTGAAGAAGACCTTTACCCAAACTGGCATTTTGCATGAGGAATAATGGTAAGTTAGACAATGCCATAAAACAGAAAATTGGGAAACCTGCAATAAAACGGCTACAGTATCAGTATGTGGGAGCATTCCCTCAGGCAGGTGGAGAATACCTAATGTCGGCTCGGACCCAAACAACTCTGTTTACAATGTAGAATAGATTATGGACAAAACAAGTGTCCATAATGAAGTGTACCTTGCACTGTCTGGAAGCAATAAAAGAGACTTGCTCTACTGGCCATCTTTACTAAGAGGAAATTGTTCATATTCCAGTTACAACCTGGAGAAAAGTCTCACATTAAGTATTTTAAGAGACAAATATTTGCAAAAATCTTCATTCTGATTTGTGGTTTGTCTGGTGGTGTGTCTTTGTTCACTATAACACTTATGTGTTGTTATGGCTGGTTAATATTTCTCTTTTGATCGGTACTCAAGTGAAAAACAGTGATGAACAGAGATAAGCGACTCATACTGAACGGAAACAGGATATGTGTCAATATGAGGATTTACAATCAGGCGTGTCTTTTTGGAGGATACATAAAGGGAAGGCTTCTGCCACCACTGCACAACTCTGAGTGGCTAATGCAGAACTGGATGCGCTAGTTTTTCTAATTCTTTGCCGGGGGGGAAACTCCTGAGGAGCGAATGAAGAAACAAATTTTGCTCTTGTTCACATTTCGAGGACTGGTAAGCAAAGGGAAAAAAGGAAAAAAGAGAAAATGGCCAATTTTGTGTTACGGCCAGCTGAACCAAAGGATGTGTCTGATATCTTGCGACTCATAAAGGTAAGGTACTTTATCCATTTTCTCAACAAGTTCTTTCTCGTTCAAATTTAAATTCAGTTCATATCTTTATGCATTGTAGGAACTTGCTAAATTTGAAGAGATGGAGGAGAAGGTGATGCTCACTGAGAAAGGTGCTGTGCATTAACTTATTTATGCCAAAGTCTATTATCCAAGCAAGCAGTAACCTCTATTTGTAAATAAGCAAAACAATTTTTGCTATGGAAGTCCTTTGACATTAATATCCTACTTTAACTTAGATCTTCTTGAGGATGGTTTTGGGGATCAGCCGTTCTACCATTGCTTGGTTGCAGAAGTCCCAAAAGATCAGAGCACAGAAGGTAAAAATAAAATAAAAATCCTACCTCATATTTTAAGATATTTTATAAATAAAGCATTTAACTTCAAGCGCCTTTTATCAAGGATTTTCTGTGATTGGCTTTGCAATGTACTACTTCACATATGACCCGTGGATTGGAAAGCTTCTCTATTTGGAAGATTTCTATGTCATGCAGGAGTTTCGAGGTAAGATTGCTAAATAGTTCAGCTGTGGTGCAAAATGTAATAATTAACAGCTGTGTTGCAACATTGGCAAAAACTGTTGTAATTGTGCCTGTTTAATGTTTCACCAGGTTTTGGCATTGGTTCACAAATCCTGAAGGTGCTGAGTGAGGTACAGACACTTTATGTGTAATTGCAACGTATTTACTCACACATTTATGTTGATTTCAGGTGCTGCTCATGTGCTTGTTTTTTAATGTCCATTTTTCTGAAATGTCTTTCCTTCAGATTGCTGTAAAGATCCGTTGTAGTAGTATGCATTTCATTGTAGCAGAAAACAACAAGCAGTCTATTGAGTTCTACAAGAGAAGGGGCGCCGCTGACCTGTCCTCAGAGGAGGGCTGGCGTCTCTTTGAGATCCAAAAGAAGGACCTGGTGAAGATGACTGCAAAATAAAACACACTGATCACTTATAAAGAATTTGGGAGATGGCAGTAATAATGTTTCTGGGACAGTTTTAATATTTCTGTATCTTTGATTCTTACTTGATTTTGCAACATTTACCTCATTCACATTGTAAATTAAGCAGATTAATACTTATTAACAAGCTGCTTTCAAGTAAAAACGTTTTTTAAGGCTTTATGAAGACAAATTACTCAGTCTTTGAAGTTTTATTCTTCAAAGACTGAGTAAAGACTGAGTAGAAGTTATATTCTTGTGATTTATTAACACGATAAGTGGATAGAAAGTAACCCATACATTAAAATTTGCAGTATTGTATGCAATAACGAACATCTACGTTATTTTAATATGCAATGTCAACAGTTATCTTGTAAATTAAATCTGTAATGGAGGTTTTTGGTGTCATTAATTAGAAATTAGTCATATTGTAAAATGTAACAGTAAATGTGATGTTTTGAAAATGGTAATGAATAAAATATGAAACTCTAAGTGCATAATTTGCTATTGTCAGAAATAAGTGTAAATTAAATATATAATTTAGGAGAGAAACAACCAGCACCACCCCAGAAAATGTTGTCAGTTTATACTTTGTTCATAAAACAAATTTTAAATAATAAAAATGTTACATTTTCAAACATATGGCGCGCCATTTTTTTGAAAGCAGATAGTGTATTTACTTGGCTGACGACTTCTGCTTTGTTTTAATTCAGCATTGCCATTAATCTTCAGAAATTTTGACTCAAATTAACATTTAATAAAGCAAAGTGCATGTTTGTAAATCAGGTGCTAGTCACTTTGTGCCTTCATTGTATTATACTTTTGCAGCTTTGTCCATGTCATAAAAAACTCTTTGGGGAAGAAAAAAGAACAATATACAACAGGACATTTTGTACTGAACACATGTCAATTTCTACTAACCAGGGAGACATTTTGAACCTACTTTGACAACTTGTGAGTCAAATACATTTTCTATCTTTAACTGAGTAACTAGTGGGTAGTTACTCAGGACAGCACATAGCACAAGGATTAAAAAATGAACTTATCTGTTAGATGATCAAGTTTTCTAATGCTTTAATTTATTTGCAGTCAATGGAAAGACGGTGCCCCCTGCTTGCTGGTTAGAAAACTAAGAATATATATATATTTTGCTTTCAGAGAGGCTGCATTTTATTCCATACTATAATTTTTTTCTAAGTCATTCAGTTTGATGGGTTGGTGGCTGGCAGAAGTAGGGGATTGTTCAGGTGCCCCTGGTTTGATTATACGTCCAAAATCCGCCATATGAGAGTCTACTGGTCCGTCATGTGATACTAATCAATGGAAAGGACGTAGCAAAGACAGATGGAGCTTAAATCAACTGAAGCAAATGAAAAAGAGCACATACCTAAATAGATTGACTTGGCCAAAGAGATGCATGTTAAAACTATAAAATGCTGCAATACAGTTTCAAAATGTTTCTCCTTATTGTAAGTCAACGAAAGCTTGGTATCTACTGAAGTGGTACTTTTTAAAAGAAGTTTTAAGAACCATCAGCTCAAAGCGTATATTTATATATATTACAATGACCCAGTCAAAAAAAAAGTCAAAGTGTAGACCTTAACCCAAATGAAAATTTGTGGTCAGACTTGAAAAACAACAAAAAGCAGACCTTTTGCCTCTGGACATACAAAGCTTGTAGGCACATAAACCAAAATGTTTGCAGCAACAGTTTGTTCAAAACAACATTCACGGGATTGTAAACAGATACATGCTATATTTTTCACTTTTTGAGGAGAAAAATAAAAATAAAACCACTTGCTCTTTTTATTTTATTTGTGTGAGTGTGAGTGCTCCAACAAGACATTGTGAGATATAGGTGCTTCTATTTAAAAGCTGGCAGTTGTAGTTTAAAAAAAAAATTGTCTTAAAAAACTGAAAACTAAAACGTAAATTAGGTTCCTTGTTTGCCCCACTGATGTTTGGTGAAAGTATAATGGTTTTAGTCAAGTTACAGTCACTTTTGGTTTTGTACTAAAGAAACACCACGCAAAGCTTTGTCACAATTCAGCAGACAGATCTTCACATCATGGCCTTTTTGGTAGCTTTCGGGTGATTTCCACCTCAACTCTTCCGCATTTTCCTGCCGCTCTTGGGCTGTGACGTGTCGTGCTGACGGCGGCCTCGGAGCTGGAGAAGCGGGGGGCTGTAGCAGGACACTGTCTGGCTTCAGACGTCCTGCTTCGTTTTTCAGCGGTGTTCCAGAAACTACCCCCTCACCCCTCCTTCTCTGCTCGTTCGCGGCCCGCCCAAATCACACAAAATTCCCGACTGAATCCTGCCCGAGTCTGGGGGAACCAGGCGGCCTGGGAAGCCGTGGAGCGGACAGAGGCCATCCCTGCAGCATAAATCTGGTACGCGGCTTTCTTTTGCTCCCGGATCGCCTCTTGCCTGAGCGATGTCTTTGTCTTAGTGCGTTTGTGTCTGTTTGAATTTGTTTGCATTTTATATTTTAATTAAATTATTTAATGTAAACGCGAGGCCGCTCAGGGCTGGGCCTCTTCTTCCCGGGGCCCGGGCCTAATTGAGGCCGTGATCGGTAAAGCAGGCCTATGTTGTTAGCCAGCTAGCTAGTTAGCCATCCAGCTCACCGAAAGTTCAGTATCTGCACTCGCCATTTTTCGTTTTTGTCTTTGATAGATAGAGTTCTACAACTGTGGAGTACAATTGACTTAAATTTAAGTATATTTAACATAACCTTTTCGTTAGTAAGTCATTTTATTCACATTCAAGTTAGCATTCCTCAGACACAAGGCTAACAAAATGGCGGACGCTTGTGTGTTGAATAGTGGTTGTAGAAAAGGTGTTTAGCACTTCTCTTGTTAGCTGCAAACCTCTGCAGAGATGTATGCCCGTGAACAATGAGCTTAACCCGATTTTCTTCGGGGTTTTTTGTTCTGCCATTGCACATGTATGTTGACGCTGTCAGCTATTTCTAAACCAATTTCGGACTTTGCATTTAATATTGTTCCATTGGGCATGGTGCCTTTATTTATCTCAAAGGGCTTTGTGTTTGGTTTAGACTCTTGCACAAAACTAACAAAGTTAATCCACCCACTCGTATGAGTTTTGATACATAGTGTTGACATCTTTAAAGCGGAGTGATGCCCTGTTGTGCTGCTCTCCACGCATCGTTGTCACCTTTTTTGCCCACCTAGAGGTGGGGGATGGTACATTCAGTAAAAATTGGCACCTCAGTTACACCGTTTTTTGTTTACATCTCTGCGTCTTCCTTCTTTGGGGAGATTTCTATCCCATGTGATCTCATCTTCTTCCCATTGTTAAACATTAAACATTACACTTAAGGCTTTAAGTGTCATCTTGGTGAAATTTACTTTGGGAAATAAAGTGGATATTATGGTTTAATTTATGAGATTACCTTTGCAATTGAAACGTGGTGTCTGTATTATTAAACCCACTCTTCTAATTGTGTTATGTTACACATATACACTCTGTATTTCAATTTACTAATCTATACAGAAACCTTTATAAAATATACTGTATGTCAAAGTATTTTTGACAAGTGTTAATTATTTTTGAGTTGATTTTTAGTTGGACATTGCCCTCTTACGTGCCAACAATTTTTGGCAACTAATCTTGAACGAAAACAATACTTAAATCTTAATTACTCTTTTTTACTATTAAAAAATAACTAAGGAAAGCAGTGACATATTATTTTTTGTTTCTTTTTACAGTGTAAACACATAAGTGATATTTGAGTGGTAAATGCTTGGCATATTAAAATCACAAAGGACTTATGAGATGCAAAATTTAGGAGGCCATTATATTGAATATTCAGCATTTGTAGGCTGCAATCCAATAATTAGTTATTGGTCTAGGTGGTCTCTCTGCCTTTGATGCCTAATTTTGCTATAGTTGTCCAGACCAAAATAATGCAGACACATTCATCTATAGTGATTTTTCTCAGATGCTCCTGAACAAATGTGGTTTTCAATCATGCCAAACATTTAATCTGTTGAGAATGTTTAAAATGTCAGTGTTTTAATTTGCCCCTGGTTTTAGTTTTTACAGCATTTAATAGGTTTATGTACCAGCATGTTTATGCTGGTACATAAACATGTACCAGCATTTTTATACGTACAGCCTTCTGGTTAAAAATGGCCATAAAAGCTTTTTATAGTCAACTGATAATATAAAAAATAATCATCTTGTTCCTAATACCCTATTAACAGGACAGCTAATTGACCAGTCTTTGTTGTAAACTATATTGTATCAAGTTCTCAAACATGTTTCAGCTAAAATCAAAAATAATATTTTTTTGTCCCACTGGGTTTTGATATTTTACTTTCATGATGGCCAGTTGGTTATATCGTGGTATCTTTACATTAGGGTCTTGTGTTAAAACATAACTTGTGTAGTAAATGAATAATCTCCTAATATCTGGTAGGATGAGTTAGGTTTTTATTTACATTTGCTGAAATAAACATTTTGGAGTTAAACAGCATTCAAATGCTGACTGTCACTGAACATAAGGCAACTTTAACGAGATACTAATCTTGCTTCATCATATGAGCTCCAGGGGGTTTTTGTGAGAAGAGCTCTGGTCAAACCCCTAACAGTGGTAAACAATGATCTAATCATTTCTGTAAATTGAATTAATAAATCTCTCTTAAAATATGTCCTGTCCTACAGTGTAGCAATACAGCTTTTAGAAAAAGAGAAAAAAGGGAAGTGAGCTGGGGTAAAAAGTTTAAAAAGATGGACAGATTAGAACAGAATAGAGGAAGGAGGGAGGATAGATGGTATACTGGAAAACATTAGGAATCTGTTTCCAGGTCTGTGGAAAGAAAAAAAAAACCTAGGCTGAATCTACTTCAGGAATTGCACAAAAAGTTATAATGTCTCATAAAATATTAGATTGTCAATATTATGTTGTTGTCAATATGCTAATCGACAACAAACCTTATATGTATTGTTTGCAAAATAAATCAAACCAATTATTGATGAGGATGATGCAGATGCAGGATGGAGATTCTGCTTTACATTTTACCTCGTCCAGTAACTAAAGTTTTCCTTTCCTGTTGTGTTTGGAGAAAAAAAAATACTCGATACAGAGGTTCACACACTAGTCACATTAAAATCTGTCAAATGGGTACAGTTGACTTTGGATGCATGCCTAACGATTTTTCCTGTCTCAATTCAATTTCTTTACTTTTAAATTTTAATACATAATTCTAAACTTAATATAATTAAAACTTTTGATTTTATGATGGATTTTACTCTTACATTTTGATCATTTGGGTGACTCATTAACAATGCTACTGAGATGCAAAAGACTTTAGGGCATATAGATTTTCTTAAGGCACTCCTAATACAGTGTAATAATTATTTGTTGACTTTTTTTTTTTTCTCAAGAATTGCTCTTCTGCACATATTTGTCCAGCTGCATTTTTAACTACTGCATGTTCTGCTTTCAGCTCCTCAGTAACAAATGCAGCACGAGGACAATGGATGAGGATGTCACAAGGCTTGCAATACATGCTGAAGAGCCTAAAATAATAATACACGGATCGGGTAATTAGATATGTTTATTTGTTTTTATATATACATCTCTGACTAAAAGTATTTTAGGAGTGTTGTTTGTAGTTAGAGGATGTACATATCCATTTTGACTTGTTGCCTCAGAACTTGTATAAGAAGGAGGTCTTTGGTGTTATCCTGTTAATTGATTATCTTCTTGCAGATGACGGTGGTGCCGGTGGGCAGGAGTTTGTTGTGGAGCTTCAAGAGACTGTGTTGGTATCAGAAGGTGAGGGTGAAGGCATGGCAGTTCACAGATTTGCCCCAGAAGAGCTCGTCATCCAGGATGCAGTCGAAGACGTAGTTTCTGAGTATGTGCATGGAGATGAAGATGAAGATGTTGCTGTAGAAACCTGTGTAATGGCTCTAGAAGGCGAAGAGGAAGGCGTTGCCATGGGAGACATCCCAGAAGATGGGCTGGACCCAGAACAGCAGGATGACGACCAAGATGGCTGTGGAGATTATCTGATGATATCCTGTAAGTTTCCTGCTCTGCTTTGCATTTATTAGAGATTCAGCTTTCAGTTGTTTATCTTGATTTTTGTTTTGAGATTTGATCAATCCCCACTTAAGTTTATTTATTAATTGATTCATAAATTAAACTTTAATAATGAGCATAAAAATCAATTCAAGGTTCCTTGAACTTGATTTTAATTTAACAGAAATTACAAACTTGATCCCATTTACACATTTAAGCATATTTCCAGACTCTTAATCTGTTTTTCTTTTAAACTCCAAACAAGTGTTTTGTTGAAGGCTGAAAAACATTTTTATTTCTGAAACACAAAGAAAATACATGTTTCAGTATTTAACCCTCCAATCACTTATTATCGGTGAAAAGTTGTCTGATTCTAATTGTTGATGGTTCTTTTGGTGTGCCTAGGGTTGTAACATGTAATATCTATACTACATTAATGTTTTATGTATTGATGTACCAAGTGGACGAAGCTGGAAAAATGGTCTCTGAGGATGGAACTGAGGTAACTGTGGAAGGGGCCGTAGAGGACCAAGAAGTGGAGAAGGACGAAGATGGACAAGAGGTGATAAAAGTGTACATCTTCAAAGCGGATTCAGGAGAGGACGACATGGGTAGGAACTTGTTTTTATTCTTGTTTGAGCAATATTTAGAACAATAAAAACATGAAAAAACTATTTGCATAAAACAAAACTAGCAAACACGATATACCTTTCTACAGGAGAATCTGTTGACATCAGTGATGGAGATGCAGAGAGCGTCGCACTAACAGAGTCTACAGGCCAAACACTCAGAGAGAAGATGGTTTACATGTCTGTTGGGGATTCTCATCACAATCAAGGAAATCATGGTGAGTCTTATGGATCCATTGGGCATGAACAGTGAAAGTAAAAAATGGGGAGGTTTTTGTGGACACTACTCTTGTCTTTTGTTTGGCAAAAAACAAAAGCTGGATATTGTACGTTATCCATGTCTCACTGTATTGGCTTTGTGTAAATGAAGTTTTGTTGGTCCTTCAGGTGTCGAGGACAGCGAGGGCTGTGAAAACCGAAATGGCGCTGCCAGTGCACTGCTGCACATCGATGAATCAGATGGTGTCGATGAAATCAATAGGCAACGCAACAAGAATAAGAGACGATCAGAACATCGGCAGGTCCAGACAGGTACGGAGGAAAAAAGCGAATGTTAATTTTCATATCCAGACTCAAAACCAAATTTTTTACTCATGAAAAAGACAAAACTGGCTACATTTTAAATAAAGATTTTTTTATTTTAATCACTCAGGTCTTGAACTTATTCTATTTTACAGAATAGTTTTTTAAAGCTTTTAGGGATATAATTTTATTAATCTACAATTGATTTTTAACATTGATGGGGCGTCTTAGTTAAATGCAGTTAATTTTCTTTAGTAATTTATCAGAGAATATTAATGAGCAAACAGAGTCATGAGGAACAGGGAGCACACCAGATAAGTTAGATTGAAAACTTATGTTTTGGTTTGTCACAAAACTCAAAATACATTAAAGAATATAGTTGTAATAATATGGGAAATGTGAAAGGAGTATGAATACTTTTATAAAAACACAGTTTTATGAAAATGAAATTAAAAAGTGACTCTTCTCAAGCAAGTATTTTACCATGCTGTCATTTGTCTGTTTTTTTTCCCAGCCATTATCATTGGTCCATATGGCCAGCCGCTGACAGTTTATCCTTGCATGCTCTGTGGTAAAAAGTTCAAGTCGAGAGGTTTCTTAAAGCGACACACTAAGAATCACCACCAGGACGTTCTGACCCGCAAAAAGTACCAATGTACAGACTGTGACTTCACCACCAACAAGAAAGCCAGCCTTCACAATCACATGGAGGTGCACGCACTGAGCAGCAAAGCCCCTTTCGAGTGTGAGATGTGCGGTAAAGAGTTCCACCAGCAAGGGGCGCTGTTCTCCCACAGGCTGCAGCACCACCACCGGGAGCCCAAAGCCCAGCCACCTCCTCCACCCACTAAGATGCACAAGTGCAAGTTTTGTGACTATGAAACCGCTGAGCAGGGACTGCTCAATCGACACTTGTTGGCCGTCCACAGCAAAAGCTTTCCTCACATCTGTGTGGAATGTGGAAAAGGCTTTCGGCACCCGTCGGAGTTGAAGAAACACATGCGCACGCACACCGGCGAGAAGCCTTATTCCTGTATGTACTGCGACTACAAGTCGGCTGATTCCTCCAATCTCAAAACACACATCAAGACTAAGCATAGCAAAGAGATGCCGTACAAGTGCGAACGCTGTTTCCAGACCTTTGCAGAGGAGGAGGAGCTGATGCAACACGGACTGACTCACGAGGAGAATAAGACCCACCATTGTGCCCACTGTGATCACAAAAGCTCTAACTCCAGTGACCTGAAACGCCATATCATTTCTGTTCACACTAAGGACTATCCACACAAATGTGCAGTGTGTGGAAAGGGCTTCCACCGGCCATCTGAGCTCAAGAAGCACTCTGTGTCTCACCGCACTAAGAAACTCCACCAGTGCCGGCACTGCAACTTCAAAATTGCAGACCCCTTCATCCTCAGCCGCCACATTTTGTCTGTCCACACGAAAGAGCAACAGGCCTCACCTGAAAAGAGTGAGGCAAAAAGGACAGAGACGCACACTCCTGTTGCAGCCCCTAAAAAGTCTGCACCGAGTGGCTCGGGTGGGTCCGGCCCACCAGCCAGGGTCAGTGCGGCCAGCTTAGCCAGCAGTGTGACTGTTGTTATCGGCAAAGGACAGAAAGAGAAAAGAATTTACCAGTGCCAGTACTGCGACTACAGCACCGGGGACGCTTCGGGGTTTAAGCGGCACGTGATCTCCATTCACACAAAGGACTACCCACACCGCTGTGAGATCTGTTCCAAAGGCTTTCGACGGCCCTCGGAGAAGAACCAGCATATCATGCGTCACCACAAGGACGTAGTGAAAACAGAGTGACTCTGACTGAGCCAAATACTGTGCCAGAACAAAAACCAACATCAGAAACGCCCATCACACACCTGAGTCCTTGCACACTCACAGAAACTGTGGTGTGTTTGCTCTACTTTTGTCCAATCTGTTGTTTTTGCTCTTTCTAATCCTCAGCCTTATGTTTTTTCGCAGACATATACTCATGTACATACCATTAAGTCTCTGACAGAGTTAGCACCCTCCTCTTCCTCTTCTTCATAGACTTGCACTTTTTAACTGCATGTCCCCTGCTGGTGACTGTGTGCATGGCAGTTTGTCTTTTTGTAGATACACATTTTTGGATTTGGCAGGTAGCAACCAGTTCTCGGTCAAAATCGGTCCTAATTATTTGTCTTAATCGAAGTGTAATTTTCAAAATGTTTGCATCATTCTTTTAAAATATACTTTTAACCCAACAGAGGTATGGATTAGCCACATGTTCTAAGTAGCACTTGTGAAATTCAGTTCGTTTGTGTGTGAATGAAAGGGAGAAAGAAGGCCATAAAAAGTCCCCCTATGTTGTGCTTCCTGGTGCTTTGATCCCACCAATATGTAACATAATGGTTTTGTTGTGGTAACAAAAACAGAACGGTATCAAAAATCATTCTGTGTCCACCACAATCATTCAATTTACCTGTAAAAGAAGTGGACGCTTTATGGTTGTGATTTAACGTCGACATATGCACATGAATCGCTGTGCAATCAAGCTTTACTTTATGTCCAATATTCCTGTTTCTTGTCTTTAAATGTGCTCAGTTGCCCGGATCAAGCGGAGACTAAGCCCTAAATTTCAGTGTTTCAATCTTTTAATTCAAACAAGGGAGAAAAACCCAATGAATTTCAAAGTTGATTTGAGTGAAATGTATTTTGGGAATCATACAGTCTATGTGGTGCTGCAAATCTGGATCTATGGACTGAACTGTGTTTTCATCATCACAGATGTACTTTTGCCAGTAGAAAAGGGAAAACGTATATCTTTTTAGATGCAACATTCAGATGCCAGGTGCTGGTGGTGTATGCGTATTATGGCTTTTTACATCCTTTAACACCTGTGATCATTTCTGTTTTTATATTTATTTCACTTACAACTTGTTGTATAGTTAAGTGTAACTAGACTTCTATGGGACGTAAATTATTGTTTTGTATACAGATCTGTACAAAGCGTGTAGATGTAAACACTTGATAAAAAGGAAATCCGAATTGTGTTGTTATGGATGTACGTCTGCGTATTTGTTAAAAAAAGATAATAAAGCAAAGTATTTTAGCTGTTTCTTTTATTTTGCTAGTAGAACTCAATTATGGTGCTCAGGTAAATGGAACAGTAGAGTCGTTGGAAAGCGAAGTAACTGAAGATGATGTTTTAGCCAGTAGCTTTGATAGATTAATATTTCCACAGCAAAGGTAATGGTCTGCAGCTTGAATCACCGACATGATGACTAGGGGAGGAAATTAGGCAGGAGGGCACTTGGCTGAGGAAAGCAAAAGAGATTAAATTGATTAGTGTTTGCTTCCCTTTAATGTAGTTGGATACAAAAACAGGATCCAGTGATTTAAAAGTACTGTTTTTATGAAGGAAAACAATATTTTCAGCCAGAACACCAGACTCCAAGGCAAGTTGTCTGAATTTCTCCTTTGCTTCGGCACTGACTTCATCTTTACGGCCTGGAAAGGTCACAAAAGATTAATCTGCTACTAAAGATACGGCGACACAAAATGTAGCACTGCTAGTGAGGACTTCACCATAAAGTTGGACGATTATGGTGACCTTTAGTTTCGTCGTGATGTCGTAAACCAGTGCATACTCATCATACTTGACGTCCACCACAATCATGTCGGTCAAACTGCCCCGCTCTTAACAAAAGCAATAAGATGTCAGTGTGTTAGAACTGCGTCACTTTGGTGTGTGCATTGTACTTGCACACACCAAAGTGTGTGCAAGTACAATACACACACTTTATTACTTACAGTAAGTAAACTTATCATATTACTTACTGAAATATGTAAACATCCCAGGCGTGTCAGTCTTCTTGACCCGGTTGCTCCTTCTCCAGCAAGAACCATTGGCGCTACAAGGAGATACAACTCGTTTGTGATTCATTTTCTATGTTCCTTTCTCTCTCTCTCTGTTTCCTCTTACGCAAGACTGGCGTATGATAGATCCATGTCTCCCTCTGCAGTTGGTTCTAACGTGGCAATGCCCATTTTCATTGTGCTTTTGGTGTTGACGAACCACTTGCTGTTGGAAGCGAATCCAATCAAGTACCACTTCCCTCTTGCCTGTTGAAGCAAACAGAATATGAAAAGCCATTCATTCAATATAACCTTGATATGTTGTTTTTGCTTTGACAGGGGCAGTTTTATACATTTCCATTTTATAGCACAATTGAGTTACTATGTTACCTGCTGTTCTAATAAAAGCTGTATGTATCAAGATTTACATGTAGGAGCTTTGTAAGAGGAAGTATTTTGGCATCTAAAATGGTTGCCATGGGAGATTAAAGGATTTCTCAAACATAAGTGAAGGAATCAAAGCAACAATATGCATGTTTTTGGTGAGGAAATAAAATTCAGAAAAAATAATTTTACATAATACTCCTTTAAAAATATTACCTATAAAGTGTGTAAACACATTAAGTATTAATTTGTCAAACATAATTATGTAAATAAAATGCATGTAACTAAATAACTATACTAAATTTACTGGTTGTTCATTGCTGCACAACAATCTCATAAATGAATTACAACATAATTCATTTCTGAATCTGTCAATTTACTGATTTTTTTTTCCAGTTTTTAATTGAAATTTATATAATACAAGGAAGTTTTTATTATATTAATGTGATGGTAAATAGCAAACAGTCTGTTGTTGACTGATAAGTGCATCAGTACTTGATAATGTGCCTGTTTTATTTTTTACACTCTTAATATCAGTCCCGAATTTTCTTTATTATCTAAAGTAAAACTTAAGATAGAAAAACATCTATTTTAAATTAAAAAAGTAAAATATGCCCAGTATATAATTCCCTCAAAATCCCAGGAGGTAAACCTTCAGATCACGGCAGAAAAACATTTTCAGATTTTGTATAAAATGCAATATACAGAATATAAATGTGCATGCAAAAACACGCATCGTTAATTCTGCAGGGTCTCTTACCGCCTGTGGGTTGAAGTCTGCCTGAGGGGCGGCTTCAGTGGACATCATCAGGGAGCAGAACGCGGCTCCCAGCAGGACTAACAGTGGAGTCATGGCTACTGGAGAGAAGGTATGCTGCCCGGAACCGGTATGAAGTTATGCAGGGCTGTCGAAAAGTCCGCCCGGTGATTGTTAATATAGCAGAAAGAAGGGTGATGTAGCAGACGGGGGAGGGAAACATATTGAGTCTGCCAGGACTCAATCCCATCAACTCTGTGTGAGAGAGGAAAGGAGGCAAGGAACAAGTTAATTTCCCAAGTTTTACATCAGGATCCCATTGTGGTTCCCTTTATGACCTCCATGAGTCCACACTGGACAGAAGGTTCTGACCAACTAAGGAGGTGGGATGCAACTTTCATCCTGGCTGTGAATTAGTTGGTCTGGTGTCCCAGGAGCTGAGAGCTGAGCCTCTCTTTCTCCATTCAGAAAGGAATCAGTTCAGATTGTTCAGTTTTCTGATCAGGATCCTCCCCAGATTCATCCCAATGTGTTGCCAGGCCAGAAAGGATATACAGCAAATCCTTTCTGGCCTGGCAACATGAATAAATAAACAAGAATGAACAGGAGACTATAGCAAATGACAGGATGTCCAGGTTACCCTGCTGGAATAGTTGTCCCTGCAGCCCTTATCTAGGATAAAATGATGGATGGATGCGCAGATAGATGGATGGAAAGAAGCTTGACAAAGTTTCTTTGTTTTACTGCGTGGTTATATTTAGTTTTCCCCAAAGATTTTAGAGGAATAGTAATCTTACTATTTGCAAAGTTGCGTAGTAAAAATACATTGTCATTATTTTGTCATTTAGCAAATAGAATTTAATTTAAACTTAACTGACCCACCCAAAACAGGAAATGTTCAGTCTGATTTAGGTGGATAGAATAAAATAATTATGTCTTTTTATACGGTGTAATTGTCTGGTTCCAATTGAAGATCGCTTAATGCTACATTGTAAATATCTAGACTTAGGATATTTTCTAAGGGCGTTTCCACAGCCAATACTCTGGTAGAATCGGTTCAGTTGGGAACCAAAATTGCAACAACTGTTACATTTTCAGCTGGTGTGGTTCACATTTCCACTGGACTGTCTCAAATGATTCAAACTAATTGAAAAAAACTTCAAGATAAGAAAAACCTCATTTCTGCATCTTTGTGACATCCTGCAACCACATTTGACATGCCAGCACACTAACTTTCGTAGTCCACTTCCTGTTGAGCTGTGGGTTGCAATATGTCTGTGGAGGCTTGCAACAAATCTGGAGTATCGCGTCATCTCCCACCTATTTGGCATTGGCATTTCTACAACCTGTTGTGTGACACAACAGGTTGTTACTGCTATTAATGTGGTAATGAAACCTCTGTACATAAAAACCCCTTCTGAAGCAGAGCTTATGGTGATTGTCCAGGGCTTCAGGGATCGTTGGGCGTTACCCCAGGTTTCAGGTGCAATTGATGGGACTCATATAAGCATTATGCCACCAGATGAGAATCCTGTTGACTATTACAACAGGAAAAATGTGTACTCTGTTATTCTATAAGGTGTGGTAGATGACAAAATGAAATTCTGGGATATTAATGTGGGCTCTTCAGGAAAAGTTAGTGATGCAAGGGTTTTAGTCAACTCTTCATTGTACAGTAGGGATGAAAATGGGACACTGTTCCCAGGTTGGATAGAAATACTGAACAATGTGGACAAACCCCTACATTCTCGGAGGTGCTGCATACCCACTACTGCCTTGGTTGGTGAAACGATTTTTAAAAGAATATTGTGTTTTTTAACACAGTTTTGTGCTCTTACATTTCTAAGTATAGATTTGTGTCATATTCATAGCTGCAGTTTTTCAAGAAAATAACAACTTGTTCATACCGTGTTCCTATTGTAACAAATAACAGTTCAACATTTATTGTAACAAGTGACAGTTTAAAATTGAACATTCAACATTTTTGCACATGTTGTTCTCAACATTTTAACAAATGTATAATTTTGTGTAACTTTTATGAGTTCAAACTGTTTTTATACTTGATAAAAGAATAATGTTTCAAAATGGTTTGCTCTTATCTTTTCTCTACAAATCAAAGATGACATCACCTAGAACAGAAGCTGTTGAATGCTGAGATGAAGCTAACATGTTTGGCTCCTGTGGGGCTTAGGTTGCTGCAGGTACTTTGTGGTGCATAGTTGATATGTTATGCTGGTGGTAAATGAATGAATGTGAGGTATCAGTGTGGTGAATATGTGCAGAGGGCTGATGAAAGGATGCAGTGGGCAATGATGTGGGTCTTGCTGTAGTAGGAGGCATCCACTGCTGCGTGAAACGCCTTTCTTCAGCTTGTTGCTGCATTTTTAAGAAGTTCTCGAAAGAGACAGTCTCCTGCTTCATTCTTTTGCATTCGGCCTCATCCAATTTTCTCTTCTCACCCAGGTAGGTCTCAAACATTTTCTCAAACTCTCTTTCCCCTTTGGTTAGCCCTTTTCTTCATAAAGCAGGGAGCCGGTGGTGAATGGAGAGCTATTTCAGCCAAAATTAAGTAAAACAATTTTGGCTGAAATGGCTCTCCATAGTGGTGTCTCTTCAACTTCAAACATTTTAATCTGTTTGATTAAAATATTAAACACGTCACCATAGTTATACATTGGTATTAGCCATATTGACTTATATTTAAAATAGAAATGAACAAAACAAAACTGGCAAACTGTTCATTTTATTTCTATGCTAATTAGTTTGAAAACCTTGTTGTTTTTGTGAGTGGTTACAAGTATCTGCAATACATTTTCCTCTCACCATATTTGTATGAAGGCCTTTACCTCCTCTTCATTCCACGTCTGTTCACGAGCCATTTTTCCCAGCAGATGTGAACTAGTCTGGTTCACATCTGCTGGAGTTGAGGGAAAAATAAGTTCTGAACTGAGTTTTGCAAAGGAGAGGGAAATCTATTTATTTGAAGATTTATTAAAAACTATTCTGTCAAGAAATAACAAGAGAAACGGATGTTGAATGTTGCATTAAAATACAAATTTTTCATTTACTACGTTAAGAGTTTACAAATTGGGTGCTACACATTTTGTAACATTTTAAGATGTTACAAAATGTAACACGAGCAGCTGGTGGCGTCATCACTCCCTTTGGATCGTAGAGCTACGGTGTTCTCCAAAGACTTCCATGTTTGAAGACATATCCTAAAACAGACATTTGTGAATTTCAGAAACTACTTCTTGAATCCCCCATAGATTCAGAAGTTTCCCTTCTGAATCTATGGGGGATGAAAATTGAAAGGTAATATAAAACTGCATTTCATTAAAAACATGACAGAACTTTTACAGAATGCCACATAAATAAAAGAATGTATTAATCACTACTGCATTCACTTTTCAGCTCTGAGAATAGCTGACACGTTAAAATCCACTGAGTATCAATACTGTGTTGTGTTGTACGCTAAATACTCAAACACAACTAAACTAAAATGTATTTAACCATCTTAAAGGTAAATGTTATACAGCTATTACCAAGTAAACAGTCTTCAACCTTTTCTAAAAATTTTATTGAATTAATCATCACATCTTCATGCTTAAAAAATGCTTCTGAAACATTCATTTATTTAGTTTTAATGCAGAGAGGTACATAACAAATAATTTTACAAGCCATGAGCAGAGCAATTGTTCACAAAATATGCACGTGTGTGTGCTCTTTTTTTTAAACACAAGAATATTTATATTCTCCTGTAGTCTTGTGTAAATTAAAACTATTGTCAGAATCATATGCTGAATCATAAGCTCTTTAAACTGCACTGAGAGTCTGAAGCGGTGATCCAGTTTTAATAAGATTGTAGAAGAAACTAGACCAAGTCAGTGGGGCTGGAGTGAAGACTCACAGAGGAGTCTGCCATTGTGAGAAACTCAGCCCAGTTCTGATAGAAGCCACGTGAATACTCTCCGGTGTCGATGACAAGTCCCCACAGGCGGCTCTGACCCTTCTTGTTCCTGAGAGCCAGCTGAGCTTCACGCCCCGTCACGTTGAAGCTGATGTTCAGAACCTGTGCCACCAGAAGGTAGAGCAGTCCGACTGTAATTATGCTGCTGTACCAGCAGCAAGTGAAGCAAAGGGCTGTGCTGTAAACACACACAGAGCAAACATAACAATACAACATATTATGTAACATATAATGCCTATGAACAATAATTCATACTTTAAAAAAGTAGATTTCTGCCTCTGCTGCCATATTACAGCTTTTCCTTATCATACAACAATCTATTGAGTTTGTAATTTTTCTTTCCTGCTTTTGAAGAGTCTATAACACCTTGGCTGGCTGTAGACGCCGGGGCAGTAGAAAAGGGCCGTCATCAGATACTGATGAGGACAGATGCTGCGGAGCACCAAACCGATCCCGTAGACGGAGGTCAGCACAAACACACAGAGGGTCTGCAGGAAGCTGCGGTGGTTTGCTTGTCCCACACAGCTGTTTATCCTGCAGCATCTCAACATGCAACGCAGACAGACAGGTCAGAGGATGGACACAAGCGGCAATTCCACATTTTGTCATGTCATAGATACATCAATGTGATTTACTGAATCAAATTAGTGCACAATTGCAAAGAGGAGTGTAATTTACCCATAGTTTTAAAAATGCTCATGAAGAAAAAGTGTTACCTTCCTCTGATAACCCAAAATAAAGAAAAATTAGTGCAAATAATTGCCTTTGCTAGTTACTTAATTAGTAAACAGAGTACTACTGTGTGTAATTTATTCTCAGTATAAATAGAGCTTTTTTGTAATGTGAGAGCAAAATTACTGCTAGATGTCATACTTTATAAAACACCTAATTGAAAAAAAAAGTATGTTTCTCCAGTTTTAAGCAATTTTTAAAGATATGATGCAGTTCCAGATTTTGCATCACAACCATAAACTACATTTTTTAAAATCACTTTGTTACATTAAAATATGACCAACAAAGTTGTCTTTCTATTACTATATGTTAGAATGACTGGTGTGCAGCTTGTTTGTTGCACAGATATTAACAGAAGTTATTGCAGTTAAAAGATCTGTAATCTTGGTTGGGAAAATCAGCAAAAAAGCCACAGATAAACTATTTTAAAGGACACCCACCAGATGCAGTGGTGGTCCAGACGCTGAACACACGATCCACATGTTCTGCAATGTCCAGCACGCGGGGGCCGCATTATTTTGCACACAGGACACAAGCTCCATTTTGTTGTTGGGGGATATTTTCTTGTCTGTTCTGTGGCTGTTGCCTGGATTAGTCCATCAGAATGAGTAGAGTCATCTTCTGCGTCCATTCTCTGACGGTTTGCTTCATGGTGAGAGGCAGAGACAAATCCTGGACCTCTCTTAGTGTAAATCAGTGAAACTATAGTGAGAATCATCCCAGTGGTCACAGCACACGTCTGCAGAGGGCTGACATCCCCGCGGGGTAAAATCTCCACAATGAAGAGATAGTACATGTAGGCCAGGGAGTAGAGGGCAAGGGTGAGGAAGAAGAGGGTGCGCCTCTTCCTTTGATGGGTGGCGTAGTAGTAAGACAGCACCAGGATTGGCAGAGCAGTGAGGATGGTGATACCGAGCAGGTAGTGCAGCGATGCAGCTTTCAGCAGGAGAGGCAGCAGCAGCAGAGCCGGGATCATGGAGATCTCCAGGTGGTTGATCATGGTCCTAAGTGCAGGAGAATGGAGCCCACATGTAGGTGGTTTCTCCATCAGCCACCTAAGAAAAGCACAAGAAATCAGACTTAAGCATCAACAATGTACTATACATTTTACTGTACTTTGATATGCTGCACGTTTTCAGGCTAAAATCATGGTATTTGTTTCCCTATCACTTTGTTCTCAAATGAAAATGTTCCATCTATTGAAAGCTATAGCAAAAAATGCTAATTTTCTATGGTTTTCATAATATAATTTTTAACATAATCAATATATTTTAAAGCTATCAAATAAAATTAAAAAACAAACATGGTGTCAGTAGTCCTAGAAACAGCTCAAAACTTATTTAAAATCAAGGAACAAAGGAGTTATTACATTTTTATAAGTGGTGTCCAGGCTGTTTTTTAAGCAGTAACTATTTCTCAAATACAGATTTTTCACAGTGAATAAATGTGCTTGGAGCTTTAACAATTGCAAAGTTATGTTGGTGCATAAAGAAATGTGTGCTTTATTTTATGCTTTTTATAATTTGGACAATAAATGCCAAATTTATTTGGGTGGTATATCTGTTTCCTGTTCTTCTTATATGTGTCTGCATAAAGCTGAGATAAATTGGCAACCGGCACAGGGTGTATCCCAAAAAAGAACCAGCACCTCTACAACCTTGAACAGGATTAAGGAGGTATATAAAAAAACATTGGAGTGTTATTTGTCAGGGTGGGACGGGCTGATTTCAGTCTGTAAATGAATTTATGGGCAGTAGTAGATAATCAACCGATGGGCTCTGCTTCAGTAGGAATGAAAGGACCTCTTCTAATAATCAAAGAAAAAAAGTATTTCAAAGACTTTCTTGGCTTGCTGGTTCATCCTCACAAATTTTTGTCACCGTAAACACAGTTTCATCACACGCCGTACCTATTGAACGCTTCATCCAGATCTTCACAGTTACAGCAACACCTGTACTGGTAGATGTCACATTCACAGCAACACATGGGATCATCTGGCTCTGGAGGCTTCAGCTTCTCCCATTTCATAGTGACCTGCTAAAGATCCCACCGATGTTTAACTACTTTAAAAGAAAATGCAATTATTAAAGCCGGGGCAAAAGCGTATATAAAAATGTGTCATCTAAATGGCTAAAAAAAGATCAGGAAGCAACATCTCTAGCAAATAAAAATCTAAAAAAGTGTGACAATTCCAATAATTACTATTACAAAAAACTGACTTAAGAAACCACCTACTTAGAAAACATTACTCAGCTAAATTGATAGACACACATCTAAATTGACTATGTTGGATAGCAAACTCTGTGCTTGTTATGTTCATTTGAGAAAGATGAGTAATGTTAAAAAATAACGCTGAAAATGAAAAGCTGTGAATTTTATTTTGGGTGTTGTCATGTGAAGGAGCAGAAACAAGAAGCGATCTAGTTTACACTACATTACTTTACTCGATACATTAGATGAAAATATATGTAGAGCTATAAACCAGATGCGCAGATGTCAAAAAAAAAAAAAGGTTACTGAATGAATGGATTAAATGCATTCCAAGCTGCTATTAGAAGATTAACTAGTTTTCGTTTAAAAACTAAAATAAAGCATAAACTTCAATTACTTCTGATTGCTTTCACGTCCTTGGAGATTCAAATATAATTTGTTAAAACAAGGCCACTGTGTCTGCAGAGACCAGCTATCTGGGCCAGCAAACCTGAGACCCTAACACTCTGAGATGTCCTGAAGTTATTGTAGGTGCAATGTAAAATAAAGAATGCATCAAAAACAAAAGGATAAATCATAACTATAGACCAGTTTTGAAAAATTTCAAATTTGACTGCATCTAATGAAGATCAGTGCGAGTCGATTATATTTTAACGCCATTGAAATGCCAAGAAAAACATTCACAAACAAATCAACAGTTTCTGTGTACTTACCTTTTGTTTATGAGCAAATTGTAAAGCTCAGCAGTTAGACTCACTTATTCCAAGAGTAAACGATGAGTGATGATGAAGAAACAAAACTGAGAAATGACCTCTTGTCACCAAACTCCTTCTGTGAGTGATTGAAGGGAAAGATGAACAGAGCAGCCTAGTTTCTCACCAGTCATTTGTCTTGGGGGGAAAAAAAAGAAGAAACTGGCATGTTTCAGCCCTGGTGGAGCAGCAGCAGCAGCGTGTCAGTGCAGGGAGATGGTTTCCATTGCTCGGATTCCCATGGAGGAAGCGTCCCAACAGAAGGCAGCTTTAATTCCTCTTGACAAGTGGTTTTAATATCATGTTGCATCTACCGCCTCGCGTAACTTTGAATAGTTTACAAGTCGTCCTCGGGCATACGTGGTCCCCTGTCAGTTGTCGTTTCAGATTTTAATACTGGCATGCTTGGTAAATATGGAAGCCCCCTCTACGGGTTTGGGCCAACCAGAGAGCCGGTGCAGCCTCAGCTCAGCAAGGGGGACTGGGGTGGTCTCTGCTGAGGTGTTCAAAAGCTGCAACGGCAGCCCTGATGATCCACACCCGGCTGGATGAGGTGTGCATGAGAAACATGACAGGCACTCATACGATGAGAGAGTGATCGTTGATCCATGAGCAGCCCCACCCTCACGGATCACATTTCCTCCCACAAGACGTTTGACCTTGCAGCTCCCACACAGAAAACTATGTTGAAAGTGTTGGCGTGTGATCTGTGCTCCAACGTGTGTGTATTCTTATACATTTTTGTGTGTAAATGTTTCGCTTGTCGCACCTCTTTTCACTTAAAGTGACAATGTGGTAAGTGACCCCTGCAGTGAAGTCGGCCTCTGACTCCTCCCCCCCACCCGACCCTCCCCCTGCTCTGTGGTGTTTACAAGATGGTTCGGCTTCACGCTCATAAACACCTCAGCAGTGAGCTTGCAAAACTATTCATACCCCATTGAACTTTTTGACATTTCATCACAATACAGCCACAAACCTTTATGGCTTAATTTTTTGTAGTCAAAAACAAGATGGCCATCTGGGGATAATGGCTTGAGTAACTGCAGCATTTGTCCATAAAATAATTTGTAATAAAGTTTTAAATTCCTGCACACTATTTTATGCTTTTGTTTATTTAACAAATTAATTTCTTTAATGAATCTCTCAGGCCTTCACCAAACAGCTGGATTTATACCATGGTGATTTGAGATAGACTCATTTTCTAAGCACCATCTCAGTAAATTTTATTTAGCAATATCAGAGTAAATGGAGCTTAATTTTAGATTTTATTAATTAAAAGAAAAAACACGCATAGTTTTCTTCCACTTCACAGCTATGTTCTACTTTATGTTGGTCTGTCACATAAAATCTTGAGAAAATACACTGATGTGGGACTGCAGCATTGAATCTAAATAAAGTCAAGTGGTTAAAAGATACTTTGGCAAAACGCTGCATCCATCTAGCTTTACATCACCACTAAACGGGGCAAAAGAGGAAGTATGGATCATAAGTGTTTAATGCAGGCCTCACTGTGTTAACAGGCAGCTGCATAAGAAATGAGAAAGCACTTCGGCGCCTGGAGAATTGAACTTCCTGGAAGCGACTAGGACAAATCAAAGTTATTAACTTGTCTATAAGAAACATTTTGCCATTGTTTTCTAATTCCTTCAATTTAGCAGCAGACCCACATGGTACATGGTTTTCACAGGAATAAACACAATTATTTTTTTTTTCTTCTAATTGTCCCTCCATAACTTCATTATAATCATTATAAACCAAAGAATCAGAGGTGGTGATGCAGGTGCATTATGATGTGTAGGCTGGTGTATTCTGAGCCCTTAATGTCTATATAAATGTGCGTCTAGACAAACTGAATCAATGCAGGCGAAAAGATGCTGCTCTTGGCTTTACGGGTTGTGCTTCCATTAGTCTTAATGGAGCCCGGAACCTGAGATAACAGCTCTAAACCAATTTGGAAGCTGCTATGCTGTGGCTCTGATGCAGCAGTATGTACTAAAGTCCACCGCTGAGATAAAATGTTTACTATTGTACAGGATTGTACAAAGGTCTAGATGCATGTTTCTTCTATATTAGGTTCTTCTGATTGTTCATAAAGCTCTTGCAGAGTTTTTTTCTTTTTAATAGAACACACAAACCTTTTTGAAGATTTCTTTCTCCTGATCTTCTCCTAGGACTTTTTTCCAAGGTTAGACCACGACAAGAGAAGGATCTTTGACTATTCCTTTTTGCACAATCTCTCTGGATCATGGAGTCCTGATTCCTCTGTCATGCCCTCTTCTCCTAATCTCACCCCACAGTTTTCTAATGGATTTGAGGTCTGAGAAGAGCTTATCTTTATTTCTCTTATTTCTGAGATTTTACCATTTCATGCGCTCTAACAAGGTTTCTAGGTCCTTACGAGGAGAAGGACCTTAGTTTCTTGAAATGAATTTCCACTTTGATTTTAATGTTTTGATGATGATGATGGAATCAAAAAAGCCAAAGAAAAAGCTAAAACATCCAAGGTGGTGAGTATTTTTTTAGGGAATGTAGACATTGTCTCATTTGGTTTACTGATAAAGCCAGACAGCCACTGTCAATTCAATCTCATCAAACAGTGGCCTATTTTAAACAAACATGTTAAGATACTGTGGAGGATTTCTCAAGTCGCTTACTAGTCACTAAGCGACTTGTGGGAAGATCTGCAATATGTATTTGATCCCAAAAACTACAAAATGGGAAGTTTGAACTTGTCTGGAAAAACAAGGTGGTAATATTAATTACAACCTTCTTACAACTATTTAATATTCATATTATCTGGAATGTGACAAACAAAAGTTAATTGCAAGCTTAAACATGCACAGTAGTATCCAGTCTTTCAGTCATGAGCTGCCTCACAAGACCAAACGTGAGGATTACAGTTTATAAAGGTAAACTGAGAACTTTCTGTATCAGCTCTTTCTTTACCCCCTCAGGCTGGATTTAGCACCACAATTGCTCCATCAGTTTCTCCCTCCATCCCTCATAAACAAGATGCCACTTGAGACAAAGAGTGACCTCTGATTCAAAGGAATCAGTCGCAGATATTTTAGTTCGTGAACTTTGACTACACATTTAAAGAAACTGAAAATGCAAAAACATCTCACCCATCTTCTATCTTGAGATTATGTTCATAAACAAAAGCAGTGTTGGGGTTAAGACTTGTGGAGTTTTACCTGTAATGGGAACAAATTCAACTTAAAAGTATCTTACAGTCTCACAAATTAACTTAGGGGACATGATCACAATAATATGGAAGAAAACTTTTCTTGAGGGATGTTTGATCATCCCTCAATGATGATCGAACATCATTGAGGATATTTGATTCCTCAATGATTGTAACCCACAACCTGATCGCATTTCTCAAAAACTCAGCGAATGTGATAAAAATCTCACTTCAAAGACAAACTTTGAGGTATTTTTTGTATTTATTTTAAAGCACCACCAACAGACATTTGTTTAAACACAAACTAAAAGATTATTTCATTATACATTTTTACATATTATATCAAGTGTAGAGTCCACATCACAATCACCCTCAAGAGGTAGAAGACAAAAAGATGAAACCCCACTGACTGCACCCTGCATACTCTGTCCCTTTATTCATCTGCATGGTTTAAAATCGAGCTTTTAAAAATCTGCACTGTTCATCATTTCAAGAAAAAAGAAGACATCTTCATTTTCACTCTGATACAAGGGCTGATCAAAGCCCACAGGTTCAAACCTTTGACCAAAAGCAGGTGTGAAAGTCTCTACAGAACACAGCAAATGTTCCAGCAGCAGGTTTTAAATCAAATAAAATCCAAAAGACCAAAATGACATGAAAATGTATGATAGTCCTGGAATGTTTGAGGTGATGTAAACACAGAGAGAATGTTCACACAAATGAAGAGGACAAACACAACATGGGCCAACGATTCTGGACTACATGCTTCGGCTACTTTGGTGTAGAGACAAGAAACTGGAGGCTCATTCCTCGAGGGTCCGGAAGGCATTCTGCATGTCCTCCAGTAGCTGGGCATATTCTGCCTTTATCTTAGCTTCTCCATCTTTAACAGGGTCCTGAGGAAGAGACACAACAACTTGTTTTTCCCAATGTAACTCCTGAAATACATAACAAATTAAACCAAAACCAGATGTACCTTGAACTTCATGGAGCTGACCCTGTATAGGATCTCTCCCATGTGCTCTCGGATCATGGCCCAGGTGATCTTGTTGTCGCTGTGAGCCGTGGACTCCACTGCGTGTCGGGCCATGTCGTAGAACGCAATCATGTTTGAGAGGATGCCAACGGTTTTGTAAAAGGGGCAGAACCTGCGTGTGGAGGCCAGAGGAATGTGTGACTCTTATCAGTTATAAGCACATGAAGGAAACATTCACAGACTTGCTCCCATCGTTTCCTAGAAGATTCATTCATCAGTTTATTTGTATAGCACAAATCACCAACAAGGCGCTTTATATCATAAAAACATTATACAGTCATCAAATATGAAACAAGCAGTAAATGTTATATTTAGTCAAATGCCATCACCAAAATCATCAAGAATAATCATCATCAAATTTATTGGTCAATATTCCCTTTATTATTAATCCAAGGAGGGTTTTTAGCCTTGATTTTATCAGCATCTGTGTATCATTAGAAGCTGATAAAACATATAACATGTAATATGTTTAAAAATAAAAAGTAAGCAACTGTAATCATATTTAGAAGCACAGAAAACGTATGGCACTCATTCGAAAAGAGGAAAAAGAACGTGAAATAACTTACTGAGATTAAAGGGCAACAATGATTCATATGCAAGTTGTTCAGAAAAGTATTCAACTTAGAAAAAAAGACAACGGTATGCCACCCCACATATATGCATGGCAAAATAAGTACCCATAGTTAAGGTAAGATTTTAAAAATAAATAAAAGTAGGCGTTCTGACCTGTCATAGGGGGTGTAGCCATTCTGCTGCAGGAAGTCATCCTTTATGAGCTTAGCTACTTCCAGAGTGATTTTATCAGACTCAGCGAGAGAAGCCTGCAAACAAGCAAGATCTGTGTTCATTACATTCTCACGATCAGCAGCCATCAGCTGACACAATGATGGACAGAATAAAAAAAACACAGGATCAGATGTTTAGTCACTGTGTACTAATCCATCAGTCACATGTAATAATTGCACTAAAGGGATTATGTATTGCTTCCCTTACTACACAAGTTGCAATTCATAAATTCTCAACAGTTTTTAATCGGCGATTTGGTCACATGTTCTACCCTCTCTGTCTTCTTTACCTTGCCTACAAGCTGCACAATTTCAGCCAAGTCCTCTTCCTCCTGCAGAATCTCCTTCGCTTTTGTACGAAGAGGGACAAACTCTGGAAAGTGTTTGTCATAATATTCATCCAGCGCTCGTGTGTACTTGCTGTAGCTGATTAGCCAGTTTACTGAAGGGAAGTGCTTTCTCTGAGCCAGCTTCTTGTCCAAACCCCAGAAGACCTGGGACGAACAAATAATGTTTCACACACACTGAATCAAAAAGAGGAGGATCCACGACTGAGGCACCATAACCAGCAGGGTACCTGAACTATTCCCAAAGTGGCTGAAGTGACTGGATCTGAGAAGTCTCCACCAGGGGGCGACACACTAACAGGAATCACCAAATTAAAACAAGTCAGTCTGATGACTGATACAATACAGATCAAGACTTTATATCAACTCAATAAAAAACTAGAGGTAAAGATCATAATTATAATCATGATGTTAAACGCTCCTTTTAACAAAATTTCTGATAAAAAATTTGTTTCTAACATGAATCAGAACTGATTCCAGTTGGGGACAAAACGTGAAAAAAACAAAAACAACAGAAACATCGACTGACGCTCCAACGATGCTGACGCTGCCTTCTCTCTCTGGATTTCCCAGGCACTTCACACGTCCAGCGCGCTCGTAGAAGGAAGCCAGCCTGGCGCCCAGATAGGCAGGATAGCCGCTGTCTGAGAGCAGGAGCATTCAGATCATCAATGTTTTTAACAGCTCTTTAAAGATAGAAGCAGATTTTTTTTCTGGTCTTGGTTATCTGCAGACAATCTCTGCACATGTAAATAAATAAATACCATATGACCAGTGAACTCACCTGCAGGCATTTCAGCCAGTCTTCCAGAAATTTCTCTCAGTGCCTCGGCCCATCGGGACGTTGAGTCAGCCATCATGCTCACATTGTAGCCCATATCTCTGAAGTACTCAGACAGCGTGATTCCTGCAGAGGCATGAACAATGTTATTTGGTCAACCAACCATGAGCCATAAAACACTTTTTAGACAATATCTGTACATTTAAATTATAAAAAAGAAACATACTTACAAGATATCACTATCTGATTTTGAATACTATATTATCTGAATATGTATGATTAACTTAAAACTGTGCAACTTGGGTCAAGAGTTTCACAAATTTTTCCGCAAGCAAAACTTTCTCCTACTGTTCTCCCAATGTAACAACGATCATAACTCTTCAGTTTATGTTTTATAAGTACACAAGATATGTGTTCAAAATGTAAGGTCCTTGTCTGTGAGTGCATTTGCAAATTGTGATCTTGCTTTTGAAATTATGGCTTCTTCCTTCATGCATGGCCTTCTAGCTAAAGTCGTTAAAGACTTATTTTATTAACGATAAAACTCTATTACCAGCTTCAAATTGCACAAGGACTTGTTTTGGAGGTAACATGCACACACCTGTATAGATGGAAGCCTCTCGAGCGGCCACAGGCATGTTGGACGTGTTTGCAACCAGCGCTGTTCTCTTCATGATGCTCTCAACTTTGCCATCAACTTCCATTGTCAGCTGTTGAGCAAAGGAAACAGTAAGATTACATCAGTTTATGTCATCTTAAGTAAGGACATTTCTGATCCACAGCCGACTATAGGAAACCCAACACGTGTTCTATCATAATTAGTTCTGGACTCTCGCTAGGACATCCCAAACTTGGTCTTTCCCCCTCAACCCCCATCTGTTTTTGGTGATGCAGTGTTACTTCATATATCTTGCGGCATCGTGGAAATAACAAATGTAGTTGCTTTTTTATATTCAACCCAGTGATAGTTTGCCTATTATTCTTTGTCTGTAGAATCTCAAATTTAAGGCAAAAATATAAAAATCATGAAACAAACAAACAAAAAAAACATAAATGCCTCATGTAGCTACTGAAAACTAAAAGTGGCACATTTTTCTCAGTTTAAAAAGCCTAAAAGGTGTTCTAGTCACAGAAATTACACATTAAAATGTAAAAATTGCTCCACCAACCTCTGGGAAATCCCGCAGCACTTCAGACATTTCATTGCCACGTTCTCCACAGCCCACATAGATGATGACGTCACTGTTGGAGTACTTTGACAGCGACTGCGAGATCACGGTCTTTCCGCACCCGAAGGCTCCAGGTATAGCAGTTGTGCCACCTTGTACACATCTATGAAAAGTAAAAATCATGCAGGTTTAAACAGTTGACAAATAAATATTTATGAAACTAATTAATGCGATTAAACACATAATTCAATATCCAAAGAAGCACTCACGGGAAAAGTGCATCAAGAACTCTCTGGCCAGTCAGCAGTGGATGATTGGCAGGTAATTTCTCTGTTACCGGCCGAATTTGTCGTACTGGCCACACCTGGACCATGGTAAACTTCTCCTTTATTCCTTCAAATTCAAGCTCCAAAACAATATCCTACACTCAAAAAAGAAGATCAAATTGAAACAAATACGGTCATTTATTTAAAAACTCTGAAGCGCATTCAGCATTATGAGCAGCACTGACAGAAAGGTCGTAGTTCCCAGGTGGAGCCAGGTAGGTGACAGTGCCTCTGTTTCGAGGTGGAAGCAGCAGTTTGTGCTTAATTAAGGAGTTTTCAAACACAGTCCCATAAATATCTCCTCCTGTGATGTGACTGCCAACCTACAGCCGGGAAAAGAAAAAACAAAGAAAATGACTCAGACTAGTTGAGAAATAGTAATTAAATCCAAAGTAGTATTGGGAAGATTTCCCACCCGAAGGCTCTGGCCGGGAGAAAACTCCCATTTGATGTCTCTGTTAAGAGCGCCGATATTTACTCCTCGTGGGATGTAGATACTTTGAGTGAGGTCATTAATGTCTTTTAGTGGACGTTGGATACCATCAAAGATGGAGCCCATGATTCCCGGCCCCAGCTCCACGGAAAGGGGTTTCCCCGTTCGGAGGACGGGGTCACCGACAGACACACCAGCTGGAGCATAAAGTTAGGGGAAAACAAACGTGCCCACAAAACCAAGGAGATCACAAGATGCTTTTAACACCATTCCACATGTTCCTTATTAAAAAAACAACTTGACCAATGAGATTTAATATAAGGGAAGGTTTTGTGGCAGTGGAAAGGATACACGTCTCTTCATACACCTGGATGGTTGCCATGTCACCCTCTAAACGAATGATTTCTCCAACCAGCTCGCTGTGGCCGACACGAACCAGCTCATACATGGCAGCTCCGGCCATGGCAGTGGCCGTCACCACTGTCAGTTGCAGAAGCAGGAATGAAAAACCAAAACAAACAAAAAAAGCTCACTAAAGAAAAAAAAATTAAAAAAATAATTTCTATTTTCTACATCTACCTGAATGGCGCTTAAGTTTTTTTATTTTAACTAACACAAGAACCTGATCATTGGATTAAAATCTGACCGTTTTATGGTCATATTAAAAGGGATTATTTAAGCCTTGTTATTACATTTGCTTTTGATAAATAACTTGTAGCAGAATTATTAGACAAAACACAGATACTCTGTATGACACCATTGTAAAAACCTGTTTGAAAAATTGGGCAGACCTGGTCCTGAGACTCCATGAACATATCCAAACTGGCTTTCTCTCTCCTCATCCTGGATCTTAGGAAGCTTTGACGTGTCCATAGTTTAATTTACGTCCTGCAAAGAAACCCGGGGAGGTCAAGAGTTGACTACGTTTATTCAATATGACACAATGAGACAGATAAAACCGTTACATCATTTAAAAGATGGTAATGAAAGTCATCGTTAACTACGGAGAGGCTGAAGTTACACACTGTCTGGTCACTTGTTTCAGCTTTTTGACTCATAGTTCAGAATAGCAGAAGGATTGCACTTCTAAACTTTTGGAGTGTCTGAAAAATGAGT
Organism: Poeciliopsis retropinna; assembly: GCA_010277075.1. Classification (NCBI taxonomy): domain Eukaryota; kingdom Metazoa; phylum Chordata; class Actinopteri; order Cyprinodontiformes; family Poeciliidae; genus Poeciliopsis; species Poeciliopsis retropinna. The sequence continues at coordinate 6,890,381 of VMRM01000024.1, read as the reverse complement.
AGACAAGGTAAGCAGATCACAAACGAGCCTTAAAGGACAGATGGCTGTCTCATGTTTTGACTTTAAAGCTGATTTGTGCGTGACCGAGTCAGGTGACAAGCTAGCAGACACTCATCACTGACACTCACATAAAACTAATTCACAGGGTTGGGGATCCACAGCACACAACGTCTGACGAAACACAAACATATCTGTGAAACTCACACTAAATAACATTAATATGTGAATGTTACCTTAAACTGATAAGAAGTTGTGCCCAGGTTTGTCTCTACTGTCGCAGGATAAGGAGGAGCTTCCCTGTGCTAATTACCTGCAAAGCACCGGGCTGTCACGGGAAGAAAACGTCTCCATTTTGGCTCAAGCAGATTCACGTTTCCTACGTCTTGAGCCATTATGGCGTCGGAAGAAAAACAGTTTCCCACCCCGTGGAGTTCCGTCTGTCCCCTCACGTCTCAGAGGCGCATTACTGACCTCTGCTGGACAGAAGTGAAAACGCACATAACTCACAGTGCCTGGAAATGATATTCAATTAAAAGGAACCAAACAAACGTATTGAGCTAAACAGAGTAAAAAAATCAAATCAAAACAAAACAAACAAAACAACAATAACAGACAAACAAGAAATATGTGCATTTAAAATATGTGATGTTTATGTAAGGGCGTGAGGAAACGGTTTTGTATTGATAATGAGAAGGTGACACAGAAATGTTAGCATAAAACATAAAAAAATCCTGTTAAGTGTTAAAACTACACAGAAAGAGATAAAATATACATTCATTAAAATTTTCTAGTGTAAAAATTCATATGAGTAAGATTAATGATAATAATAATAATAATAATAATAATAATAATAATAATAATAATAATAATAATAATAATAATAATAATAATAATAAAGTTGCTTAATTTTTGGGAGGGCCAAAAAAAACAGAGAAAAGAGTAGAGAAAGATTAAATAAAGGAAACTAAATTCTGGGCTGCGCAGTTGGTAGCACTGTTGCCTTGCAGCAAGAAGGTTCTGGGTTCAATCCCCGGCCCGGGGTCTTTCTGCATGGAGTTTGCATGTTCTCCCTGTGCATGTGTGGGTTCTCCAGCTTCCTGCCACAGTCCAAAAACATGTCTGTCAGGTTAATTGGTCTTTCCAAATTCTCCCTAGGTGTGAGTGTGTGTGCATGGTTGTTTGTCCTGTTTGTTTCTGTGTTGCCCTGCGACAGACTGGTGACCTGTCCAGGGTGTACCCCACCTCTTGCCCGGAACGTAGCTGGAGATTGGCACCAGCAACTCCCGACCCCATTAGGGACAAGGGTGAAAGAAAATGGAATGGATGGAAACTAAATTCTCATAAAGACATTTATGAAATATTTATTGGTATTTAATTATTTTTCCAAAACACTTCAGAACAAATATGGGCAGAAACATTTAACAGTTGTGAATAATGGGGCGATATATTTTATACGTACAATAATGAACATATGAACAATTATTTCTGTAAAATTTAGATGGACTTAAACTTGTCACGTCGACAATGCCTCTGGTCTGTACAAGTGTTCAGTTTCCTGCTACCAAGGCTACAGCACAAAAAGAGACCGTGACACCTTAGAAGGGACATGGACGACAGCCAGACATGGCATGTATTATTTATATTGGTATTTTCTTTCCTGCAGAGCATTTTCAGAATTTATGTAGTTTAAAAAAATGGGTCTGATGATTATAAACTTATAATTCCCATTGATAAGATAAATTTTTGATAAATCAGTTTTGATTTAGAGAACATTACTGGATGAAAGACAAACAAAACATTTTAAAGCTATGAAACACACATAATTTTGTTTCGTACATGTAGAAGATGTAAATATTCATCTAATTCATGCATTTTGCTAGAGGTACAAAATAAGCATGTATTTGCACATGAGATAAATGGCTCTGTCTACACACCAGATGGAGCCAAACAAATTCAAGCACAATTCAATTTCCTTTTTCAGAGGGTTCCTTAAAAATACATATCAATAATGTGCTTCAGCTTATACAAGGTCAATCTGACCAGTCATTTTCTTCAAACTCAGAATCATCCTCAGAATCACTGTATTCAACTGCAATTCGTCGGGACAGGATGGTGGCCACGTCGTTCCCCACCGGCTCCCTCTTGTTCTGCTGCTCTTGCTGCTCTTGAACTTTCTTCAGCTGGATGCCTAATAATAGAAGAAAACATTAACACACCTTAAATCAGCAAACCTTTTTCACAAAATGATATCAGAGAAGCCATGCTCACCCATCCGAATAGCAGACAGCAGATCACTTCTGGCATCTTTAACCGGCTTGGTTTTATTGTGTCTTGGTGAGTGTGAGGGTGGAGCTGGGGGAGGCAGAGGCGGAGGAGGGGGTCCTGGAGGTGGAGGTGTCATATGTGGCCCAGGAGGAGGTACCGGCGGGAGTGGATAACCTGGTCCTACGTGCACAGCTCCATTATTCAGTGGTGGTGGTGGAAAGCCAAATGCAGTCTGGGTGGATGGGATGGGTGGGCCTTGGGGAGGAGGAGGAGGGGGAACGGAGCTATTCAACAGTAAGAAGATTAAAATTAGTGCCACAAACCTCAGCAATATAAAGTTACAGTTTGAAACTAGCTTATTTTGGGGGCAATCAGTTGGAAGCTCACATACATTCTTTGCGAGCATTAATATCATATTAATTTGGTGCTTCAAGGTATTTTATTTAAATCAATTTTTTCAGCGTTGTCTGATCATTCAAAATATAACGTTGGTGATTTCTATATATAAATTGGGGAGATATGTTTTAATTTATTGTGGATCATTTCTTAAACCCACTAACAAAATATAATGACATTGGATTTTTTTTTTTAACCATTTCTGATAAGAGTAGTAAATTTATTTAAACTGCGTTATTTCCACTCCTTGTATTTTCAAGCTATTCCTGAAGCTTGTTTTTAAGCTTTTTGAGGTGCTGTTTGGAAGATCCCAACTGGTCGCCATTAGATGATAAGAAATTAGTTCAGTTATTTAAAAACAACCCAGGAAATAGTGGGTGTATCGGAGTGAGATACATAATAATAATAATCAATAGCTCAAGCCTATAATTACCTGAACCCAAGAGTCACTATCCAAAATGTAACAAACAAAGTGATCAACATGGATGAAAAGACGTTACTGGTGAAAAAAAAGCTCCCACTTGAAAATCAACACTTTCAAAGTTAGCTGACATTTGCACCTGCCCACATGAATAAGTTAAGAATTTGTTCAAAAACAGTTTTTTTTTTTTTTTTTTTGTCAAATGAGATGAAGACTGAGCTATCTGACCACAATGACAAAAATGAATCAAGTGAAACATTAAAATGTAAAAATACTTCATCCGCAGTAAAACAAGGAGTTGGCAGTAACATGCTGAGGGTCTGGTACATTTCGAGTTGCAGTGGTGCATTGTGGAAAGTTGCAAGTTGAAGGAGAAGAATGTCTGTCTACATGTGGCAAGTTAACCTCAAATCAACAGTTAAACTGAAAAATCTGCACCCAAATCAGAGTTTTACAAAATAATACCAAACACACATCAAAACACATTTAAAGATGGACATAGCATGTAAACATTAAACTTTTGGATTGGCCCTGATCTCAACTTGACATGTTTACTATTGCCTGAATGCACACTACCACAAAACTCTGTAGGAGGAATTCATCCACCACAAAAACCTGCCAGGATGTCACAGAACAATGTGAAAATATGAGCTGGAAATAATGTTTTTACATTTACCTTCTCCTTTCCAAACAGTTTGTTTTGCATGTCTGATAAATTTTGTTAATCTGACATTCAACAAATTAATCTGACATTCATGCTGAGGATAAGTGCGTCTAACTCCTGAACAGCACAATACATACCTGCAGTCTGCAGCCAGACGTGCAGAACCATTTAATCTGTCTGCAACACGGGGCTCTGCTGCAGCATAAGTTACTCTCTTGTAGTTGACATCAATGCTGTGGTATTCGTGCTCCACAGGTGGTGAGGGATGTACGTTTCCTGGGATGTAATCATGGGATCTGGCATAGTTGCAAACAGTGTGAGCAGGTACTGGAGGGATTGGGTAGTCCAGAAGGTCAGGCCTGGATAAACAATGACAGTGAGGCAGATTATGATGCAGATGCCTTCGCATATCCAGATGGTTCATCTTTTTTCCCCCCCAAAATGCCATATCACAAGCTCAAAACAGAACGGATGAAAAAGCAAACATGCTGTAGAGGATGTGCGTTGAAAAGTATCCAGTTTCACTCTGCATTTCTGTAATTTTTTACTTTCTGAAATAAAAGTGAACATTTGTTTTAAATTCTACAAGAATTGTTTTTTGGAAAGGATTTAAGTGATAATAAACATCTAGAGTATTGAAAACTAAGCCTGTCACAAAAAGCAATAAATACTGCTCAATAACTTTCCATTTGCATGACTGAAATTCTCCTGTCTGTCAGTCTTTCTACCAAAGACTGGACAACAAAAGGTTTCAGTCTGGTGCATTCCCTTTTTTGAACAGCAATTTGGTTTACAGAGACTTTAGTATCCACTTCATTTGTTGCTTCAGATGTTTTATTTATTCTGGACATTTAAAATGTCTCCCAGTGTTAAATGTTCATTAGAAATGACAGTTTATTGATCTTTGAGAGGGTGTACTTGGATTATCATGCCATTACCATTATATTATCTGAAAATGGCATCAAAACATTATTATCATTGTCCGCAAAAACGTCTGGGACAATTTTAGGTCCAGCAAAATTTGTTATTGTGGCAGGCCAAGTGAAAACTTTTAAAATTAAGAAGATGAACTAGTGTGACAATGGTTTAATAGTTTCCAGCTATTATATTTTTCAAGGTGATATTTTATAGTATATATATATATATATATATATATATATATATATATATATTCTCCCTTGAATTAATCCCAATAAATCACTGAATAAATCTGATGAAATCCCTATGCAAAAGAAACAAGATTGAAATCCCATCCTAAATGAGGTGCTGTATTAAATACAGATCTGATTCTCATGAGGGATTTATTGCATGGGTTCAGAAGCATTTCAAAAACATTTAATCTGTGCAAAATAAAGGAAAGGATTGAATGAGAGAAATCAAACTGGTTTTCGTGCCTGCATTTTGGGTAACAGTGCATAATCTGGGGATATAAATTTTTCCTAACAAAAACAAAACAAAACATTTTTTTCAGGATGAAAAACATAATTTGTCATTTCCAAAAAGCCTCTACAACAAGAAACATTTGGCACAATGTAGTATATAAAATAAAATGTATCCATGAATTGAAATCAACCAATTGGAATAATATTAGATTTTTGCAGCATTTCATCTTCTAAATTCTTCCTAATCGATTTCATCAAACTGAAAGGATTCAGAAAGAAAGGAAAGTAACAGTTTGAGTTTCAAAAGTTAAGATTACCATTTAAATTATAACGTCAACAAATCTGCATCTTAATCTTTAAAAGGATACAATTACACAACACAGAAAACTGAACACAACCAACATCAAAATAACATAAGAAGATGCAAAAATCTTTTTTTTTCTTAATCACAAACTTGTTTTTAAAAAGGAAGGAAAAGGAAACCCTTGCCTGCCATCAGGAGAGAGAGAGCCTTCTGACGACGCTCCTCGTCGAAGAGTTTTTGGATGGCGGTGATCTGGGCGAAGCTCTTTATCGAAAGCCATTATGTTCCACTCTTGTCTGCGGTTTCGAGCCTTCCTCACCTTCTTCACCTCCCGTTGGAGGGTGCTGCTCTCCATACTTCTCTTCTGTTCCTTTGAAAGAGTAAATTAAAGACAAAGGAGCAAATATTTACTCAAAACGAAGAACACATAAACAGAGCTCTAAACAAAGCTGCGCTGTTACCCTTTGTCTCCGTCTTTCTTTCCTCTTGTCCTCAGTGTCCTGAAGCATCTTCTCCTTCCAAAGATCAAAAAAGTATGATGGGTCTGAGTAGAATTTCATTGCATCGGTGGAGTCCTCCCTGTATTGTATCAAATAAAACAGTTAGCAAAGACTAAAAATATGAAGTGAAGTGATGGTTGATGTAGAACAGATGCAGAACCTGTAAGCTGTGAGGGCACTAAGAGGGGGAGGCCTGTCACAGCCCTCGTACATTTCAGCAACAGAACTGGGAGTGCTGCCTTTGGACAAAACCTCCTGGTCCTGGACCGCAGTGCCTCGATAGGCCTTCCTCATGTTTATGTCCTGAAGAGACACTGCGGAGCAGCAAGAGCAGAGATAGAAGTCTGTTAAAAATCAATGATAGTAGGAAAAAGTGTAGGTTTTCAGTTAACTGACCTTCCTCCACGCTGGAGTCCAGTTGGGTGACTTTGACTGCTAAGCGGTCAATACGGTCCTGGAGAGAGTTTGCACGACTGTAAAATGTGTTGGCCTCGTTAAAAAGCTCCCCAAACACGTTTTCTGCATGTTTACCTGCAAGAGGAAAGGGGGAAAAAAAATCTCACTTTAATAAATAATGAAAAAGAATGAAAATACAACTTTACAGAGTCAATACGTTGCAATGACACAAAGTGTCATCCTGAGCGTCCTCTTCATGGAAAACAGACTCTTCAGTTCAAGGCCTCTTCAAATTTATTGTAATACAGACTATACAGCAACAAGAGATCCTTCCTGCCCACAGCCATCACCTTCTACAACAACTCTTTGAAGAAGTTTGAATTAACTTGATTTAGAACAAAGTTTAATTTACCTTTGGGATCAATACAGTATTTTTGAATTTGAATTGAATTGAAGGAAAAGGTATTGAGTTACTTCTTATGCAAGCTGTGTCGTGCTCTGTGGGCTGTTTTCATGCTTCCACTACCACAGCTCCAATCCACTTAGTGTGAAAGCTATCCTCAGACTGTCAGTGTTTAGGTCTCCACCCACCTACTCTCCATCTTATTTGACTGTTGGACAGAGCTTTACGGTAAGCTCTAAGCCTGAGTTACTTCACTTAATCCACACACACACACACACACGCACACCCACACACACACACACACACACACCCCACACACACACACACACACACGTGCACACTGTGATCAGGCAGGCCATGGACCAGATGTCCATGAGAGAATTTGCTCCGTCTAAATTTTTCTTTCTTAATCCATCATATTGCAAAGAGGAAACCCTCCGAGCAGGAAAATGTCTCTGCTACCATGGTTGGGTGATCACTTGTTACATTTACTCAATTACATCTACTTGAGTAGCTCTTTTGAAAAAATTTACTTTTAAGAATATTTTTATTACTCCGTACTTTTTACTTTTACTTGACTAATTTTATCATGAACTATCGTTAGTCTTACTTGAGAAAAATTTCTGGATTCTCTACCTACTGAATGAAAAACAAACACCTGCAGTTTTTTTTTAAGTTTTAAACCTGTTTATTGAAAAAAACTGATTTAGAAAACAATGTTTTTGCCTGATTTTGTTATTTTTTGTTACTTACTGTACGTGAATTATTGTCATTTATTGTCCTTAAAATATCAAAATGTCCACTTCAGTTTGTATTTTGGTCTGATTATGTAATTTTGAAATGACAAATGATTGATAATTTGATCAGTTACTCTGTATTTTAGTAGACTTTTAACAAATACAAACTGCATGTTTACTCTTACTTGAGTAATTTTTTGGGTGGCTATTTATACTCTAGTAAAAAGTAGCTACTAGTTAGGTGCTAGCCTTACTTGAGAACAATTTTTGTGTACCCGCCCAGCTCTGTGTGCTACATATTCTGAGTTACATCCAATACGAGTCATCAGGGCGGTATGGTAAAAACCACCGTGCTCTCCAGTAAATTTCATTTTGGACGACAGTCTACGATATTATGCATTTCTAGTTTTTATTGCTACACAGAGCAATGTATATAAATACAAGAAGATGGTACATTACTTGTGAAATGTGTGGGCTATAAACTATAATGTATGTAGTTTTCCTGTTTTGTGTGTTTTGAACTTGTATAACTCGTATATAAATCATTCATTGATTATAAGTTCCAGGTTGTGTTTATGAGACATAAACAATCCTGAAAATCCACTAATTCAAGGTTAAGATGGCATCTGAACATATTTAGTTAACATCTGGGGCCTTACTCAGACAGCTGAGCTGACGGATGATTGCAGATAGTGAGTTATTTGTCACACATTCCAGCTCGTTGCCAATCCCATCAGGCACTGCACCTTGGCACAGGTGACGAGGCTCAATGTTTCTCTTGATCAGAGGCATGACCCTTTCTCACATCTCAACGACTGCCTGGTGGGGATGGAAAGGAGGCAAAAATCAGCTCTCCAGACAAAAACCTGCAGAGTAGGTTTTTGTATTTATAACGTTTATGTAAAAAAAAACCTTTGTTTTGGCACAATTTGCTTTTCTTCAGTAAAACATAAACAATAATCACTTATTCTACATGCAGCTTGTAAATGCACCCAATGAAATGATTAATTTGTAAACAAAAATAAGTCAGCTAAAATAAGTAAATTGACCTTGAAACTATGTAAGTCAAATGTTTAACACATGAGTGCATCCAAGTTTATTGCACATTACCTGTATTTTTTCGCTAGCGATTTAAAGTTTTAATCAACATCCACTGAACAATTTTGACCCATTATCCTTGACTGGGGTCAAAACAAGGGTAATGATTTTGACTTATTCGGTTTTATATAGGCTACTGCATAAGCCTAACAACTTCAATTTGGTTATTTCTTCCAGACAATTAATACTTTTTACTTGATGAATGTCAGACAAATATTGTATATTTGTACAGACAAACATTTCTTATATAAGGAATACAAACACGGTGGTTCATAGATGCACCTTGAGAAAAATTATCAGCAATAATGCTAATGTTTAAAAACAAGACATTTTTTTTTTTTACTTCAAAATTTAATATTTTTATGTTTGTTTGTTCTTTATAAAATAAGGTTGATTTATGCAAGATTTTTTCAAAAGAATTTGAAAACATGATTTTTATTAGAAAATGTCAGATTTTGGACACAAAAATGTCAATAAACAAACAAACTTCTTTTTTTTAATGAAAAAATGATAATAATTTATATTTTCATATTTCCATCTGTTTTCCATTTTTTGTTATACTTTCCTTTTGTAAGGAATATATATATATATATATATATATATATATATATATATATATATATATATATATATATATATATATATATATATATATATCGTCCAAAATGAGAACCCTCAAGCTCCCAGGCCTCTGGTAGAGGACCCGAGCTCAGAGGATAAGAACCACCCGCGGTGGGTGAGAAGGGAATTATTATATTATATATATATTCTATTCTATTCTATTCTATTCTGAATAATATAAAATGTTTCCAGCTTGTTTTTTTCTTTTAAGCTTACTTATAAAGCTCCCTAAACTTTCACATTTCTTAAGTTGTTCTGAGTAAGCATCTTAGTAATTATTACATCTCGCTGACTTTTAAAACTACACAATTAGCTAACTATTTGAACACTTTTAGTCAAATGTGCTCTTAAACAACAAGACTTCCTACCGGTGAACTGCTGACCTTTGCCTCTATCCTGGAAAAGTATTCTCGATGGGCCAAATTGTCAAGGACTATTTATCCTGTTTTCTATCATCAAGCGAGAAAACAACTGTCAGAGGAAGAGCTGTTTCAGCCAAGTCAAAGGAACTATCCAATATGTGAACAGCAATAGTAGTCCTCTACAGCACAATTCACCAACAATAAATCCCTACGTCCAAATAACAGCATGAGCCAGGAGAGGATTACCCAGTAGATTTACTCCCAGCGTCCAATCACAGGCATCACGGCTGACTATGTTACATCCAGCTTCATTTCAGGATGTATTAATAGTTTTTATATGGGATAGTAATGCAATCTATGAATTTAAGGGCATGGAGCAACTCAATATTTTACATAACACATGAAATTAAGTTGGGATCTGCTTGTGCTACTGCTATTACGTCTACCGGTGCATGCAATAGAACTTTGTTATAACCAATTATCCTATTTAACATATACAAAACATAAAAGTTTTGGACTTCAGTACTTCTTATTGTGGGACCTTGAAATCTTTCTGCTCTCTTTGCATAAGCAGCAGGTTGTCACTCTAATCTGGCGTATTATCATCTCAGTGGGAATGACCTGGATAAATAAAGAAACCAGACACTTTTAGCCTGATTTAGGAGTCTGCCTTACCGCACATCTGGCTCATACTATGTCCTTCTTTATGCAGTATTTGCAAAACATGACCTTTAAAACCTATATTTTAGTTAAGATGTCAAAGACAAATATTTTAAATGTATATTTTCACCTTTAAAAAAATAAAATAAAATAAAATAAATAAACATACATGTAGTATCTTAATTAAACAAACCTAATATGAATGCTGGTAATATCTGTTAAACATTAGATAAATGAATTATTTAAAGATAATAAATAACAGCGAAACCGAAATAGTCCTTTGCTTTCTATCTTTCAATGTTTCTTTCTTTCTTTTTGTTTTCAATTAGACCTTTTGGTTTACTGTAGTGTGAAACATGCACAGACACATTTCAAGTTAAACTGCAGTTGCCATGGTAACACATGGTTACCACTGAAAAACTCCAACTGTTAATTTTGCAGTCCAATGGTTTTCAGGTGATATAAAGTCAAAGATATAAGGAGGTGGGTAATACCTTTTAATTATTATGATATCAAAATAATGTTTTTCTTTTTTTTTTCTGGTTAACATGTATTTTCATTGATGGGCCTCAATTAAATTGATTTATCAGTTTGTGACAAGTTTGAATCCAGCAATACCTCCTCTAAGATGGACTACGACTTAACTGGTGCAACAAGGAGTGTCTTTGTTATGTCATATGGTTTGCATACAGTGATGTACTTTTCTTGAAAGTCAATCCTGTACTCCTTTTTTACATTTATAGACTTTTTAGAGGGTTGTTTGAAGACGCATTAGTTATTGTTTTAGACTAAACAAGATTCCTGCCACAGCACTGAAAGATCCAACAATGGAAACGTATATGGGAAAGGAGAGGAAATACTCAGCACTAGAAATACCACCGGTAGAGTTTTGGACTATGCTACCAAGTAAGTGCAGAGAGAGTAATCGAGAGCTAAGTAAACTGTGTGTCAAAGAAATGACACTAATGTGCCTCTCTTTTGTTCTTGAAAGATTCTCTGACAGGTCGAAATGAATTCACAGATTACAAAGAAAGGAAAGCACAGCTAAGGGTAAACAAAAAATCTTCTATTAAATCATAAAATAACCTCAAAAATGAATCTTTTTGATTCAAAAACTCTCTATAACTGTAAATAGGGATTTAAATAAAAACAAAGTCTTAGCTTTTGAATCAGTAAAGATAATGAAATGACAAATTAAACCAATTCATTGTTTTGCCTAAATGCAAAAATGCTGAAACTATCTGTGAAAATCTACACACTGTGAGGCAACTTGATGAAATCATTTTCTGTTGACCTTATACCTTTGTGTTTCTGGATGCATTTTAGTGCCCTGCAATGCAAAACCATGATTTCACAAAATCTGTAACACACAAAGAGGAAAATAATGTTTTGTGTTGATAGAGACTGGTGAGGCCAGGAAAAAAATATAAAGAATTACAAGAACATCTTTGTGAATAATCATAATTTTGGTCTTGTTTGTTTTGATTGTCTCTCACACTTGATGTTTTAAATTATGTATTTCAAAATTTTATAAAATAAATGCGTTAGTGACATTCGCATTAAAGGCAGCAAAACCCCCCCCCCCCAAAAAACAAACAAACAAACAAAAAAAACTAGCTTTAATGGCAAACAGTCTCAGCAATGATTAAGTCAATCAAGAGTTTTGTTGTTCAATCTAAGCCATTTCTGTATTTCTGTGCCTTTTCCTGCTTGTCAATAAATATACTGTATTAAGTGCTGATTTTGCTGACATTCACATGTCCTCAGACTGAACTGGCAAACTTAAAGAAAAAGACAAATGACCTTGAGAAAAGCATCAGGCCATTGGAAACAGAAGTGAAATGCAATCAACATTTCTGTGAGAGAGAACTTAACCACATGAGGAAGTTCATCACACGAATTGAAAGAAAACCCATTGATGCAAAAAACCTGTAAGTGACAACAAATCTGTTGTTAGTACATTGGTTTAACAATATTTTTTCAAGATTTGCAGAAATTGTGACCATTATTAATGTTCAACAACAGATTTGAAAATGCCATCAAGTCCAAACAAGAGAGCAGTTTTGCACTGGTGAAGTGTTTGGAGGACGTGATGGGCGCAAAGAGGTAGAAATGAGTAACGATCAAAACACACACATGTTTTGCTTCAACAGATGCAATCTCTCGCGTGTGATTCTGAATCTGGTCTTTCCTCTTTGAAGTGAATTTGATAAGGTTGAGAATATCCTCAACAGACATAAGTCTTATGCAAACGTATTGTTCAATCTTGCACCTCAAGAGTGGCAGGAAGCCAAGGAAGCTGAAATATTGAAAGCTAAAGAAGCTCGGAAGGGACAAAGCTCTGAGCCCGAAGAAACTGCAGACAGCAAAAGTAAACTTTTTTTTTTCACTTGTACTAATTAGCTTCCTTATTGGTGATGAAAACATTAGCCTCCCCAAATTTGTTGTAAATATTTTGTATACGTCTAGTTTTTGTTTTTCAAGTTCAAATGAGGTAATCATTTAAAATAAAATATTATAAAATAATGACATTTTGAGGGTCTATTACACACACCGGAAAACAGTAAAAAAAAAAAAAAGCAAAGAAAAGAGGGATTGGCACCATCTAGTGGGTATAGATTAAGAATAAAAACTCCTGACAGTCGATATAAAAGAACTATTTTTTTCTCTTCAAGAACAAATGTGTGGAATGTGTGGATTCTTGTGTAGCTTAATCTTTTTAGGATAATTTCAGAATACAACAGTTTTAAATTTTGTTCTAAAATGTTGAACAAAAGAAGGTCCTGGGTTCGATTCCCGGCCCGTGGTCTTTCTGCACGGAGTTTGCATGTTCTCCCTGTGCATGCAAAAACAGTCCAACCTGTACAGTCCAAAAACATGACTGTCAGGTTAATTGGTCTTTCTCCCTAGGTGTGAGTGTGTGTGTGCATGGTTGTTTGTCCTGTCTGTTTCTGTGTTGCCCTGCGACAGACTGGCGACCTGTCCAGGGTGTACCCCGCCTCTCGCCCGCAACTCCCGACCCTGTTAGGGAGAAGGGTGAAAAGAAAATGGATGGATGTTGTCTGGAAAATTTCAAGTATTAGCAGTGTGTTAGTCTATTTAGCATAACACACTGCTAAATAGACTCAAAAATAGTAGCAAAAGTATCCCTAAATCCTCTTAAAGGTTAACTTTGCAAGTACATTTGGGAAAATATTTTGTGCACATATTGATTTGAAGTCTATGAGGGTCCCTCAATGAAAAACTCTTCAGACATCAAGGCTTAAAGTAAAGAATAAAGTTCAAACAATGTTATATTTTCTTTGCCATACAAATAAACGTTGTACATCTGATGTTAATTTATGTGTGGGAGCAGCTCCGACATCCAGTTCAGTTAAAACCCTGCCTTCGAAGTCCAAGTTGCCCACATCACAGAAAGACACACAGTAAGTTAACACAGTTACTCAACTTGTTTAAATTGTTATGGATCTCTGCCTCAAAACCTATAAACTAGCACATACAGTCACATTTGTCATCGTTGTGGATCAAAAACAACAAAGAAATTAATTATTTAATTGTTATTAAATTAAAGCCTTACTGAAACTGACTGCAAAGTTTTAATATCTGGTACATGCTGCTCTTTAAGAACAGGATATTGGCATACATAAAAGCAACATTAAAAGCAGAAAATGCATAGCAAAATTTTACATATTTGATATTAGAATGAATTCAGTATAAGATTGAGCAGTATTCTTCAAATTGTATTTCAATATTTATTTTAGTACAAAAAAGGCATCTCATTTAAACAAATAAATCCATTATTATCATTAGTGGTAGTAATTCGTGTCAATCAGTAATTGTGAACTCCTTAACACAATTGTGTTAAGGAGTTCTTAAAATAATTATACATTTTTTAAACATCTAAAATGTCTAAATATTAGACATCTAATTTTTAGACATTTTAGAAATGTTAGCATATATTGTATTGTTTTTCTTAAATTGGAACATCAAAATTGGAACCAGGAGGAGACTTAAGTAAAAAATATTGTGCATGATAATTACAATTCTGCCTCACTATCTTTCAAAGTATGAGGCACATTTGTAAACTCTACTTATTTTTGCTATAATTTTTACTAGCTGATTTTTAATTTTCTTTTCATCAGTTTGATTTCTTTTGCATTTTCAGATCAACAGATTCAGCTGCGCCTGATGACAGCGACGGTGACGAGGTTATTTATAAGCTAAATCAGAGCTGAAAACAGAAACACTTCCTGTTTAATGGTCAATGATGCAATTTGGTTTTCCTTCCCTACTCTTTGCAGAGGATAGTCGAGATCTACTTCTCTGATCCTTTTGAGGTTGTGGTTTTACCATCGGAGTTAACTGACCAGATCCTTTCTCTGATAGAGAACGCCACTGAAATGGATAAAATACTGGAGCAGACCTTGGAAGCCACCAAACTTAAAATGTGAGAATGTGAAAGTTTTATTTAGAAAGTAATTTTAGGCATACCAGTCTTACAGCAAGACACTTCAAAGAAGAGGCATTGGATACATACATTTTTCAGTGGCATGTGGTGACATGTTAGTTTAAACCAAATGCCAAGTAGACAATAGATATGAAAGACACATAACTCCAAAATCTGCCTTCTATTTGTGAAGGGAAGAGGATGAGAAGAAACTAAGACTGCAAGAAAGCAACTTGGAGAGCAGAATTGAAATGGAAAAGAAGAGAGCTGTCGTGCTCAGAAAGCAGGTTCAGCTCCATAACTCATTAGAAACAAAAGATGAGGTAAAAAAAAAAATCAGCATGGGGAGTTTAGAGCGCTGCAAAAAAAAAAAAAAAAGAAAAAAAAGTCCTGTCAATGTCAAGTATAACTCTCTTCTTGTTTATCACAGGATATACTGTTAGATGCTCTGGGTAAGAAGGTAACAGAAGTTTACCATTGCTGCTTCGAGGGCCGGCTTACCAATCAAGCAACTTTGGAAAAGCTTTGCTGTGTTGAGCACCGTATGAACCTCTTGCTCCAGCAAATTGAGAAAATCCCTAGAGATATGTTTGAGACACTCTGGGAAATCAAGGATGGAGAGAGGAGGACAAGGTTTGTTTCCCTCGCCATGGGAAAGCTTTGTAAAGTCAGATTTACATGCAATGTCTTCCAAAAACATTTATTTCTGTTGCAATGTTACTACAACAAGTATGCATGTTTTTGATTGGGATTTTATTTGATAGAAAAACAAAAAGAGTGTCCATTTTCCAAACACTCTTGTCCTTATAGAGTTTAACTGTTTGTCTTATGGCACCTCTTCATATTCCAGGGCGCATGAGGAAAAGCTCCGGGAGGAGAGGGAGAAGCAGAAAGAAAAGATGACCAAGTGCATGAAACGAGCTTCGGGAGAGAACAGAAAAATTGTGAGTCACTCTAAAATGAAAAAAAAAAAAACAACCACTGATACTGTCTTATCAGTTTATATCTGTATAATACACAGAGCCAGACTTTAGTAAGTGTGTTATATATAACCCATTCAATACACTTTGAGCGTTATCCACTGCTGATTTGCTGTCATCACAGTTTGTTTATTGCACAAACACTATATATATATATATATATATATATATATATATATATATATATATATATATATATATATATATATATATATATATATATATATATATATGGTTTTATTTAATTTATTTTTACTGTAAATACTAAGCATTTTATTATTATTTTTTCTTTAGCCTGGAAGAAAGATCATGCAAAGATGGATTCCTGTCCAAAAGAAGGCACAAGTTACCGATGCTCCTGCTCCTCTTGAGGAAATAGACCCATTAGCTGAGCTTTATACCGACTGTGATTAAAGATTAAAAACTTGCATGTGATGTTCTCTTTCTTGAACTGCAACTGAGCCCTCTCAAAACAAAAGGGAAGGAATTTATTTATTTCAATTTTTTTGTGTTCTGACCTGAAAATCTAATATATCTGCCATAGATTTGGAATGAACATGATCATTTAATATTTGAAAAAACAAAATTAAGGAAAAGTTAAGTTGAGAATGTAAAGCAATTTTGAATGATAATATGTGGAAACCCTGATTATCAGTTATAACCAAATAGCTTGTTTTTATATGCTATTTATTACAAACCTGCAACCTTCTCACTAAATTTGATAGGGGATAATTTCATGGCTGTTTTTGTGAGTTCACTTTAATGTTCTCTGTTGATTGTGAGTGATTTTGTCTCAGGTTTCACTCAGCTGAACCAATAAGACACCAGTTTTCTAAGCACTTAACTGTCACTTTTAAAAGCTTAATATATTGTAAGAAAGCTTGATTTGTGTTTCTGCGATGAGCATATGCACTGTTGCTCAAATAATGCACTCAACCACATATAACTTTTATATCTGGCATAAAAGTTAACATTTCAAGTCTGTGCATGACCTGGGTACACATATGCTAAGTATGTTACAAAAATATCAAAAGCAAAAAGAGAATTTAAAAAAAAAGTCACTGCTTGGGGAGAACATTTCTGAACAAAGTTTCATGATTAGTCCCAGTTCTGTTTCTGTGCTGTACTTTAAAAGCCATTGTCTATTTCTGAGAGTTTTACTGGAAATTAAACATGGAAACAACATTTTACCTGTATGAGTCTTCCATACTACAGAAAACATCATCAAAGCCAGCTCAGGACTATTAACCCCTGTGCTGCAGTGCTTACAGTCCTCATTTTCACCATCATTGACCCTGCTGGTGTCATATAATGTAGCCAACAACCAGTTTACCCACTTACTGCACATAGGCATTAACACATGCACCTCTACCCTCCATTACACACTGAATGTCCCTCTTCTGATATTTGTCCACCTATTATGGCTTTCTAGAGCTATTTTATAATGACCACAGCCAATACCTTTCCCAGTTATTACCAGTAAAGACTGAGAATTACACACAAAGCTGTGGCAGGATTATCGGTTAACACTGTGGTCTTCTTTTCATGTTTGTGCTTGCCAAAAATGTTTTAATGTATATCAATGTGTTACATGTTCAAAAAGCTTTTTAGTGAGTAACTCAAACCTCTGTTTGCTTTATCAAGATTTTAGATCCTGAATAAAGGATCTAAAAGCCTTTATCAGAATTTTAGATCCTTGTCTATCAGAAAACTATTCAGTTTCTGATATACATCAGAAAACTGAATACATGATTTTCAAAAGTATATAAACATTGTTCAATTCAATCAAAAAAATAGAAAGAGCAACTGGAAACCTTGTGGTGAGCTGGTGACATGTCTGTTGTGTATCTTGCCTCTCATCTGATGATCACTGGAATCAGGCACTTGTCTCCCTGGTGACCCTCCAAGGACAAATATGCAAGATGACAGATGGATGGACAACTGCAAACCTAAAATATGGCCAATATTTATTATTTTGTGATCATTTTATGTGGATGATGAATTTTCTGCTTTTACGAACCACTGAAATTCACCAAGCGTTATCATTACAAAGCTATCAAGAAGTTTCCCCAACTGTTCTCTTCTCAGTCTGTTCACAATGGCTTTTTACAAAACTTTAAATTTTCCCATAGCAGAGCTCAGCACCAGCCGAAAAAAAAAAAATCAGCAGCAGCTTAAGGTTGTATCAAAAGCCTCACAGTTCCTGAGCAGCCGTCTTTATTGGGGGTGACTCTTAGAATGCCTCAACTTGTTTGTCTCATGGTTTAAGTGGTGCACATAGCCATGGAAAGATCATTAAATCTCTGTTTTACCACTTGGCTTAATCCCCGCAACAAAAGGGGAAGATACAAAAAAAAGGGGAAAACGCAGAGAAAAAAAAGTGGTGAGTGAGATTAAGTGAGAACTTGATGGATCTAAACTGACGGCTCTTCTTCCTAGGGTTGCTAAGAGGAGTTAAGAATCCCGATATCACATCTCCTGAAGAGTGGCTGCCGATCGGCCTTTCCCTGCTACTCCCACAGTGGCCGGCCTCTCTTGTGGTGTCCGCAGCTGAAGCCATCTGCCGGATTACCCAGCAGGATGTGTTTTTATGGAGAGCATCCCATTCATATCCTGCCTGCAAAGGTTTACATTAAGGTTGAACTCGGGTGCAGTTACAATGGCAGATGAAATGGGCTCTGTCCTCCTTACAGCACCCCTCCCCATCTTCTCACTGTTTGCGAGACTGATAGTGCGGGGTTGAAAGGAGCTGCTTCATCGTGGCATGAAAGAGGATCTCATGCAATGCCACTGTCTGCTGCTGATTCTTTTTCAGCCGCTGACAATGACGTGATGCCCAGCATGAAAAAAACACTTGTGCGTGCCAAGTGTGATTGTTTCTTCTAATAGGCATCAACAGGCCAACTTCGCTGTGTTACCATACAGGTGAACTCATTCCTGGGAAAATGTATTTTTCTTTCTTAGCCTCGTAGGCGAGATGGCGTCCCCCTTTTTTCCTCAGCCTAACGGGATTAGTCGTGCCAGTGCTACCCCGGCTGTCACGGTACTGTCTACTTCCCATCTCTCTTCTGGGCCTCTAATGTGATTAACCCATTCCCTGTGGTCCAAATGGTTCTGGACAGTGGGTAGAGGCACAGGGAGGCGGATGGAGTGGAGGGGGCTCCTTGGCATGTTCTTCGCCATGCCTCACTTGCCATTATTGCTACCTTTGTTGGACAGGAAGGAGTGAGGTCGAAGGTTTGTTTGCACGTAAAGAGGACTACAAGTGCATGAGGAAAGAATTCATAGACCTAAGCATAGGCTTGGGGACAGAACTGAAACAGCTTTAATTGTTATTGTATACCTTTAACCCCTTCAAAAGCTGAGTTTTACTTTCTCAACTATGTTTGCCTGATCAAAATCTGCCAAAACTCCCCAGCTGATGGTACAAATTTCCTCCATTTGATCAGCAGAGTGGCTTTGGCTTGAACCAGACCTGAATAATTACTGCTTGTTTAAGTGAAGGCCTTAATGATTACCTACCCCCATCATGTTGTCAAATGTCAGTGTTGTGGGGTTTCGCCTGTTTAACAAATGTCACGCTTATTTTGAACTCATCTGTTGCAGGTCTTCAGAGCATATGCTGCTCACAGGAAACAGTAAGCTCTTTGCCAGAGTGAAGAGCCTAAAGCTTTTGGCCAAAGACAGAACATACTATTGTAATCATCTGTACATTGGTTAGCAAGGCTTTAGCTGTTTTAACATGAAGCAACGTAAGTATTACTTACAATTAGTTTTAGTTATTAAGGTAGAATATCACTACATTTTTAAGGAAGTTTATACAGTAAGAAGACAGAGTCATTTTTTACAACCATAGTATAATGTTAGTCGATTTTTTGTGACCAGTATATGACTAATTTTAATATTGACTGATCATTATATTTTATTTCTTATCAGTGAACCTATCTTACCTGAGCTCTAACTGGTCAGGTCACTGCAGAGATGTGTAATAATGAGACATCAGCTCCTAGGGAGTCTTATTGACAGTGTCATGGGGAGACATGAGAATAAAAAAAATAAACCAGAAAAGTTTGGGCCAAGGGAAATAAAAAAAGGAGGAAGCATAACATGATTATTTCAAGTTGGGATTTCCATATTGTGGATCAGAAGATGCTCTTCTACCACAGTGTTGTCTGCCAAGCCCTGGGAGTTTTTTTTTACTGGACGATATCTCTCTAATACTTTGAAAATCCCTGTTATGGACAGTTAGGTTTTCTGTTTAGGCAGAAACTACAAAATCATTCTACATAGAAATCCATTCAAATTGTATTGGCATGTTCGAACTTTACAATAGTGGACATCAGAAATTCTCACAAATGTTTCTGATTGGTATATCTCTAAATATTAGCTTACTATGGTGTGTTCATTTTTTTCTTTATTAAACAACAGGGGAAAAAAAACAACACTGCATTTTTGATATAAGTGTCTTCCCCCTTGCTGTTTCAAGCAGGCCTTCACGTGAGCTCACAGCCACAGTCAGGCGACGGCATGGAGAATTAAGGGTCTTAATTAGGAATTGCTAACAATGCCGCATGTGATCATCAGTTGCAAGACAGCAGGTTGGGGGTTAGGGTAGAGTTTTTAACGACTCTCCCTGAAATTACGGTCAAAATTAACAAAATGCACATCACTTCTGCCTTTTCTAAGAATGTATACACCAGAGGTGATCTGTTTTTTGTGAGAAATCCGTTTGTGCCTTTACATGTATGGAGAGAATATGTTGAAATTGTAAAAAATGTAGTCAAGGAGAATACAATTCAACATTGTGCCTGAAAGACAATACAGTGCATGAGGGGGGTATGATGCCCATCTTGAACAGACTTGGTCAGTTTCCAATCTTGATATCAAACACAGCACCATGAAATGGAAGGTGACACTTATTGTATTAGTAGGGGCTAATGAGTGTCTAAAAGCCTGTGTGACTGTGTGCGCTGAGGAATCTCATCATGTGTGCTGGGTGGCAGGAAGAAAGGGCAACGTCTCCACAAAGTTGTGGAGGCCATGAAGTTCAGTGTTGGAAAAGAAAGAAAGACCATCACTATCAGAAGAGATTTCAGGAGGCACGGTGAGGTCTTTCTGCAGAACTAAGACCTAATCTAGATCTAAAGAGGAGAAAATGATGGACCAATTTTATCAGAATCTCTCTTTGGATTGGCACAGCAGGTTTTACTCTACTCAAATAATCGACTAGTTGTATCGCAAGGCAACAAGTTAAGAATTTTTAAAACTAGACATTTTTTTTGTTCTTGGGTACAATTATGTATATTAAGACAAGTGATTTGGTGCAGGTTAAGTTAATCATGACCTCATAATAATTTGCTGTGATTCCTGCATATATTGTTGTGCATTTGCACCATCTAGTTTTTGAGGCAAAAACAAAATGCCTTTTTACTTGTTCTGTTCTGCTTACCCGTTTCATTCTGGAGCAGTTTCATTATTTATTTTACATGGTAATATTTAAAAATAATATTCTAAAAATGATCTTATTCGAATTTTGGTAACATTACTGACTTCAGAAAATGTAAAACATTAGGAAAGGTAGGATGTATAAATCCTAATATTTGAAAAATAAAAAAACACAATGTAGAGTTGTTGACTGAGATATGTGAAGAAGTAATGCAGTGCACATAAAGTTTGCAGTACTCAATTTAACCACAAGGTGGCTATCTAACAAAATAATTGAACATTGCCAATCCTTATTTCTTCAATTAGTACTTTCTTGCACAGCTTTTTAAACCTGACTCAGTTTTTATTTAATTTAGTTCAATTCAATGTATTTATATACCATCAATTCAATTCATGACATATTTTTCTTTGGTGCATATTATAAAGCAGTTTGTATCAATACAATGCGATTAATTTAGGATTTTTGTTTGCAGTCTATATTATGACTATGATTATTAGTAGGATGTGTCTTTTATATTTTCTGGCAATATATAAGTTAATATTTTTGGGATTTTCTGAATTATTTAACTCATATGGAATATTTAGTTCTCTGATAATTGTATTGAAAAAGGAGAATTTAAAAATATGCTGGATTTAGTGGGGAGCTAATAAACAGAAGTCAAAGTTTGAGAAACAGAATATCTCTTTTTCAGCAGAATGCTTACCATAGTATTTTGCGTAAATTGAAAATATTCCACTGAATTTGTTGGTTTTCCTGTAAACAAAGAATTACAAAACTCGACCATTAAAATAACAAATGCATAAATGTATGGACTAGCTTTTCCATTTTGGTGCAGGATAACTTTAGCAATAATCCAGAGACAAAATAAGGAAGTCCTAGAATCAAGTTTAGTATTCGAATAACAAGACACGGTCAAACATGACAACAAGACTCTTTGCTTTAATTCTGGAGGCCAATTTAATGCCATCCAAAGTAAATGCCTGATTAAACAGTTTCTCTGAAACTTTTGTCCAAATATCGTTTCTGCTTTCCAGAGAAAAATTTAAAATCTTTTAGGTTTTAATTAGATTTGATTAGAAGGAAAACTATTTTGGACCCCCATTGGCTCAACAGACGGCATTTGCACTCAAACAGACTTTGTTGAAGCTGGAATTTGTCTCATTGTCCAGAGTTTATGAACAGAATAATTTGTCAGCAGATCACCAATGTGTGACTTCACACATGCAGGCAAACTGGGAAATCTTTGACACAGGGAAAATGATAATGTCGTCAAGCCGAGAGGCTGTCAACTGAAGGCTCATGGCCCACTGGAGATATAATGACATCAAGGATTTCAAATGAAAGTGAGCTCTTAAAGCAGGCCGATCCTGGCTTTACACTTGGTCCACAGGTCAGCCTCAGTGCACTCATCTGAACATAACTCAGGTTGACACAAGTTGACCTCAGTCAGTAACCCTCTCCTCTGCTCTTTGTTCTCACATTATCCCCTGAGAGTTGTTTTTAACACTATGCTAACATTCTGTATAAAATGTTCTAATCTTCTAAGCTCTCATTTCTCAACATTTGCTTTTCTATTATTTGTCAGACCTCTTTTAGAAACAGTCTTTTGGAAGGCCTTTGACTCAGTCGCTTCTGTTCGTCTGACCTTCAAAGAAAAAGCCTCTTTGGTAGCTAGAATGAGCAGGCTATTGTTAGCTTAACTTATATATCTCACAATATGAAACAGTCCTAAAATGACCATATTTGTAAAACTTAAAATTTAAATCTTAAGTGCAACATTCTACAAGATATTGCGTAATCTTCGCCAAATACATTTTTATATTAGAGACTGTCAAAGATTTCAAATCATGGTAAAAGACTTGTAGGTTTAGAACTGTTAAACAGAAAGATTATTACCATTTGAGACCTGAAGTATGCTAAAAAGTGTACATCCAAATTAGCTAAGTGCTTTAATTTGTTCAGTATTAGGCTTTTGTATTCAAGTTAAAACAAACGGAAGATTTTGCTGTTACTTTGGTCAGAATATTTGTTATAATTAAACACACACACACACACACATATACACACACACATATAGTTGTAAATGCTCCTCATCTTGGGTGTTAAATAGAGTAACCTAGCCTCCTGTGGTTTAACAATATTTTCTATGGTAGTGGGTACAAAGTGCAAATGTTTGGAAACCCATTAAAATTCTTTTAGGAAAACCCCCTAAAAAAGGAGGAACAAAGAAAGCATCCATCATTTGGAGGTAGCAGGTGGATGGTTGTGCATGGTTGACTGATCAGAAATAAAATGATGCCCGAAAGAGCATTCAGGAAAGGCAAGGCCACGTTCCTCATTTCCTAATTAGCGTTCGGATTCTGCTTCCTCATGCAGCATCCCACATTGTTACAGGAAACCAACAAAACCTCTGTATCTTTTCAGCAGGGAAAGACTCTTTTTTTTTTAGGGGCCCAACACGTGCAGTGTTTATTTACTGACAGTGAATAGGGGATTGAGGTGTGAATCTATGAATACTGTGAGGTCATCCCACCATGATGCTGTAAATAAAAACAGGGCCAGATCATAATGAGTGAGGCCGCGGTCAAGGCCCCAGTTCAACTCTTTGATCAAATAAACTGAACAGAGGACAAAGATACAAACAAAGAAGGACGTCTGCAACGTAACAACTGCAACTCTAAGACTCTAGAACAGTTTCTCCAGCAGCTTTGTTTTTCTGACTCTGAGGAGGTTTTTAAAAACCAGGTAGAAACTTGTTTTCCCAGGCTTTTATGCCATGACTTTATTCTGCTTCTTATTCTTGTTTTTATTTTTATTTTTTGATGTTTGTTTTACAATGTTTTGTGACTTTATGTTGGTGAAAAGGGTTTCATAAATAAACTTTACTTACTTATGGTCCAAATAAGAAACTAATTGTTGCTGCTCTTGCTTTAAAATTAGCTCAGATCTTCCTCTGACATCAACTTTTTTGCTGTCTTCCAAGCAAGATAAGTCTTGAAAAGTTGGAATTTAGATTTCTTGCACAGAAATTAAAATTGCAACCTAAATCTGATGCTTTCTAAAAACTTTTATTTTAGTATTTTACAGACATTGTGGTAAAAAACCCCAAAAAAGACATGTAAGATTGCGATTCTTGACTTGATTTGTCAGATTATTTCCAGCACACCAGGACGCCTGAGAAAAACCATACAGCTCTAAAGTTACTCTATACCAGAATATCCTCTTTAATCTTGAAAATGTATGCATTCTCATTTTTAAATCGATCATGCAGTTGAACCCTGCAGAGAGATTAGATGGTCATGGAGACAACAGGATTTAACCAGGAGCTTAGTCTGTTCAAAGCTGATGTCAAAGAAGGTACAAATTGTAAGTAGAGATTTCTTTCACTGTCAGTTTGTTCATCCAAGCTCACAAAGGAACCACCTCAATCCTATGATTATCATCAACAGATTTGCAGAAGATGCAGCTGACTGCAGTTGCACAATTTGTCCATATGATGTCACTAAATATGCAATTATCCTGGATACATAGGTGCATGCAGTGTAGCAGGCATAATGTGACACTGACAAAACTTTTCTTCTACAATTTAAGTCTTTCCTGCACGTCTTTGAAGACGCAAAGCTAAATATAGTTAATCAGACAGCTGTATTTGTGAAACAGTATCTCGCAGAAATAGACAGTTTAACGACAGTATTACAAAAGCAATATTCTGTTTTTGTCTTGTTGGTCCAGGGTTTATTTTTAATATATTTTATCTAGAGCTTTTAGGCAAATGTTAGACAAGTTTGCCCTTTTTCCTTGCAGTGGTTTTATCTTAATTGAACCAAGCAAAGTCTGCAGATCTGTAGATATTCTAGGTAAGTCGTTGATCACATTTGGGAAGATTCACCATTGCTTCATCTTTTCTGCCTTTGTGGATTTTATCTCTAACTGTGGTAAGCCGGCATCCTACAATCAAATGATTTAAGCCTGTAACTCCTTACAGGCTAATTCATGTCAAAAACTTTATTTCACCTGCTCTGTATGAGTTTTGTTATTTTAAAAGCCTTTTAGCCTGCTTCAGTTGCTAGATTATGATTTTCTGATTGTCCAGATCCAGGAGTAATCAGGTCTGATCCAAAATATTTTTCTCATCACAATTTATGATTTTAGAAAGAAGACAACAGTGTGTGTGAGTAGAAATGTTCCCCATTTTAAATGAAAACAACATTTAGAAACAGCTTTTGATTCTACGTTGTGTATATTAAAATTAATCTAATGATCTGGAACATTTAAGTTTGACAAAAAACAAATGTGAAAAGAGGTAAATATATTTTCACATAATTGTAGAACCATAAGCCATGTATCTAACAAGACATCTTATTGATATTGAAAAATGAAATGTTAAAGCCTGTACAGTGTTATTTAAAAAATAACACAGATAAGCAGATATTTAAACATGCTATTCACATGAAA
This sequence comes from Poeciliopsis retropinna, assembly GCA_010277075.1. Taxonomy (NCBI): domain Eukaryota; kingdom Metazoa; phylum Chordata; class Actinopteri; order Cyprinodontiformes; family Poeciliidae; genus Poeciliopsis; species Poeciliopsis retropinna. The sequence goes on along the minus strand of VMRM01000024.1, from coordinate 6,864,844 downwards.
TGATTCTGATCCAAGTTGAATGAAAATGAAAAAACCTGTAAATTGACATTCATTCTCAGGCCACCTGCTTTTTCTTACAGAGGAATTGATTAAAACCAAAAAAAGTAGCAACTTTTTCTACTCAAGCAGACACTGTCACCTTTAAATACCAATAGCTGTTTTTAATCCAAATAAAATCAAGGCTAATGCTTCATTACTTAGTATTTTTACATAATGATCCTCATGCTGCTGCTGTTAATTTTTTTATTAACGCAATTACTGAGCTCTTAGTGGACCGGGTCACAGGGGTCTAATTACCTTTGCGTCATGCCGGTAAATAGTTGGAGGTGTCTCTGAGCAGGTGGCCCTGGAGGTAAGAGGGAGACATGGGGCATACCGAGGCGGGCAATTACTGGGTGAATTTCACTTTAATAAATGTTGAGCTACATTTGGAAATTCAGATAACAGAGCTTTTTGCCTAATGGGTGCAGCACCGAGGCCACTTGAGCAAGAAAATGATCTGAAAGAGGGTTTAATTAACACGAGCTACATGATCCAGGAAGCGCGTGACAGAATGCTAAAGTGAGAGGGAGAGAGCGCAGCGCTGGGAGAGGATGAACATTAGAGGGGAGGAAGAGGGAGGGTGACAAGCCAACTTTCAGAGGTTACAAGTCTGAAATTTAGTCTTTGTTTTGCACAATGCTAATCTAGCAATGAGCAACAATATACCATGGTGCATTGCCATTAAATAAATGGTTTCTCAAAAATGTCAGTTGTAGGAAATTAAAATTAAAAATACTCAGAAATTAACCTGTGTAATGCACCTCAGAGGGCACTTGAAAATTAAGCCACAACACAAATTATTTTGTTGAAATAAAGTTTGTTTTATGACACTGGTTCAGGATTAATGGTTGCAAACAGTGTAGGATCTTGATGAGGGGGAGCGAACATACAAAGTAATCCAAAGTCAGTGCTTAAAGGCCAGTATCCTGCAGGTCTTAGTTCTCCCCCTTGTGTTAGTCTTCTTTAGATTTTTCAGCATTTTATTGTTGTACTTCTGCCAACTCGTAGATCTTAATATTTATTCTTCAAATTCTCCTAATGAGCCCAGTACTAACTCTTGTGTCAGTTTCAACCTCCTCCGCATGTTGATGCTCTACAGAGGTCTGCCAACAAGCAATCATTTGATCCAGGTTTGTTGAACCAGGGAGCGCTCCAATACCGGCCCTGGAGGACCGACTTTGCATCTGCATTCTTCTTCAGTGTGACAGCATAGACACAGTAATCCTCTCAACAAACATCAAACCAAACACCTGGTCAATAATCATATACAAGTAGGTGCCTACCTACCAGAGAGTTAGGTGCCTATCACCCAGGAAAAGGCTGGAATTGTTAATCCAAAATCCAGGCATGAGTCAATGTACAAAGATCATAATATGAACAATGAGAATCAAAAAAGAGGGTAAAGAAAAAACATGAGCAGGTCAAACACAAGAAGCGAGAGAGAAATACTGAAAAACTATTTGCAAAAATGTTGTGGATAATCTTGCAAGGAGGCAGAGGAAGAATGGAGTTTAAGAAGAGGAGAGTGCAGGTGAAGAGCACAAGTATGCTGAATAAACACTGATTGCAATTGGGAGGCTTGGCAGAAAGAAGCATGGAGACCAAACTTAACACAAAAGTTGACAGGGTAAGCAGGAATCATTACACTCAACGACTACACATAGAAAAAAGAAAGGGCAGCTTGCAAACAAAGCTGTACTATAACATGTACAGTTTGACATTTACATTGGAAAAAGGTCAAACAAATCATCTCTCTTGCACCAATCACAGCTGAGCTCGATGAAGGAAAACCACAGTTGTTGATTTTAAATTTCTCAGTGTCCACAAAAAATATTTTGTAATTTTACTAACATTTATGCATCAAAACCTTATTTGGGTAAAGAAAAAAAATGCATTGTTAAAAGCAAATAATCACAATAGCTGGTCATTTGCATTGCTAAAAAAATATGCCTCTAACTAAATATGCAAATGAATCTGCAGTTGGCAAAGTGTCTACAGTTTAACAAGCTGTTGCACCTGTCTGATTGACAGGAAGCACCCACCCACCAATTAGCTGTAAGCAAAAACAGTGGAAAGGATTAAAAAAACCTTACGAGAGTGTAATGTAGCACAGAGAGTGGCCAAACTTATTGGTTGTCCCCAGTTGATATTTGAGCCCTCGCTAAGCAAAAATGTAAAAAAGTAAAGCATGGCTCTTAATGCTTTAAGAGAAGCCACATAAAACTAAATAAAGAAACACTTTAATTAAAACATGAACTTTTATGTGCCATTTAAAACTGAAAATTGAACATTTCTTAACTCGGAGTAGAAATCAAGTTTGCAGATTATTATTTTTTTCTGTCTTTTGGTTATGGCCACAGATTCTCCATTAGGTCCCTATGTATGAACTTCAGCCATTTTATCACAACTATGCTTTGCATCATAAAAATGTATGTTTTAATTATCACACGTGTTTGTGGAGAGATTAATTTCCTCTGGGTTATGCATGATGGTAATTTATATAATGTAAGGTATCCGAATAAAGAGGCTGAATACAAGTGTGCATCACATGCAAACCACAATTTTCAGATTTGTACTGTACAGTTTTATGGTTGTCCATCAAATGGCATACCAATAAAATCTCATTTTGGCTGTAGTTACAAAAAAGTATTAATACATTTTCAAGTCTCTGTACTTCTCCAATAGGTAATTGCCAGTGCTTGCTTGCTCATAAATCCAACAGTTATTCCTTTTTTATGTAGTAAAGTGGGATTCCTTTTATTTACAAAAAGATCCCCTAAAAACAATGACTCAGCTCCTTGACCAGTCTAACACCCTTCTCCTCTAATTGCTCAGTTTAATGGCTCTAGGAAGAATCCTGCTGGTTCCAAATGTCTTTCACTTACAAATGATGGACATCACTGAGTTCATCAGGCCTTTCAAAGCAGCAGAAAGTTTTCTGTGTTCTTCACCAGGTTTATGCCTCTGAATCATCCAAATAATCAAATCCAACCAATTTAATTTACCAGAGGGGGATTTAAGCTGTGGACCCATTTCGACGATCATCAGTGGAAACAACTCAATTTTGAACTTCATGGCAAAGGCTGTGAATACATCAGGAAAAGTGATTTCTTGGATTTCTATTTTTTTTTTTTTTTTTTTTTAAATTGCAAAACCCACACAAACAAATCCACATTATCATAATAGGGTATTTGTGTAAATAATTTTTAGGAAAGAAATTAATTTGATACAATTTGGAATAATTATTAACGCAAGAAAATGTGGAAAAAGTGACGGGCTGTGAATTTATGCACTGTAATTTCAGATAAAGAAAGTCAAACTGCTAAAATGGCCCAGTCATCCTGACTTGTATGCATTTCAAAATCTATGGAAAGAATTGCAGATCTGAGCGCACTGAAAGAACCCATAGAAATAAACCTCAAATCACACCTGAGAATCACATCTAACTTTTCATTAACTAGTAAAGATTTTCCACAAAGAGTTTAAAACATTTTTGAAAGTATAAGTTTCTTTACTCTGTTACTCCATTATTTACCAATAACTTCATTTGTGACTAACTTGTTTTGATTATTTGTGTATGCGAATTTCTTAAGTTGTTGCAGACTTTTTGCACATTTAATTTGATTTGGTAAATACCTGTTTTACTCGCTATAGAAAAACATTGCTTCATCCTGATGGAAAAAGTTGACTTTCAGATGACGCAAAACACTTTCAGGTGACGCTTAGTGTTACTGTTATGCTGCATCCGCAAACTATGAAACTCAGCTATGATGTACAACAAGTTCCAACAGATGCCTATAGATAAAGATGTTTCTATCAATCTATATAGTAGATTGCCGAATGTTTTAAAAGTTAAATCTGAAGGAATGCATATGCCCATGAGATGTCTCTGCATGGCGTGGCATTAACATGTTTGGAAAGTTACAACAGGCATAATTCGAAGCTGCATCTGCATTACATGTCACTGAAAGGGCAGCATTTTGGCCTGCAGCTCCTATCGTCACTTTTTTCTGTTTCCACTGTTTGTTGCACTAAACGGCGTCGTATAGGTCCATGTTGTGTGTATACAGAGCGTTGGGTTTTGTTTTTTTTCTCTCATTTTTTTGTTTAAAAAGTGTATGTGTGTGTGTTTTTTTTTTTTTTTTTTTGTGCATGTAAGGTCCTCATGGTTTTACACACCACAGTCTCCCTCCACTCTCTACTGGAGCTAAAAGCCCCGAAACAGAACGGTAATTGCCCAATTAGGGCCCTCGCTCTGTGGGCCGCAGAGCACTATGCGCCTCCACATGCTCACAGAGTCAGATAATTGAGCTGAAAGCAAATGAACGGATGGCAGACAAACAAGCTACTAGAAAATAATTACTTGGAGTGTTTCTTTTCAGTACCTGTACAGCGAATTTCATTATTGTCAATAGGCTCTAAAGCTGCTCGAAACCGTGGTATTTGTCATTTTCATAGAGACTTGATAATGACATTAATTTGTCTTAATGGGTTGGTTCTATTGTTAAAAATAGTAAAATGAGCAGAAATTGTCTTTCCTCAGCAGGTAGAGAGGACTTCACCACACTCCCGTCAGGCATGAGGAGATAATTTGGTGTGCTTGTCAAATTTCCAATAATTTGTTATATGGAACATGAGTAATGCTAATACCATTAATGTCCATTTTCCTCTAAATTCATTACTGCCCTTTTTCCCTTTTATGTTTTTAATGCCTATGCCATTTTTTTCTGTGCTTCAAGAGGTTATAGCAGGACTGGTAATAAACATGCACATTTAGCCCTTGGGCTCATGCATACACAGGAAAACAGAAATAAACACATCATTTAATAACCTGTAAGACATGCCTGTCATCAATCCTCCTGATGTGTGTGTTAGACTAATGCATTATTCAGATTGTTATGGGCTGGTTATGTTTGAAATAGTTACAATATTGGCTTTAAATTATCAACTGGCAAATATGCAACTAAAATCTATTTTCCGGTACTGTGGCATTTTACTCAATCAAAAATATCAATGCATTCTTAAAACATTCAATATGCAGTGTATCTTATACATGAGTGGCAGCAAACCATCTTTTTTCTTTACGTCTTCCTTTCTTTGCAAATACTTAAAATTTCAACAAAACAATTAGAGAAAATCTAACATGAATTAGTTTTTATTTACATTTTAATTAATATGAATACCATGTTGAATACCAATTTTTTACGACATTATTGGAATCAAACATTTTATGCAGTTGCTGTCCACATCTTTGCATGTATCCAGTGGTATTTTATCAGTTTATCTTCTGTTTGTCTTTGAGCTTGAAACCCTAATCTTCATCACCAGTCTGGACTCTGGCTAGACTGCTCTGAAATATCAATTTTACTTTAGTCAGACAAAGAAAATAACATATTTGTAACATTAAAAGTTTATTTTAAACCTCCACATTTCAATAAGACGAATAAGGCTGGGCTTAACTACACATGCAAAGTAAACTGATCTTGGCAGAATCAGTAACATCAATTTGTCCATTTAGTTAGAAAACAAAATTTCTAAACATACGTCTGAGCTCACAAAAGCTCAGAAGTGAGCATAATTATATAGGTATTTCAGTCCATGGATCCATGGGAACACTTATGTCTGAAAATAGAAAAAAGGAGAAAACACAAGATTTGGTTATTTGTCTACAATTTTTTTTATTTTTTTTTACAATAACTTCAATGAAGTACATAAAAATATGAAGAAGCTGGGAGACTAACTGGATGAATGCAAAAGTATTTTCAGACAAAAAGAATATTATGGTGGAAATGCTGGATATTTACACTTTAAAAGGAAACTCTGATAAACTTCAGAATGTCTAGAAGAATGTTTTGGTGAAAGAGATATTTTATACAGTTTATTTTTAATATTTAATTATTTTAATTTAGAACGTGTATATTTTATTTTGTCTTGTGGAAAATCTCATTGATCCTCTGTCTCTTCCTTCACTGATACAATTGTTTAATCTTGAGAATATAAAGTTAGTAATAACATAAACTTATCAATATCTAAACGACTTTAGGATGATTAGAAATTACTTATTGAACTGTCATATTCCCATCGAAAATGTTGATAATGACACTTAGACCCTCAGAAATTTATTCTAAAATGTCCAAATGTGAAAGTATTCAGTAGCCTGCAGAGGGCGCTAGTAAATGATATAATAAAAAAGCCAATACATGGAAACAAATAGATTTTATTTTCCCAATGAAAAACGATGAACCCCAGTGTGTCTTAAAACTGCAGTTTTATTGAAAAACAGGAATGAGGTTGAGTTACATGTTGCGGTCATTGTTTCTCAAGTATCAGTATGTGTGTGTAAGTAATGGGGAAACATTTAAATACACCACAGAAAGAGTTTGGAAACTGAATCACTTACTATAGTTTTTGCAAATGACTCCCATTTACTTGTGGTGCCAAAGTAAAGAAAATTGATTTAATTAAATATCTGTTAGTGTCTAGAAAAAGTCTGTCAGTGTTTAAATGATAATGAGATCCTTTATATCCTCAACATTCCTTTGTCAAATACAATAATCATATTGTCAATGGGTTTTTTTTACCTTTAGCTAATACATCAGTAGTAATTAGTACATTATTTGACTTGTTTTGGACATCTGGCCTCAGGTTTACATAAAATCACTTCCAAAAAGTATACATTTCTAGCCTCAGCAGCTGCTTAGTTTGCTTATGCAATGATCCAGCTACACTAACCAGTGATTTCCACATTACATATCCTGGCAATGACAATGAAATACATAGAAAGTATTTGGAAGACAGCCTTTATGTCCAATTGTAAGACAAATAGTAAGTCTGGTGAGGCAAGATGCTGTTTGGTGTGTAACAGGCTGATTCCGTCATTTCATATATTGCTGTAACATTACTGTTGTAACCTTCGACAACATTACTATCAAACATTACTATCTATTTTACATTACCCAATCTTTGATTCGTTTAATATCCTTGATCAACATCTACTGCAAACATTTAATTATGAAACCATTTTTCTAAAACATTGCACAGCGTTTCTGTCGGTGATGTTCTGGTTGCTTTGTCCACACGTAATGCTTACATTAAAAAAAATAAAAAATTGTTAATGTGTATATAAGTGGTACTTCAGCCTGTATTTAGCTGTATATGAGTCCTTTAATACTGTGTGGAATGTCATAGAGTGCTGTAAGTAGCAAAGGATCATTTGTTTGACTTGATGACTGCACTGATGATTCATTTGGGAGGCCTGAAATCTTTTTGGAGATTCTTATGTAACACTCTGTTGAATAATACTTTTTAAATAGAGGCACTTTTGCTTCACTCATGGCCACTGATGGAATATTGTGTCTGAGTGCTGAGAATCTTGGGATGTTACACGCCAATCAAGGGAAGGGTTAACAAAGGGCACAGAAATAAGGTGCCGTAAATAGAAATTGTGGTTTGAAAGTGGCTTGCAAAACAATTGATATGTTGTCTTTTATAAATGGTGCCTTTAAATATTACTCTTAAACTGCTTTGTACATGGCTCTCTTTGCTCGACTTGGCAATATCTTTGTAACAAATGTCTGTCAGTGTGAACTATATTGAACTGAAATGCTAAAATAAACAAACAACTATATATTGATATCACTACAGGTATTTCACAACTTTCAAAACAAAAATAGTGAAATGTTTGAACTTATGCAGTTTACAGCCTTATAACTGATATTACTGTAAACTTTATAATTTACAGTACCACAATCTTTGCTTGTGGAAAAGCTCTTGGTCTTCTCTTGTTGCATGTCATCATACAGAGAGAGTGACCTTTGACCATTTCCCTTTGCACAATCTCTCTGCCTCATCATTAGTTCTGGATCCTCTCGTGCCCTCTGCTCTTCACCTCACCCCGGGGGCTGAAATCATCTTGGGAGAAGGTTGATTTTGTGTCCACTGAACTAGTTTTCTGTTAGTTTGTCTATATTTTTTTGGATTATTATCCTGTTGAATAACAGTATGATGACCCCTTTTCACCAACAAGAGGCCAGCAGATTTTTATAGAAAATGTCCTGATATTTGTGAGAGTTCATGAACCCATGCACTCCGACAAGCTTCTCAGGGCGTTTAGAGAAGAACACAACACTGCAGACCCTTCTCCACACTAAATAGTGGGCATGAGGTGGTTTTTCACATCATCGTTGTTGTTTCAATAGGAGTATTTATTGCTGAAAAGCTCCATCTTAGCGTCATCTAGCTATATTACACATTCCAGATGAAGCCAGAGAAGTATTTGGTAATTTACTAAGTATCCTGCATATTTTGCATTTGATTAGGTTTTCATGGTTGTTATAGACACTTGGCAACTCCAAGATGTCACTCTTTGCCAGAGTTATCCAGCAGTGAGTTCAAGATTGTTTCCTCCTCCACAATATAAGTAAATGTTGATTTTCTCTCAGCTTTGATTCTCACTGTTCTGTTTCTAAAACATTATTTATAGTTTCTAATGGTTAGGTGAAGTCATCTTTACTACTTAAAGAAAGGCGAAGAGAAAAGTGTAGCCTTGTTGAAAATTGTATTAAATTAATCTCGTTCCACAAAAGATATCCTATTGTGGGATTTTTGTGTATATGGTGCTATTTTATTTTTAAAAAAAGAACAAGAAAATTATATTTACTTATTATATGAAGAGTTTAGTTGCTGGAAAGACAATAAACATTAAAAGTTGAATAAAAACATCTTTTTGTTTTTCAAAATTGAAACTTATGTTCTTTTAATAAATATCTGAGAGATGCTGGGTCACATTCCTATCAGAAATAAACTTTTAGTGTGGAATAAGTGTTTGTTGACCTATATATATATAGGTCAACAAATATATATGCATATATAATGCATATATATATATATATATATATAATATACTATGATATATAATGCATTATATATAATGCATTATATAAATAAATGCATTTATTATATATATAATTATATATATATATATATAATAATGCATTATTATTATATATATATATATATATATATATATATATATATATATATATATTATATATATATATATATATATATATATATATATATATATATATATATATATATATATATATATATATATATATATATATATATATATATATATATTTATATATATATATATATATAATAATGTATATATATATATATAATATATATAGTAATAAAATATTATTATATAATACATAAATGTAAAAAAATTTTTTTTACATTTTTTTATGTTAAAAATGTAAATACATACATACATCTAGGATATATATATGTATATACATATATGTATATACATACATAAATGTATATACATACATGTATGTATATGTATATACATACATTATATGTTATATATATATATACATACATTATATATATACTGCTCAAAAAAATAAAGGGAACACTTAAACAACACAATATAACTCCAAGTAAATCAAACTTCTGTGAAATCAAACTGTCCATCTAGGATGTGTTATTTGAGTGTTCCCTTTATTTTTTTGAGCAGTGTATATATATGTATATATATAATGCATTGTTTTCTTTTGCAAAATATGTACATACTGCAGTTTTCTTTCCCGTACTTCAAAGTTGCATCTGGTGTTGCTATTTGAATATTTATTATCCCTTTCAATATGTCTTCTAAATGTATTATATCAAATATTATTCCACATAGAACGCTGCAGAATTTTAATACAGGATTATGTTTTTACATTTATTTAATTGCTTTGCAAAGTTCTGTCACATAATTGGTGCTTGGCTGTATTTACTAGCCTTTATTATGAAACAGAAACTAAATTACCAAAGCTACTCTCTTAACAACATTAAGTAAGTATCTAAATTTAATTTAAAGGACGTGCCAAGAATCTCATTTGAATAATTCATTGATGGTGTATCCCCACCTGCTTCTGCCTCCGAGTCAGTGTCTAAATTTGTGTGACGGAGAGGCTGAATAGTGATGTGTGACACACTCCCGATGAAAAATAACAGTGTCCTTTAGATCCTCACAACAGCTGATGAAGAATCACTGACTTTTATTGGCGCCGAATAAAAGGATGGGATGAAAGAGTCAAAGGCTGAGGGAGAGAAAGAGGGATTCAGAGGGAGGGACGGAGGAGTGCAAAACAAGGCCCCATCCATCACATGAGTTGAGAAGACACATTCCAGTGCCCTTAGCAAGAGGATACATTCACTCAAAGTCACAAAGGAGGGTGAATCTGAGAGAAGCTGGGAGGGGCATCCATCAATGCACAACCTCTCCCTTGAGCTGTCTGTGAGCACAAACTCAATGTGCTTTTTAAGTCCAATTCACTTCTTTCTATAGGCATGACAAATGTACATTTTGCTGCAGATGAATATGTTCATACTCAAAACAATTGAAAAAAAAAAAAAACTAAATCAAGGATGGTTGAAAATGCTTCTCCCACTCTCCTCCTCTCCCTCCCTCTTTCTTTCTTCAAACTCACTTCCCTCTCTGTCTCCCTCAGTAATCAGAGCCGGAGAAAGTTGAGGTCGGGGTCTGCAGCACATCTCTGCTGCCTGGCAGAGTTAGTGGGGATTTTAGGGTGGAGGGAGCAGGTGATGGCTTTCTGGAGTGCACTCATTTACACTCCTCCCTTTCTCTGTCTGAGCACCGTGAAGAGGTGGGAGAGATGAGGGGCCACCTCCTCTCGCTCCTATGAGCTGCACCTGCCAGGGGGTAAGATCAATTGTGAACTTTGACCTCGTACCTTCCACAATGCTCAATTATAACATGTAGCATGTAATATAAACACCGTACATCAAGAGTGAGTAAAATATGTGCAACTAAAGAATTATTCTTTTTATCTATTGTTTTTCTTTATCAAATGAAAATGTGAAAAATTATTTAAGACACCAAAAATCTTCTGATTCACTTTGGTTCACAAAAAACATGAAACTTTGTTGTGGCTCAAAAGGGACTTTTAGAAACTGATTATGTAATTTATTATTTTTAAAACTACACTCTGATAGTATATGTTCTGATAAATAAAAAAAAACAAATTGAGACTCAAAAATTATGAAAAAAACTGATGTGCAACTACAGAATTGCACATTAGAATCAAAGTTACCTTTGATCAAACTTTCCATGAACAATACCAAATCCTAATAGAGCTCAAAGAAAAGATCTCATCTATTTGTTTTGTTAACTACAGCACATAAATTTACTTTAATGGAATAACAAAATAGACAAATATGGAGTGCTTTTGAAAAGTATCCAAACCTCTTTAACTTATTTTGTCACATTACAACCACAAAATTCAATCGATTTTATCTTGATATCAATTAAAAGATCAACACAGAGGAGTGCATGAAGTAATATTTTACTAATGTAAACCTGCGTTTGTATGCAGATGACTGTGCTGTTATACTGCTAAATAAAAATGCAACAAATTGTCCTCAGAAGTCAAATAAGGGAAGGTAGCAAACATGAAGAAAGCCCTCTGGTCAGATTAGACCAAAACTGAAATATTTAGCAAAAAGCTATGTGGCAGAATACTGACATTGCAGATCAACTTCAACATAACACCCGCATGGTGAAATATGGTGGTGGCAGCATCATGCTGTGGGGGTTATTTTCTTGAGCAGGTACAGGGAAACAAGTCAGAGATGATCAAAACATGGCTGCATACAAGACAACACTGAGAGAAAGCCTGGAAGATTAACTTTGAATTTGCTAAAGACACGAGAACAGGGCAGAGGTTCATCCTCCAAATGGTTTACTGTTTGTAAAATATTATTTATGGGTCACAAAAAACATGATAGAAGGTGGTCTAGTCAGAAGGAACCAAATCTGTAGTTGAATACTAATGTTTCTAGACCACTAGACCACCTTCTTCCAGTCTTTCTTCCAGTGTTGTCTTGTATGCAACCATATTTTGATCATCTCTGACATCTCTGATCACTCTAAACACAGTATTTTCATTTTGAAACATGGTGGTGGCAACAGAAAAGAACAGATGAGCAGTTCAGAGCTGACAGAAAACCCATCAGACAAGACAACCAACTGGAGGCCAGAATCCTGTTAGAAAGGAAGGTCAAAGCTTAGACTTTCATCAGTTTGAAGAATCTGTGCCACAATGCGAACTCTGCTGAAAAACTGAAAATTTGTGCACTGCCTTCACTTGAGCTGGCATATTTCTGGATATTTAAATTGTGACCATCTTGCAATTCTCAAACTCTCCCCAGTGATGCTTCTTTCCCATGGAATGATGTTGGTGATTACATTTTAAAACCACAGACGTTTATATCCAAGAACATTTGCTACAAAAGTGACAATGCTGTGAAAGTTTTTGTATAAAGGCACCACAATCTTCATTTATCTAAAGTGATTGCTCATGCAACTTTCCATCATCGGTAATATACTCATAACCTCTCCACTTCAAGAACTCCACTTCAAAAAAAACTAAAAAGAATGTGTTTCTGTGACTCAGACGCCTCACTTTATGTTAAGTGTTTTCTGAGAAGCAAATCTCTTGGGCCCCTTTTCTTTCTTTTTTATCACTTCATACTGCTGGCAGCTCATTTTTGTCAGTGAACTGGGTACAAATGGTTATTATTCAGTGTGATGAGAGCCATTTGGGGTTTTGTCAGGACTCAGAGTAGTGTGAAAGTTGGTGTCAGTGGACCCCTGGCCTGGACTGACTCAAAGCCAGTGTGTTTGTTCCTATGGTAATGGAGAAAAAGTAAGCAACTCCCAGCAGCATCCCGCCGCGTGTCGCCTCCTCAATAGAGCGCATCTGCAGAAAATGTGGGACCCTTTGAGATGGGCAGTGACCCGTCATCGCAACGGCTCTCACATATATGGCTGTATGTAGACGTTGAATTAGCCTAAACCTCCCTTTCACGCCGCTTACGTCATAACTCTTGAGGCAAAGTTGAGACTGGGTCATATATTCCCCGTTTTGATAAAAGCTGAGTGTGGGACAAGAGTGAAAAAAAGCTGTTGCCGAGGTCATTAAGATGAAGGAGAGAGTGAAAAGTGAAATATAACAACTGCAAAGTGGGTGGGGAGGCTTCAGATCAGAAAGATTCCAATGGAAATTAGAGAAGAAAAGAAGACAATGACTTATAAAAATCACACAAGAGCCTGTTTTTTCTCTTGCAAACAACATTTTAGTCATTACTCTGAACAGGAAGAACTTCAGTTGTTTCAGATAATCAAAATTTAATTAATAAATCAAAGGAAGTAAGAGCTTAAAAAGCAGTTCATTTTAAGCTTAGAATAATGTGTTTTTAAAATGCAAGCATTTATGTTTTCTGTCAAACCTTTGTGCTGTGGAATACAAAAAAGAGAAACAATTCCAACACAATTGTGACTCCTGAAAGGACACTAATATAAGATGAATGGAGAGGAAATGAACCAGACTGCAGGGGGTCATTAATGGGAAAGTCATAAACTTAAAGAGAACCTAGTTTCCTTTAAGGGTGCTTTTCCCGCAGCTTGTTCTCATCCTGCTCCGAAATGGGGTATTTACTAAAATGGGGGTAATCATGAGCCGCTCAGCTGAAAATGGGTAAGTAATGGTTGCATGAGTACATTTTTGTGGGAGCGTTTATTCCACCCTCCCTTTCTCCCTCCTGCTCTAACTGTCTGACCTCCCTCCTCCTTAACTCTTACCCCCCTCTGTGTTTTCCCATGGGCCTCCAATTGATTCAATTATGTGAACAAACAAATACCATATGCTTCTACTCAACCGTTCAAACCACTCCACAACGGCTAGACACATTGATGCACTCATTTACCAGATGAATAACGGAATGAGGCAATTTTTTCTTCAGTACTGATAATTTCGTCTGAATTAATTTGGAAGATGCTTTTGGAAACATCAGAGAACCCCAACATGAAAACACAGAGAAAAAGTGACTTAAGGGAGGAAAGCAGCGAAAAGGAGGGTGCAGCAGGGTCAGTCAGTTCAGATTCGGCGTTCAGCGTACAGCTCGGTGAGGAGAAATGAAGCAAACACAACATCGGCATTCTTTAACTTTTGTTGTTGTGTGAGACTGTTCGTGAATGGGCAGCGGGGAACAAAGCGGGTGGGGGGAGCAGTTTGGATGAAGGCACTATTGCTGCCATCCCCAGCACTTTGAACAACTTGTCAGCAAAGACACTGAAGAAACTGCGTTCTGTCACATTTGTGTACAAACCCCTTGAAAGCGCTTGCTGACCTGCCCATATCCTTTTATTGAGGTTCAAATGGCAAAAAACGTCCATTGTGTCTGGGAGAGTTCATTAAATTCATTGGTTTGACCTGTTATTTCTAGGCCAAAAGTCTACTGATTTGGAAAAATGTGAGTCAGCCACACCGCAATAGCAGACTGACCTCCACAGGGTAACAAACCCTTTTGAAGAGTGTTTCAAGGCTTTTATATGAATGGGGTCAGAGGGGAAGTTTGAAGCATATCCATAGCAGAACCAATGGATTTACATCAAAAGGAAATTTAAAATCATCCAAATATATTTAGTCCACTAATCACTTTTCATGTATTATCTTTGGTCAGATCAATTTTTTTATGCATGAGGACACTGAGACGTATCACAACTTTTTCCTGAAACAACGCTGTGCGAAAAGTTAGCAGATACCAAACGTTTAGTCTCAAAAGACTGATAGGAAAGTTTGGGGAAAAAAATACATTCAACTGCTTTAGTTCTCACAGCATCTTCACATTTAGATGTAAATAGGCTCATTAGAAAGGCCACACTGTTACGTTTGCATCTTCTCCTCATTTGTTCTTGTCAAAGAGGCCAGCGCCCATGGTTGCTCCCAGTTTTGTTTGTCAAATGCAAATTGGCCATTTTTTTGTTCTAAACTATGTTTTTGTTTCATTTTGTGACACAAAAATAAACAGTAAAAGTTAATGAATAACCCAAAAGTAGTTGATTTTTTCATTTATAGTACATGATTTTGTGCTTTAGACAGGTGGAGTGTTAACTAATGTATCCACGGTAGACTGAACTGAAAATGTTTTAATTAAACCTAAAGAAATTTCCAAAATGCATTGATGATGCTATGTGTAAAACATTTTGTAAAATTTCAGCAATCTTTAACATCATAATCTTTCTGATGGAAAGATTAAAACTCTTTGAATTCCTGATTTTTTTATAATGTCTGAGACTGCTGACATGAACTTACAAATCTAAATTAATCATGTAAATTGTGAGTTTACTTTCCCTGAGAGAAAGGGGGGATATGGATCACTCAATAAAGTTAAACATTATTAAGTGTTTAATCGTGTTTAAACAGTTAATAATGTGTTTAAACATGATTAAGCTAAAGAAGAAAAAAACATCTTTAGCTTAATATTGCAGAGGAAAACCTTTGTTTTCTAGGCTTTTCAAAAAAAACAATAGTTATATTTCACATTTATTTGTTTGTGTCTTGATAATTAAAGGTGCAGTATGTAAATTTTAAAAATAATGTTTTTTTTACATATTTTTAAGACTGTCATCATGTCACTATATTTTCCTCATTGCGTATTTATTTTAACGTATTATTCAAAACAAGTCCATATTTTGAGTCTGTTTCAGCATAAGTACTGAAGTGCGGCTTCTCTTTACATATCTGTTATCTGTTTCTTTCATCAGCATGGTTTAGTGGTGAGGATGCACCAAGCAGCAGCACTTAACCTGGTCTCAAACACATCAGAGTGCCTCTACAACAGACACAGGCATAAATTAGAGAGCCATGTATATCACAAGAGGACTCAGAGTAAATCTAATCAAATAGTCTGAAAACCATCTAAGTGAAACAACCTTTATATCTGCAGTAAATTTAGGGATTTTTTTTTACCTAAAGTAAAGGTAGTAAAGGTTTTTTTGTAAAATTAAAATCTTATCAAAATACAAAATGTGTTCTTACTATTTATTTAGGTGCTTCAAGTAAATACAGCTGTAAAAACATATGATGTTGTATAATTTGTAAATACATGCCCAGAAAGAGACAAAGAACTGTCCCACATCAAAAAAAAATCTTGATTAGCCCCAAGAATTTTGGGAAAATATTTTGTGAATTGAGGATAAAGTGGAACTTTATGGAAAGTGTGTATCATGTTACATAAGACAGTCAAACACGGTGACGCTAGTGAGGTAGTTTTGGTCTTCTTGACTTGACGGCCTTGCTGTAATTCATGGATGTATGAACTATCCAGAAGGTCCCAAAGGAGAATGTTTGGTCATTAGTTTGTGACATTAAGTTCATGTCAGCAAGGCCTCTTTGTAACAGCTCAAAAATGCATATTTTATAGTCTCCTTGTCTGAACTTAAGCTTAAAATGCTGTGGCACGATGATAAACAAGGTGTTTATGTAGCAAATCATGTAGCTGAGTTAACTGAAACTGCAAAGAGGAGTTAGGCAAATTTCTTTCACCGCATTATAAAAAAATGTGTATATATATATCACCCAGTTAATACAGCCAAGTTGAGATGATTTTGTCAAATGAAGTGAATCCTGACAATAAAGTCAGAATTGCAGACTTCATTCAATTTAAAAGCAAAAGAGTAGACGTGTTTCTTTCAAAGCTCCTAAAAGTCTTTTGATCTGAGCTGGGTTTATTTAGATCATGAAATTATTTTCTAATTTTACAGCAGAGGAGAAGACTTGATCATCTCTACTATTGTATGTGCTCACTGCCATTGTTGATGTACAATGATTTGAAAAAAATATTATGAGTAAGACCCTTGAAGAAACTAAAAAAAAAAAAAAAGCAGCATTAATCATTCATTTAATCATCATAATCAATCTGGTGATGAACAAGAAGCCAGTTGAGTGAACAAAGAAACAGTTACCATCTTGCACACACCATTATTCCCATGTGAGTCTTGAATTGATGTTGTCTCCTCAGCTCAGTGATGGAGTCTAGAATCGATGAAGTGTCTGAATTTTGATAATCGTTCATAACATTCACACAGCAAATAAAACAAGCACAAAAGTTAATGCAAGTTGTAAAAAAATTATTAGAAATAAATAGGCTTTCCCAAAGTATGAGGTTATTTTCAACAAGAACTGTTACAACAAAGAAGTGATAAACTTTACCATAAAATGGAGCAACACTTCTAACGACAACCTAGTTGGAGGTTTCGACGTTCATCTAGTGGATCATTTAATTAGTTTTTTTAATTTTAATCAAATATGATGCCATATCTTTAATTCAACTCAAAAATGCTACTTTTTTTTATTTTTATGTTACGATCATAACTGTTTGTAGCCATGTTGTTTTCTAATTGTCTCCCTCCCCAGAGGTTCACCTGTAGAGCCCTATATCTGTCACTTCATGCTCCTTCCGCTGACAGCTTCTCTTTGTCAACCTCTCTCTCTCTTTAGGATTCATTAGTCCCTATAGACTCCAGCAGCCCAAACATATTGCACCATTCAGCTGGTACTTATGTGTCATCTGTTATCTATTGGACTGGTGTTTCTGGTGAGCATATGAATGATAATCAGGCCTTTGTGTGTCCGTGGAGGTGCAGAGGGATCTGCAGCTTGTGATGTTGCCTCGGGGGGAGATTAGGAGGGGCAAACCGGCCCTCTGTGTCACGTCGCCAGTCACAGCGCCCATCCACGGCTGTCCCAAACCCCAGTGGGACCTTAAATCCTGTTACACTGTCAGCTAAAACCATCACTTGTATTAAAGATGTGTGGGTGTTTAAGTGTGTGTACATATTAAGCGAGGGGGTATAATGTCTTAAACTATGAATTATTCATTTCAAAAAGAAAAGGAGATATTGACTACATCTCCATAAACAGACTGCTCTCTTTATGTCATCAGGCACGAGATCTTTGGTTATAATTGTGTAAAAGAGCCCAGTGAAATTGTGTTCCACCAACGGCACAGCAGGCAGTGGTCAGTGTTATCATCAGGGTCAAATTTGAGTGATGGCAATTGTTCCGTCCTAATATCTTATAAATAATTTACAATATCAGGGGCATTGCTTCCCCCAGAATCAAACAGTTATGCTAAAAGTTTTCCCAGCTGCATGTTGAACACACTTTAAAAAGAGAGTTTTGGAGGGTGTTAAACATTGGCCATTGAAATTATATCATATTTAATTAAGCATCATACTTAGTTTTAGTGATATTAGCTACTTCAGTTGGTAACAGATTTGTTACTTTAGTTGTATTCTTTTTGTGCAACAATTAGAGCAAAGTAATGCTCAAGTAAAACAAGCTGAACAATAAGAAAATAATTCTGCAATGAACATGTTGGTTAATTTAGTTTGTGTTTATTGTCTTTTGCAGAGAACAATAAGGTTGAGTTTTTTATGCGATGGAACTTGAATCAGTATGTAAGTTGAATAAAAGTCAACTCAAACTTATGATTGAAATAAACTGCTGGACATAAAAATAAAACTTGTATCCAGCTTCTTCAAGTGTAAGCTGATTGACTAACCACTAATGCTGATGCTAGTAAAAACCTTTTTAAAATGAAATTTGGAAAAGTATTACGTTCATTTAAATTGTAACCAGATTGCTAGATTATGAAAGTATTGTTATACAATTGGTCAAATTTAACAACCTTATTTTGGTAACAAATCTTTAAATTAGAATTGAACTGACTGTGTTGATTCATTTGGCTGTTGTCAAATGTGGGCAGCCCGGCAGGGAATGGCAAGGCTGATTTGTTCATATGGGTTGTTTTATAGGTGAGCTCATTGCAAGTTTGGAACAGTTATAAAAACTGGCACGTTTGCATACCTGGATGGACTGGTAACCAGTCCAGGGTGACCCCGCCTCTCACCCAAAATGTCTCGCCAGAGACAGGCACCAGCACCCCTGCTGACCCCATAAGGGTGCAGGAAAAAGATGGATGTTTGCATTCTGCTGAAAGTGGTAAAGTTGGCATCAAACTGTAATTAGTTTAGTGACCTTACTATTGCTTATACCTTATTTACAATGGCTGAAACATTTTTGTTTTTAGAGCTTGATACAATTAAATTTAGGGGTTTTCTTTACATTTTTTTAGCACTTTTATGCCTTAATCAGAAATTAATTACCATTTACAATTGTATTTAACTTTTGATGAAGCCAGAATAAAATCAAATTAGAAAAACAGTCCTAATAATCTGTTACTTAAGTAATTATCTTATTGTAAGTAAATATGTTCATGAACCAGGCAGTAGTTTTACTAAGTCTTTCAGCTGTTATGTAAAAGTCTTGATTCAAACCTGAAAACATGTTGTTGCCATGTTGTTGTAACAGTTTTTTTAGTTAAATTATAACAGTTAGATTTTCATGAAACACCATAAGTCCAACTTGTTTATAATTGAGGGGTTATGATAGATTGTATTCAGTGAAGTGTTTTATTTTCATCTTAACTTAAAACAGTAAACAATCTTTGTACAATTGTAATGATTAAAATCTAACAGTTCTTTTAGTGCTGAGTTTGGCTGGGATGCTCAACGTTTTGTCTTTTTCTCAAAAGACAAAACGCAGGTTTGGGGGTGATGGTGCATTATCAGAAGTGGCTATAGATGCATCTTTATTTATTTATTTAGCTTCCAGTTTGTGCAGAAGCGCAACAGAGTGGCTATAATGTGAGAGCGCTATTTTCCTCGATTATTTGTCTCAGTAACAAGTGATCATGGGGAGAATGGGATTCTTTGCACTTCTGGCCCGCAGCCTCCAGAGGGAGGTCAAAACTATTTGTCAGTCTCCAGTTGGGATTGCAAATTAGGGATGAGCCTCCGCTGCGTGACGGCCCTGTGAAACCTCTATTCCTATCCACGGGATGACTGCTGTACATAATTTGAAAATTAGGGCCTTTGATAACATCTTTATGTTCGGCAATAGGCACTGTGCAGCCCCCGCACACAGACTATACCTGCCGCTGGAAAAAAAAAAAAGGGATATTCACTGAATCGTTTATATGTTTGGTCTGTTTTATATCTGAGCATTCCCACATGCACTCAGCCTGAGCTCTTTGTGATCATTTTAGAGCTTTTAACGTCGGGTGACATATTATGACCTATCATTAACCTGTCACCTTCATTAAAATTTGAATAAAGGTGTTTTGATATGTTTCGCAAATGGCTACAAGGCTGAATTGCTAATGGAAATAAAGAGACAGACTAATTGAAAACTGAAAATGATGCGCAGTGATACAACAGGTTTTTAGTGTCGGTGATTCGGTCTCCTTAGATCGCTTAACTGCTCCTAATCTGGCTTTAATGGCACAACCTAATTATTGAAGATTACTGGTGTAAATGTAAGGCAATAAGCCCCTTTTAGGAGCAGAAAACAGACAGCATCCCTCTGAAATGTTGATGCAGCCATTCTGGAACTGAAAAGCGCACTTGGTGAGATACTTTTACGTTTCTAACCCTGGATTTATTTCTGGTGTCTCCTCTAAACGTCGGCAGAAAAATAAATCACATTCCACTCTTTACTCACACATTACGACTGTGGTCCCTTTGAAGATGTTGTTCAAAAAGGACTTAAAGTGAAAGAAAATGTTTTCCTATTACTTAATTCAATCGGAGCGCAAGGCGGGGGCTTGACGCGCAGCGCGCAGGACTCCTCTATGACAGAGTCGCCTTTGTTGCGTCTATCCGCCGCTGTCACACACTTTAATTCGACTCTCTTTCTCTCTCATTGAAAGCTCTCCACAATGACATTCAATGAGGGCCGCGGAGTGAAAACCTGGTTATTTTTACATATTCTTTCCCCCTCCGACTCGGCAGGGGCCCGAGCAAAGGAATTAATCACTGCTCTTTAACAGCGCTGCCTTCAGGCAATGACTTGTCCCTTTTTTTGTGCACAGAAATGACACATTAACCCTCAAATGGATATGCATAAACTTTACATTCAGCTGTTGCGTGCATGTTTATGTCAGTGAATTAGCCATACAAGTACAGAAGACCTGTATCAAATGCACAAAAAGATGCATTTGTAAGATATTACATATAAACCAGTTAAATTATTCAAATTTTGATCAAAGCTGTCCATTTAATGTTTAATAATAGTTTAATCCCAATAATCAGCTGCTTCATATTGGTAATAAAATGTGTCTATGAGTTCAGTGCTCTCATTCGATGTGTGTGGAGCTGACCTGAGAACAGTAACACCCGGTCCATGCTCTGCTCATGTCCTCTTTGAGGAGCGTCTTCAGCGCGTTGTTTTTGAGAGGCATGTTCCGACAGTCAGCCCAGTCATGTGTAGCATGAATGACACTCTCCAAATCAGAGCAACAGCGTAAAGTCTGAATGTATGTTAATTTTTACAAATATATCCTTAAATCCAGATAAACCTGTATGAGGATTACACTTCTTCTGCTGCTGTCACTGTTGAGTAAAGGCAGACTTTATCTCCAGCACCATTTGCTGTAAAAAAAAAAAAAGAAAGAAAAAGAAAAAGAACTGCAGCACATCAGCTGCTAACGGTATGAAAGCCAAAAAGTTCAAAGAGGCATCCTTCATGCCCAGATTCTCTCAAGATAGCTGTTGCAAAACAATACAATGTGTTTTGCACTCCTTTTGTTGAAACTGTTAATGTAGAAAAACTAAAGTGTGAAAGTTTCCCTATATGTTTTAGATAGAAACCACAGAGAATAAACAATATATTATTTATATCCCAACTTTCAGCTTCCGCAGCCATATTTGGTGAGCAGATGATAGGCACCATTGGAGTTGGTGAGCAGAAACCACGTTTAATGTTGGTTTTACAACCAGCAAGAGAAAATCTTTCCCAACTCAGGTAAAAGCAACAAAATGTTAGAATTTCATCAATAAACTTGATTTTGTTGAATATTTCTGAATGGAAACTGAAAGATGTAAAACATTACTGAAATAGTTGTAAACTTTTTCCACATCTTTTCTTAGAAGTGGGGAGTTAAACTTTATTCCTTGTAACAACTAATATGTGCCATTCTTTTGCAGTGATTGCATCCAGCTATGAAGATTTTTGGCAAGTTTGACTTCAGTTTGAGTAACTTGGTTAAACAATAAGTTGGATACAAACTTAATTTCAGAACATTTCTCAAACACAAGTCTTACAACAGTTCCTACCTGATATATTAAATCACAATTTGACCCATATAAACATATCAACTGGTCTTTCCTTGACCAGACAAATGAGAAGGAATGAAAGAAATTACTTGAATATTTAGGCTAAATTAGTCACTTACATAAAATAGGGATTACATTTAAAATCTAATCTGTTTTATTCAAATAAAAACTTACATTAATTGCTGATATGTAATGAATTCCAAAATCAAATTTTTAAAAAGATTTCTAATCAGAATAGACCTCCTGTGAAACTAGCTGCTGCTGGAAACAAACTTAAAACTTTTGTGGTCTGTGAAAACATTTAGGTCTTACCGTTTACCAAGTTAATAAACTCATTGCACCTCATCCTTATCAACTGATTGGCTTACCGTTCACTTCCACTAATTAGAAGGTTGACTTAAAAAGCATTATAAGTTGATTTTCACCAATATGTTCAGGTTGGAAGAATAATAATGTGGGGATAGTTACTAAAATAAAGTGAGCTCATTAACTATTATTAAGCAGTACATTTACGAAATGACATGCTTGTCAAAAAGTTTAGTAACAAATGAATTACATTTAACACCTTACAGTTATCTGCTTTTTAATTTGGCACTTTTGTCTCGTCTCTGAGTTGTATTTAACTCACCCTGCTTAATATCTCAGAGGAAACTTAACTTAGTTCCTAAAAGAAACAGAAACGCTTTCTCTGGAAATTTAAGCTTGGCACTATGATAGAAATGAAAGTGATGATAAAAGGGAGAATGGGTAGTGCCGCCTCTCTCGGCGTGGGTGGGGCTGACAAGAATAGACTACATTATGCAGTTCATTTAGTTAACAAGTGAAATAATGGGGAAGCGTGCAGTGGGAATGCCTAGAGAAAGGCACAAAACCCTATTGAGAGCTCTCGGCCGCTTATAGCGTAACCGTCACATGGCCGAACCGAGTCCATCGGCAGCTATTTAAGGCGAGGCCGTGCGCCTTCAGCACCACTTCGCTGTCCACCGTGCCACTGAGCGCACACTGACGCACCGAGTGACGCAACGAGGCTCAGACTACAGCCACGCCGAGCAACAAGTTTTGCAAACATGCCGAGGTCTTTTCTCGTGGATTCCTTGATTTTGAGGGAGGCCAACGACAAGGGGAGCGAGAGCAGCCCGCCTCTGTTCCCTTACGCGGTGCACTCGCCGCACCACCCGCACGGCCTGCCGGGTTCCTGCCACTCCAGGAAAGCCGGTCTGCTGTGCTTCTGCCCGCTGTGCATGGCCGCGTCCCAGCTTCATCCTTCTCCTCCGACCCTGCCGCTCCTCAAAGCTTCATTCCCTCCGTTTGGTTCGCAATACTGCCACTCCGCTCTATCCAGGCAACACTCCACATCAAACAGCGTGAACCTCAGCCATGCTCCGGGGATATACCAAGCTGCGTACACGGTTCCAGACCCCAGGCAATTCCACTGCATCTCCATCGGTGAGTAGAGGCAGATAGTTCCAAGTTTAGATATCTTGATTTGGTTTTGTTTTTGTTTTTTCATTGCATACCGGTTTTTAACAGTCTATATTACTTTTTTTTTCAACAGAAAACAACAATGGAAAACTTCAGAGTAGCAAACGCATGCGTACTGCCTTCACCAGCACGCAACTTTTGGAGCTGGAGCGGGAGTTCACCTCCAACATGTACCTGTCCAGACTGAGGCGCATCGAGATCGCCACGTACCTGAACTTATCCGAGAAGCAGGTGAAAATCTGGTTCCAGAACCGCAGAGTGAAGCACAAAAAGGAGGGTAAGAGCGGCGGGCAGAGGACTGGATCTCACAACTGCAAATGCTCGTCCTTGTCCGCCGCCAGATGCTCGGAAGAGGAGGACGACGACATTCCCGCATCTCCATCCTCGTCAGAAAAGGAGGACGTGGACCTGTCTGTCTCCCCGTAAAAGTCTCACAGAACTATTGCTGTCTGAAATTATTTTTTGATCTTGATGAGATTTGAATGCTGCCAAAAAAAAAAAAAAAAAAGAATGAAGGAAAGAAAAGAAAGAAGACTGAGCCAGTTGAGTTCAGTCGTTTGTAATTAACAGATATTTAATCAGGGAACTGCTCTGAATTATTGTATAGCTGTATACACGTTGTACGTATTGTATGTAGTTTTTTTCTGAAAACAGTCATTTGTTGTTGCCAATCCGATGAGCACGGTGGACATATTTGTAAAGACAAATCCCCAACATTGTTATTATTTGTATATTGGGGTGGGACAGTTTGGTGAAAATGTGGATTGAACTGTTACTTAAAGAAATCTCCACCACTGTCACATGACCAGGACCACTCTGAAATTATAACTCCGGTGTACCTGAAAAAATATTTATTTATTTAAAAATGTTGATACTTGAATAAAAATTATTCCTAAACTGTACAGACTTTGTTGTTTTGTGAGATTAACGTTGAACGTTTTGTGCACACGATTGCGCACAGACACTTTGCTCTGCTCCAGAGAAAGAGCTTTTAAATCCAATATAAAAATATCGTGTAGTAAAAACAGATAATTTCAGATTATTAGTTAGATTGTTTATTCTATGTAGTATGTTTGTTTGTTTTTTCAATGAAAATGTTAAAGCAACGGCTTCCAATTTGTGAAAGCGCGCGGTTGTGATGTCTGCTATTGCTCCTTTCAGAGACAAGCATCAATTTCAAGCAATCATTTCCAGAAAAATAACATGTTTCAATATTATCTCATTTAGGCTCAAAGTAATGGACACATTGTCGTTTGTTTTCAGGAATATTTTAAATTCGTTTAAAACGATCATGCCCAGCATGAGCTTTATCCAACAAGCAACCGAACCTTTATTAATGGATGGGAGCACGCTGGAAGTTTTATTTTTTCATTTGAACTGATAAATTAAATTCATAATAAGCTCTATTGCGCTTCAGAGACAAAAGCTTTATTATGATGGGGCTCTTATACGCCTTTCCCTGGGGAAAACCAGCCCTCATATCGCTGCCTCCTCTCGCCCTTAAGGGCTCCTTTCAGCCCCGCTGCCAGCTGAAATGATCTGTGTTGTGTGAGCGAGTTAATAATCGCAGCGGGTGTATAAGAGCGTATCTTCAAGATATCGATCTAACATGAAAATAAATGAAGAGTGAGAGCAGTTTTGTGTCCATGACCCAGATTGTTCCCGTTGTCAGCGCAGCTTTTCTCTGGGGTGCGGGGCCTTTTTCAGCACCAATGCAAATATTCTCTGCTTGACTAATGCTATGTTTTAAAAATTCAAAACATAAACTTATACGTCAACCTATAAGTATGTTTACCTCCCTAAAAACAAAACTTACAATTAAAGAGTTTGCGGTGCCTGGTTAATTTAGACGCATCATTCATGTGGCATAAAGTAATTTTGGTGAATAAAATAAAATAAAAATAAAAAATATTTTTGCTTAAAGAAAAAAATGTAAATATAAAGATTTTGTTCTTTTAGCTATTGTCATGAAAATATTATTTAATTTGGAGAACATGTAAACAAAAACAAACAAAAAAAATTTCAAGACGCAGTTTTAGTTTTGTTTGCCTATTTTACGCACCGCTGAAACCAGCCTCTCACTCAAGGATTTGGTTTAGAAATGTATTTTTCTTGCCTTGAATAGCCTTTGAAGGATGTTTGCTGCAATATAAACTCGCCTCTAACTTTTCTTAAAGAGAGAAAAATCTGTTTTTTAATTGCGTACAGGGTATAATCTGCATCTCTGTGCCTGTTATGGATGTTGAATTTCGCTAGCAAACCTTCCTTTAATGGTTCACTTAAACATTTTTAACAAAACTCAAATATTTGCATTTGTTAAGATATGGGATTAGACTATTTTGTTAATTGCACCATAGAGTCCCCATTTTGCTCACATCGTGCTCTGCAAAGCGCCCTTTATCCATTCAATAGCCCGGGGGTATGCGCCCTGGGGGAGCTTATACGCTCGCTGTTCCCAAATGCTCAATTTATTTATTCTTAATTTTGTGCCGATCAATTCATTGAAGCAAAAAGGACTTCGGTGTCTTTTTAAAAAGAAGAAAAGGGGAATTGTGGACGTAACCTTGACAGAGCCGAGTAGAGGGCTCCCCTGACGCTGGAGAGCCGCTTGAGTCAACAGGCGCCCATCTAGCAGACTCGCCCTTGTCTTTATTCGGGCTAATTTTTTATTTACGGCCTTTCTTTGACATGTCTCTTATCTATCAGATTAAAAGAACAGCTTGTAACAAATCAGTCTGCACGATTTACAACAGCATTAAAAGGGGACAAAGGGAACAGGCAGTCAGTACCTGAGAGTCTGGTAGACGGCGCGGCGCTGCAGCTGATTCGATGGTTTGAAAAATACGCACGAAACAAAATACTCGAATCCTGAAAAAGAGCCTTTGTACGTTTCTTTAGAAATCAAGCAATTCTGCATGACAAAGGACAATTAATAAGCCGTCTTTTCACGACCAGCAGCTGGTTTCCCCGTCAAGGAAAGTTGGAAAAAAATTCAGACTGAATGCGCGCAAAAGCCCTTTGCGCGCAGACAGCAACCCAAGGTGACCCATTTGGCACAGTTAAAATAACCAAGCCGAGGTAAAAGCGGGGGAACTGTCAAAAACATTTAAGCTGAAATATCTTGAAATTGCAAATCCCTTTATGTGGAGGGACGCTGCCGATGTGGGTTAGTGGTACAAAAGAGGTGGTTAAGTTGGAGAGGCTTTGGAAACGGACACGTGGCTTCTCAATGAGGGCTCTTTTTTGGACCCGCGTGGCTTGCTCTGGCACTGTACATTCAAACCGGTTTAAACTTCTTTTGCTTCGAATAAAAAGTAGCAAAACTTAACAAGTCGATAAATAAAGTTTAATAAAACACTTAATAAACTTAGAATAGCAGCGTTTTAAACAGTTTGCTTGCCATTTTCCAAAAGACAAAAGTGAGCTTCAACTTCGACTGGAATAATTTAAAAAAAAATGTTTTCTTGAATGGGGTAAGGATTTTATTTTAAGTTTGTTTTTAAAGAGATCATTTATTGATAAAACATATATTTATTTTGTAGTTTGTTGCGCAAAAAATGTGTTTCTAATTTCGCGCCAAGCTGTTATCTGCCATCAAATCTCGCAGATTAAATACTTTTTTTTAGAGTAAAAAATGCAGAAGAGGATGCAAGTGGCTTAAAAATGAATTAATGAATTAATTTAGCACTGACATCAAGAATGCAGCCAGATAATCCGAACAGGCAGGCTTGTGCTTCATCTTCATGTAACCAACTCGACCTTAAGAAATGGATTAAAAACAGTTTCTATTCTGTAAAATGTTTTTGTTCGACAAAAACGGAGCAGGATCCTGTCTTAGAAAAGCTGCTGTTGCCGACAGAACAGGAAACAGCTCGCCGCTTGCCTTGAACTGCGGCTGTTTTTCTGCAGCAACATTTGAACCCACTCAGCTGTACATAATCTGTTTAACAGCTAATCAGTACTTTAAGATGAAGGACCGGCACGCAGCTCCGCTTTCCCTCGGTCCCCCCGGCTCTAATTGAATATTCAAGGCGCGCACCGCGCACCCTGTTTGCCTTTTTCAGTGTGCTGAGAATACGCCCTTTTTAATTCTCGGCCCATACACAAGCGGTGTCAAAGGTCTAGAAATAATGAACTGCGCAGACATGGAAGAGACGTTTGGGAGAGTGTGGTGTGAAGGAAGATCCTCTGGGATATATGCAGATATTTGATTGTTTGGTGGATGTTATTAATTCCAGCAGACTCACAAGTCAGTGATTTGTTTCCCCAGAAAATTTAAATCAAAAGGGCCTGGAGGTTGAATTATTTTGTGAAGTAAGAACATCAAAGGCAAAAGTTTAGTTTAGCCTTTAAATATCTGAATCAAGATTTTAATATCCTGACTTGCTGGTTTTACATGTGACTGACACGTTTGCAGTTTAATTTCACTGAAGTGGTATAATGAAGGATTGGATTGTTGGAAGTAGGGGAAAAAGAGGGCACAAGTTGTGTGATTTCATCCGCGAGCGCACAGACAACTCCATGCGCACAAGCACACGTTACCACAAACCGATCAGGCTTGTATCCTGGGAGGTGGAGTCCCTGCCGGCTTATATAATCAGGACACCTGCCACTTATGTGTCGTGGTGTTTGGGTGACAGTTTTCAGACCCGTAAAATGCACAAGAATAAGATTGTCCGTTGTTAGATTTCAAATCTGCCTGTTTTCTCCTCCACTCAGCAGGTACTCTGCGGCACGGGAGCGGCACCTGGCGGCAAACGCTGAGTTCGTTTGGACCAGCCCTGAATAACGGTGGAGGCTAGAAGTTTTAAATATTTTAGACATTTTGTTTTTGTTGAAAGCGTTTCTGTTTTAAAGTTTTTAGAGATTTCTGATTTTTAGGTTATACCGAGGTTCATTAATAATCTGAAATCAAGATTCTCAGCTCATCTTCCCTTAAACAGGGAAGGTCATTTAAGACTGGCAGGACATCAGAGGTACAAGAGACAGGACTGGAGTGGATTAATAGTCTGTGACTCAGGTCCAGTTGACATCTTCAAGCGGAAGTTTTCTCCATTTCCATCCCCTTGCATGAAATGTGCATAAAATCAAATCAATGGTTGGATTTTTGTTAAAATTAGATTTTTATTCTAATAATGAGACTGGTTAAATTGTGATTTTGAAAAATAATCCAACATAAAACAAAATCAATTTCCAGATGTGTTGCACCAACTGAAGAAATTTATTTTAAAGCCTTTTCATATATCTTTAATAGCAGCACCAATAATGAAAATAATTTCAGGAAGCACTGCATTTACATGAGATGTCACATTAAAATATTAAAAATATCAGTTCAACAAATTTATTGTCACAATACTTTCATTTTTTTATTCTGATGATTTGTAACAAAATCAGTAATAATATGTACATTACTGCAGGTGCTATCATCAAAAGACTTTCACCTCAAAATCTTTAACACTGATACGTTTTTATGTAAATTCATACAACGTATTGAATTCTTGTCAGTCTCAACAAACATACAGGAGTTATAAAAACCAACAGGAAACATTAGATGCTCAGTTTAAAGATACACTCAATCATCTTGCTCATCCAAACTGTGGTTAAAAAAAAAACAAAAAAAAAAAAAACAATGTCAGCTCAATAGCATTCAATGTTCAACAGAAAAAAGCTGTCCTGTGCATTTGCAAGTGATCAGCTAAACATATCAGAAGAGAGAAAAAAATCTGGTGATGGCAAAATCTGACTTTGACTCAAAGCACCTTCAAGCTCCAAAGTGAATACAGTCAGCTCACACAGAGGCAGCCTACAAATTTACTGTCTGATAAACAGCTTGTTAACTTCACTTTTATTCACTTTTCATTTGTCATATTACAACATATATTCCAAAACAAAAACAACAACAACAACAAAAACTACTGAAGTAACTCTGATACAATCAAAATACACATTTCATTTTTTACACTCCTTTGGCTGGTAAATACTGTTATTAAAATTTCTGATAGATAGAAATCTGAAAATAAAATCATTTAAATATCAGTTGAACAAAATCACATTGACGTCAGTGTGCCACAGATCCAGTCTCACTAAGTGTTCATATAAAAAAACATAATTAATGTCCTAAGAGTCAGTTGATTGAAAGGAAAATTTAAATTTAAATTCAGGGATAAATAGTTTGCTTCATGAAAGAACAGTTTTAATCAATATTTTCCTTTAGGACTTCAGTTGTCCTTCTTCAGTAGATAATTCTTGAGAGATATGTCATTTTCTGTTTAACTGACTGTTTTTCTGTTGTAGCACTTTGCCTTTCTTTATGATTCAACGATAAAACAGTACACCAGATTTTTTATGCTTCTAAAATAATCCTGCTCCATCCCAGGAGGCAAAACTATTGGATCTTTTTTGGATTTTAATGGATTAGGACTAACCTGAACTCAACAAACTCCAGAATATAAACTGTACTTGCACGTTTTTGCATCAGTGTCAGAAACCTTTCACTAACAAGAACATTTCCTCTGCATGCAAAAGGTGATTTCAAAGCTGTTTTACTGCCACAGGCCTAAATCTGATTCATCTGGCTCCATCTAGTGTTTGTGTTGTGATCAACAAAAATGCTCATGCCCTGCAAGTATTGCAGAGGTGTCTTCTTGTGATCATTGCTGTGTGTCAGTTTGTTTGCAAAAGGGTTTCAGGGGGGGAAAAATTAGTGAGTTTAACTACCATATGCTAATTTCTGAAAAAGAGCAACATGTGATTGACTTCAGTTTGTCCTGAATTAAATGCATGGGATTTGTGCACATCTTAGGAAGGAACCTGATTCCCACTTTTTCTTTCTTTTTTTTTTTTTTTTTACATATGTCATTATCACTCAGTGAAAAGTCATCTTCCCATCAAGTTAACATTTTACAGTAGCCTAAATTTTATCAGCAGTCCTGGCACATGCTCTCTTGGATCTGATTTATTATCTAGTAGATAGGTTGAGTCTAAAATGTTTGAACTAACCTCAAAGCTGCAAACTCTGTGCACATTTCAAACTCTTCAAACAAAACTTTATGATCTGCACGGGGACCCTGACTGGTCTGCAGCTATACAAGCCCTCTACTGAACTTAATGTTTGGACACTTTGGACAGATTGTGACCGCTGCAGACCGGAAAACCTCCAGAGGAGCTGCAGAATTCCAGGCACGCTGACCCAATCTTCTGACCCAAAACATGGTCGCTACCATAATTTGGTCCTGTTTTTCTATTTCTATCTCAACCTTGATAGCACAATGTTCACTTACCACCTCATATATTCAGCCCTCTGTCAAGTGAGATGATGAAGAGAAATTTAATGTCATGCTTAGTACTTTTATGCTGTAACTTAATTTGAAACTCTGTCTGGGAATAGAAATATAATTTGATAAAAAAAAAATATGATTACACGTATAAAAAAATAACAGTGAGGACTAAGAGAATGAATAAAAATATTGATCTTAGCCTCACATATCAGAGAAATCTGAGTTATGGCTTCCTCTTTTTGATTTTTGGATTGCTTTAGCTTCATCCCATAGACTATTATCATGATCTTTTCTTTTTTCCAAAGATACTTTATGTACTGCACCTATTTACAAGCGGACCCACTCGCAGTCATTCGATCTGCCTGGGACTCCTGCTGTCAAATATCATGGATCTCCTCTGAGGCTGGTAGAAGCAGCTGGTTGATGTTTCTAGTCTCTGTCCGCTTTTCGGAATCGTCATTTTATTCTGCAGAGCGAGTCCCTCTTGTGTCCTGAAGTTTTCAGTCATCTCTTTGGAAAAGACATTGAGCGCCGACGTGTCATTTAGACTCTTGATGGATGATAGCAGCTTGCCATCGTCCCCTGATGTTGGATA
Organism: Poeciliopsis retropinna; assembly: GCA_010277075.1. Classification (NCBI taxonomy): domain Eukaryota; kingdom Metazoa; phylum Chordata; class Actinopteri; order Cyprinodontiformes; family Poeciliidae; genus Poeciliopsis; species Poeciliopsis retropinna. The sequence continues at coordinate 6,833,409 of VMRM01000024.1, read as the reverse complement.
ATCCATGAACGGGAAAGGTGGGCTGAGAAGGATGAGGCTCTGAGGTCTCTGCCGGTTTCTAAAGGACGGTCTTTGTAGCAGTGCTCCTCTGTTGGGTCTAGGACCGTCTACAAACACTTCCAGACTCGGGGCATGTCTCCTGGTTATGACTGGCAGCTCTGGGGTGGCATTCTTCCCAGCTTCAGCTGATTTCTGAACATTTGCATGCTTTTGGTGTTTAGGGGGTGGCTCTTTGTTCTCCAGTTCCTCCTTTAGGTCAGACAACATCATAGGCGGGATGGCAGTGCTTGTCTCTGTGCTTGTCTTTGGGAATTCCTTTGTTTGCTCCTTCACAGTGCCAGAATCACTTTCCTGCTTTGTTTGAGGTATCTGGCTGTACTGCACCTGTGGAGGGACAACAGGCACAGCTTTGACCTGACATGTTTTTATCATGAAGGCTGTCCGCACCGATGACACACTGACTGGGGCAGAGTTTCGGCGGAGAGGTGCCTGTCTATCATTTAGAAACAGATCCAACTCAGAATGTCCTTTATTCACAGTTCCAGAAGTGGCCAGCAAGCCTTTTGGACCAGAAAAAAACTCAGACGACTTGCGATTTTGCTGATTTGAAATGTCTCTTATACATCGATGGCTAAGGTCTAAGTTAAGGGAGCAGGGTCTTTGTCTGAAAGAGCCATGCTCCTCTTTTTTCTCTGGCACCGTTGTCTCGCATGACATTTGCCTGATGAATCTCTGAGATGATGCTGTATTCTTTGGTTTTGTTGTGTTGCTCTTTGCTGTTGGAGGTTGGGTTGCATTATTGTTATTCAAACTCGTTCGTTTCGGCACCAATGGCAGATTGGTCCAATTAATTTCTGGATTAGCTCCAACATTGTGAGGAACGTTTTCAGGAGATGAAATCTCTAGGTTTGGAGTTTCTCCTTTAGAACTGAAGGGGGAAAGCTGGTTAAACAGCTCCTCAACATCAGGTGAGTGCAGAGGACTAGTAACCCACTGCTTGGTGGAGCTAAGATCCTCCCAGGACTCCACCAAGTCCAGCTCCTCCAGGTTCATTCCAAATACATCTTCATCATCAAGGTTTGCCAGCTCCGGCGTATTTCGTCTCTCCTCTAAACACACCGAGAGTCTCTGACAGGGTTCCACCTCAGGATTCACACTTTTCTTTACTTCATCCTGTGATATTTTTGTGTCCTCTTGTTTCTCAGATTGCCTGTCTGCACTGTCTAAGAAGCTAGCGGCCCGAGGGGCGTCCTCTACCGGTAAAGGATTTCTAACACAGTCTGCCCTGGTTTCCCTCCTAGGAGCTTGGCTGGTGTAAGATGGTGCACCTTTATGTAAAGGCTTCAGCTTCTCTTTTGCATCTAATGTGCTGGAAATTTGAACGTCAAAGTTTTTGTGAACACAAAACAACAGGTCTGATTCCGAGGGTTGTTTTCTTTTTGAGTCAGGTCTATTTGCAGTTACACGCTCACCCAAAGAGGCGTTCGACGAAGGCTCCTTACAGAGCAGAGATAAAGACGGAGAGCTGCGGCTTCGCTTTGACTTGACGTCCATTGTTAGCTTGGTGCTTGTTGAAGCAAAAACCGGTTTAAAAGTCTTATGCAGCAGGTTGATTTCAGGCTCAGTTATCATCAGCTCTTGATGGAGGTCAGACCAAAGCGTTTTCCCAGCAGCAGGTCCAACATCCTGAGAGATAAAAGGAGACACAACTTAATCACACAAAGTGACTGAATATATTTATCTCTTAACTTTATTTTTGAACAAGGGTTTGGATTTTAACATGCTTAAAATTTAAAAATTCAAATGAAATTTATTTTTGTTATGAAATAATAACAAGATGCAATATTATTCATACCAGGAGCAGACTGAGAGGAAACGTGTCTTTTAACTTGACAAACATGTTTCTTTGGGAACAATATTACCTTAAATTGTGGAATAGATAAAGAATCATAATTGCGTTGAAACAGCTGTTTATATCAACTCAGAAGGTGAAAAAGCAGAAACTCTCTGCAGCTGGTTTGAGGAAAATCACAGCTAAAAAATTGACCTACGGCTGTGCAGAGGAAAGGAAACTCAGGAAACGGCTATAACTTCATATCTTGATGTGTTGAAGCTGCACTGTCAACAGTGCACAGTATTATTAAAAACATTTAAGACATTTCAGTAATTTTAACTCTAAATCTCCCAGGAGAGTGCACAGAGTTTGGCTTAACTATTAATCTCATCATTCTAAGGAAAATAACAAGAACTGACATGACAGAAAATAATTTACCAGTTGAGTATCTTTAGGGAGGTTGTGAATGTCTTCCCCAGAAGATGGCGCTGAATCTTTGTCTTCTCTTTTTTGTGCATTAGGTAGCTCTTCCAGTTTAGAAACAATCTTTTCTCCTTCATTTTTTTGCAATGCTTTTTTGTCTTTATCTGAAAGAAAGGTACATTTTCCTTCTTATCAAATAAAACACTTAGCTGAAGTGAAGTCATCTTAAAAAGCTGCAGAAGAGATTTCCTTACCCTCTGGCAATACTCTGAAGGTCAGAACCTCACTGGGCTTCTTCTCTATTCCTTCCTGCCTTTTCGGCTCCAGCAGAGGGAATGTGTTGCTCTTTTTAAAGTGGGTGCTCTGCTCTGTAGGCTCCCTGCAAGGTTTCAAAGTGGCTGCTTTCTCTTTGTTGAGACCCCTGCAAGGCGTGCTGTTGGAGCTGATGACAGCAGACACACGTAAGGGCACCGACACAGCAAAAGGCTCAGATATGTTGACGGCTCTGCGTTGGTGCCTCGGTGAAGACTCCAGTGGAAAGAAGCTGCCTGGGAACGAGGGCCTGGAGGACCCAGAGTACAGCATCCTCCTGTTTTTTGGAGAACTCGGTTTGTAGTTGCTGAGGTCATCCCCTTTGAACACCTTGAGTTGTTCTGGCATTGTTTTCTGAAAAGAGGAAGCTCCCGGTGAGTCTTTTTGGTTCAGGCCAGAGCTCCAGCCGGCCTTTGCACCACCTTTCTTTGCTTTCATCTCCCAGTTTTGGTTATGTTCGTTCAGATCATAGAGGGAGTCAGATCCCAGTGTTCTGGATTTCACATCAGGAATAAAAATACTATTGGATCCATCAGCTGAGGTATTGCTTCTTGCCCCGTCATCATCTGTGCAATAGAAAACATAATGCCGTTCAAGTATTTGTGTAGTATGTAATAAAATACGTGCATAATTGTTTTTTGTTTTTTTTAAAGTCAGTGATTATGTTTTTGTTTATATCCACAGTGCTGTAGAACATTGCATCTGCAAGCGTCAATGTATTTATATTTTATGTACAAATTAGCCCGTAATTGTGAAGTTGTAGTGAAGGTAAAAGTTATATGACTTTTATTTATTTATTTATTTACAAATAATTTCTGAAAGATGTGGACCAAGTTTTAGTCCTCCTGAGTAAATACTTTGTAGAACCACATTTCACTGTAATTGCAGCAGGACTTTTGGGCCATGCCTCTGGCAGCTTAGTCAAACTAAGGACTCCACATTTTGCACATTTGTCTTTAAAAAACAGCTCAAATCAATCGATTAGATGTGAGTATCTGTGAACATTCATTTTTGTGCCCTGTCATAATTTGCAATTTGCATATAGGTCTAAATAGTTTTTATTCTAACAACAAATCATATGTTGATGTGATGCAAATTACATTTATTCAATTTGTATTGAACTTATGAAGTTAAATTAATTAAATTTGTTTAGGGATATCTGAGTAAAGGAGGTCTGAATAAAAATACATGCCAAACATTTCAGATTTCACTGTTTTGCTTTGATTCTTTTACTTCAGATTTGTGCAAAACTTTGTACATGTCTGTAACACGACATTCCCAGAAATACATTTGTGCTTGGAGCATGAGAAAATGTGAGGAGTTTTTTGTATTAGAAGGCACAGCTGTGACATATAGTATTTAAGACTGGGTTCACCTGGAGATGAGGAGCACAAGGACTCCATGCTTCTGGAAGGACGCAGAGCTGCCTTTTCTGTAAAAAGAAAAATCAAACAAATGAAAAGTTGCCACTTATTTTATAAGTAATAATTTAAGACAATGTGGACATAAAACTCGTGTTGTGTCCAATATATTTAAATTAATGTTTTGGTGTCGTAAGTACTTAATTTATTTTAGTATCTTGTTTTTGGCATTTCTATAAAAATGTTCTTTGTCTCATGACAGGTAATAAAGGTTTATAAGCATCTATAAACTGAGTCTTGCTGTTTGCGGCATTTTCATATATTCTTTAAATTAGTGATGCTAGAAATGTTGGATTTGGCTTATGTGGTATTTCATTAATCCCTGTAGTTGTAACCTGGATCTGAGAATGATATAAAGCATAACTTAAACATTTTCCAGTTCTACTTTCAAAAACCAGTGTAAACTGAAAAGCTAAAAGCAATATAAGCTAACAGCAGAACATTTTGTATTTTCAAAAGTTTCCAGCAAGATTAGAAAAGAAGATTGTATAATACTGTGAATTTTGAAGTCTGTTACTGAGAAACCTTTTCACACCGGTGTTGAACTTCAGGGGAATTTCCAGTTACTTTTTGTAACTTCAAACTTTAAAGTTTCATCTTTTTAATTAAAATGACACACACTGTTATTGTCAAATTGATATTTGTGCTGCTTGACAAGGCCTGTTTATTCAGAGTCCAAGGCCTATTTCTAAATGGTTGCACTTCAAAATTTTAGTTTTTATGGAACTAGTCTTTGTTAACCACTAACCCTGAACACGTTCTAAAGCATACAAAACTCTATTGTCCTTTTTTAAAAGGTATTTATTTAATCTTATTGTCTGCATCCTCTTGTTATTTTCTGAGAATACAGTAAAGTTTAAAGTCTGCCAGTGTATTTGTACACACATATTTTACATATACATATTTTGGTATGTTTATAGAACACAAATGGAGCAAAGCCTGACCTGATGCTCCCTGTGCTCTGATGAACACGCTGCCATTGCGGCTGAGTTTTCCCTTTGACTCCACAGATCTTCCGAGGTTAAAGATAGACTTCCACTTTTTAGATTTTCCAGAGAACCTCCTCCTAATCAAAACAAACGAAAAAAAAGAAGTGAAATAAAATATTTTCTGCTATTTTATCCCGTGAGACATTGATCTTTAACTTGAAAGGCTGAATTTTGATCTTACTTGTCTGATATTTCTATGACCGTGTGATAGAGCGATGCAGTGCTAGTATCAGGTAGGCTGTTCTCTCGCTGACGTTCTCTGTGCACTGGGTGATTTGGACTTAAGGATCGGGCCTGGGCTTCTTCCAGGCTCATCAGTTTCATCGGCCCACTCCCACCACTGATTGGTAGAGTGGCGTATTTCTCTGCACACATCAAACTCGGTCCTGCAAAAGAATATTCTATTAGTATCAGTAAAAATCTCTTACTATTTTAGTGTTGTGAAAACTGTATATTTATGGATATTATACCTTCTTTGGGTTTTATTTGATCAGAATCACCACTGAAGATCTGCTCTGTGTGGTTTAAGATGAACTCGATCACTGACTGCTGAATTCGCACTTCCTGGAAGGCCATGTCTCCATTACCAGATGAAGTCTCAATGTCCTTGGATCTAAACAACACAAAATGTAGGATTTTAAGAATAAACTGCTGATTACAAGTGTCTAAATTACAAGTGTCATTTACAAATGCATTTGCAGAGGCAAAATAGAAGAAGAGGAATGACAGTCATGCAAATAAGTATTTGCCTCCTTTCTTCAGGCTTGGCTTCAAATGTTTCAGATCATCAACAGGAATTAATAGCAAACAAGGATGGCCTGTCTAAATGTAAAGGGCAGTAACCAAAATAAAACAATCTCAACAAAATAGCCTAACGTAACAGAAATGCTACTGGTGCCACCATTCATGCTTAAAACTATTATTGTGCTTTTTCAAATTGCTCTCTGTGGAAGGACTGTGGCTCACTCTAATCTTCAAAATTATTTTGATTCAGCCATTTTCCTTGGTCTGGTAGAAAAACATTGAAAAAATTATGTCATCTCATCCAGACCCTGAAATTGCAAAGCAGACCACCAAACTACCACCACCATGTTTGACTGCTGGGATGATGTCTTTTTGGTTGAAAGGGTGAACATTACTATTGATAACATTTGTGCCCAGTTCTTTTCTTATTGTTGGATTATGAACATTCACCCTAAATGGGGCCACTTAAGCTTTATAGCTTAATTTGTGAATAATGTCTCCCACTGCGGTTTGATGAAGTTTCAAACTTTAAAAGTTGCTTTGAAACCTATTCCAGACTGAAAGAGGCCAGTGATTTAAAGCTCTTTCACTAAACATTTTCATCATAAACCTGCAAAATTGAGTTATTTATGCCTAATCATAAATCACAAGTGCAGAAATGCGACACAGCTGTAAGGTTTTAAAAATAAAGTTGGTATTGTAGGACATCCGAAAGTATTGTGTGGGGTGATAGAAGCACTCCATGTCAAATCTATTAAAACCTCATCATAAGAGTCTTTTAGAAAAAATAATGCTGGACAAATTCAGAATTGGAATGCTAAATATCTAAAGTTTAATTTATATTTTCCACCAGACTCATTGACTTAGCTTAATTCTGTCTGATGTTCAAATTTGTTTGATGATAAAAATCGCTGAATGTAACAAAAAAACAGTAAAAACAGAAGAGATTGGTGAGGGGGCAGATGTTATGCAGGGATGTATGCCTAAAATATTTCCAGTACATGTGTGGGTTTAAACTCACCTTAACAGATTTGGAGCCCAAACCAAAGCCAGATTACGCGTGTGCATATTTGTCTGGGCGCTTAAGGTAGCAAGACGGGCCAAGTGCTTGGAAAGGTATTCCAGAGTCCTGAGAACAGTTGATTAACAGTCGATTTCATCATATTTTTCACAGCTTTAAAGTCAGTAAAAGCAAGCTGGACTGCTGTTTCAGGAACTGAGAGCAAAAGATGTGTGATTTACCTGAAGTGAGGGGATGGGAGTTCTTTGATAACTGCCTGAATATGTGAAAGTCTGTCTTGATCTCCTTGAAACGACACAGCCTCCTGTGTGAGAAACAAAGATAAGCAGTGGCAATGGCAGTCATGTCAGGTCATATATTTTTAAGTTTGTCTCCAACGCTTTTGCAAAGAAATTTTAAACTTATAGGAGACCAACATTCATGGCACAAACAAGTTCAAATTATGTCCACATATATGGGATGTAAATCGGTTATAATTCAGTTCAAATCAGCCAAATTTATTCCATTACAACCACATTACATGGTTATATTCAGATCTAGTTTGATTCAAATCAGATTATTTTGAATTTCGATTTGAAATTCAAATTGAAGCTGGTTGCATTGGGTCACTGCAGAAATCCCTCTCTGAGTAACCATCCAGCTACAGACTCATTCAAGTTCATACTCATTAAACATTAAAATAGAAGTGCTGCAGTGCATGTAATTAAACCAACAACACTGAGGTTTTTTTTTTTTTTTAAGTTTTATTGAAGTCATTATAGTACACTGAAAAAAAATCTTCAAACAAAAACCATCCAATTACAATTTTTTTCAAAGGATATAAAATGATATTTGAAGATGTTCACACAAAAGCATCTGCTCGTGTCTAAATATGTTTGAGAAGTTATCAGGATTTATGAAATGGATGAAACAAGTCTGACTTTCAACATCTTTGTTTCAGGCCAAATTCGGACATCGTATACAGGCCAAAAAAAAAAGTCAACCTTTTCATTTTGACTAAATAAGGACACCTAGGTGACCTGAAATATCCATAAAAATACAAGCATGGATGTCCAGTCTTTGTGGGTAAGAGATGTGTGATCAGCCAGATTTCTGTTCGTACCCCAGGAGAGTGAAATGCTTTTCAAAGCATACCAGAGAGCTGGAGTTAAAGGCACAGCCAGCCAGAGATGTAAGAAAGCCAAGGTATGCAAATAACCCCGTCAAAGTACACACACTGCTCCACAGAAAGCAGTTCTTACACTTGGGTATTTTTGTCCCATTTTCCCCTTCTGAAGTCTCTTTCATATTTGCATTCATCCAGAAAAGCAGCCAAAAACTTTTCTTTACTTCCAAGTGTGGAAGTTATACAACCTACACTTTATCTTAGCTGGTTATCAGTTCAATTTTGGGTATATTTTAGGATCTGGTCACATTTTATTGTTTTGATATGTATTTAATGGAACTGAAATTGGAAGATTTTGATTGTGAAACCCTTCTAAATACAAAAATGAACGACACTGACTAAACATCTTGCAAAAAATCTTAAACGACAGTACAGAGATGGATTGAGTGCCCAAAAAGTTGTAATCAAGAAAGAGTAGCTCTACTTCAACATATTTTACTGAAGTAAACATAGTCCATGAAATGGTTACTTATGTACTGAGTAACATAACATTTGATTTAATATCTCAGATTCTCAGTAGGAGTGAATTTATGGATTTTGACTTCGTCATTCTAATACATAGATATGTTTTGATGTAAACCATTCCACTGTAGCTTTAAAGATCTCAGCCTCTTGCAGGTTTTCGCCCATGTTTTCTCTGTGCTAAGCTCCATCAGTCTTTCCATGAACTCTGATCAGAATCCCAGCAAAGTCAAAGCCATGTTTCATGATGGGAACAACATGTTCAGGTTGATGTGTGAGGCTACGCATAAAACAAAAACAAGAAGTATATTTCATGAAGGCCAAGGCTTAAATTTTATTTTCCCAAAGGCCAGATTTGAGTTGTTCTACTTGCAGTCGTTTCCTCCATTATGAAAGTCTGATGACATAATTTTTTTTAATTTTTAAAATTTTTTAGCTAGCAACAATACTCTAAAAAATCATTACTTGATGTACATGAACATCTGTCTCTTTAAAAAAAAAAACAATGCAAGATGAACATTAGAGTAATCCACAGCCGTACCATCTCATTCATGCAGGATTTTTACATTCTGCAGATGAAACTAAACATACTCACAGTGAATTTGCTGTAGAGTTCATATGTGAGCAGGGGATTGGGCAGCTCCCTGAAGTAGAGCTTACATAAGGAACCCACACAGTGGATGTCCTGGAGGTATACTTCCTTGGTAAGGTCAGGGCACGCCTCGGAGCAGAATTCCTGCCTGCACAAAAACATCCACACACACCGAGTCAGCTGAATGACTGGACTGTTCAGCACCCCAGCTCACTTCTGTTGAACCATCCGTCTAGTCGATGTTGTTGGAAAAGGGGTAAATACTAAATTAGAGAATCTCATTTATTTCAAGGATGCCATTCAAAGATTTGTTCACATTTTATCTGACTTTTGTTATTTTATGACTAACAATGCTGCAAAAAATGCATTTGCCCTTTGACACATTGGATTTTTTTATGAATGACTTAAAGGCTTCTGGTCATCAAACTATTTTATCATCAGAAAACTATAAACTAGGGTTAGTTGTTTGTTGCAGTAAATGTAATAACTAGTTGTTCCACCATTGGCAGCAGCATTTGTCATCAAGCATTTATGTTAACTAGCAACATATATTTTACATCCATGTGGAGAAATTTTGGCTCAGATTTTTATAGGTTGTAATTTGGTCAAATTGGATGCTCTCTAGCATGAACAGTCTGTTTAAAAGTCAACATACTGTTGATTTTAATATTTCCATATTTTAAATCAACCATTTAAAATATGGACTTTGTCTTTATCTCTTCAAAACCTCTACTTGTTAAAGTTGCTGCTGTGCTTTGAGAAACTAATAATTGAAGCTACTTGGCCAGACTCTACTTGGGGATTACTTCTACTCTTGAGTTCACCGACCACAGTAAGCTGTCAAGGTCCTGAAGCAGCAAAGTGGCCCCAGACCATCACACCACCACCACCATAGACTGTCAGCAACGGAAATGCTTTGGTAATTTTGTACCATTTATGAAAGGATGTATATCTGTAAAAAATGCCCAAAGAATATTTTTTTTCTCAAAAGTCTTGGGGATTATCAAGATACACCAACTTGGATTTGCCAACCAAATCCGAGTTGGATCTTGATATACTTTACTTCCAGTCTTGTTCTTATTGTTTAATCATGAACACTGCAGATTTGATGAGATCTTATAGTAATTTTGGTCGGCTAATCAATCCTGGAAAAGTTTCCAACTGTTTCATATTTTCTCTATTTGAGAGTTATGGTTCTCAATGTGAGTTAATAAAGTCCCATATCCTTATAAATGGTAATATTTTCAATACTTTCAAGTGTCAATGACTTTGTTTCTCATATTTTCTTAAATTTCTAGATATTAGAGTCTGAATAAGGCATTATTTGTTGCTTTTTGAGCTTATTTTGCTCACTCCACGTTGTCAGATAGGTGCTCTTTAAAGCACATCTTTAGTCTACAGGGATGGCAATATTCAGGCCTGGGATCCAAGTAAAATTTCATCTAGCATCCAAATAAAAAAGGGCCAGCAAATTCAATAGGGACTTGTGGGATTACTTTTACTTATTGGACTAAGCTGCTTTAGTTAACCTTTTTTACACAACAAATGAAATCATTATTTGAAAACTGCATTTTCTATCTACACAGTGTATCTTTGAAACATTTATGTACAGAAAAGGGCTGAAAAGTAAGAAAAAATCCTGAAGGTAGGTAAATATTTTTTCACACATCTTGTTCTTGTCATGAGTACCTGAGACGCTGGATGTTTGAGGTGACCCCTGAGAGTCTGTAGATCCCGTCCACAATCCCATACTGCTCAATAAACTCTGCACACTTCTGGAGAACCTGGGGAACTTTAGGAAGGAAATCGCATGTTATTGAAGAGATTGGATTTCATTTAGTATGTCTCAATTTCTTTCCACTACACAGACAGTAGGAATAAAGCAGTAAAAATAAACAGCTCTGATAGTCACACTTTAACTGCAACAATGCACAGAGGAGTAAGTCCATGCGATGTGGTTTGTTTTACTACACGCCTGCTTTTTTGCTCCTCAGGGTCGATGACTGTAGGTGGACGTAGGCAGGAAGTTAAAAATGGTTTGTTTGTTTCAGAGGAAAGTTGACACACCCAGTCCTTGTGGCTGGTATTACTTACGACATTTCCTCTAATAGAAATAGGCTTTTGTAATGTTACCACTGACCTACACACTGCTTTCCTAACAACAGTCCATCATCCCAGTAAACAGCTCAAACAAGCCTGGCTGTGGTTTTTAAAGTGTCTGTGAAATCACACGTCTGATTTTTCTGACCGCAGCTTCACTTTAACTATTAACGATACCAATAAGCAACTGCAGCTAATTTTTATTCACCGAGGTTTTTACAAGGTTTCCTGTGACTCAGAAACAGATCAGTGAGCTTTGTCTTGACAGTTTTAAACAGATTAATCATCTTTTTCCTAAGTTATTGGTTATTTTTAAGCAATAAATTAGAGAGTTTTGATTTAAAGTCTAGTTTTTTGTGATGCAGTGTGACATGTAATCAGAAATCTGTGTCCTTCAATAGTGCTAGATACATGACTTCTACTTATTTTTTTAATTTAAAAAAATAATCCTCATCCGTTTTTCTCAAGGTTAGCACCACATAGAAATCTATTCTGTGTTAAGTCTATTTAACACGTAATCTATTTTGGCCAGTAAGAGTTTCAGATTCATGCACAGCTAATTCCATGGTACATTATTCATATTTTGAATTCTTTCTCTCTCTCAGTGCCTGATTTTCTGGTATTAACTTCAAATATTTTGGAAACAAAGATGCAGAACCCTTCCTCCGCAAAAACGAACACCCGAATATTTCTGGCAAGAGTTAATTTCTCACAGCTCACCGCAGAAAGCAACAGATATTTAAATTCTCATCTTTCTGACCTAAGTAATTGGATTTCTAATTGCCTGCCTGTGGTCAGAATCTGAAAGACGAGCGACTCCCGGGTTGTCATTTAGCTCCTCTCTGTTTAGACACTGGGTGAACTTTTCTCATAGACTGGTAACAAATATAGTTAGAGTTTGGATGTATTTCTGAAGATACAGCAGTACATGTAATAATTTGTGGAGAGCTTTTCATCTTGAAAAAAAAAAACTATGGGATCGGTTGAAACATTTCTTTTTTCACTGATTTTTATATTCATAGTTTTGTCTTTGAGTGTAACTTTTTAAATCCCTTAAGAGTTGTGCAATTTAAAAAAAATAATTTCACAAATTACTATTGTGTTAACTTAAGTGACATTTCAGCACACAGATTAAACACAAACATAACTTTAATAAACACTTTTATATAATTAAATGAAAATTATTTTGCACGTTCTATTTTGATTGAAAAAAACCTTGTTCCTCTTTTTATTTGTATTTACTTGTTTTGTTTGAGTTGTAAATTTTATAATCACAAAATAATAAAATGTACTTTTAGTAGTGGTAATAATAACAGTCTTAATTATCATTTATATATGAGCACCTTTTAAGGCATTCAAGTCCCTTGAATACAATACAATAGAAAGCAATACTAAAGTAATAAAATATATCTAGTAAATGGAGCTATAACAGAGGTTTTATGCAGGCAAATAGGTTTTCCATGGTGATGTAAAAATACTTAAACTAATATAACTAACTGCAGTGGAAATGAAAATAAGAACCTATTTCATTTGTCTATAAATATGCTTGGTCTTCCAGAGGAGCAGAGTATATGGCTCAATATCCGCAGCAAAGCATTCTGTTATATGCAACATGGTGGACGTTAGTTATAGCTGGTTTTATTTGTGTTTATCTACATCAAGAAAACTTGTGGCTAGACAGCCTGTCTGCGCTTTGCCTCTTGTGGAGATGAACATATCAGAAAATACACAAATGATGTCAGCCTGCCAGAACAGACGGAAAAGAGTCTACTGCAGAACAGCATTGTGTAAGGGCTAACCATTTGGATCACAGGATGTTTTAAGGAATGGATTTATTTATGCTCCTTTTATTTATGTTTAAATAATATTTAAAAACTTATTACAAATTGTGTTTTTGTATTGCTAATGGCTAAACAGCGGATTTCAAGATTTGTTTTAAGGTTAAGTAATCCATTTGGACTCTGGGTCAATTCAGACCTTTACCAATTCAGAACCCTGTATCATATGCAGGCGTTGTTATATTGTCCCATTAACGACAATTTGGTACAAATATACAAAAATACACAAATATACATAATCATTTCACTGAAGGTTATTTTTGTTGTTAAGCAAGTACTTTGGCAAAATGTGGATCGATAAACAAAATGCTCTAATTTCATGATTTATTTTAATCAGATTTACTCCTTTATTAAAGGGTTTACATAGTGTTAGTTTCTCATCTCATTGATTGCAGTGTGATCCATGTCTGGGTCAGATGACTCTTAAAAAATATGACCCATTATGAGCGCCCATCGAACCGAAATACACTGCAGGACAAACACAGCCTCAAGTTTCTGTTTACACTGCTCTTATGATTAGAATAAGACTTTGCTTACATTTTTTGTCTTAAAGTTAAAAAGAAAGAAAAACAGGAAGCAACAATGAAAAGTAGAAACAAAACACAAAAGAAAGAAGAATAAAAGAAAGAAAGTGATGATTTGCCTCAGAGGTTTTCCACAGCCCACATACAGCAAGGACAATATGTCTGCTGCTGCCATGACACAAGACTCTGACCCACACCTCCTCCCTCACTTCCTGCTCTGAATGCTCCACCTCACACCGATCCCATCTTACAGGTCTTTCTTAAATTTATGTTTAAAGCATCTGTTCGTGTGATTTCTGTTCACTTGACTTTCCTTATGTAAGGAAACCTTCAACGAAGGTTGTGGGAAGTCAGAAATAAAATCTATATTTATATAACAAAATTTTTTTCTTTTATATTTAGCACATTGATGTGTTATCTTCTTTTGTTTTGTCTTTTTACTTTTCCACCATACAAAAATAATAGTAATATCTAGTCTAATTATGACATAAAACTCGTCGTAGGAGCTGTACAGAACAGGAAATTTACACAAAAAGAATCTAAGAGCCCCACCCTGGGTTCATTAAATGCAGCCAATGGGTGAATGAATGTTCATAATAAATTGAAAACATATGTATTTTGATAAAAGACATCTGTGGCCTTTTAAACAAACACTGTTTCTTACATAAAAACTACATATCTTTTGTCTTCCTTCACAAATGGCATGTTTGTAAAAAAGATTAAAACAGCTAAAAAAAGTTTAAAAGGTTAAAAATAAAAAAATAAAAAAACTCACTCCTTTCTGTGTCTGCGTAAAGTAACCAGCGAAGGACATATTGTCTAGCTAGGCAGTGCTAATTGCCCAACAGTGTTAGATTTCAAAGCAAGCATTACCATCTTGTCCTGAGCCCTGGAGATGTTCTGTCAGGTCACAGCCGAACACATTCTCACTTCCTTTCTTTTTGGTCTTCTGCTTGTTTCCTTTATTCTTCATGTGGGCTCCAGTTAGTAGTCCAGAAGATTGAAACAGAACATTCCCTGAAACCACCAGAATTGATCCATATGAGCCCAAAAAATAGAATTGAGATGGCAGGTCAAAAGGCAGCCGCACAGGAATCCCAGCACACAGCTCCCAAATGCCTGCATCCGCTCGCACCCTGACGGACCACACGGTTGGTGCTGACGTCACTTTTCAAACTTCAACTCTTTTTACATAGCTAGTTCCTCTGGAGATGAGTCGAGAGAAGATGTGGCAGGACTGTTCCTCATGGTATTCAGCTGAATTATGTGAGCTGATTTGCAGAAACAGCATTAGAATGGTTCGGTTTCCTGTTGTTTTTTCACCCCCAGTCTCTCTCTCTCGCTCTCCCTCTCTCTGCTCTTTTATCTCCTCCTCTTTTCTTTCATTCCAGTCTGTTCTTCTCACTGGCTTCTTCTGCAGCTGAGACACCCATCCATTAGGAACATGGTTATAGTTGTTTTTTGGGAAAGACTTTCTGCATTTTCTGAATTGAGGGATAGCCTCGTGGCAGTGATGTGGCAGGGATTTTTCAAGCGTCCAGACTATGTAAGAGGGAGGGAGACAAGGTTATGGGAGGAGGAGAACAGCTGACATCTGCTTCTCTCCCAGTTTAGGAGTTACGGACCCCTCTTATATTTTCTTTCTTCCCTCCGTCATGTCCTCAAAGTTGGAGCTAATGGAAAAGCTTCTCCCTGCCTTTCCTGAATGCTCCCAATGTATACACAGTTTCCTGTGCAAAGAGCCCAGGCTCAAAAACAAAAACAGACGGGCTCTGAAGGAAGAGGAAAGTGGGAGGTGACTCAAGTGAGGGCCTGAAGGGCACAGATGGGAAACAAGGGGGGGGGAGTGTTGGTGGACCAAGATGGACAACACGTGGTTCTCGTTACTAACTGCCTTGTATTTTATTGTTTTCCCTTTAAATTAGACTGCAGCTTCAATGAAAACACAGAATTAATCAGTGCAACGTGTTGACTTTAAATGCAGGGAGTTAGTTAATCACGGTTTCCTCCACAGCTGCTCTCCATGTCTCCACCAGATCTATTTCAGTTACATCCCTGCTCTGGAATGCCAAGCCTGGTAAATATCATGTAATAGCACAGGATATACCATACGACCGGAGCCCTCTGACTCTCACCACATTCAGTAGTTCCACATTCTGTAAGCTAGACTCAGCAGTTCCTCGCTCTACCAATCAATCTTCCTCATCTTTGAGAAATAGTCAGTTCCTTCTGGATTATTTTGCTGATCCTGATCCTGTTTTGGGGCTTGGTTTTAAATATCCTTGTGATCTGGTGCTTACAACTTTTGGCTCATTCCTTTTTTAAATATATATGGTAAATGTCATACAAAACCAATGCTTACCAATATATTTGTTACACACAAATCAAGATTCCAGTCATGAATCCCGATTCAATGAACAGAATGCAACTGGGTTACTTCACCTGTTTCTTGAAGATGTTTTATGTTTATCCAAGACCGGTTTTTGGTTCTGATTTTGGATGGAGGTCATTTTTCAACAAAGTTAAGCACAAAATTACTAATCATTTTTGCAGATTTTTGCATATCTTTTGGATATAAACACATATTCAGCCATTCATTAATGTAATTATTTCAGTCTCATTTTTTTTAGAATCAAACTTCTTGGGTGAGTGAAAATAGTTTCACATCTAAATCTGTCAGAAGTAGAAAACATTTGGGTTTAACTCTACATGTCTGAATTATTTGAGGACCTCAATAATATGTGATATTTGCAGTACAGTGTGATGAAGAGTGTTGAAATGTCTTTGGACATATGTTTTTGGATAAAACCGAAAACATACACAACACAGAACAGTGCAGTCAGCCCATTATTTATCTACATCTCTAGAACAAGGGACAATCTCTTGAGAACAGAACACTGAAGTGCTCATTTTAGCAAAATAAAATCTGTTTTTGGAAGAGTAATAAAAAAAAGTGCAAAAATAGAAAATAAAAAACAGAATGACAAGGAGGAGAAGGTCCCAGAAGTTTCAAACTCCAACCTTCGATGGTTTTCAACCTGCAAACTTTTAGGTGCATCTTTAATTCAGGAGGATGACTGGAATTTAAAACACCTGATCTGTGGAGGTGAGTTGATTCAGAGCTGACTCACCTCCACAGATTAATGTGATGGAGGTGGGATGGACATCATACTAAGAAACCTAGAACTATCAACTTATGATGAGAACTAAAGAAGCCTTCTGGATAAGAGATGAAACATCTTAAAACCAAAATAAAAGTCCAGTTTCCTCCTATTTTAGCACTTTGGAAATACAGTGCACTTGAAGCAACAACAACATAACTTGGAAAAAAAAGGATTTATATCCAAGTCCTATATCTAGTTTACTTTTACCTACCTTTTGACCCTTCCCAGCAGCTGTGGGAAATATAACATTTTAGCTTTAAAAGGAACCCCAGTGATTAATGGCAGCGCGCCAGAGCTATCACTGCTCTGTTTAATATCCTCTACATTCATCTATTCTACTCCCCAATGTCCAAGACAAGCAAACAAGAAAGCAGTTTGGGAGACGTGCACCTCAAAGAAACTTCAAACAGCATAGAAGTTGATTTAGTAGAAAAAAAAAAAAAAAAGGTTATTTAACATGATTTACTTTATACATTTTGTAATAAACACGTTGCTGAACACATTACAAGGAATATGGACATTCTTTTAAAGTGTAGTAATGGAGAGGTCTGGTTTGTGAAAGAAATTGTTTTGGTGCTAAAACTGTTTTGTGAATGTCACATGTTTGAGCAATGACCAGGCCTACCCTCTGCAAGACAAAGGTTTCTTTCTACACCATAGGAAGAGGACATGACATCATCCTGCTCATACAAAGCCTCAATATCCCACTGTTTCTTTGGGCTGGTAAATTAAAAAAGGGGGGAAAAAATAGGACATGGTATTGTAAGTGAATAATAGGGTTCACTTGTGTCTTTATTTTTAGTTTTTGAGTTCATGTCTGATGTGTTCCATATGTAATGCTTTGACTGTTATATTTGTAACTCATCTGGTGCTCAGCTTGGTGAGGAAATGAAGCAAAGACAAGAAAAAATTAAGACATAAATGGATAGTTACTGCATAAATCTTGATGTGCATGTATGTCTCAATAAATTATAATAAGATTATGCACGTTTGAAGGACAAAAAACACTAAAAATAACCTTTAAACAGGTATTAAACATCCTTTTCTCTTAGCTGTTTCTGTATTTTTTTTATTGGTATAATGTAATATTAAAATCCCAATTGTCATGTTTTTTTTAATAGATACAAGTAGAAAATCATCATAATTAAATATAAGGTTCTTGGGGGAAAAAAACTGTCTAAAATAAAATGCATAAATATTCACCCTCTTCAAGTTAGTATTTAGTACTAACTTTGGCAGCCAGTCTGTGTGGATAGATATCAGCTAAAAAATGTGATAAAAATTAATTTGTAAAATCAATAAAAGAGTAAAATATTAAAGGGGGTGAGTTCTATCTATCTATCTATCTATCTATCTATCTATCTATCTATCTATCTATCTATCTATCTATCGCTTGCTCTAACTACATTTCTTTTATATACACGTTTATTTAGCTTCATGCTGCTTGAACTTCAGACAGATGAATAGATAACTTCTTTTTTGCCACATGTAGTATTTTCCAACTTTTCATCTAAGCTCTCTTGTTCAGGCCATGTTTCCTGTCAATGTCCCAGCTGCAAAGCCTTGTTAAAGTCTAAAAGCATCCTTTAGTGACCACAAATTAATTTGCAGATCAACTTACGCAGGTATTTGTTTTAATGCAAAATACAGGAGGATTTGCATTTCATCACAACAATGTCACTCATGTATTTTTAAGTATATTTCAATAAGACATACTATTCTGTGGCCATCATTTTGCACTACACACTAGACAATGCATTATTTTATTCAGAGGTGGAAAATAAATTTGCACAGGTCTAATATCAGCAGATGCCAAAACACACCAGCAGATTAAATTTTAGACCAATGCTGTCAAGAAGCACGGATGGATGTTAATTTCCTCTTCAAATAATAATAGTACATTTATTTTCATGGGCACATTGTGCTGCTCATGGCCACTTTTTAAATTTGATGGAATAATTAATGAAGAGTCAGTTTAGTGTCATTGCTGAAGGTTACAGAAAACTAACAACAATGTTTTAAGCCTACAGTACGACACACGTTCACATCAAATACTGACTACAGACTTAAAGACAATTAAATAAAATAAAGTTTTTTCAGTGCTTTACGGTGGCTTGTACAGTTATGAGTTAAAAAACGACACAATGAAATTATTTTTATCAATATTGAAAAAAAACAATCAACTACAGTATTTATCCAAATACTAGTTTTATAAATTAGCAAAAAAAAAAAAAAAAAACGTATTTCTTATTGTGAAGACTTTGATGTATTGTGAAATGCTTAGTAGCAAAAATCGTTTCTTTTAATACAGTAATAAATGGCCTATGTCAAATATTTTCTGAAAGGACATATTTCAATGGAACCCGATGATCACACTCATGCACTGCCCCCTGCTGGTGACACTGCGTCTATTACACTGTCTTCAACGAGCTCAAATACCATCTCTAGTAAACTGCTGTAATTAAGACAGTTAGTTTTGTAACTAGGGATATTTCAACCTATATATATATATCTAATGATACATCAAGAGCTCAGTTTGAAAAATAATTAAATGACAAATGAACATTTCTAACAAGAGTGTTGCCAATATATGCTGGAAACACTGAGGAATATTTTAGTACTGTCAGTAAATATGTCACAAATTCCCCGTATGTACATGTCTCTCATTTACTGTCTGATAATTCAACCCTGTGTCACCTGGAATGTGAATGGTGCAAATAAAGAAACTTTGCAATCATTGCTTGATGCAACAGTTCTATGAAGATGCATTGGTCTCCTTTCTCATTTGTGAGGAATTTTCCTTTTTTGTCACAAAAATGTTTAATATTATTAAATCAATTTTAATATTAGAGATAAACAGAATAAATACAAAGTGTAATTTCTAAATGATGATTTTATTTATTAAGAAACAAAACTATCCAAACTGACTTGGCCCTGTATAAAAAAGTAAACACCTCTTTATTAATTATTAATTAAGGGGTGAACTGTACAAACCAGTTTTAGATATCTTTAATAAAGCACCAACAACAAAAAACATCAGTAGAATCAATTAGAGAAACTATTTTATTTTAAGCTTGTAAAAACCTAAAGATACAAAAAAGGAATCTCACTTTTAACGCATCCAAACAAAAAAAAGCTTTGAAAATAAAATTGGTCAAGTGACATTCTTCAAGAGTTCAAATAGCATTAAACTTTAAAATGTCAGCTAAGTTGTTTTAAAACTAAATGATTTTCTTTACCTGTCTTCACATTCATTCTACCACCCAAAATAAAAATGTAATTCATTAAGGAGAGATTGAAAAAAAAAAAATACACATGTAGTGTTTAAAACATGTTGTAAACTACTAGCACTACAGCATACTGCCAATTTCTGAGGTGTGCAAAATCGTGTCTCATTCATAAATATTGAATTCATAAATCATTCATAAATTAATGAGAAACAACCTTTGGCGATTCTGACACAAAAACATACAAGGAGTGTTAACAGCACCAGTGCTAGCCTGGACACACTTTTCAGTTTCGAAAAAAAGAATTTGAAATGTTCTAAAATGATATAAAAATAATAATAAAAAAATCATTCAAATAATTTGATATATGTCAGAAACATGCTACAATGGAAGCAAATATGCAGATTTTCCTTCAGTCATTTAAAAGTTAGACAGTGGTATGCAATCCATCACCTATTAGTACATCCCACATAAAACAAAGCACATAAGGCTTTAAAATTACAAAGAAAATAATAGCTTTACAAAGAAAATAATTTTGGCTCATTAACTTGCTCTTACAAAAACTTCCTGTGATTGTAATCATCACTTAAGTTACTAAAGTATAGTTTTTTTACTAATGCAAGAGAAGTATAAATAATAAAAATGATTTTGGAGTGATCAAACTTACAATGGCATTGTAACCTTAAATTACACCATAAATATAAGACAAATTTCAAAGTAAAAAAACATCAGTGTCACAATGAGACTACCTTAAAAAGGAACAAATCCACCACTTAAAACCATCATACCATCTCCAACTGCATTTCTGACTTAATATCAACCATAGTATATTGATATTACTGTATTTGTAGCATGTTTTTTTTTTTCATTTGTTTGTCATTTGCTGTCAAATTGATACAAATCTGAATCCTTCATCTGTTACCAAAGTGATCATATTTAGATCTTCATCAGTTGGATGGGTTTTGAACAACCTAATGTGTTTTCTCAGACCTGTACTATTTCTAATAAAACTAAATGGTGATAAATCAGCAATATGAACTGATTCTGCTGAAGATATGATGTGATCAGTCTGGAATTGAAAAGCTTTCCCAACACAGGGCCTTGCAAAGATATTGATACCCTTATAGTAATATAAACTATTGTGTTATAATAAAATGTATTTTATTGGGATTTTATGTGGGACAAAATCAGAGTACGGCATTATTAAGAAGTGAAAGGAAAATATACATGCTTTAATATAATATCTTCAAATATCTTAAGAGTATGCCATGCGTATATATTCTGCACCTAAGGGTTTGTAAGCAAACCGTTACAAAAAAGAAATGTATTACTTGATTTGAATATCGAGGTGTAGGCTATCGAAATTGTTTACACAGCAATATAAATTTAGAAAGTAATGCCTACTGATAGTACCGGTGGTAGTACTAAAGTCATGCTAAGTTAGCTAAACGTTAACATGTGATATATATATGAAATGTAATGCATGTGTGATATACATGGGATGCACCTGTGTATCATGTGATTCCCACGTGTATCATATGGAAATCACATGTGTATCACATATTTCCACATGTGTGTCACATGTGGAAATGTGTGAATTACATGTGGAAATGTAGAAATCACACGTGATTCACATGTGGAAATGTTTGAATCACATGTGGAAATGTTTGACGCACATGTGGAAAGGTGTGAATCACGTGTGATTTTACCACGAAACAGTAAAACATAGAATGATATCCAAAACTGTGCTAAATATCTGAATATCATCTCACCAAAGGGAATTTAGTTTGTCAGTCATCTAATAACCTGAATCACATGTGCTTTCACATGTGATTCACATCTTTCACACATTATTCACATAAGCATGTGATCACATGTTAAAGTCACATGATTGTCATGGGACTTTTTTGTAAGGGAAGCTTCTGCAGAATGTGATTTATGTAGGACATTGGCCCTTGAGGACTGGAGTTGGACTGGATTGGTCAAACTGTTCCTATACTGAAAACTGCTTGAAGGCATATTATGTTTAGGGATGCCTTTCTTCACCAGAGTGTTGATAGGAAGGTGGGAAGATACAAGGCAAGTGAAAGAAAATGTATTACAAAGCTACAAAAGGCTTGAGTCTGGGATGGAGAGTTTGCTTATAGCAGAAGAACGACCCAATATATATGCAGCTATAAACACATTTGGATTGTTAACTGAGAATTTGTGGCAATACTTGATAATGAATGTTCACAAACACTCTCCATCCAACCTGAGTGAACTGCAACTATTTTACATTAAAAAAAATAAATTTTCTGTTGAGTAGACAGGAAATCTTGAAATTCCAATCTCAGCAAAAATGTTTTGACCAAGTAATTATGCAGGAAATATACAGGTTATTACACAATTTGCAAAATACTTTGACAATCATTCCACTTCTGAATAATGCATGATTTTGTGTTATTCCGTCACAAAAAATCCTCCCAAAAATCTTTCAACTTTGTGCTTATCAATTGAGAAAAAAAAAAAAAAAAAAAAAAAAAGATTGAAGGCTATTCTTACCAAACGATCCCCTTTCATTTGAGGTACTGCATGTGTAAAAAAATCAATAGTATAAATTCCTCCTTATTAAGACATTGTTAGGCAATATTTACCTCTGCTGGCCTCACTATGCAAACTCTCTCTATAAGTAAACTTGCATCCTGGAACCTATTCAGCATCACATTACAACAACCAATCATTGCTTCTCAGTTGCCAAAACAAAGACCTAGTCAGTATGAAGTGGTGGAGAGAGGCAAATCATAAGGCTTGAGTGTGAATTAAACAGTATCTAACTGGAAACAATGGTACAGACAAAAATATTAAAAAACTACTGGAATGACAGCTGAAGTTAATTCAATGAATGAAGATTACATTCCTAACAACATAAAGAAATAAAACATGGAATGATATGCAAAACTGTGCTAAATATCTGAATATCACCTCACCAAAGAGAATTTAGTTTGTCATCTAATAACCTTTCAGCAGACAGTGGTCTCGACCTCATAGAGAATAATGGATGTCAAAGTAAAGGCATGGGGGCCAAATTTGGCCCGCCACATCTGTTTATGTGGCTCTCATGTCTCTGTAGAGCGACATAAATAGAACTTTAAGATAATGGTTGTGTGCTTAAATATTGTTTTACCAGTCCAATCAAATTAGTTTTTAGTGCCAAAGTACATCTATGTGAAGAACTGTTCAAGTACTAACATTACCTTACATCCAGGGTGACCTATTGGCGGTCGCAATATGACTTGGCATCATGTCAAGCCATATTATTTAGACTGTTTTATTAATAGGTAATTTTATTAATAAATTCTGCCACATCTGGCCCTTTGAGGAAATTTAGGATCTTGATGTGGCCCAAACTGAAATGATAAGGACTTGTTTTCTTTCAGAGTCCTCAGCTCTGAGGCTCACCAATGTTAACTGTGATATTCACATAGAGAGGATACTTCCCAACTGATAAAGTGTCATATACGCAGCTGTTGAGTCCATCAACTCTCCACATCTTTCTCGTTTGTCCCAATAGCCTCATCCTCGAAAAGAAAAAATACTGAAGTTATAATCAAGATAAATATATTGCAATTGGCTGAACAGACTGGATATTTTCTGTGCACACAAAACATAAATACATTTTTTAAATCATATATCCACTCACCTGTTTTTGTTAACCTGATTTCCAGTGTCTCGTTTGTGGAACACCATGGTATAGCGTGCTACGTTAGCAGGGGGACGCACAATTTTCATATTTTGCTGTTCAACTCTGTAAAGCAGAGCCATGTGAATCAAATAAGTCATTGTAGTGGATTATATCTGCTTCAAATGTGACAGCATACAGCTAATCCATCTTACTTTAACATATTCCTCACCTCAATCTAAGGTCATCATCTTCTCCACCCCATCCCCAGTAGTTGTTTGAGAAACCATTTACTTGAGAAAACTGGTCTTTGGTCATGGCAGTGACTCCACCAAAGTAGCCTTTGTAACGGAGTCTGAGGAGAAAATACAGTCTTCTTGGTAATACTAGACTATAGGTTTTCACCAGAGAAGCATGTCACCAGTTAATCAGTTTTTACAATAAAGTGAGCAGAGGGTAGAATATTCATGAGGCCCAGCCTTGACAGACCTTCATTTAAATACGTACTTGTATCCGGTGGCATTGCGGCCGACTACCAGGTGTTTGGGCTGCTGGTCACAGATGTATAAATTGTGATCATTCTCAGGAACCAGGTCCACATCATGGAAGATGAAGCATTCCCAGCTAAAGTCCTTTATTGCTTCCAAATATCCAATATTAAGTAACTTGGCTCTGTTAAAAGTTGCATCACCAGCCTTGAATAAAAGAAAGCAAAATGAAAACCCTAAATTTGACATAAACTTCCAGTTATTATTTAGAATGCACAGTCATATTGCTGTACACCTCTTTGATTTTGTTACATTACATTCAGATAAGACTGACAAGGAAACACATGAAATCCTTTTAGCTAAATATCCAGGATTATAATAAAACCTACAGTGACTTTATTAAGAAAAACCAAACACAGGAAACAGAAAGCATAAAAAGTGAATTTAAAGAAAATCTAACTTTTCTGGCTTGATTTGAAGAAATTAAAATCCAACTTAAAAAAATGTATTCCAAACAAAAATAAAGAAAATTACTAGGAAAAAAAAAAGGATTTATTTAGATCCTGTCCACCTTTCTTAAATGAAAAATGTTTCATTTACTGAATGAAATTTGAACTAAAACAGAATTTCAGCACTTTTCCATTTTCTCAACATGTTTTCATACACGCACATATTCAGCAAGAGTATTATGTTCTCCAGTTTCCTTCGTCAACAGAATGTAATTTTATCTTTGACTGTGAAGAAGCCCCATTTATTTTCAAATGCTTCTGGCGTATCACAGTAACATATTTGCTTAGAGATAATTTGCATTTGACCTAGTTCGCTTCAGTGTTCCCTAAAAAGTATCATATCAGCACCGCATGAGAAGCACATAGCATGTTTTATTTTTAAGTTATCGGCAGAGTTCCTAGATATATTTCCATGTAAAAACAATACAGTAAAGAAGGAAAGAGAGAAATAAAGAAAGAGAGAAATAAAGAAGGAGAGAAAGAAAGAAAGAAAGAAAGAAAGAAAGAAAGAAAGAAAGAAAGAAAGAAAGAAAAAGAAAGAAAGAAAAAGAAAGAAAAGAAAGAAAGAAAGAAAGAAAGGAAGGAAGAAAGAAGGAAAGAAACAAAGAGAGAAGGAAAGAAAGAAAAAAAAACAAAGAAAAAGAAACAAAGAAGAGAGAATGAAATAAAACACAGGTGGACTTGAGACACATCATAAAAGGAGAACATAAGCAGTTGAGGACATGATTTCAAGACCCCTGCAGTAAAGGAATAAAAGGAAGAAAACAAAGGAAGGAGGAGTGAAATGAAAGGTGTAGAACACAAGTAAAGAAATGAAACAGGACACAAGGAAGCAAATGAATGTAGAGCAGCGACAGAAGAGAGGTAACACAAAGTAAACTGAAAGGAGGAAGTAAAAAAAGCAGGGATACAACATTCAAACAATAACCTGAGAAAATATTTCCTTCACACCAATTAAGATCTAGATTGCCAGGAATGTTGATATAGGGGAGGACAATCTTAAAAAGTTAATTAAATGGTGAGCCAAGTACAATCATATTAAATAATGTCTAATGATGCCTACTAATTTGGTTAAACCTGTGTTGTCATAAAAATGTCTGAGATGGTAATATTTTCAGTCATCTTTACCAACTGAGAGTGTAACTGAAGGGATGATGTTTTGCAATCTAGACATCGTTATTGCATCATTCCAATTCATTGTAAATTTTTGCCTGAGTTTGATTTTTTCCCTCTCAAAACACCTCATTAACGCCAATTTTCTTTGGCTCACAACTCAACTCAAATACAAGGAGAACCAGTAAGCGATAACATCAGTAAACTAATGGTGACCTCCAAGTACAAACTGGCTTTACCTGCATGGCATGCAGAAATGTACCTGATGGATGACGTAAATGGCATAATGTAGCTGCTGCCGCTGCAGAAAGGGGTGCAGGTGTTGCAGGAGGTAGAAGAGGTGTTTCTCCCGGTTACGATGTGGAATGAGGATGGCTACGCTGTGCCTCGCTTTACAGTCTGAGGGCTCGTACTCTCCTTTAGTCACTACTTTGTTTTCCTTTTCTACATCCTTGAGGTTCAGTGAAGATTCAAATGTCAGCTTCGAAGCTCCCACTGGAGAAACAATGTTGAGAGAAATTTAGGCAGATATTCAACTCTGCAGTGAACTTCTGTCAGTTTATGCACCAAAAGCAGGAAGCGGACTTAGCTTAGGACATTCTGGGTAAATACAATCAAAACAAACATATGAGTCTAGGGTTAGAGGGCGAAATGGCTCATGGCCTTTTGCCCAGGACATAAGAGAAATCCTACAACTATTAAAATCTAACGCCAATACATTATTGATTACATTCATGAATAAAGAAGTTCAGATGTTTTTGTATGGTTTCCTTCAGTGGTTCTTGGTGCAGTGTCACCAAAGGGTTTGGTTTGTTTGACACCATGCAGTGTGAAAGAGAACTACTCCTGCTGGAAATGTAACAAATGTTGAATTGTGGATCCCCAATTGAACCAAGTCATCCGTATAAGGTTTGAAAACACCTTACCTGGTCAAGAAAATTAAAATGATTCATTACGATTGCATAAAACACCTGGCATTTTAACAAGAAAATGAGAACTATGTTATTTGCTTTCTATATAAATACCAACCAAGATGAAATGACACAAATCTATTTAATTAAATGAAGGATGTACAAAACTAGTCCTCACCATTTGAAATATCACTTTGAAATATACTTACCTAGCAACGGAGACTTCTCTGGACACTCATCTTTTTCTGCTGAAATATTTGAGTGACTGGGTTCTGCAATCCTTGAGTTAAGTTCATACCTCAGTTTGCCTTCTTTCACAGGAGTTTGTATCGTACCAAAGTTATCATCAATGGTCCTGTTGGTGTCCCCAGTAAAGCTGGCTTTCCAAGCCAGGACTGACAACAAGAGACCAATCAGAACAGCATATTTGCACCTTCGCGAAACCTTTTTGATGGCTGTACACATGATCATGATTTTGCCGATGTGACCACAGCAGCAGCAAATGTCGATGCAGCTATGTGCAGTTTAGGAGATTTCCATACAGGATATTATTGAAGAAATATAGTTAGTCACAGAATCAGTGGTAAGTCATTCCATGCTGATGAAACATTCTGCTTGACCATAAAGTCAGCAAGCTGCAGGAATAATCACTTTCCCTCAGACGGCTTTAAGAATAAAAGTTTAATAAAAAAAATATCTGTCCCCAGATCTGAAGTCAACCACAGGAACTCTTTCATAACTGTGAAGAGATCAAAGGAAAACAACAGATTACCAAATATGGATAATTTGTACAAACATACAAATATCTGCTAAAAATATTTTAAACATATTGTATTGTTTAGCATGTATGCTTTTAACTTTACGCTCTATAATTTTAGGTTTATGACTGTTAAATTATTTGTTAATTTTTATTTTGTTTCACGTCATGTAATAATATGTGCACATTTGTATTCAAGTTACATATGTATTGTTCCACAGTTCCTCCTCACCTCGGATTGATTTATTTATCTCTTAAGTCTTCCTGGTTTTATCAATGACTGATTGTCTCTTTATTTGTTTGATCATTTTAATGTGTGTCGCTTACTTCTTGTAAATACTTCTGCTTTCAAACTCTGTAAACCACTTCGTGTTACATTTAGCAGTATGAAAAGGGCTTTATAGGAACAGCTTTAAAAATATATAATCTCATACTCTGATCAAAATAACTAAACTTGATAGGTTATACATAATGTCCCTAAAACAGCAGCTGACTGTACTGATATTCGTGTTAAACGAAAGTGTGCAACATATAATGACGAAACTATTTGGGGAAAGACATGCTACTAAATATATTACCAAAGCAATTGAAGTTATCGCAATTCAGAAACTTCCTCACGTTTATCTTCAAATCCTTTCAGATTCTCTGTTCTTTTAATGACAACAGAGACATGCTAACCAAAGGTAGCTCATTATTATGAATACAAAGATTGAAGCAAGAATATTACCATTACAATCTCTCTCTATCGTTAACATGAGTGTTTAATGACAATAATAACTTAGCCAGACGAATTCAGACGTGACAACTAAACTCCAGGCTAGCAGACGAGTGCGGATGTAACGTCGACATCATCACTCAGTGCTTTATAAGTTAACATGTTAGCGTAATAATAGTAGTAAACAACAGCCAAAACCTCACACTGGTTAGTATAACTAATGGGGAAAGAGTATTTATGTTAACAATTTACGATTATCAAAGGCTTAAACTGCACCGCTTACCTTAATTATACCCAACTTTAAACGCCGCTATCCAGAGCAAATAACAACGGGCAAAGTCCACTACAGGCGTTTCCGCTAACAGTATTTTCAAAATAAAATTTATATTTTTCTTTTCTTGGTGAACGCTGGAGATTGTATGTTAGTAGCAGCCTAAATGATCTACTGTTGTTTGTTTTTTCATTACGGAACATAAGCAGACTTTTTTTTTTTTTTTTCACATTTTAAGTGTAATTTGTAACTTCTCCCACACTTTCCAATATGCATTTGGTGTCTGGAGATAAAAAGAAACTGTCAAAAATTTACATATTTATATTCCTGTTTCATAATTCTTTACTTAATAATATAGTGTTGATTTAATTGTTGAGCGTCATTTATAAACGCTCAACAAAGACATTTAATGTGTAGCTGAAGTCTGGTTTTGTCATGTACTTCCGGTTCACCTTTTTCCAAAATAAGACGCCGTCAATGCTGTCAAAATTTAAGAGAAATCAAGTGTGTGTCAAATGTTATTAACAACAACATCCTCTACAAACGTCTGCTATTATAGATCATATATTTTATGTGCTCGTATTTATTATTATATTTTTTATGCGAGAACTTCTGCCTGGCCTGGCAGTCGTTTCTTTCTTTTCTTTGTTGTGAGGTGTTTATTATATAAAGATCGAACCAAAGTGCAATCACATGACTGTGTAATCTGATTCAGCACAGTTTTACACTTTGTTTTTATCTAATCTATTTCAGCTAATTTATGGTTGTGTAACATTTGTTTGACAATTGTTACATCCAAATAAATGCAATACTAGCAGCTGGTCCCACCTTCTTAAAATTATTTATATTTTATTCTGTGAAGAAAGAAAATCTACTAAAATTCTCAAACTTTTTTTTGTAATTAGATGAGATGCTATTCCAGATATTCCCAGTATGTGGTGCTTTTCAGTCTAAAGATGATCAGATTGCTGGATTATATTCATGCCCCCAAAACAAAAGGGTTGTCTCAGCTGATTTTAACAGTTTTGACTGTTCCTCACTTAGAAATTTGACAAATACCTAGGGAAAACTAAAGCAGAGG
The DNA here is from genome assembly GCA_010277075.1 of Poeciliopsis retropinna. Taxonomy (NCBI): domain Eukaryota; kingdom Metazoa; phylum Chordata; class Actinopteri; order Cyprinodontiformes; family Poeciliidae; genus Poeciliopsis; species Poeciliopsis retropinna. Next base: position 6,804,087 of record VMRM01000024.1, on the reverse strand, counting down.
TTTTGTTTGTTGTCAAAAACAGAGCAATTTTTTTACAAAGAGACAGCGGATTAAAGTATTACAAAAAAGCGCTGAGAGAAAGAACATGACAGGTGGAGCAGCACAGCAGTTTTGTAGGCTTTGTTATCTTATTTAGTAAAACTTTTGGACAGCCATATAATTTGTAAAATTGGCTTCCAACCTGAGTATTAAAAATAAATTTTCTATCTTCATGTCACAATGAAATCCAAAGCTTCAGACCAAGTTCCACAGGACTGGAATGTGAAATGCTACCACATTTGCCTTTAGAAAGGCAATTCTTAATAAATAATTCCAGTCAACATGATGGGAGCTGGAGCTTTTCATACTCCTTTTTCTGTTTCTGTTTGATTTTGTTCATCAAATCCACACTTATCTCTCAAAAGAAGCCACTTGGAGTTTATTATGTTTCCTTTCTTTACTTTCTGAACCACAGCTTTTCAATAAATAGTTGAAGACTTCATATTTTAAGAACTGGAAAGCTGTTTGTTCTCCTTTTTTTCTGTTGAAAAGACATGATAATAGGCTTACCGGAAATGAGACTAACACGTCAAGTTGACCTACACTCCTTGCATTTAACAGACTTATGATTAGCATGTAGCAGACAGAGAGCACTCCTTGAAAGAAACACAAGGATAGACATATGATTACTGTACAACCACACATTGCTGGAGTTTCATGTTATAGGTCAAATCAAAGTAGTGCATAATTGTGATGTGGAAAGAAAATGGTACATATTTTTTCAAATGTTTTATACAAACAAATTTGGTCTTTCCTGTTTTATTTCATTGTCCTGGTAGAAGGCAAATCTTGTCCAATTTTCTGACGCCTTTGCTGGTTTTCTGCAATGAATTTCATCTTCTATTCAGTACTGATCAGCTTTCCTATCTGTGTTGAAGAAAGGCATCCTTAGAGCATAATGCTGTGAGATTCATCCAGAGTTTTTATAGGCCTCTTGGGTGCTTCTCTGATTCAAGTCTTCCTTTCCCTTCCTCTCATTTTATGTTGACAGCCATGCTTTTGTAGCTTTTTTGTTTTATAATTTTATCCCCGACCAGTCTGCTGTGTTCTGTGGGTTTCATGATGCTTGCTCACTAATGTTCTATAAGAGGCCTTTGAGATCTTCACACAAGAACAATGAAGGTCTCAAATATTCACAGAACATTTGAGTTTATGGAGAGATTAAAGTATACATAGGTTGCCTATGTATAGGCAGTCAACATACAAAAAAAATTAAAATAAAAAAACAATGTGTACTAATTAGTAACATCTGTTAACAATAGGAGTATCAGAGTAAAGGGGCTTTTATGCAAATCCACACTACATAAAAAAAACTAAATGTTTTTCATAATTATGTGCTATTTTGTGATTGTCAAATAAAATCCTATTGAAATACTCTGAGGGTAATGACTGTAAAATAGCATAATATTATGGATAATTTTTGAAAGGCTCCACCTCAGGACTCTCTTTGTTTTCATTGACTAAGGATGTGGGCTCATTTGATTCGGTTGCAGAGGTGAAAATGTTGTACTATGTAACATAAGTTCAAGTGTATCCTTAAAAGAAAAGTATAGAAAAGAAAAGAAGTTGAAAGGAAAAAAACAAGACCATTACCAACCCTCTCCAGCTCTAAAAGTGACAATCAATAAAGAGAAATGTCTTGTAGATATCACACTCATGTAAAGAATAAACATAAAGATGTGATTTAGTGGCTTTATTTATACAAAATATTCAATTGTTTCTTAAAATATTTACTGTAAAGCAGATTTAAGATGAAAACTAATGTCACAAAGTTTGAGTGTAAGTTGGACTGGCATTTTCTGTATTAGGTAAATTTTTCAGTCAACATACAAAAAAAATTAAAATAAAAAAACAATTTTTAAAAAATAAAATTTGATATACATCTCATGTTTTGACTGATCAATTGGAGTTTAAGAAGTTGAGCAGTTCATAAAAAATAAGTTAAGTGATTCCACATTGAATCTTTGAGTTGGTACCATGAATCATATTTTTTGTTCTATGTAGAACTAAGAGCTCCAAGTTTTACAGTTGTACTTATTTAGACTTTATGGATTAGTTTTGTCAATCTCCGTTCCCATCATTCTGACCCTTACACTCTTTGTGCATACCATGGTGGGCACTTTAGTTTTCTAAGAAAAAAATCAATCATCTTCTCATGTGTAACTTGCACAATCCATCAGTGTTAACATTTCTGTGAAGAGCTAAATTTCTAGTTTATTGAAACTGCTGGGGTCAGGTTAAGCAGATCATGGCACTACGTTGTCAATTACATCAGAGAATTCCTTCTTGACTCCTCAAAGCTCAACGACAGAGTAACTGTTCCACTGCCAAAGCTCACCCTTGGCCTGTGCCTCCCTGAAGTCGTGTCACAATCATTGCCATTGGTCTTGAGGCTGATGGATGAGGATGGAGTTGAGGCAGATGACCCACCAATGCTGCCTGATTTTTTCCTCGAAACTGTGCTGTGTTTTAGCGTAGCTTTGGCGGCCACTTTGAAAGCATGGGCAGCGGTGCTGCATCGTACCTCTTCAATGGTGTTCCTGGATGGTTTGAAGAGGATGATGTACACCTTGTTAAAAAAAATGCAAGCCAGTTGTCCAAAGCTGGATGCCAGGATGGCAATAACCTCCACAGCTGACACAAACTTGCCATACGTACTGAAGTAGGCAGGGATAAAAGAGATCCAAACAATGAAGAAAATGAGCATGCTAAAGGTGATGAATTTGGCTTCTGTGAAATTTTCTGGAAGCTTTCTGGATTTAAATGCAAAAAAGAAACAAATGGCTGCTAACAGGCATGTATATCCAATGAGAAACCCAAGAGCCATCACTGAACCTTCATTGCATGTGATGAAAATGATCTCATCAATGTCATAGTTCCTGTAGCTTGAAGGAGGGGCATTGTAAAGCCAGACCACACATATCATGACTTGGACAAATGTGCACAGAAACACCAGGAGAAACTGTAAATTCAATCCCCACCATTTACGATGGAGACTTGTAGGGATTTTTGCCTCAAATACTAAAAGCACTCTGTTAGTTTTCACGAGGATGCAGGAGATGCAGAGAACAAAGCTAATCCCGAAGGCAGGCTGCCTTAAGCGACATGTCCAGTCTTGTGGTTCTCCGATGAAGATTAAAGAACTGGAGAAGCAGCAGATTAGTGAGAACAGGAGGACGTAGGACAGTTCGCGATTGGTGGCCTTTACTATTGGGGTATTGCGGAATCGGATAAAAACTCCCATCACAAAGGCTGTCAAGACAACACCAACCACAGCACATATGGCCAAAGCTATCCCAAAAGGTTCTGTCCAAGAGAGGAACTCTATTTCTTTCAGGAAACAGAACGTATGGTTCCCATTGGACCAAGAGTTGTTTGGACATTTGGTGCAGAAGCTGGCATCTGTGTAAAGCCAAAAATACAATCTGTTTTAGAAACTGAAATAATTACAGGGACTACCATGAGGAGCATATCATTTTACCTCTGTGATTACTATACTCTCCATCTGAACACTCAGTGCATTCAAAGCAGCATGTGGGCATGCTGTCAATGATTCCTTTTCTTGTGCCAGGTTCACAGTCCTCACTGCAGTTAGAGAACGGCACCTGCAAACAGTAAACAAGTTGCATGAGAACATAAAAACACATATACAACAAATAGAGTAGCAGGAAGAACCTGGATGCATTTCCTCATTGAAAATGACTAGGTGATTGTTAAGATGTTAGACAAATTAATGCAAATGTTTTAAAAATTTGATTAGTAACATAGGTGTGTTCTTCATGAGGACAGAGGGGAACAAAAAGTGACACACATATAAAGATGTGCTAACTTTTCTCCTGTTCACACTAATATCAGTATTTAGTAACACAGATATTCTGCTGTGTTCGAACCTCTGGTCCATTCTGGAGTTTTTGTTTGTTTGTTTCTGAAAAAATAAACTTTGATTATGAGAAACACTTTCCATAATGAAATGACTGACAATAAAAAAAATGTTGCCAAGGAAAACACAAAATACAAAACACAAATTAGTATTATGATGGAGAAATGTAGAAGACTTAGCTTAGCATTGCATAAGCAATGATCAGGATCTCCGTCAAACACTACTGCCTCCCAATTTCTTTGATGTTACAGTTTTTTAACTGGAATTCAGTAACCATGAGGAGATTTTTTTTCTTTTTTTCAGAATCTAAAAATAATGATTTAAGAAAATATCTTGGCAGCTCTAATTTGCATCTTAAGCAATTTTTCTGTGGCTTTCATGTATGTGCCACACTTGTGTGTTAAGTGGACACTTTCTGTTTGCATATCTATAGAAACACTTCATAAAGACAGAATAACAGTATCCCAGTGACTACGTTTGGAGTAAATAAAGTAGGAATATGTAGTTTTTGTAAAATAAATAAATAAAGCCAAACGTTTTTGACATATTTGTTAAAACTGTCATTATGTCATCATGACAGTATAATAACCTGTCTCATATTATACTGAGGCGGATTAAGAGGAGGTAGAAAAAAAATCTCCTTTTGAAAATTCCAGTTGGTGTTAATTCTCCATTTGATGTTACAGCTTTTTAAATTGTTTTAACTGTCAAATAAAACCATCATACATTGACAGAATTCATAAATTAATGGTGTTAAACTAAAATCTGGTGACAGATGAACAAATTCTATTTGCTTGACAATACTGCTAACTTCCTCAAGCTAGCTCTCCAATACAGTTATTATAGACAGTTATGTGTCTATAGTGAGGTACACTAACTTTTTTTTAAGTTAGTGTGCCTCATGAATGAAATAAACACCAAATGGGAGAAGAAATACTCTCCATTTGTCCATTAATCTATTATCTTCTGTTTATCTGAGATGGAGTTTTGTGGGTAATAGGTCGAAGAGAGAAATAAAAACGTCTCTTTACCCCATGACTGTCTCCAGTTCATTCTGGGAAATAATAAGGACTTGGGGAAACTTAAGAACTAATATTCCAAAGGAAGTTTGATATCCTGATCAGATTACTGATGAACACCAACTAACTCTCATAAGAATATCTTTATCTTAATTTGACTGACCTCTGAATAGTATCCATTCCAAAGAATCTTTGTCTTGTCAATGGACAGTTTGCCCCCCCTCTTGGCATGAATATTGTAGTATCCAACTTCCTTAAACATCACAGAGCCGTCTTCAGTGGATCTCTGCCAATTTATAATGGTATAGTTTGCTACCAGGTCTGCATTTTCATCGAAGCGCATCTTTTCACCTATACTGTTGGTGTAGTTCAAATGCCTCAGCTGTTTCAGTACCTATGACAAACACCAATATGTTTAGATGATTTACACATTTGTAAACTTGGTTTTATAAAACTGTCTTAATCATTTATAAAACACGTTACCTGCCATGCTTCAATTTTCCTAATATCTGCACAGGAATTATTTGCGAAATGTCCACGTCCAGGTGTGCAGGTAAATATGTCCTGCAGGGCCTGTGCAATTGAATAAACTGCTACATATGCATTATAGGAAATACGAAGGTGTATGTAGTCCAGGTATGGGGTCTCAACACTTGTAATATTTTCCTCACCAGTACACAAGGGTCTGAAACCAGTGCTGCCATTCTCACTTTCTTGAAGTCTTGGGCTGTCTTCGAGGTAACAGTTAAAGGTTTCTTCCCAAAACTCTCTGACAAATTCATTATGGCTGTCTTTCTTTGGCTGGACCTGCTGTAAGAACTCCCTAAAGCCGGGTATAAGTCCTGCTCTTAAAGCAAAACCAAGAGTTCCTCCAACAACGTCTAAATATTCTGGTTTAGCGATGAGAGAGGAGCTTGCCCATGCTTCACTAGCTAACCAGGTGCGATCCGTGATGTTTCTCCTGACCATCTCTTTGATTAAAGGCTCAATATCTGGGCCACCAGCAAAAACAACAATTACTTTAGCTGTGGAGTTTTCAATTCTGTCGGCCAGAGCTCGGATCTCATGATCGTCAAAGTACTGAGAAATAAGTTCATTCAGATGAATGCAGATGTCTCGCTCTTCCATTTCTTTTTCAAACTTTTCTATTCCTGGGCGCCCATAGTCATCATCCGAAGCAACAGCGATCACCCAGTTCCACTGGAAGTACTCTATGATGTCTGCCATGGCTGTGGCCTGGTATTCATCTGTTGGAATGGTTCTCATGAAAGACTTATACTGATTCTTGTTGCTCAGGAGTCGACTAGAAGAAGCATAACTGATCTGAAAAAGGAAAGATTTATATTTCAGGTTCAAGTTGTTTGATCACAGAAAACTTTGTTCTTAATTCAAGTATTCTGCATACCTTTATCATCAACTCTACTTCGATTTTTAATTTGACCTCACAGATAAGTTGGATCAATAAATTTGGCTACAAACCTACTGACTGGATACTGACCTGAGGGATGTAGAAGAGACCAAGGAGGTTGGCAACTGCTGTGGAGACAGCAGATCCAGCAGCTCCTACAACTGCAATGGTTGATGGGACGTGATCAGTGCAGTTGCAAAACTCATCTAAATTCAGGGAGTCAATCTTGTTTTGAGCCACAAAACTAAGGGTAGCCTCCAAGGCTTTCGACACGGTGTTGCATGTGTCAAATATCCTGTAGCCCAGGGTGATGTTAGGCAGTAAAATGCTGCTGTTGTTGATCTCCTCAATGGCAAAAATCATTGCCTGCAGCCACCGAAAACCCCGGAAATTGAATCTGTAAAAATAAACAAGATGAGTTCAACAAATTGAGTGTTGAAAACTATTTAAGTAAATGTTTATGCAGCACACTCGCACAATTTCTGGTTAACTTCCCCCCATGCCATAAGTCATTTCATTCTGCTGCAGTTTTCATTTTGCACTGAACCTTTATAGGTGCAAAACGGTCTACATGAACTGGAACTTTTCATTTTGATCCTGTTTTATATTTATAACTAGCTCTGGGATGAGTGATATATCATTTGAAAGCTGGTGAATTGAAAAAATGTCTATGGTCTACTTCGGACAAGTCATTTTGTGACAAAAAGGAATAGCTTAATCATTTAGGTTGTAAAGGCAAATCAACTAACCAACTAAAGATTTATATAAAAATGGGATATTATATCCCATATATACCATATTGAGAATAGGTGTAGGGAGCTAAAGATAAGGGTGATGATAAATGGCCTTGTAGCATTAAAGATTTTATATATATATATATATATATATATATATACTGCTCAAAAAAAATAAAGGGAACATTTAAACAACACAATATAACTCCAAGTAAATCAAACTTCTGTGAAATTAAACTGTCCATCTAGGACGTGTTATTTGAGTGTTCCCTTTATTTTTTTGAGCAGCGTATATATATATATGTATATACATATATATATATATATATATTTTTTTTTTATTTAACCATCATTTTATCAGGAATTCCCTTAAGATAAAATCTTCTTTCAGTCAAGAGGCACATTGTGTAACAAAGCACTTAAAATCCATTTACATTGACTTAAAGCTGCAGTATGTAACTTTTATCAAAATATATAAAATATATTTTATATATTTATTATTTATTATTAAAATATATTTTATATATTTGTTAAAACTGTTACAATAGAGTTGAAAGCAAATAGTAAGCACTATTTTACCATTCAAGGAACCCGTGTATAGTGTGTCATGAAGCTAAATGAAGCTAATATTTTTTGCTACTATATTATAAAAACTGTTTTGATGAGTTAATCATAAACAACACAAATCTTACCGAACACATTGTGTAGATTCGGGTCGAGCTGCTAGGTCTTGGTCTTTAGATGCAACACCAAAGTGCATGGGGAAAAGACCTCCAAGCAAAATGTCTCCGGTCATCTGTGCTCGTTGGTGGGGCCCATATGTTGAAATCACATAATTGGACCCCAAGACTATCAGATAACATAGGAACAGTCTCATCTTCAATGGGTTGGAGTATTTTCTGTGCCTTGTCGGGATCAAGATGGTATTATGCTCTTCTTCCTCCACTCCCCTTGATGATCTGATTTCTTTTATTCATGTTTGTAATCGTGAGAATAAATACCTAGGGAGAAATAGAAAAGGGAAAGCATGTTTTGCCTTTCCAGATGACAAGATGAATTTAGCATATAATAGAGTTTTGTGCATAATAAACTTCAGGTGTGAAGATCGCTTCTCTATATATAGAATAACAGGGACTGCAAAACAAATAGAGAAACCGGCCAACAGTTAGTATATTTTGTGAGTTGTTTGGGTAATAATATTAGACAGACACAAAACTGAACATTTCACTCCTGAGTGATAAGGTCTGCTTGAAATACGCCGAATAGATGCAGGATTTCCACAGCTAAAAGCTGAGTCACACCATAACGACCCTCCTTCAGGCAGATCTTACAAGCTGTGGCCAGAGAACTGCAGTAACCATGGAGAAAGTCCATGGCTGCTCCTCCAAAACTAGTTAATACTGCTGGAAAAATGCTGGAGCAGAGCTCTGATAATGAAGTCACTACCTCCCCTGAAACTTTTTTTGGAGGAAGGAACAGTAGAAGAGCTTTTGTAGTGTCCAAGGAAAATGTTTCCTTGAAAAATAATAAAACTTCCTAGTTTAAATAGTGAAGGACCTTGTCTTTTTGTTTAATGTAAAAATGTAAACAAAATGCCAAAGATCTTTTGTGCTTCTACATCGAAGAAAATAAATAAATATACTTAATATGAAGTTAAAATAAGTACCTTTCAAGGCCCAAGAGTAGAGTTATTTTCTGATTTAAGCTAGAAAAAAACATAAAATATTTCCAGCCACATTTTCTATGCAATTTTGAACAATTTCCAAATATAAAAACAAAAATTTAAAGATGAATCATAAGGACAAAACTCACCATCTGAGTTCTTCTATAGCAGATAAACCTCAAACAGTCATCCTGCAGCTCTTAGCCAGCTTCAAGCACTTTATCTGAAATATCCAGGATCCTGAATGAATTCAAAGGACTCTGCTGCTGGCCAAACCTCTTTCTGTTGGCTAAATCATTAACGGAGAGAAGGATTGTTCATTTCCTTCAGCTAATGAAGCCTGCTCATGGTTAATTCCTCCCAAAGTGGTCACAATGTAAAGTTGTCTCATATTATTAAGTTACTGCTACTGTCAATTATTTTTGAGGCACTTTAGAAGCAGATAAACAATAAGTATGGGCAAAGGTACAGGTGCAAACAAATATATTGGTGTTCTCCTGTAGTAAAAGTCATCTTTTACTACAAGAGGGTTATATCACATTAAAGTGCAAGTACATTTTAGCTTTTAATGATTATTGTTCTTTATAAAATTATTGTCAATGTTACTAACATTTTCAGAGGAAGATCATAACCCTGCAATAAAAAAAATATTTATTGTTAGGCTTTTTGTATACATTTACCACAGGCCCTAATACATAAGGGACCTGTGTAAGAAATAAATCTAATTGACAGAGTCTCAAAAAACAACTTTTTTTATTCCATGATTGTTTTTCCTTGCATTTGACATCAAGTGATTCATTTTGAAATCCTGATTTTTATTGTAAGTTAACCCGCAGCAAGATTAAGGGAACCCATGGAAGCACTGGATTGCACCACAATGTTCCACAAACAGTGGGCTAAGTTCTTCTACCCTGATGAACTCGTATTCAATTTGTTGCTGAGCAGACATACCCAGGGAAAAATATTTCCCTTTACAACATGTTGACTCATCTGTGTTCCAAACCAGCTCAGTATCTATCAATTACAAGAATCTAAAAAAAGACATTTAATTACGAACTTCTTTTTATAGAGGGAAAGTACCTAACATTTTATTAATGTGCAATTATCGAAATGTACTATAGACCACCTGAATTTGATGAGGTCACTCTTAACTAATTATAAATTTTCACCCAAACCTTACCTCATAGATTGCCAATTTTGAACCTAAACAAAAGTTGAGCAAAACAAACAAATAAAAACACTTTTACTGTCATTCAGACAGAAATCAGTATACCTAACCTTCTCCAAACTGCTTTGTATTTTATGAATTCTGTCTCATTGCCTGTTGTTCCTGCAGATAAATTCTTCAGATCTTGTCATTTTTTCCCCAAAACTGGCACATAAGTATGAAATGTAGCGTAATGTGTAAAGAATGTTGGGCAGCGGAGACTTCACAGGGGATGGATTTAGTCTCACACATGGTGTTGACCTGTAGGATCAAAATACAGTCACACTCTGCAAGATTCAGCTGAAAAGGTAAGATTTCTTTCTCAAAAAATAAATATAGGTATTTACATTATAATGTATTTAAATATGTTTGTACTTAATATGAATACTTGTTAAACTGGGATTATGTAAAACACACATTTGTTTTAATAATGAGGTAGCGTTGTCCTGGTGGTGTTTGAATTAAATATTAGACAAAATACATATTTACTTTTGTAAATCAGCCCTGAAGAAAATGTATGCATAATATGCTAATGCTAGCATTTGTTTAAAGAGACTTTCAGCAAGGAGACAAGTGTGGTTCTTCACAACAAAAATATGTTGGTTCAGTTCAACTGAATAAGTGATTAAACATGCATCAGTCGTCACCATTACAGACTCTGCGTACCCCATTCTTCTTCTCCCTCCATCCTAACAGATGCCAGATCTGGAATTTATGCACTATATTAACATGGCATGAATGGAACAGTTTCTTGGGGACGGGGGTTTGCAAATGAATGAAAATTTTATATGAAAACACTGTAACCATAAGATTTGACCAGTTTATGTATTGCAGCTTTAATCTGTGTATCATTCTAAGGTTTCCTATGACCAAACAAATATTGAACAAATGTTCTAAATAGTCAAAGGAATATTTGTTCAAGGTATACATTTTGATACAGACATGACAAATTGCAGTAGAGAATAGTAAAATTGTCCTTTGCCACCAAGTTGACTGATAACAACTTTATGAAGTGCTGCCATAAGTTTTTTTATATCATGTGTTGTGTTGAATACCTGGGAGTACAATCACACAACATGCTAATTAAGCTAATAAGTAGCATGTTGGGAGAGGTGGGGAGGGGTCCTGTAGATACACAATAATTCAGATAAATGTTTTAGATATCCTTTATTAAAATCTTCACCATTAACTCGATGTATCTGGTTTAACAGATGTCTGGCGCAAAGATGCTACAGTTCCTCCAGAGCCTTTCCCGTAAGAAACCTTTGGAGCCGGAAGGCGAAGAGTCCAACTTTCAGCGCTGCCTGACCACCCTCGACCTGGTGGCTCTGGGGGTCGGCAGCACCCTGGGGGCTGGTGTTTATGTGCTCTCAGGAGAAGTGGCCAGGACCATAGCTGGTCCCAGCATAGTTATTTCCTTCCTGATAGCAGCTGCAGCCTCCATCTTTGCAGGATTGTGTTATGCTGAATTTGGAGCTCGGGTTCCTAAAACAGGATCTGCTTATCTCTACAGCTATGTGACTGTGGGGGAGATATGGGCTTTTATTACTGGCTGGAACCTAGTCCTTGCTTATATCATTGGTATGCAACACAAGTGTGAGATAATAATGAAAACATCTGTTTTTAGTTAGTTTTTTTTTTTTCTTATAAAACTGTAAAACTGAAAAAAAAAACTAATGTTTTTTTTCAAGGCATTATATATTGTATGGAGTTTGCTCCATGGTAGGTAAAATTTTGTTACACTTTTTAAACATTTTTTTTCTTGTCTCTTCGCTAAAGGAACAGCAAGTGTTGCAAGAGCATGGAGCGGGACCTTTGATGATCTCACTGGAAACATGATTGCTAACTCTGTGGGCAAACGGGCCATGATAGATTTACCTGGACTTGCTGCATACCCAGACTTCTTTGCAGCTGGCCTTATAATGCTCTTATCAGGCAAATTTCATGATTTACCATACATTGACATGTATTCAACAAAAAGCATCCAGTGTATATGTGGTCAAACTGATTATTTCTTCATTTTACTTTTAATAGGAATTCTTGCATTTGGAATAAAAGAGTCAGCTATGATAAATAAGGTATTTACAGCCATAAACATTATGGTGTTGCTGTTTATTATCCTTTCTGGTTTCATCAAAGGGGACATCAACAACTGGTACATTGATGAAGACACTCTCCAAAGAGCAATTGAGTATGGGCATCTTTTGGTTTAAAGTTGTCTTTGAGTTGCTTCTGTGGGGTTCAAACTTCCTGAATGATGACATGTCCTTTATTTAAAGAAATTACACATTTCTTAATGACACCAGCCAATGTGGAACTGGAGGATTTTATCCCTTCGGCTTTGAGGGGACATTAGCTGGAGCAGCCACTTGTTTTTATGCATTTGTTGGATTTGACTGCATTGCAACAACAGGTAACTAAAAGGTTATTTGTTCCAGAGTTGCAAACCTAAATTATTCAAAGCAACATGTTTTTATATCTGTGAGACTTTCTGAAGAAATAATATTTACTTTGGTTGTGTCCTCAGGAGAGGAAGTTAAGAATCCTCAAAAGTCGATCCCACTCGGCATAGTGGCATCCCTCCTCATCTGCTTCTTGGCTTACTTTGGTGTGTCTGGTGCCCTGACTCTGATGATGCCATACTATTTGCTCAGCATTAACAGCCCACTGCCTGTGGCTTTCTCATATATTGGTTGGGGCCCGGCAAAGTATGCAGTGGCCATTGGATCCCTCTGCGCACTTTCAACAAGGTACAAATCACAAGATTTAAGTTAGAAACTCAATGATACTCTGTATTTTATAGGAGCATGATTAATTCCATCCAGATTTTCAGAACATCTCACTGTTCTTGTTTTTTAGTGTAGACAAAATTGATATCAATATGAACATTGCAAGCATACTGCTGGATATTTAAGCAAAGGTAAATAATGTTTACTGAGATGAATTCTGAGTGTTTTTCATCCAGTTTGCTGGGATCAATGTTCCCGATGCCTCGTGTTCTCTTTGCCATGGCCAGAGATGGACTTCTCTTCAGTTCTCTCAGTAAAATGAGCTCCAGACAAAGTCCTGTCATTGCAACGCTGGTTTCTGGGATTGTTGCAGGTAAATGCATATTTTAAGGCATTTTCGTGTTTTTTTTGTTTTGTTTTGTTTTTTAATTATTTTTTTCTCATTATTTCTCTCTAAGCTGATTTTGTCCTTTTTTTTACTGAAATGAAAATTGATTCAAAAATAGTCAAAGCACTTGTTGAACTGCTTGGCTCAAATACTGAAATATATGAAATAGTTTGTAAGTGTGATTTAATTAAACTGATGTAAAATCCAGTTAACATAATCATATCCTTGCAGCTGTCATGGCGTCATTCTTTGACTTGAGGGCGCTGGTTGACATGATGTCAACTGGAACACTCTTTGCCTACACACTTGTTGCCATTTGTGTACTTATACTAAGGTAAAAATCACTGTCCACTTTATTATAGTTTATTTTCTAGATTTGAAGTTGCAATGCTTTTTGAGATTGTGTTTGATTTACTGCTCCTTTAGATGTCATAGATTTTATTGTAAACCAAAACACTTCACTCTAAAATATCTTATGCCCCTGACAGATTTAGGCCTAAATATATATTTTTTTTCAAACTGAAAGTTTGTTACTGATAGAAAATGAAAGTATAAAATTTAATGTTTACAAAATATTCATACATCAAAACCTTGGTGGCTCACCAAGGGCTCTTTACAGTGAAATTTCTGTGAAAGTGAAAGCAGTGCTCAGATATTGTTGGTACTGTGGTTAGATGCTCAGAGCATAGCTGAAGCACTTGTCTTTTCAATCTTAAAAATTTCAAAGTGCTCACTTTATAAAGCAAGAGAACAAATGTTTTTTTCTATGCACCAGTAAACTGTACTGAAATAATTTTGTAAGTTGCCTCATAAAGGAGTTGTATCAAAAGAAAGAGGAAACATGATGCTAAGCTACCACTACAGCAAACACTGTATGAAAACATTATCAACAGGTGCAGAACAATTTATAAAAACTGATTAAATGTTGCATCGTTTTACTACACGTTAGAGCTAATGAGTTTTGAAACATACACAGGAAACCTTTTCAATAACTGTTAAAAGTTTCTATGAAAAACCTACATGTAGGCGACATCCTGAACTTATCTGCAACTCTTGATTTGTACAGGTACCAAGATGAGCTCAGTGAAGATTCAAGTTTAGGCAAGTCAGAACCATTCACAGTAGGAGCTGTACTGTATCCTCCCTCCCAAGGAACCCCACAGACATCAAGGAATGTGTCTATTTTAACTATTGTTACTGGTAATTCTCCTTTATGTCCTGTATGCTTCATACTTTACACAAAACTGTTTATTGTGAAGGATTGCTTAATTGTCCATTACCTCTTCTCCCCAGTTTTAATTTGCATAATCCTGAGCATCTTAATATCCAAGAGTATAGACTCCCTACGGACACTTCAATGGTGGAGTATTCTTTGTGTTTCTGTGTTTGGGCTGATATTCATCGTTACTGTATTACTCATCTGGAGACAGCCACAGAGTCCAGCCAAAGCTGCTTTCATGGTATGTTAATGACACATGTTTATGCAATATCTGATTTGTATTGTCAGTTAGTGAAAAATCAAGTCTTGATATGATAGTATTTCAGTTTTGTCCACAGGTCCCTTTTGTGCCTTGGCTTCCCACTTTTAGCACTTTTGTCAATATCTATCTCATGGTTCAGCTTGGATCAGACACCTGGATTCGTTATGCAGTCTGGATCGGAGTAGGTATGACAAGATGACGTAACAACTTCAGAAAAAAAGACACATTAAATGTGAAAATCCTCTCACAATGTCAGTTTGATCGCAGATGATGTAACTTTTTCAACAGGTTTAATCATCTACTTTTCTTATGGGGTTCAGCACAGCGTACAGAAACAAAGGATGAAGAACTCACAGGATAGAGTCAATTTTTAAACTATCACCACAATGATGGGGTAAAAGCTTTGAACCTAAATATTAAAGGAATTTTATGCTCAAAGCATATACATTAATGTTCTCAAAGTATTTGTCTCTGGTGTTAAGCCTTTAATATTAACTGTGCTACTCAGATTCTAGAATAATAATTCTTACACAAACACAACATAATATTGAACCATATTTCTGTTTTGCTGAAAATTACCAACATCATATTCCCACAAGGTCACAGACAAAATTCTGTCACTTGTAAGGTTTGTCCTAAGAAGTAGAACATGTGAATAAATTTGTATTTTGATAATGAGACAAAACACTGCTGTACTTTGTAACTGAAAATTATTGTACTTAAACATTTGGATTTTGTTTGTAACCATTGTATCTGCATGCAAAATTAAAATTGTTCTCTGAGATGTCAATTAATGTCAAACATTTCCTAATAATGCTCTAAAAAAAAATCTCTTTCTTTTTCTTTTTTTTTCTTTTTTTTTCTTTCTTCCTTTCTTTCTCTCTTTCTTTCTTTCTTTCTTTCTTTCTTTCTTTCTTTCTGTCTATTTATCCAAGGGAAGACATTTTCATAGACTTTGAGCTGTGTTACATTTTTGTAAATTTACAGACATTCGCTAATTCGCAACACAGTTAAGAATCTTTGTTTTTCTGTTGTTTACATGAACTTCATGGAGATGAATGGTGAACTCACCTTCACATTCATAAAATGGAGGAGGAAGGAACTAAAAAAAGTCGTCTCATTTCAAGTAGGCAGAGTTTATTTAACGCACAACCCTTGAGAGTACTAACCAATGAGAAGAAAGTAAGTCATCGGTCTCAGCCAATCACAGAAGGGGAAGCGCATTGTTCAAAAAACCAAACGTCGTCGGGTAGAACCAGTCAGCTGGAGAGCTGTATGGCTAAAACAGAGAACGTGGTTTGATGCAGATTGATACACCAGACTTAAAGAAAGTATTTTGCTTTTTATGCAGTCTTTAAAAGACATCTATTGGATTGTTTTTTCTGGAATCGAGTCGGTCTTTTTTTATTTTGACTGGCCACCATCAAAATACTTTGAGCAGTACATTGACAACAAAGTTTTTGAGGACATGTCCTTTTGCACAAACCAGGACAGATTCAGGTGTCAGGCTCAAGTCTGAATACAACACCTGAGGAGATTAAGACCTTGTTTGGAGTCTCGGTGTACATGGCATGCCTTGGTTACCCAAAAATCAAAATGTATTGGGCCAAAAAAACAAGAGTGCCAATAGTTGCCGAGTCCATGACAAGGGATCGCTTTTTCAAGATCAATGTTCTCTGAAAACACTAATGATCTTGATGTAACTGAAGAAGAGAGGAAGCTAAATATGCTTTGGAGAGTCAGTCCACTTCTGAAGAAGGTGCAACAAGGCTGCCTAAACCTACCCAGGCCAGGAAATGTTTCCATTGATGAACAATGATTCCCTTTACTGGTCGATGTCCAGTCCGTCAATTCGTTCCTGGCAAGCCAAATCCAACCGGATTGAAGGTGTTTGTTCTCGCTACTCCAACTGGAATTGTATTGGATTTTGAAGTCTCCAAGGAAAAAACCCTTCGTCGGCAGAGACACAGGACTTGGAATAGGAGCAAATGCAGTTCTTCGGTTGACTGAGTCCATTCCCAGGGGAACTCACCTGTACTTTGACAGGTATGATGAAAATGTCAACTGTGGTGCTGTTGATGATGATTCTCTGTAAACAAATGACACTTATTTAACTTTTTTGTGTTTGTGTCTGTCTGTCTAGGTACTTCACCTCAATAAACTACTGGATAAATTGCTAGAAATGGGTCTGCCTGCAAGTGGAACACTGATGAAAAATAGACTCCCAAAGGATTGTAACATTACATCTGATAAAGAGTTGTTGAAACAAGGAAGAGGCTCCTCCGTAATGGTGACAAGGAAGCATCCTGAACTGGCTGTGACAAAATGGGTTGACAATAAACCTGTACTCATGGCATCAACAGTGCATGGAATAGAGCCCCAGGATACCCGGACCAGATGGTCACTGAAAGACAAAAGGCATGTTCAAGTGTCCAGACCTGCAGTGGTGGCAGAGTACAACACCAAATGGGTGGGGTTGATATGTGTGATAGAATGCTTAGCTTTTATAGAATGGCTAACCGCCAAGGAAGTGGACTGTACGCACAATCCTACACTTCTTCGATCTGGCCATCACCAACTCCTGGTTACAGTATAAGGAAGACAGCCAAGCTTTGGCACAACCTATGAAGAAAACTCTCCAATACCATGACTTCAAACTGCTCTTAGGTGAGGAACTGATTGCCCAGGGCAGTCAGGCCAACCCAATCCAATTGAATCTGATGCGTCAATGATGGGAGTACGTTCCATCACAGAAGAGAAGGAGGCCCCAGCCAGATAAGGAAGTGAGAAAGTATGGAGCTGTCCTTTGCCACAGATGATGGACAATCCTAATACTTCCAGGTGCAGAGCAGAAGGGTGCACTGGAAAAACCTACATAAAGTGCATCAAATGCAACATGTACCTCTGCATCTCAAAGAAAAGAACTGCTTTATGGCTACCACAAACCAAAACAGAACTAACACACCTCATTAAACTACCTAATCGGCTTGCTTTTGATAAGTTGAATGAGGTGCCTGGAATCTGAACCACTGGCTTAAATGATGTAGCCATTTGAAATTTACAGCACTAAAGATTGTCAGAGTTCAGAGGTAAATGTATGCCTCGAAATGTGTTCATATTTGCCACAAGAGAGTCCCGATGTCCTCTCCAAAGGACATACTCTAAAAAATAAATAAAAACATGTTTTGAAATTTTTTCAATTGTAGTGATGTTTTTTAACTCCAAAGAGTCATGTAGTGTAAAAAAAAAAGAAATTCAAAAACTTTTTTTTCTCTGGGTCTCAGGAGGCTATGAAAAACCTACATGTAGGCGACATCCTGAACTTATCTGCAACTCTTGATTTGTACAGGTACCAAGATGAGCTCAGTGAAGATTCAAGTTTAGGCAAGTCAGAACCATTCACAGTAGGAGCTGTACTGTATCCTCCCTCCCAAGGAACCCCACAGACATCAAGGAATGTGTCTATTTTAACTATTGTTACTGGTAATTCTCCTTTATGTCCTGTATGCTTCATACTTTACACAAAACTGTTTATTGTGAAGGATTGCTTAATTGTCCATTACCTCTTCTCCCCAGTTTTAATTTGCATAATCCTGAGCATCTTAATATCCAAGAGTATAGACTCCCTACGGACACTTCAATGGTGGAGTATTCTTTGTGTTTCTGTGTTTGGGCTGATATTCATCGTTACTGTATTACTCATCTGGAGACAGCCACAGAGTCCAGCCAAAGCTGCTTTCATGGTATGTTAATGACACATGTTTATGCAATATCTGATTTGTATTGTCAGTTAGTGAAAAATCAAGTCTTGATATGATAGTATTTCAGTTTTGTCCACAGGTCCCTTTTGTGCCTTGGCTTCCCACTTTTAGCACTTTTGTCAATATCTATCTCATGGTTCAGCTTGGATCAGAGACCTGGATTCGTTATGCAGTCTGGATCGGAGTAGGTATGACAAGATGACGTAACAACTTCAGAAAAAAAGACACATTAAATGTGAAAATCCTCTCACAATGTCAGTTTGATCGCAGATGATGTAACTTTTTTCAACAGGTTTAATCATCTACTTTTCTTATGGGGTTCAGCACAGCGTACAGAAACAAAGGATGAAGAACTCACAGGATAGAGTCAATTTTTAAACTATCACCACAATGATGGGGTAAAAGCTTTGAACCTAAATATTAAAGGAATTTTATGCTCAAAGCATATACATTAATGTTCTCAAAGTATTTGTCTCTGGTGTTAAGCCTTTAATATTAACTGTGCTACTCAGATTCTAGAATAATAATTCTTACACAAACACAACATAATATTGAACCATATTTCTGTTTTGCTGAAAATTACCAACATCATATTCCCACAAGGTCACAGACAAAATTCTGTCACTTGTAAGGTTTGTCCTAAGAAGTAGAACATGTGAATAAATTTGTATTTTGATAATGAGACAAAACACTGCTGTACTTTGTAACTGAAAATTATTGTACTTAAACATTTGGATTTTGTTTGTAACCATTGTATCTGCATGCAAAATTAAAATTGTTCTCTGAGATGTCAATTAATGTCAAACATTTCCTAATAATGCTCTAAAAAAAAAATCTCTTTCTTTTTCTTTTTTTTTCTTTCTTCCTTTCTTTCTCTCTTTCTTTCTTTCTTTCTTTCTGTCTATTTATCCAAGGGAAGACATTTTCATAGACTTTGAGCTGTGTTACATTTTTGTAAATTTACAGACATTCGCTAATTCGCAACACAGTTAAGAATCTTTGTTTTTCTGTTGTTTACATGAACTTCATGGAGATGAATGGTGAACTCACCTTCACATTCATAAAATGGAGGAGGAAGGAACTAAAAAAAGTCGTCTCATTTCAAGTAGGCAGAGTTTATTTAACGCACAACCCTTGAGAGTACTAACCAATGAGAAGAAAGTAAGTCATCGGTCTCAGCCAATCACAGAAGGGGAAGCGCATTGTTCAAAAAACCAAACGTCGTCGGGTAGAACCAGTCAGCTGGAGAGCTGTATGGCTAAAACAGAGAACGTGGTTTGATGCAGATTGATACACCAGACTTAAAGAAAGTATTTTGCTTTTTATGCAGTCTTTAAAAGACATCTATTGGATTGTTTTTTCTGGAATCGAGTCGGTCTTTTTTTATTTTGACAAGACAAACAGACCTTTGCTGTAAAGGTAAGTCATTCGATACATGTTAAAACTTCGGATAGTTACTTCTGGATAAAAGTCTGATTTAATTTATTTCAGAAACTTTATAATTAATCACAAAAATATATAAATCGTTTAGTTAATCGGTATAAATGGGCGTCTCACTGCGGATGTTTTGGGGCAAATGAGTGTATTTGTTTTAAGTGAGATCAAATTATTTTGAGTTTCATACGTTATAAACCCGATGTGATGTTAGCAACACGCCCTAGGCTAACAATAGTGTGTAACATAGCGAGCAAAATAACAAGTATTCTCAGTGTAATGTTTTTGAAGTAAAAAAAAAAACAAACAACTACAGTAGCCCGTTATTTCAATTATTTATTTTGTAATAATGGTAATAATAATACAACATCATAAAAACAGTCAATGAGCTTTGGTCCGAGGTAATTATCTACAGTGTGTTCCCCTGCCGCTAGGTGCTGCTAGTAACCCCAAGCCACAGTTATTTAATTTAGAGAAATGTTTCAGTAAGTGAACACTAGAGATATAAGCTGTTTTATGTTATTAGAAATTTGCCAGATTATATTTAGCATATTTAAGAACACTTTTCAAGAAAAGATTAGCTTTTAATCTGTGTTCTACTACTTTGCATCATGAGCAACCATATAATAAAGTATTTTTTACTAGCCTGATTATAGATTTCTCTCAGGACACAAAATGTTCTGAAACAAAAATGGTGAAAGTGTTATGGACTATAAATGTACAAAGTAATATTTCAGAAAGCCATGTACTTGGACATCCCACTTTCATTCCAAAGAAACTCATGATGATTTGCTGTTGCAGGAAAGCATGGCGCTGTGTTTGTCTTCCCCGTATGGATGTCACTCTGATGATGAAGAGGATCTGGCTGTGTTTGAGTCCACAGCAGCAGAGCACGGAGGAATGACCAGACCACGTCTGCCTGAGATCTCTGTTATTTCTCCCGGTCTCGAAACCAGGCCGACCATTACACAGCTGGTGAGACTCAATAAAAACATGCTGCCGTTATTTTTTTCTTCCCTTTTTTTGGTTAAGCTGTACCAATATATCAACAAATGTTAAAGCAAACCTATTATTTTTACCTTTGTCTATTTTTAACTTGATCTAATATTTGTCCTAATGGAAAAGCAAAAGCAGCAAATAATTCAGTCTTATTTTTTCATGTAGAAAGTTGCTGCAAAACCTGGCAGTTCTGATGAGGGGACCTCAGAAAGGGTGAAAGTTTTTCTGCGCATCCGCCCGCTGACTGACTCAGAAAAAGGACAAGAGCAGGTTGGAAAGTCTTTTGTTTATAACTATTTGCATTTGAGTTCTCTGAAATGCACCTTCACAAGCAGGTCATTCGTGCTTGTGAATAACCAATAGTCCCTTCTTTTCTTTTCTCTCTTCTCTTCTAGGGTTGTGTGGCGATCCAGGATGAGGAGACATTGCTGCTCAAAGCTCCATATGAGTCTCAGAACATGAGGATGGCAGAAAGAGGCATCACCCAGAGCATTCACAAGTTCAGTTTCTCAAAGGTGTGGTTTGTTTGCTCTTCTTAAGCTTAACTTTGAGAGTAAAATCAGATTAACTTGAAAAATCAGAAGCTGAGATTAAACAGTGTTCTTTTGGTAATACACACAAACAATTATATGGAAGAAACATAGACATGTTTCATGACATGATAACATATCTGTTATTTAGAAAGTAGCAGATCAAAATGTTTTTCCATTTATTTTCTTTCCTAGATATTTGGTCCAGATACGACTCAGCAACAGATCTATGAAGGTACAATGAAGAAAATGGTGAACGATGTTCTCAAAGGAGAAAACAGGCTTCTCTACACTTACGGTGTAACCAACTCTGGAAGACTTACACCATTCAAGGTACATTACCTCTTGTAGTTTAAGTCATTTAACCTTTTGGTTCAATGACTTCAATGTAAACTGTATATGTGAAACTTTCCCCTTTAGGCAATGGTCGAGAGGCAGGCCTGTTGCCACGGGCGTTGGTGTCTCTGTTCAGGAAGCTGCAGGGTCGTCTCTATGCTGCGATGGACCTGAAGCCCGTCATGTATCAGGATGTCAGGCAGCTGGACAGTAGTGAGATCAAGACGGAAGAAATCCGAAGAAACTCCCTCCTCAAAGAGGTAAAAGCCACCCTATCAGCATAGTAAAATAAGAAAGATTTGCACTCCTGGAAAAATTAAAGTTTAAAGAAATGCGTCTTTTACTGCAGTGTCATGGTTGTAGACTAGAAACTGTGGTGTTTTCTATTTCAATTTATATTTATCTCCTTTTAAATTTTTTTCTAAGAAAAACATTGATCTTTGTCCTGCCTCTTTTGTCGCAGTTCCAATTGTTTAAAAATATTTTAATTACTGTAGATATGGACAGATTAAGGAGAATAGCTATTTTCTTCTTGAATGCAATTCTTGACTTATGCAAATAAACATGTTTGCCTTACTTGAATGACATGTTAAGTCTTTTACATTTTTGAAGAATAGCTAAGAGAAACAATGTCATAGATCATTATTTAGCACTTCCTTGGAACTCTAAAAATGTAAAAATATGAATTATAAATAACAAGATGCTACATTTTTATTTTACATTATATTTTTGCATTGGTGATTTTGTGTATACCTCTGTTCCCCACTGATCAGTTGTATTCATATTAAAGGCTAAAGTTTCACTATTCCACTCCATTCAAAGGGAATTATCTGTCTTTTGTACAAACCAACATAAATAGTTTTGCATTGATTCTGTGTCATAGTTTAGACTCACAACTCTGTTATTCTTTTAA
This sequence comes from Poeciliopsis retropinna, assembly GCA_010277075.1. Classification (NCBI taxonomy): domain Eukaryota; kingdom Metazoa; phylum Chordata; class Actinopteri; order Cyprinodontiformes; family Poeciliidae; genus Poeciliopsis; species Poeciliopsis retropinna. The sequence continues at coordinate 6,781,566 of VMRM01000024.1, read as the reverse complement.
TGTTTTGAAATCACTTTCAGTCTCTGATCTGCAGCTGTTTAAATTATTGTATTAGATTAATGAAAAAGGTTTTGCAGATTTTAACTCATAAACCATACTGATGTGTTACAGGATGAAAATCAAACTTCTCGTCGAGCTGGAACCTCCACAGCCTGGGACAGTGGCATTGGAGGGCTTTCTTCCACCACACACACTGCTACTCAGCTTGACGGTTGGACATAAAATGATACCTTATAGCTATTTTCTTCTATGAGAAAGAAAGACTCCTGTAAAAAAAAAAAAATTAATCAATTGTAATGCAAAAATGTAGAAGTATGAAATAATAAAACTGTAAACTATATATTAACGTACCTGCAGAATCAGCTGTTTTTGATGCACTGAAAAAGGATAAATGGTAAATTCTCCCCCCTCTGTTTACAGACACGGACAGTGTGTGTCTGGACCCCAACAGTCTGTCACTCAGTGGAGGCTGTGACCTGGAGGAGGGCTTGCAGTTTTCCGTCTGGGTCTCCTTCTATGAGATCTACAATGAGTTCCTGTATGATCTGCTGGATGCTTCGCCCTCCCAGCAGCCCCGTAAAAGAGTTACTCTAAGGCTCAGTGATGACAAGCAGGGCAACCCTTACGTCAAAGGTCATTCTCGTTTATTCACAATAATATCTTTGAAGTATTTTTTTATGAAGTAATAATTGTCTGTCTTCCTTTTTGTCATATCAGATCTCACTTGGATTCAGATACGCAGCGCTGAGGAGGCCTGGAGGATCCTGAAGGCGGGACGGCGTAACCAAAGCTTCGCCAGCACTCACCTAAACAAAAACTCCAGCAGAAGGTTGGAGCCTGTTACACTTTTCTTTCTTGACAAATCCTCTTGAAATGTTTCCAAAATGAATTTATTCAAATTGCATTTGATGTTTTGTTTTTTTTTGTTCCTCATATCATTAGCCACAGCATCTTCTCCATCCGTGTCCTTCATGTTCACCCAGAAGCCAGTTCAGGCCAGGTCATGCACATCAGCGAGTATGTTTGAACTAATTTTACTTTTAAATGACTTTTTTTTTTTTAGTTTTTTGAGGTAGTAAAACTAAGCATTGCCTCGTTCACAGGCTGACTGTGTGCGATCTGGCCGGGTCGGAGCGCTGTAAAGAGCAGCATAATGGTGAGCGGATGAAGGAGGCCAACAACATCAACACCTCCCTCCTGACGTTGGGACGCTGCATCGCTGCTTTGAGGCACAACCAACACAATAAGTATGATGCTCGTGAAAGAGGCAAAATACGAGCGACAGAATGAAAGCGTGTTTTTGACTTCAATGTGAATCTAAAATGTGTTGCCAGGTCCAGGCCCCCGCAGGTGGTTCCTTTCAGGGACAGCAAACTGACCAGGGTCCTGCAGGGCTTCTTCTGCGGCAGAGGAATCTCCTGCATGGTGGTCAACATCAATCCATGCACCTCCATTTATGATGAGACCCTTCAGGCACTCAAGTTCTCTGCTATAGCTACACAGGTGATTAAAAAAATCTCTTACTATAAAATTTCTGAGATGCATTTTTGGCTCTACATTCAAGAAGAATGTGAAAGAAAGATGAGTATATTTTTGGCTTCATTGGCACTTTCTGGTGGTGCAAGCTGGAAACTACTATATTGGATCTTTTTCTGATCAGTGAATGCTCCACTATAAACTCTACCTGATCTCACTGATAATAATTCTATGTTGTGGAAGCTACTGAGTGAAAACTCAAAGTTACGTTGCTTTGCAATTTGAAAATGAACTCAGATGAAAAAGCAGAGATGCAAGAAGCTCTTTAAAAGCTACATTTTCTTTAAGGTATTAGGGTTAGGGTTTTCTGCACTTTATTCAAGCTGCACCAGGCTGAAAAAAAAAACATTTGCAATGATGTTCTATTTATCTTAAATGAGTTGGCTAAAATCTGTGTAATTCCAGCTTGTCCACGGCCCGTCCACTAAGACCAGAGTGGCCTACATCCTCTCTCTGCTCCGAGACCCTGCAGCACATGGAAGTGAAAACACTGTGATAGAAGAGGAAGAGGATGAAAGTGATGTAGAGGATGGCGATATCACCTTGTTGAATACGGAGGTACTGTTCTTCATCGCTCTTGTTCTTTTGGATGGGGTAACAATACTGTCTTTGGCAGAGCAAACCCATCTGTTAAAATATTGCCAAAAAATCTTTTAATAGATGAACTAGTTGCTCTAATTCTTTAACAACTAAAAAATAGAGCACAATGTAATAAACTTCCTTAAATGATTATTTATTATCCTGATTATTAATTGATTGTATGAAGAATCTAGTAGATGAATAATTGATTAAGCTGCTCAGCAACCCCCACTTCAAGGAAAGTCTAACCTTAACCCAGAAGATGGACTTGGGGGAAAATATATTACACAATTTCAGATTTTCATTTTAGTTGGGGCACATTTTTTTCCAAATGGTGACAAGTATTTTTAAGCTGGGAAATGAGAAAGTTAAAAAATTTTTTTAATGATTAATTATATTTTTAATACATATATATATATATATATATATATATATATATATATATGGTTTTCCACAAGAGGTAATAAATCTGCTATTAAGGACGCAGCCCTGTGTCTCCAACCCCAAACTATGGATTCATTCATGCAGCGGCTATCGATGTGTTCTACCACATCGATATCGATGTGTTCTACCACATCGATAGCCCTCAGCTTAAAAGCTGCATCATATGAACTTCTTTGTGTGGTTTCCATGATGAGGGGGTTTGAGTTGAAGAAATTTCACTGTCTGCCTGCTGGTGGCATGGGTTTGTTCCAAATGAAAATCAGTGCTGTCTTCTTTGACTTCCAATGATTCACTTCCTGCTAAAGAGCCCCCTGGTGGTTGAAATAAATTCTACAGAAAATCTGCACCGGGCTAGTCCGAAGAATAGGGTATTTTAATTACCTGCTTTGTTTTTAAGTTGGTGATAGATTTAAGAGTGTTTAATTGCACTTTTTGGAAATCCATAAACCAGTTGTTTTAATTTTAGTGCAATTTAAAAGTAAAATCTCTAAAGTATCTTCACACATTTAAAATCTGGAATATTTTCACTAATCTGCCATCCAACTGTGTGTATTTTATAGTCTCTACTGCAGGCCATCGATGTCCTGAAGAGAGAGGTGCGGCGCCAGCGGGAAGAAAAAGAAGTCCTGGAGGCTAATGTGAGAGAGCAGGTCGTCTCTGAAATGATGGAAGTCATCACAGGAATGCAAGAGGGATTCACGTATGTATGAGTTGTAATACTTTACAGCAGGAGTGTCAATCTACACTGGATTAAAATTAAAGGCTTGGTCAAACTTCCACAGCAAACTGATTTTAAAAAACAAGTTTTTTTACGTTGTATTGTTTATGTATATCTGTGTTGGTTCAGCACACCAGCCAACAGATCTGCCTTTCAACATTTTTGTTTGGCTAGATGTGACTGGTAGCATGAGGTCGCTAATTAATGTCAACAGGAGAGGGGGATTGTGGGTTCTGACTGACATGACAATGCAACAACAGATTATCATGGAATTTATTGTATTGTGCAATATGATGATGTGTGTGTGCACTTTGTCTGTCAGTAGGCCAGCTTTAATAGGCATTGATCTTTTGGGCCAAATGTAATTACATTGTTGGCCAGTAGGCCTGAGTTTGACACATGTGTGCTACAGACCTTTGAAAAATAAGCAATTATTTTCAAGTACCAACACTGTTTTTAAAATCATTTTACTACACAGAGTATCCTTTGTCTGTCTAATATATATATATATATATATATATATATATATATATATATATATATATATATATATATATATATATATATATATATATATATATATATATATGTAGTGAAAACTGGCTTTTTCCAGCAGTTCTTTCTGCAAGTGACATCCCTTATTTTCAGTTTTCCATATCTGAACTTAAATCTTCTGCTCAAATCATTGACGGTTTTGGTTTTTTGAGTAATCGATAGAACCCAAAAATAATTGTAATATTCAAAATAATCTACACAACTTTTGGTCCTCTAGATCCTCTTAGATTAGGGTTTTAAACTAGCCTTTGGCTCTCGGGCTTGGGTACGACTTTTTTTGTTAAAACTTTTTTTAAAAATTAACAAAATGAAAGCACCCCACAACTATTTAATGTAGGATAAATGAAATCCAGATCTCACAAATTAAATGTGGAATGTTGTAGCTAAACTTACTAGTTTGTCAGATGCAGTGAGCTGAGGTTTACTCATTGTTACTTTTAATGGTTACCGTAATTCTTTGCAACAAGAATTGACTCAGCTAACATGACAGAGTAACATCAAGATAAAGAAAGAAATGCTGAACTGGATGTGATGGACGTGGATGATGAGTTATTGCGTCTTCCTGTCAAACAGTGAGACGTTGGAGGCTGAGAGGGCTCTGATCGAAGAAAGATATGAGGACAAAATATGTAACCTGCAGAAACATCTGAAGAAATTCTACAGCGAGGAGCTGAAGGTAAGATTTATCCTGCTGTGCATTTAGAGACTGTAAAATGTCCTTGAACATTTTCACATCGTTTCACCAAAAACAAACAAGCCCTTTTGGAACAAGTATTCAATTTTTTTTGAATATGACTGCATCTCTTTACTTTTATTTTCCAAAATATTAAAGCTCACAGAGGTAGGTCTGTGCAGGGTGTTAGGATAAAAGCGAAGGTCTCAGGAAAACGCTGCTATTTCTATCAGTGCTGTAACCAGGTAACTTCTGAAGGTTAAGCTTGTATTCTTGGTTTGTTTCATAGGAGCGTGATCAGGAAATTGAAGCTTTGGCTGCTGCCCTTGACAAAAAGCAGAAGGAAGATGGCGTCTCCATGACAACACCACGGGTAGAGTCAGAGGGGCCTCGGCGCTCTCACCGCCTCTCGTCTCAGACTGAGCTGAACCGACTGCGTGCTGAACTCGATCAGTGTCGCGCTGAGCTTCTCACCAAGACCCAGGGTACAGTCCGACTGCAGTGTCTTCAGTCCGAAGCGTTAGTAGTTGTTATTAGCAGCTACTAACGCTGCTAATAAGCGTTATTAGCGATTGAGAGTGTCGCTCTATTTACCTGTGCAGACCTGGTGAAGCTGAGGATGAAGCTGGATGTGCCGGGTTCAGCCGGCGCCCTCACCACCGCAGCGGATCGCAAGCTGCAGGAGGGACAGCGGGTCAGTTCCAGCTCCATCACCTCAAAGAAACTTTTTCTTTTAGCTTCTAGTAATCCTCTTCCCTCTAGCAGAGACTAAAAATATTCTCTTTTTTTTCTTCTTCCTCAACAGAACCTGCGCCAGCTCCGACTGGACCTGCAGAAGCTGGGAGTGGATCTGCAGTCTGGTGAAAGAGCTTGTTGCCGCAACACAGGAGGAGAGAGGCTGCGGCACACACTCACAGCTGCAGACGATACTCTAGCCAAACAGGTAGAACAAATGATCCTGTTAAGTTTCTATAGGTACAAGTCAATAACTAAGAATTAAAGATAGAATTTATTTCTATAATTCCATTCAAAAAGTGAAGTTTGTATATTATTTAGATGTATTGAACACCAAGTGATTCATTTTAAGAATTGATTTCTATCTTCGTGAATTATGGCTTGCAGCTAATGAAAAGACAAGATAGTTTTCTTAAAGTAGACTCTTACTTAAACACATTTTTATCACAGATATATCAGCCTATTAAAGTATTACCATGTGCAGTATATTAATCAAGGCCCCATTTGCATGAACTACTCCAGTAAGGGGACATGGGACTAGGCCTGTCGCGATAAATGATAAATCAATTAATCGAACGATAAATTAAAACTATCGACTTCATTTCAATTATCGGCTTTATCGTTTCTTCCGGCCATTTTCTCTTTCTGTTGGTGACACTGAATGAAAAAAGGCTCAACTCCAGTGCTTCCACTGACCCTTCCTTCCTCAGTTCCTTTGTGTAAGTCCCAGCGCAAGTACACAATCTGTCTGCCCATTTTAAAAACTTGAGAAAACCACACATTAGCCGACAGAAATCCTAGGTATAACGGTTCGATCGGGTTCTATCATGTCATGTGGTTGTGACGGTGTGGTGAGACGTTGAAGAAGGAGTTAGCACTAACCCAAAACAGCAGGACGCACTGTTGAAGTATTCCACACTTTCACTTTATTTCACTTAGAACATTTAAAGCCAGATCTCCACCGTACTAAGAGTATAATCTCAACCAGGAGAAAAGTAACGATAGTTTACCACTCCGCACCTCATCATCACCGATGATCTCTACAACAAGAGTTCTCACTCCGTACAATAATACAACTAAGGAAAAAGGGAATAGGCGCCCCCTTGTGGTGATACCTACTAATCTCTAGGAACCAAGCTGTATAATGACTGTTACATAGTGTCCAACAATGGGCGCAAAATAATGGCTACAAGTCCAGTTAACTAATTTTAAAAACAGGCTTTAATCAATGCTTTCCTACAATCTACCTGCAATGCATGTGGCTAGTGTCAGTCCTGACTGAATGAAAATCATTATAACCTGTTTATGTCACGTTAATGAAGAACAGCTGAAAAGTTACCAGTGTATAGTGTTGTATGTAGTGTAGTATAGTGTAGAGACTTCATAATCTGCACTCTTTTGGTTGACTGCAGTATTTATTTCCACTTTGGTTTTATGTTGTTTAGTTTTTATCCAAGTACATTTTTTGTTGATAGAAACTGAGAATTCATTTTATGTTTGGTTGTTTTGTTTATCAGTTCCAGTGTTAAGTGTTCTTTTGAAAATAAAGTGTATCTGCCTTCGGCATGCATTATTACATCATTTCCATTAAATCAGTGTAAAAAGGTATTCAAACAATATTATCGTTTATCGTAATAATTTTTGAGATAATTAATCGCTCAGCAAAATTTGGTATTGTGACAGGCCTACATGCGACAGAAGTGATCAGCTCTGATCAGCTATAAACAAAGCCCAGGTTGCTTTAAAAGAAACCTTCAGCTCATCTGCGTTATGTGACCTCGTGTTTCCTCTTCTTTTCCTCTCAGTTATACTTCATAGATCCTCTATGGTGTTTCAGTTTCCTGGCCAGTCAACTACACCACAGCAATGCCTTGATAAAACGGGTATTGGTACTTTTTGGTAGTGAAGGCAGGTGTCGAGCGCTGCCTGAAAATTAAATTAATACTTAAAACTTGTCAGCAGTGAGAATTCCTGGTACAGAGCTGCTTTGGACTTGATCAACTCAGTGGAGCGACACCAGAAACTTCTGAGGTTCTCTGGTTTCTAGAGCGATTTCACACAAGAAATTCAGCAGGTGTAGACCAAGTCCTGTGTGGGCCCTGCATTACAAACCTGTCTAGGAAGCTTGTGTGCCATTTTCCCCCCATTTTATACCAAAAGCTTAAATCCACTCAACGTTCCATTTAATTCTTACTTGCAGCACTGCCTAGATATTTTGGTTCTGTAGCAATTAGTTTTTCCCCTCCTTGTGAAGGTTGAGGACTATCAACTGTAAGTTTAGTTGACTTTCCCATAATTCAGAGTCCCTAATAAACTGTCTACATTTGAAAACTAATTTTTCAATGGCCAGATTTCAAAGGATTTCCATTAGCTGGAAGCCAGAATTATCCAGTCACTTTAAATGTGAATAGTTTATTCTTCAAATTTAATTTCTAAAATAAGTTTTTGATGTGATTTATTGATATCCACCTGTAGAATAAGTAATAAATGCTGGGTTTTGTTTGTTTTTTCATTTTTGAAATACTTTTCTTCTCTGTCTTTGTTTCCTAACATTCTTGTTGCACAGCCGGCTTTAAAACTGAATTTGGGTTTCTAACACCTTCACCAGGTGATAACTGGGCTGGAGCACGGTGCATTTTATCTCTTCCCATCTCTAATCCTCTCCAGCCTCGTCTTTCCCTTCACCCTCACCCTCCGTGTTCCTGTCTAACCCTCTCCACTGACTTCTTCTCAGAACCAGATCCTGCTGGAGCTTCAGAATGACCTCACTCTGGTCAAAGCAGACTTGCGGCGGAAGGCGGAGACCCTGGCGGGCCGCGCACAGCCGCCCACTACAACTTTCGCCGCACCCACTACTCCAGGCTCCTGCAAAAAGAGGGGCTGCATGGCAACTACGCCGAGCGAATGCGAAAACCGGCCGCCCCAGAAACGGCCCTTTTTCCAGTCTCTGTTTCCGACTCGCACCCCTTCGCGTAAATACAACGCCCGTGCAGCCGCGGAATCCAGCTTGACTCCATCTTCGCGAATCTTGCGTTCCCGTCAGCTGTCTCCACCCCCAAGCCCCCTCCTTACCCCACGGAGCCTCAGAGGAAAATACTGAGCTGTTTTTTTAAAAAGGTTCGATTAAGCTTTCTGATTTGATGCTAAATTTATCAGCTGGTTACCTTTATATTTTTATACTGTCTTTTTTATACATTTACTTTTTTTGCAGTCATCTAAAATATAATTGTCAGTTAATGCCAGTAAAATGATCAAGGCTTTAAGATTTTTCTCTGGGATTAAAGGACTGTAAGGTCAGAGTTATGCATGTCTGTAAATTGGCTTCATGTGCCTTGGCAACAATTCCCTAACACCACAATAAATGTCAAAACTGTGTGATTATAATGGACAAAGCTCATGCACAGCAAACTAAACTGCTAAATGTTCACTTGCTGCTTCTATGTTTTCTAGTTTCTGTTCTAAAACTGTAGAACTTTTTCTTCTGTCTTGTCCCAATCGTCTGGTCTGCATGTCAAAAGTTCTGTTGGTTACTTTTTATGTTTCAGATTGTGACTAAGAGGTTTTAGGGATTTTTGTTTTAAAAATAAAATGCAGTATATTCTGTACCATTTCAAATATGCTCTGTAATGGTGTAGTTCTTCCTAATGTAAGGTTTTAAGTGAAAAATGTTGCCTTTTAAAATCTAGAATTATCAAAAGGCACAAGAATCAAGCTGATCTTGTATAAAGGGGCGAGATATTCACTGTATGTTGTAAATGCAAAAAACAAATTTTTTTAAATATACAGTACTAAGGTTATGATGATGATGTGCAAATAATCAAAATGTTTTTGTGCTCAATATATTTTGCTACATAAAAGATATCAAATATTGTCAGTCTTATGCATATGACAATGTACTTTATTAGAAATAGACTGGAAGGTTTTCTTTTTCAAAAAAAAAAAAAAGATCCAATTCCAACTATAGACAAACAACATTTCTCTAAATACATAAACAGACAAATATTTACAGTTAAAACTTTATTTTAAGCAAATTTCTGTCCATATTGAGTTGAAGGAGTATCACGGTGTGAAGGAGATGAGGTTCAGAGGAGACACCCTCCTGACCGGTGTGTTGTTGTTTGAGAGCGGAGTGAACAGATCTGCTGACGGCGTTTCCACCTGATCTCTGACCTGTGAGATCTGCCTCAGCAGAGCCTTCCCCTCTTCTCGTGCCTACAGAGCGATCAGTCAATGTGACTACTGACTTTGGCAGAATAATCATGGATTCCATGTTTAAAACTTACATCGTTGTAGTCACAGCAGCGCTGCGCACAGAGCGAAGCCTCGTCGTAGAGTTTGTTCTTGAAATAATACTGACCCAGGTAGCGCAGCGCTGTGCTCACCTCTGCATGCTCCAGTTGTTCCTGGAAGAACATTACCATTAAAAAGACTCATTCAGTTCATCACACTGACTTTAGAAATACTATTTCACCTCAGTTATCAAATTCAAAACATACAAAAACTGCTGCTACAACTGAATTAAAAGCTTTTGAGAACAAAGCTGACAGTTGTACAGAGCAAAGACGTTTTCTATTCAAAGTTACAACACATATTCCAAAACATGCTTACCCCACAAGAGAAAATGTCCTGAATGTAAAGCATGTAACACTGAGCAGCATCGTCAGACTCATTCAGCTGTTCGTGGAGCCTGTGGAGGGATGAGATTATACTTTAATGGAAAAAGAAGCTGAAAAATTAACTACTAGTGATCTAAAGCTGAGGTTATTGCACCATTTTCTACCCAACATAAAAAATGAATTTATTTAAGGGGAGATATCAATGGATGTAGCAATATGAAAATAGGAGATGGAATAATGCTGTTTTTCATTTACTTTTAAAGAGTTTAAGTTTCCAAACTAGGCAGGAACTACTGCTACACTAAAACACTAAATTGCTAAATGCCACTTTTAACAATTAAATTGAGAACAGCTTACTTTGCCAGTTTAAGAAGAGCCATTTTTTCTACATCGCCAACAGAATAAGCCCTCCAGTAGCACTGGAAAAGAAGAATAAATATCTCAAAACAAAAATAAATAATAATAAAAAAAAAACAACAACAGTTGAATATTTACAAAATAAACCCAGCGTGCAAGCTGCAAGATGTTTACCTTCTTAGCTTCAACTTGCTGAGAGAGTTTTTCATAGCTTTCCCCCAATGCAACCAACATGCGAGAGTCATTGGGTCTGGAGGCAAAATGATCAAATCAGTTAAATGTGTTTAGACTGAATATAAACATTAAAAAATGAAATTAATCCAAACCTGAGCTGGTGAGCCTTTCGGTAGTAATACAAACAGTAAAAAGGCATCTTAAGGATTTCATATGTCTGACCTAATCCATACCAGGCACGATAATCCCGCTTGTTCACTTCAATTGCATGCCTGGGGAAAAAAACAAGCAGAGGTAACATTTCTTTAAAACATGAGATCTGCAGGTTTTAAAGCAAAACTGGTTCCACACTGAGCTAATCAGTGAAACGTTATCTGACCTGTAGGCCTGGATGGCGGCTGAAGTGTTCTTCATTTCCATGTATTCGTGGCCCATGAGGGTCCAGGCTCCAAGACAACGAGGGTTCAGTTTCAGGGCGCGCTGGAAGTACAGAGCTGCTTTCTCATGCTGAGAGCGTAAACTGTAGTAGTTCCCTTTAAATGAAACAAAGATCTCCTCAGAAACCCGTTGAGGTCCAGGCAGTTGGTTAAGAGACAAGGGTCAGAGTTGAAAGATGGGATGTTTTGACTTACTTCCAGTTTTAAGTTTGATTTATTTTGAACCTTGACAAAAATGCAGACTCCTTAAACTTTGTTACATTCTGTCAAGCTGCAACTACAACTATAGTTTAATGGGCTTTTATGTGATAATCCACAAAGTGGAAAAAATATATTTTGGCTTTTTAAATGTGTTTCAATTACAAACAAGAAAAATGTTTGTATTTGAATTTTATCTGAATTCAGCTCAGTGTCAATCTTTTAGAGAAAAGTCTAGAGCAGCTTTGCAAAGAAATGTTTTATTACTTAAAATTTGCCCTTTTGTTCTTTATGAAATAGTTCGGACTGGAGAAAACCTGAACATTAATTTCAAATTTGCTGCCACAGAAAACATTGGTTTAATTTTTGGACTCTGACAAAGAGATTCTAACATCCATGTTTCAATCTAAACTTCTTTTTCGTAGCTGTGGCTACTTTTTTTTTTTAAAGAAAAAGTTGTCACTGTGCTGCAAAGTTAAACTCTGCTAAGCCTCAGCTTTCCAGAAACCTCCAACATGTTTTTTTCCAGGGTTTCTCAGCATCTTTCCCAACAACTCTGGCCAGTTTCCCCACACCACAGCATGATGCTGCTCCTACCATGTTCCATTAAGCTGATTGTGTGTTTTCTGCTAAGCATAGTGATTGAACACCAAAATAATATAACATTGATCTGATGAAACCAGAGCATCTTCATCCATGTCGTTTCTGCCACACTCCATTTACTCTCTACGGGACTTCAGACGGGAATTTAGCTAACTGAATTATATTTACAGGTATCAAAGTAAGGGAAACTGAATACAAAAGCATGCTACATTTCTTTAATTTTCATCAGCTACAAAACATTAATACTGCATTAGAGAATCTTCCTCCTGCTTTACAATTGCATAACTTCATGTTGAATTGGGACAAATGTCAAAATATATTGACTTGAAGTTGCAAGGAGACAAAATGTGGAAATGACATTTTGCAGGGCTCCTATTCTCTTTGAGGAACAAACGCAGGACTGTTAATAAGTCTAAAGACTATCCCGAAAGTCTAGTAATGCATTGACATTCCTCTGTGAATTTTCTATTCTTAATGGGATTAACTTATTGCTTACCAATAACGCAGCATGTCTCCACTCGGTATTTATCAATCTCCACCAGGTTGTGGGCCAGATAACTTAATTCAGGCTTCATACTCTGTAAAGACACAAAGCACTGACTCAATAAAGAAATAAAGGGACCTCTGGATTTTCATGAAATCCACTTCATCCCTATTGATCATGTGCTTACATCTCAAATCTGAGACAACACATTTAGAAGCTGTAAACTTACTTTGACATATAGCAAATTAGAGAAGGTGTCCATGTTGTCGATACGATATGGATCATGCTCCCTCAGTTCATTAAACAGCGCCAAAGCTTGGTCGATATCTTAATAAACAGAGACAGATTGCCGTTAGATTCCTCCTGCTCACACAGCATTTTTCTGACATTTAAAACTGGCCTTGAAACACGTTTGAAAACCTCTGATGTTGTGGTAGGCAACAGCAATCTGCGAGATGATGTAGGTACTCTTGGAGAAGCCGGCCTCAATGAGATTTTGGTACTTCTGCAAAGCCTCTTTGATCATCTGGAGCTCTGTGTACATGTGGGCCATGAAAAAGTCTTTAATCCAGCAGTCAGGCAGAGACAGGGACTTTAACTGTACAAAGAGAGCAGAGAATATAAAATCTATGTAAAAAAACTTCCAAGGTTTGTAGCTGTGACATGACAAAACACGAGAAACCTCAAAAGATGGTTACCATTTCGATGTTTGTGATGAGGTTACTAAGTTCCAGCCAGGCACCCCAGTGAAGAGGAAGGGCTTGAATTGCCTCCACAAACACTTCCACTGCCTCCTTCAGCAGATCCAGCTTCCGTAGAACAACCCCATACCTGTTTTCACACACACACATGACATCAGGTTTATTTGTAGTCCAATCTTTCCTTAACTAAATATCCCTTTAGTGAGCATCTTTATGGAGAAGAAGCACTTACAAATACAGTGTAAAGCCATCCAGCTCTCTTGCAGTGTGTTTCTTACTGAGCTCAACTCTCAGTTCTCTCAAAGCTTCGTTACGCACCTGACCCTTCTCCAAAGGACCTAAAACCACACAGAATCAGACAAACGCTTTCCAGGAAATAACTCCTCTGTTCTCTAATTGGTGTAAAAAAAAAAAGGATCTTACCCAAACTGTCCACAGTCTCATCATCCTTCTTTTTCTCACCAGACTAAAAATAAACAAGCATCTATTTATAAAACAGAGTGATCAAACTGTCACGTGAATCAGAGACAGATAAGTGTTTATTGAATCTTACCAGATAGCGGGAATACATGTAGAGGAAATAAGCCTTCTGGCTACAGCAGCCCTTTAGAAAGTAAGCAGCACGGTCATACTCTTTCAGGTCAAAGTATGATTTGGCCAAAGTGAGGGCATCCAGGTCTTGAGCATCTTCCTTTATGGGAGGTAGACAATGGAAAGAAAACATTCTTCAATCCTTGTTATTACATGATTTAATAAAAATGTAAAGAGTGTATAATCCTAAAGGTGTTTTAAGTACTAAATATGATCTGAAAAATTGGTCAGCAGGGGGCAGTATGCATTTAAAAAAAATTATGCACACTGACTTATTGAAAAACACTGAATCAATACCTTTTGTCCAAAAAAGAAAATCACAAATCCCAGAAAGTCTAAATTAAAATTGTGATAATCTTGAATTCATGAAATGCTTTTAAATGAAAAATATTATCAAAATTGGCTCCAGAAAAAACATGTCACTTCTGCCAAAGACTGCTTGGATCAAGTATTTAATAAACTACAATATTTTGGGTTTCGTGCATTAAAATTCAGCTTCATTAGTCAGTTGGATGCATATTCACTTCCACCTTTTTACCCACACTTGATGTGAAGCTTAGTAAGGAACTTCAGAAGAAATGAGGAAAGCTGAAACAATGGAGTCATCAATAAATTATGTTTAAGTGTAGAGATATGAAATGGTTTGCATGCATGTATAAAATAGAAGCACATAGCCCCAAAGCTATACAAATTGATTAATAAAATGTACCTTCATTGTAATTTAAAATATTGAATAAACAAATTATAAAACGATTGAATAATGAACATAAGTGAGCTAATAATGAGATTTCTGATAAACTGCATCATTACTGAGTTTGGTTTTTCTTTATTACTCATGCATAAAACCCCCACTGAATCTCAGACCTTGGTGACAGTGAACTAACCTCAGTGAATGCTGGTTCTGGGGGTAAATTATCCTTGGGAAGGGGAGCCAAAGCAAACGCCAACTCAGAAGCCCTGAAATGCAAACATCGCCGGTGTTTACTTGTCTACAGCAAGAACAAGCAAAACGAAAATTCAATACCGTCACTGACTGACAAACATCAAACATATTTAGTCAAATAGTGTCGTTAAACCTGCTGTTTTAGCTTAAAACATGTTCATCAACAGCGCTATTTTAGCTAACACCAGATTCATGGCGTTAATTTAGGTTATTTTTCTGTGTCAAATTGCAAAAGTATTCACATTAAACAGTACAGTTTTTATCTCGCAGTCTTACCACTTCGCGCTATGCAAAAGTCCTCTTTCTTTACATAACGATATGACCGATATTAGCTGTTTCTTGATTTGTGCCAGATCTCCGAACTCACTGCACAGAGCCGCCATTTTCATATTTCACCAAGCGGACAGGTGATTGGTTGAAAAAAGAAGCCGCGAGACGACATTCCTCTTCCCATTCCCTTTCAGAATAAAAGCCGAGGACATTTTGAAGTAAACTCCCTCCCTCAAAAGAATTCATATTTTTCAAAACTCTTAAAAATGTGGCAGATTATTTCCAACCTTAAGTCACCTCTAACCAGCTTCCTTACAGGATTATCCCAGCACCACAATGTACTGTCAGGGGCAGTACGCCATTTAAAATAGGAATTATAAATCCAGTATATTCTCTGGATTTATTTGGGGTTGAATACAAAAGAGCATCACTATCTAGATTTTTATTTGAAGGCAATGATTGAAAACCATGTTCCATTCACAAATGCACACTCTTTTTTCTTGGTATTTCATATAAAATCCTCAAAATACACCAAAGTTTGTAGTTGTAAAGTGACAAATTGTGAAACTGGTATAAATATTAACATGGATACTTCTGAAAGGCACTCCGTATAAATATATAATTTAAGGAGAAAAACAACTGTGTTTATTTTTTTTTAATGTATTAATGTCAGGATGAAGCTATAAAATGAAAACAAACTTCTATGAAAAAGTGAGTACCCACTTCTGCCAGGAGGTGGTACAATATAGCTTGGTCAATGAATCCACTTTTTCACACTTTAAAAACAGGTTTTCGTATATTTTAATGTCACTATCCAACTCTCTATTTGAGGTGAACAATTTTAGTCTTTGTGCTATGTTCCAGAAATATTGGCACTGCATGATGAGTGATCATCAAGTTCATGCTGACTATCCGCTTCACTCCGTTGGCTACTTTTCCTTACAAAAAACGATTTGTAGCTCGTTTGAAATTAATTGGATATCAGAGCTGGGATTCATAATGAGACCTAAATTGCCTTTAGTCCCGGAGGACTCCTTAAGAGGATGAGCAGATGACACAGTTTGAAATATGAAAACAGTAAGGGAGAATATGCCTGCAACAAAAAAATTCTGCAAGGCACTGGAGCTCTGTTTGGGAGGTCTGAAACATGTCCTATAGATGAAAAAGAAACTTGACATGTTTGATGATACTGTAATTGAATATTCACTCAGAAGAGAGCAAAATATAATTTCCCTTCATTTTGATGCGATGCAGTGTCATTGTCTACCATTACTCCCAACCCCCTGCAAGTGTTTCCGACCCACTGGTGGACATCATCTGTCAGAGGTGCTGCTTATTTTCTTCAAAGAGCAAAACTCACTTAGAGAGACTGACAAAGTAATCAAGTACTGCTGTGGGTTACAATACCAAACACACGACCCACTGAGCAAAATGAAAAAGGTGAATAAAGGGAACATGTCGTCCATCTACTGTAGTCCTTCCTCACATCCACATAAACAGTTAATGTACACTCTTAACACACAAAATTGTGTCGTGGCACACACAGTTTTGTTTGTGGAACTCACATTTTTGATAACTGGAAGCTGAGTAATGCTATAACAGATTTATATGTTTGCTTTAGAGGCTAATGTTAGGTATTTCATGCAGAAAGACCCAAAGGAAGTTGTTTGGCTGCTTGGTGTCCACATGCCCACATGTTTGCCCACAGAAACATGTGGGCAGTTTCTGTGGTCTTTGTGAGGAGCCATGTTGGTAAAGTAGTTTTTTTTATATATGTACATATCTTACTGAAAGCTAATGTTCTAATCCTTTAAACTAGTATCTCAAACTTAATGGTTTTTAGTGCATGAGCAGGGGATAAAGTAAAGTAGCCAAAATAAAAAGAAGATGTCTTGAAGATTTTGTCAATAATATAATGTACTAAACAGAATCAAGATCTTATTAATAAGAAACAATCTGACTTTTCTGTTCCCTTATGACTACAATTATATAAAAGCCCCCTGAATGTATTCAGATTTTTTGTCTGTAGAATTATTATACAAATATTGATGCCTCAGTCTGTATATTTTCAAACTTTACTGTATTTCAGAGAAAATATGAAAAATTAATGAGAATGAATGTATTTTGCCTCTGTGAACTTAGTTCAGCACATGTGTTGAACTATGAACAAAA
Source organism: Poeciliopsis retropinna (assembly GCA_010277075.1). Lineage (NCBI taxonomy): Eukaryota > Metazoa > Chordata > Actinopteri > Cyprinodontiformes > Poeciliidae > Poeciliopsis > Poeciliopsis retropinna. Next base: position 6,764,780 of record VMRM01000024.1, on the reverse strand, counting down.
GAATATTGATTTTCATCTAACTCAATTCAACTCGTTCTTGTTAAGGATCTTTAACAGGTGTGCCACCCGTTAAAGATGTGTAAAAGCCAACTAATCAAATTGTCTTTTTTTGCAGTAGTGTAATTTTACATAAAACATTGGAAAAATCTGATTCTTGATTTCAGTTAATTTCTCTTTTTATCACTCGAACAATATTTTTAATCAAAAATTAATGTTCCCAATCTTTTCTTCATCATTATTATTTAGTCATACTTTATATTTCTAAGTTATTCACACAAACATGGAGCATCCCATAAGAATTTCATAACTTTCTGATTCCTCATCGTACAAATTTTATCGCAAAGGTCTTTTTCTTAAAGACGTAGGCTACTAATGTTGGACAAGCTCCATATTTTACAGTTTTATGCACTAGTGCAGGGGCGTGCAGAGACGTTTGGAGGGGCAGGGGCTCAAAGTTAAAGAAGGGAACATTGAACAAGATCTTAAAACACCGTACAACAGGGCTGTGTGGAGGGGGTCGGTGCTGTGGCAAATGTACTGAGTGCAGTTAAACACTCTGTATGCCATATATATATATATATATATATATATATATATATATATATATATATATATATATATATATATATATAACCTAGGGGGCGCAGTGGAGTCAAAATACATTTCAATGTTGCTGGGCTCTTTAGAGGTGAACAAAGGTCATCCATATTCAGTTTGGCACCAATCGGATGATCCATATGTGATTTGCACATGGCGAGGGACTGCAATTCGCCATTTGGCCACGCCCACACGGTTCAGTCAGCAGCCAGTATTGACAGAGTTCATTATCACATCATTTTATGTCAGTTTGCACAGGATTACTCCCATATAAATAGTACAGTGCACGTGCCTGCACTAGTGCTTTTACACAAATGACATGCTGGTTTTGTCTTTTCATAATCGGCAGTGTCTGCTCTATAAGAGGAGCCATACGTTAATTCTCCATCTGTATAAAGATAAAAGACAATCAAGGACATTTCTTTTCAAAGAGCGAGATCAAAGCTTCAAAGCTGGGCGTGAAGGGATCTTTATGTGTTCACATTCATAATATACGCTCTCACCTTTGGCAAAAAAAAAAGAAAAATCCTTTTCTTCCTAGTCTCTCCTTGATATTTTCCACTGCAGTTGTACATGAAACATTGTTAGATGGTGGAAAAATATTATAAGAGTAAATGTCTGGGTCAACGTGAAAAATATTTCCAAAAAACAAACAATATTTTTTTGCAGTACATCTGTTCTGTTTGTGTAAATACGCATGAAAAGCGCCTTTACAGGCATGTCTTGTCCCTGTGGTTTTGATCTTTAGGGCCTTGTGCAGGAGCCTGTGATTGGCTACTGATGATGTTGTTTATTCGGCTTGAGAACAGCCGAAAGCCACGTGTCATTAGGGCTGCCACCACCTGAGCACTGGGCACCGCATCACATTGCCTGCAAGAGGACTCAGCCTCGCATTGCTTTTCAATGGGCTTCTGTGCAATCACGCAACAGCGAAGTATACATCTCACAGATACAAAAACATGCTATTCAGGTAATGACACCAAGGCAATTTCAAGGTTTTAAGTCCTCTTTCCACCTCAGAGTGCACAGATAGGTTGTCAACTGCAGAGTAATCTGACATTTGTTCTCCTTTTTTTCCTGTCCCAACCGTGACGAAAGTGTTTTGATTGAGGTTGTAAGAGGCGATGGGGAAGGAAACGCGGGTGAGAGGAAAAAGAGAAGCATCATAAACTCTATACTGTCCATCACTGAGACTAAATGCTACAAAAACCACAGCCTCCAAGTCAAAGGACTGTGTGATTTGCTCCAGAAGCATGTCAGGCCATGGATAATTGTTGAGACAGATGTGTCATGTCTGAGCACAGAAGTGGAGAGAGGGGGGAATATGTGTTGCTTATGGGATTAATTTGCCTTTTGGGACAGGTGCTGAGGGAGCGGGAAAAGACACAATAAGTTTAAGGTTACATGGAGCCTGCTATCAACTTCTATCCCCGACTATAGCGCTCCACAGGACACTGGGACAAACTCAGTCCTGAGAAAAAGGATTTGCACTCTTCTAGATTTCTTCTGTTCATGCTTTTTCTGTAAAATGTAAACTATTTATATTATTAAATAAAGGTTATCATGAGCCAAACATGAAAGGAGTAAATACAAAAGAAGTTTTCAAGTGATGATTTCATTTATTAAGGGAAACAAATGATCTAAACTAACATGGCACTATGTGAAAAAGTAAAACTGATCAACCATATTTTTAGGAAAGCTGGGTTCACCTTTGCTTGCCACACCAAACAATGACTACAGGCAACCTGCAGGAAAAAAAAAACCTTAACCAGAACCTGTCAAAGAACATGAAGTAGAATAAAATATCTCAGGGAGCAACATATTATTCTCTGACCTACAGAAATTCAAGAACAAATTGCATATTAATAGTATCTTCCACACAGGAAAATGTTAAAAATCTATGTCTGACTCAAAAACTGTGACTCAGAAATATCTGTTTTCCACAAATGAAAAAAATACAGAAGAATACAGAAGAGTAGCCTGCCTAGGGAAAATACAAGAGTGTGTCAACAAGTTGTCCAGGAATCCACAAATGTAGCTTGACTTCTAACACTCTCCAGACCTTGTTTACTTTAATAAAGGTCAGTGTTTATGAGTCAACAAGATGAAAAACAGAACAAAGACGGTCTGGTCAGCCATCGTTCCAGAGTGAAAATCTGCTTCAGTCTTTTAAGGGTCTGGATGAGTTGCTGCATTTGATGGAAATCTGCACCCTGTGAGGAAATGCTGAATTACATTTCAACTCACAGAGATGCAAAAGACACAAAGCGAGTTACAACAAACCGTTGATGGCAGCTATTGGTGCTACAGCCTGTTAGATTTAGGGGGAAATTCCTTTTTCATATTGGACCAGGTTGGTTAGCATAGTACAGTATTTTTCTTAATGTATGAAATGATCATTTGTAAACTGTGGTTTGTATTTCCTCATATTGCCTTTGACCGATATAGAAATGTGCTTTATCTTAAACCTTTAGGTGTCACAAAAGATTAGACAAATAAAACCCCAGAAAACAAAGTCTGCAAGCTGGCCAAATACTTTTTTCACCACTCTGTGGCATCCTAATTCATTTGGAAAATCTCTGTCAGCAGTATGCTTTTACGCCACTCTTATTACATCCTGTAATGCAACACCGTACTAGTTCTTGGTCTTTGCAGATTTTGGCTGGCTCGACTGATGCAGCCAGCTGGTCAAAACAAATTATACATAGTCGCTCTGAATCACCCTTGATCAAAACCAGACGCTCCATCATAATTTAACTGACACACAAAAAGGAACCACCTGTCAGATTTCACTGAGCACAGGTTTTATAAATTCAAGTTGTAATGATTTCACATCAAAGTGCCGGTAGTCTGCTGGAGGAGTTATGTTGCACAGAATAATCTGGACAAGGAAAAAAATACAGTCGTATGTAATTATCAGCAGATGTAACTCTGGTCAGAAATGGCAGCAAAGAGTATGGATGGGGATGATGGGTTGCTGCTTCCAGGGCTACATAAATACATTATTTAATATTGAATGATTCATGGTTTTACCCATGAATTCTGGTATAAATCCTGCTTCCTTCACAAAACCTTGAAGAAATAATTCATAACAGAACAACGTGTTCTCTGTTCCCTCCAACTATGGTGCACTGCTTGCTTATAATTAGCAGAGAGGACAGTTTTTTTATACATAAATATATACGTGAAGTTGCTTAGCAGGCATAAAATTGGAAGTGTGCTTTATACCAGTGACTGCATTGACAGTGCCTTGTAAAAGTATTCCTACTTTTGTAGTTTTTCACCTTTTATGTTATGCAAGAAATTTTTCCTGATGAGAAAGTATTTTCAGTTTTTTCAAGAAATATTTGACATCCTGTGTATTCAGTCCTCTGACGTCAGAACTAGCTGTAATTACAACTGAAAGATTCTTGGAGTGTGTCTCTACCAGCTTTGAACTAGAGAATTAATTTGTGTCCAATTTCTTCTTTGCACAACTGCTTCAACTTTGTAAGTCTGGATTGAGAGTGTGTGTAGAAATCAGTTTTCAAGTCTTTACACAAATCCTAACTAGAACGTTCTGTCTACTTATTTGTAGTTGTCTTACTAAAAGATAAACCTCTGTCCCAGCATAAAACGGGTTTTCCTGCAGGACCAACACATATGTAGCTCCAAGCATCTTCCTAACAATTCCAACCAGTTTTTATGTCCCATTTCTAAAAAACAGTTTATGTCACTGTGGAGATTTAGGGCGACGGTTTCATCAGGGTTTGGTTATGTGACCATATTGACATTTTTCAAACTTTTGTGGCATCACTTACATCTCATATGGCAAATCGTAAACAAGACATCTTGGCTTTCTTCTGCAGGTAATTTGTTTCACTGGATTCTAACTGAGATCTGTCAGTGCAATAGAACAAAATGGGTTTATTTTGTTGTTTTTTTAATCTTTTTTGGCATGGTGCTGTATGTATTTATTATTTATTATTTACTGTTTGTAAAAACATTGGAAAGTGTTACCTAATCTGTAACTCTAAATGTAGCAGCATGAATGTGAAATCAGTTAGTAACCCTTACTGCTTCTCTTGGAAGAGATTTTTTTCTTTATCTAGCCACTGCAGCAAGGCTTGTTTCTTTTCCTCTTTATTATTCACTGACATGCTGGTGTCCGACCCTTGGGACTTGCAGCCAAACGTTATTCATCTTCCATTCACTATTTGTATTTGCTCAGATAACCAACATTCAATTTAAAGTTTATGATTCCATTCGCCCAGAAATGATTTTGGCTCTCTATTCTTAATGCAATGAAACTCAGAAATTCATTTTTTTAAGCTTACAGAGAACAAAAGCTGACTAACTACACATTTGGTACATTTGAACAAGCAGCTTCTCAGGTTTTAAGAATGAACTGAAGTTATTCAAACTGGAAACACCTGTGCCTGAGATCAAACTCACCCCTACACTCCACTCTATTTTTCATGTTGACAGATGAACTACAACACCCATTAATTCTAAAGGTGAGGTCATTTGCTCTTGTTCTTATGCACTGCTGCTTCCATACTTCCACACTGCATTTTGCAGTTTGTTTGTTTCCCTCACTGGAAGCTCAAACTGAGCCATATTGTTCCATTGTGAGGAGTTTGCAACCATTGTTGCCACCATGTTGACTCGGACCTGATGGTCCAGCCTTCTCCTATGAAGTGGCTCACCTCATGTCTGTTCCCACGCCTAGCAGAGCTGCCATGTTTGGAAACATTAACCCACCCCAATCTGCCTCATGAGCTCCATACTGACAAGCAGCAGGTGACGAGCCTCAGTGGACTAAACACTCCAGCAGTGTTTCATGTCGAACAGCGATGCTGACTCTGCTGGGACCAGCTGATGCTCCCAGCAGACTCATGCAGCTCCTGCTCTGGGATTGTTTCACTGGTGCACATTGGCTTGTGTTCACTGCACCGTGCGTCGGAGACTTGAATTCTCCAACAGGCGCTGAAGAGAAAAGAATCTCCCATTGGCCACATATTATCCATCTCTTTCAGACCAGCCTTGGGATTTGTAAATACAGATTCATAGTTTGATCTCTTGAAAGTTAAAAAGAAAAAGTATGATACATTCACTAAGAAACTAAAAAGAACTTCCATCTGTTTTGCCTCCCTGTGGCTCAGCCGAACACTTTGTTTCATGCTTTTGCCGAAACAAAGTGGCTTGAAACAAATTAATTAAAAAACTTGGAGGAATAATTAAAAACTGATGAGAAAGAGGACAAAGGAATAATTAAGATAGCTCGACAGCTTTTGATCTGCAGCTGCACATCAAGCTACATTTTAATTTTGAGTGACATCTCTTACTTATTTAGCAGGCTTAAAGTGACTGAAGCGTTAGCTCATACATACATATGGAGTTTTATCAACAAAGATACCAATGATTCACCATCAGAGACGGGACTATTTGTATTTTAATGTTCTGTTTTCTGACACATTCTTTACATTCAAAAGTAATTATTCAACATTTTTGACAATTGTTAAAAAGGAACTGCCAAATATAACGTAACAATGCTTCTGCAGCATGCGTCATTAAATAGAGTTCATGGTCTGCATTAATTTAGTTGAACATAATTGAGCTGTTAACTGTTAGCAGCCAAGTATATGGATTTAATTTTTGTCTCTGCAATGAATAAGCAATACAACCCACTATTTAAACACTGCAAAATTAAATAATATTTGGATTATTCACAGAACCAATTCCTGGGTCAAATGTACAATGGGTTAATTTAACAAAAAATGGTTAAACAGAACATAAACACAACATTAAAGTGGTGCAATGCTGGAGTATGTATGCACCAACCATCCTTTACTGAAGAGCTGGCATTAAATCCACTTTTTTCCTCTCAGGAAAACATCACTTGCAGCGTATCACTGATCGATAAATTAACTTTTCAGCAACAAAGCAATTGAAAGAACACAAAAATAAAAAGTCATACAGTGAACAATTGAGAAACCAGTGACAACCATTACATTTTGACTATCATCAAAATCATTAGTACACGTCAAATACATTGGTCAATGTTCCCTTTATTATGGCTCAAAAGCAACTCTAATAAAGATGTGGTTTTAGCCTTTATTTAAAGGAACTCAGTGTTTCAGCTGTTTTGCAGTTTTCTGGAAGTCTGTTCTAGAGTTGTCCTTTCAAAAAATAAGGCACGTCTCTCAGCAAGATACTACAAAACAACACCATGTTTCATGTCAGTCATGAGAGGTAGGATATCCCAAATATTTGTTATTTTACATGGCTGTAGGATGGAGATTCAGAATGTGTCAAATAATCTTACTGGCCATTTTAAGTTTTATCAGATGAACTTGTTCAATGGCTTGTAAAACCAAATAGGGATTCAACTCGTCGCATGGCTACAACTTGAAGTCCTCATAATTTGCTTGGATTTTTGATAAAAGAGCAGCCAACCAGAGCTGACTGATCATAATGACATTGTAATCATAGACAATCCGTAAAGTTATCTAAAAGGTGGGGAGTTAAAATATGAGATTATTATGTGGTGTGTGGTGTTCAGCAACATCTCTACACACTGCTGCTGTCTGGTCTATCTTTTCTAATTGATTTAGACATACAAATTGTTTTAAAGATCTTGTTCGCTTTTTGCTTTGTCCCAAAGACAGAGAGATTGAATAGGTTACAGCTGCATTTTTTTCAGCCTGGCCATTACCTTCCTGTGCAATTATGCAAAAAAAAAAAAAAAAAAAAAAAAAAAGAAGCAATTCTCGCTTCCAGCACAGTCTGGACTTTCTCCTTTTGACTCGAATTGTCTCCGGTCAATTTTTAACAAGATCAATCAACAAACAGAAGAAAAATTTGTGAATGATGACGTTGGCTTTCTGTGCTGTTTTAGAATTACCGGTATAGTCGACCTGTAGTTTTAGCAATGACAGCAGAGGAAGTGAATGAAGACACTCAGTCTGTGTTAGGACTGATCCCTGGGCTATACTATGTTACAAATGTTGCATTTGCAGGGAAAAAGCTGTTTGTTCACATGCGTCAGGACTGTACAGGCTGCCAGTCCGTTAGAGAAACAGCAGAGAGACACACATCAAAAACTCCCATTATTCCAGGCTCTCTGGCTGAAGCTCAGGCTCATCCTATTATTAATTTCCATGTAGAGGTATCTCTGTTCATTTATCCGCAGAAATCCTGTAAATAATTGGTGTTTGTGCTGGAGAGCAACAGTGTGAAAGAGTCACCGATATCCAGTCTATTAACTTGTTGACACTTTGGGGTTGGTCCGACTCCAGGCTAATGTGGAGTGTGACCGAGCAGAACCATCTTCATTATCTCGGCGTAATGTTTCATTGCTGCAGGCTTGTGCACTGATGGGGCACCCACCCACCCATTTCTATACATCCACCCTTCTCCCTCCATCATTCCATGTTTGTAAATAAATGTGAGGTTATGAATGGCCACTTGCCCCCACACATTTCTTAAAAGCATTTTTTTCCCCACTGATTTCTTGTTTATTTCACTCTTTCTGTCTATTCATCTTCTGTTCCTTCTTCCATCTTTCTCTGTGGAGTCAAAGCTTTATTGCATCATCTTTCTTTGGTGCACTCAGAGTCATATTTCTTCTTCTCATTTTGCTATGCCTTAGGATGCTGCCATCTGTCTGCTTGTGCTGCCCTGGTTCCCCTTGTATTATTTGTATGTTTTCTTCACAATATTTTGGAGCTATATCAAAGCTGTAATTTCTTTCTCCTCTGACCTTTTTTCATTTTCGTTGATAGTTGATTTTTCACTTTTCCCCAGTAAATTTCAAGGAGACTGAGGTCAGGCCAATATGGAGTTTCTTGATTCCCAAAAGAATTCATGACTGAGTGCAGCTTGAAAATATTAAATTTCCATTTTAAGAGGTATTTTTTGCAATGGTGCTGGAGAAAAAGTAGCCTTATAAAGCCGAAAACTGCATGCTACGCTTTTAGCAGTAATGATATTTCAGCATTTGAAGCTTGTAGCTGTGACAGGGAATCAGGGGAACCGAGTGGCTTTTAAAACATGCCGGGCTTTTATTTTATTTGCATTTTTGATCCCCCTTGTAAATCATTCCACATCTACATGAGCTGTGCCAATTAAACTTTGGGGAGGTAAACAGCTTCAAATTCATTATGCATTAAAGAGAGAACATGCATTAAGAAGCTTCCTATAAACATCTCTACTCTGTTTTCTTGCCTATGACTTAGATATTCAGCTTGCTCTGCACTTAATCATGTTTTAGTAACAGTTTATGTACAGACTTGATCAGTTTTACAAGCATTTGTAATGGGAATCGATTTGAATAAAGCAGTCATCAAAACAATCAATAATGCACAGTTAAGAACAAACGTGTTCGTACACCTGGCAGATTTAGATTTCAAAACATTTTAGTCAACCTATCAGTTTGTTTCTGATAAGAAATGTGATAGGAATCTTTCAAAAGAAAGAAAAAATTGCCAAAGGTCTACCAGTTTTGAAAACAATGAGCGATCCTGTTTTTATGTACCTGTAAATAATACATGGCATGCTTAGCTCGCTCCACGGGCTCTCCGTTAGATTAAAGTTGCTCATATATTTTGAACATGGTTGAGGTCAGAGCTATTTCAGAAACTTAATTTTAGCTTGCTTTATTGGCTCCAAAACAAGTTTCGAACTGTGTTTGGGGTCATTGTCCTGTTGGAACATTAAATTGTGCAACAGGAGCGCAGAGACTAAAAGGTAGTCTTTTATTATTCAGCATTCTGTGGAAAGTACCACAGGCACTGAGAGAGATCTTTAGGATGATACTACCACCAAATGGTTCATTGTTCTTGGGTTGAAAGCTTCACTCCGTCATGTCATTGTGACCTAATCACTCATCCCTGTTCTTATTAAACATTTTATTATTTTCCAAAAGGCATTTGGTCTGTCCATGTGGGCATCTAAGAAGACAGTATCTTTCTCTAAATGGAAAAAGTCAGTTATTAATAGCTACCACCCAAAATGCTGCCATTTTCAATTGTATAAAGTGTGTGGGTGCGGAAACTGATAACTTTAAATGAGTGATCAAATAGTGATCAAATATTCAGCTAAAATGATGACAGAAGCTTGTTGAATGAAACATTGTGTAGTTGAGGTGCACCTTGCAAATATATATATATAAACAGAATTAGAATTTTATTTATTGTTTTTCTCTGTACATTGGTAGAATGAGACTAAAGCCAGTTCCAGAACAGCTTATATTAATCATTTTGAAAGAAAATCTACAATAAATTCAAACTTTTGCACACAATGTGTGTGTCTGATATATAAACATTACCCTCCAGTTCAAATGCATCTTATATGTGACCTTCATGACCATGATTAAAATATCTAAACTTCAGACCAGAAATGTAGATTTAGGGAGGTTCTCAATCAGGCACTGAGTATTGATTAAAATGCAAAACTTAACCTTTATTATGGCTCCTGCCCTCCGTTTTTCAAGAATCTTCTGACTCTGTTTTTCACTCATCTCATCAGAAGCATAATTCCTCCTTTCTGATTTTATTGCAACACGTTTTCTCCTTGGTGGATTCAATGAAGTCAGTGGAGAAAGGGAAAAATAATGGATATGCTAAACCTGCTTGGTTTTCATATTAAAGAAATGTCGCTCCTTAATGAGAAACAAATCAGCGGTAACCTGAAGTTAGATGAATTGCTAATAAGCACTCTAAGAAGACAAATTACTAATATTGGGGGTTTCATAGCTATTCATCAAATCATGTTTACTGTGTCTGAAAAGTCTAATCCACTGAAACAAGAAGTGAAATCTCATCGAGGGATTTGAAGCTGCTGAGTGCTGCTTTAGAGGCAAACATTTCACTGTTTTGTATTTTGAAAAAAAAAACTCTTCTGTTGCTTTGCAGATCAGAGCTAAACTTTTACTGGATGATACAGGCATCATAGCATCATAACTATTAACATGCTTTAGTTACTGCCCCTGTAATGATATGACACTGTCCAATTCTTTGTGAATATGTTTTATTTACTCTGTTTACCAAGATAAGAAATAATGTTTTCAAAAAGCATTTTGTTTCTTTTAGAGCAAGTAGCTGATATTGATAAAACTAAAAGTGTTGAATGCACTTAGTGACCCAGAGGTCTTCTAACAGCTGGACACACAACATCAACACACCCACCCTCTGGCTCTCTGTACACTCCCACTGAGTGAGTGTGAGTGACACGAACCATCCTCCTGCTCTGCGCTCTGATTGGACGGGACTGCAGCCCGGTCTCCCTCGAGATCACTTATGTTGAAGAGGGTCAGTTGGATCACAAAGAAACCATCTGATCTTAATCTACGGGTCAGTTTTTCTCACAAACACAGTTGTCCACAAAAATATGTGTAAGCTCACAAAGATGATAGCACTGGTGATGACTTCTCTAATATCACTTATTTATTAAAACAAGTAACTTCACTGAAGCTCAACATTTATTCCAGTGGGTCTTGAATTCATATTAATGTGCTGTTAGAGTTAATGTCCATATGTTTTATAGTAAGTATCCTCTATATTAATCTCTTTCTCAAAAAAAGATTGAATGTCATGTTATATATATTTCTGCATGATAGAATAGAAACAGATGAAAGTCACATACTAGACTACAAGGCTTATATAAATAAAATACACAATAAAACTAAGAACAATAACGGCTCTAATGGTCACAGTATACAGAGGTAAATGTGCAAGTAAACAGCTACTGTGGAAGACCACAAATTTAAAAACAAGAATTAGCTGAAAGTATCTAAAATCATTACAAAAAGAATAAAAGTCACACTATGTGCTCCACAAACAACCTATTTATATTTAAGCGTTCTCATAATGTTTTCTACAAGAGTGAAACAATAATTGCAGAGGGCATTGTGATGTTTCATTTATTTTCACTGGTCGATTTAACTTTTCCAGAAGTAGCACGCCTTCAAAAGGCATCATCTTGTGCCAGTGGCAACAGCAACATTAAAGTGTACCAAATACTTTCATATGTTCATTGAATAACAGGTTCAGAAAGTTTAATGAGATAAACACCAGATATGTATTAAAAACAATCTTGTGGCACTGGGGAGGGTTTAAGCATTTTACCATGGCTGCTGTTTTGTATCTTAAAAGATTAGAGATGTTATGGTAAAATTTGAGAAGCAGTCAGTATTTTGCTTGCATAAAACAATTCACTTAAAGTCGTCGTTTATTGTAAATCCAGATTAGTTGTTGCTGGAGGGGAAAACACAAAAACATTCCATAGAAAGAAGAATTACCAAAAGTATTGCATTTTGTATAAACATCACTGAAAAGTTACTCTAAAGTTTATGAAATCTGTAGTTTTTCCCTGTGTATAATACAGAAATAACAAAATAAACACTACCAATCACAAACTTTAGCAGTAGGGCATTGTAAGATGTTGAAACTGTGGCTTTTCTGTTTTAAACAAGGCAGCATTGTGTTTTACATTTGATTTAAATTTGTGTAACTAGATGGAAATCATGCTTTTTACACGAAATAGTCATAGAGTGAAAATGTTAACGATATTATGCCTATTTCAAACAAAACAACCACTATGTTACAAGAAAATGATTGTTTTTCGCACCTGAAAATGTTTCAAACTCTATGTTAAGTCAGAGAATAAAGCTTACTTCTGTTTCCTAAAACAGTGTTAAACTTGTGTCACATTTAAACTGTCCTCTTTCCGTTCTGGTTTCTGACTGGTGTCTTTGCAATCACTTCCTTTGCACCGACCCCATGGCTAATCATCATCGCTCCTTCTGCTTAGCTGTCATGCACGCAAATTCCCAACAGCACATTCTTATTAGCCCCAAGTTTAAAGCGCACCAAAGTCAACTGACAGCCTCTTCAGACCCTGCAGAGCTGTTCTTGCAAAGTGTTTCATTCTGACTGTCAGATGTGTGAGTACGACTTGATGAATTTGCATCTTACTTCCGAGGGTTTCTCCTCCCACAGCGTCGTCTGCGCTCCGGGTGTAACTATGTGAAAGGCAGCTGGAGTAATTTCAGCTAAAGCATGGCCAAAAATATGATTTGATGAGAAGGTTGAGACAAATGCGAATGCTGACAAGTTTAAATTGAATGGCAAAGAATTTATGCTTTATTCATATCTTTCTTCCCCCTTGTTCTGTTTTTAAGCATATTTTCCAGTGTGGATCAGCTTACAAGATAAAACCTATATTCTGAACACTTGCAGCGTTCTCTCTGTGGAATAAACTAAATAGTCATGTTCTTCTAAATATGTTATTTTAAAAACTTAAAGGGTGCAAATACTTTAGCAAGGCAGAAAACGTTTTTCTGTGCTCATGCGGTTCTTCTGAGTGATTCAGACAAATGTAAGTGTCTTTGTGCATCTTTGGGTGCCCATAGATGTGCTCACAGCAGACCTCTGTTATGGTGACAAGCCAATGGATTATTCAATAGTGTAATGAATGAGGTGCCAGAAACCTTCATCTCTGCTGTTCGGCAGAATGATTTCTCTCTGTCTACCTCTGCATAGCTATACATTGCCCTTATTGATTACGATGAGACTTTCTCCTCTCCAGTTATTACAATATTGATCTCAGACAGATGCTAGAGAACTGAATGGGCTTAAAAGTAAAGTTTCACTGGTTTAGAGTGTGAGAGCAAAGGTAATAAGAAGAATTGACGTCTGCATGGGGACCACATACAAGCACAAAGCTACAAGGTACGCATCGTAGGGATCAAGACAGCTTAAGTACCTCCGTTTTGTTTAGTTTGTTTGGTTTATTGTGTTTGGAGATCACACTGTAAGAGGAAATACACACTAAAAAACAGCTCTTAGGAATTTAATAAGTAAAATATGTCCATTTATTTAACTGTGCATGTTATGACATGAGAACAACAATGTTGTTTGAGCCAATATTTTTTATATTTAATCTAATGCTTGTCTGTTTTTCTAACTTTTTAAAAATATTTAGGACAGGATTTTGAATCATAAAAACTGTGTCTGAGACATCTGTTTGACTTTTTTTTTTTACAATTTTCTTTTGAATTTGTGTCCATTTGATTAGCATGAAAAATGGACTGTAATTAAAGGTTCAACACTTCACAACATTAATCTATCAGAAGAAGTAATGACACAGAAACATGCTTGGGACAGCACACTTTAAGGTGCTTAGTCTTGATTTCTGACATGGAGGCATACTGGGAAAAGGGAATCAGTAACCAATGAATCTTTTAAAATGTGGTGGGGAACAGAGAAATGTGTAACATTGCTCTACTGACGCACAACTTTTTCTTTATACGGAGTGATGATGGCAGTAGAAATGCACGTCTCTCACTAGAGCTCACTTTTTAAAAACTATTTGTTGTAGTAAAACAATGCAAGTTCCTACCATCTTTTCAAACTAAGATATTGATTGTATAATCCAGATAATTTAGATTGTCAGAAACAAAAGGACAATAGATTTCAATGTGCCAGATAAACAAAAGTAAATGACAGCTGTAAAATTAAGTTGTCTCTGCTACTGAAGAGGTGAAGCTAGTCCAGTGCCACATCAACAATGAATGAATTGTGTTGCAAAAAATAAAACACAGAGCAACTTTGAACGTCTGCTATAAAGGTTTTGAGATTACATTATTTTAGATAGATATGTTGACAAAAATTGTCTTCTGGACTGTTCCCTGGAGGCCCAGTCTCTTCTAAAAGAGCTTCTATGTTTCTACTTATGGATTGAGCCTATAAAAAATGCAACTATCCATTTCAGTAACAGCTAAGTCAGACAAAAACACTAGCCCTGTACGTCCTTCCCAAGTCTCCAAGCAAAGTCTTTGGCTTTGCTGAGGCCGTTGTTGGTGTGTCCGTTGCTGCCTGACTTCCCTCTGTCGCTGAAAACAAACTCCACAGTCATGATGTCTGGGGAGGATTGCTCCGCCTAAGTTCATTCCTGCGTCTGTTTGCTTTCTCTGCAGAGCTTAGCAAAGCAGAAATCCAGTCTCTCTCCAAACTCAGCCTCCCCTGGTGAGCGACCTCAATTACAGAGCCAGCGAGATTATGGCTCAGAATTAATACTACTCTTAATCTGAAAACACTCTCCTCTCCGTGTATGTCTGCTCCCACCCACTGTCTTCTGTCCTACCTCAATGCCAATTAAGTTATTAAATCAACAATAACCTTCACTTCTCTCCCATCAAATTGGCAAAGACATTCACACACACCCCTATCAATCGTAAACACAATCTACAAAGTCCCTCAAACAATTTGAATCTGTTTTCATGTGTTGCTGTCACATCTTTATGATTCATTAATGGTCCTCAAATAAACCTAATGTCCCACATCAGACATTAAGCCTGAATGAAAACCTACTGATTTTTTTCTGTGAAAAATGTTAAGCTTTAAATTTGAGCTTTCATGCATATCTGTTGTCACAAAGAGAAACAAATACAGCCTGCTCTGTGCATGTTGTCATGACTGCATCTGCTGAGCAAAAACTCATCTCAAATATGCTTGACATTCCTATTTTGTTTTATATTACAAAACAATAATTATATGTTGCAAATGATGGTCAAGTGTTGTCCCCAGACACTACCTCACTCAGTGTCCATCTCATAAAACAGGATTTTATCCTGACATTTGCTATGAAGCACATGCATTATTCCACAAGGACAACCTGTGTTTTTCTAGCACATTTAGACATATGAAAAGCTAATATCAATATTAACAATTCAAAAAGATTCAAGTGATGTAAATAAAACCTGAAGAAAAGACATTTTGAACTTTATGTGTGTTAAGAATTAAAATGCAATTGATGGTGAGGAATAAATTCAGACACAACTAGTTACACATAGTTCTATCACATCAGATGCAAATTATTAGGTAGTTAAAATAAAAAAAGAACACCATGGAGACACTGAAGTGTTGTTCTATCTAGAAGGTTGTCAAAAATATTCAAAATCAGAAAATGTCTACATGTGGGGGAAATTTAAAACAATTCCCAGCAGAAGAACTGCAAGATAAAATAAGACCCTAAAAACTTTAAAATATCATCAACAAACCGAGAGCAGCTGAAATACATGCTTCCACAATAAGAAAGAGACTGCAAAATTTAAACTATCACAAACCACCATGAACTCAACAGTGTATCAGATAGTAGATGAGGAAAATATCAAGATTGTATGTCAAAAAAATAAATAAGTAAATAAAAGTTGAAGTAAAATTGGAGCTTGCAGCATGACAAGACAAACAATTAAATCCATCAAAAACAGGAAAATAATTACAAAGGAAAATTTGGAGTTAAAATCCAAATCACCTCAAACATAAGAAATGATGTCAGATAGTCGGAAATGGTGACATGAACCATCTCGTAATTTAATTAAACAGTTTTGGATAGCAACGGCCCTAATTTGCTCTTTAACAAGAAAACCTTTTTTAAAAGTATATTTTGTTAAATAACTAAAATAGTACTACAATTCTGAAGACATGTAGCTTTCATGAAATGTGATTACAGCTGTATAGAATAAAAAAAAAGGAAAGTCAGACAGATTGCAAATTAATGAAAAACAGGTGAATTATATAAAAACCAAAGTCCTGTGAGAGGGTGGGGGTTATGAACATGTTTGTGCAAAGCAATAAAGAAGACCAAACATTTCCATCAATAATCCTCATGTCAGTTCTCAGTTTGCTTTGAGTCACAAAAGAGTAAAAAGGAAACCAAAGAAAGTTGAAGCTCAAAGGCAATAGTTCTTAAGTGAACATCTCTTGATATCAAAAAGCTCACAGCTCACGCCTCCCTTGTCATCACTGTGGAAGCACATTTTCTTCACTTCTCTTATACTTAAGGTTATTCCACATAAATGAGACGATCTTGCAGATAGTGGAGCAAAAAGTTTGTTGGAGTGTTTATCTGCATTCATTTTCCACTGTATGTGTGTGCGTGCGTGTCTGTGTGGACGAGATGAAAGAGGGAAAATAGAAATGGAAATCGTCTTCTTCTCTGGAAATAAGGGATTCTGGACCTTAAAGCCTGTGGGTATATATTTCCACCTGCGAGATACCACATCTACCTTTCTTCTTCGTCCCTCTTCTTGCTCTCATAAGCCTCCACAATCACAGGAATCTCTGTCTTCTCTCCACTCTGTGTATCTCAGCAGAGTCCATTAAAGTTGCATAATTCGCCCGCAAAGCAAATGTCTCAAAAAGGGCCTCTGTCTTTATGTGTATTTCAATAGAGAGGAAGTGCTTTTTGTGTAAACCTCAACCTGCCAGACTATAGGCTTTTAATGTCTGACCACTGGGCCTGGAGTACAGAAATGGCTACAAAGCAAATGAAGAAGCAGCTGACTCCTGTCCTGAAAAGACCCTCTCTGGAAGGTACAATTTAAAACTACTCACTGCAAAAGGCTTTCCTATTTTTATGCTACCTTTTAATGCTGTCATCAGTGTTTTGATGGGTATGTTGTTAAGAGCTCTATTTGACCCTTGTGCACGTGTGCATGCCATGCCACAGTGCTGTCATAAGACAATATAAATAAGTGCAGTGATATCATTCCACACTCATGAATCTTGTCATTTATTATATAATATTAATCATGTCTGTTTGCAGGTATCATAGATGGTGTTTACTTTGTCAGTTGTCTGCAAAATCTCAAATATATTAGTTTAGAGGTGTATGAATAAAACTAAAATCTAAATCTCAAGGTGAAAAAAAAAAATCAACTTTAAGGCTGACAGTTTTAAACAAAGAGCCGTGTTTACAGTTGTAAACATGGCTCCAAGAAGATAGAGCACATAACACCAGTCTTAAAGTCCCTCCACTGGCTCCCTGTAGCTCAAAGATTAGACTTTAAAATACTGTTGTTAGTTTACAAATCACTGAACGGCTCAGAACCATAGTACATAAAAGATCTGCTATTGTATCAACCTGCCAGACCTCTCAGGTCTTCTGGTTCTGGTCTGCTCTGCATCCCCAGAACCAGAACCAAATGAGGAGAAGCAGCATTCAGCTACTATGCTGAATGCTGCATAGATGCTGAATAACTTCCAGAAAACTGTAAAACAGCTGAAACACTGAGTTCCTTTAAATCTCGACTAAAAACCCACTTGTTTAGAGTTGGATTTGAAACGTAATCAATTAAAAATGTAATGACTTAATGTAATGTTTTGATTGTTTATTCTATGTTGCATGACTTTGTGTTTTAAAATGTAAAGCACTTTGAAATGCCTTGCTGCAGAAATGTGCTTTACAAATAAAAATTGATTTTGATTGATTGTTTCTGATTTGTTGTGATGCTTAAGAGCAGCTCACATGTACATTGTGAGTTTGATTTTTTTTTAAAAAGTCTTAAAATATATATTGGAATTTAATACGTAAGACCATCTCTCATATGATTGTATGTAGCTGCTGCTACACTGTTGTTCACCTGTGAAACTAACCCATTTTACTATTTTATCATTTGTTAATGTGTCATCCACTGTCATTTTTATGTCTTGCTGTGATAATTTGTGCAGAGTATTAGCAGACTTCTCAGATATCCCTCTCATTTTGAATTTGTCAAAAAAAAACAAAGTTTTGCTTGTCTGTGAAAAACATGGCTTTAGTTTTAACAATGTTTTGCAGTGAAAGGCTTCAAATTCCTGACACTTAATAAATCAGTCCAAAGAAGGTGTTGGAGGTTGGAAAAAAACACAACCCTGGAGGAAAACAAATGGCTCTAAAATGTGCAAAATAACATCCACTGATTTCAAAAAGAAGGTTGTGTTGTCTTGGTCAGGGTCACACTGAGAAAACTGAAGCCACATTTTATTTTGATTTCCAGCAAGAAGAAACTGACAAACTGCAAGCAAAAGATAACCTTTCAATTTAAAACTATGCATAATAATTCCCATAAAATGCATTTACTTCTCCCTTTTTTTTGTTAAATGTCAGTGTCGGTTGATTTGAAAATGTATTTTGGTAAACTGCAGAAATAGTAGTGTAGGAGAATAAAGCCAATGTAAATCTGAAATACCAAAGTGGCCCACATCACCATCTTTGATTTAGATTTGCACCAGCTTCCAGCATGCAGCATGTGTCATTTATTGTAGATTACTGAACACATACACTTTCATTATTTTTCAAGTGCAGAGAGTAACTGTGCTGCTATTATTGTCAAAAGCTTCAGCTATTATTGATTTTACTATTGCATCACTATCTCTGCCTTTCAACATGATTGACAAAATACTGGCCATGCACTGCAGTCTCAAACTCTTTCTGGTTATTGCCAGAGAATGTTTGTGAGGAGTCAATGTCAGTGTGACTGAATATCAGTTAAGTTTTATAGCTTTTTAATGCTTCATTCTTTAAATCTTCTATGTCGGGGATAAACTCTGTAGAATTTGATCTTTGCTGAAGTTAAAGGTCTGTGTAGTGAATGTCGCTTCCATATCAGAGCAAAAGGTGCAATTATATCAGTGCACTAATTGGATGAAGAGTGATTCATTTCTGCTGAGACATTTTCTTTTTAGAGGAAATGTCTTGAGTAGACATTTTAGAGAGTTGCAAATGTCTGTGGTAAATTTATGGTTATATTCCAGAAGTTGCCACTTGGACCGCAGCGGATAATTGCCCGGAGAAGTCACAGCGAGCGAGTGCTCTGCCACTGTGACTACCCATTGCACCCTCAGCACTGAGTATGCACCATGAGTTAAAAAAAAAAAAAGTTTAAAAAAATGCTAAATCCTGATAAAAAATTGCAACTTTGGGGAAGATCTCTTTACCAGCAGGACAACAGCCCAAATCACACAGTAAAAACTACACAGAAATGGTTCAAAGCAGTACTTTAAAAGAATAATTCATGTTTGTACTTAGAGAAATCTGTCAGAAGTGGAGCCAGGTTGCAAAGAAGGCTGAAAAATGGGTATAGTGTCTTGCATCTTCCTCTTGATCCTGATTGTATCCGGGGTTCAGGTCAGATCAGTTTTCTGGCCAATCAAACACAGTGATACCATCTGAGGTTGGTTAAACAATGGCTTAACTCAAGCAATGTGACTCTTGTAGTTCCTGTGAATCTGGTGACTCCTAAAACACAAACTGCAGCTTCACACTTATGAACCTTCCTCAGATTTGTGAGCAGGCTATTTTGGATACACCTGGTACTTCCTTGACCCTTTTTCTTTCCAGTCAACTTTCCATGAATGCATTTTAACTAAACATCCTGTGAAGAGACAACTTATTTAACAACAACCTTGTTTTGTTTAGTGTTCTTGTAGAGGATGTCATTGATTCAGTTGGAAGTCATTCATATAGTTTTATAGGTCATAAAATAACACTACTGTGTTATGATGAAATTATTTTTATTGGTCTCATGTCATTTTATGATTTTCTGTGAAGCTGAGTGTTGGGTCTTCATTAGCTATAATCCAAAATCATCAACTCTAGTAGACATACATTATGTAATGTACTGATGTGTGAAAAAAAATTTATGAACTGAATCACGGAAACAAACTTTTTAAAACAACCATCATAAACTGTTGTGAGGCATGTGAGGGGGAAATTCAGACTTTTATCTTCAGTGTTCACATTTAAAATGCCAATTATTAAGTGATAGCACACGAGTTTGTTTGTTGTAAATTAAAAAGTTCGATCAAAGGAGGAAAATTGTCTAAAACAAGGTTTTAATTGCATGTGGTTATATTCCGCACAATGTAATGAAACTACTGAAATTATGATATCTGATTCAGTAGCAAATCATGTTTCTCCCACATGCACCGCCCTCATGCATGTCAAAACAGATTGGACGGTGCCACTTTTATATCAGCACTTAATTATGGTTATGTTTTATATTCAAGGCCTCTCCTTGTACTTTCTGCACTGTGCATCGCAGAGCATGACGGTTTTACAGTGCAAAGCTCTCACTCATCACCTTTTATGCTTACACTGACAGGCCTGGCCTGTCCACTGGCAGCAGACTTATTCACTCGCAATGTTTTATCATTAAGCCCACCCTTGTTCTTAAGACATGCATCAAATGCTTTATCTCAATTTTCTTTCTGCTCTCTTGCTTCCTGGACCTCCCCCTCCCCGTCCGCCTTTCAGAGACATGCCGTGCAGAGATCAAACTCGTTCAGCAGTGCAGTCAAAAACTTAAATTATAACATCAAATGTAAAACTTTTGAAGCAGCCAAAATGCTAAATCACAAAGAGGTTCTAAGATATTTCATATTTGGCCTTTTTTCTGTTTTGTCTGGATAAAGCTCTAGATGTTATTCCCACAGTCTCACTGTTGGGATTGTTCCCTCCATCTGTTGCTTTTTGTCTTTCACCATGTTTCCTCCAGTTTTTTTCTTTTTAACCACCATCAACCCATCTGAAAGCCTTCTGTCTGTGTCCCTCTCATTCGTTCTTTATTTAGCTTTTTATTCTTTATTTTCCTTTTTACACATGCATGGCTACAATGCTGCAGGAGTAAAATAGTCAATAGTAAATCAAACTAGAACATTTCTTTTGCAACCTGTTTCTCTCTAAAAGGTCTGAGTGCTTTGTCTCTTAATACCTCTCAGTGATGGAAATGTGGAGGGAAAATAAATGTCAGCTTCTTGGTTGAGGCTCTCAAAACTTTTTTTTTCTTACTTTATGGTCGAGTCTGAGGGAATAGCTCTTCTCTCTTTCTGTCATCAGTATGTTCTTCATAGGTAGTTTTGCTTATGCAGACCGCATTTCTGCTTTGGCAGAGCTTCATCACCCCCCCTCCTCCTCTCCCTGCCCCTTTATTGTATCCAGGGATTTTCTATACCACTGTCTGATGTTTTCCCATAAAGCATTTCCATTCTGTTTATGCAGCAGGCTTAAATTACCTACAAGAACAGTTAAAATTGAATCGAAAGTGGAGCCAAACGCTGGATGCAAGATGCGGCAAAAAGAAAAAACAACAAAAGACAGACTTTTTGTACCAAAACTGAGGTGATGTAAAAAGATACGAGAGTCTAGTCAGGAAAACAGAGGCAGAAAGAACAACCCTGACTAGAGGAGAGAGAGTAAAATGAAAAGGAAAGATGCAGAGCAAACAGAACGGTCTTGACAGAAAACAATTGAAGATGTAAATAAATATCACAAAAAAAGAAAGGTAAAAAAAAAAAAAGCCTATATGCAGGGATTTATAAACAACTAGACTGAAGCAATACCAAGAAGATTATCAAGACAAATACACAGCCATGTGAAAATTCATGTAATAATATATGACCTCTGAAACAAGAAGTTATTCTATTTCACTTAAAGAAACATTTACTGTGTTTTACTCGTGCTCTAACAGCAGGTTTTGAAGTTTTAACTAAGTATTTTCCATTTTATAATTTCAACCAGTCCTTGGTAGTTTCACTTGTATGTTTTGTTCCCACTTTGATTTATTTACAGAAGGAGCCAGAACTGAAAAAATGTTCTGTTTCTGATGGTGAAATGTGAAATAAATCAGCCAGTTTCAGAAGCCATATCTGAGCTGCAGACCAGATTCAACAGGATGCAAATTAAAGTGCGGAGATGCAGCCAGCAGACACAGTCGGAGCTCAGATGAGATGGGCTGTCGTGGGGCAGGTACAAGATGGGCAACAGAGAAAAGATAAAGCTACAGAAGAAATAGAGGATGAAGCAGCGAGGTTTGTCTGAACACTTTTAAGCAAAACAAGATTGAAAAATAAAATTTTGGGGGGAAAACTACCTCTACTGCATGTTGGTGTCACAGAGTGACTGAGAGGCTTTTTAATCTGCACAGAACTCAAGAAGCCTAAGTTACTGTTTAAGATTTATCCCCAGA
Source organism: Poeciliopsis retropinna (assembly GCA_010277075.1). Lineage (NCBI taxonomy): Eukaryota > Metazoa > Chordata > Actinopteri > Cyprinodontiformes > Poeciliidae > Poeciliopsis > Poeciliopsis retropinna. Next base: position 6,742,411 of record VMRM01000024.1, on the reverse strand, counting down.
TATATAATATCAGAAAACATTCAGTATTTTCTGTATAATGCAAAAACTTCCTGTTGACATTTAAAATCAGCCTAGCACACCTCTGACTCAACAACCTGTGTCACTTAAGCATTAGCCTTCATGGTCAATAAACTCCAACTGGCCTTGGGCCCATGTTTGTAGCTCTTTCAAATATTATAGCAACATCACATAATCTCTTCAGGGTTTGTGGACACGATGTTCACATAAATGTGTGACTTAAGAGTAGGATCTGCGCTTAGGAAAATGCATTTCATACAATGTTTCTGCTTCTGTTCATTAATGGAGCATTAAAGCCGGCCAAACCTGCATCTGTGGCAATACCATATGGAACATTTCAGGAAAAAAAAAAAGTGTATCGTTTTAACACAAAGCCTACAGGCACAATCACTGCAATGACGGCAACTGCAGAGGAGAATGTGCATTTTTAAAGTCACTCCACAGTCTGAGGTGGGTAAGCCTGGTTGTATTCACATATCCTTGGAAAGAATACCATTTTGATTTTTCCAGAGAAATAGATTTTGGTATTTTTTTAAAACTTGCAGCTTTAGCGCAAATACAGTAATCATATTTGGTGCTTTCTAAATGCAGTTTTGTATGAAATATCCCATGCCCAACCACTTTTTGCTATATTGCTTAAGCATCCTAAAACCACAAACCTGCAATTGATTAACCATGAGTTGAATTCATGGTGACCTTAAATTCCAAAAATAATTTTATTGTTCCTTTAATGTTTAAAAGAAAATCACCCGAGATTTAAATACATGTGCTCCAGTGTTTAAAAATTGCATTCTGCAGGTTGTTCCTGGACATCTATTGCAATTTGTGCTGATGCTTCAAGTCTAGTGTGACAAATAACTAAATAACTGAAACAGACTCAAGCTTACCCAGTCAGACATTGGACTGCAACAGGATTATCAAGTCCTAACTATTTAGTTCCCACCCCAGAGCAATGATTATAAACATTACTGCAGAATGGAGGTTGCACACAGTGCTCAAATACAGTGTATGTAGAAGAATCATAGATTTTTTTTTTTCATTTTCCATGAAAAAAACCATCAGAATTCAAAACTATGAAAAGGTATTACACACAGCTGCCTTAAAAGAGAAAGCAACTTTTGCAATCCAAGTTTTTGTGACATAAAAATAGGACCTAAACTAAAACAGTAAACTTTCAATTGTTTAAAAAAAAAAAAAAAAAAAAAAAAAATCAAAATTTTGGCCAAACATGTTCAAACTAAGTGATAAATATTCTTAACGCAGCAACATCATACATGAATAAACTGGACATCACATGGTTTGACCCAGCAGTGTTTTTGTTTTGCATACCCTGTCAGTAACTTGCTGTTGCAATAAGATAAAGACCTCAGGAATAGTTCATCCAGCATGTGGGACTGCACAGCTAGTAACAGGACAGATGAGGAGAAAGCGTTTTACTTGCAGCCCTTCTGGGAAGGAAGGACTGTGCTGAGCTGAAACAAAACGTAAAAGTAAAGGCATTTGTTAATTTAGCCTAAATCGAACCAGATGCCAACCGTCTCAGACTAAACTCTTCTGTAATAAAGAAGTGTATGAAAGAAGTCATGTTTTGAACCACGATTAAGCAAATACACAAAATGTTTGAAATTATTAAAGTATGAATCATTTAAAGAAGGAAAGTAAGACCAAACACACCCAGATAAAAATTTAACTTAATTGTTTTCATTGAATATTTTATGCAGAAGTAAAGCCAGTAACTGCTTATTTTGTGACTTTATTTAATCAATTAATATTTAGATTTTCAGTGAAAATTGTCCAGTTTTGTAACTTCTCTGTGCTCCAAAAACTACCATACAGAGTGACTTACCTAACTTAAGCTAACACAGCACTTCTCAATTCCAGTCCTCAGGCCCCCCTGCTCTGCATGTTTTAGATGTACCTCTATTCCAGAACTGAGAATTGAGAAACACTGAGCTAACACCTGGGTTTAACCAAGGCAGTGTTTCTCAATTCCGGTCCTCACGCCCCCCTGCCCTACATGTTTTAGGTGTTTCCCTTATGCCACACACCTGGATTGAATATGTGAGTGATTAACAGGCTTCTGTAGCACTTGATGATCATGCAATTATTTGAATCAGCTGTTCTGGAATAGAGGTATCATCTAAAACATGCAGAGCAGGGGGGCCTAAGGACTGGAATTGAGAAACGCTGACCCAAGGGAATGTTCTCAATCTGCGAACATTGATTAACAGGCTGCAGGTGGCAACAATTTCTTTAGTCCAATTGAAGGAGTGGGAAGATTAACAATTCTTAACCATTTATGCCAGAAGGTTAAGTTAGTGATTGTGGAAAAGGTGATTCTCTGCTTGTGCACATAGATAATGGCTGCACAAAAGGTTAGAAATGTTTACTGCAATTTAATTTGCTGGAAAAAATAATGGTAAATCAAATGTTAAGGGTAAAAATGATTGGAAAGAAATCTTGAATATGATTTACCATCCAAAAAACATCAGCAACAAAAGTCATGTAAATTTAATGTCTCAGTTATTTTTGGTAAATGGTGCTATGTTGGTCAAACAAACACATCATTTTGCTGAATATGATAGACTCTGATAAGAACTACATTACTACTTTACCAACTAACATTCACTCTATGGACCTGTCTTGTTTTCTCACACCTCACCTTATTTCAAGGGACTTTCCATTTTTATCTTGTGAAATGTCAGAACATATTACAATCAAGTCTGCCAAACATGAAAGCAATTAATGTTGCAAATTAGTTTTTTTTAGTTGCTTAATAACTCTCACAGGTGTGTGCAGTTATATCTGCTAAGATATTCAAAGGTCAAAAAAGGAATTCGGCTACATTTCTCTGATTAATAAACATTTGGCAGGATAAACATCTTTTGATTGTTCCCTTATTCACAAACACGAGATATGAGCACAGAAACCATCAGCTATGTTACACTTTTTGTGTCACTGGGTGAACTGGCTTTCTAATATTTCTGGTGAGATTTTAGAACAGGGGTAGGCAACTCCAGGCCTCGAGAGCCGGTTTCCTGCAACTTTTAGGTGTCTCCCTAGTCCAACACAGCTGATTCAAATAGCTGAATCACCTCCTAAATGCTGTCAAGTTCTCTAGGGTCCTGCTAATGACCCCATTATTTGACTCAGGTGTGTTGAAGTAGAAACACATCTAAAAGTTGCAGGAGACCGGCTCTCAAGGCCTGGAGTTGCCTACCCCCGTTTTAGAACCAATAACTAAACAATTTAAGGACTTGACTTGATAAATGTTACTTGTGAACTCTTCAGCAATTTTCTAAATATCATGATGCTTGGGGTGTTTGGGATTTGGTTTTCTGATAATTTCCTTCCACATCTGTTGATTCCTTCATGTTATTTATTGTCACATTATGTTCATTATGTTATGACAACCTGTCAAAACTACATTTCTGCCTGATTTCAAATAAGAGACCATAAATTAAGCCTGAGAACAGGTAGTGTATGGAAAATGTTACATTGTGTAAAACGAAAAGGTCCCACTGAGACTTGAACTCAGGTCACAGTGTCTTACAACACTGTGAGAAGTTTCGAACCAAAGCCCTTTTAATACTTTGTATGCTATCAAATATTTATTGAATGCAGAATAGTTATGTCCTCTGCTCATTTCTAACTTTTCCTCCACTGCCAGAAACAGAATAAGTGAAAATGGTTGCAGTCCAGGAATCACATTGCTCTTAAAAAAAAAAAAAAAAAGAAAGCTTTTTTCACTAGCTAACTACAGACGTCTGAGTAAGAGCAATCACAAAAGATTTATCTAAAAACTCAATATCCTGTAGTGAATCTGCAGCATTCATAAACAATTTCAGCTTCACTGGACTCATAAACCACATTCAAAACTTTAAAACCAAGTGTTTTGGGGCTAAAACAGATTTCAAAGGAAGAGCAAGGGTTCATGATAAGTTAAGGTGAAATTAGGTTATTACTATCAGTAAGTCCCACTCTGCTCTTGCTTTAGCTGATTATTTTACCCTTTTTCATTCAAGAAGAGCTTATCTGTTTACACAAACCACTGCTGCAGTTTGTCTCGATGAAAGCCTAAGGAGATTTTAGTCAACAGTTCATGTTTCTGTTTTTCTGTTCATCAACAGTTTATTTCTGACCTCTGGCTCTTAGTTTCAACGCACTTTTAAACTTTCTGCACACGGCAGAGCCCTGATGTGCGTTGGTGGAGAATCCAAACACAAGCCGGAGGCACGCAGAGTCTGGAGAAACGAGAAGTTTAATGAGGTAATATTATGAAGGTCTGATCTGATTTAATTCAATGCTGTCTTAACTGTATTCATTTGAACTGGTGTTATGTTACTAAACCTGAATATGTTGCTTGATTTTTCCCTTTTCAATTTCAGTCTCAAAATGTCCAGCAGATATTATCACATCTTAGATTAATAAAGATTAGGCGTTATTTACTTAAAACAGACAGTGTGTCTGAACATTATAAAAAGTCCACTATCATCATGTAATGGAAAAATTACAAATCATGTTTGTCAGCGTGAGTTACGCAGGACTAATTAGTCTTATACGCTTCAAAGCTCACAGAAACATCAAATTAATTTTTTTATGTCAACTTTGCAAGTATGATATTACAAGTTAATTACAATCACTAAAAGTGTAACATTATTTAATGTTAGCAGGGGTCTGAGAATTTATGTAGAGCAAAAGTCAGGACAAATCATCGGTTCAGGAACTGCACTCATGAACAAAAACTAGAGAAAAAAGCTAAGTGGATGATCTGATTAGACTGCAGAATTTCTTGCTGCACAAATTATCATATTAATAAGGAAATCTAATTTTCTTTAGTGCTTGGTTTGAAGCCAAGTTCAAAAAAATACATTCTTTGCACTATATGAAGACAAGTTCAGTATGTTGACAAAGGATTATGTGAAAACGAGTGCACCGATTTACTTAATTAATAAGCACTAAAGTAACTGCTAATCTTTTACGTATTATGAGCACACTGCTGGGATTTTAGGCGGTTCAAGCGTCTCCTGTGGCGGCACAGCGGCTCACTTGTGATTACTGTCGCCTCACAGCAAAAAGATCTTACATTTGAACTCAAATAAAGCATGTGCAGTGCATTCTGCTGCTGAATCCACGCTGAACCCCTAATTGAAAAGGATAAGCATACTTTTAACTGTGCATGCAAATAATAACAAAAATAGCCGTAAAAGTCTTTTTATAATGTTTTCCAATGCAATGCTTGAGAATGAATGTTCTCAGAACATCTGACTGAGGTCGCGATCTTTTCAGACAATGTTTACAATAGAGGTATAATTTTATTTGGTTGATAACAAAATATTTGCAAGATATTTTGAAGGCTATGGTTTTAAAGCTAGACAATGCTGTCCCATTATGATACATGGCATTCTCCCATTGCTTCTTTACAGAATGCAAATCTACTAAATTGAATCCATATAAAACCCTCTTACCTTTCAGTAAGAGGATATCGAAAACAGTTTGAAGTTACAGATTTTAATCCAGTTTAAAAGTGATTTCAACAATTATTGAATCCTTACAGTGAAGATCTTTCCTGAAATAAATTCATTCAGAAGGCAAGTTATGATCGAAGGAGAAAATGTCTTTATATCGGACGTTCAGGACACAAATCTAGCCAACATTTACATCTACACACTTCCAAATAAATATGATCCACATTACTCATTTACACTATGAATAAGCAAACCTTCTTTATTGCTGTTTTTCCCATAAATTTTTAAAACTTTTTATTAACTTTGTTAGTCTGAAGTATAATAGCCCTCGTGTTAGATGATTTAAATGACTGCTGTTTACAACCAGTAAAGGTTTTATTGTTAATAAAATGTCAAGCAGTGGTTATAATTTTAAGAATTTTACAATGTATAGGTAAAATCATGCAGAACCTCCTGAGAGCTCAGTTGCTCTACCCATAAACACGATGGGTAAAATAGGGAGGACACTTTTTCTCTTCGGGGAATATTAAGGAACAACTTAACTTTGCAGCCAGGCGGCTGAGTTTGGACTTGTAAACAAAGCCCAGGAGCCCTGAAGCTGTACTTTCAGTAATTAAAGCAAAGGCTGATGCCAGGATCTGTTGCTGCCTGTATTTTTGATCACAAACCATTCCAGCGAAAACTGCATCTGGATGCTGCATCTTTAAGACCCTGTAATCAACTCAGAAAACGTAAAGTGGACTGAAACTATGCAGCACGTTTTTAGGCATTCTGACTACTGAAGACGCTTTAGGAACCCTTTAGTACTCAGAACATATACACACCGCAACAACAGTTAGAACGTATACAATTTGTTAAGTGCCTTGCTCCTGGGCACGTCAACAGATTGCAGGAGGAAGATGGAATCTAACCCAGAGTCCTCGACCCACTGAGCCACAGTTATCCCCACTGGCATGTAAGAACAACATTTCTGCCAGGGTATATCATTTACTTGTTTTATTCGCTGCTTTACATCAATGAAGAGGTGCTGAAGACCAGTCCAACACGGCCGAGTGAACGGGCTGACGTCCCTCTCTGGCAGTACCTCAGCTCTCCAAACGCCTGCCAATGAGTCATTCATTTGATCCAGGTGTGTTGCAGAAGGAACCCATTTAATAGTTACAGGATGGTATGCAGGGTGCTTAAGTCATTGGGAATGGACTTGAGCACCCTGCTTCAATGGGATGTGCCTTGCAACCCTGCAATCTTTGTTGAAACAAGCGTTGATAAGCGTTGATGAGAAAATCATTTTGCCAAATGATTTTCTCATCTGCAAACATTAATCTCAGTTATTTTAAACCTTTAGGGGTCAAATATGAAGCGATCCCTCTGCAACTCTTCAAGAAAAGCAATTTATGAAATTAAGGAATGTGTTCCAGGGAATTTTTAGCCACTTTAAGGGGAGCATTTGTGAGGTCAGACAGTGATGTTGGTTGAGAACGCCTGAGTAGAAATATGTACTCTTATTTCATTCTATCGGTTTGATGTCAGGACTCTCTACAGGTCAGTTAAGTTATTCCATGCCCCATTCACCATCCATCTTTAGTTGGAAGCATAACACTGTCTACAATGTTTTGGTGAGCTGAAAGATTACAAGTTCATTTTACTGGAAGAAAGAGGGCCAGCCCAACTTCTGGAAAACAAACACAAATCATCATCCTTTTTGTACCAAGCTTTACAGTACTCTGTAATGCCAAATCCAGTCTCTTCCAAGAGACACAGAGGTAGGACTCAACGTTTCAGAAAATGTTGAGTCCTATGTTTCTGGTGTGTATCACCAAAAAAAAAAAAAGCAAATTTTACAACCATTTGCAACGTATTTTGCGATATAATGCTTGAATCCACCTGCCTGGCCAACCCATTCAGTTAAGCTCTCTATCCACTGTTTTTAACCTAACCTGAATGCACCAAGTGAAAAAGCTTCCACTGACTCTCCTCTGTGACTTAATGTCACAGAGCACTATGCAGTGCTAAGCTATGAAGCTTACCACCATGACAGTAGCTCATAGTAGAGTTTCTGTCCTCCCAACTTGCTTAAACTACAGCAAGGATATTTCAAGGTATCACACTGAGACATGGTTTACAGTCCACAATGTTAGATTTTAGAAATATGTGAACATGGAAGTGTATTTAGATGGGTATGTCAATGTATAAAATAAAATTCTCTGCACTCTTAAACAGTGTGATTAGTTTGAATCAGAAGCATCGGATGTGTTGGACAAGAACACAATTTAATGAGACTTTTTATTCTGTAAACAAACTGACATACTTTTTTTCTATGGCACAACATTACAGGAAATACACAGAAACATCTGCTATGTTTGATGTTTTTACAATAACTTTAGCATGTGAAACAGTGCTGTACATGGTCTTACTACTCTTATAATATAAACTACAAACTGTCTAATTTGGTAGGTATTTACATGGTTATTATAAGATTTAGACTCCATAAATGTAGAGCTTTTCCTTCTTTGAAACCCCTCAACAAGCAGAACCAATGTGGGACATTAATCTTTACAAATATAAACAAACGCTATGCACTGACAAAATATATGTAAGCTTATAAACAAGATGAAAAGGCTAAAACAGAGTGGATACCAGACCTGATGTTCAAGAGTCAAAAGTCTAGCGCTAGTAGGAAAATGACTCTTAGACCTTTGCGCTCATGATTTCTTCAGACGTTTTTGTGTCGTTTCCCTCAGTGGTTCTTGGAGTAGAGCCAACAGAAGCGAGGGGGTAAATAGGTTTCTGAAAGAGTTTGGTTTGTTTGGCACAGTGCAGCGTGAAACCACCAAATGATGATTTAACAAATGTTGCAATCTTGGTCCCTAAACGAACTGAGTTTATCAGACTCAGTGTCTGATTCTGATCCCTCAGTGGATGTGATCAGAGTTTCTGACTTAACTCTTCTGTTGTTGCTGTATGTCTATGTTTATTTAGATAACTGCCTACGGGCTTGTGCAATGCTTGCAAAACTGTACAGGTCATTAATATTGGATGTTTTGATGTTGCTATTCATAATAAAAGGAACTGTTTTGACTGCTGCACCTCTCTGCCTGACAGGTGGTCACGTTTCATCGATGTTTTTCTCAGCACAAAAGGACAATTCTTTAGTTGAAATTAGGTTTTAACTAGTCATTGGTGCAATTATTGGCATTTATGGATATTTGATTGTGTATCTTACAAGATCACATGCACATATGTTGAGCTGGACAACATATCGAATTGCAGCTGTTGACAATTTCAGTGTGTGCAGCAGTGCAATCACAAAGAACTGCAGGGTGGAATATTTGGTAGGATATTATATTTTAAAGTGAAAGGCTTTGGTGGATGCCCGCACCAGGGTCAAGTTTAGCTGACAAACTAGTCTTTAGATTTTAAGATGTTCGGTGTTTGTGAAGCAGCAAAACATTTTCTATGAGTTTTGTCAAAATAAGCTTAATATTAGCAGGTCTGAAATTATTGATTACTGTAGATGTGTGTTGAGTTGGATGTCTAGAAACAATCGAGAGTTTAAATGTTGGAGCAGGAACTTCTGGGACAAAAATGTCGTGAAGAAAAACAAATACGGAACAATCTTAAGCGTCTGTTAAGTGGACTTCAATTATAATGTGGAAGTATATAATATAATAATCCAGCATTTCTCTACTCCTAATTTACCTGGATGGGCTTTAGGCCCACAAAGTTTGTAGTTGACCAAAATAGTGTACTTAAACTGAGAAAGTGCCTTAAATGAGAATTAAAATTAAACTGATATAAAACATCTTTAAGATTCTAAAAAGAAATCTAGTTTCTTTTGACTCAGTTTACCATGCTTGGGATTACTGAGAGCAACAGAGAAGGCTATCCCTACATGAGCTTCTGACGCTGGAATATAGTTAACTATTTATTTATTATTTAGCTCAGAACTGGCACGGTCACATGATTAAAACCAAACAGAAGCTTTTGTTGCCCAGTCTGATATTGTATTTCAGTTTTCCTGGTTTGGACTCTGGAGCGTTAGCAAACGGAAGAGTTGTCCATCCGCTTAGCTGTCTTCAGCAAGGAATGGTCAAAAAACAGCATGATGTCACTTTGCCCTAAAGCATGTAACAGTCAAGTTGTATTTATTAAACTCACAAAATCCAATTAAAGTTTAACGTTGACTTCTAGAAAATGTGAAAAAAGATGGAGCTGGATTCAGGGAAGCACTGCTTGTTGGCTTTCAGTACATTTCTGTCCTTCTCATTTTGCATCCAAAGTTAAGTCTTCATTTTAAAAACCTGTCAAGTAAACAAGACCAGACACTACATTTCAAAAAGCTGTGGGCTAATTCAGCCTTTTCCTCTTTATCTGAGACATCACAGATGAATCTCAGTTCAACCATTGCAAATACTGTGTTCAAAAACAAAAAAAACAAAAATCTTTACAGAAATCAGTTTAGTTATTTCTTTCAAACCCGTTCTGAAATTACACTGGTTTATCTCTCTATGAAAACTTCCTTGCACCTCTGTATCCGTAGTGCCTTAATTTTACAGGAAAATGAGCCATAAAAGGAAAAACCATTAACATCAGCAAAAGATATTTAAAGCAGAGAGAATGGCTGAATGTGCTGGCCAGTGATGAGAGCAGCCAGCAGGCTCTTCAGCCTCCTATGTCCATCCCCGTCTCTTCATTTTGCTTTCAAAACATCTAAAGTACATGTTGGGGAAGGAGCACTAAAACTAGATCTCCTAAGGATAAAAACGTGACAGCAGCAAATTGGCTTTTCTGTCCCGTGAGCCTTACTCCAGACTTTCCCCCCTGCATGGGAGCAATTTGAATCGTGCAGTAATTGCTTATATTGCTTTTCTCCCAACACCGTTTCTACAATGGAATTTGATCTCATTACTTTCGCCTGCGGTTGAGTTCTCAGCCGCTTGGTGCAGGAGAAATAATGCTAAGTGGTGTGTTAACAACAAAAAAAAAAAAAAAAAAAAGGAAAAAGCGAAGTGACTTTTGTCATGCTTTTGGGTGCGTGGAGTTAGAACAAGCGTACAAAACGCGACGGCACATCATTTTGAACCTCATCCCTGTCTTGTCAAATGAAGCTATTTTTAAGAGATCCTTTTTAATTTTTCACAAAATGGTTTAAATGTGGCTTCCTCTTTTATTAGCTTGTTATAAAGTGGATTACTCTTGGGTTTTTTTTAGCAAGATGAAGACAGAGGAAGAGCCAAAGGAGCAGCAGAGAAATGGATGCAACATGAGTTATGAAATAGAAAGCAAAAGCTGTGCTCCCGCCTCGTTGCAGTCGACCAGACTGGGTATGGTTTTCCGGAGAGTGTGTGGCGTATGTTAGCCCTGGGTGACATGCTTCTTTGTGAAGTACCGTATTTTACTTTTTTTCTTTTAAATGACAGACAGCTTTTGCCCAAACAGCACTTTGCAATTCACCAAAGTACTCACATTGAGGAAAGGTCACTTAAGCAAATAAACTGAAGGATGAGTAATGTCTTATAAATGCTTAATAAGGAAATAAAAAAAAAAACCAAGTTGGGATATTTTACAGTATTCGAAGGAATAGGACACAAACTTTTTTTGGAGGCATTTGCATGTCTTTTTCGTAACCGTCGACTGTGTTTCACTGCGAGGGCTGCAATGAATTCGACACCGATAGTGACTGTAAACTCTAAGCTGAAAGAAAAGTCGAGTCTTCAGTCATTCCAGCATTCCCAGTTCAAGAAGAGACCTGGCAGAAGCAGCAATGGCAGAACGAGCTCGGCTTGGCTCGCTTCTCCACGCTGACTCCCTTTGGCACCTGATTCCGTGTCGGAGTCCTTCTCAGAGTATGGTGGGATGACGTTGAACTCCTCATTTGCTCCCTCTTCTTGTTCCTCCTCTTGGTCACTGTCCTCCATCTGTGGAGGAGAGAAAGAGTGATTGCTCCAATTAGCAAGAGCAATGAAACATGGAGGGAAGGTCAAGAAGAGTTTGCTACGAATGAAAATACCTCAAAGATACAAACAAAATAGTCAAGAAGAGAATTTAAACCTTCAAAATAGCCTCAATTTAGCAAAGAAACCAGCATATTTTGGGAATGTCTGCAAAGTTCTGCATCTGCTCCACAAAATGAACATTCAGGAATAGGACTGAGAAGAAACAGGCTGTAGAACATAAAAAAAAAATCCAAAGAGAATGAGGTCATGATAAAATATTCCATTGAAGCTGCTGCCATAAGACGGCTATCGTTGTTGGATATCTCTGCAGCAACTGCAAGGATCCTCCACGGGGCTTCACGCCTTTATGGGCTAGCATAATTTCTTCTCTAAAGTCTCCAAGTTATCATGCATCGAAGCTCAAAAGAAAGCAGAGCCAAATTGCTGTCTGCTATTTTATTTGCTTATGACAAGAACTGTGAAAGAACAACTCCAAATGCATGGAAAATAAAACCACATTGTCCGCATTAAGCAACAATATGGGACTGTTGGCGATAGGATTGTTATGGGATGTATGGAAATATAATACTCAATGGTTTGAAGATGTGCAGCTGCATTTATTTAATGTCACTTCTTAGTGACAACACTCCAGTTCTCAGCTTAGATTCCATCTATGTATAAATATGTTATACATTATATTTACATGCACAATGCAGATCACCTCGGAGACATCCTTCTGCTTCAGTATACGTGACATCACTGTCTTCCAGGGTTCCCTCTTCCTTCCTGAATCCTCTGTTTTGCGTTTACAAAAAGGTCACAGAGCGAGCACCACACTTTTCTGCAGGCAGCCTCTTCCAATGGACAACAACCTTGCAAGCCCTCACAAAAACAACAACTTCCATGCAACCCAGACACTAAGAATCAATGCTGAATTATGATATTACTACAGTAGACTAACAAAACCCACTTGGTTTTGTTGCATTTTCATTTATCTCCTACCCTACAACAATATTATTTGTGTAAATTTAAGTTTAAAAGTGGAGGATTCCATTAATTTCAAATGAAATTAGATCAGTTCTATTATTATTTATTTTTAATGATTGCGACACTGTAGGTGCAAAAACAGTAGTTTTTGTGATAACTAAAAGTGACAACATGATGAAGGGACATTTTACTTCTGGATGTTTTTTCTACTACTGTGTTTCACTACAGCACTATTTATGTCCTTCAGCTACAAGCAGTGTGTTAATTTAGCAAAACAATTAAAGTAGCCGTCACCTTCCACAGTGGAAGGTATGGAGATATTCAGGTTCAAATGGGCAAATCAGCAACTTGACCTGTAAACTCCCCTGAGACATTACATGAATGTTTACTCAAGATAATTTTAAGAAATGGTCATTTCACAATCACGTGTCGATCTTGGCTGGACTAGCGTCTCATTTCAGCAATGATCTAAACTCATTCATAAATTACATACACCAGTCAGCGTCATTTGATTTACTTTACTGGATTCACTCCATAAAAGTAAAGTGGTATTTAAATGGAAGTGTGCAAATAAAATTTAAAAGTCAAACACCTGAACTGCGGGTCTGGGTCTCCTGAGGTCGTATTGCAGAAAGACGATATTTGCAATATAGGATATAGCAGGATTACAACTGTACATATGAACCAGATGAGTGCACTCCCATGAATATTAACAGTAAAGATTGCAGCAAACACCTACAGCTAATCCTGAACCACACTGAGAGGTGGAGATAGAAGGGGAAGTGAGACAAGAATAATCTGGGATTATGCAGGAAGCTTCTGGGCCTCAACTCACTGCTACAGTCCCCAGTGAAACATTGATGTTAGGATTTGATGTGCAGTCTCCTGACTGGAGCTGAATCTCTAACACCAACACATAGTGAGAAAGTAGCAGGAGTGTGTGCTTACGCTGTTGAATTCAGGGAGCGTGTTGACGCTAACGTGGACCCTCTCCTGGAAGACGCGAGGGGAGGGCTGAGAAACTGGCACTGGAGTGAGTTCCACCGGAGGAGGAGCTGAGATTCCCATGGAGCTGATGGCATTGCCTAAAAACAAAATCAGCAGGGGACATCTTCATTAGTTTCACATCTTAATTCCGCTTTGAATCATCACTAAAACATCATCAGTGTGTGTTCTCAGCTAAGATGGAGCCAAATACTCCAAGTTCTTCGCTATTAATAATAAAAGTTACTTTTTGATGATCTTAGTTTAGAAATACTTTTTTTTGTTGTTGTTGTTCAAGAGAGATTCACTCAACTAATTAAAATCTTAAAATACAAGTTTATAGTGAAAATACTCAACAAAACATTAGAAGAAACAAAACCATTTTTTACTTTTATTCAAAGTTGATTTAGAACTTAGTTCTGAGTACAGAAGTGGCAGAGGCAATAAAACTTTATTTTGTGTGTCCAATGACCCAATTCTGGATTTAAAATAGTTACAATCTATTTTTAGGTTTTCTAAAAGATGCCAATATATTTAAAATCTGACAAGAATCCCAAAACTTCAGAAAAGAGGCTCATAGCATCATGGTTCCTCCACTGTCCATAATCGATCCATGAGGTTTATTTCCACACATTCATCAATTTTTTAAGGATTTCTATTGGCACCCATGTAAGTATCAGCAGGAATTTTGTGAAAACAATGATTGTTTTCCTAACATAATATTTTTCACACTGAATAAAAGAATTTAAGTCTATTTTAATGTTTTTACACCTTTTTTCTAATATATTTTGTCTGGCGTTCCATAAGCAATATCACTTTTTGTAAAAAAAAAAAAAAAAAAGTAAACTAAGAATAAATAGTTACATAGTAGAATATATTCCTATGTATATTCCACACATAGTAGAATATATTCACATGCAGCGTTTTCCATCTAATTTCAACTTGCAAAGCTGATTCTGGACAAACAGGACAAAAGTCAATGCATTGCTATGGAGTCAAAAACCTGTCCAGAAAATTATATTTTAACCAATTAAAAAAAATAATAAACACAATTTAAATAAAATTCTACTCAATTATCAGATCCATATATTAAAAAATACTTTCATGTTAAATTATTCAAGTGTCAGTTTTTCCTCACTTGAAGTTTTTCCTCTCTTATTTTTAGCTGTTTGTCTAGAGCCAAGAAGGGAGAAGGACGGCAGAGAAATATTTAAGTGTTAAACTGAATGTAGAAAATGTAGCCGGTCACATCTGGATGGGCTGTTTAATCGCCAACATAATGAGCCCTGCCACAGGCCCGTGTGCTGCTCACACATGGTCACTCTGCAGTGAAGAAAAACATTACAAGCACAAGCTCCACAAAGTTAACCTTTTGCAAATGGCTAAAGAAAGCAGTTAACTTTTTTTCAGTTTCTAAAAAAAACATGATTAATTCATTTGAGATTATTCATAAGCATCTACTTACTATAGAATGGGAAGAAATGCCAGTTTTCTGGAATAAACCAGCAACTGGTATCTCCAGGATATCTATCGTAGCCGAACGGCAGGCGAAAGCAAGCATGCAGAGAGTTCCCATTGTCTTTCACTATCTTCACTTTGCATTGGTATGCAATCATAACTAATCTGAGCCTCAACATTATTTCTGGAAGACAATGTTGTGAACAAAATGTGAGTGCTGTACCCTAAATGAAAGTCACATAGAGCCTGATTGTTAATGAGGCCCCTCATTGTGAAATCTTATTTCTAATTAAAACTGTCTGTCTCTCTGTCTGTCCCCTATTGCTTTCATTTTTATATATTTTTTTAGTACAGCACATGCTAAACAATGCATCGCTATACATCAGCAGAACATCCAGAGCAAGAACTCTAGATGCTCTTTCTGGTTTGGCAACGACTCAACCACAAGCCACTTCCAGCTGATCAGATTTGGTGAAAGGATTCATTGACTCTGCTGAGTTTCAAACTCGCATTCGCATTTGGCAGGCGGCCGAGCACCAGGAGAACATCTCTCGCTGTTCATTTATTTATAAGAAAACATTATGGTTCAGTGACTTGCCCTCTCAATCATCAATTACGGCCCACCTCATTTGAATTCTGTATTAATGCACATTAGAAAGCGCTCAGTTAGATTAGCATCTCAGCATTCATTTAGATAATACTTACATCTGACAGCTGAAATACGACATCTCCTCTGTTATTACAGTGATACAAGGATTGTCAGCTGCAAGTTTATTCTACAAAGTATAAAGACAAGAAGGAAATTGGCAACCTAAACTGCAGCATTGACTCATTAACATTTCAGAAGAACTATAATTTATTTTAATTGATGTTTCTTGCCACATTTCAACCCAGAAATTTCAAGTAACTGTGGTTATGCTCTCAATTTTAATGATCTGTGACATGAGGCCATTATTCACAATATTCTCAGAACGAAGAAGGAAAACAAAAACTTCCACAAACTGCAGCAGCTAATGTTTGTATTTAGTTTAATCCTTACAGTAGACTTCTGATGGTAAGAGCGGAGTAGGAGATCACAAGATCTTTTATCTTTTATACCTGCTTCTTTTCAAATTGCGTCATGTTACATGACAATCTCCTTGACTATGTGTCTTTTTATTATTATTTTGAGCATTTGAAATGCATGAATAAATAAATAAAACCTTGAATTTTATTTATTTTGTTGTCTGATCATGCCAATTACAGATGTAATCCCTAATGGCAGCAATCTGTTCTTCACAAACAGAAACCTTTTAACCAGTTTCACTCCAGTAATTAAATATTAGTTCATCAATATTATAGAAAATGTGACTGTGATATTATTGCATCTCAGAGACTTTCAGCATATGTTTCAGATGTTAACATATGCTAAGCTGTAATTCCAGTTATTCAAAATTGTTAGATTAGTTTACCCTGCCTGTCTTGTTCTTTCCATAAATTAAACAAAGTAACTGTTTATTTTATTTACTTTAACAAAAAGCATAGAAAGTAAGCTTTTAGGATCATATGAAAAAATATCTTTCAGTCACCAATATACAAATTATTCATGATTGTTAAGTTGGGCTCTGAATGAAGAGCCATCTGAGAGGCCAATCTTTGAAAAGAGTCAAACCTCCCATTACTGTTCTTCTCTTTTTAGCATGATCCAAAAGCGGGTCTGGATGAAGCTACTGAAAAAGACAAATTATTGAAGTGCCATATTTAGATTTCTTTCTGGTGCCTCAGTCTGCTCTAAATCATATAAAGTCCTTGGTTTCCTCACAGGTTTTCTAAAAGATTTGAAAATGGCATTTAAGGTATTCATGGAAGAATGTTCATTTTATATCTACCGAACCATTTCTATGTTCATTATTTACTGAAAAACCAAATAATGATGCAGTTTTTCTCAGCCATAGCCACCTGATTTTTCAGTTAAATAGTTCTACTAATCGTAAGAGTCCATCATGGGGAACAATCTATGGCCCACTGGACAGTTTAGCCCTAAAACTGAACGGTCCCACAAACTTTATTATGCATTTTCCTTACGTAGACATATGTTGTTGCTGAACAGATTTTGGATGCGTTGACAGCTCTGCAGTTCGTTGCCGCTGCCTTCACATGTGCACCACTGGGACACCTCCGTGCTGCTGTTGCTCACGTAGTTGGGAGTCATTATGGTTCCTGAAAGACAAAAGTTTAAAACTTTCCACTTTCCAATTAAGCGTTTCCAAACAACTCTTGAAGAATTTACACCATACAAAACAATTCTAGATTATAAAGTAAGCAGTTGTCTGGTTTTTGATATTTATGACTGCAAGTACACGAAAGCTTTTGGCGTATTTTGAAACAGAAGGAAATAAAAGTATTTTTATGCTCATGCAGACTATCAAGAAATTGTGCTTTTGAATCAAAGCAAAAGAAAGAATATGTTAATTAAATGTTAGAAACACAAAACTGATAATGAGTTCTGTTACTGGCTTTTGTTATTTTCCCCTCTCGGCTTCTCTAGTTCACCTTCTTGTATGTTTTAATTTTTGTTTTCAGCATCTCACCTATGAGTCCAGTGTAAGCCTTGAGGCACATGGCTCTGCTCTCTCGCATACAGCCAGAGGCAGAAAGAGAGGACTGCTGACAGTTGTGTTGAAAATCTGCAAACCGGGATCTGAAACACACACACAGGCACGCAGACACAACACACACTCAGTGGAGAAAATGGGTTTTCAGAGCGTCGGCACATAAAAACTGAATGCATTTTAAAGTGATTTGAAAATTTTATTTTGGCACTCAGGGCTGTCATAAATCAAAACAATGACATAAATAGAAGGAGGAGAAAGAGAAGTACCTAGTTTAAAAAAAAATTTTGGAAATGTGTTGTTTTTTTCAGCACATCAAAGACTTCTTGTAAGAAAACTTCATAAATTAAATCTTATCTATTTGGATCTCATTTTCAATATATGCAGATAAAACGACACATGAACTGAATACATTGAAGCTTCTGGTTGTATTGTGAAAAAAAAGTTCAATATTTTTACATAGTGCATAACAAGTTGGATTAAGTGAATTAAGAAGAACTTTCCAATTTGGATTTGTTTAAAACTGAGGGCTTAGGGAGTGGATCAAACATATTTTTATCTCTTTACTGAAGGAAGGTTTCAGGGCTTTTCCCATTGATTGGCTGAAACTTGTGGCTGCCTTGAGAAGCAAAAGAATAAAAGTATTTTCTTAAATAGAATGAACTGTGGTGCTAATAACACACCAGCTTTGCTATATGGTTGCAGAATTTCCTTTTATTTTTGCCAGCTTTTTTCATTTAGAAAATATAAAGTATCTGTCATAACATTAGTACGTGCTACACCTTTTTTGCTACAACTTCCCTTGCAGTAATTAAAATAAATTACTAAAAGAATAATCAAATGTGTAATTTTCCATTCCAGGAGAGTCTGCAGGGTGCACCCCTCTGCTTTGTGCTGTATGTGTTTATGAATAAAGTAATCGCTACGGGTGAATCAGTAGAGTATTAAATTCAAGTCTTTTTTTTTCTGCCTGGAAAATGCACCATGCTGCTTCAGGGGGATGGGGAAGTCTCTCTCAGGTGGAGTGGTTCAGTTGTCTCCTGGCATTATTCATGACAGATGGGAAAAGAGACCATGAAATTGACCGTGGGTTTGGGTGTAGCTTCTGCTGTGGCTGCTGTACCATGCCTAAGTGGTGAGGGGAGAGCTAAGGCAGAAAGAAAAGCTTTTTCTGATCAGCCAGCCTGAGTCCCTGTGACCTAGAGAGCGTGACTATTAACTAAGCTCTGTACTATCCAAGAACAGGCGAGACGCAGAAGAAATTATTCCTTTAGCGTTTTGGGATTCTCAGTGGGGATGATGCTCTGGGGCTGACCCGGTACGCACTGGATGGATTTTACAAACCAGTTGGTCTGGGAGCAAGTGGAGATCTCTTAGGAGGAACTGGAGTAAGATAGTAGATGTAGACCAGCTTAAGTGTTGCTGAAACCACTGCACCCATAGCACAACCCTCAATTAGTCCATATTTCTACATAGAAAGTGTAAATAGAACCTTCAAGATCGCAATTGTGTGCTTAAATATTGTTTTATCAATCAAATCAAAGCAGTTTTATCTTTATACTGTGAAATTACATCAATGTGAAAAGATATTTAATGTAATTTAATTTTAAAAAGTATTTATCATATGCACAGGTATTTATTTAGTAATATTTTAAGTTTGGAAATGGGTTTTATCAATATATTTTGGTACAACTGGCCATTTGAGAACATTAAATATCCTGATATGGCCCAAGATGAAAATGAGTTTGACACGGCTGGTATAGATTAAAGTAAAAAAAAAAAAAATTCCCTTCTCACCTACCGCGGGTGGTTCTTATCCTCTGAGCTCGGGTCCTCTACCAGAGGCCTGGGAGCTTGAGGGTTCTGCGCAGTATCTTTGCTGTGCCTAGAACTGCACATTTCTGGACTGAGATGTCTGATGTTGTTCCTGGGATCTGTTGTAGCCACTGCTCCAGTTTGGGGGTGACTGCCCCGAGGGCCCCGATGACCACAGGCACCACTGTGGTCTTCACCTTCCACGCCCTCTCCAGTTCCTCCCTGAGTCCCTGGTATTTCTCCAGTTTCTCGTGCTCGGTATTGCAGTCACTCGGTATTGCTACATCCACCACAACGGCTTTCCTCTGTTGTTTATCCACTACGACAATGTCCGGTTGGTTCGACCTTACCATTTTGTCTGTCTGGATCTGGAAGTCCCACAGGATCTTAGCTCGGCCATTCTCCACCACCTTTGGGGGTGTTCCCCACTTTGATCTCGGGGCTTCCAGTCCATATTCTGCACAGATGTTTCTGTACACTACGCCTGCCACTTGGTTATGTCGTTCCATGTACTCTTTCCCTGCCAGTATCTTGCACCTTGTTGTTATGTGCTGGACTGTCTCAGGGGCCTCCTTGCACAACCTACACCTTGGGTCTTGTCTGGTGTGGTAGATCTGGAGCTCTATTGCTCTGGTGTTTATGGCCTGTTCCTGGGCGGCCAGGATGAGGGCCTCTGTGCTGTCCTTGAGTCCAGCTTTTTCCAGCTATTGGTAGGACTTTCTGATATCAGCCACTTCAGTTATTTGCCGGTGGTACATCCCATGTAGGGGTTTGTCCTCCCATGATGGTACCTCCAGCACCTCAACTTCTGTTCCCCATTGTCTGAGACATTCACTGAGCACATTGTCTGATGAGGCTTTGTCCCTGATGTATCTATGGATCTTGGATGTTTCGTCCTGGACAGTGGTTCTCACACTCACTAGTCCTCTGCCTCCTTCCTTGCGGCTCATGTACAGTCTCAGGGTGCTGGATTTGGGGTGGAACCCTCCATGCATTGTTAGTAATTTTCGTATCTTAACATCTGTGGCCTGTATCTCCTCCTTTGGCCAGCTAATTATTCCTGCAGGGTATCTGATTACTGGCAAGGCATTGCTGTTTATTGCCTGGATCTTGTTCTTGCCATTGAGCTGGCTTCTCAGGACTTGCCTTATTCGTTGGAGGTATTTGGCTGTGGCTGTTTTTCTTGTGACCTCATCGAGGTTGCCATTTGCTTGTGGTATTCCCAGGTATTGCAACTGTCCTCTATGTCTGCTATTGTTCCTTCTGGGAGTGAGACCCCTTCCGTGCGAATGACCTTCCCTCTCTTTGTGACCATCCAACCACACTTCTCTAGTCCAAATGACATCCCAATGTCTGTGCTGTAGATCCTGGTGGTGTGGATCAGTGAGTCGATGTCTCGCTCCCTCTTGGCGTACAGCTTGATGTCATCCATGTAGAGGAGGTGACTGACGTTGGCTCCGTTCTTTAGTCGGTATCCGTAGCCAGTCTTGTTGATGATTTGGCTGAGAGGGGTTCAGGCCTATGCAGAACAGCAGCGGGAACAGAGCATCTCCTTGGTATATGCCAAATTTGATGGACATTTGTGCAAGTGGTTTGCAGTTGGCTTCAAGGGTGGTTTTCCACAGCCCCATCGAGTTTGCAATGAAGGCTCTCAGGGTCCTGTTGATGTTGTACATCTCTAAGCATTCAATGATCCAAGTGTGTGACATTGAGTCATAGGCTTTCTTGTAATCTATCCAAGCCGTGCACAGGTTGGTGTGTCGGGTTTTGCAGTCTCGGGCAACTGTGTGGTCTACAAGGAGTTGGTGTTTGGCTCCTCTGCTATTTACGCCAATGCCTTTCTGTGCCGTGCTCATGTATTTATCCATGTGTCTGCTTATCTTAGCCGCTATGATGCCTGACATGAGCTTCCAGGTTGTGGAGAGACAGGTTATTGGTCGGTAGACCCATCAAAGGACTGAGCCCTTTGATGGGTCCTTCTGGATCAGGTATGAAAAACTGGACAGCACCAGGGCCTGACATGATCCATGCCTACTGGCTAAAGAAGCTCACTGCCCTCCATGAGCGAGGAGGGCAGTGAGCCCAAATGAACCAGCTGCTACAAAATGGGACTCACCCTGGATGGTTAACTGAAGGGCGCACATGTATATCTATATATCTCTCTCTCTCTCTCTCTCTCATATATATATAATATATATATATATATATATATATATATATATATATATATATATATATATATATATATAAAACTCATAAGACCACATAAAGTGAGGTGGTCCAATTGAAATGTGATTTAAAATGTGATTTGTTGATGACCCCTAACCCAAAGAATCCAAAGAAAATCAAACCCGATCACAGGAACTCAAAGAAAAAGCATTGAGTTATTTTTTTAATAGATGGACATTGACCTGTTTGTTAAAAAATAAAACATATTTCAGGATCTGCAGAGCTTGTAGCAACTTATCCCCAGAGACCTGCAGCTACAAATACAGCAAATATGTTTCTGAAATCATTGACCCCGGGAACTAAACCTAAATACACTTCTCAAGAGCTTACATGTGCATAATTTTGAAATCATGCACTTTAACTTTTACTTAAAATTCAGAATTATGGACTATTTCTATTGGTCTATCATATTCATCTCCAATAAAAAACATTTTATGCATATTTTAAGTTTGTGGCTGTCGTGAAAAAGCATGGAAAGTTGTTATGAATATTTGAGTGAAGTAATGCAACTACTTTGGAAAGTGGGTAGATGGGTTGTTGCTCAATGCTTTGCAGGCTTTACTGCTTCTGTTTCTCTGCACACAGGTTCTTACCTACACAGTTCGTCTCTGGAGCAGTAGTTCTGGAGGCTCAGGCAGTTGGGCTTGCCGACTCTTTCCTCCCCCTTTGCGTTCTCCTCAAAGGAACATGATGGCACAATGGTTTTCCTCCGGCGCTCCCCACACAGAGTGTCAGAGCAGGGACAGAAAAGCAGAGCAAAGCTGTACTCCTCTGGCACACGCTCCAGGAAGCGCCGCAGGGCTTTGTGGCATTTCTGGCGGTTGCAGCTGTTGTCAGTGGCTGTTGCTCGCTTGGTGCAAGCTACCACATACTCTGAACGCAAGGAGCCACATTTCTCATACAGGCCGCAGTCCTGAGCAGCCTTCAGACACTGGTTCTGGCCGTCCACGACAACAGAGGAAGCTGCAGGAAGCAGAGTACGGACTCGTTAGTGTGAAATAAAGCACACTGAACTGTCTGAACCAACAGGACATACTCTACCTGCCATAATGGAGGCCATACGCGATACCTCTATGTTTCTCACCAGATTCAACTTCAGCTCTTCATATGGGGACACTTCATACTCATCATATGCTGAAACAATATTGGACCATAAAGCCACTGAATTCAAAGAAACCCACGTACAAGTTTGTGTTTTCCACCCACCTGCAAATCTCACAGTCCAGTAAACCTTCAGGCAGTGCTCCTCTCTGCGAGAGCCCCGCTGACACTTGCAGACTTGAAGGGGGCGATAATGCTGCACTGAGTTTTGGGCCTCCAAGCACTCCAGGCGGGCATCTGAACTGAGTGGGGACACGGCTTCCTCTGCCGCACAGTACTCCAGCAGGCGATAGATGCCTTTGCAGGACGGCTCCTGGACACAGCCCTGTTCCGCCACCAGACAATCTAAGGACGCAGATACTGTAACACTGCCTGCAGAAGAGGAGAGGTTGACATTATGAGCTGCAAAAGCTGCAAACAGGTTCATTACAGACGCTATGGATTGCAAACTAAAAAATAAGGTACAGTGTGCTCAGTTAGTTATTAATATCCCATGGTCTGTGAAGGTCAGTGGCTAATAAATCAAGTTAGTCCTTTCAACAAAAAACATGTCCGGCTGCACTTCACCTGTCAGAGCTGAGGTTTGTAGTTTATGTTCCGGTCAAAAAGTCAAGTCCGAAGATTTTACAATTAATGCGCAACTTGAGTGTGAAACTATCATCTCAGCCAAGAAGCAGGCTTGTAGTGATAGAGTGCTGACAGCATTCTAGAAAGTAACACAACACTACAACAAAATCATCAATCATTGCATTTAAACTAAAACAGGCTGTTAATCAGATGATCTCAGGTTTCAGGCATAACGTTAAAAAAATCTAAATCAGTGCAGAAACCTGGCTTGTCAAGCTTATAATATCTCTGATGGCAAGAGTTTAAAAAAGCTGGAATTTTTATGCTGCACAAGCAAGCTCTTTCACAATAAAACACCACTGCCTTATCTGGAAGCAGAAAAACATTTAGTTGACATTTTTCTTAATGGTTTAGAAAGTCAAGTTTTAAACCACCTCAAAATTTCACCTGCACAGAGACCAAATTATTCATGAAGACAAAGGCAGATTGTTGACCCAAATTAAGATCAAAGTTTTATTATCTGACAAGAAAAAAAATGTATGACATTGTCGTAATGTTCTCCAATATGTTCTCCCAGGAGATCCCACTGGGAGATCCTTTCAACATGGTACAGAGGATGAGGTGAAATCATAATCTTGAAGCTTTTTCTTTTAGGTTCTGCAAAGAGTAAAACTGGAGACTGGAGTGGAGATGTGGTATCCCTCTTCACTGAAGGTCTTCCTCTGAGTGGGAGATCAGTGGACCTTTTAGCAGGTGCAGTTCACAACACTCGTCTGACAAAACACTTCTGAATCTCATTCAAAACATTCAAGAAATTTTGAAAAGAAAAATAATTAGCCGAAGACTGTAGATTTCCTTTGTGAAGCCACCTTGACCACAGCCAGCCACCTAGAAACACTCAAATCAAGCATGTCTTACATTTTTGAACAGATCAAATTACTGAGTAATTTGAGCTGTTAGCTCAGGTTTTTGTTAGTTTTTTTATTTAATGGCTTTAAGCCTCTTAATGGTTTTCTCAACTATATTTTTTCTTACAAGTCAATGGTAGACTGTGTGCAGTTCCTATATTTTCTAATCTGTGAAACTTTAAAATTATTTGTGAGGAGAAAATATTTTTATTCCTATCCTTCTTGAAAATATTGCTAAAATATTGCCACCTTCTCTTGAACTTAACATAGTGTGCCAGCTTGTCCCTTGAGCAGAAGGT
This sequence comes from Poeciliopsis retropinna, assembly GCA_010277075.1. Classification (NCBI taxonomy): domain Eukaryota; kingdom Metazoa; phylum Chordata; class Actinopteri; order Cyprinodontiformes; family Poeciliidae; genus Poeciliopsis; species Poeciliopsis retropinna. The sequence goes on along the minus strand of VMRM01000024.1, from coordinate 6,718,050 downwards.
ATCGTTAAAACTCTCACTGTATTCTACTGTATTTACTGCAGAGTTTTGGTAAGCCTGTGGAGTCTTGCTTTTGGTTTCCAAAGCAAAAGGTTTTGCTGACTTTCTCTTTTACAACCATTTTGTTTTACTGTTGTTTATTTTGTGGAAATAATTGACCTACGTCTTGGTAATGACTACACACTTATTTCAGCCACTTTTGCCTATATTTCATCAGCCAATACAAACACATGTACAATAAAGATTTTACACTATTAAGTCACAATACAGTAATGTCAGATTCCTGGCAATGCTCAGTGTTGGACCATATTGATGTCTTTCATGAGTCATACTGGTAATGAAGTCTTTTTTTACAGGCGATAATTTATCCACGTTCCCAAGTGCAGGATTACATTTGCTGACATCCTTCCAAAGCACATTTTCAAGATTGATTTCCCTTCTTTCTGATTTCACAGATGTTCACTTCGCCGGAACGTTTCAAGCCTTTATTATTTTGACAAACCCTATTTTCATCACTGGATTCATCACTGGAGAGCTTCTTGGATTTAGCAACCCAGCAGCATTGCCTTCATAAGCTTGGCATAAATTTTGGCGAATAGACAGCCTCACACACACAAACAAAAAATAAATAAATATGAACATGATAATTTTCTGCCTCGAAAGTGATGCTGTTCAGCAGCCAACTCTCAAATATTAGATGTGTCTAGAATGCACAAACCCTCACAGAGAGTTTTGTTTTTTTAAAACATCGTTTGATCTACTCCATTCATCATCACAACAAACTTGAATTGTAATAAGAGTCATTAGACTCTGAAGAATAACAGATGTTGAAAAAGTTTGATATCCTTATTGTACTCATATATTGTAGGGTCATACATGTAATTTATTTGGAAAACATATATTGTTGTCAGACACTGTAACAGTGAGTGTGAAAACCTTCTTTAACAGACATGCATTTATTTGGATAAAGCATTTTAACCAACATCAAACACCGCCTCCAGATGCAACACCTCTGTGAAGCTAAAAACAGTTTATTTAACACAATTCAGTTTTGGAAGCAGGCCTACAGTTATTTGAGCATAATAAAGTTGTACAAAGAGTAAAGCTACAGAGTATGTCACATTGGTACAATGATGGATTTCAAAAAATAGGCAAAAGGAGAACAGCATGGTTATAAAAATAAATCATAATCACTATTATTTTTGGTATAATTCTTTAATATGATATGTTCATTTAGTGTAGGGAAGAAATGGCGTTTACGGCACACCAAACAAATATTTACTTGAAATATTGGCTTTCAGCCATTCAAGAAACATGGTAGTTGAAATTAAACTCCAAATCACACTTCAGTAAAGAAGTGCCAATATGAAATCACTTCTCAAAAAGCCAACTACTACAACAACCACAGGAACGTCTCCAATCCATATTCCACTCAACTTTTCGCTCTTTTCATAGTACAGAGATAATTTTCACAAATCATCCAGTCCTACCATTGAACTCCCAGACTTTGCCTGCAGCTGGTTCCAGTCTTATCTCACAAATCTTATGAGGATCATTTCTCTTTGACACTTACTGTCACATCAGGGGTATCCGATGGTTTAGTCCTTCACCTATTCTCTTCATTATCATCTATCTTCTTCTTTCTCTTGATCAAGAGAAATAGGATTTTGAATAGGATTTTATTTCACCGCCATAAAGATGCAACCAATTATATGTCAAAACCAAAGCTGCACTTCCAGTCATCACCATGTCACATCCAAAAGATGCCATGTTTTGCTGAGATGCTGAGAAATATTGAAATTCATCAAAATTGCAATCTCCTGAATCAAAGGCCTGCAAAGTCAAGATTCAAACGTGGTTACAGATACTATAAGGCGACAAACCAAAATATTTACACTCTACAACACACAGCTATTAATCCTCAGTACTCCTTTCTCTTCAGAACCACAACAGCCCATCTATCTGTAGAAATAGAGAGTTGGGGTTGTTTTGACTGAAAATGTTCTAACCAGGAAGGCCTGTGAGTGAAAAGCCACACATCACTCCATAATGATGATTGTTGCCCCATTAGAGCCACAAAGCAGAAAAGACAGAAGCTGCCTGAGGGAAACAATGGGAAAAAAGCTCTTTGTGAGTGAAAAATGTATTTTATTAAAGCTCTTCTGGAAATTAGTTATTTTTTAATGTGACACCTAATTAACCTTACCAATGTATACCCATATGATCTCAGTCTAGCAAAGAATATACACGCTTTTCGTCTTGATTTTATGAATTTGTTGTACCCTTTTATCAGTAAATCACTCACAGAAGAGACTGGCAAACACATAAAGTGTGTTAGAAATAAACATAATGAAGATCCGTACCTGTCTTTTTATCACATGTACTTACTGGCTCAGCTCATAAACATATAATCCATCATGTCAGTTCATGCACAAACACAGCTTTTGAGTTCGACTGGGTTCGCACTTCGATTAAGCTCCTGCTGACACGTGGCACAAAGCACGGCTGCAATTCAGTTCTGCTGCTGCATGTTTTGTAATCTCAGGCACCACATGAGGTCCATGTCTCGCTTTGGTATGAGACATATCATAAACAGAAGCTATGTTTCATCCCCGCAGCAGGACAACCTCTAACGCCGCCACACAGAATCCATAGGAGGAGGTGGGACGAAAAAATAGTATCACGGCAGTGAGTCACAGTCACAGCACCGTGTGAAGTGTAAAGGAGATTATTACCTGTCTATCTGTAAGTCTGCCTGTGTATTATGTATTGCTAATTGTACCAAAGTGTCAAATCCCACTGTGTTGAGCTGCAGTTTAAAGAAGCTTCCTGTAATCTTCTGTATGCACAGAGAGCACTTTGTTTTCTTCTATTCTTACCACAGCCGAAAACAAAGAGCCAACTGTCTAAATTACAAAGAATTGCAAATGTATGAAGACAATTGATGTTGTATGTAACTGGGATTTTAAGTAACAGACCAACACAAAGTAGTCCATAATTGTGAAGTGGAAGTCATATGATGAATGGCCTTCAATATTTTTGCAAACAGCAATCTGAAAAGTGCGGCATGGATTTTAAATTCTCTCTGCAGTATTACAAGTGTTTTGGGGTTTGCCTCCATCAAATGAAATGCTGCTAATTTGTCTTTAATAACTCGTGTTCATTCAGATTGGGTGACGTCTATGTTAAGTTTCTATTTTAATTTTCAAGTTTTGAAATAAATTCATGCAGGTCCATTTAAGTCTTAAAGAACAGCTTGTTTTATTTTATTTTGTTTCACAGAAGTGTGACTCCTTTTGAATAATTCGAAAGGCATCTGAGTGCAGTGATTTTATTGAAAGGACTCATAGCAAAAGTTGGCTAGAGAATAGGCATTTAACAGTTTTAAAATAAAAGCCATCATTTTCATAATTATGAACTATTTTGTGTTCATAATTACTCCAGTACTTTTGTTTGTAGTCATAACAGGAAAAAAGACTTTACGGTGGGAAGGCAAAGTAAATTCTGCAATGCAAAAATCATTTACAAAGTAGAAAGCCTGATTGAGAAAAATGTTAGAAAAGACAGGCCAATTTTTAAAAAAGTGATATAACATATAAAAAAAAAAAACCCTGCAAAAGATGAATTACTTTGATATGTGAGCTTTAATGCACCCTATTGATTTCTCACTGGAGTGATTAATAGAATTTGTGAGGCAAAGCTGATGAAGGTTAACGCCGTGATTATTGCACCGCCCTCAACACTCAGCGCCCACTCTCACAGGGAGAGACAGTTTAGCAAATTCCTCTTCTGTCTCTTCAAACATGGTGGGTTAGGTTGAAGAGAATCAAGATTGTTGGGCAGTAATTTGATTAGGCGAGAGAGAATGCCTAGTGGGGAAGTGTGAGTCTGATGTGAAATTTGGTCGGGAACTGTGACAGAAGGGACTTGTCGACAGGAAGTCACACACACTACAGAGAAATAGCAGCGAGACACTACAATGAGCTAAATGCAGAAACATGCCAATAAGTGACACTACTTGCGATGTTTTCCTCGGAATCAGCTCAAATGAAACTAAAATTGTTTATTCCCAAACTGACCAAATGTTGGTTTTTGTCAGCTCGCTGACAAGTAAGTTTACTTGCTCTATTGGAAAACCTCTATTAAATATAGAGGTTGGAAAACCTCTATTAAATATAGAAGAAAATGCATAAGGTGTCAAACTTTCCAATAAATATTAATAAGAATAGAGCTATTATTATTCCAACTTCTACTTCTGTCCCTTCATAATCTCTGCTGAACTGACTGAAGCTCTTCACACTTTGTGGTCACAAGAGACTGCAGTGATGGTGGCATGAACATTTGGCAAACCTTTACAAACTCCAAGCCTAGAATTGACTAAATATGCCTTGCTGCCATGCTTTGATAAGCGGAATCCTCAATTAGACTTGATGAAATGCAAACAAGACCTGGATTCTGTGGGGCAGGAAATCCAGGAATGTGGTCCAATTGAGCCTCTTTTTCTAAGTTTCTTTGTGTAAACCAAATAAAGAAAATTGCACGGGTTTGTGTGCAGGTATTGTGTGTCTCCAATAAGCAGAAGCCAGAAACGAGCCCAGTCAAGCTGTGATGGATGGTAAAATGCTGTCTGAAAAAAGAAAAAGTTGTAAAACACACGAGAGCCAGAGGTGCTCTTGAGTTCACACTAATTTTATGTTCTGAAATAGTGCGTCTACTACATGGCTAATGCCTCATCTAATGAGGCATGGCAGTCGGATTGTGGAGCCACATTATGCATGCATTAACCACAACACTCCACACACTCTGGATGCCTCCATGATGGTTCAGGTTAAATGCATCAGGTGCATCATCACCCAGTTGCAGCGAATCTTCCAGGCTTCTGCCTTCTGCTGTTTTCTGTGTTCCTAAATTTCAATGTGCCACATAATTTCTTGGCCACATGCACACACACACACGCACACACACCCCCAAACACGCACACACACACGAACACACACACACACACCCACACACATACACCCCTGCCCACACGCGCACACACACACACACACACACACGTAATGCCCATTGATCAGAGCGGTTTTGTCTGTGCAGTTGCCTGTGAGTGACAGTCAAGATGCAGATTAACACAAAAACTGAGTAACTGGCAATGGCAGTCAGGTGATAGAAAAAAAAAACAATCAATATAACACATTTTTTAAGAGGCTGGTGGTGAGAAATCACATTTATAAAAGGTGAAATTATGATGACAGTTATCCTTCAATAGTTTAATTACATTAAAGCCTAATATGTAAATTACTTCTTATTCAAAAACAGTTTATTTTATGTTTTATTTTACCTGTGTGATGTTCAACAATTTCTTTTTGCATCTTGCTGTTGTGAACAAAACAGAAACACAAAAAGACAGCACGACAACAAGGAGAGAAAACTAGAAGTAGAAAAACTCAAAAGGTCGAACTGAAAATGCTCATGAATATCTGTCACTTTATGTGAACTAAAAACGAACCGTACTGAAGCTGTGACAAACGTTGGTAAGGCTCAATCGGGTCCATTAAGTGAGGTGCAAAAATAGCAGCAGTCAGTCAACAGTTGCAGCCTGCACTGCCTGGGATTTGTGTAATAATCCAAAGGGGGCCTGGCAGTAACAGGTCAAAGTCGGGTTAAGTGTCATTTAACAATAGTTTTCAGACGTGGCACAAATACTGTCAGGCCTTTTAGTGTCAGGCCATTTGGTTCTAAGATTTCTGCAAGGTAAATTCAGGGAAAGGTATGAATGTAGTCATCTGCATTAGCTGGAAAATGATAACCGGGAAGTGATTTCTGTATTCTGACACACGAAATACAGCATGCTGCAAAAGTATTCATAGCTATTGAATATTGTTCCAATTATATTAAAACCACAAATGATAAAGTATTTCTTCAAATTTTATGTGAGAAACCAGCACAATGCATTACTGCAAAGCTGTGAGGTGCAAGACAGAGGATGCAATGGTTTTAAAAATCTTTTTCAAAAGTCTAAAGTGTAGTATGCTTTTGGAATTCAGCCAGATTTACTCCAACGCCTCTAAATAAAACTACGAACAACCTATTGCCCTCAGATGGCACCTAATTAGTAAAAGAAAAATAATTAATTTGTGTGTAAATTAATCTCAGTATTAATCCAGCTGTCTGGTGAAGGTTTTTTAGAGAACATTAGACTACAAAAACCATCAAGAAGAGAAAGGAATACAGCAGGTCAGGAATGAAGTTGTGGATGAGGTTGAAGCAGGGTTAGAAAAAAAATCTGAATTGAACACCTCATGCAGCACTGTTCAATCTATCATCTGCAAATGAAGATTAAGACAGTGGCTCCCAATCATGGTCTTTAGAGGCCGCTGTGCTGAATGTTTTAGGTGTCTCCTTGCTGCCTCACACCTGACTTAAAAAACTGGGTATTTAACAGACTTCTGCAGCACTTGACGCCATGAATCATTAGAATCAAGAGTGCTGAAATAGAGATTTATATAAAACATGCAGGACATTAGATTACCAAAAGCATCATGAGGGAAGAATCAGTGGTCCCTGAGGAGGAGGGATGGGAATCAGTGTACAAAGACATGGCTTTCTATCAAAACTGATATTATTCACAGTTACAGCCAAAAAGGCCTATGGTAACTTTGGAGGAGCTGCAGAAATTCACACAGATGGGCAAGCTCTGTACCGATAGGTTGACAGGAAAGCAATTAAGCATTTAATAGAAGATAGGTAAGAAGAAAGCAGTTGTTGAAAGACTAAGAAAATGCTCTTTTTGTACGAACATACGGCTGGAACTAAGAATGAAATGGTTTATTTAACAGTCAATCAAAATTCAGACCTAAACCTGATTGAGAATCTGTGGTAAGGCTTGAAAATTGATGTTTATACAGCCCCTCCATCAAATTTGGCAATGCATGAGACATTTTTGGCATACAAATTTTCAGTCTGCAGACAGAACCAGAACTGCAGCAAAAGATGAGTATACAAAGCATTGGTGTATTTGAATAAAAATGCATCCCATACATTTCAGATTTTTAAAAATGATCTGAAAACAATCACCACCACTTTGTGTTGGCCTATCACATAAAACCCCACAGGCAGTAGAAACATGAAAAGGTTACTTTAAATATGAAAGTATGTCTTTTAATTTAAAGACATACAAAATTATCTGTTAAGGTTTTGCCTAAAGCAGACACGATCGATCATAGATACAAGCAGATGTTGTGTTAGTTCATGTTCTTCATTTTGGTCTTGATGACAGACAAGCTGGGGAGGCTGCACTCTTATCCCAAAGCTCCCGCCAGCATTGTTGAGGTAGCATAAATGACCAGTGATAATTAAATATAAACAGATGCAGATTTAAGCCTCCGTTCTGCACAATCCACAGTTCTCAGCGACGTTAATGACAAACTTTGAGTCAAATATTTTTTGATTTCCAATCAGGTATAATAGGCAGAACTGACATCATGACAGAGTATCTCATTTGCATGTGTAATGAGTCAGATCTCAATTAATTGGCACTTGAAAATTAATGTTTTTGCTTGGTGTGATTCCACCTAAGCTAAGTACTCTGTGTGATACACAGAATGCATGAGCGGCTTGACATTAACAAGAAAAGCATTTATCATTTTCAGCGATCCTAATCTCGAATGGGCACAACCAACATTATCAGGATGCAGCCGGACATGTGGAGCTCCTGTCTCCACTTATCTTGTCATAATCTAAACAATTAGAATGTTTGCATGCGTCTCAGCGATGTTGAACCCACTGACAGAGGAGAGAGGTGCTCTAAATAAAAGTCAATCAATGTGGTGCATGCAAACAGGAGAAAACATGAAATTCAAACAACAGCACTGATTAGATTGATATGTTTTTGTATGAAAGACCAACAAGTTTTTTACTTTTCTTTTATTTACCAGTCTAGTTTGGATTCTATTTTTGCTTCGGTCTTAACTTATTTAGAGAAAGCTGAATGTGTTAGCATGACGAAGGATCCAAATCCGTGAAGTGTGAGCTGTTCAGGACAGCTTTGTTTCCACCTGACCATTAGCTAAGACAAATAGATTCTCCAAACCTGTCGTGCTCATCTAAAGATTCCAATCATTACTTAATTTAAATCTTACTTAAGCTCTAATTTAGTACTAAGTACTGTTTTAGTGTTTAAAAATTCATGTGTGATATTTGCAGCAGCCCGGGACAGTCTGAAGAGCCTTTATCTGGATCTGGTCCAAGGCAAAGATAACAGACCTGACCCAATGATGTCATCCACATGGAAAACACTTTTCCTGCTCTATGATTTAATAAACCTCTTTGACTTTATGCCTCAGTAGCTTACCTTGAACCGAGAGTGAATTATTTTGCTGCATTCAGATATGTGAGTCTGTTGGTTTGAAGAACATCTCTGTCTCTGAAAAAGTCTTTCTCTCACACACTTTTCCCTTTGTTCTTGTATTTTAATGACTATCCAACATTTATGTACACAAGTAAATTTTTGTACCTCAAATACAAAATCCTTTTAGGAAAATGAGTAATAATGTACATCTTACTTAAAGATTTTTTTTTTTTTTTTTTTTTATTTTTGCTGTTTTATGTTAAAATTTTAGAAATATAGAGCTGCTAAGCTTACTGATCTTCTCTAAAATAAGTTGCTCACAATATTGCACAAAATTTTAACTAAAAATATTATGTAAGTTTATTATCCTGATGCTGTATTTCTAATTACCAAATAGATTAAAAAAGTAGTCGTGCCCAATGGAATTCCCTGCGTACCAGCCCAGAAACTCCAAAGTATTTAATTGAGATTTTTTTGTGACAAATAAAGTAGAGCAGACATGGTTTCAATGTATTTAGGGATATCAGAGTAAAGGTGTCTGAATATAAAACACATGTACATGAAAATGCGACACTTAGAAATAATGTAATGTGTAAACCAATGGACTCATGCAATTACATGATAAATGCTCCTTACCCTGAGAAAAGACATTGAGCAAAAGTCCAATGATCATCATCCTGTCCGGTGACATTGGGGGACAGCTGCGGAATGGGGAAGCGGGTACCCGGCTCGCTGAAGCTCAGTTGCCCGTCTCCTGCTTCATCCAGCCTCCTTCTGCTCTCCTCTGCCTCCTGCTGCTGCTCCTGCTGCTGCTCCTGCTGCTGTGTCCGCTCGGACTGGAGTGGATCGGACGGTCTGTCCGCTGCACAAAGTTGGCAAAACTGAACAGAAGTGACTCAAGCTCTCGCGATTTTTCTCGCGCCCCTCATTTTTAGGATTTGTACGGAAGAAGGTAAACATTCAGTGGATTTTTCCTGCGAATTCCTTAAAAAGTGTGTGGGGGGGATTCTCTGCAGTGTAAAGACTCCCGGCAAGGCAAACGCACCTGTCTCCAAAGCGCGTCGCCTTTTACACTTCTGCGTGGGATTTCTACTCAAGCTCAGCTCCACAGTTGTCCACACGGACGTTGAGTGCGGCGAAGCCCCGACGTGATTGGCCCCTGAACAGGCTGGACGTACCAATGGGGAAGATAAAACGTTTCCTGTTGAATGAACAGCTGGGTCTTTGCAGTCAAGTTGTGACTTGATGGAAAGCAGAAGGTGGACAGTGTGAACGAAATGAAATGAGACGAGTTTTAATGTTTTAATGTCACGGTTAAGCTTCAATTGAAAATATAAAAAATTTTATTTTATCACACTTACCAAATTTATGAAAATTATTTAATTATGTGTGTATATGTATGTGTGTGTGTGTGCGTGTGTGCGTGTGTGTGGCTGCACAGTGGCGCAGTTGGTAGCACTGTTGCCTTGCAGCAAGAAGGTCCTGGGTTTGATTCCCGGCCTGGGGTCTTTCTGCACGTAGTTTGCATGTTCTCCCTGTGCACGGTGGGTTCTCACCAGGTACTCCGGCTTCCTCCCACAGTCTAAATTCATGACTGTCAGATTCATTGGTCTCTCTAAATTTCCCTAGGTGTGCATGGTTGTTTGTCCTGTTAGTCTTTGCCCTGCGACAGACTGGCGACCTGTCCTGGGTCGCCTCTCGCCCGGAGTCTAGCTGGAGATAGGCACCAGCACCTCCTGACCCCTTAAGGTGAACAGAATATGGATGGATGGATTTATTTATGTCACATAACTTCAAAAAAAATGAACAGTACTGAGCTTATTTAAGATTATTCTTTTTAATTAATCAAGATAAAAATGTATAGCAAGAAATAAATATTACACAACAATAAAACCACTTAAAAACAGACACTGTTGTTGTTAATTAAGAATTACAATTCCAGTTTTTGGTCAAAATAAATCCAATGTGATATTGGATCAAAATTTCAAGTTCTGCCAACTAAATAAATCTATTGAAATTCCGTCTGTTTTGGTTCTCCCTCTCAATAATATTATTGGACTCAATCTGGCCACTTTTTGAAGAAGTTCAACCCCCATAGCAGAAGAGTCCATAAGGCAGGGACAGTTTAAACGGTTGCACGTAGAGCGAGATTTTTATCGGTATAATCATTTCTGCTGATTGCACAGAGGCAATCAGCAGAAATGATTAGTGACACTAAATTGCGACTGTTAAAATAACTGTCAAGTTGTATTTCACTATTTATTATTAAAACTAGCATATCCATTAGTTCGATTAAATCCTAGATGATTTCTATTTCTTCTTAACTGTTCATCGACAGAAGCATATTTAACAATATTTTTCATTTTTCATAAACCACTCATTTGAAGTTGTGAAAGTTTCATTCCCCTTGGAAACGTGAAAGCTCTTGGGGGACCTCTGCTGGTTTGGAACAGTTTCGTTTGCACATATATCTTGATTCTGGTTTTAGATTGCATGAAAAACAATCTTGAAAATATAAGTGGGCAGACAATATAAAATTAAATGAAGTAGGTTCCACTTTCTTCAATGAGGAGTCATACTTTTTCCACTTTTATCTTTCTGTAATTGGACTGAGCGACTATTAAAGGTAAACTGCGCCTAACCATGCAGTTGAAAGGTATTTACCCTGAGAAAAGAATCACTCAAATATGATTACTCACCTCTGACCTTGAAGCGGTATTTGTCCTCTTTGAGCCTGGCCTGCTGTGCAGGTAAAAGGTTCAATATAATTTTCTTCTTTGTCATGAGAAGCAATTCATCTCTCCTCATACTTTTTATATGCACATTAATGAAAAATGACTCACAAATATCCTTTGAAAAGCTTAGCTTGAAAAATAAGTCAATTAAAAGTACAGCTTATGCTGAAATTAACTTGTCAAAGTTCATAAAATGACTCATTTTACTGCATGAAAACATTGCTCTTAAGATATTATTTAAAAAATACCTATGGCTGCTTCTCACCAAGACAGAACAAAGCCAATTTCCAGTTGGTGCCTGAAGTTCCAAATGTTGTGTGCATTTTTAAAAAACTTAATCAATAACTTAACTTTGACAGTTAGACAAAAACCAGAAGGGAATTAAACACAGAATAAAATGTCAGGATATAAATCAAAAATCAAAAACCGAACAGGATCACAATCATCATTATGCGAGGCCACCGTATGCACACAAACAAATAAAATAAAATAAAATTGAAAGAGTAAAAGTAAAACAATAAATAAACCATAGAACAGAAGACATACATCACTGCAATTGATTAAAAAAACAACATCCTGGAAAGAGGGAATAAATGAAACGCAAGTGCAATTCAAGTGTATCACTCACAGAAAAAGTATTTGAGGACGTGTGTCCCACAGGTACTGGGCAGCAGAACAGAATGTTCAGTTCTGGATCTAGGAGCATAAGCCAGACTCAGATGACCCGGGTGGAACTAGTGGGGGAAACTTTAGTCCACCGAATATTTAGGCTCTTGCTCACGCAGTGTCATGTTGTCCAAACACAAATGATTTGTAAAATATATTCTGCACATCTCAGCAAGAAATGCAATGTTTGGTGTGACACGGTCCTTTCTCAGGTGTTTTATTAGACTGATGCTTGTAGTGCAAAATGTGAAAATCTGAAGCAGTAGTGTTCTTCCAAATATATATTTGCATGATTCATATCAGAATATGAAACAGGTTTCATCTTGGGGTTTTTTTGAATGACTTTCCTTTGCATTTTTTGACATTTAAGATTTTAAATCTGGTCCCTAATCTGATCCTAACAAAAAGGAGGGATTCACAGACTTAAAAATGAGTTCTTCCATACGGAGTGAGATTTGAATTCTGTTAAGTGCTAAATGTAAGATTTTATTATTTGTTGACATCTGCTGTCAATTAAGAGGTTACTACAAGCTGGTAAATAGTGTATCCGTAGTTCCAAAGTTTGGTAGTGGTAGTAAATAATTTGAATACCCTAACAGTGAAGAAAAAGTGCATGGTTGTCTAACAAATTCTGATTAGTCTTGATTGATGTTTTTTTTTTTTTTCTTTGCAATCATTTGTTCTTAGTTGTGATAATCCTATGCTAGTTTTTGTAGTTAGTTTAGAGAGAGTGTTCCACTTTGAGTTGGGCTCCTGCTGCTTGCATGTGGTCTTATCTCTTGGGATTCTGGCTTTCTCGCACAGTACAAAGTACATTTAGTTTAACCAGTTAAACTAATTGGCTAGTCTTAATGTCTCTTAGATGCGAGTGCACTGGCAAAGTTGTGTGTCTCACAGTTGCCATGTGATGAACTGTTGATCTGCACACCAGTCTGCACCTGTACCTGGATGGATGGGTCATAAATGGATGCATGTCTTATCGTTTTGGTTCACTAATAGCAGGTTATCTTTTGCTTCCCCCTGGTGGACAAATGCATAGATGACATGTGTTTCATGAGGTTTCCATCAACAGCCCAAGATGCTGCATTCAGCAGGTTTGCTCTGTAACTTGCAGTAGGTACAGATTATGGATGGATGGATAGATGAATGTTAAGGTTGCTAACTAACAAAAAGACAGTCAAACAAAAGGCATTCATAATTGCATAAGGTGATTCTAGTGTCCACAATTGCAAATAATTTTGGACAACAGCAATTTTTATAAACATTTTTTAGAACGCTTTTGAAAAATATGTTAATATTATAACATCTTGGCCTGACAAACAATTAGAAAACTATACACATTTATAAAGCCTATAACTGTGTGCTTTATAGGCAGTATCTATTGGATTTTTTTTTCATATTGTTTGTGACTGTTAATTGCTTGCATATCCCTTAGCTTGTGATTTGTTCTTAGAATTCTGGATTTTGCATGATATTAATGCAATGCAATGTTTATATATACATGTGCAACACTCAATTATTTAGTAAGAGAAAAAAAACAACATATTTTTAGGCTTTCTCTGTTTTTTTAATATTTGTCAAAAAATCTGTTAAATTTTCCAAAGAACATAAACAACAACTGTGCTCATAATGTCATTATCATACACTTTTTTTTTAAAGAGTGGCTTAGTGCTACTAGTGCGTCTTAATAAACTTATCATATCATGACTAGTCACAGAGTGGTTTATCCGACTATATTTATGAAAGGTTGTGTGGAAGGACAAAATGTCCTTCACAAAGCCAATTCAAGAGCATTTTCACAAGATGTAGACAGTGGCACACAGATGTTCAATGGCTATCAGAAACTTCTTAACAGGGTTAAGAAGAAAGGGGAGTCCACACTTCTTAATTTCTGTTTCACTATTTCTTTTCAATATCATTTAAAAGTCATTGTCCCAGAGTCTGGAGGAAGGTGACCTTTTCACACACAGTTGGCCGTGTCATATGCTGGGGTTGGTCCACTACGGTACATGAACCGTAGTGGACCAAACTATATGCACCCAGAGAGTATTTTGCTCAAGGACACAACAAACCGGCAACCCACTGATTACAGGACAAACTCCTACCACTGCTGCCACTATGCTTTATTGAGTACAGTCAACACAGCCATCTACCAGAAACCTTTGGAGCACTTTTATGTATATAGGTTTTCTTTTCTATAGAGCTTAATATGGGATCATCAAAATTATCGGCAATAACTGAAATACGTCACTTTATAAGTTGCTAATCTAATTTATGTTTGACTTTTCATTTTTGAATAATTTGCTAAATTAACTTAATTGTTCAATTACTGCTATTCTAATTTGTTGAAAAGTACCTGCAGTTAGTCATAGACAGTTTGAATGTTTCTATGGTTTCCACTGAATGCAGATTTAATCTGTCAGACAAGCTTGTTCTCAGGGTGACACTGACCCGGAAACCAGATAAGAACAAGAGAATCCACGCTGAGGTTCTTCCTGATCTGTGTCCAAATCAAGTGAGTCACTTCACGTGAATTTACTTTCCTGGGAAAAAAGTACAGCACGCAAGCCTACGTCATTCAATATAGACATTCTATTGGTGAAAACCGTCATGACGTTGAAGGCTTGGCCAATAGTTTACTGTTCGAGTTCCCGTGCAGTATCGCGAGCTATCTGTTTCGATAAATCCTCTACGCGGCTTCACAATCGGCCATTTCGTCGGTGCAGGCCATCAGCCGTTAAGGGCAGCTGGGAAACATCGTGTAATACTGGTTACCTGAAAGGCACATCAAGAACATCGCAACATGAGTGAACAAGCTATTTCATTTGCTAAGGATTTCTTGGCTGGCGGTATCTCCGCTGCCATTTCCAAAACAGCCGTCGCCCCAATCGAAAGAGTGAAGCTTCTCCTTCAGGTAAGAAAAATGCGTCTTCCGGGAGGCTCACTGAGAGTTAGCCATGTAGCTTGTCTCACCCTATCGAAGAACATCCTGAAGTATTGCTAAATGTTCTTGCTGCTCGTCTACAAGCTTACCGAGATATCCATACGTGTCGTTAATGTTTAGTACAATAAATTCAGAAGAGTTGCGTGTTGAAAGATCTAAGGTCATCACATAGTGAGAATGACCTACACGAGCCCGGCTGCTAACTGCATCGCTGCGCCTTAACCTTAGCCGGTAGTTAGCTCTAGCTAACAAAGGACAAACGCTCGTAGAGGCACTGGGACACTCTGTACAATCCTGTCATACCTATCTATTTTTCTTTTAATCATAATATTTCAATTATAACAGTAATAATGATGCGAGGCGAGTTTTATATCACTTTTATTTACTGTTGAAAGCCGTTGCAGTTGCTGAAATAGCGGTTGGTGAAAGTACAGAGGCCCAGCGGCGGTTATTGAAGCCGGGTCAACTGGTTTTACATCCGTTCCCATTCGCACTGCAAAGTAATGGGAAATTTAAAGATTGAGAACAGCTTCACTTTTAAATATTCACAAGTTATTTTTGTTATACAACTAAATCAGTTGGAGTTTAATCAATGCAGTCATGATCAGTGATTACCAGAGGACAGTGATTAGAGGGAGCAGTGGGGAAAGCCATTAACAACCTTCACAACTTTAACCTGCCACAAGGTCACAACGGAAGAACCTTGTGACTTTCATGTGTCTAGCTGTTGAGGAGATGTCTAATGATTTTCCTTTTCTTATCCCAGGTCCAGCATGCCAGCAAACAGATCACCGCTGACAAGCAGTATAAAGGCATCATTGACTGCGTTGTCCGTATCCCCAAGGAGCAAGGGTTCCTGTCCTTCTGGAGAGGCAACCTTGCCAATGTCATAAGATATTTCCCCACCCAGGCCCTCAACTTTGCCTTTAAAGACAAGTACAAGAAGGTCTTCCTGGATGGTGTCGACAAGCGCACCCAGTTCTGGAGGTACTTTGCTGGTAACCTCGCCTCCGGAGGAGCCGCCGGAGCCACTTCACTCTGCTTTGTGTACCCTCTCGACTTCGCCCGTACCCGTCTGGCGGCTGACGTGGGAAAAGCTGGAACCGAGAGAGAATTCAAGGGTCTGGGTGACTGTCTGGTAAAGATCTCAAAGTCAGATGGCATAAAGGGGTTGTACCAGGGCTTCAACGTGTCTGTGCAGGGTATTATCATCTACAGGGCTGCATACTTTGGCATCTATGACACAGCTAAGGGTATGTTGACTTCATGCTGAATAATTGGTGCATATGGTGAGGGTCTTAGTGTTGTGGTTTTGAATTTTTTTCCTATCCTTGTACCTTTACAGGAATGCTTCCAGATCCCAAGAACACCCACATATTGGTGAGCTGGATGATCGCACAGACTGTAACAGCTGTTGCTGGCCTGACCTCATACCCCTTCGATACTGTCCGTAGACGCATGATGATGCAGTCTGGACGTAAAGGAGGTGAGTCTGTTTAAATTGTCATTTTAAGCTTGTGGACGTATTCCTACTGATGCAGAAATGGTCGTTTGGGCTTCATGTAGTTTGTTTTCTCTCCCACAGCTGACATCATGTACAGTGGAACCATCGACTGCTGGCGCAAGATCGCACGTGACGAGGGTGGCAAAGCTTTCTTCAAGGGGGCCTGGTCCAACGTCCTCAGAGGCATGGGTGGCGCCTTCGTGCTGGTGTTGTACGATGAGCTGAAGAAAATCATCTAATTCTTGTTGTCACGTCACTGTCCAATTTGGCTAAATGTATTAACTTTCCATTTCTATGGACTTTGCATTCTGCCTTATTTATGGGAACAACTAGCATCTCACGAACTAGCTGTGAGAGGTGGCTGTATGTTGTGCATCTTTGATTTTAAAACGTTCCACACCCTCTTTACCAATGTCATTCCAGATATAAAAAGAAAATTATAAATACCTCCTTGTGTCATTCACTAGGTTTGTATGTCCCAACTTGAATAAATCTGTCCTGGGGAACAACCTTAACCATTGATGTGAACTGTCTCCTCCACTGTCATAGCATGAGATGAACACTCACGGGATAATGAAATGCACCTAGTGGATTACACTCAACTGCTATATTTACTCGCGCTTATCTCTCCTTGAGCCTCTAGAGTAGAACACCGAAGCCTGTTCTCCTTTTGAACACGGCACACCTCCTGCAGGGCACAAGACTTCCTCAGAACAGGGAGATTTAGTGCGATTGCTTCCTGTTGCTACCACGTCTTCAGTCTAAAGCGCTTCACTCATGGCAAATTTAGAGGCTTTTGTCCTTTAGCTAATTTGAAAAGTCATTTTAAAAAGAACCTTTCAAAATACAGTATTTAGCTGCATGTTTCTGACTAAATCAGCCAAAATTCCCAAATGTTACAGCAGTGGATCTTCATGTTTGTACAGTGATGGATAGTAACTGTGACAGCTTGATGAAAATTTTTCCCCCCTGGTAAAATCTTAATCATTTTGCTGGGGAGTAAAAGCTAAAGGGTTTGACATTTAAACACTAGGCATTAAACGGGAGTCCTATTTGAAAATTCATTTTAAAGTATAGGCAGAAACATTTTCCAGTGGTTGGACTTGGAGAGCGCATGTTGTTTAGCCTGATTGACAGCAGGTGGCGCCAGTGGTAAGCAAGAGGAAAACGTCTGCGGTTTAAGCTCAGACAAGCTTGAAAACAGCGTCTTAAGTTTTCTTTTTAAGCGTGATGCGCACATCCAGTGAACACGCACTTTGCTAACCGGTTGATGAAAGTTGAATTGTTGACAGAGCTGCTAATAAAGTGAATGGAAAAGGAATCATTTACGTGTTCATGTTGTAAATAAATTGATCTTAAAGCTCCTTTCTGTGTCACGTCCAATTCCAAAGAAGTATGTTGTTCACAAGGGGTTCATGCTGGATGTGTTTACAGGGGCATTGTAATTACAAATATAAACTATTTTAGTAAATCAAAAACGTTAGAAAGTAAAAATAAATGGCAGAAAATTTTAATTACAGAAACCTCTAGGCCATTTTCTTCCCAGTTCAATCAAGGGGAAGAGCTGACTTATCAGTTGTTCAGCAGTCATTCACACTTTCGACAAGGACATTAGGCAACAAAAAGTCAAAAGTTTAAAAACGTGCAAATGAAGCTGACCAAGCATATTGGAAAGTTGAGTGGAAGAAAAAAGTGTAAGATGTGAGATATAAAACTAATACTATTGTGATAATTAGGATGTGCATAGACTATTTTTATTTTATTTCAAAAGTGAGCTTGTAATAGAAGTGTAAGATCTCTATCGAATAAAAGAAATAATTTTAAAAAAAATCACCTCCTAATATAATTTTTAAACAATGCAGCAGTCAGTAAAACTCAAGTTTTCAAGAAATTTCAACAAAAATCCACTTATTTGACAAATTAGAACAAGATTTTCTTTAAACCGTGCAATATTAAGTGACTGTATATTATACATTTTTAATATTTAACCACAGACGTTTAAAAATAGGTACCATAAAGGACTATAAAAGAAAGTAAAAAGTTGTTTTATATCACAACTTGTCCTTTTGTTCTTAAGCTATGTATAAAACAATATTACTGTTATGCCCCACTCTCCAACCACACCCGTTGGTGGCACCATGAATAAGGTGAGAAGGTTCAGAACTTAAAATAAAGAAAAACAAATAGAAGGAATCTTGACATTTGCCAAAAAGAGCACTCATCCTAGCATAAAAACATCTTTGTTGTGTCTTCGTCTGTGCGCAAAATATAAAAAGCTGCATCAGCTGCTCCCAAAATTATCTTTTATTAGTTCATAAAGTTCTCGTTGGTTTAGCCCTGTGGTGCATCTCCAACTTGCTCGCCGTTTATAACCCAATCAGTTTTCTGTGCTCATCAGGGGAAAAGGCCCTGCAGCTGTCACAGAGCTGAATCCCAGGCTGCTGAGGGTCCGATCTGATGCTGCGGCGCAGAGATCCAACACCACATTAAATATCTCAGCACAGACGCTCTCAGTTAACTCTGCATTAAAGTGTGTATGCAGTTTATTTTTTCCTTGTGATTTTATAGGTTGTGATTTATTGTTTACAGTTCCATATTTTAGTTGTTAATCATGTGTTGGTCACATTCAGCTTGTTGACTGTCATCAACATACCAGGAAACAGAATATCTTGTGCAGATGGCAGCGCTTAACTGGGTTGTCCTGCTTCTTTTATGAAGGCCATCTGTACGATTTTAGTCTGACAATGGAGAAAGGCTAATATTACTCTTGTTTAGGTCACAAATGCAGCACACTGTGTCACTAATTTGATTGATTAAGAGTAGGAAATGTTTTTTTTTTGTGTCTTCTTTGAGAGAATCCTTCATGGCCTGTCAGCAGCTGCGTGTCTTACTGCGTAGCCTCACACCCACTCCTTGGTTTGTTTCTGTGTAAAGCTTCTCCATCGGCTGTATCAGTCTCCTCCCACAGTCCAAACACTTGAGTCTGCACGGTTGAAGTACACGTAGGTGTGAAGTGAAGAATGAGCGTTTATTAGTCATAGGATTGTAACTGGCTGGCAGCTCGTCCTGGGTGTTTCCTGCATTCTGGGATCCATTCCAGCTTGTAGTTTAACTGTAATTGGCATCTACACCTACCTCCACCAGGCCACTATAATCTGTGGAATAAATGCGTGTTTATTTAAATTCTATATTGCATTTGGTTTAAAGAGTTCTCGATTCTCAACATGTAGAGTGTGTTGCATAAGTATTCACACTTCTTTTTTAATATTTTTGTCGTGCTATAACTGTAATCTTTAGTGAATATTGTCAGGATTTTATGTGACTGCACAACATAGAATAGTGTGTAATTTTAAAGTGGAAAAAAATAATGTAGTTTTCACCAAATTCTTACAGGTACAAAATAAAAATAAAAAAAAACTTACTGTATTTATATTGATATTCAGGCTTTCAGTTTGTGAAATATGAGTTCCCAGTCTGACCAGTTTCTCAAGTAGATGTAAGACTGAGCTTTCAGTATTATCTAAACCATGCATAAATTTGAATTTGGACTTTGACTGGGCCACTCTAATGAATAACATTAGTTATGAGCTCCATCTATTCCTCTACAAAAGCGTCCCCACAGGATGACACTGTCACCACCATGTTTCATGTTCAGAACATTATATCCACGGTGACATTAAGTGTAGATCTGCTCTACATATACATATTTTGCATGTTAGATTTTAAGACCAAAAAACCTTCTTCTACATATTTGCTGCTCCTCCACATGGCATGTGACAAACTGCAAACCGGTTCCTCTTTTAATATTTGTTCCAATAAATGCTTTCTTTCATGCCACTCTTTCATGAGAGCGAGATTGGTTGAGTGTGTGAGTAATAATTGTCTTATTTAAAAGATTTTTCTACCTTAACTATGGATCTCCGTAGCTCCTTCTGACTTACCACGAATCTGTTTTCTGCTCCTCTTGCTCAGCCTGTCAAGTTTGCATGGCAGGTCGTGTCCTGGTGGGTTTGCAGTTGTGCCGTACTGTTTCGGATATTTTATTAAAAACTAGCCCATCTGTAAGCTTCTCCACATTGCACAAATTGACTTTAATTAACTAACTAAATAACTACTAAGGGAAGGTGGTTACAGTGTGTTTTATATTGGTGGCCGAAAATAAAAGCATAACACAATTTTTAAATTTCCATTTGTGAAAAAAAAAAAAAAAACTTTAATGTTGCAATTATGTGCTGCTGTGTTTCCATCTATCACATTAAATCTCAGTGAAACACATCTAAATTTGTAAGTGCAATGTGAGAAAAGGTGAAAAGCTTTTGCGAGACGACGTATGAGTCTAATTTAATTTATGGCGTTTAGTTTTAGGGAGTGAAGCACAACAAAGTGCATAAAAAACAACAACAAGACTTTCTGTGAAGTACAGGAAAGTACTAGTTTTTATTCCTTCATAATCAAACTTCACAAACAGCTTGAACTTGTACAATACCTCAGAGAGTGAAAATTACAAAAAAAGTGCTGGTAACATTTACAAAAATCATCCTTACTTAGCAACAATCAGTTTATTCTTCCACACTTTTTTTAGTCTTTTGTATTAAGGCTTAATACTTCTTTATAAAGTATATGCAAGATAAGTCTTCACAGTTTTTCGAAAAAAGTCACAATATTATGTAACATAATGAAGCTTTTACGGCTATTTTCTTTATAATAACAAATACACATCACTGGTAAATATATGTGAAATACAGGGCTTATTGTAAAATGGCAAGTAATGATACTGTTTGCTGAGATAAATTGATTCCACACATTATAGGAAAGTTTTTGACATACCGTTGCTTAAACTGATAAAGGATGAAAAGAAAATGACAAGCATAACAACTCGAGAGATCGCCTCTAAACTTTGGCACATCCCTTAAAAAAATTTATAACTGTGAAAAATTAGGTTTAGATTCAAAATCATACATATGGAAGAATAGCTAAACTGGCATAAAGTGAAAACATGCTGTGTAGTAAGGTGCTAAAATCAGAGATATTACACTGCCAGTCTTTCTTTTCTTTTGTTGCTGTTTTTTCCCCAATGGACTGACATGATTAAGGTGCAATTGTAAGACACAAAGCACATAAGTCTTTTCTGATGTCACTGAAAAAAAGATTACTGAATATAAACAAACAACAACAAAAAAAAAAAACTTAATTTGCCCAATAGTCTTGAGGCGACCTCGTGTACTCATGCATTCCCATGGATTTTGAAAAATAAGAATATTTCTTGCTGAAGTTCTGTAACTCTAACTGTGGCATGTGAAAGTAAAAGCTGTATTCGTGGTAAATGTTATTTGATTTATTTTTTAAATTTTTTTGTTGTTTAATGTTACTGCTGAAAGTGTGAAAAGAAAACAAAAACTGCTGTATAAGGAGATGGACGTGAAAACTTAAACGTGAAACTAAGCCGAGATATATTCACAAGGATCCTCTAAGCTGCACTGGTTTTACAGGTCAACAGACGAGAGCTCTAGCCCTAGACTTTACCAATTTCACCCTCATGCATACTGTACGGTTAAAGTGACGCAACAAGCTCGCTTAAATAGTCTACATCACAAATAAAAAATAAAGAAAAAGCAATTTGGTTTGTAGTGCAAACACAATTGGCTGGCTTCAGCTTTTCAATAATAAACACACTCACCAAGGAGATTACAAGAAAGGCACGTACTTATGCTTCCTCTAACACGCAAATTTAGACAAAACCGCAAACATCTTTCAACAACACCACGAAGCAGAGGAAAAAACAGGAAAGCCACTACATCCAGATAAATAAACAAAAAAAAAAAAAATGTTTTGCTGTGTGACTTTTTTTTTTCTTTTTTTTTTTTTTGGGAAAATTTACATGTATTCGTCAACCATATCCCGAAACCATATCTGAAAAGTTGTGGCTGCTGTCAGTGACCTCATTGGTACAGTTTGGTAGACAAAGATTCTGTGGACGAGAAGCCATGAATGGTGTGTTTACAGAAGCACTTTTTGGGTTTTTAATTATTTAATTAAAGCAATTTTTAATTTTTTACATTTTTGTAAAAATAGCAGTCAAAGTGACCAAATATGCAGAGAGCTCTGTGACCAGTGTTTTAAATGTGCACAACGGTGGGTATAGCTGGGTTTTATCTTTTGGCATTTTCTTTCTTTTTTTTGTTTGTTTCTCTTCAAACGTGTTACAGGCTGTGTGACGCAGACAAATGACACTGACTCATTGTGAATTACTTCTTTTCCTTTTGACATCCTGAATCCCGCTTCTTATGTGTAAGTGCTGCGTATTTTGTCCAAAATCGTTCACAGGAGGAAACAACAGTTTTAATGCCACTTGATTCTGGACAATAATACTCGGGAGGGAGGGGAGGTAAGAAAACTAAAAAGAAAACTAAAAAAATTAAGGGAGAAAAAAAGGCAAAATCTCTGCTACAAACAAGATGTGGATGTGCACTTCAAAGGGTGACACGTTCTGTACCTACAAATAGAAAAAGAAAATGGTCAAATATCAGCATTCGAACTGTGGGGACAGTGACAACCGTACGGTTTCTATGGTTAAAAACGTGTGGAGTTCGTTATATTGCTTTTAGATAGAAGAAGACCAAAAAAAATCAGTCTAGTGCAAATCTCTTTTCTGGTTTGAAAAGTGTTTGGTCTAATGATTCACAATCTGCTTTACCGTAGAGGGAACCGGTCAGATGAATGTGATAACTGCTCGGGTGAGAAGTGGCGTCCCTTTATATGTTTTTCTCTGAAAATCTAAAAGAGCATTCTTTTCTTTTCTTTTTTTTTTTTTTTCAGAAAAAACAGAACAAAAATCAGTCACCAGTCTTTACCATGCAACAATTTGGAAATATTTCCTGTTTTATATACCCATCAACTAACCAGCACTAACTCAACATCTTTTATGATCCTGTTTTTGTTTTGTTTTTTTAAGGATCATGTCATTTGTGCTCCCACTCATGAAGCTGGGAGGAAGAGCTTGGTCTGACGGCTCAAATCTACGCTCGCGGGTGTTATCTGTGCAGTTAAGTCTGTCAAATACATCTCTCAGCTTGGAAATGTTGGAAAACTCACTCCAGTCCAGTGTTTGACAAATCATATAAAAACGTCCTTGAACATACATTTAGAAAAAAAAAAAAAAAAAAAAAAAAACTTTATCTCCTATTTCAAAACAGCAGTCAACACATTTCAAACAAGCTTGTTTCATAACATCAATAATAATAATATAATAATAATAATAATAATAATAATAATAATAATAATAATACAAAACCAACTTGGAGCATAAATTATCAAAAAAAAAAAAAGAAAAGAAAAGACAAAGTGAAAACACATTACTGCAGCATATATTTCAGGGTTGCTTAGTTTTGATGTTAAACTACCTTTACTACAACAGCTCCACTTCTGCCAAGTTCAGAATTGTATACGAGAAATTATTTGTAGGGAAATAATGATATATCACGCTAAAAAAAAAGAAGAAAAGAGCCTAAACAAAATATACACATATTTCAATGCACATCTCATAGTTTAACTTAAGTGCATGTTTACAAAAGCATCTACATACATGATATGGCAGCAAAAAGCCTCATAAAAAAGTGAAAAGAAAATCAATTTAATCTGCTTTTTTTGTTGTTTGTTTTTTGTTTTGTTATTTGGGAACATGAAATTTAGGGTTTATAAATGTTTTTTTTGTTGTTGAAATCTTCGGCCCAGATGTACAACACGAAATGAAGTACAGTAATTGAATTTTTCTATTTTGAAACCACAGGATAAGGAAGCATACAGCAGACTTTTACAGTGATGAATTATTGTCTGTGGTCAAATACTGAAATTCCCCAAATGTTTTTACATTCACCTCACAGACGATGTGTGTTATTTTATTTTTTTTTTATAAAAATCGGTTATAAAAAATGGTGTCTAATCACATATTTGGATTGCATTGTGATGGTTAAATCCATCGCTTAATTTGGTTTCAGTGTCGTTTTTTTTTGTTGTTGTTGTTCACATATTGTCAGGTGATGATTTCTTTTTAACCTTGACTAAATTTGAGTTTTTTGAACTGCTCAGATTGGAAGATGTGAATGATTACTTCTTCTTTTTTTTGGTTTAAATAAACAACCTACAAATATGTGCAAAATTAACATCTTGGTCCATCTCAAGTATAAATGGTTGAATCTATTCTAATCCACATTGTCAGATTAGTATTTTAGGGACAGCCTTATTAAAAGAAATCTATTACAAAAACACAGAACACACACCAAAAAAAAAACAATCAAAGTAATCTGAAGTAATCCCATGTGAAGGAGAAGAAAAGAAGTGTACAATAGTTCGCAAAATGTGTGTGTGTGTTTGTGTGTGAAGAAAACCAACAGTTATTGAATATCACGTTTTACCCGAGCAACGATGCAACATTTACAATCTGATACATGTTTTAACATGCCATAAGTTTACATCACAGCTACTGTGTCGGATTCATTTTTATGTTTTGTTGCATTTCTCATTAAAAAAAAAACAAAAAAAAGAAAACAAAAATGGATAGTCTATTTTGGTCTACGATAGGCAATTAACACAATCCACAAAACTATAAACAACCAATCAAGTGACAAAGCGTACACGCAGTTTCACAAGCACCCTGCCAAGAGAAGAAAAACTATAAGAAAACACAAAAGAAAACTTAAGCAATCGAGCTTGATTGCAGGAACCCTACTCACATAAAAAAAGGAATTTCTTCAAAAACTGAAGTTATCCTAACCCTTCTTTGGTTTGTGAAAACAAAAAATTGTACAGTTTTTTTTTTTAAGTATCTCCTAATAATTTGCAAATTACCACAACTTTCAGAATCCTGCTAGAAACCTCTAATCAAAGCCTGGCTTATTGGCTGAGACAGCAGCAGCGTCAAGAATCTCGACTTCTCTATTTGTATTTTTTTTTGTATTTTTTTATTTTTTTTATTTTTTTTAAACTCGTGTGTCTGCACGATAAAAACGTGATCCACACATCCAAGAGAAACAGAGCAATAGAACAGTGCGTGCTGCCTATAAAACCAGTCCGCACAAGAATAAGCTGTGCTCAGAGCTTAAGAGGTTATGAGCTCTTACGAAGAATTTGAATAACGGATCAGATGTTTGTTTTTTTTTTTTAAGTAATGGAAATGCAAATTTTACTCAAGTGTTATTGAAACTATATTCTTGGGAGTATGGAACAGATTCGCCGTTAAAGAACTGATTTGATTTCAGGTGGTTTAAGAGTGGGAAACAAATGCCAGACTTGAAGTTGGAATGTGCTGGACTGAAGACAGGAATGTATGTTTTATGTTACGCTGCTGCACACTTCAAAACTTAATTGTCTCATCCGGCTGAACTAAGCCATAAAAAGGCCACAGTGACTGAAAAGACAAAAAAAGCCTTAAGAATCGAGTCTTCAGAGGCTAAAATACAGCTGAGTCCCCAAATCACTGTGACAAAGAAAAGTAAAAAAAGAAAAAGAGTTTGTGCTCTGCTAAAGGAGAGGGGTGATCCACCGTGGTCATCGAAGGACGACGTCTGATGAAAACAGGGGTAGCCTAATAACTGCATGTTCATATAGTGAATAGAAAGTAGATTTTGTTATAGCTTAGTATCGCTGTCTTATACTTTATAATCTGCTGTTTCACTGTGTTTGTAAAGCTTAAAGTCAAAACAGAATCTGGATATCTGTAAAACCTGAACAGACACTGTTTCTGAGAAGTAAGATAGATGACAGGGACTACCTATATAACATTGCCTATATGCTATGAAACTACGTGTGTTTCTTGCTAAATGGACAGTTCAGAGTGCTGGAGTGATGCTCTGGTAACAAACAGTTAATATCTAACCTGCAGTAACTCCGTTGGCGCCTTCATTTACAATAAATCCGGATTAGTTGGAGCTGGAAGTGAGTTTTATGGCTAGACCAAGAAGGGCCAAGACCAAAGGGGACTTTTATTATCTTAAAGCTCAAATATATTATAGAGTCATCATGTTTGCAGATTGCAGTGTTATTTTCAAAGAAATCAGTGGTTATTTATAAGGGAGATGGGAGCAGGATGCAATGTTTCTTCCCTTGTAAAACATATACTGAGACAAAAAAAAATAATAAAAAAAATCTAGTTTTCTGTAACTGCCTGAGAAAAAAGTAAAGGAGTAAAACAGCATCCACTTATGCCACTGTAAAATTTTTGAGCTTTTTAAAATTTACCTTAATAGCAGGCAGCTACTCAAACCAGATCCATTTTACATTGACCTCTAGTCCCCGATTCCTGGTTACTAATGGTCTTATAAACCATTATGATGTTGCTAAAATTGGAGTTTTAAGAAAGTTAAAATACTATTTTGTCTACTCTGAATTGCCGTTGGCTTTAGTTTCAGGAAAAACTAATACGGATTTCTGTTAAACAAAGACACAATGGAGTAATCTCATGCAGGTGTGATACTGTGTTTCATTTGCAACAGAAGTTCACTTCAAAAATTATGAACCGTGTCTTTAATCATAGCTGTTTTCTCCTATTTACGTCAAAAAGATGCATTGTGGAGGATTTAAAGATTTAAAATGGAAGCAATCACGAGCTTCTCGTTTGGTTCATACAAAGTTTTCATTTTAAATCTGTTTTATTCTTTTTTTCTGCTCCCGTTTCTCACTTCTAATTTAAGAATAATGGTACAATTTAAAAGTGCACCCCTTCCGGAAATTGGCATGACAACCAAGTTGGAGAAGGTTGGAGAGAAAACTGGGTAATTAGTCCACAGGGGACAGAATAATAAGCCATCCCAAAACCTTTTCATCTTGCAGAAGCTCAGTTTTGTAACTTGACTTGTGTTTTATTTTTCTTTCAGTTTTGTTTTCATGTTGCTCATCAGAGCCGGTTAAGAGGCTGCTGTGCAGGCAAAAATGTGTTTACTCGAAGCCAAAACCTTAAAATTCTCATTTTGTCTCCAAATCTAAAAATGTGCCAATCAAGCAAATAGTACAAATTATCTTTTTTTAATATATATAAATTATCTACACTGCTCATTGCTAGACCCTCGTTACTCTCAGTTACACATAAACAAGGCTGCAAGTTACAATAAAACCTAAAGGATCCCCGTGAGGGAACTGGGCTTTGGTTTGCATGTGTAGGTGCCTTGTTATCAAAGCTCTGGACTTTGAAACCAAGTAAAGGACTACAAGCAGCTTTCCACCTCCAACAGATTGCAAACCATCACATTCATTAACAAGAAAGTACGAGTTTAAGCTGCGACTGCTGTGCTCGTAGACGCTGTTATAATCTTGCAAAATGGCATTATTTACCAACAGGGAGATATGAAATATCCAGGGATTAAACCTGGATTTTATGTCACCGTGACGGGCAGGTGTGTAAACGTTCCTCCGTCCAGCTCCCGTGTCTCCCCCTGCTGCTCACATAGCACCACTGCCCGGTCTTCCCACTCGTACAGTACATTCCAGTATATGGCTTGTTTGCAAATGGCAAATACTGTAAACTGAAGAAGAAGAGGGGGGAAAAAAAATTAAACAGCCTTCCATACAAAAGAGAGAAATAACTAAGCTGAGCTTTTGAGCTAAAATCAAACCCTACTACTATTTAATTAAACGAGCATGACTGCGTTTTAAATCTTCAAATCCTCCAGATGGTGCGAACATAACACACGAATGAAACAAAAACTCGCAGATGTAGCTTTTACTGTATATGAATAAAACATTTCAGGTATTTTTTCTTTAAAGGGTTCTCATTTGCTGCACTCACAAGCACTAGGTTTTCAGCTGTACTAGTATAAATAGTATATTCTTAATAGCGTATATACTGTATTTGTGCAACGCAGGAGAGAAAAACTATGAATATTCTGTATAGTTGCTGCATGTTCTGGTAGGCACTTGTTAGGCATACTCCCTATATCCCACAAAGTACAGTAATACTCTAGCTGAGGTTAGGATTTTTTTTTTTTATCAAACTATTTGAAAATGTATTCTCTTTCTGCATGGAGATGGATACTCAAAATATATATAACATATTTGTAACCATTTTACTCTTATATGCATTGGAAGGACAAAATGCTGTTTATTACTGGGTGAGTGGTGCTTCTTGTAGTCTACTTTGAATTGTGTGACTTTGCCTGGATAAAAATAGAATCTGACTTTAAAACGTGTGAAGACAGACTGAGAGACGGACCTATGCTTTTCAGACTAAAATGACCCTGTTCTACGCTTGAAACGATCCATCTTTCACCTCAATGCGAAGCATACGTTGATATATAAGTACACGGTAGGAAGAAAAAAGCAGACTACTCCTTTAATTCAGCCACGCAAAATGCTATGAACAACACCACAATGACCACCAGAGAAGCAGGAAGAGTTCTGAAATAATCAACTTCAACAGTGAAATTTTAAACTTACTGCAAGAAGGACAACAATGTACTGTAGACCCCGTGTCTCTACGCTAATATAAACAAAAACAAACAGGAATATATTTCAAACACAACACAAACGGCTGCAGGCTCAAGGCTATCATCTATTTTTCAATATGTTTTTCTTTTTTTCGTTCTGGAGAATATGCGAGCGTGTCGCGAACAGAAAGGTCTAGACCTACAACTATAAGAAGCACGATTGAGGAAACGAGGAATAAGTTTCAGGATAATGTTGCAACAACTTTTAAAATGCCTTGCTAAGTATTTATTACCCTTTAACCTTTATAGATTTTTACACATTAAACTGACAAACTTTTATGGTTTTTTTTTGTGAAATTTCATTTGATAAGCCAACACAAGGTAGTGTAGTATTGTGAAGCAGAAGAAAATAAATGTCACATGACCTTTTATTCATACAGCAACGCCTTGAAAATCCAGCTAAATCCAGAGGCTTCTACAGAACACTAAAGAAGAACAAGGAACACACAGTTCATCTTTGATTAACTTGTGGAGCTTTTTAAAGCAGTGTGAAAATGTTACATGACATATGAAGGTGGCAGCATTTTGCTGTGGGGATGCCGGTTGATTAAAAGCTGGATGGAGCTAAATACAGTTTGTAAAAGATGGGGAAAGAGGTTAAGATCCAGCAGGACAATGAGAGTAAAACCATAATCTAAGCTTTAACCGAACTGTTTATATTAAAGCATATTTGTGTTTTGAAATGGACTAGTCAAAGTCATAACCTAAATCCAATTGAGAATCAGTGGATTGTCCACATGTAGCTGAACCATGGAGAGTAATCCTATGAGTGCTTTCAGCTATTCTGTGACAAAGATTACACTAGATTTCATCCTCAGTTGTTCAACAAAACATCGACTTAATGGAGCCGGATATAACTGCACACTAAGGATATGGACAGAAACTCTTTTGTAAAATTTGCAACAATGACAAAAATAACAGTAATATTGATTTTCAATTTTACCTTTAAACAGATTTTTACTGACGCTCTCAAGGATCCAACGGTGATAAAAAGGTAACAAACCATTAGTTTTTGGAGTTTGAAATTATTAAAGTTTTCCATTAGCAAGACAAAATGATGGTTAAAAAAATGTCTCTAAAATGATTAAAGATGCGATAAATACCAACCCCTAACACACACACAACATATTTGAAAACCATGTATAATTTCTTTCTTCACTACCCAGTCACGCACTACCATCTGTTGGTCTATCATAAAATCCCAGAAGATTTTGTTGCAGTTTGTGGTAGTAATGTGAGGAAATATGAAAAGGTTCAAAGGGCACGACAACTTTCGCAAGGCACTAAAATTTTACTTTTTTTGCAACTGAGAGAAGAATTAAGCACCACCACAATTAGCCGAAGTAATCTAAGGAATATATAACTATGGACAGTGAAGGACACGTGATGCTAATGCAACAAGGGGAAGGGGAAATGGGGCGTATGCTATAGCACATTATGACACACTGGAGCAAAAAGGTTCCTTCCTTTCCAAACCTAGTCTCCTATCAAACACCTTATGATACAAGAAATCAACCACCAATGGACAAGTTCGAGCCCTCACCCAGGTCACATGAAGATTGGCTACTTTTGTTATTTCAAAAACAAAATAAGAAAAGAATTAAATATAAGTGATCAAGAAAGAACTCATAGTGTAATTGTGAAACCAAACATTTCAAAAACCAACACCAAGCTACTACTATTTAGACCAATGATACCACAAGGCTGGTTGTACTCATCTAGCTACAGTCAATAGTGCATTTGATATAGGTGTTCACATAAAAACACGTACGTAAAAATTTAGGTGCCATGAAGGAATGTTAGATCACCGAAACACACCCACTACACCGAAACAGTTTGACACTCTGTCTCTGCCTTTCTTTCTTTTTTTTAAATTTTTTAATTTTTTTTTTCGTTGGAAAAAGTGATGATGTTAGTTTGGCAGTGTTTGGAACTTGAACAGACGACGAACATCACGAGCTGCGTTGTGCCATACGAGTGGCGATACTGTTGGAAAGAGATCTCGGCAGTTGCTTACATATTTCTATTTAGTGCATTGTCTGTTAAGGCATGAGATTTAACCCTCC
The DNA here is from genome assembly GCA_010277075.1 of Poeciliopsis retropinna. NCBI lineage: Eukaryota > Metazoa > Chordata > Actinopteri > Cyprinodontiformes > Poeciliidae > Poeciliopsis > Poeciliopsis retropinna. The sequence continues at coordinate 6,687,318 of VMRM01000024.1, read as the reverse complement.
ACGTGCTGTGTAGAGACAAATGTAGCACTAGCATGCAGCAATATTGCCAACTAGGCAACAACAGCTACGAATAGGAACCATACACTTCATAGGCTTTTTTATGCACACCGTAGAGACAGGCCCAATCAAATGTTCAATAACATGCTAATTTTACTGAGGACCAAACACACACTTTCAAAGATCTTTTCTCACAAGTGTTTTTTTTCTTCCATCAAGCTAAAGAAGCTGGAGCAGGATGCGTGCCAGCTGGCCTAAGCTAAGGAATTGTTACAGGTGCCTTATTAGCCCGAAAGGTTTGGAGAGCTGTTTTCTTATAGTACCTGCGCTGCATATTGCAAAGGAAGCCCTACAGTTGAGATATTCCACTTACCAACAATTTGATTAGGCTATTTACCGCACACAGACACTCACTGACACACAAACACCGAAGTAAAGAGACACGACTGTGCACTAGTGACGAACTGATATCAAAGAAGCTGCACTCCATCACATCAGAAAGTTTTTTCTTTATCCAGGACACACACACATGTCATTTACACACATACACACATATTATAAATCTATTATTAATAATATAGTATTACTTCCGCCAACAGACTTGGACGGGAGGTTCTTTATTATTACTGTTGTTGTTTCACTGTTAATGATGTTTGGCTTGGATGTTCTCATAGGAAATTTCTGCACTGTTTCTAAAAAAAAAAAAAGAAAAAGAAAAAAGAAATCAAATAAACTCTTATCGGGAACTGACCCGATAGAATATTTCAAAGGTTTAAACATAGATGAGCACACACAATGGATAAATAAAATAAAATAAATGCTTGCATTAACACGGCACAAGAATATACTGAAGGTAACAGCAAGCCATAACAAAAGCCGAGAATTGAGAAGTTTACTAAACGAAAAAAAGCTGAAACACCGCTATTCATGTGAACTCTTAAAAAAAAAAAAAAAAAAAAAAAAAAAAAAAAAAAAAAGAAAACAAGAAAAAAAAATTATTTTCTAAAACTATATCTCTGTTAACAGTAGTGCACTTATTGGTTTAAGCAGTGCAACATATATGCAAGAAAATAATGCAGTCCACTTATCAAGATAAAAAAAAAGATTTTTTTTTTTCCTTTGAAACTGAATAAAAGAAAGTTCATTTAAGGAAAACGATTAAATATTTAGCACAGGCATTTTAAGAAAATGTGCAAAATAGCACTTTTTTTCTGAACTGACAGGAGGTCTTTTGAAGACTTCCCTGAATGCAGTTAGTTACTCGCTTTATCGTACAACTACCGAAAGTGTTTGCTCGCTTTTAAAGAAGCAAATCCTTCAGGATGCAGTTGCAGGCAGTTGCACGTGTGCATGTGTTTTTCTGTGTGTGTGTGTGTGTGTGTGTGTGTGTGTGTGTGCATGTATATATAAACACGTGTGTGTGAGAGACCTATTTTGGATATAAAATCAATGTAAAAGAATTAAAAATATCTGTAATAAACCTTAAGTAGGGCAATGCATGAATGAGACGACATGAACACACAAGCTTCCACATCTACTCTACACATGCTGTGTCTTGGTGTTTGAGAAAATTGGGAATGTATGCTGTTTTTCCACACAGTCCATCTACAGCTTGTGGTATATCATGAAACAGCGTGCTATCGATTGATGGGAGCTACTTGTTTTGCTTTCAGACTGTATTTCCTTTCAAAACGTTGCATGCCATTTGAGCCTTCGAGGAGCGAGAGAAAGAGAGAGAGAATGCACGAAGAGTAATGCACTCAGCTCCCACCTGCTGAAATAGCTCCGCAATTGTAATGAACAGGTTACACAGGCGTTCTAGGTTCAGGGCGGCAATTATTTTGCTTTTTAGTCCGACTCAAAATTAATTTGCGCCATCTTTCACACCGATCCAATCAGCAACCGGCCAACCGCCTCCCCGCGAAACTGTAATTCAATTATGAGATTAAAACCAAACAGGCTACTCAATAACGACAATTGTTGAAGTGACAAATCCTTTTTTTTTCCTCTAAATCTATATCCCATAACAGTCGGGTGCAGGTTGAGGAGCAGCAATTATGAAGGAGAGAGTTTAGTCCCATATTCCAGCCTGCCTTAACTGTGAAAAAGGCTAAAAAAACACACACACAACCATCAGCAGAAGACTCTTCCATTTTTTCATATGTTTTGCAGTGGAAGAAATCTAAGTAGCCTTAACAGTCTTAGGATATTAAAAAGGCAGTGTATGCAAATGAGATAAACTCTAAACTCCAGGAAAAAAAAGAAACATATTTTTGCTCAAATACTGTCTCATCAGCACACAAAAATTTAGTAAACGTTATCTTGACCGTCAAAATTCATGGACAATAATCATAAAACAGGTGAGAAATAATCACTTTCCCCATCGCTTTGGACGGGAGGTTACAATTAAGTAAAATAATTAAAATTGGTACCTTGACAACAGCTGCATTATAATCCCTTAATACCACAGGAATAAATAAAACCCAGTGTCAAATTAAGTACTCTCCTTTTTTTATTTGATATAAGAAGGCAATCTTGTGACCATCAGTATTTTTAGAGGGAATATGTAGCCCAATCCCAGGTTTTTTTTTTTTTTCCAGTTTTTTGTCTTTTATTGTTATCGTTGTTTAAAATTATACCACAGTAAGCTTGGACATCTATGTTTCCAAACTGGTCAATATGGATTCACAACTGCCATGATTCGTGTGTCATAGCAATACACACACACACACGCACACACACAGACGCACGCGGACAAATAAAGAGACAGACTTGTATGCAAAAATCACAAACATTCAAACATATTTGCTCATTTAAAGTCATTCAGACATATCTAGACTAAAGGTGTGTTTGTGTGTATGTGTTTCTTTCGTAGGCCTTTCGGTAGTGTTCAACACATAAATCAGTATTTTAGGAAAGCATACATTTAGAGGCCCGTAGTTTGGATCCATCCAGTAGATCAATATCAAACCACTGAGCCTTAAGGCCACCATCTTTTTTTCTTTTAGAATAACAGGAAAAAAAAAGAAAACTTTTTTTGGGGAAACTTAATGTGCCAGTGTCTATACTCATTACTCTTCATACCTCAAAATAAGAAAAGGAAAATCTAGTGCCATTGTATTTGTCATTCTTTCAGAAATAAGTTTCTTTTTTCTTAAATTTGTACTTATCCATCGGAGACATGCATTCGCATGTGGTCATTGAAGAGCTCCATTTGGTCGAACTTGGCAGGGCAGACGGAGCACACGTAGGTGGTCCCTTCTTGGCAGCTTGCTTCAGCAGCTACACCCACTCCTGTTCCAACCCCGGCCCCTACTCCGGCGCCGCCGCTCACTGGCATGGCGAGGGCCACAACTCCGGCTCCGGGCTCGGGGACGGCTATCGGCATTGGGATGGAAACCGGGCCCGAGGTGCCCACACTCACAGACAGCCCCGTGATGGCGCTGGCGTTGCTGTGCAGGGCCATGTGGCGCTCCAGCAGGGTCTTGTGTGAGAACTTCTTCTTGCAGATGTAGCACTCATAGGACTTCTCTCCACGGTGCAGCCGCATGTGGACGTTCAGCGAGCTCTTCTGGGTGAAACGCTTGTTGCAGATGCTGCACTGGTAGGCGCGCACCCCTGTGTGTGTCACCATATGTTTAATTAAGTAATCCTTCAGGGAGAACGAGCGCCAGCAGATGCTGCACTGATGAGGCTTCTCACCTGGATGTGCACACAACACAAAAGCATTAAGAGATTGAAACCCTCCACCCCCAGAAACAATATGGTTTGCACATTAGAGAGGAGTACTCATTTGCAGTGTCTGAACAATTACATCTGAACATGCTTCAGTGTTACTCTGTTGCCATGTGTCTAAATGTACTCCAAATTTAATGCTAAAATTATGCTTTAGTTTTACAAAAAAAAAGTACTCTTTGCATCACTCCTGGGAAAACCGTGCAAATCTTAACCTCCCCATTCTATTCCCATCTTCGTTTCTAAAGCTAATTTAGCTCCATCTGTTCATCGTGTAAACAGCCAACTTGATGAGGGCTTTGACTGAAATGTCAAAATCTGTGTGGTACGGTCATTTTTAATGAAGGATTTCAGCATCCTCATGGTGTGGGGTGTATATCACGCTTTCTAAAAGCATATAGCAAGCTATTAAAGACAAAAAAATGAGCAAATTTGATTTGGAAGAGAGTCAAGTCTATTTTCTGACCCTTAATTCTTCCGAAATGCTGCCAGCAATGTCTATATATGGAATTTGTTGCAAGATTTTGTGCAGAAACACCTTAAGCTAGAAGTTAAGTAAACCTGAGCTGACTTTGTTTTAATTTTTTATTCCACTACGTGCTGCTTACTGCAGAAAATGTGGGGAAAGCTTCAGTTTAAAAACACACAGGGCTTTACCTAATAGAAAACCTCTTTTTCACAAAATTTGTAAACATAATTAATCCTTGGTTGCCATCGATTATTCAGATTTAATCCTGTTGAGTGATCGATCCATGATTTATCATCTGTTCTGTACGCTGCTCTGTCAGTAGCCTCCAAAGCGAGTGCTTCTGGACAGGAAATGGACTGTAATGAATAATAATGGTTGTTTGAGAAGGCTTTTTTATGGGACCATCTAATTATATGATATTTGATTCTTTTCCTTTGTAATGATGGTTTCCCCGGTACCAAATTGATGATGTTGGCGTTGTTTAAAGAAGGAACTCCACTGACATTGTAAAGTCAAGCAGAAATGATAAACACACTTTTCAGGTGTGACCATATAAACATTATTTTATAAGGCAGTTTAACCAGCTTGTCATTCAGTTTATGTGCTAAATACTTACAATTTTATTATTTAATCAAAGTAGTTTGACTGGTGCAGATAGTAAGATATTAAGTTTGTTTCTGAGTCTTCATATTTTGTTTTAAAGAGATAGTTTTGAATTTTTTGAAGTGGGTTTCTGTGGAAAGCTTGTAAGGAGTCAATCTCTTACCTTCACTAAAGAGAGATCTCTTTAGTGATTGTCTGCAGGAATATGGACAAATATGGACATAGTTGACTTATGATCAACTATGATCATAGTTGATCATAAGTCAACTATGATCAAAAATTGTTTTAGATTGTTTTCTGCCACCTTTAAACAACACCAACATTTTATAAAGGTTAAAAATAATAATCTCTTTGTGAAATAAATAGATAAATCGTCTGGTGAATTGCCTGCTTTTCAGTTTGACTTGCTTTAAAAACTCAAATATTTAATCTTGATTTGAGGTAAAGAGGTAATTTCTTCCTTTAGGACAATTAGGATGTTTTATCCTAATTGTGATGAAAACTTGTACACTGATAATGTTTTAAATTACTACCTTCTTTTACCTGACCTTTGACCTAACTTCACCTTTTTTAAAAATCAAGCCAGGCCTTATTCTAACTCAATCTACTGAAATCTGTGAAGCTTTGCCATAATCTGATACAACAGCTCACAAAAAAGAAAATATGGCTCTATTCAACATATGATGAACCTTTATATTATGTTACTCTCAAGTCTACAGCTACAATCTGAGTGAAATATTTATATGATTGAGCATTTAACGTGTATTTTAACATTTTGACTTACCAGTATGGACAAACATGTGTTTGACGTAATTCTGTTTGGCAGTAAAGGTCTTACTGCAGAGAGTGCATTCATAGGGCTTCTTTTCCCCCGGACCGATCCCTCCTGCAGCCTGCTGCTGCTGAGATGAAGCCTGCGGTACCGACATGGGGTTCGGGAATGATGGCATTGCGGGCGGCGGCACTGCCACGAACTGGGGCTGCTGCTGGCCAGGAAGGTAAAGGAAAGGCTTGTGGTCTCTAGACGGCTGCGTGGGGAAGAGTGTGGGCAGGAAGGTGCTTCCGGCAGTGCCCATCACTTGGGAATTGCTGGGCACGGTGATCGGCATCCTCAGGTTGCTGGTGTGTGATTCTATCTGGCGCATGTACTGGGACATGGGACTGAGTTTGACTGAGTTTGGCAGGGGCTGCATCATGCTACTGTCACTAGTGCTGTGGGAAGTGTCCCCGTCCTCCGTCTTTTGCATCCTCTCTGGGGACGAGTCGCTGACCTCTATCTGCACTGGAGCTCCTTCGATGCCTTGCTGCCCTTCCCCAACCGTGTCTCGACTGAAGCTTGTCAGGTACGGCTGCTGCTCCATGGTGTCCGTCTCTGTGCTGATGGAGGAGCTGACCCCTGAGTCAAAGTTTTCAACCTTGGATTCTCCCTCCACGCCCTCGTTGTGGTCAGTGTCATCTTGGCAGTCCCCCATGTCGTAGCAGGTGAATTCGTCTTCGGCCTCCTGCTTTATGTGCATCCCTCCTGTTTGGATGCGTACCGGTCGTGGTTGCTTGCGGCAGTGAGTGGACTCTGCGTTGGACATGAAGCGTTCCACCTGCTGGGACCGTTCCTGGATGCGGTTTATCCAGGGCGGATCTTGAGATTGCTGGTCCTTCTGATTGCTTGGATCATAATTTGCTGACAGGGGGTTAACATAAAGGGACCGCTCTCGGGTGCCATTCTGCAGAGACAGGCCGGGGTAGGAGTACAGGGATGTGTATGTACGATCTACACTTTGCTGTGATGTTACTTGCATATAGCCTGACTCTGCATCACTGCTAGGGTCCGGAGGTGCCAGACTCTGGTGTGCCACGGGGTGTCTCCTGGCCAGAATCTCCTGGTATCACAGGGAACCCCCCGGGTCCAGCCAGGCCCACATTCTGGGACACGATGCGGGTGCACTCATCGATGACGGTCTTGATCTGTAGAATGCTGGCAGCGGTGAGGATCTGCAGTGCTTCTGACTGAGAAACCCGCAGAATTCCACTGTACATAAAGTCAATCAGCTTCTGGATGGATTGCACTGAGACCACAGAGGGGATCTCGATGTCGCTGTAGCCCAAGAGCAGCTTGTCCTGAAAGAATGGGCTTCCAGCGGCCAGCACGCACCGGTGAGCTCGCAGCATGCTTCCATGGATCCGAACGGTCACGTCACAGAAGTGCCCGCGGTTTCGCTGCTCATTGAGGGTCTCAAGTACAGAATTGCTGAAGTTGTGGAGATTGATGTTATGAATGCGCTCGGTCATCCCCTTGCAACTGATGTCACCTGGAAAGAAAGAGCAATAAAACACCCTGAAAAACTAATACATACGTGAAACGTTGTTCGGACCTCTCAACTAACTGGCGCAAGTCTAAAAATGAGAGTATCTTCAAAAACTTTGTGCATTTCAGCAATTCATTTCAAAAAATGAAATATATTTTCTAAAAAAATGAATCATGGGTAAGGTGTCAATAACTGAAGATAAGGTGTTAAAGGTAAAGAAGCAGATTGTTCAAAGTGTCATATCCAAGCAAATTGATGGAAAGTTGAGTGGAAGGAAATGATATGGTAGATGAACAGGAAAAACCACAGTCTTGAGATTATTGTGAAGTAAAGCACATTGGAGACTTTGGGGAAGATTCACAAAACGTAGCTGATAGCTGGAACTTTCAAGTAACGATTTCAGTCTACTGTCTACACCAACCCATAAATTAAGATGTCCAGGCATACGGCGGGGAGGTCAACTATACCACTATTACAAATCTATATCCATCTTGAAAGACACTGTGTGTCTATCTGTAAGAAATTTCTGTAATTGTGCTGCTGTCACTTGCCAGGACACTCATTCAACCCCAGGAGTTTTTCATCCTTTTTAAATAAAGGTTGAAGAACAAGAAAGGTACTTGTGTAGTTTCTGAAAACAGTTTATGTCTTTATGTCTCAGTAACAGGCCTAAGATGAGACCTTCATGCTATGAGTGATGTACTGTCTGGGCACACAAAAAAACATTTTCGAATGATCGGGGAAAACAAGTCGCACACAAAACACAGTGAGTTTGAACAACAAGTTCATCTATGGATTCAGTCACGAGGAAGATTCCAGAGGGACAAGAAGACAATATGACCCAGGTCCCAAACAAGACGTCAATGTGGAACATGTGAATGAGATAATATGCTTTAGTTGGAAAATGAGGGCCGCTGTCCAGGGCTTTATTGGTTTTGTCCCTCCAACCGGTCTCTAAATTTTAACAAACATTAACCTCTACGTTTTGGGTTTAATCTGTATTTGGATTGCTTAATAAATCTAATTACTTATTTAAGTCTGTCTACAGAGTCTACATTGATGCATACCAGGCATACTACAAACAACCCCAAAAATATACTTAACTCGCAAACCTGTGACCACTGTAATTTAAGGGGTAATACATTACTGTGGGACGCACTCTGTGAAACCTAACCACGAGCAGATTAAGGTTAGTTTACACCACACAAGTCAGATTAGACATTTTGTTATGTGTAATTTGAAATGAGGGAAAATCATACTGGAGGGTGAACGGTTGTGAGTTTACAAAACATGGATGACGTTAGACTACTTTTACATTCCTCATCTTACGCTACTCCTGAACCAGAGACGACAGTAGGAGCATTTTACCTGAGGCGAAGAGAAAAGGGATTTGGGAAATTGAGAAATCTGCTGTTCTAATGTGCTTTATCAATGCAGCTGTCCATTAAGATATTCAGATTCATGGTTGCTATGCTTCCCTCTTTTGACAAGCTTTAGGGAGATGCTGGTTTAATTATCAGGTAAGACTTGGTGCCCACATTGTCCACTAGTAATACCTGCTTTAATGACCATAGTATAACTGAGCTACGTTGGCCAGCCAAATATCCCTATAGAGGATCAATGGAGTAATGCCAAGAGGAACATGAAATTCACTAAACCTACAATGCAGATGAGCTGAAGGCTTTTATTAAAGCAACTTGGGCTTCCTGAACACCTCAGCAAAGCCATAGGCTGATCGCCTCCATTTTATAATAATCACAAATAAACAGAAATAAACACTTGAAATGTATCAGTCTTTGTGTAATAATTTTATATAACAGATGAATTTCATGCTTTGAATTGAGTTACTGAAATAAAGGAACTTTTTGTTCTGTTCACCAAAAAGCGTTTACCATTTACACATGGCAGTAACATGTTGGCCAACCAGGTTTACAGAACTCAAAAACCTACATTAGAAATAAAATATATATTTTAAATTCTAGCAAAACAAACTAAATAATTAATATTAAAGTAAATTTAAAATTTTTATTTTTTTTAAGTAAAAAAACAGTTTGCCTAAAATAATTAATGTTTTTATTTACATTGACAATGTTGCTGCTTATTACTATGCCTGATGTAGAAAAGTTAAAGTTCGACCAAGCGAAGAACAATTAGGAGTGTTCTCTTATTAAGAGTTCCTGTTCTGCGTTATTTTGAAATGCCTAAAATAGCCTTTAGGTGGCGCACTGGGCTAAAAGGACAACAGGCCTCTTTTGTCAGCCATGTGTTCACGATGATGCCGTTTTCTAACTATCCCTTCAATACACTAAATGTGCCCTAGCTGATCAGAGATAACCTAATGTGCTTTTTCCCCTCAGTGAGCAGATAAAAAAAAAGGAAAATCCAAATGAAATAGGGAGGAAGTAGAAAACTGAGATAATTAAAGCTGCTACAAAATTAATTTAGCTGGCACGTAATGCTTGTCAAGTATTGTGCTGTTATTTACTAAAGCTGTCATCTTTGGCCGAGTTTTTTCTAAAATACTTCTCAGTAATTAAAAAAATGTCCTACTTGTGACTGAAAACTGGAAAAGTGCACATGAAAATTCGGCAGAATTTTTCCATAACTATCTTTACTCAATATTTGTCAAAAACATTTAAATAAATAATTACAAATCTCACCCAGAAAGTAGTACGCTATTATTAAATGACATAGAACGAGCACATTTACTTTCTAAACAAAATTACAATTAAAATAGTGATGTAAAAAAATGAAGCTGCCCCATTACTCACAGTTAGATGATGTTTTTTTTTTTTTTTTTTTTTTAATGAAAATGCTTGTGAGGCTGGTGATGAAGAGCGGGTCAATTTGCTGGTGGAGATGGCTGATCAGTGGCCTGGTGCTAGGCAAGGCTGTCAGTCTTCTCTGTCCAAATCATGTGTTCCTCTGCTACAGTGTTTGGAAAGGAGGGGAAGGGGAAAGAGAGAGGGGGGGAGAAAAGACAAAGACAAATCTTAATGCCACATTCTGCCTGTCGATGTTGCCACTCCCTTAATGAACCCAGAGCCACAGTAACAGGAATATCTGCCACAGACGTGCTGCAACAGATGTGTGAAGAGTTTTTACGGCAAAGTGAGTGGACGTTTCTGTGATCACATGACTTCAAAATCACAAATCAAGGTTGAAAATGATTTTGCCTTTGGTGCCAGTTTTTTTTTCTCTCTCTCTCTCTCAACTGCAGGATAACAAAGCCACACCCTTGTCAAAAAAAAACCCAAAATCTTACATTCTCCAAAATTTCAAGGGTGGTCTTTTGTGTAAAGAATGATTTTTGAACAAATCAAAATTGTGATAGGTTTTTCCTTAGTCCAAAATGTAACCTGTGTAACACTGCATACAGATGTGGAGCAAATTTAGGCTATAATATAATGGAGATGAGTCAAATATTAAACATGCAAGGCTTTCACTGGAAATCACAAGAAAGGCATTCAACAGCACGAGGCATGTGACATGCTGGTTTGGTGACGCCAAGAAAGCCTGACACAATCGCTCTTCTACTCGGCAAACGCATTAGCACGCAAATGTTTGACCCCAAAAACTGGCAACAAAGACGGTGTAAGATAAACCACAGCGCACTAACACATCACTTAGAGTCAGGCAAGTTGGGAAAATACATGAAAGCAGGAAAAAAAATCATTTTAGACATGTTCCTTTTTATTAATGTCACATTGTTCAGAATACATTAAAGTACTACAACCAGTGAAGCCTTAAAAGTATCTGGAAATTACATACTTATCATTAATGTGGGTTCAGTTTGACCTGACACTCTTAAATATATTTTTTGTGGGGTAAATTGAATATGAAAAAAACAAAAAAAACAAACGCATTTGGTTCCACTTCCATTTGCCACAACACTAAATTGAAGTGCTCTCTTTCTGAAATGCCAACAACCACACCGGGCCGCTGAGTAACCAGAACGGGGCTGGGATGTGACCAGACCTGCACATTAGTGTTGACACAAATTATTCTTTCACTGCTCTCAAGAAATTCTAAAGAAAAATCCTACAACGTCATGCAGTCTGGTAAATTTATGTAATTAATTAGATTTTTCTGTGGCAAGGCAACAGATATATTTTAGGCAATGGATGTGCCTCAAGGAGGATAAACTCTTCTCATGCCGTGAAGAATAATACCTTGGAGAAAAGCAAAGGTGAAGATGTTCAAATATAAAGGATTCTGTTCACTTGGTCACCCTGAGTCCACACGCTCCGCCCTGAGAAGTTCTGAATTCACCGCACCTATGTGTGTTTCTTGAAATGTGCTTCTCATGTAGCATAATTGATGCAGACAAGTAATGGCGTGTTTAACAGCAGAGGGTAATCACTCTAAACAGAGATGGATCATTCTGTGTCACAGCAAACAACCACAAATGCACGGTTGGTCAAGACAAAATGACGCCTCAAAGTAAAATCCTCAACTATGACATTTTCATACAGTTTGTTACTACAGCTCTGTAATTAAGTTTAAATTAACCATGTACACCAAACAGACCAGCCTTGAGAATGTATATCTTAAACATTACTGATTTCCATTTTTCTTTGAGATCTTCTGAATCTGACTTTCTTTTTAAGGACTTTAATGGCTGCATATCAGTTTATCCCTAAGCCAATTTGTTCCCACCATCTTGTGCCAACTGTAAATAAATCACTCCATACCCTTGCAAATAAAACCACAATGAATCTCTTGATTTTTCCATGTAGCAGGGTTGGATGATATGGTGATACAAGATCGCGAAGAATTAGAAAGCGCAGACGAGTTGCCAAAGCAGACAGAGTGAGAGAGAGGCCATGTGTGAAGCACATTCTATACAACTTAGCTCTATACTGCTTCACTTCCCTTTTTTTCTGCAGATTCACAAAGTAACTAAGGTATAAAAATAAATAGTTATGTCAATAAATAGAATGGTAGTGAAGTATTAGTATGGTTAGCCTCAATGTTTGAAAATAAAATGATCACTGAAGCCATCTTTAGCTACCTTCCTATTAAAAACTTTCAGTTTTTTGGTTGTTGATCAACCACATCGTGTCAAAGGCGTACCTGCAGATGTGAGCGACCGTGAAGGCTCGGCGTGAATATTTTAATCACCATAGAACACCAAGTTTTTAATACCGCTCCACGTTTCACCTTACAAATGTGCAAATAAGGCATCTTGAAGACATCTTAACCATATAGGCAAAAGTAAACCACAAGATAATCGCCTCGACAAGCAGATGCTAACTACATAGCTGTTAAAGCTAAATCAAAATAAGTAAACATTTCTCAATTTGGCTTGTCTGCTCAACTTGTTGCAGTTTGTCAGGAGTTATAGTTGGACTACAGACCTTGCATTAGTTTATTTTTGAAGACAACCAGAATGAGTACATGACGGTTTATGTCTCTATAATCAAACATGAACACAGCAACACCTCAACAAGGGTCTTGACCATGTTTAAACCACTGCGACCTTCAAATAGCATTCTTTAAATCCAAATAAAACACCTTAATGTGAACCGCTCTTAATGGTAGGCATATTTTGTGTTCACAGTGAAGACTGCAATTTTTCTATTACAGGTATGTAATGTAGAAGATATTGAAGAAAGTAATATCACGGTGAAAACATTTACAATTATTTTGACTGCTGCTAACTATGTCTTTGCTAAAGATAAACTGATCGTTTTGAAAATGCCATATTGATATATACTGTTATATCCCTGTTAAGTAAAAAATGTGGACTTTAAGTTTAAGTTACTCAAAAAAACAAAACGAATTCTGAGTTAGGTATCATTTTTTGAAACATGCCAACATAAGAAATGTCACTTATGCTTGATGCAATTTGTCAATTGCATACAACTGCTTCAAATTGGTTTAGAAAATGTTTGGCCTTTTTATGCAGGCGATTCTTATCTTAGAGGAAAAATTTATTTTTGTACCTTTTTGGCCAATTCTCCTCCCTTACCGTACAGTAAAGTATTTTCATTATTTATGAAGATAAATTCTAGAAAACATGTTCAAAATAAACTAAGATCTATGTTTAGCTCAAAGCCTGTAAATTCTGGTGCAACAATACTGCTGAATACAATTTTTCTACCACTAGTCAGAACTAATTTTCATGTGAAGATTTGGGTATGAAAAAAATATGCTAAAATATCTGGTTGCACAGCATAAAATCTCATTAGTTTAAACAAAAATAAATCGCGGCACGTTCTCTGATAAAGTATCAGTTTTGAATCCATCACAAAATCAAGGGATCACAAGATTATCTCCATTTATGCTGCAGATTTTATCCTTTACTGCAATTATTTTTGCCAATTTGTATCGCTGTTTGATTCCCACCATTAGGAATTAGAAACCACATATGTAGCTAGTGTTTTAGAGCGTTTTCTTGATAAGTTTTTATTTTTGATAAATTGTAATGAGAATAAGCTTTATTGGCAGAGTTTAAAAATTAATATATTACATTAATAACTGGGGTTAGGCATTTATTTGTCATTTATTATATTAAAAATTTTGAATTATTATTTTCACAATAATTTCCAACTTTTGAAGTTTAAAACCTCTAAAATTCTCTGTATTGTCAGAATTGCTATTTTTTCTCCACTGTTTGTTTAATGAAGGTATCAATAAATATCAATAAATTTAGAAATATGATTAAATCCAGTTACTGGTTGCCAAAAGAGGCACATTACAAATAGGAACGTTTTCCAGTTTGTGATTGCTGTGCCCATAAAAAAGAAGTGATAAATAGTTCTTATCACTTTTGTCGTTATCACATCAGTACCACAAAATGTTGTAATAAAACTCATATTGCCTACCTCTATTAATAAACATGGCAAATTTAGATTTAGAATGATTTCCATAGAACTAAGGAGTGTTAGTATATTTGGAGCGATGCCCGTCTCATTTCCTGTTAGAAACATTATACAAAGATTACTAATTTTGAATTAAAAAATGTATTTACAATTTTATTTAACTCAACAATAACTATTTATACCCTTCTCAATATCCAGTGGAACAGTCAGTCAAACTGTTGTCATAATTGCAAGCCAGTTTTTTGCTTGTGCTCACTTGTACTTTGACAATTTATTTATGAATTAATATTGAGGTATGAATTAATGAAGAGTTCAAATGATGTGGCACATTTTACTATGCGTGTTAATATTTGAAATGTTCATTGAGAAAGGGTGAATAAAGGTAAAACCCTCTTCCTGTCACCTGTACTTCAGATCTAAACATCCAAAAGGTAAAAACCTTTCCTTCCACATTGAAGTGGTTTGGTAACCTGTCAGAAATATGTCAGCACTATTGTTGGGCAACTCTAAAGCATTCGCATTTTTAACAGTCAGAAAGAAATAGTTTTCAAAATTAAAAAGATTGCTGTTAAGCTAAGATCATCAATGATATAAATGGTTTAAGACTTAAATGTACATTGAATGTTACATACAACTGAAGCCTTTACTCTATTGGTAAAGTAAAAACTGTCTTTTTTGTTTGTTTTTCAAAAACATTTTCTAAAATCTGATCTTGTGTTATTATCATGACCCCAACATTGCGTTTTGTCTCATCTCAAACGCTGCGTGTATTCTTACACCTCTAATGAATAACAAAAAAGAATTCCAGTCTGAATCGAACAGGAAAAAAAGACCAAATTTTAATAACATCTCTGTTTTAAACGACCTACGAACTTCTCCCCCATTGCGGAAATGTTTTTCATTTATTTTCTTGTGAAAATCAAACAAATAAAAATATTATATTTTGTAGCCCTTTGTGTAGTCATCCTACACATATTTAGTTAAATACCCAAATCTATCCCCAACAGTAAATATTTGACCTTTTTACTTTCCCTGCAGGGGTTAACTTAAGATGCAACTGTATCCTGCTGCCACTGACCCTTTATTCTTTGTTTTTGACAATGCAAACATGCGTGTATGTGTGTGTGTGTATATATATATTCCCAGTTTGGCTTTCCTTTCCCATCCAGACATGTAGATTCACCTGCCTGAGGGGTAAAATGAGGTGAATGCTGGCAACAAAGGAGCAGGCCAGGGGAAGGCAGGCTACTGTTGCCCAGACTGCCACTCACAACAGTGGTTCCATTTTAGCCGTGACACAGTGGGTGAGCAGCAGCCAGCGCCTACCTGCAGTGAATTCTAATCAGCCCAGGGGTCTGCCTCCCCTCCTTCCCCTCCTGTATCCTGCCTCGGACTAAAGGGGCTGATGATCCTTCAAAATTAATTAGATCCTCGTAGGAGGCGGCCATTTTCTCTCACTTGCCAATAGAAAACAGTATAGAAAGAAAAAAAATTTGGAAATCGAACTTAATTCCACATGTTTGCACCCCTCGGCCCGCCGTATTGATTTTTCCCTACGTTTGTGTCTCTACCTGCTTCCTGTTTCATGGCGTCTAAACTCTTTTGCTCCATTCGTCTACGTGTCCGTCCATGTCCCCCCCCCCCCAAACACCCCTCTCCTTTTTTTTAGCCTCTTTCCTTACAAACCTTCCCCAACGACCCCCACTCACCCCACGCCTCTCTAGCTGCGTCTATGCTCTCCCAGCTCTGTGTCTGCCTCTGTGGAGTTTACTGTCAATAAATCCCCAGAGGTCAGTTTTGTCTGCTGGAAATCAGACACAATGCTTCAGACCGCCCCAATGCAATGCATGCTCCGCTGCTGCCACCACAACAAAAGGCTGAGGAGGGGCGGAGGATGGGGAGGAGGGGAAGAAGGGGGGTGAGAGACACACACACACACACAAAAAAAAAAAGAAATTAAGACAGGATGGGGATTGCAACTTCACCAGCCAGACTCCAGGTTAATCAGCTGCCTGCATTAGGTGACAAGCTCCTGAAATACACTGCATCAAATTGGACATTAGTTAATCAAGAAGAGGGGGGGATCGGGGGTTAAAATGGTGAGGATGGGGGATGGGTCTGAAAAGAGACACATGAGGCCCAATTATGAAAGGAGCGGTATCAGCCACGTGAATAATGTACATGTTGAATATGCAAATAATGCTTACAGCGCACAAACACTACGGGCATATATTCAAGGGCCCTTGTACATTTAAATCTAGGGACAAAGGGGCCACAGGGCACCGTGGAGAAACTCGTGTCTTCGCCTGTGCACGCGGCATCTCCGTGGATCCAATGGAGACTTGCACACACGAAGAGTGTTGTGTTGAAGTTTTTGCTTGCAGCCTCTACGATGTTTAGTCTATTCTTTTTGAAGAGTAATAATTCATTTCAGTCTTCTACCCAGGCAAAATCAAGCTTTCTCAATTTCAGTGCAACTCAGTGCACTGTGTAAATATATAAAGCACAGATACTTTGAAATAAGGGTGCAGATTTGACAGGGGATAGACGAGGGCGTGTTTGATAAAGGTACGCTATGTTCACCTGACAAACAGTATCCAGGCACAACTCATTGTTATCACTAACGTCTCCTAAAAAAAGTTGAAAAAAATCTAATTAAATGTCAAAGAACATTGAAGGATCGCAGCACTCCTCTGTCTACACCATAATAATTTATTAAAAATTATTCATCTCCAGCCAACAAAGTTGTGATTGCTGATTAAATCCAAGTAATTCAGAGCACCGTGTGTCTTATTACCTTTGAGTGTTTCTCTATAATGCTGTGAAGCACTTAACACTTAAGTAATGCATCTAACTCGTATATGCTACAGGAAAAAAAAAAAAAAGGCAGCAGAAAACAAATCGCAGTGTCAAGATTTAATTGATTTGCCTTTACAGCAGACGGTTGGAAATCATCAACAAGAACACGTAGGCTGCTGACAAGAGAAGCCAACATGTTCACACAACATTTACATTTTTCTTTTTCATTTCTACTTCTCCTTTGGCTGAAACCGTAGGGGGCGTAACTAAAGCTATAGTTTTCAGTAAATTAAACAGTGATCTCTTCTGGTTTGAAAGAAATTTTATAAAGGCTCCTACAAATGAGCTTTAAAAATAAGAGGATGGAAGAGAAGGGTCAACCTTCAAAACTTTAGTTTAAAACAAACAAAAAAAATAATTCGTTTATCAAATTCACATGAATAGACGTCCTCCTCCTCTTCGGTCAGGGTGTCATGCAATAATTACACCAGAGAAATGTTATGACCACTGTTAAGCTCAAAGTGCTTGAGTGACCAGTATTATGACTGTGCATTTCTCTGCATCAGAGGGACGTGTGCTAACGCCGTAAAGCACCCTAAATTTAATCTGACTGTTCGCGATTAGTTCCACTGCCAATAAAACGTCTCAAACAGAAAAGCAGATTAATTTGTTAAGGCATTCGGTCCGACTGAAAAGCGTTCATTGTGACAGGATGTGAGGCTTTCAAATGAATTCCTGAAGCATATAATAATAATAAACACTTCAAAACATTACGCGAGTTGAAGACAGTTAAAGTAATATTTTTTTATTATTTTTTAGCAGAACAGCTTGTTTCTGCGTTTTCATTTTGTGGAAAGAACACACTCACCATGACCTGTTATCCACAGCAGCTTCATTGTGCTTTGACAGATAGGGGGATAGTACACTTCTAATACACTTTTCAAGTCAAAGTCCATATAAACACTGAAGAATCGGTGCCATTAGTGAAATTCTCTCTCTGCTTTCAATGAAGACTCATCTAGTACCAGAAAACAAGCAGCCCGCTCTGGCACAGGGCCATGTAAATTAAAGATTGTGCGTTGCTTTGGTGATGGAACAGAGAGGCATTTGACCAAAAAAAATCTTAGAGTTGGCAAATGGCTCCGCTTTTGATAATGAGCATTTGACCAAAAATGAAACATCTGACTACTCATATGACAAACTCCAAATACACCTCTGAGCCCCCCCAACATCCACCCCCCGAAGTGATTAATGTTAAATTCAAGAGTTATCGTTTAGGCACAAGAGTCCACAGCAACTGCCTCTCTACAGCTACTACACAAGTCAAGGGCATTTTGGCTCTCTAAAACGAGACCTCACAGGCCAATAAGAGATCTTCATGGACCTACACAGGTGCTTATGGAGGAGATTTCTATCCATTACTGGTTATTATAGTAATGAGTATGGGTGTGACCATACACCCAGCTCACAAATTATGAGATGATGCAGAATGTTGTGCTTGGGACAATGAGATCAAGTGAGATTTTATTGATATTTTTGTGGAAATATTTCATTTAGAAACTAGAGGTTTTGCAAGTTTTGGCCTGTAATCAGGTTCTGGACAAGAATATTTCAGTCATGTTTGAGTTCTTAGTGTGATTTTATTTCTAAAAAATAACCAATAATACTCATTAAAACATGGGAAATAGCCTTTTATTGCATCCTTTAATCTAAATGCTAGTTTTAGCATTGTTAACAGCTAACGGTTAGCCGTATTTTCACGGTGCTAACAGATCGTCAATGTGGTGGCTTCTTCAGTGCTTACGTAACCAGGCATTGTCGGGAAAACCAGATGAGCAATCGTTATTAGCCAACTGTCTACAAGAAAAGCCAACTCAACAGGGATTTTTATTTTCTTATTTAAAAATAAGATTCTCAAATATAAATCTAAGAAAGTTACACATATTCATTTTGAGATCCCACAACAAAAGCTTAAGCCAGACAAACAAAGTGACACTTTGAAGGCAACTGTAGTGCTTTGAAAGACAGACTTCCCTTTGATGAGAAAAATTGTGACGTTTCGGTATCTTCACTTCACGTGCCTTCATAACTTGTCACGCACCTACTAATAAATAAATATGGCCAATTTACCACTATCAAGACATATCAAGGTTTTAAAAAGTTACAGATTAAAAAGTGACATCATTTTATGGTTCACCATTACTACAGTTAAAAGTCCTACAAATGGTGCCAGAATAAGTTCCAGTGTGACAGAGTTTGAGGCGTAGAGTAAATGCGCTTCCATCTGATGCAGGCGGAAAAAAAGGCTTCAAATTTGATCGCAAATTTTATCGGTACCTTTTGCAAAAACCATAAAAATGACAATAAAAGGTATTTTGAAAAAAATTGTCATAGTTTTACTGTCAGCACAAATAAAAATGTTAATATTTTGGTCCCTCTAATATAAATTTAGGCTTAATGTTTTTGAGATAAATAATGTAATGTGATATATATTTTTAACTTCATGATGACAAATTATATGATAATAGCTCATCCTAAGCATGTCTGTAAAGCAACAGACTGCAGGCTAGCCACCTATGCAGACAGCTTGACAAATTAACCAGATAAAATCTATTTGTTAAAGTATTATTAGTGAATGAAGAGCAAAATGGCACAAAGGCTATTATATTCTTTATTTTGCTGAAGTCCATATCTCAAGATTGCAAAAGTTAATGTTACTGGTAGCTTTATTACAATAATTAATTTGTTAAGACATTTAGTACTCCTGTTTATAAACAAAAAATAACAGGATCACGTTAAATATTTGTGTTTCAAACTTAGTGTAAATGTCACAAAACTGCTGTATTTTTCTCTCAAAGTTGTTATATTGTGAGAATCCCGTACTGGCTCATGCCAGCTGCCACCATGTAACATTTCAAGTATGATAAAAAAAATAAAAATTAAAAAAACTATTACAGTAAGCAGGACCTCATGAAGTAAATTGTGCAGTACAGAGGGGACATAAGGCCTTCATATCTTATGAAGAAAACAAAGTGTCTTCTGACTCTGTGTCCTTAGGAGATAAATGAGCAGAAAAGGCGCTTTGTGCTGATTAAATAAAAGACAATGTGTAGCTTTTGGTAAAGGGCGAGTTTGTCTTGCACCATGGAGAACAGCACAGCCTCTGAACATGGTCAGTTCTTAAATGGTCACTGGAAATAAAAAGTATTGATGTTGTAACAAGTTTTATGACCGCACATCATTGATAAGAGACACATACATAAGTGAACAATTGTTTTCTATCACTACTTGACAAAGACACTCCGAATACACGTCAGACCATGCTGGTTGTAATCTGACGGGCAGCTTCGCCACCAATAGCAAATCTGCATTACTCCGCCACTTTGTGAATGTGATTGTAAGCAGATTCAGGAGTTTAGTGCCATGTGTTTCTTCAGCAGCTGCACGAGGGTCCACCGGCTCGTGCTCCCTCGTGCAGCTGCCGCGAGGAGCTGAGCATTCACAAACTCACAGGGGTGGGGAGGCATCAAGCAGCACAAGCTCAATCCTGAAGTTGTAGCCGCATGTCTTGGGTTCAAGGTCCAGCTTCCTGAACCTGAAACCATCAATATTTGGCAGCTGAAAGGATTCTGGCAGACGTAAAATGTCACTCCAATTGTTGCATTTTAGTGGAAAATGGAACAAAAATGGTGGAAAAAAATATATAATAATAATAATCTTATGATGTTGCATATTACCGGTACCTCAGAGTGTATCATCTATATAAATTTCAGAAGAATGAGAAAAAAGTTGAGAAATAATTACTGTTACTTTAAGGATAGATGCCTTTGCTTCCTTTAATATATTTTTATATATGCAGACAATATTTACAGCCTTAAAAAAAGTATTTTATTTGCACAATTGGGTGTCGTTAACCTACCATAGTTTACAGATTTTGTACATGCGCATTTCCCTTAATATGTGGGTAAGATATTAAATCTGAAGGATTTAATACAAACACTCTGTGCTTATTTTGAGCCATACGGAGGTTAGCAGTGTTTAGTGTATTTATAGTCCAGCAAGCTGTTGTGCAGTAAATACAGATTATATATGTCTCAACAGCTCACTTGACAAATGACATCTAAAAGTGTAACGCTGACGCACTGAAACACAACCGAGCAACACTGAACCCTATACACACCGTGCTGCTATGTCTGGGTCAGTGGTCCGCAGCTTGGCTGATAAACACTGTGTAGGTTAGGTCTGTCAAACTGCGCACAGGTTGGCACAAAATGAAGGTTTTCGGTTAATCCGGCAAGGCGTGGCAATCTAAACACACTGAGAAAGTTGATCCAGCCAGCACCGTGTTGCAAAACAAACTTAGGCAAGTCAACTACGGAATTTCGCAAGAAATGAGAAATAAAGGCCAAAAACGATTTTCCCCCACAGCAATTTCAGCGAGACTGATAGTGGAACGGGTAATGCCAAAGTTAAAGCACAGTGGAAGGAAGACATTGTTTGAAAGTGAAATGTCCGTGCAGAGAACACACTTGATAGATGTGCCATAGAAATTAGGCTTTAATAAGGACAATAAGGTCATTCAGCTAAAGAGAGCGTTGGCTCTCAGAGGGCACCTGTGACATGTAGCACAACCAGGCTGAAGGAATAATGAAAGGAGTACAGTCAATACATACACCTCTGCAGAAAAATAATGAACACACAAGGCCTGGAAACACCTGATAAAACATTACTTTTTACACTTGAGTCACATGAATCAAGACCGAATCAGTAAATGTTTTCATTTACTCACAATCATACAACTGAAAGAAGCATTTTTTTTTTAACAATATAGAAAATAACTAATGCTAAATAATGACGCCGACTGCCTTTAAAGCTTTTGTTGTTGCTCTTTTGTAAAACGCCGGGCCTAGCTTCGTTTCCCAGGGAGATTTGCTCTCAGGGTTGAACCTGTTTTTACTAGCTGTCAGAAAAACAGCAGGAAAACTATGTTGGACGGACTAGTCAAGGTTGCACTACTAGTTATATGGCATATTATAAAAGTGGTGTACAGTGCCAATTGTCATTTCATGTTGGGCTCAGATGACATCACAGCGCTCTTCTTATGCCTCGCAAAAGTATTCATACCTTATGAGCTTTTTCACATTTTATCACGTTACAGCTACAACCTTAAATGTTTTTATTGTAATTTTATGTGACAGATCAACATAAAGTGGCACAGACATCAGAAGTGGAAGATTATGATGCAAGCGTTTCAATTTTATTTTATATTTTTATTTTTTTGCTGATAAAATCTGAAAGGTGCGGCATAGTTTTATGCTGTATTTATTGGGCCACAAGTTGATGCATTCCAAGTGAACAGCTTTAGGGGCCTATTGCAGCTTTTCAGACTTGAAAACCTAAACTTGTGCCAATTCTTCATTTCAAATTCTCTCACAAGCTGTAAGATTGGATAGAAAGTATCTCTTAGCACAATTTTCAAGTCTCATGTTCATATAAGAACTTCTCAGTATAAATGTGGATCAAAACCATTTAATTGTAGCTTCAACTGCAAGTTTAGGATTGTTATTTAGCTGGAAGTGGGACATCTTCTCTAGAAACCTCTAACTTGTTTTCTTCTGGTGTTCTTCAATATTCAGTCTGTCCTTTTATCAACTCTGACCAGATTAACAATCTTTGCTGAAGAAAAACATCCACCATTTATTTCATGGAAGCAAATGGTGTGTCAGGATGGTGTGAAGTGTACGTTTTTCCACCAAGCATAGAGTTTTCACATTTTAAGCCAGAAAATTCAGCTTTGGTCTCAGAGGATAAATATGGATAATTTTTGCAACTACACAAATTTTTCTGTTGGTCTGTCACACACTATTCAAATAAAATCTATGAATTTCATGATTGTAACATTATAACATGTAAAACAAGTTATAAATACCTTCAATTACCAACTAAATGAACAAAAAAGTTTGGTAATACTCCCTTAGTATTAAAATATATTAACAGAAGCCAAAGTGTCTCTCCATTTCTTAACCTTTAATTTAGGTCAGTGCTTGTTACACATATTTTATTGGTTTTCTTTCAGAAAAAATGTGCTTACCAGTAAAATGACCTATCACTGACGAACATCAAAATGGTTAACATTTCCCATAACTGTACTTAGATCTCGCCACTTGCCACTTTACTTCTTATCAGTGTATCGCCTGCAACATTTCTCACTGTCACTTTACTTCCTATTATGATCTGTTCTGGTTTAGTTTGTCCTCTGATTTGCTCCATGAGCAGAAATAGTTACTACAGAGGTACAAAGTGACCTCATGTAGTTAAGAGATAATACAACTGCTCAACACTCAGTGTACAAGATAATAGTCTCGACCTTTAGTCTTCCTAATGCCCATAACCTGTTGGTCAGTATGGCGTGTTGAATGGAGCAGAAACATTTTCTTTAAAAGGAACAATCTGTAGTTCATGAGCATGGAAGTGAAACCTAAGCCAACCAGCTTTTGCTGCTAATGTTACTATAAAAATCCCACAGCATTGCTGGGACTATTTTCAGCAGGTCATATTAAATATAGGATACTTCATTTGTACTGTCATGGTTAGATAGAGGCTCTGAAAGGCTTTAGTTTTACATAGATTTTTAAGTAATCTTTTTTTTTTATCAATAGGGATTTGTTTTGAGTAAACGTAGAGTAATAGCGTATGTTTAATGGACACGTCCTAATATCCCTGTAACCGTCTTCTTTTTTTGTGTGTAAGCCTGGTGACCTGCATTTCTGTTAAAGCATGTTGGAATACGCTTGACTGAGCCTGAACAGGAGTGAGAAAGGAAAAAATACTATGTGAATGAATAAATGAATTAAAGAATGAATGATGAGACTGTAGCCAGGAGCGAAGCCCAGGACAGTTAAAGGCTGCAAAGGACATTTTGTCTTGAAGCATTCATTAACCTATTCATAAAAAACCACAAGAAAATCCTAAGCTTAATGTTAGTTTATATAGCAGATGCTTCAGTTTTATTCAAAGCTCTGACGTGGCACTGAAGCTACAAGAAATATTTTTGTGCTAAAAGAACCTTAAACATTAAACGAAGCTCGACATGTGGACTGCATCTACTTTGAAAATGCAATGCAGGTGATACTAGCGCCACTTCAACAATCACCCTGCTTCATTTTTTTCTCTCTCTAATTACTCCAAAATGTCAAAGCCATTGTTCAACATGCCTGGATGCTTTGATAAAACAGAATATTTGTGTTGGCATTTGTTTGCTGTTTAGCAGGTTAGACCTGCAGCTCCTTTGTCACCTGCACCAACCACTGTAATTCAAAACTTTGATGGAAACAAATAAGTTGTGTTTTTTTTTTCTCCATTTTTAAAATGTATTTCACACCATCAAAGGAGAGTTGCTAATTGGCTATGTGTAAAGGATGTGGAATAGTAGCTATGATCTGGATAAGACGCTATATAAATAAGAAGTGATTTGTGAAGAACAGTTTGTTTAATTCTGTGTCAATGCTTTTGTGGTGTCCCATTAATGTATCAGTTATATATTCAAAATCCCTTTTTTTTCTTTACATATTTTCTGATGATTCAAATATTTTATAACTTTTGAATCTAATCTCATCTCACATTGACATGACAAAAAAATTCTGAAAAAGAAGAAAATTGCTACTACACTTTAATAAAACAGTATGACAGTATTTGAGTATTACAATAACTTAAATACAGATCAAAGTAAAGGGCCCTCACTTGAACTAGAAAGAGTTCAAGAAAATCAATTGATGTGAAAATTAATCACAAAATTTCCATATTAATCATATAAAAATACAATGTCCAAAATGCTTTGGTCATGCACATAATATATATTTAAAAAAAAAATAAATTTCTTCCATCTTGTTATTTGGTGTTACCATGTGTAAGTTATATGTGGACATACAGGGATACACTTACATTTATTATATACACTGTATTTACCACCACAAAATAGTTATTCATGGTTATTCACAAACTTAGTAAACACACATTTTAGTGTATTTTTACAAACAAAATGTTACATCTCTTTTTACATTTAGTTCAGATAAAAAAAACAAAACTGGTTATTACTAATGTAAAGAACAAACAGTTGCAGAAAACTTTCCTAAAATAATTAGATTAATAGAGAGGTTGGTTAAAATTAACATTTTGACCATATAAGCTATTTTGTGTATTTATGAATTTATCTATTCGATATTCTGATAGTCCTTGATTTGTAATCCTAGTGATACGTCTAAAAGTCTTTTCAAATCCTTTTTTAAGCATGTAGTCACCTTAAATTTTGGTCACCTTATCTTATGAGTTTGTATTTATATCGTCAATTTAAAACACGCACAACAATTCAGCTCATGGTAATTGAGTAGATTTTGAAGAAAAAATCTAAATACTACCTTGTTGGAAAATTAACATCTACAGATATTTCAGTTATGTTGCCAGTAAAAATCTAAAAGTAAAATATCAATAGAATGTTTTTTTTTTTAATGTTTATTTATTTTTTTGTTTTTTACAAATTTCTCATACTGATCTATGAACTGAGACACACTGTGCACAGTCAGAAATTTTAGCCTACTATAAGTTCAAAGAAAACAAAACATATATGTAAAGCAACATAAAAGAAGAGAATAAATAGCTTAACTTATCTTTAAAACATAAAAAAGTAGATTAATCTTATAATAAATGCTTTCAAGAGTTCCCTCTACAACCATGCAGCAAGCACGCCCTCACTTGCAAAAAAACATATGGGCAGCAGGGTGAACTGAGGACACACATGCACCTTGGCACACATACAACTTTGCTATTAGAATCCAAGATACATTTCTCACATCATTTGAATACTAAGACATTGAGTTTATCTTTAAAGAATTAAAATGCAGATTTAAAAGCTTGTTTCTGCCATACAGAAACAGGAAAAATGGAGACGTTGTTTTTGTTTTTCAACTTCTGGAAAACTGAAACAAAATGCGCTTGTTGTAAAAAAATCTTCAGGTCAAGTTGCAACACGACCTGAATTTTAATGAATCCAACCCTGCAGATATACAGAAGTACAGATCAACAGTCTGTTAGTAATTTTATCATAGGTAATGGAAATACATGGTCACTTCCTCTGTATTTGATGTGTAATTAAAGTGAATGCGCTGTACCGAACAACCATCAAAACAAAGCTTCAGATTAAACTTCAAATGACTTTAAAACTTTAAGTCCTTTTTTAAAATGCTAGATATCAACGATGTACTTCATAGGAACGAAAACCGACCTAAATGGGTGTATTTACGTGTTGCGTTTTCTTCGGGGTTTTTTTTTTTTTCCCGAGATCCCAAACAGTCTTACTAACAAAAAAAAAAAGGAGGACCGTATCCACCTTCCAACTTTTTGGGAATTGTAACTGTGTTTCATAAGACTCCATAAAATTTTAGAAGTGAACAAAAGCTTCCTGACAACTGGCTGGCACATTCGCAAATACTTATTCAGTCTCAGTGTGTGCTTTCATTACGCATTCCTGCGATCCTTGCAGGGAGAGAAGATTCCAAACAAAAGTCCTATTAAAATCAAAAAGCATGCCATGAACTTAGTCAGTTTTCCACTTTCTCTATGATCTTAAAGTTACAGAGCTGTTAATATTAATTTTAGATAAAAAATATTTCTATTCATAACTGATCTTTTGGATCCTCAGTGGAAATTAATTAAAAAAGGTGGATTTTTACAACTATTATTATTTTCCTTTTCAGTGGAATGAATATAACAAATTTCTTCCTGAAAGCATCTATAGGAATAAAACCTTTTTTAATACAAGGTTTTATTCAGCTTTATAACTGGAATGTAAAAGTTGGACGGAAAACCAATAATGACCACCTTTCACTTTAAAACAAATATATATATATATATATATATATATATATATATATATATATATATATATATATATATATATATATATATATATATATATCCTGGTTTGGCCAAAACCGATAAACAAAATAGATTTTCCACGGTTGAAGGACAGCATATTTCCTTCTATATTTGGCTTATGGCTGGAGGGGGACTCACTCACCATGACTCATTGAATTAACATTGTTGTGTTGCATAATATAGCAAAATTTACAAAGGCAGTCCATAGGAGCTCTCTGTAGGTTTTGTAATTTTGTCATTTGTAAACTCAAATAATTGTAAAGCTGCAAAATATTTAAAGAAAAGCAAGTTAGATGTACCCGCCAGGCCAAATGTCAATATATGTATTTATAGAAAATGCACAAGAGAATCCATTCAAAGATACTTAAGTAAACTTTACAATGATCCAATAGTACAAACTAAATAAATATGCCAAATATAATACTTTACGACAATGCTTTACTGAGAACAGGAGAACAGCGCTATGAAACTATGACCTAATATTTGGTTACGTATCAGTGCTTCAACCCTTTGCCCCTGCAGTGAGCCGTGAGAATCAGAACACATTTTTTGTAAGATTAATCATCTACAGTTTATAATTAGAAATGCACGGTCAATCAACATGCAATCGGAATCAGACGATTTTTCCACAAATCTGCTTTGAAAGTGCAAATAAGAAAAAAAAGAAGCTATTTTTTCCAATAGAATAAATGAATCAATTTTTTTTTAATCCCATCCTTTTTCATTCATTAACAAATAAACCAACAAACAGTAAATTGTCCTTTGATGCAATTTTTTTTTTTTTTAGCAAAAACAGAAAAAAAAATAATCAGATGACAGTTCAGGACATATGCTTTGATGAACGAATGGGGATAATGTTGTAATTCCTTCATTTTCTGTCATGTCCAAAAATACTTGCTCTATCAAAGAACCAGCAGCTCATTTTTCTTCTTTTATGCGTAATAGTCCTATACAAGAAAAAAAAATCTAAGTCAGAAAAAAACCCTGAAATTGGTAATACCACAGGATTGGTGCATCTCTAATATAAATGCACATCAGCCTAACTATGATGTGTTATATTGTTATCAAGGGAAAAAAAGATAATTTGGTAAAACTGAAATCAATGAGTCAGATCCTTAAAGAAAACCAGAAATCAGTGTTACCAAGTAAAAGTTGGAACAGAGAATGTCTAATTAGAAGGCAAGCAAAAGATTATTTCACGTTTGTACATTTTTCAAAGCTGAGACTGAAAGCATTTAATCGATGTGTCTTTTTAGAACGCTACTTGTAACTTCTGTGTCTCCTGAGTCTTTACAAGAAAAAACAGATGAGAAACTTCCTGTGATTTTCTTCCACAAAAACAAATCTGTAAAGTCTATTAAAGGCTTAAGGCTACTCTGCGGTTAATTTAAGTACGTGAATTTAAGACTTCTTAACTTTACGGTATTGCACCTGAAAACAGCCTCAGTGGGCAATCTCAACAAAAGACACTGCTCCGGAGAAGAACATTGTTCAGTCCACCTATTAAAAAAAAAAAAAAAAAAAAAAAAAAAAAAAGAAATAGAGAAGGATAAAATCTGGCAGAAAACAAAAGGACCAGTTGATTACAAGCACTGTGACATTCTGGATGCCATCCACAAAGTGGCTCGTTATATCGATGGATCTCGACTGCATTCCCAAAATGGCTGCCAAATATGTTCAACTGTGTGAGACAAAGTGCAACAATGGATTCAAGTGCGAGTCATTTTTTTCACATAGTGGTAAAAATTACCTTAGTGGAAAATTTGGGAATCCGAGAATTAGCTTGGATTTATCTGAAAAGGTTAAACAAGACAGTCACCTAACATTTTTATTAGAATATTTATTATCAGAGCATGGTTAAATTTGAAGCAAAATGTAGACTTCCAAAACTTTATTTTATTTTTTTGTGCGTGAACGTCATCTCCAAGTATTTTCACCATGTGCTGTAATACCGAAGACCAAAATGAGCTTTAGAAATAAAAAATAAACTCATAAATTTAGCTATGCAAGATCTAGGCCAGCAGAATCACCAGGTAAAAGTCTGAGCAGAGTGGCTGAATTTTGTGAGTAAACCCAGAGCCAGAGACACAGAATTGCCGAGGCTTCCGAGTGATGTCTCTATCTCGTCTGTTTGGGCAACAGTGCCTCTTCAACAGCACTTAAAAAATTGTTTGGAACGCTGATCTGCCATCTGCGAGCAAGTACAGTACAAGATGATTGTTTTCTGTCCTCTCTTTCAAAAAGCACTTTATTATATGTATACTCACACGTTTTTTTTTTCCTCTTTTTTTTTCAATTGAGTAAAATCCAAATGATCAGGTGGGAGAAACGTGTGAAAGCGTGACAAATATCAGTCAAAAAGCATTTCCAAACTAAAAAGGTTTGTTAACACTTTGTGACAGTTTCTTGGTCAACCATGAATTGTAAAATGAGAAATGAGGGCGACGAGTGAAAAAAAAAAGAAGAATGTCTAAAGCCAAAACAGAAAAGTGGGATTGATTGCTGGGTGTGGATTAACTGATCACCACGTCCCCTCCTTCCTCCTGTTTGTAGGTGTACGGTTTCCTCTGCATGGGTCTGCTTCATATAATAATGGCTTTCCTTCATCTGAAGACACACTCTTAAATATTCATTAGTCAGGGGTGGGTCTTTTACACTGTGACACTTGAAAGAGGCCAAAAGGCAACAGCTCAAACAAGGTGAATTTAAATGCCAACCTGGAATATAAGGATACAAACCAATGGAGCACCAGTCAATCAACCAGAGATTGCAATATGACGACATTTTCCTGAACATTTTAGGCTCTAAACCTAAAACTGATGTGGGTTTTGACTAAAATAAAATAAATTAGTTAAGGATGAGATGATACGGCTCCCCACACAGGGTGCAATCCCAGTTTGGGGCAACCCAAGTAAATCAATATTTTTTCATTTTTCTTAAAAAAGGGGGAAACTTTCAATCAGATGTCCAATTGCACAGGACTAGTGAGCCTTATGTTGTACATGGGGAAAACAGTCAGAAATTCTAGGTATGCATCACAGGTGGTTGATAGAGTTGATCAAAAACTAAAGAGCTACTTAAAGGTCTAAAAAGAACATTTTTGGTCATTCCTAGTTAAAACTAAAATAGCTAAGCTGGTCGATCCCAGAACTGAGTTACCAGACATTCTTCAAAATACTGAAGTTAATCAAAACTTGCATTCTTTTTGTAAAAGGAAGAGAAAGTCAAGCAAAATAAAAAAAAAATTAGATAGATATATGGATCTTGGTCCACACTTGTTTCACTTATTCCAACTTGATTAGCATACAGATTTTATCTGTGACTATCAAAGGTCCGAAAATAAGTATTTTTTGCCATTTCATGCAAATTTGAGATCTTTCGGAAATATAGTTCCTTAAAAAACTAGTTAAATAAATCAAATAAAAAGAGAGATGCATGCAATTAGTGCAAGATCCACCACTGTATTCTTTGATGCAGAAATGGGGCTAATCTACAAAAGTAATAACCTCTATTTTTGGCAGAGCAGCTACAAACCAACAGCACATAATTTTATGCCCGTTTCTGATTCTACTAGAACCTCAATTTGCTTTTGACGAGAATTTATAAAATCGTGTAATTATTTTTTGCTGGACACAAACGACATCTATGAAAGATAGATGATGTTTTTGTCTTCAATATATTACAGTCTTGAAAAATTTTAATAACTTGATTTAGACCTAAAAAATAGTAATAAAAATTAAATTGGCCAGAAATAGCCCGACTGGTGCATTTCTAATGCAAGTACACATTAAACAAATTAGGATAAAACGAGGCACCTGATACAATACAAACACTCCCAAAGCATGTAATGGCTGACTCTGTTCCAGCAGCTACTGTACACCTCTTTGTTGAGAGTCTGACATCAAGTCATGATGGCGAGAGCTTCCTTACAGAGCAGACAATCACCCTCTCAGTCATCAAATGATACACTAAACAATGGCACAGGTGGAATTTCATTGTAGATAGGACGTATCTCTCTCAACTAACCCACATGCGTGCACTCATACAGTCAAATCTATAGGCTTTAAGTCATGGGACAGATTTACAACTGTCTTCATTTCAGCTCCGTGTGCAGTACGCTCAGCGCGTCCATTCAGAAAATAAATGATCCAGAGAGAAGACTGCGATTGCAACGAGCAAATCCTATAGGACTGCAACCCGTTTACGTTGTGAAGCCACATTGTGAATGAAGGCGGAGAGAGGGAGTGATCACAACAAAATTGCGAGGAAAAAAAAAAACGCACAACCGCGTTGTGGAAACCTACACACATCTATACGCAGGTGCACATCTGCGCGCATTTAAAGCAAAACAAATAAATAATAAAATAACACGGATACCTGACCAATGTACGCAAGGGATGGCTTTTTAAAAAAAATGAACCATTTTTAAACTTGCGTTCAACTTCAGCTCAGCTGCACTTCAGAACACATTGAAATGATGTGCATGCAGCCTATTGTAGTGAGAACATGCTGTATTCCCTCTTTATCTGACAAAGCCGAGCGCTTTGGGACAACATCTGCTCGCCTCACACGTGCACGCACACTCGAGCAACGATAAAGATGAGCAAGACTGACATGTTGCTCGGGATAAACTCCCCGTGACCCTCTCGGTGCATTTTTAACGCGGAGCCCAGATTTTTATGATTATTATTTTATTTTATTTTTTATTTATTTTTCTTTGCGTGCAAGCGCTGAAATATATTTTTCAACTTTATTTAGGAGCGCCATGATGAGCTGCAGATGTAGGGCAAAGGAATCTTGAGTTGTACGCATGAATATTTCGCTCATAAAATGTATCAAAAGGTACTCCTGCAACTTTAATTACACAGGAGCGTCGCTGCACATCCGAACTGAAAGCTACGGGTTAAAAAAATTATTTTTTTTCTGAGAAAAAGGGCAGCACTGGCAGGCATAAGTGTCCATTCTTTTTTTATATATAAACATGGCACCCAAATTCACTACTGCTGCACCATGAGACCCAATAATAGCCCTCCTTCTCCTATCCAAATTCTAACCAGTCGCCTGAATGCATCACTTTGAGGGTAATAATTAATAAAAAAAAAAAATGCAATCCGCACACGTCTAAGTGACGGACTTCACGCTTAATAAAGCCGAACCATACAAATGAGTTCCATAAAACGTTGCAATATATATTTGGAGCAAAGTGGAGTAATAAAAAGCAAGCTACCTCAAATAACTGACCTAAAAGCCAAAATGCGCACGTCGGGCTGCCTGCCTCCAGTTGTTCCGGGGCTCAGTGTGTAAAATGTGAGCCAGCATCGCTGGTGGGGAGAAAAGCCGACCTGTGGACACACTTTGACCGGAGCGGGACTCTTTGCAAGTGTCCCCACATGACAGTTTAAAAGTAA
The DNA here is from genome assembly GCA_010277075.1 of Poeciliopsis retropinna. NCBI lineage: Eukaryota > Metazoa > Chordata > Actinopteri > Cyprinodontiformes > Poeciliidae > Poeciliopsis > Poeciliopsis retropinna. The sequence goes on along the minus strand of VMRM01000024.1, from coordinate 6,655,247 downwards.
AAGGAAGGGGGCTCGAGCGAAAATGACAGATGGGAAACTTGCGTCACGCGAAGAGAACGCGTTTTGGTAGCGCGAGCAGAAAACTCGATTTACAGGCGACTCCTATTAATGGCGCGTTATTTACAGTGGTTTTATTATAGGTCCGCAATAAAAATAAATAAATTAAGTTTATATTGTGTACAGCCTAATTTAGTGGGTTAGTAAAGCCAGCTCTAACTACATGGAAGTGTCTTGCATTTCAGCCGTGTGCTACCTTAAACTCACCGATCAGGGTTTTATTCTGTAACATCTCTTTCCACTAAATATACAACCTACGAGCCACTGGAGCCGAAAGACCAACCCCTCTTTTCTACTTTTTTTCTCAAATTTCTTACCTGCACTTCGAAGCTCGTTCAAAAAAAAGTGGCGACAGTGTTTCCCTGTTTTTCCCCCCGACGGAGCGTGTTTACTTTGCTTTTCTTCTTTCTCAGTATGTTCCTTTACTTTGTTTCATTTCTCACTTCCATCTTCTTTTCATCTCATCAATAAACACACGCTGCAGCCTACCTTCATAGAAGAGCTCGGTTCAAGTGTGCCCTCCCATTTTTTAACTATACATCGAGTACTTTGAGGGGTGGTGGTGGTGGTGGAGGGGGAAGAGGGCGGTGTATGGGGAGGCACATAGACGTAGAGGAGTAGACGCCCCGTTGGCTCCGTTGCCCAGTGGAGAAGGTACGTCAGCGAGCCCGCCATATTGCGAGTGGCAAGAAGCCTCAAACTGTTCTCCAAATGAATGAAACCCTAAAGCTTACCTTGGTTTTGTAGATTATATATTAAAGACAAACTCTTCAATTGTGTTGCTACTAATTGGATACACCAAAACGAACATTTCCAAATTACATTCTTGATAAAATTAGCTTACCTTTAATTTGCCTCTAAAAATACATGAAAGCTCTTAATTTTATTCAGTATGGGGTATTACAAATTATCCTTAAAGTTAGTGTACCTGAGATATTTCATTTATTAATTTGTATCCCATTTTATACCCATTCACTGCCATTTTGACCCTTTCTACAATTTTATACCCCAAACAAACTATTTCCACGTGAAAGGCTTCTTTCACATCATAACCATTCTTCTTTTTCTCTATGTTGTCCATTTTGGGGTGTTAATGATAATTTTGTAAATTACAAATAAAAAAAATAACAAATTTGTGCATTTGATGTGACAGATAAAGCGTCAGTTATGGATGATTATATAAACAAAACAAAAATAATAATGAAATCTTTTTCAGTTGTCTTTAGCATGGTTCTATCAATAATGGTGAGAGTAAAAATTAAATTGTTTTGAATTCCATTTTTAATTAATCGACTATTTTAAGCTTAACAATCAAGACATCAAACAGTAATGTTTGACCTACAGTGAGACCTTTGAAGGAGAGCTTTCTTGCTTGGTTCTTTTCCACTCACAAGATGGCGGCGATGCTGACGTACGACACGGACGCTGATGCGGCGTCTAGAGTCCTACTTCTATGAGCAGGCACGCCTTTTCACTTGAAGCTGCCATTGGAAGCGCGGCGCACTGTCTTGGGTTGGAGCAGAAATCCGTCAACATTACAGCGCTCCAATCGCAGGGCGAAGGGGAATCACGATGGGATCATTATGGCTCTCTGTGGGAGGTTGTGGGGAGTTGTAGTGATAGTACTTCACTAATTCAAGTTCCTTTCACCTACACGCAGCGACTGTAATTATTTTAATGTTTGTATAAATTGAAACCAGTATGCAAAGGATGTTTAATCATCTGCAAACCTATCCCATTTTTGCACAGTTTTTATATTTGTTGACGCGGTTTCAATGCCTGCTTGACAAATATGAATGAACTCCAAAATCTGGATCAAAAGGGAACAAGAAGGATACAGTCACCTCCACGTCCATCATTGGTCTGAACTTCTCATTGGACACGTCCGGTGTCTGTCTAGGAAGTTACCCCCTCCTAGGTCGCTGATTGGACGGCGGGCCCTGTCAATCCTTCCCCGGCGCACAACATGCTAGATTGACTGCCCGCGTCTTCTACTTTCTACGCATTTCTATTTTCTCATTTATTTATTTTTTAACGTCCCGAGCTGACCTCGGGTTTACGAGCAGGGGGGAGAAAAAATGGTGTCGGTTCACAAGTGGCCAATCAGATTTGGTAGAGTCGTGTGTTTTTCCCCTCTCTTTTGGTTTTGTGTTGGCATTTTCAGGAATCTTAGAGATATATGTTGTAAGAAAAAAAAAAAAGCAAAAAAAAAAAAAAAAAAAAAGCAGTGTCGGCTCATGTGGGATACCCTCCGCCTTAATGCCCCCCTCCCCGTCTAGACAGTGACAGGTGTGTGTGTTGCCCAGCTCCAAATAATGAACCACGTAGACGGGGGAAATACTTTGCGTAAAACCATACTATTTTGTAGTAACCACTGGTGGATGTACTTCATAGTTTTTGGTTTTGTTTTGTTTTAACTGACAAAGAGGTCAACTAAGGTTAAGGCTTCACCTAGTGTCAGCATTCGGGACCTGAACTCCCTCCAAGAAAAGCTGCCCTCTTGAACTCTGCTTTGCACAGCCCTCCAACTGAACATGAGGAGACAGAGGTGTCTCTTAAGACCATCGCCATCTCCCACTACCGCACGGGATATTCTTACGTGAGTACACACGCCGTGGTGAGCACCCGGGGCCCTGTCTTGACTGTGCGCGCCATCTGCAGGTCTACTTGGAAGACAATAATACCGCGGGTTCAACGGAGGACACCTCCCTCCGTCACTGCTTTGACCTACATTAACCAGGAACACCGCCGCCCCGACCTTAATGCGATAGTTTAAACCCCCCAATAAATCACCTGGGCCTACGCAGAACGCCTTTTAACGTCAATTAAGCGTCGGGATTCATTTCTGGGACCAGAACTGGGACATGCTAAGAGGAGAACATCCGCATGCCAGACCGGATCAACCACAGCCTGCGCGGGGAAGGATTCACCGGGCAATGGAAAGTTTGTATCTGCCGAACTAGCTTTGCATGCTTTTTTAAACCAACTAAGAGTGTGAACGTGTTTTTTTTTTTTTTTTTTTTTTTTTTTAGGGGGGGTAAAAGGGAAGGAGCGCATTTTATCGAAGTAATTGAAACATGTTATACTCACTAATAAAATGCTATAGTAACACAGTCTGCCAGTTTACGTCCTTAATTTGTTTTACATCAGCGGTTGGGTGAACTTTTTAATGAATGGCTGAATGAATACAGATATCTGAAAATAATTAACTGGAATCCCTATTTCAGTTGTTGAAATATTTGTCAGAAAATTCTGATGGTTAATAAAAATAAATAAATAAATAAATAAGGGACCATTTTCTGGAAAATTGCTCGGTGTTTCCAAAATGTTTTATATTGTCACTAAAACATGAGGCTTTTCTGCTAAATGCTGTTATCATAACGTGTGTATTTAAAACTAATGTTTATTGACCACATATTTAGTAATTTTGTAGAGTCTCTAAGATATGCATATTAAGTGGGAGCTACAGATTGCACATATATTCTTTAAAAATGTGCTGTTTATTGATTAGTTTAATGGAACTATTTTTGTTGAAATATTGATTAGTTTTCACATTTTGTTCCATCATAGTTGCAGTCATACTATAAACAAAAGGACACAATTTGTATGGATTATGAAGACACTTGGCACACTTTCATACAGTTGCTTATTTTTAACACTTTTGGCTAAAAACTCAAAACCTTTTTCAGTGTTTTTGCCTTTAATTGAAAATGTATAAATGTTTCTTGCATCATTGTTTCTCAATTCATTATGCTGTGGAAGAAAGTGCATATTTTTCATCAAAAATATTGAAGTTTGTATAAAAATGATGTATTTGGGGTTACGATACATGAATTGATATTTTGTTTTATGTTGTTTATGTTGTCTCATAAAGCTTTTGTGAATAGCAACTATCATAGGCCAAAATATTTTTTTATGGTATATAAAATCATGACATACTTGAGAATACTTTGCATCACAACTGGAGTTATAAGTAAGGAAAACAGTGTAAATAAATATCGAAATCTTAAAATGACAAATATTTTTTGGATTTAGGGAGAAATGTCAAGAGTTTCAAGAGTAGCACAAATTAATTACACTCAAATATATACATGAAAAATCAGAAAAATATGACAACTGGAAGTAGTTTCTTGACTTTTCAGAGCGGTGTGGTCAGCTTTCACTTTTGTGTTATTGAAGAGTTTAGGATGGCCTGAATTCTTTTGTTGTATTTTAGAAGCCGTCGCATAAAATCAAATTTCATTTGTATTACAGATTTAAAACCACAATAGCTGGCAAAGTGCTTCATAACAATAAGTCAGTTATTGTAAAATATAAAACAAACCGGATTAAATAATCTGCTTAAATTAACAAAAGTAAATATAAAGAATTTCAGCAATAGCTAAAAAATTCGTCACAGGTCCCATTTTCAGCTTTTATAGCAGATTTTTTTTTTATAGCATTAGTCAAACAAAACAATAAAGAAAAAGAAAAGAGAATAATGTAGACTAAAGTAGATACAAATGTTAACATGAATTGTAATACTAGTTTATCAGACGTGTCTTATTTCATGAACGTTAGTTAAAATGTACGATCTTAAAATGTTATTTTGTAATGTTATCTTACCTGACAGAAACAGCCAGAACAGTGGTGACTTCTCACTCTTGAAATTAAACATAAAAGAAATTCACAAGGTAATAAACAATAGATATACTTTACTATGTGCCTGTTCCTCTTGTGAAACAGCAGAGATACAGAAAAAGCCAGTGTGCTCACAGTATAAACTTCTATCATCCCAATGCAAAACAAAAGGATCTTTTTGCATGTATCAACCCTTGCATGTTCAATGTCAACAAAAGCTTTGTCACTTTAAAAAGGCTGAATGTTATGGGAACTGCTGCATGTTGGGGTAACTGATTTTTATTTTATTTTATTTTTCTGAAAGACTGGACAGGACTTTGTCCTTTTGGAATGCAGCAACTAGTAAAAATAAAATGCCATAAGTTGGCAGTATGCGACTCTTACCAAAACTGTAAACAAAAGGAAATCAATCTGCTGTCAATCCTTTTTATCATTTCTTCGTCTTAAATAAGTAGCAGCTGAAATATTTTCCACTTCAGTTTCTCCTTTTCCCACTTGGCACTGATACACTAATTATTGAAAAACAACTTTTTGTATGTATTTTAGGATTACTCTGTCTAGTTAATATGAGCTACCCTCTTTTTAAACGGGAACATCATGTGTTCTCCACATTTTTACAACATTTTATGTGACCAATAGAGGGCAGCATTGAGACCTATTTTTCACTGGGTCTCCATGAAGGGGTCATGTTTTTATCTGCCTCCTTCTTCCCTTTATTTTAAGCTCTTCCCTATTCAAATAGAAGCTTTGAATTGATTTCTTCTCTGAAATGAGCCTCATGGTGTCTTAATGCACAAGAACATAAAGTTGCGCACAGGTTTCAGTGTTAAATTGACTCCTTGTTCTTTATGTCGGACCATTTGGATTTATGAACGATTTGGAACTGAAAACTCTCACTACCCGACACGGAGGGCATCCATACTCCCACTGCTTCTGTAAATTAGATAAAATATGTGCAGCGAAAGTGCTCACAAAGGCCTCGTCCTTGTGCTTCTTGCTAGTTTTTTTTTATTGTGTTGCTCAAAATGAATGGCCCACAGGTTATTCATTTTGCAGAAGGCCTCTAGACTGGGCATAATGAGCAATAAGGTGACAGATAATGTGCAAACCGATCTGAGGATTTGCAATTAAAACATTATTTCTCTCACCCTTCTACAGATACAGAAGGGTGAAAGGAGCATCATTCATTTCAGGGATTTCTTTTATCATGAAGAATGTTTTCACGTCCTCCATTTCTCCCTCTTCTCAAACAAATCTTTGTTTGTGGTGTCTAATAACACATCGGGCCTTATTGTATTTCTTGGTCGTACAATGTATTTTTGAAGGTTCAGTTGACATAAACAATGTTTTATCATGCTTCACTTCATAATGAGCCCATTTGTATAAAAAACATGGAGTCTGTGTCCTGTGACCATAGCAAGAGGGGCTTCCTGGAGCCCAGCTTCATCTACGAATGAAATGAAGCCATATGGTGGAGCTATACGTTTAATTGGCTCACAATTCAGAGCTGGAGATGGTAGTGGAAAAAGAGGATGACAAACACAAAGGATGGTTTATAATAACGATGCCAAATATGTGAAGCAATAAATGTGCAATAAATCTAGGGTCCTCGTGTTCTTTCTGTGGCTTAACAAGTTCATATCAGGTTTTAACACTTTCTTCCAACCTCTTCTCTGTCACAGCACATTCCATGAATGTTCCTGCGTCATCTCCAGAGCACGTCAGATTAAATTCGCCTGTACTGTTTTGTGCAAGGGTACTCGGAAATCCAGACAAATCAATCCGCAAATGAATAAGCCAGACACACCTCAATACTGGCAGCTTCACCAGCAATGGTGATTCAAGATGACTCACAAGGACAGGCATGCAGTATTTATGAATGTCTCTTTTTCAATCTCACACAAATGGTCCTACTTTTTTTTTTTTTTAACATAGTACATTTTCTTTATTCAAGTACACATTTTGCTTTATGAAGCACTAGCAAGTTAACTGTGTGCATTTTTTTTAAGTATATACTTTTTGTATGTGTAGAGCCTTGTGAAAGTATTCACAGCCTTGAACCTTTTCACATCTTGCTACACTGCAACCATCTGGTGTGTTGCATTGAGATTTTATGTGAAAGGCCAACATAAAGTAGTGTGCAATTATAATATGGAAGGAAACTGATGTGGTTTTCAAAATTTAAAACATTAAATTCTAAAATATGTAGTTTGCAATTAAATTCAGTCTTCTTTACTGTGACAATATCCAGTTGAACTAACTTCTTCCAAATGTTTTCAGGTTTTGAAAATTGTTCACCTGTTTATTTTTTTTTCCATCTAGAATAATTGTCCACATCAGTCCGAACACAGCAGCTCCACAATAAAGTGGAGCTGCTATTGATAGCATTATGCCTGTGGGGTTTCTGTAGTTGAGCAGGCAAAAGAGCTGTCAAGATTTGATGAGAATATGGAGGCAATCTTAAACCTGCAAAACATTACTGCATATACGCAGCTCGAGGTTTGCATCCCAGCAGCCGAATGATCCTGTGTGTACAACCAGTGTGTACAACCAAAGCAGCGTCAAAATCCAGACAAACGCATCTAAAACATAAAAACATTTCAAAATTGATGCTCTACATACAATCTGAAATAACTTCCAAAAATGTATTCTCTGGATAAGTAAAACTGGTGGCGACTGTGGAACAAAATTAATTATCTACAATATTTAAGATTACATCTAGACATATATAAAATATTCTGAGTTGTATAAGCTGTTTTCTACTCCTTTCTATGAATTATCAGCTGCACCTGGTAACTCATAGTCTCATCAGAACAGTTCTCCTTTGTGTAAAAGGGAGGACCAAGGCCAGCCACCTGCAACGGAAGAGATAAATAGTTAGCGCACCCCCACTATGGGAACGGAATGGGATACTCAACTTATCTGTGTACGAGTAGCTTTGGAGGAAGCTAGGTAAAGAAAGGACGCCTCCCTCTCAGGGCTGTCCATTTGGTTCAGAGTACCCCTGTTTATGTTATGTATCCTAATTTGGTAATGGGCATTTGAAACAACTCCCACTTCCTGTGCGCCAAGGAATTGTATATGATTCTGTGATTGTTTCAGCCTCCCCAGAACACACCGAGAGTTTGCTATGATTTTATCTGTGTTGTTCTCCACTTGCTAGTGATATTAAAAGTTTTTGTTCTTTGCACTTTTGCTGTCTCAGTCTTATCTCTAGAAAATCTGTGCATTTCAACAAGACATCCCCAAAAGATTTTAACTCCAGCAAAAAAGATACCACAAAATATTGGTTCAGGGGACTTGAGTCCAAATGCTGCTTTTATTTGTGGCAGCTGGTAGTAAGTTCAACCCAGACAGCAGATCTTCCTGAGAAATAAAGCTAGAACATTTTCTAATAAAGAACAACATTAAAAGCATTCATTGTCACTATTTAGTACTAATGTTTTTTAAACCATTTCTTTAAAAATGTGTCATTAGAAGCTCTGAACACAGATTCCCCATTTTTCAAATTTTAATTTGTAAAACATTAAAAAATTACAATAGAAAAAAACAAAACATGAATTAAAATTTGTGATGATTTTAAAAACATGCAAAAATATTCAAAGGATGGAAATACTTTCACAAAAATTCTTGGCAATCAAAATCTAAAATGCCAATAAAATACCTAAAAGTGCACAATGTTTCACATTGTACAATAAGTTTGCAATGAAGAGAGCTAATCAGAGAGGCTCATTATTTCTTTGGCAAAATTATTTCTTTGTTTGGCTAGCTTCTTTTTGTTTTTTAGGTTATTTGGTCCTTGGTTTTGATTTGCCAATAATTGAGCCTAAAATAGACTCATTTGGGTCAGAGAAGAATGTCACCAATGATATTCTTTTACTGTAACGTCTTTTACTGAAACTCACAAAAATTATCACAAACGTTCCAGATGTGACACAAAACCACAACAATGCCAGATTTATTTTCTACTCTTGTTTTGTTTTTTCTAGTGACAATCATCTCTGTCTCCTGCAGGGTGCTGTAAGATAGTGTAGAAAGTGCACTGCTGCTGTGATTTGGGTTACAAATAATGGAGCTTTTTCTTTGCAAAAGTGCCAGCACTTCAACAAGTCACACAATATTTTAAGTTGAGAAGAAATACTAAAGTAAACAAAGAAGACAAGTGTTTACAATCTGTTTAATATTTGTTTTAACTTTTGAAATCTGCATTGGGAGACTAAAACATAATACATTTAGGTATTTAAAAGTGTGACACTTTTATGTTTGTGTGAAAGTGGATTATTTTAGCTCTCCTGGTGAATTTTGGGAATATTTTTAGGACCAAACCTGTGCTGATGTTGTACACGGACAATGGCAGTAAAGAGAATTCAGTTAAAAGAAATGCCTCAGTCTCTTTTAGCCAGACAGTGGAGGTAACATAAATGAGTTATCACAAAACTGTCTTTCTGAGAACACAGCCCAAGTGCTATAAATGATTAATAAGCTCTTCCTCTAGTCTTTCAGCTCCCAGGGGCCCGTTGTCAGAGTCTGCCTTGTAGCTGAGATATAAGAACAGTGCGATGCAAGTCTCCACAGATCCTTCCTCATCTGTCTGCTTTGTGCTTCACGTGTCATCTCACCTCTGTTTGCCACAAGCACATGAAAGGAGTGCATCGGGAGTGGCACGGGATGCTTCTGACTTTCAGCCCCTCTGTGATGTTTGCAGACTCTCCTCTGCCCTGATTAGAATTCATGCAGCATATTTTACTGTAAATTTGCCTGGAGGCAAAAAAAAAAAAAAAAAAGTACATTGCTTTTTATTTTTGCTCAGCTGAGATGATTTTCATGTTTGGGGCACTGAAAGAAGTTATTTTTGTTTTGTGGTTGTTAAAGTGTGGAGAGCAAAAACTATACACATGAGTGTGTTTGTTGATGGGACATCCGATTTGATTAGCCTCACTATTCCCATTAAAGTGTGAATGCTAGAAGCAAATGTAAACAGATGATTTGGCCTAAAGAGCTTCGATAGACATCTTTTCAATCTGTTTCTTAAAGCAGACCTTTTTGGAGAACATTCTCCAGCTGGATGTGCTTGTGCATGGTGAAAACAACGATCTGGGCATATTTTTATTTTCACGAGGAGGCATGAACGTGCCCCACTAAGTGACTGCTCTGTTAGAAGCTGGGCCAAGCCTTTAACCATCCAGGTAGCTGACTCGCTGTCAGAGCCATGGCAGCCGGTAGTGGGCACAAGAAGGTATGTCAGAGTAATTCAAAGACTAGACTGTGACACCGTTTCATTTGTTCTGCTGTCAACCGCTCGGGGTTTGAGAGGCAGAGTGCGCTGTCTTTATTTATGTGGGCCATGCAGCCACAAAGTCTGACTACAACTGTTTCATATAAGAAAAAGGAAAATATACAACTCCTATCAGCAAGTGGAAAATGTTGAAACATTTTCCACTTATATATATACTGAGTTTATACAAGTATTTGCTAATGCTTTAATTTTTCCCATAAGTTTTTTTTTTTTGGATGGAAGTAATTTTAGTGTTTCTAACGTTTCACAAAAGATTACAGCAGCGTTTGATTGCTGTAATGGCATTAAATGTTAGAATGTAATGTAAGAGTATTTAATGAAAAAAGATACCTGATAACCGAGTTCAGATTTAATATTTACATGTTCATCTTAGGGTGAACATGTAAATATTCACCCTAAGATAAATATTTGGGGTGAAGAAGATACTTCATCTTCTCGTAAAGAAGATGAAGTATGTCATTTTCTCATCTTCCTTCAGTGCTCTGTCTGGGGTGTGTCCCATTGAGCTTGATTTCTCAGGATGCATTTCATCCAGGTCAATCAGCAAACCGTAGGGAGTTGTCAATGAGAATGTCAAATTTCTAATAGCCTGATGGTTTTGTAGAACATTAATTTGCTGTTTCCCAATACTTCACTGATTCTTAAATTTGTCTCACAACTCTCATTGTTCAGCTCTTCATTCTCTCTTCGCAGTAGCGGTAACATTTAAAACCTAAACAGAGTCTCACCTCCAGCTAATTATAATTTCTCAATAGAAACATGAGAACATCTGTAAGAATGGGCTGATTTTTACCAGGCTAATCTGGTCCTAACACATGTGGTATTTACTACATCCTCACCCGATTAACTAGACCTCCAGAAAAGCAGATTCTCAAGTAGCTTACTGGTATGAAAGACCTAGGTATATGTCAATGCAATCCCAGGGAAGGAAAATAATTAAAGGTCATTACTGATTATTTTCAGTAATGACCTTTAAAAATAAAAATCTTGCCAACAATCAGCAAGGGGAGGCTAATCAGACTATTTTTAGATCATTTATGTATAATCATTTGAAGTAACACAGATTGGCTGTAACTTCCAGATTTAAGTCATTTTTCTCAGCTCTATTGTAATTTTCTGTCCTTATTTCAGGTTTTTTATGGAAAGCACCTTATTGCTAAAGTGAATTAAACAGGCAGCTGGAATCTCAATCATGTCACGTTTGATGCACGGTGTTGCGCACGGCTAATGGCTTTTGAGAATGCCTATATAATGAAACAATGTATTTACTAATGAGTAAATTATGATACTGTATCACATGCTAGCATAATAAACTGACTGTTTTTATAGATATGTGATATCTATGTAAATCCAGTGCTTGTCATTGGAATATTGAAAGGAGGTTTTTATTAGTTATTTTTATTTGTTTTTACCTCTGGAAAATGTCTATGGTTTAGGAAGGAAACCTCAGCAGCCTTTAAAAACATAATTTATAAATGGGACAGCCTAGAGCAAGAAATGTTATACGCTTCTGACAGATCAACAGTGGCTTCGATAAACGGAAACAGCCAAGACCGACACTCACCAACAATGACGACTACACCTGGTGTGAGATGGGAGGTAAAAGGTTTCTAGAGTCACTGGCAGTCTGATCTCCACCAGACGCTACAGCATTTGATGCGTGTTGTTCAGTACTTGGATTACCCTCAGTTTTGACTGCTGCAAAAATTCTTGGACAGAAAACAGAAAATGAACTGAGTTATATTCCACAACTGTAGCGGATCCCCAAAATAAAGTGCTGCGCTAATTAAAGCCAAACCAAACCTATTCGGAAGAATCCAGACACAAACCAAGACTTGTCTGTACAATCAGATAGAGTTTGCATGCTGCACAGACACTGTAATAAAGCTTCAGTTCTTTGTCACAGGCAAGTATGTTGGTAGCATCATAAGTAACCCAACACATGCCTATATTGTGAGGTTCCTATGTGGCTTTGAAAAGTCTGTAAAAGTATGTAATAATAAGATATGAGCTTGGAACAACAGAATTATGATTCTATTGTTGAATGTTGAAATGATAATACTGATAAAAACAAACCCAAATATTCTCCTCCTCCCCCATCACAATATTGTTGAAATGCACAGATTTTCCAGAGATGAGACTGAGACAGCAAAAGTGCAAAGAACAAAAACTTTTAATATCACTTACAGGTCTGAGGGGGAGGCGTCAGGGGCTTGGAGGAAGCCTTGGAGGAAGCTCAGGCTTCCTTCAATGTTACTCATACCCAGATAAGTTGATCTCATCCCGTTCCCGTAGTGGGGGTGCGCTAACTATTTGTTATCTCTTCCATTGCAGGTGGCTGGCCTTGGTCCTCCCTTTTACTTGAAATAGGCTTCTCAGTCACGCAATCTCAGTGATTGATTTCTCAATAAGCACTTGCCAAAATCTGTCCTAACTTCCTTGTCTTTAGGGCATTTCACATTCTCTACAGTGTTTATTTTTTTCAGTTGTCTATAGTCTCTAATATGTCCATCATCTTATGCCAATGCCCTCACCCTTTTCAAATCCAGTAATCACTCCTCACTGCACATAAACACTCCAGAAATTGTCAGTTCCCCCTGTTACAGAGTTTTTGTTCAGGTTCTCTCACATGTTTGTCATTTCTTTGTTTTGTCCTTAAGTCTCTGTGCTTCTAATGATGATGCATGCTCTTTGTTTGCTTTGGAAGCACATTCTACTTTAAGTAGTGTTATCCATTCTGGCTTATACAGTAATGAGCAATGAACATGAACTAAGAAATTATGAAGGTATACAAAGCTTCTTTAGTCAGAAGCAAATAAGCCAAAACAAATCTGTTTTAGGGAGGGTAAGCAAACATAAATTTGGAGAAAATTAAGGCGTGAAACATAATCCTGACTGCATAAAACATTCAACAGCTTTTACAAATAGTTTAAGCATTTGGTGTAAACAGATGGTTAGGTACTGCCTTTCCAAAATGACAACAAACTGCACTAACCAGTGGTTTGTGTAAAGCTTTGTGGGAAAATACTTAGCTAGCAGACTGTCTTGTACTTGTCTGCAATTATATTTAAGTGATGTTTTGAAAGTCTGGCTCAGTAAGGTCATCTAAACCAATGATGTCCAGAGTTTCTTTTATTTAACCTCAATGCAGCCTTTGTAAATGTGAGAAATGTCCACATAAAAGATTGATGAAGACCTGGCAATAGGTCTCAATGTGTGGGACATCAATGGCTAAATAAGAAGTGTGGCAACACAATGACACATTATCACATCATTATCATGATTTAAGACTGCTGCTCTTTCTTTAAAGAAACATGTCGTAAACATGAGTATATAACACCTACAGAATATATCAGCAGCAGGATTTCTGCAACAAAAGGCAACACCTGAGAACTAGTTCAAATGAGTTGCCTTACACTCCACAAACATGCACCAGATTTACTCTTAACCAGTCTGGGAAGTCTATTGAAGATGAAAAACTTTATCCCTGACTGCATAAGCCGCTGCAGCTGTGTGTACTTTACTTCTCTACAGCTTCTGCACCACCATTAGCATCTGTTGGTAAGCCCTGAGGTAGATAAATTGACATAGTTCTTTGAGTGGGAGCCTAGCAGCCAACCTGAAACTATTTTTCACAATGAAGGTCTGTGTGCAAGTTGTGTAAGTAAAATTAAGAGAGAACAACAATGGGGAACCGTTGACACTGTGATTGAATAAATGTATTTTATTCTATGTTTGGAGAGTTGAAGATAAATTTCCACCTCAGTGGATAATCAAGATTATTTTACCTAGTCTTTACTGTTTTCCATTTCAAAAATGAACAGTAGAGAGACGACAGCTTGTCAGTCTATGTGGAAAAATAAAGAAACAAGGGTGTTTCTCTCATTCTTCCCTCCAAAACATCATCTTGGATTTGTAAAGTTAAATATGACCAGGAGATTTCAAGGTTAGAATTTATTCATGATCAACATAGAAAAACTTAAAGTACTAGTAAATCAAGAACTAAATAGTAACTCGTTTTGAGTGTATATTTTTGATTGTTTTGGTATGAAAACTAGAAAAGACCATTACATAACTTAATTGGAAACCCTACATTACAACTTATGTGAGTGTAAAGAAAACAAATGAAAGTGAATATTCTGGCAGAGAGTGGGTTGTGAGTGCTATGTTATTACAATTACATTTCTGAGCCGCACATGGCCTCTTCTACTCACTTTTGACTTTTAAAATCTTTAATAAAACACACAAAAGACAGTAAAATACTTCGGTGTGATTTTGCAAACTTAGTTCATAAGTTTTAGCCATGAGCAACTTAAACGTCTGAACTCACAGTTCTTGTTTTCACATAAAATTTTACTTACTGTGCCAAAAGAGTAGTTCCTCAGAGAAGTGAGAAGTTCAATCAGTATCAATAAAGATGAGAGCTCTGTAAGGGTATTAGAAAGCTAATTACAAAATCCTACAGCTTCAAAGAATTTAAGGATATTGTTTAAATCATTATTACTATAAACTGATTGATAAAAAACAACCCAGTTCAGCTTATCTTGCAGAGTTTGGGAGTTTGACACAGCTGGGTAAGGTTTTAACTGCAAAAAATGGTTGATGTGACTCTTATCTGATGCTAAGACTAAAAGTTAAAAATAACTCTAAACCTGGCTTATTAAAGAACTTGTTTGGTTGAATGAACAGTTTTTATATTAGGTTAAATTCTCCCCTAAAATGATCGGTTTAGAAAAGGATATGGGCACTAAGGTCATCATGTCTAAAAAGACAAAATGTTGAACTTGGATAACAGATTTTAGACTGACTGTGTAGGACTATATTAATTACTGCCGCTTTATATTTGCTTTATGACAAATTATTTGGTCTAAGTGTGAATATTGAGCAGTAAAGTAAAAACCCAGTTTGATGTCAGGGCTGCTTTCAGTTATTGATTGTGGTTCTTGATGCATGATGCAGAGCTGAGACGTGTTTTTATTTTAAATTTAACAAGGCTTAATGTCTGCAGACTAATATTAGAAGGTAGACGAAACAGAGCGTCTTCAGTGTTCCTTTAAAGAATTTATTAGTACCCAATAGTTGCTCATTAAACTTTTTATTCTAGGGGGCAGTTAGGATTTGTGCCTCTAGAAGAATTTTATCCAATTGGAAAAGGGGGGAAAAAATGTGTCTTTGGACTGAAAACAGTGTCAACCAGTGAACTAAAAATTATTAATATAACTATGGATTTTATAATAACAATAACACAGGGTTTATCATCTTTCAACTTCTTATTTTATCCTTTTGAAAAGGTTGATCTGATCGTGTAACACAATGAAGATCTGTGTGCAAGTTGTTTTTCATAACAGACTATGAAGAACAAGTAGATTTTTTCTAGTCTCTTCTGCAGCAAAAACATTTCTGACTCAGAGTACCTGGTGTTAGAAAAAACCTGGGCCTTGAACACAAACAAAACAAAGTGGAAAAAAATGGTTTCAGCTGAGCTGAAATAAATGGCATGAAAAATAAGTTAGAGTTAGGGTGCTATGTCGCATAATGGCAGAGTGGGTGCATCAATTATGAAGGGTGTTGAGATCCCCATTTTAGTTTTAGCAGGCTGGAATTTAATTCCTGATTATTGAGCCTTTCCAGCACGTTTTCCCCTTCTTCATCTACCCATTTCCTTTCTGAGTGCTGAGCAACAAAAGAGAATAAAAAACAGAAAACAATCAAAGATCGTACAAGAAGCTGCAGGTGTTCAAAACATTATGAATTAATACCAACAACAATCATGTGATACAGTATGTCCAATTCAGATCAAATCTTCAGTAGCAACTCATAAATTGGCCAGCAGATGGTGTTCAACTCCATGCATTACCAGACAGTCTTTTGTGTTTTTTCATATCTCAGTGAACATCTTCTTTAAAAGATAATTTTACTTTTCACAGTTGCTGTGTACGACAGAGAATACTCTCAATGTACTATTGTATGGATCAAAGTTTCTGGTTTTTAGCTAAAATAGAAAAAGATCAATGGGATATCTATGCTACCTCTGCGTAAAATCAGTTTCTGAAAATGTTGTACCTCTGCAATTATTGACATCAACCTCGACTTTGTGTGTATAATCATTTGCTGTGTCCATCCCGCACCAACATCAGCATTGTGGGTACATACATTGTACCCACAAGGTTACATAATCCCAGAAACATTCTCTTACTCTGGTGTATTTTTCAGATTAACATTAGGGCTTTACTCCCACCACCAGCTACTTACTCATGCTGATATGCCACGAGGGCGAATGTGAGCTATATCATTACATGCTGCAGTGGACAAGTGAATGCATTAGCACCCTAAGAAGTCCCCAGCTGCCTATTAATTAGCAAGCTTGTGGGTTGGTGGGCATTATCAGCAAGGAAAGGTTACTGCAAGCTAACAAGCAAGGCGAGTGTTAGTCAGCATAGTACCTTGTCCAATGTGCGACGGGTTTTACTGCATCTGTATGCCAAATGCTAGTTAACAAGCCTGTGAGATAGCTGTTGAAACATGAGTGTTTTTATGCTGCTTCTTGTGTATTGATCTGTTAATCTTGGTGTTTAGAGTGAAATAACACACCATTTTTTAGTCTGGTAGCTATTCTGTTTGTATTTGACAGATCTTTCTTATTAATGTGATCGGCAAGGAACAAAGAAACACAAATGATCCTTTTAGGCCAATTTCCATGTATTACTCATGCTGCCGGCATGTGCATGACGCCCACGACGCTTTGTCAATGTTCTATGCTGCAGCCTGGTTTACCTCTACCAGCCACTTGCATACCAAGGACCGCAGGGACGGCTTGAGTTACATTTTTGCTTCGCTTGGTGGTATCACGGCTCAGTCTGACGGTCAGACACATTCTCTGCCTGTCTGCACAAGAGGAAGCTATGGGATACTTGTCACTGTACTACATGTTGTCAAGGCTGTGAAGGAAAGCAAAGAGGAGGAGACGAGACTCTTGCTGCCTCTCATGCCCACTTGACATCACAATAAAATATGTTGGGTGTAAAGACTTCTTATCCTCTGTGACTATGTCACTGCCTGACCCAAGAAAAGAGATAATTAAGTGGTTTGCCACAGATCTGCAGCTCTGCTAATAATCACCTATTTGATGGAATGAACACAGTGCTCTACAGGAGTATTTGTACCGTTTGTACAGCTTCAAACACAAACTTTGACCTAATTTCTTGGGATTTTATGTGATAAGCCAACAAGAAGTTATGCATTTCAGTGATGAGTGTTTTTTAAATGTAAAAATCCTAAATCATTTTCCTTCAGGTACTAATTTGTACTGGTTTGTCACAGAAAACTCCATAAAATACATGCTAAATTGCAAATTGTGAACAAGCTGAATCAGAGAACTATATGCACTCTAGTGAGTAATATTATATTATGAATTGACTTCTTTATTTGTGTATGTTTGGGTCTCTAACTAAATCTAAATTTAAAAAAATATATATATATTTTTTTTAAAGTAGTAATTCTGAACTTTATCATTTCCATTTTGTTGTACCATTTTCTTTCAGATGTTGGCAGTTTATTTTTAACCCTAACATGGGTTAACATAACATTGCTTGGAGCCAATGATTCACCTTCCAACAGGATGATAATCTTGAAGCGAAACATAGAGCCAGACTTCAGAAAATCATATTCATTCGTTAAAATGGCCTAGTTAAAGCCCAGACTTAAAGCAAGCATAGAATCTGTAGTTGTGCAAATTGAGAGAGCACAAACTATTTTGCAAAGCATAAAATATCATCCAACAGAGAATTATCCCAAAAGACTTGCAGTTTGTAATTGTAATGAAAGCTTAATGCCACTTTTTTTTTAAGAAGCAGCGTAAAGCCAGTGCTTTCCCAGTGCATCAAAAAATGTATTTATATTTTTAGGTTTGTTGCAGCAGGTGTATCGACGCACCGCTAACAGAAACCAAGCTTACTTGTATGAACCAACTATGAGAAGCAATCTGTTGAGACAGTCTTCATTATGCCTCTCAGAAACTAATTTGACGTACATCAGCAACCATCAGTGGCCATCTGTGTTGTGACACAAAAATCCATACCCAGAATCCAAACTGTAGCATGTTTCCGCACATATGGTGAATTGCACACATCACCTGCACTGAGCATGGTATGCTGCTGGAATAAAGAGAGCAGCTGTGCCCGCTTAACAGTGACGACCCTCTAAGCAACACCAAGAAATTGGCACTTTCTCAAGCTAGTGAGCTGCCACCTGTGGGTGTCTCCTGTCCCTGACAAATCAGGAGTGTACTACATTTTTATGCAAGATGAATATTTTTGGCACAGACAGAGCTAGAGACTGCATGTAAAAGACTGAAATATGCATCAACCATTAAATAAATAGTTAAATAAAATCTAATAATTTAATACAAGCTAATGTTAAAGCCTTTGGTACTGCAGTGACCCACAGTGAGAGAAAACATGAAACAGTGGTGATCTTTCCTAGGAGTGGCCAACCAACCAAAATCACTGAAGGTGCATAAATGGCTCATGCAGGAGAGCTGAAAAAAAACAACAACTAACTAAAAGAACATCCAAAGCTCAGCAGTTTAAGGCTCATGATTAGACAATAAGAAGAGGATGTGTGAAAAATTGCATCTATGAATATTGTTTTTCTCTGAAAATCTGAAAAACCCTGGCAATGACACCAACACTTTGGGGGGAAAAATAAATTTTGTGAAATTACATTTCCGCACAAGCCGAGGTTGGCTTGAATTGTTTTTCTTTTTTGCTTTGTTTAATAAATAAAATTATTGTTTAAAAACTACATTTTGTATTTACTAAGTTTATCTTTGATATTAATGTCTGTTGAGCTGGAATGCGAGTGATAAAAAGGCAAAAACTGAACCAATCTTTAAGAAGAGGAATGTATTTTCGTGGCCATGTTCCTTCTGATGAGCTAAAAAGGTAGATATGATAAATGCTGAGCCTGTGGCCCCACCTAATGTAAAAGTAGGCCACTGTTCAAAACAGCAGCCCCATGATCTGGATGCGCTGCTTGGGTCCAGCCTGTTTAGATGACCAAAGCTCGTCCTTGCCCTACTTTCGGGTCAGAAGCGCACCATTAGAGCCAAAAACTCTTAAGTCTTTAAGCAAAGCTGCACAGCAGGATGGACTCTGCATATTTCTGGGTGAGTGCTTTTGAAGTTTTATTAAAGGACTATCATAATGGAGGTTTGTCTACACCAGCTGAATTGCTTTCAGCATCCGAGCTCGTCCGCAGGGAGAGGTTTTTCTCTTTGCTTCTTGTAGCATGATATATTTTTAACAGCATGTGCATGTGTAAGTATGTGTGCCTGTGCGTAAGAGTGGGTGTTTTGTATGGGAAAGAAAAGCCTTGCTGGTTGGAGATATACACTTTCTCCTCCTTTACATAATCCTCATCAGTGTTATGTAATTTTCCACAGACAAATTTTTTGGTAAGTTAAAACATAAAGTGTACACAATGCACGTTAAGGAAAAAAGAAGTTTTGTAAACGAATACGTGGAGTCAAAACTGTTTGCACACTTCCCAGCACAATTGTCTATTCTCGTATAGAGGTCAGCTACGTTAGATCATGTGAGTATACCTATTCTCTGTCTCAGCACAAGCTCAAAAACAGCCCCTGTTATTGCTGGGCTATTATGTAACCTCTGAATATATTAATTTTTATCGCCTTTGCAAAACCATGATCACCTTTGAGTTTATAACTGAAATATTTTGTTTGCTAATTCAGTTCTGAAAAACACAGTCAAGACATTCTGCTTCACAGATTTCTATTGAAGTTTTTCTCATTTTATGGAAAAAACATGAGTAAAAGCAACTGGACGTTGCATATTGCTTGTAAGCAGTTTATATGTTTTTTTTTTGTTGTTTTTTTTTAGTCCAGTGTAGAGATGCACCTATCATTTGTTCAGCAAACAAAATTGACTAATTCTACCTCCATCAGCTCTTATGGGTGATTGGCAGTTCAACAACTCAAAAAGCAGAGCGGTAAAAAGTTCAATTTTGTTGATTAAAACCCAAGCTGTCTTCTCTTTTGTACAAATTAGAAGTGTGTTTTCTCAAAAAATAAGATTTTTTGTTTTGTTTTAATTCTGATTTTACATATTAAACATTTGCAGCAGAACAAAATATCATATGGTCTGTAAGTATGTCCCCCTTGAATTTTGGGGGTATTTTTTCTCCCTTTAGTTCCTCAAACTTTACTGGATCTTGTTTGGATTTTATGTAAAAATATGTTGTGGGAATATGAGACATTAATTTAATATTTTTCTTCCAAATAAAAATCTGTGTTCATCCCCGCTGAGTCAATGCTTTTTGAAACCAAAGAACTTGGTCACAAGTTCTTCACAGTCTTTAACAAAAACTAAGTCATGTCAGGTGGAGCAACTGAACGTCAATTTTCAAGTTTTGCGACAGATTCTCAAATAAATTTACAACATTGTCTTTAAGGAAAAGATCCTGTGCTCCATTTTAAAGCCTTTTGCATTTTTATATTGCTCCAGTTTATCAATCAGCTTTCAGTTTGTCAACCTTGAGCTGTGGATCACTAACGCTCCTCCAGAGTTATCAGGAGTTTCCTGACTTTTTGCTCTCTTTTCCCTTCTTCTCCATTTAAGGAGGAAATATTTATGTTTGCAATTGTGCTAATATTTCAATAATTTCTAATGCTTATCTGATGTGTTCCCTTGTCTTCATGATGCTGTTTGTTGACTCTAACAAATCTCTGAAACCTTCAGAGAACAACTCTTTATACTGAGATTAGTGGTGGACTTTATTATTGACTTTTTACCTGGATAAATTAATTGCCCTGGAGAGGGGTTGAATACAAATGAATATTTATGTATACATTTTTATTCTTCCACTTTACAACTATGGACTACACTGCAATGAAACTGCAGAAAAGCATAAGGTTTTAATATGGGATAAAATCTGAAAAGCTCAAGCGCAGTGAATATTTTTTTCCACATTTAAACTCTGCTTAATGACAAGTCCATGAAAGGCCAAGAACTGTGACTCATTAAATCTTGGGTCTTGTACTCTGAGGGCTGTCTTGTAGGGTCTGATGGTGTAGCTCGTTTGAGACCTTTAGATTTGAATGTTCACCGTCTGAATAGCGGGGCCCATTTTGTATTTTAAATAAAATGCCAAGCTGAAACGGTTCAATCTTTTATTTAAATCTAAATAAAACTCCTCTCACCTCATGAACTGTCTGTGCATGTGGATCTGTCAGGATCTAAAAAAAGGCAGTGATAAATATTACATGTGGGGGAGTGTGGAGGTCGAGGCACAAAGTACTTCTTGAGTTGTAGAGGGGGATTTTGTCCTTGTGGCGGACGGTGTCAGAAATGGAGTCGCCATTGGGGGGAGTGCGTGGTCTGCCACAGTGTTAGGTGGGCGGCATGTGTCACAGCAATCTCCACATGGAGGCCAGGACACTGTGTTTTTCTGGCAAAATGTTACAGTTTGATGTGACTCTATAATGAACTTCACCTGTCAGGGGATTTCATTGTTACTGATCAGTATAAGAACATATATGTGCATTTCATGTGTAAAAATGGAGGTTGATAGAGCTCCCTGCTGGGAAAATGAAACAGTAGTGTAATCTCTCAGTGAGTTTTCTCATTCTTGATAATTTCATAATTTAAAATGGACCAAAACGTTTCCATCAAAGATCATTGAGAAAGGAAAAGATGTCACACTCGTAAGATTTTAAATACATAATTGATAGTCGTCACAAGGCATTAAAGCCTGGTGGGAATTATTAACTGTTATATGATGACAGTATGAGATACTACTTTAACTACCTCTGCTGGTTCTCTCAATAAACCTAAGACACATTAGACTGATGTGATTCTAACAAGATGATAAGATGGTTTAGATAAGATTTAGATATACTATAACTTTTCTGTAAAATTATACAAACCTTATTTAGACCTATTGAACATTTCAGGTCCAGTTTTATCTGCTTCTGTTATTTTGTTGTTAATGGTTATTTAGTTAAGATTAAATCTGCCTCCAAAAAGATAGACTTCCATAAATAGATTCCACTAGTTGTGCCACATCAAGCGTCAGACAATTTGAGCAAGTTCATGTTTCTTTATTTTGCCAATTATTTTGCTCTTTTTTTTTTTTTTTTGATAACCCACTTCTCAGGAATTTGCTTCATTGTTATAATAATGTAGCAAAAAGTCTGCATAGATTACAAGAACATGTAATGGCAATAAAGACACTTTATGGCTAAGTTGTTAAAAAAAAACAAACCCAAAAACATATGATTTTTATCATACAGGTTTCTTAAAGGTGCAAGTAGAAATTTTAAAGTTTCCTTAATTTCAAAAGAAGAAAAATATACATATATTTTTCCTCCAACAAACATTGAGCCTAAAATTATACTTTTATATTATTTATTAAGTCTCTTTTCAACTGTCCTCACACTTTTTTCAACCAACAAATAAAAATAACATAGAAATAACTACTATTATATCATGACTTTGGGACTAAATTTAAAGGCAATTTAATTGCCTTTTTTTTTTTAATAATGTGGACAATTATTGTAACATCAGAATCTAAAATACTGCAAAACTGCTTTGAATACTTTTAAATGAGACTATTAAGATGCACAAAAAGTATGATATTTGTCTTTTTGTCCCAAGAACCATCTTGCATAAAAGACAGCACAAAACCCGCTTAAAGACTGGTTAAGCTTTTTCAAACATATTCTACATTTATAGCAGATTTCTTTAAAACAAGGTGTGATTTGAAGGCAAAAAATATATATAATTAGTTTTGTCAAAATAGGATAAAAAACTATTTTATTGTACCCAATAATATAGCGATAGAGGAGCACTCATGCGAGAACTGCTTCTGAATCAGCATATAGATGAGACGGCAAAATCTGGCATAAACAACTGGGGTTCAAAGTTACACATTCTTCCAAAATCACTTCTCAATTTTCAAACATGATTAGGTGCTCATGGCTTATAGTTCCAGGAAGAATATTTTTAAGCTCTAATGATGTTTCTGCTGCATCAGCTGGTGGTATCAGCTGGTACCATATATGATGAAAATGTTCATGAGATATGATAGATTTGAGCGTTTTAGGTACAGTATTTTATATTTTGTTATATTTGTTCATGCCTTTTCCACTTTTCTAAGGAAGTCTTTTAAAATTAATCTGTTCCCAAAGACCTTTTCTAATATGCTACTTGAAACTGCACATAAACAAACACAGCTAAATGTAACTTTTTGTGACCATCATTATCTTTAAGATTGTATATTTTAGTTTGGCCATCCATGGCCAGTATTCATCAAGGCCTAATGGAAACTCGATTCTCCAATTCAGTTTGAATGCTTCAGAATTTATGCTGAGATCTTTGAAATGTTGCGTGTGTATATACTAATTACAGCTAATTACATTGACATTTTTGGATTTTTATGGTGTCATTTGTTCAAAAATCACACAGAGGATTATCACTGCAGGGTTTTTTAAAGGCTACCTAAAACAGTGAAAGAGGAAGTAACTTTGATTCCTTTGATATCCTCTTTCACACATTTGTAAAAGCAAGCCTCTAAGTATTTTTGTAACAGTGGCCATCTGCAGGATCTGGCCATCTGTGGATGCCAGTGTGTTTGTATTACACTGTTCATTTTCGATCAAAGCCTCTACTATTCGCCCTGGGGGATCGAATGTGTGGTCATCATTTAAAATTGCTTTTTTGCTGCACCATTGCTCTGGCGCTGTCGGGAGCTGGAAAGTGGGGACGAGGATGGGTGATGTCCAATTATAGATCTGATGATGTAAAGACACGAGAGCACATGTCTCCCCCCCTCTTTTTTTTTGCTCTTCCCAGAGTGGTACAGTCCGCAGTCTTAAAGGCAGAGCGGTGCAAGAAGAGTGCTTTAACTTTCCCACCATTTTCATGAAACTTTGCAAAATAGTTATGACAGAAATTACAAAAACTGAAAAAATTCAGAACCTAAGTAGTTTGTAGAAGTCACATTAATATGGATAGTTGGATATAGATGATGGTACCAGTCTAACAATTATCTGAATGTGATTTTCTGTGATTTTACACTTGATTTTTTAAAATTTAACGGACGAATGGATGCAAACACCTACACAGAAGCACAGTCACATGTGACAGTCTGAGGCAAGCACATTGCAGCATTGCTAAGGCAACAGCTGCAGAGTGCTCCAACAAGCAGATAAACCTCGGTGTGCTCTGCCTCTCGTCGTCGATTTCATCTGTATAATACAAACTCAGGTTTCAGGGGTATTTGCTCCTGTCTAAGATGCTCTCGCGGTGCTTCATGTCTTTTTCTGTGATGCATATGTAATTCACACTCTCCTTCTCAACACATTTGCTTTCGGTCTAATTCCTTCTGTCTTCACATGCACACACTTGCATGCGCTCACCCACTCTCCTTCACCGTCCCCCTCCCTCGTTTTTTCCTCTCCATCCTCTGCTGCTTTGCTCTTCTGTTGTCTGTTTTCTCTGTTTCCCTCCCTTTCCACACTGTGACTCCCCAAACCCCGTCTTTTCTTTTTGGTTGTTGTCGTTGCTAATCCCACCACCTCTGCTTTCCATCTCCATCCTCCCTTCTTTCTTTTTGTTTTCCCTCATTCTTTTTCCACCACCTGTCCTTTTGGATATCGGATACACGCCTCACCTTCCCATCTCTCTCCATTCTTCCTTCCCTTTCCTGCTAAATTCCAAAGACCACCCTCTCTCCTCTCCTCCTTCTCTCTCTTTTCATTGCTCTCTCTCTCTCTGTTTCCCTGTGGCCCTCCCCCTCCCTTTTCATGTTTCCCCCCTCCCTCCATCCTCTCTTTCCCTCGCTGGTTCAGTTAGTCAAAGAAGAGATTCACGGAAGGAGAGAAAAGGGGGGAAAGGCAGGACGAGAGTGAGAGCGCAGGAGTGGGGCAGGCTGGGGAGAGGGGCGTGGGGTCTCAGCCCTCTGTCGTGGGGGGTTGGGAGGGTTGAGATACACCCCAATATTTTGTTCTAAGTACCATGGACTGCCTCTGCATTGTGACTACAAAGGTAAGCTTATCTGTTGTCTCCTACACAAGCTCGTGCTCTTTGTGAGTGAAAGAGAGTGAGAGGTGCCACAACTGGAAAACACAATCAATTGATTACAGAGGTATGTCATCTGCATAGATAGATATTCCATCTTGGAAATTGTTTCAGTCTTTGGTTTCTGTTTCGGGATTTTGAGATTTCAGAGAGGCACTGGATGAGCTGAGGTAACTGAGAGGTGTGTGGACTGGATATTCTTTGATTTCTCCCTCTCTGCATGACACTCTCTCCCACTCTCACTGCATCTCCTACTCGGTGTCATGCTTTAGGAGTTCGTACACCGGGGCTGGCTGACCTGCGTGGATGTTTTAAGGGCAGAGAGAGCCAGTGCTTTGCGGTGGCTTTGCGAAGCCAGAGCTGCAGGATGTGTCAGGAGGAGAGCCTGGGTGGGAATTCTGCATGCCGTCCCGATATTTGCCACCGCTTTCTATTAATCCGGAAAGCTAGAGCTAACGCACGCCTCACTTTTTCTACCACGTCAAATAAGCGATGTGTTATATTACAGACAACTGCTCAGCATCTTCAGTGCTGTGGTCTACCGCGTTGACTAATAACAGAAAATAGTGCAGCTCTGATGCAGTGTGACACCTGACACTGAGGGGTCAGACGGTGTACAGAGAGCTACAGTCTCAACTGGGTTCACACTTACATCTGAACCGATTCAACAGCGAGTGAGCAATACGCCGTGGCACCTGCACCTGAGCGCCGGTTCCAGCAGGAAGTGATGACAAAAAGTCGGAAACACAAACAAAAATGCATAGAGGCTCTCACAGCTGTGTGAAGGCGGTGATCATCAAAGACGTTTTTCTTTTTTTTTTTGCTTTCATGCATTTGTGCTTATTTGGTATTGGTAGCACAGACGTGAGTACAGCTGGTGCTTTCGGACGTATTACATAAATTTGTGCTTAACTGTGGCACACTCATTTGCTTATCAACGTCTCTGTTTCCGTGGCAACAGAGAATATTGGTCAGTTAAACTTAGATAAGGAGGTGCAGTCAGATGAGGTGGCAGACATACTGTACAGTTTTAAAGAAGTACACACAGTGCCTTGAAAATGGATGCATAACCCTTGATGCTTCTTCACATTTTGTCACATTAAAACTAAAAGAGGTATTTTAATGGGTTCCTATGTGATAGGCCAACGCAAAGTAGAGCAGAAATGTGAGGTGGAGGGATTAGGATTAGCATAATTTTCCAGCATATTTTAAAAACAAAAATCTGAAAATACCCTAAATTTAAACTGCAGCTAAATCAGCCGACTTCAAGAGTCAGCTGATTAGTAAATACAGACATAAACCTGGTGGAAGAAAATTATTTTTTTGGTCCACATATTAAACACTATATTTGGCCCTGAAGTAAAGCATGGTGGAGGGAGCATCAGTCTGTGGGAATGCTTTTCATCAGAGGGATAAAAAAGATAGGGCTACATATAGCGTAATCCTGGAAGAAAACCTGTTAGTAGCGGCAAAAGGCTTGAAACACAGGTTTGATCTCAGAGTACACACCTGGATTTTATTTTAAGGACATCAGAATAAATAGCACTTGAAATAAATGCACACCACACTTTTCAGATTTTTACTCCTTCAACATTTCTTTTCTCTGGAAACATATGCACTACTTTGTTTCACATAAAATTTCAAAAACATTTATTGCTATGTAGTGCTAAGATAATAGGTTGTGAAAAAGTTACAATATATGATATATTGAAGATTAATTTAGATTTTTTTTCCTGCTCACATAACTTCCATATTGAGAACCATGCAATTCTGCTTACCATTTATGGTAACCCTGTGTTGTTACATAACAGGCCAGTATGATAAAGTCCAGAAAAAAAAGCATAGTACAGAAAGTTTTAGGTTCCAGGGGTTCATGCATGTTTTTCTTGAGAGTTAGTCATTTATTTAGTTAGGAAAAGGCAGACATAAAAAAACCCAATAACAACTGTGAGTTAAAGACCACAGTTGGTGGCAGTGGATATTTCACCAAACCCGTTCCAGAATCCTGCATCGCTATCAAAGTGAGAAAAGACTTACTGTAAAGCTGGCAAAGAGGAGTAGGCTTTTGCCAAGAACTTGTGAGACAGATGGTCAGTTTATAATAGAGCAAGTTAGCGCACAAAAGTAAGTTAAGGAATGCATTGACTGATCTTCAAACTAGCCCTTTGTTAAGATGTAGAAATGACAGGCTTCATTTTTTACAAAACTCTAAATACTATGAACAATTAACTGCGTGGACTTAAATAAACAGCACTTTTAAAACGTTTAAAAGGCTCGTTGAGATTTAGATATAAGTATGCCAAAGTTGAATGAATTCAAATTCACAAATTATTTAGTATACAGCTTTAAATGTGACCTATTAAAATTTAATAAATGCCGGCTGCATTGCAGGTAAGGAGTGTGGCTTGCCATCATGTAGCAGCTGATGGGTAAGCAGCTCCCCGAGTGAGCTGTTCCCTGACACCCACATACTGTATAACAGGTTATGTGAACAATGTTGCTTCCCCTGCGAAGGTCTGTGCACAAAGTTTTACTGTGTGGGTGAAGGCACAATGAGCCAGTGAGTGACAAATGAATTAAAGCACTATTGAACAAATCAGTGACTTTTGTAATAAAAGAAATTGAAGCAAGTCTGTGGCCATCTTTAAATCATGAATACTCAATTCGGTTTATTTATATAGTGCCAATTCACAATATATGTATTGAGGCACTTCACAAAAAAATATTTCAATTTAATCATAAATACATTCCAATTGATCCTATTTGTCAAACAGTACAGTAAGATAAGCTTATTGTTTAAATTAGTTTAAAAAGTTTCTGTTTAAGGAAACCTAGCAGATTGCATGAAGTCATTGACTTAAAAATAATCCTACATCAGTTCTTCTGGGGTTTTTGTTTGTATGCTCCATCTTCTCAAACCAGGCGGCCGTGGCTGATGGCCGCTCCTACCAAGCCAGGTTCTGGCTGAGGTTTCTTCCTGTTAAAGGGGAGTTTTTCCTCTCCACTGTCGCTATATGCATGCTCATACCGAGTACTCACTGAAGTGTTGCGTATTTTAGCCTAAATTTTCCTTAATACACAGTTATGAGCACAATAAAATGACTGAATAATATACACTGCTCAAAAAAATAAAGGGAACACTCAAATAACACATCCTAGATGGACAGTTTGATTTCACAGAAGTTTGATTTACTTGGAGTTATATTGTGTTGTTTAAGTGTTCCCTTTATTTTTTTGAGCAGTATATATTCAAGTAAATAAATAGTTGCTTTTCACCTTGCAAGGTAGAACTGCAGAAGCTGGTTCCTCCTTTTCATGTCTGCATTTGGAATGCAAGCTAAATACAAATCAACTGAACCTCCTAAAAGGCTTTAAAAATAATGCATTCGTTGCTTGTCTGGCAGTGACGTTCTTATAAAAGTGAGTGATAAGTTCCCCATCTTGGGCACCCTTATGTTATAGGGCAGCAACAGTGCTGCAAAATATAGAAAATTTTCGTTTGGTTGTGGCCTAATTTTCCAACATTTGATTTGCATGTCTTGTTATAGTGGATTGGAGGTGATTAGTGTAGCAAAGGTTTGACGCTAAACTAAAGGGTGAGTTCACCGTTTTACTGCACATCTACAATTTTTGATCATTCCATGTTTAAAATCTGACATCCCAAGACTGATTCAATTCAAACAGTTTTATTCTACACTTAATTCTATTTGTGAAAATTCAAAAATAAATATTGCTTTTGAGACACCTTCATTTGCCTTCAGTGACCTTATCACACACAAAAATGTGTCTAAACATTTTTAGACAAATGACCACCTCTCTGTGGTGGTCATCTGTCTGTGGTATTCCAAATACCTGCAACAAGTGAGGAACGTTCAGAGAAGTCAGCTAAACATCAGGAACAATGTCAAAAGACATGCCTTGCTAGTAATCAGATACTCTGCTAGGGTAACTGATGTTAAAACACAAGAGCTACTCACCATGTTGGAGTGCACATTCAATCCATAGGTGATGGACTATTTGCACAGAGGATTAGTATCAAAGACACCATCCAGGATGAAATATCCATGCTCCAGGAATACATCAGGAAAATTGTCCAGAGAGATGAAGCACTCAGTCAGTGTCTCAGACAATGGAAACTAGAAGAGGACAAGAAGAAGGAATCATAATGGGAGGAAAAGCCACTGCATGAGACCCATCACCGATAGCTTAAGTGGCTAGTATGACCAAATGATACTAATAGCTAGAAAGGGCTGGGCAGAAGGACAACACCAGAAGCACTGACAATAGCAGCACAGGAGCAGACCTTGAGCACCAGAGAAATAGAAGTCCAGATCTACCATCCCAGGCATGCATAGAGGCCCTAGAAACAATCCAACATCTTACAGTTAAGTGTATGATACGAGCAGGAGAGCAGGAAACTGGATTCTCCCAGGTCGTTCCCTACGAATCACCTCCCAAGGTGGTAGAGAATGACTGTGCTAATATTCTGAGACCTTCAGATTCAAACGGACAAGATGGTAATGGCCCACCAACCGAACACTGCGTTTCTTAATCAGTAGCAGACGAGAGCTGTTATCGATGCGGGCATCCCATATGAAGGAGGCATCAGGGAAAAAAAACAAAAAAAACAAAAAACACAAGAATTACTAAGGGGCTCAGGGAAGAACTAGAAAGACCCTGGCAGATGAAGGCAACTCCAGTGCCCATGGTTATCAGAGCGCTCTGTATGATCCCTACTTTGGAGAAGTCTCTCTAACAGGTACCTGGAGAAATATCTGACATCTCAGTCCAGAGCGCAGTCCTAGCAACGGCTAAGATACTGTGATGAACCCTCACAATTCAGGTCCTCTCAGGTAGAGGACCTGAACTTGAAATGAAGAGCCATCCGGGAAATGGGTGAGAGAGTCGTTTATATATATATAGATACACACACACATATATGTCAAATATTCCATAGGTGTAATTGACACCTTAAACATGAAGACCTAATGTTTCTGTTAAGATCTAACTTTTTTTTTTTGCCAGTTCATGTAATTTTCCACTCCTTCCTACACTAAAAAATCTGACAAAAAAACCCAATAAACTGCAAAATATTATACCAGTGACTCGCAGAGGAGTGATATTACATAACACTTAGAACAGGAATATTAGGGCATATCAGCTTTGAAGAGACGTCACAAGATTTATATTTGGTTGCGAGCTTGACGGTATCTTTAACTTTCTTTCCCCATTTGGCAATGAGTCAGAGACGGATGGTTTTGTGTTTCGGAGGACAGAACAAGTAAAGTTCACAAAATCTGATCCCATCTCTGCTTTCTAAAAACATTCAACAGAAAAATTTGTTTGTGTGAGAACAAGGCTATGGAGCACATTTTTACAGCACTTATATTTTTTCAGCCCTGTTTAGCTTGTTTCTCTTTCATTATCACTCCTCTTCTTGTTGCCACCTTCATTCCACTCCTCGGCTCTCACATTTCCAATTCCTGTAAAAATATATATATTTGTCCTCTCTGCCTCCTTCACCTGCTTAATCCCTCACTCTGTCGTCTCTTCCAGGCTCTTCCTTCCTTTATTTCATTTTACCTATTTTTTCCTTCTCACTCGTTCTCCCTTCTCTCCACTCAATACTTACCTTCTGCCCTCCTCTTCAGCACTTTCCAGCCTACTCCAGTTAGTGCTTCTTCTTATAAATTATACATTCACCAAGATGTATTCAAAGTCAGCAGCCTTTGCACATCTTACTGGCTACATTCTCTTTCCTTGAGTGGATTTTGGCCCGTTGCGTTTGTTTTTATCTTCGGTTGCCAGTCGACTAATATGAATATTTATTTCTCCAGAATATGTTATTGTGTGCATATGAGGGTGGGAAAGCTTATGGCTGCTGCATCCAAGACTTTTCAACAAGAAGTGAAGCTAAAACCCTGCGCTCAGCCTTCTAGGAGTGTGCAACACTACATGTACAATTTGCAGTGAGCCAGGATTAGTGATCCAGTAGTGAGCTCAAATGATCCCCTTTCAAGAGCACGGGCGTCCATCAGGCCTTTACATGAAGCCACAGAGACACTGATCCTGTCAATTTACTCTAGGGGCAGAGTGAGAGGAGGAAGGGATACCTCCACAGCAAGTTTGGTGACATTAACACTTCTGTTGGACAATAGAAAATTGCTGAGTGGATAAAAAGAGATGAAAAGCACTCTACAAAAGAACAAATACTGTATGAACTTCATATTTTGCTGAATTACAACCAAAATTCCATACATTTAGAAAATAAAAGGGAAAGGAGATATGTATTTTTTTTTTTTTTTTTGCTAGGGAAATTTGGTTAATACAAATGTGCATTTGCATTAACCAACATTCCAAGTCTCCAAGTTTTGGCCCATTCTTATACAAGTCAGATTAGATTAAGAACATCAGGTTTCAAGCATTGCTTCAAATTTTCGATACTTTGACAGGGCCATCCTGCCAGATGGATATGTTTTGATGTAAACCCATTTACATTTTGACTGTTTAGGATTTGTGAAGGTGAACCTTCATCCCAGTCACAAGATTTTTGTAGCTTTTAACAATTTTTC
The DNA here is from genome assembly GCA_010277075.1 of Poeciliopsis retropinna. NCBI lineage: Eukaryota > Metazoa > Chordata > Actinopteri > Cyprinodontiformes > Poeciliidae > Poeciliopsis > Poeciliopsis retropinna. The sequence continues at coordinate 6,623,604 of VMRM01000024.1, read as the reverse complement.
CTCAAGAAATTCCCTGTATTTATTGAGCTCCAACCACCTTCCCATCAGCTATGAAAAACAATCCTACTGACATTGCAAAATACGTAATCAATAGAAATATAAAGAGCAACAATGAAAACACGTAGTTTTCACTCTTATTCATTCTAAATTGGTACAGTAGCAAGAAGATATTTTACCTAATAGATTAATTCCCAGATTACAAGTCTCTACTTTTTCCACGTGACATATAGATTTTTACCAATGGGTTTCAAAAGGCTGCAATGCTGCCTGATGAACAGGACAGAACAAGTTTAAGAGCGAATTAGCCTCAAAACAAATGACAGTAGATGTTTCCATCCACTTGCCATGCAGATTTTGAGCAAACTTCTAAAGTATAGTAAAAAAAAAATGTTTGAAAATACAAATCAAGTGTGTATCATACTACTATGTGGGAGTGAATCAATAATATGGACAGCTGTGTCTTATAGACAACTATATACGTACTTATTTTTCTTTTCAAAATTAGTAGGTGAAGCGTTTATTCTGGTGTGCTCAACAAAACAGAAACTTCAATAGTTTCTGTATTGTTGAAACTATTACAATAGTTGGGCTATGTCACTAAAAGTTTTAATACTAAAAATGTATCTAGAGATAGACAAATGCAACATAAGTTTCTTAACACTGAAACCATTCCTTATTTTATGAACAACTCATGCCCAATCAAATGCTAACTTCAGCATCATCAGGCATATGTTGGGTGAAGTATTTTTTTCTAATAATACTAGGTGCCCATTCCCATTGACCTGACATGCAAATAGAAAATAACAGAGTCACTAAGGGTGACAGTGACATTTTTTATGTATTATTTCAGTCCCGTCTGATTTTTTGTATCAGAAACGGATCTGATACAGAAAAATAGACTTAAAACAATTTTTTTTTAAAACACATACATAAATTTGTACTGAAATACAAATTTATTTGCTAACTCTGAACCAGTAAAGAATACTTAAATACACCAGTAATTTCACAAGTTTGGTCAAATTTTTAAAAACAACACAACTTTAATTGGCTTAGTTAGTGCAATTAGGTACAATAAATAATAATAAAGAAACTGACAAAAACAATAGGTTGACCGTGGTCAATAAGTAATATGTTTCAAATGGTTGAGAAACTTCAATTAGGAATTCTAAATATGATATAAAATAAATAAAGCATAATGTTGCTCAGAGCACACAGCACAGAATTACACTGAATAGCCCTGCCTTTATGAATCAAGCACATTGTCACGACACCAATCTAGATATTTTTTTCAATATCAGTACCAAAACAGATATTAATATTGAATCGGTCCATCTCTAGTAGCAACCACACAAAAGTGGTGGAACAAGCTCTTTTATATATCTGAATAAAGGCTTTTGTGGCAGTATCATCCCCACAGCATGATGCTTCCGCCACTGTTTCACTATAGGTATAACATACAGCAGGGGTGGGAAACTCCAGGCCTCGAGGGCCGGTCTCCTGCAACTTTTTGATGTGTCTCTACTTCAACACACCTGAATCAAATAATGAGGTCATTAGCAGGACCCTAGAGAACTTGACTGCACTAGGAGGTGATTCAGCTATTGGATTCAAGTGTGTTGGACCAGGGAGACATCTAAGAGTTGTAGGACACCGACCCCTGAGACCTGGAATTGCCCACCCCTGATGTACAATGTTAGATTTTGCACCAAACACCACATAAAATTTCAAATTTCGTCTTTTTGCTCTGGTCTGCATTAGAAGCACTTCTTGCCATTAAAGCAAGAGGTGCTTTGCTGTCATCATATTTGGTCTTTAGTCAAACCCAAATGCGGGCAGAACCAAAGACAGAGAGGTCAAGGGAGTTTTTAATGACTATTTACTCTGCTGACATAAATATGTCGGAGCATGGAACTAGTTGTGAGGGCAACAAAAGAATCGAGCAATGAACAATGAAAAAAGGAGAGTAAATTACGAGGAAAGGGTGATGAATGACACTGGATCCAGGTGAGCTTGATCAGTGTGAGTGTAGAAGAGCTGTTGAAGAATGAAAGCAAGGAGACTGAGGGAGGGAGACAAATAAACACAGATAATAGACAAGGAACTGAACTGAAACACAAAAGTATATATTAAAAAGCCTAATAAGCCAAAATAGACAGCAGGAAGAACACAAGAAAGAAGTAACTAAACACAACAGAATAAACTCTTGGCAATACCCAACACAAAACTAGTAACAGAAAAATGAACTGAATGGCGATAAAACTCCCCAGAAATGATCAGAAAACAAGCACATGAAAGCCAATACACAAACACCAGTGAATCATGACAATTATTGCCATAGTTCTATGAAATACAGATAAAAAAATGGTTTGTGGCATAAAATTCCAATCCAGAACCTTAAAATGTGTGATATGTGGCAAAATATGAAAAAGCTCAGATAGTGTGACTATTTTAGCAAGCACTCATAAATCTCCCAAATCCTAATTTCTTTTTTTCTGTCAGTGCAGCCTCTTTGTTTTTAAGAAACATTGAAAATTACAAATGTTATAAATGATTTCCCTGCTTCTTTAACTGCATATTGCACCACTCACCCACACGTTCTGCCTCTTTCTGAAAAAGACACACCGATATCATCAGACAGAATCCACACACAGTGTCGTGCTCCTGCACAAGTGGCTTCTGTGCTGTTGTGCATCAGAACTGCAACCTTGTTTGAAGAATACTGTGTGACGCTGCTGCGACACCAAAGGTGTAAAACTCAAGAAACTTCATTGTTGAGAATGTTGTTAAAGCATTAAACACCTCATAACTTTATCATGTTGGTGGTGGCTGAGTCAGAAAGACATTTCCCACACAAATGCTCATCAATATTCTCATTTCACCAACTTGAAGAACTAACAGAGGGGCTTGCTGTATGTTTTAGCCACAAGTAAATGTTTTAGTTTATTCATTATATCAGTCATCCCACCAAGCATATGAGCCACCGAGGCAGTTGTTAGGAGCTTTTCTTTGTCAAATGTACACAACCCAATCTGTTCTCCACATTGCTTCATTGGTATTTTTGCTTCAAAGCTGCTCCATCAGGAACGCTTAAATAATTTGAGGACACAATGGCTACAAGAATTTCATCTTTGCTCTATTTCTAATTGTGAAGGTTTATACTAACCTTTTTCTACAGCCGTCGTTGTAATCAGTGTATGTTACCTCAAAACATAAACAAATTTCAGTAAAAATTGTGGAGTGCTTTTATAGTCAGCCCTATTTATTCTGGTGCTCCTAAACAAAATCCTGCTCAACCAATTGCCCCCAGATGTCAACAAGTTAGTAAAGTAAATTTAGATTCTAGAAAAATATCTTAATCTTTACAGCTCTAAATATGTTAAAATCCAGATGCAGTCCAATACTTAATTTAAAAATAAAAGACTACACAGAAAAAAAATAAATTTTCCACAAGTCATCAGGAAGATACTGCAAAACGTGAAGAAGAAGTTGGTCCGGTCAGATAAGACCAAATTTGAACGTTTTGTCCGGTGTCAAAAAAAAAAATTATTGGAGCTAAATTAAGAGCATAATGAAATCAGATTACATCACCACATCATTAAAAGGCTTTAGATTGGGGAAGAAGTTCACGAAGGAGCATGAATGCTTTTTAAACATTGTATGGGTTTCAAGAATGAATGCTCAACAAAACTCAAGTATCATTGATCTTAAGCAATAGCAAAGTAAAGACATCCTCCTGATAGCGGTGGGAAGATTAACCAGTATGCGTTGAGCCACTGACATGAGCATGCGTGATAGGAATACGTTGGAAAGGCAAGCTTTAAATTTCTTTGAATAATAATAAAAAACCAGTTACACCGGATTTTACCTCATTTTATTGGTTAAATTTGATAGTAATGCAAAACATTAAAAATACAATAAAATAAAACAAATTGTTGACCAAACAGCGCTTCTTGTAGACCGCAAAGCAGTTGTCGCCAACCGCCACAAGACGAAGAAGATGGCGCGCGTACGTGATCGCAACACCGAGCAAACATGGCGGAGCCAGGGAAGCCGATACATTGACTTCCACATTGTAAATCTATGGTTTGGCGACACTATGAGTTTTATATGAGAAACGAACATCTTGATCGGGCAAATGCGATTTATAAAGTGTGCCACGTTGCTGACAAATACACTGGAACCAGGATGAACCTTATAACTCACTTAAAACGGCACATGGAATCGTGGAGATGCCAATCAGTTCACAGTCTTCAGAGGCAGATTCACGTCGTTCTTCTTCCTTCAACTCCACACATGGTGAGACTAGCATTTCATAATTTTTCAGCTCACAATTGGCTATTATTGACTCCATTCCTGCATATCCAAAATAGATGCTTTGGACCCTTTGCATATTATTGCTTTCGAAAGGAAATTTTGCGCATGCGCATAACGCTGGACGGAAAAAGACTACTCTTTTATATGCTGCCGCGCGGTACAACAATTCGGTTAACTAACTGAAACCTGGAGGTATAGGTATTAATTCAGTGCAGTGCGCAACAGCAAAAGCGAAAGGCAACGCAGAAAACCGTTGAAGAATAACTCAATATGTCTGGTATTATTTTCTTTTTTTCTCTCGATCTCTGCGTCGCCTATGCTACGCGTACTCGTTGCTATAGCAACTGACAACGCTGCCACAAACGCGCAAACATTTCTCACTCAAAAATTTACATATTTTTGTAAAGATCCCTGATCTAAAATGGCAATTCATTAATAAATTGTTACAATTTGAATTGCTTCATACATTTTTATTAATGAAAAATTATTTATACAAGCAATATATTTTTCAGCTAAGTTCATTTAAATCGAGATGCATCGATGACGAGGAAGTACATCGTATCTAATTGAACCCCTGGTTGATGAGGAGGAATCTTAAATGTATATGATCGTAGTTTGTGGATCCAGATGTGTATATTGGATAGAGATTAGAGATCCCATCCCTACCTTCTAGGACACAGGTATCAAACTCCAGTCCTCGAGGGCCACTGCCCTGCAACTTTTAGATGTGCCTCTGCTGCACCACACCTGAATAGAATAATTAGGTCATCAGCAAGGCTCTGGAGAACCTGTCTACACAAGAAGGAGGTAATTAAGCCATTTCATTCCAGTGTTTTGTACCTGTGGCAGATCTAAAAACTGCAGGACAGTGGCCCTTGAGGACTGGAGTTTGACACCCCTGTTCTAGGAGATCAGGTTGAAAACAGATCCGACTAAGAATCGTATCAAATGTTTTGGCTGTCAGCAGAGCTGTGCTTTCTGAAACTGTCCATATGACAGGTGACACTTTAAATCCATCATGGGTGGTTTAGGCTGGCGATTTTGTCATCCCAAATTGAGTGAAGCTACTAATGATGTAAACATGAGCCTGCAAGACAAGAAACATAACTAACTGTTGTGGTGCTTGTATGAACAGAACAATAAATAATCAAAATCAGAAGCAATGAAAAGAATTATGAAAAACTTTCATACTGCCAGAGCTGTTTTGAGATTCTTTTGACTAGAGCTCTGACTCCATTTCAAACAATATAGGGGTTTACTGTGCCTACTGGCTGCTATGTGCCATGATTTCTGTATGTGAGGTTCTAGAAAGAAGAGAAAATTAAAAGAAAAGTACATTGACAAATATGAAGCTGCTGCTGATATTATCAATTAGAAAAGGATTTGCCTTGCCTTTGGAAACAGATTTTCATAAAAGAGAGCAGGTCTTCTTTTTTTGTCAATGCAGCACACAATGACACCTAGTGGCATGATATTAAAACTACAGCTGAGGAGCTCATGACAACCTTGCTCAGAGGGATTGTCATGTTTCAGTTGCTGGTGTCATCCATGTAAACGGTTTACTATCTGAGCACAGGTTTATGCTGCTTTAGGACTAACTGGGTCTGTGTTCACAAGAGACATCATTGTCTGTGCCCTCGTAGGTGAAAGGCTTCATGTGACCGATGTACTGCATCAGTTCTTCATTCACAGGAGCCGAAAGATTTCCAGACAATTCAGAGTATGAGTCACGTTTGAATTATTTGCTTTATGTTCAGTACCCATCTGTGGCTTCCAGTCTGAAAATTATTAAAATTACGATGAGCAAAGCAACGTCAGCTGACGTCAGCACGGAGAAAAATCCAAATTTGCTCACACTTAACACAGTTAAGCACAAGCACTGATGTTTAGTGTGACTTGTTTGTCTCTGGCTTTGTATCTTCATGTTCCTCTTATAGGTGATGTCAGTTGCCAAGCAACCAAGCAATCAGGGCCCGATTGTTGCCATGACAACATGGCAGGGGTATCATCATGGAGAGAATGGAGATGAAAGGAGGAAGGGAGGATTCAGAGATGAGAGAAAAAGGGAGAGATGGGGAGATATAGAGAGAGTCCTGGCATTGAGGGGTGTTGATAATGTGAGGCCCACAGCGTGAAGGTAGGAGGGTGACCTCTGTGGAGGTGGTGGGGAAGGATGCTCATGAATAAGGAGAACGGAAAATAAGCACTGGGGCCTGTGTGGTTGGATCGGTGAGCTACGCAGTGTTTGACACTGTTCTGACGGGCTTTGTCCCAGATGGAAATGTCACGATGTGCTCCAATAGTCTCCAGTTACTGTCAGAGAAGCTGATGCCGAAGCCACAGCTCGGTGTGTCGCTGAGGTCCAGAGGGCTTTGGGCCTAACGTCTGCAGGTGTCATCATCCATCTATCACGCAACAGCAGCGCACTGTAAAACAGTCAAATGGGGTCATGCTGCATTTAGTCTGTTTATTCCCTCACACAACCAAACTTTCCCCTTGAAACAGCTGAAAATGCTAAGTAACTGCAGACAAATTAAAACGTTAAAACAATAATCAATTAAGGTAGGAAAGATAACTGGCATACAAACATTGTTTGTGTTGTCTTTGGACTTTTTTACAGTACATTAAATGAAAGTGTTTCAATAAATCTCCTCTGGGAAAAAGTACTAAAATTTTGATTGAGGCATAAATAAAACCAGAATGGTGGGCTAAACAGAATGAAATGAGACAAAAGGGAACCTATTAAAAGGTACGTTCAATTATCAAAAGTAACATATTTTACGGATTTCACAACCCCACGAAATTGTAAAACCTCATTATAAAATTAATGAAAACGAATATGGTATCACCTTCACTAAAGTGACTTACAAAACTTTATTTCCTCTTCAAACATTTCCATTTTATCATACTACAGTTGCAAACCTCAAAATATTTATTTGGAATTTTATGTGATAGACCATTATTTTCACAAGTCTTTTAAGGAAAATGTCTCTACCAAACTCAATTTTTTCTTCATTCTTCTTTGTAAAATAGATCAAGCTGAATCAGATTGGATGAAAAAGGCATGTGAACATAAAGTTTAGTCTTGGCATAGATTGTCATTTGAATTTTGGTTTAAACATTGATTGTGGCATTATATTAGGTGGAAACGCGTTAATCTAAACCATTCTGTTGTCGATCTGGCTGTGCATGTTTTTTTTCTAGGATCATACATTCTTCTACAGTACAGTACAATATGAATAGGGCACAGCAAACCTATAGGCTGGTTTTCTTTCATGTCTATCTGTTTTTGAATGGTGTATTAAACATAACTCTGTGAAGTGTTCACTTCGGCAGTGCTTTGCAGATGTCTGTTAGTAACTATTATTATTGATACTGGGAGTAAATTAAAATTGGAAATTCATTCTCAGTATTAATAATTTGTAATTGGTTTCACTGTTTTTAGGGGTACTTACAGTGAAAACATAGCAAACATTTTAGATTTTAGTTAAATATTTTTTAAAACGGTGTATAAATTTACACAATTTAGTCTCAATTTAAGCTAAGTGACGAAAGATTGCTTTGGACACGCAAAACAGCTTCACCACACGAGCATCACAAATTTCACATGCCTTGTATGTTCCACTTGTGCCCACATGTGCAACATGCATACCCATATATCATCAATGACACAAATTAATTACTTGCAACACTTTGCAAACACTTTGTCTGTACTAATGAAAATGTATTTAAATAGACATGTTGGATTCTTGAAACTGAAAGTGGACAAGGGGTTTGACCTACTTTCTAATTATTTCAACCTTTTATTGTCTTACTCTTTTAGGCACTCATAAAGCCACAAAATTTCAATTCAAGATGTTCAGCTGTTTCTGAAATATAAAGACAGCTGATTTAAAAAATATATAATGTTAATGTTGCAGCAAATGTAGTGCACACATTCCAAAAAAGAAAAAGAAAAAATCTAAATTGAAACATATTCCTAATACTTTTCTTTGTAACTTTAACAAAAAAATATGTTTTTCCACATGTTTATTAAAACTGTCACCATCCTGTGACAGTAGAGACACACTATCTGTGAAAAGCTCAAGCTGCCCCAGATCCCCCCAGTGCTACTACTACCACCTGCAAAAATGCACCGCTCCCAGTCAAAAATAACCATTGAGAGCCAGAAGGAAGGTCTTAATGCTGTCTGTCAATTTTGGATACCTGCTACTTGATGTAATGATATTGGAGAAACAACTCCATTTATCTGCAATCGTCAGTAGCTATGCTAACTAGCCTAAGGATTCACGGCAGTCCATATTGAAGGAAAGAAGCTGTAGCGCAGCTTGGAGCAAGGGGGAGGGTGTGAGCAGTGCGTACATGAGCATGACTAACAGCGCTAAGACCCTCCATGCTCTGATTGGTTGCTTCTGATCGAGCTGGGTAGTTCTGTACTTAGCAGTTTTAACAGATATGAAAAATAAATACATGTATTTTTTAAAAGTTAAACATCCAAGCGTTAAATTTCTGATGTACAAAACGTCTGATGAAAATCATGTTTGAATCACACATATCTCCTAATTCTGGGGCTGACAGCTGCACACTGCTTTGTCACAAGGTTATTGCTCCAAGGCCCTGAACTGAATACAGCACAAACATCCTGGACTGAGACATGAAGACCAGATAATTTTTTTTTCAACAAACCGTTTCATTTGTAGAGGATAGAATAAGTAAGCTTTAAAGATGTACGCATTACGAAATAACATAACCAGATCTTTTTCTTCACCTGGTTAGCCCTGGGAGATTGCAGGGTCCTGTTGACAGCTGGGCTGTCTGTGACCTCAACGGGGCAAAGGAGGTTAAAAAATAAATAAAAAAATAAGTGAGTGGTCTGAAAATAACATCTCAAGCTGGGTTGTTGACTCTGAAACCCTGTTTAAACAAAATATATATTTATACAGAATTTTCCTCTCTATTTTAATATGATTTTATGTTAGACCTATGGAAAGTAAAAAATAGCTAGGAAGTGGAAGAAAAAAGGTAAACTGATTTTTTTTTTCTTGTATTAAATTAATCTGAAATTTGTGGTGTACGTTTGTTTTTAAAACTTCTGAGTCAAACCTTCATAGAAACATATTTTGCTGAAATTATAGCTATTATGTGTCTTTATCAGCTTTGTGTATCAGAGACTAGAGGCTTTCCCCCTTTCGTCTTTATAAGGTAACTCAAGCTCAGTCAGTCTGGATGGACACATTTTGAAGTCTTCCCACAGATTGTTTATTGTGGTAGATCTGCACTCTGGACCTTTAACTCATGTAGAGTATGTATTACCCAAGCCATTCATTTTGCCATTAGCCCTTAAAATCTCCATTTTACCTGTTTTAAAAAAGCTTGATCATGCTGCCATCACCATGTTTTGTCATTGAGATTGGAACTTGTTGTTTTCTGCGATAGTCTATTACATGTTGGCCAAAAAGAAAACATCCCTTCTCATGTTTGCTGTATTATGTACATGGGAAAAGGCTTTCTTTCAGCAATGTCTCTTCCAAATCAGTGGACTGCATGACTAATAGTTACCTTGTCAAGAGACTGTCGCACTGAAGCTGAGGATCTCTGCACATCCCCCAGAGTTACCATGAACCTCTGCTTCTCTGATTTATGTTCTCCATGCCCACATTGTCAGCTTAGGTGGGACAGTCATACCTTGCTAGGTTTGAAGTGGTGTTGTACCTTTTTCACTTCCAGATGATAGATTGAACAAAATTCTGCAAGAATGACGTTTAAAGCCTGGAGTACTGTTTCTTTTTCCCTTTACTTTCACCTTGACCTGTCTGCTGTGTTCCTTGTTCATCATGGTACTGTTTGTTCAGAAATGTTGTCTAATAAACCACTGAGGCCTTCAGAGAATAGCTGGATTTATTCTGAGACCAAATGACACACAGGTGACTGCACTGAAGGATATTTAGAGTTATCAAAGCTGAGAGAGCACTCTTTTCAAATATCAATAAAATAAATAAATATTTGTTTTGGTAACATTAGGAAAGAGTTCAAGGGGTAGTAACACATTAGCTATGCCCAGGAAATCAAAAATAGTAATTGCAAAGAGTTATGAAAATGTATTGTGCCAACATAAAGTGACTCATCAATGTATGATTGTTTGAGTCTTTGTGTGACGGTGCTTCAGTGAGGACACGAAGGAAAATAAAATCTTGGAAAAGAAAATGCTATCGAAGGTTGATTCATTGTCTGTACGACTCCTTTCCTTGTCCCTCTCTCACTCACCGGCGGTGGCAAACATATTTTATGAGTCACGATTGGAGCAGACTGGCCATCCTGTCTTTTCAGAGACTTGTCTTTAACATCAACACACATTCAACACCAACTACTCTGCCTTCTAGAAAAACTCTCTTTTCGTCTGCTATGACCCCCTCCCTCCCCATCTTCCTGTCTACCCTCTCTCCCTCCTCCCTCTTTTTTTATTTCCTCTTCCCCTTCCCCAGCCTCTCATCCCCTCTCTCGCTTTCTCCCCATCCCTCTCCTCCTTTACTGCGGGTGTCTGGGAGGCTGTTTTTCCTCTGTCTCTTGCTCATGAAGGGCCGCACTAAGCTCCCTTCGCTCTGCCCGTGTGTGGTAGGTAAAATCACCTCTGCGTTTGTGTCGTCTTTCCTTCTTCCATCACTCATTTGCTGCCTCTGTTTTGCATGTTAGCTCAAAGTCTGCTAGTCGCTCTGGCAGATTTAAGGAAGCTTAATATTTACATCAGAGTGCGTTGCATGGAACATGCCCATAATTGGCTCCACTGTCATAGATACGTGTGAAATATGTGTGTGAGGATTCTGGTTTTGCTTTCATTGTACATGTGCTCTGTGTAAGGTTAAATCATCCACTCTGAGTGTTGCGTATGAACATGGCCTGGCACATGTGGTGTTGTTTAAGGGCTCATGTTCAGAAAAGCATACAGAGTGAAACTCCATGAGACTTGTTGATTGTATAAATACACATTTGTAGTTTTATTCTCTTATTAGCTTTTTAAAGATATTTGAAAATAATTCATATAACTGTGCATCACTAGAGGACACAAGGACACTGGACTAGTGTCCTCATAAGAATAAAATAATCCTTCATAAAAAATGTCATTATTTTGCTATAGATTCTGCTGATCTTCAAGTATCGACAAAAAGGGTATTTTAATATTCTTTAGTCGAACCAGATTTATCGTAAACTGTGCAAATGAACACACAGAAGGAAGTCCAAGAGTCCTCCTGTTTTAATTAGTCGAGATGACTTCTTAATGCACCTCAACAACCAGAAACCACTGTTAGTGTCACAGTATAGTTATAATTGTGGGAATTCGTGTTTATATGGTTGAAAAACTTTCAAACTACTTAGCAATTGTACGGTAACCTGTGGAATTAATGTTTGCCTTTCAGAAGGACACTAGTTCTGCATGAGTGATTCAACACATGGTAGAAAACATTCCTCTGAGATTTTGGTCCATATTGGCTTGATGGCATTGTTTTGTTCCTCCTGAGTTGTCTACTGCACGTCTATGGTGTTCCATGACGTCACTGGATTGAGATTTAGTGATTCCGGAGACAATTGCATTACATTGTCACATAACTAGTTTGAGATTTTTTACATTTTGTGATGTGGAAGTAGCCATCTGATGGATAAACTATGGTCAATTAGTACTTACGAACACAAAATTTCCAAAAGGAAATATCCTTTACCAGTGCTGTTTCTGGCATGCATGGTACCCAGGGTAAGCTTCTACTTTTGTTGCCATCAATCTATTAAAACGAGAAATTTAGGTTCTGGGAAGGGATAAAATTTCTTAATCTATATTCATTGGTTAATAGTGGAACAGCTGGTAGCAGTTTTCTTGCAGCACAAAGGTCTGATCCTGACCTGAAGGTTCAGATCCTGACCTGAAGGATTCCTGCGTCAAGTTTGCATGTTCTTCCCATGCATGCATAGTTTCTCTCTGAATATTCTGACTTTCTCCCACGATCCAAAAGCATGACTGTCGGGTTAATTATTTACTTAATTGCCTTTAGGTATGAATGTGTGTAGCGTAGTTGTTTGGTCCCTGCTGTATGCGCCTCTTGCCCTGTGAAACTGGACTTAGGCACCAGATCCCTCACAAGTGGGCATATGTGGATGGCTGCATTATTGAGTGAGAAAAAAATGTGGTACAATTAGTTGCACCACATTTTTTTTGACTTCTTGTAACTTTTAATTAGTGATCCATGACTTCTAGTTTCAATGGGGTATAAATATTAAGTGACATAGAGTCCAATTTTTCTTACCTATCTTTAATATGAAAAGACAAGAGAAATACTTATTTTTTCAGTGTACGTCTGCAAAAAAAACCCTCAATATATAACTAAGCTTTTTATACATATGAACAAGTGGGATGATACACAAATTGGAGGGCACTTTAAAACCTCAAGTTCTGTCAAGTAAACCATTCTAGATCTGACTAACATAGCAACGTTGCATTATCAGCTGACATGGTTCGCCACAAACCTCAGTGCAACTCCAGGAAGCTTTTAGGGTTTCTAATGGGTTGTTGTGAGCATGGGAAACTAAACACTGAGCTTTGCTGGACTGATCCAGAGATTTAATTGAGAAAAATAACTTGACTTATGATCGAAAGCATTTCTTTATATGATGTTTGACACCTTGAACATTGTGTAACGTAACGGTATGAGATTACATGAAGCTGCTTATTTCAGAGAAAGATGAAGTAGGAATATGAAAGCATGGATATATTCTGATTGCTTTCCTTGAGTAGCCTGACCCAACCCAACACCCCTCTGTCAGCCGCAGGAAACGATTGACCTTCACTAGTTTAAAAACTGAATGACAGAGTGTAAAAACACACGTTGACTTAAACAGCTTTTAAAAACTTTTCAGCTGATAAACTACAAAAACAAGGTACAGAGATTTAAGAAGCAATTTTTTGATGGCACAGGCTATGCTGATAAATTGGTCAAACAAGAATGTAATGTCAAGAGAGCATTAGCAACCACTGCAATAGCAACTATTTAATATAGATTTGATTAGATTTCTGAGGGTCCTTTGGACTTTGGGAGACCATTATTATGCTATGTTGACTTCATCAAAGAAATAGGTAAACTTGTGTTGCTTTAACCACTGGATGTAGCTAAGATCATCACTGTTAAGAATTTCATTAATTGTAAAACAAATGGATCAAGCTATTCTACTTTTAAACTTCCATTTTCACATAAAAATAAGCAATTTTAAATGTGTTAGTTTCAGAGAGAGCTTTTGAGTTGGGCACTGACATGGGTGGCATGGCATAGAGGATAAGTTTTATAATGCTTATATCATTTGAGATGCTGAGGAATTAGTGGCTTCTTGTTTTGGACCAAATTAAATGATTGCTCCCATGCTTTTTTCTTTTTTGACTAATTCTGATCTACATTTAAACATCTCAGTCTAAAATATCTAGAAGGTTGAACTTGAGTTCCCTATAGTGAACAAAGATCCTTTAAATCAGTTATCCAAAGATTTATGAAATATATTCTGTTTTGGATTTTAGGGGTCTAAGTGGAATAATATGAGTCAATCATGGGCTTTAAAAGATTCTCAAGCACAAATGATCACAACAGATATGATTGCAGCTGAGATGCAACAGTCAATTTTCTACTGGTCAATACTGATTTCTGGTGTTGTTTGAGTTCTTAGTTGCCAAGTTGGATATCACATGATCATATTTTTAAGATGAGTAAAAAGAAAGATGCTGCAGATTCTTTGAAAGATGACGTAACCTTTAATCCAACAGAAAATAAAGCACCTAAAGGAACTATATGCATCAAATCAGATGTTCCTAGCTTTTTATCTGTATGTTTTCAATTCAAATTTCCCCGAAATTTTTATTTCTAGACTCCAAAGAGTAGGAGTTTTAGATTTTATGCTTTTATTGTTTAAGAAAAAAATTAGATTTTTAAGTGTTCGACCTGCTGATCCCCCATCAGAGCTGATCAAAACCTAATTCTGATCTCACAAACAGACAAACAGAGAGAGATTTTCCCTCTCTGTTTGTTAGCTCCCGCTTTGCCACATTATTATGCAGAACTACAGAAAGCATTGCACCAACATCAGGGTCAACTTGATTTACTTTCGAACAATTCTCAGCTGTGATTAGAATCATCAGAACAAAAACATGATTCAACATCTACATGGGTTTTGGATAAAATATTGAATAATCTAATATTAGATTGAAATAAATTTCAAAAAGCTTAATTGCTTTCAACTTTTCTTTAATTTTCTTGCTTTAGTCATTTTGTAAACAGTAATGGTTGGCAGCTAACATCATCACTTGATTTCTAGAAGCAACAATAAGCTGATGATCTTTATCATGCTGTTACATTATAATGACAATAAAATAAGTATTTTCTCCGGTTTGTTGTTTCTCTTATTAGATGGAGGTTTAAACTGATCTTTGGGCATCATGTCATTTTATTGCACATTATAGCTTCTTTTATTACCATGAATGCTCCTCTGATTGGACAATTGTTTTTTTTCTGTCCCCTATTGAGCTGAAAAGAGACAGTAACATCTCAGTATGCTCATTGTTTACTGCTGTAATTTCCTTTTCATTTGTTGATTAGCTCACAATTTCTAGTAAGCAGAAAAATGGCAAAAGCAATTGTGACAACTAACCATCCATCCATCCATCCATCCATCCATTTTCTTCCGCTTATCCGGGGTTGGATCGTGGGGATAGCAGCTTAAGAAAGAGGTCCAGACTTCCCTCTCTCCAGCCATTTCTTCCAGCTCCTCCGGGGGAATCCCAAGGCGTACCCAGGCCAGCCAAGAGACATAGTCCCTCCAGTCTGTCCTGGGTCTTCTTCGGGGTCTCCTCCCAGTGGGACGTGCCCGAAACACCTCACCAGGGAGGCATCCAGGAGGCATCCTGACCAGATGCCCAAGCAACCTCAACTGGCTCCTCTCGACGTGAAGGAGCAGCGGCTCTACACCGAGTCCTTCCTGGATGACCAAGCTTCTCACACTATCTCTAAGGGAGATCCCAGCCACCCTACGGAGAAAACCCATTTTGGCCGCCTGTATCCGAGACCTCGTTCTTTCGGTCATGACCCAAAGCTCATGACCATAGATGAGGGTAGGAACGTAGATCGACCTGTAAATCGAGAGCTTCGCTGTTTGGCTCAGCTCTCTCTTCACCACAACGGACCGGTACAGCGCCCGCTTCACGGCAGACATTGCGCCAATCCGCCTGTCGATTTTGCGCTCCCTTCTTCCCTCATTCGTGAACAAGATCCCAGTACTTGAACTCCTCCACTTGGGGCAGGACATCGCCCTCGACCTGGTAAAAGGCACTATACCCTTTTCCGGCTCAAGACGATGGTCTCGGACTTGGAGGCACTGATTCTCATCCCGGCCGCTTCACACTCATCTGTGAACCGTTCCAGCGAGAGCTGCAGATCACGTCCCGCTGAAGCCAATAGGACCACGTCATCCACAAAAAGCAGAGTTGCGATCCTAAGTCCACCAAAACGGATCCCCTCAACACCTTGGCTGCGCCTAGAAATTCTGTCCATAAAAGTAATGAACAGAATCGGTGACAAAGGGCAGCCCTGGCGGAGTCCAACTCTCACCGGAAACGAGCCCAACTTACTGCCGGCAATGCAGACCAGACTCCGACACCGGTCATACAGGGACCTGACAGCCCATATCAAAGGGCCCGGTACTCCATACTCCCAGAGTTTGCGGTACTCCTGGAGTACCCCATACCGGGAGTCTATATTTTTTCTTTCTGATGTGTCATAATGCAAATCTATATGCAAACACCATGAAAGTATTTTCAACATAAAGTTGATCGGCAGCTTTCTTGGAGCAGATAAAATTATTTCCTCCCTTTCTTTATTTAGCATGAAATCTGATACAATTTCACCTTTAGATCCATAAGATTTACAAGTAGAATTGTAGAAATCTGAAGGCCTTTGTTTTTTCTGAGGATATTATTTCACTGTTTTGTGACTGAATATTTTTCAAGACAGTTTTTTTTTTTCTTTAACCTCTAAAATAAGTTTAGGGTAAGTACAATATACCAAATTCTTGTTAATGTGAATTGATCTTCAAAATTAGTTTCAGGGTGCTTTAGGTGAAGTAAAGTAGGGTTGCATTTTAAGAAAACACATAAATGCCATTAAATTAAGAGTCCTTACTTTGTTGTGTGTAATTTTGATAATCTATATTTTGTACGATATGTACTAGTACATTTTGCAACCTTTTTGCTTCCAGTTTTCAAGTGAAGTACTCCAAACTTGTTCTCCACTTTTTAGCTAACCCTTGTAAACAGTGGTAAAATACATCCTGCCACATTTATCTGACTCTCAGCATCTTGGCAGGAGGCTTTGCTGGTTGGACTAACACCCTGTTGAGTTTCCTTCTTACCAAGCTTCAGCCATAAGTGGGTGCCTGAGCCTCTTTGTTGCAGTTTATCGGAGTTGGTTAAAAATAGAACTACCTAGACTTTGATAGTCTTATAAAAATATAAAACAGTTTGTAAAGAATTGAGATTCTTATTAACTCACCTTGAAGATGATTGTCAAACTGATTGGGGGCTTTTGGTGGTTTATTTTATTTGTTCTTTTTTCAGGGTAGAATGATACAACAAGTAACTTTCTTGTGCACCAGATTTAAAAAAAACTAAGTTAAATGCTCAGGTGTCAATGTGTTACAGATGTTCTCTATACAGCAGAGGGTCAAAATTACCCACTAATACTTTGATGAATAAGATTTTCAGAGACTCACTAAAAACATTGTCTATAGATTATTGACAAGCGTAGATAGATTCGTTCTAAAATCTCAATGTCAAACTGCTTTATCCTTTTCAACACCGCCTCAGATGTTGTTGAACATCCCAACCAGTTTCTTTCAATTGGATTTGTTTGGTGGAACTGCTGCATCCCGGGTAGTGAATGGAAAAATTAAGGCAGAGGAGTATCTACAAATAATTTGATTTCACATGAAATCTACATGTAAACGAGAGAGACTTGGAGAGAATTAGTTGTTCCAAGAAGTCAACGATCCTAAACACACATCCACCAGTTTACAGAAACCTAACCATTTTTAATTATAGGAATGTTTAAATATTCATCTCAATTTTACTGAGGGACAATATTGCTGAGACCTATGTATACCTATGTATTTTTTGAGCTTGTATGTTAAATTTTCGCCCATATAAGAAAATCTACAATAATTTTAAGTGTGTGCCCCTTTACTTTGTCCTCCTTTTTGCTAAGGATTAGAGTGGTATATTGCATTGTACTGTCAAATAAATAAATAAATCCCAAAATTGAATTTGCATTTAAGTTTATGAGTAATCTCCTCTCCAGTTATCAAGAAACATTCGAGATGTTGGAAATACAGCAGTCAACGTAAAAATTTCTCCAGTTCGAAGGTTCCTTTGAAAGAGACTTTATAGTAGACGTGAGATTAAATCAAAGTTTGGTGCCAGAACCTGACTGTGGTTCATGTTTAGTGAACCTATCATTGATCCAAACATTTCTGTGGTGAAAAAAGAACATTTCTGAGACATTTCTGCTACCGCAGTCTGTGAACGTGAGACATCTCTGGGATAACGTCACAAATAAAAATGAATGAAAGGCACTGTTAAAGCTAAACTTCTGGAGATTAAATCAGTTTGCAGAATCCCAGAAAGCCGATTTCATATCTAACTTTAGAATAAACATCAGCCAGTTACTGAGGCAAACTGGTCCCAACTACACTGCAGTCTTGTGACTATCTCCTGTTACCAGAATAGTACACAGAGTGAATTGGGAACTTGAGAGCTTCAGTTGCCACAGAAACTACGTCAAGGCTTAGCAGCACAACTCTGTGAAAACCCTCAACGTGAAACAGCAGAGGCAGCTCTCCTGCTTTGCTTTTTATAGTATCTTTATAAATGCATAAATGTGAATTTAAAATCTAATTCTCAGATAATGATAAAAAAAAGTACTCAAACTGTAACAACCTCTATTTTTATCAAAGGTTAAATCTACTCTCATTGCTGTGGAAAGAAATTGCATTTATTACTGTATTTATTTGTAATATTATTATTTGTAGGAGAGATAATTTGATACACTGTAAAATAAATTTCACTCCTACCCTCAAATACTCCACTGTTTATCTGAAATAAAACATCCACAGTTTAAATGTTAACTATAAGTTCTAAGGAGCTTGCAAAAAGTGCAAAGTAAGAAAAAAATCACAAACTTAAGGCTTTCAACATTGAAGTTTAGTGCAGTACTCATACACTGCAGCACTCTTATAGAGTTCATAGAAAGAAAGGCAATGCACAATCTTTAGACATTTAAATATGGATATTTTTGCCCATTTTTCTTTGTAAAATAGTTGAATCTTAGTCATTCTGAGTTGCGCCAAAGGATTTCAGTTGGATTTAGGTCAGATCACCTGAATGAACTTAAGCCCTTGTATTACAGCTCTGGCAGTATGTTTCCAGTTGTTGTCCTGTCTTACTGAATGGTCTTTTGCAACCTCCGAAAAAGGTTTTCTTTCAGGATTTTCATGTGGTCCAGCAGCCATCTTCCCATCAACTCTCACTTTTTTTTTAACCTGTCCTTGCTGTTGCTGATAGCGTAATGTTGCCAAAACCATGTTTCGTGGTGTGGACGGTATGTTCATGGTTCATGTTCAATGGTCATCTTCAGTCATAGCATTATGCATGAAACCAATTTTCAGTCTCAGTTGGCCTTCCTCCACATTTGTTGTCGTTTTCTAAATGGGTGTTAAGACTTTAACTTCTGATGCTTTACTTTGAACGTTGGTTATTTGCCACCCTGACCACCTATGTTAAGGGCAGTCCTAACATTTTACTGAAGTCACTCGTTTGAGCTGCTGTGCCTCGAGAGTTACCACAAGCCTTTTAGTGCATCTTTGACAACATTAGTGGATTGGTAGGTGCCATAGTTTTAATTTCTGAATAATCTTTGAGGTCTGATTGAAGCTTGAGACATTGTTTTTTTAAGCTGATCCCGCTTTAGACTTCATCTTTAGCCATGACCTGTCTGCTGTATTCCTTGATCTTCATGATCCTGATTGTTCACCAATCCTCTCTGAGAGACTTCTGAGGTCTTCACTAAATAGACCTCAGATTTATCCTGGGATATTTCACATAGGCACACTCTACTAATTGTGTGACTTTGGATTATGTGCTGTTGATTTTATTTAGGGGTATCAAAGTCAAGGGGTTTAAACGTAAACAATCACTAGGTGTAAAGCACTTATGCTGCTGTTTGAAAGACCTTTTATTAATAAATGTCCATCTTTTTTGCATTGTATGTACATGGTTGGACTGAGATAGAGGTCGGATGCAGCTTCCCAGAGATCGGCACCGCTAGTGTCAGCTATCGTGTAAACCGGGCCATGTTGGAGAAGTGAGAGGACGGGATGCAAAGAATGAGATGAATAGCTGCTGTGAGACATCCTCTGCTCATCAGAGAAGAAAATAAGCTCTGTTTTCATAGTGACAGTGTGAATGATGTTTTCACCCGATTGAAGGGCGGTTTGGATAATTGTTCCCCAACAGTTTTATGTGACCATTCCGACTCTGTTTCTGAGCATTTGATTGCCACCAACATAAGAAGAGAAATAAGTGCACTTTTGAAATAATAAATTATTAATTTTTAGCATGTTGACTTCAATTATACATAATGGATTGCTCGGACTCATGGCTATGTGGAAGGATTCCATACGGACACGTGAAATTTACACAGCGAGCTGATTCCGCATTAAAACAAAACCAGAAATATGAAACATGAAACATTACAAGAAGATAAAACAGTAAGGGCATTTTGATGCAAATCTAAGCAAACACTTCAATCCACATCATCCATCTTATTGTCTATTTCTTATAATTTATCTACAAATATCCACACTAATTTCAATAGTCTAGGTGAATGCACTCTAAAAGAAATGGTCGCAGGAGTAAATTGAAATACAACACTCCAGAAATCTGATACTGCAGGTTTTGTGTGTGAATTCCGTAATTCTCACGTTTGTCGTTTTTCAAGAACTAAGATATCCTCAGGAGATTCCCAAGTGTCTCCAACTCCTCCAGTTCAGTGTTAGATCTGCTGAAAGGTGGGCACTGGTGAAGGCTGAAGATTAGATTTGCTGCTTTATTCGTGTGACAGGTGACACAGAGTTACTGAACTTCAAAATAGTATCTTCAATTGTGATCTTTTCAAATAAGCAAACACTGTTCAATTGACACGTTACAATTTTCAGTCAGCCCAGAGATCATTTTACAGTCTTCCGTCTGCCACCTTTACATTTCCTTCATATCAACTAAACAGAAAATGCCACTTTAAGATCGCAAGTAAAATGGTAGTTAAAGGTTTGCAGTGATTGTCACTATTTATTTTTGGTTAAGGAAATAAGGTCATTTCCCTTAAAGACAGTGAGTTTATTTTTCCCACTCATAAATGAAGACTGACAGTAAAAAACACAATTAGTTAATGAAGTGTATATTTAAACTGGAGGTTTAAATACATACAAAGTATTTTAAAAAAACGCCTCAGGAAAAGAACTAATTATTCTACCTCTTTGTATTTGGGTTGATGACATCACAAGAGGCCAGAAATAGACTTCTAGTATGTTTCAACAAAGATTCTGGAGCATTTGAGCATTTAAGTCTTTGTTTCAGCTCCAATCTATGATGATACTGTCATAAATTTGCCCTTGGATTTTGATTTTTCCAAGGGCAAAATAAATGCCCATTATACTGTTAATATGCTGTTTGTTTCAGAAAGATGGGTATCATCACAAACAGTGTGATTGCTGCTGCTGCTGCCCTATTGGTGGTGCAACCAATTATTAGGTTAAGGGAGCAATTAAGTCTTATAATTTTTGGGATGACTTTAAGTCTTTAAATGTGGAGAAAAAAAAAAGCACAAATCCCTAAATTGGTTAGTGGAACCAACACCATTAATGCACATACTGTATAATCTAACCATGTACGTCTTACTTGATGTATTGAAGTAAATTATTTTTTCAGAAATTTGTGTGAATGAGATGTGTCACATCTGGCTCTGAACCCAGGACTGAATCAGCACAGTGTTTTGGCACTTGCAGTCACAGAGAGACAACCTTAAATCGACAGCGCTAACTTATTTTCTATCTTTTTGGCCCCAAAAAAAAAAAAAAATCTCAAAGATAACACTCTTGACATATATAGTTCTGATTTAACACACGACGTTGCTAAAGCCGTACAGTTACAGATACAGTAACAAAGGAAAAATCTAATTCAATGGAGAGTGGACCATTTTTAGGTATCTACCACCCCCTGCAGATGTTGTCATGGAAACACTCTTTTGGGGATGTCGTTCTCACTCTCCCTGCTTCTCTCTCTCTTTTCTCTCTTTCATACAATGCAGCATTAGGATGATAATGCTATGCTCAGCACACCACGCTTCAGGTTTCCATGTGACTCCCACTCTTACATAATACTGAACTGGAGAGGAAAAGCCACTTACCTTAAATGATATCAATAGTTTACAGTATAGATGTTTATTCATTCCCATGCTAATAGAATAATTAGTGCTGCTTGCTTGCTGATTTAAAAAAAAAAAAAATGTATATAGATATACAGATTTTTCAAAAATTGTGTTGTTGCCCTGTTGTATATTCTGTTGAAATGATAAAAAAAATACTGTTTTTCAATGTCTTCCTTTTTTGACAGTATTTGTATCTTCAAAAGAGAGGAATCTATTAAGCTGAAACCAACCCTTTAATCGGTGTTGGAGGTTATCACTTGCCTGTGTGCGGACGTGGTGAAGTTGCTAATGAGTTTGGCACATTGCAGATTTCCCAGGAAATCCCCCCACGCTCTGGGGAGAGGATAACATTAAAAGAACCATCAGCAGGACACCGATGTATAGAGATTGGTCTCTGTATTCGATTTAACGCTGACATCACCCTGGGAGCCTTGAGCCCTGCGCCGCAGTCGGTTCTGAGATGAATGCACAATATTTAAATCCAGCCTACCTGGTTCTCTCACTCCACCCTGTGGACTCAACAGGGCAGCACAAATAAATGCAGGGGGCATCTAGGAGGATAGTGGATAACAAATTATTCATTCCTGTGGAAAGTGTTCAGTGTGATTATTCTTCTACTTTATTACAGATATTTAGAGATGTTAACACACAGTATCACCAGTCTGCTAGAAAAGAATGAATTACTCAAAGCATGTTCACTATCTCTTGTTTGAACTTGTCCCAAAACCAGTATATTTTGTTACATTCCTGTCAAAAATTGCTGCAAGGGGCATAGGGCACCTTTTTGATTACCTTGTATTTCAACATTTACATATATTTTAGTAAAATGTATTTGTAGTGTGAGTGTAGCTGCTATTCAGATATCACAAGTATAGGATAGAAATCTGATTTTATGTTTATCTGTTATTTTGGGCTAGTATTGTGTAAAAATATGTTTAAACCTGCATGATGTAGCTTTTATAAAAATATATATTTATACATATTTGTTGACCTGTCATTATGTCCTGACAGTGTGGGATGGGAGAAGTTAATCTGTGAAAACACTGAGCTTCTCTGCTTTCTCCCAGTGCCAGGAGGCGGGTCTTAGCGCTGTCAATCACAATCCTATGTGACGCCACTCACCCTCTCTCCCCCATTGCTCTGTGTTAGGCTGCAGCTAGCACAGCCTGTTGTGAATGCTTAATCTGGTTAGCATGACCACCAATAAACACAGATAAATGATTCTTTCTGTAATTGTAAGTTGTTTCTCCACCATTAGCATGTATAACAGCGAGTACATGAGGTTGAGTGACAGCACTAAAACCCTCCTCCTGGCTCTGATTGGTTCCTGTTTTTGGTCAGGAGCTGCACCTTTCTTCAGGTGACAATAGTAGGACATGGAGGATCTGGAGGAGATTGATCTTTTCACAGATTATCTGTTTTATAACAATGTCACTACATGGTGACATTTTTAACAAATATGCAAAAACATATTCTTCATTAAAGTTACTTTCTGCAGCACTAAAGCATGAACGATTCTTTGCCAAAGGTGTACAAATTATTAATATAATTAAGAGGGTTTAAAACACAATGGGAATAAAGAAAATGAATCAGTTATCTTTCTTTATCCAGCCAAGTTCGAAATAAAATCAAATATGGTTTGCATTGTTGTCCAAAAGGCCTAAGCCATTTATTGTTTCTTTGTACTTTGCTTCACTAATTAAAACCTTCCTTCAAATTTTTTTTAAGTATTTGTTTGAACTTCTCTAGTTTTCGTCAACATTTTCACATTAAAGATATCAATTCTTTTTTTTTTTTTTATGTTTTTATTTCCCTTAACTTCTAAAAGACCCCATTGGACAATGTGTTGCCAATTATGGAAACAAAACAGAAAAAGAGCAAAACAGCATCTAAACAAATTGTGAAGGATATTTCAATAAGTAAGTCGGCACTGGTGGAAACCAAAAATATTTGACAGGAAAATTAGGGTTCTTCGACGCAAAAACTTTTACAGTAACAAATAAACTTTCCCGAATTTTCAATTCAGATCATATTTTGGATGAAGGTTGAGGGACAGTGTGATCTCTTTCTAGTATGGGGCAGCTGTGTAAGCCCTGTGGGTGAAACAATAGCCTTCAACAGAACAAGTGCAGATTCAGCAAAAACTGTTGCCACTGCTAGGACCAGTAACATTGATTTTTTTTTACAATATATTTTTTATTTAGTGGGCTCTTAAACACTTAGTCTGACTCTAACCTCATTCAGTAGGTCTGCTTCGAAAAGTGGCTTGCCTTCTCTGCACAGCTACTATTGCATTTACAGAAAATAAATACTCTGACTAGAGGAATGGTGCAGTGGGGGGAAAAAAAATCACACCAGAGATCGTCTGTTTTTGATTTTCTGTCATATTTGCATCATTTCAGATCTTTAAGCTAATTTTAATATCAGACACAAATAAGCTGAATACATTTATATTGCTGTTTTAAATGATGATTTCAACTATTAAGGTTGGAAATCTATCCAAATCAACCTGGTTCTATGTTCAATTACAATTGCCTTAAATTGTGAATAACATAAAAAAAAAAAAAGTTCACTTACATCACCCATATTTACAATGGATCTGTAGAATGAAGGCGTTCTCATAAATACAACAATGGCAATATTAAGTAACCTGAGAGATTTTAAAGACCAACGTATTATCTACTGATCTAAAATAATTCAAAAATAAACTTAAAAAATCTGTTATAGGTCAAAATAGGGTTACAAACAATTTCTTAGGTTTGAAACTCCACTGGATCGCAATAAGAGCTATTTTCCACAAACATAGAAAACATGGAAAAATTGTGATTCCCTCCCAGAAGTGGTTGACCTACTGAAGTTATTACAAGAATTATGATTGAATTACTGAATTTATGACTCATTAGGAGGTTGCACAATAACCTTGAACAACATCTAATCTCACTTTTTCCAGTTCAGGCTATCTGTTCATGATTCAGAAATAAGAAACCAAATATTGCACGAGAGACAGAGCCTCAAAGTGTAAACCAATACTGGCCAAAAATGACTCAAAGGTTATCTCACATTTTTCCAAAAATATTACCCTAAATACATACAACTGAATAATCAAGACCTGAGATTAAAATGAGATGAAAATGTGATGTTTGTAAGGTGTGTGCTGTTATATCTGGGCATAAACTGGCAGTTTATCAAAAGAAAAGAAAAAGAAAAGAGAATATGGTGGTGGCTTGATATTCATTGGTGTCTTGTTCAGGAGCTTGAATTCTCGCCACCATAGTTGGAACTATGATTTCTCGTCAATGGCAACGATTCTGAAAGAGAATGTCCAACTATCGTTTGGTGATCTTAAGCTCAAGGGCACTTGGGTTATATAGCAAGACGATGGTCAAAAACATGCAGGCAAGTCCATCTCTGAAAGGCTCAAGAAAGCAAAGGTTTTGGAAACTGTTTTCAACCCAGTGTTGTTCCAAGATGGTGGAGTGACCTACCAAGTGCAACCAGAACAGATACATTCTTGTCTATCTTCAATAAACTCTTGAATTTAATGATACATCTTCCAGAGTATCTCCTGTCCCAGCACACACACTGTACTTTCATATTCCCTGTATCAACTTTCTCTTTCTGCAATTCCCTCTGTGCCTTTACTGTATTTCTACACTGTCACACCTGTCAAACCCTGATAGTGGTCGTCCTTTTAAGTGGCTTATTAGTAGTTTTGATTCCAACTGCACTGTTACACCCACATTTGTAAGTCACTTTAGATAAAACCTGTCTGGCAAACACAAACATAATAGGTTATTTCCCTGATTTGAAAATTGCTTTTTGTA
The DNA here is from genome assembly GCA_010277075.1 of Poeciliopsis retropinna. Lineage (NCBI taxonomy): Eukaryota > Metazoa > Chordata > Actinopteri > Cyprinodontiformes > Poeciliidae > Poeciliopsis > Poeciliopsis retropinna. The sequence continues at coordinate 6,597,911 of VMRM01000024.1, read as the reverse complement.
ATTGCTCAGGTTATCTTTGTCCAATATTAAAAGTAGTTGTTAATGTAAAGCATGTAGGTGTATCAAAAAAGCAAAGAAAAAAAAATCTTTCTCTCGATCTGGTGTCTGTTGTGTGAATCAAATAATTCATAAAATCACCACTGTTTTTGTTGTGAACATAAAGATCATCAACCTTCCAGATATGAATGGATTCTGCCTTTTTAAAAGAATAGAGACAAATTCATGTATGTTGCCATGTGCGATTGATGACAGATACGAGCAGAGCCAGTCCTGCAAATAAATTACATTTTTGCATCCACAACTTTTAGGGTTCAGCACCTCGGAGAGTTCCAGTTGCTTCATTCTATTTCAAACCAACAGGGGGCGCAGCTATCACGCTGTTTACATATAGAGAGCAAACAAGCAAGCTACAACGTTGAAAATGTTTCCCAACTCTTCTGTGTAGTTTTTTGTTTGTTTTTTTAAAATATATAATTGTGTGTGATTTACCTCTTTTTTTAAATTCCGTTTTATAGACGGTAGGCGGTTTATCAGGACTTGGACTCTGTGCGGCTCGCTGTTCAGAATCCAGCTGCGCTTTGTGTACAAACTTTACGGGTAATCAAGCAGAGAGCGGGGTAAAAGAGAGAAGGAGACAAACTGTGAATGATGCTCCTGCTGCTCCAAACCTTTAGGCAAAATGTGTGGACTCACGCGTTCATCGTCGAGACAGGAATGAATGTTTTTTTTATTTTTTACAGTTGCACGCGAATATCCGACACTGAAAAAAGCGACGATATTGCGGTCTCAGCGGGGCAGGCGGCCCTTTTTTCTTTCTTTTCTTTTTTTTTAATCAGTGGGGCATCAGCGACCCTTCCTCAGCCTCGGCTACATTCCTCAGCCTCGGCTGAGCTCTGGCTGCTCTGATCGCGCGGTGTTGTGCATGAGTGAGTCTGTGAGGCTCCGGACTGATGTCTCTGCCTGTCAGGAATTTAAAGTGTCTCTCTCCGGTCATGTGCCAGTGTAAGGTCATCTGCAGCAACCGGACCCTCTCCCTTATGTTCGGGTGTAAGGTGAGCCAACATGCAAATCTGTATTCAAAGAAACGAGGCCTCTGGAGAGGGGAAACGCGGTTCTGGTTTGATTCCGCGGCTGATCCTTTTGTCTGTCGAGTTGATTCGCTTTTCTATTATTTCTTCATCACCGAGTTTTCCCCGGTTTTACCTTATAAGCGTTTATTCTCATATATGACCGGTTCCCATTTACACACAGCAGACTGTAGCAGGATGGTATTGCTGAAAGCTATTCCTTGGCATTAGCAAAAATAAATAGTAATAATAATAATAATAATAATAAAAATAGCAATGTTTACTTCTAATAAATAAACGAGACATCGTTCATTTTCAGAGCTCTGCTCGCAGCAGGGCTAAAAATAAAGCCTTTAGGTTCACATTTCTTCTTTGCAGCCCAGCAGAGCAAATTGCATGATAGGATTTTGACCTTGGGAGATGCACTTTAATGCTCAGGGCCATTTAGATATCATTCATCATCAGGGAAACCATACACTGACACAGAGGCATAATCCCATCTGCAAACCAGGGAACATGAACTGTGCTCCCGCTGTTCTCTTCCATCCCTGTTGTGTTCCTAATCAGAACTGAGCAGTGGTTGCCTGCTGCTTATCAGAGAAAACAGCCTTTCTTGTTAAGTTGTGTGCATTTTTTTTTTTTTTTTTAGATGTTTTGGGTTTGTTGCAAAGATTGTATGTTTTTTTCATTCTGTCACAGATTTTGCCTCTCTTCCAGGTGAAAGTAATTGCAAAGCAGATACAGTTGAGACTTTCCCTCTATACGACTGTCTGTCTGTTAGCACTACATTGCCAAATCATCGCTGCATTTAAAAAAATATATTAATAATATTTGTGGGACATGCTAGTGGCGAGCATATTTGAATATTCAAGATTTTAAAAACAAAACATGTCACCTTTAATTTGTGTGTGATTAAAAAATGTTCGCAGATTTTTGTTAGAGAACTGTAGCAAGGATTGGCATCTTTGGGTTTCCATAGAAAACTTTAGACAGGTTGTGATAGCAGGACAGAAAAGGTTTCTCATTGCAATACTCCCAGAGCAAACACAATTGTGTGGTGTTTCCTAACTCTGCTTGGATTTTAAGTGAAACTGTGAAAACTTAAACTGCTGGACTTCTTGTAAAACAAAGATTGGATCTATGGAAAAGCATCTTGTGACTATTGCTAAGAATAGTGGATTATCTATGATGGGCATGTTTTTCCTCCAAAGACTGTAAATGTTGTTTGAGGTTACCACATCAAAAAATTTTGAAATACCTGAATGTTTAAAAATGATGCCTTTCAGTCACCCCTCAACTCTCAGCGCTCCAGAACTCCCAGTAGATCTTATGGAGGAACTGTGGGGGCAAAAAGTGGGTTCTCCAAAGTTCCAAGTACCAATATATATTCTAACAGTTGTTAAAAACAAATATGTTGTAGCATGTACATTTTATTCCTCAGAGATTACAAACTTAATTGCAGTGTGCTGCTTCATGAAAACAGAATTTGTTTTCAACCTTTTATTCACAACTTTAGCACCGGAGCTAATTCATTTTACATTTTTTAGTTCATTGCTCCCTCATCCTTGTTTACTGCCTGCTTTTGATTTATGCGTGTGCTTAATATGAACTAGCAACATAGCATACATCGTTGATATGGTTTATTGTTGAGCCTAATTTCCATATTTGAAAGATTCAGCTGGTTTGTGGATGTTTGCTGAGAAGGTGGTCCTGCTGTTCTTGGTGTATGACAAGTACAGATCATCCCTTGTGTTCTTGAACACACCTTACTCCTGCTTCCATGTCTACCTCTTTTGTCTTCGTTAAGGAGAAGACGCAGTATAACTATTTTTACCCAGGGTTTAGGCTACAATCATCCATCCAGCGATATTGTAACTCCACAATTGTAAACTGTCTTCAGCATCTTTTATTAGTGATTAACTGTAATAACCGTGCTTAATGTTTGTGTTACAAATGAGTAGAGTCTGTGTTTATTAGGTGGAGAATGCAGGGAAGCCATGAGATTTCCTAAACTGCTTACTGAAAATTACTTAATTGTAAAAGAAATAGAACTAAATGAACTTTCTACTGGTGATCTGACATATTATGTCACTTTTTTTATTCTGATCTCAATAATCTCTGCTCAATATGTCCAGTATAATGGAGTAATATAAGGATTAAAATGGTTCTGCTTTATGGATTATTCAAGTGGACAATTGGCAGCTAATTTATCTGTTCATTTTCTCTATACATCACAGATGCATTTAAGAAATATATTTTTATAAGTATAATGTGCTTTGATTTGGTCTCTAATAGTGTTTCAAACATTTAATTCCTACAAAAGTAATAAAAAATTAATGACTGCCTATCAATATGTAAATTAGCAAAGGATTATTTACAATATAGTGTTAATACTTCCCAAAATGATTTAGGCTATATAAGTCTGAATTAGTTCTCCATCCTAAAGGAAGGGTTTGCATGGCCTTGGAAGTGAATAACATTAATTGGGACTTTCATCTGCATTCATCATGCAGTAGTAACTAACAAAGTTACCAAGCTACTACAAAGTTAGTTGTAGTAAGTTTGAGCACAGTTACTACAACTAATGTACTGCACTTTGAGAACATGTGAAAAATACTTCTAAGTATTGCTTATTTTCTCCTAGAATCAGCCATTTTACAATAAATAATTAATAAATGTTTGATAATGTACAATTAAGAGTTGATATGCCACTAATACCCCTGTTTGTAGGCGGCTAGCGGATGTTTTGTGATGACACTGACATTTGTTTCCATTTTGTTGCTGTTAATAATGAAAAGGGTTCATGACTGCCACCTGCATTCTTCTTTCAAGGCCAATATTTGTGTGCAGGTTCAGTAACCCTAACAGCTTTTGTTTACTCTGTCGCAGTCTCCTGGGAAGTTGATATAGGTGGGAATTAATTTGGATCTTGGAGATGTACAGTATATTGCTGCAATGTACAACAATGTGTTGGAACGCTCCTCTATGGGCTGCAGCTATCAATATTTTATGTTTTATGCTCTTGTTTTTATTATTCTCAAGAGGATTGTATTTTGCAAAACTTCTTCCGTAGGAGAACTTTCCCAAGGTCATGGTCTAAGGAATATATTTGCATAACCTTTGTTCTTAAACAAAACCTGCCACAAATACTGATTTTACGCTTTAATTAAGGAAGGTTTTTGCTTTTTTTGCTAGCATTCATCAGTGCTTTAATGTGCTTTTTATGTTTAACGCTCATCAGCATCCTCGCAGTATTTAATCAAAAACAGCTGGCCTCACTGGAGTTTGTCTTCAGGCGATGATTCAGCGGCGCACTCAGTGCAGGGCCCTGGGAGACGGAGCAATAGACAGAGGATCCAGTTTTGATGGGAACAGAGTGTTCATGTGATGATTGATTTACAACTCAGAGACCAGGGTGCCTTCATCTCGGTTTCAGGATCAATAATTATCTCATTGGGGGAATTGATTCAGTGATATCTTTACTGGGAAACAGATATGAAAATGATCTGCTGCCACTCACTTCCGGGCAGCCAATCAGACGATGCACAAAACAAAAAGAAAGGACTTTGCTTCGATGTGTTGTCTGGTCTTCACTGTATGCAAAATATTTTTTTGTCACTATGTTTTTTTACCTATTTTATTTATTTAACTCGTAATCAACTGATACAGAAACATTGAAGCTCACATCAACCTTGTTCTGTTTTGTGTGTGTGCCTGTACAGGGAAATTATATGCCGGATGCAAACAAATGTTCAAGTAGTACTAGTACACTGACAATAAAATGTTGCATTCAATTTGCCCTTGCAAGCCAGAAAAACATTCCATGAGATTTGATGAAGATCAAACTTAACACAGCTGCCACAAATTTAAAGCATGAAAGTTTTAACTAAAATGACAATTATTTGCTATTTTAACAGTTCGGAAGTGCAAATAAGTGCACGCATGCAATTTAATATGTACATATTAAATTGTAAATATTAATAGAAGAGAATGAGTGTGTGAATGTGTGTGTGAGAGAGAGACAGAGAAATTGAGAGATATTATCTGGAATCAAATTTGAGTTTTACATCATTTTATAAAGTTACTCCCTCATCAAAAACACAACTGGAGTGTTGGTTTGATTCTTTCATATATTTGTTAATGCTGTCGCTATCTCATGAGAGTATTAAGAGAAAGATAATAAAGATAAAAAAGTCAAGCTCTATCTCTTCCATGTGGTCCTACTGCAGGCACAGTAGATTGGTTGTCCCAATTTGATAGTCAACTTGCAAATGCGCAATGTAGTGATTTGTCTGTCTTGTGTGTGTGTGTTTCTTTAAACACACACACTGATTGGTTGTTTCTGATTGGTCAGAAACAACCAATCAGAGCCAGAAGAAGGATCTTAGCTCTGTCAATCATTCTCAAGTACATGCTTCTCACTCCGTCCACTTTGATCTGTGCTATGCTACTGATTATCTACCTTACACTATACTATCACAATTTAGTAACAAAAGTATTTTTATTTTATTTTATTAAAATGCCAGAGAGAGTGCTGACGTCACCAGAGTTTTGTCTGGCTGCATGGTGCAAAGCATAACAAATAAACTGAACTAAACTGAATTGAAATGCAGCCATTCCCTTCCTCTACCTCTGGGCATTGTCAGAACAGCATGTTCCCAACATATTGAGGTGTGGATATTTTTTGTTGTGCATGACATATCAAAATGTTGTAGAACCTGGTTTTATTTTTAAAACAGTGTTTAAAACTGTTAAGCATCAGGCTCTACTCAAACAAATGGTCCGATGAATTAACCATGTGATATCAGCTGGATATACATTTAGTTTAATTTTCTGGACAATAAAGACATGAAACTACTGGTACTAATTTATAATTTATTCAATATTCAAAATCCACTCAAAAATACATATCATAGAGCAGCATTATAACAGGACTAATGATTTAGAAATAATTGCTGATATATGCTTTACATTAAACCAATTAGATCTCTCACAGTAGAGTCTAATGAGAATGACATCTTGTCCAGTGATGAAATGGTGTCTTGTCCAGATGTACCCTGCCTCTCGCCCAATCACTGCTGGAGAAATGCAAACCCCCAACCCCTCCACTGTCTCCACCCAAGGACAAGCATGTGTAGATAACGGATGGATGGATGGATGGATGGAAAATGATCCATGCAAAGCTGGCCCACTTACAGTAAGCAATAAACATGGCAGCACAAAATTTAGTGTTTTTTAAAAGTTAGTGTTCCACACAATGAACCAGTTCATAGCCATTTTAGCAACCATTGATATGAAGTAATGTGTCATACTCTACTTATTGTCTGCGAGGAGAAATGGTCATGTTCTCCAATAAAATATCTTTACCTGCAGGAGATCCCTTGAAGTTATTTTTGATTTTAAACTTTATCTTTAATAACATAAAGTTACATAATTGTTAAAGTTTAATCAGTAAGACTTTTATAACAAATTTATGTCAGATCATGATTTCTTTGTCAATGTCAAGTTGTCATAACGAAGACATTTTGAATAATGTCAGCTTTGCATTAAAAGTGTCATGATTTACCGGATGACACTTTATGACAACTGTCATAAACATTCATGAAGATTTATTCATGTTCATGACAGGTTATGTCATGTTTATGACGGTGTCATGACAGTCTTATTCACAACCCGTCAAATAAAGTGTTACCAATCAAAAACTACCAGTAAAAGCTTTACAGTAGCCAGTGGTGGCCTGGAAGTTAATGCAGAGTAAACTGAATTAATTGTGTTGTCAGAAAAAGATCATTATGTTTCAGCGATAGACCTCACTAAGCATTTGGTACACAGACATGCATCAGCAAGCTGTAAAATGTAATCAATTTTGAGCTTCATTGAAGTCCAAACAGAGTCACAGTTACTTGCCCATCGGGTCTCAAATATTCTTAAACGGTGAAATACACAAATAAGCCTTTAATACAGCATTTTTCACAACAAGAGAAAATGGACAAGTGCCAGTGAAAGGAAAACATCAATATTAATCAAAAGATCAGCAACAAAAGGAGCCGTTTTTCAATCTTTTCTTGTTGTATTTCAATTGGCCTGAATCAACTTAAAGGAAAATTTAGATTTCCCTCTTTGTTACCTAGAATCCAATACCAAGCAGCTGTTTACACACGTAGTCCAACCCATTACCCCTCTGTTCTTATAAGGCTCATTTTAAAAGCAAACCTTATGATTATTTGCTCCTTTTACTACATGTTAATTTCCCTGAACCTCATCAGATGAGATAAAACGATGTCCACCGGCTTGAATATGTTTGCGGACAACTGGTGGGGATTAACACTAACAATCCCTCACGGTGAGTGCTACAAATGTCAGAATGCATGCACTCAGCATAAAAATGGTGTGCACATGCTTCAGCGGACAGAGGGGGGATGGGACGGATTCACAGTTACGGAGCTTTGCCTGAGGTCTAACCTGAACTGTGAGTTCTTTCATTCACTCAGGTTGATGTGAAGAGAACCATTCTTTGCTTAATGAAGCAAAGCTGGCGGTCAAGATCAAATAGATAGAAAGATAGTCACACTATTGACCGCATTTACTTTAACAAATGTCTAATTCACACTTCTTAAAGATTGTGGTGTTTTTAAGCTCTAAATGCTCCGAAACAGCTTTAATACAAATCAACAATAACAAAAAAAAAAAAAAAAAAAAAAGTTAGATAAAGGCTCTAAGAGTTCAGCGTTCTTATATTATTAAGTCACATCATCCAGTTGAGCTTCTTGCCACACAGGAAGCAGGTTTCAGTAAAATGCGGCACGATTTACTGTATCTATGATTCTAATGTGATTATTCAATTTGAATTATTTGTGTGGATTTCTTATTCACAGAAAGCACAATCAGAAAATCCCTGCAGTAAGAAGAACAGAAATTACCATGTGAAAGTTTCGCAATAAAATATATTGTATTGTATAAAACAGTTTTGTATTTATTGAAACTGTCCAGACTGTATAATATGAGACAGATAATCTGTGAAAAATCTGTCTCCTCCATGTGATCCTACTGCTACCTGCAGAAATGCAAAGCTTGGTCAGGAACAACCAATCAGAGCCAGGAGGAGGGCATTAGTACTGTAAATCACACTTTTGTGTTTGCTGCTGCGCCCCTTGCTGCCTGGTTCACGTCAGCTCCTTCACCACAAAGGAGCTAACTGAATTTGCAGGCTAGTTAACGTTTCCACGATGATGGTGGATAAAGAGTTTTACTGTAACATTACGTTGCTTCTCTGGCTGCAGCAAAATGGCAATCTTGAGGTTGTAGTCGCTGCTTACACCGAGAAATGCGTACATGAGCAATGATTGACAGTGCTAAGACCTTTTTCTTGGCTCTGATTGGTTATTTCTGACCGAGCAGCATATTTCTGGAGATGGCAGTAGGACCACTGAAAGGAGGCAGGACAGGGGAACTTTTTTACAGATTATCTGTCTCATATTCTGCTGTAAGAACATAGTGACTGTTTTAACAAATATGTAGAAAAAAAATATTTTTAGTAGAAATTACCTACCTATCAGAACCACTTACAACTTAACCCTATGAAGACACAACTGAGATTTTTCCACATTACTTGATATGACTGCAGTATTCTTTACTCTTTATCCAATTTAAATCACCTTTACTTGGCAGCCAAGTAAAGGTGCAAGCCAAGTAAATCACGTGCATCAGTGACATCAGTGAATGCAACTTCGTTAATTTCGTCATTATAGTATGAAAAATGCTGGAAAAACTGCTTAAATAGAAGCTTGCATTTTGCACTGCATTGAGATGAATGACTCCACCCAACTGATGAATTACATTTGTGCGAAGATGGGGAATCTAGAGCGTCTCCGTGGGGGAAATAAAGAAGGTCTCCTTTGCTATAGTTTCCTGTTTTTATTTAGGTTGTCTGGATTCACACACTAGCATCCTGATGCGTGCAGCTCTAGGCACTCTGCCCCATGGTGAATGTTAAGTCTGTTGTTGAAGCGTGCACCATAAAGGACATGAACACTTGTCAAAGTGCTGTGCTGAGATGCCCTGGAGTAAACGCCTGAAGGTAACATTTGGCAGGATATTTGAATCTTCTGATTGTTACATATACATGAAATAAACAGTTTTACTGGTAGGTGTTGGCTGGCAGCAGCAATCGCGATACTGTAAATGAGATGAAAGCTGTGTTTGAGGTTTAGCACTTGCAAAGACACTTGTGAGTGAAAATAAACTGAGAAGGTTTGTATTTTTGATAGACTGTCGGGGAAAAAAAGAAATTCAGATAATTATGACAGACAAACGGCTCTTTGAAAGTGGCTGTCGTTCTGCGCATGTTTTTACTTTAAAGATAGAAATCCATAAACTTAATTTGTGGCTGGTTTATACTCCTTAGAGTGGGGTGGCGTGAAGCTTTCTTAACTGCCATCCAGCAGGTGTTCTGGCCTACATATTTTATGTGTAGGAAGATTAGTTTCTGCTGTTCAGATGATAGAAGACCTATTTCTAAAGCCTGGGCCACTGACAAAATAGGTGAGCAGGAAGAGCACACTGAATTATCTTATATTCCAACATACTTTAGGTCTTGGTGAATTTTAAACACATTAGCTAACATATATCCTCCTCAAAGTATGCTTGAAACAAGTCCATCTAAAACTTCTCAAATAGAAAATAAATCTATTTTGAAAGCAAATGCAGGTAGATTCATCTCTACTGCTTAGATTCTTAGGAAGTACCATCTTTACAGTCCCACTTTTTAAAATGTAGACTGTTAAAATGTAGGCTTTACTGCAGTGGTAACAGAAGTTGATACATGAACAAAAAGAAAACATTTTTCATCCCTACATTTGTTTTTGTCTGTCTCTACAACAGAGCTGAATCTCAAGCACTCAGGCCACCTGCAAAACGAAAAGCAAACCCTTCACTCAGGTTTATTTATCCAATTTTTACCTTTTAGTCAACTTTTTTTTTTTTTAAATGCTGACTAATACATTATACAACTATATAAATTAATTTATTTCAGTACTTCCTATCCAATGTACATGTCTGTGAATCCTGTTTCTAACCTCCTAGTTTCCTACATGCCTCTCCAGAAGGGCACTTCTATCCTGCTCCATGAACTGAAAGTCACATCCCCCACCAGCAGGACAGAAGGCAGAGTGGCACCATGGATGTTGGTCATGCAGGAAAGGGAGATCAGTGGAGCTGTGGGCTGTTTTGACCACTGATACATGAACATTAATAATGGTACCAAATTCTGTGAGGGTTTTTTAAATCTTTTTAAATCACTATCAGTTACTGTTAAAGCTGGGGTCAATAAAATGGGAGTGAGGAATATTTGGCTATATGATACAGTGTTTGCATTAAAATGGCAATAACTGACTGTGCAGAAAAAGCTTGTTATTCTATAATTAAAGAGCAGTGCATTCAACAATTACTCCTTTTTATTTATTCTACTCCATCTTGATTTTTTCTCCCCCACTTTGTGGCGGTGCTGATGGTCTCACTTTTTCATTTTACCCATACCTCATTTGCTTTCTCCTCTATCTTTATCTGTTTCTCTCCCTCACTTTCTTGCTGTCTCAGTGTAATGTGATCGAGGACCGATGCTGCCAGCCCCAACTGTGGCACTGCAATCTCTGCTCTGCTCCGGTTGCTAGGCAGCCCGTCTTAGACAGGGCTCAGTGATGCACCTCCTTCTCCATGTCTGCTTTGCCCCCTCCCAAAAAAAACAAAAATAAAAAGAGCGAGGTGGGAAATTGTCAGGAATAGTCAACAAACCAAATTGTATTTCTGAGGATTTATCTTTTTTAGAGAGCGGTGCTTCACATCTGCAGTGCAGCACAGTAGAGCTTTGTGATCCTGGGGGCTTTGGAGGTTGCGCGTGCGGATTTGTTGAATACAGGCTTTGAGGCACCGAGCAGTGTGACAGATCTCCAGTGTGACTTCGCTGCCCACCTTCTCGTGTGTTTGTGATGGAAATCGCAGTGTGCAGATTTTGTGTCATCGCGCCTAGAATGAAGCCTACCATGTGTGGCTGAAGCAGTGGGCTGCTGGCAGGCTGCCCAGGTGTGGGATATTGGTAGGGGAGTGAGGTTGCCACAAAGAAGCTGCATGAACTGCTGCCTCATAAAGCACTCATGAATCAATGCTCTAGTAGCTCCATGTGGCTGTGGGGGACGATACATATTCAACGTAAAGTGCCAGAACTCTTTCAAGGCCTTTGTTCCTATTATGTCTCCACTTTTCACTTGTAGGCGTCACACATGTTATGCGATGCACAAGCTGTGCTTATAGACTGCCAACATTTGGTTAAGGGAGGCAAGCTGACAGGAATACTGCTTTGGTCGTCTGCCGAATTTACTTTTGCATTTCAGAGTTGTATTTCCTATAAATAAATCTCAATTTTTGATGATTTTGATAACATTAACTGGTTAAATCACCACCCCAGGATCTGGGATCTTCTCAGTTGGATAATCTTGTTTGTGCCTCCTTGTTTGTGTCTGTGTCTTCTTGCAGAAATACAGGTACCAGGATGAGGAGACGCCCCCCTTGGAGCACAGCCCAGCACATCTGGCTCCAGGGAAAAGTGCAGAGATGCTTCATATGAGTGACAAGAACCTCGCTGCCATGGAGGCCATACACGGCTACACGCCACACACGCATATCTCTCCTGTCAAGGTATTAAATGCACACGTTTACTTATAGACATTGTGGATGGGTAGGTTGCAATGGACTCCATTTCAAAAGCAATTCATTATTTCTTTGCTTGTGGATCCCAGTAATTTATCAACTGTTCTTAATATTCATTGCCAAAGTGATTGACCACCTCTTTCAATAATCTGGAACACATTTTGTGCAGCAACTTTGCTGTCAAAATTTTAAAAAACCAAGATAATAAAGTCTTCACAAATGTTTATATTGTGGACAATGATTAATGAACAGTTCCATTTAGACGTCTACATGGCCATGAACATTTTTTGAATCGTTCTTGACATTTGCAAAAACAGTAAGTGCATTTCTCAAAACAATTCATACAAACAACAACGCACCATTGATTGCCTAAAAACAAAACAAAATCCTCGAAAAATAAATATCTGTGTCAATGAACATCTTAGAGCCGTCAGAATGACAAGTCCTTGAGTCATTGTGTATGGATAACACAGTCAAATTGCTTTGTCATGTTGTCAATATAACAGAGTACTCTGGAGGGATATTTTGAAATAAACTGTGGCTACAGCTGCTGAGGCCACAAAATCTCACCCACACCATAAAGATGACCTTCTTTGGCGATGCAGCGTGGACAGAAAGACTTAGAGTCAGTGTCTTATCCAGCTGTGAAGTCATCACACGCCTCATCCACGGCATCAAGAAGGGTCATCTGAGTGCACTGTTGGCATATGCTTTCCATCTCCATGTTGAGAAAATTCCTCAGTGGGATTAAGGATTTATATTCAGTTGAAAAAACACCATAAGTTTATTGATGGCTACAAAAAATATGTTGTCAAGGCACGACTTTGTAAGGAACATTTTAACCGAACTTTGCAAAAACCATATGTAGGCCTGTCACAATAAAGAATAAATCAATTAATTGTGATATCAAAAATCTTCAGTTGGATGATTTATCGTTTTCTTTCTGCCAAAATTGGTCTTGAATCTGGTCCTTCTTTTGTTTTAGAAGGACAATTCTGTTTACAGATACTTCATAATTCCTTTGATTTGTTTGTTTATCTTGGATATTTAAAATGTCTTCCAGTCCCAGTGTAAAATGTTCATTATAAATTTTAAAGTTTACTGTTCTTTGATAATCTGTTCTTGCATTATTATCCCATCACATTGTATTACTTGAAAATGGTCTCAAAACAGCAACATAATCATTCATCTCAATGATTACTGGGGCAATTTATCGTCCAGCAACATGTGTTCTCATGACAGGCCTAACCCGACGTATATTTTCTGACTGTTAGCCTGAATAAACTCAAACCAGTGTTTTCAACTGTTTTTGCTAAAAATCCTCAAAGTTGTTGGAAAAAAATAAAAATAAAAAAAGTATTCAAAGTCCTAAAATCAACATAACATTTAGAGACATGGTGAGGTTTTCTGTTTTTATCCAGAATTGCATGTGTACAACTGATTAGACCAAAAATACACACACCCTGTTTAAAAATGTTGAAGTTACATTGGTTGGTGTCCTTCTAAATTGCTTTATCATTGGAAATCCTGATGTAAGCAGGTTGACATTATGCGTTTGTTCATCTTACACACTACCCAGACACAAAGCAGTATCTGATTTAACTTAACACCACACGTTGGCTGGTTTGGAGTCCTGCATTGCCCACCTTAGGGCTCTAATAGGAACATAATCTTATTTGATAATTAAATATGGCCTGCCGTGCCGTCATGCATCAGCTTTGAGCCTGTATGAACATGAACATCAGGCGATCTGATATCTACACTCAAAGTGCGTCTGGACACAAGATACCTTAAGGACAGACAATAGGCAGATAATATGATCAAATGAAGGCATGGTCAAAGAGAAATGAGCACAAGTGATTCCAGTCAGCATTTTTTTAATCAAAGCTGTCATCATTATTGGCATGGATAAAATGTGCTAAATTACATTGAAGCTAAAAAAACCCCCACCACAAATATGGACTTCATGATGCACTTTAGGTGTGTGTCTGTACTGAGACGGACATCATAAGAGCTACCATTAGCAAAGCAAGCTGACATCAACATGAGCAGCTTGCTTGAAGTGCACTAACTCAATTCTTCTGTAGCTACAAATGTACCGGTGTAAGCTGCGGTAGCCACTTAAACAGAATGTATCTCATGTATCCACACATGTTATCCAACAACCTTCTTGCCAATTGAGAGTGAGAAGATCCTGTTTTTATTTTTCTGTGACGGGGGACCAGTTCTTTCATATTTCCCACAGGCGGAGAGAAGTGAAGCCCCGAGATGAGCCAAAATGAAATGCTGCCGTTTAATAAGCAGCAAAGAAAGGCTGGCTTATTGTGATTTCTTGCTGTCATTTAAATTATACACTCATCTCTTCGGTGTGAGGAGAGATAACCATGGAGATTTCTCTTTAAGGAGGCTGAGAAGCTTACTGGGTGTTATAACACTGGAAACCTGAAGTCTGGAGTGGAGTTGCATAAAAACAGTAAAACAGTAATCAGGCTACTGGGAATATAGAACCATTAATAGATATTATTTGGATGGTTCACATGCAGTTGCTCTGTTCTGTGGCAGCCTACACACACCGAAACACACACCCACTCCTCTGAACAGGGCCATTCTGATCTCATAATGATAACTTTAGTTACAGCTTATATATAAAAATACACAGCCAGATAATCACAAATTGTGTTTTAAAGCTGCAGTATGTAACTTTTATAAAGAATATGTTTTTTACATGTCTTAAAACTGTCGCCATGTTGTGACTGTATGTTATGAGACAGATAATCTGTGAAAAGATCAATCTCCTCCATTGCCTCCCTGAGCTGTTATTGCCATCTGAAGAAATGCACCGCTCCCGACCAAAATCAACCAATCAGAGCAAGGAAGAAGGCGTCGACGCTGTCACTCAATCTCATGTACCCGCTGCTGTCTTACTGTTGCAGAAAAACCGTTTGTCCGCCATCATTGATGGCTATGCTAACTAGCCTTAGCATTCACAACAAGATCTGCTGACGAGAAAAAGGTGTAACGGTATCGGAGGGTGCAGAGAGGAAAGGGCATGAGCATCGCTGCACGAAATTGTAATTGACAAGCGCTAAGACCCGCCTCCAGGTTCTGATTGGTTGTTTTTAGTTAGCACTGGAAGCACTGGGAAAAGGCAGAGAAATACCACAGTCATAGATTCTACAGATATGCAGCTTTAATAAATGTTATATTTTTGTGTCCGGATTTAGTTTCTTTTTCTTCTAATCTTTGTGTTGAAGTCTCAGACAGAAAGAGATCTAAGTAAAAATAGTGTTTTGGAGCGTTCTTGGTATTTCATCCATTTCCTCGTGGATGAAAACATTTCTGAAAATGGCCCCATGTTGTTTTCAAAAACAATATATTCCAGTGTGGGTTCTGCCTAAATGTGACAGATGAGCCAAATGTTAATGTAAGACAGAACAAACAACTCGTACATCAAAGAGGATAGTCTGATTTATCAAAAACTGATAAATACTTTAATTAAAGTGATAGGAGAGAGGCTTTATTCCTCTAAGTTGCTCATCTAAAATCTGCCATTACGTGTTAATCAACTCTGTTTAAGTGAGAGTAAAAATTATGATTAGTGCCTTCCAGTGTCTTCAGATCATTACTTGTTCAATCAGCTTACAGATGCTTGTGCTGTTTTTCTATCACTAGTATCACGTTGATTAAAAGTTCAAATTTAATGAGCTCAACCACAATCTGTAGTTATTCACTTATGACCAATACAATGATAAATCAACATCCATTTTAAAACATATTTATGTCTTTTCTATACATTGTTGTTTTTTGGGGGGTTTTCAGAGTTGAATTCAATCTCTTTATGCCCCTGTCCATTTGAAATTACATGCCAATTTAAGCTTGTACATGCACTCTATTATTCTCTCATATTTCATGTGTTGTTTCAACAACTGGTCACATTAAAATGTATAAAGGCATTAAAATATAAAGCAAACATTTGAATTTTTTTATATAGCTAATTGTGCAGCTGTTCTAGTTGTCTAATTCTAATAACCAGAGCTAGGAAATTATTATTTATTTTGTACATAATATTTTATGTGGCATCTATAATGCAGATTTTAGTTTGGTTACATGAGTAAATGTAATTAAGCTAAACTAAATTAATATGACTATCAACAAATACAGTTCGTGCCACAAAAAGAACAGTTTATTTTGTTCAATCATTTTAAAATGCCAACTTTTTCTGACTCTAAAATAAACCATATACTCAATTCTTTGTTGTGGCATTTTATATTGTATACAATCTTGTGGCCTACATTAGATTACACTGGGGGCTGCCAAAGAGCTACCTTTTAGCTCTTTGTGTTGGCTACTCATTCTGAAGTGATCTGTATTGTAATCTGTACCAAAATGTGTCTACAAGCTGCAAAGACATTATTCAAGTACCGTAACATGTCTTAAGGAGTTTAATATATGCAGAGGACGCGGGAACTCTTAAATTATGTTAATTCCAGATCATTACATAACCAGTGACCCTGGAACATTTAATTTTGTGCATGAGTCCACCAGCAGTGTTTGTACGTACTTCAAATTTCTGCAGATTATTGGTATCTTGGCTTTAAACCGTTGAGGCCACTTTACCTTGAAGTAAAGGACAGACAGGCTTGTTTCAATTTCCAACTCTATTTTCCTTTTGTACTGTTTAAAATAGCCAGTGAAAAGCCTTTTTGAAAACTCTTTTTGACAATATTGTTCTCTTTTAGCTACCTTCATTATGTATATATGTATATATATGTGTATGCATGTGCTGCTTAGGAGCTCTGGAAGCTTTTGAGTTGAAAATCCAGTCTTAAAAACATCCACTGGGAGCATACCATGTCAGCTTGTTTGCAATGTTTGTCTAATCCTGACTAACTCCATTTCTATTTGTAGGTTACTGCTATTATTTATTAAGCTTTGTGCTACTCTTCTCTTCTGGGAGAACTGAATTCACTGCAATGAAAAAAAATATATATTTTGACCTTATTTAGATCAAAATTAACTGTGTGAATCATGTTATGGAATCCTCTGGAAGGAAGAAAAGCAAAAATACACTGAAAATACATAATTAACGCATGGATGCTGCTTGGAAGCAACGCTCAAAATCCTTTGACTATTCTTTGAAAAGCAGGCTTAACTACTTAAGATTAAGTTTACTTACTTCTGAAATTATCTGCATCTGGTGAACTAACGTTGTGTTTTCTCTGTAATTATGTCCGTCTCTGCATTTGCTACAATCTGCTGCTGTTACTCAGGGTCATGAAAGATACAATAATGATGGCTGAGTTCCTATTACTAATTTATTGCTATTCAGTAAAAACAAAATGCCTGTTTTTTGACGAGATTTGCAATTAAAACACATTTTAAAATCACTTCAGTATCAATATAAGTCTTTAAAAAGCTGCCAATGGTGATGCTATGCACAATATGACTTATGTGAGTCAGACGTGGTTAAGGCAAAATTTTAAAATGAATTCAAAACACTAACAGAACACAAAATCACCTATGGCATGCTCACTGGCACCCCTGCTGCTTATTGTTTGTACAAAATCGTTCTGATAATAAAGTAGTTTTTGGTCTCCCTCCGTAATGTTTTAACACTTGGACCAAAAAAATGTGTGCCTTTTCCGATGTTTTATGCTCTCTTCTCTTCACATAAGCCCACACATAAAGGGATGTAGGCAGACTTTGTATGAGGTAGACCATTTCTTGTTGATTTGTTCATGTGATTTCGATGATCCTAATGATGCAGTGAAGATATTTTTTTCAGTTTTCAGTCACAGTTTTCAATTAAAATATTCTGGTATTTTAAAACGTTAATTATCTAATTCCTCTAACATGACACTCAGAACTTTTGAATGAGAAAAAGACCCACAGCATCACAGATTCTCCACTGTGTTTAACAGTGAACATGGCATGCTTTACTACATTTTCTTCACTGAACTTGTGGGCGGCGATTTAGGTTGAAATTTCAGTCCCATTATGGAGACTCGATGATCCCAAGATGTTGCTGCATCCTTCTCACTGTGCAAAGTGGCAAGATAAATATAAATGGGGAAATGAATTGGGCCCCTTTGTTTGCTCACATTTAAACTCTAAGGAAACAAGAATTAGTAATTTACTTTTTAATTTCTCATCAAAATTAAAAAGTAAAGGCTAATTAAAAAAAACCTGTTTATGTTTACTGTAACAGTTGTGCTACTGTTAATTTGCTTAAAATGATTATTTCCTATTGTAAGGCGGATTGACCTCTGAATGAACAATTTCACCACTAAAATCACTTTTTCTAAAATGTTAAGTGAGATTTTACTTAGTTGTGATTTTAGTTTTGGTTTATTTCCATGTTAATATAACTTATAAAGGAATGTTGCACAGAAATTATCATGTTGTAATTGATGATGACAATGATGATGACAATGCTTGGTATTTATGACTGATGTGGTTAATCTTCACATAAGGATTTCCTCCTCACAGTGCCATGGCAACCATAAAGGTAGTTTAGTCTTTGCATTGTGTTGCTCTCCCCTTTATTTCTGCATATACATATATATATTTTTTTTACCAGAAGGTAATTCTAGTTTAAAAGGGATTTTTTTTCCATGTTTCTAATGAGTTTTTGCCTTTTGCCCCCCTTTTTCATCCTGCTCACCTTCTTCCTGCACTCCTTCCCTGGCTCATCACCCGACGCTGGCAGCAGAAAATTAACTAAAGCTCAAATTTATGAACAAGTTCTGGGGTTTGAAACTCTGCAGCTTAAAGGAAACTTACAGAGAATGAATAATAAATTAGCAATATCTCACAGCCTAATTGTGCTGTTCTTCATTTGCAACAGAGCGAGAAAAGCCTATAACATTTCCAATGAACCCATAAAATAAAGGACAGGTTGATTTTGAGAAAAAGTGAGAAAAATTAAAGAAAGAAATGGGATGGATTCCTTTTGATTAGTATTGTGCTGGAATACATCAACACAGCTGTCTAAATACTAAGACCTCAGTGTGCACCGCTGATAGCTAAAACCTTTCCAGTGCAAAGCAGCCACAGCATTGCTGTTAATTGTAAAAAGGGAGTTTCCAGAGTGGCTGTTTCTCACATACAGCACATCTGTATGTGAGATGCCTCTTTAATCTCACATACAGATTAAAGAGGCATAAATAGATGTGCTACTTGAATTGATTCTGCTTTTTATTTATCTTATTTATCTTAACTATCTTATTTATGAGAAAACGCTGACCTCATGCGGTGTTCTGCAATTCTGACTACTCTAGCTAATTATTTAAATTTGTGATTTATTTATAAAGAATCAAGGCTTATATACATCAAACATAATATAGAAAGGGTATGAGAGTTAGGTAATATTTTTCTAACTGCTCTAAATAAAGTTAAATTTGCAAGAAGATTGTTGCAAGTTTCATAAAGTGTTTTTTAATCATACAGTCAACAGTATGATTGTATCTTTATGCTTTGCAACTGTTTTCATGCCTATTTTTCACTTTTTGTCACACTGCAGCCACAGGTTTTCCTTTACAAAATAAACACAAGAATATGCATGGCTTTCAAAAAATGTCACCGTCAAACATCACCCTGAAAACGCCACACCCAATGTGAAACATGGTGTTGGCAGCATAATGCTGTGGAGGTCATTTCTACAGCAGGAATAGAAATGATAAATATATGGTAATTCTGGAAATAAAGACAATAATGCTAAACAAACACCCAGCCTTACAGATGTGTTAGAGTGGTCAAGTCAAAGTCCAGACCTAAATTTAATTAAGAAAATTACAATTTAAATGTATTGTTTACACATATTTTCCATCCAATCTGACTTAGCCTGGGCTATTTGTTTTATAGTGGTAGATAGAAATATTTTGTCTCTAGTTGCACAAAACTTGTAGAGACACACAGTAAAAGAGCTGCAGGTGTAAACGCAGCCAAAATGTGCCACACCTGCACTGTACTTGTAAAAACAGAAAGCCATGTTTTATTTTAATTCTACTTCACAATAATGTTCGACTTTATGTAAAATGTAAATTACATTCAAGTTTGTGTTTGTGGCATGGCAAAATGTGAAAAAGTTCAGGGTGTGTATGTATCGTTTCACTAGACGATGCATACTTCACACTTAATCTAGATTTCTCAATAATCTTCAGAATTATTTGGCATATTTCATAAATGATGAGGTAATGTGAAACTAAATAGTGCCCGCTGTTCTTCCCTTTACCCATCCGCACGTCCTGCACAATTACCCTGTCCCTTCTGTTGTTTTACAGCCTGTGTTGATGTCCACGGGACACACTCCAATGTACACCTCCGCAGTTTCCACACTGGTAAGACCACGGCGATCCGTGATACTCCGTCAACAGTAACATCAGCAGTGTCATCATCCGTCATCATCCAAAACCGTGATTTGTTTTCTCTGTTTTTTTCTTTTTATCATTTTCAAACCTCACTTCCTGTTTTGCGTTTTGTGTGGCTGTTTGTCGGCTGCCCATTCATCTGTATCTATTGCTCACTGTTATATTTATGAGGTCATGAATTTCCGTGTCATTTCACTCTTTATCAGTGTCATTTGAATCTTCTCTGTCAAGCAGATTCGTTCTGCTGGTGGTCACTGTCTACTTCTGGACACAAAATGTGCTACTTCTTTGCTCTGCAGTATTTCAGTGCATGAGGACATTTCTACAGAATCAGTCATGGCTCAAGAAAAGCCCACAAACACACTCAGCGATGCCTCGAGTCTTGAAGGTGTAAAATGGGGGTTAAGAACATGTAATCTTTTGCAGGACACACTGGATCCTGTAGGTGGCAGTGTTAGACTGCACCCACTGACTTTCATAACCTTGAGAAGACTTTTATGTTGCACCAGTGGAACAGTTTTATGATCAGACAGGTTGCACTTGACTCATGTGCTATAACTTTTTATTGCAGGGCAAAGCGTGTGCATTATGGAATAGTGGTACACTGAAACACTGCCTCTTATTCCTTTCTAGATATACGCATATCTTACCATAATTTCCGTCCCATTAAATTAAAGTCTGAGATTTTGTATGCACAATAAAAGATTGATTTATTTTAAGACTTCTCCTTTTTTTTTTCCAGGGTTGTGGTATGCATTAGAACTGAAAACAAACTTAGTGTAAAACAGCACAAATACTAATGTTATTTTAATCAATAATCCTTATAAGTAGAAATCATATTAGGAAAAGCTTTTTATTTGATTAAATAGCAATAACTAATTTGTTTTGTGTTTGCCTAAACTTCACTTCTATATCGGGGAATATTTGTCAATGTTTTGTGTGCAGAAAACATGCTTTTTGCTTTTCGGCACAGTAGTTTGAATGCTGGACACGTTGTGAGTTCAGGCTACAGGTTTTAATTTGTCTGTGTTTGAACATACATATCAGTCTTACAGTTGTTTGCCTGCATCACATTCAGTATTAAAGTGCTAGTTCCAGAAATCTTTTATTCTGCAGATGAGTGCATTACATTTTCTTCGCTGCTTCGGTAAAATGCGTACTGCCCTAAAGATGCATTGCAGTAATGCCTTTGAGTGTGTCTGAGTCTTTGCTGGTGGCTTCGTGCCCATGTGGTTGTCATTGATGTGTAGGTGGTGTCGTCAGCCTGTCTCTTTATTGCTTTAATGGTGTAGGGTTTGCCAGTTTCAGTCCAGGATCCCATTGATTTATGGGTAAGATTGTCTCTGGAAACACCGCAATGGTTTGGCAAGAGAGGGGGAGGTCTTTGGGTTGTGTGCATGATTTAGCAAAGAGGCGCTTTAGATCGAAACGACGGCAGTTATTTGAAAAAATTGTATGTAAAGCAATTAGACACATTTTTCACATTGCAAAAAAACTTTTCATGCAGATGCTCAAACAGTGAGTCATATCACCTCTTGTTTCATGTGAACGAAGAAAGATCAGATTTAAATGTCATGCTGTTAATTTAATTAATTCAAATTATAAGAAATTGAACAAGTTGTTCTTTTAAAGAGGAGATCCTTGCTGTATAAGCAAAACATGTCTCATCTTAACAGATCCTCTAATCCTGTAGGCATGAAAAAAATTTTAGTTTATGTGTGTTTGATAAAATGTTAACATTCCCTTTTTGTTCCGAGTTCTCTTATATGAGCTGGCTCTGTAGGTTCCTAGGTTCCCTTGGTATATTTTGGACTAAATCTAAATTAAATGGATGCCAATGAGACTGAAGGAGTTTGTGGTAGATTTAGCAATAAGTGAAAAATTTATCAGTTTCATCTACAAAAGGTTTGCTAAGAAAAATCCCAAATTTCAGTCTGTAAAATCCTCATGGAGCAGCAGATGAATAGAAAATTAAAACAGCAGGAAGAATTTTACAGCTCACAACTAATTAGATCAAACTACATTTGCACTGTGGGAAGAGATGAGCAACAAAACAGTAGTCGAGCCGTCGCAACAGAAATGATCAAATTAAGACATGGCCAAGATGAAGCCAGAGTGGATTTGCAGGACCAGATTGGTTTTAAGATTCTAAAATCGTTACCGGAAACCAAAAATAGAAGTTGAATTAAATTTTCATCTGTTAGAAGTTTGGAAATGAAGACAACAGACCAAAATGCAGGCAAATTTCACAGCCAGACAAACAGCCAGAAAGCAGAAATAGCAAGAACTCCTTAATCTGATAAAGCTGCATAAGCTGGATGAAGATACCAAGCAACAGGATAAGGAGCATCTAAAGACAACAGTGTTCTGGCAGTAGAGAAAGACAATACAACCTATTTATATTTAGATAAACCTAATATGCTTCAAATAAGAGATTGAGCAATCACTAAATCGTCCGAAGTACGGTATTCTCTCTTATGCTTCTCTTTAGATTGGATTTAGGTCTGAGGACTGTCATTACCTCTATGCCTTCACATTTGTGATGGTAGGACAAAAAGAGTTTTGTTTTTTTGCTGTTGTTTTTTTCCACATCACTCTGAAACAACTGGTTAGCATGCTAACAATGAAATTGCTAAACGGTGGCTCTGAGGTGATATCCGACCAGCTCATGTGTTCACTGTGGTCAAAGTTTTACCTGATTACCAAATTAAGCACAAACTGTTACAGTTATAATTATAGCCTCGCTTTAGACTGGCGTGTCTAAAGCAATATGACTGTTGATAAAACATGTAGTTTGACCAAACTCAATCACTCAAACTAGGCAGGCAGAAGAAGAAAGCTAAGTGAAACTTCAGCAGCTCCATGTTATATTCACAGCTTGCTTATGCATATTTCCAGATTTACTGGCCCACTGGCGACACTTAGAGGGTGAGCTGGGAAGGGGTTGATGATGTGAAAATAATTATTATACACACCAGAGACACATGATGAAAAAGTAATAAATATGAGTGCATGCCGCTACACGACCTAATATTAAAACATCTGAAAAGTGGTGCAGAAATTACCTTTCTGTACAATGTCTCCAGCCTCATTAGAAATAACAGCCAACAGTGCAGTCTAAAGGCGGTACTTAAACACACAGATGTATATCAAGCAAATTAGCCAGGTTTATCAAGTTTCCATATGATTATGTTGAATAGGCCAACAATTAAGAGCAATTTACTGCAAGAGCCGGTTTCTCCATTGTGACTGAAACACCATCACCAGACAAAGATGAAGCATTTTCATTCTTTCAGTGTAGAAATTATATTTGATGTGCAAGTCCGACTAACACCGCTGTGGCTTGGTGGTTTGGTTCAATAATGGGTTCATTAATTGTAATCAACAGAACCGGCTAAAGGCTAGTCCAGCATGGGGCGGGTGATTTCCTGACCAGATCCAGTTTTCTGTTTTTTGGGGGGGTTTTGCTGATTGAATTACACTTTTGGACTGCTCTACCACATTTGTAATGTTAATAGGGAAAAGTGCAAGACTCACATTTTACTCCGATCTGTTCTGCCTGTGAAGCCACAACATTGACACACTGTCCAACTCTCGGTGTCCCAAACAAAATATGTTCTTGTTCCTCGACTTTACCCAGGAACCTCTCCAACTCATCTTGTGAGACGTTTCTCTTCTTCCCACATGCAAGCTGCATCAGAGAATCGCTACCAGGATTTTATTTTTCTTTAATTAAGCCTGAATTTAATTTTTTTAAAGAAAAATGCCAGTCGTATTGACTAAGCACTGCTAATCAAAAACTTTCTCCTATCTTGGATGGTTGAGAAAAATTTGTTTAATGTGTTTTAAATATTCGTCTATGCAAACACATCTTAAGCACATTTGAACTGATGCAGCATTTGTGAACAGTTTAATCCTATGTATTGCAGATTTTCTTCTCCATTCGCCTTGGATCACTTTTGCTAAGAAACTTTGACTACAACATGTTGGAAGAGACTCTTTCAACTAAAGGTTGAAGGGCCCAATAGAAAGGATACCATTCAACAGAGAAAAGCAACAATTATTTCTCCTTCAGCTAAAATAATAATGATTAGTAATAATATTTTTGTCAAAAACATGTCATGTTATTTCAAATTGGATACAGTAAATAGGCAAAAGCAAAATATAAACACCTGCCACATTTGTGCTGAATATTATGAATGTAGTTATTTTGCTTTTTGTGGAATAATGCTGATGTTAACTGGTTAATTATTTTGGCAGCCTGTTAACTAGCCTGCAGTGGGCATCTTAACAAACACTCTAGTCCAAGTTAAGATGGGCAGCATTTTTATAATCTCTAAAATGTGCTTTTTTTTTTTTTCCACTTTTAAAAGTTGAGTTTGGAAAAGGAAATAGTGCAATAGTTCTCTTTCAGCCAACTGACCATCAGCAACAGGTGTGGGAGGGGCCGAGCTGCAAGATTATTTGCATCAGGCAGGCAGAGAACAATGTTGCCAGTCTTTTTCTTGCATTTTACTAAAAAGATGTAAGAAGCTTTTTGGTATGAACTTTTTAAAGTCTATCTATGCTGGAAAGTCCCTGCATAGCATAACGGTTTAGGCTCTTTTTCTATCAAAAAGTGGAACTTTTAATATTTTTTGTGCCTTTACTGCAGGACTCTGATTCGGAAACCTGCTTTAGATAAAACAGCCAACTCTTGAGATTTGCTAGATGCAAATTCATCGGCTAAAACGTCCCAAATGCAGCTGCTTTTTGTACTAACAAACCTGCTGTTTTCTACGGTGTTTTCCCCCATTGGTGTTCCTCTGTTGAGATCCTTCCTCGTTTATTGTGCACTCCTGTCTGGTCAGTATCTGGCTTTTACCTTCATCTTCTCCTACCTGCTGACTTTTCTTTAATAAATGTTTAAATATGTCCCTGCAGCTTCAGTGTAATTACTGTGCAGCCGCAGCTCAGGTCTCTTGGGAAGGAGAGGCGAGAGAGGAGGAGGAGAAGAAGGAGGAAAAAATATGCACACACAGAGAAAGGAAGAGAACAGTGTTTGTGTTAGATGAGAATAGGGGGGAGATATTTCTGCATTCGGAGCAGCGCAGCACATTAGACGTTATAGAGTAAAGGTAAACAGTTTGTTTAACAGAGGGAAACCGCCAGCTGAAAGGTTTCTCCATCAGTCTGCCCTTACATAAATGTATTTGTTCTGCGAAGCCTCGAGATGCAAGATCCACACACATTGCATAACTGTGATAGATTTTAGCTTGCTGAAAAGAAAAGCTCCACTTTTAAACAGGCAATGTCCCCAACCTTTCAAAGTTTTAAAGATAAAAAGTAAAAAATACACTGGACAGCTCTAAAGTTTTATGTGTGGTCCAAAGAGGCAGACCTTCAAGGAGCTTTTGAAGTGGTCTCAGTTTTGAAGCAGCTCTCCAGACTTTCTGGAGATAGTTTAGGGTTTTCATTTCAACATTCGCCATGGTTATTTCTTTTCAGTCAAATACTTGTACTTGAGCATGACAGCATGTTGTGAAGCATGAGGAGCATTAGTGGAAAAGTCGCTGCAGCAGAGAAAGAGTATCTTCAATTCAAGTCTTTAGGAATTAGGAAATAAATTCAGCACGGACATGTCACAGAATCTGATATATGTACATGTTTTAATTTGAATGTTTTCAGTTTATCTTAATTTAGGAATACATTTCTGCAGTTATCATATTTTTTGTGACTTACAAACGTACTCGTAGAAGATAAGACGATAAAGCCAACGCACACCACACCAAAGCAATGTAAAAATGGTTTTATTTTTATACATATGTATTGTTGCATTAAGAGAAGGTATTCAGGTCCTGTATGGAGTTTGGTTTTTCACATGAAATCAAACATTATGACAAATATTCAGAATCAGTTTTTGTTTTAAAAATGATTAAGTTTTTGACTTCATTAGAGTTAAACTCTTATGTTTAACTCTAATAAGTTAAACATAACTTATGTTTACGAGTTTACTCTTATGTTTAAGAGTTTAACTCTTAAACATAAGAGTTAAACTTATGTTTAACTCTTATGTTTAACATAAGAGTTAAACATAACTCTTATGTTTAAGAGTTATGTAAGAGTTATGTTAAACTCTTAAACTCTTAAACTGTTTAAGAGTTTAACTCTTAAACATAAGAGTTAAACTCTTACGTTTAAATCTAATGTTTACCCATTTTAAATGTTTTGAAAAGTTTATAATCTTAACCCCTTACAGTCAAAATTAATTTACTATTACATATTGAAAATATTGTGTTTTTGCTACAGTGCAGATGTAAATTTGTTGGAGATTTTCTGTGAATATGTCAACATCTTAGCAATTTAGATATAAAACATGCTATTGACTTTAGGCATAATTGGTCTTAATGAACAGCTTCTCTTCTCAATAATGGATATTAATTTATTTATGCTTTTATTGATTACACAAACACCACAAATTCGGTCCATGTTGTTACACGAGATGTGACAAATACTTAAACTTTGGTTTGATAATATCAGCACATTTGGAGACAAAAAATGGAACAGGTTTCTTGGAGAGTTGAATATAAAAAAATCGGATCGTAAGTGATCGACTGTGAATGACGAGCGTCTCCACACCAGTGTCATCCTGTTTAAGATATTTTTGCACTCATAGGATGAGGTTCGCAGTCCAGTCTCCTTCAGTTTGCGGTTCTGTGGAGGAGTCCGGTCAAATTGAGCTGCCTGTCCTTCGAGGTTCAGTCAAAGAATAAATCCTCCCCCTCTCACATCACCAGAGCAGACATTACGCAGAGAGACAGCTAATTAATCGGCATCAAACTTCCCCGCGCGCTCCCTCAGCAGTGAGGATGGGAGGGGGTGCGGAGCAGTGGCAGCAATAAAAATGAACTGCTCTCTTTCTGAGCACAGACCAGCAGCAGCAGAGAGCTGCCGTCATCGCAGTGCAAGGAGACCGGAGGACGGCAAGGTCCCTCCTTTTTTTTTTGTCTCGTTTTTATGTTTTCTGATGACGGATGAGCCGCTCTGAGATAACGAAGAGCCACACTGGCTAGAAGCGATTTTTACAACTCAGAAGTTGGTGGATGGAGCTCAGCATTCTCTGCTAAAGTCTCCAGTGCACACTCAGGAAGAAGGAACCACTAATTGGGTTGTGCGCTGTGATCCTGGATCTGAAATGGTTTTAAAGCAGCATCCCGTGTCTTGAGGCAGTCTAACTTTGGCATCATGTTTTATTTAGACTGAATGTAAACTCAAAGGGGTTGTGTTGATTGGAAAATATATTTTTTATTTGAAGCAGTCTGGTTTTCCATGGTTTCTTCATTATGGCAGGGCCAAAACCCACAGGACCGGTTTGCTAAATGTTTTTGGTTGCACTTTGAGAAGGTCCCAAAGCTTCTAGAGCTTTCTTTATTCCATTTCTATTGGTCTTATTTGGCCCCCAGCAGAGTTTGATGTGGATTACCAGCAGTTTGCTTTTTTGAAACAGCAGCGTGATGTTCATGTCTGTGTGGTACGCAAAGAAGATGGGCAGCAGATTCCTCAGTAATGTACGGAAAGCCAAGAAATATCGACGTCACAAGATGGTAGGCAAGTTTTAAGACACCTGGATTCTTTAGTTGGTGCTTAATGCAAAGCTGTCATCATAACTGTTTTTTTTTTTTTTGTCATTCATCTGTGATCATAGCAAAAAATTGTAATGAGTGTTTAATGCTTCATTAAAATCAGTCCGATATGTAGGATTATGTATTAAAATAACATATTGCCATTGTAGTTAATTGAACCAACCAAGACTGAGTCAAGTTAAAACTAATGAGATACATTTCAGGATTTCCACCAGGAAACTTGCTAAGCCTGGCGCTTGGGGTGCGAGGGCCGTCGTTCATCCAGCCACCTGCCATGTTTTTGAGTTAGAAAATGTTTAAAGTTGACAGAAATTTGAAAATATCACTTGATAATTATGCGTTATTAGAAGACTATAAGATTAATGCCTAAACACCAACTATAAAGTCTTACAAAAAGGCAATTATTAAAATAAAAGCTAAGATAAATTAACAATGCCAAGCCTGGTGGGGGCACAAGTAAAGCCTGGAGGCCTGCCAGGCTTATAACACACTGAGGAAAACCCTGCATTCAATGAACATTAATGTATTAATATTTACTGGCATTTACAGCTATAGATATAGCTGTAGATGGTTAAACCAAATCTTCCTGCGGCAGCTAATTAGCAAGCTAGTCTACAAACAGAATTCCAAACCAGTGGATATACTGGTTAAAATCAGGCAGTGGATATACTGGTTAAAATCAGGTTTTCATTTCAAGATCCAAATTTATTTGCCAGCAGGTCTTGGCAGGTCTTTGGAAGAAAAATCCTGAGTCCTGCTTGGTCATTAGACTACAGTATCCAGTTTCCTGCACAGTAATTTAGCAACTGATATTCAAACAGGAGTTTCCACAGGACAATTTTATATTCCCAAACACACAAAAAGCCTCAATTCACACATCTGCAGGGTTTAATTAACTCACATCTTGCATCTCATCACAATGTTTTTGTGCAGGGCAGTTTAAACGCCAAATTGTGGGCTGATACTAGCATACTTCCTCTTTGTTTTATATGACTTAGGTTAGCTTAGGTTGCAACAAATGTCAATGTTGCTCCAGTTCATTTAAAAACAAAACCCTCAATAGGAGGTATTCAGTTTAATTAAGCTTACGTTTGGGTTTGAAGCCTCCAAAATGTCACAGTGTAGCATTAAGAAAAAATTTTCGTAGCGTTTATTTATTGTTTTTTATTCACTCGCTTACATCACAAAGTGGTGCATAGTGGTTGAGGTGAATAAGTTGCAGATGTGTGAGTCACATTCAGGGATTTATTTAGTGCAGTGATTTATTTCAAAGAACATTTTATTGGCGTGGAAAGGGGCATAGTGGTAAAATGGGTGTCTCATCTGCAGAGGCTTTGCCACGTCGAGGCCTTCGCTGCATGTCATACCCTCCTCCCTTTGCCAATTTCCTGTGTGATTACTGTCAGTAAAGGTGGCCAGACACACACAAAGAAAATATTTAAAGAAAAACAACATTTTACTGACAGTAAATCAGTGGATTTGCTTTGAGGAGAAAAATACATGTTTTCACTTTCAGCAAAACTTTCCAATACGCCAGTAAAACTCACAAGATTTATTGCTAATCCCTTTTTAGAAACAAACAATAGAGAAGTCTGAACACGTACTAAATATAGCAACAAAGCGGTTGGTGCGGCTGTCTGAGGATTACGAGATGTGGAGACAAAGACAGTCAGTGCACTGCAGCAACCAGTACAGTCTCTCTTTCGCAGTCAAGGTATTTCCAAGTGATAAGAAATGGCTGAGTCACTACAAATGACACATATTGCCCTGAAAACAGTTTATGATTTCATAATCACAAAAGAACAAAGACTTAAGTTTAAACAGAGACTCAGATGTGAATAATTAAAAAATTCTTGTTCTGAACATCCCAGCTAGTAACAGTTTCTAAATATTCTTTGCTTTATTATTATAAAGCTGCTCTTGAACAAGGAGACTGAAAGCGCACAAGCTTTATAAGCACAACATTACTGTGAAGTCCACAGCTTTAAGTATGTGAGTTTATTGTGTGGATTTGATTTGAGGAAATAATCTTGCTGCATATAGATGCTTCCTCTGTGGAGGATGAAGAGCAATGCCGTCTGCAGAGACATGCCAGAGGAGAGCTTGGCTGAATAGCTTGTGCTGAAATATAGGTGGGAAAGAGCAGCCAAGCCCTGTAAATCCTCACAGCCCCTGATGCTGAAAGACTTGACAGAGTGGGAGAGAGGACACTGTCAAATTCCCTGCAGGGAAATTGTCTGCACTGTAGGCTTAGTTTCTGCCGGCTATACTTATTATCTCTCCCACCAGATAAAGATGTGTTTGACGTAGTGTTCAGCAGTAGACCCAGGCAACACAATGAAGCCCTTACACAGGCACCATTACAATCGAACAGAGAGCAATAAAACACCCAAAGCTATTTGTGGAAAGCATGGGGGGGGGTTATGTTCTCTCTTAGATATAACATGTTCACCGAGTTACACTTTAACCTCTTATTGTGTAAAAGTCACCATATCTATGGATTGTTGCAGGGAAATCACAATAAAGCCAATTATTTCTATTAGTACTGCATAAATGTTAATGCACGGTGACTTAACCTTTTATCTGCTGCGACAATGATAGGCAGTGCAATATGTAATGATGTAAATAACCACACATTGATGGTTGAAAGTTGCACATTTTCTGCGCGAGTAACCCATAGTCATTTTCACAAACAGACTTGGCTGACCAAATTAAAACGTGTCCTTTAGTAGTCCCACAAAAAGATGATTCAAAGCTTCACCTATGTAAAAACATTCAGAAAAGGCACTTGAGCACCAGGTGAAAACCATTGCCAACTCAATTAACGTGGCAGGTTGTGTCTCTTTCCACGCTCTGCCTTCTGATGATCAGTTTACAGTGAGCAGGCTTTGATGGCATCAGTACTGATTAAAGGGGCAATTTAAAACATCGCTTGTTTTGATACAATTTAAGAAAAGCTCAATCTTCCTTGTATTTCTTAGTTCTGATTCATAGTCAAAGAAAACCTGGATGACTGGACTTATGCACATTATAAATTTATAAACCATCAGTTTGAATATCTGAAGCACAGTTTTTCCTACTGGGTTTTTCAAACATAATGGCTACTTGCTTATTAGGGACCACAGAATAGTTGTTGATGCAGATCATTATTATATACTTTTTATGTTTCAGACCCACAGACGGACACATGCATCATGAAAAATATACAACTAATAATTATTTCTTTCCTTAGTGATGTTTTAAATAATGTGAAGGCTTGCAGACAATTTGATTTTGTAAATTTACATTAGCAGTAAAAAATGTACACAGCCTTGTTGAAAAGCCAGATCTGTGTTCTTCCAACTTTAACGCACTTTTTGTTTTAAAAATAAATTTTTACAAATATTTGATATGTTTATTTGTTTTATGTTGCTTTGACTTCATACCAACATTTGTCACTCCTACTGAATTAAACTACATAGCAACTCTCATCACAAAAAATTGGCACAGAAAACATTTTGATTAAAACATGTTATAGATATATAGTCTCTCTGTGCATAGCTGAAGGATCGTTGCTGGCAGGGAGTTTATCTTAAGAGCTGGGAAATGAATTGAGTGTGGCTGTTTTGTTGTTTGTGTGTGTCGCAGCTGTCAGGTCTGTGAAGGTCAGCAGGCTGGTTTCATACTGCTCTTTGCTGTTGTAAGCACTTTAGATACACTGTCTTCTCCATGTTAATCAGTTTGGTAAAGCACAGGATGTGCTTTCCAACGAACAAATGCCTCACTCTGTGTTTCCATCTTTCAGGATTACTTGGCGATGGAATGCATCCTAGACAGAAACATGAATGAACAATAACGTAGCTAAGCAGAGTTGGAGGTTTCTGGAGCTGCTGTTTAATATGCAAGCCGACACTTTCTGATTCAGTTTGGCATATTGTGGTTCGATTTTGTTACACCTTCCAGAAAAGCTTCTGGAGGAGCTAAGCTCAGGGATGCTGCAGAGATTTTATGAATAGTGTCTGTCTTACAAACGTATTGAGGTTGTTTAGATATTGTTACATTAAAACCCCAAGATCTTGGGGAATCTGTGATTAGTAGAGCTTTTTTGGCAGATGTTTGTCTAATAGTCCTTCAAAACTGAGCAAAGTTTTTAAATGTAAATTAATTAGAAATGTTCTTAGACGATATCAGCTGAAAATGTCCACAAAATAATGAATCTATCTGTGGATTGTTTTTTCTGCTTTAATTATTAGGTCAGACACCACCTGCTCTGTGTCCTTGTCTTCAATTAGTGCATGTAATTATCCCGTTTTGAAAATTAAATTTGTTGAAGACCTGAATAAAAATTCACAAACTGTCTTTATTTTTCAAGGTTGTGTTGGTTTTCAGGAAAAAAAAAAAAAACATGTTTAGAAGAATAGAAGTGTAAAGATTGCTGACCTGTGTTATAAACCAACAAAAAGTAGAGCTGTGTGTTTGGAGGAATATGATACATAGTCACCAAATTGTTAGAGAGGGATGAAGAAGAAAGAAATTCATGAGAACTTTTACAAAGGAGACAAGAAGAGTGAAACACGGCGGTGGCAGCAACATACTGTTGGAATTACTTTCTTCAGAAAACCTTGAAGAACAAGGCTACTGAAGTCTTGAGACAGGGTTGAAGGTTGAGAAGATTATTAGTCTTTTGGCAGGATAACAGCTTAAAACTTACAAGCAGATCTACAACAGGAAGCTTATTCATTTGATATAATTGACAGTTTATTTTAGGACCTGTTTTCTCCAGACATACTATACATCCAGTTTGACTGACTTGTAGATATTTTGCAAAAAAAAAAAAAGAAGAATGGGAAAAATGTTTACTTTCTAGATGTAACTGAGGAAATATAGGGAGGCTGAACTCACATTAACTCCATGTTAATGGTGAAACATTGTGAAAACCATATATCATTTACCTCCAACTTCACACTCTTTATGCTTCCTCACACTTTCTCTCCAGTTCTCATTGGAAGAAGTTAAGAAGGCATATTATTGTAAAGACAAGCACCCTCACACCTCAAACAAGCTTAAGAAAAAAGCTTCCCCTGTAAGGCTGAAACAAAACAATGCCCCAAATCCCCATCCTCTCACTGACTCTCTACGTATTGTTCCACGCTTTGTTCTTGATGAATAACTCTTATAAACCTTGATAATTGGTCCCTCCATTAATTTTGCACTAATGATATTGACTGTTACATTGCAGCTAGTGAAAAAAGGCAACCAGGAGGGACAGTCATTGTCCTCACAGAGGATAATTGGGCTAACGGTGTGACTTGACACCATCGTTTTACCAACTCGGCTGTGTCCTCTTCATCCTTGGAGCATGTTGGATCATCGCCCATGTTCTGTCACTGCGGCTGTGTGTCATAATTTAATTCGGTGCTTTTAAAAGATCCGCTGGACAGCGGGCGGACATCTTTGTCCTCAGTATTCATGAAATCACCATTTACAACAGCAGGACGTACAAGCTGTAATTTAATTAGGCCAGTAGCTGCTGCAACACAAAGCAAACACCAAGAAGCTCAGTCTGAACAAACATTTCAGATAGCCAGGTTTATTTTTGTGTCTGTAATGGGTGGTGTAACAACAAATGGTTGTGGAGTGGTACTTTTTGTCTTTTAGCAGAGTGAGAACTGTATTATGATGGCTAAGAGCTGGAAAGGCCATCACTCTTGGCTGTTTTTGCAGCTTTCAGCGTCATATTGGAGCTTCTGTGATACTTTGTGTCATTAAAGCTTTTTTTCTTCCCTCTGCCTCCAGGGACACACTCCTCCAGTGGTGGTGAACACTGACACACTTGATGGCTCGCCATATGTAAGGATAAAGTTTAATACTCTCTTAATTATGTTTTTTCTTTGTCATGCTCTATAGCTGTCCTCATTACTGATTGGTGTTATATCTACAGTATTGTACAATGTCTTAACCCTTAATGCAACAAAGTTATTGCTGAGTAATTTTCTCTGTGTGACAGTTTTTGGTAGAAACACTGAGTTCCTACAGAAATTTCAGGTGAAAAAGAAACATTCTCAATCCTTTTAGTAAACTTGTTATGGATAGATGGATGAATGGGTGAGAGGACGGGAGTTAAGAGTCCACTTTATTATCAGTTGTCGGAAAAGAGGATGAGACTTTCCACAATAATGTTGGTTTTACAAAGTTGCAGCACTCAGAAAACTTTTTTTCTGGGTCAGAACCTAAAAACAGCTGTTATGAAAGTTTCCAGTTACCGCTGGGATTCTTTTAATTACAGCAGAAAGGTTGGTATTTTTAGTTAAGTTGTTCATTCAGAAGTGAGCTCAGCCTAACGGAGAAGTGCTGCCTTATCAGTCACAAACACTTGATCACTTTCCTTCACGATGATCTGACTTGTCATCATGGGTTGTGTGTTATTGAAATATATTGTGCATCTGGAATCACAGAGGACTGTAAAAATCGCTTAAATATGATGGTTTCTCCTGACAGGTAAATGGGACAGAAGGAGAAATTGAGTATGAGGAAATCACATTGGAAAGAGTGAGTTTGGGAATTTCATATCTCAAATCTTTGTCCTCAGATTTTCGCTTCCTAATTTCTCACAAGAATCTAAAATCAGATTTTTGAGATAGAAGTGTTACGTTTGTGTTTTTTCTCCGCAGGGCAATTCGGGCCTGGGCTTCAGCATAGCAGGGGGCACAGACAACCCTCACGTCGGGGACGACCCCAGTATCTTCATCACCAAAATTATACCGGGAGGAGCCGCGGCTCAGGATGGACGGCTCAGGTAGAATATTCCTTCAAACGAGACCAGGACTCAGAAATCAAACCAGGATGCATGGATGCTCCTGCAGCTACAAGGCATTAAAAAACTCTCATACAAAATAAAAAAACCACTGGCAGCAAATCTTAGATGTAAATATTGTGCTTTTACCAAATGGGTTGTGGCAAATTAAATGTGTAATTAAAATTAAGGCATTAAAGGGTAGCAGGAGGCCATTACAGTCAAATACAATAAAGGTTTTATTTTCCCGTTATAAACAATAAAAGCGTTGTCTTCCTCTTAAAGACAATGAAACAGTTTCCCTCTCAGAATAAGCATAATAAGCTTATAGATTGTTCTGCTGATTATGCTGCAATAGATAAAATATGCAGAGGCATCTTCCTATTTCCAACTGACCTAAAAATGTCTGTCTGAAGTGACTGAAGCAGGAAAGCCTTTTATTAGTCTTTGCAGTTCGTCACCAGTAAATGCACAATAATAAAAGTGAAAACATTTCTCATAGACTACTGCGGTTCTTGTTAGAAAATGCAGCTTTATTTACCAATACCAAATTAGTTATGCACAAACTCTGAGCGAAAGCAGAAAAAATAAAAGTGACAGCTTTTATAAAAACAATCACACAGCGTCAACGGGGATTGGTTTATTTCTGAAATAGGGACAGCTTTCTCTGGTTGAAACTCCCACTTCTGATACCATATTTGGAGTGTTGCAAACTCCTACAAACTATCGTTTATGTTTTGGATCGTTATCATGTCCAAATACCCAATGGGTTTCTGTCGTCAATTAACTTTGTGTTTAAAATGTGGTATTTCCAAAGCGTTTTGATGAACACGGTTTCTAGAGCCTTAGGAAGGGAAAATGACCCACAGCATCACTGATCTAACGCTATATACAGAGGACACTTGGTGCTTTCTCGAGCTGTTTGAGAAGATTTTATCCAGCCGGCTGGATCACTGTTGGATGAATGTTTGAGAGCTCGGTGCTTCCAGTGTTGCATTTCATAGTAAAACCTTATGTAATCAGTCAAGGACAGCAGGATGATTTCCTAGAGATCAATAGTTTTCTGTGGTTAAATCTCCATCTTCACCTATTCAAAATTCTGCAAGCTTTCATTTAAATTGCATAGTTTAGCTAATTGTTTTATTTCAGACCCAATGATGTATTTTCAGTTGAGCTGTGCAGTCTGCCAGACTTTAATACCAGGTATTTTAAAGAGTTGAAAATGCTATCTGCTCTAACATAGCCTCTGAATAACTATGGAACAACTCATTCTGTGTTTTCACATTTCCCACCCACAGTCTATCTCTGCATCTCTCTCTCTCTCTCTGTTTTTTTTTAGCGTGAACGACTGCATCCTGTTTGTGAATGATGTTGATGTGAGGGAGGTGACACACAGCCAAGCTGTAGAGGCCCTGAAGGAGGCAGGTGCTATTGTCCGCCTCTATGTTCTCCGCAGAAAACCAGCAGCAGAAAAAGTCACCGAAATCAAACTAATCAAAGGGCCTAAAGGTAAGCGACTACAGCGTGTAAACCGTCAACCCTCTTGAGCGAGCTCTCGGATGCTGTGCACCCAGCTCTGCCCTCAGGATTTTACAAAATCTGCTGTGTGTTAACCCACACTTTCTGCTCCCCTCGTATCTCTCCTTTTTCTCAGGATTAGGTTTCAGCATCGCCGGAGGGGT
Organism: Poeciliopsis retropinna; assembly: GCA_010277075.1. Classification (NCBI taxonomy): domain Eukaryota; kingdom Metazoa; phylum Chordata; class Actinopteri; order Cyprinodontiformes; family Poeciliidae; genus Poeciliopsis; species Poeciliopsis retropinna. Next base: position 6,561,698 of record VMRM01000024.1, on the reverse strand, counting down.
GGGAAACCAGCACATCCCAGGAGATAACAGCATCTACGTCACCAAGATCATCGAAGGCGGGGCGGCTCATAAAGACGGCCGCCTGCAGATCGGGGACAAAATCTTAGCGGTCGGTCACTCAAAAAAATGTTTAAATGTGCCAGCGCGCCCACACACAAACAACACATGTCACAGACTGTCTGAGACCCACATCTTCTGAACACATGGATGCATATTCACACATTTACACACTCACATATTGTGTGCTGAAGCAGTAACGACCCAGAGCCAACATAATTACAGCTGTGATTTTTACTGCCAGACAATACTTTCATTACCATCTTAATATGTGTGTAGGATTGAGAGCTGTAAATATTTATTTGTAACGCAGCTAAAATGATTCTCAAGCAGCATTACTGCCATCTGCTGGACAAGACAGAAAGTCACACCAGAAACTCCAAAATGATTCTCAGTTCAAAGGTTTTAAGTTTAAACACATTACGTGTGCATCACCGCGCATCACTGCTATACAGCTTTATGGCTACCTTAAATGAATAGTTAATAATAGACTATTTCAGATAATTAAAATGATTTTATTAACCTTTGAACTGTCATCTTGTTTTGATTAGGGGCTTATTTACATTGTACATGTTTTGATTATGGTTTCTGGACGTTTTGTTTGTCTCTTTTTGCCGTTAACGTCATTGTATGTGTTTGTATGTTGGTGTCTTTTCATGTAAATGGATGCTGACAATGTTATGAACCAGTTTTCCTACGGAAACAAACAGCCATCTATCTTGTGCGTAAGCACTTATCCTCATACAATCCACTGTGACATTAGCTAAAACAATTACAAAAGGTACAAAAGTGTTTTTTTTTTGTTTTGTTTTGTTTTTTGTTTACATCTCTTTACTTCTATATCAGGAAGTTACTTTTACCAGGAATATTTTATATGCTCTGTTGTCACTGCGTTTGTCATCCCAGGAAAGTCTCTACTTTCTTCTTCAGTTTTCCATGAAAATAATCGACATCTTTTCCATATCACTCAGCGTAAACAGACGTTTGTTGTACAACTGCAGCCACAATGAAACATGTGATCCTGCAAAGAAAAAAAAACCATTTACGCTGGACACTATGTAGCTGCATGAAATAAATACACACTTGAGGCTCAGATTTGGCCATATTAATACATCAAGCGAGATTTCTGCAGCAGATGAGACACTTGTTTCTAACATTTTAACCAAACAACAAACTTTGAACTATCTTATTAAGAATTCTTGTAATTTTTTTTAATCTTAATGTAATCCTGCTCATGTTTGCCTGCATTTTGCTGCAAATCCAGGTGAACAACGTGTGTCTGGAGGATGTGATGCATGAGGACGCGGTGGGAGCGTTGAAGAACACAGCTGAGGTGGTGTACCTCAGGGTGGCCAAGCCAAACAACCTCTTTCTGACAAACTCCTACAACCCACCAGACCTCACTAGCAGTAAGCTTCATGTTGTCGTTTGTCCACTGGGAAACTGGATCTATGAGAGAAAACGTGAACACTAAATACCTTCTTATATTTTTATTAAAAGCGTAGTAATCTGTTCAAGTTCTTCCTCCTAAAACGCGAACACAACAAGAAATCAGTTTAAGTGGAAGCTCATTCCACCTTTTGATGAATATGCACTGTTATAAACATAAAAAACTGTTATGTTTTTTTTAAAAAGGTGCAAATCTTTATTTCTGTGAGAGATGATTTCTCTGGAAAAAATGCATTTAGACATTGGCAAATATGTTAATGCTCCTTTTGTGTCAGTTTATACAAACAGTATTCACTTAGTGGACAAGGAAATCTATTCAAACCAACATGTCATTTTGTGGAAAAGTGTGTGCTTCTGAAACATTATAACTTTTACTGACAAATGATCAATGATCATCACGATGGCGAAATCTTGGCCCACTCTTCTTTAAAGAAGAAGAAGTTTTAATTTTAAGACATTGACATAAGATTTAAGTTGGATTTAAGTCTATTTTGGCTTTAACTAGGCCACTGCAAAGCCTGCTTTTCAGTTTTTTTGAGCTATTCAGCTCAATCACTGACCTCTTTCATAACCAAGGTGTACTTCATAAACTTATGGCTGCAAGTTCTTCAAGATTTTCCGTTAGAAAGCAAAATTAATGGTTACCTCAGCTGTAAATTATCGCACTACCACCACGTTTCACTGTTGATATAATGTTCCTTTTCCTGAAATGTTGTTAGCGTGAGGCCAGATGTTACAGGGCACAGACTTTCTAAAAGTTAACACTTTTATCTCATCAATCCACAGAATATTTTTCTTACAGGATGGAAGGTTTTTTTTGGAACATGTGAGACAAAGCGTTTTGTGTTTTATTATATCAACAGTAGTTTTGCGCTTTAAACTCTCCCCTTGATGCTATTTTTGCTCAGTGTCTTTCTTATATTTGGTTCGTGAACACGAACCCTGACTCAAGTGAGAGAGTCAGGGTTCATTGTCCTTCGTTCTTTGGTGGCATCTTGAATTAATTTTGATAGGCTGAAGCTTAGCTACAGTTCGAAGTCTCCTCTGTGAATAAAGGCTTCCACTTTGCTGGACTCCCAAAGCCTCAGTAATGGTTTTGTAAACCTTCCCTGACTGATGGATTTTCATGACTCTGTTTATCGTCATCTCACCATGTTTTGGCTTTCCAGATCTTTCAGCCTGCTTTATGTTGTTAGACAGGGTCACAGATTCCTCAACTCTTCAGGTCTGGATGTGGTTTTTGAAGTTAAACTGAGGTTTAATAAGGGAGACGGTTACTTTTCCACAAACCCCAGTTTGTCTGATGTTACAATTTGTTTGATGTTCTGAAAAATGTAGGTGAAAGAAAAAAAGCAAAACCAGATGAAATATGTAATGAACAAATACTTATGTTACAGCATGTAGATTCTCACTTTCAAATGTCATTTGTGAGGCTGAATGTTTACATTTCTAAATTTTATTTCCATTTTTGTGGGGGTATTCTGCTAGGTCACGAGTGTTAGCATAATGCTAAAGCTATTTCCTGTAACTTTTCTTTTACTGGAGCAAACTGTAGAGGAAACAAGTTGTATACTAAAATTCTGAGTACACTTCATTTCTGAGTTACATTAAACAGTTTGTGATTTACAATTCAGATTATTTAGGTACTTACAGCATGACAGAAAAAAACGTATCATATTTTATGTCCAGGACTGCTCTGCTATATAATCCCTCTTTTGGTTTCTCGTGTGTTTTTCCAGCATATTCCCATATGGATACTGAACTTAGCCACCCCAACTATCTTGGATCAGATTACCCACAAGCCCTCACCCCCACCTCGCCGAGTCGTTTTTCTCCTGTCCTGCATGGCCTGATGGGAGACGACGACATACCCAGGTGATTTTTGAAGCACCACGTTGTATTACTGATCCACAACTTTTTCCACTAGAGTTTGTATAACCAATTAGATGAATTCTGGTTGCAGAGAGCCTCGCAGAGTTTTGATTCACCGAGGTTCTACGGGTCTGGGCTTCAACATTGTAGGGGGAGAGGATGGAGAGGGCATATTTATCTCCTTCATCCTGGCAGGAGGGCCAGCCGACCTCAGTGGGGAGCTTCACAAGGGCGACCAGATCCTTAGTGTAATGACATCTTCTGTCACCAGAAATTTAAACACATATGCCTACCAATGGGGTTGTAAACATCTCGCTGTGTGTACATTTCTTAGGTTAATGGCGTGGATTTGCGCATGGCCACGCATGAGCAGGCTGCCGCAGCTCTGAAGAACGCTGGCCAGACCGTAACCATCATCGCTCAGTACAGGCCCGAAGGTAAAACCGCTGCACACGTTTTCACTCCACTTTCCATATAATTTGCATAGATTGCCTAACTGATTACTCAAGCAGTAACACTTGCAGCTTTTAGCATCGAGGATGTCTGAGAATGTGTTTGGGGGATGATTACATTTTTTTATGAGGTTTCATTAGATTAGTGTCATCCATTGGAGAGATGAGTTTGATTTCGGTTTGCTACCTCTGGCGAAGTGTGTTCATTTGTTTACTGTGGCAGCCACAACATATCCTAAAGTGATAGCAGCGACACCAAAACATTTTGTAGGACTAAAACTCACTGATCAAATCACAGGGAGAATCAGAATTATCGGGCATTATAAGATGCAATTATCTCTATGCCACTTTTATAAGGTACATATTGAAGCTTTTGCAACGTTTCCTTTTCCATTTTATTATAATGATATTCATTTCCATTTCTGAAGTTAAGAGATATATTTTCTTTTACTTGTCTTTTTTAGAAGTGAAACAATTTGCACTGGCAATTTGTCTCCTAACCCACAATGACAATCCCAGTCTTCCTGACCTCCTGACAATCCCAGTTTGCTGCTCTTCTGTTTTTCTGTGGTAAAAAATATCAATTAGGAATATAAATATTTAAATTTGTGTAGTATCCAGATAGTTTTTGCTCCGGTTCTAACCAGCATTTTTACTCAAATGTTTACAACAAAGGTTGTATAAAGCAAAAACAGCAGTAAATCAAAATCTAAAGGATTTCTACACAATACTTGAGGTTGTGACATGAAGTCAAAACATTGCCTCAGGGACCAATCTGTCCTGCAACTGAAACTTTATTTTAATCTTTGATCAATTTTCTCACAACAACTCAAGAACGTCGCATCAGTCGATCTATCAGCTATAACTTTATTCGAATATTTAAGGTTTCTTGGCTCTAAAATCGGGTGATTTTGATTCATTAAAGTAACAATTTCAAATAGCTGGACAGTAAATAAATATTTTTTTTTTCTTTTAGAGTACAGCCGTTTTGAAGCTAAAATCCATGACTTGCGGGAGCAGCTGATGAACAGCAGCATGGGCTCTGGGACTACAACTCTAAGGAGTAACCCGAAGAGAGGCTTCTACATCAGGTACTGAAGGAGATCTCTCAAACTGCTGAGAAAATAAAAGGTTTATGTATTTTTACATGGATCTTGATGATTTTATGAATAACGTTATGTTTTAGTAGTTAGAAATGAGGTTGCTAGCATTCTAGCTTCAGCTAAATTATTACTTATTACTTAAAGTGATTGTTACTCAGGATTAAAGATTCACTTAATGTGGTCACAGTTAAGTGAATCTTTAAATTGTCTTTATAGAAATGGAAAATAAAATAAAACCTCACTAACTTAAGTTTTTTATAAGCTAATAATTCTGTTTAACAATTCTCTTTCCTTTAGAAGAGTCTTAGCTGTGACTTTCGTTACAATCCTTCTTAAAGTGGCCATTTTGATAAAACCGGTCAAATTGAAGTTGAGAAGCTCCTTATTAAATGCATTTTTGAACTCTTATGTCACTCAGGGCTCTTTTTGACTACGACAAGACGGCGGACTGCGGTTTCCTCAGTCAAGCCCTGGGCTTCAAGTTTGGGGACGTTCTGCACGTGTTGGACTGCGGTGATGAAGAATGGTGGCAGGCCCGGAAGGTCAGCCCGCAGAACGAGGCTGAGGAGGTCGGCTTCATCCCCAGCAAACACAGGTCAGGGAACGCTCTTGCCTTGGGATCCAGCAGCTGCTAAGAACGTTGTGTGAGCAATGTTGTCGAATCTGTCATTTCAACAGGGTGGAAAGAAAAGAGTGGTCTCGTGTTAACACCAAAGAGAGGGTGAGTTCACTCACTACACTTTAAATCTGAATTTTTCATACATGTTGTAATCTTTGTTCTCCTCTGTATTGCAGGAACACGGTCGAGACAGCGTGGGCACTCAAGGTGATTAGCATATGGATGTGCTTTAGCTTGATTGTTCAGATTAGTTAGTCTTGAATCCATCTACCTGGGTTTGTTGACATGAACTCAATATTTTTGTTTATAGATGAAAAATTATTGAGTTTCTTCATTCAGAAACGTAAAGGTCTCCCTCAGCCTCCAATGAGCAGGATTTAGGGAAAATATTTGAATGTCTTCTAAATTAAAACAGCAGCACTCGTCACAGATAAATACATGTTCGAATTTAGAGACACACATGGAGAAACAAAGCCAGATCTCATTTTGAAATAATGAAAAGAAGTGCGGCTGATTGCTGCTGTGTTCTGTCACCAGGGAGAGATAAAACCCCACACAGTTATGAGACAGTTACTCAAGTGGAAGGTAAGACCTCACAAAGGCATGTTTTGTGCCCGCTATCCAAGTCTTTAATGTGACATTTCATTTTTGTTTTTATTTCTCTTTTGTGATTGAAGCCGCTCTATTTGCTCTCTCTCTCTCTCCCTCTCCTTGTAAGTACATTACGCAAGGCCGATCATCATTCTGGGTCCAGTGAAGGACAGGATAAATGACGACCTGTTGTCTGAGTTCCCTGATAAGTTCGGATCCTGTGTCCCTCGTGAGTAATTTTGCTGTCGCTCTCGGAGACTGATCTGCTCCGTGCTTTTTGTTCGATGTCGCCGCTGCCACCAGCAGCGGGTTTAGGATGACGTATGAATAAAAGCGATTGTTTTGATTCTGAGATTCATAACGAGATGTTTGTGTGCATTCATTTGACTCTGCTTGTCCTTCCTTTGACAGACACAACGCGGCCTAAGAGGGATTACGAGGTGGACGGGCGAGACTATCATTTTGTGTCCTCCAGGGAACAGATGGAAAAGGACATCCAGAGCCACCGGTTCATTGAAGCCGGGCAATACAACAGTCATCTGTACGGCACCAGTGTGCAGAGCGTCCGCGAGGTGGCCGAGCAAGTGAGCAGCCATGTTTTCCTCTCTGCAAAAACACAAAAAAATATTTATAACCATCATATAATACAAATGGTTTCTATATACATTTTCATTATATATATATATATACTTGTATAAGAGTCAATCAATATGACTGAATATAAATAAATAAATAAACAAACAAATATAATAAATAAATAAATAATACAGTAATTCATGCACATAAATCCAATTATCTATCTGCAAATGCACTTGAAAATTGACGTATGCATGCACTGCAACTGTTTTGCAAGGAACGGTCAAAATCTTCAGTCTGTAGTTCTGAAAACTGGCAGAGCTAAAACTTCACCAAAATGTGATTCTATAAAATATGCAAAACCTTTAAAAACCACATATTTCTCTCTCATCCTTACTGCACGAGAAAATATGTAACTAATTACACTTAGCCTCCAGTGTCTTATCGTTCAGCCAGTTAGCAGCTTAATCAAAACTAAATTTGTTGTTTTCTTTTCATAGCCCAAAACAATTAATGTTTGTTTTTGTTTTTTTTTTTTTTCCTTTTTGTCCGAGCAGCAGGGAAAACACTGCATCCTGGATGTTTCAGCAAACGCTGTGCGTAGACTACAAGCTGCTCAACTTCATCCCATTGCAATCTTTGTCCGGCCCAAGTCACTGGAAAATGTTTTGTACGTATTTTAAAAGAGATTCCTTCAGCGATTATTGTTGCAACAGAAAACGGTGTGTGATAAAGTTTCTGCATCACCAGAGAAATCAACACCCGACTGACAGAGGAACAGGCCAGGAAAGCAATGGACCGAGCCCTCAAACTAGAACAGGACTTCATCGAGTGCTTCTCAGGTAAAAGCAGACATATGTTGTGTAAAAATACCTTTTGTCTCAGTTTATTAACCTACGTTCCTCCATGTTCTCCCCGTGCTCCTGGGTGTTCTCGCTCCAGCTTTTTCCCACAATCCAAAGATACAATTTTTATTTTATCCTGGGATGAAATGGTGATCTATCCTCATCTAGTAAATGGACGGATGGATGGGCTAATAAAACATTCTCTTATCCATTTTTTAATCATTTTTTCTACATTTTTTCCTCACAGTTTAAATGCCAACACATTGCAATGGCCACATGCTCTGCCTTCACAATGCTAAGCTGTTTCTGTTTAACTGAGTGAGTTAAATGCTTTGAGCCCTCCTGGTGCCTTTTGGGAGGGCTCAGAGCGTTTTAACATTTCACAGACACATTTAGGGCAAATCTCCCCAGTAGTCGGAGCGCGGATGCCAGGTTTGTTCTCAAATCTGGTGCCGACCGTGATTTACAACCAATCACAAAGAGTGAGAATCATTTTCCGGATGTGTGTTTTAGGTAAAATACGATGCGTTCTACAGCATTCTGTGCATTAAATCTCTTCATGTGTATCTTTTCAACATTCCCTTACCTCCTCTTTGCTTTCCGGTGGCAGCCGTCGTGGAAGGGGAGAGCTTTGAAGAGGTTTATCACAAAGTAAAGACAGTGATCGAAGAGCAATCAGGGCCTTACATCTGGATCCCCACTCGGGAGAGGCTGTGATGCTGCAACCGACCTGACCTGCCCTCGCCTCCCAACCCTCACAGCCACAGACCGCCGTCGCCATCCACCCTTCACAGCCGAGCCTCCAGCTCCCGTCCTCCTGTCCTCCAGCGAAGTCCGTGCTTAGGCGACCGCCGCTTAACGACAGAGAGAGACTAATGCCTGCAAAGAGCGGGAAAGCACGGGAAACGACACCGCGAGGCAAGTAAGGATACCAAAAAGGAGACTTTTTTTAAGAAAAGAAATAAAACAAGGTGATGTGTAGTTCAACTGAACGACATCGGGAGTAAAGATTTTAGTGTAATTTTACTTTACCATTTAGGATCAGTTGGTATTTAGTATTAAAATGATCACTGGATTTAAACAATGGCTTCACCAGACTAAATTGGCCAAAATTAACTTGCATTCAACAAAAATCCAGTTTAATGTTTCGGCCATTGAAAATCCACACAGACGGCCACTTTAGGCAAACTTCAACTGCATTTTGATCCTGTATGTGAGCTGCGGTCCACGCTCTGTGGATCTCAAAGGAGTATAGATGTGTCTGAGTAGACTTTGGACTAAAGCAGAGGGTAGACCTCACTTCTATGTGACGGTCATCCCTGGGATGGAGATGCTAACAAAAGAGCCTTTTAGCATCTCTGTTTTTTTAAAACAACCTCCTAGTATCTTTGGAGAGTACTTCAGATTCTAGTGAGGCCCGCTCCCTTGACCAGGAGTCTTTTCTCAGCACTTTTTGTCAACCTCTTCTCGGTTCTTGGTGCACACTTGAAACAACATCTCTGTAACCAAGACAAACATTTCTTCTGTTGCCCATTTTAAATATTGTGAGGCAGATTTTAGAGGCGTTGCAGTTAATTTTGATTAAAAGCTCATTTAGCTGAAGCATGCATCTTCACTGATGGAGTTACCAGAGAAAAACAGAGGAAAGAAAAACATCTCAGAAAAAATAGGAAAAACAAAGAATGACTAAAAGGTGCAGGGTCTTGCAAAAATATTTGAACTTTCTCACGTTTTGTCATGTTCAAACCACAACCTCATATGATTTTTTTGATAGGTGAACAGAATATTGTCCATAATTGTTAAGTGGATGGAGACGGATTTATGCTCTCCAAAGTTATTTTACAAATATAAATTTGAAAAATGTTGTTGTGCATTTGCATTCAACCCCCATGAGTCAATTCTTGGTAGAAACTCTTTAAAATGTAAAAGCTAAAATGTCTTTATCTAGTCTGGAAGAGTCCAAAGCTTTACTTTACACATCTATTCACACACTGATATGGTTAAGCGACTACATTTTACTCTGTTTTGCTCATTGAAACTGGATGGACACTGTGTGTCACGATCAACTTTGAAGCTTTGCCAGAGATTTCTTATTGGGTTTAGTTCTCGCCTTTGACTAGGACATTATTATTCTTTGATCGCAATCGTTCCATTGCAGCTTCAGCTATATGTTTGAAGTTTTTTCTCGGAGATGTATCTCTCCCCCCAGAGGATTGTTCCCTGGATAATCTTGCGCTTATCTCCATTTATCCATCAGATTTGACCAGTTTTTGTGTCCTTGCTGAAGAAAAACATCCCCACAACATGATGCTGCCACCACTCTGTGACTACATTTTGTGGACGGTGTTCTCTGTCTGATGTGTAGTTTCAGAAAGTTATTTCAGCTTTTCTATCTAAGAATTCTTATCACTTCTTAATAGGGGTCTAAATATAAATATGCACCGCTATTTTCAGATTTTTATTCATTAAATATTTTTGAAATCATATATCCCTTTCTTCCCACTTCACAAATATGCACCACTTTCCACTGGTCTGGCTCGTAATACTTCAGCATTTGAAGTTTTGAGGTTGCTGCATGACAAAACGTGGCAAAGCTCGAGATAAATGGATCCTTTTGCAAGGCACTGTGTGTTCTTCTTCTCTGCCCCTTTATTGCAAAGGAGGGTTTTAGCATGTCTTATAAAAGAAGAGGAGTAAAGAGACGAGAGGCTGGCCATGAGCGGAAACTGATAGTCCGACACGGTTTGGCTTCGTATGCACACACGCACCCGCACGCAAAACACACGTACAACCTCGCATCCCATCCAGCGACCCTCACACACACACGTGGAGTTGGACCCTCAGCTGTGAACCTGGCACACCCCTCTGCAGCTGTTCTGACCTGCTAGTCAGAATCCAGGATGAATGTTATCTCTCCAGGCACAAACAGCAGAGCTCTCAGCTTCACCTTGCTGGTCACTCTTCCAGGAGATCCCCTTCCAACGCGCAGACATGCACACTATTTCCGGTGGCCGCAGTATAAGCCATTGCGTGTGAGTCTGTATCCGTAAGCATCTCTGCACAGCTGTGCATGTGTGGAAACTCCTCTGTGTGTGTGTGAGGAGGAATAGGTCTTCTTTTATTCTCTCTCTTCCACTTTTCTCTGCTTCTTTCTCCCTCTCGAGTCCACACAAATTAACTATAATTCATGTTTAAAGACTATAAAAAAAGAAATGGCCTCTATATATAAATATATATATAAATATATATCTTTTTTATGACAATTTCTAACAGGACTAAGTCTGTAAAGAATAATCAACATTTCCAAATAATATTTCATTGATTTCTTTGGGTAAAATAGCATTTTGGTTGTTGGGTTTACCCCCATATTCTCATTTTATTGTTGTCAAGCAAAAAGCTACACAGATAGAAAAAAAATTAATAATTTAAAGCTGATGTAAAGCAAACCTGACATAAATATGAAACAGTAATATTTGGGGGGAAAAATGTAAAAAAAAAAAAAAAAAGAACTAATTGAGAAACATGTGCAATGCAGCTGTGTGTCTTTGTGTGACTGAATGTGTGTGTTTGTTGCAGGAAAGCGTCCATTATGTATAAAATATAGATAATGCTATAAGAGGAATCCAGCCTATGGTGGTTATGATGTATAATACATAAATGAGTGGTGTGAGCTTGTGGGTGCGTGCATGAGAGGGTGAGACACACATATGAAGATGTAGTGCAATACTGCTATGATGTTATGCAATGAAGATGGTTTTATGTGTAAGATTAACAAGAGTATCTATGAAGTTTGCACTGATGGCTATTAAACGCTGGAAATGTCAGCAGGACAGAAACAGCGACTGAAGGAGGAACGAAACAAGAGTTTTAAGAGCATGTGTTTGTATTATATGTTCTGAATTATAAGAGTGAATATGGAAGTATTGATGGAAATAACCATTCATATTTATTGTTTTTGTTTACCTGCTTCTCTCAGCACAAAGTGGATCTGCTTTTTAATGAATGGCAGTTTTTGGATTTTGGTTTACAGGTGCATGTAAATAAATCTGGAACAAAAACCCAAAAAGATTATAATCAAAAGTAACTTTACTTCTGTAATCAACATGGGAAATTCATATGTAGGTTCTCTGCACACAGTGGTATATTTCAAACTTTTATTTCTATTAGTCTTATGATTATGGCTTGCAAAAGATTTGAGTATTATAAACCAATTAATTAATTAATAAATGAAGAAGAAGCTCCTTGTTCACAGAGTACAGGCAAAATAAAGTTTGTTGGAAGAAACACATGGTGGCAGATTTTTTTATTTTTTCTCAATCTGTTAAAAGTACCAGTATGAAAAAAAAATCAGGTTTATAAATTCAATCTGTGAGATGCACTTTCATGCAAAAGAAGCCCAAATCAAGTATTCAGTGCATATACTACACAATAGGCCTGTCACGATGACAAATTTTGCTGGACAATAAATTGTTCCAGATGTTACTGCAATAAATGATAATATTGTTGTTTTGAGACCATTTTTGAGTAACATTTTTCATGTGATTAATCGATTTCTTGATGATTGTGTCAGACCTACACAGTACATGGAGTTACTTTTCAATATGTTATTATTCCTGGATGTAAAATGTTCTTTTATTAGTTTCATGTAATAGCTTGACTGTAACTCTGGGAAATTGAATTCTGCATATTTGTTAGCTGAAAGCCATGGTCATCAGAATTAATGAAAAAAAAGGAAGAAATAAATCAATGTGTTCAGAAGCCACCTATTTACTGAGGTTCACTTTTTTAAATTGAATCACTGAAAAGAAAAAAAAACTTTTCGATGATATTCTGGTTTATTAAGATGCATCTGTTTTATTTATTAAGAACTGTCACTAAAGCTCCATATCGAGTCTGTATATTTTTGTATTTTTCTTTCTTTCTGTTTTTTTCCGTCTCCCCCGCCACACATTGAGGAAGCTCTTGGGTCTTGGATGCAAAACGCTGTAAATACAAATAATGTTTGTTTTTTTTCCGCGTGGCTCTCGGCGATCACTATCCTAAACAAGACCAAGTATGAGAACCCTCCATGGGAGCCACGGGCCCAGTTTAACTGCATTTACACACTCTGGGTGGGAAAAAACACACATATTTATATACACACACACACACACACACCCAATCTCAGCATGTCTACACATGCATTTACATTTACTACACCCACAGAAGTGACAACTCACACTCATTGATTGAATAATATGTTTTCAGTTTCTTTCTTTGAGGGTTTTAATGTATTTCTTAATATCTCTCTCTCTCAGCCATCCGTATCATAGTGTGATATTCCTTATAAAGTATATGAATTTTTACAGAAAAGACTGATTACAAAGTTACAACTGATTCAGAAGGATATATTCAATAATGACATTATGAAGCAAAATAAAATGTTCCAGTTCAGTGAAGCGCTTGTTGTAAATTAGCTATAAAATAATAAAAATGGATTTAAAAGTGCTTTCTGAACACTTGGACTCGGATGCCTTCTTGTTTTTCTGGTTTGTTTCAATGGTCGCTTGGAGTTCCACAGGTGGAGATTAGCAGGATGACCAGAGGGGGGCGCTCATTCTCTACGTTTAGCCTCTTATACAAGCACCATTCGCTGCATCTGCACAGACTTGCTTTGTGTGTTTTTCTGTTTTTCTTGGATGACGGCTTCCCTACCACCCCAACCTCATTCCCCTCATTGGGAAAAAAACATTTTCTTTCTCTGGGAAACATTTATTCATGAACATCCCTCGATCTGATCACATGTTCAGCTGAAGGGCATCAATGTCTGGATATTTGAGAATGTTCAGACACTCAAGATTGTGCATGCATGATCCTGCAGCCAAAATCAATCATTCAGCTGAAAAAGAAGAAACAACTCTTTGTTACCGACTCCTACTGCCACTGAACTTTTCTTAGTTTCTAAGAAAGACTTAGAAGAACTTAGCAGATAATACTTATTTAGTTTTAGATAATTCACATTGCTTCCATAGTCAGTTTCACTCCACGGTAAACAGTCATTCAAGGTTTTTAATGAGGCATTTAGACGAATGTTTTTACACCGGGAAGTGATGACAACAGAGATTTTTAAGATAAGAATCGGTTGCACAATTCAGAATTTAATATGTTCCCTGATTTTTATCTCTGGGTAAAAATCATTTAGCTTGTTGAAGAATAATCATCATATTTCTGGAGCCATTAACAAGCTTCTGGCAAAATCCTGGCTGTGACTGCTCTCCTTTGCAGAATTGGCAGAGTTGATTTAAATCGGTTGGTTTGCTGGCACAGATGCTCTTGAGCAAACACTCTACATTTTTTAATTAGGTTTAGGTCAGAGCCTTTCAGGAAACTTCATTTTATCCAGCTTTATCCTTTCCGAGCCCATTTTTGACGTGAGTCGGTGTGTTTATGCGCTGGAAGATTTCTCAACTTCTGACGACAATAAGCAGAATGTCTGGATGAGTCGAGGTAAGAAATGAAGTGGAGCAACTTTGAAGCACGGTGGTGGAAGCATGTTGCTTTTAACTTTATGTTGTTTCTCTGATTTTCTCAGTTAAACTTTATAATTTCTTACCAGACAAGTTAACAGAGCTGTTCTCCTAATCGATGTTTTTCAAAAGAGGCCTTTTGAGCCTGTAGAGATTCAGGAAATTATTAATAAATTCAAACTTGTGCCAATCTTTTCACAATTCCAAAACTCGTTTGATAGTCATGCTGAGCTGCTGGTTCAGAGTTTAAATAAAATTTTTGTGGATGTAAACAAACAATATGTGCAAATCCTGTGTGGAGACGGAGTTGCTTCACTCATCCATCTCTGAGTCTTCTCCCTGCTGAATTATAGCATCTGACAGTGACATAGAGAGTGAGAGAGGAAGAGTGGAAAACATCCATCACGGGCCATAAACGGGATCTGAGGCTTCAAACTAGTAAAGCTCTCCCACTATTGGGTTCCTCCCACCCACATAATTTTGTTATCCCCAATCAGTCATTATGTCTCCGTCCGTGTACCAGGTCTACCCACAGGCTGGCAGAGGAATGTGCAGTTGGACTCTTGAGGAAGACAGATGCTTCACAGATGGATTATTGGAAAAGTGGCCAAAGCAATATCCTTGCTTCAAAATTAGAATGGGAAAATTCCTCTTTAATTATTAAATGGTTTGTGATTTAAAAACCTTGAAACGTTTTTACTGCACACATGCTCAAACACTCGGGTGTTTTGTTTCACTGCCATTTCGTGCTAAAGAGGAATTAGCAGTAAACACTCATAGAATAATTCAATTATGCATGTGATTAACTTCAGATTTCACTTCACGAGAGAAGAAATAAGGAGACAGAGTGAGATTAATTGTCCAACAGTCGAGTCTTATAAGTCTAGATGACGTAGAAGTGATTTTCTTTTTGAACTGCAGTTGATTCTGTACACAATCACAGCCTTTTTTCAGAATATCATTTCCCCAACATTAGCCTTTAGGTATGTTGCAAAAGAATTAATGTTACTTCAAGCGTTCACATTTTGCAAGAAGTTTTTTATTTGAATTTAAAAAAGAATGCCAACACAAAATAGTGCATAAAAGTAAAGCAGAAAAATAAAAAACTATGTGGTTTCCTAAAAAAAAAAAAAAAAAAGTGGTTGTATCTAGTCGTAAAGCAGAAAAATAAAAAACTGGTTTTCTAAAAAGAAATAAATTAAAAACAAAATCCGCATGTGGTTGTGTTTAGTAGTCAATACTTTAAAACTCTTCTTTTCCTACAGTTCTGTCTGTCTAAAGACTGACACTTTTGTCTATTTTCTTTTGCAAAACAGCTCAATGTCACTCATGTTTGATATAAATCTCATGTAAATTATGTTTAGGCTTTACTACACATTTCTGAATTGAGTTTGGTCTGGACTTTGACAAGACCAGACCAACATGCATATTTCTGAAACATTTAAAATGCATTTTTTTTCCCCTCCTGCTGTATGGCTTGTGCTGCTTTAAGGTTTTGCAGCGACTATCAGGATTTTTCCAGGATCACCTTGTATTTGTCCATTTTCAGTTAAACTAGTTTCTCCGTCTCTGCTGGACAAAAACCTCCCCACAGCATGATGCTAACCCCACCATGCTTCACCACATGGATGGTGTATTCAGGCTGATGAGCAGCGTTCAGTAACGTTTTGCTTTAAGGCCAAAAACTCCAAAGGTTTTGGATCTTCTTTTTTTCTGTTACATGATTGATAACAGCTTTCCTTCAACAATAGTTTTATTTTCATCAGTCCTCCATGTATTAAATGTGATTTGTGGTGTACCTGGCAAACAGTTGTAATGCTGCAGGATTCTGCCACCTGAGCTGTGGATCGCTGCAGCTCCTCAAGAGTTACCAATGTCCTGGCATGTTTCCAATTGGGTAATACTCTCTGAATTCAGAAGATGGTGAAACAGTGATCAGACAGGTGTTGAGGGCTTTGGATGTTGTTTTACAACTTAAACCTGCTTTACACTTCTCCACAGCTTTGTCTCTGACTTGTCTGCTGTTTTTCTTTGTCGTAACGAGGCTGTTTGTTCACTGACGTTCTCCAACAAACATTTGAAGCCTTCACCAAACAGTCAAATTTATACCAAGACTAAATTATGCACAGATGGACTGTATTTACTGTACTGAAACAGTGCTTGCACTGGACTTTATTTAGGAGTGTTAGGGAGAGGGAAAAGAATAGAAATTACAGTTTTCAAAAAGAAAATGGAAAACAATGTACCCTTTTCTTTTCGCTTCATATTTATCCGCTTCTTTGTGTTGGTCTACCTCATTAAATCCCTGTGAAATACACTGAGGTTTCTGGTTGTAACATGACAAAAATCCCTTGTTCAGAAGGCTGATGCTGCAGTAAAGCATCTTTTTGTTTGCTGCTGTGGTCCAGGCTGCGGTGACAGAGGTGGATTCGGATGAAAGGACAGCAGGCATGCATGTCATGTGAGAACTGCAGAGAAGACTCAGTCGAGGTTTATTTCAAAGTAACCTCAAAATTTCTGAACTTCTGTCTGTGTGCCTCCGTGTGGGGAAAACCAGCGAGGCATCTCGGCATAGCATAAGCACTCAGAAACCTCAAAGCCAGCAATATCAGCAGACAGAGCTGAGGTATTTTTTCCAACCTTTAGTTTAGCTCTGAATTCTCGCTGAATTCAGAGCTAACCATAAATTCTCATGGTCTTATGAATTTATGGTTATAAAAGGTTTTATCAATATTTTTTTTAGAATTAATAAACCTTCTTATTGCATAAGCCTTTGCATGTGTTGTCTGTGAGATTTCATTCCTCCTGAAACCAGATGATTCCCCTGCAGGCATTTTTCTACCCAGGAGCGTCAGAAACCTCACAGAATTTATTTTGTTAGCCACAGACTAATTCCTCCAAGACACTTCCCTCACGCTACCAAGTACACTGACAATAAACAGAGTGCTGTCAACTTCATTTGTTACCTTTAATTACAACATGACAGCTGCGAGCCCGAAGAGCAGGATCAAACACAGATCCTAACCACCTTCATCTTCTCTACTGTGCCTCACCCAGCAGTGGTTTTGTCTCTCTTATTATTCTTCCTCTTGTTTTGCTCTATCAGGTTTTCATCAAACTGTTCTACGAGATAACTTTTGTTCTGTTGTGTTGTGTAAGTAAGGCCTCACTTTGGCTGCGTTCCTGCTCTTTATCCATATCGCTGGTGTCTCCGTGAAGATTGGTCCTCAGATTGGCGCTCGGTGAGGTGTGGGGCAGGATTCTGCCATCGAGATGTCACTTTGCACGGCTTTTGAAAATCGTCGCCTTCTTAAATTCTTACGACCAGATAACAGGCACTCCTGTGGTTAAATCTAATGGGTTCCTCTACTTTCCTCCGATGCTTAAAGCTTTGTTGAAATGCAATGTTGTGGAGGGAGTCGCACTGCAAAAGATATGGCACTTTGTTAGATGAAATAAAAGAGATTGTGTTTCACGTCTGATGAAACAAAACTGTGACCATTTCACCGCTGTCAAGACGGCTTCAAAGGAGCGTTACCTCACTCCTTCCTTCAGGTGTGTTTCGTTTAATCAAAAATCACAAATGTAATTGTAAATGTAAATGTAATCCAGCCGGCGCAGTGGGATTCACACAACACCGAGAATCTCTGCAATGTTGAACCTTCAGGTGTCACTTCACAAGCTGCATTTGCAAAATGAGAGCTTAACCAGTGACTGCTTGCAATGTCATCCTGGAGAAAATGCATGTATTAATTTTCTGAAGGTGATGGAATAATAATCCCAGAATTGGTAGTGATGACCTTCAGGAATATGCAGTCTCAGGAGTTTGAAATATTACTTTTGTCCTAGTGGAATACAGCACACAAAAAGCAAACAGAAGAATTGGTGATGCTGCATGAGAGATCACTGGAGATTCTGGAGACGTGTGTTTGAACTGCCGGCTTGAAAAATAGCATCCTCTGTTTCTTACCTGCCATACCCCATTTTCTCCCTTTGAATATGAATTAAGGTTGTTAAACATTTACACCTGGTGGCCTAATTCATTGTTCTGGTACAGGCAGAGAGCCACCTCTGTGCAACATAATCAAACCATAATGGGCCAAGTAGGATGGGGTGGGGCATTGATTACTGGGTGATTTGTGATGCACCAGCCAGACCAAACAGTTCTCTAAAAAAACACAAACCAAACAAGCTAACAGTTTGCCAGCGAAAATTAAAGAGTTTCATTGTAAGTTGGTTTCTTCCTCATTGTAATAGATAGACTCCATATCTTTTCTGAAGAAAGACTTTGAACGTTTGGCAAACATGTAAATCATTTTGCCAATCTGCACTTTGAAAACCAGCAGATTGAAAGCAATCCCATTTGGTTTATTTTTTTCCTAAACTAATCCTGTAGTGAATCTGGAGTTCTCAACAACAACAACAAAAAAATGGCTACAGTGACAAATAACCACTGCTAAGGCTACTCAAGAAAGGGATGGTAATAACCTGGATTAGTCAACATCTAACATGTGGTTTGCAATAAATGAAATTTACCAAGCTATCCATCCATTTTCTGTTGCCTCTCTACCAGTTTGCAGATAACAGAGGAGCTGGGGACTACCACAGTAATTAATGTGATGGAGATAGGAAATGCAGGCTATATCCTGAAAAAGTCAGGGGATAGACTGCACCCCACCTTCCTCGCTGTTTCCTATGCTACATTTTTTGTGCTTGCTTAATTCTTAATGTTTACACCACTTTTATCTTAGAAGAAATGGTTCTTTCTTGAAAGCAGGTTGGATCAGGACGTGAAGAAGAACTATTATCAGAAGGTCAAAAAACCATTGGAAGCTTTAGGAGCTCCACACTCCCTGTTTTGTCGGTTTGTTGAAAATTTAAGACAAGGACATTTTTAACACAACGTGCTTCACCATTAATAAAAACATGAGCTTGGTATTTCTGATCTTCCTGCTGTTTATTTTGATATCACCTGGCACTGAGTTAATGTAGGCCCGAAGGACACCCAGAGTTGTGCTTGAAGATATTATTTTCTGCTTGTTAGAAAAGCCTTTAGCGGCTGGATTAGGCAGGAAGATAAGAGGAAGGCTTGAGAAAGATAAGGTGCGGACAAACTGAGTGTTTATTCAGCGACGCTGAACAGGTGCACAAACAGGCCATAAAATCATATTCTGTAGGTCACATGAGGTCTCTGCAGCAGCTCACAGGGCTTTTAACTGGCAGCCTCTTAAAACCAACCTCATCCCCTGATTAACAGACCCACCATGAAACAGGCTTTAAAAAAAAAAAAGCATTTATGCACTGACAAATATTTGCAAAATTACTAAAACACCCCAATAAGAGTTATTGCCCAACGCTAGAAACAATCTAAAAGCATGTTTTAATTTAAAAAGGGCACAGTGAACTTTCCATCTTTGAAGTCAATAAGAGGGTTCCCTGGAACCTCTAAAATTTGCTCAGGCTTTGGGGAATTATTTAGCTGAAACACGCTGAAGTGGACGAGACAAAGGTACTGTGAGTGATCCGCACAGCACAGTTAACATACTTTAACTAATCATTTAAAATGATTAGTTAAAGTATGTTATCCATTTAACTGCTTGTTTTAATAGCTGATACTTCAACCTGTTTCTTATCATACAATTTTAAATATTGAAACAAATTCAATATTTCAAAAGTGTTTCAGTGTAAGTAATTAAAACCTTCACCACACTGTTTAAAACCATAAACATTTTCTGGCTAAGTTCTTAACCACTGTTGATCACGAATCTGGTTGTAAAATTTGGATTCTTGCATTGATTGGGATTGGGAAGCATTCACGAGGTCTTGTTTGTTTGAGATAGCAGGAGGATTAAACTGTCAGTGACTGGGATGTTTTTATTGATGCAATGATGTGACTCAAAGTTAGCTTCATGTTTATGTTTTACTAATTTGTTTAAAGAGTCATATAAGCTCAACACTGGCTAAGCACTGGTACTGATTAGTGGAAACACATAAACATTGATCTAACTATATTTCATACCTAATCGCAATTAAGATGGGTCAGTAAAGCTCAAATGTTTGGTGTTAGACTATAAGAGAGCAGCACATGTCTGCAAAGAGAGAACAGTCAATCTTTGGTTGAAACCAGCTAATTTCTGAAGATGTTGCTAATGAACAACAGTAAGAAGGTCGTGGAGGAAAGTGGACCATGGTCAGTGGTGACTGCTTGTACCGAGTTCAGTTACCTCTGAAGTTAAAATGTGGTTTTGAGAATAACATCAACCCCAACTTAAGCGTGTCCCAGGTCAAAAGCCCATGGGAGCTGCTTCCTGTTCTGGTCAGTGACGGAGAAAAGCTGCAGCAATATTATCTATGGAGGAGGTTATATTTGTATTACAAAACATCAGCAGCATTTTTCTTCAACTATCCAAGGTTTATTATTATTATTATTATTATTATTATTATTATTATTATTATTAAGGCAGCCATTTTGGATTTTGACTTCATTGTTGGTGAGAAAGCTTAAGTTTTTCCACTTTGTTTTCCAATTTAGAGTTTTTTCAACCTTAAAAATGCCAACTTCTAAATAAAACTAGAATGGATATTTAAAACATGCTCCACTAATCAGGCTATGTCGCTGGAAAGGAATGTTTTTTATGAAGCACATAAAAACATCAACTGAATGAAGTCATCATTTGAACTTGAATTTCTTGTCTTATAAGAAGTCGTAAAAGATGATGGTAAAAACCTGCACTAGGAGGGCACATGAGGTTAAAAGTTTCAGGTGTCATAATGTATTGTGATGTGTTTGCTTCATTGCAAACTCTTCCCTTCGGAAATAAAACAAATTTAAAATTGAGTTGCCTGATAGCCTCAGCTTATCCCCAGCACTACAAATAGGTACCACAGAGTGCACAATCCAATGGAAAAACATTTTTTCTGCTCATGGGTCGATCTGAAATCCACAAGGTTTTCTTCAAGCTTTAGATTTCATAAGAGCAGCCAAATATTTTAAAGGCATATCTCACTTTTATCTGCTCTGTAAATATTTTCTATTGAACTTCAATCATATTCTTTCTTTCCTGAATGTGCAAAACAAAGATAATCAAGGCTGTCAGCTGCACTAAGAACTGATCTAAAGGAAAATTAAAGTTAATACAGTTTAAATCAATAAACTCTATGCTGTCACAGCAAAACAAACACAGCAAACCCTTCTTTTCTGTGAAAGACAGGAGAGTTACTGGTCTTGATTCACCAAAATTAAACATCGGCTCGGCCTTGTTAGCCAGCTTGAATTGCAAATGTCTTATTTACATTTTGTCATTTAGACTTAAAATTAGCATTTTCTCCTATTTATTCTGCCGTCTCATCCCGATTTTCTTCAAAAAAGGGATTTCATTCAGCTCCCAAAGGAAAACAGTCATTAGTTAAATAAGAGAAAATAAGCTGTGCTGCAAGTCTGATGCAATGAATCAGTAATGTCATGCTGTCATTAAAATATACTGAGAGACTGCTGCAAGAGAATATTTACTTTTTCCTGAAAGATGTGATGAACATATGAACCTCTAAGTGAAGAGCAATGCATAACGATAAGATTATAAAATAATGTTGTATTAAGATGTCTTTGAATTTAATATAAGTCACCAAAAATCTACAAAATCTGACTGAAGCATTAATCTGGTCCTTGAATTTCACGGTGCATAAACTTATATTACCAGTGTCTTTAAAACCAGCAAGCCTTTCAGTGCTGTTTACTCTGTTCCCATGAATTGCTCCATTTGGAAGCTGTTGCCAAGTACTAACTTCTATGAGAAATATTCTTAAGTAATGTTTTATCATTGCAGTTTATTCAAACTGCATGCCTCTGCTTGCACTAGGACGTTTGTCGTTTTGAAGCCAAGTTACCTGGAAAAACTTAAAGCTACACCGGAAACGGTAATCTGTCTCAAAATAAAAGCTCAGCATTTAATAACAAATAAAGGTATTAACACTGCGACAGACTGGCGATCTGTCCAGGGTGTACCCCGCCTCTCGCCCGGAACGCACAGCTGGAGATCGGCACCAGCAACTCCCGACCCCATTAGGGATACGGGTGAACAGATAATGGATGGATGGTATTAACACTAAATTTTCGGTTTTCCAAGGCAACTATTAAAGCAGTTTATTTTAATGTGGAAAGGAAAATGCAAACATTACTATTTTAAAATAAAAAAGACAACACAGCTTCCTAAATGATACAACCATCAACATAATGCATCAGTGCAATGCATTCCCATAATTGAACGAATCTATTGATGTCTACACTGACCTCTTATATTAAATATACACTTTCAGATTTGTAGATTTATGTATCTATATCAGCTATTCTCAAAGTTAAGGCTTCATGCTGGAACCTAAGGGTTTTGAGATAATTTTCTGAAATCAAATCAAATTTTAAAATGGGGGAAAAAATCTTTCCATAATTTTTGCCAAACCTGTCTGTTGTTGTCCATTGTTACTTTACTTTATTTTAAAGCATAATAAACTATATTAATATACCATTTTATTCCTAAGTTATAAACTCAAATAATTTATAAATATTTTATCAGTTAAGATGTATTTATTTCCTGCCAAGATACAGTGTATCGTTTTATGTATTTGTCATTCACATTATAATAAACTGGACTTCATTGTCCAAAGGATATTGATAAAGTTGTGTCTTTTTTATTATCATTTTTATTCCGGTAAGTTATGTTTCCCGTAATAGAGGCCATCAGTTACTTTGCATTCTACCTTGAAATGGCCAAAAATACAAATTTGCACTTGCTAAGAAGTGATTGTGTCTCCAGCTATTTCATTAGTGTAGACATGTACCTTATGGTCAAAATCCAGTGTTTATCATAAAGTAACTAATAACTAATTAATTCATTAATTGATAAATAAATAAATATGTATTTAGCTCAAAGTAACACGCCTGGAACAGAGTGATCAACCAACATGGTGCTGTAGAACAGAAATGTTAAAATACAGCGACCACAAAGGGAAGAGTAAACTTAAACACAGTCATCCATTCTGCCTTCTGCAGTCATCCTTAAGTTTCTGTTGGCAATATTATTTCTAGAATATGTCCTGTTGGAGCTTAGATTACCCCGTTACAACGTCAAATATTAAAAATGCTAAATTCATTTATAGTTCCGTCAGTCCCTGGAAGGTTTAACGTTTCCCTTGGAGCCGGTGTTTTATTTTGAAGTATCCAGCCGGAAGCGGAGCGACATGTCGCGAGCTTGTGACTCTTGCTGTTATGGAAACCAGGGTGGGAGGGGCTAACTGATGCCATTCGACTCGAGGTTTGATGCGGAGATGTTGTCCTCGGTGACCAGCTCAAAGCTCCCCGTCCTACGACCGACTTCCACATAAAACTTTTTAATCCCGCTCCAGTGGAGCCTTTTCGCTGACTTGCCTTTTGACGAAAGCAGACGTTTTCCATCGCTTCTTGTTTAATTTTCTCTTTAAAACGAGGCCAGGCTAAACCTGTCGCGCTGTATACCCCCCAACGGCTCCTTTTGATTTTTACCCCCTCTCTGCTGAAGACAACAATTCTGTTGTTTAAGGGAACATTAAGAAGGAAAACACTCACTTTTCTGGACTTTTTTTTTCTTCTCCAGAGGATGCGGAATAACCTGTAAGGCGACTGAAACTAATCTCTGCCACTATCAGACCCTGCGTTGATGTCCCCTGGTCGCGGAGTCGGGCTGCTCGGTCGCTGGGCTGAGGGGCTGACTTCGGTGGGGAAGTCGTGTGGAGCACAAAGAGCTTATTAATGCCGACCAGTCAAGTTTTTCACCGTGTGTTGACAGAGGGACCGAGGTAGGAGTAGAGTTACAACGCTGGGCTTTGCTTTAAGACCCACACTGCAACACAAAGTTGGGCAACTTTTCAGCGTGTAGCTGCTAATAAAGTAACTACATCCAGAAAGGTTGTTTTTTTTAAATCAGGGTTTATTCTTTTAGCTGCACCGTCTGATGATTTTTCTGATCAGAAGTCCGATTTAAATGCAGACTGGTTTGCGATCGCAGCCGATCTGCCAGTGCCGCTGGGATTTTAACCCACGTCCATTCAGTTTTTACCACCCGGCTTCAACACTATGGAGGTGATATTAAGGAACATGCAGGTGCTGCTGCTGCTGGGGTGCATCTTATTCCTGGACCTGGCTCGTCTGGCTGATGCAGAAGAAGGTGAGTCTGTTTTTTTTTCTAATTTTCTTTATCTTGCGTGATAAAACGATTATGCTGTGTGAAAATCTTCAGTGAAGAGAAAAAAAACAAAAAAAAACCGCAATCTCAGAGCATCACCACCAGCACCTAAAAGCAATATGAGCCATGTAATCAGCTGCTTAAGGCCCTCCCGACCAGCAGAGGGCGACGAGGAGCGTTTTGTGTATATATATTTCTAGCATAATGAAAAAACTCGAAAATAAAACCAAATGTGTTTCTTTCCACTCTTCTTCTTAAAGTTAAACCGAATCAACAAAGTCTGAGCTGTGTTCATGTTTTTTTTTTCTTTTTTTTTTTTTTTGCATTATTTGCCAATTTCGTTAATTTTTCCTGCTTTTTTACCCCTCTAAAATACAAAGTAAATAAGATTTCTTTGGCAATAAAGAAAATAATTTAATCAAATTTGGTTGTGTTAGCCATGCCAAACTTTCAAAAGTTAACAAAAAAAATAGAAAACATGATATTCAGTGCATCTTTATTCTGAATATTGCTAAAAAAAAAAACCAATCAATCACAAGAATAAAAGAAAGCTCTTTGTGAGGGCCTTGGCAGCCGCTTGCATAAACACATATCCAATCATTGGATCAAATGAGGCAGCTCCATTCTCTTTCATAGTAACAAAACTTAGCATGTTTGTATTTTGGTTTATATTCTAAATTATGAGATCAAACCATTTATTTTCACCCACTGCATAGCAACAGGTTGGAGAGGGGCAACTCTGTTCTCTGTGCTGCCTTAGCGAACTCTCACACTTTTCCAACAGGGTCTTGGTAGAAAAGAAAGTGGTAGACAGGAAATCTTTGTGGTTTTGAAACAGTAAATTAAAGAAAAAAAATCTCAGTATTCCTTGTTACATACAACCGGCCAATATGCCTGTTTAAAATGCTGCCATTTTAATACCGAAAGGTCCAGTAAAGAAAGAGTTGAGGCTACCATAGGATTTACGAGCATGTAGTGGTTACAACGCAAAAGTAATTTACCAAAATCTCAATGTAAAAGGACACAGGTGTGTCATAAATATCTGGCTATAAACTTCACAAGGTGGATTATATGTTTTATACCAGTTAGCACCGAAGCCAGAAATGCTTGGTTTTATTTTTTTTTTACCCCTTTTAAATGTAACACAAAGGGCCTTTCTGGGTCCACTTAAACTGGATCCAATTCCACTTCCTGTGGGAATATTAACCAGTCATACCCTAAAATCAATACTAAAACATTCAGGGGCAAATATTGGCCTGGTGAGATGTTTATTGGGCCAGTGCAGAGTGCTGCGGCAAGCAGTAAAACATCCAACCCTCTGTATCAAATGTGCAGTTTGCCTTGTAATTTATATTCATTTCTTGAAAGCTGCCTTGACATTAACAGAGAAATTGTCTCGGATCAGTTTCGTGAAGCAATTCTAATTACACTGGAGAAAATACAATTTTCGGTTGGTTTGGGGTATACACGCAGGTGTAGTCATGTTAGTGGCAGTTGTTGAAGAATTTGCCTAACATGAGAGTGGACAGACGAGTACAAGTGACGAACAGCAAGACTAGTGGGCTCATGCTCGTGTCTATTGCTATTGTATGATCCTAAGAGTAAACAGCTTGGAATAGTCTCAGGAATCAATTTTTATCTCCTGTTTGGTTTGGCTTCGTTTTGTTAATAGCTTAGTTTCTTTACATCTGTGCGTTGGAGTCAGTAGAAACCTGCCTGGAGTCTGTTAAGAATGCAGCAGGATCATCTGTCTGCAAAAACCTTTGATATGAAATGATCTTTTGGAAATAATAGGTCTGTGTTTACTGCAGATCAGATAACCACTGCTGGATTTTTTTTTCTTTTTTTTGTAGCTGCAGTGTTTTTTTTGTTTTTTTTATATATATAGAAAACCTACTGCTGTGTGAGCTGCTATAGTTCTTCAGATGGGAATGCCAGTTCATATATATTTTTTGTTTTGTGTGTAGATTTTCATCCCCATATGCCAATGCTTAGGCTGTAGAAGAAGTAACATGATCAGCCTCAGTAGTTACCTATAGCATACATTTCTGTGGTGATTTCCCTCCTCAAGGAAGCTTTTTCATTTGCCGAAAAAAAAAGACATTTTCCATGAAAACAATGTTCCATTTAACAATGAATGTACAATCCTTCCACTCAAAAAGTTACTGTAAATAGGAACACAGTGAACATGCATGACTTCACATCTTGTGTGGCAGGAACACAAATCTGTCAGCTGCGTCTGGTTAGAAGGATTCAGACCTTTCCTCTTCCACAGACTCGCATTTTGTTTTTTCTGCTGCTGTGCGCTGTATAAACAGGCAGCACATGAGGCATTACCACTGGCTTCATTAAGTGTGTCTTTTAGGATGTATGCATACACACCCACGAGAGAAGCGAGTTAAATTACCGAGGCTGAATTCTTGCGGGGAAGACTTGTTGACTTTGTAGTCCTAGAGAGAAGCTTGGGATTTTCCCAGTCACTTAATTTTGGTCAGTTTTCTTAAATCTGGAATACAGGTTGTTAGAGGGGCTCCTTCTAAAGCTGGAGCTGGAGGCTCTGCAACTTAAGATCAGAGTTGTAGCTTTGAGGTTTTGTTCATTTGGCGTGAGACAAAAATGCTTAACCTGCGGCATTTGTGTGGATTCTTTGTTAGATACTAGAGATGCTCTGATGAGAAATTTACAGCCAGTAGGCTTAAATTGATTCAAGCTTATTTATATTTCTTCAAAAATAACAAAAAAGCACTATTTGTACTTGTTGCATAAATTTAAAATTGAGTGGTTTAAATAATAAAATGTTTATAGTTAAATTAAACTGCCTAAAGTTTAAAAATATATATATCAAAAACTAGATAAATACGGTATTTTTGACAAAAATGATGGTTTTCTACTCATTTTTGGAGTTTGTTTGCTACCAACTAGAAGGATAACGATATGAAAATATTTTTAAGTAATGTCTGATTTTTTGAATGTTTATTACATGTTTGTTTTGTTTTTTGTTCTGTTGTTGTACTCCCACCAGCTGAAAGCACCTCATTCGATTTCTCGCCAATTTCTTGCTGTATTTCTAAAGAATATGAGCCGCTAGAAAATCACAAATTGTCACGGCTAATCTATTTCCCCCTTTCTTTCAATGATCATAAGCTGGTTGTTCCTAACAGGTGCAGCCTTAAGTGGAAAACAGGGATTTAGGTGGCAGCCAAGGAGTCGGAGCACCTAGTCGACTGACTCAAGAACATCTGCGTTTTGCCAAGTGTGAACAAGATGTCTGGTTTTCGTGTCTTGGTCTGCGTCCCACTCCTCAGTTGGTGCACTCAGGATCATTCTCCCCCCACTTGTTCTCCACCTATTAGGGAATTCTGTAATGAACTGATGGGAGGGCAGATGAAGCTCTCAGCTGCCAAATCTCTCCTCCTTTTCCAACTAAAGGATAAATGAGTCACTTACACACACCGCTTGCTTGTTCATTGCTTGGATCTCTCACGCTTCTGTCTCTATGAAGATTAAAACACAGACCTCTTGATCAGATAATTACTTTGGCTGGAAATTAATAAGGCGCTTTGGGTGGAAAATTGTATCGGGTCCACACATTTCACCATCGCGCACGCACACACTTGAAAACCACACTTTTCTCTGCTTCACTGTGCATATAAAAAATGTATAATGCACAGAATACTATAACCAATGCATTGAAGTAAAACTGCATATTCTTTTTAACCACTATTAATAATTTGTGCCATTAGTGTAGACTTACTACGATTTTAAATAATGTTTGACTTTATGACCGTTAGCTCCAAAGATCAAACTGAACCTAAATCACATCTTGTGATTTTCTGCAGTTTTTCAGAATGCAGCCAATGGCACAAGCACTGCAGTCTTTCCCAACTGTTCAGACTTTTATGACACCAGCACTGTCATCAAAAGTAATCTGTGCTATCAAATTCATGTGGCTCCAAGTCGTGTTTGTGAGCCCATGTCAAATTGGTCATTTGCTTAGCTGTCTGAGGTGTAACAGGTTCGTAGAACGCCATGCCTCTTCGCAGTTTGTGCATTTATTCAGAGCAGATTTTATCTAAACAACCAGAAAATCAGGGGGAAAAAAACAAAATGCAAATTATTGTTTTCTATTCTCTACCTCACTGCTGCAGTTCTCCTGTGGGGTGCCATTAAACTACAATTAAGTAATTAAAGAGCTCTTTCATCTGCAAACAAATGAAAACAATTTGGACAGCGACGTGGAATAATGGCATTGTGGCTTTGTTTCTGTAATTTAACTTTTTCTTTTCTTTCTTACGGAAAAGTAAAGTTGATAAGGAACACAAGACTTTTTCTTTTCTTTTCCGAACACTTTTGAAACTATATTTGTTGAACATGTGGATACAAGCCTATAGCTTGTCTTTGCATTCAGAAAAAAACAAAAAACTAATTCATCTCTTCGGGAAAACTTCCAGTTGTGAAAACATGTATGGGACGGAGGGTCTAAATTAACAATAATTTACTGTAAAATTATTGTTAATTTTACAATAAATATAAATTCAGCAGGCATTTTACCTGTAGTAGGACACTGTACAGAATCACATAGTAAATAAATGTTTTCAGTAACATTAAAAATGTAGTAATTAGGTTTGTACTAGATTTTTTTTAAAACAGAGTATAAGTACTTACACTTAAATGCTTGCCAACACCGAGTACAATACAAAATCTAAAAAATGTCAATATGCTCCTTATAATGAACTATTACATTGTTTTTTTTATTTTGTATTGTTTATCAGTTATATATTTTATTGTTAAGTGTTTAACACGCTGGATTTTAGATATTCTGCTGTCAGTGTAGAATCTGTTCTCGTTTGAAGCGCCTCAGTATTTTAGTTTTTAAACAAGAGCAGATTAAAAATATTTGTTGGAATTGCCCTTTAGCCATTTCCTAAATTGGAAACTGCAATCAGAAGCGAACTTCAGCTTTGTTCAAGGTTGTCTGTAATGTGGTGGCAGCTAATGTCATATCAACATTGGATAATGTCTGGTCAAGATCAGTGTATTGGGTGAGAGCCTCTGTGATTTTTACTGCCTCTAGTTGTCTTGAGCCAAAGTTGGTTGTTGCCGTTTCCTGTTCCAGTGAGAAAACTGCTTGAACTCAACGTCATGTTGGTTTTTTAGACGTTCTATCCAATTACTTATATTGGAAGTGATTGGTCTTGTTTTTTCTCTTGACAACTTTGCTGAACATAATTTGCAGTTATCCTGGAAATACCTTCATACTGCGGACATGACTCCTCCTCCACTAGCCGTCATGCTGGCGTTAAGTGGTTTGCTCATCTCAGTTGCCGTGTTGTTCTGTTCTTTGTTTTTTTTTTTTTGGCTCCTATTCAGTTTATGGTGGGTTAGAGCGTTTATGTACAAAATAATACTGTTATTGGGGAAACAATACTAACATTATTCCTGTATCGGGTTCTGCAGTATCAGAAAACTTTTGAATACGAGTACACACATCGTACTGTTGCCAGCATTGATGCATCTCTAATAATAGCCAGCAGAACAGGAAAACATTTTTTACTTTTCTGTTTTATAAATAAAAACAAATAAATCATTTTAGTTGTACTTTTTTTTGCAGTAACCGTTGTATTTTATTCAAGGTTCTTTATCTGGGTCAATGTCCACCTGTACGACTGCCGTTTTAGTGTTTGTATTTCTGGATGCAAATCCTTTCTTTACACATCGATAGCTTGGATTATGCCCTGCAGCTGCTAAACCCATCCGTCTTCAGGTCATCTTTTTATTTTCTATGCAAGGAGAGAGTTGCAGCTGCCAGCAAAATTTGTTTAGCTAAGACCCGTCACGATGCAGTGATGAGAGACATCCACTGCATTTTTTAAGATGCTGCTGATGGATGGATGGATGGAGAGGTGAAATGTCATCCTGTTACATTTACTCTTTGCACAGCTGTAGCGCTTTGCTCCACATTACTCTTACTTAGACCAAAGCAGCCACATGCACAAAAGAGGTGGCATTAACACGTTTTGTTTGGCTCCTGAAAAGGCGCATGTGCAGGCTCATTGTGAACAATGAGCTCACAGAGCTCTTAGCTGGTGGACTAAAGGAAAACCAAGACATAGGTTTATACATAAATTTTCCAAATTGTATCTCGGTATGTTAACACATTGTTAATGGACAGCTTAATTTTATTGTTCATGTTGTGCTTTTTGCTGGCGATGCATCAAACAATCCCTGACTGGCCAACACTGATTTTTGGATTGGCTGAATCTTGTTTTCGCTCCATACACTTTTAATCCATACAAACCAATAGGTAGACACTGATTAGCATCTACTTATTGGTAGTTTTAATTCAGTTTTAATTCAACAATTGCATTAAAAACCCATTAAAAGAAACGGTTTCACAGGTTCTTTGACAATTGTAGCAGATTTAAAATCAAACAGAAAAGGAAGGAATCTCAATGTTATCCTCATTTATGCATGGAAGCGTCTTTATCAGAATCCTTTTCTAAGATCAGACAAGAGGTACATGGAAGAAGTCTGCAGCATTAAGTACTAAGCCTAACTTTAACTGCAAAATGTTTTTTTTTAACCTCAACCCAAAAGCAGCTGCCTTGTCTGGAAAAGCAAAGAGAAATCCACAGGCAACTGGAATCCATAACTGCATTCACCATCTTTTTCCTATCAGTGAACAGACCAGGCAGAAGTCCTGCCAGGTCAGGCTGATATGAACAGTCTCTGGCGTAAAATAAGAATATAATTATATAATACACAATACAGAGACAAGTTAGAATATACATTCTGATGAGCCCCGATTAAAAGTACCTAACAAACTTAATGCATATATAAATTATACTTTTATTGTGAAGCCAACTTTTTTGCTTTAAAAGGTTTTCTGTTAGTCTGGTGTATTAGGCGAACCTTGAATGACATGTTTTCATTAGCTTTAAGCAAAAAAGTATCAGAATTAACAAAAATTAATGTTTGGAAACATAAGTCTTTGTGGCTTTAACATATTTAATGTGTTTCATCATATGGAATGTGTTACTGAAATAAATTAAGTTTTCAGTACTATTTAGATTTATTAAATATCACTGGCGTGATGACGCCTCTGCTTCTAAAAAGAAATTACATTTAATGAGCTCTTATGGCAGGAACATTGAACCAAAGTGGTTGGTTCTTTGGACATTCTAACTTTTAAAGAGGAATCAGTATTTGCCTTTTTGGATCAAGTCAAGCAGAAATCCATCACAAAACTCTAATTAGACCATCTCTTGTTGCAACGTGTCTTCATGCTCACAGTGGCGTCTTGACAGATATTGTTTTTGAATTTCACTGAACCAACATGCCATAGCATGGTTTTTATTCAGCATGTGCTTGCTCATAAATTCATCCTGAAAAAGTATCTGGTTTCCCTTGACGCTCCAGAAACCATTCCAAATGTGCCTGGTGTAAGCAGGGAAATGCGCAGCTTAATGCCAGCTCCAATAATATGCCGTAACGCAAGAAAGACCCGATGCAGTGGAAGAGCGTTCCAGATGGAAACCATGCAGGGCGAGCGTGAACGTGACAGTTTTAGGTGAGGTTTATCATCTAAATCCGGATTCGCAGATGTTGTTTCTCAACATCGCTCTTCCGTTTATCTTTTCACCTCCTGACGCTGTTGTCACGTGGCCAACACGAAGACGCTATGCTGCTGATCGGTGAAAACTAAACCTCACTTAGCGCCACAGATGCAGAAAAGAGAGCTTTTATCCAAAGGGCCTTACTTTAGCCTCAGCCCTTTCTTTCACAGGCGTGTACCCTTTTCATTTGCTACTCTTTCCACGTCCTTGGTCTCCTTGATGTTTGACTGGTGCTATTCTGTTTTCTCTTGCTGACTGTCTCCCCTACCATGGAAATGTGGATCGTTTCCCAGAAATCCTTTTAAATGGAACCGATTTTTATAAGAAAGGGATTTGCATTTAAAGCACCCTCCCCCCTGCTCTCTCTCCCACTTCTGAAAGCCTGTAGCCCTATCATCCTCAGCACCTCAATCCGATGATTAGCTTCCTCAAGAGTTAAACAGGCATCCGAGTGCCACAAGTACTCTCAGCCCGTGTCTCTCTCTCCCCCTCTGAGAGGGGATGCATGTGGCAGCTGGGAGTTGCAGGTGGATGATAGCTCGACTTGGTGAGAGGATACACCCCGAGCCCATACATTCATGTCAGGCACTCACTTTGGAGAGCCAGTCTGTCTTCCACCCACACGCTCCTCTCTGAGAGCGGGACACAATGGGGACAGGCTGCAGTGGTGAGGGAATGAGGCCACAGCCTATCAGCCATAAGCACCAAGGAGAATGGCACTTTTAGAGGGATTGGGAAGGGAGTGAGGGGGTCCTCTTTGAAGTGAGTCAAGAAGAAACGGGGAGACCGGCACGAGTGAATGAAACAGGCAGAGAGTGCGAAGGTTGCACGCATGTGCATATCGGCACGCCGAATAACGAGGGAAACGTGCATGCCGTCGATTTGCAGTCTTTAGAAGGGCGTGCTGTGAGCCAGATAGATGAGCCACAATGTAATAAAGGGGCTAAAAAGGCCTTTAATTAGGAGACAACAACAGAGAGGAATGCATTTATCTCAGGTCCATCTTCCTCATTTATCTTCCACACACATCGCTGCTGTTATCAGAGGCACGCCGAACATTGTGTTGGGTGGAAAAAAACACCCTTTGTGAGTTTTTTCCTTTTTTTTTCCCCTTTTTGCTATTGTTGTGGTATGCCTGATGATTTCTATTTGTTGCTACATTCAAAAATAAAATGAAATCCACACGAACGAAGAGGCTGGTATGCGAGGCTTTATGCAAAAAAAAAAAAAATCTCTCAGCTGGAAGTGTTTGCCATCAGCAGGCTTGATTTGGGGTGTGGGAATATTTTTTCCTCCACGCGTCATCAGCTGACCTACATCTCGCTTTTGATATGGCCGTTTTTATGTTAAAACAGCAACTCATTCGGTTTCAACATCAGTCTGGAGAATCTGTGGATATTTGCATCTCCTCTCACCTTGAGGATGTCTCCCAGGGCCTGCGTTCATACATCGGTCTGAACCATGCGGGCTCGGCTATAAACGGCATGACGGAGACATTCCCGAGCGCCGACTGCCTTCCTGCAGCTTTCACACAGCGAAGAGCTCCAAAATGGAGAGGGCCACTTCAATTAAAGCAGCATTAAACACCTTCTTTTTGGCAGCTTGCTGTATATTCCTCTCCTTTTTGCCTTCGATCAAGCCTTTTAGATCACCAAGAGATTTCTATCTAAAGTCAACCACTTCCTTTTCATTCTAAGATTGGACAAAGTGAGATGCAGACATTCAAACCATTTGTGAACTACTAAATCCAACCACCCGCTGAAAAGCAAATACGTCTGGGCTCTGAAGGCAAAATTATGCTCTTTGTTCTCTTGCAGGCAGCTTCACATCCGACAATGAGTTTATCTATATTCTAGATATATCGGTCACCGCCACACAGACACGCAATTGCAGGCTTGTAGAAGCAACGTGTGGACCGATGAGGAGAATTAGCTCTCAGCGTGTATGTTGTCTGTTGAATATAAAGCAGTGTGCTGCCACAGAATAAAGCAGGGGAAATTCTTGCACAGAGTCAGTCCTCTCGTGTCTTTACTTAGATGTGTCAATCCTTAGATGGTTTATTTAGCTGGAGTCTGCACCAACTTCAAGCCATCCACCTCCCACTGCAGATTAGTCACTGAAAGCTTTGGGTGTGTGTTTTCATTTGCCTTTGTACCCCAGAGTAAATTGCAGATTGGAAGTGCATAAGCATGACACTGTATGTTTGGGAGTCAATGTGAGTTTGTATGATGCATCGGGCCTGCGGTGCCTTTTTTGAGGGGGGAATTTTACTTGACAAACCAACACAACATCGTACGTAAATATAAGGTGGAAGGAAAAGGTTGCACCACTTTCAACATTTTTTACAAATAAAAATCAGAAAACTGGGTCATGCATTTGTTTTCTTCGCCTTTTTGCAAAGATTCCTTTTAATAGCATCCAGCTAAATCAATTACCTTCAGAATGCGATTTATTGCTGCTGAACAAAAACTGCAGGAGGTAACGTTTGCATTCTGCCAGAAGCCGTATAGAGGCCACTGCAAACATGTGGCATGCATCACTCTGAACTAATCACTGTCATGCTGAAAAATGGTGGTGGCAGTATCATGCTGTGCTGATGTTTTTCTTAGGGTCAGGAAAACTGGTCAGAGTTGATGGGAATTTGGGTAGAGTAAATGCAGCCCAATCCTAGGAGGAAATCTGCAACAACTATAAATGTAAAGCCAAAACTGTAACTGATGGTCTATCGCATTAAGTTTTAGTAAAATTATTGAAGTTTGTGCTTTCATTGTGATGAAATGCGAAAAAACGCATATTGTGCAAGGCACTGTATGCATTTTCTAACAAGACAATTTTTAAATGGAACACACCACGTCTCGTTTTTTATTCTGTCAACATTTTCCATTGCAAATTCTAATTGAGCCATAGTGTAACTGTCCAGGTGTCTGTTCTAATTATTAAAAGACACAGGGAAGACAAGGTTGGAAGAGTTTCCTGCTGGTTAGGAAGATCATCCCAGATTTTAGCACTGTGTGACTCCAAAGTGTTTGCTCAGCAGGGGGTCCGGTTTTATGACTAACCCAGACCTCAACCTTCCTGATGGAAGAAGACAAGTGGATAAATATCCTCTTCAGACTGAGAAAGTGTCTGAAAACAGACACATAACCTGCATTTTATTTTATTGCCTCTGCCTTCAAGCTTTCTGTAAAGAGGATGGCTTAACTCAGGCTTTTCCAGTTTATAGAGTGCCTCAATGATCTTTGATTGCTCCAAGGTATAGTAGATAGTGAAATGTTCATATTAAGATATCAAATTTGTTTTGAGAGGATTTGGCACTGATGAAAGACTATGCCATTGCAATTACTGATGATTTCTGTCCTAGCATATGTGTTAAATCTCTCCAGGATGGTAACACGTTTAATTTTCTGTCATGCAACAATGTTGTGTGGATGATAAATTGATGAGTTAATCTCATGAAAAGTGTTCACGAGTGGTAGAAATGTTGTTTAGCAAACTAGGATTTTAACATTTATGTCTTTACGTCAATTTTCATTGAATTTAAGTATAGAGAAAAGAGGGCAACACTACAGAAATGTCCTTTAAAACTGTTCACTAATGGATTTGTTTTTAAATGTTGAGATGTCGAGGTCTAAGAAAATAATGTATGTTTTAATATGAGAAGAAAACATCAATCAATTGTTTGCACAAGTTTTATTTTTAAAAGTAAGGCATCCGTATTGACCCGACATTGCTTGTGTTTTCTGTTCAATACAAAAAATTAGTTGGAAGAAGGTAACACCTGGATTCATTTTGGTTTGAAAAATACGTAATGTCAAGCTAAAAAAAAATTAAACAAAGCAGTCTCCAAAGAGCCCATCCAATGCATTTGAAGTGCGTAAATTTATAGGTATATTATTGTGGCATGTCTTTATGTTTATTAAGCACATATTGTTAATGTTTAATTTGAAAAGTTGAAAACATGGCTCCTGATAAGTTTCTTCTCAGATAAGAAATTAAATTTTTGGCCAGGGTGCTTGTTTATTAATATTACCAAACACAGATTAGAAGCGGCTGAACATGTATTTGTAGTTTCTGATTAACTCAATTAGAAGGTAATGAACATTTTGAAAATGAATTGTATATATTGTTTGGAAAAGTCTTGAGTTTCAAACTTTATAATTACATTTTTGAATCAGTAAGTGACTTACTTCAATAATTACTGCAGAGTCACTCCTCCGACCCCAGTTTCCAGCACTATATCAAAATGTTAGAGAGGCGTTGCTTTCTAACATATAGATAAGGCAAAAATATATAAACACAACATAGGGAACACAAACCTTTTCTCCATTGTTTGACATTTAATCAGTCTAAACTTTTCTTGATTTAGGCCAGTTACCATAGTTAAATATGGTAAATGCCAGAATAACTATGATTTACAAACTGCATTTCTTCTAATTCAGCAGTGTGGCTTTAATCAATTTTGGAAAGCCCAAATTTTTTTGCGAATGAGTGTTTTTGGTGAAATGTATCAACCCAAGAACAATTTCTGAATAAATCCTAATGATTTTCTGAAGATGCTGGCAGGAGCTGGTAAGCGAGTCTGAACCTCAGGGGCTGAAATGCCACTGAGCACGGAAGAAGCCAATCTCAACAGCAAGATAAAAAG
Organism: Poeciliopsis retropinna; assembly: GCA_010277075.1. Classification (NCBI taxonomy): domain Eukaryota; kingdom Metazoa; phylum Chordata; class Actinopteri; order Cyprinodontiformes; family Poeciliidae; genus Poeciliopsis; species Poeciliopsis retropinna. Next base: position 6,525,156 of record VMRM01000024.1, on the reverse strand, counting down.
CTAGATCACAGTTTGCAAAGGCGCTCAGAGATGCATCAAAAATTTTTGGCCTAATTCAGAGCTGAGAAGGTGTGTGCCAGCAAAGTGGCCTAAATAAACTAACCCAGTTGCACCAGTTTTGCACCAGTTCCAGCTGCTGTGAGAGAGAAATCCAGAATGTTTGAACCAACTCATATGATTTGAAATGGAATTTCACCAAATACTAAAAAATATATGTGAAATTTTGAATTTGAAGAAAGTAGAAAAATAATATTTAATTATTTTACCATTTAGCAATAATCTCTTACTGACCTAACCGGAAGAGATTAATCTGATTTAATGTCAGACTGTGAAGTAACAGTGTGTGTTAACATGTGGTGTAAAATATTTAGATTTCTGTTTTTTGTTAGCTGTGGATTTCTTCAGACAATGTTTCTGAGAAACAAGCAGCCTTAGTTCAGATATCAGCGATACATTATTTAGGTGTCCTGTGGCAACACTGAAACCCAAGAAAATTGCACTTTTCTTTAGAGTCGTTATTATGAGACTACATGAATTAGAAAACTGACATTTTGATAAGTAATGGTTATAGTTTCATTTTTCAACAGACTATTTAAACCAAATTTAGAGATTTAGACTAAAAATATAAGTGCTTCAGAAATGAGTATGTTAGATCATAAAATGGATTTTATTTTTCTGGTGTGGTTTTGTTTTGAAATAAGTTTTTATAATTCAAAAGCATAGGTAGGTGTATGAAATGACACCACGCTAACATTTACACTCTGCAGTTAGCTAAATATGCTTTCTTTGACATTTAAATGTTTAGAATGTAAAAATCTTTATGAAAAATCAGAGTCCTAGTTTTATTTCCCAAAGATGTTTTGTTTATTTACTCTCGAAATTAAGTTGGAAAACAGCCTCTGAAGTTAAGTAGTGTTGAAGTCAGAGATGCTGTAAACTCCAACCTCATATGGCTTCCACACATATGAACTATTGTAACATACAGCAGCATGTCCCACAGTGTATTATAAGCCTGGCGGGCCACCAGGCTTTACTTGTTCTCCCATCAGGCTAAGCATTGTTTATTCATTTAGTTTTATTTTATTATTGCCTTTTCTTTGAGACTTTATAGCTGGTGTTTAGTATTAGTCTTCCAATAGTGCATCAGGTGATATTTTCAAACTTCCTGTCAACTTTTAACATTTTAACATGACTGTCCTTGCGCCCTGAGCACCGGGCTTAGCAAGTTTTCTGGGGGAAACCCTTTACGGAATTAGTTTTTGAACTTTTGATGGTTTGTACAGGAACTTATTTAATTAATTAGCACTGTATCACTATTTCTGACTTTCTACTGGGGTGCTGATAAGTTGGGCTTGTTGTCATTCAGAGATGTTGTGTGTAAATACTCTCTCAAAAGTTCCCTGACTCTGGTTCTGTTCCCAACAAGCTTGTTCCAGCGTTAAAGTGGTGCTGGAACTTGCTTAGAACAAGTTCTTTCTTTTTCTTCCACTACAAACACTGGGTCTGAAATTAGTGTTTTAGTCAGTAGACCAACCACTAATTCAGATGTGGTGAACATCATCGTTAAAACTCTTGATTTAGATTTATTTCTAATCTACTCTATTTGGGACAACAATAGTTAAAACATTGTGCTTTGACATAATAATAGAAGAAGCAGAGTTTGATGTCTCTTCTTCTGCTGTTTCTGTTCATGCTGCCTGTCATGTGAAATAAAGCAGAGTGCTGTTTGAATCTAAAAGTATCTTTGTGACCCTGGTCATAAACACTGTCAGGTCCCTTCATACCACAAAGCAATGTTAATTGTGTGTGTGTGTATGTGTGTGTGTAGATTCCATTTGCATTCCTATCAGAAATTCAGGTTTGGATGGAGCGTTCCCAAATACCAACTTTGATTTAAAACAGCCTTTATAAATGAAGTTGACGACACTATGGGAAGTGTTAACAGGCATGATGAAACAAATACCTTCACTCTGATCCTCTCCAGAAATCATCCCTGGGAGGATGAAGCAGTTACTCAATGAGACGTTTTTAGTGACGTAATGATGAGACACAGAGCTAGCTTTAAAACCAGACCAGTCATTTACCTTGTTTTTATAGAACCGGTTTAGAGCTTTGTTCTGCCCTGGTCCTTGGAAATTGCTTGAGTGAAACCTTACCTTTGTGGGATTATAGGACACATTTGAAGAACTTCTGCAATGTGAGGAGACGGAAGGTTCTGAAAGAGCAAGAGTCATCGGAGTTAAAATGCCAACATCGCACTTTATATGTGAGATAATGGTCACTTGAAATTGTGTGTGACTAAATTGCAAGGAAAGCTTATATTTTAAACTTAATGTGACAGGAGCCTTGAAGAACAGAAACGGGAGGCGATGTTTTGTGTTACTCTTCCTCCCAGCCTTTCTGTAACTCTCTGAAAGTTTTGCTCTTTCTTTCACATCTACAAACTGGAGTTTTGTTGTGACCTTGCAGCACAGGTGTAACACATTCACTGATCAGAAAAAGATTAAATTGTTGAATTTTCAACCTGCTCGTTGCCAATCATTGAAAGCCAACCTAAAAATCATCCAGTTCCTTTTAGCAGGTAACTTCTTTGCACATTTTCTGCTAGTTACTGTCATGTTTTTTTCTAACAAACAAAAAATAAAAACTGAAAAAGGAATTGGCAAGTTTATAAAACTTTCTTATTGTGTTATTTCTTGTTGAATTGAAATTTTAAGCCACTTTGGAATTTAAAATCGGTAGTTTTGGGCAAACCAACGGGCAAATTGGTTTCACACTAGGACATCGCACTAAATTAGTCCGTATCCCAAGAGATCTCTCTCCTTATCTGGTAGTGTATTTTGAATGTAAATTTAAAAGTAATTGTAGAAAATCTAAATTAATTTTAAAAAAAAACAAAAAAACATTGAAATTCAATTGTTTTTCACATCTTGGGATTTTGTGTCAATGAGCCACCAGGGAGCTGCTGCAGCCTGCAGCCATGTCCTCAACAAGGCCCTGAGTTCAGTTTAGCTGTTTTTGAAGAAGAGTTGACAAAGGGATTTCATAATTGAAAGCAGCAGGAACTAAATTCTCTCAGTAGCCGATCAATATTCCAAAGAAGCACAAATTCACTGTAAGGCAAATCCATTTAACTCATTATAATGTAGGAGACAGATACTGTGGGTTTAAAGCCCAAAAGTTAAATTTCTAATTCATCTAGAAAGAAGAACATTTTCTTCTCTAATTATTTCCTTTCTCCTTATAATGCATTATATAAAAATTTTGCTTTTGCTTTTCCATGATGCAAAAATGCGGTTCAGCAGCTGACACCATAGGTCAAAACTCATTATTGGTCACGGCAATATAAATCGGCAGGGAACCAAGTTGAAGTCTCATAAGGACACTTGAATCCTCTTAACCTTAATTTCTCATTTTATAGCAAGGTCAAAACTTTTTATATGTCTGTAATAAGAAGCTGATATTCACTTTGGTCCGATGTGACTTGAGTAATGCAGCAGTTTTTCCCTCCAGTTTTCCACTGTTAATTAAAAAGCAATATAAATACATTGTGGATGGCTCTAACATTTATTCATCTCAAATTGTTTTGTCTGCCAATACCTCAGATAATCTATTTGTAAATCTTTGCTTGTCACTATAGGAAATTAAAACATATTTTTAGGAAAAAATAAACCAGAAATGAAAGCTGTTTTGCTGGGATTTTTTCTGTAGCTGTGAAAGACGAAAAGGATGAACTACTATAAGTTCTCCTGATTGATTCTTTTTAAAGAAAATGTACTTTTAACTGTAAATACCTAACATTATCAAAACATGTGTTACCCAGAAAATTTTTTCTCGAATATTATTGTTTTACCCTTTCCTGACTTGGCCACTTCAGAACATGTGAAGCTACTCCTTTGTGATCTTGACCAGGTTTTTTGAGTCGTTGTCCTGCTAAAGACTGAAACGTCACTACGATCTGAAGTCAGAGGACTGAGGAGCAAGTTTTCATCCAGGATGTTTCTGTTCGTTACTCCATTTGTCTTTTCCTTTATTCTGACTCGTCTGTCATCTACTGCAGAGACGGTTATCCTTCTGGAAGCTTCTCCTCTATCCACAGAAGATTGCTGGAGCTCTTACAGGGTGACCATCAGGTTCATGATCACCAGCCTGACTAAGGCCATTCCCTCTTCTCATCACTCAGTTTAGACGAGCCACCAGCTCTAGGAAGAGCCCTGTTGGTTCCAAACCAATGATGGAGAACCCTGAGCTCATTGGGACCTTCAAACAGCAGAAATATTTCTGGATCTTTTGGCAGATTTGTGCCTCAAGACCATCCTGTCTCAGAGGTCCACAGACAATTTAATGGATTTCATGCTTGGTGTTTCTGCTCTGACATGCGCTGTCAACTGTGGTACATAGCTTCCCTCCCCATCTGGGGAGTTGGGATCAACTTCCATGTTTACACGCCTTTGAAGCGAAAGACACAAGAGTTAAGGTTACAACCTTGTGCCATAACCTTCATGATAATTTCCCAACTCTTACACAGTGAAACTAAATTTAAATCACTCAAGTTTGGACATTACTACAGATTTAAAATGACTGACACCAGAATTCAACACTTAAATTATTTTTCTAGTTTCCAAGATTAGCTAACTACTGAATGTGATCAATGGAAAACACTGTCACATTAAACCCAAGGGATTAGGGTGAAATGTTGATCTTGCAAACCAAAATATCAGTGCCGTTTCATACTTTACAGTGAAAATTCCCACTGTTGTTGATGAGTGAAACAAAATGCACCAAGAAATGGTCAAAGCGCTCTATTATGAAACTCCACTTTTGGTTCAGATCACATACAAAAAGTGCTACCTCTCTCTGGGGTAACTTTCTGGCCTGCCAATCTGATTTAACCCTGCTTGTTCCTGCAATGGAAATGACATCTGTAAAGCTACCGTTGTTCTTCGAGAGTGTTCCAGCCATGGAAATGCACCTTTGTCCACCCAATATTAGCCTCCTTCCCATTCTAGTCACACAACAAGCACATCATCATGAGGTCAACATTCTGGATCCTTCATGTTTTTATATCATCAAGGCAGTACACATCAAGGCTGAATGCCATGTGAGCATTCTGCTTATATTGCTGCGATTGCCGATTTAAATGGCAGAGACTTGCAACTTGTAGCTTTTGGTTGTGGTGATTTCCCCAGTGGGTTCTGTGTTGTGATGCTCTTGCAAGCTCACTGTCCAAAAGCATTTAGTGTTTTAAATATAACCCAGGTATATATGTGCCATTCTTAGCTTGTTATTGTGCATCGAATTTTGCCGATGCACACTGGATTAGATGGACATTGGAGTATCATCTGGTTTCTCACTTCTGTGCTCACCTGCAGACTGAACAGCTGCTGCAGCTGCTATATATTTGCTTGGTAATAAGTATGTGCTCTACAATCCAGCATTACCCCATACTGTTTATAGTGGTTATTGGTTTATTAATAACTCCTGAGATTGAGCATTGTTGTAATATTAGAGGGCAGATGTAAACCCCGGTTATGCCTGGAGCTTTCAGTTGGTTGAAATGTAATAAACAAAAGGATGATCTCAAAAACGGGCTATTTAGAGGTCAAGGATCACGGACCGGGTCTCCATTGTCTTTAGAAGCATCTGTTAGCTCTGTTGAGTGTGAAGCATCCTCCCTAACCAAGCCACATCCTGTCCTGGGAAAGATGCAAACCACAGCCCTTTTTTAAATGAGTCCCTACAGACCAGAAAAGCACGACGTGTCAAACATTAACACCTCTTTCTCATCACTCCCTCATTCCTTTGATCTCACTTTTCCAAGACCTACACTTACAGTAGCAAAGGCCGTCCACATGTTCCCACAAGAGGCTTTTTGTCATGCAGCAGACAAGGAGGTAGTCCCTGTCCCGCTTGCTACTGTGCATGTGAAAGATGTGTGTGCTGTTGGCCGCCCCCCCCCCAGACCAGGAGACAGGAAGGGGACAGGAACTACGGGAAGCCGAGGTCTAATCTCCCCAGACACAACTCTGTCAAAGACACACAAACACGGATTGCACTCACACATTCAGCTCTGTAGCTTCTTGGTATTTCTTTTTGTGCACAACACTGAAGAGCAAGCCCATTACGGAAATCACTTTTGCTTTTCATTTGCACTGAATGCTCAAAAATTAAGATTATCTTAAAGTGTTTTGCAGCACGCGGTTGGCAATATCGGAAGGATCTGCTATCTCCTGAGCTGATTTTACTGTGCAGGCTTGATTAAAAGTATAAATATTCCTTTCCAAGGATGGATTTGGTTCATCTGACATGCTTGTGGGGAGGTTGGTTAGATTCAATAAGCTTCTTCACTTAAATCCTTAAAGCAGAGTGTCTGTGTCAATCATTATCTCTGTCTTTACAGAACCAGCAATCCTTCACTACACCCCCATCTCTCCAAAAACTCAGACTTACTCACCAAGAGAGAGCAGCTGCACTCACCATTCTTTATTTATTTGTAGCTCAACAATGTGTGGGACTTTTGATGTAACTTACTGAGTGCAGACTGTCAATGTGCACCTGGAGAGAGACTGTCTGAAATCGGGCGCCATCGTCCCCATCTTAATCAATATTTCAATGTCTTCCATTGAAAGCGGGCCCCTCGCTGTGAACACCGACTGTACGCTCCACCTCCATGCAGATCTGATATCTGGTTTGTCCTAAATTGACGTCTGGATTTGGAGTGCTGGGAAAGCGTAACCTAGTCCTAAGTCTTGGCGAGAAAGCAGATCAGAGCATTTCCCAAAACCCTGAATTATTGAAGTACAGTCTATTCAACATAAAAACATAGAGCTGTCAAAACGGCACAAGGTACTGGAAGATAGATACATGTTGTATTTCAAAGCATTGGATAATTAGATTTGTTAGCAGGAATCCCAGATGAACAGGGGAGTCCGAGTTATAGCTGAAGGATAAATCTCTTATCAAGACATTACGAATTAATATGGTAAGCCAACTTGAGGCATTCAGTCATTGACCTGATGCAACGTATGTGAGGACATATATCAATCAGCGACTTGAAATATAAAAAACATAAAGGGAATAAGTTATTTGCAATGCAAGTAGGAGGTTTGACCTTTTTAAAAACCTTTTAAAATGTGGATGCATTGTAAGCCAGTTGCCAGAACCATGTTACACAAGGTTTTTTCAACGGTATTTAAAACCACCAAAAATTTCCATCATTCTATTCTGCTTTAAAATCCTTTCAATGAATTGCAAGTGGCAGAATTTTGTCCGGTTTTAAGGAAAACACTGTTGCTCACTTCCAATTAAGTGTCCACTACACTTGTTACACTTTTCCCACCTACAAGCAAGACTAATTCAGTTGTCTGTAAACATTTCAAGTGCCTCTTAAAAATCACAACCATCAATTTCGGCAGTTCAAAACTGGCCAAAACAAAAGCTATTTTATTCTGTTCAATAACCTCTTGGAAACCACTTTCAAACTCAGCAGGGATTTGTTCCATATTTTATGCTTAAGGCTATATACCAAAATCAAATTAATTCTCTTTAAGGACTATGTTATAGGAACAGCTTTGAAAATACATATTTTCAGCCTTCCTACTGTGACCTAATCTCATTAGCAGCAGAGATGATGACACACTGTGTGAGAGATCAGCTGCTAAAAACAAATCCACAGCTTTGCTTAAAAGAAAGTCAAAATGATTGCAGGGTGGACATTTTAACTGACTTCAGCATTCTATTTTAGCTCATACCACAGCTAGCGTTATGAAAACAGCAGTGTCCCTGTGTGTTTTCCAGACCTCCAGAGAATGTAGAGCCTTACATTACCTCAGGCTTCTAATAGGCTACACATATTTCCAAGTTGTGCATGTTTTATTGTAGGCAGATCTTAAAAGTCCAAAAGGATTAAAAGAGCAACTTTGCTGTAATAGTTCAAGTACTTAACTCAGTTAGGTTAGAAATGTAGTCTGTAAAAATGATCACTAATATATTTTAGCCTTCCTGTTGTGCTCTGAAAGTCATGCTCTCTCACAGGAAAAATTATCTGAATGGTTGTTATTCAGATCCCATCAACTTCAAAATCACTAATTTTGTGCACCTCTAGTAGTAATCCATTTATTAAAGTATTCCTACAGCATTTTAGTTTTAAAACATTGTGCTGTTAAAACTGTGGTGTTTTTAACTAAAACTTATCACACCATGAGAACGTGATATATATGGACATTTTTAAGATTTCCATATGTTTTCAAAGGCTAAGCTAAACCGCAGGTTGTAGTCGAGGAAGCACTTTTCCAAACATTTTCTAGACATTTCATAGAAAGGCCTGTGTAGCAGAATGCAAATGCCTGTATCAGTTTGAGGTTTACCTTTGAAGTGTAAAGTTCAGGTAGTTTCTAGTCAATCCCATGTGTGAACACAGCAGGTAATCCACCAGAGAATTCACGCTGAGCCAGTTTGCATGCCGATAATGGTTGCTGTTTTATATTCCATTTCTGCTTCCCTGCGTGTTGATTTCCATCGCCTTCTTTGAAGAACAGCAGATGTATCAAAATACATAGGGTGTTAATATCAAAACAAAAACGGTAATCGTTACTAATAAGTTTTTCTCTTGTATGTTTTGTTCAGGCCGCAGTCGTGAAAGCACAAAAAATGTTATGCACCCAAATATGATCCTCGGATTCGTATTTCATCAGCCTTTCCCTGTGTGTGCCTTGTATTGATTATGGTCATTTGTGGGCAGAAATGGCACAAAAGCTTCTGTCAGTCACACATTTTCTGGGTAAATGTAAAATGAAAGGAAAGTACAAGGTGTTCAGACATACATGGCTGCAGCCTGGCTCTCCGTTAGCCGGCCATACTCAATGTTGAAAGTAATATTGTTAAAACCCATTGCAGCTCATCATGATTTTTAAACATTTCTCCTGTTATTTCCAAGTCCTCTGACATCTTTTTCCCTTCTCGAATTCCTCCTTGTGATTATCCCCCCGTCTCTATTTCTCTATAGGTGCATGAGGGTAATTGGCACTGTGTTTCTTTAATTAAAATGAGGTCTAATTGTAGCTGAAGCAGGCCAAATGTTCGTAGGCCTATAATTTCCCTATCACACTCCAGAGACACACAGAGAGTGGAAAACGGGGAGGGAGAAGGCATGTCAAGAAGAAATTAACATGCAAGTTAAGAACAGTAGATGTTATTAAAAGAAGAGTTTCATGTCAAATGGGTCAGGTTTTGCATTTCTGAAGAGATTTGTTTACTGCGTCTTCAATCCTGGGGGAATTCCTTCTCACAGAGTTCTTCTATTTTTGCTTTTTTTTTTAATCACACTTCAGTTTCAAATCAACAAGAACATTTTAACACCAGATGAGACAGTCCAAGTAAATGTGATAATCAATTTTAAAATTATGATTCAGTTTGTTAATAAAGCTACTCAAACCAACGTCATTGTGTGTTTAAATATAAATTTATATACCTGTGATTAACCCAGTATCGCCAGACCATATTACTGGCAGTCATGGAAGTTTTTTTATTTTTACATCTCAAGACAATTAAGATTCATGTCTAAATAAGAAACAGGTTTTGATGCCAAGTCCAACCTTAGATGACAATTGTACACACCAATTAATATCCAAAGAAGTACATAACATATCATCAATCAATTTTAAGTAAATGTTCTTATTGCACACAATGTTATTTCTTCCCATGTGTTCATAGAGTGACTATGAGCTTGATTAGCTAGTGTGTAGTCTGCACCTGTATGTTAACTTCTCTTTTAAATAAGTATTAAATAAATAACAGTAATGGATGGTGGTCCTTTCTTACAGTGGTAGGAAATAAAGAAATTTTCTTTGACATTTTAACGGTATTTTTAAACTGTGAGAATGGTGTGATAGAAACTTTTGATGTTTTATAACTGTAACATTTTCAAAACTGAGACCAGTGACTGACCCTTCAGACTTGTAAAAGAAATCACTAAAGTAGAACCTGTCTGACAGCTTGAAGTATGAACACCCATAATGCCCTAAAACAATTTGCTCATCTATAACATTTAGAAAAAATATTCTCTTTCTGGTTGGTGTACGTTTGTGAAAGACTGAAACCCTGTTCACATGGGAATGTTTTTTTTTTTTTACTAAACCACGAAAGTTAATAACTGTTTATGCCTCACATCCACACACAAACAACAGTGTATGTGATGCAAACTTTTTTTCTTTATTAAACAGATTCCAGAGTAAAAGTAGTTCTCTAGCATATTCATCTGAACCATCAAAATCATTCCTTTGTGAAAACACTGACTGATTAGTCCGACCTCTAATCTGACATATAACCCCAAACACATTATACATAACAACAACAATGGCGGATTATATGTTTGTAATGTTTCAGAACTTCATTAATCAACTTTAATAAATCCTGTGTATCCACTACCATTCAACTCGCACTTTTTATTATTTACTTCACCTGTGTTCATCGAAAACCACTTGTGGATATAGATATCTGGTGTCTATCTCCAGCTGTCATCAGGCGAGAGGCAGGGGCAACACAGAGACCGACAGAACAACCAAGAATGCACACACTCACCTAAAGACAATTTAGGGACACCAATTAACCTTAATGGTAATGGTTAATGTGGCTCAGGTGTAAAGCTCTGTTTGGTCACGATACAGCTTTTTTTCAGTCCATTTAACATTTAAAACCCCTGGTGGTTTAGCTAGCTTTTTCCATAGTAAACAAACTTGTTTGAAAAGTGCAAAACTCAGGTTTTCTTGTTTATTTCTAAGGGGAACATACTTTTTATATTCTTGTCTTGTAATGAAAATCCAATACTATTTCTCTTTGTTTTTGCATAATTATAATAAAGCTGTCCCTACCAGCTGTGATATCAAACCCACCGACTTCTCACCAGCTTCTTAGTTTCTCCTCTATTGAAAAAAAAATTGGCTGGGGCACACATGTAATAGTTTTCCACTATTGTAATTCCAAAGCTCCGACGTCGTCTCCTCACTTGCGCCTGTATCAGTTTAGACTTCTCGAGTGTCTCTTAATGTTGACAGTTGTCCTGTAATTACTGTACAATCGCTTGTTTTGGGTGTTAAATGCGGCCAGATGACGAGTTTCCATTGTTCCAACATTTTCTTGCACCCGGGGCAGTTTTCCGGCGGTGGGTGGCCGCCACTGTCGAAAGAATGCAGCGGGGAAAAGCCGGCTTCCTCTTACCAGGGCTTAACGCTGTTTTTGCTCCAGTGAAAGGCATGGCCATGCAAGCACATAATAGAAGCCCTGGCTGTCTCATAGAAACACTCGCGCTCACGCATCCTGCCTCATAAAGCTTAATGATAGAGCAGTGATAAACAGTGATTACTGTACCTGCGGGGTGGGTTGTTTCTTTTCCACTCCTTAATGAATACCGAAGCAGGTGTGCATCCAAAGGCAGAGATGAGGGGTGTCCTCCCAGTAAGGTTTGAAGTGGTGAATTGTAGTGTTTTGTTGTTTTTTTCATAAGTATGCCGTAGAGACCTCAAACTAGAGTATATGCAAGGAAAACACCGTACTGAAATCTGTCACCCAATTATCCTCTTTACCCACCTCGCCGTCGTTTTCTCTGCTTTTTGCAGACTTGCCTTTCTTCCTCTTATGTGGCTGTTTTAAAGTATTTGGGCTTCTGTGGTTTTGTAGAAAAGAGGCTTTAAGGCATGCATGTTGCTGTTCATAAAAAACAACACACAGTGAGGAAAATCAGTGAAGCAGGTATTACAGAAGGAAGAAGTCAGTGATTAGAGTCCAATCTCATGTACCCTTTTACTCTGTGGCATAATTCTGTGACAGCCCTGCAGCATATGCAGCCCTGTAAGCATGATTAGCGACTCTGTGTCATTGCTTTCATGTGCAGGGTACCTGAGACAGCTCAGTTAGATGGCGTGGATGGAAAAATGTCACAAAGGTGGAATGCAGAGAGCTGGATGTACGTAATGCAGGCTGTATGTGGCGGGGGGAGAGGAGTATAGAGATGGATTGCCTTTATTTCTGAAGTCTTGTTGTGAAAAATGCATGACACCAGAACAAGTACAATTGTGATTTACTGTCAGAATTGAATAATCATTTCCCGTGTCCTTCACCGTTATTGACACGCCTGGTAAAGACGTGCATAGACCTAAATTAAATTGTGTGTATGGATTCTTTGTGATTTTAAAACGTCAGTCTGATGCAGAGAGAGCAGCTTTTCTGATTTTTTTGGGGGGATCTCTCTTCTGTTTTTCCAACTGTGTGTGGGAGGAAGATGTACCTGGGTATTTGTCCAGCCTTGTTTGGCAAATTTAAGTAGGTAGCAATTTTATTCACGCCATTTCCTGTTTCATGAAGACCAGCATTGCAGGTATCTTGTTTACCTGCCTTTCTCAGTCTTTCACACCTTAAAAGAGTGTGTACAGTCAAATTTAGATGTTTGACTGAATGATAATAGGAAAACATGATACTACTAAATTGTGTTGATCAAGGATGGGTAATCGTTTATCTGTATCATGGAAATTTTCTTCATTCTGTGATAAAGATAATAAACTCTAATTGATTGTAAAACCCCAAAATGCTCAGTTTTGTTGGGATTGTTACTTATGTATATGTCCACTGTGTTCAGTTCTAGCCTGAATAAATGGCACATTTATATTTAAAAATCAGATTAAAGTCAACTATTGCTTACAGCTTGGCAGTGCGCTTGCAGTTCCTAACATAATTATTATAATAAGCCATCTTGGTAATTAAGTTTTATTCTTAAGCAATATTTGTTTTTGCAAGGCTGTTTTTGTGACACAGTGCTGGTATTTGCCACATTTACAGATTTTTGTCTCACTTAAATGCTTCATGTGCAGCTCTAACAGGAAGTCATGGATTTAAAAAAAACATAATTGGCTTACAAAAATAAAGTTGTAGTTCAGAAATGAATCATCTTACAGGAATTCGCTGGAGTGCCACTGATTACAGCACCACTCATCTTGTCAAATTTATGGTTTGGTTATCTTCATTTCTCACTGTGAGATGTTGTAAAAGATGAATTTATTTTAAGGCTTTTTACACATCTATATCAGAGGTGTCAATAATTGTCTGGGGTGCAATAAAACGAGTGGAAAAACAGTAAAATTGAAAAGTATTTATGGCTGGCATTACCTATTGTCTGCTTAATGCACTGCTCTTTTTCCTGGGAAATAGTTTAGTTGCTGCTGTTCAAGACAGCTTTATTTGATATATTGATTCATTTTTAATGACACATTATCATTGCCTTGAACGATGAGAAAAGTAAAAGAGAGACTTGGATGTGTTTCTGTGTTTAGCCAGAACTCCAGGATTTGAAAAGGCTTTTATATTTGTGTCAAGTCCAACCCCAAAGGCACCGCTCTCTACCCAAGCATGCAAACTTCTTGATATTGCAGCCTGACAATTAACTGACAGTTATTTTAATTATCAGCTTTAAACAGCATCTGTCTTGATCCAACTGCAACTGACAAATTTATCATTTTCTGTTTTTTTAATTTATTTATTATTACACACTATAAAATATGCTTCCAGCCTATTTTATTTGGGGTAAAGGTTTAAGTGCTGACTAAGGCTTCCTCCTACTTCACAAAGTACCACAAAGTTGCATCATGGGTGCTGCTGTTATTTTTATGAAGTGCTACTAATGATTTTAGGTGAGAATAGTTGTGCAAAATATTCTCAAGTAATGTACGCTCTCGGTTTATCCTCAGCTTAATACACTATGCAGGCATTAATGACTTTGGCAGCAGAGTTTATCACACTGGAAGTCGCAGCCATCCGTCTGTGAATGTGGCATGAAAAATATTTCACGTGCAAGTCATTTTCTATACTGTAGGCAGCAACTAATGATTCCCTTTTTTTAATATTGTTTAATTTGTCATTTTGAAAATAAATGCACTGCACTGTAAGCAAGAGCCTAAAGCTATTTCTTTACAAATTAGAATGTTTTTTTATTGTTATTAAAGAACAAAAAAACAAAAAGTGTTGTTGAATTTAGGTTTCCACATTTAATGTGGCATTAGAAGCCAAAACTGAAATAATATATCAAGAAAACTGTTTTTCTTTTTTTTTAAATACAGAGGTAGATTTAGTATTTTATAGGAGTGTTTTTGTGCCGAGCGTTGTTTTGTGGGGTTATGAGATGCCGACTTCACTGTTGAGCCATATATACGTAACTTAATTCAACAAAGAACCCTAATAACCTCAATGATAAACCTGCAGCTCCCCCAGAATCAATTTTCATGGAGGTGCTCTCCTTGATCAGAAGCGCATTAAATCTTGTTTATTGGTTAAAAGCAAACTGCCCCGGCCTATGAAATAGGCTCCCTCTGAGAACAGGTAAGGTCCTAAAAGCCAGCGTGTGACAGAAACCTCTCCCCATCAGTGTAAATACAAATCCGGGTGTGCCGACACAGCCGGGAGGAAAACAGATGAGAAGAACCGAGCGCGTGGCTCGCGTTACAGGCGGTTCAGGTCTCGGGTTTTATTGGGATACTGAATCTTTGCAGAGCAGCACAGACTGTTTGGGAGCTGGCTGCATGCCTCTCAAAAGCAAACCAAAAAAAATCAATCCCATTGTAATCACAGATTGTGACCGGAAGGGCTTAAATCTTGGTACGTGCACTTTTGTGTATGTGTGTGTTTGAATCTACAGCTTTCCACGGAGAAACGCAGGCTCCTCACTCCGGGTTCAGTGCAACCACAGGCACAGCAGGCCGCTGGGAACAGAGGGGGACGTAGGGGAATAAAAACAAACATTAGAGTAAAGACAATTTTGAGGCTAGTGGGAATGTTGTGTTGATGTAATTGACTGGTGAAACTCCGTCTTCCGTCCTAATCCCAGTACAAGCCGCGGCTCGTACTTGGCAGAGGACTTGGGACTTGAAATATGTTCCCTCTGTAGTTTTGATTTGTTTCTCTGCATATAAATCTGTTTTATATGTGTCATTTGTACATTTCACGCTGCTTATAGTTTTGTGGGGTTATTTTTTTTTTTGTCTTTTCACAGAGGTCCTGATGAACACCAAGAGTGAGACATCGGATCTCAAATGGACCATCTTCTCCCAAGACAAATCCGAGGTATGTAACCCCGCCGTCGCCCTGTTATGTATATTTCAACACGTTCCCAGCAGTGAGTGCGGATCTTCGACCTCCAGCGGTTTCTTTGTTACTTTCGGTCATAAACAAATTCCTTCTGCGGCCACTGACAGACTAAAGGAAACATCAGTCTGAATGTGCCGTTTTAGTATATGAAAAGCAGATGCTTTGATATATCCCATCAACCTTGGAGTCGCAGTGACTGGCTGCCCACAGTTTTGGATCCCCCCGCCAGAAAAAGACATATTTGTAATTCGATCAGTTGAAGAGTGGTTGCAGCGGTTCGCTTGCCAGCAGCGTCTGTGGCCATAACTGCTCGACTCGCTGATGTCTCTGAAGGAAACCAGTCAGATTTATGCTGGTGGATGGGGGGATGGAAGATGGGGTAAGCCTGTTCCTTTGATTGAGACGGAAACCAACAACATGCTGACAATCTCCAAATAGTTCACACAGTTATTATCATGTGAAGCGGCTCATCAAAAAGCCTCATGTTGACAGAAACGTGGCAGCTTTCTGTTCTTTTTATTTTTTTTTTAAGGTTACATCAGCATTAAAGACTACAAAACAGTGATTTAGGTAGCAAAGACAAGCAGGAGCCAGAAATATGCCTCACGTATCTGCATCAAAGGGTGTGGGCATCAAAGGGTTACCATACGGCTCTTTATTTTTAGTATTAAAGGAAAAGGAAAGGGATACTCTTTATTGTAGCAGATAGAGACATAATTCCATTCTTGTTATACATTTTCTGTTGCTCTATTTGAAAAGAAATACCAGAGAAATTTTATTAGATTCAAGTGAATCTCCCATGCAACGACTTCATGAAAAAAGTAGTTTTAATCATCTTATCAGTATGAATCCACCGTTTAACTCTGTAGTCTTCTAAAATACGTCTGAACTATGTGACTGCATGACACATAGTCAGTGAGTCAGTGAGGACACTCCAATAAATGAATTAGTCAGAAAATGTTCTAACAGTAATGTCTAATCCATTGTTTTATTTGTCCTAGACTTTGGTTTACGCAAAGAAAACGCATCAACAACCACTGTAGTGTTGTCACTTTTGGTTACTTTAACAGTTTCTGATGTTAGTCTGACAAAAGTTTGCTTCGCTCTTCACTTTTAGCTGTGAAAGTCTTAAAGTGTTTCTTGCATGTACAGCAAGTTTCATGTCTCCAGATCAAGATTTGGCTATCTACTCAATCCAGAACTTTCCATTTCTTAATTCTTAGCCATTGCTTGCTGCAGTCAACGTCACATTACACAGTTCAATATTTTTCAGATATTCTCAACAAACACAGTAGGATTCATGGCAAATTTTGTCATGATGAGCTAGTGAGTCTTGCTGCAGCAAAGCACCCCTCAAACCATGACACTTCCACATACATGCTTCACAGTTAAAGGGTGTTTTCTGGAGGCATTGTAACCATCAAATAAAAAGGGTCATTTCCAGTCAATTTTGAAACCTCTCTAAATCCATTACAAGACATAAGTTGCTACAATCTTCTTTCCTACGGCCTTGAACAGCTTGTTGAGTCTCAACGTTGTGCTCACTGTCACCTTAAATTTAGAAACTCACTTTACTAAACGTCTAAGCAAATGCTCCCTTCAAAATGCAGAGCAGCGCTTATTATGTGCTCTTGATGTGTATGATTTTCAGCCATTTCAGGCCTAAATTGTGGGGGGTGTTCTCATTTTTTCCTGTCTAAAAATCGCCTCTTTTAACTGCACTGCATAATAAACAGATCATTCCTTTTAGTTCAAATTGTTTGGTTATGTTACTCTCCAAAGACATTTTAAAATTGACTAGCAGTCTTAATTTTTTGCATGACTATATTTCCTACAGTGTTTAATTTTTTTTTTTTTTTTGATCTGGAGGGAGTCTCTTCCTTTAAGTGGTTTAGACCTGCCTGTGAGTGCTTTGCTTTCATTCAGACCAACATTCTGCCTCCCTCCGCAAATCATGTGCAAATGGATTTTTAAAGATTTACATATTTACATAACCGAATTTCTAAGCCTCGCATTTAAGCAAATCTGCTAAATTTCGCCTCAAGTATGTTAATTTCTTTCTTGATTTGCGCTCCTGGGAACACGGTGATGGTGAACATGTTTGCTGTTGTCTCAGAAGTCAAACATTAAAGCGTTTCGCCGTTGTGGCTGGCTCCCGAGCAAATGAAGACTTCTGAGGAGAGGTTTTGCCTGTTACACACTCGTGATTATGTTTTAGTCTATAAATGTGTTTGCGGTGTGAAATCTCTGTCTTGGATGCTACGGGAAGCAGTGTGCCTTGTTTGACAAGTGAGACTTGGATTCCCACAAGCTGTGATGCAGCTCAGTGGGAAGAATGATTTAACAACCCAATTTCAAATTTAGGCTGCATCAACATCCACAGCAGGCCAGATTTTTCCCTCAGGTCTCCGGCAGGTGTAGCACAGAGGAGCCAGAAAAGGTGTGCAGCCTGACTGGGATTAATGTAGATTTTATTATGACCAGTTATGTAAACACCTGAGCAATCTTAAACCTACTCACTGGTTTTTTGGGTCAGATTTTTATTTATTTATTTATTATTTCTTCTAACACTGTGTTTGACAACCTTTTGTTCTCTTCAGTCTCAGTGGGAGGAAGTGAGCGGTTTGGATGAGGAGAACAACAGCGTGAGGACCTTTCAGATCTGCCAGCTGGAAAGCTCGTCCAGCCAGTGGCTGCGCAGCGGCTTCATCCAAAGACGAAGCGCCTCTCAGGTTTACGTGGAGCTGCGTTTCACCATGATGGAGTGTTCGTCAAGGAGCACGCACCACCGCAGCTGTAAAGAGACTTTTAACCTTTACTACTACCAGGCGGACTCCAACGAGGCCACGGCCACGTACCCGCCCTGGATGGAGAACCCTTACACTAAGGTACACGCACAGATTCATTTTCGGAAAACTTTTCTTGTAGAAAAGCGTCACAGAAAAATCTGTGGTCAGGGCAGAATAACTCAATCCAGGTTTGAACTGGTAAGCTTCTTGCTGATAATGGTATTCCTCAATCAATGTAAAGCTTTTATTTATTTCAAAAATGTGTTTTTTAATCGTTCATTACAGGATAACAAATATCCAGCTTGACTTGACTATACATTTTAGATTTTGAACTTGGACCATAAATGTGAGGATTCCTTTTACATTTTCTCTTAACTCCCAGTGGGAAATAAAATAAGAACAGTTCAGACAATGAAAATCAGGGGTTCAGTATCCAGTATGGCTGCCACACTTATAAAATGCTATGAAAGTTGTAGACACAAAACTGTTTATTATCACTTCTCCCACATTAGATCTTATTAAACCAGAAGAACGGTACTGTTCATCCTCTATGGTGATTTAGAGTTTGATTGCAGAAAGTGGAAAGAAATACAACTGGGATTGGCTCTTATTACTAGAAGTTGGCAGCAAAATGGGAACCAAATCGTTCCCAGCTCTGAGCTCTGAAGCTGAATGCGCCAAACACTCAGTCAAGTTTTTTTAAAACTTTGAAGTAGAGCTGTAGTTTGGCACCAACATTGGACCCTCCAAAATGTGCACCAGGGTCACAATTTACAAACCAAAGGAAGCATCATTATTTGTAAATGATAATATAACACGTTTTATTGTATAATGCCAAAGGGTAGAATGTTCTCTCTTTAAGTTTCTTCAGCTGATTGGATCATTGACTTTCCATCCTAAGTAAGCATGTTGCAACAGTACAAAGGAATGACTCCCTTTTTGTGGTACGAAATCTCATTACATCCTGGAGATGCACATTTTAACTAATAATAATGTAAACACGCCATTTCTGTGCTTTCTTGAGATCAAAACATATTAATATGTGGAATCAATGAAGCCCACAGCAGTTTGTTTAGCTGGGTTTTATTACCAGGCACCAGTGGAGGACTTTAGCATCTTTTAGCTTGCCAGCCAATCCATAAAGTTTTATATTTTAAAAGCACATACATGAATATTTGACATTCATAAGGAGACAGAAATTATTGATTGCTATTAAATCACTAAGAGCATTTTCAAGTTGTACTTGAAGCTTAATATAACAGAAACAAAGCCAGGCAATGAGGTGCTAACAACAACTCAGTGACTCAGTTGCATAATGTTAGCTATTATCCTAACAGAGAAAAAAAAAAGAGGCTAAAAAAATATAATGGTTTGTTTTTACTCCTTAATCATCGTGAACAAAAATGTTTCCAACTCTGGACAGTTGATGATTTATACATTTCTTTGTGTTTTTATATCCTTTTTTGTCTTGAGTAATACGCAGTGTGCTTATTATAAATGATTGCTTTTTATTTTCAGAAAAACATGTTCTTATACAAATTCCTTTTGTTTCTGTATCCATTTGGCTTCGTTTTGTTTATTTTACAGGGCATTAACCAGTTTGTGAAAATAAAAGAAACTTCCTGTACTTATATAATTCATTTCTTTAGACATGTGGTCACTTTTATTCCTTGTACAATCTGGGTTATTGCCCTAAGGAACAAGCACTGTTTTAAGTCCCTCCTTGTCTCCGTGTTGAATCTGTTTCCCGTCTTCCTTATTTTTTCAAACATCTACAGTCTTACTCAAAAGTATTTTTACTCCTTGAACCTTCCACAAACTTCACTACGTTTCTGATGACATATTAATTATGATTAATTACTTCCAAGTCTGCAGGTTCAGCCTCAAAGTGTATTGTAACATGTATGGTTGCCAGAAGGGCTATGATTCAATCTAAAATCTCTGTGGTCTGTTTGGGAAAATCTTCACGCATTTGAATGATTTACGACGTCTGTTTAATCGGCTAAACAGACTGACACGTGCGAAATTACCAGTGGCTGGTTTTTCAGCTTCGTTCTCTGGAATCCGGCCCTTACGTAATACCTTTTCTCCTTCTTCCTGCCTTAGGTGGACACAGTGGCTGCAGACTTTCTCCTGAGGAAGGGTGGGGAGCGGAAATTCAATGTGAAGACCCTGAGGCTGGGCCCACTAACCAAGAGGGGTTTCTACTTGGCCTTTCAGTCTCAGGGCGCCTGCATGGCTCTGCTTTCTGTCAGGGTGTTCTTCAAGAAGTGTCCTCCCCTCGTCAGCGTGCTCTCATCTTTCCCGGAGACAGTCCCCCGTTATTTAGTGCAGGAGGCGCAGGGGTCGTGCGTGGAGCACGCCTCCCTACAGGGGCCCCGGCCCCGACCCCCTAAGCTGTTCTGTGGCGAAGACGGCCAGTGGGTAGGGCAGCCGACAACTTCCTGCGCTTGTCTGCCTGGATTTGAGGCGGTGGAGATGCAGACCCGCTGCGCAGGTGAGGCAACAGATGAAAAAAACATGCATATTCTGGCAGACAAAACAATGAGATTTGAGCGGGGTGGGACATACATGTTTGAGAGGAAATAAGAGACGAAGGAAGTTAATGAGGCAGGGGAACGACTGTGACACTGTGGGGACAGTGAGAAAGGTCAACTTGAGATTCACTCATCTCTGAAAAGGAAGAGCAGGTCAAAGGCGTCCTGCTGCGGCAGCTCTGGGTTCAGCTCAGATAGAAGGAGCTCAGAAGTCGGGGGCGGGGGAGGCGACACGTGAAGTTGCCGCTCCGGGTAAAGATTGTATCAGTTTGAGAACATCAAAGCAAAGCACACAAGAAAAGAAGGAAGAAGCAGAGTAATTCTCTGAGGAGCTGTGCAGCAGCCTCCGTCTAATGAGTCCAATTAACATGCCTCGTGCGCAAACACTCCCGACATGCGCGCTTAGCACATCCCACCGCCGCGGACAAACGCGCCGCGCGACGAACAAAGAAGCACAAGAAGGAGCGGCACATTTTCTCCGGAAAAGCGTGCTTCTTGCTGCATGCTTGTGAAAGCAGGATTCAGCTTGATCTCTGTGGGAGGTATAATGATTTCATTAAAAAAAAGGAATAACTTCTAACATTATGTTTCTGGTGAAGTGCCATTTGCAGCATTCTGTCACAGAGGAAAGCTGTGAGGGAAAAACACTCACTAGGCCATAAAAGGAAATTGCCTCCAAGGAGAGATTGGACAGTTAATTTGCTTCATACGCGGGTCATTTTCTCAAAATGAAATTGACACCTAGCTTTGAAATCATAATCGTTTTGCTGTTCCTGGGACAATATGTATAGATTCAAGCTCAATTCAACGTCCAGAACTTAAGAATGCTGTCAAAACGATTTAGTGTTATCAGGAAGCTTGAGCAGAATGTTTAAGCTTTGCTTTGGAAGTGAGCCTTTAACTGTGTTTTTATACAACTTCTTCGGACCGTTACGTGGCCCTAAAGGCTGGTGTAGCCATGCCACAGTGCAAATATATGGATTGAAAATCCTCACTGTTGAAATTCACCACCTGCACACACTTTTTCAATAAACATTATGTTCTCTAACTGATTCTCTGATCTTTCTGCTATTCTATCCTTGCAAAAATCAAAAATGTTCACCTCTTTCATGAGACAAAGAGGTGTCTCATGCTCTCTTTTCCCCACCACTTTAAGCTGGAAACACCATTCAAACTTTAAACATGTCACAAAGCATGATGTACACCAGAAGCTTCAGCTCTTGATGTTTTTTCATGGGTTGTAAAAATCAGTGTTATTTTTCAAGTATTTGATCAAATACAGCATTTTTCCACCTAAAACATCAACATGACACAACCCACTCTACTGCTAAGCTACATTCCTACAGTCCACAATTCCTGCTTATAGCCTTTTCCTACTGCTACACCATTAACAATACACCAAAAGTTTATATGTCAGAAGGAAGAGAAATGACGAGAACAGTGTTGTAGGGAATGTGAGCTAAATGCGTTAGAAGCAAGTAAATCAATTGCTAGTAGTCTAGTTTTGCGAGAAGTAAATAATTATTTATTGCTGCTGTGCTCGTATTTTCATTTAAAACTTTATTTTAAAATGACAGGAGTCAATTTTCTCTGCTAACTTGACGCATACATTCAATCAATAAACTTACGTAGCTAAAGTTAGTCTCTTCTAAACAATGTCAGTGAACCAATTTTTTTTTCCCTAGGACTTTTGGCTGCACACTGGGGTTAGAACAGCTTTAATTGAATACGTTAAATACTGCATCTCCGAGTCGCTGCATTCTCACACTTTAAAAATTGTTCTCGCATGTGGGAAAGTTCCTGCGGCAGAATGTCAGTCAAAGGCCCGTCGACCCCAGGAGTCACGTCACTTCTCATCAGAAACAATGTTATAATTGGTGTGAACGTTTATTGTTTTAAATCTTCTGTACTTGAGCTGCCACTCTGAGTGGAAACGCCGTGACTGTATGTGGCGTCACGGTGACAGCTGACTGCACAATCACACGCTGGCCGAGGCTCCGTTAGCTTGCTGAATGCGACGCTGTCTGCGGCAGGGGTTCAAACTCCATCGCCAACTGTTGATGATTGTCACAGTTTTTATGTGTAGTTCTGAAAAGAACAGAAAAGATTTATTTTTCTTATTGTCTATGCAACAGATTTATAAAAGTAAGATGCTACATGTATCCATCCCTCCTTCCACACATTCAGCGAGAGCTGGCACCTCCTCTAATCTTAGGTTCAATTTCTTTTCAGACGATAGATTTGGCTCAGTTCTGTTAGGTTTTTTTTAGGCGCTCAGAATAGTTTTTTATTTATGTAAAACATAAAAAAAACAGACTCAACAATATGTGAATCAGTAAACACAGGTGTTTTTTTTTCTCTCTCTCTCACAAAGACTCTAAAAATATGTGGTGTCATTATTAGAACACAGATCAGGTAAACCTATTGATAGGCAGATGTCAAAGACGACAGGTTATTTGCACTAAATTGACTATTAGCACCAGCCTCATTACGGTGATTGTCTCAATTTATGACTCTCATTACACAATTGTCTATCAATCTGAAACCATCTGCCACCGTGAGTACAGTGGGAGGAAAAAAAAATAACGGATGTGTTGGCAAATTGAGTTTGACCGAGGTCCGTCGAGGACACGGTGAATGTGACAATTTTGCATAATGCACTTTGATGATGAAAGTCATGTCTGAAGTTGGAGGAGGAAAAATTTATAATCTCTTCTCATTTAATCTCCCACTCTGTCATCTTCAGCCTGTCCCGTGGGCCAGTTCAAGTCGGGCACAGAGGGACGCTGCAGAGACTGTCCAGAATACAGCCAGGCTCCCATCAGGGGGTCGGCAACGTGTGCGTGTCGCTCCGGATACTTACGTGCGGAGTCCGACCCTGCAGAAAGCCCTTGCTCCAGTAAGTCCACATTAATCAGTCATTAATCCACGCTGCAGTGTCGGTGCTAAACAACCGCGTCATCTACTCCCTTGTTCTCGTCGTTTAACTTCCCCTGCCAGTCCTCACTTTGTTTTTTTTTTTGTTTTTTTTGACACCTCTGGTGTTATTTCCCTCTTTTCTCTGGTTTTCTTGAGCCAGCCTTCCCTAAGCTTCTCAGTGGGCTTTGAGATGCATGTCTTTTGTGACAGGCGGCTGGGGGTTGGGGTTATTCTGCTTAAGTGAGGTACTGATAGTCTGAAGTGACACCTCCGTGTCGATTCAGGAATTTCAATTCAGACAGGTTTTGGATGTGTGAATGGGAAGCACTTTTAGTAATTAGGTGCACTGTGTGGAGATGACCATGAAGAGGATGTGGGAGAGAAATGAATGTCACATTTTTGACTTGCTCTGTTTTCTGCAGGTGTGAAGTAAATTCCCACCAAATAAGTACACACTAATTTTTATACCAGTAGCGATAAATTTAATTACAAAAGCCCTTATCTCGCTTATGTATCATTTCATTTAGCTGTTTATAATATATTCTGTTTTTGCACTTGATTGCCTGCAAATCTTTATTACATATTTTTTAATTTGTATGCTAAATTCCTAGCCAGCCATTTTATCACGCTGAAAATACAGCGCTGTAGTATTTGCCTCCTCTTCCCCTTACAGATTTCTTCTGTTTTTGCTTCATTACCCTAAAGCATTTCATACCATCAGATTTTATTATCAAAGGTAAGCTGAGTAAATACAAATTACAGTTTTTAAATGGGAGAAAAAGCCATCCGAACCAATCTGGTCCTTTGGGAAAGAGGAACTGTCCTGTAACCCTGACTGCTGGTTGTGGTAACAAGTAAACCTTTTATTATGCTTATGCTTCTGTTCATCATTTCCAGAATATTTTTTGGTTATCATCAAGATATTTTTCTTTGTTTTTTTGGTCGGCAGTGATTTTTACCATCTGACTCTGCCTTTGGTGCCTTTATTGTGTTTACCTTAACCAAGGTAAGAGAGTTCTTCAGAGCTTTAGGTGCCGTACTGGGTTCATCCTGGATCAGTAGCAGATTGGTTTTTCCTCCCTGCTCCATGTTTTCTCCACAAGTGGATAATGACTCTTACTGTGGTTCACTGCAATCCCAAACCATTAGAAAAAATTATTTTAAACTTTTTTTCAGATTGGTAAATATTTAATGATGTAGTTTCTCTTTTGTTACTGAATTTCTTTAGATCAGGGTCTGATGTTTTGGTTTTTGACATCTTTTAATCTATTTCCTGTTTCAACCAAGGTTTTATTTTAATGATTTCTTTATTCTAAACCTCTGGCAGTGATCAGACCTGAGTATAACTTATAAAAATTTCACCAAAAATTGAAGGTAATCACGGATAATTGATCATTTAACAAAAGGAAGGGAATTATGTTTTCCTCGTTGGGCTTAGATGGTTGAACATCTTTATTCCCTCATTATCTCAAATTACCAGTTAAAAATGCATTGATTATGTCCTCAGATTATCCTTGTCTGAATGTTTGGTTGACAAATGTTAAGTTTTGTTTTACAGTCTTTCATTAAAACAATTGCCAAATATGAAGAAATGTGTCAATCGAATGTATTCCAAGTTCCCACAATCCCTTATTGGGTGTGATGTTGTCCCACTTTGGTTTTTAATGAAGTGCACTATTAGCGCTGAAATCACCCGCAGACTCAGTGACAAAGCTCTGTCTCTTTGGCAGGAAGTGATACTGATTCACAGAGCCTGAGTGGTCTCTCTGTTTAGTTATGCTTGGCTTGAGGCAGTAGCTATCTCCTTACAATTTTCAGACGGTGATCATTATCGCCGCGCCTTAGACGAACCTAATTGCACCAGTTGAGTTCTGCAAAACACGCTCCTGCTGTGATGCAAAGTCACTGCAAGAAAATTGTTCTGCTTCGTGACTGAATGAAAATGTTGCCAGTTTTTAATGCAAAAAAATGTAAACAAGCGGCCTGTGTGGGTCACGAGAAAGATGTGAGCAGAGAACATGAGTGCACTTCTGTTGTTTCATTGGCATTGAGTGGCACTTAAAAACTAAATATGATTTTGACCTTTTTGTAAAACAATGCAGAATAAAGTACTTGTGTTGTGCAAAGATTTGTTATTGAGAGCCAAATGAACAGTCACAATGCTTCATTTTTATGATGGAGAACAGTAACATTCAAAAGTGTTCATATCCTTTAAACGTTTCCACATTTTGAAATATTACAACTACAAATTCTCTGCATTGCAGCACAAAGTCGTGCTTGAATATAAAGCGGAAGAAAATGGTGCAAGGTTTGCCTAGTTTCCGAATAAAATACAATGCAACCAACTAACTTCAGAGTCCAGTCGACTGATTTAATCTCAGTATAAATTCAGCTGTTCTGTGAAGAGCTCAGAGGTTTGTTAGACAACATTAGTAAACAAAGGACCAAGGAACCAAGCAGGTAGGTCAGAGATAAAATTATGTTGAAATCAAAACAATTTCTCAAGACCCTAGACACTCACTGTTGAAACAGAAAACTTACCAGGACATGATCATTCACCTAACCCACAGTAAACGGTTGCAGCTGTAATAGCAGCAAACATTGCTTCCAAAAAGTATCGGCTGAATCCAAATGGAGACCACACATTTGTATTTTTTAATATTAAGATATTTTCTTCTGCTTCAATCATGCACAACTCTGAGTTTGCCTGTCACATAAAATTCCCATAACATGAACTGAAGTCATACCTTTTAAAATGTGAAAAAGTTTAAAAGGTATGAATACTTTGCAATGTGATATAAATAAGTGATCAATTATGACATTAGAAATATTGTCAAAAAGGAATAAATTGGCCTTTTTTTCTTCTGAGTGTGGTAAATATGCAACTCCGACTTTAGAAACAGTAATTAGTCAATCCTATCTCACAATAAAGCCAAATAGAAAATTTCTAATTTCTATCTATTTTTGCTCCTGTAGAACCTCCGTCGGCTCCTCGCAGCGTCATCCCCCAGATCAACGACACCACGCTCACGCTGGAGTGGAACGAGCCTCTGGACAGAGGCTACAGAGAGGACCTGAGCTACTCCATCAGGTGCTCTGTATGCAGGTCACCCAGGGGAATCTGTCTCCCCTGCGGAGATAACGTCAGCTACCGTCCGGCTCACGAAGGCCTGCAGGGTCGCAGGGTGGAGGTGTGGGGTCTGCTGCCTCACACAACGTACACCTTCACCGTCCTGGCGCTCAATGGGGTGTCTCTGCTGAGCACCAAGGAGCCTGCTGGCGAAAGCATCAATATCACCACCAACCATGAAGGTGAGAGACAAAGGCACTGAAATAAAAAAAAGAGTTTAAATAGTCTGTATTTCGGTCGATATCTATAATCCTGCTGCTATCTGTGCAGTGCCATCGCTTGTGTCTGCGATTCGGAAGAGTGACTCCACAGAGAGCAGCCTGACTCTGCAGTGGTCGGCCCCAGATCAGCCGCACTACAACGTGCTGATGTATCAGCTGCGCTACTGTGAGAAGGTAAACACCGCCTAACCAGCGAGTGGCCATTCAGGTTCAGTCATTTATTTAGTTCGCTCATGGTTAGACTCTTCTGCAGCTCTTTTAATGAACTCAATCTGGGTCCTGATCTGCTGGCTCATAAGATTAACCAGGAAGTTTTAAATTGTTAATGAAGCTTGTTGGTTTCATTAAAATCAAGCTTAGATACTCCAAAGTTCTGTACAGACAGATTTAAAGAATGTTGGAACATTATAACGGTGACAAATTGATAATTATGACAAAGAAAGGAAAAATTAGGAAAGTCTGGATATCATTATTGCAATATTGATGCTATTTTATCTGATGATTTCCTGATGTTATTTTAGAAACTGAACTAAATGGGCAAAAAGATTCCCAGTGAAGCAATGGGAGGTATTTTCTGATTGGTTGATCCCAGTGAAAACAATACAAACAATATGAGGCCTAAAACAAATCCCTGAGGCTCTCCCCAGCTACTAATACTCCATCAATGGCCCCCTGCAAACCTCAAAACCCTTAAAGGAATTGAACCCCAAACCTAAACAGGTAATAAAGAGTACTGCTAGGTGAATAAGTTCCTGTGTGACAAAAAGGACAGAAACCTTTCAGTTACAACCTGGACAGAACTGCAGCTGAGGTCAAAACCTCAACCTTTTTAACATCCCCAGGTTAAGACTATTTTAATGTGCCATCACTGGAGAGCAAGAAAATCCAGGGTTACTTCAAGCCAGTTTCATTAAACATATTAAGATGCCAACAGATTACGTTTTTAGAAGTCTTCTTGGCTTGACCCAGCCATTCCTTTTTTCACATTTTACTCCATATTCATACTTTGTTCTTGTGCAGCTCACTTCGGTTTTCTTTGGCAGGAGAGACGCAGTGAAAATCCGTGCTCATACACAGAGACGAAGAGAAACCAGGCTGTGCTGACAGACCTCCGCAGGGCCACTCAGTATGAAGTGCAGGTTCGGGCGCGCACCCAGGCTGGTTACGGCAGCTTCAGTCCTGCAGTCGTCTTCCGCACCCTGCCTGATGGTAAAATGTTCTTGTTTGCTCTTGCAAAAAAAAACAAAAAAAAACTCTCACTTCTGTTTTTTCTCCATTTCCACTGAGATATTTTTTTTTATTTCTTATCAGCATTCTCAATGCCTGGACTGTGTTTGCTATGCATTCATCGCCTGTGAGATAGTGTCCTTGTGTCGCGCCTGTTATTATCGCAGATTCTTGTAATGTCCCCTTTGCTGCATCGGGGTAAACTCTGTGCTTTGGCTTTTGCACCCATAACTTTCTGAGTAAATGTCTCTCTTTTTCTTTTTTCTTCCCCACTTTCAGGATATGACTCTGCCTCCCAGTTCTTGGTGCCTGGCATCCTTATCGCAGTCGGGATGCTGCTGCTTGTCATTTTTGTCGTCTTAGCCGTCTTCTGCCTACGGTGAGAACAAGGGGAAAAAGGAAAAGAGGTTGAGAAGAAGACAAATTTGCATGGGAAAAAAAACCCCTCCTAAAACAACAGGAAATGTGAAAGAAAAGGGCTGGGGAAATCGAAAACCTAAAACAACCATGACCCCCATTTTACAGTTTGGCACCACTTTGTTCTTTTGTTTATACCTATTGTATCAACGATAAATTTGCTCTGTGCTATCCTCACTTTTTTTTTTCTTTTTTCTACGTCTGTGAAACAGTTCAGACACAAAGCAGCGTTTGTGATTTCTTTCGCTTACGCAGCTAAAAGCTATCCTGCTCATTAGAACATTTTCCTGAGGCTTCATTGTTTGAGTAAATAGTGTTGGATGCCATCATGGAGGGGGAGCAAGAGAGAAAGTGCATAGATCTGGTTAAGGGACAGAGATGGCGGTAGAGGTAGAGGGCAGGGAAAGACAGGATGCAGGCGTCCCAGCCCTGTTTCCACAGGACAGGAGAACAATAGCTGTGACCTTGTGGCACGTTCACGCACACACATACACACTCAAACCAGCGACTGAGGCCCAGATCTGCCTCAAACTGAGGGTGGTGCTTTACTGCTATTTTAGGCTTTTGAAGTGGGAAAGAGAGAGAGAGAGAGACAGGAGCAGTGGAAGGATCCAGGAGCCACAGGCTCGTTACGGTCTTGTACGGATGAGTCCGCGCCGCCGGAATCCTAATGGAGCCACTTGTGTCAAAGAGCAGGACCGTAGGGGTCGGCTCGGACAACAAGTCATCTTGTATTGTGCCTTTAAGGTTTCCGAGGATTGTTGAGGCCAGTTGTTGTATCAAATACACAAAGTATAATTGATGGAGGTGGTTTTTTTAAACAGAGCACTTTTACCTGGAGGGACGTCTTTTGTTTTTGGTGTTTTTTTTCACGCTGCTCTTGTTGAAGAGTATATGTTTTATCACAATATAAGAAACTGTTTCATCAAGATTTTATGTGATAGACCAAACTAAAGTGGCATGTAATTGTTAAATATAAGATACAAAAAATGTATACAGATAAAAAGATGTGACGTGAATTTGTAATGATTAGATCATCCAGATTTTCCTGGATGATGAATTGTCCCAGAAGTTATCATAATAAACAACAATATTATTGTTCTGAGACCATTTTCAAGTAATGCAGTGGCATTATAATGCAAGAACACTTTCTCACACTAAACTTTAAATTCTAATAAACATTTAACACTGAAACTGGGAAACATTTTAAATATCCAAAATAAACAAATAAAAACAAATACAATGAATTATGTAAGTAAAACTTGTTTTTGTAATCCAGTTTTTGGTAGAAAGAGGGAAAAGAGAAAAACAATAAATAACGCAAATGGAAATTACTGAACTTGTTTTAATTTATTAGTGTTTAATAAATTTATTGCTTATTGTGTCAGGGCTAGCAATGATGCCCCTAAATGAAACCCAGTGCATTCTGAAAGCTCCTATTTACAACATGAAGCCCATCTTTGTGTGATTTATTCTTTATATAAATATCAAGGTCATGAAGATGAACCAACAGATCAGACAGTTCAGGGTGAAAGTTGTGGAGAAGTTTAATGCAGGGTCAAGTGTGAAAAGTTAAACTTTTATAAGGAGCTTTTGCTGTTAACTTTGGTGTTATTTCCATTTTTGATCCGTGAGCAGCTACTGAAATAATCCCAACAACAATAGCTTGAAAAAGTCTTTAAAATAGCATAGTCTTTGGGAAACTATGCTTGTGCCATAATCTTATTACACTTTTCTGTTTCCCACTGCAGCCGACACAGCCGAGCTAAAGATCCTGAGCTGAGCGACAAAAACAGCCAGTACCTCATTGGCCAAGGTAAGCCATTACGGACCTGAACCTGTTCACGTCAGAGAAACCATTCCTAACGATGGGCTCTTTGCTGCTCATAGTTCTTGAACATTTCTTTCCTTTCCTTTCCCACGACTCTGTTTGTCCGTTTCTCGCAGGGGTCAAGGTTTACATCGACCCTTTCACCTACGAGGACCCTAATGAGGCGGTGCGAGAGTTTGCCAAGGAAATCGATGTTTCCTTTGTCAAGATAGAGGAGGTTATCGGCGCCGGTAGGCTCCACTCAGGCTTTTCCCGCTATTACTACATGTGTAAACCTAGTTACCTTTCTGTGAATTCATTTGGTTTGTGGCTTTTCTTTTGCCTGATCGTCTACTTTAAAAAGAATATTATTAGTCTTTATCTAATTTAGCCTTTAAAATTGATTCATAGGCATTGTCTGGGCTCCTTTTTCTAAAGACCAAATTCAATATAGTTGCACCAATAAAGCAATTAACTGATAAATATGTGGGCAACATTATTGGCCCTCATTTAAACAAAAGGACACCACTTGCTGCGAGCAAGCTTTACATTGGCTAGATAAAGCGCTGATACTCATAATGTGGAAAACAGCCGCTCTAATGGGTGTTTATGTGTCTGCAGGCGAGTTCGGGGAGGTGTGTCGAGGACGGCTGAAAATCCCAGGGAAAAAAGAAAACTACGTGGCCATCAAGACCCTGAAAGGCGGCTACACCGAGAAGCAGAGGAGGGACTTCCTGTCCGAGGCGTCCATCATGGGGCAGTTCCAGCACCCCAACATCATCCACCTGGAGGGCATCATAACAGCCAGCTGTCCAGTGATGATCCTCACTGAGTTCATGGAGAACGGCGCGCTGGACTCCTTCCTGCGGGTCGGTGTGACAACAGGCACTGTTACGCCGTCTCCCGGGCCGACACGTCCACACAGCGTCACGTCTAAAGCGTCTCTGTCCTCCCCCGCAGCTCAACGACAGCCAGTTCACTCCCATCCAGCTAGTGGGGATGCTGCGCGGCATCGCCTCGGGCATGAAGTACCTGGCAGAGATGAGCTACGTCCACAGAGATTTGGCTGCCCGCAACATCCTGATCAACAGCAACCTGGTGTGCAAGGTGTCCGACTTTGGCTTGTCACGCTTCCTGCAGGAGAACTCCTCCGACCCGACTTACACCAGTTCTCTGGTGAGGCAGCAGCCAGGACTGATTTACTCATTACTCACAGTTCTGTTTGCCAGGGAAAGTCTCTGTGTATGTACGTGACAATTTTTAGACTTAATTGTTTGCTTTTTTTTTCTTTTTTCTTTTAAATGCAGGGAGGCAAGATTCCCATCCGCTGGACAGCACCCGAGGCGATAGCCTTCAGAAAGTTTACCTCTGCCTCAGACGTGTGGAGCTACGGCATCGTTATGTGGGAGGTCATGTCTTTTGGAGAGAGACCGTACTGGGACATGAGTAACCAGGATGTAAGTTTCAGCAAAAAACCCACATGTTGCTGCGGCGGCTAGGCGATTTGCCCTGAAAATAAAATCTTGATTTCTTTTATATCGGATCCGATTTCCGATTTTAAGTGATTTTTGAGGGTTTTTTTACTTACTTTGTTTTCTTAAAAAGAAATTACAGAAATATTAGTAGTTGTAGTTGAACTATGACATATATGAGAATTTCTGGCTAATTACAAAAATACAGTCAAAATATTAGCAGATAAGATGCAATTATACCAGAAATAACTAGAAAAAAGATGTTTTAATGACAAAAAAACTTAGTTATCTATTGCACATATTAGATCCTGATGCACGTTTGTTTTTCTTCAAAATTTGTTGGGACAAAGTCTACCTATAATAATTTGATGCTGATGTGTTGAAAGATTTATTATCTTTACTAAGTATTACCTCTAAATTTTATACCAAAGGATAAATTCAGAAGATGCTGAACATTTGTTATTGATTTTTTTTTTCTTTTTTTTTGTGTTGAAGGTCTCATAAAATTACTACTTCATTGTCCTAAGATTAAGACTTTATTCTTGTAATTTAAAACAGTAAGAAAATCAAAGTCCATGTAAACAGAAGCTTGTCAAACAAGATGGCGGCCCACAGTGTGCTGACATCACTGTGAGCTATGGAAACCCAAAGAGAGAACTAGTGACAAAAATTACAACAATTTATTCCAAAAATTAAATCTTCAAAACCCCAAAATTTAATTAATCGATAAAATCTATTTATCGCTACATGGAGCCAGTTGTAATATTCAGTTTCTGAATTTGTTCGAATTATTTACGTCACTACTTGGGTATTAAAAACTGAATTCTAGTCATCATGTTGCTAATTATATACGCCAGGTTTGCACCCTCACTAAACTCCTTGCATCTCCGAATCGATCCAAACATCATTTAGTCGAAACACTTTGTTTGAACAGCAGCTGTTTGTCTCCCATTGTCAGGTAATCAATGCCATCGAGCAAGACTACCGGCTGCCCCCGCCGCCCGACTGCCCCTCCCACCTGCACCAGCTCATGCTGGACTGCTGGCAGAAGACCGTTCTGCGCGTCCCCGCTTCGCAGACCTCGTCAGCGCTCTGGACAAACTCATCCGCAACCCGGCCTCACTGAAAATAGTTGCTCAAGAAGCAGGAGGGTAAGAGAGAAAACATGTAGCTTTGGAAAATGTTGCATTTTTCCATTGTTTGGTGATCTAAGACTTTTGTTGTAGATGTGATGATGAGTCATTGTTTTTGTCTGTCGCTCGTCCACATGGTTTGGAGAAAACTACGCTGAAAGCTCTCCTTACTATTTTGGCTTCAGCTACGGTCAAGCAGCAACCTCTCCTCTGTTTGACACAAATCTGTTTGGTTTCATGCACAAAGAGGTGAAAGCGTCTTTCATGCTATAGTAAACCTGTAAAATTCTGTCATGATACCTAAATGAAAGCAGACTAAATTTGGAAACTCCAGCGCATTGTGCAGCCCTGTGTTTTAGAACAATACATAACAGAATCAACATTGAATTTATGCCAAGGTTCTGTTTGTAATTGCAGTTTTCCACATTGCTAATGGAAAGCAAACATGAAAAAGGAATTATGTTGGCTTTTTCAAGTAAAAACAAAAAAAAAAAAACCTTAACTGTTCATTAAAAAAAGAAAGATTCCATATTACTAATCAAGCTAAGGAATTATGTTGGCCTTTCAACATAAAGCTTTAATTTGTCGTGGAGTTGCATTGAATTACTGTACCTTGGGAATAATTCTCTATTGTAATAAATGGCTCACAATAAAAGCATCTGGCATGTAAAAATGCCCTTTCAAAAAAGCTCATATTTGATCATCAAAATAAAAGTCTGTCCTTTTCATGGAGAAGGTTCTAAATTGCTTATGGAGCTAAGCAAGTCATGAAAAAGAGATCATGCTAGGTCTTAAAAGTAGAGTTCATAGGTGACCTTTAAAATAATTGTCTTGCTCTTTCATGGGTTAAATCATTAAACCTGCTTCAAAAAAAATTACAGGTCTTGAAAGAGCAACCGTTTCCTATGTTGGTTCTCTGTAATGTGCCGTTACTTAGAAGCGAATGATCAAAAAGCAATCTGGTTTTGGATGGTGCTAGTTTCTTCATAAATAGCCTTTTTTCTTAAACTTTATTCTCCAGACATGTTGTAATCTTCACATCTTTCTTTTGTTTGTTTTTCTTTGGATTTTAGCTGCTGTTTTTGCTGATGTTTTTGTTTTCTACGCTGCTTAACTCTGACCTTTGAATCACTTAGGCATAAAAAACTCCTAAATTCAAAAGATGGAATGGTGCTGTATCTACAGAAAAATGACTTGGCAAGGAATCTATTTTTAATTGAATATGGAGGCACTTTACTGTCAGGCGAAAACATAGTTTCATTTGTCTTGTTTACATTTTGTCAAATCAGTAATTTAACACAGACAGTCAAAGTATTTACGCACCAACAATGTGAATCTCAACAAACCTCAAGCTAAAATGGAAAGAAACAGGATGCCACTTCTCTAATCTTTTGGATTAAACCGTTTCCTATATGCTGTTGTTGTCAGACACAAAGACTGGTCTGAAAATTAGTAACACAAAAAAACCTGGGAAGGCATTTAGTAGATTTTTGTTGAACTTTTGCTCAAAAGCTTTGTAAAACATAGGATAAAACTCAACGTTTTCATATGCTAAACACTCTAAAATAGGTAGTTTAAAACGGTATGTATGTCTAAACGACATCAACGGAGAGGCGGACTGATCTGTTTCTGATTGACTGTCGCGGCAACACACAGATAAAGTCAGCAGCATGTGTATTCCCTGATTGAAAGGGCTGCCAATGTCTCTTTCTGGGGTCATTTCAAAGTCCTGACAGTAGCAGGAGAGCCATTACCCTCCCACTGCCCACTCCGAGATGCCACCTCAGAGCCCTGCTGTGAACTGTCAGCCACTTGCTGTGCCCATTTCCCTTCCTTCGCATTCTGCCTGTCAGCTGGTTACATACCGCTGAAGACGCTCCACCCCTCACAAATCCCATTGTTTGTAGCCATCAGTCAGCGCGCCTCAGATTATACCTCTCCCCATCAGCCCAACGTTGCTGCAGGACGCGTGGAAGCTCCTCGCTGCTGTTTTGGTGACAGTGAATGTAAGTCATTCTTTTGTTTGTCGGCTTTCTCCACCCCCTCTACAGGCCTTCCTACCCCCTGCTGGACCAGCGCGCACCTTTGGCTCTCTCGCCGTGTTCTTCAGTCGGCGATTGGCTGAGGGCTATCAAGATGGAGCGCTATGAGGACAGCTTCCTCCAGGCTGGCTTCAACTCAGTAGACCAGCTGGCTCAAATCACTGCACAGTTAGTTTCTTCTATTCCCAACTGACTCGTCTAATGTAGCTTTTAATTTTGATTGGGAGGATTTTCAGGTGCTTGAAAGGCCTTTACCATCCTCCTCTTTCTGTCTGTTTCAGGGATCTGCTGCACATGGGTGTGACTTTAGCCGGACATCAGAGGAAAATCCTTTCTAGCATTCAGACAATGACCTTGCAAAACAAGAGCACGGCGACTGTGACATTCTAGCTGTTCTGCCCTTCTTCATCCTGGACGTGAACACGGCGCACAGGTGTGTGTCGCCGTGTCCTAGAGCACTCTGGATCCTTTCCTGTGACCCACTTTGAACACAAACTGAGGAAGGAGGAAGATTGTATTCACAACCAGGGAAAAGAACAAAAATGAAAAGAAATAGCAGATAAAGATGACTTGTGAGACTCGAACCAGTCACCTGGAGTAACCAGGTGGTGAAGTCATCTCGACTTTCTCTGTCATATTTTTAAAAGATTGCAGTCAGTATTTTTACATCTAGCAAGTATAGAACCAAGTGCATCTGCCAAACCACGATGAGTGACAAACCAGTGTTTACACAGTTTCTAAAGTTTCATTCTCAAAGTGTCGTTTACTTGTATTGTTGCCCCCCCCCAAAAGGTTCCACTTTTAACCAAAGGAGACAAAAAAAAAATGCTAATCTAAAAATGATCCTTTGTTTTCAGGTTGCTGTTATAATTAGGAATGAGAATGTTTTTGTTTGATTCTGGCTGCCTTTTTATTAATCCTTCTGGATCACCTTCCATGTCAGTACTGCACAGTCTAATTACGGGAATAGTTTGCTTCCATTATATTTCAGAATGACCTCGTCTTTACTCAGGTGTGATGTGTAATACAGACTTCAAGGAACGCTGTAGATG
The DNA here is from genome assembly GCA_010277075.1 of Poeciliopsis retropinna. Lineage (NCBI taxonomy): Eukaryota > Metazoa > Chordata > Actinopteri > Cyprinodontiformes > Poeciliidae > Poeciliopsis > Poeciliopsis retropinna. The sequence goes on along the minus strand of VMRM01000024.1, from coordinate 6,489,281 downwards.
CCCCTAATCAGAAGCCTCATCTTCCTCAAGTCTGGCTCCCCCTTCGCCTGCTACAAAAAAAAGAGGAAAAATGAGGCACAAAAGAGACATTTCAGCACTTTTGTCATTTCAGAGTGATTTGTAATCTTGTGCGATTTGATGCGTTTATCTTGGGCTGTGTTTCTGTTGGATGTTTTCTGCTGGCAGCTCATTTTTGTTCTAATAAGCCAGAACAAGGACCAAGTGGACTCAGAGACCAGAGAACACTGTAGAAGTGGGTTTTCCATGTTATCTGGCCTCAAAACATGTTTTTAATCGATATTAGTGATAATGTACATTTTTAATACTCTTATTCTGTATTCTCCATCATCTTCCAGTGCCATTTATATGTCTATATGTGGTCTTAAGTGACCGTTTTATAAAGCAGATATCTTTCCTGTGGGATTCTGTGTGTCTTGTTTTTTATACCGGGCAGTTGAAACTCCTGTTTGAAAATAAGCTAATAAACAGCTGCACTAAGTTTTCATGTTAAATGCTAACCAGTAGCGAGGTAACGAGGCGTTAAGCTAACCGCTAATCTCACGAGCGCAAGCTAGTTACTGTTAGCATGGCTTCGCCTGATGAATCTGTAAGATACCCGAACAACTGCTCTTAAATCATTTATTTTGGGTTTGCAGTAGGAATGATAAATGGTAACAGAGTGGCAGACAATACATAAACAATATATAAACACTACAAGTTGTTCCGATGGTGAAGTTGGCAGAAAACTTCGCCATAGCAACCGATAGCTGCGTTTAGCTACATCACAATTACAGCCTATCCATCAAAAGCGAAATGGTGAATGTAGGGCAGAACAATCACAGGTAAAGCACTCTACTAAGGTTTGAAGAAAATAAAAGAAATAAGAATAAAAAAATATCAATCTGATGTAATTGACAAACATTACTAAGAAACTATAAGGTGATAAGCGTAGTGTTATTTCTGTCCAAAGTGCTGGTAAAATAGTTTCAATCTTGCTAAGCCAGCATTTGTTCATTTTAAGCAATGCCCTTATCTTATTTTCGTGTCTCTCTTACTAAGCTAGCAGGCTAACTGCTAGCTTGTCAACTTTGGTTTCCATGTGGAATTTAAACAATGTTAGCAGGAGGAATGCTAACAGCTCCATTTAATCCCCAACCCCACCCTGCTTCCTTTAGCTGCAGCTCTTGGAGGGTTTTGCTGACCCTTTTGACATTTAAATCGTGAATAATTTACCCTGTGTAAAGAGAAGAACTCACCAATTGTTTGGGGGGGGAGTAGGATTTTCAACAAAGAAAAAAAAAAACAGGACAGAGGACAGCTTGGTTTAACTTTATCTTAGTCAGAAATGCTTTAAACATCCAAATCTTGATGGTGTATTTGGAAAGAACCAGCTAAGAACATTAGGTTTAAATATTTGACAAATTTTTAAGGATTTTGTAGGTATTTTAGAAACATTTGCCCATTTCAATTAAAGCTCGCATTTCATTGCTCCAAAGGGTAACATGTAATTTAACCATGCAATGCTCAAAATGTATATACAGTTTAGCTGAATTATATATTTTCTGACATTTGTCTTCTAGTTACAGGTAATTTTGTTCTCTCTTTTTGTATCAAGACCTATCTATTTCCATTTTTTCCTTTACTATTTTCATTTCATTCCTGTAAACAACCCGTTTCGCACCAATTTACTTAAATCATGCCATATGAGTTAAGTTGTAATTGCAGTTAATTATTTCATTTATTTTTCAGAAAAAATGAAAACAAGTACCGTCATAAAAATGATCAAATCTTATATTTAAGCTAATTTTATGTTGGCTTATAAATCCTACATAGTTTTTACTCCTTCGCATTTTTTTTTCTTTTGTAATACATAAATATTACAAAAAATGGTACCAATCCTGGTATCTGATCAGCAAATGAGGGAAAAACAATTTAATATTTTTATTCTCATCCACATGGATTTACTGAGAAAGTTCAATCTAACTTCATTCTTCTTCTGCCCGTTTAGTTTTAGTTTCTTAGTGATTTTACCAGAACATCTTAATGACCTCCAGGGACATTTTTTACTGCAGTAAACAAGAAATATTCCACATATATCACTGGCAAACAGAGCCTTAATGCATGGCACTAACATCATTATCTAACGCTTAGGCTATGGCGGTTCAAGCAATTCTTTGCAATATTGATATCTTGGGTTTTAGAGATGTTGCAATATATTATGTAGCTGTACAGTCTGGTCACTTCTGCTGCATCTAATTTATGGGTTTTATTAAGCTGAAAGTTCAATTTATCTTGTAAAATATTCCAAAACACAATATAAGCAAGAACCTCATAAACAATGGGCTTCTGCAAAAAAATCTTAGTTCTACTGCAAAAAAGGTTTCTAAAAGCTGAACCTTTTTTCTTTTGTATTACAAGCAGCGATTCTTAAAATATTTCTGCAGACAATAAAGTCTGGATAAGGTAATATCATTTTACCATTGAATGTAGAAAGGCAGTGTCAGATTTTAGTATTTGTAATAGGCCCTACTCCTTGTTCTGAAGTCATCCCCACAGCTAGTGAAGTGTTCAAACTGCATACAAGAGCACGGATGACATTGTGCGAACGTCACGGGGATCCCTGTGGACCTGAACTGAAAATCCGTGATTTTACCTGTCTCCGGTCTGATAACAGGCTGCTTTTTGTTCCAGTGACCCATGATACCTCTGACCTGAATTCAGAGGAAAATCAGCACACAGCAAAGAGCTCCATCTTTCTGAGTGTGTCTGGGCGGCTGTACTCTCCAGTGTGCTTTTATTTCCACAACCAGTGGATGTAAGAGAAATAAATTGTTCCTCTTTGGGATTTTTTTTCTCTCTTTCTCTTCGGTTAAATAAAGCTGAGATCACCGAAGAAAAAAAACATCTAACTTTTTTCTTCTTTTTTGTTTTCTCTCTGGCTCATGTAACGGACCTGTCTTTCGTCTCTCCTGTCGTTCCCATTTTTAATAACGAGAAACAAGAGACGGCGAGGTCTGAGTTGACTCTCCCTCCCTCTGCATGTCCCGGCTTAACTTTCTTGCAGCGTTTCGTCTGTTTGTGCAGCGAACCTTTACCCCTGAGGCCCTGAAGCTTGTCCTCTCCTCTGTTTCCCTTCCTGGTCCTCAGCCCTTTTAATCATGGAGAGATGTTCTTTTCTTCTCTTGCACCTTGGGCTGAGAGCAGCTTATAGCGCAGAATAAGCTTAAACTGTCTCTCACACACACTTTGTTTCCCTTCTCCCCCCTTTTTTTTTTATCTTTAAAGCTACTAGGCTAAGCTGACAGGCCTGCTAAAAATGTTGGGCTTCATTGATTATTATCCCTTGATTATTTTTGTGTTGCTGACTCATTCCTCCTGTTCTGTTGCCCTCATGTGCCCCTGTAAACATTTGACCTGTATAAGTATGGAGAAATAATGATGAGTAACTGTTCCTGGAAGCACTTTTTTTTTTTTACTGCAAAGTGCTTTGGTGCGCATAAATCTCTCTCGCCCCCCTTTTTTTATTTTTTGTAAAGACAGACTTGCATTCATCTGTAGTTTCTACTTCTGTCAGTGCTTTGAGTGACCCCTGACCTCAGTATAGTACAAACCTAGTGTCAGCTTTGTGTGCACATCTGAATGGCCATTCATTAGGGCTGCTTTTAGGCAGAGAGCAGACCAGACTAGCAACCTCCCCAGCCTCCCTCCACCCCTGTTTTCTCTTTCTCTTTTTTTTCTGTTTTTTGGTGGATTGTGTCATTCCCCTCACATTCCTGTGTGCATTCAAGTGCGGCGAGAGAGGCTGAGATAGGTGGGGGTAAACCATAGGGACAGGTACATGAGGGCGAGACGGCGGGGTGGATGGAAGGAAGATGAGTTGAAATGGTTTCACTGTCTGCAGCAGGGGAACAAACAGTGCATTGCAAGATTGTTAATACCTCTGCAACTTTCCACATTTTATTACGGAGCAGTGATAAACTTCAATGTGATTTACTGGGATTTTTGCTCGCTGGGTAGGCGATGGCAGAAGGATGCTTTGTCTTCAAAATGTTTTAGAAATAAATGTCTGAAAGGGTAATGCCTGCTTTTGCTTTTAGCATCCTGATTTAGTACTTTGTAGGTACAGCTGAAGGTCTTTTGAGGTGTTTCCAAAAGCTGAGTTTTGTTCTCATCTGACCTGCTCTCGCCTACAAACTGGCCGTGTCGCACACGTGGCTTGTGGCTCCAGATATTCTCTTGATTTTCTTTCAAAATTCAACAATCTAGATGTTTCTTTGAGGGTTTGAGCTGTGAAGTCAAAGGTTGCCTTGTCAAATGATTCTACCATCTGAACCGTGGATCTCTGCAGCCCTTCTAGGGTCACCATGGGATACTCGGTTGCTTCTCTAATTGACGGGTATCAACGTCTTCTTTGGTTTGCAGTTGCACCAATACTCTATGAAAGGACCGGACAGTCCTCAATCAATATTCAAGGCTTTGGATATCGTTTTATGACCTAACTCTGCTTTAGGCTTTTCCACAACTTTCTCCTTGAAAGTTTTGGAAACGTCTCTTTCCGTGTCTCTATCTTGGTCTTCATGATGCTATTTGTTCACCAATGTTCAAATTTCTGAGATTAAATTAATCAGTATACTCTGTGTATTTGCTAGATGATCTGTGCAGGTACTTGGTTGCACTGGAAGTTATTTTGTACACGGCTTCATCCAATTTGAACTCTATCCCAGCTGAAGGAAATCGGATTCCCACAGCATGACGCAGCCACTCCCATGTCTCTACATGAAGAGAGGAACTAGAAGATATAATCATTGATTCTTCCTTCCACTTCAGTTTTGCACTACTTTGTGTTCATTTGATGCATAACATGTAAAGGAGATATAGACAAAATAGGGAAATTTTCAGTTTATTATTAATACTTTTGTAAGTCTCTGAATGATAATCTCCTCTGTTAGTGTTTTACGTCTTTAGCATTACGAGTATTTCAACTAGCTGACCTGAATTTTTAGCATTTTTGCTAATTTTGTGTCCTTGCAGAAATCACCACTTTCCATTCTTCACAGTTAAGCCCAAACATTCAGGAACTTTGACTTTCCTCTTTGGTCAAACAGTTCGTCATCTAAATTAGTTTCAAGCAAACCCCCGTCTCCACTTTGGCCCAAAAAAAAAGAAAAAAAAAAAGCATTTCTGATGAAATACTTGCCGTCACTTCCAACCTCTGATTAATTTCGTCTTCTACCAGTCTCTCTCTTTTTATATGATTGCCAGCATTGCTTTGATTCTCCCAGCTGCAGCAAGCTTGGAGATGAAAATTTAGTTTTTAGATTCCTGCACCGCTTTGACTCCTCCAGATTTTTCTCCCAGAGATGACTCACAGACAGTTTCATCAGAATGTCCCGGTATTTCCGAGCAAATCCACCAAACAGCCTCGCTAAGATTATTTTTCACTTGTGTACGCAGCGTGATTGTGCTGAAAGATGGAAGGCACGCTGCTCAGCAGAGCGCTCCCGCTCTGTTTCATATTAAATCCCATCACTGAGAAAGTTGCACTCCTAGCTGCTCCCGCCGCAAGTATGTTGACTTTGCAGGAGGTTGTGCCAGGCCAAAGTTGTAAATATGAATTGTTTCACAGCTGACCCACCTGGTCAAATAGAAGTGTTAGGACTTTAATCTTCTTTTCAGGCTGCAGTACACTTAAATGTGGAAATAGTCTGGAGTTTTTCATCATAGACCCAGTTCACTTAATCAGCGTCAACAAAGCCCGGCTGTCCAAGTGTCTAACATGCTGTATTCAAATACTCCAGTCTGTCACCCTCTCTATCTGTCTATTGAAGCTCAGTTAATTAAAAAGTTTTAAATGGTGTCTTATATATGAAAGTCATAAGGAAAAAAGTTTTGTAGCTAATTCCCACAGTAAAAACTCCCTGATCTTTGCCAGTAAATACAACTTCAGCAGAAGAGCAACATGTGACAATGTGTTGTCTTTATTTTATTTTATTTTTTTAAAAAGACCAAAATAAAGTGCAGCAAGGCTGTGTGAAAAGGCCGAGCTCGCCACATGATGCTACAAAACGACCACATGATTGTGGGGGAATTTTGGCCCTCTCTTCTTTTTCGACGTCACTTGTGTCCTGTTTGTTTTTTTGCCTTCCCACCACAAACTGGTTGGAGGTCTGGACTTTGACTGGGGCCAGAGCTACACTTTGACCCCGTTCTGTTTCAGTGATTTCAGCTTTTACACACATGGCCTCACATTTGACTGGAGAATACTTCTTTACACAGAGGAGTTTCTGGTCCACTCAAAATGGCTGCGAGATAGGATGCAGAGCGAGCTCACATCACCAACCAGTGTGATTATAACTGGAGTGAAGTCTTTGTGCTGAGAGAGGAATGTCAGAAGTTTGTATAAACTGTGAATACGGCACCTTTATACAATTTAGGAAAGCTTGGCTGATGATGTCATGGCTTTGTAAGCTTCAAAACATCTGAATTTTTTGGAGTTACACCTGTGGAAGTATTTTAGGGAAGCTCTTAAAAAACATTACTTCCTTATGAGCCATTTCTGAAAAAGTAAAAGAAATCAAGATGTCAAGAAAATGTGTGTCTTCTGGTTCATCCTTTGGTTTAATTTCATCATGGGAACTTCCAGGGGAAAGGCAGAATCTGCATCTCAAAAATGAACATGTACGACTTGGGACTGAAATGCCACTCTGAGAGGAAGAAGCCATGACTCAAACAGTCACATGAAAACCCAGGAAATGTTTCTTTAAAAAAAAAAAAAGTCAAACTGTAAGCTTACAGTTTAATAGCTTGCAGTTAAACTGTAATCTGTGATGCACAGAGATGGCAGCAGCATGATGTGGGGGTGTTTAGCTTCAGGAGAGTCTGGTGCTCTTTGCAAAACTTCAAGTTTTTGTTTGAACTGTTGAATTTAAAGAACATTTTTACACGAGTCTTTATATCACTCTGGAATGATCTTGGCAAGGCTAATTGAACTAAAGCATAAGAAAATCTGATTTAATTTCAACTTGAGAGGAAAAAGAAGTGTGTCTTTTTATGCAGTATATAAGTATTGGGTTTCAGATGTGTTTTCTGTTGAGTTGCTGGTTATTTTATTGTTTTAAGCCTCTATAGTCTCATTTGTTTCATTCCTCACTTTTTAAAAATATTTAGAGAAACCATCTAGAAGAAAAAACTTTCTGAACCAAACTGCAAACAGTCATCTTGGGAACATTTCAAACACGCAAGCTGTTCATTTATCATCTATTCATCTTCTACTGTAAGGAAACGGGGCTGCATGGACCTTATAATTTATTTCTAGCAGCCAGAGGACTAAAATAACTAAAATAGTTATTTTAGCTTGATGAATGGCGATAAACTAGGATCAGAACCACAATTGAATGAAAACGGTTTAATGTGAAATGTTTAAGAAAAAGTAGACAATTTATGAATTAATTTAAAATGATGATTATTATAAGACATTTTACCACTTATTTAATTAAAATATGGACTTTAAGTGCATGGTATGAGATAAGAGAAACAAATGTATAAGTAGTGGGTAAATGGGGATGTGTGCAGGCAGACTGCCAAATTGACTCTTAGCTATTATTGTGTTGCTATTATAAACTTTTCTAAAACATTTCACATTTAGTCTACTCCATCCAAATGACTTTATTCCAAAAGTCTTTGCTCAGTTTACATAGATTTCTAAGTGAAAATTGAGTCCTTTTTAGTTGTGTAAACTTAACTTCAACAGTAATGATGCTTATTGAAGTCTGCGAGGTTTTAGAAATAGTTTATGTTGTTTGTTTCTTGTTCTGCTTCTTTGGAAATAGCCTATTACTGTTTTCGGTCGTTTCTAGACTCATGGCAACGAAGCCACAAACATGACAATACACTCCTGTTAGGGTGGTTACACTTGCTAATGGTTTGCTCATCAGAAGCATTTAATGATCAACAGCTGCAGGGCATCGTCTATTTGATTTTAAAGCAGTAGATTTGGATTTAATGACTTGGTTTAATGTGTTGTAATCCCACATATCGTTGTTCATCAGAGGCTGACTCTATGCTAAACCTGGTGTTACTATAGATTTAAGAAAAAAAAATGTTGTAAAGATTATAGTTACTCAAATATAAAAAGCAAGAAGCTTTTCTTACGTTTTCCTGTGAACTACAAAATTATGAAATTCAATATATGCCTCAGACATGGGCCAGAGGACTGCTTTGCATAAAAATCAGAAACATTTTAGTATATAAGAAAAAAAAACCTTTCCATGGACTCGGGAGCACATACATTATGTAGATCAGTCTGAGTGAACACAGTTTGTCCAAAAATAAAAGTTAAAGCTCAGAACTACAAGAGGATCCAGGAAGGCCTCCATCCTCTGCGGAGCTGACCTCGTTTTGAAGCTGATTTATGGTTGCATTAGTGGTGTGGGTAATTTCCACATCTATATGGAGCCTCCATTAATACTGAAGGATACATTCAGGATGAACTGGCCTGCATGCAGTCCAGACCCGTCACCCTTGCCTCATTTTTTAGCAGCAACGTCACCAAGAAGTGAACCTCCGTGTTGTTAATGAGTTGGAATTTCACGTAACATAAAACAGAAAACTATTTCCGTTATGATGATACATGACGTTTTTCCTGAGTTCCTGAAAACGGGTAAAATTAAGTGGTAAACATGACTCTATGTGAACTTTCTCATGTTAATATGCTGTCAGGGTAACATTTTTTAGCCGAGTCTCGTCACGATTCAGAGCGTTGATGCTTTGTATGTTCGTTTCCACTTTATTTACTATTCCAACAATTATATGCATGTTAGCCGTTATTTGCCATTTGCACAATTTCCCATTTGGTTGCATTATAACAGCAACCTCATGGCATTTCATCATAAATGTGAAATAGACAGAAAAGGAAAACAGCTGTTTGATGAAAAGCTGAAAAGTGTCATGTATAGAGCCGCCTTTCACTTACAGCTGGAGGTCTTTTCTCAAAACTAGATTTCAAAATCTACTCACCATATATTTTATTATTTTTGGCTCGTTCTTTACCATAAAATACCTGAAGCGCAGTAAAGTTAGAAAGTGAAACTCTACCTGAGCCTTTCAGTCTTTAACAGTTTGTCTTCCAGGATTGTCCCATACTTAGCACCATTCATATTTCCATAAATTTTGACTGGTTTCCTTGGTCCTGCTGGTGAAAACTGATTTTATTTGGTCTCAAGAAAATTCTCAAATGATGTGTTTGTCAAAAAGATAAAAAAAATTAAAAAAAAAACCTTTTCTCTTCTTCTATTAGATTCACTATATTTTTAAGGGGTGTCAGAGTAAAGGGGAGTTCAACAGAAATGAGACACTTTTCATATTTGATTTGTAAATACTTTTGAAAACCACCTATTATTTACTGAATTTGTTTTAGTCTACAATATCAAAACAAATAAAAGTATTTTTGTTTTAATTGTTTTTAAATATGAATACTTTTGCAAGGCATTCAGACTTCTCTGAAAGGATCAGATGTTTGATGGATATGTCACAGTGAGAATCTGATTGCGGACATTAACACCTTCAGGACGTGCAAATGGCCCGTCTAAAGGTGCCGACAGGTTCTTGCTCTGTCTTAGCTTTCAGCAGCCATCCGTCTTGCCTGTGGCAGTCTTTTGTTTTCCCCTCTGCAGAGCCGTGCTCCCAGTCTCGCGTTGAGAAATGAAAGAAGAGTAATCTTCCCTCTTTATATCCTTTCCATGTGAATTACCCCATATTCTGAAACTTTATCCACATGCATCAAAGGCCGCTACGCTGGCAGGGAATTAAAAGTAGGGAGAAACTATCAGATTGCTCTAAAAGAGGGAGGCGGTGAGGCATCGTGCGGGGAAGAAGGATTTGTGTGAAGGGGAGGAAAGTTCACACAAAGGCTATGATCAGAAGTGGCAAGCGTCTCATGTCTGAGATGTTTCTGATCAGTGTGATTGATCGCCTGTGTGAACTTGTCGAGGCAAGCTGAGATGGATGGGTTTATTCCTCCAGTGTTGTGCTCAACCTCTTAGAGAAGGCCTCACCTTTTAACTCAACTCCTCCACGCTGCCGAGCTGCACCAGAATAAATCTTTACCATCCTCTGGAGAGAAGGGGGGTAAGAAAATGGAAATGCGTGTCCACCAAAAGCCACCTCGTCATTAGGGAAGCAGCCTCTTTCATGCTGACCACCAGGGTTTGATCTCAAGTTTGTTGAACTTTCAGAAATTTAGAGAAACTGCTAAACAACATCAAAGGCTTATTTTTTTCCCCGTTGTACTGCAATAAAATCCATCATTTTTTTCCTGCCTCTTCGCTGTGTTTTCCATGATTACAGTGCTTCATATTTGTATTGTGGTCGTCGTTATTTACCTTGACTGGATGCCTCTGCTTTTCTTTACATCGTAATTACAGTTTTGGCAGCCGATCGCACTAATGTGCTGTTTTCATAGAAGTTTACAGGCCTAAAATCCAAATAAACACTCTCCACATGTGGGCCCCACTGTGCAGAGGACATATTTTGCACTTAAATGAAAAGTTGGATAAATGCATCTCCCCACACAGCAGGACAAAAGATTAAAGAGCATCTACCCCCTCCACCACCCCACCTCCTTTATTTTTTCCCCTGCACACGACGTTGCAGCCAGTTTTTGGAGCGACAGTCCATCAGAGCTGTTGTTTATACTGTAAAAACATGACCACTCACGTTTAGAGCTGACCCTGCGAACAAGCGTGTTTTAAAACGCTCACATTCTGGAAATCTGCAGGGCATGAAGGCTTGTTTCTGAATGTGAGTGCGTGGTGTGTGTCATGTTTAAGTGATTGTTGCCCACTTGGAAATTTGAGGAAGGGAGCATATGGTTATGATTTAACAGCATCTGGACACAATACAACAAGCTTGAAAACAGCACAAAGTGTGTGAGTTGGTGAATGCAGCTCCGTGATCAGAGATATAAATAAATATAATGTTGAATATGCACCACAATATGTGACTGTGTACCTGGATGAAACGGCACTGACCAGCAGGCACAGTAAAGTTGGTGTATTTTACACCCTGAACAGAAGAATTTACACAAACACCAAACCTGCAGAGACACAAAACTCACTCCACTGGGTTAAGAGCTCCCTCTAGCGGTCAGAAAACACTCGTGTATTTTGACAGCAACCTTTAGGTTTGGTAAAGTTGGGGGGGGCAGAAAGCATTAAACACATATTCTCCTATTTTTGTCGCTGCCGAGACTGAAGAAAAAAAAATCAGCAGCTCTAAGAACTGATACCGTTTTGTGATCCATTATCAATAACCATCATACAATCTTTCTGCAGCGACCAGCTTGTTTCACGCCTACAAAAATCAGCCCGTTTTGGTGGCTGAGTGTCTTTCTGCAGCACAGCCTGTTCACACCGAGCTCTCCAAAAACTACCGTGTGCAGCCTGCGCCACAGTCTGCGCCACAGACACAGACAGCGCAGCTCTCATCTGTAAACAGGTCAAACACGTTGCAGATATCAACCCGTTCATCCTGCAGACGCGAACCAGCTGCTGTGGTCCACGATATCAGGCTGACGCATTTAACATTTTAATTTCTGTGTGTTTTTCAATTCCAAGCAGAAATTTGTGTATAATGCTTCTATTAAACACAAATTAACTTTGGACCTTATTTTTTTTCACCTGTTCTTTTTCTTGGCGCCTCCTGGTGGTCAGACTGCGGCACAAACAGTGGAACAAAAATAAACACCTGAAAAAGTTTAACAGCTGAATCTTAAAAAAATATGTCGTCTTGGAGAAAACATGGATTAGGACCATATTCTTTTAATAAATTATGGGTTGAATAGAAATACTAAAAGCTTGGGATGTTGTTTTAGATTCTAGTTGAGCTCTGAGAGAAAATACATACAAAGAATTGTATTTAGAGATTTGTGCATTATTGTTAGATTTTTTTTTTTTTAATGAAAACTATGTCTCTTTTTGTAGCCACTACATGATTATGTACTTTGAGTTTTTTTTGTGTTGTTGTTGTCACATTAAGTCCCAATATAATCCATTGAATAATGATTTTGCAATGTGGCCAAATGTAGAAAATTTGAGCGGCATCACCACTTTTCACAGAGCTGCATGTAAAAGTGATATGTGCTTGAGGACGGTTTGGCACTAAACAGTGGAAATCGACCCCTTCCTTATGAAAACAAAACAAAAATGCAGCAATAATGCAGCCTCCACAGATGCGCAGAGGCGCTGGTGTCATTTGCACTAATACCCCCTCTGTCAGAGGTGCTGAGGGTTTATGGGTAACGAGCCAGATGGCCCCTCTGTCCTTCACTGCACAAGACACAGGAAATTAAATTTTTGATTTGTCAAACTTAAGCTGAGCTGTTTTGTTTTTCCACAGGTCCATCTTTGAGGTGCGGCTCAGTGAAGCAGAACTTTTCTCTACAAATATTCGATTATCTTTGGATGGTGAAGTTTGAAGTTTGAAGAGACACAGACATCTCATTGCTGTTGTTTGCTTGTTTTCCACCTGGAGTTTTTGTTAATGATCTCTTGAACAAATTTACCAAATTATTTTTATTTTTTTTTTAGAAAAGTTCAAGCTGAACATTTTTTCTTCTTTTTCCAAACACTACCAAAGCCTGCTGTAGCGATGAGGTTCACTGTAACGTCATTTAATACCCAGCATGTGTGCAGGAGGTTGAGATGAAAGGGCTGCTGCGCCGAATCGAACTCTCAGCCTTATTACATGGATCTGCTATTTATTCTGAGGCTGACAGATGGATAGGCTTTTATGAATCTCTGTTGAAATCTAAGAACAATGTGCCCCTGACTGCGTTACCAGCAGTCAAAAGGTCAATATCTCAACAATAGCTTTATGAAGATATGTTTCCCCACATTGCTCCAGATAAATCTGACCCTGGAATAAAGTCTATGATTTCTCATCCTTCTTATTTTTTTCAGACTTATCCAAACATGGAAAGTGCTGATTATCAAAATCCAAATGTTTTCAGACTGTGCCAGACTCCAGCAATGTTTTCACCACTGATTTTATTGAGTTGCCATTTTTAATGTCGGTAAGGCATCAAATTGTAGCACCACTAATTACTTTCAAAGTACTGGAGTGTTAGATTACAAAGTATTTTTCATTTGAGAAGATTTAGTAAGATTACACTGATGACTTGTGTCGCTAAAACAGATGCAAGACAAAGGAAGCATTACTGAAGAAGAGGAAAACTGGGCCTGTTCTCTTGTTTCTTGGAGACTCCCATCTAAAAGGCTTCTTCAGTTCTGAATCCAGTTTGAAGTAACAGGCTCATTAGTTGTGGTTGGGAAAATCACAATAAAATTCCATTAATGTCCCTAAATGTGTGCATTTCAGAGGAAAATGCAGGATAACCAACTTCAAGAACTCTTACTTTCCCACTGCCATCAAACTCCACAGGCATATTTGCATTGCTTTCATTTTATTTGTGCTGTTTAGTGTGTAGCTTTACAAACATGGCAAAATGTTATCTACAATGTTATCTACAAATACCATTAGTAAGGTAAAAGTAATACATTTATGTACGGGGAAAATTAAGTGGTAAACATGACTCTATGTGAACTTTCTCATGTTAAAATGCTGTCAGGGTAACATTTTTTTAGCCGAGTCTCGTCACGATTCAGAGTGTTGATGCTTTGTATGTTCGTTTCCACTTTATTTACTATTCCAACAATTATATGCATGTTAGCCGTTATTTGCCATTTGCACAATTTCCCATTTGATTGCATTATAACAGCAACCTCATGGCATTTCATCATAAATGTGAAATAGACAGAAAAGGAAAACAGCTGTTTGATGAAACAAACAAAAAGCCATGTTTGTAAGATTATTTCTTTATTTTTTCACCTTGTTTAAGTGACATTTTTGCAGACAACAAAGTAAGTTTTTTATTCCAAACTGAATCATGTTTATGCTTGTTTTCTAACTTGAAGTAAAAAAGACAGATTAACTGGTTTGTTTCGGACTGACTCGATCTATGAGTGACGTTTCATAATCGAAGAGACGAGAGCTGGTTGTTAATAAAAACAAGCGAGCGGTGGCATGTTTGTGATTAAAAGAGGGAGGGAATCTCTGCATCTGCAGCGAACACATTTCCCTACCACCCGGTGAAGAACGCCACCCACTCATCACTGTACAGTATGTACAGGACTGTGTTCTCCACCTATGAGTTACTATACTGCTAGACTTAACTGTGTCTATCTTTGTGCTGTTACACAATGACTAAAAACAGCCCAGATATCCAACAGTTACACAATGCGGACACCACAGAAATTCAAATGTACACATTCTTTACCATCTTCTCCCCTCTCATCAAAATAATCCTCCACTCAGAGCGGACAGAGACCTCTATGCGTTCACCCTGAGCCTGGCAACGCGGCGCGTGGAAATTTACAGTGGGAAGATGAGGACTGACCTCCGCCAGCTGCCTGTGGGACTGTGGTCAATTGAAAGAGTGATTATAGCAGCTTAATCCCAGATGATCTCTGCCTCTAAAAGCCACTGCAGCAGAGGAAAAAATGAATGACTGCAGCTCTGAAGTGCAGAGCCTGATGGGTCGGACATGAAGGAACAGAGACATTTAATCAGAGAAGTGATTGGACCATCAGACTGTTAACGAGCCCAACATCAGTGCATTGATGCACTTTTATTCGCCCATGAAGTCTTGATTGTTACTTAATGGTTTATGATTGATATCTATGTAGAATGGCAGATAATGGCTGCTTGGTGTTTTGAGAACTGAACAAAAACTGTCATGTTTTGTAATGCTATGAGATAGAAGAAAGGCGATGAAAAATTTAGACATGAGATATACATTTATTTTGACTTTTAGTTGCAATAGCATCATTTTTTTTACTCTGCATGACTTGTTGTTTTTCTGTGGGGGGAAAAATGTTCTGAATAAAACACTATCCATATTATTTGCCAGCCTTACCTAACATAGATAGTAAGCAGGACTAGAACTGCTATTATAATTATTCAAAATGACATTTAAGTTGTGACATGTAGAATCAATTTTGATATGCGTTGTTTGTTTAATTGTGTAGCACAATTAAACCACGTTATCTTTTTTTAAAAAAATAATAATAATCTGTTTTTGGCTGCAACTGGTGGCCTTTTCCCATTTATTCTGACAGTAAGTAGAAAGGAAGTGGGAAAATTGGCGGCAAGGGTACCGATAACTGTGACAAAGACGATGGCCTTCGCATCGCCTCCACCCACTACGCCGTGACGCCCCATGCTAGATTTTTTTTAAGGTTTATAAAATGTTTGTTCTTATAATCTTTCTGAAGTCTATCAAATCTCACACTAAACAAACAGAACATCCTGCTGTAATTTTACAAAACTGGAAGAATGTTGTTGCAGACGAAAAAGATTTTTCACAAATGAATCTTGAAGTCGTGGTTTGTCATTTCTGACTCTGTTAGAGTTGTTCTTGATGGATTCTGAAGTCATGTCTGAATCTGAGCTACACTCCAGAGGAGGAGTCATCAGGAAGGACCGATCAGCCAATCAGGGGCCAAACGTTAAACAACTCAAGATAAATGGATTCTACTTCTCTCTCTAAACCAGATCTCAGATGACAGAAACTCCTCCTGGTTTTATCCGGGGCAACAGTTTTTCTGACCATTGCAACTGTGAAGATTGCAGTCGTTTTCCCTTTGAAACATTTAAATATCTCGCACCTTTTCAAATATGTCATAGTTTCACACATTAATAGTCAGAATGAATATTTATGGTTCATTGAAGGTATAAGGATTTCTAAACAAATTGAGAATATCTACCTTTATAAAATTTTCTCTCTAACTTCTCACATTTCATATAAATATATGGACAATAATAAGATGAAAATGTCTTTTAGTTTTTCAAACCAGCTCCCCTCTTTGGAAGAAGGCTTGTTTTGACTGAATATAAATTTCAACGAAGGCATTCAAAGTGGAAAAAGTGATGTGCACGTGCGTTTCCATATGCCTCCCTCTTCTTGTCTGTTGTTTGTCATTATTTCTATTCTCTTTAATTTTACTGAGGCAGATCCTTTCCTCTGAACAGGACGCTTTGAAATCTGAAATTCCTTTCTGCCCTCTAGCAGTGGAAGCGTCTCACATTCTGCGCTCTCTTAAAGTCTGTGTGAGGTTTGGGTTTCACGCAGGTTTCCACTGGCCTCCAGTCCCACAACCCGGCATTTGAGAGGATGCCACGTCCACTGGCTTTGCTGGCAGCATGAAGCGTTGGCTGTGATGACACTGGCAGATTAAGTGATAGTGTGTGCAAAAAAAAAAAAAAAAACAGAGAGAAAGAGGAAAAAAATCTCAGCGTTTTATATGTGCAGCAAAGGTCAGATAGCCGGGCCCTCCCAACCTCCATCTGATTTTACAGTAGCCACAGAAATACAGATACACCCAGGCGCTCTTAATCTGAACAAATGTAAGCTCGCAAATCCTTTCAATGTCCCTCCTTTGAGAGATAAAGAGAGAAAGATCCTGATTACGTTCCCCTTCATTTTACTCAGAAAAGCTCCTCAAATCAGCAGGAGTCATTCTTTGTGACTGTTTGCTGCTGCCTGACACTTCAGGACTGGCTTTGGTTTATTTTGGATATATTCTTTACAAAGGAGGACTCATTGCGTTTTGATATATTCCAAGAGCTTTAAGATCTCGTTTTTTTAGCAATTTTGATGCCAGACTTCCTCGGGCCGGACGTTTCAGATCTCCAAGAGTCTCTCAAAAATAGCACTGCCTTGTTGTTGTCGTTTCAAACTCAGAGGTAGATGGAAGCAGGTAAAATAGTGAGCAGAGCAGAGGCGGAAGAGCAGTTTTAATCAGTTCCACTCAGGTTGTCCGGATCCGGGTTAACGATGTTCGCCAGCCGCGGTGCCAGCGGAGGAGGCAAAGGGGGCAAATACTCTGTGGAGGACCTCTATGGCATCAGCAAGAAGCCCAAGGCGTCCGCTTCTTCAACGAGCATCGTCGCCAAGACTGGAGCCAGGAGCAGCAAGACCCCACAGCAGAAGAGTGAGTCGGAGGCCTTAGCGTCCCAGATCCTGGAAGCAGCCCACCGGCTGGTGGAGCGACGGCGACTGGAGCTGTTCCTCAGGGAGTGTGGCCTGTCCCTGGCTGAGTGTGAGGCTGAGCGCTCAGCTATGCCATACAGGTGAGAGGGACAAGTACTGAGACATTAATGTTGCAGTGAGTGAAAAAAAACAACCATATTTGCAGGGTTTTTTTTCTCTCTCTCTCTTTACTGGTGACCTAGAAAGAAATGTTTGATGTGGTTTAAGAGCAGAGAGGCCACTCAGTAAATACGGCTGAAACCACAGAAGATTCTGGCTGCTGTGGATCGCTAATGGGACTCGTGCATGAGTCAATGTCTAATTTTGACCTCCAACGACGGCCTCATGGGGTCGATATCATCGGTGCAGAAGTTCATTGTTAATGATGCGTGTGCGTTGGGCAGCAGCAGACGGGGATTAGTTTGCTGCTCAGATTAAATGGGTTGTGAAAGCCTGCAGTTCTGTGTCACCCTGGAATGAAAAACAAGATTAGAAGATACAGATCCACAGCAGCAGGGCGTGTGGTACCTCACTGGTGTGGTTTGCTTACATTGCCTTGCAAAACTATTCACATCCTGTAAAATGTTTCCCCATTTTGTCAAGTTACATCCAGAAGTCTTTTGAGGCATGTCTCTAACAATTTTGCACATCTAGAGACTGAATTGCTAATAACTTTACACTATTCTACACTATAGTCTTGTACCGGATATCACTGTTATTGTTAATCTTGTTATTTTATATATTGTTTTTTATACTTTAAGAACTTTTTGTGGGAAACTTTAAATCTGTTGCTGTTGTTACACCTGAATTTCTCCTCTGCGGGACAATCAGGTCTGTTTCTATTCTATTCTTTTATTCTGTTAGCATCGATATTGCTGCAAATTCCCAATTAAATTTAAGCCTGTACTTTGACTGGGCCATTCTAACTACTAATCTCTGGATCAAGGTGTACCTCCACCTGCAGGTCTCAAGTCTTTTGCAGTATTTACCTCCATCCTCCTCCCATCACTTCTGACCAGCTTCCCTCTTCCCCACCTGAACAAAAACCTCCCCACAGCATGATGCTGCCTCTACTATGCTTTAAATTGGGAAAAGGTAATTAGCTGCACAAGATTTCATTTCAGGATTTCAGCATAAAGGGGGACTGAACACAAATCCCACTATACTTTTTAGTTGCATAAATCCGTTTCCTTCTGTTTCAGAACTATGCACTGGACAATCGCGATTGCATTGTGACAATTGTAATATGTAATATGACCAAAGGAACAAGACGCTGGATACAAACAGCTCCCCATAGCATGCCTCTGCAGGATTCAGCCTTAGAGATGATGAAGAGCTTCATCATCCTCAGGGAGCTCAGAGCAAACCTGCTGCTCCTCTGAAAGGAGTCAGCTGAGAAAATTTAAATATCTGAGGAAGCGGCCTCCAAGGTTCCCATCCTTTGAGTTTTACATTTTATAGTATAACTCGTCACAATACAGCTGAAACACTTGGAAACCTGTCATGTCACCTCTAGGTGGCGGTGTTAGCCATGGTTGACAACACACAGGGGAACAATTCATTTTATATCTTTAAAATAAGCAGTCATCCCTTATATTTTTCATATTTGTTTTTTCTTTACTCTCGGTTTATTCAGGATGGATGAGGCATCAAATAATATGAAAGATCCTTTTTATTTCTGTTACTTGACAGAAAGGTGAGTCCTTTTTAAAGAAAAACACAAGACAGATGCTGATTATCATCCTCAATTTAGGATTTAGGAGGCCTACATTTTAAACCAACAAGTCTTAATGCATCATTTCATCTTTGAAAGTTGAACATTTTTATGAATATAAAGCATCATTTACTGTCCTTTATCACTATATGGATCAGTAAATGATCAATAAAACTACTAGAGAGGCAGATCAGAAAAGCCGTACAGGAAATTTGTCTCGCACATCATACAATTTCTATTTTTAAACAGAGGCTGTCAACCCTTAAATGAAAAGCAGAGCTGGAAAATTTGATTGGTTCAGGTTGTTTCCGCCTGCGAATGAGAAACAGCCTCACCTTTCAGGTCGGCCTTTCATCTCTCTTTGAGACTTTGAAGTTCCTGGAGAACAACAGTTAAAAAAAGAAACACCTTTGTAATGAGCACTGATGCTGAGACAGTCTGGATACATGCATTAATAATACACATTTGTCCACATTACTAAACCCTCGACCACAGGTGTCAAACTCAAGGCCCGTGGGCCAAATCTGGTCCACCACAGCTGTTTATGCGGTCCTATAAAAACATAACAGATAACAGTTGTGTGGTTAAATATTTCATCTGTCAAATCAAATCAGTTCTTGCTTGTATATTGCCAAATTACAGCAAGTAATAAATAATTGAAGTACTCACTGAATATATAGAAAGCTATACTATTTCTATTTTGTGAAATATATGCATTATTTTAACAATTTAGGTGGTTTTATTTGTACATTTTGCCACAACTGACTCTTTGAGGACACTCATGATTGTGTTGTGGCTCTAAATGAAAATGAAGTCGACATCCCTGCTGTAAGCCGTGCATTTTTCTGCATGTAGATAATGCATATCTATGTATGAAATGTTTTTTCACAGACTATTAGCGCATGTCAAATATATTTTCTCTCAAATGCAGATCCACAACCTTAAAATTGACCAAAAGGGCAGAAGGAAGTCCCGATAGCCAAACGATCAATCAATCAGAGTTTTTTTTATTGAGCCCTTTTGGGTGAAACGTTGTAAATTAATTATAATTTATTGCGATATCCTCCTGAAATCAACCCTGTTAAAAATGGAGCCATTGTTATTGCTGTATGAAGTGATTGAAAGAAGAAACAAAGACAAGGTCAATGTGATGATGAAGGTTCCAGGTGATCATTTGACCTTTTAACAGACACAACAGTCGTTGAACTGGTTACTTTTTCTAAAACCATCATAATATGAGGTTTGTACACCTGGAAACCTGCACATCCCAGCTTCTAAATGTCCTCAAACGAGTCGATCAGTGTCCTACATCCAGCTGACAATCTGCTTTGGGGCTACAAACCGATTTAAAACAAGACTTCACCACATGTAGAAACTAATGAATGCAGGCTTGACATTTTTCCCCAAGGACTTAGCAGCCAAGGTTTTAAACACAGAGGGACTACATCCACTCCCCGGGCAGCTAATAACCCATCGGCTGGAGATTAATTTGATGATACATACAGTAGCACAAAGTGATATGTGAAGCTTAGACAGTGCACCTCAAATAAAGACGTGTAAAGCCTTTAAAAAGTTCGTTTCTACTGCAGTAGAATAACGTCCTAGAGAAAAATGTATGTAATCTTTAAACTGCAAAGTCATTCCATGTACCACAAATGGCCTGTGGACCTCATTTTGGACATCTTCTATCTTTACTCCAAGCCTTTAAAATGTTACAGAAAAAAATTGGCTCGCACAAAATATGAACTGTAGGAGTTGTTAAAAACAATTAATTTTTAATTGATCAATTTTAACTTAACCAATCAAAACAAGGGCTTGGTTTTTCTTACATTTGATAGGCGTGAGATTTTTCTACTATGGCTAGATTATTTATTTGAATCCAACAATGTTCCTGCTGTTTGGGTGTGGCAGAAAAATTAGAAACAGGAACCAAGATGAGAGCAAAAAAAAAAAAAAAAACCGGTAAAAAAAACAGACTAACTAAATGTCATGTCAGGTCCTTTGGGAGTGAATGTGACAGATTTTGTGGTGTGTTAATTTGGCTCCTAGATGTGAAGAAAGAAGTGTTGTCACAGCAGCAGCGACACAGATTGTGATGAAAAATGTAGAGAGTCCATCCGGGAGGAGAGACAGAGACTGAGAGAGAGCAACACACACAGAGTTACCCACCAAACCATCACAGCGCTTCTGTGTCGTGAACATTTTGGCGCTTCTGCAAACGGAAGAAAGGCGGCTGATTCTGGACTGACAGAAGAAACTGAAGGCGAGTCGAGAGGATCGACGCCTCAAAAAACCGCCTGCTGCAGCTGATTTTTTTTATTTTGGAGGAGGTGTGTGTGTGGGGGGGGTGGGGGCGAGAGGCCAGTATGCCGGCATTTTTTTCTCATCCGTGCGCCGTGAGATTCTGCCGCCACGCAGGAAACCCCCACTGCAGCCGGTATATGAGCAACTTGATGCGCTAAAGGTAACGCCGCTGAATTTCGCTGCCGATTTTCTTTCCTCGCATCAATTTGGTGCTGCGTGAAGCGATGAGGATGATGATGCTGCATCGGCGGGCTTTGACTGTGTGAATCCTGGACGGGACTCTCCTCCTTCGCGATGTAAATTGGAGCCACTAAAGTCTCATTTTTTCCCCCTCCCCAGCTCTGCGTTAATTACAGTGACAACAATAAAAAAAAGATGCCTTTTCTTGACGCTTGGAGTGAGGATGCCAGTGGCTGTGATTGTGTCTCTCCTGCTGCAGCAGCTCCTCAGCTCAAGACAGACTCAAGTAGCCTTAGCTGAAGAGAAAAACAGCAAGCTGGCAAGTGCTGTATCACCCAACACAAGCCGAAGGAGCCAGTGCATGTATGTGGGGAAGGGCATCCATCACGGCACAGCACAGGGGCTTCCTAGGAACCGCCACAGCCCCACATTCGTCTGAGGACTGCTGAGCGATTACAACCCCCTCCTGATGGTTGTTGGAGGGCAGCCCCGATGCATCTTGTGCGTGTGAAAACTCTCAGAGTACGCCTTTGCCAGCTCTGCATCAACAGAAAGGAGACAGAGCAGACGGTAACTCGGTGTGTGTCATGTTAGAGGCTGGACTCTTGCCTGCTCGCACCAGCTCTCTGCCAAAAGCTCTGACCTGCCCTGTCTGATCTGAGCCCTTTGTATGAGCATCTCTGCACTGCCACAACAGAACCAGTGGTTTGTAGACATTACTGGCCATTTTGCTCCGCTCCTCACGCTCCTCCAACAACAATAACAGAAAAAGGCTCCCCGCGTCTCTGACTGTCGGTGCAGGACAGAGCAGAGGTCAGGATGCAGGTCTCCTTCGCATGCACTGAGCACAACCTGAAGAGCCGCAGTGAGGACCGGCTCTGTGGCCTTCGCACCGCCCCACCTCCAGGAGGAAGCAGTGGAGGAGTCGGAGGAGGAGGTGGTGGTGGAGGAGGAGGAGGTGGTGGCGGCAGTGGATCGGGAGGAGGCAGCAGCGGAGGAGGGGGAGGAGGTGGCGGTGGACAGGGGGGTAACGGTAACTACATCTCCCAAGGCTCGGTGAAGAACAGGGAGGGCCCCGGGTCCCGGCAGACTCCACAGGGCCATGCCCACATGAAGGAGGCCATCGGGCGGCACACCAACATGAAGTACAGGTGAGTATGGGCCAACGGAGCAGAGCCGAGGAGGCTGGGTCTGGACACAGAGGGAGCGACTAGGGATTAGCTTTGACCTGACAGCTCTATAATTACCACCACTCAGAATATCTCTTTCTAGTCTTCCTTAAGAGTTCATCTCTAAATTGGCGGGTTGCTGGTTCATTTCCCACTCTGTCCACCTCTGTCAGATGGTAGCTGTGGCTACTATCCAGTAGCTCACCACCATCAGTGTGTGAATGACTAAATGTAGTCTAAAGTGCTTTCAAGTCCTCTGGGCTTGATAAAGTGCCATACAAATCCAGAACATTTACCACCTGTGAGTCCATCCATCAGTACTTTACACATCGACTCTCCTGACCAAACCCAGTCTGCTAAAGCAGCCTAATATATATAAATATTACATTTTTATCAGTAAAGTAATTGCGAGCATCAGACCTTTTGTGTTGGAAAACTGTATTTGGTGGAGAGGCCCTGTTTTCACTGATGTTCATATTATAACTATTGACACATTCACAAGAGACAACTGGAACGGCTGCTGGTTTTTTTCTCAGCCGAACTACATCTATTTCACTTTAGTTATATCGGTTGATTCTGTATCGCTCTGCTTCATAAGCTGTAAGCCAACTGTTTTTGGTGACTTTCTCTTTTTCCTATCAAAATATGTGGATATTTTGTAAAAGCAAAAACGCTTCCAGGCACCAAGCTCAAGGTTGCGAAGTGATGAACACCCTGGAAAGGTCACTAGTCAATCAGCAGGCAACAAAGAGACACACAGGACAAACATCCATCCAAGCACATAATCACAAAGCAATTTGGAGACACCAAATCACTCAACTCTTGTTTTTGGATTCTGGGACCTTTTTGGCTGCGAAGCAACAGAGCTATAAACCAATCATAAATGTTGTTTATATAGTCCTTCTCCTCCACTTCCAAACTGACTGAGTTGGCTAATTTGCAAGTGGGTATGGTTTGTGCAACAGCACTGAAAATGGTCTGTTCCTGTGTGTTTTCTGTTTGTTTTCTGACTAAAGATTGAGTGAAAATCATGATCTGGTGGACTGATAAATCTGGCAGTCAGTAAATACTTTGCAGTTGAAAACTCTGAAACTTTACACAGTTTCACATCCATTAACATAATTTTCTTTTTCAGATAAAGCCCCGCTCCCAAGAAAATTAGTGAACATAATAATTTACATACTAATAGGTGACATATAGCACGTTTAATATCTAAACCATGTCAAATATGACTTTTTTTCCTCTAACATGTGATTCCAGTCATCTCACATCCACATTATTTAACTTCAAACTTTCAAACTTAGTATAAAATAAGTTACAAAATAGATGCTGTTTTTTTTAGCTAACTTCCTGTTTTTGAACCAAACCTGAACAAAAATACTAATGTCCCATGAAAAAACTGCTTGAATAAAGACAAATTTGATTTGATTTCCTAAAATAAACAACAAAAGGAGGAGATTTTTTTCATTTTGTCTTGGTGCTGAATTCTTGATTTTAAATTTCTTTCTGTGTGGCTGTTTACTGTTTAATGTCCAAATACATTTTCTAGAACGACAACTCACACAATGAAAGAATGCTACCAAAGTATTTCTCCCAAAAACAAAACAAACTCCAAAACCAATTGGATTAATAGTTTAAATCCCAGTAAAAGACGACAGAAAATGTGGCATTAAAAAGTCAGACCATAATTAAGATGTTTAAAAGTCTAAAAATCTAATTATTTTTAATATAAGACATTTTTTAGACCCTGTTCCAACCAAATCACACTTACAGGTGATAAGCTCAAGCCTTTTTGTCTCCATTTTGATCCGTCTTTTTGCTCAGGTGAGCATGAGGTGAAATACAACCAATTTGCCTCTGATTACCTGCAAGCGTCACCTACAATATATCCATTAGCTGGGTGAGAAGCAGCTCTCAGAGTGAGCACTTTCTCTAACGTTAAAATATGACATGAAAACCTAGAAATGCTTATGCTGATGGACGTAAAAGCATAATCCACAGCAAACAGCCCTCTTGACTTAATGCAGATCTCGGCCTGGCCTTTTGCTGCAGATTAATACAAATCCTTACAGCAGTAACAGCTTTCTGCAGCATCTCTCCAGGTCACTCGGCTTCGAAAGCATTCCTTTCTCATAAAACAGCATCTCAACTGTGCGTCGTCTGCACGGAAAACCTTAGTTGCAAAATCCAGCTCTGAGTCATGAAGGAGGAACGAAATTCTGACGAGATGAACAGCAGGGAAAACCTTGTTTGTGTCTGATTCGGTTCAGTTTGACGGATTTGAGCCTTCGCCGTGATAAGAACAGCAGCTCATGCAGCTTTGACGCACAAGGGGACTTTTAAAGGGGTGTAAGACCCATTCGTACGGACGTGCATCCAAAAAAAACCCAAGCATGCAGTTTGACACAGAATCCAGTTCATGTGTTTCGTTTAGTTTGACTGGAAGTCAGTAACTCGGAGGCGAGTTTTAATGACCTGTTTTTCTAGTAATCAGGTTGATTGAATTCCTGCCATTCTCTTCAGGCAATTTAGTTCATTTAATTGGATGCTTAAAAAGGGAATGAGGCTCAAAACAAAACTGGGATATCTCCTTTAGTGGCTCGTCCTTTTTAGAACTGCACTCGCACTTCTGATGTCGTCAGATTATTCTGCTCGTTCTGCTTTCTTCAAAGGAGTGTCACTAATAGGGAGCGCAGCGGCACAATAAGTCTATACAGCATATGGACAGCGAGGGTTGCCATTGGCAACTCCCCAGGCACTGCCTTTAGTTTTTTCTTTTCTAGTCTCTTATTCTCTCTAATCAGTGAGCGTGGCTGTCGTTCTTATCAGCCCTCCTTGCTACTGAGCCCGGTCTTAGCTCCAGCATCATCAGGCCGTATTCTAGATGAGGTGGATATTAAAATCTCCTGGAGGAAGAGCGCGCAAACACGTCCGCGCACTGCTCAGATGAGACAGTTTATTTCTGAGCCGATCTGGGAGGGCAGCCTGGCATGACACTGATTGCAGCCAAACGAGTGCTGCATGAGAGCAGAAGTGAACAGTTGGTAGTGAATTTTGATCTAATCCCATTTTCCAGATGGCTCACGTCTTTGCCTCCACTCACCCTGTTTGACTACATGTTTTCTAAGCCACTTCCTACATCTGATTAAACTCGCTACTCGTCACTCACCGGCAGGTGACAGACGACGGCCCCTGCAGCCCTTGGCTCCAGATTTCTCACTGTGAAATCCAGCATTCTGGTGTTTCTCTGTGTGTTCAAGTCTTCTTGTCATGTTCTTGAGTCAGATTCCTCACAGGGAAACTGGGCTGGGCCTTATTTTTTCACCTGCAGCAGTGGATTGAAGACATATTCATAACTCTTAAACTTTTTCACATTTTGCCAGATTATAACCACAAAGGTTTGTGTAGTTTTTAGGGCTTTTTGGAGATTATTTCTATTTCCATGACAGCTTTCTAAAGATACTGCAAACCCTTAACGTCCATGGTACATAGATTGAAGTTGGTTTTGATATTAGCATCAGCTTTAATCTCCTGATTTAAAGATATCTAGGAAGATATCAACTCTTTCCAGCATTTTTGCAAAACCTTTAATTAAAATTTTTTTTTTGAAAAACATTTGTGGCTCACTTCTGCTAGTAATGCCTGTTTTAACATCTTTTTTCTGTCTGTAAGCTGCCGATATGCAGAATAGCCTGTTGTGCCGCGGTTCCAAACAGATGTTGGTAAGTTAATGGCTGCCGGGCAAATCGTTGCAGCAGCAGTCGTCTGCATGCCTTTACATTAATGCAGGAGAAAAACACAGAGTTTATGTGAGTAGCGAAGCATTCAGCATTATAACACTCAAAGAAAAAATAAAAGTCAAACATAATTCAAGCGTAAATAATGTTTGAAAGAACTTCAGAACATCAGAAACGATTAAAGACAGACAGACATCCGACCGCTCCGTCGAAGTGTGAGGTCTTTGCCTTCCGTGCAGCAAAATCTGCTCACAGTTTCTCAAATGAATATTTTAGTATTTTTGAATAATCTGCCTCCAAGCGGTCTATCACAATGTAACACGTTCTGACATTTTAACCTTCAGTTCCTTGGAAAAAGTATTCATAACCCTGGAACTTTTCACATTTTATCCGGTTACGACCTCAGATATTTTTATTTGAACTTTTAAAGATTGGGCCAAACAAACACGAAAGAGTGCATTAAAATGTCGCTGTCATTCACCAAGTGTTGGTGTTACCACAAAATGAGAGGCTCTGTTCACAAAAACATGACACTGAGGAAGTGACATACTTCTACCAGCTTCATCTTGCTACAGAGTCTTTTAAAACCTCTACCAAGTTTCTTCCAGATATTTCTCAGATTTAGATTTGTCTATCAAATCCGAGGAGAATCATCTCCACAGCATGATTCTGCCACCACCGTGTGTCACAATGAGATGGGTGAAGTGCAATGTTGCTTTTCTACCACAAAGCATATTGGATGTAGGTGAAAAAGTTTAATTACTGTCATATCTGACTAGAGCACCTTCGATTATATGTCTCCAGTGACTTTGGGAATGCACAACTAATTAGGCTATAACTTTATTTCTTGGGTTTTATGACGGTAATGGAGTCTTACAAACCTCTCAAGTCTGTACAGAAAAGCTGCAGGTTGTGAGATTAAATTATACACAGGTGAAATGTAAAGGTAATTTCTGAAGTCACTTTTTATTTAGGGTTGAATGCATACACACCACATTTTTATTTGAAGAGTTAAATGTTGAAAACAATAGATGTTTGTGTTTACTACATTAGGAAAGAATGATGGAGTTACAACATTGCATCTATTTCACCTTTAAATATTCAGTTTCATCTGGCAGTTGATCATCACTAAAGTAAAATTTTCTACAAAATAGTTTTTTAAAAATTGTTCGTCCTTCCTTTTTGCCACAATCCTACTAAAACAAGGACAGAAATGTCCTGAAATGTCGCTTGCATTGCATAAAGTACATGTGAACTGTTAGTATTAGTTATAAAATGTCACCGGAGTAGCAACATATATAAGTAAAAGTGTTTTTCTTTAAGTGATTGTAACACAGTTCAAGCAAGACTCACTTACTTACAAGTCCTGATGGTAATAAATCCCAAGCACTCGTATAAAAAAAAAAACAGCAACAAAAAAAAAAACAGATTAATTTCATATAGTAGCGTCGTCATCATCATCATTATAAATTAAATTGTAATTAAGCAATCTGGCCTTGTATTGTTCCAGTGATTAATAATCAGAGGGAAACAAATGCTTCGTGTGGCTCACAGATCACAGAGTGCAGCTGCTGGAGCTCTGACCTTCAGCTCTCCTCTCTCTTCCAGTCTCTGGGTTTTTGTAGCCGAGTTTCCAGTTGGATGAACAGATTAGTGACTCACCATGAGGGCCAGCATGTCTCAGGCGAAGCCCCCACTGTATCTTAACTTGCTTCATTTCAGCCTGGCACGTGATCAAAAAAGGACCCGACTTATGAGACGTTTTTCTTTTTTTTTCTTCTGCCCACTTATTTTGTCACCTGCAGTTAAATCCTAATCCCAATCCTGAATTGCTAATTTTAAATCATTTGCCCGAGCAGTGCTTTGATTAGCTGTACTTTAAGAAGTTCAGCAGCTTGTGTACTTGAACAAGTACATAAAAGCAGATAACTTAATCCCCTCAAAATGTGAGGCGACCTCTGGGTCAGCGTTGTTTGACGAGGGATGGATTTGTCAATAATTAACTGCTGATGGCTGCAGCCGTCAGCAGGGCTGCTCTGGACCGCCACCATCATAATCAGAGCCAGAAAATACTCATCACTTCCACTGAATTAGCGGGTTTGTCAAAGTCAGACATGGATGTTTTCCGCCGTCCAATTGGGCTCAGACAGAGATTTAGAAATTAAGTTTAACATTTCATTCATCAGCTTAACCTTGAACATGTTGTAGACGACTGCTGTGTGTTTCATAAAGGCATTTTAAAAAGTTCATATCTGCATCTGAAGCTGAAGGATGTGGCTTAAAAATTGTGTATTTCACTTGGACTCAAGTGAAATTTTTCTCGTTCAAAGTTGGTAAAATAAACAGGAAGGACTCCTGCAGTCTTAACTCCAAGTTAGAAAGTCATTATTCTTACCTCAGAATCCAATATGGCTGCCAAATATTTAAAACGTAGCAAACACTGTCGTGATTCATCCTTTATTTGTACTTGCTATGGTTTATATTTCGTTAAATCTACTTGTAATGTTACTATACGAGCTATGCTAAAACAGTTAGCCATTGATTATAGTAATTTCAAAGAGTTAGCATCGTTGGTAGCTAACATTTAGCCTGTTGCTCTAATGTGTGGCTGCATATTGTTCGTAGCATTTAACTTGTTTGTCCCAAATAATATTTTTAGCACCAAGTGCCACCCAACAAGCACCAACTTAAGGGCTATTTCCCTGTTCAAGTCTTATATTCATAACTTACACTTATTTTGAGTCACAGGCTGACAGCAACTGGATGGTGCTTTGCACTTTGTGGCCTTTTTTAAATGGTAATCAGACAGGAAGTGGACAGAGAGAAGTGAGGATAAGGACAGGAGTCGAACTCGGGATTTGGCACCCGCCCTAATCACTGCCATCAATTATTCCACTTAATGACGCGCCCATCGTTTAGTTAGAAGACAGTTTACCATGTTCAAATTACAGAGATGTAGTTTGGTGTAGAGACCGTATGCAGAAAGCAAGTCAGGAACTCCAAACATACCAGTAAATTCACAAAAGGCTGATTGAGAATTAAGAAATGGGAGATCCTGAACCTAGGAAACCATCAGAGGATGTTGGGTGACTTCAAGTTGGATATCCATGCAAGAAATTCCTCAAACATCTCACAAGTGAAAGAGAGGAAGAACAACCTTTTCCCCAGAGGCTGACGGATTGTGATGAGAGAAAGCTCTCTCTGAACTTAGTCCAATGAAAAAGAAATAAGACCAGCTAACAGGACTCAATCATCTTTTTAGGGCTGAAACGATTCCTGGAATGATTCGAGTACCTCGATTATTAAAATTCCTCTAGGAAAATCTATCTGAGGAAACATTTTCCTCTTGAGAACCTTAAACAAAGTCTGATTTCAACCTGACTTCAAACTCCTCAAAATAAACACAGAGTTTAAAATAAAGCGAATCCAAAACTGTTTAAGTCACGGCGGCTTAAGTAAACAACAGAAGTGAAAGATAAACTCTACTCCACTGGCTATTTTTCATAATTTTTTAATTCATTGAGTCGTCGTTTATGAGGTAGCCGTCTGGGGAAAATGACACATCAATGTATCCATCTTCCTCTGTCTGGCAAAAATCAAACAGCAGCGCAGGGTGGTGACCTTTCCACACAGTCAATTTTATTAACTCTTCAACTTGTGGATATGACTCTGAAATTGACTCGATGTTCCCTCCCCATCTTCAACCACACATGCATTTATTAATATGCATTTATTTGAAAGGTCTATTACCATAAAAAATATCTCCCAATGCCAGGCGGCTTTAATAAATGTATTCTGAGCTGAGAGGAGTCACGACGACCGAGAAAATGTTATGGTTACTGTAGAATCGGAGGAGGGCAGCTGAGATTGTGAGTCTATGCCTGCATGCGAGGGAAAGTGAGCGATTTTTGGCCTTTTTCCCACTTGCTTCACTCTCAGCATGTGTATTTTATAAATAGTGCAGACCTACTTGTAAAACTGTCTTTTGTACATCTCAGAATAAAATATCTTCACATTACACATGCAAAAAAAAAAACAAGTGTTCAGCCAAGCAGTTTATAAATAGTTTGAGTTTTAAACAAAACCCTTGTGTGAAAATTAAACAGTCTAGTCCAGCCAATAAAATAAGTCGCTACAGAATCTGCTAAAGAACAGAAGAACTGGCTTGGTCTGTTTATTTTTGACGCTGCTTTGTGTCAAAACAGAATATTACTGAATTAAATCTGTTGTATGGATGGGTAGGTAGATGGATGTATTAGACCAACACATAATGGCGCATAATTCTGAAATGCAAAGATTTTGATTTAAAACCAGACTTTAACTAAGCACATGTGCATAATGTGATATCTACTTTTCCAATCTAAATGCTCTGGGTGTAGATTTAGGGTCGAGAACCTAAAACCCAGTGTCAAGTTTTTTAATCCCACTAAGTATCTAATTTCTCTGTTAACCTGCCCACCAATTTTTGTATTTTTCTATTGAATGTAAGTCCAAATTATTTGAAAGAAATTCACATATTTCTTGATTTTCTAAAGAAATTATGCAGCTTGTTAAACTTACAATCTTAAAATTACACTCACACTCATTCTGTGTTGTATGTTATATCTGAGAATTGGTTCAAAAGGGGCCTGAATTCAAATGCATGCCACACTTTTTTTTAGATATTTCTGATTTTCTACCAATCCAAAGTATCTTCACATAAAATCCCGTGAATAAATAAAGTGAAGTTTTGCGGCTGTAATGTGACAAAATGTGGAGAAGTCCAAATTCAGAATCAACAGAACCGAGGCGATGTCTCCCCTCCTCCCATCTCAGAGTGGAGCTGATAAGTTTGAAAACCATGAACAGGTGGCAAAAATATTTTAAAAAATAACATTCAGGATGTGAGAAAACAAAATCTAATTTTGGGCGAACTGACCCTTTAGAGCTTGGAACACAGTGTTATTAAAAGACAACAGACTCTCCACCATCTTCCCACAGCTAGTGTTCAGAAAATGCTCATACAAGCACCAACACACACACACACAGTTATTAATATCTAGATGTGCTTCCCTCTGGAGAAAAGCCTGCTCAGCATGTGTGTGGCATTTTATGACAACTGCAAGGGGGGAAAAAATCTCCATCATCGGCACCTAACCGTCTGTATCCAGCACCTTCCTTCTGTCTGGGGTGAGAACTAAGAGTAAATGTCAGCACAGGTTAAAATGCTGACTACACCATGACAACGCACCTGTGTGTGTGTGTCTGTCTACTTCTCTCCCTGTGTCTCTTTCCTTTCCCCTCATTAACAATTAATGCAAGGACGATCCAGGTCTTTGTAATCATCTTATTTGGAGATTGTGATTCATGGCAGCAGAAATGAATGAATGAACAGGAGGAGAATGCAGGAAGCCACACTTTCAGAGGCCACAGAGAAGCATCTGTGTGCCCTGCTCACGAGTGTATTCATGCGTGTCCACATGTAGATCTGTCCCTGCGTTCCAGCGCAATTCCCACTCAGCGTGAACGTTCACAACTGTCAGGATTGTGTAAGGATTTAGTTTTTTTTTTTTTTTTTGGTTTTCTGTTTTTTCAAAATATGGGCTGTCTGCTGACGTGTGCGCGAATGTGTGCACTGGCGATACAGTGGAAGAGGCATGACGGAGGTGGCGAGAGGAAAGGAGTGAGCATGTGTCTCTCCAGACTCTCTGATAGTAATTTAGCAGACTGCAGCACTGCAGAGCGAGAGCTGTGGAGTTAAGAGTGGGAGGAGAAGGAGGAGGGAGAGGAGGGTGGTTGCATGGGTGTGTGCGTGTGTGTGTGTAGGGGGGAAGGCGGTGGAGGGGTTAACTGTCACACACAGGAACAATGACGTCCTCCACTGCCCAGAAACAAACAAACAAAATAAGATTTTATGGGACACGGCAATCAAGACAGTTCGCCCAGTTCTGCACGCCATTGCATTCTGCTCCTGGCAACAGTGCAATAACTCGCAACGCTCTGCAAAACATGCCACACACTCGCATCGAGCACTCCCATCCTTAACGGGCATATTGGATGTAAGCATACAGACAAAAGAGAGACTTGCAGTTGTGTAACGGCTCTCTTGGATGCTTGACATTCTCCTAATGCTGACTCATGTGTTGTTTTTGTGCTTGTCGCACATAATAACCTTTGTGTTTGTCATTGTGGAGCCGTTTGAAGAGGAAAGTATGGAAAAAGGCTGGTGTTATTGTGCGTCGCCTGTGGTAGACAGCCTTGGGCTGAATAACAGGCTGTGAAAATGCAACACACCTTCCAGTTTTCCTGAAAGTTTCTCTCAGAACGACTACATGCACATTCAGCTTAGAAATTTAGCTACAGGGATATTAATGTGGGCCTTTAATTATGCACTTGAACAGCTTTTCTGCCCCCCAACAGTGAAGTGATTTCACTGCAAATGAATTTCGGAAAGAAGAAACAATTTACTCCAGTTTCTCTAACTGATTAAGTGTTAAAACTCTGTATATTTGGTTCAACAGAACAAAATGTTGTTATAAATGGGCTTCTGACAACATATCTGACTCTTCTAAAAGTTGCTGGATACCGGCGCTCTGGGCTGGACGGCTGAGACTTGGCCCCAGTAGGATGTTTGTAAAGGATGATGGTCTAAACACACATGTAAACTGGTTATGGAATAGATAAACCATGCTAACGCTCAGGGTTTGACCCCAAACTCAACAGAGATTTGAAGTAA
Organism: Poeciliopsis retropinna; assembly: GCA_010277075.1. NCBI lineage: Eukaryota > Metazoa > Chordata > Actinopteri > Cyprinodontiformes > Poeciliidae > Poeciliopsis > Poeciliopsis retropinna. The sequence continues at coordinate 6,456,376 of VMRM01000024.1, read as the reverse complement.
ATATTGATGTTAACGAGTTAAAGGTGGCTCCGTGCAAGAAAATCAACCATTTTAAACGTTTACCAGCATTTGAAATAAGAAGAGCGATCAAATATCCAGAAAGAACGGTGCTTATGGATGGATATAAACAACTAAACTTGTTCTCTGTTACAGAAAAGAACAGAAAACACTCCAAATGTATAATTATAAACCTCAAAGTAACATGATGTTAATTCTGACTGGCCTGATGCCGGCGCGTCCACCGTAAATAAACTATTTGTAGCAAACGAATCCGCTGATCTCCATCAGGAAGAACTGAATGTTTAGCTTAAAATCCATGCAGGCAGGGAGAGTCGTTTATTTTACTGGGATCACCATGCGGCCAATCACATACAAAGAAAGACAGTGAACTGGCATCATGCTGTTATATGGAAAAAGAAAGACAGAAAAACTGATATAAAACAAGTGAAAATATTAATAAATAACTGAGCTGACGTCTGCTTTGAAAGAAAAGCCACTTGTTTACATTGACTCCCTCAGTGTGTAAGAAGCAGAGTCGTTGTGGCCTGATGAACCAGAGCCAGATCACCATACAAGGACTCAGCGACGCACCAGGCCCACAAATACATTCCCTTCATCAATCATCACCAACCTTTCACCTGCACAGTATTTTAACGTGGTTTAATGCAATGGCATAAACACTTTGTATCTGACACCCACACGCTCAGCACACATACACCAACAAATGCTGCACACGCAAACGCTTACATATGCAGGGGGGGGATGGCTAAAAATAGTTCAACGTCCAGCATTTAAAAATAGACCGGGACAATAAAAGCGGGACTCGTTTGGCTGTGTCTAAATGCTTTGACAGTCTGTCTGTCTGCATTTGGCCGTTTGTGTGCGGATGCAGGCAGATAGGCAGAGGAGGGGAGGAGATGAAAAGACGAGCAGCGATGAGTTTCACCGCCGCAGTTCTGCTGTCCCTCCAGCTGGCTCCTCGGCTAATTGGGATGGGGGAGAGCGAGCTCAAAGGAGGAGGAACAGGAGGAGAGCAAGCATGAAGCCCACGTCAGCTTCGGCTGCACAGGCTGCTGTTTTAGATGCAGCTCTCTGCCTCTTCCTGCAAAGCCTTCAACACTCTGCTGTCTGGATAATCAGAGGTGGCAGGCTGGGTAATGGACTCCTCTATAGCTTATGGGGCATTTTGGGTCATTTATAGTAAAGACCAGAGAAGCTTTTAGCAGGAGCTGATCTCCAGCTCCCCCGGAGTGGTTTTAGTGACCCACACAACTGTTCACATGTAACGAATAAAGTCGCCTATTCAAAAATAATTAGGCAGAGGTATCCAGTTTAACTTCAGGCAGGAGAAACTTTCACTTTAGCTGCAGAGGAAGAGTTCATGCCTAGAACAGAGATAGCATTCAATGCTACGCAAAGGTTGTTACACCTCTTTCCTCTTCTTGTCACTTTGACACAAAGTATTGCTTAATTGTGACGTTAAACATGCACTATTACGTAAAATCAACTTTTTGAGGTTTAAGTGATGTTATAATGTTATTCCCTCATCAAAAACATGACCGGACTGTTGCTTTGATCCTTTTGTGTCCCATGGCAACCTCTCAGGGTGCAGAAACGCTTGCTGTCACTGAGCTCCGCCCTGTGCTCCATCAGACTAGCAGCAGCAGCAGTTAGCAAACACCTGGTGAAGCTATGCATCTGCTAAGTTCATCAGCCAATGACAAAGAATGACTTCTCAGTGCAACGCTCCTCAGAACGACGCCAAATGGAGGAACGCTGTTGTGATGACGAGCTGGAGGGAGTGTTGGAAAGAGCAGGAGCTTCTTAAAGAGACAGAGGCCCAATTAAGAGTTAAATTGCGAATTCATATTTCTTTTAAGTAATATTTGATATAGCCTATACAGTATTTTTATAACAAGTGAAAGTAACATAGTTAAAGTTTTCCCAGAAAACTTGCTAAGCCCGGTGCTGGGGCTTCATCCAGCGTCAAGTCATGTTTTTGAGTTAAAAAGTGTTTAAAATGTACGGTAAATTTTAAAATATCACTTGATAGTTATGTGTTATTGAAAGATTAATACCTGAACACCAACTATAAAGTATTAAAAAAGCTAACATTTTTTAAAAACTTAAATAAATAATCAATCATTAGTGTGATGGTGGCACAAGTGAAGCTTGGTGGCCCGCCAGGCTTATAATACACTGGTGGAAACCCTGATAATTTCTTGATTGTGCTTTAAAATGGCACTAAGTGCTTGGAAAATACATAATACCACCTCTTTAAATAAAATTATACAGTTGTCACATTTTTCAATTGCTTTAGTGTTTTTCTCTTTCATCTAGTGAAGTTTATCAGTCAGTGATAATTGTTCTTTGTGAAGGGAAGATGCCACAGTGAGATGTGGGTTTTACTTTGTTTAGGTCATTTGAGCCTGATTAATGCTTGGACCCTGACTGAGTGAATCCAAAAAACCCCTTGATTTCTCAGCTCTTCTGTGGATTTGTTTTTTGTGCTTCTGATAGTTGTCCAGCCGTCTTGAATAGTTTCCAGGTGTGAATAATGTTTCTCACTGCTGGATACAAACATTTTTTTGGAAGTGGATGTAGAAACCTTGCCAGGTTGATTGGCAACAACATTGCTTCTCTAAGATTACTGCTTTTTGGCATAAATTTACCACACCTGAATGCTCAAATGCAGTTTTTAAACAGGCAGTCTCACTTTTTGATGATCTTTTTTTAAAATAATGTTCAATTTTCTGCACCTGTTACAATAAAACGTGTTCATTTTTTTTATGCTTTTGGGTGCTGTCATGTTGATCATCCAATATATTAAGTTTAGCTTTAAGACGAACAAACGATCGAAGAACTAAATGTCCACTCATGAAATGGTTTGTCACTGTGGGGTGTGTTTTGTTTCACAGGAACCTGGGGAAGTCTGGCCTTCGTGTATCCTGCCTCGGGTTAGGTAAGTTGGCATGAAGGCACTGAAAAATTAATCTCTCTTTAAAATCCTCCACACCAACAAGCCGTCTCCTGCTATTCAGGCACCTGGGTGACGTTTGGATCTCAGATCTCTGATGAGGTGAGAGCAGCTCTGCTGTTTTCTGTTCCCTCTCCCACTGGTTTTTGTAGAACCAACACATTTCTGTAGGGATTTTATTTCTACTTGTATAACTTTCCAGTGCTGCTGTGAATGTTTAGGTTGTCTCCAAAGTTTCCTAATTACTTGCGTTTCCTCAGATGGCGGAGAACCTGATGACCCTCGCTTTTGAAAATGGAGTCAACCTGTTTGACACGGCTGAGGTCTACGCCTCTGGAAGGTCAGACGCCATCATCTTTCTCTTCTTCCATATTTTCAGCAATCGATACATTTCTCATTCTTTTTTGTGATAAACAAACCAAGAAAATTGTTCATATAAGTACAAATAATATGTTGAATTTCCAAATGGTTTCACGCAAGCTCGAGATTTAAAAAAAAAAGAACTAATCTCTGATTTGTTTCTACACAGAGCGGAAATCACCCTGGGGAACATTATCAAAAAGAAAGGGTGGAGGTGATGTTAATCATTTTTTTCTGTCTGACTCACATGGATGTAAAATGCCTACAAATGTTGTTTTTGTTATTTTACATTAAACATTTGCTGATAATCCCTCCTCTAAATCCATCACATTGCTTTTAAACCCAATCTCAAGGGAAATTCATGCACTTTAGAAAACTATAGAGCTTTGACCTAATGCAAACTATAAAACCATTAAATAAACATCGTATAACATGTGAATAAACTCCCCGATCAGAACCTTGTTGCTGACTCACCCAAGTTTCACTGCAACATAGTGAACAGAGGGAATATTCCTTTTTGAATTGAAAAACTTTTTATTCCACCTGAAGAGAAAAAATAAGCCAAATTAAAATGCACTCTTTTTGTAGGTTCTATAGGTGTAAACTCACAGTTATGTCCTTTTTTAGGCGCTCAAGTTTTGTCATCACAACAAAAATCTACTGGGGAGGCCAGTAAGTCCAACTCTAAGGATTTATTGTTTCTTCAGTGCTTTCCATGTAACCTTATTGTCTGTTTTTATCGCTGCACAGAGCGGAAACAGAGCGAGGACTCTCCCGAAAGCACATTATTGAAGGTAAGGCACATTCTGCTCTTAACATTAAAGTATTTTAACCTACAAAATGTTTGAGTCTCTTCTCAGTCTTTTCATGATGCTTAAATTAGAGCATTCAGAGTAGAAATATAAAGCACAGTATGTCAGTGTGTTAAAGTGACAGAGAGCCTAAAAAAACAACTAACAGGTAAATTATGAGATGCAAACAAACATCATCTAAACAAATAAAAGGAAATTAATTTATTTCTTCCAGCAGGAAGGAGCTCAATTTTGTTTAAATTGAACAATAAAAAGTACATGTGACTTTATTAATCTGCATAAGAATAAGGACAGGACTCTAATTAATTTCTAAATTCAATCAACATGTTTCTTCTGAATGGACTTAATCTTAATGTTCTGGGTTATGTTAGCCTGAATCGTGGCTTTATTCCAACAAAAAGAGTCTAAAAATTAATTAGGCTGATGGCAAGGTGGCCTTCCGACCTCAAAAGCTTGGATCTCATCACCAGAGAAATGATCAAAATCTCAATAAAAACACACAAAAAATGAGCAGAAATTATAAGAAATATTGGTTCTAATTAATTTTCAAAAGGCCGTTTTTCATAAAATGTTTACAAAAACAGTTTCCATGTTAGATTCTCCTTCTACACTGTTTTGTCATCTTTTGCGACACGTCTACCTAAATTTCCTAGTTGAATTAAAAAAGCCTCAACATTTTTTTCAAATGTATTTTTAATAATGAAAACACAGTAACACGTGTTTGTTTTTTTATTATTACAAAAACTGATTAATGTTTGGCTAGCTGCTAGGTTGTACAAAACTGTAAACAAAATACACTAAATATTAGTGCTTATGCTTTTATCAATTGCAGATAACAATTTCATCTCTTGAATTTTTGTTTTGTTTTGTTTTGTTTTTCACTAATTCTAGTCAAAGTAAATTGTCTTCTCCAAAACCTGGGAGACTGTATCCTTTTTAAAATGCAGCAACTTGTATGTTATTCAAAATGTCTTGAATAATGAGATTAATGTTCAACTCAGAGCTTTTCTTCATGAAACTTCCCCTTTTTTTCTTCAGTTGTTAACAGTATTATTAAAGATCTCTGAGATGTGTGAACATTACAGCTGCTGACTATTAGCCTGTGTGCATTGCTCTTCTGTGGTTATCAGCAGCAAATTAAAGCTTTCTCTTAAAACACATTTGTGCCTAATTGAGTCTATCAATCTTTTCTCAGGTTTACGAGGATCCTTATCAAGGCTCCAACTCGATTATGTGGACTTAGTTTTTGCCAACAGAAATGACGTGAACAGTCCGATGGAAGGTCCGTTTTAGAGATGTTTGTCAATAAAACATAGCTTCAAGAGATGTGTTCTTGAATAACCTGCTTAATACTGTGATTTTCCAGAGATTGTTCGGGCCATGACATTCGTAATAAACCAGGGCATGGCCATGTACTGGGGAACCTCCCGCTGGAGCGCAATGGAGATCATGGTGCACAGTCGATGCAGATTCGTTGTTTTCAGCCCTCAGCTCTCCTCTTTGCTCATTCTGGCTCTGTTTCGCTCTCCAGGAAGCATACTCCGTCGCGCGACAGTTCAACCTGATCCCACCTGTGTGTGAGCAGGCAGAGTATCACTATTTCCAGCGGGACAAAGTTGAGGTGCAGCTTCCTGAACTCTACCACAAAATCGGTGAGGCGTTCACGTTCCTGGAGCTTTGGCCACTCGGATGAGTTTAATAAAGGATTTGTTTTGTTTCACTGGGTTTCATTGTTCTCTCTCTCAGGTGTGGGGGCGATGACCTGGTCTCCACTTGCTTGTGGATTAATCACAGGGAAGTACAGCGACGGCGTGCCCGAGTGCTCCAGAGCAGCCATAAAGGTCAGTTTGATTTAAGCGGCTCTCGTGGAGGAACAAGCCCGGTTAGGTTTCTCTACCTCAGCAGTTTGCCTCTGCAAAAGTCACTGATTTCCCTCAATGTTGCCTCTGCTGAAGGGATACCAGTGGCTGAAGGAGCGGGTGAACAGCGAGGAAGGCAGAAGGCAGCTGGCGAAAATCAAGGAGCTCCATCTACTGGCAGACAGACTGGGCTGCACCGCCGCACAGTTAGCCATAGGTACCATGACGGAGGGTCTGGGTTTATGACGACAGCATAAAATATGTCCACTTTCAAGTCAGTGATGTGTGAGATCTGGTAGATTTTATATCAGGTGCCAAATAACTTTTCTTCAGGTTAGATATAGTCAGGTTTAGGGAAGCAGTTGTTTATTGGGGCAATAAAAGTTGTTATTAGTGTGATTATAATAACTGCTGTTTAACTACACTACTCATCATTTCTTATTTTAATTTGTGAGACCTCTGGATAAGTTTTTTTTTTTTGCATAATCCTACAATCTTAAATGTTTGTTTCTGAAAACATTTCTGGATATTTTTAGATTTTTTTCCCCCCATTGATCTTCAGAAACTGTCTTGCAAAGATTTGTGCTGCATCTATTTAAAGTACACTTTCATTAATTGTTTTTATCTTTGGTAGCTGCTTACTGTGATGTTCCTCACCAGGGCATTTTATCTGATGTATATTCCGGTGTTGTCTCTGGAAAGTTACATCAGCATGTTTTCAGCTGTGCCATTAGATGCATCATCCCCAAACCAAATGCAAACATCGATTAGCCTTTTCCCATTCTGTGGCCAGTTTTTCCATCTAGAATGAACAAATTTGGATCCTGCACACTGAGGGAATAAAGACAAGTGCTTCAAAGTAAGCCGGCAGCTCATGGTTTTGTGTTTATCTTTTGCAGCCTGGTGTTTGCGAAGTGAGGGCGTCAGCTCTGTGCTTCTGGGTGTTTCTAACACTGACCAGCTACTAGAGAACCTCGGAGCTCTGCGGGTAAAACGTTTCTCCTTTTTTCTCCGTATTCTTTCTGCTGAGCCTCACAAAAATACCAATGCCTCTTCTACATTTTGTCAGATTATTTTTGTTTATCCAGGAAAAGCTTTTAGTGGCTGCAAAAGACTCGGGCAGAGCAGAAAAACTATATATCTCTCTCTATATAATTAAAACATTACATAATTAATCAGTTTGACTGTCTTATCTGTACAAAAACGAAACAAAGACTTGTCAGATTGAGGCTCTGATATTCTCACTGATAGAGAAAATTGTTGTTGTAGTTTGATATTCATTTCATTAAAAAGAAACCAAATATATACAATAGAAGGAAATATACAGATCAATAAAATGAAAGGCAACCAGAAAGAAAAAACAAACACATCAACTCAAAGAACAATTCAGTTTGCAGGTAATCCATGGTGCTTTGGTGGTTTGTCTGAACTGTTTTGAAAAATGCGTTTACTTTTTTGCTAATGTCAAAAATGATTTGAGAAAAGCAACTGAGAAAAATGATACTGTGTATTGAACTAAATAAGTTTTAATTCTTGTTCTGGATATTATCCAAAATGCAATCGAGGGGGTTTGATAAAATGTTAAAAACACATGTGAATACATTCCACATGTTCTCCTCTAAGAGTGAAATCTCAGACTCTGAAGGAACCTGCCGGTCCAGAAGGCGGTTCTCTTACCAGGCATGTTATGAATTCCCTGTACTCTGGAGAAATTAACAAATTTTTTTTTTTTTAAATATATATAATTGCTTATTTTTCCTTTCACCTTTCTGGAGATGGGAGTCAGAGTGCACTGGAGAGTGATGAAGAAGAGATCAGTCAAGTCAACGAACAAATCCAAACCAGTTCAAAATTTGGTTGTGCTGTTTTCGTTCTCCCAAATCTTTTCGAGGAAGTTTTCTTTCTCGCATTTCTTACAACGCAGCAAACAGCCTTCCAGCCTCAGAGGAACCTCTTCGGGTTTACCGTGGCTGTCTGAGCCGCCGATGGTTATCGAGGCCGAGACCCGAAGGAACCTGGAGCAAGAAGCCCGCGCCGGTTCCAAGACAGAAAAGGGCGATTGAAGAATGCAAATTATGCGCATAAACCATGAGTTTACCTCAGAGAGAGAACTTGAATCAAGAAAAGCTGAACATTCATTCCCTACCAAAAATCCTTTAAGTCCTTTTTTAATTTCATATTTGTTCATTTATTTCTCGACGAGTGAAATATGCGTTTAGTGTGATTACCAATAGTTTAATGATTTATCTTTTAGTGACAAATTGAGGCTGATGAAAGTAATTGTTTTATTTAATGAGACTGATAGGCTTTCTTTCATGTATTTAGCTGGGAACCATTTAATAAGCTAACATCGCCTTTTTAGAAAATATTGTTAATATTTGAAAACGTTGAAGTCATATGAGCTTCTCTGCAAGGCAATGCACATACATATAGACAGTTGTTTAAACCAGAAATATTACAGTGCTATTCACAGAGACAATTGACAAACTGCCCTGTTTCTTTTCCCCCCCAGATTTTATCCCAAATGACACCGCAGACCATTACTGAGATCGACGCCCTGCTGGGAAACAAACCACACTCGAAGAAAGAGACGCGTGCTTGAAGATGCAAAACAGTGACAGATGACGTTTCATGACAAGAAAACCGTGGGAATTTTCGCATTTTGCTCTGCTGTATACTCAAATTGCATGTTCTCCGCAACATTATGCTTACAGTCTGTGCGCATACCCATTTTTGCGCAACAAATCGTATTATGTACAACAATGACAAAAAAAAAAAAAGAGAGAAAATTTCTCTCAGCTGTAAAAAGAGAAATCAAAAAGGATCATATATCGCTCACTGTCAATTGTTCGCAGACTTCATAGACGCAAAGTGACAAGCTTCTGCTGTCCACAGGAACTGAGAAACCTTTGCAACTTTCAGCTGCAGTCAAAGCACAGGACATGGCCCAAAGTAAAAAAGAAATCCCACCTTTTTGCTTGAATGCAACATTTCTGGTTAAATGGTGCTTTTACTGGACGTGCAGGTCTGCAGGGGGAGTTGGGTTTGATGTTTAGCCAGCAGCCAGGGAGACTGAGGTTAGCACCCATGTGTCTAGATGAACATTTCCCATCATGTGCATGTGACTGGTCTGCAACGCTCACAGCTTTACAGGGTTGGGAACATTGGGTTACTTGTGAAATAAAAAAATAATTTTAAAAAATCATCATACAGTCTAGTTTAAGAAAAAAAATCTAAAAAAAATTATCAAGCAGTACAAAATTAACCATTTATTTTGGTTAGCAAAAGTCACTTTAAAAAAAACTGCAAACAGATATTATTAGTGGGTGCAGTTTATGAAGACTTTCCCAGCCCTGCTGCTTTCCCAGAAGTCCTTTTGCCTCCTCTGTTTGTAAACTGTGCGCATGTCCCTTTAAGAGAGAATTAGCCCCAGTCGGGCGTAAATGTGGCATGGCTTTTATGGCTTATGTAGATTTGCAGTGCCCTTGTAAGCCAATGTTTTGTTTTGTTTTTTCTTTTTTTACTCGAATAGTCCTGCATTTTGATCCAGCACCTGCTGCCGGGGCCTCGCTTTAAAGAGGCCCAGACACGGCCATGTCCATCTGACCTTTGACCTATACCCTTTGTATCGTCTTGAACTGTACAGGAAAGTACAGACGAAACGTGTCAATACTGTAAAGACTGTACTAAAATAAAAGGTTAGAGGTAGCTGAAGAGTGTGGAGGCGACAGCTCTGGACACACCGTGGTAAAACTGTACTTTTCCAACCGTAGGAGAAAAAAATAATTTAATATGACACAAAGAGCCCCGGGGTAAGAATTAGCAAATGTATTTTTTCTTCATTTTTTTTTTCTTGAAATTTAAAATATATCTTCTCTGCTCAGATTTCTTGAGTATGCCTTCTGTATCCTTTTGACTCTTACACACACACTCATATTTTCTTTGCTCTTTCTCTTTGTGTTGACTTTATTTCCAAATGACGTGAAGATTCGCTCCTTTAGTAATCTTCCAAAAAGAACCGAGCAACATGAAATTAAATACAAGCAGCTGTTGTGGCTCGCACAATGCTTTTTTCTTTTCTAAATACGATCTAATTTGATCCTTTTTTTCTTCTTTGAATTGAGGAAACGAATGAGAAATTATAAAATTATTGTTTTTACAGCACAAAATACTAAAAGTGTGTCTATCGTTTCAACAGGTTTAGCAGGAAGAGAAAAGGATGAACAATCAAACAAAAATATTAATATCCTAATTAGGTCAGTAAGTATGTTCTCACAAAACCGAAGTGTTTTTTTTTTTCACGTTAAAACCTAAAAATGTAAAGCAAGATGAGGGACTAGAAGTAAAATCTGGTGTCTTTTAGGTTTTTGTGACTCTGAGAAGCTGGACTGTGAACTGTGGCCAAATCACTAAAATATTTCAGATTCTTTTCAAGCTTTTCTTTGCATGATATCAAGCAAAACAAACACCTGCAGATTTCTGCTTCTTCTAACTGAGCCAGACTGATAACATTCAGAGCACATTGCATTCCTCTGAAGATTACCAAATTTATTTTCTCCATTTCTGCCCGAACTGAGAGTTTGGTTTCAGCTGGAGCTGCAGAACTGACTGAAATAATCCCATGACTCTGCGTAATGCTTCAGCTGAAACAGTCACAGTAAGCAGCTGAAATACTTGGAACATGTGACGTTCATGCCTATTTTTCATAAAGTATTACCAAACTGTTAATTTCTTGAAAGGGAAATTTCATCAGTTAGTTTTGTTGTACATTTTTATTTCTAATAGTCATTGAAAACAGGGTTATTGTCCAGAATAAAGTAAAAAATATCTTACAAAAACCCAAATCCAAAAAATAACCATAATAGGATTGAGAAAAAAAGGTGGAAAAAAACTTAATTATCTTCAACAGACCGTTTATTATGCAACGATGAACAAATGGGAGAAAGTGTTCAAAGTACAGAACACAATAATAAGCAACCAGTAAAAGGTTAGTTTATGTAAATTTAAATAATTTTCTTCAACATGACCCACAGAAAGGTCAGTTTAGTAAATCTATAATTTTACCAAAATTATGTTGTCTGAGAAACGTGTGTGTGTGCTGCTCTATCTTGCTAAAAAAAAAAAAAAAAAGAAAAACCTTTGCAGAAAATATTAACTGAACATGATAATATGTACTTACTGAACCTAAAGCATTATTGCTGCTGTTCAAAACACTGGAGTTCACTGACAGCTGAACTTTGTTTCATTTCAAGCATAAAACACAGGAAACATACTCTTTCTACTTAAATTGACATAACTAGCTCACTTTTATGTTGTGAATGTTTTAGTGAAATCCTGAAAGCATTGACGCCACCAACACATTTCTGACTTAGAACATTTGTTGCGTTTCTGTATGCTAGTGAAAACATAAATATTACATCTGTGCAGCTGGAGTCAGAGGGAACAATGGTCATCTTTTATTCAGAAGGCCGGGATTGTTTTCCCAAATATGCTACAAATATGTCATAATATTTTAATTTAAAAAGTTAGTTAAATAATAAATATACTGTTCCTTTCACAAGTGTTCATACTGCTTGAACTTTTTCATAATTTGTGGCGTTACGACTACAAACTCTACGTTTTAAGGTTTTATGTGATAAGAAAATGCAAGTTGTGCTTGTATATAGAGAAACACATTCTCCCAACTAAGCAGTTGGACTGAAAACGAAGTGAGTTTTCAGAAGAACTTTATTAGTTTTTAACCTGTCCCTGCTTTACAATCCAAATATTACATGCTGATTATTAAGTAGCTGAATTAGTTGTGCTGAATTTTATTTAGAAGTATCAAGGTAAAGGAGGTAGAACGTAAATGCATCTCACTTTTATTATTTTTTTAAACTATGCATAATTTTCTTCCATTTTAAAATCACGCAATATTTTGCATTGGTTTATCACATAAACAATATGTAACTTGACACATGTGGAAAAAGCTCAAGGTCTGTGAATAAGTGGCTTACATTTAAATACAGCTTCTGCACATCATATTACATTTTTGTTTCCATAAGTTACAGACTTTAGCTCATTTAGAAGCAGGTTTGGACGACTCTGATTGTTAAAAATAGACAGTTCCTCCGAATAATTCAGTTCAAATCTTAATTTAAGTCAGTGCTTATCCTCTTGTACCCACTACATGATTCAAATTGCCAAAAGTTTTTCCTCAGGTGACTCACAGGAACCCTGAGATGGACAATGCAGAACCACGGTGGTGTGTCCAGCGCTGCCTGTGGCGGGACGCCACACATGCTCACGGCAAACAGAAAACATCTGTGACGCCGACACTTACAAGCCTCACCGTGACTGGGATCCCCAGTGCCATCGGAGCAGCAGATGAAGCATATGTGCTGAGAAAATGATGACTCCCTCAGCGCCTAACAGCATCGTAGACAAACAGGTTTTGCTACATGATTCATCCTTTGCATGAGGGATGAGGTTGGACAATGTGAGAAAAAAAAACACACAGGCAGACAGAGAGAGAGTGAAGAAGCAGGCAGTCGGCTGATAAGCACATCTGAGATCTACAAGCTCCCACGTCTAATAAACCACTCTTCGTACTATCCTTAGGTGTTGTCTCTCTGCCAGGTAAGGGATTATTTTTGCGATCAAACAGGGTAATGAAATCCTGAGCAGATTGTAGCTGCTGCTGTCAACCAAAGGGTATAGATATATTCTGCAATTTCCTTACAACTGGATTTTTTAGTGGAAGATGAACCAAACTGAGAGGGCATCTGAGAATTTACCCAATTTGTGATAAAAACAATGAAACAAAAAAAACTGCTGACCAGAATTTTATTCTTCCTTTGCTTTTTGAAAATTAAAACTGAAATGAAGGTGAGGATCTCATTTTCTGCAAGTAAATACAGCAATAGGATCTCACTTTATTTGGGCAATGAAGTGGAAAAAGGAGAGTCAGAAATACGCCTTGGGCTTTATAAAGGACTCATCATTACAAAGCCACTACCTCTCATCAGGATGTAAACACATCCTAATGTATTTTTTCTTAGTATGAGCGCAGAAAGCTTCGAGGTAATTTATCTTAAAATGAATCTCTACATTTAGTCTCTTCTCTAATGTGTTTTTCTTTAATGTGTCCGCAAAGCCTGCACATCTGCTGAGTCCCATTCAATTCCCCAGACGGATTCACGACGAGTCTGCAGTGCCGTCTCAGCCTCTGCTCACAGCTGAGGGAATGAAACCCCGCCTTGAACCAAACACTATATCTAGAAAAAGCTATATATACCCTATATCTGATTTTAGAACAATGGACCTGCATGTTGTTCATGTCAGCATTGCAAATGTTTCCAATAAGTTCATTAAGCTCGTTTCTGCAGAATAAATGTAAAAGTTCACCACATATTTAAGGTTTACAGCTCTGGAAAAAAATGAAGAGACACCTTTGAAAACCTCCTGGTTATTCCACCAAATACTGATTTCTGAACTCTTCCTGGGTTAAAACATTAGTTTTGTTGTTTCTAAATGAACATTAACTTGTTTACTTTGCATTATTTGAGGTTTGAAAGCACTGCATCATTTTCCTTATTTTCACCATTTCTCATTTTTTGCAAATGAATAAAACATTTTTGCTTGGAATTTCAGACATTTTGTCAGTAGTTCATAGAAGAAAAGAACAATGTTCGTTTTACTAAAACATACAGCTATAAAAAGTAAAATCAGAGAAACTGATCATATTAAGATTCCCAAACTGAATGTTGTCATAAATATTTTAGACATGACTTATGAAAATAACAGGCAAATGGGAGGATTTTTTTATGAATAATTTGTTATTATAACCCACAAAAGCATCCATAAGTAGGTGAATCCATAAATATCGAACCACTGTAAAGTCATTTGTGTAAATATTTAGAGATAATAGATCTGAGCAGCCTTACCTGCTCATACACCAAAACATCTTTAAAATGTATTTAATTTTTTACTAAAAAATGTTTAAAAAAGAGCATAAAATATAGTCTATAATCAGCATATGGTCTATAATCAGCAGCTGTGAAATCAGTCTTTAATTTCTACCATCAGTGCAACAACAGCAAGAAAAACAAGATATGAACCAATTGCTCACAAGCTAATTTTATTTTCTACTAAAATACACATTCCATGCAGGTTTTTAATCACTTTTCACAACAGCCAACAGAAACAAGGAAACGACCTGGAGGCATTTTGCCTCACAACGATAGGCAAATGAGATGTTAAAGTTGGTACAGTATTTTGTTTTGTGCAAATTCTGAGTGGCTTCTACAAACAGTGAGTCTCCGTCTGCTGCTACGAGTTTTACTGCAGAGAACCGAGCTTATTGAATCACAGTCCTGCACATATTTACATATTCAGCCTGGGAAAAAAAAGGCCTGTTCACAAAATCGTGTTTAATGTGCAAGGAATTAATAAAGTACTGCTTTAGAATAAATATTAAAGCTCAATGAATTTATTTTTATCTGATGTGATCAGCTGAAATTAGCATATTAGAAACCATAATGTGTTTGGCTTCAAATAATTAACGTAGAACCTTTTTGGCAGTCGCCACAGATGCAAATATAAGCAGCGTTAACATTTTGACAAAACATTTTAAAAAATGGTACCTTTGAGATTTTTGCTTTTTGGCAACATCATAAATAAGCAGCACTTAATTCTTCTATGTCAAATTTAGAGACATAGAAGTTTTTCCCTGTCAGTCATGACCATAAATAATCTCAGCTGAAGGAAGTTTGTCATCAACAATAACAACTACACTTTAAAATAATGGTTGGAATTTCATTTTAGCCTGAATCACAGTAATAATTACAATAAGCTGGCAAATAAATTAATTTTTTAAAAGATTTATTCTAATGAAAGAAAGTCCAGTTGTTGGCATTTCACACAATTCAGATTTAATTGAATTGTTGTTGTGAATAATTTTCCAGAATAAAAATTACATTTGGAAGTTTATCCAATCTCTTCTTTTAACAATCGCCAGATTATCAATATGATGTCCGCACTAATTAAAATATGAGTAAAATTCATCACTGATCCCGTTGATGCATCAATCTTGTCTTTATTCTCCATTGTTTTATACTTTCACACCATCCCAATATATCTGCTGTGAGTTTTAATAAATAAACCACCCTACATGTACAGCTGGAATTAACTTTCAAGACTTCTTACACATCTTTTATGAGACGTACTAATAAATATTGAGAAAGCTTTAAATATCTGATTTCAGGCCAAACTGAAATCAGATTTTCCAACCCATCATAAGTGCAACTGTGAGCTATTTCTGACCATGACAGTCTTTAACTCACATGTAAACAGTCTATTATTCCTGTGCAGCCGAAACTATAAAATACACTTCATCATTTTGATGTACAAAGACAAATAATCCATCCATTTCCTTCTTATCAGGTAAATAATTGTAAATTCTTTCTTTTCAGTAGTATTTCAGCAGTTCTTCACCAGCTACATGTAAAAGTTCATGACAGAATTTCAAATGCTTAAAGGGCAGATAACATACTTTATGAGAAAAATAATTATTGCATGTTATTGTTTTAAAGCAGATAAAAAAATGAAAAGCTATCAAATTTAACAGCACTGTGATTGCATGTCTTAAAAACAGAAAATGAGTACAACAGATGGATGATGAAATGTCATCCATTTGTTTCATGCACAAAAAAAAAAAAAAACTCATGGTGAGTGCAGTTCTTTGTGAGCATGAAGTTTATCAGATAAAAAAGTGCTTTCTACTATTTATTTGTCCTCTCAGAGCAAAACCTCTACTGATATAGAGAAAAACAGCTTTCTCTAAACTATCGTCCTGCATTTCCGGTCATTTTTTTCCCTGTGCCTGAGCTAAATGAACATGTGTCTCACTGCAGTATCAGACTGAGTGTCTATCAGTAGCTTAACTTCCCCTCCCTCTGCCACGTCTTTAGGGACGGAGCAACTGCTAACTCTAGCGATTATTCACTGCTGTGGAGTATTGAAAACATACTGGGCTCAGCACAGAGCGCTTAAATCCATGCTTAGGGTGCTGGTTTATTAGGTTTCCTAGCTCTCCCAGATTTTTTGGGATATACATCTTTCCTTTATAAGCTGAAATTCAATCCGGTAGCCATTTTGTTAATCAATAACTTTCAGTTGTGTTCTCACAGCTGCCAAGTGATCAGCGTCTTCCCAGGGGAGGGTTTTTGTTTTCTTTTTTTTTTTTATATTTCCTTAAAGAACATAAAAATTATAGCTCATGGGCTAAAAGCCGGAACATAATTGGAAAGGAAAAATTGTGAAAAAAAGATATTTTCTCTTTACAGCTTCATTATACTTAATCAATCATACAAAGGCATACTTCAATCTCCAAGTGATAATCTAAAATAAGACTGATTCTAAGAGTTCAGCTGAATGAGCTGCTTCAATAAAAAATAAAAAAAATTAAAAAAAACTCACATATGTGATTCAGCATGTTTGGTCTCTTCAGTAATGAGCTGCTTGTCAGATGTTTACCTCCCCTCTCCTGTTTTATTGACAGCTTTATGACCCTCCCTGTGACCTTCACAGGCAATCCACTGACGATGCTGCTGCACAGCTTCCATATAAAACAATACAGCAGAAGGCATATGTGAATTAGAGAATACTAAATGTAAAGGAGAGGACTGTATGGAGGGAAATCTGCGGACTAGTTTGCAAGGCCCCCTATGATCTTCATAAGAAAATAAAGAGGTAGGCTAACTTTGCTGAGAAAAGTGACACTTCAATAAGATGCTGGAACGGCTTTGAAGTGCTCATCAAACATGCCACACAAAATACCAGCTTTAAAAATGACACTTCGAACACAGCATGCGTAAATGAACCACATAACCTATTAAAAAAAACCCTATGCTCTTGCATAATTATAATAAGACTTCACTCAAGGAGACCAGAAAACACATGACTCATGCATGCATCACTATCTCCATAATGCAAAACAGTAGTAAACACAGATGAATGTTACAGCACAGCACGTCAGGGGTGTTTTGATTAGATTTCTTCTAGTGGTGGGATAATATAAGGAGATCTCTGTCAATAACGGCCCAAATTCAGACCATCTTCTTCTCTTTCTTATCACCTGTCTGCATGACATCATTGAGGGAAAAGGTCATGAAGGCAATTTGCTCCAGTTCGCTTTCCTTCCCGCACTCCATCAGGCAGGAGAACTGATCCTTGTCCACATTGTAGGCCAGGTCCGAGTAACCGCTCGGCCCCCTGTGGATGATCCTGGGCCGGTCCCACCCAGACGAGTGCAAGGGGGATCGGTTCAAGTACACGCCCATGTCCCGCCGATCGGACTTGTTGGTCGGGTGCATGAACAGGAGCCAGGTTTGAGTGTCTGGTGAGAGGAGCGACGTGCCGCAGGCCTTGCTCTCGGCGTCGTCGTTGGGGACGAATTCGGGCGCGGGGAAGCCGATGACGCTGCCCTGGCAACCCGAGGGTTGCTCGACGAGCTCCCTGCCCATGTGGGGCTTATCGAAGTAGACGCCGCTGTTTTCGCTAAGGGCTTCACATCTGTGGCCCCCCGTGTGCCGGGCGTTGCAGTAAAGGTGGCTCCTTCCCTCGTGGTCGATGATCTCCGCCATTTCACATTCACACGACTTCTTTTGAAGCATCTTCCCGATACGCCACGTCTGTCCAAAGTCCTCGCTGTATATCGACAGCGCGCGTGGATACACCGTACAAGGAAGTGGATAGGAACAGCATCTATACGGGATGTAGTAGGCGTACGCAGGAATGATTAACCTGCCGTTCTCCAACTGAATGCCGTGGCCAGGCCCGACCGCGAAAGTGGCCCATTTGTGTATGACTTCTCCGATAACACTCTCTGTAAGGTCCATCGCCTGGCTCCAGGTTTGCCCGTCGTCGCTGCTGCGCACACAGCAAAGACGGGCCTTGTTCTTACCTGTGACAATCTGCTTTATTTCTGTGGTGTTTTCCCATATGCAGATGAAAAACAGGAAGAGTGTCTTGCTGTTTTTCTCATACACAGGGCAGGGATTCATTGTGCGGTGGTTTGGCAGAAATGCAGTCAAAATCTCCTGACTCGACGACCACTGAAAAAGTAGGAAAAACACATTTTTATTAGCAGCTTTATGCATATGAAAGAAACCAAAATCATAAGTCCAGGTTGCCAGAAGACATTTATGAGACATGTGGAAGAAAGTGCTCAGAAATGACCAAAACCGAACTGTCTACAATCAACATGCAAACCAGTATTTTGTGGCAGAAATCTGACACTGAACATTGGCTTAGACACATAGTCCCCACAGTGGCAAAAGATGGAACCAGCATCATGCTTCAGAGATGCTTTCCTTTAGCAGAGAAGCAGTAGAACTATACAGAGTTGATGGGAAGATAAGCTGACTTAAATAAATAGGATAAATCGTGCTAAGATGAGACAAAAGACTCATGTCCTGGAGGTTCACCTTCCGGCAGTCAGACATTACACTGGGATAATCTTGGTCAAATCTTATTGACATGTTAGAATGACCTAGTCAAAGTCCACACATCATTCCAGCTGAGATTTTCTAGCAAGATTTGAACGTTTCTGTTCTCCAAACAATCTGACTGAGTCTGAGCTATATAATTTTAAAACTTTATTATCATTTTCCTGTTGGTCTATCACACTGGGTCATTTAAAGTTTGTTTTTTGCAATGAAAAATGAGAGAAAAGACGTGTTGCGTATGAATACAAAGGTGTGACAACCTGAACAGATCCATCCTCTTGGAGCAATCCTCTTCTCATAACCAGACGTTTGGCGTCGTGGTCATGAAAGGAGGTTCTTTTCTCTGCAAAGGCGAGGAATGTGTGACAGTGCCTCAGGTAGAGCAGAGCTGGAATCCTGTATGTGATCCCACATGATTCCCTCTCAAACAAAGTTGTTTTCGGGGGCTCCTCGACGCTCACACTTTTCGATGATTTGTTCCCCATGGCGGATGAGAGTCCCTGCAACAGAAATATTACACACCAGTCTTTTAGAATCTTGCAGCAACAACCTTTGACAGAAGCTCAGCCTCGCAGCAAGAGTTCACACTCCAGTGCTTCCTCCTCACGCACAGAGACGTAAACGGCGAGCAGACAACGGAGCCCTTACCTTCACCTGTCGCTCTTGACCTGCCTCTAGCCTCTGCTCGGCGTTACAGAGTCCATTTGGCTGCGAAACCAGGAACCTCTGATGTTCACGACAGTGATGCTGGAGGTTCTTGCAGAAGCGAAGACGGTAACGACTCGAGAAGGACATTCACACTCATTTCCGGAATTGCCCCGAATATCACGTCGAGTTTAAATGAGGTATTCGGTTTGTGTTTGTTTCATTAACGCAGTTGTTAGCAACGTTTAATTGTTGCTAACAATGACAACAACGATTGAAGCCACCTAGCTAGGGGAAAAAAACAGCAACGAGGAAATAAATTTCATATAATTTCATTTACTATCATATATTGCTGTATATGCTCGCTTTCGGTTACATTGATGTGGTAGGGTAGCATCTTAAAAACTCAGCTACTCTTTGGGGAGTCTTTCTTCCGCATGTAAACCGCTTTTGCTACCGCCACCTGCTGGATGAGAGGACACACTTTCCCCTTTCAGTCTGTTGCTAGGATACAGAGCGCTACACTACTCAGCAAAAGCTATACAGAGACATCGGTAGCTTTAAAAACAGGCGTAAAAAGTTGTTTAACGACAGGAAAACGGGAAGACTTTACCTAATATAGTTTCTACAGCCAGGAGACCACAAAAAGGAAGAAAAGAAGGTAAGGTAATTAAGTCATATTATCTAGCTGCTCAATGCTTTTGATTGTATGGCTAAATGACTCTGCAGTTTGCTAAGAAAACAGGAAAAACAAGGACAGGATCTGGATTATCTTGAGTGAAGAGAAGAAACACAGAAGACCAGAGCAACAGAAGAACAAGAACTTACAGAAAAAGATGAAGAATGTTCATAGAAAAGGTGCAAACAATGAGATTTTTTTTTCATTTATTTTAAAAACTGCTTCACACATTATGTCCAGCATTCAAATAACCAAATGAGAAAATAGCAATGTTGTGTGAATGCACAGTGGTGCAGTTGGGTGTTGCTTTGGAGCAAGAAGGAAAACATTCAGCAGGCTTAAAAAGCAACACATTACGCCTCAATCTAAAGACAAAATCTGACATCTTTCAGTGAGGAAAAGATTACAAAGCCATGTCTGAGGTTTTAGCAAGGGTGTAACAGTGACCCGTCCAGAAGGTCCAAAAAACCCCCATATAACTGTTGAATGGTTCAACAATACAAACCACACAAAAGCCTGTCACATATTTCCAAAAAACATCTTGATGTTGATCCCTGAGAACTTTGACAAAATACTGATGACTTGGCCTGAACATGTTGCCGTTTTGATTGAAATGACCTTAAACTTAAGCGCAATTATGTGTTGAAGGGACTATGCAGCAGAACAAAGATGTGAAGTACAGCAGCGAATCGACCTGTTAATGGTTAACAGAACCCAAAGTGAAAGCTTTGGTTTGGCTTAGTCAAAGTCAAGATCAAGTGTGGCTCATTTTAAGCAATCTCTTGGACCAACAGTCCTCCTCAGCAAAATGAAACACTTACCAATTTTCACAAAAAGTTGATGGTAGCTGTTATAATGATTAGCTGCTTTTTGTATTTACTCAGGTTATCTCTGTCAACTAATATAAACAACTATTGAATTATTTAAAACAAAATGTAGGCCTTCTCTCAGTACAAAAAACCTCCACCAGCCTGGATAAGAAAATGTTTCTCAGTAATTTTTAAAGGTTCAACAAAAATATTTTGATGTTGTTTGGAAGAATAAAGGGTGTTCAGGGTCACTGCAATATGTTATCAGCTTTCATTATAAAAAAAACAAAAAATTTTACAGTGTTTTTGCACAAACATTTTCATTCTTAATGTTGCTTCGGTTAAAATCTTTGAAAATAAAAAAATATCTGCATCTAAGTTCTTTTCTTTCTTCAACTTGTAGAGGCCGGTTATTTACTGATCACACACAGAAAACCAGAGCAGCAGAAAAAGAAGATCGTGCAGAAATGTACGGAAACGACGCGTACGGCAGACGTAAACAAGGACGCTGGTGGTCCAGCTCAGACCACATTGGATGGACGCCTATTGGTGAGAAACAGTAGCATGCCACTGTAATTTAAAATCGCTGTACCGACCGTAGTTTGTTATTTGTCTGCATGTGCAGCTCCAGTTACACCGTGTGGATAAGCCGTCCTGCCTCTCCACCATCAACATCAGTGGGAAAAATCTGACTTCTGTAAGATTTGTTTTACACTTTGCAGTTGATCTTCTGTTAGTGACAATGACTAAATAATTTCCTGAACTCACACAGGTTGAGCCAGAAGAGCTGAAGGCCTTTGAAAATGTCGCCTACGTTGATGCATCTGATAACTTCCTCTCTTTAGGTAATTAATTTCACACTGATTCGTCTTCAGATTGATTTTCTTCCTTTTCTAAAACCCGGTCATCCTCTGCAGGATCATTCAGCAGCTTCACGTCTTTGAGAGAACTCAGTCTGGCTTTAAATAGAATCAAAAACATGGATTTTGATGTTGCTGACTTCCCTCATTTAGAGGTAAGATCACCTTAAATGCAATGTGGAGATGTGAAAAATAATCATTGATTGTAAAAGCATTCAAGTCATTTCAACTTCTTCACATTTTGTATTGATACAACCACAAACTCCAATTTATTGTAATAGGATTTTGGGTGATAGATGAACATGAATTTGTGCATAATGGCTTTTTTTTTTTTTTTACCTACATGCAAAATGCTACGTGTGGTGAAAAATCCACTACACATAACCCTGAATAAAGTGAAAAATGACAGCATCATCCTGTGCAGATGCCTTTTTTCTACAGACCTAGTCAAAGTCCAGAACTAAATCCAATTGAGGATCTCGATTAATAAAAAATACTTTTGGGATGCTCGTCTGAAAATAGCTCAGAGTTTGAGGTATTTTTTTTAACACAATTCAGTGTCTACACAAACAAAGTTGGTTACATCGATTGAAGATTGTGGTTTTAAAGAGACAAACGAGAAGGTTTTAGGATGTGAATATTCCTAATGGAATGTACTTTAATTCTCACAGATCTTAAATTTGTCCTTCAACATCTTACCAGCAGAGGCTTTACTCCAGTTCGGTCAGTTTCCACGTCTTAAAACTCTTGATCTGACCAGAAATTACCTCAACAGCCTTCCGCCCAATTTTGGTCCCTCACACAGCGACCCGTCTGACATGTAAGAACATCACAAACAAAAAAGGCCATTCATAATATTTAAATGTTTCCGTTTAGGTTTGATCAGTTGAACACGTGATGAATTTGCTGTTTTTTGCTGAGTGCTCTGCAGCATGTTATTCTGCCAACACTGACATCCTTTGATGCCAAAAATCTGAAAATAAATCCACTCTAGCAGGATATTGAACACACTGGTGTATTGGCTACAACCTCTGAAGTAGTTCTAAATCTGACCAAAAGGTGGCGTACAAGTGCACCAAATTTCTATTTCTATTTCAAACCATCTACTCTGATACACTTTAAAACTGCTCAGAGTTGGAATTACCAACCTTCTTGCCTACATTATTTAAATTTACTGTTTATTATTAGTGTGGGCATAAATAAATCTTATAATTGAAACAAATTGAAAACATTTTCTTTTTGGTTTTTGTGCTTGCAGGCTGTCTGAAGAGGGAGCCAAAAAGTTTGAGGCTCTTGAAGTCCTGATTCTTGACAACAACAGATTGACCTCTAGTGTCTTCTACAGCCTTACCAACCTGAAGAGGTCTTTATGAGGTTCAGTGTTTGCTATTTTATACCGAATGCAAACTCCTCTTATCATCTACTGACGTTGGTGTACATTGTGCACAGGCTGAAGCATCTAAACCTAGAGAGTAACCGTATCACAGAAATACCTTGCAAGGAAGTGATGGAGAGTTCAAAACCCGCTTTGAGGGAAGGCGAAGAGGAAGGTAAAAAGTTCTCAATCCGTGAGATTAGGAGATTAAGTTTTACCTCCATTATCATCATCATCTGCTCTTTGACTGTGAGGAAGATAAACACAATCCTTCATCTAGTGTATTTTTTATTTTACATTGTTGCTAATTTCTTGTAGACATTTCCTCACCTGTGAAGATCAACGGCATGTTCTCTTGTCTTTCACATTTTGGAGAGTGCTTATTAGGGATGGCCCATCCCTCATAAGGATCGGCCATAAACCACTCTACGGTTATAGAAACCACAGAGCTTTGGATCACTACACTGTAAAAAAACAAAAAGTTTCCAATTTACGGTAAAATACCGGCAGCTGTGGCAGCCAGAATTTTACCACATTTATGCGGTAACTTAACTACACTCTGGCAGCCACAGCCAGAGGGTAGTTAAGTTATGGGTTACTCAACCGATATCTTAAATATGTAATAAATAAATTACAAAAATGCCCAAAAGTTATTTTATAGGTATTGTGACATGTCTCAAGCTGTTTTGAAGTAGCAGTGGAGCGGACTGTGGGCACATCACACAAAAACAACAAAACAAACATGTGGATGGTGCTGAATCATTAAAGTAAATAAATCAGAAATATCTCACGATGTCTCCCATTTCAGACATCGAGTCTAAAATCGACCACCATATTGAGATTATGAAGATCCTTCACACTCTCAGGGAGGACGGCTGCAGGCGTTCCAGTGTGTTCCTGCCTGAGCTCCAGTTCCTCAATCTGGCCGACAACAAGGTGAGCGACGCGTTTCAAACCATCTGTGGTCGTCGGTCACGTCTCATCAGCGTTCTGCTGTCAGATCACCTCAGAGGAAGCCGTGGTTGCTGCTGCTCTTTTCCCAAAGCTCTGTGAATTAGATATTCGCTGCAATCCTCTACCCACACAGAGGAGAGGTATTCCTGCACTCTGGCAGATAGTTGTCGAAGGCGCTTGTTGGATTGCTCAAATTCACTTTCGTGTTTTTGTTTAAACCCAGGAGAAACGCCTTTACTGACCTATTTCCTTCAAGACAAGCTTGGAATAAAGATAAAGAGAGAGAAGGATAAAGAGTTTGTGAAACTTCCCCAGAAGGTGTGTGTTTATGAAAGGTGGGGTGTGTTCTGCATTGACAGGAACGTTGAATATTTGGATTCATGAAGACAGAGTTGCGAAATGAGAGATTTTAGTTTTCCACACACAAACGCTAAAATTCAAACATGAGAAGAGTTGCTGAAGTTTACATATCACTTTAAGTTTTTTTTTACTTTTATCATGTTACAAACACCCATTTCAATGCATTGTATTGAAAATGAAGTTCAAATAAACATCTGAAAAGTGCGGCATGTATTTGTGTTCAGCCCACTTGAGTTTGTACTTCATAGAAAACTGTTGCTGAAACAACACCGTCTCTCCCAACTTTATATATTTATAGGCAGAATCTTTGTCCGTTCTTCTTCTCATCTCAAGCTTTGCAACAATTTTTCAATTAGATTTAGGTCTGAACTTGGACTAGGCCATTCTGATACAATTTACATCATCCCATTACAGCTCTGGCTTCATTTCAGGGGTTGTTGTGCTGCTTGGTATTAAAACATTGGCCCAAACTGAAGTTTTTTCAGCCTCTAACACTTCTCTAACTTCTTCCATTGCCTAAATTAAATTCATTCATCTTCCCATCAGTTACGTTTTGAACTCAACAATCCTGTAAACCTGAATTCAGCTGTTGCTTTGTGTCTTTGTCCTTAATCATGGTTCTGAGAGAGGCTGGATACAAACGTGTGCCATACTTTACACATTTATATTTGTCAACATGTTTCAATTTCCCTCCACTTCACAATATTTGCTGAACGATCATATTAAAACTGAGTAAGCCATGCTGCGGTTAATGGCTGAGACATGATTGAGTTTATGGACTCTGAGCAGTAGATGCATAACGATTGATTTTCTGTCCCACTGAAGCCGTCAAAGATGCCATTTAAGTCGGACTCAAGGTGTCTGAGACGCTTTCAGGACAACAAAAGAACAATAAGTGATCTGAGAACAATACGACCAGAGGACAAGAATAAAAGCAAAAGTCGGGAAAGCACAAAACGCTTCTTCATTACTCAGGTTTATATATATTACCGTTTAAGATTTCAAATTCTTAAGCTCCCAGTGGGTTGTGTCAAATGACTTCCCCTTCACATGTTTTCCTGTTGTGTTCACAGACAGAAGATGAAGCCAAGCTTCAGGACGAATCTGCACTAAACAGAGCCTGTCCAGGACAACCCGTACGCTACGACGTGATAATGGATGTAAAACCACTTCCTTACATCGGTGCGCAGGGATAAATATGCGTCTGCAGCTGTGTGATATCTTGAGAAAACAAACCTCTGACCATACATTCGTCCCGGAGGGAATGGCTATGTGCCTTTTGCTCTTTTTCTCTCAACAGGAATTCAAACAGCTGTTCGGATGCTGGATCAAACACTAAGGAGTCTGAACATCTACAGAGACTCCAAACCCAGGCTTGATAGCATCCAGACGCCATACAGAGAAATAAAAAAGAGGGTTTGATTTTCCTTTTCTTTTCTTTTAATCTTTTCACATGCACCTCATCAATGCTGCAACGAATACCAATGTGCTGTTCCCTTCTTCTGTTTTTCTGGGAACAGATAGTGGAGCTGCCACCTCTGAGACCAACAAAGCAGCCGATCGAAAGGGTTGAGGAGTTGATCAAGGAAATAAAAGATAGTAGAGCAGCCAAAATTGTTTCCTTAGGTATGCAAGTGTCTTCTGAGTTCTCGGCATATTTTAGCATCCGTTGCCGTTGAACATTCACACAACCGTCTCTTGCCAACAGGCGGTTGGCAAGAGACGTACTCCTGCCTTATTGGAAGAAGTGTAGATATTTTTTTGGCATAAAATAACTTACCAAATTCATTCTCATATTATTATCAATGTGTCTTTCCTGTACAGGCAGTGTTCTGCAAAACAGAGCAGCAAACAGCAAGGACTACAAGGAAGCACTATTTCTGCTGAGGGACTTGAAGAAAACACACAGGATGGTCCATGACAAAACAATGGAACAAGAAGCCATACTGCAGTGTGACCATCCACATTAATACATGCTTTGCTTATGCAGGAGCTTTTTTATTATTATTATTTTCAACCAGATACTGTTACTGTGAGTGCAGTGCAGTAAAATCAATCTCACATCATAGACAACAAGACATGCTGAGCTTTTATTTATGTTTGATTTAACAGCCAGTAGATTCTGCTCAGTTAACAGAAACCCTGAGAACGATATGGAAGAGAAAACCATAGATGGCATCCAGAGAATCACAGTCCAGGTTGAGCTGTAGAGAAAATGTGTCTGCAGTTGTGACTTCATCTGCAGAAAATGTATTTATCTTAAGCTGTCTTTTTCTGACGGTTCGGGGCAGCTGCCTGCACCACATCTGTGATCGCAGTTACTCTTCTAAATGTGCATCATATGCATCAAGCAGAACTTACTTTGGCCAGAGTTACTTTTTACTAGTAAAATTTGTAAGCTTTGATGTATTTTTCTGTCTCAAAAAAGCGAATCGTGGTCCTTCTGCAGACTCATTCAAGTCGATTCTAATCTGGTATTTGTTATGATTAAAATGTCTTGTTGGTTGTATATTATCCTCTAACCTAATTATTTACAACCCATGTTATCAGGAAGGAGCACAAACACTTTGGAACTGGAAGTGCTCGAGACTTTGAGCAGACCTCTGCGCTGCTCAGGATGATTTATGATCCACATTACCGAAACAATTTGGGTTCTGGAAAATTAACAAAGACGCCTTACGACTACAAAAACCAAAACCTCATGCGTCTTATTACAACAGCCATTGATTGCAGCTATCTTAAATTTCCAGTCGTGTTCTGCCCGCGCTGTTTGTTCGCTTGTTTGATTTCACGGCTCTGTTGCTCATATGATTTCCATTATTTGTCTTCTGAGCAGCTTGCAGATGTGGAATGCACATCCAGCCTCAGCGGGATGAATCAGCTCGCAGCGTCAGGGTATTTCAAGTGGGGAGTTTTGCATGTTTACATTTATATTGGGGATATTTATCGCCTCCTGTTTGTAATGAATAATAAATTAGCTGTAAAAGCAAAGTAAACTTTAAGATAAAGTGTCCATCACCCAATCAGGTGCATCAATCTCAATTTGGAAACGTCTCATAAGTTGTCGATGAAATTCATACGAACAAACGCTTGAATTATGTTTTTACTAAAAACTAAACTGAAAATCTAAGCACAAGGTGTAATAGGTTAGTAAAATATAAAGGATTTATTTAAAGTCACTATTGTTCTGAAATTAAAGAAAAAAGGGACATAATAAGGACAAATGTTTCAGATTCTCAGCTGTAAACTGTTTATTGAGGATTAGTCACACTAAAAATGAAAGCTGATGAAAACCTCCCAGATAGTAGCGTTTGTGCGTCTGATTCTGGGAATAAAAAAATTTATTTGGACTTTCATGACATATTTTAACCTAAGAAGGTTAATTAAAGGGGCGTAATCGCTCTCCTGCAGTTTGAGCTCATTTATTGGTAAATTTACTGTGAATGAGGAGAGAAAACAAAATCCCAGCGTCACCAAGCCACAGACATCAGGCACTCCTGTCCACAGGAGATCAGCATTTTTAACAATCTGTGTTATTTATTTCAACATTTTGATCTGAGAAAACGTTCATGCATTTATTCCCCACACAGTGAGTCCAGTTCATAACACAATCTACAAGACAAACAAGCTGTTGCTCTAAAAGTGATAATAATGAAGAATGTGCCGCTTTAATTCTTGTGTGAAAGCTGCGTTTCACATTCTGCAGTTCTCTTGTGCAAGAGAACTATACACGTTTATGAGCCTCTCAGTTCTGGCCAGTGATCGGTTCTACAAATGGTTTTATTTTGCGAGCGCGCTCCTCGTCTCAAATATACAAAACACTGCAGCAACCTTGCAGAAATTAAATTTACCCACTTGTGCACATTAAAATGATGAGGAAAGACCCAAAACCTCCTTTATTTGCACATTTTGAACCTCATCAGGTGGTTTGTAAACTTCCAGCAAACTCGGCAAGATGAACCAGTTGATGTCTATTTTGTTCAGTCCAAAACGGAACACATTTCAATTTTCTTTGTTTTATAGGCAAAAAACCTGAGCAGAATTACCTCTGAGAATCTAATAAGAATGAATTATAAAGGAATCTGTCAGCATAATGTGTCTATGCTAAGAGGATCATTTCTTTAGTGGAGGCCAAAAAGCACAAGATGATCCTCCAAATAATCCGAAGCATTAGTTATCCTTTTCACTGCAATATATCAGCACTTTCAGCGAGAAGACAAAACCCATTAAAAGCACCAGAGGAGAACATATGATACTCCAATCATGCTGAACAAATTTGACCCCTGGAAATGTTTGGAAATATGTGTTGTTGTTTTTAAGAAGCATAAGATGAAATTTCACTTTTTTCATTCCTGAAGCTGAATCTGTTACCTTATTTGTGGATTTTTGCGAATGAAATTTACGCTACTTTATTGCCACAGTGACATTGTATCCCCATCATGCAGTGAACTCTCAAATGGATGAGATTTAGTGTCCTCTGATGTAATAAAGGAAAATGCACATTGTTCCAGTTTGCCACCTTGAGGGATTTTTCCATTAATGCTCCTGCGTTGCCTATATAAAAGAAAATATGAAGATTAAAAAACTACTTTTGGGTTGAGAAAAGAGAAAGCCTGAACAGCAAATCTTTAAAAGCAGAACAAAGGCCAACGACTTTATGATGCTTTTAAAAGTCTTCGCCCTGCACTGCAGCTTTATATTAGGCCTCATCTCAAAATGTATTTACAAAACTAAACTGTTTCTGGCTGCATGCATGTCACATGAAACTATTCATACATCTTGAACATTTTTATCTTATAAGTTACAAGGTTTTAATTTTGTTGTCATGCCAGAAACAATTGTTCTACTAAAGTGAATTAAAAAAAAAAACAAACTGAAGTCATTACATTTGAAAACCAGAAAACGGAGCCAAGGTTTAAATCAAACCACACAGGGGATGGTGGTTTTGCGGTGAAGTCAATAAAGTTTTTTATATCCCTCTGGAAAACTCACTTTTTTAGCCTGGCTTTTCACTGAACTTTACTTGTTTATATGTTGTCATATGTCATTATTTTATTTTTTTATTTTTATCTTACATAATACATGTTGCTGGTTGAATTTACTCTAAATCACTTTGGTCAACTTTGTTGATTTTAGATGTGCTATAAAAAACTTTTTAATGTAGAATTGGAGATATTTTAAACGAGGTTCCAACTGAACGACTGAAAAGTGAAGTGGAAGGCAAATTATTTTTCAAAGTTTTTCTTGCAAATTATGGTCCTTTGGAGATTTCTATTATTAAATTTTTTTACATTAAGGGAATCTTGGATGATCCCCTCCTTCCAAATAACCAATTAAAATAAGGAAATGAGAACAACAAACAGGGATGTTCCTCTGACTGCAGCCACTAAACTTCATCTGGGGATCATGCATCTTTTTCATAAGCCGCTGCTGGCAGCTACTGTTTGGAAAACCACCACCAATCACAACTGCCAGAGCTTTGGGTTTTAAAGTCTCAGTATGAGGAGACGATATTTTATTTTATTTTTTGTGCAAACCAGTTCACACAGTTCCAGTCGAACTGGAGTGGACACGACATCCAAACAAACAGGCCTCTCCTGAACTTTCTCTTCCCCTCTTTCTTTTAGCATGAAGACATGATGAGACAAGTTAATAACTGGAAACACATTTTTATCCGTGCTTCTTTGTGATATAACAAAATCTGGCAGGGGAACTGGAAACTCCATCCAAGAGCAAAAAACAACAGGGACACAGTGAAGAAAAGCAAAGGTGGTCTGTGCTTCAGGAAGGCACCTCTTTAAATGTGTTTTCATTTTTAAAATCTGTGTTACACATGTGAACATGGGACAGTTTAACTGCAGTTGCCGCAGCAATCGGATTGAAAAAATGTTTGGGTCTGAGTCTTGGATTGAGCTTTCAGAAGAACCCAGCAGAGGCTCAGACTTCAGATTTGGCTCCAGGGAGAAAAGGCTCAAATATCTCATCAACACTCCTCATTACTAAAAGTGCCAAATGAGTTCACCACAGGCTGGATCTACTCATTATGTCTTTTGAGAGACAATTGAACTGTAACACGCTTATCGTGTTGAGCTGGAAAGGCTTCGGACGCTCTGAATGGAGCCTTTTATGAAACGCAGGCCAGAACTGTGAAGCTGTTCATCGTAATTCAGCCTCTCATCCTGTATGAGGGGAGGAAGGCTGAAATGTCTTAAATATGTGCCCTGCTATTGTGCACGATTTCCTGGAAAGACTCCAACCGTCAGCTAAAAATGATCAGAGCCAGCTCAATTAGCGAGTGGATAAGAACTGGGGGGGGGGGGAAATCTGCTCTTGATAGATTTCGGAAGTATTTTGATGAAGTATAAACTCAGGGGTTCTGCTGAGCACCTTTATCAGCCATGAAAGCAAACACATCTATCAAACTCAATTAACTTAACACAATTTGGCCCTCTTGGAATCAAAAGACTGCCCGCTTGATTTGAATGCTTCAGTTCCTCTCAAACACTGGCGAGGAACAACTTGAGCTGAGCATTTTGCATTTGTTTGCAAGATTCTGAATGCTGCAGAAACAACGAGAAGTAGAGAAAGGAACATGATCTTTTCCTCGCTCTGCATGACACCCTCTGATTGTCTCGCCTTCATCTTTGCATGCAAAAACAACAGTATGGCTTTTAAGCAGAAATTTATAGCCTCGAATCGAACATTTTCTGCTTTTTCTCTCTAGATCTGGGTGAGCAGGGTGCACAGAGTGCTTACAGAGTGCGTGATTTATACCCACTGACTGCCCCCGGCTGTTTTATTTGCCCGAGCCAAGACTAAGCATGCATAGCTGAATTGGCCCACAGGACTTATTCAAACATTCACGGAATGCCAACTGGAGGGATTTTCTGCAAAAACGACAAATTTGCACATTATTTACTCTGATGGGAAAGGATGTGCTGTAAATTGACACTTAAAGGAGTGAGGTTTTTACATAACTGAAATTAGATGGATAAAAAGACGAGCTGACAGCTGCTGCTTAACAGACACGCTGCTTGTAGACCGTCAACTTTACTTTCAGAGTATTATTGCCAAAATAAAAATGGTGGGTGGCATTATTTTATGTTCCACATCAGGAGTATTTATGAATTTACAAAGAGCCACATCTGTCTTCTTTTGTAAAGTGGAGCAGCAGTTTGCAGAAACTCGTGAACAGAGCATCACTTTAATCTCTATGCAGTCACTCTCTGCATATTTATTTAAACTTTACCTAAACAGGATGATATAACATTTTCATAGTTTTGTGACCATAACTTTGCAAAACCTTGGAATATTACAAAACTTGCCGACTGATCATAACCCATCCATGCAAACTGAGTCTGATTAAAAACAAAATAAATGCATTTTTATTAAGGGAATAGTTCAGAAGTTTTGAAGTGAGAGTTTTAAAAAGTTTTAAAGGTGTAAACTTTTTTACCTGCAGTAGATCGCTCTCTTGGTGTCTCCTTTTGCAGTGAATTCACAATATTTGGTTTCAGAGGCTGAAGCTAACAGCAGCAAGACGTGTGAGATCATTTCTTTTCACATAGTTAAAGTATAAAATTACCGGCATAGAAAAGTGCTTAATAAAGAAATGAAGAAAGTACTGAGAAAAGAAAAATCTTTGTCCAAAATAAATCAGTCTTCTCAAGTAAATCATGTAATTTTTATAGTCTCTTGGGTTTGGTTCAATTAAGTTATCATGATTCATTTTGATTTGTTGCTGTAGGACTGTGTACACCCTGTTTTGCTGACTCAAACCAGACTCATGATGACTGAACTAAAAAACTAAACGCACAGTAAAAATATTTCACTTGTAGTTCCAAACATATTTAAACCATTTTTGACTCACCTATTGTCACTCCAACCAGATTAATCGTCTCTCATATAGCGCCTACCAGGGCCTGGATGGGAGGCTTCAGGGATCCAGGGCTTTATAATGTCTGATGAGAGCATGTCTGTGCTGTAAAGTTAAATTATCACTGGCTTTATTATTTAGATATAAAGGGCCCGTCATTAGACTGACTTGTTCCGTTTGTGGCTCCTACTACAATCAGAGGGAAACAGATACTGATGCAACTTAGGTTATGACATTATTTTGTGATTTCTAGCAGCTTATAATAATTTACCTTATTAAATTGGAGTTGTTTAAAGACACTGGATGTAAAGTTATCTTGTCTTGCAATCATCTTCAGCCTCCAGCATCAGCTGGATTTATGCAAAATGTAGATGCAAAGATAGCATTTAACTGCTCATAAGGAACCTCACTTCAGCAATGCTGATCTTTTCACAAAAGCTAAGAGATTAGTACTCTCAGCTTAAGTTGTAAGTTGTTTTGTTTTGTTCCCAGTTTTTTGTCCGGAGCTCCTTCTCTCTGGGCAGCGAGAAGGAGAGATGGCTGCAATCAGTCGGGTCAGAGAGCAAGCACAAGATAATATAAAGCTCTTTTTTTGTGTGTGAACATAATGAAGCTGTGGAGGGGAAGTGCGTCATTTTCAAAATATTGGTCCATGCCTTCAGTGAGAGCTGGACAGAGCTGTCTGGTGCAAAGTGTGAAAGAAACACAGTGGGTCATTGTCTAGAAGGAAGGAGGGCGAGCGGAGGGAGGGAGAGACAGGGAGAGCATGTCGAAAGTTCACAGAGAAGGGAAGCAAGGTTTTTCTGAAGAGCCCGCTCTTCAGAAAAAGAGCGGGCTCTTTTTCTGAGGATCTGCAGTTGCACGGTGACTGAGTCATGGGAACCGCAGTTATAAACTGACACCTGTTGATCAAGCAGGGGCTGCAGAAAGACGGCGCACAGAGATCCGCCTCTGCAGCAAACAGTTCACTTTACAGGAATGGTATTTTAAGGTTAGGACATCGCCATAATGAAAGAGAAATTGCTTCAGTTAGTTTATGTTGAATCAAAACAGATGCCCCCTGAGGGGGCAGATAAGACAGAACAGTTATTAATCCCCGCAATTAATGCGATAAAGGTTTCTGTGGTGCAAAACAAAACTTTAAACCAAAGGAAGATTTTTCAAACAAGCCAGCAAAGAGAGATCTAAATGAAATCATGATCTTAGTTTCATGGGGAAGATTTTAAACTAATAATCCTCTGAATGTTTTTTTTTTATTTGCATCTGATTCCATTTATTAGTCCACATTTGTATTTGTTTGCAAACATTACAGGATGGGAGTGCTTTTACATGACTGGTTTAAAGATATGACCTACTTTCTTAAACGCGCATTTTC
Source organism: Poeciliopsis retropinna (assembly GCA_010277075.1). NCBI lineage: Eukaryota > Metazoa > Chordata > Actinopteri > Cyprinodontiformes > Poeciliidae > Poeciliopsis > Poeciliopsis retropinna. The sequence continues at coordinate 6,422,947 of VMRM01000024.1, read as the reverse complement.
TTTTTGTAGACATTTTTGTTGACTCAGTAATGCAATTCCTTATACAAGTTTTAATGTAAAAAAATAATTATTTAATGGTTCATAATGTAAATAATCCATTCTTGCTCACTTTATTGCAATAATTCAAGGAATTATTTACCATGAATTTGTGGTTCTCTGTTTTGATGTATGCTTTCAAACCAAAATAACAAAAGATGAATGTTATTTCATTATTTTTTGTCTGTGTGTGTGTAAATGCTGTGACTGTTTTATTCAAGGTTATCTTACTTTGACAATCTCCTGCCAGCTTGTTTTGTTGGCTCTGATCTTTTCTCAGCTAAAAATTTTATTTGATGTTTTAACTTCTGTGTGTTTTTCATTTCTGAAGACTTTGTGTTGCTAGCTTCTCAGAGAGCTGCCCACAAGTATGTGTGTGTTTTAGTTCAAAATCCCTGTTTGGTTTAGAAAAAAAAAAAAGAAGAATCACGATAATTTAAAATCTTTTGGTTTGAAAATCACTGAATCCGTTTTCTGCAAAATGGCTGCACCCTGGGCAAAAAAACTGTTCAAATAAATGAGTAGTAAGGCAAAGTTAATATAACACTCATGCCAATGATCTAATAACTGTGCCTCTCTTGAATGTTTTAAAAATATTTCATTTCTACCAAGAACACGGCTTATACAGATCTCCAGAGCTTTGCTTAATAGAAACCTTGAGGCGGTGGTGCAGAGTGCAGGTCTGTGATGAATCAGCAAGTCTTTGTTAAACACATCTCTGAGCAAGAGGGCACATCTTGTTTGAAGCACATACATCCAACAGGAAGATACAAGAAACAGCCATGAGCAGTCAAACACTGTTTTTTAATGGTGTAAAATAAACACTATATAGTTCGAAATAGCTGCGTGAGGTACAAAGTGCATTCAGATATAATTGCCCCACAGCAAGAAATATAATCACTGAAGATATGTGAAGGCTGTCAAGGTTTAAAAATAACCCAAATATTTCTGCTACATAAAAACTGTTTTTAACATCAGAGAGAGGGAGGGTTCTCTTACAACCCTTTGCACAGTTTTGTACTTTTTGAAAGCTACACTTAAAAGCTACTTCATAAAAAAAACATTCAACAGTCAAATACACAGCCAGAAACCAATATACTATAAATAATGTGACAAAACCTTGACTAATATTTACAAGTGATGAATAACAACCTTGTTCACATGCAGAACAAATTGTGCCTTCTTTAAAATTAAATGCAAAAACACACATCAAAAAAGTTGTTCAAATAGTTGCTGAAGCAAAATTCCTCTCAAAATGTTATCGCTACAAAAATAAAGGAACAGCCTACAATTTACACAAGTCAGGTACAACATAAGTAATTCACTACTCCTCCAAACCAAAGGCATCTCCAGAAATCTTTCAAAGGGAATCTGAATTGATGGCCTCTGATAATTGCAAAATGTGATTTCCCTCTTTGCAGATTCCTTCTGGTTTTACTTTTGCTTAAATGTTTCAGATCACCAAACAGATTCCAATATCAGATAACCTGAGTAAATGCAAAAAGCATTTACTCTGAGGGTCCAGAACCTCTGAATGAAGCAACACAAAGAACAAGGAGCTGGTTTCTACCAGCGTACTGGTAATGTGAACAGAATAACACTCTTCCGATTAAATTGCTCGAGCTCCAGAATGGATATAAAGTAAGGCAGGGAAACTTCTTTCATTGCACTAGCAGGGTTTTACCTTTAGTCCTGAGAGTGTATGCTAAGCTGAAGGAGGGACTAATGAGTACCAGGCAGGATTAACCATCAAAGATCCTGAAATATGGCCCCAAAAGAGGAACTGCTAAATGTCTCTGGCAAGAAAATCTCAATATGCAAGAGTAGCTCCAAGTGGAATCATCATGGGGAGATAAATCACTATTTTTACCTACAAAGTGTTACCAATGGCTGAAGGAAAACACAAAGGCAAAACTCATGACAGCAGAGGAAAAATAAAGATCAGGTTCTACCACATCAGACAGGAACAGAGAGTTTGGCTGTGAAGAGACGCCACTGGAACAGTCAACAACATAACAGACTTCTGGCCAGAAAAGTAAACACGGGATGTCATTACCAACAGGCTGAACTAGTGCTAAGTGTGCCAAAATGGGAAACACCAACAAGAATAGTTAAGAATGATAAGTCTGAGACAGGAAATGGCAAACCAACCAGTTTGTGATGGTGGACTAAGAAGAAAACATGCAGAAGAAGAAAATGTAGCAATCCAAAGTGAGAAATCTGAGAAACACCTCGAACGGAAAGAGAAAACTGAGATGTTGTGGACAGTAATGAACATGAAAGGATAAAAGTTTTCTCTTCCAACACATCAACATTAAATACACAATGCTAGCATTCCTTTGATCCCTATTCTGATGTCCTGTGTTATTAATAAACTCACTGCCAGCTGTAACTGCAAAGCAGCATTTTCCATTTTGCCTGTTGTTGGTCATAATGTAATGAGCAACAGGTGTATACAGCCAGTGCAATATGCCTATCGTCATAAAATTTTCAGCTTCAAACCTAATTTATCAAATCTAATAATGTTTAGATTTATTACAAGAATCGTAAACAAGATGGATGTCAAAATATCACTGTTTGAAGATACCAAACAAAAATGGCAAAGATGCATAAAAACATTAAGAGTAAGAAAGTTCACTTGCATAAATAAAGTAAAATAAAAGTAAAAACAAGTGCAGCTTGTATGAATAACATATGTCATTTGATATACAATTGAGTGTGAATGCTGATGTCACGAGTGGTTGCTATGGTGAACACAGGCCTTCAGTTTGCTTTGGATTCAAGAACGTCACTATTTCCCGAATGCCGTTTCCACAAACGGTGGTCTGAGAAGCTCTGCTCAAGTTTTCTCCCAACTCCTTAAATTTTTTCCATGTGTCTGAAAAATAAAAACATATTTAAATTTACTTAAATAAGACAAACAAACTGAGCAAAATGTGTCAAAAATACTTATAGGACATGTAAAGCATGTAAACAGAGTGTTTTTATATAGTCTCATAACGTAATAATCCACTAATTAGTTTCTAGATTCTTTTCCTTTCTGTTGTTGTCAAAACACAAACAGGAGGATATTCTTAAAAGATGTGAGTCCATTCTTCCAGTCTTTCGTGGGTGGATTTGCTCATTAATCCAGATCAGCTGGATCTCTTTGTAAAAATCAAATGCTGAAGCTCTGAAGCTTTTCTGTGTCGGGATTCCTGGTTTTGGTTTTCGGCTCCTCGTCTCATCTTGGCGTCAACAAGTCTCCAGAACCACAGTATCTACATGCTAACTGGCTATTTGGAAGCAACCCAGGAAAAGTGTATGATTTGTATCTGCAGTGTCAAAGAAGACGTGAAGAAGTGACTGTGTGCAGACAGGGATGCTGATAAATGTACCAGTAATTACTGTGATATATTCTTGGTGGCTATACTCAAATTTTAGGTTGGATTCTTATCCAACCTGTAATTATTATTGAAAAATATGCTGCTGCAATAAAATGTGAACTTTTTTTATCATTTATATCTAGAAGTGTGGATGACACTGTATGCTACCAACGAAAACAGATTTGTATTCTTTTCATGCACGACTAAGCATGTGATAACTTTAGATAGTTGTCTGCAAGCCATTGAATGATAATTAAAATGTAACAACCTTGAACATTTATATATTAAATATTTTGACAATAGATGGAGAGTGACCTGACAGATAGTTTACTATCATAATTGCATCATGAATGTGTTTAAAAACATAAATAAAACCAGAAGAACACAAACCTTCATCGAGAGCGGTAAGCAGAGTGTAATTTTCTGGATGATCTGTGATGTCTTTCCTTTGAACGTCGCCAATCTCCATTATTTGTAAAATACCTAGACGAGGACATTTGCCATGTTTAAACGTTCCAGGTTATCAAACAAACTTTTTCAAATGATGACGATTATTATCTTTTAATTTATTCATTTCATTCATCCCTCGAGTTGATTCTCATGCATTTCCCCTTCCTTTTGATGAAATCATCACTTAAAAACTACTTTTTGAATTTATTCAGGTTCCCTGACATTAAAATGTGCTTAATCTGAAATAGTTAACTTGATCACAAAAAGTAACGAGAGAATAAACTCAGAAGCAAATATTTTTTTCCACAACATTTGTATTGACAGTTCTTTACTACGCTTTTTCTGTCAAGTGAAAACAAAATCTTTGAACAAACACAGTTCAATACAATCCTGTCTTCTGACTTTCACAGACATATTTTTAAATGCATTTTTTTTTTCTAGTCCACAATACCTTCTGCTGTGTTCCAGGCTTGCACTTCAATCTCAGCAGTGCTCTGTCTTTCAGCAGCGATGATTCTAACCGTGTTGGGAGAATCAACTTTCAAGGCTGGTTCTACTTTATACACCAAAAGGTTGTTTTTGTACCCAAGATAGCACTGGGTCTGGTTCGTTTCAGCTTTTCTCTCTGCAGAGGAAATAAAAAACACAGAGAAAGAGGTTGAAAGGACAAAATGTTTCCATGGTTCTCAGTGTAATCGCCCCGTCGTGCCTGTGAGTCACATGTACCTTTACCTGGACAAGTTTTGCAGCATTTACCCGCCAATTTTATTGGATGCTGGCACGGGTACTGGCTCGGACACGTGATGCGCTTGCAGTCTTGGAGGCCATCAATGCAAGTGCAAACGATGCATTCCAGGACCTTCCCCAAAACTGGATGCCACATGTCTCCATGAGAGTACGTCTTGCCGTTGTATAAACACACTGAGACAAATAGGAAACATGTGAGGCGCATATGGGAACAATCGTAAACGTGTGAGGAACGTGCCAATAAATTCAAACGGCCACAAACTATCTTTATGTTTGCGCATAAAAGCCTCACCTCGTTGGTGTTTCCTCTGCAGCAAAATCCTGACCGTGGTCTCCGAGGCCCCTCTGAGGTTGAGCCTGCTGAGGCTCAGAGCCCTGGCAGAGGCCTTCGTCCTGGTGGCACGGTCCGACCTCACCCTGCTCTGCTCGCCAGAACACTGGTCGACTGAATGCCTCTGTTGTGAATACAGACATAATAAAAAACAGTTGGTCATCTATTCAGCTGTTGGCTCAGCTTGCTTTTTTCCCCTCTGACTGATAGCTGCGGGAGCGTCACATCATGTCCTAAATCATAAAAAGCTGGCTGCAGACATCTGAAATGCTCACGTCTCATTGCTTTTCCAGCTATTTTAAAAGGAAGAAAGGTTGCCAGTAAGGGTAGTCGCTGTGGCCAAACGGTCTGTGGAAGTTGAAGGGGGAAAAATGGAAATCTTTGCCTTTAAGCACTGGATCAAACCCAATGCCTAAAAAAATTATCTAAAGAGTAGAAATTGATAAAAACACAGAGGATCCTCGTCAGGAACTAAATGTTCTTTTTATCAAATTGCATCTTTCATTCCATCTATAGTTCCAGCTTTTTATATGTTATCATGTTACAACTATTTACCTTTTTGTATTTTTAGATCACATTATCAGATAGAAAAACACAGAGCATAATTGTGCAACAAAAAAGTGACAAAGTGACATTAAAATGAATTTTATACATAAGAAATCTGATGTGTGTATATATATTCAGCCGCCTTAAGTCTGATACACCAGTGTGGTTCATGTCAGTGTGACAGATTCTCGGCTCCTCTGTGAAAGCAACAGGAGTTTCATGTTTCACTTTCCTTCCACTTCACAATTCCTCCACTTCTCTTGCGTTGGCCTATCTACCCAACATGATGTATTTGTTTATAAGACGATTAAGATGTGAAAAAGTCTAAGATACGATACATACGACGCCTCTGTTCAGCTGATGGTTTCCATCCTCGGTGGACGATGCGCCGCCGCTGCTGCTGTGGTCTGAGAAGGAAAAAGTCATTTAAGTTTGAAACAACATTCAGATTGAAATATTTTTTATTCCTGCTGATCCATTCCAAATATTTTTTCATGTAGCAGTTGCATGATTAATTTTTACCATATAGTGCAGCTTTCTCTAGTTTCCATTATTATTGACCTCTTTTTGTTCAAAACCAGTTTATTGTTCAATACCAATGAACTTACCTATTACAATCAGTGTAGACCAGACGTGTTACAGAATTATAATCCTACCTTAATGTTACACTTACATGTTTTTAAAGATGAAAACAGAAAAAAATGTGAATATTTTAATCCGACTGGATGAGTTTGGCTACCTTTGCACACCAAACAGCAGGTATCTGGGAGAGAAGTTGGTGAAGAACAGGTAACAGGTTGGCATGTTTTCAGAGCGCAGAAGATATTTCCATTCTGTGAAAAGAAGACAGAATCATCACTAAAGTGTCCAACTTTGAAATAACCACCATAACCTGATTTTTTTTTTTTCATTTAGTTATGTGAAGCATATTGCATAAAACAAAAGAAACGTGTGATCTATGTTCAAGTTGGTTATGGCAAAAACAAAACTGCAATTGAGAAATCCAACAGATGGAGGAAATGTGACACAGTTTCTCTGTTGTACAGAAAATATGACTTGAAACTGTTGGTGCTGAGTTTATGGTTACACATTTCCGGATTCATTAACTTCTCACATCAGGTGGCCTCGCGAAGAGCGCCACATCGAGTTCAGCTTTGGCTGCATGTCTCTGCTTTTCCTCTGCTGATCACAACCGAGCGCGACTACAGTGAGATGTTTTCACCTTCTGCATGCTGTTAATGTGATTTCACAATGTGCCTCCGCTTGTAGTGCACAGCGTTGGCAATGGCGGGCACAGATGGCGGGAAAATACAATACAATTACGATCACATAAAAAGAAATGGTGTGCAAAATTAAAGTTGTTCCGCACAGTTTCATGTGGCGTTCTACATTTTAACCACCTGAGGATAAATAACCTAGAAAAAGTGGCAGTGCAGAGATCTCAGCAGTATGATGGTTCTTATGTCAAAAATGGATATTACAGCTCATTTACTTGCAGTTTTTGGTTTACTGCACAATGCCGTATCTATTTGTTGATACACCTGGTAAAAAATAAATGAATCTTCTATTGCAGCAGCTAAATCTTATTCTTAAAATTAGGAAAAAATACAACTTCTTTGTTGAATCCATTTGTTCACTGAGCAAAAAAATAAATAAAACTTTATGTTTAGAAATAATTGTTTTAAACCACATCACCAGTGCACAAGTATTAATTATTACTATTCTGAGCAACATCCTCATCCAACAAAAGCACTCAGCTCCAGATTCCTGCCGGGACCTGAAAATGATGCTGGATGTTTTCCTCTGTCATTACTTTTTATTGTTTTATGCATGTATATCCTTTAACCAGAACATTAAAAATAAAAAATTAAAATTAAACTTGATGACTCTCCTAGACTTGATGGAACTTACTGAGCATGTGCACATGACGCACTGATTGCTCTGCCTGGATGAAAAGAGGCCCTGGGTAGTGAAGGTCTCCCCTGGCTGATACACAGTCCCGTTGTGGCTGCAGGTTTTGACTGGCGCCCTCAGTCCTGCGGGGATCCTGGGCTCGTCTGAGCAGGATGACACGTCACACACATGCACCGTCATTGCGCTTCTCTCTCTGGCGCCCGGGGGTGCCAACGCCGGAGCATACCTGTGCACCTTGGACAACACTGCTGAGGCTCTGTCACGGGGTTCTCACACGCCAGCGCAGGACACTTGATCGTGTTGCACTTCACATGGCCTGTCTGAGGGGAAGAGGTGACATGTTTAAAAGCACCTTCATCCACCCACCGTGCTTTACGGACTGAATCCCCCTTGCTTGGGAAAAGTACCTCTGTGCAGGCGCAGCGCATGCAGAACATGTATCCAAAAGGCTCCAGATAGGGATGCCAGCTGTCTCCTGGTCTGTAGGTTTTGTCTTTAAAAGTACAAACCACTCCGGAGCCTGAGTGTCACAAATAAACCATCAGCATTTTCTCTAAAAACAGAAACTTCGTCACGATTTTTTCCCCCCACAGTTTAAACAAATACTGTTAATTATTATTGTTGTTAAACTGTTATGACAGAATAGGTTTAACAAAACGCCGTGTGTGGCTCAGATCAGAGCGCTGCGACACAGTCCGAGCTGGAGCCCCACTTTTGTCTCTTTCCTCCCATTTTAAAAGCCTCCGCGCGTCAGATCGGGATTAACGAGATAAAAAGTCACCAACAGAATCGGCTCCTACCTCTGCGAGGTTTCAGCTCCGCGCATGGAAACCACATGATGAAACAGAACAAAAACATAGGCTTCATTTTTTTCCCCACATGTGCGTGACTGAGTCTTCAGTGCGCAATGCATGTGCGCTTCAGTGAGAGGTAAAAAAAAAACAAAAAAAAACTGCAGGACAGTGTGAAACAAAGATTTAGAGGAAGAACAAAAAAAGGGGAAAAAAATCCCATATTTGTCTAGGTTATTCTATGGCGCCTTCTTCAGGAGGCAGATTGTGATGACAGTGGAGTGAACATCAGGCAAAGTCCAAATATGGACAGCAGCAATGTTTACATTAAGAACTGCTTACCATTTTGATGCTCTAAGCATTAAAAACATACAAAACGTACAAAACATTCATATTGGCCAAGTTAAGATAAAATATGAGGTTAGGGGTGATGATAAACTAAGAGTTACACCTGGAGCCAAAAGAACAGGTGTTCTTGTCTGTGCTGCCCATTATTCCGTCCCACCTTGTGGTAATGCGCATGCGTACGATGCTATGTCGCATACTGCTTCCTCATCAGATACATCCTACCTGCGCACTAGCAATGACAGGTAGACATAGCTACGGAAGAGGATTAGGGTCACTGGGGGAAAATATAATTCTAACTTTAATTTCAGAATTCTGAGGGGGGAAAAAAAATCATAATTCTGATATTAAAGTTAGAATAATTTTGTATTTTTTTTCCAGTGGCCCTAATCCTTTTCCGTACATTGCTATCTATCTATGCTATAGTAGGAAAATTTGACGAGAAGCAGCTTTGTGCATGCGTGATTAATTTCAAATGTGGGCAGAATGGGGTTCAGTTCATTTCAATTCAAATCTATTGAATCCAGGAGAGGCCATTAAACAATGCTACATGTGGAAAAACAGAGACACTGACGTCACAAAATGCATTTCTTTTGTACCTTTATTTAAAGACGGTAAAAAGTTCCTGTCATATACACAGACACTTGCTTTGCATTTATGCGAGTACAAACAAGAAAAACATAAAAATTGATGTCAGAATGGATATCAGAGAAAGCTAATTCCCCGTAATAATGTAGGTCAGTTTAAATCAGTTATCACGATGTTTCGTCTGGGAATCAAAAACTCGTAAGATCAGTTTCCATTTTTTTCTGAATCAGGTTGCTGTGGGACTGTCAGAGTGGGAGGGCCTCACGGCAGCGTGGCTCTTTCTCGAGAACCGGCTCTTTTGGCTCGGATCACTAAAAGAAATCGGCTCTTTCGGCTCTTCATATTTTATTTTTATGTTGTTGTTGTTCCTTAATTTATTATCCAACAGAAAAATGTTGCAAACTGAATGAGAGCTCATAGTCGGAAATTACTAACATCTCTTCTTCTGGGTTTGTTATTTGGCTTTTGATGGTTACATTTACATATTGAGGATAATTGATGGAGCAGGAGCTTTTAGTTCAGAAATTTTCTCATTTCGTCAGCTGTTGGCTCAGAGCTGATTGCTGTAATCAGCAATCAGAAAACATGCTTCTGTTACATATCAGTTTGCTGCTCTAAAGTAATGGGTTTTAAATGTTTTCTTGTTTTTTATGTGTTGCTTCAAATCTCAGGCTGTGAAAGGAGTGAAGGGATTATTTAAATCCACAAGGGGGCGTCCTGAACTGTCTCACACTAAAGACTGAGCATGAAAGAGAATTAAACCCAACCATATTGTTTTAGTATAATGTAGAAAATATGTGACATTAGTGCATTTTAACACTATTTGTGACTTATGATGGTATAAAAATATAATAAAGAAGCTTTTTCCCCTTATATTCTGTATTGTTCAATGAACTGAGAGACTGCTATGGTTTTTTTCCCTCCATCTATGGGAAGCACTGTGCTGCCATGAGGATGTGGCATAATTCAGGATAACAGCTGACAGAAAACACTGAGCTGTTGTCTTGCACGTTAATACACAATTTTATCACTGTGTTGTTTTATGCAACCACTGCACATTATCAGTTCAGCTTTTCTGTTATTTTAACTTGATTTTATGTTTCAAAACACAAAGAAAATTGAAAAGTGGAGCAAAATTCTGTTTTTGTTTTACAGCTTTCTTTAAGTAAATGGTTCATAGTTAAGTTAGGGGCTTGAAAGATGATAAATATGGCTGTAAGTAGGCGAGTTTTCAACAGAAAAGTGGATCTAAAGGCCGAGCATCTCTGTTTCTGTGGAGATCACAGTTGACGTTGGTAATGATCTGCACAGCTCTGGATTCTCACCAGTAAATAAAGTTTATTTAGTTCAGAAACATCAAAACAAGAAGTTCATGATTTACGTTTAAATTAAATCCAAGCTGAACATTTAATTGACTTATATTTGCAGAAATTAATCAAAGATAAAGAAAAATGTACTTTACAAAACTTTATTGTACATTTTTAAATAAGCAATTTATGAATACATTTATATTATTTAAAGTCGGATCAAAAGACACAGATCTACGGACACTGAAGAATTAATATTTATTTATAACCTAAATAATTATTGGATTAGTTATTTATTGTCATTTGACACTCTTCACTCCATAGTCAGGAGAGTTTAGTATTAAACTTTGAAAAAATAAAAAGCAAGTTTATCCCTCATATAGTTTAGGGTTAAAAACTATGCACGTTTTGAAAACTTACAAAAAAAATTCTTTAGTCCTACATTATAAAAAAATAACTTTTGCTGTTTCTTCAAATTATTCTAAAAATATATTAGGGATAGATTATGAATAAAACATACAGTGCTTTAACAGTGCACTTGGGATCCAGTAGTGCAATCTTTTATTCTACAATATATTTTATACAGTATGTTTTTAATGTAGCATTAATGTAGTAATGTAATGTGTATTAAAATGCTAAAAAAATAAGAAGCGTGCCAGGTGTGTACAAAAGTAAAGCTAACACAAAGTTGAAAGCAGCATTTATTAACACACATAGAAACAAAACAAGGTTTAAAAAGACATAATGACGCCACGCTATTCCTCCTTGGTTCAAAGACTGATAATGATTAAATAAATCTTAACAACACTAAAAGGAGTTTTGTACCTTTACTCCATTTTAGTGGTACGACACCTGTTGCATGACTTAAAATGAAAATAAAAAATTAAAAAAAATGTCAAACTATCACACTCAGGTTAGTGCCGGTGTGTAGAAACAAAGCAAAGATCACATTTAAAAATTCTGATAAAGTGGGTTTTAAAACTGGCTTATTCCTGTGATGGACACATTTAACGAGGTTTAACCTTTCAAAGTAAAAAAATCGACCCTTAATTAAAAACTAACTAAAAGTTTGTTTCTACATACACTGGGGATTTTTAAACATTATCGATGGAAATATGCAGCTGCAACTTGCTAAAGTACAGCCAAGGTACAAAATTAGCAGTGATTTTAAACAATCAAACTTTTTCTAACATTTTTTAAATATGCAGCTGCATCAAAATTATAATTAAGCAACAAAAAATGTTATTTAAAAATGATCTATTGTCATGTTTTTCTGAATGACAAGAAACTTTCCAAACAATTGACTCGTACTGTTACGGTTTAAAATGGTATGAGGCATCCGATGACTAGCAGAACATGACAAGAAGATGTTAAAGAGTCGCCAATAATCCGCAAACCTACATATCGTCCACTGGGGAAGCTTTCAGATTGCAGTCATGTTCATACAGACGTGAAGCCTGGCCAGTCAATAAGATATACTTTAAAATCCTAAAGTACAGAAAACTGCATCAACAGAAGAATCGAACTACACACACAAAGTAACACACGCATCCACACGCAACAGCAACAGCAACAGCGGGAACTCAGAAACTGCTGCTCTGTGCCCCCGTGTCGTCTTCGCGCTTCTGCCGCTTCTTCGCTCGGATTTCGTTCATGGCTTCCTCTATGGAGCGCGTGTCCCTTTTGTTGGCCACCGGCACTGCCGACAGAGAGAGAAATAACCGCAGCGTCAATATGGAGAAGGATTCACAGCTGAAGTATTTACCTGTTTTACGTGTGGCAGCGAAAATCCTCACCACAGCCGTAACTCCTGTTCGCCTCCAGTGTGTGAGCCGCATCTTTAGCAGCTGAGGTGCCGATCAAGTGACTGTACTTGTCTCTGTAGTTGGAGTTGGGACATGCTTGTGTCTTTTCTGTCTGAGTGGATGCTGCTTCTTCTTCTGCAGCCCGTTCCTGTGAGGGGGAGAAAACAGGAAATGAATTCGGGAAAAATTTAAATAAAAGATGGAGTGTCTTTTTAAAAAATTAAACCACTTAAAATGATCAATTCCTCTGCTTTTACTGTTTTTAGATATATGTTTGAGTAAAATGAATATTGTTGTTTTATTCTATGAACCGCTGACAACATGTCGCCGAAATTCCAAACAATAATTTAGTATTTATTTGCAGAAAATGAGAAATGGTCAAAATCATGAAAAGGATACAGAGCTTTCAAAATAATGCAAAAAAACAAAAAACAAAAAACAAGTTCAAATTCATTTAGAAACAACAACACTAATGTTTTAACTCTGTTCTGAAATCAATATTTGATCGAATAACCAGGAGGTTTTCAATAGGGTTCAGCGCAGTGGACTCTTAATCTTTTCCAGGACTGTATGTCTAAACTTTTCACTATAAAAATAAAAACTTTAGTAAACTTTTTGTTTTAGGCCAACAAATTGGTTTAAAAAATGTTTTTGTATTTGCTCCCAACACTGCAGCCTCAGTAAAAATGTGCAGAATCATTTCTGTGCAACCTGTGGATTGTCACAAATTTTCACTTGGATTTAGATTGCACAACAGATCCATCAGGGTTTTGAACAAGAACTAACAGCTCAATAAAATGCATAAATGTCACCATAAAATAAACAGGTGCAGAATAATGGTGAGCAAAAACAGATTCAGTAGACTACAGTATACTGGGATATGCTGATGGCTCAGATCAGATTTATAATATTAAACTTGATGACGCTTGACAGAACAGAAGGAGAATGTTGTCAAAGAAATAGAGGTCAGATACATTGTCTGTATCAGACATCTGTCCAAATCAGATTCAACAGTGATATTTCTTGTTTGTCCTTCTATTAAAACAACATAATTCCTAATATTTATTTACCCCGAATTTCAAAGGAAGGTCAGAAGAAAGAGTCTAAGCTTTATCTATCTTGACAGCAGGTCTCTAAAAAGCTCCTTCAGACCATTTTATTTCACAACATGAAATAAAATGTTGGTATTTTATTTCATGTTGTGGTAAAACGTCAACATTCTTTTTGTAAACATTGCAATAATTCACCACCAATTGGTCTGAGGAATAAGAATACACTTCAACAAAATCTAGCATTTGATTTCTACGCGTGTTGATGTCATCTGATGCATTATTTTATTTTTTTAATCCCTCAGACTTACTTTTAGTCTGCGCCGCTGTTCTGCCAGCTGCGGATCCCACTCTTCTCCTTTGCGATACGCATCCAGCTCTTCGTCCGACGGAGCAAACTCCTGAGTTCAATAATCACATTTCTCCTCCATCAGCCACAAAATTAAACACTGAGAATTTGTTCAGAAAATCCAACAACTTGGTGAGAGCAAAGCCCTAATACCTTCTTAAACAGCATGACGTAGCGACTCTCCTCATCCTCTCCAAAAGAAAACGAAGTGAGACCAGCTACTTCTGCAACATCATGCCTACAAAAACACACAATGAGCTTATTATCAATATACTGGAAAGGGCCGAGAATGCGCCAAAAATAAAATAGTGATTTCTTACAGTATACTCCTTTCAATTTTTCCCATAGGGTTGTATTTTCTTTTTTGTTGTGAGCTGTCTTGGATGAAATCCGACACCTCTTTCTCCATCTAGATTTAAGGTGATAAATAATTACGTTGCGAAACGGCGACCACATATGGGAAAACATTTATTTTACTTGAAGGTCTCACCTTTTTCCTAAACTCTGCTTTCTTCCTTTTCTCCAATTCTTCCATCTTCTTTAGCCTTGCAGCTTGCTCTTTAAGAAAAAAAAAGGGTTTTATTAGGTAAATAGGACAGTCTTGTAGCTTTTGCTCGGTCATCTAACTGGAAAGAATTAAGCCACAACACTTAAACAGATGACAGATATCCTACAACAAGGTTTCCCCCAGAAAACCTGCTAAGTCCTGTGCTTGTTGCTATGGCAATCTTTCATCCAGCGGCCCGTCATGTTTTTGATTTAAAAAATGTTTAAAGCTAACAGGAAATTTGAAAATATCACTTGATGATTATGTGTTATTGAAAGATTGGAAGATTAATACCTATGAAGCCTTAAAAAACGCAAACATTTAAAAAAGACTTAATGCTTAGCCTGGTGGGGGCACAAGTAAAGCCTGGTGGCCCGCCAGGCTTATAGGTTCACCAAATACTGGGGGAAACCCTGCTTCAATCTTTAAAAATATATTTCAATTGACACAAATTTGTAATCTTATATCCAAGATGTAGAGTTCCTGATATTTTATTTGTAATGTACATTCTTTCATGTAACACTACATCATGAGAAAAATCTTTTTATATATTAGGCTCCAAAAATACCTTCAGGTTTACCGATGCTACTTGATTTATTGTTTAACACACAGTTTAGTGGCAAAAAAAGAGAAAAAAAAACAAAAGTTGAAAATTGATCAAAATTTTCTGGTCAGTTTTTGTTTCAGACTTTGACGACGTACTGTGCAATCGCACTTCAACGTTGGAAAAAGTGAACAAGTGGAGGACAACAGTGTCAAGCCTACAAAATAAAATAAAATAGATTCAGCAAATACCTCATCCAACATAAATTTTTTTTCCCCCAGAAAAGATGTGTGTTAGAAATCCCCTTGCTGGTGTTAACCCCTTATTATTTATGTACTGTTTGACTAACCCGTTTAAAAATAAAAAAATACTTTCATGTCAATGGCTTGCAGCACTGATCAAATATATGTCGACTTCTCCCTCTTTACAACAACTGTCACAGAGAACAAGAACATTTATATCAAAATAAATATTTTTGTGCACTTTAAGTCCTAGAACTTTAATCAATATTAAACTAATTTTGTGATCATTAAAAAAAAATCCCAATAAATCAATAATTAGTGAGTTACTAAAACACATGTCAAATTATAATACTAATTAAATTAAATAACCCCATAAATAATTAAATAATTACAGGTGAAATTAATAACATAGATAAGTAAAAATAACTAAAAATGGAAAGATTAGCATATAATGATATGTTTTTATTCTACAACAGATTGAAATAAATTGGGATTTAATAAAATATTTGGATTATTTTATTTAATGTATGCATCCAAGTTTTATATTATACTTTCAATACATTTATTTCCAAATTATTTGTGATCTTATCAGGCTTCTGGCCTTCATTAATGCCCGGCCTTTAGCCATTTCTAATAGTACTGACGGTAGTTTAATAATTAATAGATAATCTCGTCAGGGAGGAAATGTAGCCTAATTAAAGCCCAGATAAAAGGATGTGAATTTGAGGAAGATGTAATTTATTTTTCAGGACCCACATGAACAGTGTGGTGTTTGTTTACAGCAGCCTGGATCCACAGACTCAGACGATAAGCTGCGAGTCGAACCGAGGCTTCAACACAGCAAACTGAAAGCTCAGATGTCCATTAGTAGCAAAACAAATGCCTCCTGTAGTTTTAGACCTTCACTAGCACCCGCTTTTAGGCTCCATTTCCCCACTTCACGCAAACATGAAGCGAGTCCTTAGCGAAACGGCATGCCGCGTACCTCGAGCCTTTCGTCGGCTTTCTTGGTCGCCGACTGTCGGAGGTTTCTCCATCGAGTTTAGGATTGAACCAAGGAGGTCCGCCATCTTGCAATGATATACCTCTTCTCCAGCCGAACACGGTGCGCATGCGTGTTAGGGCTTAGTTTTCTTCTCTGTAGGGAAAATCTGCATTCAAACAATGTGCTGCCACCATGTCCCAAAGGGCTGTAGTGCTGCAGTGAAAGCCGAGCTAAACATCATATTTATTGATTTAAGGTCGTGATTCCCCCTCTCTTTCCATTCTGTTTGAAAATAGAATAAATACACACACAAATAAACACATTAATGTGATGAGAATACAAGTTGTACAAGACAAGCGCAACCTTATTAGCTCAATTGTAAACACCTCTGAAGATGACAAGACTAACAAATAATAGAAAGAAAAGAGCTTTAAACATGTCTTTGCAGTTAAGCCCATATTTTTTTATTTTTTATGTTGTTGAAGATTTAAAGCAATGACTTAGGTCAGTTTTGGATAGAAAATAAGACAGACATTTAAAGATAAATTGTAAAAAATATACCTTGCTTTTTGGTGTGGTTCCATTGGTATTTTAACAGTTTGTCTTCTGTGACGAGCTCAGTCTTTGAGATTGGAGAGCATCTTGAACAATCATATGTATTCTATTATAACTAATAACTATTTTGCACAAAGTCAATGCAAGTTTACACAAATTTAGCTGTCCTCCTGTGGCCATTTGCCTTGTATCATATTGTCTAATGTTTCCCATTTTGAAGAGTGCATAAAATAATCGGGCCGTTGTGTTATGTCAGATATGAACCCAAGAGACACACAAAGTTGTTAAATACTCATTTTAGTTTATGGACACTAAAAGATAGGTTAAGTTGAAAGAAGTGATATACATTTTTAAATGACAACAATCATTAAATAAATCTTAGATTTAAGAAAAAAAATTCAGTGTGAGAATATGTTGCTGCAATTGTTTTAAATTTCTGAAGTAAAAGCTGATTATAATTTCTTAAAATGTGGTAATGTGTGGATAATCTCTCGGCTTTTACTGAGGCAGACAGAAGACATAATAAACATGTAAATAAACATCTTTACGTAAGCAACAGGGGCGCAAGCTTTACAATTGTGTGTGTACGTGTTCATACCTTTTTATTGTTAAGTTAACAATTCTCCCTTGCGTCACTGGGGCATGTTTTGTGAAGCGTGATTGTAGTTTCACAGCATCAGCAATAATTGAGAACTAGAGCCATATTCAGATGTGGAGAGAGGCCTGGATGAGCAGAAGGCCAGGCTGTGAAAACACAGACAGCGCCCCGACCTGCACTGCTAAACAAACATCTCCTGGAAATTCAACTTTTGCTTTGCTGTGATCCACTCCTCGGTTCAATCAAGTATTACACGTAAGTATAATTTGACACAACAAACTCCTTCTTATTTCAGCAGATGTTGAAAACTAAACAATCTGCTCAATAAGTTCTTAGAACTTTGAAAATGCAGCTCAGTGATTTTTGTGTGTTGGATAACATGACAGCCATGACCTCCACGCCCCAGACATCTTTCAGTGATGCTCTTGTTGTGATTTGGACAGACAGGACGGACTCCTCCCCCCTCGTGCTTGAAATGCTGTATAAATGCAGCGTCAGTGTGTCAGCAGCAGTCTGAACGTTAATTGGCGCCCAAACATGAAAGGACTGAGCTTGGTTCTCCTCGTTCTTCTCCTGATGTTCACGACTGCGGAGGGTGAGCAATGGATGAATCTGTTTTGCTACATTGTGAAGCCAAAACAAAGCAATTTATTTGACAGTCTCACCTGTCTATGTTGCTCTGATATCAATCATTTTAAGTGTGACAATTAAAAAAAAAAAAAAAAAAAGATGACTTAATTTCTTGTCATCAGGAGAAGATCCAGAGATGCAGTATTGGACCTGTGGGTACAGAGGACTCTGCAGACGGTTCTGCTATGCCCAGGAGTATATTGTCGGACACCATGGGTGTCCTCGAAGATACAGGTACAGTTTAGGATTACTCTCAGAAGAAAGCACTATGTGAAGGTGTAAGAAGAGCTAAAGTTTTGACTTTTTGCTTTGTTCCAGGTGTTGTGCCGTGCGTTCTTAGCACTCTGATGATGGTCCAGAGATGCCTGCATGATGCTAGGAGACAACCTGTGGAATATTCTGCAGAGATAGCTGACTTGCTGCTTCACCACCTCAGCCCACTTTGGTATCTAATAAAGTTGGCTCCAACATAGTTTCTGTAGTGGGTAGAATAATAGGTACACCACACGTTTACACTGCCCTGACTGCAATTGTCTAGATTATTTGCTTTTGCTGCCAATAAATGCATTAAATATAAACATACTGATGTTTTTGTTCACCCTCATTGTTTGAATTATACCCCACTTTGGTGGGCTTCTTTGAAATAACAGTGTGGAAAGCAGTCTGAGTTGGGTCTGGCATGCTTTCACTGGTTGCTGTGCTGACAGGAGAAATAACGGTCAAGTGACTGACCCAAATAGCTGGGATGGAGCACAGCTTTTGTGAATGAAGTGTTATGTCTCTCATCTGTGTTTATGTTGTTTCACTTTTCGGTCTGTCTGTCTGGACAGCGCTGCTGGGAAACAGACGGACAGCACTCCAACACGCCAGTCAGGACTGCGATGCAGATTCATTGTCGCTTTGTCTGCACTGTGTTGAATTGCAAAGTCAAATGTCTCTGAGGATGGTTTTGTATTATCCCCATTATTCTCTTTTTAATATATGTATATTTTAACTCATACTCAGGTGATAACAGATGCCCTAACTGGTTTGTTTGAGAATGAGTCGACTGTACAGACGGTGTAACACATATATTGAAAATATGACCCATTTGCTTCTATTTAAAACAGAAAAGCAACAATTCCTACTTTTTCCAACGCAACATGTTTACTGTCTCAGATATTTACATAATTATTTAGAGATTTGTACCTAAACTCATATTTGAAGTGAATAGCATCTCACCAAATCTCCAACCAATTTTAATTAAATGTAGACACTTTCAGAATAAAAAAAAAATAGAAGGTTCAATAACAGCTGCAGGTAAGTTATACATTTCTACGTGAAATCATAGACCTTAAACCTAAACACCAATTTATTTTGGTAGCTATTTTCAAAAAACATTATATTTCCTCATAATATACTTTAATAGTACTTTTAATTTATTTACATAACTGAATGCAAATCAGAAACACTACCGTAACAGAATTGCTTTGGTAGCAATTCTGTTCCACTTGAAGAAATAATCCTGACTGTGTGGGATGTAGAGGAAATTCAAATTAAAACTTTGGCTTTTAGTAACTCATTAAAAACCAAGAATTAATGACATTTATTTTGATGAGGACCAGATTTGTAGAAGAGCAAGTAAGACACAACAGAAATATTGACAGGAAATAAGAATGCACTCATACCATTGCTCCTTTCAAACATTTTATCAAAAACAAACAAATCAAAAAAGACATTAAGAAAACAAAAAAAAAAGCACTAAACTGAACAATACACGTGCCCTGCAAGGCAGAACAAAGCAAAACATTTGTAAGAATATCCAGATTAATTTGTACACACAATGCTGGATCATCAAATCTTTAAGGACAAAAAGACCTGCAGCTCCACACATGAATTGGCAGCAAACATCTGAAAACAGGAAAATCCGAAAACTTAAAACGCAGTATTTGGGAACTAAATATTAACAGGAGAAAAAATATGGGGACTTATTTACAGTGATCTCTTACTGAATTAGAAACATTTTATCCATCCCAGTCATTCACTGGCTAACATATTCCAAAAGAGATCAACAAGCAGCTGCTGAAAAACTAAAGTTTTTCTGATGCACAAATCAGTGGTGCTCAGTGAACAATTACAACAACTCTATAAACGTTTAGACTTTGTGTTGCTCATAGACCGAAACATTGTTGACATAATTCATGAATCTATCAGACATTGTTTTGGCAGCACATCAAATCAAACATCATATTGAAAACTGGATTAAAAAAAAAATATCAATGGGATCTTTCCTGCAAAAAAAGGTTTTATGTTCTACAAATGAAAATAGTTGTTCTGTCTCATAGAGCAAGAAAATGTTGGATGGACATTACAGGAGAGTGATGATGGTTAAAGGAGATGATCAATAAAGCTGCAAATGAAAACAGAGGTCGATGCTTCATAATCACTCAGCTGATTTGTTTACCCAGTATATTAGCGCCGAGGTAAAACTTTAACTGTGCTTTTTAGGCCCATTTTGTGTCAGCTTTAAAACTTTCTCCAGCTCTCTTTAAATGTCAGAATATTACGATTATTTATTGTAAATTATTGAGATGCACCGAGAAAAAGGCACATTTTTCTCAAGAAAATTGATCTTTTGCCTCTTAGAAACATAGCCAACCTTATGCTAACAGCTAAAGTTGATAACACTCTTCAGTATATAATTTGTTTCTGTGTATAATAGAGATAGTTAAAATTTAAGTGTCTTTCTTTGACATGTTGAGAATTATTTGCAGTCCATTCAGGTTGCAACAGAAGGGGAGAGATTAGCGGATAACAGGAAGGCTGAATGGATTACAGCAAAGTTGCCATTTCATCTTTTTGAGCTTACAGCAATTCCTTGGAAGTGTTGGCCTCCTTTCATAAACGTAAATTTGGAATAAGGATGTATGTTCTTCAGATTGTACATGTGGAAACTGGTGGGTAAGTAAAGCTATCTGCGCTAATTGCTGATAAAAGATGGTGAAGGGTTAAAGATGTGAACTCTGATCATTTTGTCAAACGACTGCTAGCAGAAGAACGGTTTTTAAAGCTGTTCTTATATCTACTGGGTTCTCAAGAGAAATCAAAATAGACTAAAACTGGTGCAGATTAAACCTGTATAAAAGTTGAAAATTTTAATTTTGGCCACAAAATTCTGATCGGTGCATCTCTATTTCTGAGTCCTATTCATCTACGTAGGGATAATGAAAGGTGGTAAAGTCAACCGAGTCCGTTAAGGATGTGCATCGCTACTCTTCCTGAATTAGCCTCTATTGGAGCAGAAATTTAGAAATTAAAGAAAACAAATTTACTTTCTCGATTGTCGTATTTGATCTACACAGGACTTTTAAGTTTGCCACATTCTCCAAAAAATCAGACAACTTAGACATTAGTGTGTGGCAATAGGGGAAATAGATGAGCTTTAAGTATTTGAAAACAGCAACACGTGTGCATATATTTGTTTTTTGGGGGTAAAAACATGACCGGTAGGTTGTTGTTTCAACGCCATCTCTTTCAAAACTAACAAGAAAAGTCCCTGCATTTCAACAGGCTTCTTCTGAGCATGAAGTCAGTTCAGTATCCCCATGTTTTTGTGGTACACCTCAGTTCTGCAGACACAACCCACATCTGAGGACTAAAACATCTAAAGCTTGTTAAAACAGTGATAATAACTAGTTGAGAAACCCTCTGTCTATTTAAGTCTGGTCGATGTGGCAAGAGAGAACATTATGAACGTGATGACATCTGAGCAAACACAGTTTATGGCAACGCATCAGTCTGGGGGATCATTACCGCTCGGACAGTTCAAAGGGAGTGATCGGTTCAGCGTTTCTTTTGCGGTCTCCAAACTGACAGCTACTCGTCGTTTTGATAAGAGGCGTCCCGTTGACAGAGCAATCAATTCCACTTTTTGGTCCCTGTGGCTCGTTTGCTTTAGACTTTGATCTTCAGCACCAAGCGCAAACTCGATCTGCTAAGGATGATGCGTCACAGTCCAGTGAAGCTGGCTGGCCTGAATGAAAGGTGGTGGCTTTCGGCTACTCACATTCGCTGTTGTTCAAGGCAGAGGTGGTCATTTGTGAAAAACATAGACTGGTCTCTGAAAACCTGCATCATGAGGAAAAATTATGTTAATAGATCTTATAACAGGCTATGTGTTATGCAAAAAGGAAACTTAGCATACTATTACCTCTTACTGAACACTTGGGAGACCCCAGGTGCTCAAAATTTGTGAAGCCCACTTCATTTGTGAGGTAAGATGAAAACTGATCAGGTTTGAGTCTGATGCTGCGATAATTCCTGTTAATGTTTTCCTTATGGGGGAAGGAAGAAGGAAATAATGGTTACATATAAACTAAAATAACAATAAAGAAAACATTTCATTACTCGTTTTAGACCAGACTGAGGATATTTTAGCAGCCCTTTTTGCAGCCTGGCAGACTTGTCATGGTGCGTTCATATCAAACAAGTTTCACACGTCTGGTTTACATTCAAAGTCTTGTGGAGGCGCATCGAGGACCCATCGCAGCGCATTTGAAGCGTTTGACGCGTCCACCATGTCTGACAAATAGGCCGACAATGAAAAACAACAGCTTGAGCGATTTTGAGACGTCTGACGCAGCGACTCCACATAAACTTTGAATATAAACCAAAACGCGAAACATGCTTGGTGTGAACGCACCATCATAGATGGTCTGTTTAATTATTTTCAAATCCTGGAGGAAAAAACTGAATCCTGCTCTATCAACAAAATGGCCTTAAATGATGCAATGCTAACAATTGTGCCACTGGTGGTTTTGTAGAAAAGAAAAAGTGGGATTTGATCAAGCTGAATAAATGTACTCAAATTAAAAGGCTAATTTTACAATGTGAGATTTTGCTACTACAATAAAGGAAAAACTGTTTATTCAGAGGATTCCAATGAGTGTGGATGGAACTGAATGCTTGTTAAAACAACAAAAAAATAAATAATTAAGAAAAGTGAAAATCCTCTTACTGTCAGCTTCTTCCTCCTGACGTAGGACTCCCAGGGCTGCGGCTCCAGGATGAACAAGCCTCCAGGGCGGAGGTGTCTGTAGGCTCTCTTGAAGAGCCGCTTCAGACCGCTGTCGCCCCAGTTTAGGTGAACCCATTTAGTAACGCTGAGGCACAAGATCACGTCATACTCTGCTCTCTGAGTCACGAGGAGATTATCGTTCTCCAGAACATAGTTAGCCTGAAGGAAAGTAGAGGCGGGAGAAGAAAAAACGCTGTTTTGGTAAATGGATAAAACATTTTTGTGAAGCTGTGTTCCATAAAAGATTACAGTTTGTTAAAAGATGCTGACATGGGGAAGCTGGAGGCAAGAAAGCTGACATGTAAATTAAACAAAATGCAGATGCATTATTTTTTAGTTTGGTATTTAATCTAAAGCAGACAACAGCAACACAGATTTTCCATACAGAGCTTTTCATTTCTTTCTAAAAATCTAACTGAATGCATCAGTGATGCAGGATGATTTTTTTTGGGGGGGAAGGAAATGTGACTCGCAAGATTATGCAAATATGAAGTCAATCTTGTTTTTGTCATTCACAACACAAATTTGTCTTACTAACTGCTTAATTCTTTGATTTTTTTTCCAAACAAACAAAAAAAGTGCTCAGTGCTGTAACATTAAGATGTTACAGCACTGAGATCAATCGTAAAAATAATCTATAGAGTTCTCGATTACTAAAATATTCTTTTACATGAGCCCTAATTATATGTGCAAAAGCAAAATTTGATGCAGTTAATGTTTTGAGCCACATTTGTGATGTGTGCAAAATATAGTTCCTCTGGCATTAAAGCCTCTTCCTCCTCTGTTCGTTATAATATTTATTTATATTTATGCAACTGATCCCTTTTTGCCTTGTTTTTCATTCTGTTATCTTAGCCAAACGTTTAGGTTTGTAGACTGAGTGGGTGCCACAGGCGCTTCAGAGATTTACCAAATGACTGCTGCTACTATTATTTGTAACACACACACAAGTGGAGGAGGGTGCTTTTTGATTTTATAAAGTAAAACAGTTTCGTCTCCATCTAACCAATTCATGTTGAAGACAAAAACAAAGTCTTTTGAATTTAGTGGCACTTTAAGACAAAAAGAAACAACAATTACCAAACTCTACGCATTTGTCACTACCCAAATATATAAATTTTCATTACTTTTTAATATTTTAATTATAGAAATTATCTTCCTTCCATTGTTCAATTCGTCATAACGGAGAGGGTTTTCCCCACCAAACTGGTTCCAGCTGGTTTCTAGAGTTTACTTGGCACCAGTTTTTCTGTGTCTTCATTGCCACAACAAGCACTGGGTGTATGAACTGATTCTGCCCTGGCCCGGGTAAATCACCGCTTTGGTGCAAAAATTTATGGCTGAATCAGATCTGGTGACCCTTTTGTATCAAACACAGTTTGTGTAGGAAGAGGTAAACTGGTGAAAAACATACTGAGAAGACATTGCCTGGGGAAAATACCATCATAAAATGTCTTGGGAAGGTAACAGGCCATTTTGTTGCTGACAATTTGAGCATACTTGTCATTCCAAAAATCAGAGTGTGGAAACTAACTCTAGTATGTCATAATATTTTAGGTGCCATACAGTAAAAATATACTTCGCAATTATACTGAGACCACTGTCCTTTAGGCCCAGAAGTGACATTATTTAAGGGACCAACTTCATAAAGCTTATGAAGAGTGACTGTGTTGCGCCTCCACCAACAATGATCTCTTTAAGGTCACTCAAAACACCTAGACCAAAGGTTTTCACTTGAGAAGTTTCCAAACTAAGAAGGCTGGTGTCCAAACAAAGACTTGGGATGATTATTAATGCCTCCATTTTCTCCCATCTGGGCTAATTAAATGCACTTTTTATGTTAATCAACAATAAAAAGTTACTGATTACCAATAGCAGGTCCAAAGCTCTGCAGTCAGACTCTTAACTAGAAAAACGTCCTGAAACTCGAGAACTCTAAGCAATCGACTCATAATCCAAACGATGAGATATAAAACTCCTTCCAAACTGTTGGACCGACTGTGGTGAGGACTTTGTTTTTTTTTTTTTAATCTGAACTCATTTAAAAAACAGCTGAAGACATTCAACTTCAAATATGCTTTTTATTATGATCCTTTCAACTATTCTGTTTCTAATCATCCTTTATTTGTTACGCTTTGTCTTTGTGAAGAATGTTGGTCAGTGAAAGGCACCAAAATAAATAAAAAAACAATTTTCTTATTGTCTTGATCATATTGATAAGGAATTCAGTCGAACCAACTGCAAAGGTTTTTAAATTTTACATGACAGTAAACGCCATCAATTTTTTTTTTTACCTTAAATGAATTTATCTGACATTCTCTTATCATTTTCCACCGTAGGGGAAGAAGGAGCACTTCAGTTTTGGATCATTACCTTTTTAAAACAAATGACTAGCCAAATACTGCAACAATTTTAATGACATTAATAAAAAGTTTTAAACTGCTGAGTCAACTTGGTTTAAAGCGCCGACAGTCTTCATCAGCATTCAGGTTGCTATTTTTAAAGAAAAAAAAAAAAGGTTGTGATTCTATAAAACCAGTAAAATATCAAATAATAAAACTATTTAGTAAATGTGAGGTGGCCAGTTTTCCAACTAACGTATTCCAGATTAATGTTGATTGATTTTTTAAAAATAATGCGAATTTGCAGAGAGAAGAGTAAGGGGATAAGTTAGTTTAACTTTAAACTTTGTCCTGCAGTGAGTTTTCTGTTAATACAGAGCATTACTTTAACTAGGAAAGAGTTTATGCTTTTGAAGTGTCAAGCTGTTTGGCATGCAACATGCTGCTTTTTAAAAATAAAAGTCTTTCTAGTGAAATCCACACAGAAACAGCTGTTTTTTTAGTTAACGCCACTGAATAATAATAAATATTATTTTGTATTTGCTTTACAACAGTATGACCATGTTATATTATAGCAGCTGATCTCACAAAGTGACATCACGTCTGTTCCTGATATAAATAATTTAGTTAATGTTAGCCTATGATGAGAGGTTAGGAAATATTTAGATTATAGTTATTAGAGTTAGAAAAGCAGTTCTGTGAAAACTGTTTCTGCAGGTCAGAGGTTTACAAAAGTAGAGATCAGACATTATTAAACTCTGAATGGCACATTTCCACTTTTTAAATTTGCCAACAACATTTATTTCACTTTTACTAAATGTCTCTATTTTTCCATAGGATTTACCAGCCTTTGTCTCACTGGATGTCACCATATAAGGGAGGCATTTCCAAAAAGGAAAATCTTACCTTGATGAAAGACACATTAGCAGGGAACTGTCCGGACTGAGAGGTACATGTTTCTGTTATTGGCGGCGCAGCGATAGGTCCCCTCGAGATCCGCAGAGACACGGGGAAAGAGCAACTCGCAGAGCAGTCAGCAGATGGCGCATCGCAGAGTTTTTGCTCCATCTCCTCCGTTTTATGGTCCTGCCTCTGGGTTACGGCCTCATCTGTGTGACAGGAGTCTTTGTCACCTCCAGCACTTGCAGGGCCGCTCTGTCCTTTGTCTTCTTCTCCGTTTTGAGCCCCGCTCTCGGATTCATCCTGTTTCTTTCCCGTCCCTGCCTCACAGTCTTCCTGTTTGGCGGGCTTCTTCGCCTGCACCGCACGCCTGGCTTCTTGGGTCTGAAGCTCAGACAGATAATGTCTAATATTCTTACGAGCTGCATGTATGAGACCACTGTCGATGTCCAGACCCAGTATGCGTGCTGGTCCGAACATTTTGGCAACATAGAGGGTCAGGTGGCCTGAGTTGCACCCCAAGTCCAGCACGTCTTTACCTCTGAACCACTCTTGACGGAGCACATGTATGCGAGGGTCTTCACTACAGTTCGGGTTGCGATATCCGTAATATTTGTTGTAGTTCCCATATTGGAACTTCTTCTGATGTTCCTTTACCTGATTGTGGAGCTGCTGGTGCTGACGAAGTCCTGGGCCATCCCCCCTCGGGGTGTGGAAGGAATTTCTTTGCCCTGTTGTGCCACAACTTCTATCTCCAGATGTTGCCTTGCAAACAGGGGTCGAGTGGGTGATGGGGGGCTCCATTTTGCCAGAGTTGCGCCTTCGCTTGCGTCTGCTCGCGTGGTGGTTTGTTCCTGCAGTCGAGATCGGTGTTGCCTCCTCTGCAGGTGCAGATGTTACGTCATCCTTGCAGCTGGATGAGCTATTAGTGCTGTGATTGTGGGAATCCCCTGCGACGCT
This sequence comes from Poeciliopsis retropinna, assembly GCA_010277075.1. Lineage (NCBI taxonomy): Eukaryota > Metazoa > Chordata > Actinopteri > Cyprinodontiformes > Poeciliidae > Poeciliopsis > Poeciliopsis retropinna. The sequence continues at coordinate 6,395,965 of VMRM01000024.1, read as the reverse complement.
CGACAAACTGTTCAACTCTTTGGAGGTATCTTGTGCCAAGGATGAACCTGGCATGCCTGCAGCCTCTGTGGTGGTGTTGGCTTTCACATCACTTTTTTCTGTTTCCAATGGATTCATCTGTGTAGTTGAGATCCCGCTCGCCCCTCCGTTTCCTCCTCCGTGGTGTCGGTTGCGGTGTCTTTTCCGTCCACCGCTTTTGTAGGGAGATACCAAAAAGCTGCTGTCTGTTATCCCGCTATTCAAGTTGAGCGGATCCGTGATGTCTCTGGGGATGAGGATCTCGACCGGGTCTCGGCTCTTCGACGGCAGCGGGGAAGATTTCGGCGTCTCCGCGTTGAGTGCTTTGTTGACTTCTTCATCCAGCAGGCTGTTGAGGTTCAGCGGATCAAAAATGTTACCTCCAAGGAGGAAGTTGGTTGGCAGGACAGAGTCGCTCTCAGAATTGGCCCTTCGTCTCCTCTTCCCTGATGTGGGGTATTTGAAGCTCGAACTTGCTGTGTAGCGCCGCTTCGTTAGCCTCGACTGCGGCTGCTGCTGCTGTTTCGAGTGATGGAAGCTGTTCCTGCGGTTGATGCTGTTCTCGCTTCCTTTTGCTCTCTGTCCCGCACTGTCCGTGCTCGTGTGTTTTGGTGAGGCTGCGTTTTCAGGAACGGGACAAGCTGCTGCAAAGTCAGGTGTGGCCGCAGCTTCCTCCATCATCACGGAAACACTGCTGTAGCCTCCAGTACAGTCTGAAAGCTGAAGAGGAGATGCCGAGCTGGCCTTTGGACTCCCAGCTTTTGCACTTTGCTCTTCAATAGACATTTTCTTTTAGTTTTCCCAACTAGACAGACACTGATGTTTTACTGGGTCTGTAAGTCACAGAAAACATATGTTAGATTAAAAGCATAAACAAACCATAGAAAATTTGCAAGTCTTTACTATATTGGGGTGTAGGCACAAGGTTTTGGGTTACTCTATTAAAAGTCTGGACTTCAATCTGGCTAAATGTGGCAGAATTAAAAGGAATTTGTAAAAAGGTGTGGGGCAAATATCCGTTTCCAATGGATTCATCTGCAACAAATTAAAACATTCATTACCAGTTATCACAACCGCTTCGATAACAACAATAACAATAACGTTTTGGCGATAATCACTTTTACACTTTTTAATAAATCAATTCCTCATTTAAAAACTGCCTGTGGTATTTACTCAAGTTATCCTAACCTAATATAATATTGTGTTTGATGATCTGAAACACTGATTGTTTATAGAAATCAAAAACAGAAGAAATAAGAAATACCTTTTCACAACACAGTATAACAGCAATACACCGAATAAGTAATTCCTGGCTGAATTTTTTATTCAGCCAGGAATATTCTTCGTAAAGGTAGTTTTTGAATCCTTCAAAAATCTACCTAGAGATTTAGAGTTTATGTAATACATCCACTTTAACTCAAAAATGTACATGTATATACTGTAACCATATGAACTGGCAATTACAGATCCTGGAAAGAAAAACTGGTCAAAGATCAGAACTTTTGACCAATTAATTAGCTCATCGCTTGAGGGTATAAGTATGTGATGCTTTATAATGTCTCTCAAATTTGGTTAAATGACATCTGTTTATTTTTTTAGATAATTAATATATTTACATGTGTTATTGTATATTATCAAATTGTTTTATAAAACATTTCCTTCAAATACTGTATTTTAAGTTTTAGAGTTTCCCAGACTTTTAGATTTCTATGTTGATTTTTAAACAAACATATACTGTAAATATTTATTAAAGAATTTACAAATCCAGGAGTTACCATGTAGTTTTCTTGACCTAGAGTTTTCAAAAACAATTATTTTCTACAACTGGAAGAAAATTGTTCCAGTTCCATTTGCTCCTTGCAAATCACTGAATAACAAAAATAATCATAGTAAAATCAATATTAAATATTATTCAAGTGTATACTTTGTTGAGGTGAAAACTTTGGCAACCACTGTTCGTGAAGAGGACTGTTATTGTACATACTGCAGCTTAAACACATCTAATACAACTATTCAGGAAAGTAAGTCTAAAAAGTTTGTTGACATCAAGGTTTCACAGCCATCCATCACAGTTGCCACCTTTATGGTCAACATCAGACCTATACACTTCACCATTAATGCAAAAGGAGAATGTCTGTACAAATTACTCGAAGAAATCTAGATACAAATATATATGTAACTTTTTCCAAAGTTATCAAGATTATAATCAGCACATAACAAGTCAGCTTGATCCCTGTTATAATCAATGGGTTTGTATTTACTGCGGATTCTGTGTAAAAATAATATTTACTATCCCAATATAGTAAATATATTGCATAAATTGTGTTATTTTTACAAGCTGCCAGTGTGTAAGGTTGTAGCACCATCACGTTTGTGACGTGACATGTCGGCTGAGGGGTTATAGACCTGGAAAGTTTGAGAGTCCGTGTTGGACAGTTGTCGTGTTAGCTCACTACTAGCTCCTAGCTTCTTTATCGCGGGCCAGAGCAGCAAAACGTCGAGTCAACGTTCGGCTCTGCTCCGGTCAAACAGCCGTAATAAATAAGCACCGGAGGACCTACCTCGACGTGCTGTTGCCTGGGCGCTGCTAAAACCCAGACTCGCTGTTATGAAAGCGATACTATCTCCCAGATGGCCGCCTACCCGCGCGTGTAGTCCCCATCAGAATAACAGTCTCACCTCGCTGTTGAGCTCTCCCCGCCTCCGGCCGGACTGTCACTACCCCGCCGCCGCCGCCGCTCTCCCTCCGCTCAGGCTAACGTTAGCATAGCTAACGCACAACTGTCTCAGTATCAACTCTAGAGTGGGAAGCTCCACGGACACGCACGGCGCTGGTCTGAACACAACACTGGCTCCGCCGTCTCTTCAGACGGTCTTGTGGAGCTTCTCAGTTAACTCTAGTCGGTCAGTAACAGACAGGTTGGTGAATAAATGATTCCATTCGCAGGAAGAGTCGGCATGGCGGCGCATCCGGGCTCCGAGCTGTAGCCAAGTGTGACTGGGGCGGAGATCCCAGACTGTAGAACCCGCAAGGTGGTGAGGAGCTCTGTTGCTGCTAGTGTCAGCTTCCTCCTCGTGTTCTTCATCAAGTTATCCGTGTAATGGTTTAATAACACAATTAAACGTTTCACATATTCGCATATATATATATTTAGAGTTGGGAGGAATACTGTTGTTGTTCATCTATAGCTAGGAGGATAACAACTACATTTATGTATTTATTTATTTAATTGTTGACTAAAAATATAAAGACAAGCTCCATAGAGCAATTTCAGTTTCAGGAAAGTTTTAGTGATGAAATAAAGTCAGGAAATACCATCAATAGTTTAATTGAATAACAACTTTAAAGTGGATATGGTGCCAATTTTTGACTGAATTCAAGTGTTTGACAAAAACAAATCTTATATTACTTCTGAATACTTTTATTACTGTGCAGTTTTAAGACCTGAAACTAGAACATGGCAAAGCACAGTGATAAAAAATAATAATGTAATGCTCAAATGTCACCTAAAGAAATTTATAATATTATAATATTTTATTAAAGGGAGGAGGCCGAATTAATTTATAGACATTAAATATTCAAACTATTTACATTATAGTCAAGGCAATAACTTCAAGTGCACAGAAAAAAAAAGTCTGTTTTGATGTATGATTATATTACTTTTCCAGGCATGTCTTACATGGGCGAAGAGAAACTAGCGCCTTTTACAGCAGATGGTGGAACTGCTGGCATGTTATGGATTATCAGGAGACTCTTAAAGACCCTTGCTGATTACTTAATGATTGCTTGATACATCGTCTCTCATGAACCGTTAACACTAATGAATTTGTTCAATGCCCTTTGGTTCTCTTTCCTGCTTGCCACAAGGTTTAGGAGTTTGTTCATTTGTGACCATAGAAGGTGAAAATAAACCTCCTAAACTTTGTGGCAAGCAGTTTCAGAAGAGTTAAGGCTGTTGTGGCTGCAGTATGTGGGCTCACGTCAAATTAAACCTTATGGATTAGGAATTTGCTGTCACTCAAACTCATACGTGTGTGAATCCAGACTAGGGGATATCTTAGCAAGAGGTTTAAGCAATTTCTCATTAGCATGCAAATATGCCATTATCTAATTACATATGTTTTAACCTCCATAGTTCTGAATTTTGTTGACATTATGGTATGTAATAAAATAAATATGTCTTTGACATTTTATGTTCACTTGTGTAAAGGAAGAGAATAAATCAAGCATAATTATTTATACATGGGAAGAGTATAGAATCAGACTTAAACAACACATCTTGTTGTTTTTTTTTGTCTGAGTAGATTAGGATTTTGTTTCTTTCATATCATAGTAAATATATTTATGAGAATATGCAGCGTGCTGCTAAAGTATTTGAAAATGTTCATGTTTTGTCAGGTTACAACTACAAATTTCAATATGTTGTATTGAGATCAGCCAACACAAAAAAGCTCATAATGTGGGAACGTTTGGGACAATGTAAATTTTCCTGCAGGTAAAGTATGTGAAGTGTGGTTTATAGATTCAGACCCCTTTTCTCCAATACTCTTCCAGTGTCACTGAGCCTGAGCTATTTTGCAAAATGGAATGGGCAAATTTAATGTGTGGATGTGTGAAGGTAGTAAACACATTCCACATAAAACTGCAGTGGATTTGCAAAGACTGGCAGAATACAAATGCATGCTACAATCTTTATTTGCACAACATTTTAAAATCCACATAAGAACCCACTGTTATTCCACTTCATCTTTATGCAATGTAATACTTTCTGTTTTGTCAATCATAAAAAATTAGGTAAAACCTTAACAGTTGAGGTTGTAATGTGACAACATTTGAAAAACACTCCTTTTGGAGTCACTGTTTGATCAGCTAAATGGAAGCGTACAACAACTTGCTCTCAAATTCACAAATCTGCTTTGATAAATTGTGCCAATGTGACCCACATATTCTGACTTGAAATATAAATCTGGCTTTGACTTCAATCTTATTATATGTCCACTCCTGAGTAAAACTGAGTTTTTATTCCTGTTTTGAAAAAAATGCAGTGTTTTTGAAATGTCAGTTAAGGACACACTAATTATATTAGTATAAACTGAAGGTGGCGCTGCAGCACTAGATTGTTTTCCAAATTCTGGATTTGTGGCAATTCCGTCAATAACCACGAGAGGGAGCTCAAATATGCTTTTAAAAATGTCCACGTTTCTACACTTGCCTACAAGACACTTTTATTTTCCCTCTGCATATTTCTTGCAGGTCCATTTATTCTAAAAAAAGACATTTTTCTCTGGCGTGATGCATTGCTTCAGGTCAGAAACAAAATCATAAACATCTGCAAATTATAGCTTTGCCATAAATTGAGCTTCTTGGGCATAAAATACCTGATGGTACCTGCATCGTACAAATGATTTATGATGCAGAACAACAGAGCGGCCTCATTCCACTAAGAGAGCACCATATTTTGTTGCTGTGGCAGCAGGAGGGTTTATTTTACAGATAATATGACCAACTGAGCGACATCAACACAACTACTACATAATAGATCATTGCTTTTAAACTTATAGTTAGAAAATGAAATATTTTATGTTTAAAGCAACTCTCCCTAATTATGGTATATTTTATGTTTTTAGTATTTTGTAAAAGTAGGTGATTTATTTAAATGTAACCCATTAATCAAAATATATTAACAATCTATATTCTAATTCAGGAACAAGTCTTAACACTGTACTTTCCAGTATCTTGTGTCCTTTCATTGAAATATCAGCAGTTAGACTCTTCTTGCAGTCCCACTCCTCATCTTCAGCTGTCAGATATTTGAGGGTTTCTTTCATGGACGGCTTGTTTAAATTCACCCCACAGCATCTCAATGAAACAAGGTCTAGGTTTTGACTTACTCCAGGACTTTTCATTTCTTAACTATTCCTTGGTGGATTAATTGCTATGTTTTTGGTCATTGTCATGTTTCAGGGTTCAGTTTTGTATTTTCTGGTGTCCAAAGGATTACATTTAGACTTAAGAACATTATAGACATATTGTTTAAATTGTCTGCCACTTGTAGACTATTTGTTAAACGGTGCTAAAGTTTAGTTAGATTTGTTTTGAAATCTTCTTGAATTCCTTCCTCTTAAGGAGCAACAAAACCTCAAACAGCTCTTTCCTGCCCTGCTTTTCAGTCTCTCTTCAACAGTAGAACCTTATTTAACACCATGTTTAACCGAACACACAGACTATTGTAGGCTGTCCTAATTTCAATCAACAATTAGTACTTCACAAACATTTACCCTCAATAGTGATATTTGTTTTTTTAAAAGCAGAATATTTTAATCAGTCGACAACAAAAAATTTAAATCTAATAAACGTTTGACCCAAAATTTGTTAACTGATATAGCTGTGTTTACCCACTTACATATTTCTCCTTTTTTTTCTGTTTCAGATTATCAAACACACTTTAATGTTTGATGAAGAAACCTGAGCAAATACAAAAGCTATCCAAACCAACCTGGCACTGGTTTAAGTAAATGCCCCTTTGTTAAATGATGAATTAACTGGGATTAACCCACATTTCTAAAAAAAAAAAAAAAGAAAGAAAAAAAAAAAAAGCTGAGCTGAGTTTCACAAGCAAAATCCAGATTTAATTAATAATTTTAAAAGAACCTCTTTGATTGCATATCCTCAGATTATCTTTATCAAATATTAAAATTAGTTTGATGACCCGAAATTCAAGTGTGACGAACAAGGAAAACCAAAAGAACTCTTTAAGGAGGCAAACACTTTTTCACAGCCCTTTATATTGTTCAAAGAAACACTTTCTACAGTGCAGATATTTTCTGTGCTGAAATTAAAAAGACAGACACATTTGTCTCATGTTGGTTTAACATGAGACCAACATGAGAAATGCAAAACAAACTTGAATGTGTAGGGATAAAATCCTTTTGGGATCACAAAATTCATTATTCTCCACTACTGGGCTGACATCATGCTCCTAATTGGGTTCCAGATCAGTGCCACAGACTCTGCTGGATAAATGAGTCCCCCCACCCTTTCCCCTTTAATCTCTATAAAGGCAAAAAAAAATAGGAGTGAGGGTACCTGTTCCCCCGCCTGTCTTGCTCTTTTCTCATGTTAATGTGGGTGCGGTACTCAGTCCTGGGCACCATCTGCCCTTCTTTAGGGTTTTGGGCCCCCAGCTCTCCAGACGTGTCCGATTGTTTGTGTGTGTCCAAGCAGAAAGTGGTGAGTACACATGGTTCATGTGGCCGAATAGGCTCGTCCATCAAGAACACGAGCCTACTGTTCATTAGCCGGCATGTGACACAGGGAGGGGGCAACTCGCGTGCCCTGTGTGCAGCAACTTCAGGCCAATCCATTCTTGTTGTGGATGTTCACGTTTTATGTGGGATGTCGTCGTGAGTGACCGTTGGCTGAGGGACAACTCGACAGGTCAACATGTTTTTGAAAACCTCCTTTAAATAATTGGATTTTAACTGGGATATTGTGATCGTGAGCGATGTCCTTTTGGCTGACCCTGTTTGAGCTGAACTTAAAGCAGAATTTGTTCCAGTTTTGTCAGCATCCAATCATACTGTGCAGTGAACAGATGGAGAAACAAATGAGGGGGAAATTATTCTAACTTCTCAATGCCATTATCTGCACAAAGTAAACATGCAAGTGTTGCATGTACAAGCACATGAACAATCAAAAGAAGACTTATAGCGTTGCGTACTACTTGAGAAAAATATTTAACTTTGTCTTCACGTTTTGTTAGCAGTGAGCCACAAGCCACACAAAAGACTTAACAACATGTGGAAGAAGGAGTTTACCCTGCATGCAAAATGCAGGGTAAAACCCAGGGTTAAAGTTTAGTGGTGACGGATACTTGTGTACCTTCTATGGGGAATATTCAGAGTTGATGGATGGAGATTAATTACATTAACATGTAAATCAATTGAAACAAAACAATGAAACTTAAAAACACAGCCTGATGTACACAATGTTTAGAGCCATGTGTTAAAATTGCCCAGTCAGCAAGTCCAACCTGACTGACACTTGACTGGGAAAAATTGTCACTCTGTAGATGTACAAAGAAAGACCTTTCAAACATTTCCTGAAAACCATACTTTTCCTTCAACTTCACAATTTTGTGCAACTTCGTGATGGTTTATTAAAGAAAATACCAACAAAATACATGGAGGCGTGTAGTTTTATGATAAACTTTTGCAAGTCATTTTGATAGGAATTTATTCTATAAAATTTAAACCAAAGCGAGTTACGTTTTGAAATGAGTCAAAATTAAGTTTAACATTAAGTGGATGTATAATGAAAAGGATACCAGAACATTGTGCTTTGAAAGAAATATAATTTTATATATACCAAGTCGTTCTGCAGAAAGCATGAGTGCAAAAAGGAGTTAAAACTCTCTTCTAATATTCATTGTTCACTGGTAAAAAAAATTTAACAAAAGTAGACAAACAAAAGTTAGCATTTGCCTTCCTAACATTATAAGGAAATATAGTTTAGATTTCAGAAAAAATATTTTGTTCCCACGTTCTTTTCAATGGACGTGTTTACTCTCTTTAAAAGCCATAAAAGAATTGGCAAGTTGATCCACCAGTTAACCGCCACACCACTGATGAGCCGATTATGACTTTCTATTGGGTACACCCTCTTCATTTTCAAAGCTACATGCTGCTGGCAGCACTGAGATTAGTTATTGAACAGTCCAAGCAAAGGGAAACAAGGCCGCCTCTGAGCCACACAACACAATGAGCCAGCTGTCAGTGGGTGGGGCTTGTCCAAACCAGTGTTGTCATGGGTAGTGTTCATTTCTTTTCTTTTTTTTTTTTAGTTGCCCTTTCAGAGCTAATAGGTGCTCCTATTCGGGTCTGCCATGCGCTGATTAATATTGACTCAAGGCTCGTTTGATATCTAGCAAGCATGCAGCGGAAACGGATGCACAGGGGACTTTACGCCACACAAAAAGGCCAGGAAAGGTGATGGAAATATGGATGTTCTGTGGTTTGTGAATATATATGAGGAGAGATTTCAGTTAAACTATTGTATTTCATAATAATGAACCAGATGTCCCACAGATGGCAAAGGTGGAATTATTAAACCCGTTTGGTTACACTTACACCTTTATGCTCAGTGACTGGTCTTTCACATAGATACTTTGTCTGTAACACCACATTAAACCCGACTCTTACATTGTCTTTCTAAATGCACAGCCACACAAAACCCCCTCTCTCTAATCCCCAGAGGCCCCTGATTTGCCTCCCCACACCTGTTTTACATTCAGAGATGTGTCTCTGAGCGTCTTCCTGGCAGTATCTGAGCTTATGTCCTTGCTGAGGGTTTTAAATAACTAATGTGCCGGCCCGCACTGCTGCGCTAATGAGAAACGCGAATTGCTCTAAACTAATGTTGAAGAAGTAAAGGCTCAGCGTTATCACCTACTGACAAAGGAGATTGTTTTGGATCATGCAGCACCTTTTCACACCACATTATCAGCACAAACTCCAGTTTTGTTTTCAGTCCAAGATTTCAGTATGAGATGGATTTGGATGCTGTAGATTTTATTGTTACACAAATGGCAAATAAAAATTTCTACCAACCTTTTTAAGAGCACACTGTAAAGATTATATTACAGACTGGAATACATAGAAAGTAGTAGACATCACGTTGTAGGTTTTGACCAAGTTCAAAATTATAATGTTTAGATTTTAACAAATGCACTTTTTGGATTAAATCATACAAATAAGCTCTTGATGTTCAGTTTGAGGCCATTTTTCTGCAATAAAACAACAGTTCACTGATTGTTAGTTTGTAACGTATCACACAAATTATTTAAGCCCATTAAGCCATTTGGATAAATGTGTGACCCATAGGTTGTTTCATATCTAGATTACATAATTCAACTTGTGGAGGACAAACAGGAAATAAATCTCTGCTCATATCAGTTTCATATCTATTGGTATTGCTTGCACAGCTTCAAAGAAAAGTTTCTGGCCAACAGTTTTATTTCCACAGATGACAAATCTTGCCTGCACTAGATAACTGTCTTTGTGTATTCATTTAATATAAACCCAGATTAGTTGGCCGTAAAGGCTGAAGCTAATGGCTAATCCTAGAGACTTTTTTAATCTTTAAACAACTCTAATAAAAAACATCATAGCTGGCTATGCTATTATAGTATGACTGTTTAAACTCTTGTCACATTTGATTTGGTGGCTATTTTACAACAAAGGTATTTTAAGATTGGGAATTTAGATGGTGACCCAACAAAAAACTCTGAGTAACTGTGACCAGAAAACTATTTAAATCTTGTACATGTTTCATGTCGGAAGATGACTCTTGCTGCACCATTTCTTATCTCCACTTAAACTACAAGTAAACCTTATCTGCTCTAGAATAAAATTTTATAATATTATATTTAACAAAAAAAAATTTGTAGAATAGAGTTCTTTTAAAATGGTGGTTTTCCTCTCTAACTAGGTGTTAGCTTTAACCTGCAGGACTAATTAATGGTGGTTTAACAGTTTCAGGTGAGATTATAATTGAAACTTCTTAATTTTGAAAAGCCTGACATATTCCTTTAAAAACATTGAAAAGTGTACTGAGATACAATTTTATTATGTCAAATTTGGTTGCCTACCAATAATGACCCAGGTGCTAAATTACATATTGGAGAAAATATTGCAATAGATGAGGAAAAAAATTATCACAAATTAAATCATAATTGTTATATTCAAAATTATGATTAATAATATTATTACAAATTGTGTGTTTTTACACCAATCTGAAACTACCACCTTGCTCAGAAACACAAAATACAATCAAGTAAACATTATTACCACCAAATAATTTCTTGAATAACTTTGTTTAAAAATCTCCACCTGCATCTACATCCTTATGTAACTACTTTTTCATTCTTTCATTTATAAAAAGAAGGATTATGCCATCCTATGTCTATAGTTTCCCTTCTTTAGCTAAAAACACAAACTTGTTTTAACAAGATTACGTACATGATAAGAAATTTTATTAAAGCCAGAAGCAAAAAGCAAAGTTCTGCGGGATTTACCTCCGCATACTTTTACCTCTTCTCATATATCGTCATTTCCTGTGTGGCTTGACTATTCCCTTTTACCTCTACTCCCAAGGCGCAGAGAGCTCTGCCATAATGTGATCAGCTGGACCATAATTTGATATATTTTATACACTGGTGATTGACCAGTGCTGTGATTATTTGATTCTATGCCAAAGAACCCATCATCTCCTGTTTCCTACATTCTTTTTACAGGACCAGTTTTCTTCTTGGACTGATTGTCTTGTTCAGGCTGTTCAGGACAATGACGCATCATTGTATGGCAAACATTAATTTTGCTGGCTAAACTGTGTTTGTGTTGACTTACGTCTTGACTGGACCCTCCTGGTTGGTAAACAGATATTCACCACCAAATGCAAACATGGAATTGGACTGCAACCCTTCTATGCCAAGATGACAAAAAGATAACTTTTAAGTACAGCAGAAATTTGAGGACTGACCCAAATTTTCCAACACTGGTTAGTCTTTAGTTTTCCAAGTGAAATTGTCTTTTAATTCCCAGTGCTGTCAAATGAGATAAATGGGAATATACCAGAAAACTCTTTCCAGGGGGTATCTGATGCACCACAGTTACTGGGAGGCCTTTTCTTTTCTAGTGCTAAGAATAAAGCCATAATGTCCATGTGAATGCCTTACAGTCTTATTCAATATATTAGGATATACGTCCTGATCAGGCTTGTCAGATTAATATTACCTTTTGAAAATAATCTTTTAGCAGGTATTAAACAATATAAATATGTAAAACGGAAGTAATCTAATTAATCTATATAATGTCTTTCACTTGGTGATGGAATTGCTGACAAAGGAACTTTTCAATCATTTAATTTTACTTAATTGTCGCTGTAGGAGCCATGGAATAAGTCTGCTATTTGCCTACAATTGAAAAAGGTTCATAATTCAGTAATATTTTTTGTGAAGAATTATCACATAGTTACCTTTTATTGTCGGGTTTTATCAAGTGCTAAAACAAACATGAGTTTCTGTAGCAATCAAAATGTTATTAAACATTTCAAAAGCAGAGTAAGTACCTTCTGTGTAAACCAAATTAATCCTTGTTGGTGCAAACTTTGTATTTTTCAATTATGTGATTCTGACTCCACAGCTGTCCCTCAGTTGGTTGGCAAAACCTTTGTCCTGCTGACTTACACACAGCAGATGGGATATGATGTGTCTTTGATGTAGCAAATATTAAACACAAAACATTTTTTGGGTCTGGTTGGGGCAGTTGGGGCATATACAGAGTGACCATCGATGTTACTGGATTCTATAAAATCCGGCTTAAAGCTGAGATGCTGATGTTTGGATGTAAAAATATATATTCTCTCTACGTATCAATCTATAGTAGTTTGGTTTCTGTCAGTTCTGTAAAGATACAATAGAGAATTTCTCTTTTATATTGACTAATTAATTTTACTTAATTGTTGCTGTAGGAGCCATGGTTTAAAATTTAAACAAACTTTGGCTCTTTATGCTTTATGAAATATTTCATCCAGTTTGACGATTGCTCTGAATATCGCCACCTTCTACGAACTAATGACGTTCGTAGGACGTCACACGCAGACTCGTTACCATGGCAACCAATAAACAGCAGCCCCGGGGCAGAGCAAAGATTCAAGTGCATCAGAAATTAACACACACACAAAAACACAAAAGCACGTAAAAACACGAACATTGTGTCCGATGCAGATTTATGTTTTTGAATTTTCATTATGCGATCATTAATGATCCTGTGAACACCAGCGGTGGTTGATTAGCTCATTTAAACACCTGCTCTCCTGATTATCTGTCTTGTTTTTGTGTTAATTAAACCGAAATACTCCGAAGTGCGCAGCAAGAGTACATGTTAAAGTGATAAAAGTTATGCTGGCATCAGGGGCGATTCCAAGATCTGACCTTTAGGGGGCCTCAGCCCCCAGCAGGGCTAAGGACCAAGAGAAGTTATTCGTTGGTGCATTTTTCTAAACATCACTGTTTATTTACATACATTCACATAAGAAATGTAACAGTTTTGTCCAACTAAAACTGTTAATAAATACATACAGGTCTGGAAAAAATTAAGAGCCCATTGCACTGAACCCATTGAAAACCTCCTGGTTATTCCACCAAATATTGATTTCTGAACTCTTCCTGAGTTAAAACATTAGTTTTGTCCTTCAGCTCCCGCCACGACAGTGTAGCTGACCTTAATATTGCCTGTGTTTTATTTTGGCCATTATTATTAAACTTAGTGTTGATGTGTTTATTTTACGTGACGTCCAATCCACCAGGTCGCTCTGCAGACTTGCCTTTTACGTTTTACAAAGGAATTTTAAAAAGCATTACCTGGCTGTTAATGCTTTGAATACAGCGTGCAGCCGCTGCAGGTAGACAAAGAAAGAAATTTATTTTTGCATCAAAACGGTCAATTTTAATTTATTTGCTGCACCTGAAAAGAGGTAAAAAAAAAAGGATAATGTGGGTTATTGCCTTGTATAACCCAGGGCAGCCCCTCGTAGCTGTTTCAAGAAAACCTTACACTCTGTGCAGGAAATGCTATGACCATTATTTGTTTTGGGGAGAGGGTTTCATAAAGCTAGAAGGCTAGAAGGGTGTTTTTATTCTCTGTTTATATTTGTGGACCAGTGATAAAAAATAGATTTTCTTAGTCTTCTAATTATTTACAATAAATGTCACTAGTGTGGAAATTAATGTATTAGCTGAGGCTTGCAGTCGTGATGGCAAAGATAAATAGCAGATATTTTCTGTCAAGTCATGCTTTTTTTTCTTTCCTTTACCAATGAAAATAAGCTGTGATGCTTTCCCTCAGTCAGTTTAAGTGCACAGTTATCCCAGGTGTCGGTATGACATTTTTCTCTAATACCCCCCACCCGTCCTCTTATCCATACTTCGTGGGTTTGCAGTCAGGATTTATTTAAATATCCATTCCTGTAAATCTGGAGAAATTGGAATATATATATATATATATATATATATATATATATATATATATATATATATATATATATATACACCCTGGTTTATATAGGGTATAAACCAGGGTATACCCTGGTATATAGGGTATACCCTGGTATATAGGGTTATTTAGTGGCGCCACACTCTCAAAAATGCACCTTTGTTAGATTGAAAGCTGCTATGATTAAAGATTTTATATTTCAATGAAGTTGAATGAGAACTTGCATGTGTGAAATGAATCGGTTCTCAGGTGAATATAGTGAAAAATCACAATTTGCTCTTCAACTCACATATATATATAAACCCACCAATCCACCATGTGGATGCTGTATTTATTTATTCATTGTGTTCTCTGTTTGATTCAGTGCTGTTGCTGAACAGCCATATTACTCCTCTCCTGCTGCGAATCGACATTACAGGGGTTGTCAGGACAACCAGCCATGATTCAGGGAGCCTCAGATAGGCCTCCACCTTGGGCTAGAAGCCTTAGCCATGAGCCTGAGCAGATGCTGGTGCTGTCGGCCAATCACAGGTGAGACACAGGAAAAAGATGACATCATAGGCAAATGAGGACAAATGTGGAAACTATAGTGGTTGCCGTGTTCGCCTGCTTACAAACACAGCCACCATGAACTCATGTTGAGTATTTCTGCTTTTCACCTTTCACACAAAAAATAGAAAATCCACATCACATGTGAAAGTTTCAGAGCAAAAACTATAATAAATATTTTGAATGTAGTAATGAACCTGAAGTCCGAGCCAGAAGGTTTAGATGAGAGATTTCATGTTCACTGATTTTTGGTCAATTTCAGATCTGCAGCTTTTGTAAAGCTACAGATGAACCATTCAGGATATTTCTTTTTAATCCTCCTGCTGTAAGGAGTCAATAAGTTTAAATATGTCAATATTGTTTAAACCTTATCTTTCTATAAGGTAGAAAGATGTGACTTTCTACTTTATATGTGTGTGCAGTCGCTGTAAAAAAGGGGTCCAACTAATTTAAGCCAAACACAACCAAGTGGGTCTCCACACTTCTTAAAAACCTTAATGTCAAATGTTAGCATTTAGGCTAATCATCATGATTAGCATTAACAACTATAAACATCACTCTCTCTACATTTTAAAAAGACCCTATCAGGTTTCCAAATACAGTCTTTCTTCAAACATCTTCCTATTTTGTGCCATCTCTGACTGTATTTTAAACCCCTGTATTAAAAATAATAGATTTTGAGTTTTCGTCACACACTAACATCCACAACCCCCTATGATGTGACCTGACAGTGCTTGGATTTGATATTTAAGTTTTGTACCATCCACAAATATGTATTAGTCTTCCATGCAGTTTTGACTTATCCAGTTGTTGCTATTTTATGTGTTTTGAAATGTCTCTTAAAACCTAAGGAATAACTTTTAGTTTTTCTGAAAGTTATTGAAGTTATTACTGTTTTACAATAGATGTTGCACATCTTAGCCAGAAGTACACAACAAACCAAAAGTTTGGAAGCAAGGCCAACACAGAACAAGCATTTTGAATCAATTTCAGCTTTCTGTAACCTCTGTCAGTGATGTCTGTGTGATCAGATATGAGTTTCTTTAGTTTGTCTTTCAGATACACATTGATGTTCTTTGACAAGATCAAAGAAGGACTTTATTTTTGATTTGCAAGAGTCACAACTACAGTGCAAAAACACAAAAAACATGACATTTTGCACAACATAGAGCCAGGGATAAATTATTTTGGAGAAATTATACTCTTAGAAAGACAGATCACAATACCTGATAATTATTGTATATGATGTGATCAGTGAGTCTTTATGTAATAATCATAATAATTTGTTTTTGTCCACAGAAATGTAATACTTTTTTTTATTATTATTATTATTATTATTATTATTATTATTGAACATAATAGAAGTATAAACTCACACACATGAACAAAGAATGCAAAAGACATATTTTTGTGCCACAATAACCTTAACATGCTCAAAAAGTTGTAGGAAGAAGAAACTTATGAACTCCAACCCCATCAACTCACACCATATTTTCAGATGGACCCTAATTATTAAATCAAATAAAACATAACATGGGTTAATTAATTTCCCATTTTATTTGGGTTTACATATATGCATCCATACATCCGCGCCCACACACACAGTGGTGCTAAATCTCATTCATATTTCTATATCTTGTGAAAATGAATCTAATGAAATTTTCTCTGACAGCAGAGTGTGTATGTTACCCTCAAACATCTTAAGGTGACAAATGTGTAATAATAATCAAATGTTTTGGTTACATTCAAAACCTAAAACTCAAAACCCAACTCTCTCCTGTTTCTCGTTGACAGGTTTGGTCTGTTAACCAGAAAACCAACCGCGCCTGGCCGTCGGCTGTCTCCTCCCCTGGACCTGCTGCCTGCATTAATATTCAGCCCTTCAGCCAATCAGCCGAGCTGGGTGGATGACATCATGGGCTAGGGAACAGTGAACAGCCAGTGAAGCATCCAGCCTGCCGAGCAAGCTTTGCTTTTAGGGTCAGGAACTGGTCTGACAAGAGAATGGCAGTCCTGCCTTTAAACCGTCACTAGGACTGTACGGCTGACGATGAATCCAGCGGGACTCCAGGCCCAAAGGCGAGACACCGAGCAGGAGAATGTGAAGACATATTTCAGGTAATTCCCTCTGTGTGTAATGCATTAAGGGATGTGGAAGGGGGGAGCAGAGGAGAGCTGGAGGAGGAGGAGGGGAGAGGCTGTGTATGTAGGGGTTGCTTTGTAGCCTTCCTTTTTCTTCCTGCACTCTGCATTCTGGCCTGCTAATCAGGCAGCTGTTTCCTCAGCAGTCCTTCTCATCTCCTGGGCTGCGATGGGAATAGATGGCCCCACTGGATGCGTTTTATATCATCTCACACTCTACCCTGCATCGCATCACCTCTGTGTACACTCCTTTACACCTCACAAATATAGCATCCTTATTACTTGGAGTCAACGGTGGCATTTGAGCAATCCTTGTGTCAGTGAAAGTGTGTGTGCGTGTGTGTGTGTGGTGGTGTGTGGTGTGTGCGTGTGTGTGTGTGTGTGAGTGTGTGAAATGCAGCAGCTGCAGTAGCTACACAGACGCAAGAAAGAGGCAATGCTATTTTTGGGAGCTGCTGGATGGATCAGAGCTGTACATGCTGATGTGGATGGGCTGGTGATGGATGGTTTATGTGCTGATGGAAGCCCTTTTTTTACGCGAGTTCTCCTCTGCACCGCCTCACTTATGGTCTTTGGGAAGGGATGCGCACACACTCGGATCGGAGACGCGTCTCCGCGTCCTGGCTTCCAACATGGTTGCGTGCAGCAGCTTCATGGCGGCTGTAGTGACAGGGAGATATACAACATCTGGTCACCTGACTTTACTGGGGATCGGAGTGGGGGTGGGTTCTGTGAAAAACCGAGCTGATCGAGCTCGGATTCCTCCTCGGCCGTCATCAGCAGAGGAGGATGGAGGAGATGACTGCAGAGCAAGCTGAATCTGTCTCTCCTGCAGCCTCACTCTGCTGTGTGTGTTGCAGTGGTTGTATCCTGGCTGCCGGCGGACAGGGAGTGGGAGATTCCTCTCCCAAGGAAGCGCAGTCATCCTGAGCAGGAGCAGGGCCTGATGGGAGACCTGTTGTCTGGTGTGGGGAGAAATATTAGGGAGTCATGTCAGCGACTGAGGGAGCGCCAGATGATCATAGAGGGGAGTTGGGGGATGGGTTAGTGAAGGTGCTGCTCTCTTTGAACATTGATCTCCGTTACAGTTCTCCCAGAGACTTTGCCCTCTAACATCATTCCTCCTGCTAACACTCCTCTTTATATAAAGTAGAAGCAACCTATTTGCATAATCTGTACAAAAATACATCTAGCCATATTTTTCTCACTTATATCAGACTGAACTTTACTTATTTCCCATCAGTGGGGATTACCAAAACTGTTGATATTTACTAAATTCCAGATTATCGAGAAACTTTAAGCAATTTGTTGAGTGGCCATGTGAGCATTCATAGCTTTGTAAATGTTTGAGTTAAATGGATGCAAATCTGTGGATGTATTTGAAGGCAACACCTCAAACGTGTGTTGAGGTGTTGCCGTGATGTCCTTGTCTGACATCATGGAAAAATCAGAGAAAATAAAGCACTTTATGAGGAAGAGAGTTTTGGACCATCAGACTGTCCTGTTTCTTAGAAATAAAGGCGTTTTGGTTTGAAATGTGTGTTTTAGCCCCAGGCCTGTCAAAATAACAAATTTTCCTGGACTATAATTGGCCCCTAAGTTATTACGAAAAACGATAATATTGTTGTGTTGAGACCATTTTCAAGTAATAATAATGCAAAAACACATCCTTACAGATCAATAAACTTTAAATTATGATGAACATTTAAAACTGGAACTGGAAGACATTTTAAATATCCACTATAAATAAACAAATCAGAAAAAATAAATAAAATGAATCATGAAATCTCTGTTAAAAAAAAAAGAAGTCCTTTAGTTGAAACAAAAGCACCAGACTGAAGACTTTTAAAGTCCAGTTTTTGGTAGAAATAGAGAAAATCTATAAATTATGCAAGTGAAAATTATTGAGTTTGTTTTAATTCATCATTCAATTAATTGATTTATTGATTATAGTGACAGGCTTAATTAGCCTCAAAGCAAAAGCTCTTGTGAACTGGAAATAGCACAAAAATGTCTTTATCTGTGGTGAAATTAGTTAAGAACTATCCTGGACTGAAAAAGCACTCAGCCAGGAAGAAGCCATTGACCAGATTAGAGTTTGTAAATATACTATTGGATAAAAACCTTATTTATTAGAGTGTTTTGGTCTGAAACTAAAATTGAAGTGTTCATCCATTATTTGTAGGAAAAGGAAGAGAAGCTTGCTAAGCTATGAGCTTTATAGCCTAGCATGGATGTTTTGCTGTGCATTGTTCTTAACATACACTTATTATCCGACCCAGACATCTTCAATGCTGCATCATAGGATCATTGGGTGTTTTGGGTATCACCACATCATACTCCCTCTCCCAGGCAACCCGGTCAGGGTTGATCAGGCCCTGGCTTGGGTCTAATAGTTTGTGTGCACCATGTAGACGACATCATGAGAAAAACCCCATGTGGTGCTAAAAATGCACCATCAACTACAACTAGTTTGTGGAAAGGAAGCAAAAACAATTGACCCAAGATCTAACATTTAAGTCATTTTTAACAAATATAAAGGCAATATGTGTACAGTTAAAAGTAATTATCTCATTAATCTTTAATTTACCAAATATAAATAATGAGTTAGTCATAACAACAGACCGCCAACAACAAAGGTTTATTCTTAAGTGTTATCAGACAATAAGAAAAACAAGTGTCTTTTTATGTCTTGTACCTAAATACTTTGTTCAAGTGCAGCTCTTTATCCTGCTCTTAGAGAAGCAGCCACTTCAGTTTTGTCAATCTACTGAAGGGTCTTCATCAGAAGACCGGTTGACAATCAGTCAAAGTTATGGTTTACCATTAGAGCAGAATTATTCTGTGCTCATGCCATTCAGCAATCTATGAGACTGTTGCTGGATAATCAGTCTCGATTGTCTCCTGCTAAGCTTCACACTTCTGCCGCCATACTGCATATGTCACTTTCATCATATTCTCATCACACCTTTCTCTATAGGAGTCCGTCACGAGCAAATAGACTTTTTTCTGTTATCATATAGGTAAAAGGTTGTTCTGAGTCATTCTGCATGTTAAATGCACCTCTCTTATGTGCTCTGAAACAAAATGAAAGAGACTCATCTCACAATAGTTGTGTGTATTTATATGCTGGAACTAAAATACAGGTATAGCAGTGACCCCCAGCATAGTGCTTGTGGTGAATATAGAGCGGTTTATTGTGGTTTAGCTTTTCACGCTAATCTTCAAAATCACTTTTCTGGTTCAAACAAGTTTAAGTACATAAAGCTATTTCTATAGTTTATCAGAAATGTATTGTTTTCCTTACTGCTTGGGTGAAACATTTTAAAATGTTTTGTTTTAATCTATTATTTCAGCTCTTGTCATCTGACCTGAAGTTTTTATAACAGTTAATGAGCTAACAAATGACTTATTGACCTTAACATGTACAACATGATGTGTCACACAATCTAACAGTTTTTAAGTAAGATAGTTATTTGATACTTATTGTCTTATTAGCAACAAGACGCTTTTTATTGCAATTTAACAAATTCTCTATAAAAACACAAAATGTTGTTCCGTTGTGCCAGGTGTTTTATTATGCTCACATCTATCTTTAGAGGTATAAAGACAATGCTAAAAAACTTAAATTAAAACCTATAGAAGTGTTTTCCATTTTTGTTAAATGCATCAAGTAAAGAGTTTAATAAAGGTAGAAAAATTATTTTCTAGAATCTGTTTCTTGAATCACACATTAAAGGGTTGATAAAAGTGACGGTTGGCTATCCCATACTTTCCTGCAGATAATGTTATCTGTAATTTTTGCAATGTAAAATTTTTTCCAAAGTGCTAACTTTGCTTTTCTGAGCAGGGATAAGAGTGGTAGCCTTCTTTCAACCAGCTGACCAGCAGTGTGCAGCCACTTATTTTGTGTCTGTAGAGCAGGCAAAAAAATCTTCGTTGTCAGCAAGGTCACCTTGAACTCCAGGAATTGTATTCTTTAAAAGCTTTGCTATAAGTTTGTCAGGCATTGGTGTTTCTTCTTCTTTGTTTTTTAAAGATTTTGTAACACTATCTGCTTTTATTTGCTGTAAATTGCACAAGGAGTGAGTAGAGAGATGGGGGAAAGACTTGCGTCAAAGGTTGAAGGGTCAGGAATTAAACTCCAGCTGCTGCGGGGACTAGCAGCCTTGTACATGGGGCACTCGTTTTACCGCTACAGTACGCGCCGCCCGGACCAGGCCTATTTCTGATTAGTGAGAAAATAGTAGAAGTAGCTTCTCTTTATTCCTAAAGGTATCCCTGACAGCACATGGCAGAAGCAGGACTTTATTTGTGTGCCGAAACAATGTGCGTTTCTTTTTCCGTGCTAGCCTCATTGTCTCCAGGAGTGTTAGCGTGCTGTTCTGGGCTGTCCTATGTTTTCCACTTGTCACCGTAACCCAACACAAGCAGCTTCTCTTACCTCAGCCCAGCTAACAAAAGCAGCAGACACAGTACCTCATCTTGGCCTGCAGCCTGCTAACTGGGCCGGCCTGAAACATGATATCGGGACACAGAAAATGCATACAAGGAGACCTCCATCTGTTGAGGGCTGCACTGCCGCCGTTGAGCCCGGTTATCGTTTCGGGCTCGTGTTGTGGCCCCGTGTGCGGGTTGCTCCTGTGTGTGTTTTTAAGGTCACAGCAGTTCTTGCAGTAGGTGTTTCAGAGCTCCAGTCTGTGTGTCATGGATTAGCATGTAGGATTGGAAGCCATCTGGCCATTTTGTCTTAGATAGAGGAGGGGGAGTAAGTGAGGGAGATGGATGAAGAGAGACAGTGTATCACACACTGACACATTGACACAGCTCCCTCTGTAATCTCCCTGCTTGATGTCTGTTGCTACTTAAAGCAGGTTTACTTGCATGTGTGACTTTACGTGTTGTCTACTCCATAGATATCCTTGTCGCCTCACCTAGATGGTCAACACAGGAATAGGACAAGAAATGTGTTGGGGGCAGGATTCCTATGTTATGGAGTTTGATCTCAGTATGGAAAAATAATTTTATTATTTTCTACCTCATTGTCTAAATTATTTATGTTCTTCTTTTCTTCCTTGTGTCTTCACTTTTCCATAAGCTTCCTTCTGTCCTTCATCTCCTTCCTTTCTCCCTTTACATCTTCTGTTCCTTTCCTTACTTCCTTCCTCTTTCTTTCTATCTTTCTTTTCATGCATCATTCCTTGTCCACCTTTCTTTAATTTCTTTTGTTCTTTTCCTCCCTTGTGTGTTTTCTCACTCTTTGTCCCTTTCGTCCTTGTGCATTTCTTTTCCCTCCTTTCTTCCTTCCTTTCAGTTTTACCTGAAAAATGTGTAGGAACCCTCTGGGAGGATTTCAGTACAACGTAAAACTTGATCCAACCACCAGGAGACATTTTTGACTTTTAAAGGAACAGATGATATGTTAACTGAGGCTCAGAGGACTGTAGAAACAGTAATAAAAGGCAAAATATGTTAAAAGCAATTCTTTTGGAGACGTTTTAAAAATGATGACTGAAAGATGAGCCTTTGAATAAATCTGTTTTTTTGGGGGGTTTTTTGCTCATACTTTGTCTCGTCTTCTTATTCTGTCATAAATACATTTGGAGTCTGAAATCCCTGATACTATTTAAGCTTTGACAAAAACCATAAGAGGCTTATACATCAAAGGTGTTTAAAATCCCAGGTTTTAGACAAACAAATAGATCAGTCATACTTATGTCCATGTAATTTAATTAGTTTAGGTAGAAAGAATCCATTAGCCACACAATTGAGCTGAATATCATATTTCACCATTTCAGTTTTTCCTTCTCTCTACATTCAGGTGCAAATGCAGTTTGTAGCAACCGGCCACATCTTTGTTTATTCACTTGTTGACACAAAAATGACTCTACAAGATCTTCAGGCTTTTCACGCCAGTCCTCTGATCCATTACAATGCCTGTTTTAAACCTTTCAACTCGACTATAAGCAGGTGGACCAGCTGGCGTGGCAGGAGGGAATCCACTCCCCTGACCGCCTCCAGCTGGCTCTCTAACAGGCCCCCCAACCCCACACTGTTAAAGAAAATACTGCAGATAATGTAGGCTAATATGGCAAAAATATTTCTGGTGCAAAACAAGAAAAACTTTATTTTTATGTTGAAGTTCAGAAAATACTTGTTTGTTTGTTTTTTACTTGCTGAGTATTTCGTAATGCATGGAAGTCATTAACTCTTTCATGTTCATGTTCACTGGTCACTACAGTGAACAGCTATCTGAAAGCCATTTTCTTGTGCTTTTTGTTGTTTTTTTATGTCATAAATGCACACAGACCACTGAAGTGGACACTAAGGCATCATAAAATACACTATGATAAATAAATAAATAATTTTTGTTAAATCCAATATGGCCGACAGACAAAAAAGCATGCCAACCGACCCGGTCCCTCCTTATACTGTAGACAACTATTGCAGGTAAAAAAGATATTGTGACATCAGAAAACGCCTAAAGAACGATACTACTGCTGTATTTTTCAAATAACTTTGTATTTGGAGAAAATTACAATTGATTACCTAAAAAAAAATGTCTCCAAATTTTTTTCCTGCCTTTTTTATGCCTTAAGAAAATAATAATAAAAAAAAAAAAATTAAAATCCTTACACAAAGGATCATAATTCACGCATGAAAGGGTTAAAATAAAGTTTTGTACTACAGCAGAGCAATATTAAAAGTTAAAAGTTTTAAACTTGAGTGCATTTTCTGATCCCTCATACAATTAGTTTTATTTTTGTTTTTCTTAGCACTGCTGCTACAATAATCAGCAGTTTGTTACTACTGTACCTTTTCAAAGTTTATTAATATATTTATTTAGAATTCCCTGACTGAAGGTTGGATATGATTTGACATGGAGACTTTGTTCTTTTTGCTGTTATGTTTACAGCCTATTTTGTGCTTTGTTTAGCTAAATGAATTTTACAGGCACAAAATGTTAGATAAAATAAATATCTGCTATAGGATGTTTATTCAGATGATTAAATTATGAATCATTTGTTTTTATGCTTTAAAAAGAAGCATAAAAAAAAGTTTTTTTTTTTTTTTTTTAACTTTTTAAGAGTCAAAGTGTAAAAGATTCGGTCAAAAAAGAAAGTAGAAAATTAACACCATTAGTGCTAGTAATATAAGAGAGCCAAGTTAAGATCTTGTTTAGTCAAGGCTAAAGAATGAAATAAAAAAACAAATACTTAAAATGCCTTTCACAAATACTAAAATGCACTAATCATAACAATAGGAATCCATTTTACCTCAAAAAAGAGGCCATAACAAGCCAGTTCCAGTTCAACGGTGTGTCGCACCGGGACCGCAGATGGACCCGGTTGTTCAGATCAGTCCACAGAGACAGAAGGATCTGATTCATTTATCATTGAGTTCATTCAAACTTTGCTTCTCTCATTGACTAAGCACATTAAAATGCAGCTAATGGAGGCAGAACCTAATTAGATTCTAGCAGTGCTGAAAAGTTAAATGACTTTGCTTTTGTCTTTTGTTTATTCAGTCTCTGTTTTTGAGTAAGCTTGTGGACAGTGACAATGTTGATGTGCATTAAACAACACTGAGTTAGCCAGACTGATATACAACTTTCTGAGTTTTCCATTGAGGAAATCTCTGGTCTAAAACAATTCCCTGAATTTAAACAACTAGTTTTATAAAAAATAATTTATAATGAATACTTTGTGGTGATGGAGGGACTTACTCTTTTAAAGAGTCAGCAAAGCTTTGGTCAGATGTGTAAAAACTCTTAAAATACATATTAGTTGTTATTACAGAAGCCTATTCTCACACCGATTTCTTTTCTTGCCAAGTTTTAATTTGAGTGTATTTGTTCATTGACAAAAACAATAAAAGTTAGGAAATAATTTTTTCTTTCCACTTTTATTGGCACCGTTATTATCCCCTATAAGGTATTGCAATCAGAAATGACTGATTTGATGCAACATTTGGTCAGATTTGAAAGATTATGCATCGACACTGTCAATCATGCATTGACACTGTCAATCATGCTCGTGTACACGTTGTTGACACCTTCCTTGACATGTCAAGCTGAAGATTGAAAATAACTTGATGCAACAGATAAGATGTTTACTAGCCCGCACTGTGGGGAAGGAGCTATAGCGCAGCAAAGAGCACGCACATACACAAGCATGATTGACAGTGCTAAGACCCTCCTCTTGACTGTGATGAGCTATTTCTGACTTAGTGGTGTATTTCTGTAGGTGGCTGTAGGACCACAGGGAGGATTGTTATCGGTCTCATATTACACTGTCATTTTCATAAAAGTTATTTACTGCAGCGTTAAAGTGATGAGAGTATCTAGTAATATTTAATTAGTGGTACTGGATCCCTTGTTTCTGAGGGGTTTATGATGTGACATAAGATCCCATTTGTTTGTGTTTATTTTGGCATTTGCAGTGAAGAGAGATTTATTAGTTTGTAGTAACAAAAGAAGGTGTCCAATGTGGAAGGTGTGCAAAATTAAAAGCTTTTTTTGTCCAACCGTCATAAACATCAGTGATTCAAGTTTGCTAAACTTAAGATTTTTTTAAGTTTACTGTCAAAAAATTCAAAATGGCTCACCATTAGCATTCAGCAGAATGATTATCCAAAAGATATGACCAAATCATGTCAGAAATGGTTCAGGTATTACATCGGCGATGCCAAATAGCAGTAAAAAAATATCTCCAGATTAATGCCACGTTGTCCAAATTTGACAGAGTCATCAGACATCATGAAAAAACCTTAATCTATTGTACTTGGTAGCAAAGAATAAATCTGGGAAGAGTTGTTTTATAGTAATTATAGATTGTTTTATAGTTTCTTTCCATTTATTTTATCTTAAATCTCACAAATTTGAATAAATATCCAGGACCTGGAAATTCCAGTGAAATCATTGTTAGTAGAGCCACAGAATCAATTTAATAAACTATTAATAGACAGTTTCAAGCTTTTATAAATGCAGGAAAATAATAAGAAAAGGATCAAACATATATTTTCTTGTACATTAATATTTTTGTTAGTAAAAGAGTAAAATTTTGAGCCCCAGAAAATAACCAGCGTCAGTTTCTTCTTGATAGCTCAAAGTGTCAGAAGACGAAATCTATCAATACCTTATGGGTGAAGCTCATACATTTTTATTCATTTTAGCTGCTGTGAATGCTATTCGTGGCATCCATTTACAGAGTTCCTTCAAACATACATATATGTGAAATGAGAAAGCGTGTGTGTCTGCGTGTTTGAGAGCGTGAATGCGCATTAGAGAGCAGCATAGCAGCAAGTTCAGCTGAACTAAATATTAAATGACAGCGAGCTCTCACGCTTCCCAACAGGAAGGTTTAGGAACGGATGATGCCTGGTAAAATGAGAGGCTGTGGGGATTAAGAAGGCCCTGAGTGCGGACTAACCTGTTTTTTCTTCTGCCTTGTTTTGAATATGGGGAACTTTACACCGTCGCCTGTGAATGGTGGTTTATTTAATAAAATCTGTGTCAACCAGGGGGGAATTTGTGAGTCAGCGTTATTGAATGTGTTTGATTTGAGAAACAAATTAGCTGCTGGCATGACATTAACGCTATGCTAGGCTCATTAGGCTGATGCTAATTAATTAGTAATGGACAAAATCAATGTGTTGAAGCTTAACATTTAATCAAAAGTGCAACACGTTTGTATAATTAGGGTCAAATAAAATAAAAACTGTGGATAATCCTGATTAATTCTAGTAAACCTGTTTTATTTTTGTGATTTTTAGAACCTCATTCTTTGGAAAAATTGGGATCAAATTTGTCATAGATTTATATAAATCACACTAATGAGAAATCTGGCGTTAAAGTTAGCATAACTTTTCAAAAGATATAGATGGCAATTAAAACTGGATTGGAGATTTTTATGCACAGGTTCTCTGTGAGAATTAAATGATAAAATATTTAGGAAAAAAAAGACTCTTTCAGCTTCTACATCAGTTAAATAATCTGAGAATTTAAGCTGGGTGTGAATCTATTGAACTTCTTCAGTGTTTCTCTGTGAATGGACATTTAGAGTGCAACGGCAGCTATTGCTTTCATTTAGCTCTGCCTTTGATATTGTGAAATCATGCTCTAGTTGGCATGTTATTATTGGATTTAAGGCTTTTATGCCACCACGATTAAAAGATGTCTCTGGTTATCCCCTGAGGTGAACACATCTCCTAAAAATACTGGTTGGGAAATAAACGGCGCTTTCAAATTTAGCTTGTTTTGTTGGTTAGAATACAATGGTGTACTTATTAAACATTACCATGTAAGGAAGCCAAGAAATTAACAATGAAGTAATTGATCATTTTTTCAAACTTTGCTTTTTTGTCAGCTAAATGTGTTTATGGAGTGTTTTAATATCACAATACCCTTCCATAATCAATATTTCCCCCCATATTTATTAAATATGATCCTATAGCGCAAACTGAAATGAGGGTAAACAAAGCGCTCTGGTTCTCACAGGCCTCATATACAATTAATTCTTTATTACTTAAACAGCTGTTTCATTCTAGTGTGAGCAACAGGCTGAAGTTGTAGTTGTGTCAGAAAACAAAGATTCCAGGAAAAAAGGGACGACATCCAGCAGATGGCCAGAAGCCAGGACACAAACTTTAGCTGGTTGCAAAAAGGGCGTAATGACTGCATACAGGGTGTTGCTCAACCAGTCCAACCACCATACCAGCAGCCTTTCAGACCGTTTATGTACTGGCTTTGTAATATTACTTTGGTCAACCAACATATTCTCAAGGTTTTTTCTGAACCTGCAGAATAAATGGAGGATATGTACCACTTACAGCATTGCTAGATAACTTTTGAGAGCTTGAATTCAGGTATATAAATGTAGTTATGTTAGAAGCTGGCTTGCTGTTGCTAAGCTATAAGAAAAGAAAAGAAAAAAAAAAACATAAACAGAGGCCCAGTTTTGAACGGGACCAGAGTTTATGAGTCTGAGCCCAGAAAAATATGAGTATTCATCTGTCTTCACTCTCCTCTGTCACATTCTCACCCAAATAAGGTAGAGCGGCCCAGAGAGCTACTGTCTGAACTAAAAACAAACACTGAAACTATTATTTATCTGTTGTACTTGTATTTGACTGCAAGTACATCAGTGTACGTATGGATTCCTATCGTTGTAAAAGTATTTGTACCTCTTAAATAGCTGAATAAGTTTAACTCTACTGAGTTTTATTGGTTTTTATGTGATGCACTGATAGCAGGACACAGGGGTGAAGTGGAAATAACATAATGAGGTTTTTTGTTTTGTTTTTTCACCAATAAAAATACAAACATCAAACAGCTTCATGAAGACCAGGGAACACAACAAAATATACCATCATAGAATAGAATAGAATAGAATAGAATGACAAATGTTCTATTACTTCTATGAGGAAAATTCATTCTTCTATTCTATAGGAGGTTCAAAAATAGTTTATGTCAAAGTAAGGTTATAGGTTAGAATGGCCTAGTTAAATCCCAGATCTAAATCCAAATGATCTAGAAAATGTCTTTTCTAGATAATCTCCTTCCAGTCTTACTGAGTTTGAGAAAGAGGAATAGTTAAAAATAAAGTAGATGCATCATTTCCACAAGGCAGGAGGGCTGAGTACAATGCATACCAAAGTTGTATTTCTGGAAAAAAAGTTTAAAACAATTTAGAATTTTTCACAAAAAATCAGAATACATTGAAATTTCTGTTTGCAGTGTGACTAAAAGTGTCTTTTCTAAGATGTAAGATGATATGAACTTTGCAAGAAAGCAACAGGAGACAAGTTATGAGTTTCCTAACATCTGCAGGATCATTTAAATAATGTTACAGATGTTATGTTGAATTTGGGAAATTATAACAAAATTATTAACATATTATTTACACTAAGCCTCCCTTGAAAATGTCCTTTTCCTTTTCAGCACCGTGGAAATACCTTTAGCTGTTCCAGAGGCGATCATTTCATTCTGAGAATCACTGAATCAGCTGAGAGAGGAATGGTTTTCTGTCCAAATGCACAGAAATGGATTTGGGTCTGTGGCCACACCACTGCACAATCAGATGTCTGTTTCCCCTCCACACCTTACAAACAGGACACAAAAGAAAGAACACTTATTTGATCAAAATTAAGAAAAAAAAAAATCTTACGCTTAAGATGGCCATAATAACCAAAGTAAAAACAAAACCAAACCAACCTGACCCTAGGTGAAAAAGTAACACTCCCACCGTCTCCTTGTCAAATCACACACTAAATGTGATTAAAACCAAATGTTTTGGTTCAGACTTGTTGCCATAGCAACTGACAACAACCCCACAAAAACACACAATTATTTCCAACACAAAGAGCAGTAGTTGTGCTTTACTTCATAGATTTTATTGGTATTGAAAAAGGCCACGCTTTCTTTATTCTCAGTCTAAATCAAATGAACATAAAGTTGAAACAAACAAAGTTTTCTAGAATCTTTTGTGGCTTGTTTGATCGATTTCCCCTCTAAAAAGCAAGCGTTGCTCGTATTTTTAAATCCGTGGCGTCGGTGCTGCGACTCTGGGGCTTCATCCTGACCTTGAGAAACCAATCATGTGAGCAGCCCGTTGACGTCTGTGTGTCATCGCCCCACACTGTTTCATTCTTTGGTTTTGTTGTGCCTTTTTAACTATTTAGTGTTTCTGAGTCTGTTTGTTAAAAGCGAGCGACTGCAGTCTGAAGAGTTGAACAAAAGTGGTCATAATGAGCTGTCCAGAGATCTTTAAGATCGAAAAAGATAACAATAGTCAAAGCTGCTGCAGTGGAGTTTCCCTTCATTTCTCTTTATCCTTCGGAAGTCCTCGAACTGTCCATCCCATCCAAGTAATCAGCATCCTTCAAAGACGCCCGGCCAAAGCCAAGGCAAACAGAGAGCGCGTCCTAATCAGGCACATGTAGAGCCGGGCTTATGGAGCCCTTCCCCCACTGTGGACCATTACTGGACTGTCGGGGGTTCAAAATTGGAGCTTCCTCGTATGTTTGCCTTTTAAATAAGCATTAATGTTTAAGGGGCGCAGAAAATTCCTCTGCCTCATGGATAATTTAATATTTTATGGGATGGAAATGTGAAAATGTTCACAGTAAAATCTGAAATGAGCTGGTTTGTTTTGTGGTGGATTTGTACTTTTTATATTTTGTAGCTACTAAAGCCTGTAAGGGTTTCAGATGGAGGCTACATCTGAAACATGACGAAATATGTTTGATAAATTGGCATTCTGTGGATTACAGTGCAACGTTCTTAACTTTCCCCCAGGTTCAAGGAAAAGGCACATATATCCTAGCGTGCACAATGCTCAGAGACGAGCTTATGTGTGATTTAGAAAGCGACGGTGCTTGTTTCAGGGACCGAGTTCTCACTGACTGAATTCCCTGCATGTCAGACTGCACAGTAAATAGGTCAATGTTTTATATGAGTGAAGAATCACTCATGTCTGAGCCTTCATGAATCTGCCTTTTTTAGCCGTCAGGCCCGCACACCAGCCAGCAGCTTCATGAGCCAGCTGTCAGGCATGTTATTACTAAAACAGATACATGGCTTTCAGGGCTGCAGATTTGATTTGCTTCTTTATGTGCTGTAGAGCTGTGCAAACTGTTTCAACCTACATCCCAACATCACCAAACGCAATAATAATATTGCTGAAGAACGCTTGTACTATAATCCATTTCTCAATATATCATGTTTTGCATTTTTGTAATGATGGTTGAACATGTTAGCTGCTACCAACATGCTAGCTAATATTAGCATGGTAGCTAACTTTAGGGATCCCAACTTTCCAAAACTGAATCTAGGCGCAAAAAACAACTGTTTCTGTTTTTTATGTGTTTCTGTTTTTTACGTGCTTCTACTCAGGATAAATCTTTAGGAAATACGTGTCAACTTTAGAAACTTTTACAAGTAAAGCAAACATAGCCTCGTACTTAAAGAAAATAAACCGCTGAGTTCCATCCATCCATCCATCCATTGTCTGCCACTTATCCGGGGTCGGGTCGCTTCAGTATGGAGGCCCAGACTTCTCTCTCCCCAGCCACTTCTTCCAGCTCCTCTGGGGGAATCCCAAGGCGTTCCCAGGCCAGCCAAGAGACATAGTCCCTCCAGCGAATCAAATTATTCCAGTTTGATTCCAGGTGTTCCAGACACCCGGTGATGTTTTATATTACCTGTGAAGATGATGAGACCTTTTGAGAAATTAATTTGTGAAAGTGAGGGGCTGCACAGTGGCGCAGTTGGTAGCACTGTTGCCTTGCAGCAAGAAGGTTCTGGGTTTGATTCCTGGCCTTTCTGCACGGAGTTTGCATGTTCTCCCTGTGCATGCGTGGGTTCTCTCTGGGTTCTCTGGCTTCCTCCCACAGTCCAAAAACATGACTGTCAGGTTAATTGGTCTTTCCAAATTCTCCCTAGGTGTGAGTGTGTGTGCATGGTTGTTTGTCCTGTTTGTTT
Organism: Poeciliopsis retropinna; assembly: GCA_010277075.1. NCBI lineage: Eukaryota > Metazoa > Chordata > Actinopteri > Cyprinodontiformes > Poeciliidae > Poeciliopsis > Poeciliopsis retropinna. The sequence continues at coordinate 6,364,722 of VMRM01000024.1, read as the reverse complement.
CTGTGTTGCCCTGCGACAGACTGGCGACCTGTCCAGGGTGTACTCCGGCTCTCGCCCGGAACGTAGCTGGAGATTGGCACCAGCAACTCCCGACCCCATTAGGGACAAGGGTGAAAGAAAATGGAATGGATGGAATTTGTGAAAGTGTTTATTCCAGTTTGATGGAGAAATAAATGTGTGCTAATTTTTAATCTCCCTGCTTGAGTTGTTGGTGCACCAGACACGAAACAGTTTTGCTAAATTTCAGGTATTTGTCCTTGAATTCATTTGTGTAGTAATGAACTTTTCCTCACTAATTCCCCTTCAGACCATGTTAGTAAAGGACCTGGTTTTTTTGTGGATTGTAAGACCTTTAGCAAACATTTTCACAATATGTTTTGCATAGTTAAACTTTAGTTTTAACATCAGTCATTAAATGGAAAAAATAATTATGTTATATTGAAACATGGTTGCCATTTTCTTTGCTTGCCGCTTTTATTTTAAAGTTTTAACGTTAAAGTGAATTTAATAGTACACAACTCCTGCCTCGAAGTCATAACCTGCTGCCTGAAAAGGGTGCTTTGTTTTTATGTCTCTGGGTCTGTAAAGATTTTTGCTTAAAAGAAGTGAAAACAAGCCACGCATTTAGGACTTGTGTTTGTTCCCTTTTATTGTTGCACAGTACCTGTACTGAACTGTGACCCAGAAACCAAGCTGCATGCCAAACAATGATTTACGTGTACCATTACACCGCTAATAACTTGTGTCCAACATTTATTGCTCCGTTTTGCAGCTCAGCAGTTCACTGGCCGGCCTCCACAAATAATTTACAGCTGCCCTTTAATAACAGTTTTCCAAAATGAAAGTATCCTGGTGCTGTTTTCACAATAATCTGTTCATTTTACCTTCTGAAGAGAAAAAAAAGTAGCTAAAAACCGAGGAGAAAGACAATGTGCATGGGTTGTTGTTTAAATTCTTTTGTTTGTTTTCTGTATGCTGCACAACAATAGTGATAAATATCAAATTAAATAAGCATTCTTGTGGAACTGAAAGGAAAGTTTCTTGTGATTTGTTTATTTTTCATTTATGTTTTTACTGTCTGATGCAGACGTTTCACTCCATGCAGTGGCTTCTAGCGTAATACTGCTGTTTTTGGAGACAAATCTGATTCAGTTGTAGCTTTTTGTTAAGCTCTATCTTCCTACCTATCCAATTCCTCTACTCCAAACCCGTCGTATTTGGAAATAAACTGAGTCTTTTGTGCCCTGTCAGATTTTTAATGTCTTGAGCGATGGTTGCATAAAATCCCACTGGCCACTGTGAAACCAAATGTGTAATTTTTCAGAGACGGTGCACACTGTTGTAGACCAGGGGAGTGTGTCTTTGTTTGCTAATGTAGGTCTCCACTAAGGGGGCCGCCTGGATGTCCCGCTTTCTGGGACGGCTGTGCTGCATATCACATGATAGGCTTGGCCTCGGGGTGAAGCAGTGAAGCAGTGAAGGAGTGCAACATGGCGGAGGGATGGGTAGATGGAAGATGAGAAAGATGGAAGAGTTTCCTTGTGCCAGATTATCTTAGAGTCAAATCCTGGTTACTTTCACAGCTGAAAAGATTCACTGGACAGCGCACGAGAAACCCCAGCATTTACAGAGCATAGTGGCAAAAGTTGCAGATTTATGCAGCAATTTTTTGGCTTTTTTTTACCCACAGTCTCTAGTTAGGATTCCTAAATTATTTAAAGAGTGAAATTTAAATAATAAAAACAACTGGTTTTTATGGTGTTTGGATTTATTCTCTTATCCAAGTAGGGGACGATCACACGTGTAAGAAATGAACTTTCTGACCTATTTACACAAATGTGTGAAACAAAATAACATCACACATTCCCCTGAACAAACCATTCCTAACTGGAAACGTGGTGTTAGCATATTGTTGGTGCACAGTGATAAACAAACAGCCAGAAATCTTTACACCAATGATCTGGAACAAGATAATTCACTTGTTCCTATACTTGGAAACCATAACCCAAGTTTCGCACCATGTCTACTCAAAGGTAGGATTTTTACAGTTCCAAGTCCTAATAATCACCTGGCTTAGCATCTGAAGTCAAAATTACAATTGGAAAAATTACAGGTTCCTTACTGGTTTCCATTAACCTCACATGCTTAAAACGTAAGTCTGGAAATTGTGTCTCATGCAGCCTAACCGTGTTTCACGTTCAAAATGAAAAAAACAACTGTAAGCTATTAAAACATATTGTTACTCTAAAATAACAAAGTACTATTCCAATTTTCAACTCTAAATCCCAAAGTAAAGCAGGTTTTCTCTTATGTTTTCTCCTAAGTGAACCTTTGTATCCTGGTTCTTTAAAGTCTCTTTGTCCTCACTCAGATCTTGTTTCTCTCTGTTTTTCCTTCCAGGATCTTGTGAGTGCTACTAAAGATGTCTGATAGTGTCGATATTGAAGAGAAGCCACCAGCCCCCCCCTTGAGAATGAACAGTAATTCCCGAGACTCTTCATCAGTGAATCACGCATCTAAACCACTTCCAATGGCTCCTGAGGAAAAGAACAAGAAAGCTCGCCTGCGCTCCATCTTCCCCGGAGGAGACAAAAGTGAGCACCGTTCTGCACCTTTTACACTCCATTTTATTGCTCATTCGTGTAGTTTCACTAGTCTGTGTAATTAAAAAGAAACTAACATTAGAAATGTGCTATTATTTATGCTTTTGCAGCGAACAAAAAGAAGGAAAAAGAACGTCCAGAGATATCTTTACCCTCAGACTTTGAACACACAATCCATGTCGGCTTCGATGCTGTTACAGGAGAATTTACAGTAAGTATTAATTTCACTATAAAAACAGGTCATTAAATAAGTACGAGTGTTTCTGAAAAATAATAAATAAATAACTTATTTGAAAAGCTTAACTCTATAAGGCTTATTATAGGTAATGCCCTAACAATATTACACATAAAACACAGTGATTAGAGTTAAAAAATGTAAAGAAAAACCTTTTCATTGATATGTTTCTGTTCTGAAGTTGTGAAAGTTACATTTTGAAAGACAACCTGGACATTGCAAACAGAATCTCCTTTATATATGCATGTTGCGCAGTTTAGAAGACAAAAATATTTGGAAAGCTCTCAGAAATAAGTGTTTGTGAACAGGAGATGTGCTATAAAAAGACGGAAAAATTCTGTTTTGAGATAACAGAAATGTTGGTAAATGTAAGATGAAAAACTGTTAAATTACAGAAAATATTCCTATGCAAATTCAATAAAAAAACTGAAAATGTCCTGGTAATTTTCTACCAGTACCTTTTCAGTAATTTATGGACTTTCGGTCAAAAGATTTTCTGCAATTTAACATTTTTTTCCCGTAATTTAACAGTTATTTATGGTAAAAATTTAACATGAAAAAAATGTTAAACTGCGAAAAACATTTTGACGGAAAATTTGCAAAAACTGAAGATGTACTGGCTGAAAATTACCAGGACATTTTCAGTTTCTTTACTGAATTTTTTGTCACTGTGTACATTTTTAATAGGAAACCAGACGTCATAAAAAAAAAAAAAATTCTGCATCTACATATGCATAATGCAAATGAAGAGTGAAATTAACATTTTGAGTTAAATAATTCAACAAAGTGCATAAAAAATGAGACATTAGCAGTTAAGGTTTTACATTTTTATCTTCTTTTAGCTTGACTTATTTCAAACTAAATGTGAGTGGCGTGTGTGTGAAGTCGAAATCTAATTTTCAGCCCCCTATAAAAACAACCTTTGCACTGAGGATAACGTGTTCTGCTCTATTTGACTTTCAAATGTTTGGATAATGCCATCAGTGACATCAGTGACAACTAGTTCCTTGTTCATATGGAAAGCTATGTGCTGGTGGCAAACAGAGTTCCATTTTAAGGAACGCTCGCTTAAGCTCATTTCATGCTTTTCCAAAGGAACAGAGTGAAATTCTGTTGATTCGTCCCTGGATCGCTATCTGAGTATCATTTTTCCTGAGCCCCTTCTGACACCAGTTATACAGCAGTGGCTATTTTCAACAGAGATTAAGCTTTAAGTGTAAAAATGTGCAGAGAGCGTAATGAGACACTGGTAAATGACATTAACCCGCACTAAAAGACTGTCCATCTGAATGGATTAAAACGCATAAGAAGACACAATTCCAAAAATAAATGAAACTCTTCTACATGCCTACTGTAAATAGGCCATAAAAATTCAAAGTGACCCGGAGTGGTAAATGTTGAGCTTCGTTCAACGCTCAACGTTTACAGTTTGCATGTGCTAAATGCCAAGATAATAAGAAATATCTTTTAATTAAGAAGTTTACACAGACTAAACAGCTTCCTTGTGAAAAAGGATAATGCTCAGATATCTGGAACAAATGAAGCAATACCTCCGAAACTCATGGGGGCAGTATAGCTCAGTGTAGTTCATGTGTGATCAGTGAAAGGAACAAAGATGATAAAAATGGCTGAACTTCTCTTTGTTACACTGTATTTAAAGCAGCGGTCCCAAACTCCAGTCCTTGAGGGCTGCAGTCCTGCAGTTTTTAGATCTGCCACAGGTACAAAACACTGGAATGAAATGGCTTAATTACCGCCTTCTTGTTTAAATCCGATCTCCAGAGCCTTGCTGATGACCTAATTATTCAGGTGTGGTGCAGCAGAGGCACATCTAAAAGTTGCAGGGCAGTGGCCCTCGAGGACTGGAGTTTGACACCTCTAATTTAAAGAGTTGCCTCTACTTCTTTGCATGTTTTTCAGGAATGTACCTGATTAAGATTTTCTGAAACGTTTCCATGTTTGCTATTTTCCTCTGAAACTCAGAACTGCCCTTCAGTGGCAGCCAGGGGAATTTAAAAAACGGGCAGTGATGCCTGAGAATGCTGGTCGACTTATTTTCTTGGGTAAAGAAAGCATAAATAAGCTTTAATAGACAATTTTGTGTTACGGTGAGACTTTTTGGACTGACCTAAAAGGTCTAGGAATAATATTTTTAAGGGACCTGAAGAAAAGTGGGAGAAAAGTTGCACGTACTGCAACACCTTGACTTATATTCCTCTGTCGACGCGTGTCCTCTTCAGGGAATCCCAGAGCAGTGGGCACGGCTCCTGCAGACCTCAAACATCACCAAGCTGGAGCAGAAGAAGAATCCACAAGCTGTGATCGACGTGCTGAAGTTCTACGACTCCAAAGAGACCGTCAACAACCAGAAATACATGAGCTTCACTTCGGGAGGTAATAAAACACCAGCAGCCGACACTGCAGAAAAGTATTTCAGATTAAAATGATACAGAACGTAAAATATTTTTGTGATTTTTTTTATTTTTTTATTTGTTTTAGACAAGACAGCACATGGATACATTGCAGCAAACACTCTGGTGAGTTTTTGTGTACCTAACTCTACTTTGTTGGGTTTTCTTACTCAATAATATGTAAGATTTCAAATTGGTGAATGCAGAATTTAAAAAAAAAGGATAAAATATCTCATTGTAAATAAAACTTTAACAGGTAAGTTCCAACAAATTTTTTTATATGTCATTTCTCACTTTGCTTTCACTGACATTTTCTGGGGAATTTCTGCAAAACACACCTTAAGATGAATCCCACAGATTAATGTGTTCCCCTCTAGGGGCTTTCTTCCTTGAATATGTCACAATTCTCTTCATTTTGCACTCATACAAAACAGTTTTGCAACCACGGCAGAAAAATAAGTGACTGCAGAGAGAGGTGTGCTGCCTATTGCTTTTTTTTCCTCCCCGATCCACTCCCAAATTCAAAACGAACATAGACAAAAGCGTCACTGGAGGCTCAGCTGCTTGTAGAGAGATTCCCGCTGTGTTGACCTCAGTTATCTATGCTTTGAATAGCCCAGCCTGCATTCTCTGGGTGAGGAAGAAGAGGAGGAAGAAGAGTATATTGCCCAGGGGAAAATCCACTGGGATCTCTTCATGCAAGGCCAGTGACGGGTAAAAGGGTGTGGCGGTCAGTCAGGGAGGAAAGCTTTCAAATGCATTTCAGTGTTCGACAGCATAGAGAGGTGACTCAGCTATTGGCTTCATTGTCACTGAAATCCTGAGCTAATGTAAAGAAAATGATCGCTAAAGACAGACAGCAGGCCCTTATCACACTGCTGATAGCCAGCTGCAGGTGGATGTTACAAACTGACGTGCATTTTGCATTAACTTACCAACTAATGCAGCATTTTGCTGTGTATTAACTCTTCAGAGACCTCAGAACAAGTTACTATGAAAGTGTCACAATATGAGATTTCAGAATGAAATGAATGCAACATTAGATACATTTTGCTTTACAGGGAAATTCAAGATTTGGTTACCCCAAAGCTTTTATTTCATTTTAGTATATTTACAACTTTGAGCTTTGTGCTAAGTGTCTGCTCATGCTCTCTCAGTCAGTTGCTGTCAGATATTAGCTTCAGTCAAGTTTGATTTTCACTACTTTCAATGAAAAAGCTAAAAAAAATTAGAGAAATGGAGGTGCCGCCAGTTTTAATGTCTCATTTTAGAGACGATCTATGAAGAACTCCAGCTTTCTTATATTCTCACATGGTCTTTATTTGACCCATATGAAGTAGAGAGTCCAAACGTTTGAATATGCTGTAATTGCAGTGTAAGGCGGTTCTACAAAGCAATGCTATGTTTTGATATAGCATTGCTTTAACCCACAAAATTCTGAAAAGTGGGAGCCTGAATACTTTTGCAAAGCAGTGTACAGATATCTTGAGGTCCATGTTGGGTCGTATGATTATGTACTCTGTAAAAATGTTAAAAAATATTAAATCATACTTTAGCTATGTTTTAAATACAAGAAGGTAAATGGGAAAACGTCCACTAGGCCTGTTTTGAACTGCTAAACACAGAAATAAAAAAAATCTCTGACGCCTTCACAATATCAAGCAACAGGACTTCTTTTTGAAAGCTAATTCAGATGAATCATTCAGTCAAGAAGGTAAACTTAACTATGAGAATGGTAGAAATCAGATCCAGTGAGGACGATCAACGTTGCTGTTAAATGAAACGTCTTCATAGAGCAGTAAAATGCAGACAGCAGGATAAGTGTTGTCTAGAAACAGTAATTTAGATGTAATTTACTTCTGCATACCTTCAAGTGATTTTTATTGGCAGTTTCCAGAACAAATGATGACATAAAATTTTTACACCTGCATCTGCTGACGCATCTTGAAGTGGAGAGGGAAATGTTGTTTTGAACAGGAAGCGTATTTAACTCCCGCCACGTCCTCCCCTCATGTTGTGTGTTGGGGGATAATGAAGCCCTCTCTACTCCCCACCCTGCCTCCTCCTCTATACTATACACCTGGTCTCACTCTCTGTATGGGTTTGTTTTAAGTAAATCCTCCCATTTTCAACCTTCACATTCAGAACCGACTGCTGTCTTCTGGGCCTCCTGTCAGCCTTAGAACCTGCAGCGCATTATTTGACAAGGTAACTCCTCCATATTACTTTCCACATGATGTACCTCTACATTGGCTGTGAAGCTAAATTCAACTATTTGATGGCCTAATATTGACGGAGCCGTCCGGCTATTTTTGCAGTACAAATATTCAATTTCAGAGGCACTTATATTGATATTTCATGGGGGTTTGATTGGCTCTATTAGCTTTTGATGTCTTGAACAGATTCATGTTCTTCTGAAACATCACACAGGGAATCATTTTTTGTGGTTTTCTTTGACTTGCCATCTCTGAAATGGCAGGACAGTCGCATATTCCACAGAGGACTGTAATGGCTGTCAATCTGCATGTATGAGCTCATATTTTAACAATTTAATCCACATTGCCAATAATCTGCCTGTAACCTCATCACCATTTTAGACATTACTGCATGGCTACCAATAAAAAAAAGGAGCACACACACACACACACACACATGCACAGAGCACTCCTCTCTGCACTGCAGTCTTGGCCCAGACTTCCTTGAAGCGAGTCAGAGGCCCAGTCTGTCTCAATGAAGGACTGGGACTTTGCTTTTAATCACCAGAACTAAGCTGCACCACTTTCATTAATGCATGACGAGAGCGGATGAAGTGTTTCCATTCCATAAGAGGAAGATGATCCAAGGCAAATAATGTTCTTGGATGGAAGGGGAAGAAGAAGAAGAAGAAGAAGAAAATGGCAGTGCATTTGGCGTATTAAATATGCCTGATTAATCAGACTAATTAAAAGGAGTCAACAGGGTGTTTGCGGCTCGTCTAGATGCAGCCCACCACCGGGTTGAAGTATGTCAGACCTGAGTGCTGTTAAAGATGTAACGCCTTGCTACTTAAAAATTCATCCCCATCCCCGGTTCATGGCGCACCTTACTAGAGCCCATAGAGAAATGCACTGAATGCAACCTCACTTTCCCTTTTAGTTCTTCAATCATAAATGCTTTTCATAAACATGTCTTTTCCCTGACTTCACCTCAAACACGTTTTGATCTTGATGATCACTTTTTTTTTTCATTTTTATTTGTTTTTGAATACTTTCGTTGAATGATAATTAGAGATGCACCGATCTAAAATTCGTGTCCGATTTCTGACGTCCATTTAAAACATGAAACAACAACATTTAAAAGTTTCTCTTGCTACCCTGCCTTTAGCAGTCTTTCATATTTATGAAAAAGAAACAAGATCATAACATTTATGGAAGAGAGTGATTGTGAAGACAAAATGATTACAGAGTTTAAATTTTTTTGATTCTAGTGAGGTTATTATGGGTAGCATTACAAAACCAGCGATCTCTAAATGTGTCTTTCAGAGGAATCTTTCTCAAGCTACGTCATCAGTGGAACCTACTGGTGGCACTGGGGCTGCCAATGAGATGAGTTCTCAAGACAAAATAATTCCCACTAGAGAACAGTGAATCAAAAACAAGCGTGACGCTGTGGGCATTTAGCACATGTTCGATCTTGGAATGATGACAAACCAATTTTAAGTTGTAATTTACTTAATTTTATAATTTTCCAGTTGTAATTTTATTAACTGATTTGTACACTGACCAGGCTAACTACGATTAGCGGCTACATTAGCATTAATAACTATCATCATAAACCTTGAAACTCTACAGCTACAATTTGTATTGATTCGGTGTGGTTTAAATCGGCAAAATGAAAATGCTGATAAAGAGTTTCCTTTTTTATTTTGGGTATCACGAAGCTTTATATGATAGAAAACCATATTGGATGACGAGGTTGTGATTGACGAGACACTCCCTAATTGTAGCATTTCAAATTCAACTTTACGTCTATTTTTCCAACATGAATTTGGAAACTTTTCCTTTTGAGTTAAAATAGAACACATATTTAAAGAATAGTCTTTCTCCAATGATTCGGTGCCAATCAATGACACCTAGTTCCTTAATGTTGGTACATGGAAAGCTTGGCATTAGTCAAGGTGAACTCTGCAGCGATGGTGCAGGGAAAAAAAACATAATCTCTCTTTCAACATGAGTTTTAAACATGTCTTACAATTATAAGACATGTCTTCCTTTTAAATCCAGACTTATAACAATTATAGCTAATTTAATAGTGTGTGCTCACTGTTAGGAAAAATATTTGAATTTTGAGTTTGAAAATTGGTTTCTACTGGTCACCAGTCAATATCTCAGTGCATCTCTAATGATAATTTGTTAATTTAAATCATTAAATTATTTAATGTGGTTCCCACAAGCACCCATTTTTAGCATTTCACTCAAGAAAAACACAGATCTTGAACGTGTAACATGGTTGGTTTGGAGATCGCAGGCCGTTTATTCCTGGTGGTAACAAATCAAAACAGTGTTACATTTGGGGAGCATGTGAGGATCTACACAAATCGCATTAATTAAATGCTACATTCGACTTGAATCTCTTCCCATCCAGGGTGCCAAAACGTCAACAACAGAACCCCCGATTGCTCCACCCGTTTCAGAAGAGGAGGACGAAGAGGAGGAAGAAGAGGAGGAAGAAGATGAAGACGAGGACGACGATGACGAGCTGCCCCCGGTCATCGCTCCTCGACCTGAGCACACCAAATCTGTAAGTTCAGGAGCCACCGGTTCGTCAGATCGCTCAGCTGCTGTTATCACTGTACATCCTGACTCTTGTGATGCAGATCTACACGCGCTCCGTCATGGACCCACCAAAGCCCCCCACCCCGGTCAAAGAAGAGTCAACTCCACCAGAGTCGCAGGTTCAGCCTGACAACACCTCCAACACAATGTACCGCCACACCGACCGGCAGAGGAAGAAGTCCAAGATGACAGATGAGGAGATCCTGGAAAGACTCAGTACGTCTTTAAACATTGTCAACATAATGGATTATTATTACTTAGACAAATCTGAGAGAAATAATTTTTTTTTTTTTTACTTTATATAAAACTTTGACAATTATAATTATGGAGTGTGATTGAGGGTATTCATACAAAAACATTAAATATGGGATTAACCCTTCCAGACCCAATGGATCGGCAACGATCCAGACAAATTTGTAGTTCTGTAATTTCGCCACACGTTGCGCTATCTGAAAAATTCCAAGGATTTCTGAAAGGGGAGACGATTCGCTTTCCAGCCAATATCGGGTTATTACGGGAATTTCACTCCCAGTGAAATTAATCTGAGGAGCTCTTGCTAGATATTGAGAGTTCCAGTTGTTATGGATAAATTTACTCACATTTCTAAAGAAATGCGTACAATTAAAGTAAGCAAAAATATCCAATAGTAGATTTGAAACTATTAAAGGATTAAAATCTTCACAATTATACACACTGCCTCATATATACACATGCACTCTTACCAATATGTGGATACATTTCCATTTGCTATCAAAAAGCTTTCAGTTTATGTTTCCTGCTGGATGTTTGACATTTGTTCTTACCAGGATTGATGGAGCTCATTTAGGTTGGTCTGGTCTGGCCTTTTTTAATCATAGTTTATACATTTTTAATAGGTTTGCATTTGGCACAGCAGTGTACAAGTTTCAACCGTTCAGCTGTTGATGCAAGGCGAAGCTCTATTTGTGCAATTGACCAGAACCACTTGTTGCAAAAATGACTCATCGCTCAAAGCAGAGGCCAAATTTTGGTATCTTTGTTTGTTTGTGTCAACTTGGTTTACTGGTTTTTCTGCTGGTTCCAGTATACATTAGCATTGAGACTTAGTGGTTCCTGATTCTTTGTAAATATTCTGACCAATTTCTTTTCATCACAGATGAACAGCTTGTGTCAGGTGGTTGAAACATGGACACAATTAAGTGTTTCTAAAGGATAATGATCCCAAAATACATAAAACCTGGTTTTGGAATGGATGAGCAGGCTAACATTAATCTTTTGGGAATGGCCCTTAATTCAACTCTATTAAATATTTGTGAACTGTTCTTAAAAGCCTGGTTCTTAACAGAAAACCATTCAATTTAAATGAGCTCTAGGAATGTACCCACTGCCAAAAAGCGTGGTCAAATATCTTGCCACAAACTTGTTGGTGACAAAGAGACTTTTATTCAAATATAATGAGTCATTTTGTTAGATTTATTCTTGTTTAGATAATAAAAATTGTGCAACACACTTAGACTTTTTTCCCCTGATAGTATCCGTGTCAGTCTGTATTTTATTTGTGGTCTTCTTTAGTCAATATGTACAAAATGCCAGTTACTCGAGAGTAGTTGACTTGTAATCCGAAGGTTGTTGGTTCGATTCCAGCTTCCCCCAATTTCCTAACAATGAAAGAACTGTTGTATGAATCTTTATGCGTTCTTCAGTTTGACTGGATGAGCGTGGCTGTAATAAAAAGCTCTTTTAAGTGCTTTGCATTACGTGAAAAGGAAAATAATTTCTGTGTATTAATGTATCTAATTAGTCTGCTGCCTGCCTGTGATATAACTTCAGCTTGAATCACCAGGAATCCATTGTGGGGATCAAAACAGGAATATGCTGATTATGTGTCTGTTCTCTCCGACTCAGGGAGTATTGTCAGCGTGGGAGATCCCAAAAAGAAGTACACACGCTTTGAGAAAATAGGACAAGGGTAAGTCTCTTCATGGCTTACAAACAAAATGAGTCTCTTTTTTTAAAGCGTCAGTCTCTGCAGGAGAACCAAGAGAGGCTTAGGGTTGGATAACTGTGAGAAAAGTGAGTGGACAGGAAATGAAAACTGAATCCCAAAACTATGGAAACACAGATTAGCTCCACTAGCTAGCTGCCTCTCTCCACGTCTCTTTGCATCTTTAAATGTTTTTTTTGATTCACGACTTTTCTGTACAGATTAAGAAAAAACATGCACTGGTTGTAATCTTCACACCATGCTCAACATTTCCATATTTGATCAAGTGGAGAGCTGAAGACTGGATAGTTGTCTGTCTACTCTCTGCTCTCTTATCTTGAATTTATTACCACCAAAAACTCTACTTTATAATTCACAGCCTGTGACAGAGGAGAAAGAGGAAGAATCAGCAGCAGGAATTCAGAAGGAGGCTTTTAACTGGGAGCTAAATACAGACTTAACTTCATTCATACCCCTTGAAATTTTACGTTTTACAAACACAACCTTCAAAGTATTCTGTTAGGATTTTATTTTTTAGACAGAGTGGTTCATAATTGAGAGATGTGAGGAAAGAGTATGTGGTTTAATTTCTAAGATGCATCTGTATTATGTCCTTTTAACTCTGTTACCAATCAATAAAATTAAGTAAACAAATTGCTTTCAGTCTCTTAATAAGCTCTGGAAATCATCCAACTTAATGCAGAAAAGACAGAAGTCTTTTTTTGTTTGTTTGTTTTTCTCCCGAAAGTCAAAGCTAGAAATCAAAAGTTAAGGTTTCATCATGTACTCGGATCTGAACCAAATAAGGTTCAGCGGTAAATCAGTCCACAGGAAACAGGATCTGGTACACACTTTGGTTCCCAGTACATTAACATTTTGAAGAAGAGTACAGATCAGTGAAGATAAATAGGCAATCGAAGCTCATCCAAAATAGTAAGCTCGATCACACCACTCCTTAAATCAGTGTGCTGGCTCCCTGTTCATAAAGTTAAATTTTGCTGATAGCCTACAGAGTTTAAATGAAAACTTGAAATGTGTAAAAACTGTTTTAAATCAGTACTGAGGTAAAATAAAAAGCAATCCTAGAAGAAAAGCGGCTCGAGGATCAGGGCAGAGGTTCAGCTTTCAGCAGAACACAAAGATCAAAATAGTCAAAGTCCAGACCTTAATTCAACTGAGAATCTGTGGCAAGACTTGAATCTGACTGATATTGAGCTGTTTTGAAAGAAGGAAAAGGAAGAAATGTAAGATTGTAGATATGCACTGTTGACTGAGACATACCTCAAATAACTAGCAGTTGACATCAGCGAAAAACAATTTCTATGCAAATGCACTCTAAACATGTTCACCGGTAAAAACAATGCAAAACGTCACAAAGCAAATCTAAAAGTTTGTGGTGAAAAAGTAGATGAAGCATTTAGAAATAGGGTAGGGTTAGGGTTGCGTTACTGGTGTAATCCATAGTTTTGTACCAACTTAGTTTTAGCTGAGGCTATTTTCATTCATGCTGCAAAATCTAATTTTATTGCAGTCGGATTAACTTTTTTTATTCTTACTTTAATTTCTAACTAGTTGGATGTGCCAGCTTCTAAAAAACAGAAATATTCAAATGTAATAAATAGATCTTTCTCCAAATAACGGTATTTTTTAGGTCTAAAAAGTATTTGTTTTGTTTGTTTTAATGTTGTATGTTTCTCCTTTAATTCTGCTATTTTGTTTTTTCAGAGCGTCTGGCACTGTCTACACTGCCATCGACATAGCCACTGGTCAAGAGGTAAAATATAATGTTCTTCTCTGCTAATTTCTCCTGCTAATATTTACCTACGTGGAGCCGTAAATATCTGTGGTCTCAGGTGGCCATCAAGCAGATGAACCTACAGCAACAACCCAAGAAGGAGCTGATCATCAACGAGATCTTGGTCATGAGGGAAAACAAAAACTCCAACATAGTGAACTACCTGGACAGGTTAGCTGTTTGAAAACCAGAACCTTATTTCTAAAATTTAAATGTTTTGCTGTTGTCAAGGAAACCGTAAATGTGCGTTCCCCATACGACAAGATTTTAAGGTTATTTTGTCAAGCAGGTAATCCAAATTCAAAGATTTTCAGTTTCTAAAATAAAAAAAGTATCAATGCGGCTTATTTAAGAATATTCAGTTAATAAAGCATTGAGATTTATAAAACCTAAACATTTAATTAGCCTCTATGGACTAAGTTAACATGATGTGACACTGAGGAAATGTCTGATCCTCCTTTTTATATGATTTTCTCCTGCTTCTACAGATTTCATTCTCTCTTCTTTTATGAGTTGGCTGAACTTATATTGTGGGGAAACACTGCCACCTAGTGTTTCAAAGCAGCAGGAACGCTGCAACAGTTGAAACTGTTCGTTTTCTCATCAGCCTTTCTGTTGTGGTCACATTTTTGCTAAGTAACAACAATGTAGACCCATAACGTGTTTTTACAAGTAATGCTTCAGCCTCCATCCCACAGGCAGTGGTTTGTCTAACTGATGAGGCTTATTATTGAGGGAAAGATCCATCCCTTTCCTGTTCTCTTCTTCCTGCAGCTACCTGGTAGGAGACGAGCTGTGGGTGGTGATGGAGTATTTGGCTGGAGGCTCGCTGACGGATGTTGTGACTGAGACCTGTATGGATGAGGGCCAGATCGCCGCCGTCTGCAGAGAGGTAAGGAACCAGGTTTGGACATCCACAGTGAAATGAAAGTCAGAAGAAAAGCGGCCGCTCAAATGTGCTTCTAGGCACATGAATGCTGAATGTATGTGCCTCTGCTTTTGTCCTCATAGTGTCTCCAAGCTTTGGACTTTCTACACTCCAACCAGGTTATCCACAGAGACATAAAAAGTGACAACATCCTCTTGGGGATGGATGGATCCGTGAAGCTCAGTAAGTCATCTTTAAAAACTGGAACCAAAAAGTAACTTTTTTTAGAGAAGAAAAGCCAATCTGAATGATTTTCCTCTGCCTTCTTCTGCAGCCGACTTTGGCTTCTGTGCCCAGATCACTCCGGAGCAGAACAAGCGCAGCACGATGGTGGGAACACCATACTGGATGGCACCGGAGGTGGTGACCCGAAAGGCTTACGGACCAAAAGTGGACATCTGGTCTCTGGGAATCATGGCGATAGAAATGGTGGAGGGAGAGCCACCTTATCTGAACGAGAATCCACTCAGGGTAAATACTGTCCAGGAGAAGGTTGTTGTTCTTTTCATTGTTAGGTGCAAACTGATTCTGCATCAACTGCGTCAATACAATGCCTCGCAAACACATTCTGTCGCACTGCAACTATGAACTCTGCTGTATTTTGTTGTTTTTTCTTCTAACATCCAGTAGAGTTTAGGATAATTTGGCCTATCACATAAAGTTCTGATTGAAGGGAAGTTTGGTATTTAAAGTGGGGAAAAAGTTCAACTGAAACCAGAGTGTAATTTATATTTTACTTGTTTTTGGGCTGCAGCCACTTCACCATATAAGGTATAACATCAGTCAACTAAACGTCAGAGGTTATAACTCACAATGAATTTTTATGTTAGTACGAGTATTGGTTAGCTTGCATATCTAACTTAGAGATAACTCAAATGTAAAAAAAAAAAAAATCCCTTTGCTTCTTACTGTAACATAACACTTTATGATCAAGAACACAAGCTTTTTTTTGATACAGATTATTGGATTTCTATTAATGGAAATATTTACATAGACAAAAATGCAGTGTGAAGGAGTTTTTCTTTAAAGGCAAATGTTTTATTTGAATTAAATAATGTTCCTTTATGCATCATATAAATGTAATGTTTTTTGTATAACAGTTAAAAGGTTTTTTGTGCAGTCGCAGAGGGTGTATAAACTAATGAAATAAGATGTGTCTACTGAAGTAAGTTTTCCCAGGGTTGCAGAACTTCCCCAGACCGGTTGTCTGGGAACTTGCTGTTTTTCCCATAGCCTCCCCTGCACGAAGATAGAATGTTTAGTTTTCACGTCCCGTAGATATGATAGTGAATGAGCATACAAGGTTGAACTGTTCCATGTGTTTTCCTTTGTTTCTTTTGTTTGGTCTTAGAAGATTGAGTCTCCGCCTCTGTTAGGTGAATAAAGTAACTATGTAACTCTGAATTTGTTAGAGAGGAGTGATTCTCGCCTAATGCACTGTGTTTTTGCTCTCTGTCTGCAGATGTATTAAAGATTGTTTTTGCTCCCTGACTTTTGTCTAGATCTCAGTCTCTGAATTGTGCACTTCACAGCAGATAAATATTTTTGCTGGATTTACTTAAAGCCAATGTTTAGACTTTCTCTCAAAATCGTGTTGATTTAATATTTTCAAGACATTTGGATTTAAATTTTAAAAGTATCATTATGTTTGACTGCAGGCACTTTACCTGATAGCAACCAACGGTACTCCAGAGCTGCAGAACCCTGAACGGCTCTCATCGGTGTTTAGAGACTTCCTCAACCGCTGTCTGGAGATGGATGTGGACCGCAGAGGCTCCGCCAAGGAGCTGCTGCAGGTGAATATCCAAAAATAATTAAAACTTCATGGCAGTTTTTTGTCCCAAATATTTGGGTCTTTTTGGTTTCAACAGATCATAAAATGTTCCGCCACAAACATTTTGGAAGATTAAGAAAATTTGGGGTATTTTTTTTCTTTTTTCTTTTTTTGCAAGAAAAAGTATTATTCTTATAATATGGGGGGTTATTTTGCTTATAAACTTTCATCAATATTAGAAATTATTGCCCGAACATAAACTCCTATTTCTTGCTGAAAAGTGACTTGAAGTGAGTTTTTTTTTATTTTAAGTGTCTTAAGAAATTTGTGCTAAAAACTAAACCAAAACTAACTGGTAAGAAGTTCTGTTTTTGCCACAGAAAAAGATTTATCCTGCCACTTTTAAAGGATGCAAATTAGCGTCCTTTAAAAGGATTTGCTAAAAAGTTGAATAAGATTGAATTATTCAGCTCAGTCCATTGCACTGAACCCCATTGAAAACTTCATGGTTACTTCACCAAATGTTGATTTGTTAGTATTGTTGTCTCTAAATGAATTTGAACTTGTTTTCTTTGCATTATTTGAGGTCTGAAAACACTGTATTTATTTAGTTATTGTGACAATTTCTCGTTTTCTGCAAATAAAAACAACATATTTTTCTTGGAATTTCAGAGACATGTCAGTCGTTCATATAATAAAAGAACAATGTTCATATTACTCAAACATAGATCTATAAAGACTAGAAGTGATCATTTTAAATGGTCTCTAAAGTTTTTCCAGAGCTGTATATTAGATGTATTCTCCATCTGTGCACATGTGTCACCTGATTCTCACAATCTTAGTCTTAAGTTGACAGTGTCTCTCCTGTCCATGCTTTCATCTCCTCCTCTGTGCCTGCAGCATTCCTTCCTCAAGCTGGCGAAGCCTCTTTCCAGCCTGACGCCTCTGATTGTAGCTGCTAAGGAAGCCATAAAGAACAGCAGTCGCTGAGGGTGGGGCTCCCTGTCCAAGCCAAAGGCCGGAGCGCTGCCACTGATGCGTTGCTTCATGACAGCAGGGGTTTGGGTGAGCGGGACGGGTTTGTGTGACTGACAGTGACAGCATAAGGGCATGAGACCCTCCCCCAGCCGCCGCCACTCGTCCTCTAGGCCTCGTCTGGGACGGACATCTGGCTTTGCAGCCTCTCGGCCACGCTGCTGAAAAAACAGACCTTGCCTCCTTGTTTACTTCTCCAGCACTGTACATGTAGAGCAGTCTATCACAAGTATGTCAAACATGTGTGTGTGTGTGTGTGTGTGTGGTGTATGCGTGTGTGTGTAAACAAACCGTGCACTTCTGTTCACATCATGTCTTGTTTTGGGACAAATCGCTCCCTAAACATCTAAGGAAAAATAGATTAGGTAAAAGTGAGAAGGAAAGGTGCTTATTCTCAAGAGTAAAAATAAAAAACTACTGCAGCAGTGAGACGGAGAAACAAATATTTCTTCCCCATCCCGGGTTAGGATTGGCTCCCTTCCCTCTCGGTTTGGACCCGACATCAGCCTGCATGACCGTGGTTCTGTGAAGAAGCACCGCTAACCCTCTGCAGATCGCCTCCTCTGCTGTGTTTGTGTGTTGGTGCGTGTGAGTGAATGTAGGAATGCAACTACCGGAAGAGGAAACAAATCTTGAAAGCTTTAAACACCTTTTCCAAAATCAATTTCTGCAGTTCTTATGCATGATTTGTGCTCAACCTCTTTTTTGCAATTCTTTTTTTTTTAGTTTGTTTTAATTACTGGACATAAATTCAATTTCATTTTTAAATTTGATTTTATTTTAAATTACATTTTGAAGATGTAGAGTCTTCATTATTTATAATATAATTTTTTAAAACATTATTATTCTAAATATTTTAGCAGTGATGTTTTTGTTTTGTTTTGTTTTTCATACAGTGTGATGCAAAAAGCCTTCCCACGTTTTGTCATGTTGCAAACATCAGCCTTGTGTATTGAATTTGGACTTTATTTATGATGCATAATTGTGAAGTTGAAGGAAAATGTTCAGTGGTTTGCAGGTACAAGGTGCCATTGAGCAGATTTACTTCCTGTATTGTCCTGTTTTTAGCTCCATGTCTCTAAAATGGCTTCTTATTGATTTGCTTTTCTTTTTAGTCCAGCTGGATTATCATGTCTTAGTAGTTGGACTCCTTGACTTTATGTAGGAACATAAAATTGATTACAAACGTGCATTACACCTTTAATATATATATTTTTAATTGTAAGCTGTGCATTCCCAATCATTCTCTACAATCTTGTATTTGTAACATGACGTTTGTGGTTGTAAAATGGCAAAATATGAAAACATATTCAGTAACTTGAATACTTTTAGAACATCTGATATGGTTTGGATGAATTAGAAGAAAAGTGATGAATTAAGAAGATAATAATCCTGAATTAAATCGTAAGTCCATGATTCTCATCTGTCCTTAAACCATGAGCAGAAGATGAAATCAAGTAGATATATGTCTCAAAACAACAAAATGACACGTCTTTTGATTATAATCTTAATTTTCCTTCTGAATGTTAATGTTAGAGGAAGTCAGGTGAAAAACTTCACGTCCTTCTGACATAAAATCTAAATTGCTCTTCGTCCAAGCTTTAATTTTTTTCCCAGTGTGTCTTGTATTTTGACTTATTTCTCATAAAGTCATTAGATTTTGTTGTTAGTTTTCAAATATGTGACAGATTTGAGAGAGGCGAGTTTATCCGCAGAGCGAAATGAGGAGTGCCGTTCTTATGATTGTACTCATTCCTCTCATACCTGCTTTAGAGTTTAAACTCATTACAATACAAAGTTTATCCGTCCGTGGTTGCATTCACTAGTTTCCTCCGGCATTCCTCCACGTACAATGCCGTGAGAAACTCGCATGAACTCATCCTCCACGTGAATGTTGTGTTAACATCAGGCTTTGAAACAAGTCAACTGTTCCTGCTTCATACTTTTTATAGCCACCAACAAGCTGCTACCATAAATCTGGCTGAATAATTGATCACTTTTCTAAGCAGAACTGGAAGACTTCATTTAAAACACAGACTCTGCTTTTTAGGAGCATGTTTTTAAAACCAGGGACTTTGGGGTTGTGTTTTCTAAAGCTTAATGTCGATCAGTTTTATTTGTTCGAAACTCATTTTGGTGTTCAAATGGCATCCTCTCAGTCTGTGTTCAGTGACACCAGCTGATTTACCTTAGCCTTGTTCCAACAGCACAAAGGCCCCATATACACATAAAACTGGTTTTGAAATAAATAAAATAGACTAACATTTACTTCCTGGAATGTTTCTGATAGGGATCTTGTAGAAATTTGCTAGGACTAAGCAATAAATCAATAACAATATATATGGTGATCGACACTTGATCAATACGTTGGAGAAAATGTTGACCATTTCACTGAACTCTGTTCCAGAACCGCACAGCATTCTGGGAGATGTGGACAAATGAAAGGCTTTAGCCTCTCATCCTCTCAGCTAAACAAAATTTGTGGCATGAGCTAAATCACTGCTCTTTGGTTACCGAGCAACTCATTCGGTAACAACCCGTTGAGTAAGAGACGCTGCAGCAGTTTCGAGTTTAGCCTGAAAACTGTGGATGAAACGGGAAAGGTCACATCAACAGTTTGGCATTATTTCAGATATTTAAACCAAAACACAAACAAATAATTATCGATATCTACTGATATGAAAATGTCTTATGGTGATACGATTTTTAAACCTTAGGCCATATTTTAAAAACCAGATCTATGATAGGACACGAGTTCTGTCAGAACCTTGTTAGTGGCTACAGAAAGAATGTAGTGAATAAACGACCAAAACGAACGATGTTTCAACCAATGATGAGTCGATGCACATTTCTTACCGGCATTGTAGCTCCCCTGTGTGCATGTGGGTCTGTTTGTGTGATGATGATGATGATGATGGAGGGGCTGGCTCAATCTGCAATAAAAGATGCCTCACTCCTGCTTTCCACCTTACCTTTGAGGTGCAGGGTAGCTGCTCAGAAACATTGTACCTCCTCTGTACAGAAGTTGCAGGAGAGGCGACAGACTTGAGGACGCAGCAGATTCCATGCATGTAAAAACTAAACTGTGCACTGTTATCTCCTGAAACACATAGGCTGGGATTGTTAGGGTATGTATGTATGTAAATATGGCAGGTCCTCTCCCCCTGTACCCCCTGTCTGTTTTTAAGAACTGTGTAACTTAAGCTGATAATAATTCAGGTGACTCGTATGGTACCGATAAATGTTCTGCACCCTGGGAATTGAAAAAAAAAACAACAACCAAAAAACAGAGAAAGTCCAACCCACACTCCGTCTCTGCACACTCCTGGATCCGCCTCTTTGGGGGGGCTCTACAGCAGACAGTTGTTCACCTGTGGAGCGAGCCGCTGATCCCGGCTCTCTGTGTGCGGGCCCACACAGTCAGTCCAGGCCGAGCGCGGCCATCCTCCTCCTCTGCCTCCTCCTCTGTCGCTGCGTGTGGCCTGTCGGAAAGCCTCCCCGGCCCTGGGACGTTTTGGCCTTTCTAACCCTTGTACAGGTCTGAACTATGAGCACAAAGGTGAACTTCTGGACAGGAGACCCCACTGACGTGCCCACCCACACCCACACCCCATCCTTCCCTCCCACTTTTCTGTGGTTGCTCCTGTACATTCCTATCTTCTGAATGTGTAAACCTGTACACGTGGTGTGAAAAATTCCTCTATTAATGTGTATCAAGAGAATGGAACAAAGACAAAAAATGTTACTTTTTAAATTATTATCTTTATTATTATTATTATTACTCTTATTACTGTCTAGCTTTGTAAAACTGCTGATCTATCCGGCGTACCTCGGCAGACCTTTCCCCGTCTTTGAAAAAAAAAAAAAAAAAAAAAAAAAAAAAGGACAAGCAAGAATCGGGGGAGAGAAATGAGGTTTTGGATAAACTATTTTTAACTGTGGTTGAAGCAATAGACTTTTTGAACTTTGAATCGTGCATGGCTGTGTCCTGAGTGTAAAAATACAAAATATTGCAGTTTGGGAACTGGACTGAAAATAAAAAGTGGAGGAAAATCAAGAGTCTGGAGAATGTTTATTTTTAAGTTGTCAAACATGCATAATTCTTCCAACAAAGCATCATCTGCTTTGTTGGTAAAAGCGATACAAACGATGATGCGTGCATATTTTTTAATGAATAACGGGTGTATTCGCATCAAGTTTTAATGTCATTGACTTAATTTTATTCACAGTATAGTTTCATGAAGAAATGATTTTCCAAAAACAAAAATACATAGTATTCAAACTAGAACAGGTTTATAAAAAGAAGATAAAGTAATTTTGATATCACATTTTCAACATCAAGGCAGCTCAAAGTACTTTACATGAATTAGAAGGAAATACAAACAAAACAACAAAACCAAAAGAAAGACACAAATTGAAAAGTATAAAACTAGATGTTTAATAAGAGTAAGAATAAGTCGTCCATATAAACTGGTAGGAGTTTCTCTGGATTCTTGTTCTGATAAAAACAGATATTGGTTCTCCATGTTTGTTTGTTAAAATTAGTGAGGTAAAAACTAAATGTTGGTTCCAGTTGTCCTGGTTTGAGTTCTAGATTTTCACATTATAAAGCTAAATGTTGAATATGTCTGATTCCTAAGTTAGATTTATAAACTAATAGTGGAGTTTCTCTACATCTTGCTCAGATATTAAAAGTAAGGTTATTCATGTTTAATAAGAATAACAAAAAATCAAAAATTAACCCAAAATCTGGTCAGAAGCATCTTGCTTCCTCCTAACTTTCTAAAACTAACTCAGGTGGACAGTGATTGAGCTGTTTTGGTTCATTGACAGCACACAAAGATACTGTATGAATTAAATATTGATGAAGGCGTCTCTCATTATAAGGCCGTGAGCTCGCTTGAAGTGAGGATCTTCAGGATGATTTTTCCGGGCATATCGTCCGCCTTCTTACTATCTTTATTCTTCAGCTGGAGCTGCTGAGGGTGAGTGTTGTCATCAGGCCTCCCGGACAGCATGACTTGGCCCAAAAATCTGTCCGGTCCAAGGTCATCGCTCCACAACTGGAAAAGACCAGACAGGTTCAGTAGCAAATAACACAGGAGGTGATCTGTTGTGTTAGAACAGAAACTTTTGCCCAGGCTGCAATTAATATAGTATAGACAAACTAATTTAATTACATAATGTACTATAGGGAGTGTTGCATGTTCAGCCTTTCCTTCCCTGGTCTACAGTGTTTTTGAATATATAGTATATGTTGAATAAATCAGTTTATTACTTTACCACAGTGATGTGTTGGAGACATTGTTGTTACATCAATTAAATGTCTATTTGTGGATTTTTAACACATCTTTACCAGGTTTGCCAATACTTGCGTACATTTGTTTTAGTTTTTCTTACAAAAGTTTCATTAGCATTTAGTTTATTTAAATATGTACAGGGAAAGCCTTTCAATTTACCATTTATGTCGTGTAGAGAAATCTTGTCTCTGCTTTGTAGCTGTTTAAAGTCTTTTTTTCCTGCCTTTTAGGGGTTTTTCAGCTCTAACAACAGTAAATGTCTAAAAACCGTAAACCTGAGCAGTAAATACCAGCCCCACCAATCTATATGAGACTAATCACTGTCACTTGACTGATGTTTCAACTTACCTGCACTGTTAGGGGCTCTGTGACCTTCTTCCTGTGGAAAATGGCGCTAAATTCAAAAGCCGGCGTCAAAGAGTTCTTCTTGGCGATGGACTTCACTGATTGGTTCTCGCAGTAAATTATCAGATAGGGGTTTATGCCTAAAAGATGCATTTAATTTTATTTCTGTGGATTATAAATGAGCAGGACAAGTTAGAAAAAACATTGTCTTACCCTCCGCCTGGTCTCCTGGCTGACCGATCTCAGCTCTGTCCACATATATGTGAGTAACAACTTGAGGATATCCACAAAGCGGAGTCCAACATTTAGGCTGCGGTTTGTCCTTCACTAGCTCCCTGAGGGAAGACATGAATAGAAATCATGATTCTTCAGATTCTGACCTCAATCAAAAAGCAGCCAGCCTGACTTAAACACATTTCATGTTTTAGACCAAGCAGACTCAGTGCTAAATACCAATCTGTTTGCTTCTATAAAATACAATCCATCATTCTGGGTTCACATCAGCATTTTAAAATAGTTTGTTTTCCCTCAAGGCTTTGAAACACATGATTCTTTACCAAAGACAAAATGTTAGATTTCCACAGTTTCACCCAAAGGTTAGTTTAAATCATTTGAATTTGAATTATCAGTTTCATACCGGCAGCCAGAGTCCACGTCCGTGTAAAGCCGGAGCATGAACTCTCCTTCTTTGAGAGCATCGAAGGTGGTCGGGATGATGACATATCGGCCCTTTGGCAGCTCACATCTCAGGAACACCATCCGAGCAGGTGGGTAGGTGGACTTGTGCATACTTTTTAGCGTCTCCATGTTGTGCAGACGATACTTCCTGTTCACCTCCACCTGCAAAGGAATTTCAGGTTGTACATTCGTCACTGCAGCTTAGTTATGTGCATGTAGTTTAACTATGATTAGAATATATTTGTTCCCTTTCTTTTGTTTTAGTTAATTTTTTTTTGTCACTTAAATCAGACAGCTAACTTGATGGACTAGTTTCCAAATAACTATTTTTTAAGGGGGTAATACTTTAGGATAAGGAACACCAAGTTTGATTAACAACAGTAGTTAGGAACTAGTATAACTAGTGTAATAATGTGTAGCTAACCAGTACTTACTGAGGAACACATTTCCATCCGTATCAGTCATCTGAGTCCAATTAACTCAGATGTTACCAATAATTAAAATGTCCCAAATTGTTTAAAGCCATAGTGATCTTAATGTATTTACACTTTTGACTTTGAAGAAAGTAATACAAATTGCCTTAAAATTTTTCTTGTTTATTAAAACAAAAAAAGTTTATTCTGATGTCACATCAAACAAAGAGAAAAAAATACATTTGTCTTTTTATGTAGTGTATTGTTTAAACTTTATATATATACCATCAACGCAGCTTTCCACTGCATCTGCACCTGTGTTTGCCTCACTAACAGCAGAGCCCTTGTTTTCTACAATAAAGAGGCGTGTAGAAGTTTTGTGTTACCTTTACGACCCTGAAGCCGATGTTTAGATAGTCTCCTTGACCTTCTTTCCTGTAGATCCTTCTGTCTTTCTGCTGCAGTGAGATCAGGACCTCGTCAGATTCTTTGGTGATATCAAACAAGTACTGGAAGAGAGGGGGAAAAAATTAACTTGTTTTTAGTTGTTAGTTAGTAGACAGACTGTCAGTGATGGAAGGACAGAGTCTCCTGAGCCATCAGTACCTGTGGGTTCTGCAGAAATGTCTCCTTGTTGTTCATACAGCGGTTCAGCAGGGGGTCGCTGTTTCGAGTCCATTTCCCATAGTTCACGTCCTCATTCCAGTTCTTACGGATGCTGATCAGTGAGGTGTTCATTAGATAGCAAATATCCACATCAGTGAAGTTCTTGCACCAGTCTGTGAATGACATCCTGTTGATCCAAACAGAGAGCGCATAAATAATGAACAGTTAGCAATCAAATTAAATAGCTGGAGTGTATTCAGTGACCCCAACCCACCAAAACTCTCCATCGTCCGCCACTGTGATGCCAAGGTTGCCTCTTTCTGTGTCACCGACTTTTGACCATTCTTCAGAACTAACAAACAATAATCAAAGCCAAAAAGGTGGTTATTTACCAGGAGGCATTCAAAGGATGCAGAGAATGTTCTGCTTTAGACAACAACTGTTTTAGGCCCTGTTTACACAACAACAAGTTCTGGTTAAAACGGAAGAGTTTCAAACAACGTGTTTCAGCAAAATTATCCCACTTTTTTTCAACTGTTCTCTAATCAGATGCACATTGTGTGTCCCCCCATCCCCAGTATCTGAGGGAACGGTACATTATGGAGAATGTACTGCTGCTTTAGACAACAACTGTTTCACTTGTCACCCTATAACATGGAAAAATTAAACTGAGGACATTCTTGTCTACCAGCTAACATGTACTATATTTACTTTTCAAATTATTTTGTAAGAAGAACGCTCTGAAAGATTGGGGTGAGGGTTTCTAACCCCAAACCCTCACCCCAATCTTTCAGAGCGTTCTTACAAAATAGGATAGGAAAATGACCCCTCCTGACCTGTCACTCCACGCTCCTGTCCATTCAGTTTTACCCCAGGGATTTCTCAGACGGATGAGTGGGATGGTTTCATTCTTGAAGTGGGTCTGCAGCTCGTGATCCAAACGTACTCGTTTCACGTCAGTTACCGAGTACGCATGGCCTCGCACCAGCCCATTATCCGTCACTGACTCAAATCCAAATCCCTGCGGCTGTGAAATTTCAAAGAAAATATTTAATTTTGACATGGTCAAAGACTCTGAGGAAAGGTAAACAGGTAGTCACTCACACTGATGGAGGAGCTGATGATTCCATTGTGTTCCCACACCTTGAGAAGATTATCAAACAACTTATCTTGTTTGTTTTGATCTGCGTAGTATTTCCCTTCCTGCAGGTCGATGGCTTCCGCCACATCTCCACTGAAATCCACCACAGCATCTCTAGTGTTGCCTCCATCCAGGGACTCATAGCAGCCATAGAGCCTGGGCACGGTGGGAAGAGTTGAAGAGTTGATATTCAGCGGTAACAGCTGGCTCAGTTACTGACAAGAACCAACTAAGTTTAATCACTTCAAGCAAAATGTCTCCACACCTCCAGAGTCAAGTGACAGCATGCTTCCTGGAGTATAATCTAACACTTTGCGTTGTGTTTGCTGTTGCCACAGTTGGCTGCATTTGGTAAGCATTGAAAACCCTTTCAATCTCTTTTACACATTGTCCTTGAGCTAATCTGATGACCACATGAAGTGTGTATCTATAGCTGTTGACTCAGAGAAGTGTGACCTCTGTGCACAAATGATTTTACATGGCCTACCACTTGGTGGCTGAGTGGCTGTTGTTTCTAATTTCTTAGAAACAAATCAAGAGCTGATTGCAGAGTTAAATCAAGGTTTTGCACGGGTGTCATTATGTCATAATGCCACGCTGAGCTCCTAGTTCTGATCTACTATTTCACAAATGTTTTTAGAAGAGTACCTGGATTTAATGAATAAATGTGTAAGTAAATACTTTCAGCAAAATAATTCATGAAGATAAGACACAACAGCATTGTTTAGATTACATGTTCTCTTGTCTTTGCATGAAGTTATGCAAAGAGAACTTCATGCAAAGTTGTTTAAAGTTTAAACAACTTTAAAAACAAAACTCTTTAAACAATACTTAAAAGTTTTGTTTTACTCTGAATGAGTTAAAAAAAAAAGTAACATACTTCTTATTCAAATCAAACAAATGTACTCAGGCTAAAGGTTGGATTTTCCACAGTTTTTAGTGACACCACACAAACACAAGAACATATTAATTTATTTTAAGACTTTCTATGCAGCTTTGTCTGCCAGTGAATGTACAGGTGCTGAGGAACAGATTTGGTTTACTGACTTGGCGTAGGCTTTCTCCAGCAGGGCGCTCCAGAACTCATTGTTCTGTTTTGACTGACAGTAGATGAGTTGTCCGTTGATCGTCGGCAGCCGGTCGTCTATCACCACGTCTGTCCACTCACCGAAGATCCAGAACCGGAAGTGGAAAATCCCAGCGTAGTTTGAACCCCACTCCTGCTCCTTCCAGTCAGGAATTACCTGGAGACAAACAAGCACAATAAATGTACCAAACTTCTCATTTGTATATATTTAGATTTCAAAGTCTTTAAAGTACAGCATTATGAGTAACCTGTGTCTGCTTTACAGTAACAGAGGTTGTGTTGAAATATTTTGAATGAATTAAACTGAATCAGCAGCATTGTTGTTGGAACAGATCACACATAGTTTCTCTCCTCCACTTATTGCACTGTTGAGAACTACTTGGACGGTTTTGGGGACAAATTATTACCAAAGTCCCACAAAACCACCAATTTCTTTTCATGTGCAAGTTTGAAAGTCAAACTATTGAATATTTTCCAAAGAAATATGAGCAGATTTTTTTGGGAAATCCAAATATTTTGCATGTAATACACATATTTTGAAGTGCTAGAACAGACTATTTTAACAATTTTAAATAAACTCACCTTCTCCCAGAGATTTTTTCTTAACGCCAGGCAGGCACAGGCAGCAACCATCCAGCAGTTTCCCTCTGTGCCCTGGTTCAAGTCATGAGAGCTGATGCCCTCTACAAAGAGCTGTGGGTTTTCACATGTTTCCTAAAATATATATATATACATGTTTTCTTTTAAAAGTAGTGGCTTTAATAAAGAACTACACCAATAACACTGTAGACAAAAGTTAGTCATGGATTACTACAACTTTCCAACACTTTATAAATCACAAAATAACAAAAAATACTTATTATTTTGTGCAAAATCAAACATTTTAAACCTTTGCTGATGAAGATAAGATCAGGAGAAAAGATTGGCTTCATGTGTAAGTACAGGCTGACCTCCGATCTCCCAAAGTTAAGGAAATTAGTAAAGATAAAATCGATTAGCTATATGATACATGCATAGGATATAATGTAAGCAGCACTGTCAGAGATGCAATAGGTTTATAGCATGTGTGTGAACGATCTAATCGTCTGACTGTTGATTGGAGCAATCCACATTGTTAGCAGAAATAGAGGGCCCCAAAACCCCATTTCGCTTAGGGCCCCATGGATGCCTGGGCCTGCCCTCAAGACAAACCCCAAAGACTTAAAGCTGTCATTAGAGTTAGAAATGTTTGTAGAAAGTGTCAAAGGATGTATTTGGAAGATGCAAACACACTTTTAAGATTTTATTCGTAAAAAAAAAAAGATTAAATACATTTGTCATTTCCTTTTACTTTGAAATGATGAGTCTGGCTTCATCTGGTAAAGCACAGACTTTAAAATAAATCCAGAAAGTAACGGGAAAGCAGAAAAAGTGATAAAATTCACGTGAGTTGCTTCAGTTGTTCAAATTAGGATTCTCTCTTCAGGACGATCAAGAACATTATTTTGTCAGAACACGGAAAAAAGTTAATCTATGGAGACATAAAACATTTTTAACATTTCTGGGGTGGAATAAACTCACCCCAGGTCGTTTCCACTCCACAACTTCAATTCCTTCAGGGGGGTCCTTGTAATAAAGCGATTAATTGGTGGCTGGGAACTCTGGGTCTTCAAACAGCGTCCCTTTCTGGTTGTGCTGCTTCTTCAGCTCAGCATAGTGCTGATTCCTATAAGCGACAGGCATGGTGGAGCTGCTGAGGCCTCACAGCTGCAGATGAGACAGCAGACGATTCTGGTCTTTATATGGGTGGAATCAGAAATTATTTAGTCTTGGTGGGATTGCTGTACTGTTTCAGACTGACTCATGATTCATTGAGTTTGTCTGGACAGATAAAAAATGATTTGTCACCTTCACCTTTGCTGGTTCTACAACATAAGTATCATTATGCTGGATGTGTTTACTGCTGACATTTTACCTGC